>OY728156.1:384545933-387305599 GCA_963277665.1 Viscum album | reverse complement strand
GACCTACCGATGCATCGAGGAGCTATAGCGGGCACCACCCATCACTTATTAAGTCCAATGCATTCCTCTTATGAACAGGTTTAAACATATCATAAACCATAACATAATCGTATCACATAAAACATGCATTAAGGAAACAAAAAATTTCTTCATTTAAATAACAAGATATCAATACAACACATTGATATAATAAAAACATTATCAAAACCATTTTCAATACCAAAATAAAAGAAAATTAAATCATGGTATTTATTTTTCATTTAAAAAAATTATGGCTTGTAGAGGAATCCGAAACTCAAATAATGGTCACAATGACGGAGAATTCATTGTCGCTGCGTACGTACGAAAAAAAAACATTCCCTTTTGTGATTTAGTAAAATGCTTCGTATAAAAAATATTCCTTTTGAATAAACGTAAAAGTCAAAGGGGTTTATACATCGTATAAAAGAAAGTCGTGTATAAAATAAAATATGCCTCAATGAAAGTAGATTGAGACAAAGTCCTTACAAAGATAATTTTTTAAATAAAATAGATCTATTATGTGTATTCACTATAAGTACACATAAAGAAAGTAAAAATACAAGATAGGACATAATAATATCATGGAATAATTTGAAAGTAGGAGATTAACCCAAAGAACGGAAATTGGGTTAAGAAGTTCCCTTACCTCGTGTCCGACTTGACTCGATCATTCTTTAATCCCCTGAATAATAAACCAGAGTTAATTTCAACATTCTTAAGAACCTTTTTAATGTTCATTATTACTTTTTTATCACTTATTTCCATGTTATGAACATTATGTAATTATTTAAGTCAATAACGGTCGTTTTGTCGATCTTTGGTACTTGAGTAAAAAATAAACTTCTTATAATTGCAAGTTTTTCATGTGGTGAAATATCCATTATATCCAAAATTATATTCATTAAGTAGATATCATATATATCATATATATCCAGTATATACATGCATTTATAATATTACATAACATTTATAGGTAAGAAATGAAATTCACCGTTCATGGAGACGGTAAGCCATACGTATGCATGAACGCTACTTTCATTTATATTTCGTATTTAATGGAATGAAATTATAATTATACAAATTTATAATATAATTCCAGTATAATATCATGTAAAATATCATTTACTACATCCTTTATACATCCCACATATGGCATTAACGATTCAAATCACTTTGAGGGGGCGGTAGTCCGCACTTCCTAAAATGAAATTATCGTGTTTACCCATAATGGAAATCATAAAGGTATGCGATAAATAAAAAATAAAGAATAATAAGGAAAACAATAACATAATATATATCTTATATAAAAATAGTGTCATCATAATGGCCACCATGAGAGGTGTTAAAAGAAGATTGAACAATCATCGTTTCGTGTGGTAGTAATTCACCACCCACAGAAATAGTATGTTCTTTAACCATTAGATGAAGGTGTGTGTAAGTGTAAATAAAATCCTTCTCATAAAAGCATCCAAGTATATTTAGGATATTGTTGTTGTTACAAAAGAAAATAATAAAAATATTTTAAGTGGTTGGAGAAGCAAAATAATACAAAAGAACATAAGAGAAGACATTACCTTAAAATCAGGTAACTCCCCTCGGTTTGAACCAAAATGGTTTCTTGAATAGATTTATGACTAAGGTAAGGATCCTAAGATTAAGGGAGGAATGTTTATAGAGTATTTGGGCAGATGTTGGCTGAGACAAATGGCTTTGAAGGTGTGAATAAGGTGGTAGTCATGGGGGCCTTTTATAAGAGGAGAGGAGGGGAACTCTTGGAAAGTCATGAAATGTTACATTATTATGAAGTTCTTTTCGGATTTCAAATGTCCCAAAATGATATATTTCTAGGATAAGGTGATAAGGGTTTGAAATATACTCATGAAATAGGTTTTTGACAAGTCTAAGTCTTAGATTTTACATTATCGTTTCATTTTATTCAAATCGTTAATTAATGAGGTAATCGCTGCATCATCATTGTGTCATAAAAAATTTAATTTATTTAATGTATAAAAATTATAAAAAAATTACCATGATGTAGGAAATATTTTTATCTTTCCAATGAATATTTATAGTAAAAATATTAACTTATATAACCCCATGTAATAATTGTTTTAGTAAAACAACACATGTATGTGACAATTTTATTTTTACTTGAAATAAAAAGTTATTAATGTAATTTTCTTACCCAGGTAGATCCATGGGGTCCCCAAGTTGACCCATGAATTTTCTTGGTCTTCCATGACCCATAAAATAAGGTTAGGACAAGTTTAAAGATATTTTCATATTTTTATAATATCATTTTTACCTTAAATTTCACTAATTACCTTTAATCGCGATTAATAAAACTTAAAAGTCACTATTCACCAAAAATTTATTTTAATCCCATTGAACCAAATTTTACTTGCTAATGACAACCATGTTTGTTGGATTTTTGAAAATCAAATCACAGAAGTGGTAATGTTTCATTTACACGAAAAATTAGTTTTTAAACTAGCACTTAGTGGTTTCACTATTTATCAAAAATTGAAGTTTTTCAGAAAAATACCAAAAAATCACCCTAAGATATAATTGATATTCCTAATTCAAAAATGATATCTATTTTAAAAAATTCAAAACATATAAGTTGAATTAATTAATTTAATAAATAATTCCCACTGTCACAATAAATAGAGCGCTTTTAAGAAAGAATGTCAATCAAAAGATTGACAATTGTTTATGTCCAATTTCAAAGTGAAATTAATTATAATGACCACCATTGGATAAAATGGTAAAAATATATTCTAATTACACTTTAAAACCACTCAATTGTATAATTTATCACTATAAATTATTTTGATTAAAAAAGTCGTTTTTAAGTATTTTCTCTATTCATAGAAAATTGAAAGTTCTCAGAAAATTACAAAAAATTCAGCTTAGGATAATTTTTATATTACGAATACAAAAATAAATTCCATTTTGAAATATAAAATTTATATAATTTCAAAAAGTGGGTATTAATATTCATAACTTCTACTTTGTTTGGTCGCGGTGTGTTAGAATCTCGAACTTGCGTACAATGCAAGCTATTGCATTATTGAAAGAGAAGCGTATCATTAAAGCTTGGGGTTTTACAATTTCCTTCATGAATTATTTCTAGGTCTTCCACAAAATCATGAAGTTGAGTTTTTAGTAGAACTCATATCACGTTTCATACTTATTTTAGAGTCTCTATATAGAATATACCAAATTTAGTTTTTGGAATTGAATAAAAAACTATAAGGGAATATTGAGAAGGGATTAATACACCCTTGTTAATCACCCTAGGGTTGAACTATTCTATTTGTTAAGAAGAAATATAGATAAATGTGACTCTAAATTGATTATTGAGAAGTTAACACGGTAACAACCAAGAAAAAAAATATACTCTATCTCATATTAATGACTTATTTGATTAACTACGTAAGGAATAATTGTTTTCTATGATTGATATTCATTCTTGATAACAATAATTACAGGTTATGAAGGATGATATACACAAGATATAATTTTCATCAAGGTATAAACAATATGAATTTATATTCAAACCTTTAATTGTTACAATTCTTCCTTTATATCCATGGATTTAGTGAGTAGAGACTTTAAGGACTGTGATGGTCATTTATTGGTAGTCTTTGTAGATGATATTATTTTAAACTCTAAAATGAAGGAAACACATGAAGATCAATTAATTATTATACTATTGCCATTGAGAATAGAGAGTATTTATGAAAATTTTCCCAAATGTGAGTTTTCAATTCAATATGTTTCAATTTTGGGTTACATAATATAAAGAGAGGGGATATCCGTGGTTCTAGAAAAAAATAGAAGTTATTGAACATTAGACTAGACCAAAAAATGTAAGAAAGATCCAAATTTTTCATGGGTTGGATGAACATTATCAACATTATTTTAAATTTTTATTATAATTATATAATCCAATGAATACATTGACTTAGAAAGGAGTTGAGTTCATTTAGACAGAGAAAAGTGAACTAAATTTCATAAATCCAAAAGGAAACAAACTCAGTACACATGTTCTCACACTATATTGTGGAAGATAAATGTTTGTGATCTATTGTGATGTATCCAAGAAGGGGATATGGCGTTTCATCATGAAAAATTATTTAGTAATATCTTATGCTTTATGAAAATTGATGATCCATGTGTCAAATTACTCAAATCATGATATTGGGTTAGTTTTGGTAATATTTTCAATTAATATATGGAAACAATATCTTAATGGATAAATGTGTGATATATATAATGATCATAAAATTTTAAACTATATTTTGAATCAAAATGAGTTGAATATAGACCAAATAAGATTGTTGGAGTGGATTAAATATTGCGAATTCTAAATACATTAACACTATAAGGAAGAAAAAAAGGTGGAAGATACGATTATTTGAAAGGACTATTCTAGAATATTTATAATGAGTATAAAAAAAAATACAATAGTTACGTATTTTCAAAATATATTTTCAGAAATATTAATGGAAGGGAAGAAATCATATCTTGATCAAATGAATGTTAAGCCATCTATAAAATAGATGATCAATAAAGTGTAGAATAAATATGTAGAATTATAATTGATGGTGAGAAATGTTAATGAGTTAAAAAATATTATTATAATGGAATAATATTGTTCATGAATCATCTTTGTATCCACCAGACCAGAATTACATAAGGAGTTGTTATATGAGGCTCAAAGTTCATAATTATCTATTCATACTTGAAGCAATAAATATATATAATGGATTTAAATTTTTTTCTAGTTGGATAGAATGAAGATAGATATTGAAGAGCATGATTTTCAGTGATTGGTATGTTATAATGTTAAGGCTAAGAGATAGAAGTCTAAGGTGATGTTACACCCCTTACCTATACCAGGATGGAAATGGGAAAGCATTACCATGGACATTGTCTTCAGATATACCAAAACATCAAATGGATATAATTATATATTAGTTATAGTAGATATTCTTATGAAGTCGGAACACTTCATTTCTATCTAATAATATTTCTCTATTTATCAGCTTTCTAGAATATATATTAACTAATTGGTGAGATTGCATGGATTACCACTTTCCGTTATTTATGATCAAGAGCCAAGGATTACATCGATGATCTGGAGAAGTCTTAAGAAGACTCTAGATAAAAAATTAAGCTTCACCAATTCATATTAGCCTTAGAAAAATTGTTTGTTTGAGAGTACAATTCAAACTCTTGAACAGATTTTTAGAAATTCCTCTATGTATTTTAAAGGTGGTTTGGATCAACACCGACTATTTGTAGAATTTTTTTATAACAAGAGCATTTAATTTAGTATACAGATGTATCTTAATGAATCACTCTATGGAAATAACATTATAAATTCAATATATTTGAATGAAGTTTGAGAATGAAAATTGTAGGCAACTAATATATTTAAGAAATGCTAGAGAAGGTTATATCAATTCAATAGTAAAAAAAATCATCTCAGAGTCAATAAAAAGTTATTCTGACAATCGACCAAAATTCATATAGAATGAAGTGGGAGATAAGGTATTTCTAAGAATATATCCTTTGAAGAGAGGGATGAGATTTGAAAATAAGGGTAAGCTAATCCATATCTATATTTTTCCTTTTGAAATTATTGAACGTGTTGTGAATGTAACATACAGACTGGTTCTTCCACTAAATCTATCTCATGTTTATGATGTGTTCCATGTATCTCTCCTAACAATGTATGTATTCAATGATTTATATTTACTAAATTCATTTATCATACAGTTGGAGAAAGATCATTCCTAGGATGAAAAACTAACAATGATTCGGGGCCATATAGAGAATGTTCTATGAAATAAGACCACTAGATTGGTTAATGTCTTATGGAAGAACCACACATAAGAGGAATCTTTATGGGAACATGAAATGTGATTAGGTAGAAGTATCCACTTATTTTTACATCCATGTGATGAATTTCAATGGAGAAATTCATTTTAAGTGGGGGTATAATTTTTGAACAAGATATTTTTTATAAATATTTCTCTTTAAGAAATTTTAAATCTTCAATAGCTTGTATTTCACACAATTATGAGTTTTAAAGAAATATGAGACACTATTAGTATAAAATGATTGTTATAACCTTGTGGTTAAATTGGTGATAATAAAAATGAATAAATTATTTGTAAAATAAAAAGAATGTTCCAAATCAATATGAATTTATTAGTATGTTCTTATAAAATAGTCACAAAATTTTTAGTAAAATCACTTCACGTAATTTTTATTTTATTTTTACTAACAAGAAATTAATTTATTTTTATTTTTGAATATTGACATTCAACTATTATATAAAATGTATTTTATGAAATGAATTTCATCATGTCAAAATTAACTTAAAAAAAGTTATTTAATTATTTTTTGAAAACAATTATATTATAGTAAAAATGATGCTTTTTATTGAAAACTGTATTTTTATTTATTGAATTTTCAAGGAAAAATTATTTTCTAGATTTATTTTAAAATTAAATCAATTTATTTTTATCCAATATTTTTTTCTAATATTATTTTATATAAAGAATTATTATAAAAACAAGTTTTATTTTAAAAGGGAATGTTCCTAAAGAAAACTATTTTTCAAGTCTTTTTATCGGTTTTATTTGAAATTTAATTTTGAAATATATTTGATTTTAATTTTTTAATGTGGATACTAAATTTATAATAATAATATACAAATTCAGTGAATATGAATTTTTAATTTTTTGACCAATATAAATGGAAACCTTGGAAAATTTTGTTACCGGAGTAAAATGTAAATTGGGTAATTTTTGTTAAGAAGAAAATTATAAAGACTATAAAATGACTCTAACACTTGAAAAAATTATCAGATGAAGATAATTCACCTCTCTAATTCTAAGGATAGAAACTATGTTTTTTAATCGACCCTGGTCCCTAAAAATGGTTTATATAATAATTAAATTGAAGAAAGTCACAAAATATGAGTTTCTTTATCTTTAATTTTTCTTATATGTATAAATGGAAATAAAGATATATTTTGAACTAATATAAATGTAAATATTTAAAATAAAAAAACATTTTCATGATAAAAATTTATTTTTAACTTTTTGGCTACTTATATGGAATTATTATAATTATAATATTTTTATGTAATAAAAATTTAAAGACGTCACATTCATATTTTAAATACTATATAAATTTTAATATAGTGACATCCAAAATGTATATTATATAATATATTTTTTAAATGTATTATATTTAACTTAATCACATTATTTTGATTAATATTTTTAGTAAAAAATATGTATATTACATAACTACACAACATTGATGTTGTAATTATTTTATTAAAAGAGATATCAAATAAAAATCATTAAAAATATTAAAATAAATACCATTTGAGATAAATAGTGTGATAAACTATTTTTATATAATACCTTTTTCTATACAGGGATATACTTATTTTTTTTTCAACTTTAACTTATTATCTTTATAGTTTTAAGTCCAAATAATGAATTGTACCAAAGTTGAAAATAATGATAATTTATCGAAATTATATATTTTTAAATTATATTAAACTAATAAAAAATCATTAAAAATAAGAAATAATTTTAATATGGTCATAAATGTTATAAATTATTCATTTATTTCCCAATTTTCTTGAAAAAACATAAAAAATTACATCCTTTGAATGTAGAATTTTTTTATCATAGTTGACATTAAAATCAGTTACCTAATGGTTAATCAAAATGAAAAAGTTTAAAATAATATCATTTCATTTATAAAATATAATGGATGATGATATTACAACCTTATCTCATCTAGGATTAAAATTCATAGTATTTTTGAGGTATTTGGATATATATTGAATCTATTATGAATTAATATAATCAGATATTGAAAACGTTCCCCTCACCTCAATTTTAAGAGAGAGAATCCTCCCTCACTTCTTCAAATCACATTGAGATTTAAATATCAAACATAAACTAAAAATTTATATTTTCTGCATCCCTATCCCCATTCTAGATGTTATGGTATTCTTCTAATACCAACCCAAGGGTCCCTAAGAGGATATCTAAAGGAAGTTCTCTAAAGAAAAAGTAACTATCTTTTCCGACCCATTCAAGATTATTTCTTATTCTAGTTCCTGGTCATGTTTTGTTTCCATTATAATGTATTAAATAAAGTATTAAATATATTATGATATGTTATTATGGTTTTGGAACAACCGTATTCTATATTTTATCCATCTTATAAAAAACAAATGCACCACGCGTGCATACGTACAACTCACCATCTCCACCCCTTGGTGTAATATATTTTAATAACTACTTTATTGGGATGGGTATAATGATGGAAATAATAAATATTCATGATAATTTTAACACTATATTGGATCATTAAATTAATATAACATCTATTTCAATTCCATTTCACCATTTGGGGAATGATACCATCGCTTGTGCGTACGTATGGCCAACCGTATCCATGACTCGATGCAATTCATTTTCCATGTTCACCCTTAATTTGTGACAATATAAATATATAATTAAATAATACAATAAATATTACATTAGTATCATTTTGGAAATTTTTTAACTATATCCAATGCATAATAATTAAGGCTTATACGAAAAAACATAACTAGGAAAATGATGATGTTAACACCTGAAATAAGTGTAATAATGAAATATTGTTATCAAAGAGGCAATAAGATGATACAAGAGAATATTATAAGATATATTAAGCATAAATATGATTATGGTATAAATTTTTAAAATTATTTAAACCATTATACATTTATTAAAGATACATAAAAATGAAATCAGACATAAGCTAAGGGTTAATTTTAAAATCCCATTATTATTCAGAATTATTTATACGTAAATATTTACTATGGAATATATATCATTCATGTACATGTTTCCAAAAAATCTGGTAATTTTTTTTCTATAATCCTCTATAACTATTGATATCAGTTTTACCCATTTTTAATTTTTAATAAATGGGTTTGAAGGAATCTTCTATTGTTTTCCAAATAAGGTAATTTATGAATGTTCTAGAAAAAGTATGAAAGTAATGGTTTTTTAAATCATATGGTATGAATGGATTTTTATTCTTTCATGATGCCATAATTTTTTGATGATTCCCTCAAACAAATACAATATTATTAAAAAAAAATATTTTCTTTCAAAATTTAACGACATTTAATAAAAATAAAATCTTATCAGAAAAAGAAATATATTTCCCTCAGAATTTTTTTCAAGTGTTCTCTAAATATTATTTTTCATCTATAATACTAGTCATTGATATTAATTATAATTTACTATTGATATTTTTTAAGGATAATATGGCCATCATTCATATGGTTAATTAATATTTATGATGGAATGATATGTATGAAAGCATTTTCATTTTCATGGGTTATGTTATGATTGAATGATGTTTATGAAACCTATAACATTCCATGGGTTCTGATATGATGAATAAATTATGTTCTTCTAGAACACATATAAATGGTTCTAATTATGTTATTTGTGAGACATATATCACCCTAAAATTCATTGCATAATTATGTATAAATCATTACATAAACATGACTGGAATGAGTATTAATCTAAGTTCATTAATACCGGGTTGGAATTAGAAGTAAAATTTGTTCAGTAAGGTACTTTTTTCATTATGATGCTCTTGGCAGTGAGCATTGACTATTATGGAAATACTTTTATATTATTATCTATACCAAACAATTTCATTTATTCCATTATTATCATAGAGAAAATGTTATTTCATAATTTATGAACTACTATGATTTGTTATACAACATGGTAACATGATCTCTGATATGCAGGATATAATTTTCAACAGTTATTTTCATGTTCTTATCCCTTATGTCTAGGTTATCTCCCTTTATTACCATTATCGAACATCTGATCTAACCCTATTCATATATATCTCTTCCTCCCGAATGGCCTAAAGGCCTTCATTTTTATTGATTTTTGATAACCCCCCTTTCAAGGGATGAGGGGGAACTCTTATAAGGCCTGTGGGCTCAGAGATTACATGGCCTGTAGGCTTAGAAGATTACATGACCCGATGGTCTTAGGGAATTCAACCAAACTATCTACAAGGAACTTCCCCTCCCAAGAATCTGCATCATGATAGTATCTCTCCACATTCACATGGCTATCTGACTAGGATTCCTGCGAAAGTACAAGCTAGTACCGATGGCATAGCCATACCCTCTCATTCTAAAAAATCCATTTGGCTCTACTCTGGTGAGTGCACCTGCTCTGAATCCTCTTCTAGGCCAGCTCATTTTTTTTGTAGAGTCTGTCTGTGGAAACTTCATGGGGCCCGAAATCCCTAAGGTGGCTTGAAGGCATTAAAGGTGGCCTAAAAGCCCTACTGACCCGAAGGCCTGGGTGGCCCGAAATCTGTAAGGACTCCAAGCCCAAACTGGTGGCCCAAGGAGAATAGTTCCATCTTTTAAAATATCGAACGATATCTACTATAGTAATTTCTGCAGTGCCTGGTACAGTACCCACACAATGTAAAGTTCTATTACAGTACCCGCATAGTGTACAGTCTACTACAGTATCGCACAGGGAATAGTCTACGACAGTACTGCTACAGTGCCTGCTACAGTACCTGCTACAGTACTGCTATAGTACCCCCGGAAAATATGCCTCTGCCTGGTTTTGAACCTGGGTCTCATGGATGCACTTAAGGATACCTCACCAACTGGACTGAGGCTCATGTGCATACATATCTCTTCCTCAGGATATGAATAATGGTATTAAGTAAGATTTATAAAAAAAGAGTTCTCGTAAAGAAGAAATAAGTGAGAGATGATGTAGATGTCTTATGAATTAGTTGTTTATGTTTCCCAGTTTCCAAAGAAAATAAACCTATAGTGGTGTTGGGTGGTTTTGTTATGTAATGTAATGATTATTTTAATATTTAGAAATAATATCTATGTATTAAAATATGATCCATTATAATATCACTTTTTAATAAAATTTAATCCAAAAGGGCGTTTTCAATTAAAATTCACTACTTTTAACTATTCATTAAAAAATTATTATTTTTTTAACAATCTAAAAAATTTAATAGTAGTTAATTTTGAAATCCTATTTTCATAAATGATATTTATTTTATAACATTTAGTTATTAAATGTGTTAATAAATTATTATTTTTTTCCCCTAAAAAGGAATAATTTTTTTATAAAATTAATTTTTTGAAACATAAAAAACATTAACAAATATTATGTACATTTGTATTAAAATATTTTTTTATATAAATAAGCTATAAATAATAGCTGAAAATTAGTTATTACTAATAATCCTTTCATGTTTAATGTACATGTTATAATGGCCTCATCTGAATACTAATATTAATAGCTTATCATGGTCTTGTTATAAAGAAGTTTTGTGTGTAATGGAATCTTACCAAGTGTTGTGAATAACATAAGAAAAACATGGTGTTTATTACAAAAAAAACATAGTGTATGGGTAAATAAATATACCAACGATAATTAATTTATTTCAAAAAAATAATAATTCAAAAATACTGAGCGTGATACAATACATGATCATGGGTAGACGATGGGCGCCAAGTTTTAGCATGGCCCCTATAAATAGTTTGACATTCAATACACAATGTTTAATTTATGAATTAATTTGGTATAAAATGTTTACACTAGCATACCCTAATGGGAATAATAATTATTACATGGGCTAGACCTAAAGAACCAAAGAGTTCTAGGATTCTCACTACATGTCACGCACCACCAGTGGATGCCCTGTGTATTTTGAGAAGTGAATTGTAACACCCCAAGATTTCATAGTACGTTATTTCTTCAATGTAATTCAATAACATGCACTACACGCAACACTGAGTTTTAGCGCACCATGACTTACCAAACTAGTCGTTCAAAAGCGGTTATCAATATTATTAATTGAATTTTTAAATTTATATAATCCCTATAATTTTAGAATCAATATTACTAGTTTCTTAGAAATAATGTAAGAAAAATACATTTTTTTTTTCAAATAAAAGAAGTATTTTTCAAAAAATTCAATTTTACCACCTTTTAATGGAGAGGCCTTTTTAAATCCAATATTTGAAACTTTTATATATTAAATTTTACAAAATAAACTTATTCGTTAGAATCGGGATATAAGAATTTAGTTTCAATAAATTTTTGGTGTTTTTCTGATAACTTTTATATTAGGGTGAATAGTGAAAAATACTATATTTTAACTAAAAACAACTTTTTAAATAAAAATATTTTATAGTGTTAAATTGTAAATTTTAATGGTTTGAAAGTATAAATAGATTATATTTTTACCATTTAATCCAATTCTGGTCATTGTAAGTAATTTCATTTTGAAATTGGACATAAACAAGTGTCAAACTTTTGATAGTTATTATTTCTTAAAAATACACCTTTTGGTTTTGATAGAGGTAATTAATTTTAAATTAATAAATGAAAATTATATATTTTTAATTTGTTAAAATACACTACATTTTTGAATTCGGAATATTGAAATTAGCTTAGGGAGAATTTTCGGTATTTTTCTGAAAACTTTCAATTTTTGATGAATAGTGAAAACACTGAGTTATTGATTAAAACCTAATTTTTATTTAAATAATTATTTATTTTATTTAAATATATTTTAGGTCAAAATAGATAAATAATACCTATATAAGTTCAGTGTAATTCATTGGAGTCATTTTATATTAATTTCAGATATAAAAAAATTTGTTGAACTTTTCAACGCCTTTTACCCATCTCCTAGGAGAATTTGCAAATTCATATAAAACATAATTTTAGCGCTTCTGTGAGTGGAATTTAGAAAATACAAGAGACACGGTTAATATCAAGGAGTAAAATGTGGTTCAATAATATGAAAATAATTTTTAGTGAATAGTAAATTTTTACTTTTATTTACCCCGGTTAAAAGTAAATAGGGTAATTAATGGTAAAAATGATATCATTATTACCCTAACACCTGTCTTAATTCTATTGGTTAAGTTTAATTAGACCAAAAACAACCTTAGAATAACATATGAACCTCTTTTTTCCACTTTAATTAGAATAGGACATTTATTATTATTTAATTCAAAGAAGAGTTAAAAGTATTAAATTCAAAGTTTAATAACTAAGACATTTTTAATATAGGGTTAAACATAAGATAAACTCGACTATAAATATTCATTAGAAAGATAAAAATATTTCATACATAATGGTATTTTATTTATAATTTTTAGAGATTAAATAATTAAATTTATTAATGATACAATGATGATGAAACAATTACCTTATTAATGAAGGAATCAAATAAATGGTATTATAAATATTAAAATAAATATAATTTCAACGTTTTTATGACATGAAAGAATTTTATAGGTGAATAGGAAATGTTAGGGATGATTCAATGTATCTTGTTTGAAGTAATCAAGTTGTGATGACTTTCACAAAACCAAAATACCAAATAGTGTCAAAATTGACCTAAATTAATATTTAAAACGAATACTATATTATTGGTTGATATAATATTCCTAATAATTTAAGGTTCTTCCAAAGAGCTTAAATAATATTATATATGTCATTAATGATCCACTTGAGGTTCTTTTGGAAGTTTAGAGTAAGTTTATTAACCATTTAGAGTAAGAATACAAGAAGACACGGTAAAAGCTAAACTATTTAACTAAGAGTTAAATCTAAAATATAAGGTTAACATGGTAACCTAAACGTGTCTAAAATCTATTGGTTGAGAATATTTCGACCCATAAACACCTAAGTATCTAAATAAATTCATTTTGAGCCATTATAAACTGAATATAAGTTTATTATAAAATAATACTTTAAGTTTTTCCTAAAGAGCCCCTCCCCCCTATAAAAGGACATAACTTCTAACCAATTATTCATACCTTAAAAGCCTTTTGGTTTGGCCAATACATGCCCAAATATCCTCCCAACTTCCCTCAATTTAACTTAGAGGCCTTAGTTTGATCAGAAATCCAACCTAACGAGCTCTTTGGATCAAATAAAACGGAATAACCCGAAGAAGAGGTAATGATTTCACCACCCTCTTTCAAGTTCCTTTCTTCTTCCACTTCCTTTTTCTTTGTTGTTTCCATTATAAAATAATAACTCAAGTATCTTATATATACTGTTCTGTTATTATAATTATTTTACAACCAAATTCATTATTCTATCCACCCTTTGAAAGACATGTCACCATACGTGCGTACATACAGCTTACCGTCTCCACATCGTGGTGTAATTATTATTCAATACATTATTATTTGGATGGGTACAATAATGATGTGTATTTGATGTAAATAATAAATATAAAATGATAAGGATACTGTATTTATGATATATCATCCAATTATATATTATTTTAATATCAAAAGAATGTTATTTTTTCTCGTGCGTACGTACGGATTACCGTCTCCACGATGTGATGAGATTCATTTCCAAGTTCACCATTAATTTACGATTATAAAAATATATATTACTAATAAGTGTGTAATATATGATATAATAATTATATTGGAGAAATATTTATTTATATATATAATTATTTATGTACTTACATATATCTTATTCACTTACTTCCCTTCAATACTGTATGAAAACGGAAACAACGTTTATGCGTACGTACGGACTACCGTCTCCATAAACAGTGTTTTCCATTTCACATATAAGTCTATTATACATATTTATATTCTAAATATATATGATATATAGATCATTTTTTATATTCTGGAAGTATTTAAATCATGATCTAAGTGATACAATCAAGAGTAACTAGTTAAACACGTACAATAAAGAAAGCGATTATTACCCGAAATATTAATATAACATGGAAATTATTATTATGTGTATAGTATAAAGTCATAAATGAATAATGTATGATATTATAAATGTTAATATGGTTATGGTATAATTTAATAACATACTATAGTCTTCATACAGGAGGCAAAACGTATCCTCGACTAAAGGAAAGTGTAAGGTAAGGGGTTTTCATCTCACTCCTTATTTCCGTGAGATTCATGCCATATTGCCACTATTACCTTTTTTGTGGTGTATGTACTTCCCATAATTGTATTATTTGTGTAATACAATTTAATTTATGTGTATTTACATATTAATTTTATGATACCTCTTTCATGGGGTGTATGTTTCATAAGTTACCAAATTGGTAAGGGTTAATTCCTCAATCACATTATTATCTGAGATTGTTTATGTGTAAGTATTTACTGGAACATTATTATCATCCATGTCCATTTTTCATAAAAATGTTTTCGAAATGAATACTTTGAGTATTTTTGAAAGTTAATCTTTATCAAGATCATAATTTTAAATGTTTTAAAGATTTATCTTTCTAAATATTTTTAATTAATGTTCATGTTTTCAAAATGATTATAAGGATTTATTTATATGAACATGAATGTTTTGAAATGATAATTATTTTCAAAAGTTTCAAAGTGGTATGGGACACTTTGATTCAAAAATATCTTTTAAATTACTTCTTTTATAAATGTGTGACTTTTAAATGATTTTACAAAAAAGTATATTTCTCTCAAAAAGTTTTACTCATCATTTTCAACTATGTCAGCATCCTTTACTGGATATTATTTTTTATTGAGGTTGATTTATTACAATAAAATATTCCATATTTTATTGAATTAGGTATGATTTGTTTGACTGTGGATGTTCTATTTGTATACCATTCATGGTTTATGGTTAATGTATTGAAATTTCATATGCTAGTTTTAATACGAATGTTTATGTTAGGTTTTAACTATTCATATGAGGAATGCAGTGGACTTAGTAAGTGATGGGTGGAGCCAGCTATAGCCCCTCGATGCATCGGTATCTCTCATGGGAAAAACTAGTGTCTTGGAACAAGGCCTTGACAAAAAATTTATTTGTAGTCTTGGCATGAGGCCTTGACTATGTGGTAATGATGTCCGATATTAGGTATTCCCACATTGTAAAATTAGTTATTACATGTGATTATTCGACTAGTAGAATATCCATGTGCATGTTTATATGGTAATGTTTCATTTATTTTTACCATATTATGTCCATGTTTATGTTTAAAAGGCTTTTTTTATTACAAATCTTGACTTAAAATTTTATAGCTTTCGCTAAATTATTTACCCTTACTGATCAACTGAGCTCACCCCTTTCTTATGTTTTATTTTACCAGGATTCGAAGAAGTGTATTATGATTGATATGCAGGGTTATGCTAAAGGGAAAATGGAATTCTCAAAGAACTATCTATGCTGCGTTTTATGTTTCAAATTGTAATGTAATGTTAATGTATGTAATCTATTTTCCAAGACTGCTAAACTGATCGGTCCCTTAGGACTTGATTCCTTGTAATTGTTCCAATGTATTAAAATAATGCACCGGCTCAGGGTAACTGGGGTTGGGGCGTTACAGTTGGTATCAAATGAAGTTTAGAAATAACCTTGGAAACTAGATTTAGATAAACTCTGATTAGAGAACATTACCCTAAGATAGACTTTGGGGATTAGTATAGAAGAACTTTCTATAATTTTGGTAATGTAGATATTTTGTGATTTTTCCAAGAAAATACATCCCTGTCTAGATACGAGCTGGTAGAGGCAGCTCTGGCACTGATGTACCTAGGGTTAAAACCCAAAAACACCGTTTTGATCTAGACTCAAAAGGGAACTGGTGCACGACAATGGGCCTTGCTGCACTCTTGGTTATGACACTCCCAGGGGATATGCTTTGGATAATTCTAATTTTCTTTACAAATCACTATGAAGGATTTACGAGTATATATCTTCTCAAAGAAAATATTTTTATGTATTATATGCATAAACTGTTCAATTTATTTTAGGTATTTTACAAGTTTGGAATTATTCAATTGAAATTCATAAACTGACCTAGTTTATGCCATTGTATAGAAATGGCGCCCAGTAAAAGGAATGATAACTCCAACAATACATCTGATCTAAAGAGTAAGAAGGATCATATCTTTCACGGTATTAAGCCAACATTTAGAAGAGATATAGTCTCCCATGTATTCTCAACATATGAATAAATATTATCTTGTGTTAATAAGATAAGTAAATAATTCTCTAAATCCTATGACTTTGAAGGGAAGCCAGAGAAGAAAAGGATGGTAGAAATAAAGATGGATAAAGGGAAAGAAGGACTTTCCAATATGTGATAAATGTGGAATGAATCACCTTGGTAAATGTTTTAAAGGAATGAGAGTTTGTCATAAGTGTGGAGAAAAAGGACACCAAGTACGTGATTGCAAGGGTAAGAAAATGTTTTCAAATGTAAAATGCTTCATCTGCAAGGTGTTGAGACACTACGCGAATCAATGTCCCATTCATAAGAGTATACCACAAATGATGTTATTAGATAATAATCAAGTTATGATACTACCTAAGATGAAGAAGAATGACTAGTGTTCTTATGTTGTTATTATAGAATTATTTCATTTGAGTGTTGTATCAATAGTATACTGGTTACATGAATTATGGAGATAAATAAGGATTGTACTGTAGTACCATTTCTTTTGGAATTTGAGATTACCTGGTCCTTATAATAAGGTAGTAATTTTGGAATAAGAGATAGTTGATTTTTGTAATTTAGGATGTTGTGGTGTTGTAAAAGAATACATGATGAAGGCGTTCACATGTTATTACCTTAAAAAAGGGATCCTCATTATGTTTAACTTCATTATATATTTTGGACTGAGATTTTGGATATAAGTATTTTGGATAATTCTAAAGGCTGGAATAGATTTAGTTTTAAATTATATAATATTGTTAAGATTATTTTTGGATTTCAATAAATAGGACAACCTAGAGGTCGGGCGGAAACCAGTCACGTCTGGCAAGGCCGCGAGACTTGAACCCACAACCAAAGGGGGCAAGGGTGTATCACTTATCACTGACCCACGTGATATCCTGGATTGAATAATGTAGTTTTTTAAGGTTCTGATATGTGAATTATAAATTCATTATTTTTGGAACCCTAGACAATTAGGATAAATAGAATATATATATATATGTATATTGAAATATTTTAGAGTGAAAGATGAGTTTGTGGTAGGATGAAACTCTACTTGTCAAGTATATAGACACACACACACATATATATATTTCTCTCTTATTTTATGGATAAATAAATTATTAAAATTTATGGAAAGGATCTTAAAACCAAAAATGTGTTATCCTAATACCTTACATTTTGTTGAACCGATGACATTTTAAATCATCATAGATTGGTGGATTTGAGGCCCACAATTCTAAAATTGTTTGTGATTGATGACCTCAATCACTCCCTATAAATATTTACATTTTCCCTCCAATTATGTGTCTCTAATTTCCACCAATGTTCTCCTAATCGAGATCACAATTTGGTGGTGACTTTTTCATCCCCCTTTTCCTCTAATTAAAACTAAATTTTATTAACCCAATTTTCAATGTGGGTTTTCCCACAAAGGTATTCTCGGTTTACAACCTTTTATTTTCGAAGAACAATTTCAAATTGCGTGGATGCAATTTATTGAAGGAGGAAATAATTTAACACCCCAAGATTTCATAGTACGTTATTTCTTCAATGTAATTCAATAACATGCACTAAACACAACACTGAGTTTTAGCGCACCATGACTTACTAAACCAGTCGTTCAAAAGCGGTTATCAATAGTATTAACTGAATTTTGAACTTTATATAATAATTATAATTTTATAATCAATATCATGAGTTTCTTAGAAATAATGTAAGAACAAATACATATTTTTAGATAAAAGAAGTATTTTTCAAAAAATGCAATTTTACCATCTTTTAATGTCGAAGCCTTTTTAAATCCCATATTTGAAACTTTTATATATATTCAATTTTACAAAGTAAACTTCTTCTTTAGAATCGAGACATACGAATTTATTTTGAATAAATTTTTGGTGTTTTTCTGATAACTTTCATATTTGGGTGAATAGTGAAAAATACTATATTTTAACTAAAAACAACATTTTTAATCAAAATATTTTATAGTGATACATTATACATTTTAATGGTTTATAAGTATAAATAGATTATATTTTTACCATTTAATCCAATACTGGTCATTTTAAGTAATTTCATTTTGAAATTGGACATAAATAAGTTTCAAAATTTTGATAGTTATTATTTCTTAAAAATACGCCTTTTGGTTTTAACATCGGGAATTAATTTTAAATTAATAAATGAAACTTATATGTTTTGAATTTGTTAAAATAGAATTCATTTTTGAAATCAGAATATTGAAATTAGCTTAGGGTGAATTTTTGTTATTTTTCTAAAAATTTTCAAATTTTGATGAATAGTGAAAAACACTGAGTTATAGATTAAAACCAAATTTTTATTTAAATAATTATTTATTTTATTTTAATATATTTTTGGTCAAAATAGATACATAATACCTATATAAGTTTAGTGTAATTCATTAGAGTCATTTTATATTAATTTTAGATATATAAAAATTTTATTAAACTTTTCACCGTCTTTTACCCATCTCGTAGGAGAATTTGCAAATTCATATAAAACTTAATTTTACCGCTTCTGTGAGTGGAATTCAGAAAATTATAGAGAAACGATTAATATCAAGGAGTAAAATTTTGTTCAATAAGATGAAAATAATTTTTGGCGAATAGTAACTTTTTACTTTTATTTACCACGATTAAAAGTAAATAGGGTAATTAAGGGTAAAAATGATGTCATTATTACCCTAACACATGTCTAAATTCTATTGGTTAAGTGTAATTCGACCAAAAACAACCTTAAAATAAAATATGAACCTCTTTGGTACACTTGAATTAGATTAGGACATTTATTATTATTTAATTCAAAGAAGAGTTAAAAGTGTTAAATTCAATGTTTCATAACTAAAACATTTTTAAGATAGGGTTAAAAATAAGATAAACTCGACTATTAATATTTATTATAAAGATAAAAATATTTCCTACATAATTTTATTTTATTTATAATTTTTAGAGATTAGGTAATTAAATTTATTAATGATACAATGACGATGCAGTAACTACCATATTAATGAAAGAATCAAATAAATGGTATTATAAATATTAAAATAAATATAATTTCAAAGTTTTTATGACATCCAAGAATTTAATAGGTGAATAGGACATGTTAGGGATGATTAAATGTATCTTTGTTGAAGTAATAAAGTTTTTATGACTTTCACAAAAACAAAATACCAAATAGTATCAAAATTGACAGAAATTAATATTTAAAACAAATAATATATTATTGGTTGATATAATATTCCTAAAAATTTAAGATTCGGCCAAAGAGATTAAATAATATTATATATGTCATTAATGATCCACTTGAGGTTCTCTTGGAAGTTTAGAGTAAGTTTATTAACCATGTAGAGTAAGAATACAAGAAGACATGGTAAAAGTTAAACTATTTAACTAAGAGTTAAATCTAAAATATAAGGTTAAAATGGAAACCTAAACTTGTCTAAAATCTATTGGTTGAGAATATTTCGACCCATAAACACCTAAGGATCTAAATAAATTCATTTGGATCTATTCTAAACTGAATATAGATTTATTATAAAATAATACTTTAAGTTTTTCCCAAAGAGCCCCTCCCCCCTTATAAAAGGACATCACTTCTAACCAATTATTCATACCTTAAAAGCCTTTTGGTTCGGCCAAACCCTACCCAAATATCCACCTAACTTCCCTAAATTCAACCTAGAGTCCTTAGTTTGATCATAAAGCCAACCTAAGGAGATCTTTTGATCAAATAAAACAGAAGAACCCGAAGAAGAGGTAATGATTTCACCACCCTCTTTCAAGTTCCCTTATTCTTCCACTTACTTTTTCTTTGTTGTTTCCATTCTAAAATAATAACTCTAGTATCTTATATATACTGTGATGTTATTATAATTATGTTACAACCAAATTCAATATTCTATCCACCCTTTGAATGACATGTCACCATACGTGCGTACGTACGGCTTACTGTCTCCATGTCGTGGTGTAATTATTATTCAATACATTATTATTTGGATGGGTATAATAATGATGTGTATTTGATGTAAATAATAAATATAACATGATAAGGATTATTTATTTATGATATATCATCCAATTATATATTATTTTAATATCAAAAGAATGATATTTTCACTCGTGCGTACGTACAGATTACCGTCTCCACGACGCGATGAGATTCATTTCCAAGTTCACCATTCATCGAAGATTATAAAAATATATATTAATAATAATTATGTAATATATGACATAATAATGATACTGGATATATATGTATTTTTATATATAATTATTTATGTACTTACATATATCTTATTCACTTACTTCCGTTCAATACTGTATGAAAACGGAAACAACGTTTATGCGTACGTATGGACTACTGTCTCCATAAACGGTGTTTTCCATTTCATATATATGTCTATTAGACATATTTATATTCTAAATATATATGATATATATATCATGTTTTATATTCTGGAAGTATTTAAATCATGATCTAAGTGATACAATCAATAGTAACAAGTTAAAACACATACGATAAAGAAATCGATTATTACCTGAAATATTAATATAACATGGAAATTATTATTAAATGGGTAGTATAAAGTAATAAATGAATAATTTATGATATTTTAAATATTAATATGGTACTGGTATAATTTAATAACATACTATTGTCTTCATATAGGAGGGTAAACGTATCCTCGACTAAAGGAAAGTGCAAGGTATGGGGTTTTCATCTCACTCCTTATTACCGTGAGATTCATGCCATATTGCCACTATTAACTTTTGTGTGGTGTATGTACTACCCATAATTGTATTATTTGTTTAATACACCTTAGTTTATGTGTATTTACATATTAATTGTATGATACCTCTTTCATGGGGTGTATGTTTCGTAAGTTACCAAATTAGTAAGAGTTAATTCCTTAATCTCATTATTTTCCGAGATTGTTATGTGTAAGTATTTACTAGGAAAATGTTATCATCCATGTCCATTTTTCATAAAAATGATTTCAAAATGAATACATTAAGGATTGATGAAGGGTACTCTTTATCAATATAATAATTTTAAATGTTTTAAAGATTTATCTTTCT
Organism: Viscum album; assembly: GCA_963277665.1. Taxonomy (NCBI): domain Eukaryota; kingdom Viridiplantae; phylum Streptophyta; class Magnoliopsida; order Santalales; family Viscaceae; genus Viscum; species Viscum album. Next base: position 387,283,382 of record OY728156.1, on the reverse strand, counting down.
AAATATTTTTAATTAATGCTCATGTTTTCAAAATGATTTTAAGGATTTATTTATATGGACATGAATGTTTTGAAATGATAATTCTTTTCAAAAGTTTCAAAGTGGTATGGGAAACTTTGATTCAAAAATATCTTTTAAATTACTCCCTTTATAAATGTGTGACTTCTAAATGATTTTACAAAAAGGATATTTCTCTCAAAAAGTTTTACTCATCATTTTCAACTATGTAAGCATCCTTTACTGGATATTATTTTTGATTGAGGTTGATTTATTATAATAGAATATTGCATATTGTATTTAATGAGTTATGATATGTTTGACTATGTATGTTCTATTTTTATACAATTCATGGTTTATGGTTAATGTATTGAAATTTTTTATGCTAGTTTTAATAGGATTGTTTATGTTATGTTTCAACTATTCATATAAGGAATGCAGTGGACTTAGTAAGTGACGGGTGGAGCCCCCTATAGCCCCTCGATGCATCGGTAGGTATCATGAGACAAACTAGTGTCTTGCCACAAGGCCTTGAAAAAAAATTTATTTGTAGTCTTGGCACAAGGCCTTGACTATGTGGTAATGATGTCCAGTATTAGGCATTACCTCATTGTGAAATTAGTTATTACATGTGATTATTAGACTAGTAGAATATCCATGTTCATGTTTATATGGTAATGGTTTATTTATTTTTACCATATTATGTCCATGTTTTTGTTTTAAAGGCTTTTCTTTTATTACACATCTTACCTTTAAATTTTATAGCTTCCGCTAAATTATTTTCCCTTACTGAGCATCTGAGATCACCCCTTTCTTATGTTTTATTTTCCCAGGATTCCAAGAAGTGTATTATGATTGATATTAATGGTTATGATAAAGGGGAAAATGGAATTCTCAAATAACTATCTATGCTGTGTTTTATGTTTCAAATTAGTCTTTGATTGAGTTATATGAGTCCCTACGTGAGTCTAAGAGTGGGATTCTCTATCATAACATCTTTCCTATATGGGGTTTCAGGTAGTGAATGATCATTATACATTGGAATATAATACCATCCTTAAGAGTTTATTCCAAATAGGTTCTGGTATAACCCATGAACCTAGGAGTGATCTCAACTCTATGTATCAATATAGTTTTCTTTGGATGAATTTCATTCTAATTGAGTTTGTATCTCTGATAAGACCTTTCAGATTACATCATGAATAATCATGGAAAGACATGATAAACATGTTATATTATATATGTGTCATTATTATATTAATAACTAATGAGTAAGACCTTTAGGACTAGTACCATGATTGATGGAATGGATTATGTGGAGATTACCAGGGGAAAATTATTAACATTGAGCATCTATAAGAATCCTACTATAGAGGTATAGTTAGAACCTTGATAATTTATATCTATCTTGAGCATATCAGAGTTATATTTTTGTGTTTTTATGAAAAAAATATTTATTAGTAGTAAATTTGGGTGATAAGGTGAAAAATATGTTTATTCATTGTGTTTAGGATCTTTAGGTTCTCTTACTACACATGATTATATTTTCCCCTTCATAGGCTCTTTTTACACAGGTTGATTCTTATGTAGAAGATAGAAATTTTCTTGTAGTATTATTTGGATGATCATTATATAAACTTATGATGACCATATTTAATAAATATATAAATAATCTAGATATATGAGTTTTTTTGGATTCTTCCTCGATTTTTCAGTAGTTTTGAATCTTTTTTAGTTTTGGTGGGATTGTAATTAGAATTTTCCACTTTTTTGTACAAAGTTTTGTACTCTTATATGAGATATATGTTATAAATATATTAAAAATATTATTTTATTACCTTTTTATGTTACATTATTCTATGTTTTTCCATGTTTGTTTACAAGTACCTTAAGGAAATGCGTCCCTTATGTGTGTTATACCTACTCAATTCATGTCACCAACACTTAGTATAATGTTGGCATTATTGAGGTGAAATTCAAAATTATTATTGGCTAGATGGGTCATGGTAGGTTAGTTTTTAATAGGGATGTACAAGAATTGGTTACTAGGACAAAAAATTATATATTTTTTATCTGTGAGTTTTTTTTCACACTAGGGATATAGTTTTAAACTTTTTCACGATTGTATTTCTAGTCGGATAATATAGCATTGTTGTGTTAGCCATCATATACATTCACTAGTACATTAATAACCTAATTGTGTTTTGAAAATATATAGGAACTGGTTATAGGGAAAACATCACGACATTTATCAAATAAGAATGAGAATTGGTTTTATATCCTTCTTGAGATAGAACCCAAGATATTATCTATTGACTATGGTGCATCCATACTATCACTGGATCCATATATTTAAATGTCCATATATGATTCTATTATGTAATGTTTTTCATTATACACTTAGTTGAGAGATATTTTTCTATGTACCAATGTAGGAGGAATTTCTTCCAAGTGGATTGATAGTTATATCTTTGACAATTCAACACATGATAACCCATCTATACTATTTTAATAAGATGCACCCAATCAAGTTATAAAATAATTTTTTTTATAGTAATAGTGTATGAAAAACCTGTCACAAAGTATTCATCATGAGTTTTAATGATAGAGATCAACCATGTTTTATGGTAATACCACCCCCAATATAGGTGGTAGAGGACTAAAAGAAGTTTTTGGTGTGAATTTCCTACTTATATTGAAGTGTAGTTGATGGTTTTCAAGGAGGTGATTCATTATCATGGGTATCTATGGTGTAAATAGTTCCCTATATTAGTTTTTTTATTTTTATATAGGTATTCAAGAAAGAGGGATTATTCTCCCACCAAAATACATTCTTTTGACATGATCCAAAACCATGTGGGTGATTTAGTAAAACCCAAAGTAGATATTATAGTGGGGATGTGGGAGATTTCATATTAAATGTATGTTTTAGGTATCATCAGTTTGAAAATGTTTCTGAGAGATCCCATGTACTGGTCAATTGGTCGGTATAAGAAAGGATAAATTCAAGAGATATGATAATGTTTCCGCAATCTTGGTGTTTTTTTGAGGTATGACATTTGTTCTTATTTATCTAGATACAATTTTCGCATAAATTTGTATCCACATTTCCAATAATGTTTTCTTTGATCAAGATCAAGAGATACATGTAGAGACCATTTTTAGCTGGATCATTGTCTTCGATGGTTCCTATAGAGATTATTTTTGATCACTTGATTCTATCGATAGTGTTTCTTATCACTAGGTGACGAAAAAGATTGACATGTAGTCTTTTTGTATTTTTATTGATACCAAATGATGTTTTAATTTTTATGTACTAGTTTTCTACCATCAATTACTATTTTAATGTCACTGGTAAGGATTTCAGGTTACCTATGGTAATTTTTTGGGACATTCCTTCTTGGGTGAGGTTGATCCCATGAATAGTAGGATGAGATCATGTATAAGAGGATACAAACAATTTATTATTATTTGGATAGTATGAACCATGGAGAAACTAATTTTATGAGAATTAATTTTATAGTGGTGTTGGATTAGTATGATGGTATCTTCAATGAACGAATTCTAGGATTACATCCCAATAAAAAGTATGTTTTCTACATGGGACTGCACATAGGTTTGACCTAATATCTAAATGAATATGGAAGGTTAGAACATGTAGATTTGATAGATGAATATGTTGATAGAGAAATTAATAGAGAAGAGAATTTTTCATAAGAATATGGATTTTCCTATTGATACATGTGTTGTTTGGATATGAGGTCAGAGAGAATGTGTTCTATGGTATGGATTGATGTCTTCTGGACTAGGTGACTGTTAGGGAAGAGTATCCACACCAATGATTTGGTTACTTCATTGAAATATTTTCAAAGGTAAAGTGGTTATTTGAGTTTGACATCAGGGTGGGTTATCACCAGTTGATGGTTTTCGATGAGAACATAAAGAAGGTTGATTTTTAAGGATTCGGTAGTTTCCATGTGGTCATTTTGATACTTTCTAGTTTTATTGACCCTAAAATAGTTGTTGTGGTACACAATGAACAAATCCTCTAATCCTTCATTGATTATTTCACGAATGTCTTCTTCCTTGGATATACTCAACATCAATAGTGGAGTTAATGACACACTTGACAGGGGTCCTATGATTTTTCAAGAGTAAAATATTTATGTGAAAATTTCAATGTATCAGTTCCTGATTTATAAGATCCACTACTTATTATATTTCTTTTCTGACATGGGAGTAAAAGTGGACCTAGCATGATTGAGGTATTTATATCTAGAGATAAATCCCAGAGATTATGAATAATTCCATATGATCACATCAATTTCATTCATTCATTGTTATTTATTGATGTGATTAAGTAGTTGAACTCTTTATAACAGTCCATCAAGCTTGAGAATGGTTCAAAATATCATAACTTGATGGTTTATATCCCTACACATCATCCTTGAGCTAGCGAGTCATAACATGGTGGTATCGATTATGAGATATTTCATGAACAGATATCCACTTTACATTCACCTAATGGATTTTTATGTGGGTTGTGATAACATTATCTATCTATGGATAGGTGATGACACCATTTATGCTATCATAGGAAGTAATAAAGAGGATTATTTATAGTAGAAGCGTGTTTAGGATTGGTGTGTATATACCATGATAATTTCATATCGTGATTGGATGACAAGGATAATGTATATTGTTGCTGAGTTTATCTCCTGGTGTCTCCCCCGTATATAGTTGGAGCCTAATATTCTCATATATAATGAAAAATAATATTGTATCACAAAGTTTCCCAAGATGGGGATTAAATTATCAGTGAGATTTCACATGGTATTAGAGTGTTCAAGGACTAATTGTAGTTTATCCAACATTCTTATCATATGAGTGTAGAGCATAATAAATATTTTAGGACACAATCATTTAAGAGGTAGGCGTGAATCATGTAATTTCTTCAATAATAAATTTATACGATGATTCACACTTAACATCATGATTATAGAGGTGATGAAGATGTAATTTGAGACCCTGTGTCTATTGAGAATAATATTTATACACCATAAAATTTTATAGATAAGTGGACCATTCTGGATCTAGTTATTTTTTTTATTTAGGATTTCAATTATTGAATATAAAAGGATGGAAATATATAATTAATAAAATTTTATTTTACTAATAGGTACCACTCCACCATCGGTGAAGCACTATTTGAGGCCATGAATGTGAAACCCATCAAATAAACACTATATTGGTTGAGGCTAGGGCGAGACAATGTGTTTATTTTGAGATAAGGTACTAGAGATTGTTTTAATGATATAGTTTATATAGTGGTAGATATGGAAATCATGAAATCACCAATAATCATTTGTGTACTGAAAAATGTAGTATTTGGAGATCAATAAAGAGGTCATGTGGTTCAAGAGAAATCACCTCATTGTTGATTATGAAGATTTGGTTTGGATTTTATGATAAATCCATGGATACGATTCTATTTTTTCAAGATACGTCATGGATAAGTGAGGTGGTGTTCCAATATAACTTGTGACCAATGTTATACTGAGTGCTAGGTGTTTTCCATATGTTCTAACAAAGGTGATGTGTGAAAAACTCATCACATGATATAGTACAAGATGAGATAGACATTGATGTAGGTGTAATTTTTTTGGGGATTCTAAGGATCATGGTGGAATTTGTCAAATAATATCATAAGACCCATCTTGTGAAATAGTTTCCCTTGGTTGTGTTCCTTGTGGAAGAATTATAACCACTAAGATAGCTAACTGGAGTGGTAGATCTTGATGCATGATTAGTATCCACTGATACAAGTTGTTTTTATCATTCATGAAGAAAATAGATGATGGAGGGGTGAATTAAATTACTCTTAACTATCTTTGAAACAATTTAGAGAATTTTTTGGAATATTTATTGAGTTGGGAACAAAATCAACTCAGAAATATGGGGTCTTTAGAGCCTTGATGTTGTTATATTAAAAATAATATATATATATTATATTACATGATAGTAGTTTTATAGAAATAATAAAATACCTCATAAAATGAGTCCTATATATTAAATTTTATGAATCAATTAAATCAGGAATACTCTGTTTACATTATGTATCACATAACAATGTTTATATCAGGTGTTTTGAGAAAGTGTAGTCCCAAGAAGAAAGTAATATATATATATATATATATATATATTCATAGTTAAATTTTGGTACCTAATAATCTATTATAATGCAACATCTATGGAAAATACATAGGTTTATCCACATAACTTTAGGTATTGAGATAGTGTGGTTTTGTTGAGAGTTCTAGTAGGAACATGAATAAATTGTGTCTTTGTGATTGATGTTCTAACGAAGTTTTTATAAATATCCAACTACATTGACATGGAATTCTATTCCACTTGTAATCAATACATATCTAGGAAGGATGTTTTTTTTTATTTTATCCCTTTTTCAGCCCATTTCAAACACAAGTAAATAATTTTAACTAAATTATTTTGGGGATTGATGGTTTATTCGTGGGTATTATTTTATTTTATTAGATTTTGGAATTGATGTCATTTTTTATTTTTTATTTATATTTTAAAAATAATTCATCATTTAAATGGATATATATTGAGTCCCACCTAAAAAATATTCATGGTCTATTCCTTTTGTTATTTTTTGTTCTTCTCTCCCACCAATCAATGAACATTCATTATCAACATTCTATTTCACTAGAAATTAGAAAAATAAATAGTGGAAAATTTATTTCAATCTATAATTTGGAAAATTTTTTCATCAACATAGGTTTTGGTTTGGGTTTTTGTAATAATAAATATGTGATGAAGTGTGACAAGATATCAGTGATGGATCAAAGGCTGATCATGGGACCTATGTTAATGGGTTTTTATTTATGAAAGAGAAACATGTCAGGATTTGATTAGGAGTAGTTAAGGTAGAAGAAATATGTTCATTGGATATGATGATGGAAGTTGAACCATTATATGGAATCAAGTACATGATCCCTTGTGGAATAGATTGAATTATAGTGGTGTGGTAGAAGCCACGTGAAGAATCAATTAATTTGGGAAATACCAATGACACAACATATAGTGTAAAGATCACAGGCCTTCTAATCCCATTTATGTGGAAGCTCAAGTTTACTCATGGAAATTAAAATAACATGTATTTAGAGTCAATAACATGAATTGTGACCCTTATTATAATGTACCAAAATTGAAGTATATTTTTTTTAATTATATAGAATTATTTCAAGACTGTGAAATCTGACAACGTTTGATTCCGAGGCCTGGAGTGCCTAGAATGATCCATTAATGTTTTGTTAAAATTTAATTAGTACGTATAGGAAGCTTTCCAGAAAAACTAGAATAACAGTTAAATGGTTGATTGGATCAGAAATCTGAGGGCACAGTTCCATTCAGGATGGAGGGTTTACCCTAGGCGTGACTTAATTTTAGTCAGCAGAGGCCTCCTGTGATAAAACCCAAAAATGGAACAACCGTAAATAAAATATTTAAATAAAGTTATTTTATTGTTATAATTCTTATAACTCATGAATGGTAACTCTGATTAAAAATCTGAGAAAACCACTGAGCTCAAGAGGGCATGCTCTCTTTAGGCAGATACTAACTTCGGCTGGCACAAGGCACCAGGGAAAGTTAGGTTTTGGCTATAAATAAAATAATCAAGTGAAAATTATTTTATTGTAAAATCCACAACATCTAAATGGTAACTCAGATTGAAAATCCAAGAGTACCCATGAGTTTGTTGAGGGCGTGTTATCCTTAGGCGAAGCCTAACCTCGACCGGCGTAGGTCGAGGTTGAATGTAATTAATTTATTGAAATTTTTTTTGGTTATGTTTAGTAAATGTGTGAGCGGAGTTTTCTAACTTTTGGACCATTTCTCGGATTAAAAATCCTAGGGCACCATTGAATCTATAGCGCCGAGATTCACATAAGAGAGGATTTACTTTGACCATAGTAAGTCTGGAGAAAAATTTCTCTTTTGTGACTTTTTTAATTTTTTTAAATAAAATAAATTTATTATTTTATTTCATATCCTCCAACTAAAAAGAAAAGTGTGGGCCAGGGATGTGTCAAGCTAATAAATGGCTTGAACTGCCCATCGTATGTGACGTCGTCATTGGGAAATTAAGAAGGTTCTTAATTTAGGATCCCCTATTAATTCCCCACATCGTTACTTACCCTCCCCCTCTTATATATATATGGGTCTTGAAGAGGGGTATCAACACAGCTTCACCAAGAAACAAAGTGTAGAAGGACCGCCACGATGCCAAACCCTTAGAAGAAAGAGCTGATCCTAGTGGGCAGTGATGGGTGACACCGAACCATGAATCAAATGATTATTTATAATAGGCGTCTTTGGAAGAATGTTGTAGGAATAAAGAACACCGACCCACCTTCAAGCAGGGACACTCTCCAATGGGTTTAAGAGGTAGGGGATTTATTCGTTTATGCATTTAAAATGATTTTCCTCTTCCCCGTTATTGAATAATACAAAGAACGTGGGTCAACCGACTAACGGGTTGACACACAATTCATTTATTTTTTCTGAAGATTATTATGGGGTATCTTTGTTGGGTTAATCTTGATTTAAATTCCAAGACTTTGCTAAAATCTTAACACCCTCATGTTTTCGAGCTAATGTGGAGGGAACTGGCCTAACGAACTTGGCCCAAACCCTCCACTACTTGGATAATTTTTCACCTCTATGAAACACTGACGATGCGATGACACCGACTAGATATGTTGGAGATATCACATCGACGCACACCTTAGGAGGAGGATACAACACAAAGCGGCATCGGTCATCGGAGCGGTCGACACCAGCCAAATACGGAGGAGGTGTGATGCGACGTCGCGCATGGATGATGAAAAAAGGAGGAAGAGGCTTGTTACCCACAATGACTGGAGGAAGGCGACTAAAACAGCGGCCGAACATGGGTGACAGTGCGACACGATGTTGCACGCCGCTGGAGAGGTTGGTTGGCACGCCGGTCGGCTGCGAAAGAACCAGAAGTGGTGGGGAGCGCCCTCGGTGGCGTGCCCAAACAACAGCAGGACCGCGGCCTGCGTTGGCCGTGACAGGAGCAAGGGCTGTCGGATCGACCGACAACTAGTGGACGGGGCGTGCGCTGGCGGCATGCCCAGTGACAAAGTCACGACCCATCGTCCACTACACGGAGGACCCACGATACCACATGGAGGCATGTTGGGTCAACCCCTTCTAGTTGACCAGCTAACATGGCTCTGTACCATGTCAGCTTTACTTGGACATGTCGCGTCTGGGTATCCCTGACAGTCCGTGCCGCTAGCCGAGTGGCATCACCGGGTCGACCCAGCGGACCAACCTGCTGCATAGCAAGCCGACCCACAACCCAGCAACCTGACCCGGGTTGGGTGGGACCCGTGTCAGGCCGGGTCGACATAAGTAGAATCGGGTCAGCCCATAATGAATAGTTCTGGGCCAGTCTGACCGAGGCAGACCAAACCCAAACGTAGTACCGCCTAGTTACCCAAAATAGGCCCTAGCTTCTAAACCAGACGTCTGTTTGATGAACCGTCTGCGACAACGAGATCCTTGGATTGATATGGTCCTTTTGACTTAATCCAGGAGGTTTCTGAAAAAACATGGGGTATGGATGGGTTGGATCCCACCCAAATCCAACCGGTCCTCGACATTTAAATGCCAATAACACATAGACCAGGCATCCGATTGACGCACTATATTTTGCGTTGGAACCCTTATAAAATTATGAATCATCAGGTTATTTCCTTTTGAGACTTTGTGTTGGTTGAAATATGACCGATGGCTAGGGGAGAGGTTCTCCCAAGTGCACTATGTGCAGAACCCTACGGCTGGCTGAGACTTGACGACTGCTGACCTTTTGACTCGAAGTGACTTGATGGCCCAGTGGGGAGAGCCTTTTTGTGACACGACAGATCCACAGTGGGGAGTGACTCTATGTGATTCAGAAAACCCATGGTACTCGACAGGAGGAGTACCTTTGTAGGCCACGAGGGAGAGCGCCTCTGTGAGACGCGGTAGACCCACGATACTCGACATGAGGATTACCTTAGTAGTCTAATATTAGTGGGAAGTGCCTCTGTGTGATGCGGTAGACCCACTGTACTCGATAGAGGAGTATTTCTACAGTAGTAGAGGTGTTCGACATTGTGAATGGGGATGTTATTTGAGAATCCCATGGATGGTTATCACCATACATAGCGATTCTATGTGGGTCATCATAATAATCATGTTTCTCTATTTTCTATACCTGTTTGATCTGAGACTCTGTTTGAATTAAGTCTTTTACCTATGTGGTGCTTTTACCTTCATGATACTATCTTCGTGGTGATACCTATGTGGTACATTTACCTGTGTGGTACTTCTATCTTCATGGTGATAACTATGTGGTACTTCTACCTTCGTGGTGTTTCCTTTGTGGTATACTTCCCTCATGTATGAGATTAGTATATCTCGATAAATTAGGTATATGTATGGGCATATACATAAGTAGAGTTGTTGTTTTTATTTGTTGTTTTTTCCTTTGGGGAACTTTAGGAGACCTAAGGGGTCTCGGGGTACCCATTGAGTATCTTTATACTCACCCCTGCATGGGATTTTCCCACACTATGTTGAGTCTTGTGAAGAAGACATACAACATTGATCGAGGTTGAGTGAGTTGGGATTGGATGATGATAAGAGGTTGAACATTTTGCGTGATGTGATGCAGGGACTACTGATCATGAGATATACCTACCCTTTAGGTTGGATCCATGGTGGATGATCCAGGAGCTTCTTTTCACCTTTTTATTTGTTTTTTACTTTTCAGTTGTACTGGTACTTTTCCTGTTGGGATTGTATTCCGGCCTCTTTTCTTTTAGTAATCTTTTACTATAGCAGTTTACTTCACATTTGTTTCTTGTTGAGTTATCGGACCATGTGTTTGTACAAGTTTAAAGTAAATGCCTTCCTGTTTTAGGGAATATGACTTTTTGGTGCTAGTCTCCAACTCCTGGCCTATGGAAGGCGGGATTTGGATAGTCACAACATGAGCCCTAGGGGACAGGTCGTGACAAAGTGTTATCATAAGAGTTTAGTTATACTGAAGAACTATAAATCTAATATTTTCTCTATGGAAATAGTGTTAAGTGTTATGAGTGTGGTTATCATTTTTGGGAATCCAGTGTTGGGGAAGCGACCAATGTGTCCATACACCCGAACCCTGAATTCTGATTTCTGACTCATTGCACAAAAAAACTGATTGCGTGTGTTTTTGAAAAGTATTTTTTATGATTTCTTTGAGTCAGCTCACCAAGCATAACTTAATGACTGAAATTCACCAGTTCTTTATCAATATTATACCATGTAGACAGCCAGTCATGATTCTAGAGAGAGTACATGATGATGGTCCATCGAGGGATGAGGATCCGTTGCAAGTCCCTCTTACTGTGTTGGCACCTTCGGGTGGTGTACCAGCAGCAGCACCACCTATTGGAAGCAGTTACCACTAGCCTCACTAGTGCACGGTGCACACTAACTGAGCACATTTCACAAGTTACAATGGTAGAGGCCTCCGAGGTTTTGAGGGGAGATAGATTCTCTGGCAACTGAGGACTAGCTGGAGGCTGTGGCTAGAGTTTTCCACCAGGTTGGGACACTAGTATATTATATGGTGATCCTAGCTACTAGTCTTTATCAATGAATGGCCATGAGGATGGTCTACATGGTGATAAGACTTCGGTACATGGACCGTTTCCCGAGATGGTACCTTCAAGTAGTGTTCTAGCTATATCACTACCGATTGGGAAGCAATTAAAATCGGCAGTACCGGTAGTGGGCACATGTAGGATTGGTGACTTACACGTGTTTCAGCATCAAATAACTCTTATGTTATAATGTGAGCCCAACTCACATGTGGCTAAGTACTGGCTTGAGGAGGTGTCTGAGTTTCCATCTAGTCAAGGAACCATTTGACCAGATAGCGGTCCTGGTAGAGAGCCTTCTATGAGGCTCAGTAGGATGATGACAGGGTTTAGGTTTCCCTGATCATGCAAAGAGTTGAATTTTCTATGGACAATCTTGAGAATATTTCTCAAAGAAGGGGATCTCATGCCATAAAGAGATAAGGGATGATATTTTCCTATATCTTTTATATCTTCGACAAGGCGACATGTCGGTAGCTGAGTATTGATTGGGTCGTACCGACCATCTTAGGTACTATATGAAAATAATACGATAAGTTCTTCAGGGATCAGACCATTAATTGAGGTGCGTTTAGGGACATATGTGCCAACACTACTCTTTTATGCATTCCTACTTATGTTAGGGTGCTCGAGAGAACCTTTGTGGTTGAATTTTTTTAGGATGAGATGATATAACCAGTGAATATTAGCAGTGGGAAACCAAGAAACTGATGCCAGTCTCAGAGACCTGGGTGTTTAAAATCTTTCGGGAAGAGGAAGTGATAGGGACAAATGAATCTACAGGGCAGCAGACATGGAAGTGGAGCTAGGAGAGCAGCATGAGGTGGTATAATTTTCGACATGTTACGAACACCACCCCAATGTGGTCCCCACCAAGCTCAGGGACCTAGAGGACAAAGAAAGGGAGTAGCTGCATGCGGTCTCGGAGTATGACCCAAGGGCTCCATGAATGATTCAAGGTACGGTCTATGTCTACTAATAGCTACCATATTAATAGACATTGGTACCAATCATTCGTTCTTTTCATGAATATTGTTCAAGACCTAGAGTTTCTAGTTAAGCCGTTAACTTGACCCTCACGTTTGGATATACCTTTTGGAGGAGACTCAATAATCACACTTATGCCGACTGTGTGATCTGACCCTTGAGGTGAGATTTTCGGTTGGAACCTCTTGGTGGTGGTGTTGAGGCCCTACAATGTTAGTTTGGATATGAATTGGACATCCACAGTTCATACTTAGATTGAATATATTATCCAAAACGTTTGTGGTTTATCAACAACATTAGAATGGGGGTTTCCTTTGTTGGCGAAAAAGGAAACCTAGTAGCACAGAGTAAACACATGTATAGGAGGGTGTAACAATTCACTATTGAGTTGGCCAACCTTACCCTTGGGGTAGCAGGATTTTTGGGTTTTCTGTTCCCAACATGAGTGGTGGAGTGTGAAGACATCTTTTCAAAAGATGTTTTCAGGATTACCAACCTGAAGGGAGAGGGACTTCTACTTTGGCTGGGTACTATTAGAGTTTTCATCCATACTTCTCTAGGGTAGAAACACCCCAGTCAGCTTTGAAAAATAAGGGGGATCCTTTCATGTGGATGGAGAAGTGTCAGTGGAGCTTTTATAAGGACCCGATCTTGAGACAAAGATGATGGCTAGAGTTCCTCCAGGATAATGAAATTGAGATAGTCTATACTCATGGGAAGGGGAATGTGGTAGTATATGCTCTCATAAGAAGGTCTGGTCTACAGTTGCTGAGTGAGGCGACATAGCAGCTAGCCGCGTTATAGATATCTTTTGTAGATAGAGATGGAACATATTACCTCTATTCTATGAGTGTCACTCCCCCAATTCTTCAGAAAATTCGGGGGGAACAACTTGAGTTGTTGACTGCGAGGCCCGACATTCTCAGATATCTACAGGACGATATATTGAAAGATTTTCTGAAGGTGGGGAGCACATCATCTTCTTCAGAGGATGCACCATGGTACCAATAATGATTCATAATGATGTGTTGAGGGAGATCCATACGTCCCCCTATCGGTACATCCTGGAGTGGTGAAGGTGTACCAGGACTTACATCATTAGTACTGGTGGCAAGTGATGAAGGAAGGAGTGGAAAAGTTTGTATCACGATGCCTCACTTATTAGCAAGAGAAATTTTCTCATAGTCAGAAGAAGTATTATGCTGATAAGAGGAGGGAGACAATGTCTTACTATGGGTCTCTCCTTGATGGAGACTATGGAGATTTGGCCAAGGTGAAAAGTTATCCCCGAGGTTTATCAGGACATTTCTGATACTTTGGAGGATAAGAAAGGGGGCATACTGCTTAGCACTTCCACCACAGTTGGAGAGGGTGCACAACGTCTTCCATGTATCCCAGCTGAGGAGATAGGTGCATGAACCATCTCACATCATCAACCAAGGATATCTAGACTTTGAATATGGGGTGACAATTATTAGGGTTCCAGTGAAGATTGAGGATCGACTGGAGGGAGTCCTTCATGGGCGATCGATACCTCTGGTGCATGTATGCTACTAGCATAAGAACCTCTAGGAGAGAACATGGGAGCGAGAGGCTCAGATTCATGCTCAGTACCCTTATTTTTTTTCCTTTGTTTTGGATTTAGATTATGTAAATACCTAAGGTTTGGAGAATTTAATGGACCATAATTTCCGTATATATGTTTTTAATTATATGGAATTATTTGAAGACCGTGAAATCTGATGGCGCGTGATTCTGAGGCCCAGAGTGCCCGGAATGATCCATCAATATTTTTTTAATCTTTAATTAGTGCACATATGTAGTTTTCCTAAAAAAGTTGAAGAACTATTAAACGGTTTCCCAGATTAGAAATCTAAGGGCACCGTTGCATTCAGGATGGTGGGTTTACCCTTGTCGTGACTTATGTTTAGTCGGCACAAGCCTACTATGAGAAAACCTGAAAATGGTATAACTGTAAATAAAATAATTGAATAAAGTTATTTTATTTTTCAAATGCTCATAACTCATGAATGGTAACTCAGATTAAAAATTTGAGACCACTGTTGATCTTATGAGGGTATGCTCTCTTTAGGCAGATAATAACTTTGGCCAGCGCGGGCCACCCATGAAATTTAGTTTTTGGCCATAAATAAAATAATTAAGTGACAATTATTTTATTGTAAAATTCACAACATCTAAATGGTAACTCAAATTGAAAATATGAGTACTTTTGAGTTTTTGGGGTGTGTTCTTTTTAGGAGGAGCCCAACCACGACCGACATGGGTTGAGGGTGAACATAATTAATTTGTTGAACTTTTTTTCAGGTACGCTTAGTAAACGTGTGAGAGGTGTCTTCCAACATTTGAACCATTGCTCAGATTAAAAATCTGAGGGCACCATTGAATCCATAGCACTAGGATTCACTTAAGGGAGGATTTACTTTGACCGAAGTAGGTCTGGAGAAAAATTTATGTTTTATGACTTTTTAAAAGAAATGAAATGAAATAATTTTATTATTTTATTTCATATCCTCCAATGGACAAGAAAAGTGCAGGGCCAATGATATTTAAAGAAAATAAATGGATTGACCTGACAATCCTAAGTAAAATCATCATTGGAGAATTAGGAAGGTTCTTAATTTATGAGCCCCCATTAATTCCCCATGTTGTTACATACCCTCCCCGTCTCCTATATATGTGGGTCTTGGGGAGGGGTATCAACCCAGCTTCACCAAGGAACAAAGTACTAAATCAGTGCCACAATGCCGGACCGTTAGAAGATGGATCCGATCCCAGTGGGGGGTGACATGTGACACCAAACCACAAACCAGAGGATGACGCCTGAGCGACGCCATTGGAATCCTGTTGTGGGAATGAAGAACATCGAACCACCTTCAGGTGCGGATGCACTCCAATGGGTTTATGAGGTTGGGGTTTATTCATTTACGCATTTAAATGATTTTTATCTTCCCCATTCTTGAATAATATGAAGAACATGGGTAAACTGACTAACAAGTTGACCCACGATTCATTCGTTTTTGTGAGAGGTTATTTCAGGGAATCTTTGTGGGGTTTATCTTGATTTAAATTCCAAGAGTTTGTTAAACCCCTAACCCCCTCATGATTTCTAGCTAACTCAGAGGGCGCAGGCCTAACTAACCTGACCTGAACCCTCTAATACTTTGATAATTTTTCACCTCCATGGAACACTGACAGAATGACAATACTGACCAGCTACATTGGGGATATCACATCGACACATGCTGCAAGAGGGGGCCGAGCACTAAGCCGCATCGGGCATCAGAGTGGCTAGCACCAGCCAGCCACAGAGGAGGCACGGCACGCTGTCGCGTTCCCTCGCGCACTGCCGATGAACAAAGGAGGTCGCATCTCATCAACTACGGTGACCAGAGGAAGGCGGCCAACACACTAGCTAGCAGTGGGTGACAGTGCGGCTCGAAGTCGTGCACTGGTAGAGAGGTCGACCGACACGCTATCCAGTCGTGACGAAACTGGATGGGGTGGGTGCACCCCTAGCAGAATGCCCACGCGGCAGCAGGACCGTGACTTTCATTGGCCGCGGTGGGATCCAAGGCCATCAGATTGACTGGCGGTCGAGGGATGGGGTGCGCGCCAGCAGTGCTCCTGATGGAAAGTTCATGACCCAACGGTCGTGACACAGAGGACCAGCGACACGAAGGACCCATGTCGCCTTGTGGAACCACATTGGGTCAACCCCCACGGGTTGTTCTATTAATGTGGCTCCACGCCATGTTAGCCATACCCAGACACGGTGCATCTGGGTATCCATGGAGGCCCACACCTCCGGGTGGATGGCACCATTGGGTTGACCCAGTAGACCGACCCGCCGCCTAGCGGGCCGGGTTGACATGGTTCAGGTCAGACCGAAGTCGGGCTAGGTAGATCTGGGTTGGCCCATGCCGAACCGGGTCAGGCCGGTTTAACCGAGGTAGAATGGATCCAGACACAGTACCGACTAGTTACACAAAACATGCCCTAGCTTCTAAAACGTACGTTCATTTGATGAACCGTCTATGGCGTTAGGATCCTTGGAGCGAGACATTTTTTTGAATTACTCAATGAGCATTTTGGAAAAACTTGGGGTACGATCGGGTTGGATCACACCCCAATCCAACTGGGCCCTTGGCACTGAAATACCAATAACGCACAGACCATGCATCCAATTGATGTACCTTCAGTTGCGTTGGAATAATTATGACATGGCAGATTAGTGATTTATTTATTTATGAGACTTCGTGCTGTTTTAAATACGTTCGATGGATTAAGGAGTGGTAATCCAAAGAGAAATACATACGAAATCCTGTGACTGGATGAGACTTGATGATTGTTGATGTTTTGACTAAGAGTGACCTGAAGACCTAGTGGGGAGCACCTATTTGTGATGCGGCAGACCCATGGTGGGAAGCGCCTCTGTGTGACGTGACAGACCCATGGTACTCGACCAGAGGAGTACCTCATCATTCCACGAGGGGGATAACCTCTGTGTGACGTGGTAGACCCATGGTGGGGAGCGCCTCTGTTTGACACGACAAACCCTCGATACTCAATAGGAGGAGTACCTCAGCAGTATAAGGATAGTGGGAAGAAGCTCTATGTGATGTGGCATTCCCACTACACTCAATAGAGGAGGATTTTCCAGAAACATAGGTTTTCAACACTGTGATTGGGGATGTTACTTGAGAATCATATGGCTGGCTATCAACATTCATTGAGATTCTGTGTGGGTCAGTATCATAATCCTGTTTCTCTGTGTTGTATACCCAGTTGAGCTGAGACTGTGTTTAAACTATGTCTTTTACCTGTGTGGTCCTTTTACCTTTGGGGTACTATCTTCTTGGTGATACCTATGTGGTACATTTACCTGTGTGGTACTTCTATATCATGGTGGTACCTGTGTGGTACTTATACCTTCGTGGTGTTACCTTTTTGATATACATCCCTCATGAATGAGATGAGAATATCTCAATAACTTAGGTATATGTATGGGTATATAATTATGTAGAGTTTATGTCTTTATTTTTGGTTTTTCCTGTGTGAAACTTTCGGAGACCTACGGGGTCTCGAGGTCCCTACTGAGTATCGTTGTACTCACCCCTGCACGGGATTCACCCACACTTTGTTGTGTATTTTGAAGACAACGTATATCATTGATTGAAGCTGAGAGAGCAATGACTGGAAGGTTCTCAGAGGTGGACCATTTGGAATGGCATGACGTTGGGAGTACAGATCATGAGCTGTACATATCCTTTTTGTAGGATTCGTGGTGGACGATCCAGGAGCTACTTTTCACCTTTTCAGCTATTTTGTACTTTTTAGTTGTACCTGTAATTTTCCAGCTAGGCTTGTATTCTGGCCCCTTTTCTTTCATTATTCATTTACTATATCAGTTTACTTCATATTGGTTTCTTGTTGAGTTATCAGATTCCGTGTTTGTATAGGTTTAAAGGCAATTACTTCATGTTTTAGGGAATAATCATTTCAGTGCTAGTCGCCAGCCCCTGGCCTATGGAAGGTGGGCTTGGAGTAGTCATGATAGAGGCCCTAGGGGATGGGTCGTGACACTTATCTAGATAGATATATGTTTTTAGTAATTATATTCATAGAAGGGCATGTAGCGATAAAGACAGTGTGTGTCAAGTCTAAAATTGTGTAAACATTGGTCAATGGATCAACATGTTTAGAGAGTGAATAAATATGATACCATGTAGACAATATATCATGTATCCAAGGAACCTGAAATGTACATCATAGGGTACGTGGGAATTGGTTTGTGAACCCTAGAGAATGCCTTCCCATCCCACCACATTGCATAAAAAAAATTACATCCCTTATACTCATAAAAGTACTCAGGCATGGCCAATATACCCCAAAGCACTCAATTTAAATGGGAAAAAGTTAATGTTTATAACTTAGCCTAGAAAAAATAGTATTAGGCTGTCCTCCTTATACTATGTAACACAAATGGACACACCATGGATTTTGAGATGTGCATTCCATGTTACTGAGATACAAGGATAGGTCATGGATCATTAATACATAGAGTAAACCTTATTTTACATAACATTTAACTTATCAAAGGGAATTTTATAGCCCCTATTATTCCAAGTTTATCTCTGGGATGAGATTAAGTGATCTCCCTCAAACCATTTCATCATGGACCTCTTTCTATAGGGCATGTTCCTTTAGTCCATCTGTATGCATTTATAGTGAGGCTTCATATACTATTAATAAGATGGGATCCCCTTTCATTATTAGTCCATTATAAAATATTATGAATCCATCCATTAGGCCATTCTTATGCCCCATTATAACACCCAATAACTAGAAATTAGGAACTATTTATTTGATAACAGTTATCACACGCATCACCAAGCATATGATATAATATAATTTCCCATAAATTTAAAGTTTCTTTAGTATTTTAAATAGATAAAATATATCATATATATTTCAATTCAGACAAAAATATGTTCTCTTTTTTTACATGCAAGAGTAATATTCTTCAAAAACTAACATTACACATGAGACTATGTTTTTACAAACAATAATATATTATTAAAATATCATTATTTAATATATTGTGACGTAACCCTGTTATTAAATTAGTTGTTATAAATAGTATTAACTAGATTATAAAGATATATGTTTTATACATATATAAAATTAATTAATTGGTTACAAATCAATAAGAAATGAATATAGAAACCAATTGAATATAAAGAAAATGTTATTATATTTATGTTCACAAAGATGTTATACCCTAATAAATAATATTAATTATAGTTATTTAGTAATAAAAATATTTAATATATATTATATATTCAATCATATTTTATTTATATACATTCTATATATTTGATAGGATTAAGATAAAAACTAGCACAATTTCAGGCATAAAATACTATATTTTATTACAGTATTTTTTCCATCTTTTAGTGGAGAAACAATTTTATATCTAATTTTTGGAAATTTTATGGATTATATATGTTAAAATAAACTCTATATTTTCTTATGGAACATATTAATTAGTATAAAGAAATTTTTTTTATTTTCCCGTGATGTTTTATTTTTTAATGAATAGAAAAAAATACTAAAATTTAATTAAAAAGTGATTTTTCATGTAATTTATTTAAAAGGTTATTTTATAATAGTTTAAAATTTTAAATATATAATATATTTATCAAATAATCCATTTTAGGTCATTTTAGTCAATTTCAATTTGAAATTGACTATAAAAACGTAGCAATCTTTTGGACATTTTTACCTTCAAAACCCTACATTGTTTTCCCATCTAAGGGATTAAATTTAAATTAATTTCATCCACTTATGTGATTAGAATTTTTAAATATGGATTTAATATTTGGAATAATCATAATTTATAATGTCTAATAATACCATATTTATTTTTTATAAAAAATATTAGTGAATATAATTGAAATTAATTATAATTATTAATGTAAAATTAAGCATAATAAAGGACTAAACCTTATCCTTAACACCCAAAAAGACCTATAAAATTTTCCAAAAGATATTAGATGGAAACATTTATACCTAATACTATCATGTATTTTATTGGTTCCATTATTTGATCTAATTACAACATGAAAAACACTGGAACAATGCCTTTGTCAAAATATTACAAGATTGCCACTCCTACACTGTAAAAATGCATCCTATCCTTCCATTTACTCACACATATCAAAACACATTGTATATAACTTTATATTACTAAATAAAAAATAAAAATACATACCATAATCTTATAATCCCCCTATTTTTCATAAATCCTTCCAAGTATTCCTTTTGGTACAAACCAAAATAAATTTCTCGATTCAGAGGTAACATCTTCTCTAAATCTCTACAGCTTCATTTCCATTCTCTTCCACCTGAAATATCTTTATTAAATTATTATATAAAAAATATACTCAATATACTAGGATGTTTTTATGTAATGGGTGTTACGTACACTTACCCACACATCCATATAATGGATATGGAACATACTCTTTCTATGTATGGTGAACTACTACATCACGAAACGATGATTGTTTATTATTCTATTACCACCTCTCCTAGTGGCCACTGTGATGAGAAATATATTTATATACTATATATATAATATTTATATTTTATTTATTCTTATTTAAGTTTTATTTTTAATACATTTTTATTCATTCCATCTTGTGTGAATATGATAATTTCGATTGAGGAAGTGTGGACTACCACACCCTCAAAGCGGTATGGCTCGTTGATGCCATACATGGAACATATAATGGATGGTTTTAATAAACCTATGTAAAATATATAAAATATATAGAAATATATAATTATATTATACATATATATGATTTATTTTTCATACCTTTAACACAATAAAAAAATTAAGGTAGAGTTAATTCATACGTATGAACTACCATCTCCATGAACAGTGCACTTCATTTCTAATCTCTAAATATGATGGATTAATGTAAATACATATATAATTGATATATATTATAATTATTTCATGGTTTACATTATTTATATTATGAAATCATGATGTAATTAATAGGAATAACAAATCACATATGGAAACATACTTGAGAAAACTACGAACCTAACACACAAAATTGTTTAAATAATGAAAGAGTGTTGAAAAATGGGTAATAAAATATTGTAAGAAGATATTATATGATATTAATATCATGATTTTAGTTTTATATACACGTTATTATCATATTTTGAACCACTATACTAGATAATAAATAGCATAAAACAAAATGAAGGTTAATTGTAAAGAAATTTCGACTGAATTTATATTCCGTTGAGACTTTTTTTTATTACGTGCTAATACACTATTATTTTTTGAATATAATGAATTTTTAAATTTATAAAATTAATCACATTATTATCATTATATTATAAGATTCAATGAATGGCATAAATTTCTTTAAATTAGTATTCCAATGTTTCAAAGTGGTATGGGACACTTTGGAATGTTTTAAAATTAATCTCCTCAGGAATGTTCATCATGAATATCTATGAAATATCAATTAATTTTGTGATTATTAACTTTATCTTGAAGTAATAAATTTATTGTATAAATTTTTAATTTTTAATTTCCTTGAATATATATAATCTCAAAAAATGTATATTATTATTTCCTAAGTCATATATTATTTTTCCTAAAATGTTTATTTTGATAGATATTTGATTAATTGGGAATTATTAAAAAATATATATATTATATTTAATACAAATACATTTTTATAAGGAAAATTGTTTATTAAATATACAAGAAATGATTTGGAAATTAAATACATGGGTTGGGGACCGTTTAAGGGAATCCCTATAGTTTGGGGACCGGTTAATGCAAGCCCCTAGATGCATCGATAGTCTCATGAGGAGAATTAGTTGGTCAAATTGTTTAAACTATATCTTGAAAGTAACGTTATGTTGTTACAAGGAAAAAATTTGTCTAATAATTACGAGTTTTCATTAATGAGAATTTAGTTATTATATATTCATGGTATTTTGTGTTGGAATATCTATGAATGCATTTAATTTTGATTTCATTGATATATTGATATGTGTTTTCAATTTCTTACCTTGCCATATTGATATTGGCTTATCTAGTTATTTTAATAGAATGCGTTATTATTTATTTAATGTTCTATGTTAATGTATTCCAATTGATTCATTATTTATTCTGATTAACATACCCTTACTTATAATTTGAGCTCACCCTTATTGTGTTACCTTTCCCCAAGTTATGAAGAAGAAATATTTGAATAAACATTCAAGGATGAAGTTTATTTTATTTTTATGTATCATGTTCTATTTCTTATTTCTCAATTCATTATGGATATCCTTTCTGTTTTATGTATTTCCATGACTACTAAATGTATTGGTCCATCAATATTTGTTTCCATGTAAACATGCCAATGTAATAAAATAATGCACCGAAACCAGGATTATGGGGTCGGAGCATTATAGTTGGTATCAAAGGAAATTTATGATCAACCTTAGAAACTAGATTTTTAAAAAATATATTTAGAAAAAATAAAGTAGGGATAAACACCATAATATATACATTGAGGATAAGTATACAATAAAATCCTATAATTTTTCTATGCTAGTGATTATGTGGGTATTCCAAGAAATACATCCATGTATCGATACTATAATAGGACGTGGTTCTGGTCCAGATGTACCTAGGAGTAATAATTCATACCAGGTGTTCTAGGTATGCCTTAGGGAAACCTATTATATAACAATGATCTATACTGTGTACCTGTTTTGACACACCTACGGGATATTTTTAGGATAATTGAAATTTTTTTACCTACCATTATAAAATTAGATTCACCCAATGTAACCAATGTTGATGACTGTATGACTAACGATGCCTAAATTTATGTTATGGGATATACCATAATTCGAATTTTTTGAGATATTCTAGTGAATTACATTGTTTATAAATGGCACATGAATGTAAAAAAGGTGTCAATACTAATGTAAAATGTAGATATTTCCCTACTTAGTATGTCAATGTAGCTGGTATTATAACAGATTATGTTATCAATATATTATGGAAGCTATGTTAGGTTATTAAAAATAACATTTATTTAATGAATAAACCAATTATACAAAGAGAATATCCAATGTTAGATCACTTTATATGATATAGGCCTTCATTATTTAGTGTAACTACTGATATAGTGGTAGCTAGACAATGCATTAAGTCTCCAGATAAGATATTTATGGAATTAGGATGTAGTGAGAAAGAAAAGTTTACAATTCTGTTCTATTGTCTCTAAGGTGATGATGACCAATGGCGGTCTCTAATCTAGAATACAATAGAGGATGATGAATTTGAACTCATGGAATGTAGAAATTTTAAGGAAACATTATTTTATAAATACTTCCCATGTGATCAACAAATTGTGATGATGTGAAAGTTTCTTAGCTTAAACCAAAAAATTAGAGAGTGTTGTGGATTATGAATATCCTTTTATAAGGTTATCTAGGTATGTTATGACTTAAATACATATCTCAAAGTGAATGGTCAACCACTTATTTGGAGGAAATATTCCATTTCAATGAAGGGAACAAGTGTCTCAAAACTTTTCCTCATGTGAAGTAACAGTTATATGTGAAATCAAGACATAGAAAAAATTCTCTAAGTCCTAGGGCTTCAATGGAAACCAAGAAAAGAATAGGTCTTCTGAAAACAACGAAAAAGGGAGTTAGTCAAATAATATTATGGGAATGAAGTATTTTCTAACATGTGTTAACTGTGTAATGAATCAACATGTTAAATGATTGAAATAATTGGGAGTTTGTTATAAGTGTGGAGAAAATGGTCACCCAGAAAAAAATTAAAAGGAATGATTGGAAATACTACTATTCAATGTTACAACTGTAAGGATATAAGGAACTATGCCAATGAATGAAAAATGATTCAAGATAATATACCTCAAAAGAATATATGAGATCAAATTTAATCTTATGTTATTGATAATGATGAAGTGGAATGATTAATTTACTTATTTATTTGGATCTATGAAATATGATTTAAAATTATTTTATTTAAGTTATTCCAAGCATATGATTTATCAAATATATATGTATTGTACTATAGTACGTGTTCATTGAGGATTTATGTTCATAATCTAAATGGTACCAAGATATATTATTTAGTAAAAATTTAAAATTTTCAGAAAAAAGTGATTGAGGGGAATAAAACCCTTAATATATTCATGATACTGAGATAATGGTGATAGAATTATTAATTTATAAAAGTTATCACTATCTTGGAATTGATTAATGAATTTTCAAAAACTGGTACATTCCATCAATGATGGAGTTTACAACACATTTGGATTTAAGGAATATAACCAATAACATGTCTCTTACTTAAGAAATAAGTAAGAATACATGTATCCAATAAGGTTTTAGGATGGCATGAGTTATTACCCAATTTCAATAGGATACATGATTAAGTTATTCATATATTTGGAATATGAAAATTTAGCACTCCTTCATGTTATTTAAAGGATAATGATAAGTTCATTTTGGATGTCTAGTGAGATTTCTAATTTTTCAGATCATAGTATTTTTAAAAATTTATTCATTTATGAAAAGTATTTTGTTAAAAATTTAACGTGGTTTTAGATATTAATATATTACATCACTATAAGATGAATATTTTCTTAATAGGTGAATTAGAAATAGTTCAGGGAATGATGAGAGGATAAGATTATTCTTATATAAATTTACTATGTATATTTACATATATTCTTAGAGAGTGAAAGAATTACTGAACTCCATGAAAATTGATATGAAAACCATAAATTTTGTCATAGTACCTTCATTTATAATGAATCAAATAGCCCTTAGATCATCATGTTCTATATAACTCTTTATTAGAACATGACTCTTATATTTTTCCTCTGTATCAATGTTTCCATTTTTCACCTATGTTATCCTACTACATAACATAGTTATGTGATCATTGTACATTAATTTATATTTTATTAACAGTATGTGACATTAAAAATTTCATGATGTGGTTCTTTTAAAAGTAGTTTATTTTCAGTACCTCTATTACTAATATAATGTTTAAAATTGCATGGATTCAATTTAATTAAGGTGGGGAGAATGTAACACCCCAAAACTATAAAAATTATATTTGATAGCATGTATCACACGCATCACCAAGCGCATGACAGAATATAGAACCCCAAGAATTTATTTTTTATTTAGTATATTATATATATTCAATATATTCTACATATTTAAATTCTTTAAACACTGAGTTACCTTATGTTACATGTAAGAGTGAATTTCGTTGAAAGCTCACATTACACACAAGACTAAGTTTTAACAAACAAAAACATATTATTAAACTATTTTTATTTTGTATAATATGACATAAACTGGAAGATAAATTAGGGGTTATAAATATTGTTAACAAAATTATAAAAATATATGGTTTACACATATATAAATTGAATCCATTGGTTACATGTTAATTATAAATTAATATGAAAACTTATTGAATAAAATGTAAAATATTATAATATATATACTCCCAAAGGATTTATAAAATAATAAATTAAATTACCTAAAATTAGTGAGTGATATGAATATAAAATATATATTATATGTTTAATACAATATCAGTAATATTCATCCAATCGATTTTATAGGCTTAAGATAAAAATAATCCCAATTTTAGGCCTAAACTATTATATTTTATTAATATATTTTTACAAACATTTTAATAGAGAACCCATTTTATTCAAATTTTTAGAAAATTTATTTATTATATGTGTTAATATAAAATTCATATTATAAATAAAAACATAAAAATTAGTTTAGGGAAAATATTTTGTAAATTTTCAGTGATATTTCATTTTTAATGAATATTGAAAAATATGAAATTTAATTCAAAACTCATTTTTCATCTAATTTAGTTATAATATTAAATTTTGTTTTAGATTTTTTTAAAGTTTATGTATATAATATTTTGATAAATAAATACAATTTAAGTCATTTTAATCAGGTTCATTTGAAATTTACTATAAAAACATAACAAATAGTTGGATGTTTTAACCTTAAATCCAGTATTGTCGTCCCACCTGTGGGATAAAATTTAAAATAATTTCAGCCACTAATAATTTTTTAATTTGGATAAATGGGTTATATATTTATAATTATCATAATTTCTAATGTCTAATATGGCCAACATTGTTTTTTACCAAAAATATTAGTGAATTTCAATAAAATTAATTAAAATTATTTAGGCAAATTTAATCTTAATAAGAGACTAAACCTCGACAATAGGGCCCAAAATGACCAATAAAATTATCTAAAATCCATTGCATGGAAATATTTATAACCTATACTAAAATATATCTAATATTTTTCATTATTGGATCCACATGAAACATGAAAAACCTGTGAAGAATTACTTTGTAAAAATATTACAACAATGAAACTCCTCCAGTCTTGAAAGGCATCATATCCTTACACATATTCATTCATCTCAAGAAACTTTGGATCAAAAAATATCTTCCAAAATAGGTCCACTACATCACTCCCCTAATCCTAGAATCCTCCCACTACTAGAAATGGGGTCTTTCCCAATGGTTCTAAATTGTTGGGAAAGCTTGCAGAACTGTTGGTATATGTTATAACAACGGTTCTGCAAACTGTGGGGAAGTAAGCCATTGGGAAAACATATCCCAAAGGTTTATAGAGAACCGTTGGTATAGGTTAGTAAAATTAACCTATCCCAATGGTTTGTCCAAACTGTTGGCAAATGTTTTACCAACGGTTTACACAAAACCGTTGGTAAAACTAAGGAAATCAACTCTTTCCCAACGGTTTCTAAACCATTGGGAATGATTTTTGACAATGGTTCTCATTGAACCATTGTCAAAAAAATCCCTAGAAACCTTTCCCAATGGTTTTTAAACCATTGGGAAAGGGTTATTACAAGCCTATGCCAAAGTTTTGAAACCGTTGGCATAGGCTATGCTATGCAAATTGCACAGCAGCCTACAATTTGCACAACAACCTCTAATGATGTCCATTCTCCTCCTTTACAATTACGATACCTGAAATAACAAACTAAGACATACATATTGAGAATAAATTCATACACATTTAACATATAATGCATTCTTTAACTATACACATCCATAATTAAATCATAATTCATAACGTAATTATAAACATACATAATTGATTAAGAATTCAATTTAAAATTTAGATGAAAATTATATGTGGAATCTGGAATTCAATTCGTAATTGAATACATGCATAATTTATTATCAATTATCAATAAAATACATAAAAAAATGAATAAGTATCAACATAATCCGAATACGTTTGTTTGGTTTTTCATATACCAGTTGTTTTTACTAAAATTGATGTCCATTTTAAACAATATACATACACTTGGAGTGATACCGGCCACACTATGCCTCGAATTGAAGTGGGGTTGACTCTTACACGTTACATATGACCCATGGATCGTTTTCCTAAAGTATTAACATATTTTGAAAATGTTTGGTCGGTTTTACCTATGCCAGTTATTGTTTTCACTTAAAATGTTGTTCATTTAAAAAAATGAGACACTTTGAGTGGTGCCTACCACACCATGCCTCTGATTAAGGCGGTGTTAACTCGTACATGTCACATATGACTCATTGATCATTGTGCTAAAGTTTCAACACATTTAGAATGATTTTGGTTAGTTTTCCGTATGCCAGTATTTGTTTTCAATTAAAATGTTGTCCATTTCAAATAAACATGAGACACTTTGAGTAGTTCCGGCCACACCGGGCCTCATATTGAGGTGGTGTTGACTCATACACGTCACATATGACTCATGGATCATTTTACTAAAGTTTCAATAGAATCTGAATGCATTTCATTAGTTTTCCATATGTCAGCTGTTGTTTTCACTTAAAATGATGTCCTTTTGAAAAAGAGAGAGACACTTTGAGAGGTTTCGTCCACACCGCACCTCGGATTGAGGCGAGGTTGACTCGTACACATCACATATGACCCATGGATCATTTTCCTAATGTTTCAACAGAATATGAATGCCTTTGGTCAGTTTTCCATTTTCCAGTTGTACTTTACACTTAAAATGTTATCCATTTCAAATAAAACTGAGACAATTCGCATTGTGACGGCCACAATGCACCTTGGATTTAGCCGGGGTTGACTCGTAAACATCAAATATGACCCATGGATCGTTTTTCTAATGTTTCAATGCAATTCGAATGCGTTTGGTCGGTTTTCCGTATATCAGTTGTTGTTTTCACTTAAAATGATGTCCATTTTAAACAAAAGATAGACACTTTGAGTGGTGCCAGCCACACCGCACCTCAGATTGAGGTGGTGTTGAATTTTAAATGTCACATATGACCCATGTATCATTTTCCTAAAGCATCAACACATTAAGAATGTTTTTGGTCAGTTTTCCGTATGTCAGTTGTTGTTTTCACTTAAAGTGTTGTTCATTTCAATAGAAAATGAGACACTTTGAGTGGTTATGGTCACACAATGACTCAGATTAATATAGGGTTGACTTGTAAATGTCACATATGACCCATTGATCATTTTTTAAACTTTAAACACATTACGAATGCGTTTGGTCAGTATTCCGTATGCCAATAGTTGTTTTCAATTAAAATGTTGTCCATTTCAAATAAATGTTAGACACTTTGAATGGTGCCAGCCATACCAGGCCTCAAATTGAGGCGGAGTTGACTCATAGACGTCACATATGACCCATGGATCATTGTCCTAAAGTTTCAACAGAATCCAAATGCATTTGGTCAGTTTTTCGTATGTCGTTTATTGTTTTCACTTAAAATGAAGTCTATTTTAAACGAAAGAGAGACAATTTGAGTGGTTTAGGCCACACCGTGCCTCATATTGAGGCAGGTATGACTCTTAAGCATCAAAAATGACCCATGGATTGTTGTACTAAAGATTCAATAGAATACGAATGCGTTTGGTCAGTTTTCCGTATGCCAGTTTTTGTTTTCACTTAAAATGAAGTCCATTTTAAACTAAAGGGAGACACTTTGAGTGGTTCCGGTCACACCGCACCTCATATTGAGGAGGGGTTGACTTGTGCATGTCATATATGACCCATGGATCATTGTGCTAAAGTATCAACACACTCAGAATCTGTTTGGTCGGTTATCCGTATTTACTTAAAATGTTGTCCATTTTAATCAAAAGAGAGACACTTAGAGAGATCCTGGGTACACTGAGACTCATATTGTGGCATGGTTGAATTTTACACGTCAAATATGACCCATGGATCATTTTACTAAAGTTTCAATAGAATACGAATGCGTTTGGTCAGTTTACCGTATGTCAGTTGTTGTTTTCAATTAAAATGAAGTCCATTTTAAAGTATAGAGAGACACTTCGAGTGGTGCAAGACACTCCACACCTCGGATTGAGGTTGAGTTGACACGTACACGTCAAATATGATCCATGGATCATTTTCCTAATGTTTCAACTGAATCCGAATGCATTTAGTAAGTTTTCCGTATGTCATTTGTTGTTTTCATTTAAAATGTTGTCTATTTCAAATAAACCAGAGACACTTTGAGTGGTGCCGGCCACACCTGGCCTCAGATTGAGGCGGGGTTGACTAGTATATGTTAAAAATGACTCATGGAACGTTTTAATAATGTTTCAACAGAATATAAATGCATTTGGTCGGTTTTCCATATGTCAGTTGTTGTTCTCAATTAAAATGAAGTCCATTTTAAACTATAGAGGGACACTTTGAGTGGTACCGGCCACTCCACACCTCAGATTGAGACAGGGTTGACTCATACACATCACAAATGACCCAAGTATCATCTTCCTAAAGTATCAACACAATCTAAATGTGTTTGGTCAATTTTCCATATGTTAGTTGTACTTTTCACTTAAAATGTTATCCATTTCAAACAAAAGTGAGAAACTTTGAATGGTTCTGGCCACACCGCACCTCGGATTGTGGTGGGGTTGACTCTTACACGTCACATATGACCCATGGATCATTTTCCCAAAGTTTCAACTGAATCCTAATGAATTTAGTCAGTTTTCCGTATGCCAGTTGTTCTTTTCATTTAAAATGTTGTCTATTTCAAATAAACCTGAGACACTTTGAGTGGTTCCGACCACACCTGGCCTCGGATTGAGGCAGAGTTGACTCATAAACCTCACAAATTACTCATGGAACATTGTACTAAAGTTTCAACAAAATATGAACGTGTTTGGTCAGTTTTCCGTATTTCAGTTGTTGTTTTCAATTAAAATGAAGTCCATTTTAAACTATAGAGAGACACTTCAAGTGGTGCCGGCCACTCCACTCCTCGGATTGAGGATGGGTTGACTTGTACACATCACAAATGACCCAAGGATAATTTTTCAAAAGTATAAACATAGTATGAATGCGTTTGGTCTGTTTTCCATATGTCATTTGTACTTTTCACTTAAAATGTTATCCATTTCAAAAAAAACTGAGACACTTTGAATGGTGATGGAAACACCACACCTCAGATTGAGGTGGGGTTGACTCATCCACGTCAAATATGACCCATGGATCATTTTCCTAAAGTTTCAACTGAATCCTAATGCGTTATTCAGTTTTCTGTATATCAGTTGTTGTTTTCATTTAAAATGTTGTCTATTTCAAAAAAACCTAAGAAACTTTGAGTGGTGCCGACCACAACTGGCCTCAGATTCAGGTGGGGTTGACTCTTATACATCAAAAATGAATCATGGACCGTTTTCCTAAGGTTTAAACAAAATTTTAATGCGTTTGGTCAGTTTTCTGTATGTCAGTTGTTGTTTTCAATTAAAATGAAGTCCATTTTAAACTATAGAGAGACACTTCATGTGGTGCCGACCACTTTGCGCCTCAGATTGAGGATGGGTTGACTCGTACACATCAAAAATGACCCAAGGATAATTTTACTAAAGTATCAACACAATCCGAATGCGTTTGGTCAGTTTTCCGTATGTCAGTTGTACTTTTCACTTAAAATGTTATCCATTTCAAACAAAAGTGAGACACTTCGAATGGTTCCAGCCACACCGCACCTAATATTGAGGTGCGTTTGACTCGCACACGTCAAATATGACCCATGAATCGTTTTTATAAAGTATCAACACAATCAGAATTCGTTTGGTCGGTGTTCCGTATGTCAGTTGTTGTTTTCATTTAAAATGTTCTCTATTTCAAATAAACCTGAGACACTTTGAGTGGTGATGGACACACCTGGCCTTAGATTGAGGTGGTATTGACTTGTACATGTCTAAAATGACTCATGGAACGTTTTCATAAAGTCTCAAAAGAATCTGAATGTGTTTGGTCAGTTTTCCGTATGTCAGTTGTTGTTTTCAATTAAAATGAAGTCAATTTTAAACTATAGAGAGACACTTCAAGTGGTGCCAACCACTCCGCACCTTGTATTGAGGCCGGGTTGACTCTTACATGTCAAAAATTAACCAAATATTATTTTCCTAAAGTATCAACACAATCCGAATGCATTTGGTCAGTTTTCCGTTTGTCAGTTTTACTTTTCACTTAAAATGTTATCCATTTCAAACAAAAGTGAGACACTTTGAATGGTTCCGACCACACCACGCCTTGAATTTTTTCAAGGTTGACTTGAACATGTCACATATGACCCATGTATTGTTTTCCTAAAGTTTCAACTAAATCCGAATGCGTTTGTTCAGTTTTCCGTATGTCATTGTTGTTTTCATTTAAAATGTTGTCTATTTAAAATAAACCTGAGACACTTTGAGTGGTGCTGGCTACAACTGGCCTCAGATTGAGGTGGGGTTGACTCGTACACATAAAAAATGACTCATGGAACGTTTTTATAAAGTTTCAATAGAATCTGAATGTGTTTGGTCAGTTTTTCGTATGTCAGTTGTTGTTTTCAATTAAAATGAAGTCCATTTTAAACTATAGAGAGACACTTCGAGTGGTTCCGGACACTTCGCACCTCGAATTGAGGCTGAGTTGACTCGTACATGTCACAAATGACCCAAAGATCATTTTCCTAAAGTATAAACAAAATCCAAATGTGTTTGGTTGGTTTTCCATATGTCAGTTGTACTTTTCACTTAAAATGTTATCCATTTCAAACAAAAGTGAAACATTTCGAATGGTTCCGGCCACACTGTGCCTTAGATTGAGTCGGGGTTGACTCGTACATGTCCCATATGACCCATGAATCATTGTTCTAAAGTATCAACTCAATCAGAATCCATTTGGTCCATTTTTTGTATGTACTTACAATGTTGTCCATTTTAAACGTAAGAGAGCCACATAGAGTGATCCCAACCACACCGCGACTCAGATTGAGATGAGGTTGACTCGTACACGTCACATATGACCCATGGATCGTTTTGATAAAGTATAAATAGAATCCGAATGCATGTGGTTGGTTTTCCATATGCCAGTTTTTCTTTTCACTTAAAATCTCATCCATTTTAAACAAAACAGACATAGTTAGAGTGCTACCGACCACACCGCGCCTCAGATTTAGATGGGGTTGACTTGTACATGTCACAAATAACCCATGGATCATTTTACTAAAGTATCAAAACAATCTTGGTAACCCTCAACTTGAATCCAAAGCATACATCCTAGAATTTCAAGTTTAAATTCCCTGAGCATGACGAGTCTGTCCATGAGTCCTTAACATGTAACCCATGTCTTATCCTAACAATTGACAAGTAAACCAAATCAAACAAGGCATAATTCACATAACATGGAGAATGTACAACAAGGATTTGTATTCAAATTAAATTATAACATCACATGCATTTGATGAAACTGAGATACTAAGCTTACCAAGACATTCATATAATTCAAGACATACAAAAATGGAATAATCCTAAATAACATTGCATGATCAGAGAAATAAAAAAAGGCATGTGAAATCTAAGAGGAGGGTGGGGGGGTTGTCTGGGGGTCCAGGAAGGTGGGTGGGGGGATTTTCCAGGTGGGATGTCTGGGGTCCAGGGGGGATGGTAGGGGAGCTGTTTGGGGGGTTGTCCGGGGACCAAGGAGGAGGGTGGGGGGATGTGCGGGGGGCTGTCTGGGGGGTGTTTGGGGGGCTGTGTGGGGTCCAGAAAGGAGGATAGGGGGCTGTCCAGGGGGCTGTCTAGGGGGTTGTCTGGGGTCCAGGGAGGAGGGTGGGGGGCTATCCAGGGGCTGTCCGGGGGGTTGTCCGGGGTCCCGGGAGGAGGGTGGGGGGGGGGGTGGGTGGGTGTCTGAGGGGCTATCTAGTGGGCTATCCGCGGGGTGTCTGGGGGACTATTCAGGGACCAAGGAGGAGGGTGGGTGGGGGGGGGGGGGGGCTGTCCGGGGGGGGGGGGGGGGTGTTCGGAGGGCAGTCTGGGGTCCAAGGAGGAGGGTGTGGGGGCGGGGGGTGTCCAGGGGGTGTCCGAGGGGCTGTCCGGGGGGCTGTCCGGGGGGCTGTCCAGGGGGATGTCCGGGGGGATATCTGGGGGGCTATCTGGGGACCAAGGAGGAGGGTGGGGGGGCTATCCAGGGGGCTGTCTGGGGGGCTGTCCGGGGGGCTGTCTGAGGGGCAGTCCGGGGTCCAAGGAGGATGGTGTGGGGTTGTCCAAGGTCCTGGAAGGAGGGGACCTGTCTAAGGAGTTACCAATCACAAAAAAATCTATAAACATGCTCAAGATACACCACAACCACTAAAATACTTCAAAATACATGAAAAAAGACAATATATAAAAATAAATCAACTCCAATACTATACTACGGGTCTAGATAAAACCAATAACTAGAATAGATTAAACATAAAATCTCAGTAATATTAGTAAAAAATTTAACAAATCAACTTGTCCCACATCACCATCACCATAATCACCATCATAATCACCCTCGTCCTCATCCTCACTGTCCTCAATGCCGTCCTCCTCGCCCTCCTCCTCACCCTCACCATCTGCCTCGCCCTCCTCCTCTCCCTCCTCTTCCGCATCAGACTCCTCACCATCCTCATCGTCAGGCTAGAAATCTTCTTGAACACCACTAGAACTACCACCTGGTGCACCATATATAGAAAGTATCGACAACATATATTCATCAAAAGCTGGGCTGGCCTCTGGTGGAAGTGTTGGATGTAGAACTTCAATAAATTTCATAAATGCACTCTTTTCCATAGCAGACTGTTCTACCATCTCTGTGGCCCTTTTTTCATCTTATTCTACTTGTGCCCTAAATTTCTGTAGCTTAGTGGCACTACAACTCATACTTGAGGAGGGCCAATACCTCATTGGGGCTATCCTAGGTCGGCAGTGTACTCTGCCATGATGCTCCTCTCCCAACACCTGATGTAAGTGATCAGTTGACCCAACATTGTCTGGTTCTTGGGCATCGATGGCCTCTAAAGAAGTCTATTACAAATATAAATATATTATTAAGTTAAAAATTGATATTAAAATATAAAATCAACAGATTAAAACTTACAATTTGCTGCTGAGTTGCTTCGTTGACAGCACTTCCATCCTTTTTCCATCTGCTCGAGCAAAACAGTTTTTCTCGAGGAACACATCCTTCAATATTCTATATTTGCCTCTATAATGACATTGAAAACTAAAGTTATATAAAAACTTTAGCAAACAATTAAATAATTGATGAAACAAAAGAAAGTGTAAGTCATAAAGAAAACTTATAAACAATTGTCATACCTGCTTCCTCTCAGGATCTGGCATCGTAATACGTCCCAGTGTGTGGAGGTATTTTTTTCATAAATGTTTTTTTTCCAGATGATTCCTAAATAAAATTTGATAATGAAAAAGATGGTATTAATTCAAAACATGAAAGTTATTATTTAAATACCTCAAATGTAATTAATACCTTAAACTGGGTAGTCGTCCAATGAGTAATCATCTGATGATACTCCTCTATAGGACAATCATCCATGACTAGTACTGCCTCTAACTCAGTGCCAACTCTAGCACGCCATCCAATATAAAACTCATGCTTGTAGGCTCTCCAAAGCTTTTCTAAATCCTTTAGATGTTCCGGTCATGCACCCTCACCATCGGGAAAATTAAATCGAAGCTGACATCAAAATATTAATTCATATAAATAAAAAAATAATTCATGGAATTAAATACAACAAATTTTTTTACCCATATCTCTGCCCAAGCTCTCTCCTTGACCTCATGTGGAAAATGTCTCCATGATAGCGGGATGACAGGAATGATGTCAGAGTATTTGGAAAGCATCGCCAAAAAACTCTGACATTGCTTCCCTGTTTTCTCAACTATTTGGTTGTCTTCATTGTAATCCACCATAACCTGTGTGTGGTGGTTCCACACCACACGCATGCATGTACGCCCCCACCCACACCTCCTATCAGTAGATGTATCTGTCATGAAAGAAAAAAAAATATTTTATTAAAACATTTTATAATGAAAACAAATATTGATATAAAAAATTGTTAGGGTTCTATAAATATACATGCGCTAGTCTGATCACTGAGTGCCGCTGGATCCACAAAAACTAATGGAACACCCTGTGGTGGAACAGGAGTCAAAGAAGATGGAATATAGAAGCTCAGAGAGACATAAGTAGAAAGAAAATAATATGGGACAACTGTATGACCAGATTCTGAATGGAGAGTGGGAATCATCATGGGATATGAAAAAGATGGACCAGAAGATGCAAAAGGTGGTGAAAACATTGAAGGCCTAAATATCTCGTGTGTCCCTAACGATACACCGGGATCAGAATTTGGGAAGGATGACATGTTAGTGGGAGGGGCGGGGTCTAGTCGGGTACGCGAAGCTGCTCATCCACCTCTGGTACGAACCCTTCTCATACCACCAGCCTGAGTACTAGGACCAGTACTAGGATCCTTATCGAATAACTGTCGACGTATAGGTGGATCCTACAAAAATGTTTAAAAAAAATTAATCACATAAAATTATATATTCTTTCAATATATATATTTGAAATAAAGTAATCACTGTAGGAACTAATGGTGGAATTACTATCTCTATCATTTGACAATTTTTCTCTATCATTTTTTTTCCTCCATCTCTCTTCAATTGGCTGCAATTCCTGCTTTTGAAAACAAATACACAATTAATTAGAAAAAGGAAACTAATGTGTAACCTAAAAAACTAAATATATGAGGGAATAGGGGAATTCATTGGTAATTTAGGTATCAATTTTTTTACAAGATCTTGAATGGATTTAATAAATCATACAAGTTGTAATGTCCACCAATTTAGAAATATAGTTTGACTAGCTTTGAATACAGTTCCATTCCAAATTAGAAAATACAACTCAAATAAAACGTCAACCAATAAACATTGAAAAATCACATAACGGTCAAGTCAGCTAAAACATATTTGTGATCAATACTAAATCAATTTGAATATTACCAACCTTAAAAACCCAACTCGTGGTAAACCAAAAGAATTGAGAACATGGATGAATGATTCTATACATTTTAAACCACAACTTCAGGTTCACAATAAACTCTGACAATTGAGCTATTGGAGTCATCAAAAGAAATAAATGGATTGGTTCCAATGACACTAGGGAAAGTGTCAATTCCATTATCACCATTATCAGAAATATGTCTTGGAATTACTTCAACTATGACACCAAATTCAGGTCGAAGTTGGTCTTTGACATAAAAAACTTGTTTAGCCATTGATGCCAACACATATGGTTCTTCGGTAGCAAGTGTGAAAGTCATATTAATTACTATAAATCCACAATCATCAATAAATGTGCTCTATCTTGTCATTGAATCAAACCAATGACATTTCATCATTGTGACTCATCCATGAGAGTAATAATACAATATTATTATTTTCTCAACGACCCCATAATAACCCACATTTTCAAATCTCAGTCTACTATCTGATGCACTGGCATAATAATCTGTTGTGGCGGTAACCATAACAACATCATGTTACGTTCTCATGTTCTTTTCTCGTTTAATGACAATAAATTTGTACCCATTGATAACAATTGATTTACATTCACGAACCACGATATTAGGACCAAAAGACAATGCTCTTATTTCCTCAAAGATAGAGTCAACAGAAAAACTCAATACCTGCAATATAAATGACTATTGAACTTAATTAAATATTGATATAGTTATTTTAAATAGTAATATTTTTACCTTCAATTTTAACAAAGAATAAAACTCTTTGCTATGAAAAGTCTACCTCCTTCTCAAAGATAAAGAACTATCCTTTCTATTTATCACTATTTTATATTCCCTATAGTTATAAAATATGAATATTTTAATAGATATATATATAATATATACGTATTCAATTTAGTTACCTGATATTGTCATTGAATAAATCACAGTTGAACAAAACTGTGCGATGTGCCATCTCCCGCTCTTCATGGATTAATGTATTCAATGTACATGATCCAGGAATTCCTCCTGTTTGAGGAAGTGATGGAAAAATGGGTTCAATTTTATCATACTGTTCTTCTTCATTTCTCATTGGTCTGTACATTATTGTAGTAAGATCAGACAAATACATTGACCAGAAATCCATACATTCTTGATCCAAGTAACCGTTCACGATAGAACCTTCGGGATGATTCATGTTTCGGAAATAAGACTTTAATGTGTACATATTTATTTCAATTGGATACATCCAACGAAAAGAAACAGGTCCTCCGAGAAGTATTTTAGTGGGAATATGGATAGTCAGATGCATCATGCATGTGAAAAATGATGGAGGAAATATTTTCTCCAACTCACACAAAATTAATGGGGCATATGTCAACATTTTTTTTGCAAGAAAGACTGGGACAACTTCTTAGCACAAAGATCTATAAACAAATGGAACAACCAAATAATAGTCACCCTTACATTATTGGACAAAAGATGACAGATTTCTATTAGAAGCAACTCATGCAGTAGAACGTGATAATCATGAGTCTTCAAAGATTTCAGCTTCAACTCTCTTCAGTTGACCCGTTTAGATCTGTTGCTTGAATAGCCATCAAGAACTCTAATAGTCTCTAATACTTCCAGAAATTATTTTTTCCGTAGTTTTCATCACATAAGAAGCACATGGAAGTTGCCATTTATTTTCACTGATACACACTGGATGCAATTCTGGTCTGATGCCCCAATCCACCATGTCACGCCGAGATCGTAAATCATTTTTTGTCTTCCCCTTGACATTTAGAAGAACCTGAAGAAAAATTTCACATATATTCTTTTCAATATGCATTACATTTAAGCAATGACGTAAAAAATTGGTTGACCAATAAGGAAAATGAAGAAAGATACTCCTCTTCCTCCAATTGTAACAGGTTTCAGTGGAAACATTCTTTCTCTTTCCAGATTTCATTCCCAAATGAAAAACTGAAATCTTTCAATTCATTAAGCACATCAGTTCCAGACATACGCTGAGGTTGATCATCATTCTCTATGGTATTATCAAATCTTTGACGATTCATTCTATACGGATGATCTTTGGAAAGAATCATCTATGTCCCATAAAACTAAAACTACAATGATTTTTCAGTATTCTAGATCATGTATTCTTCATACAGACTATACATAACAATTTTCCCTTCGTGCTCCATCTAGAAATAATTGCATAAGCCATAAAATCATTGATCATCCACATAAGCGTTGAACGCATCTGAAATATGTCTTTCAAACATGCATCGTATGTGCGTACACCCACATCCCAAAGAAGTTTAAACACTTTTGTTAAAGGTTGAATGTATACATTAATATCAATGACGGGATCAAAAGGACCAGATATGATTATACTCATGAAAGTGAAAGGTTTTTTCATACAAAACCATGCGGGAAGATTATAAATGTGTATAAAAACTGGCAATGTGCTATGCGAAGTAAGCATCTTCCCAAATGGATTAAAACTGTCACATGAAAGACCCAGCCTCACATTATGCATGTCAGCTTCAAAATCAGGATGTAGAGCATCAAATATCTACCATGAAAATCCATCTGTAGGATGAACCAACTCATAATTAGTCTTCTTTCTCTCAGTATCATGCCATCTCATTTTTATTGATATGTCATCAGACATCAAAATATTCTGGAGTCTGGGGATCAATGGAAAGTGCCACATTACTTTCTGTGGAACACGGGATGATGTTCCATCATATTTTTAATTCTAGCTGGATGTTCCACATTTTATACAATCATTTCGTTCAATGGTTTCCTCTAAAAATAAACTGCAATCTTTCGGGCAAGCATAAATTTGGTTTCTTGAAAATATAAGTTCTTCAACTAAATTCCATGCCATATAGTGGTTTGAGGGAATATCTGCATCATCTAGAAGTAAATCCTTCAATAGAGTTATAATTTAATTGATTGTTGTATTAGAAATCCCATACATAGTTTTCCCATGAATCAATCTGATTAAAAATTCCATCTTTTTTATTTTATCACATTGTCGATATACTGGAGTCATGGCAGCATCATTCAATTTTTTCACCCTATAAATATCATCATTTTTCACTAGATGCATCATCTGTCATCATATCAAAGTCTTCATGAGTCGAAATCCTTTCTTTTTCATGATGACGAATAAACGAATACCGATCAACTAGAAAATTCTCCATTTCAGTCCTTTCATTTTGATCATCACCAATTTGAGATTTAATTTTCTCCCAATTGTGATAACACACAAAGTAGTTTGATTGAAAACCATATTTTGTTATGTGGTAGCTGACTTCTTCACGGCTCAACCAAGGTCTACCAACATAGTTGGAACATGGGCAGTGTATGCGATCACTATCTGAAGCATTGTCAAATGAAAAATCTATAAATCTCTCCAAATTGTTTTGAAAATCGCTTGAGATCCGATCGGTTTCATACATCCAACTTCTGTCCA
Source organism: Viscum album (assembly GCA_963277665.1). Taxonomy (NCBI): domain Eukaryota; kingdom Viridiplantae; phylum Streptophyta; class Magnoliopsida; order Santalales; family Viscaceae; genus Viscum; species Viscum album. Next base: position 387,243,189 of record OY728156.1, on the reverse strand, counting down.
CTCTGTAAAAAGAATTTATATAAGTCATTTTTTCATAAACAATTCAATAGGATTGAAATTTAGTAGAAAATACATTTATGTAAACGATAAAGGAAGATGTTTCTAGTCGACGTAGGGAACTATTCAAATAATGTAAAGAACAAGTACTCAAAATTTAAATTTAAATTTACTTATATTATTTTTCATTAGGTCTATAAGAGGGACATGCCTCAGGTCTCATTATGTGTTATAGGCATCCAAAATCATTCTATCATGTTCAATAACTCATTATTGGCACCTCTATGGCCATACCTTTCATTACCCAATTACTTCCCCAAGTCAAGCGCACCCCATGGGTGAATAAATTTTAGGCTTCTACACTAATAGGTTGTTCATGGATTGTAAAAATATTTAATTTCATAAAGTATAGACAAAAACATTTATTTTTAATTTTGAGATTAATAATAATGTATGTCAATGATAGCAACATTACTGAATTAAACTTGTGACTTGTCTAACATTTTTATGGATGTCTACACATTCCAACATGGCTAGTGATAAGCACCCCACCCTCATAAAAGTGAGTATTGGACAAGAAGGAAACATAATATACAACGTACAATGAGAACCATATTGAATTGACCCTAAAGTTATATTAGTACAGTCATCTTGGGGGAAATGGAATATATGATCCCAATTAATTGATGAATTCAAAAGATTGTATTCCATATGTTGGACACTATCTAAGGTAAGAAATCATGTGAGGATGGGTATACATCATTCAATTTCTTACATGATAGTGAGAATGAAGGCTTGAATTAATGACTTGAGTTCACTGATTAAATGAGGGTAGAGGTTGCATAGGCTATGTAAACATAATGATTAAATAAGGGTAGTTGTTTCATACACTGTGCATGGTGGGGGAGTCTCAGCTGATTTAGAAACTAAAATAAATTCCATCATAGGTATTAATAAAAACATCAGCATCAAAAGAAACTCCAAATAAAAAAGGACTAAAAACATCAAACACTTTTTTTGTTATCCCACCAAAAAATGATCACGAATGTCCCTATACATTTTCATACATCCAGAATCTATAGAGAGTTTATAGTTATGAGCTTCATCCACTTGCACACCCTCCCCACCCCACTTGGATAACCCTACCCCCACCCCACTTGGACAACCCAGCCGCCCACCCCACCTGGACAACCCTACCCCCACCCCACTTGGACAACCCTACCCCCACTCCACTTGTACAACCCAGCCCCCCCACTCCACTTGGACATCCCTACCCCCACCCACTTAGACAACCCAGCCCCCCCACCCCACTTGGACATCCCTACCCCCACCCCACTTGGACAACCCATCCCCCACCCTACTTGGATAGCCCTACCCCCACCCCACATGGACAACCCAACCCCCCCCCCCCCCCCACCCCACTTGGACATCCCTACCCCCACCACACTTAGACAACCCCGCCCTCCCACCCACTTGGATAGCCCTACCCCCACCCCACTTGGACAACCCAGCCCCCACCCCACTTGGAAATCCCTACCACCACCCAAATTGGACAACCTATCCCCCCCACCCCACCTGGACACCCCTACCCCCACACCCCACTTGGAAAACCGAGCCCCCCACACCACTTGGACATCCCTAACTGTATTTATGGATAACCAATGAAATCAAGTCAATAGACCTTAAATTTAAAATAAACCAAGGATAAAATAACTCAGGATCATATTGACCTCTTCAATATCAACCAAAATTATTCTATATAGATAAATCACAACAAAACCACAACCTAAAATGATATATTGATTGTGTTCATAAGGGGATGATAATACACAATACATTTCAGAAAAATGAAATGAAAAAAATATAAAATAAATGAAGGCACACCTACAAATTTAGAATGGAAGAAAAAAAATTACTTGAATCAATGATAGATGCCCCGTTGGAAATTAGAGTTAGCACCCTATAGAGCAGGTTGGAATGTAGGGTTTGAACCATACCATAAAATTATATATGGCTTATTTTTTTAAGGGGATCATAATACACACTAGATTGCACCAAAATAGAATAAAAAAATCTAAAATAAACTAACACACACGTACCGATTTAAACGGGAAGAAAAAATCTAAAATAAATGAACTCACACATACCAATTTAAATAGGAAGAACAAATCATTGGAAACCAGACCTGTTGTGTTAGGAAGTAGAGTTTGTTTCGAGATTTAGTGGAAAACCTTCGAGACGGTTGAGGTTTAGGGAAAATATTTCGAGAGGGTGCATCGAACTCTTGTTTAGGGAAAATATTTCGAGATCTATGGAGTTACAGATCGATGATATTTGGGGATTTTCTTTCCGAATGGTTTTAAAAAACCATTGGGAAAGTTATGTTATCCCAATAGTTTCAAAAAACCATTGGGAAAAACCACTTAATATCTACAATACCCAATGGTTTCAGTAAACCATTGGCAAAAATCTCTTCATTAGCACTATACCTAACATTTTCAATGAAACCATTGGTAAAACAAAACTAGTATATGGATATACCAACGGTTCTACAAAAAAATTGGTATAGGAGTCTTTTCACAATGGTTTTTGAAACCATTGGGAATATTTAATTGATATAGCTTTCATTTCTAGTAGTGTCCTCTAGTCATAAAACCTCCATGGAAGCCTTTTGGTAGAAACCAAAAAACGTTACCCGATTTACAGGCAATGTCATGTCTCAAGATCTCTATCTTTATTTACATTATCCACAAACACAAATCTATTTATTCGAAGATTATATATATAAAATAGTATCATAAATATATTAGTATGTTTTTAGGTAATGGGTTAAACCTAAACATACCCAGCACACATCCATCTAATTGGTAAGAAACACAACGTTTGTATGTATGACGAACTACTAGCTCACGAAACAATAACAGTTAATTTTTCTGTTACCACATCTAATGATGGAAAATATTATGAAAAAACTATTTATATATGATATATATGATATTTATTATGTTTTTATTCTTATTTAATTTTTATTAAGAGAATAACATTATGCTTTCCATCTTGTGTAAATACGATAATTTCACTTGAGGAAGTGTGGACTAACCCCCTCAAAGAAATATGACTCCTTCATGGAATACATGGAGCCTATAAAGTGTGGTTTTAATAATCTTATGTAACATATATAACATAAATACTATACTATAATTATAATATATATATCTTTTATTTATTTTTCATTCTTTTAATATAACAAACAAATGATAATAGAGTTTATACTTATGTACGACCTACCATCTCCATGAATGGAGCTCTTTATTTCAAATCTTAGAAAATAATTTTATACTATAAATAAATATATAATAAATATATATTTTAATTATGTCATGTTATTAATTCCTAATATGTTCAGATCATGACCTAATTAAAAGTATCAACAAATCACAAGTCAAAACACACTTGAGAAAACTAAGAAATTACCACCCTAAATAGTTAATATAATGAATGAATGTTAACAAATAGGTAATAAAATATATTAATAAGTTAATATATGATATTATTAAAAAATTTATTTCTCTCTTATAATTTAGTGACTTATTTTAAACCACTACACTAGAGGATTAAAAACACACAACAAAAGGAAGGTTAAGATATGGTAATTTCGTCTCAATTTCCATTCCATTGAGACGTGATTTTAATTATGATATAATTCACATTATTTGGTTTATATACTATATTTTTAATGTTATATCATGAATACCATTAATAAAATGGTATTATATGTTCCATTTAATTTCATAATTTTATGGATATTATGATTCAAATGATTCAAATGCTTCAAAGTGGTGTGGGACACATTGAAATGTTTAAATATTATTCTCCTCAAGAATGTTCTTGATGATTGTAAGAAGTTAATTCCTTTATAGTATGATCTTGAAGAATGGGATGATAAATTATGGTGAAGGTAGATTCCCATGTTAATGAACTTCTTTACCTAGAAGGTGAGAAACCAGTATATTTCTATATATTATAACATTCCAAGGCGGAGTGTCACCCTGGATTCCCAATGCTGATAGTATGATCATCCTCAGAGGGAGCCAGTTCTAAAATTTATTATTTATTATGACTAGGATGTTCACCTCGGATCATCCATGAATTAATAGGTTCTTATCGATCATGAAAATTTCTTCATAGAGACTTTCATCATAGACTGGTTTTAGGGTTAAGAGTGTAAAGAGATGCCAACGAAGATTCACTGTATTATTTTAATTTCTATATGTTGGATGATCAGGGAAGATAGTTATTGAATGGGGATGGGTATTCATATATATATATATATATATCCTTCATTAAGGTATCATTTAAGGACCTTCTGATGACCTAGGGGTGTTGATCAAAGGAGAGAAGAAGTCAGAGACATAGTATAGATTCTTTAACCGACCTGTTGTCGCAACCAATTATCTGGGCCAGTGGGTTAGATGGTTACAACCATTTGAGGTCACTATGATAAACATTGAAATATGTTTCATGGTTGGATAAATGAGAGGGGGTGGTCTAATCAGAAATACTAGTGGTTATATTCTATTTTCATTTATTTCTTTTTACAGTCTAGGTAATTACATGTGTGTGGAGGTGTGGTCACAACATTCAAGTATCATGCTTTGTAAAGGGTTCATGCTACAACGAACTGAAATTAGGCCGAACTCCAAGGTGTTTGGACATACTCTCAAAGGGAAGGTTGAATTTCCATGGGAACTAATTTATCTATTTTGGGAGTGTTATTTAGAGATCAATACAAGGAGGAAAACTCATTATACTTGGAGGGAAACCAACTTCGTAGCAGACAACCTATCTCAGATTGGAAGTGAAGAGGATACTCTCATTATTTTTAATCAGACCTCCCTAATATATTCTATTTCATTACTTGATGGGTATTTTCAATCCTTTTTCATATAAAACAACTTTTAGTATATTATTATTTCCTAAACAATATATAATTTTACATATGTTGGTCATATTAACAGTTATATGACATCCTGGTAATTATTGATAAACCTTTATATTATATTTAATAAGGATATATTTTGAAAAGTCACATTGTATATTAAATATATGAGTAATGATTAGAACATGCAATACATGGGTTGGGGATCATTTAAGGAAATCTCATATGGGTTGGAGACCAGTTAATACAATCCTATCAATGAACCAATAGTCTCATGAGGCGAATTAGTTTCCCATATAGTTTAGATTGAATTTTTATCGTAATGGAATCATGTTCCTAAAAAATGGAATCTTATAATTAAACATTTCCTTATTGAGAATCTATTTATTATTTATCCATGATATTTTGTGTCGACATATCTACTAATTCATTTCATTTTCAGATAATTGATTTAATGTCACGTGATTTCAATTTCTTTCCTTTCCATATTGATATTTCATTATATAGTTATTTTAATGTCATGTGTTATCAACTATTTACCTTTCCATGCTAAATTATTTATATTTATTCATTATTTATTCTGTATTACATACCCTTATTGATCATTTTATCTCATCGTTATAATGTTTCATTTCCCAAATTTATGATGAAACTGTATTTGAATAAGCTTTAAAGGATGTGGTTTATTTTCTTTTTTATATATATTATGTTTTTATTTCCTATTTCATAATTTATTTTGGTTATCATATATGTAATATATTATTCCATCACTACTAAATGTATACCTTCTACATTTGTTTCCTTGTAAACATGTGAATGTAATAAAATAATACACCAACACCAGGATTCTAGGGTTGATGAATTACACTTATGATGGGTTTCAAGTATCATCATGAACAATATACATGGGTATAGGATCCCATACTTATTGGATTATCCCAAATAGGGTTTGTATAAACCATGTCCCACTGTGTGATCCCTTATCTGTTTATTAATATATGTTGTATTCTGATGAGGTGAAGTCTGATTGAGGGTGTATCTCAGATGATCCAACTCAGTATCATGAAAAATTGTTCATAGAATGACTCGATGATCCCTTTGTAACCTTTGATTTCCATCAGTGTAGTAAGACCTGAAGAGTGAGTCTCCTTTTATGATTCCATTCTACGATGGTAAGTATTGTGGGTTATGTTTTTTAGGATGAATGTTACCTTTCATCCTATAGTAGAATCCTATGATTTATGTATGGTCATTACCATGAACCATAAGATTATCATAATCAAATCTGGGTTGTTATTATATACTATTATGTTGTATATCCATATTAGAAAAAAATTGGATGAGCTAAAAACTCTTGATTCTTTTTGTTTAGTGATTTCAGGTTTCATACTGGGTTTGTTTATACACATCCAATCATAGGATCTACCTATACATTTCATGTATTATAGAGACAAATATATTTTTATTTGGTGTTCTTAGTGTATAAGGATAATATAAATATTAGTTAGATTATAGTAATTCTAGGTAGAACTAAAATGGTTCTGTGAGTTTTTTTGGATAACTTCCCCAGATTGTCAGCAGGTTGGAATCATTTCTAGTTTAGTGGCATTTTATTTGGCCTTTTATGAATTCTGTTGAACTAATTTTCATACTCTAATGTTGGAAAGATGTTATTAATGTATTTAAAATATGTCGTTTTTTACATTTCATGGTTATACTAATGTATGGAGTTTTATGTGTGGATAGGGAGAATTATGTCTGGATAAGGCCTCCTAAGTCTCTGATATTACAACAATGTTCTACTCTCCATTACATAGCTTATTGGAGGAGGAACTATTGTTTTATTATCAAAATAAAACTAGCTATGTGGGTCCTGGTGGGTTGGTTCATGAATATTTAACAAACCCAACCCATTTAAAAGTTCTTTAGAACATGGCGATAATAAATGTATCAATTTTAATTATATTTAATGTTGATTAAAACTTGTTATACTCTTAACCCTTGGTTTAAAGAAAAAAAGAAATATTATAACCCTTATAATAAAATAATTTTATTTTTGGGTTTGAATATGACAAAAAATTAAGGAAATATATATTGAAATTATTTCATTAATTAAAATTTATTATTTAATTTCTATGAAATAATTTTTTTAATAAATCCCATTAAAGGTTAAATGAAATGCATTTTTGAAGAATTATATTTTTTAATATTTCATTTATTCTCTTATATTAAGAGTTATTAAAAAATTAATTAAAATTATTAATAATTTATGAATAAAATATCATACATTAGTAATATAATGGTTACGAATAAAGATAAAATCATTTCAAGGTAAAAAGATTTACTTTTCTGAAAATAATTTTTTATATTGAAGATTATTTTAATATCACAAATTACAAAAATGACAAGAATCTAATATATTTAAAGAAATTCACATAATTTATATTAAAAAAAAATTAACATTCATATAATTTTTTACAATGAATATTAAGAGAATAAACTGAGTTTTATAACTTAAAATATATTTAAAAATGTGTTTTGTTATGTTTATCATGTTTAATTAAAAATTAATTTCATCCACCTATTGAAATTGAATGTTATAAAATTTATTCAAAAATTTTAATCACATTGCTTGAATTTTCTAATTAGGAAACATTAAATTTTCTCAAAATAAATTCTATAAGTAATAAATTTCCATTGCCATGGTTATGGTTAAATGGGATTACATATAGGAATGTTTTTCTAATATGTAAGGATAATAAGACCCCTAAAACAAATCTAAATATTATTGGTTGAAAATATTTCAATATTATCTTCACTTTTCATTGAATATATGGACATATTATGACACATGAAGATGAAAATTACATTATATTATTTTAATTTCTTATGTAAATTAATGTGTCCATCCCCACACTTATAAAATAGAATAGTAATCCTTAATAAATAACTTTGAGATATATTTCATTTCCAAAAATGGAATAACACCTTTCTACAATCTTTATCTTTGTTCTTGAGAATTTGGTCATCTTTTTTCACCATCTTATGAAGTCATAAGTGGTATTACAAATGAATTTTTCTCAAAGATGATGTAATATTAATTACCATCACAGTCAATGTTTATTTATTCTTCTTAATACCCTAAATATATAGTATCCATAAAGAAGTAATGGATTAATTATCATTAATATATTGAGATATTATTTTAATTATTTTTTGTAAAAACCTCAACCCTAGAAGCCCAGAGCTGATGCCTTACTTAATTACATGGGTTATATGAACAAGAGATGTCATCCCAAAGGAAAAGAATATTTGAGTATATTTGGGAAACAATATGAGAACATAATAATTACATTATAACTTAAAATAAAAATGAAAAAGAAAATCCATTGGAAACACCGATAAAATCTTTGATTATCCATGAAATCCATTCATAATTTAGATCTTTACATCCCGAGAAAAATGAAAAATAAGAGATTTGTGAGATAAAATATTAAATAATGGTATTAAATAAAAAAATCTAACAAAAATAATAATTAATGGTGAATAAATAATAATATATTCTATTAAAAGATAAACATGAGAAGAACATGGTAAAAATAAAATTTGATTAAATAACGCCATAAATAATCACACGAGAAAAAAATATTCATTGAGATTATACTAAATAATCAGATTAATAATCAGTTAATAATATCATAATATGTTAATGAATAAATATATACATATGAAACATAAAATCAAGGACTCATCCAATAAATATAAAAATAAATGATTATGGCCTCTGCAAAATCCATATATGAAAATAAATGGGCAAGGAATCGATGAAGTCCATATATGTTTTCTCTCACGAGACATACCCAAACATAGAGGTGATCTCATGGGACCTACCATAAGTATCTAAGTCCAATGAATTATTCATATAAATAAGGTGAAACATAAACAACATATACATAAGAAATGGAAATAACATTCCCCAATCACTGACTATTCAGAGTAATATGGTGAATGGTATCAAGACAACACATCCCTATTATAATGATCATAACGCGTATAATAAAATAAGGTAGATAATATCATAAAATATAAATCACAATTAATTATTTTATATAATATAGGTTTCTTAAATAAATGAAAATAATCTAAAAAATGATCGCGGAATTCTTGGGAGAAATACCCCTTTTAATTTGGAATGAAGTGTTTTTTAGAAAATCATTTGTATTTATCATAAAATAAGATTAAAAAATGTATATAATAGAAATTAAAAGTGAGGGATAATGAAATTATATCTTAGGAAAAAATTATTTCTAATTGAATTGAAAACATTTAAAAATAGAATTTAAGAAACTTTAAAAATGAGACACTTTAGAGCGGTTTAAAGGAAAATATAAAAGAATTTCTTTAGAGGAAAAAGAATAATTGTTCCCAAAAAATCTGAAATTAAATAATATAATTTATAATGATACAATAAGTTATTTTTTAAAAATAATGGTTTTTTAAAACCAATTATGTATTATATATAGTAGTGGGTATGAAATTGGGATGTTCCCTTTAATCGATCTTTCTTTTCTGGAGGAATTAGGAATTTATTATTATAAAACATGTACTTACTCATCAAAGAAAGATGAAATAATCTGGAAACATGACATTGAGACATATAAATAAAATTCAGATGATGTATATAAAAATAGTGTAGAATTATATTGGGTTAAACATATATAATGCATAACCAGAATGAAAAATAGTGGTTTAAAGAGAAACTATGACCTTATGTTTGAAAGAATTCTTTACTTATATTTAACATCCTTGATAATGAAATTAGATTAATTAATAAATTATTTAAAAAAGTATTTAACATTTATTTTATTTATTATAAACATGTGATGTTTATTTATAGACTTTTTATATGTCATAATATCTAATCCCCTCATTCGGAAGTGTTATTTTCTTTTGTTTTCATGATTGGTTCACTTGTATTCATGTATGAATGATCATGTAAAATGGGAATAGTTGTATATATAATTTAAATTATATGTTATTAATGATCATAAATATAATTAAATGGTTTTATTAGTCATTTGGTTTTTTGGGGTCAGTAAAAATCATTAAATAAAATGTCAGTGAAAATCAATTGGATTATTTTGGTGTTCCTTTAATATTCACACAATAGTTTTGTTTAGTTAATTATTATTAAATATATATAATGGTTATGTACCTTTAAATAATCTAAAATAAATGTATTATAATATATTTTAACTATAAAAATAGTTTTATGAACAACCTTGATGGCAGAATTAGAAAATTAAAACACATCATCCACAAAGGTGGTAAATCATTACCATAGAGACAATGTTTTCATACTTTGAATAAAAAGTAGAGGAGAAAAATATTTATGGTGGATTATAAATTGAAATAATAAAATTATTGTTTAAAATATTATGGATTTATCATTAATTTTTTGATATAGGAGTTGAGAAGAGTATAATAAAATAATAGGATGTGAAATGAATATAAAGAAATTGAAAGTTTATTTTACCTCTTGAATTCTTCTCCTTGAGAACCTATTTATAAAAATTGGTTGTGGTATTTTCAGGATTCTAAAACCTCCTAGATGTGGGGTATTTTCTTGGGAAGTGCATTAGGTAGAAATTGGGCAAGCTTCAAGGCTTAAAAAGTGTGAGGATGAGAGGTGGTTAGGGGTGATATTTATAGTGATGGAAAGGGGTATTTTTAAATATTTTATTTATTTGTTTATTATTTTGGCTGATGAATATGAATACCTATAGAATTTTCACTAAATATATTAAAACAATTTATGATTTTTAAATATTATTAGTTTAAATCATTCATAAATTATTTATTACTGAATAATTAAAATATGTAGTAAATACAATAAATTACCATATTTTACTATTCACTAGAAATTCATCTATTTTAAAAAAATAAGAAAATCGACCCATTTTTTTAGTTTTATAATTAAATAATGGATTAAATTTTATGAAAATATTTTTCTAAATATGATAAAATTAATTTTTAAATAAAATCAACTTTTACATAAAAAATACCAATTTTAAAATTATAACTGATTTTATAAAATATTGATAAATTTTTTAAGGTCTCATAAATTTTTATTATAATCTAGAAAAAAATATTAAATTATGATTAAATTTTATGAAGTCTATTTTATTTTAAATCATTAAATTAATCATTAAATTTTTAATACATATTTATAACTTACAAAAATACAAACAGTTAATTTGTCAAATTTAAAACATTTATTTACTTATTTCATGATATAAATATTCAATATTTTCTATTATAAGATACCAAAATTTTATTTATACTTCCACATCTGAAGTTACTAATGTATTGGTAATACTTCATTCCTAATGGTCACATTTCTATTTCAATGTTTATATTTAATAGTATACAATAGTTTTAAACTTGTTGATTCATGTAGCATAAAAAATCGAAGATATTAGATTTTAAAAGTGGCATACCATAAAATATTGGCGCATCACATTATCCACTCCATATAAAAATTTCATCCTCAATTTTTTTAAAATGTCACATCATAAAAATATTTTGGTATTTTCTCATAATAAATTCCAATGGTTCTCATGATTCTTTTTCAAGTTTATGGGTTTTCTAAATTAACTTTATGAGCTGCATCGTCTGATTCCTCAACTCATTCTCTCTAGTATCTGTTATCAAGATAGGATCATCAATTCAAGATGAATAAGAATCCATTTCTTCCCCTTCATAATCATGAACATGGGTTGGGTTTGGAATGTACTTCTTTAAAAAGTGATGTGAAACACATTATTCACTTTTGAAAGGTAAGGTAGAATCACCAAAGGATAAGCCATAACTCTAATTCTCTTCATGATTTAAAAAGGTACAATATACCTGGGGCTTAGATTCCCTATATTATGAAACCTTATAACACCCTTCCATGAATAAAATTTTTAGAAAACATGATCTCCCACTTGAAATTATAAATCCTTCCTTCAATTATCGACATCAATCTCTTTCCTAGTTTGAACTGCTTTGACATGTGTTTGAATATTATTTATCTTTGATATTGTTTCATATAAATTTTTTGGTTCTGCTATATTCCTTTGAGAAAATTCATCCCAACAAGTTGGTGTACAAGGTCTTTTTCCATACAAGGCTTCATATGGTTCCAATTGAATAACTGAATGAAAAATATTACTTTAGTCAAAATATACCAATGTTAAGTACTAATCCATTATGCCTTCAAATTCTGGTGATAATGATCTAAACATTTCTTAAATGTTTGTATTGTCCTTTTTGACATCCTGTTAATTTGAGTGTGATAAGATGTACTCAAATGAATCTCATCAACAAAATGTTTAATAATAATTTTCTAGAATTTTGATGTAATTAGTGGATCATGATCAGACACAATTGAAAGAGGCAATCCTTGAATTCTTACAAATATCATTAAGATTGAGTCTTGCAAGGTTCTCTAGTGAAAAATCTCCCCTTATAGAAAGTAAATGTCTATATTTGGTAATTTAATAAACAATTACCGATATTACATCATTCATTCTTGGTGTATTTGGTAGTCTTGTGAGAAAATACATAGTAATGTAATCCCATTTCTATGTAAGAATTTTTGTAGGATGTATAAATACTCTAGGATGTTGTCCTTAATCCTTATCCTATTAAAATAATAAACATCTCAATACATAATCAATAATTTCCCCCATAAATTTATCCCACTAGGAATGTTTCTTAAAATATTTATACATCTTAGTAATCTTAGTATTTATAATGAAATTGAGCTATGAACATCATCCAATAATTCACTTTGTTTCTAGGTTTTGGAGGGAACATAAATTATCTTACCAAATTTTATAATTCCATCCACATATATAAAGTCTTCCAACATCCCATTATTCATAGATTTAAATTTCAATTGAAAATTATCATCATTATGTTGATAAATTTTAATCCATTCCAATAAAGATGGATAGAAAACCAATTGGAAAAGTAGACATGTTTAACATTTCTTGATAATTCCCATATCCATCTGCACTAAACCCATAAACATCAGATCCTATTCAATTCTCATTTTGTTTAGAAATCTATGATACTTCTTTTTCAATGAATATATTACCTTATTATACATCCTAATATGGAAATTTATTGAACAATAACATTCCTTGATTAGATCGAGACATCACCATTTCTTTATGCAGAGTTCTTTCTATGAGAAGAAATATTTCAATCTCTTGTCAACTATATATATCTCACATATTTAACCATATTTATAGTGTCTTCATATCATTAAAGAAAATATTAAGTATACTAAATCAAGGTTAGGAGTAGGATAATTATGTTCCTGAGTTTTAACTTGGTTCATAATCAATAACTCTATTATTTTTCATACGGACATAACCAAGTAATTTCTTTCAGGAATCACTATAAATCACAAATACACTATTTTCTAATGGTAAATTCATGATAATTGCCGTGAGAAATATCTTTCTCAATTAATTAAATAATTCATCACATTAAATTTTCCAAACAAACTTACCCCCTTTATCAGTAAGCTTGTTTAATGAGTTATCTAACAAGGAAAAATTCTACACAAAACATTGATAGTTACCTGTTATACCAATAAAAAAACATACCTCAGTTATTTTCATTGGTGTAATCCATTACCAAACTTCATTTATCTTTATTGGATCATTGAATATTATATCCTTAAAGACAATATGGCCAGGAAAAGAAATTGTTTGAATCTATAATTCACACTTTCAAGACTTCCCATATAACACTTTTCATCTAACAGTTTCCAGAAAAATATGAATGTTTTTATCGTGGTCCTCATATAATTTGTAATATATCCAGATATAATCAATAAATATAACACAAAAATCATCAAGATATTCCTTGAATTTTTTTTTCATTATATCCATAAAAACAGATGGTGGGTCAGTCAATCCAAATTGAAATACTATAAACTCCTAATTTCTACACTTGGTTCGGACTATTGTCTTTAGAATATCTTCCTTCTTCATAGGTAATTCATGATGTACATAATAAAGATCAATCATTTCAAAATATTTTTCTCTATGATGTTGATAAAATAAGTCATAAATGAATGGAAGAGGATACTTGTAATTTATTGGAATGGCATTGATTTCTCTATATTTGATATGCATCCTCATTGATCCATCTTTCTTCTTAATAAATAGAATAGGGTCTCCTCATAGAGAAAAACTATGGTGAATAAATATCTTTTCACTAAATTAATCTATTTATTTCTTCAACTCTACAAATTATATAGTGGAAATTCCAAAAAGAGTCTTTGATATGGGTCTTTCACCAGGAACAAAATAAATACAGAACTCATCATGCCTCTCTAGGGGATGTCTAGTTAAATCATTGGAAAATACATCGATATATTATTATAAAATGGTTATGTCTTCTATATTATGATATATTTCCTCATCCATTTATGATATTTTCTCTGTATATGAAAGAATATCATTTCGATGTGCTACTGAAGGTGGATCCATACACGACTCAGTTGATGAATTCTCCCCTATAAAAAGAGAAATTACTTACCTTCATCACGAATTATAATTTCCATATATTTGCAATAATTTTTTACATTATATTTCAAAATTCAATCAATATAATTTATTATTTCAAAATCAACCATATGTATGTTGATAAAATAAGAAATGAGAGAATTTTTATGTGTCAGAATAGGAACTACTCGAAAAATCTTTTTTGTAGTAATAGTTCCACTAAGAGCCTTTACTAACAACTCAATTTTTAATGTTATTTGGAAATATATTTTTTTAAAAATAAAACTGGGAAGATATAAATGAATTCTATGATCCAAAATTTATTTAATAATTATCTAAATATTAGGAGATGATTAAATTACCTACCACCACATCATTATAAACATTAACCTCAACTATTTTGATCACATAATATTTTCCTTGTTCTAGTGTCCTTTTCTAAGACACATATATTTAACACTTTAGAAAATCATTTTCTTAGTTTCCATATTCCTGTAATTGTTTCTTTTAATAATTTTATCTTATTTCTTTATCATTGTATAATGATCATGATGGCCTTTCACACCAAACATATATAAAACTCATTTTTTTATTTATACCAAAACCAGGTTGCCTCCTTCCAAAAATACCACACATTAGAAAATTCCATTTTTTAGGATTCCCTTTATCCATTTTTTGCATCCCCACCCTCTAATTCTATTTTTTCCTTTATTTAATAAGATATAGAGAATTAGTTTTCTATCTTGATATCACAAGTGACTATGTCTTTGTATGATGGTAATGTTTGGTAGACTAGTTTCCTTTGGTGGAATGGTTTTAACCCATTAAATGATCTTTCAATCATTCTCTTTGGATTACACATGTAATATATAGAATTCCTTGATAACCTTGTAATGTTGAATTCATACATGGAAATTTTTTCATCCTCTTTTTTTCTATATCCCAAGAATTGTAACGCCATATCTACTCACTATTCCCGAGAGAAATATTTCTAGATTAAAATTTCTTTAATTCAATTTATTAAATATTTTTAATTACTTACACCAATTTGGTGTTTTGAATTATAGACCACTATTGATCAGTATCTCCCGAGAGATGATAAGAATCTATGAAAAAAATATTTTTTTTCATTGGTTCCCAAATTAAGGTATATATTCTTTAAAGAACTTATCACTTGCTAAAATACAAATGAATTTGTTGACCCATTGAATGAAATAGGATCTTTTTGCATAAAGTATTATAAAATTCCTCCTCCATGTTGTCAATTAGGATGCTCTATATGAGTAAGGTAGTTGTTCATAACTTAATTAAACAATCCCAGTACAGTTATAATTATCTAATCACCAGTTACATATCCTAGTCCAATATCATTATCTATAAAATGAGGGAAACAACTATATGGAATATTTTTGATGATATAGTTTTCATTACCTCCATTAGGTTCCATTTCTAAACAATAGAATACAATAAATTAGGTTATAAATCAGAACAAATAATTTTTTAACAATAAAAACACATAACATGAATTGGAAATTTATAAATTTCTAATCCCATAAAAATAAACATGGATTCTTTGGGATCATGTTTACATTTAAATACTTCATAATGGTTTGTAAATAAAATATGAATTATCCTAAGAATATCCATATGCAGTGTCAACCCAAGTGCCCAATAAGGCCAATTGTCATGTAATAGGTTATCCTATGTTTGGCCCGACATATATTTTCAGTGCTATTAATCATATGTACATTTTTTACAGAAAAAAACTTATAGTATCCATACATGGGTGTATTTCTATAAAGACCTGCATAATATATACCTTACCAAAATTATAATATGTTCTTCTATTATTATCCTCAAAGTATATCTTAAAAATGTTTCCCCTAATTTTTGTTCTCTATACTTATTATCAAATGTTTCTACAAAATTTTCTCTGATACAAACATTAAAGACCTCGACCCTAGTATCCCTAACATGGTTCCTTACATAATTACATTGGTTCTAAGAGAATGATATTTCATCGCAATAGACATAATAGTTTAGTAGATTTAGAAAATCAGATACACAAATAACTATTACATTATTAATTGAATAGAAAAAATACAAAGGACCTCCACCAGAAAAATTAATAAATTCCAATAATAACCCTAAAATTCAATTGTAATTCACATCTTTTCATCCTTTGAATAATAAAACATTAGATAGGGGTTAGGTCAGATGTTCATAAAGGGTATTAAAAATATCATATGCTAATGTAAAAAATGCGGCATGGTGAATAAAAATATCACATTAAAATAAAATCTTGAGAATAATATAGAAGGAATAAAAACAAATTAAATAATTTCATAAATAATCACTTTTGAAATAAATATAACCACAAATATTATAATACAATAATAATCACATAAAATATTGATTAAAAATTTCATAATGATGGAATTAATAATTTTGGACATCTGATACATACATTTTAGGACTTTACGATGACATCTGAAAGTAAATGGTTAAGGCCTCATCCAAATCCATATTTTATAATAAATGGTCAAGGCCTCAACGAAGCCCATATATATTTTTAATCATGAGACCTACTAATGCATCACAGGGTTATAATTTCACCACCCATCAATTACTAAGTCCAATGTTTTCGTCATATCAATGGGATGAAACATAATCTATATATACATACCAAACATAATGAACTATCCCCAATCACTAACCATTATATGTAATATGGTGATTGGTATCAAGATGGAACATCAAAAATCAAATTGATCATAATACATTAAATGAAATATGGTAGATGATATTTTATAAGATCAATCACAATTATGACTATTATTCAGAATAGGGTTCTTAAATAGATGAAAATACTCTAATAATGTCATTATGGAAATATTGAGATAAATAACCTTCTACATTGTAAATAAGAGTTCTTTTGAAAAATAATTTTTTGCATAAAATCAGATTGCAACATGTATGTCCCAGAAATGAAAAGGGAGGGATAATTAAATTTTATTTGAGGTTTAAATGATTTCTAACTAATGTGAAAAAATTTAAAAAGATCATTTAAAAAAATTTAGAAATGAGCCATTGCATGGTGGTTTAAGGGAAAATATAAAAGATTCATTAAATAGGAAATGGAATAATTGTTTCTGTAAAAACACAAATGAACAAATTTATTTTTTCACGTTACCATTTTTTATTTTACAAAAATAATTTTTTCTCAAAAGAAATTATGGATTATACATAAATATGTGTAGGAAATTGGGAATTTCCCTTTAATTGGGCATTCTTTTCGGTGGAATTGAGAATGGATCCTATAAAGAAAGTATATCCCAATCATTAAATGATGAACTGATATGGATACATGAGTTTTGGACATATAAAAATAATATAGAGTAATTATATAAAAGAATTATGAACTAAATTTAGGGTAAAGGGAGATAAATCACAACCTAATTAAAAAAATTAAATTTCCAGGAGAAAACCTTACCTTATTTCCAAAAATGTTCTTCATTTTAACATAAAGTACTAGATAATAAATTCAGATTCATTAATAAATTAGTTAAAAATATATTTAATATATTTTTTATTTATTATAAACTTATTATGTTCACTTATGGCCTTAACAATGAGTAATAATTTTTAATTCTGTCGTTCAGGGGTGTTTTTTCCCTTTATTTTTATGATTGGTTCACCTGTATTCATGTATGACAGATCATGTAAAATTAGGATTGTTACTTGTAATTGACATTATATTTTTTTAATGAAAATACATAACATTAAATTTTATATAAGTCATTTGTTTTTTGTATAAGGACGAATCATTATTGATGATATTTTTGATAATCATTTGGATTATTTTAGTTTTTTTCCAATCATTATGCACCACTTTCATTATATTAATTAATATTATGTTTATAAACTTGTTTAAGAACATTAAATTATATATAATGAATATATTATAATCTTTTTTAACTTTTAAAATATTTATACGAACATCCATGAAGGAAATAGTTATATTCAAAAACACATCATCTAATAAGGCTGTAAATGAGGACCTCATGGACGAGGTTTTCATCTTTATAGAAAATAGAAGTGGAGAAGAGATTAGATGGGGGATTTTCCATTTAAATACAAAAATTATATTATATAAAATATATTGGAGTTATCATTAATTTTTGGATAGAGTAGGTGAAGGGATTATAATAAAATTAAAGAAAGTGAATGTAAAATAAAAAAAGAGAAAGGAGATTTAACCTCTTGAATTATTCTCTTTGAGAACATCCTTATGAAATTGGTTTTGTTATTTTTTGTGACCAAAACCTCTTGGAAATGGGTAATATCTTTGTGAAGTTCATTGTGATGAAATTAGAAGATATTCAAGTCTTAAGATGTGTGAGGAGAAGAGGTGGCATTTATATTGGAGGATATGGGTGTTTTTCAATATTTTTTTCATTTGGTTATTATTTTGGATCAACACTGTCAATAGTTCAAGAATTATCACTAAATTAATTATCATAATGAAGTATAGTTCTATATTATGAGCTTAAATATTCCATAAAACATATATGACTCAATAATACATATATTTACTAAATACGGTAAATTACCATATTTAACTATTCACAAAATTCAAATATTTTAGAAAAAACTGAAAAATTCACCATAACCATTTTCTAAAATTGATAATTGAATAATAAACTCCATTATATGAAAATAATTTTATAAATATGTGAAATATTATTTCTATATAAAATAATTATTTACTTGGAAAATACTGATTTTAAAATTATAACTAATTTTATAACAATTTTAAAAACTAATTAAGATATTATAAAATTAACTATATACATAAGACAACAAAATTTTAATTTATGATTCTATTTTATAAAAACCATTTTTTATATTAAATAATTATATTAATTATTAAATTTTAATTAAATATTTATTTCCTACAAAATATGAACAATTAATTTATCATTTGAAAAAAATTTATTTACTTATTTTATGATATAAATATACCATGTTTTCATTTATAATATACCCATATTTTATTTATACTTTCATAGGTAAAGTTACTATTATATTGGTCATAATACTATTATTAATGGTCATATTACTATTCTAAAGGTCATATTTAATAGTATACTATGGTTTTAAACTTGGTGTTGTATGAAGCATAAATTATCCAAGATAATATTTTCTAAAAGATGATAAAAAAATCATGCAGTTTTTCATTTGGAAATTATATTCCACCTAATTTTCGTCAAATAGTAAATGAATGTATAACTTTTGTATATCTGTGAACTATAACCTACACATAGAGTTATAAATCATATTCCATATCCATATCACATTAATAGATATAATTATTGAAATAAATAATTTATATTTTATTATTGATATTTATATTATTATTTAATGATCATTTCTCTTTATTTCCATCATTTAGTTAAAAATAAATAAAAATCACATAATTTGGCATGTACAAACTACAGCCTCTATGAATGATAGAATTCATTATTCTATCACTTCCATTTATGTAAGGATAAAAATTATATAACAGATATATTTCATATTTACCCCATGATAAATATTCATGATATTATTGAACCATGGAACATAACTGTGAAATCAAATCAACAATTAAAAAATATGAGGTTTTCAACAAAATTTTTTGTGATAATAATTGATTATTAAGATAGGGTGATAAAATGTTATAAGTTAAATAATTATTGTATTATATTTATGAATACGTTTCAATTATATACTAATAATAAATTTTAGTTTACAATATTTTACTTCAAAGTGATTATGAGTAAATTAATAATTTAGTTTCTGGTTTTCAGTTACAATCTCACTGTTTACTGAGATTTTTTATGATTAAATATATGATGATCAAATTATATGATATATTTATCATAAATATAATATATTATATTAAACTATATTTGTATATAGTGTTTTAAATTTTTTCCATTTTGTTTCCTATATATGTTACTCAAAATAGAGAATCTATTTTTTTAAGAAAATCCAAGACTTTCACTCCTTTTGGTTGGAGATAATTTTCTTTCAGGGTGGTATTCTCTAAAATTTTATCAATAATTATCATTATATTCTACAGTGATTATATAATTTCATTTTAGATATATTTATCTTTATTTAAAATTATTTAAAACGGATTTTTTTTTTGAAATGAGGTACTTTACACATTTTTAAAGAAAATGTGAAAGGAATAAATATTTTAACATATATAACGTAATTAAATCCTTCCGTCATTATGAAAAATATTTTATTTGATTATTCCATTTCATTATTCCCTGTACCTTTTTAAAGAAATATTTTTTTTATATTTTATAAATTTTATGATTTTAAATAAATGATATCAAAATAAAATTGATATTTTCCTCATGAAATGTTCCAGTGATATGAAATGTATTTTCATAACTAAAAATAGAATCTAATTTTAAATATGATTTATGATGGACATGATAAAATTTCAGAATCATTATTCATTCTATAGATGGAAATTGATTATTATAGTGAAATTGTGATGAAACCCATAATATTTTTCATGAGTTAAGCCACAATGAAATGATAAATATTTTCATTATCTTATAGAATATATATGAAAATTTTATGATAATGTGATATGTGTGTATGTTATATCCATTCAATTAATTGGTTATTTATTATTGTATTATGAGATAAATGGGTATAGGGGTGTTTATCCAAATACGAAAAGACTGTACATGGATTGCTGTCCCAAGCCTGGAGTAGGTAATAGGTTGTTATCCCATTCTTAACATTTGATGACTATATTTGGTGAGTTCTCTCACATATTAAAACATTAATTATTAATATAAAACTCATGATATTCTAATATATATGATTTTTCTTATTCAAATGATATCTTTTCATGGTTTATGGTCCTTAATTCATTAATAATTGATGTCTTGTAAACAACTATGTCCATATTCCAATATTATGATATCTCAATTAATGGTTAGGAATTTTAAAATTTATACTCATTTTCTATTACCTTTTGATAATTATGTTCTTATAAATGATCAATGAAATATTTCTACCTTTTTTATATTTAGTTGAAATAATTATTACATATTCTTATGTTTTCTTAAGTATAAGATATAAGAAAATATTTTAATTATTTTATGTCTAATAAGTGTGTAATGTGAGATGAACCGATTGGTAGATGTTTGAGATTATACAAAAAATTAAATATTTATGTATATGTTATCCAAACATAGTAGTCATATACTATTTTAATCCATTCATTTTAATGGAATTTAGTTAACATTATTCTTAAATAATGTAATTATTTTTTATGTACTGTTCATGTTGGATCAACTGGTATCAATGAAAGTTAAAGTTATTTTTAGAGACTCGGATTACAAAACATTAGTTAGAACCCTCAGGATAAGACATATTATAATAGAACATACTAATATATTATAAAAAATTATTTTAGTATTCAGAGAAAAAAATATTGTTATGGATACTGACATGTGGATGTGGCCATCATAATGATATTACTTAGGGTAATAATTCATAATGGGGTTAATTGGTAATTAACATCATAATATATTGTTCATGATATATGGGGTTAATAGTGCACACATGTCTAGAAACTCATGGGTGATATTCCTTGTTTAATGAAAATTCTATTTCCGAACAATTATGATTGATTTGGATGGATAACTTTAATCATTAACCTAGGTTAAACCTACAGTGTCATTGATTTAGAAGAAGGTATCATTATTTGGTTATCCTACGAATGATTTTTTAAGATTATATAATTTATCACAATGATTTTTACTTCTCACACTATGCTTTTTGTTTCTAATTAATGGATGGAATTAGTAAGAATCTAGAGAACATTGAATGTGAAGGTCAATACAATGTTCCTCCTCAAGATTTAAAAATTATGTTGGAACCAGAATATGAAATACTATGAATATGAATAATTATATATCCAAAATTATAATTTGTAAATTAAACATACAAGAGTTTCCCAACTCCTTAAATAATAGAATAATAGATTTTTCATATTTTGTTTTATAAAGACTATGTATGGTCTAAAAATAATATTCATAGATGTAATTAATTTTGGAAGAGGAACCTAAGAAGTTAATCGTTGGAAACATCTGATTTTTTATCCTTGGAATTGAATGTAATATAGAAAGTATTTTGCAAGGAAAAAGTAACATTTAAATGGTGTAAAATAATGTAAATACTAAGATACCATTTATAGTTCAATGGATTATATGTGAGTAACACAAGAATGATCTAAGTCGATTCACTAATCGATGGGATAACTCTAAGAAAAAGGTTTCATTTTTGATATGTCAAACACTAATGTGGATCATGGTTCATAAGGAAAACAAATCATCAACTCTATAGTTTGGGATTTAATATTGATGATTTTAATAATTCATCCAATGAGAATATCATTATTCATCATTTAGTGGAATTTAATGTTATTATAAGCATCAATTAGATATATATATTTAAAAAACATTCGACTTTGAAAATGATATATGCTATTATGAACTAAACTATGATTATATATTTTAGAGTATGAATATAAATATCTAAGGGATATTGAATGGGACTTGATTCCTATTTATGATGGGTAATAATATGAAATGGTTCTGTATAAAAATAATTTCAATGATATTCATATTATATCAGTTTTTGTGGAAGTATTTCTATAATAGTTTTCTTGTTTTCCTTAAAATTGTGATTTTTAGTTTTCAATAGTAATCATACATGGGTAGAGAACAATTTTGATGAATCTAAATATAATTACACCATTTTAGTTATAACAATTGAAGAAAAAACTCAAAGGGAATATTTTAAAGGGATTAATTCATCCATTTCTCTAACTATGGGTGGGATATTTATTTTTTATTTTGAATCATGTATAATTTATAATTTTATTTTATTATTGAGAATGGAAGAAAATCACGATAAGAAAAAAAATCCTCTATACTAGATTGACGATTTGTATGAAAAATAATGATGAGCTCTATAATTTATTAATGATAAAATTTATTTGGGAAGACAATACTTTTGGTAAAAGTGATGGAATACCGATGAAAATTATCCAAATGTGGTAAAATCATAAGAAATTGATTTGGTTCCATTTGGGATTTCATGTACACTCGTGGTCTATACCTATTTAATGAATAAAGTTTTTAGAAAATACCTCAACAAATTCTTGGTTGTCATTATGGATTTTATTATTATGTACTCCAAGAGAAATGATGTTCATGAAGATAACATTATAATTGTGTTCAATCCCTAGAGAAATCAAAATCTATTTCCCATGATTAGAATGTATGGATTATATTTATAGAAAGTATCATTTTTGTGACATGTTGGCACTATAGATGGTACAATAGTGGATCCTTTTGAGGCATAAGTCATTGAACAATAGTACATACAAACAACTATGACTAATATCAATACTTCTCTTAGATTTATTATATTTTATTTAAAATTTATGAATAATTTTTCATGTATTTATAACTTACTGAATATGTTAATCCTAAAGAAATTCATTATCCATTGTTTTGATGAATGTGAAGGAAATATAAATGAGAAGTTGTAATGTATGATAATTGTAACAATAATAACACTCATGTACAATGGAAGTGGGTTTTCTCTCTACATTTACATATGGATAATTTTAATGGTTGTTTTCTTTAATAAATTAATATATTAATTGATTATTCTCACTCTAACTGAACATTCACAAAATCAATACAGGACTCATGATTTTTAGTTAGCTTTTGTAATTATTCCCTTAAGGATTATGAAGAGTCAAATTTATAGTGATGATGTTATATATATTTCAATCATAAAAGGATAATGATCTTATTCTACCAAAAAGGGTTTAATTTTTTCTAGAAAATATCATTATATTTGATTAATGATTATGAAATCTCAATACATTACCACTCTAGGAAGGTAAAACTGGTTGCTGATTTATTGAATCAACATCATCATGCAAGAATATATTTTATATGTATCCAAAAAACAAGCAATATTTATGGATTTTGAAATTATGTAATATGAAATTATCTAGTATTTGGATAAATTCTATATTTCTCAAATTATTTTTTGACTATTTATCTATGTGATGATTAATGAGATGGAAAAGGAAGATATAGAGTAGCAGAATAAGGTGAAAAATGTTCTCAAGTTTAACTATAATAATCATGGAATGAAAATGTTTTAAAACCATGCATGATTCACTATTGTATAAAAATTATAAAATAATCTATTTCATGAATCTCATATACCATCAATCCATATTCATTATACAAGTGATAATATATATAGAGATTATAATGTACATTCCTAGTGGGATACCCTGTTGAAATATATCATGGAGTATGCATATTGGTTCTTGGTAAGCCAATAATTTACTGCTGAGTAGATGAAATCCAAGTGGATGTTACTCCCATTACTAATACATGTATATAAATTGGAAAGTACCACCATTTATTTTTTTATAGGACTATCAAGAACATTTAAATAGAATAATGCTATTTAAATTTATGTCGATTGCATAAAGATGTCAACAAATATCATTTCTAGCATAGAACATTTATCTCTCATTAATATTTCTCCAATATATATTTAGTATTTATAAATGAATAATTTATTGCACCATTATACTATGTCTGATTGAGGACCAATGATTACCTCGATATTTCA
Source organism: Viscum album (assembly GCA_963277665.1). Classification (NCBI taxonomy): domain Eukaryota; kingdom Viridiplantae; phylum Streptophyta; class Magnoliopsida; order Santalales; family Viscaceae; genus Viscum; species Viscum album. Next base: position 387,217,935 of record OY728156.1, on the reverse strand, counting down.
GCAATTTGTTTAGTAAGATCACAATATAGTATTGTGTTTTTGTACTACTAATCATCCTAAGATTGATGGTTATTATAGAGAACCTTACTTTTCAAACATATACATCACCTTAGTTTTCTGGAATACATAAAAAATTAGAGAAATATATTCCCATGTACCATATTAGTATGATTACTTTGGAAACATTGATAAAAAACATATAATTCAGTGAAATATCTTCATTGTTTTGAAAAAATAGCTTCCCCCTCAGTATTTCTACGTAAAATTCATTCTTCATTAATTGGGGATGATAAAAACATTAAATAAGTGAGATAAAATTATTAATAATGGTAAATAGTGTAAATGAATAATCATATCATGAACATAAGTGTATGAGAACATTGTCAAGATAATTATAACATCATACCTTGTATATCAAAAATCATACACACGAGTCATTTCATAAATATTCGCATTTCATAAGACATGTATCATAAGGAAATAAAGAACATGATCCATGAAAAAATGATATAATAATATGTCATTGAATTTTTGGAGACACATAATCATAAAAAACTATTTGTTATGGTGTCCAACGAGGAAATTTGTAACATGTTAGGCTCAGATAAATCACATGTGTACCATCTTTGGGATTGGGATTACCTCCTATGTACCCTCTGTATTCAGGCTTGGGAATTCCTCTATTGTACCCTTTTGATTTAGGATTTGTATGTCCTCATGAAAAAAATCTTATTTTGGTCTTGGGATATCCTCCCATATAACCTTTCAGCTCATAAATCTTTTATAATTACCCATTGTATTGGAGAGATATATATGTCCCACCCATCTCATAATGAAATCATACATACATGTGAAAAAAAACATAATCAATAACATCATAACCAATGAAATTAAATGGGTTTCATAAATATGAAATCATACCTTAACCTTCATAAGAAGAAACATGTTTCATAATCATTTTAATAAAGTGTAATCCGTGTAATGAAGAGGGTTTCATAGATATAAAACCCATAAAATATAAAAAAATTTCATTAATATCATTCCATAAAAAATAATCTATATAGGGAAATAATATGAGTAGAAACATTGAATAATTTACCGATAAAATCATGATTAAGACCAATAGATGTTATCTTATATAGGAAACAATTTTTAATGATCTTTTAAAAACACTTCATGAGGAAATTATCATTTATCCATTAAAATTTATTCTTAAAACATAAAATCTTTTGGAAAACATTTTCAAGAAAAAGAACATGAAAACATATAAAGGATACTCTAAAAACATTTGGGATACCATTTAGTTCTAAGTACATTGAAAATTTATAAATGTATCCTGATATCATTTAGAATACCATTTTATTTGTAAACTAAAAAAAGAAGCATGAATTTTTTTTAAAACATGTTTCCTTTAAATCATATAAAAAATATTGAAATCATTATTACAACCATTTAATTGAAAATAAATTTTAAAAAATACTACTTAGTGATTATCCTTTTAAAAATTCAAAATAATATTCACAAAAATGATGGTGGATAAATATGTACATGTTGTACGAGGTAAGAAGAACATTCCATTTTCATGGTAAAAGGTTTGCAAAATGACTTGTTAAATAAGTGAAAAGAATATTCCTTTGAAATTATTTTTAAATAAAAATAGGTCAAATTTATTTTAAATATTATAGTAGAATAGTATATTATTATTTAAAACCTATTTTAGAACACATTATTTTGAGGGCATACAAATTTCCGATCGAAGAGTGGGTAATATTTGGATTTATTAAAATCAATTTAATAACTAACTTATGTAAAAAAGTGTCAAAAAATAAAACCAATACATGAACATATTCTGAATTACCAGAGGATAAGAAAATTCATTAATGTTTATAGGAGATGGATTACAATATTTCAACTAAGTAAGTATAGTCATAATCAATCTTGAAAATCAATGACATTTTTTCAATAAACTCACATAACATGTTAACAATTTATAATACTATACCTGCATGAAAATGAAATTATATTAAGAATATAATATAATCAAAATTATGATAATCATGATATATTAGGTAAAATAGATGTATATACAGCTCGAAAAAGAATTTTGGTGCATAACAATACATGAGTCTCAATGAAGGAACATTTAGACAAAACAATTTTATTGATTTGGTAAGATTTAAAATTTATAAACCTTGAATGATATATCATGAAATGGATATATAATTAAAAATTAATTTAATTATAATATTCATATAATTTATCCATCGACAGTATACAAAAAAAAAACACAAAAGGAATGGGTGGTGAATAAATTTGTATCTCACGTAAATAAATAGTGATATGAAAGTCCCTTACCTTGTGTCCTGACTCTCGTCCCACATAATACAAACTCTTTTATAAAAAATTTAATTTTTTAATATATATTTTACTAAATAATATTATTACTTATAAAAACCATATATGGTTTGATTATGGATTTATATTACCCTCTTTATAACAAATCTATGTTAAGGTTTCACTTTATGTAATATATGATTTATTTTTTCATGTGTCTTAATTTTTTATATATTTGGTCATTATACTTATATAATGATTTCCATAATGTAAAAAATGACTTAAATATAATTTATATTGAGTATATTTGTATTATAATAATCCATAGAATATGTAGTTTTGAAATGGAATACATTTTTCATGGAGATGGTAGGCCATATGTACACATGAATGATATTTCCTCTTCATTGTCATATTGATAGAAAATACATATATATATATAATTATTAACTATCATTATTAGATCATATATATTCACTAATCCCATTCTTAAAATAGTCCATGTTTTTTATGAATGAATCACACCACTTTGAGGAGGTGGTAGTCCAAAATTCCTCAAATAAAATTACATTATTAACAAAAAATGGAAAGTATAATGATATGTACTTTAAACAGATTAAAAAAGATTAAATAAAGAGTAAATATTATATATAAAATATATAAACATATTTAACATCATAATTTCCACCGTGACAGGTGGTAAATGAAAAATGAACAATCATCATTTTGGGAGCCGGTAGTTCCCCGTACACATAAATAGTATGTTCGTTTCCCATTAGAGAGATATGTGTGTAAGTGTATATTAAAAACAACATATAAAAAGATCTTGGAATATTTAATATCTTTTTATTTTTATTAAATCATGGAATAAAGTGAGTGGAGGATTTGGATAATCAAAATAAAATAAATTTTCTTGAGAGGAGACATTACCTCTTAATCGGGAAAATTCTTTTGGTTTATGAAAATAGGATTCCTTGTATGTCTTTTTTCTCAAGTATAAGAATCTAGGAGGAATGGAGGATTTTTTAGTTGTTTATTGGTCACATATTGAATGATCATAATAGTTTTAGATGTGTGATGAAATGGGTGATGTGTTGGCCTTTAATGGGAAGGGAAACAATACACTTGGAAATTTTTAAAACCAGTTAGGTATACCCATGTTTTTACCAAAAAAATTCATATACAAAAAAAACAACTCAACAATGGAAGGTTATTTGATGAATCATGGAAATATAATAGGGTCTGGAAAAGTTTTTACGCCTTCGAGATCATAAATTTATGGTTTTGTGCATTATTAAATAAATTATTCTCATAATTGTGGTAATTAATTTTAATAACATTGGATAATATTTTTGGTAAAATTATTTTTTTCATATTATAAATTATATTATAATATGATTAAAAATATGTAATCAAAATTTTCTAATTCTAATAACATAAGTGGCATAAATTTATTTAAAAATAATCGGGCTGATAGGTCCACACTACTAGCTTTTTAAAGTAAAACATCAAAAATTTTCTATGTTTTTATACCCAATTTCAAAGTGAATTTTTTTAAAATTAACTACATTTTAATAATTTGTAAATTTATTATCTAATTAAACTTTACAAACAAAATAAAATATAATTTAACCTTATAAATTGATTATATTAAAATTAGGCTTGAATTAATTTTTTTTATTTTTAACTATTCAATAAAAAACGATACCATACAGATAAATACCAAAAAATTTATGATTACCATATTTTTGTGTTTCAAATTCAAATATTAGGTTCATATTTACATATTAAATCCAAAAAATTCAAAAAATTGGATTTAATATGGGTTCTTCAATAAAATTATGTAAAAATACTTTTAAAAAAATATACATATTTAAGCATGAAATTGAGTTTGTTCTTATATTATATCAATCAAATATATTGGGTGATTATCAAAAATATTTTTTTGAATATATAAAATATAATTTTTATAAATAAAATTCACTATTATTAATTAATTTATCTTATTAATATAAATCTTATTTTTCACATAAAAATGGACTTTTATAAAAAAAAGTCCATTTATATTAATTTGGTTTCTATGTTCTTCTCTAATTAATAGGTAACCAAAGAATTTGACTATGTAAATTAATAAGTTACTTAAATATATAATTTTATATTTATCAACCATGTTATATCCTAATAAATACTAATATTCTGATATTTTTGTGTTCACTTAGTCATTCATATTACCTAAGACATCGATGAATATCAATATTGCATTTAAAATAATATAACATTTGTGTTCCATTTAGTGAAAAATAAAATTTATATTGTGTAAATTTCATAGTTAACATTCCATTCTATATAATTCAATCCATATATAGTTCATTAATCTAAAATAAACTACTTTCAGTGTTTTCTAAAATGAAAATTATTAAAAAAATTGAATTTATTTGAAAAACAATTCACAAAATATTAGTATGTTGCATTCTACCACCCTTAAAATGAATTTATCCCTTAAAAATAATCTAGAATATAATGTCATTAATACATGAGGTTTAATTTCTTATAAATACACATCGTAAAAATTAATACTGAAACATACTTTATAAAAAGAATGATAGAACTATAAAGGTTACCCAAAGTAACTCATAACTATATTCCCACATAGGAGATAATAGGTGGTAAGTAAAAAAATATAAATTAAATAGAAATATAACCTAAATTTTCATATGGGGAGTGATAGATAATATGGTTAGGGAAAAGTTAATATTCATGAATCCATAAATATGTGATAACCTAAAGGACCATTCGATCAATCCGAAAAAAGGTACCATGATAAAATTTTATTTATAGATCTTTTTCCTAAATCTAAAGAACTTTCAGGAAAATATATTCTTTTTTAATTTTTGGATAATGTCACCCTTTTTTTCTACTTGATTGACTTTAAATCTTTTTCCAAAAAGGATGTCAAATTTTTCATTCATGAATTAATAAAAGATCATGATATCTATGATAAGTTATCGTATCTCTCTCTAGATACCATCAACCAAAAAATTTTAGAATAGGTTATAAAATATCCCTCAATCCTCATGTGTATAGATAATACATTAATCTCACAAACGTCATATGAATTATAAATTAGAAATCCCACAAATGGTTAACCTTATAACCCTTTTAAATTATGAAAATCCATAACATTAAAAATAAAGTCACATAATAAGATTGGAATTAATCAACCATATAACAAAAATTAGATATTGGTTTTCACATTCAAATAAAATGAATACCCTCATAATATATATTCTATTGAGACATGGTAATAAATTAAATTACCATGAATACCATTCAGAAAAATAGATTTTTTATTTATCGTAATTTTTACACGATATATTTCATAAATACATGAATTTATATAATTTACCCATGATGACATAACACACATTTTCAACCAATCAGTAACACTACTGGAAATGGTGTCTTTTCCAACGGTTCGGAACTGTTGGGAAATCTTGCAGAACCGTTGGTATATGTTATACCAATAGTTTTGAAAACCATAGGGAAGTAAGCCGTTGGGAAAAGTTATTCCAATAGTTTACAAAGAACCGTTGGTATAGGTTAGTAAAAATAACCTATGCCAACGGTTTGGGCAACTGTTGGCATAAGTTTTACCAATGGTTCTCCTTGAACCGTTGGCAAATAATTCCCTAGGTCTTTCGCAATGTTTTGAGTAAACCATTGGGATAGGTAAATATATAAAAATAAGTTCCTGTGGAGGTTTGAACCCACAATATCCATGTTATAAATCAATGACTTCACCATTATCCTAGAGTATCCTTTGTGAATATATTAGGATAAATATATAAAATTATATTTATATGTAATTTATATATTGATTTAATTGATGATATTTGGACAATGTACTTATAAAACCTATCCCAACGGTTCTCAAAACTGTTGGGAATGATAGGTTCCCACCCTTTCCCAACGGTTTGGCCAAACTGTTGGGAAAAGTGGTGGACTTTTCCCAATGGTGTTCCCAAATCGTTGGGAAGGCCATACCCAAGGGACTTTTCCCAATGGTTTGGCCAAACCGTTGGGAAATCCATACCTAAGGGAATTTTCACAATGGTTTGGACAAACCATTGGGAAGGCCATGGAATTTTCCCAACAGTTTGGCCAAACCGTTGGGAAAGCCATACAATTAGTGGGCTTTCCCAACGGTTTGGCCCAACCGTTGGGAAAGGGGGCCTATACCAACAGTTTTTACAACCGTTGGTATAGAAGCATTGGGAAAGGTTAGGATTCTAGTAGTGTAATATAATTCAGGGTAATAAGTGATATCTAATTTACAATATACAAATCAATCATCTTTTTATCCAAGAAAAAAACAATTGTATCAACATCATTATCAGATTAAGGGTTAATATTCCAGAATCAAAATATCAAATTTACATGAAAACACCATTCAACATTTAATTTTTAATAATTAATGAAATATTATACTGAAAATATTTATATATTTCTGGATTCATATAATATTGTCATTGATTTCCAAAATATAAGAAATTCATTCATCTAACTTTATTCATAAACCATTACTCAGGGTTTACCAAATTATTCATTAGTACAATTTTACTAGAATTTGAAATATGAATCATGTATTAAGGTTCCTCAAACTCAATTTAATTATACTCCTTATGATTAATGTAAAAAATAATAGAAGTACATCACATACCTTTTACATTTCATTTGGGGTCTCTTTATCTTTAGAGGTATAACCAATATTTATACCACATTCCATATTTTATTTATGAAATTTATAATTGGGAAATCCATTTTAATAATTCCTATACATTACAAATCTAAAAAATTAAATTTTAACCATATTCCTTATATTTCTTTCAATTGACATAAACCAGAAATAATAGAGTGAAAAACACATATTATAGAAAGAAGCCATATAATCATGAAAATAATTACATTATATGATATCTAAATCATGTCACATTCCTTAATATATGACAATCTAGGTTAATAATAGGATATTCACAGCCATATTATATTTAAATCCTTCATCATGGTTTCTAAATAGTTTGTGAATTTTCAAATCATATCCCCTAAGAGTTTCAAACCAGGTATACGATAAGGCCCATTTCAATGTACTAAATTTCCTCAAGTCAGTTCCGGAAATCATGTCGAAGTTGTTACCACTATGTACATATTTTCCAAATAGGAATTAATTTTTAGTATCTATATAAGGATTAGTTTTTAGTAAACTACTAACAATATCCTTTTCCAAAATTATAGGATATTTTTTTTAAACATTAACTCATCTTTATACTTATCCTTAGACATGTACTTAGAGTTCTCACTATGGTTTTCTAATCTTAGCTTAAAAAGATGAACTAAAACTTTTCTCTGATACTAACTATAGTGACACTCAATTTTTATATATAGAAATTAAATATATTTTTCAGAGTAAAAAAAATTTAAAAAATAGATTCTCAAAGACCATATTAGTCTAGTTTTTTGGAAACATGGAAAAATCATCTAACTCAGTGAAATATCTTTAATGTTTCTCATAAAGAGATTTACACTTATTATTAATACTTAAAAACATTTCATTATAATATGGGTAAGGTAATAACAATAATGGGGTGAGATCAAATGCTTAGTAAATGAAATTAAAGGCATACAAATTCACATAAATCTATCCCTTCCTATAATTTCTGTACACTTTTTATTTCCCTCTTGGAAACATGGTTCCTTCTACACAATCCTTGGTTACAATAAAAATGAAAAAAGCATCAACAAAAACTATCAAAAACACAAAACCCAAAATCCCCCTCCCCCACCATCTATACAGGGATGATGCTCAAAACCCATCCAAAATTCAATACATTTCTCTCTCTAAGAACTCAATTTGGGATCTAGTGAGAAATTTGAATGGGCTGGGGTATATTTAGTTTCCTAAAGGAATGTAAAGTAAATGAAAAATAATATCTTGAAAATAAGTGTATGAAAAGTTGATCATGATCGTTATAAGATCATTACTTATCAAAAATCATAAACATGAATAATGGAATAAATATTTTTATTTCATAAGACATGTATCATAAAGAAATAAAGAACATGATCCATTAAAGAATAATATTATAATAACACTTGGAATTCTAGTAGAAACATAAGTATATAAAAACCATGTTCCAAGGTGGCCTACCAAGGAATTTTTCACATGTGAGGATTTGGTTAATCACCCATGTACTTGCATCTGGATTGTGATTACCTCCCATGTACCCTCTTGATTTATAATTGGTATGTCCTCCCATGTAACCTATAATTTTGAGCCTGGTATGTCCTCCCATGTACCCAATAATTTCAGGCTTTGGATATTCTCTGATGTACCCTTTGTCCTAATAAAATATTTATCTTTACCCAATGCATTGGTGGGAGATATAGGTCCCACCCATATTATAATGAAATCATACATACATTTTCCACAAATCATAAAAAAAACATATCATAAACCAAGAATTAAAATGAGTTTCATAAACGTGAATTAATACATTAATGAATAAAAAATGAACCATATTCATAATCCTTTCATTAAAGAATAACCTGTGAAAAGAAGCTGGTTTCATAGAAATATAACCTATGAGAGAGAAAAATATTTCATAAGAACCATGCTATAAAACATAATCCATAAAGAATATTATATGAATGAAAAAATAGAATCATTTTAGTATAAATGTATGTGTAACATTTATAGATGTTAGTTAGATGTGAAATAATTTTTTAAAGATCTCTTAAACACAATTTTTGAGTAAATTACCCTTTGCCCTTAAAAAATGCTTCTTAAAACATAAAACCTTATGAAAAATATTTCCTTGAAAATAAATATGGAAAATTAAAAATGAATCATTAAAAATATTTTGAAATTAATTTCTATGAAATTAAATTTAATGGTTATAAATTATTCTTTAAATCTTTCTGAAAACCGTTCTCCTTATAATAATATAGAAGAAGGTTGAAATAATTTTGAAAAAAATACTTGGAAAATTATAAAGTAATCTTTAGGAAATTATGAAAAATATATATCTAAAAATAATTTTGAATTTTTTTATTAATTATTAACCTTTTGAACATGAAAATAAATCCTCACAGTAACAATGAAATGTATATTCATATATGCCATTAAGGATAAGAATAATATTTATTTTTTACTATGAAAGGTTAAAAAAATGCCTTGTTCTAATAGTAAAAATAAGGTTCCTTTGAAGAAATTGGTAAAAAAATAATGGGAAAAAATTTCATTTAATTCTTCTAAGAGTATTGTGGAATATTCTTGGAAACCCTTCTTTGAAATCATGGTTTCGAAGGAATATATATTTCCGACTGAAGAGTGGGTAATATAAAAATTTCTTAAAAACATTTTATTAAATATATAATGTATTAAATAGTATAAATATTGTACCAATACATGGATATATCGAGGATAACCAAAGGAGAATAAAATTCATGAATATTATTGAGAGGTGGACTATAATATTTTCACAAAGGATGCATAATCATAAAAAATCATTAAAAGTAATGAGATTGTTTCAATAAAATCTCATAACATGGTAACTTTAGATCATAATATCCATATAATAAAAATAAATTTCTTGACGCATATAATATCATGAAAATAAATATATTAATTATATAACATGTAATATGTAATTATATATAGGAAAAAAATAATATAGGTACATAATAAAACATCAGTCTCAAAGAAAGAAAATTGAGACAAAAATATTTTACTAATTTCATAAATTTAGAAACATAAAATCCATGAAAAAAAGTTCATAAAATTTATATATAATTACCCAAAAATTTATGTTTAAGAATCATATAATTAATCTAGGGATAGTATATGCACCCCATAAAAGGAATGGGTGATTATTGAAGCATGTATCTCATGGAAAGAAAAAGTTAGATGAGATTCCCTTACCTTGTTTCTTGACTCTCATCACAATCATTCAAACCTCCTATATAATAAATTTAATTCTTTTGTAAATCTTTCAAAAAACATATTATTACTTCTATAACCATAAATGGTTTTATTATGGATTTATATTACCCGCTTGTTAATAATTCTATGCTAAAGTTTCTCTTTAGGTAATATCCGCTTTGTTTTTTGCTTATATATTAATTTATTATCCATTTGATACTTATTATTATATAATGATTTAAAAAATTTAAAACTCGATTTAAATATAATTTTTGTTTATTATATTAGTTTTATAATAATCTATATAATATAGAAGTATGAAATAGAATACACTTTTCCTGGAGACGGTAGGCCGTACGTACGCATGAATTCTATTTCTTTTTAATTATTGTGTTGAAAGAAACACCTATATGTATATATATATCATTATTAAATTAGATTTAATTGATCATATATATCATATAAGTATTCACTAAACCCATATTTAATATATTCCATGTAGTGTATGAATGAATCACATCGCTTTGAGGGTGCGGTAGTCCACACTTCCTCAAACAAAATTATCATGTAAAAACTATAAAGAAGGTATTAAGATATGTATTTTAAAATAATTAAATAAAATTAAAAAAATAATATATTTATAATATATAATATTCAAATAGAGTTTTCATCATAATATTCACTATGAGATGATGTATGGAAAATTAAAACCCATTGTTTTGTGACATGGTAGTTCACCATACACATAAACAGTATGTTCATTACCCATTAGATGAAGGTGTGTGTAATTTTAGGTTAAAAAATTACCATAAAAAAATCATAGTATATTTAAGATAGTTGTATTTTTATAAAATAATGGAATAAAAAGTGTGTAGGGGGTAGAGGAGTTTGAGAGAAGACGTTGCCTCATAATTAGGTAACTCCTTTTTGTTATGCTAAAAGTCATACTTGGATTTATTTCTTCCTAAGGAGTGGCATATAATAAGAAGGTTGGGATTCTAGGGTTTTTATTGTTCATATATTGGTCTAAGCTATGTGGTTTTAGATGTGTGAGGAGGAGGGAGAGGTTGTGGACAATTATAGGGATGAGAAAAGGCAGACCTATAATTTTTGTTAACAATTTAGGTGTACCCATGTTGTTTTCTATAATAAGTCATAAAAAACCAAAATCAAAAATAGAAGGTTCATGGCCAAATAATTTACAACAAATGGGTTTTGGACAAGTTTCTAGGTCTTTTTGGGTCTAAAAATTAATCACTATTACTTTGTTAACCCAATTATTCTTTTAAGTGTTGTTATTAATTTTAATCACTTTCATTAATCATTTTTGGTAAGAAACAAAATTTTATTTATTTGAAAATATAAATCATTTATTTTAAAAGATATAATCTATTTTCCCAAATTCAAATCAAAAAATGGGAAGAAATTAATTTAAAAATGATCATGTTGAAGGTATGACACTGCATGTTTTTAATGTGAAAACGTTAAAAAATTTGCAAAGTTTTTATAACCAATTTCAAAGTGAAATTGATTACAATGACATATATTAAATTAATATATAAAAATATTATATAATTAAACATTAAATGAAATTAAAATATAATTTATAACTATAAATTGATTACATGAAAAAACATTTTTTATTACAATTCTATATTTTTAACTATTCATTAAAAAATGAAACATTATAGAAATATACCAAAAAATTATTGTAATCTAATTTTAAGTTTATTTTTCATATATGATTTTTATTTTGAAATATAAATCTATTAAATTTCCAAAAATTTTATTGTAAATGGTTTCTCCACTAAAAGGTGATAAAACTACCCTTATAAAAGTATAGGTTTTAAGCCTAATATTATGTTTGTCTTTTTATTATATCTATTAAATCAATTTTGATGATTATCAAAAATATTTTTTTGAATATATAAAATATATTTAATCTTAAAATATTTCAATACTAGTAATTAATTTAACTTATTAGTATAAATCATATTTTTACATAAAAATAGACATTTATAAAATTAGTAACATTATATTCCATTGATTTTTATATTCTTTTCTAATTATTAGGTAACCAATGAATTCTACTATATATATTATTATTAAAGTTAATAATATTATTTTCAATTTAATATCCATTTTATATCCTATTAATTTTTTTATAATGAATTATTTATCTATAACACTCGCTCTTGGTTGTTATGAAATCCATCGTGGAATTTATTTATTGTGTGTGATGTAAGCTAACCTTAGTGTTCTATATATGGAATGATTAAAATTATGTTTCATTTAGCATATGGTTGGCTTGATACTATGTATAACACAAGGGATACATAGTTATTTAATTTAAAATAAACTACTTTTAGTGTTTTATGAAAAAAAATTCAAAATGATTAAATTAATTTGAAAAAAATATTTCACAAAATCTCAAGGTGTTACAGTTAGTATGAAAAAACAAATAAAACCCTAAAGAATATGTTAAGATCCACTTTCATTGATTTATAAAGTGTAAGTTATGAACACCCTCCTCTTGAATATTTTTTTTCTAATAATAGATTTTAAACAAGAATTCATATATATCCTTATAAATACCACTATAAAAAGATGTTTAGAACACTAACATTTTGGGTTATATATGGATAATGATTGATTCCAATGACTAAGATTATTGAGTAAATGGAAGAAATGGTTATTTCAATTTATAAATATGCTAAATAATTTAATATTGGATATAATACTAATATTTATATTCACATATGAGATCTAAAATTTAAAGGGGGTGATATGATAATATTATGAATTTATCCACGAATGAAACATATGTAATTTTACAAGAAGATAAATCTTATCCCTAGGAATATTTTCCCCTTTGAGATTCAGGATCAGGTTGGATGAGAGCTTATGACCTGGATCTTCCCCAAAACCTCAATCATGGCTGTGATTCGGTCATGTGTCGCATTTGATGAAGTTACTACCTAATTATTTACATATGAATAACTCAATAATTTTATTAATATATGATGATGGTGTTTTTGGAGAATAACAGGAAATGATTTTTGATTATAGAGTGGACTTTATGAGGAATAAAACCACTCAACTAGTTTATGTTTTTTGGAGTAAAAATACTTTAGAGAAGACTTTTTGGTAACATGATGATGTGATGTGGTTGAAATATCCATTTTTTTTTCATGGAATGATGTGATTTATAGGGAAGAATTTTTATAAGTGGGTAGAATGTGAAAGACTCAAATTTTATATGTATTATTTTGAAATAAATTGTAATTATTTTTTTCCATTAAACACCACCCAAAATCTTAATTAACAATGATGTTACTTAACATATATAGCCTATTTTTTATATCCCCACCATTAGTGATGGTTTGGTAAGGATCTGTGTGGGGTGAGTGGTCGGTTGCGGGGTCAAGCCCCCAAGCCTACGATATACTGCAATTTCTTTTTTTGGGTTTTGTTCCACAATAAAGGATGTATTCGACCTAGTATAATTTAATTTTCACACTGGATAGTATAAATAAGAAGAAAAAACTTTAATATATATAGAAAATTTTGTAATAAAATTCATATGTATTTATTAATTCATATTAGATAGAATTTATTTTTTTCAATAAAATTATATCATGAAAATGTACATTTTTTGTAATTTTTAATTTTCCCAATAAATCATTTTTTTAATATTTATCAAAATTTAATTTTTAATTTTATTGAATTTATAGATAAAATATGAATATTCATTCCGGAATTTTTACATCCCAACACTATATTTATGGTAAAAAATTAGTTTCATTGGATCTTCTTGATTTTAATGATGATATCTAGTTGTATTTGTCATTTCTTGGTCATTTTCCACTTATTTGAGCCTTTATAGAAGTCAAAAGTTAATTTTGTTTTTTGTTTGTGAGGATAGGTGAAAGATATGTATTTTAACATAGTAGTAAATATTTTCTAATAGCTGTAATAGATTCAAGAGATCTAGATTCTTGTTTGTGTGGGCCACTATCTAGCTAGTATAAGGCTAGTAGTTTTACTTTGCTACATCAATTATACTAAGAATATTGTGAGAGAAACTAGAGGTCCATTTTATGGCAAGGAGATGTGGGTTTATATGGAAATTCCACTTGTCAGTTTATGGGACATCCCGTGGCCCTGGAGTTATTCTACGTTTCACAAGATGAATAGTGAAATCTTATCGAAATAAGATAATGCAATCAAAGAAATATTAGATTTAGAGTTATTTTATTTTCAACCTAAAAAAAAATTCATTTTAATTCTATTTTTATCCCCCATAAACTCTATTCAACCATTTCAAGTGTAAGACTCTGTTAGGGTGGTCTATTTCTCTTCCAACCTAATATCACCACGAATCATTATGTAGGATTATGGGTTGGATATATTCTAGTTTGTGTGATCTAAATTTGATTGGTAATTTCTGTTTCTTTTCCCCTATATACCTTTAATAGGGGGGGGGGATCCTCATTTCAATCATTTTTAAATATGATAACATAATGGTTTGTGGTTCAAGGATTTTCCCTCGATTGTTTTATCATTAGAAATCTTTTGGTGGATCCTATGTTTGGTGATCAAGGATAATCTAATTGAGGTAGTTTTTTGTGTGAGTAAATTTCTATCACTTGAAGTAATTTTGATTTCTTAATTTAATATGGAATTCCAATTTATTTCCTATGTTCTTTATAAGACATTTGATACCAGGTTTTGAAATAGTATTATTATCATAATGAAATATATATACAGTAGATTTTGATCTAATGTTATAATTTCTAGGAAATAAACATAAAATAAAATCATTTATTTTAGTCATGATTTTTAGGATAAATTTTGAGGAGAAAATGATAGTTAATGTTTTTAGATTTCAAATGAATTAAATTTATTCGAAATTATTTTGTTTGAATTAAAATTATTAGTTCATTATTTTTGAAATAAATTGAAATATTTTCAAATATAATCACATATAAAATTTTAAATGATTGATTGAATAGATTTGTAATTTTTTAAAATTAATGATATCACCTTGTTTTAACTATTAATTTCATGCACATGATGGACTGGGTAGTTATGTGGTAAGAACACATGTTGGGAATTTATTACTAATACCAAGTAATTGAATGGATGATGAAAAAATAATATTATAAAAAATTTTGGATTATAGTGTTATCTTTTGGATTTTATCCCATTTCCCCAACAATTTGGACCTAGGAATATGTGCACACATAGATATATAACATCAGCAAGAGTGTAAAAATCCCTTTGAAAACCTATCATTGAGTCACATAAATATTATTCAAGGAGTCTATATGATTTATATATTCATGTTATTGATTAAAAGTTTTAGACATTCCTCATTTTATATAAATATTTATTCATGATTATTTTGAAAAATATGGTTGTATATCACATTTTTCAATGAAATTTACATTAGAACATATCACAATTCAAGCCACTTAAATATTTTATAAATATTGTTTTTATATGAGCTATAAAGATATTTACATACCACATTATATTTAAAAGTGATCATATTAGGGTTACATGATATGTATTTATTATGTAATACTTGTGATATCATGTAAGACTATGATAATAAAAATATTATTATTTTTTAGGTGTTTATATAATTTATTTTCCCATGCCTATGAAAATGGAATCCAATTCAAATTGGATGTAGATATTCTTGATAACTATACCTTGGGAGTTTGTATTGATTTAAAAATCACATAGTCCCCTTATTTTGATGAGATTTTATAGTGTTGTATTTTATGGTTATGTGAGGACTCTGGTTGATGTTACATTTTTTGAGTTGTTTTTTACACCATGTGAAATATTAATTACTATAACACCTTTGTAATTATGTCAATTTATTTAATGTATTTAAAAAAAATCTTTTTTTAATTATTGTGGCCAGATAATTTCCCATTTATTCTTCACTATGTCTAGGAACTACTTTCATGATTGTGGGGATTGAGAACATTCTTCGAGAAGTGTTAAAACTAGTTTGGGTATCATTTTGGTTAGAAATAAATTCCATTTGAGAAAAAATATACATCAATGGTGCCTGAATCATTTCATGAATATTAGTATGCAGTTTGGGTGCCTTGATAAAAATGATATTGTATTTTTAGGAACTAATGGCTAGTTTATGAGTAATTTTCTTGTTATATAAAATCAAAAAAATCCTTATATTAATATAGGTTACTATTAAAAGTCCACTAGAGTTGTTTCATAAACTTATCGTATATATATTATCCAATACTTGATATTATTTTTTTTCCATGTTAAATTTTTATTTATTGAAAAAAAATATGAGGCATTTTGACTGATTTTCCCTAGTTATTTGTTAATGTAGTGGGTAAGAACACATGTTTTTTGTATGAGGTACAAATATCTTATTTTTTAATGTGAATGTTTAATTATTGGCTAATGTGTGTCCCCCTTTTGACCATGGGTGTAATATGGGATTCTGGTGATTGTTTTGATCCCAAAACCCAATTTTGGAGTGATTTTGGCAAAGTGCACGGTAAGTGTAAACCATACAGGGCAGACATCACAGTTTACCAAACCATGTTAGTGGTGGGAAGTGGGAAAAGAGGGGTCACATGGTTTGAAAAAACTCTTCATAATGGGATGCATGAACATATATCCTTGTCTTTAGTTTTTGTAGACTTAGACATAGGGTTATCACATTATTTCAGCATGGTTAGTAAATCTGTGCAAGGAAACGACATTGGTTCCCATTTTCCAATTGGAAGTCGTTCATGGTTGAAACATGGTTTTCAAAACTATGATATTAAATCATGTGACCCCTGTGTTTTTTATAATTATAATTATAATTAATTTTTTTAAAACATAACAATCCTATTTCACATGACATATAGTAGATGTTTCATTTTGAATCTCCCTTCACGGATTTAAGTAGGATTTGATGGATCTTGGTTATCTGATCCCCAATTTGAGAATAAAGTTTCACATCAGATCTAAATAGGTAATATATATATATATATATTCTTTTTAGCTATTTCTAATTCGTATGACAATCAATTACAATATTTGGATTTTGGATCATATTCCCTACTTTATCATTCTTCTTCTGTTCATCTGATTTCTCATAAACAAAGTCAAATAAACTATTGATACTGGTAGAGAACTCCACTTTCATGATAAGGTAGGAGGTCTATGATTTTCTTTCAAATTTTTATGTTTTGTAGAACTATCATCTGTTATGCTGTCCATTAGAATTTATAGCGTAACCCCAAAATAGAATAATTATGGTTATATAAATGAAATAAGACCCATTATGGATGCCCATAGGTTTCTTAAAATGTGTGGGAGTTTATGTACCGAGCCTAAGGCCACCTATGAGGTGTTCTATTATTTTAATTTTGTTTTGACCTTTGATGAACCTTCAATGGTGTTTATTCTTAAGTTTTCCTAGTTTAAGGAACCTTAATTGTAATTAAATTGAATTGAATTACATGATTATGGGATGTACTACCTCCCTGCCTTTTGTCATCAAGTTATGCTAATATTGTTTGGATTGAAAGGATTAAATTTTGATAAATTTATGGGTATTCTCATTTGAGTTGTTTAACAGTAAATATTGATAAATTGGTGGGTATTCCCATGTGAAAAAATTGAAAGGGGAATGGAATACATAAGTCGTTATACTCATGAGATGTATTTTTGTTTGGAATGTATTAATTGAGTGGGTATACACATTGAATGAAATTGAATGAATTTGATTAAACGAGTGGGTCGAATCATATATAATTAAATTTTTAAATGGTATGAAATAGATGAATGGTTGTATAGATTTAATGGATAGATTTATATTAATCATGAACATGGTATAGGATTCCTTGATTAGAAATATTTCTTGGGTATTGATTCTGTGGGATGACCAAAGATTTTCTACTCCCTAGATCTAGATTTCTTGGACTCACGTATATAGTGTTATGTATTGCATATTCCCATGACTCCAACGATATCCTATACCAAGATTCAATTGATGTTATCTTGTGACTCGATGACGATCCGTTTGTATTATAAAACCTTAATATAGCCCTTCATGTTGTACATTTCATTATACAGAATGTCCATGGTATATATGACATGCTTGTTTATACGATAAGGATGTAGGTTTTTTATATGGATTTATTATATAGAAATGCCACGTAGATAAGGTATTGATGAGAGAAGGAAATGATATTTTATTTATTATTTTTCTTATAGATTCAATTTTAGGATCTTGAATATATTTTATACGGATCCTTGAAAGGCTATATTATATTACTTTCTTGTTGTGGGTTACGTGCCTTGGGAAAATTAATTTTGTTCATGATTTCCTTTTTACCTACTTTAATTACACTGTAAAGTTTATATTTCACAATTAAAATTTATACAACTTGGGTGGTGGCCTACTGGGATAATTATATCACACCCTGTTTGTGAAAAATTAGAGTCCCAAACAAATTATATGATTTTGAGTAAAGATACGAGAAAGAGCCCTAACTCAGGTTGTTGATTATTCCTTTAGTATAGGGGAGCATGGAACCAAGCTGATGCTTGTGATACTACTGGGGGACTTTTGGTATTTTTGTGTTTTTGGATACTTGTATTGTATTGTACTACATTTTACATGCATTGGTTTTTTTCACTATACATGTATTATACACATTATTGAATATGAGCCAGTTATGGATTGTTTTATATTATTATCTTGTTTAGTTACTAGTTGTATGCTTGTTAAAATAATTACTATATATGTATGTTATTGAATTGTGCTATGATATGCTCTTGTTATGAGATAATTGTCTCCACACTAATACACCTAGTCCCTCAATAATTTTTGGAAGCCTATGATGTTTGGGGAGATTCTCTTGAGGCCATGTGACCCACTGGGATTGGGGAAATATTAAGTGGAATTTGGGTTTAGGATGTTATAATGTTTTATTAGAGTAATTTTATGGTTTTAATTAATATTTTTTGATAATAGAATGGGATACGATGGAAATGGAGTTTGTTAATACATTATTCTCAAAAGTATCTATCCCTTGTACACAAAAAATCCAAATTGACTCGAAGGAAATTGTTAAGTTCATGATTTTGACTATCATTGTTAATTTTATTGCACTTTTAGGTGACACAATAGATTTATGCTATTATTATTGATGTGATTATGATTTATATCTTATTTCAACCCGATTACATGAGGTTATTATATCTCATGAATCATATAGGAACTCTGTATAAATCACATGCCACATATTTTGAAATGCCATTTTGGTTTAATTGCTCATTGCATGCCATTGTGATAGATGTTGTGATAGCTATATTTTATATTGTGATATCCTTTCTGCAATGGATAGGGAAGTGAATACATCTTTCAGTTCAAAAGGTGAATTGGACCTTATAGATTGAGAACTGATGCACCTTTTAAATTCAAATTTTAATGTGAATTTTTTATATATGTATTGAACGTGAACTAGATTTTTGGTTCATGAGGTGTTTTAAGCCCTCGTAGATTTGAGAATTGATGAACCATTGGTTAAACCATTTGAATACTTTAATTATTGAAATCAAAGAGAAAATAATCGTGATTTAAAATAAAAATAAAATGGAAACTTGATATGATAAATAGAAACTCGACCTAGACCCAATTTTTAGTGGGAATGTGGAAGTGTTTATAGTTGTGTTGTGATTGATACTTTTATATTCCTAGATTTAGGAGTAGGTTGTGGGGTATGGGTTGGTTTAAGGATGATTTTGACCTATCCTATACTTTTGAGCTGTGAAGTTTGATGTTGTTATTTTATAAGGTGTTAATTTGGTATTGTAGAGGCATGACACCATGATGACCACATGTCGTATGCTAGGAGGGTGGTGATGAATAGAATCTGAAGGAGGTGGAACATGAGATACCTGAGGATCCTTCATTATTGAAATCTAAATAATCTATTTATGTTCCAAGAATAAGGGCTAATTCATATTTCTATGAGGGTTTATTTCACTAAATGTAGAATTTTCATAAAGCACTGTATCCTGCCTTGTCCATAGATAATATTACGTGGGTGTTCTAGTAGCATCATTCTCCCTTGTTTTTAGGGGTTTGCAGGCCACAGACTACTGAGTAGTGTCTTGAGACTATGTTATTGGTATTCAAGAATCCCAAGATGCCTCCTGAGTGGTTGTTCATGATCACCACATATATTTTATGTGGATCACCAATGAGTAGTTAGGACATTCTAAATTAGGCTGATAGGCTACAAGATATAGGTTGTGATGATTTCCATACCAGCTTCTATGATTATTTGTACCCCACGAATCTATAGGAATAGTGTTCTAGTGATTTCATGCATCTGGATCTGGGTGAAATGATAGTTATGGTACACTCTTATAATTTTATAGAGTTTCAATTTATTTCACGGGCATACAAAATTTATGAGCTATCTAGAGAGATAATCTTTGAGAAAGGGGTCCAAAATTTTATCATATATTAGGTCAACATGTTCATATTAAATTATATTATTGAGATTGTAAATCAGGCACTGATGATAAAGCAGAACATGAGATCAGTTGGGGGTGAAGGACATGGCATTGATGCTACTCGACTCATTGGTTTTATGACTTCATGAGAGAAGAACCATTTTCATGATTCTTATGAGATAAGTGACATTATGGATATTATTACTAGTAGATCAATGTTCTATTATCAGTGTGGCAGGAAAGAAAACATGAACAATCAATGTAACCGTGACCCAGTCAAGTGATGACCTTTCTGTAGGATGGGCTATGTGAAATGTGTCTATAGGACCTTTCCTCTAGCTATGAGTGGTAGTAGTTAAGATTTGGAACCATGTTTAGAAGAATTTTCCTTAGATCCATTTTAGGAAGGGAGCTTGATCAGTTGTGTATAATATGGCTAAGGTAGTGGTAGTCATAAGAGAGGCATCCAGACACCAATAACACCAAGACATTAGAGTAGAACTACGTTAGGTAGTGAGGTTGTATCATAGGAACATGGTGTAGTTTAGATATTTTATCTAAATCATACTATTTAGGAGTGGGGTTTTAGACCATATATGTTCAGAGGTATGATCCTAGTAGTCTTTTACATGGAATTGTTTCTTTTTGATATTGGTACATCAGAAATTTTTATATCTGCAACAATGGCGAAAACCATTGGCATTGTTTTTTTGTCTTATTAGGGTGTTTTGATACTATAAATTCCATTTGAAATAGGATAGATAATGTCACCAGTGCCGATAGTTACCCCTTGATGTTGGTGTGTGTCACTTCATATGGGATCTTTATGTACTTAATATGATAGTTTTTGACAACATCATAGGGATGTACTGGTTTTGATATTATTGGGATTTTGTTCCCAACTATTTCTAGATGGTGATATTTACATTACCTTAGGATACATTTTTCACTCACAAGGGTTAATGGAATTTATAGGCTAGTCAAGCTAGACTATAATATTGTGGGTTGTGTGGAATGGTAGCCTAGATTACTAGTTTTTATTTAGATGGTTTGGGAGTGAGTTAGGTGACATTTTTCTAGTGGTTGACTGCTTCAGGTACATCATTTCCGACAACATTTTTGGTTTACCTCCTGAGATAGAGAAGTGGAATTCTCCATTGAGCTAGTGCCAACAGCTGCACTGATATACGTTTTTCTATACGGGATGACTACGAAGAAGTTTTTGGAGATCAAGTATAAACTAGTGTATTTAGTGGGAAAAGGGTTTGTTCGACCTAATACATATCAATGGGGTTCACCTTTAACTATTATAAAATAGGCTAACAAAACACATAGGCTATTATTAGATTATAAAAAACAGAACTGGATGAAGGTAAATAACTAATATCACTTTTCCATGGATGAATGACTAGTTTAACCATCTTATAGGAGCCAGAGTGTTATTGAAATGTGATTTGAGGTCTATATATCACTAGTTATGTGTTCGACCTACATACATACCGCATAAATACATTCATAGTATGTATGGTCAATTAAAGTGTCTAGTTATTCCATCCAGTCTCACTAACACACTTGTGGTTTTCATGGAACTGATTAACTGAGTGTTCCATACATACATGGATTTATTTGTAGTGGGTTTTGTTGATGATATCATCATGTATTCTCAAAATCAACATGACTATTCCAAACATCATGATATTGTTTTGAATACACTGATATAACTTTATTTTTATGATAAGATCAAAATTACTACTTTTAGATGGATCAGATTCACTTCCTAGGTCACATTATTATAGGGACAAGAGTATCAGTGGAGCCCATTAAGTTGAGATCTATAGTTTCATGGGAGAAACCAAAGAACATTTTTGACATATGATGATTCTTAGGGATAGATGGTTTCTACTGGCACTTACTACAAGACTTATCATGTTTGGAAGCCCTATTAATGGTCTTGATTAAGAAGGGTGTGATGGTTGTTCGATTATATTCATATGAGGTATCCTTTGAAAAGTTGAAAGTTAGGATGATATCAGCACCAGTCCTAGTTCTATTAGAACAAGAGAAGTGTTATAGTAAATATTAGGGTGCATCATGTATTGGGTTGAAGGTAGTAATGATGCTTGATGATAGATTTGTGGTGTATGGGTCTCGGTAGATGAGGCTACATGAGATGAATTAATTGATGCAAGATCATGATTTAGATATAGTTCATCATGATTTATGATTTTAGATAGATACTATTTGAGTTAATGTGAGTTTTTGGATTCATATTGAGTAGTGCATTCCAAATTCACAATGATATACCATGACTTTCTCTTTAAGTATTTTTGATCGGGTATGAAGTGTGAGATGGGTGGGTTTATTACAAGGTAGTCCACCTGTCATTTGGTGAAGGTAGGACCAAAGTGGAAATATGTAATTTTATAGTAGTTACCTATTCTTGGGAGGAAATGGGATGATGTCATGATGTATTTCAAAACAAGTTTACCAAGGTCACCTTGAGAAAAGTATGTTGTGTGCGTTATTGTTATAGGCATACAAAGGATGATCATTTATTACTGACAAAGATGACCTTAAGTGTTGATGAGATGGGAATATTATAGATCTATAAGATTTTATGAATTCATGGGGTCTAACACACTATCATTTTGGAGATGGACCCCCTCTTTATATCTCTATTATGGAATATTTTTCAGAGGGGGATGGGTACAGAGGTGCTTTAGAGCGCATCATAGAGCCCTAAGACAAAAGGCCATTCATATCTTATGATAAAGGTGCTAGAGGACAAATTTTGAGCATGCATCATAGATTTTTGGGGCCCTTGGGAGAATTATATACCCCTGGTTGTTTTTTCCTATAATAATATATATCAGGTGACTTCACATATGAAACTGTGTGAGGATTTGTATGGTAGTCCATGACAATCTCCCATTTACTGGTTAGAGGTAGTTGAGGTATATTTGCTGGGATTTCATCTCAGGCAGTAGACATCTCAGTAGGTCTAATTGATTTAGAATTTGATGGATACTGCATAGTCTCAGAAGAAATCATATTCCAATCTCCACAAATTACCTCTCGAGTTTGATTTCAGGGTTCAATTTTTCTTTTATGTTTCAATGAGGTTGGTAAAGAGGAGAATCATGAGATAATGTAATCTTTAATTGTGATATGCCGGGCTATTCGAGATTGTGGAGAGAGTCAGGTTGGTATCCTATTGGATACAGTTACCTCATAGGTATCGAACCATGAATGATGTATTCCATGTTTTCAACTAAAACACTATCATTATGACCCATCTCTTTCTTTTACACTAGAGGAGTTTGAGATACATGTTGTTGTGTCCTTTGAGGAGAATGAGATTTATATCATTCAATATATAAAGAAGGTTCTAAAAGGCTGGTTAGTTACAATATTACATGCTATTTGGTAGCACAAACATTTACAAGATGATACATGGGGGTGGTAGGCCGACATATGTGCTCAGAAGCTTGAGTTATTATCAGAAGAATCTTAACCACCCTTAAGAGAGAAATTTAGGCACAAATTTCTATAAGGTGGGAATATTGTATGAAAAATGGTATTCATATGAGGTACAAATCACTTCTTTTTCAATGTGAATTATTAATTATTTCCTAATATTATTTCTATTTAGGGTCATCGATGTGACATGGGTGTTTAGGTCTGGTTAGAATCTCAGAAACCAGTTTTGAGATGACTTTGGCCGGGTTCAGGTTTAGTGTAAAACTTATGGTGAAGGCCTTAGGGTTTAAAAAATTGTGCGAGTGGTGGGATGTGATTAGAGATAGGCCCCATGGTTTGGCCAAACCATGTAGAATGGACTGGATGACTGTGAAACCATGTATGATGTTTTTATAAACATTGAAAGCCGGTTAACACCCAGTTTTTTCATAGTTAGTGAAACCATGCAACGAAACAGTGATGGTTCCCATTATCTTATAGGAATTCATTTAGGGATAGCACACAATTTTATAAACAATGAACCTAAACTATGTGACCCATGTGTTTTCAAAATTTCAAAATTTTAATTAAATTGTAAATCAATTTTAAAAATTAATAATCCTATTTCACCTCATGAATATAAGGGTCTTCATTTTGAAGTTATCTTTAATGAATAAATTAGATTTATTTATCTTATCCATCTGATCTCCTATTCAATAACAATTTTTCTAACCATTTTTTCCACAGTAATATCTACATTCATTTCTAGTCATTCATGATCCTTCGAGAAATTGATTTACCTCTTTAGATTTTGGCTCATATTCACTAATTTATTATTCTCCATTTGTTCTTCAGATTTCTCCTAAACTAAGTCGAATCAAGACTAGATAGTTGAAGAGCACTCCACTAGCAAGCTATATTAGGTGTGATATTCTTTTATTTATGATTTTGGTTCTTTTAGAGCAACCGACCATTATGCCTCCCAAAAGAAATTCCATCTTTGTCCCAAAATTGAATGGTTAAATTTACATAATTAAAAAAGGTCTTATTAGGGATGCATATAAGTTCATTGAGATGAGTCGCTGGTTATTTTCCTAACCCAAGGCCACATATGATATGTGCTATTATTTTTCCTTAGTTTTGACCTTCGATGAAACACCCATGGGATGTGTTATCGAGTTCACATAGTTGTAGTAATCTCAATTAAAATTAAATTGAATTGAATTACATTCTTAGAAGATGTAATTAGTCAATGCCTTCTATCATCATGTTATGATATTATTTTTAGATTAAATGGATTAAATGGATTTAGTATTGATAAATGTGTGGGTATATCCATGCGAGGAGTTAAGTGGTAATATTGAAAAATTAGTGGGTATACACATGTGACATTAATGGAAGGGGAATAAAATACATTATTGGGCATACTAATGAGATTTATTTTTGATGGTAGTTTATTAATTGAGTGCATATACTCAATGAATGTAATTTAATATATTTTATTATATGAGTGTCTTGAATCGTATTGATTGAATTTTTTAATTCCATGAAATGGATGAATGTTTTTGTACATTATATGGAAATATCTCTTGGAACATGAACATGGTAGAAGACACCTTGAGTGTTAATCCTTCTTGCTAACTGATTCTATTCGACGCCTCAGAATTTTCTACACCTTGATCCAGTTGTCTTGGAATCATGTAGGACGTGTTCAGTATGGCATGTTCCAACAACTCCAACTAGTGCTTATATTGAGTTTCCAATGAGGCTCCCATGGGACTTGATGAAGATTCCTTGGTCTTCTAATACATGATTCAATCCCTTTATGGTCTCTACCTCATTATATAGAACAACCAGAGGATATATGTTATTCTTGGTTATATGGAATGTCTGTGGGTTTTTGATATGGCTTTATTAAACAACAAGGTCATGTGGATAAGATATGAATGTTAGTACGGAAATGTCATGTTGTTTGTTATTTTTCATGTCGATTCCTTATTTGGATATTGACACTGTTTTGAAGGGATCCTCACGAGGTTATTAGATATCACATTCATGTAGTTGATTATGTTCCATGTACACATTACTTTAGTTCATTATTACCTTTTTACCCACGTTAATTATAGTGAATAATTTCTATTACATGACTATAATAAATAGACCTTTGGTGGAATCCTACTCAGATGTATATCTCACACCCTGTATGGGCCTCTATGAGGACCCAAATAGATTATATGGTTGTAGGTGAGGATATGCAAAAACAACATAACTTAGGTTGTTGATCATTCCATTGGATCAAAGGAGCATGGGACCAACCTGAGGCTTCCGATGCTTCTGGGACACATTTGGTATTTTTTTATGTCAGATAATTGTATTTTATTGTACTACCATGTACCTATTTTTTCTATTTTCTAGATACATGTATCATTTACATCATTGTATATGAGACACTTCAAGATTATTATAATTTTTTTTCTTATCTATAAGTTTTATTCTTGTTAATTTGCTTCTACTATCTGTATTTTATCGAAAAAATCTTTGATATACTTGGGTAATGAGTGAATAGGATCCACAAAGACACACATAGGACCTCTCTGCTTCTAGAATCTGTGGACAAGTTCTTAGGCCTTGTGACACACTGGT
The DNA here is from genome assembly GCA_963277665.1 of Viscum album. NCBI lineage: Eukaryota > Viridiplantae > Streptophyta > Magnoliopsida > Santalales > Viscaceae > Viscum > Viscum album. The sequence continues at coordinate 387,191,006 of OY728156.1, read as the reverse complement.
CTTGGGGATATGTTTAGTGGAATATGGGATTCAGATGTTACATTGTGAAAAAAAATCCCCAAAGACGAAATATGGTTAAAATTTAGGGGGTAGATTCTAATGAACTATACTGAGAAAAGCCTCATGTGTTTTAGAAACATATAGAGTTAATTATTATAGAGGTATATTCTCTAGGATAAGTTTCTACATCAATTATTATGTAGGTTGTAGAGACTAAAAAATTACGGGATGATAGAATAGAACATTCTAAATATTTTCTATATAAAAACCCACCAACATTCCTTGGATTTAATTATCCATGGGATTTTTGGGTTTTTTTTGAAAAATATTGAGTAACTCTTTGAGTATTTATGGATGATAAGTTTTTTTTATGTGAAATATTATTTAACAAATCTTTATAGGCCTATGATGATTTTGTGGGATGGAATAGTTATAGCGGGGAAGAATTTGGACATGGAGTATAAATACATCAAAAATATTTTCAAGGATAAATTCATTCCATAATTTATTGTATTGAAAATATACATTGATTTATGAAACAATGTGCAATGTGAATGGATAGTGGCTTCGTATGATGACTATTTTATAGATATTTCTCATATATCAATAGGGGATGTATAGAATGAGAAGTTGAATGGAGGTATTTTTGATATGGTACATCCAAAATATATAAGATCTTAGGTTTATATATTTTATCATACCTAACATGATGATAATATAGATAAGTCATTGATGGGGGAACTTAATAGAGACATTAATTTATGGTGGATGGGAGTTCTACAAACATCAATTTATAGCATGAGTGGTCCCTTTAATTGTGTGAGGACGTAGGATGTGTATTTTTGTACAAACCATGGTGGTGGATCTTGAAATAGACTTTTTCTCAATCATCATATGATGTTAACAAATTGGGTATTTGCGACATGTTAACTTGGAAATGTTGTTAACCCGTCACAAAAACTCCCCGAAAGAAACTTATTTACGATATATTATTTATTAGATCACAAACAGTCTTTATTTTTAGTGGAAAAAATCATCTTTCACAAAAAATTTCCTTAGAAATCGCAACACATAGTTTTAAAGGCAATAATAAAGGTCAATAGAAATGGAATACTATGTATTTCTCTAACGATGTTCTGGTAGGAAGTATTTATGACTGAATTAATTCCAGAAAAAATTTTCTTTCACAATTACAAATAAATAATAACCTTATTCCCCACTAACATATTATCCATCATCTTCCTCTCTTCTTGAACGAAAGTAGCACACTGACCATCTGAATCACCCCCTCCAGCATACTCCATTGTAACCAGTTTTTTAATAGATCCGTGTTCAAATATCTTTTGTATAGATTCCTATTTTATCATATTTCATTATTTTCATTTTATTCAAATTATCATAAATGAATTTGTTTGGGAAAACCCGAAGATAATTTGTTTTCCAATTTTTAGGGTTTATTTGGTATATAGGATTGTGAAAAATTTAACAATCCCAATTTACATATTCTTCGGGATTTTACATATTATTTGGAATGATTTTTAGGTATTTTTATTATTGTTTAATTTGGATATATGAATGTGTATTTGTGTCTGTATATATATATTAACATCTGAATATATTCATATATAATTTTTTTCAAAAATGTGTAATTTTTTTGATATATATATATATATGTCATTATGAATGTTTGTATCTATGTATATATAAATTTGACATGTATATTTGTTTTAAAAAAATTATAGAATTTATTTTATATATTTATATTAACTAAAAACATTGTAACATATACATATATAGAATACATTATAAATATATGTATCTAAATGGTTAAAAATAACATCTTAGGTTTTTAATATATATATATATGTAAATATTATTCATTTTCAATATATATATATATTAAGATGTGGATATATATATATATATATGTATATATAGAATTTAAAAAAACATGTAATGTGTTTTCTAGACACACACCCATATATAAATTCATTAAAAAATATATATTATTATATATATATATATGTATATATTTATATGATATGTATATTTGTTTAAAAAAGAATGTAAGAATATATTTTATTAAGAAATAGGGTTATATATATATTAACATCTGAATATGTATATATAAACTTTTTTAAAAACTCAGTAATCATAATTGTATATATATAAGTTTATGTAGATTTGATATGTATATTTTTTTTAAAAATATTCAAAAAATATTTGATGTATTTATATTAATTATGAAATTGTGATATGTACATATAGTAACTGTTAGAAAATTAATAATTATCTACATAAATATTAATAATAATTAAATAATTTATAATTATTATTAATTAATTAGTCAACAGGTTAAATAAATAATTAATATTTCTATTAATTAAAATAATATTATTAATAATTTAAAAATATGAGGATATTATGATAATTTTAAATAATTTGTTAAGGAAAAATTATGAAATACATATTTTTTTAAAAATAGTAATATTTTTTATAAATTTAGCTTTAAATAATATATTATTAGTATTAAATAACTAAAAATTTAATCAATTAGTAAAAATTTATAAAATATTTATAATAAATACAAAAAATAATGTCGACCGATAAAAAAATATTAAAAATAATAACTATTATTAATGCATTATAATTTGAATCAGTGTTATATTAATTAATATAATTGGTATTCATAACTCTGATAAATGTTGTAATATATATATATATATATATATATTATTAAAAAAAGAAAAAAAGGTTAATTTCTTGTGTGATGTTACAAAACACCCAACACAAAAACATTTTAAGTCGTTCTTATAGTAAAAATGGAGTCCCCAATCTAACAGTTGTATTAGATTTCTGATACGATACACTGTTATAATGAAGAATCAATTTTTGGTATAAATTTTTAATTAAAATATTAAATTACTTATCATCAAGAATAATGTATCCAAACTATCAACACATATAAATGTTTTATTTCATTTGATGTGAACTCTACATTACAGAACTAATGGGAATCTTTTATTTTTCTTACAATATATAGTTTGAGTGATAATTTAAATTTTTATAAAATTGTTTAATTAAATTTTAAAATCAATTAATCTTCCATAAAATGTAACTAAATATGTGACATAAAAACATTTAGGTCATGCATAGAGTGAGAACCGCATCACAGGTCTAACTATGGATTTAGATTTCTCATATGATAAACCATTAAAGAGATAGTTATTTTTTTTGTAAAAAGTATTGTAAATAAAGTAATTGAATGACCATCGCATGTGACATTACCAAACCCTTTAGGTGAAAAATGTTATATTGTATCTATGGGAAACCACACATTCCTAACATAATGGTGGTCTCTGATATTTTATATGACACACATTTTAGTACATACTTATATTTTTTATTAAAAAATTATTATAAAAAAGTAAATTAATTTCCCTCACATTCCATGTTACCAAACACCAAACACAAAAAATCATATGTATAAACTATGGTAAAACTTTTATCCATGATTTAATGGTGTTCATATATTTATTATATAACACAACATTATGGAGATACTTTGTTTTTTTAATTATAATTATAAAATAAATTGAATTAAAATCATCTGTGATGTTACCAAATTCTTGAAGCAACAAAATGTAATGCATTGTGTAGGGTAAACCCCAAAACCCAATCCTAAATGTGGTCTCCAATTTTTCTTAGGATTCACAGTTTGATATATACAAAATGTTTTTATAAAAAGTTATAAAAAAATATTAATCGAATTACAATTATGTGCAATTAAACTAATCACCCAACACTCACAAATGTTATGTCATTCATAGGGCAACCCATCTATCCCAAACATTATGGAGGTCAAATATTTCCCATATGTAACATTATTATGATATATTATAATATTTTCTAAAAATATAATGTGTTTTATATAATATATTTTATTAAATTATTATATCTATATTGATCCTCTATGGGACCCGAAATCTAGTGCTAATGCAGCTCATCAATCTGTTCCTTTTCCATAAAAAATATCATGATGTTAGAACATAATAATAATTTAAAATCAGACCAAATGATATGTAATGTTTATTTTTTTTTTGTTTTTAGATAGGTATTGACTCAGGAAGTAGACACAAGTATTTATAATTTTATCATGACTAGATAAATCATCACAAAAATACCAATGAAACTTTTATAAATATTCTCCATATTTAAGGGTTCGAAACATTTATATCATTTTCATCATCAAATTTAAAATATTTTTATGAAGTAAAAATATTAATTTTCCATGTTTGGAATGTGATATTACGACATTTAAAACACTTGACATTGTGGGACTTCACATATTAACTTTTAGATTTTTAAAAGATTTTATTTTTAGATATCAAATTGGTCAATAAAATTAAATTGAAAATAAAAATTTTTTGCTACCAAATCTATCATTTGATAATTTATTACATGAGGTTTTTATTACATCAATTTATTTAACAAAAAATCTGAATCATATTTCAAATCCTTATTTAGAACCTTCTCAGTTTAAAAATTGGATAAAATTTATTGAGGAGGAATTATAAATAGAATTCTAGATGAGAAACCATGAAGCTATTAAAAAATTTATGGCTAGTAAATCCGATTTTGGATTATCAAATAGTTTTTTTCATAGATACTATTATTGGATAAATCAATGTTTCCTAATGAAAAAACATTAAAATCACATTTGTATGAATGTAAGAGGTTTTTTTCATAAATTGGGTCTTATTTATAAGATTATTAATGTGTGTTCAATTGGATGAATATTATATTATGGGGATTATGAATCCATAATTTTTTTCAAAATTTAGAAGAATTGAGTTATAAGGAATCAAAATATAGAAATTCAAAATTTTTAATGCGTATTTTTCAACAACACCTTGTCAAAAACATTTATTTAGGTATCAAAACATAGATGTATTGATAAAATTGAATAAATAAAATATTTTAATTAGTGAAAGATTAAACCATACATGTGATTGTTATTCAAGGAAACCCATGGATCAGATGCATCATTCTTTTTCATCATAATATAATAACATCTGGTAGGGTCTTTATACTAATAATTTATTTCCATTTGGAACTTATGTTATCGAATAATATTATTGGTCTATTTTCAAAACTCAATTAAACTTATCTCTATAGATAACGATAATGCAACCATATATATAAGTAGGGATATTAATTATATGATATCCGAAGAATAATATTTATTTTCATTTGAAGACAACAATTTATGAGTTAGTTTCATTAAGGAACAATGCCAGGACTACAATTTATATAGTTATAGACACAATGTTACACTAAAGTATTGAATAATATAGACGATCAATGAATTTATAGAATATGGTATATTATCTTGATGGAGTAAACATAGTCTAAAATCACGTCCATAGTACATATATGAGAACAAAGTATTTATTGTTGGCAATGAGAGAAGTACTTGTTATTTTTATTAGCATTAGAGATTTGTTCCTATGGATTACCCCATTCGAAGGAATGGAAATAGTTTTTAGAAGAAAAGAATATAAAAGATACAAACCTACAAAAGTTATACTAGGTATTGAATTAAAATATATCATATCTTCATACCATTATATTACTTTTGGACTAACCATAAATGAAAAAAATGGTTTGGGGAAATAAAATAATTGGTTAAAGTAGGGTAGTTTTTTTGACCTTCCATATTGGTCTTATTTGTTGGTTGATCATATGTTAGATGTAATGCAATTGATAAAAATTTTATATAGAAAATATTTAATACCATGTTGGACACACACTCCAAGAAAAAACAATTTTAAGTAACCATTAGATCATTCCAAGATTTATAGACTCCTTGAATATGAATTATTTGAAGATAAAAAATCACAAAATGAAATGAACCCAAAATTATCATAAAAACAGGATAAGGAATTAAGTTTTTTTATTTTGTTAATGGATTTTATATGTGAGGTTACCACATGTTTATTCTTCTAATTTTAATTTCTATATCTCGAATGGGCATTTTACCAATATTAAAATTGAGGAAGACACTGTTTTAATGGAATTATTACCACATGTTTCTCTTTGAGGGATCTTGAATTATTCAATCCCAGAAATGTTAACCAAAATATCATATTTATAATTAGTTATGTGTGTGATAATATTTTATATCAATTCATTGTATATGATATAGAAGGATGTAGTTTTAATTTGATGTAAATTGTTAAAAATATTCCCATCAAGATTATTTGACTCAATTGAACATTTACTATTTAATTTTCAATATAAAGATAAATGTGGATGAAAAGTAAAATTACGATTAATGTAAGCATGTGATAGATTTATGAAAAAAATTAGAGAATAAGAACTTAATGAATTATAGGTTGTTGTTTCAATTGTAGATGCATACTTCTAAGAGTAAATTTCAATTAATTTATCTTATTATCTACATTTAAAATTTCCATTATAAAAATAACTAGATGGGAAAAAATGAGAAAAATGTTGATGATTTCATAGACCACAAATTATACATTATTAAGCACAAGAGCCTCAACCTAGTTGGTGAGGACTCGCTAGGTGCATCCAAGAGACCCGAGATCAAATCCGGGTGGAGGCATATTTCCAGGTTACTGTAGCAGTACTGTAGTAGGCACTGTTCGATACTGTAGCATCCATCTAGGCCTTCAGGCCACCGGTTTGGTCGTCGGGTCCTACAAGGCTTTCGGGCCACCCAAGGCCTTCGGGCCAGTTGATTCTCAAGGCCTTCGGGCCACATTAAGGTATTAGTGCCACCCCAAGGCCTTTAGGCCACATGAATGCAGGCCCTAGACACACTACAAAAAAGGAGAAGCTTTAGAAGAGGATTCAGAGTAGGTGCACTCATTAGAGTAGAGCCAAATGGATTGTCAGAATGAGAGGGTATGGCTATGCCATCGGTACCATCCTATGCTTGCACGAGAAGCCTATCCAGATGGTCATGTAATGATGGAGATCTACTATCAAGATGTAGATTCTGGGGAGGGGCAGTTCCATGTAGATAGTCTGGTTGAATTTCCTAAGACCTTCGGGTCATGTAATCTATTAAGCCTACGTGCCATGTAATCTATGAGCCTACGAGCCTTGTAAGGGTTCCCCCTAATCCCTTGAAAGGGGGGTTATGAAAAATCAACAAAAATGAAGGCCTTCGGGAAAAAAATAAGAAATAATTAGTATGATAATGGTGTCTATGCTTTTCATGAATGCTGGGTTTTTAATAAAGAAATGCATAGATCTCATACCGATGATTTTATAAATTTATAATAAATTACCTTATTTGAAAATTGAGTACTAATTTAAATTTAATTATTTATTTTTTAAATAAAAGATTATTTACATTAATTTTCATGGTAGAATATATTATGATCATATAAAAAACAATCTATAAAAATTTCATCTAGTGCTCTTGAAAAAAACAGCAACACAATTTTCCACATTACATTGAAGGACAGAAAATTTATGTTTCTTTCGATGGATCAATAAATAATTTTTTTTAATGATATATATTATTAATAATTTTTATTTTTTAAGAATCCCAACATGAAACTAAAATTGATAGTAATTCTTGTGTTCTAAAAGACCCTCAATTGAAATTAGTAATATATTTATAATGGGTAAATGGTTAATGGATTTTGATTCTATAAAACCATATATAGCGAATCAAAGAAATTAATGAATAATGGAGTTTGTTTGAAAGGTTTTCTTTATAAAGAAAGTGATTCTGAATTTTATAGTATGGTAGATGAAATAAATGAGTTATGTTATCTAGGAAAATTTTTTGTGATTTTTTTAAATTTCATGTGTTTAATAATGATTGGGGGTATAGAATTCATCCAGGACATGGAGTCCGTGACATTAAATATAATCGTCTTCATGCATCAAATGAACCATTTTTATGGAACATCAAGATAATAACGTTTATTATGAAAATTACTATGATGTTTTGAGAGATTTTAATTACTGTTGGAGTGTAATAAAAATAAAATCACATAGAAATAAGTTTACTGAAGTTGAAAATGGTTTAGTGGAAGTCCAATATAATGATTTTTTCATTAAAAAATCGATATTATGTATCACACATGATGAGTTATAAATATTTATGATGAAATAACTCCTTTAAGGGATGATGATATAGGTAATGTTGGATGAGTAATAAGGGATGATGAAACTGAATGTTGTATGGTTGTTTATGATGCTGAAGATGAGGATAAATACATTGTCTATAAGGAAAATGAAGAAGAATACCAATATTGATGTAGTATATAATGGAATTTATTAGTTTTTTATATTTAAAATTTTTATTAACAATTATTTATAGGTTATATTTTTTGTTTAAAATGGATCAACCAATGATTTATTTTGTTCGTTCACTAATTCAAATTATTAATTGTTTTTTATGTTTGATATCTTTACTAAAATTTATTGAAAAAATTATATTTTTATATTTTGGGTGATATTTGTAGTTTTTTATAATTTGTATCAGTATTAAAAAATATTTATAGGTTATATTGTATTGTTATATTATTAATTCATAGTTAATTATAATATTTAGGTATTTGATAGATTTTATATTTGATATTAGTGTTAATAATTTCTTATATGTAGTATTGTTATATTCTAGTATTTATTAGTTTTTTAGGTTTTATATTTGTATTAATAAATTATTACAATTAATATAATTTTTTCATTATATATAGATATTCTCCTGACAGTCTGTTTAATTATCCAACTGATGTTGAACTTATTGACAACAAACTTGATTTATCTGATCCCCATGATGGTGTGATAATTAAGAAGGGGGAGAAGTTTTGATACATTTATCATTTAGGACTCCATTATAGATAGACACCCATATGTTCATTTTGATCCTCATTTGTGTTGGTATGAGTAATTTTTGTTATTTTTGTTTTATATTAAATTTTTTTAATAATTTTGGTAATAATATTTATTTTGTTTTTTTATTTTTATAGTTTTTTTCATTCAAGTTTTTTTCATTCATGTTTTTGGAAGGATGGTGTGATTCTAAGAAATTAGTTTTCTCTTTCATGGGTGTCAGGGGTCATGGTTTGTATTGTTGTGTGTCAAAAGAAATTTGAAAAATAGTTTATATGATATTAATTAATATATATATTTTAAAATTTAATTAATTAATGATATATTCTTTTCAATTTTCTTCAGAATTTATCTTCTCTGATTGCTGATAGACTAAGAGATCTTATCTGGGATGTGTGATAGAATTTTATACGTGATCAATATCATCCATTTTATGCCACCTAATAAAGTGAGATATTAAAAAAAATCCCATGTTACTATTTTGAGCATTCTTCCATCTCCCACCAATATGGATACATTTGATCTCAGGTATTGGATGTATTGCGCTCCTTCTATAATAGAGATTCTTTTACGAGGATGTTATCAACTGGATGTCCGACCTAGGGGATGTGGGAGTTCACAAATAGCTTCATAATTCATATATTTGGCTTACATCACTGGAATATGGATTGTGATATTATTTATTAATGTATATATAATTTATATTAATATTATTATTATATTATACAACCCACTACTGGCCAATCTATTAAGAAGTTTGATTTTTATTAAGAAGAGTTATATTGTTACCCATATAGAAGAACATGTAGGTAATCTACTACACCATATTTTGGTTGGTATATATATTTCAAAATGTTATGAATATTTATTATATCCATATTATATTTTGTAATTATATTTTAAGGAGACATATGAGGCTGTGACTTCCCATTCATTAGAGAGACATGAAGAGAGTGAGGAATATTCCATTATTAATTTATGTTTTTTTTGTGGGGGCCTGGATACATGAAACATTTCATATAGTTAATAAAGGATGTGTTATGAGAACATTTTTACAAATGAATCATATTTGTCATTATATCACTTCTATAATGTCATTGGTTTTCTCGAAGGATGCTCGTGGAGAGTTTTCATTGATGAAATCATCCACTGTAGAGTATTAGGATAGGTTTAGAGGTCATGATTATATGATATAGTGGATGTAGAGGGATAGGGAGGTGGTGTGTGAGCAGTAGCCTCGGGGAGATGAGCATAAGTTGGAGTACATGTGATGTATTTAACATGAAATTATAATGGTTTTCCTCCCTCTAATACTTCAAGTGACCCTCTTTCATGTGACTCGAGTTGATGATTTGTGATATATTACAACTTTGTTATAATTTGGGATGAAAAAAATAATATTTTTGAAAAAATATATGACATTTATATATATTTTCTAATTTTAACTATTTTTTTATTATTTATATTATATTTAATATTTTTAATTATATTTAATTTTGTTAATAATTTTTTAGTTTTCTATATTTTTATAAAATATATTTTTTAAATTTATTAAGATTTAAAATAATTTTAATTATTTTTAAATTATGTTTATTATTTTTGATTTTTTTAAAATGACTTAAAATTTTTGTATGAATTTTAAGTATTTTTATTTGTGAAAGATGAAAATCATGTCACAAATAATATCAATTATGACAGACCTTCACAATTGAATATTTTAAAAATATGAAATAATAGTTGGGGATATTGTTTTCATCTAGCATAATTAATCTCTACTTGCAACGTTTGGTCACAAATAACTACATTTTTATTCTATTTTTTGAAATTCCGAATTAAAGATGGACTCCCATCACAGATGGATTTTTGTGATAGGCATCCACCATAAACGTTATATCATAAGTATTGAAAAATATTCAATTTACATTGTTAAAAAAAATAATGTTGATTTTTTTGAAAGTGAAACTATTTTATATATTATTCACACTTTCATAGAGGTGCTAAAGATCAATAGAAATTTTTTATGGCCAGGTTACTTTCGAAGGGTTTTAAATTTTTTAATAGCTTCATAAAGTTTTATGGGCGTGGAAGTACTAGATGGATTGATTTCTTTGTAAGATGATTTAAGGAAAAAGGAGTTCTATCCTTAGGCACCAGGAACAATTCATCTTTAGGAAATATATGAGTTTTCAATTGATGATTGTGTAAGAATAATGATAGTGATAGGTAATGTTACCATTTTTCTATCATTAGATATCAATTATGTTCATATTGGTGCTTCTCATTATTTTTTATCTAAGTATATTATTTTTTATTTAATTTCAGTCAAGATCATGTGGTTCTTTTTGTTTTTGTTTGTAAAAAATGTTGTGATAAATCTTGGACTGGACAAGCTAATTTCTCATAAATACCAAATAAAATATTATCATTGACGAATATCCCTTACTACCACTAAGGAGTATTATTTTATTTATCCTGAACAATAAGAAATGAGGTTGTTTCTAGCTTGAACAACACATCTAATGTGGTTTAGAATGATATCCATGATACCATTTGAAATTGATCATGAATATTTATATAGTGATCTTCCTAAAGAAGCTATTTACTTTCCCAATGTATTCTTATCATATTTTTTCCCCCTATGGGGGGGGGGTGGAATTCAACATTGATTTTTGATTTATAATCATCTGATATATATTCCTTCTAACTGAATAAAGCTGACTAAACAGAAATATTTGAATAAATTTTATAATGCTTTTATGTCCATATTCTTCATTTAACCTAGTGTGTTTCATTAGGATGTACACATTATTTTCTCAAAGAAACCAAATAGTATCCTTATATTATTTGTTCATTAAATATTTCTAAATTGGGATTATATCAAGAAAATGTTTCCATTACCTCATATTTATTAGTTGTTTGATATACTAAAAGTTAAAAATACTTCTATAGGATTGATCTTCAGTCTAATTTTCAAAAGAATTAGATCAATGAGTCTAATATGGAAAATAACACATTAAAGATAAGTTATATACACTATTAGTATCCTATTATTAAATTTTTAATGAAAAATTATCCTTCTATGTTTATGGTATTTATGAATTGGATCATCAAACTATACATCAAATTTTTCATCATGGTATTCAAAGACAGAATCTTGGTTTTTCAAAAATAGAGTTGGATTATATACATTATTTTATAGAAATCATATCTTTCAATAAATATAAACCACTTTATAAAAATATATCAAAATTGAATTTATAGATTTTGGAGGAACTACTCATATGGAATTTGATTTATGATTAGGGTATCTCTATTGATCTAGAGATGTTAATTGTTGTCATGTCTTGGGAGGAAGCATTTAATGTATTTCAACTTTATAACATCATTGGCTTTATCTGTTATTACTAATGGGTTTTGAAGTATTTATCCAAGATGTCATCTCAGATAGAAATAGTCACTCAAAAGAGAGTAATGTTCATCTAAGATTCAAAATTTCAGATATTCCTTGATTAGTTGAATTATAATTTGACTACAATTCCATTATTGACTCTTCTAGATAAATGATAGTGCTATGCGGTCTTCTAAAATTAATGAAGATTATTTTTGGTATGTGTTATCATGATGGATTATCAAGTGGTTGTTTATTGTTTCTCCTTATTCATCCTTATTTGAATAACTATCCCACTCGTGATTTTGAACTCCCATCAATGATTCATGCTCTGAAGAGTTGTTTGTATTAAATTTATTGAAATAAGTTTCCCATTTATTTTGATCATATAATCTTGAGTTATATCGTATTGTAATAAAATAAACTTTTACTTAGATTTGATGGGTGGAAAATGTGAAATGATTTTACATTGAAATTTCCTACACCTATAGTAAGTGTAATGTTTTTTCTGATGCTCTAAGAAGAAAAAATCCATCCTAATATAAGAAATACTTTTTTGAGGAGTAGAACCTCATCAATCTCTTCTATCATATATATTTGGGAGTATAAGAGGATCATACCATAGTTTCGTGAGAAATGGTTTGCAATACATTTTAAATGTCATGATGATTTTCTAGGAAGATTATCATGAATATAAATTGAGATGAATTAAGGATTCATTTTATGTTAGGGGTATAATCAGATAATTTTCTCAATCTTTAAAGGTTATAATTTTCTTTTGTGATTGTGATGTTTTTGGGTCACATAAAAGGGATGATTTGATAAGGTATTTCCTTAATTTACATTGGGAACTATACTTAGGAATGAAAATTTTGTTTTTTGATATGATGTGTCATTTTTGGTGGAAAATAAAAAAAGAAATTTCTCATATTGTTTCTCATTTTCATTATTTTCAGTTGATTAATGCGTCACATTTGAATATATCATGTGAACATCAACCAATTCATGCAGTAACATGGAAATGAGATGATATATAAATGATATTTCATATTTTGATTCCATATAATCATAGCACAAATTGTGTGATTTTCGTAGTAATATATTAGTTGAAAAATGTATATCAGTTCATTCCCATTAATCATATGATAAAATAGGAAGACATGAGAAATATGAATGTTAAGGATTTTGTAATATTTCATGGAGTTATGTCTACCATTATTTCTAATATGCATCCCTAGATCACATAAAATCTTGGAAGATATCACATGGTGGAAATGGAATCCTAGATAAAGTTGGGCATGATGTATCATCCTCACACATATTTTATGAAATAAAGGGTTATACCAATTTTGGGGGACATGATTCATACATGTATGATTTATTATAAAGGATCATGAGATTGATATTAGAGGATGATTGAGTTTATTTACAATAAATCTTCCAATAATTCTTAAAAAAAGAACCCATTGATGAGTATTATATTCATCCCCTTAATTATACAATCTTTTAATATTATATTTCTGAGGAATCCCTATTGGGTCATAGTTTAGTAAAAAAGATGATAAATAATTTCATGAAGAATCATTAGATAATAGAAATGGAATTGATTTTTTATAAATCATATAATGATCAATGTATTAATCAATTTGTTTTAGTGGTTGAAGATTACAATTCGTGATAGTTTTTCATCGATTGGTTAAATAATGACTTAGAAAGTAGGGGAATTTTTCACCATGATACTTTATTCCATTTATTGATTTTTATTGGATTAGAATGTTTACATAAAAATAAATTTTTATCTATATATTAAATCTATAAATTATATTCTTCAGATGAATAAGGTTAAGATATATTTCTATGGAATGTGTGTAGTTTTTTGGATGGAGGATGTATTGGAACTATAAATAAACCTATAATGAGAACCCAATTTTGATAATTACTTTAAAAATAGTGGTTTTTCATGTGAAATATATACATTTGGTTCAAGTACTATGGTTGTATGGTACTAACTCTCTTGAGATGTGGGAGTGAGAGGCACTAATGTGAGATAAATGGTATGGCATATTTAATGTGGAGTGAAATTGATATGAATGTTAGAAGTGTAATTAATTTATAATGGGGATAACTGTACAATATTAATATCATATTTCAGGTCAAAACATTGTTTTACTATGTGTATTAATTATTTTATTATAATAATATAGTTTTCCCCTTTGATTCATGTTAGATTTTCACTTTTATAATTCTTTTTAAGCGACATGAAGAAGATTTATTCCTAATTTATAGGATGAGATATTGACAAGAAGTTTAGATTGGGAGTGTACATGTTCCTATTGTTTTAATAACTATATGAGTTCCACTATCTAGTCAATGATTTCCATCGACCATTTAGTGGAAGCATGATAGTTGTATATTCCTACCAAAAGTCCACTGGCAAGCTTATGAGACTATCCAATAATCTAGTTTAAGGTTGATATAAGTGGATTCCTACAATAATCCCACCAACTATCCAGTTGGATACCATAGGGTGAAAAATGGTGTAAAGACCCGGAAATTTCAAGGAAATTTTTTCCTTAATTTTCTTTGGAATTTTACAAGAACACCGTTTCTGACGGCGCCTGATTCCGAGGCCGGGTGTGCCCGGAATCATTTTTCCGAAGTTTGGCTCGGGTACGTTCACTGAATGGACGAGCGGGTTTTTCTAAATTTTGAACCGGTGCTCGGAATCGAATTCGGAGAGCACCGATGGAACCGTAGCGCCGATAATTTCTTAGGAACACCTCTTCCGGAGTTGCGTTTTCACGAGAGTTGATGATAAAAATTGTGGAAGATTAATTTATAATTATTCTACAATTTTTATTTTTCTCTAAGTGGTTTAAAGGCTTGGGGTGGAAGTTGGGTAACTACCCAACTTCCCAAGGGATGTTATGAGGTTTGTGGGGCCCACACAAACCCCACCCCTTCAAATTCCTAACTCCCTCGACTCACCCTTTAATGTTGACAACTTGGCTTGAATTAATTAAGTAGGATTAATTCAAACTTTTTAAATTGTTTTTTTCTTATATTGTGTTAATAAAATATAACTTGGTCTTATTTTATTTTTGGTTAGAGTCTTGTCGCACTGGGAGGATTTGGGAGGCTTGAAGAACATCTTCTTCAACGACGAAGAACGTGAAAAACGAATCCGTCTCTGCTGAAGAACGCCGAGTTCTTGGAAACCGAGTACGCGACGCCGATGTCGTTTTCTTCCGCGATGAATCCTCAGACAGTCTCTGTCTTCATCTACGAATCCTCTTTCCACGACACCGACCTGCGACGCGACGTCTTTTCCTCTGAGACGAAAACCTCGTTCATTCCACGCTCGAAGTAGGGGATTATTTAATTATTTTCGTTCTTGATTTCTAGTTTGTCGTTCTTCGTGGATATACGACCAAATGATACCGATTAACGAGAGGGGGCCAGACCCCACAAACACGGACGGCCCTCCTCCTTTATCCTTGTTTGATTATTTGTGTTTGGGATGGCATGGCATGGTGCCGTCGCACCACGCGGGAAATGCACGGCAAGTAATGCACGGCACCGTCGCGCCGCGCCGTGAAGATGAAGAAGTACGCGACACCGTCACGCCGCATCGAAGAAAACCGAAGACGCCGCGGCCGGAGCCGGCCCGCGGTGGAGGGGCGCGGTTCCATCGCACCGCGCTGGACGAACTAAGCCGCGGCCGGTTCCGGGCCGCGGCGGAGCAGGGTGACCGGCGGCTGGGTCCGGGCCGCCGGTGTCGGTGATGGAGGAAGGACCGGCCGTCGCCGGTCCTTGTCGGAAGAACCGGCCGGCCGGTGCGGGCCGGCTGGACAAATAGAAACCGGGGGAATTAATTCCCCCTGCCGGCCAACAAAATGGCCCCCATAAATGGGGGGGGGGGCAGATACACCAGGGGGCAGGCGCCCCCCCCTTGCCAACGGCTCGGCCGATGGCCGAGCTGGCCAGCACGCTGGGCGTGCTGTGCCCCGGCCGGGCCGGGCCACGTGGGGCCAGGCCGCGCCCAGACGGGCCAGACCGCTCCGGGCCGGGCCGACCCTGACCCGGGGCGGGTCGACCCGGTTCGGGCCGACCGGGGGGTCTCGGGCCGGGCCCGAAACCCCAGTTTTCGGACCCTCTTTGGTTTTTTGCTCATATCTTGGGCTACGGACCTCCGATCGACGCACCGTCGATTTCGTAGTGATCCTTGGAATGTGACAGTCGTTTCGGTATATCGAACTCAAGGTTTCGGAATACTTTGGGTTCGGACGGGTTGGTTTGGATACGAAACCAACCGGGCCCTCGGAGCATAAACGCTTATATCTTGAGCTCCGGACATCCGATTGACGTGCCGTTGACTTTGATGGATTCCTCTAAGAGAGACGGATCTTTTGGCTTACTCCGCTCAAGTTTTGGATGCCGTCGGAGTGCGGTCGGGTTGGTTCTCTCACGAAACCAACCGGGCCCCTAGAACGAAAAAGCCAATAACTCACAGAGCGGGCGTCCGATTGACGCGCTGTCTATCTCATTGAATTCCTCTTGATGAGACGGAACTTTTGGCATACTTCGCCTGAGTTTTGGTTGCTGTTGGATAGTGGCCGGGTTGGATTGTACCCGAAATCCAATTGAGCCCTTGGAACGAAAAAGCTGTTATCTTTCAGACTGGACGTCCGTTTGACGAACCGTTAGCGGCGTTGGTGATCACGTTGAGAAACAGTCCCTATGAGTATACCCTATGAGAGTTCGGGGTACAGTTGAGATATGGCTGGGTTGGTTCGCTCATGAAACCAACCAGGCCCCTGGGATGAAAAGGCTAATAACTCCCAGACCGGGTGTCCGATTGACGCGCCATCTATTGCGTTGAGACCCGTATGACGAGGCGGTCCTTTGAGATACTTCTTCGTGGGACCTTGAGATACTTAGAGTATCAACCTATAGCTCGTGGAGTGGTCCCTCCCAGAGACGAGCGTGCGGAGTACGGAGACCGTGTAGCCGACTGAGACCTGACAAATACTCTACCGACTCAACTTAGAGTGAGTCGACTAGCCCAGTGGACGGAGCACTACTTTGTTTGGGCGAAGTCCCATGGCGGACGGAGCACTACCTGTGTGAAAGTGCAGACCCGCGGTACTTGTCCGGAGAGTACCTCAGCAGGCTACTAGGGGGTGTGCACTACTGTGTTTGGGTGACATAACTCAGCGGGAAGCACTACTGTGTTTGGGTGGCTGACCCGCGGTACTCGACAGGAGGAGTAACTCAGCAGTCTTAGGTTAGTGAGCAGTACCTCGGAGTCGTGACAGGATCACTGTACACTCTAGAGACGGGGCTCTTAAGCAGTTACGGTTTCGATAATGAAAATCCTGGTTTGAGCTGAGACTTTTGACCTTTGTGTTTACCTCATGATTGAGATGGGTCACTTGATAACTTAGGTATATGTATGAGAATATACCTGGGTAGTGGTTATCCGTTGATTTCATGATCCTTGTGTTTTCTCATGATTGAGATGGGTTACGTGATAACTTTGGTATATGTATGGGCATATACCTAAGTAGAGGTTATCTGTTGAGATCTTCTTTGTGGTTATCCTTGTTGGTTTTAGTGAGACCTTGAGGGTCTCGGGGTCCCTACTGAGTATCGTTATACTCACCCCTGCACGGGCTATGCCCGCACCTCGTTGTGTTGGTTGCAGACGACGGGCAGTGCTGAAGGAGGCCGAGTGTTCGAGGTCTGGACATTACCCGGAGGTGGACTACATGACGAGTCAGTACCTGGAGGTGGACTACACGACGAGTCAGTATCTAGAGGTGGACATCACGAAGAGACGACACACGGAGGAGGTTGACAGGCGAGAGCATTGAGGAGGCTATCTGTACCTACCCTTCAGGTCGGATCCATGGCGGACAATCCAGGAGCTGCGCTATCTGTACCTACCCTTCATGTAGGATCCGAGGAGGATGACCCAAGATCTGCTTCCTTCTTTAAGCTGTTTGTCTTTTTTTGTTGTACTTTCATTCAGTTATAGCTGTACTTTCAGTTGGGTTTGTATTCTGGCCCATTTACTTTTCAGCACTTTCTTTTGTACTTAGTGTTTTACTTCCGCTTGTACTCTGTGGTGTTTTGTTTCCTTTTATAAATGCAATGCCTACCCAGTTATCGGGATTTACGTCTTTTGTACTAGTCGCCAGCCCCTGGCCTATGGAAGGCGGGCTTGGGGTAGTCACGGCACGAGCCTCGAGGACGGGTCGTGACGAATTGGTATCAGAGGAGTCGGTTCTACCGCAGAACTTATAACTCTGATGTTTTCTTTCTGTGAAGCAATAGTGTTAAGGGTACCGAGTGTGTTCTTCAGTTCACGGAGTCCAGTGTTGGTGCGGGAGGCCGACGTATCCATACACCAGGACCCTGACAACTGATTTCCGACTTTGTGCACGAAAATACGAATTGCGTGTGTGTTTCCAGAAGTTTTTTAAATGTTAGATCAAACCAGGTCAGCTCACCAGGTATCATCGTTTGACTGCGTCACGTTGTTTCTTTCAGGATTCCTTTTCACGGATGACCATCTAGAGCCCAAAGGGATGTGCGTACTGACAGCCTTCCGAGCGATGAAGCTTCGGTATAGGGCCCTCTTGCAGTTGAGGAACCAGCGGAGGCACCAGCGGTACTACCATACGTTGGGCCACCGGTGCCATCAGCCCCAGCAGTAGGCGATGCACGCCACTTGAGCGCGCTGCACGAGTTCCAGCGCCAGAGGCCACCCAGGTTCTGGGGAGAGATGGACCCGCAGGCGGTTGAGGTTTGGCTGGAGGCTGTGGTGAGAGTCTTCAGGATAGTGGGGACGCCTGCAGACTTCATGGTGATCTTTGCTGTCATCCTTCTTCAGGCAGTAGCAGGCAGGTGGTGGAGCCACTTGTTCCAGTTTTGCGATGGGATGACCTTCGCATGGGAAGACATCGAGTCCTTCTTAAGGGTGGAGTTTGTGCCAGTAGCTCTACACCCCGAGCGTGTATAGGAGCTTCTACCTTTGTAACGTGTTTTTCGATCAGTATCCGAGTCATCTGTGGGTAGTAGACAGATGATACAGAGGTCCAGGAGGACCAGAACAATAGTTGGACAATCTCGGGTTTTAGGACCGGTGGTGCGGGGAACCCGGGGTGGGGTCAGAGCCAGGCGTGCCAGAAACAGACAGTGTTACTCATGCGACGGGAAGGGTCATCTGGCACGTGACTGTCCGACTCCTCGTACAGTTGATCCGTAGGCTTTGGAGGAGCCGCCGTGGCAATAGAGCTCCGGGATCAGGTGTACAGGAGCGGAACTAGTGGATACGTCCCTTGTACTTCCAGTTCCATGTGGCTGTTGTTTTCGTGTCTTTGTACTATGATCTACAATAATAAAAAGACACCTATCTTTGTGATGTTTTCTTTCCAATCCTTTTTGTTTGTTTGATACTGAGTGGTCCTGGTTAAGACTGTTGACTTGACCCTCAATTTCGATATTTCTACTGGAGGAGACCTAGTGACCTCGCACTAATGCCGACAGTGTGACTCGACCCTTGGAGGCAAGAATGACAGTTGGATCTCTTGGTAGTTACATCGAGGCCTTACGAAGTCATCCATGTCATGAATGCATCATTAATGTCAGGATTGACTGTATTAGGAAATGGGTGTGGTTCATCCCGGAGATGAGACCGAGTTTCTCTTTTCGGCAAAGGAGAAATTTTAGCAGCTCTTTCAGATCGTAGGCAATGTAAGTGCAGATCATCCAGGAGCGGATGAAGACTGCACAGTGCAGTAAGAAACAGGAAACTGGCACAAGTCTTGGAGACTTGGGCATGTTTAATGTTTCTATAAGAGGAAACTTAAAGGAGAGATGAGTTTGCGAAGCAACAAACATTGAGGCAGAGCTAGGAGAGCAGTATGAGGTGGTGTACATCTTAACATGCTACAACCACCCGCCTTAGTTATCCCCGCCAGGCTAAGGGAGCTGGAGGGCGGAGGAAGACTGCGGCTGCATGCGGTCAAGGAGTGTGACTCAATGGATCTAAAAATGATTCACCGGACAGTCTGTGTCCACTACTAGCTTCTGTAGTAACAGACGTCGATATGAATCATTCCTTGCTTTCACAAATCTCATCCCAGACCTAGAGTTTCCGGTAAGCCGTGGACTTGACCCTCACGTCTGGAGATACCTTGGGAGGAGACTCGATAATCACACTTACGCCGACAGTGTGGTCAGACCCTCGAGGCGAGAGTTATGGTTGGAATCTCTTGATGACATCATTGGGGCCTTACGATGTTGATTTGAGTATGGACTGGGCAATCACAGTTCATACAAAAATTTACGGTAATAGGAAAAAAGGTTGCGCTTTAACTACGACGTCGGGATGGGTTTTCCTTGGTCGGCGAAAAAGGAAACCCCAGGCAGGGCAGGGTAACTCTTGAACAGGAGGTTGTGACTGATCACTCTTGAGTCGGTCAACCTTACCCTTGTGGCAGCAGTCGTTTCGAGTTCCAATTCTAACAAGAATTGGAGACCTCTGAGTTTGAGAATGACGATCACGTCCTTATACGGGTCTCAACTCGACGAGGTTTACGGAGATGTGGACAAGGCGAAAAGTTATCTCCGAGGTTCAACGGAGTTTTATAGGTCCTCAGCTGGGTAGGCGAGGTGGTTTACCGCTTGACCCATCCACCTCAGTTGCACCAGGTGCACGACGACTTCCACGTATCTCAACTGAGGAGATATGTGCTCGACCCCTCGCATACCATTGACCATGGGGAGCTGGACGATGGCGATGGGGTGACTTACACGGAGGTTCCAGTGGGGATCGGGGATCGTTAGGAGAGGATCCTTCGAGGAAGGTCGATTCCTCGGGTGCACTTTTTCCAGCAGCACAGAAACCTCGAGGTAAGAACATGGGAGTGGAAGGATCAGATGCGTGCTCAATACCACTTTTGTGACCCTAGTTTGTGTTGAAGCTTTACAGGGATGTAAAGCCCTGAGGTGGGAGTAATGAAAAGACCCGGAAATTTCAAGGAATTTTTTTCTTAATTTTCTTTGGAATTTTATAAGAACACAGTTTCTGACGGCGCCTGATTTTGAGGCCCGGTGTGCCCAGAATCATTTTTCCGAAGATTGGCTCGGGTACGTTCAGTGAACGGTCGAGCAGGTTTTTCTAACTTTTGAACGGTGCTCGGAATCGAATTTCGAGGGTATCGATGGAACCGTAGCGCCGGTAATTGCTTAGGAACACCTGTTCTGGAGTTGCGTTTTCACGAGAGTTGATGATAAAAATTGTGGAAGATTAATTTACAATTATTCTACAATTTTTATTTGTCTCTAAGTGGTTTAAAGGCTTGGGGTGGAAGTTGGGTAACTACCCGACTTCCCAAGGGATGTTATGAGGTTGGTGGGGCCCACATGAACCCCACCCCTTCAAATTCCTAACTCCCTCAACTCACCCTTTAATGTTGACAACTTGGATTGAATTAATTAAGTAGGATTAATTCAAACTTTTGAAATTCTTTTTTTCTTATCTTGTGTTAATAAAATAAGACTTGGGCTTATTTTATTTTTGGTTAGAGTCTTGTCGCTTTGGGAGGATTTGGGAGGCTTGAAGAACATCTTCTTCAACGATGAAGAACGTGAAAAACGAATCGGTCTCCGACGAAGAACGCCGAGTTCTCGAAAACCGAGTATGCGATGCCTACGTCGTTTTCTTCCACGATGAATCCTCAGAAAATCTCCATCTTCGTCTATGAATCCTCTTTCCACGACACCGACCTGTGACGCGACGTCTTTTCCTCCACGAAGAAAACCTCGTTCAAGACACACTCAAAGTAGGGGATTATTTTTTTGTTTTCGTTCGTGATTTCTAGTTAGTCGTTCTTCGTGGATATACGAAAAAATGATACCGATTAACGAGAGGGGGCCGGACCGCACAAACATGGCCGACCCTCCTTCTTTATCCTTGTTTGATTCTTTGTGTTTGGAACGGAATGGCGTGGTGCCGTCGCACCACGCGGGAAACGCATGGCAAGTAATGCGCAGTGCCGTCGCGCCGTGCCATGAAGATGAACAAGGACACGACGCCGTGGCTCCGCGTCGAAGAAAACCGAAGACGACGCGGCCGGAGCGGGGCCGTGGCGGAGGGGCGCGGTGCCGTCACACCGAACCGGACGAACCAAGCCGCAGCGAATCAGGGTGACCGGCTGCGGGTTCCGGGCCGCCGGTGTCGGCGATGGAGGAAGGTCCGGCCATCGCCGGTCCTTGTCGGCAGAACCGGCCGGCCAGTGCGGGCTGGCCAGACAAAGAGAAACTGGGGGAATTAATTCCTCCGGCTGGCCTACAAAACGGCCCCCATAAATGGGGGGGCCGCGGTTACACCAGGGGGGCATGCGCCCCCCCTTTCCAACGGCTCGGCCGATGGCCGATCTGGCCAGCGCGCTGGGCGCGCTGTGCCCTGGCCGGTCCACTAGGCCGGGCCACGCCGGCCGGGCCGGGCCGGGCCGGGTCGACCTGGTTCGGGCCGACAAGGGGGTCTTGGACCGGGTTGGTCCGGGCCCGAAACCCCCGTTTTCGGAAGCTCTTTGGTTTTTTGCCCATATCTTGGACTACAGACCTCCGATCTATGCACCGTCAGTTGAGTAGCGATCCTTGGAACGAGACGGTCGTTTCGATATATCACACTCAAGGTTTTGGAATAATTTGGGTTCGGCCGGGTTGGTTTGGATACGAAACCTACCGGGCCCTCGGAGCGGAAACGCTTATATCTTGAGCTCCGGACATCTGATTGATGTGCCGTCAACTTTGATGGATTCCTCTAAGAGAGACGAATGTTTTAGCTTACTCCGCTCGATATTTGGATGCCTTCGGAGTGTGGTCGGGTTGGTTTGCTCACAAAACCAACCGGGCCCCTAGAACGAAAAAGCCAATAACTCACAGACCGGGCGTCCGATTGACGCGCCGTCTGTCTCATTGAATTCCTCTTGATGAGACGGAACTTTTGGCATACTTCACCTGAGTTTTGGTTGCTGTTGGATAGTGGACGGGTTGGATTGTACCCGAAATCCAACCTGGCCTTTGGAACGGAAAAGCTGTTATCTTTCAGACTGGACGTCCATTTGACGAACCGTCAGCGGCGTTGGTGATCACATTGAGAAACGGTCCCTATGAGTATACCCTATGATAGTTCGGGGTACAGTTGAGATATGGCCGGGTTGGTTTGCTCACGAAACCAGCCGGGCCCCAGGGACGAAAAGGCTAATAACTCCCAGACCGGGCGTCCGATTGACGCACCGTCTGTTGCATTGAGACCCCTATGATGAGGCAGTCCTTTGAGATAATTTTTTGTGGGAACTTGAGATACTTGGTGTATCGACCTATAGCTCGTGGAGCGGACCCTCCCGGAGACGAGCGTGCGGAGTACGGAGACCGTGTAGCCGACTGGGACCTGACGACTGCTTGACAGAATCGACTTGGAGTGAGTCGACTAGGCCAGTGGACGGAGCACTAATTTGTTTGGGTGCAGACCCATGGAGGACAGAGCACTACCTGTGTGATAGTGCAGACCCGCAGTACTCGTCCGGAGAGTACCTCAGCAGGCTACTAGGGGGTGTGCACTACTGTGTTTGGGTGAAATACCTCGGCGGGAAGCACTACTGTGTTTGGGTGGCTGACTCGCGGTACTCGAAAAGAGGAGTACCTCATCAGTCTTAGGTTAGTGAGCAGTACCTCGGAGTCGTGACAGGACCACTGTACACTCCAGAGACATGGATCTTCAGCAGTTACGATTTCGATAATGAAAATCCTGGTTTGAGTTGAGACTATTGACCTTTTTGTTTACCTCATGATTGAGATGGGTCACTTGATAACATAGGTATATGTATGGGCATATACCCGAGTAGTGGTTATCCGTTGATTTAATGATCCTTGTGTTTCCTCATGATTGAGATGGGTTATTTGATAACTTAGGTATATGTATGGGCATATACCTAAGTAGAGGTTATCTGTTGAGATCTTCTTTGTGGTTATCCTTGTTGGTTTTAGTGAGACCTTGAGGGTCTCGGGGTCCCTACTGAGTATCGTTATACTCACCCCTGCACGGGCTATGCCCGCACCTCGTTGTGTTGGTTGCAGACGACGGGCAGTGCTGACGGAGGCCGAGTGTTCGAGGTCTGGAAAGTACCTGGAGGTGGAATACACGACAAGTCAGTACCTGGAGGTGGACTACACGACGAGTCAGTATCTGGAGGTGGACTTCATGGCGAGATGACACACAGAGGAGGTTGACGGGTGAGAGCGTTGAGGAGGCTATCTGTACCTACCCTTCAGGTAGGATCTGTGGCAGACGATCTAAGAGCTGCTCTATCTGTACCTACCCTTCAGGTAGGATTCGAGGAGGACGACCCAGGAGGTGCTTCCTTCTTCCAGCTATTTGTCTTTTTCTGTTGTACTTTCGTTCAGTTGTAGCTGTACTTTCAGTTGGGTTTGTATTCTGGCCGATTTACTTTTCAGCACTTTCTTTTGTACTTAGTGTTTTACTTCCGCTTGTACTCTATGGTGTTTTTTTTCTATAAAGACAACGCCTTCCTAGTTATCAGGATTTATGCCTTTGGTGCTAGTCGCCAGCCCCTGGCCTATGGAAGGCGGGCTTGTGGTAGTCACGGCACGGGCCCCGAGGACGGGTCGTGACAAATGGGACTTGTAGTGGACTATGAATTATTCTAGGTTCCAACAGCATGCCGATGGAAGCCATGGGTGTAACATAATGAGTTGTTAATATATGATTACCTTTAAATATTTCAATGTTCACTATAAATTTTGTTACATAATACACGAATCCTATGTAAACCAGAACATATTAATAACAAACTATTAATAATGCTGTATTAAACACTATGATGGTATACCATTAATAGTTATTCCATTATATGGTAAAAAATTAATATTAGGTAACATTGATTTTGATATTCCCAATAAAATATTTATTTGTTATATTATACATAATCTTCTTAAAAATAATTTTTTTTCAAATTTTTAGAGGTTTAAATTTCCTATTGTAAAATGTATTTTGGAAATAATGACAACCAAAATTTGTTATTGTCTTATTTATGGGATATTCTTAAAATTAATGCTTTTATATGAATTGGAAAAACTGTAACATGTTTTCTAATATGTTCACATTTGAATTTTGAATTTTTTTTATAAATTCTATTAAAATTAAATTTTTTTTGTAAAATATTCCATTTAATTTTAATATTTTAAATTTATGAAATTCATTATTATCATTTTATAAAATCAGGAGATATTTTTAAAAAAAAATTCATTTATTTATTTAATTAAAATTTCTCTTCGAAAAATTAATTTTGAAATTTTTGTAGCATAACTAATATTTAAGAAATTGTCCTCATATTAATATAATTTTAATCCTCAAAATAATTAATTTAATTTTATACATATCTATTATCATTAATAATACATATTTATTATAAATATGAATTTATGCATGAAAAAACTATCATTATGATCAATTTCCCTAACCATAGACTCTTAATCCGTTACATTGATTCATAAATTTCATATAAAATTTTTCATATAAAGTTTTATGTATAATTATTTTTTTTATAAACTTTTTATAGTATGGACAAGTGAAAATTACCATTATTATGGTGAAACAATAAACTGAAAATTACTATATTATTAATATGATGGAATTTATATAAAATATATAAAAATAAAATCCATTAAATTCGGAATGTAGTATTGGTATATAAATAAATAAATAAATATATTTATAATAATTCACTTTTTAATTAGCACTATAAATGAATAGGAATACATAATTTTGAAAATGACATTATTTCTACATAAAAATATATCCACATAAAATGTGTTTTAATATAAAAATTAAATTAATATTGTTTTTTATTGAAATGAATTGAATTGAGATAAAATATGGTTATATTAAACCCAAATTTTGTTAAATGTTATATGATATATTTTTCAAAAAATATTTAATGGAATTTTCGATAACTAGTTACCTAGCTCAAAATTATAAGATTAAATTGTAACAACATAATGGTATGAACCATATATAGTGTTAAAAAATGTGTGAAATACCTAAAATGGGTTTATATCAACTCAAAGACACCTAAAACTCTATATTTTTTTGAATCATATGATATAATTACATTTGAATAGTGTCATATATTTATTATTATATAAAGGGTATATCCAAATGTTTCATTTTTCTTCTCTCATAAATGGGGTTCACATAAGGCCTTTCAAAAAAGAGACTCACAATATATATTTCCTTAAAAAATACCAAATAAAATATTTTACAGGTCTAACACACTCTCTAAATCACCTATAGAAACTAATTTGGCCCATTCACATTAATTCAATGTTGTTATCCATGGAAAGAATGAGTATCCAAGAATTGTGTTGTCTCATTAATATGTGATTACTCGTAATCCTACTCTCCCCAACAAATATTGTACTTAAAAATATAATTAAATATGTAGTATTTTTATCTTGGGACTTATTATATTATTGGAATAACAATTATTTAATTCTCTAATTCCACTAAATAATGAATCGTTAAGGTATTTTTAAGACTATAACCTCTATAACGAGACTCCTTTGGTTTATTTTCAAAATTACCATTTAAGGATGATAAAAAGAATTAAATAGATGAATAAATAATATATAAATATAATAAATATTATTCTAAAATGTAACATTATGAATTTCTTTTAGTTACTCTCATTCATTGAAAAATGGAAACATTAATCATGCACACGTGTAAACTATTACATCCATGAGAAATGAGGTTAAATTTTCATCAAAATCTATAATGCATGGAAGATTTTTTTTATAATGTTTAAAAATTAAATCAATAAAATTGAAATGTTATTATTAATTTGAAAATATTTTACAACCTCTTCTAATGTGGTCATCATACATGGGGACTTATGAAAAATGGGCAAAATGAAATAATTTAACTAGAATAAGAATGTAAAATATATAAAATAATAAATTGTATATGATAATACATGTAAAATATTAAAATAAATAATGAATAATAATGTTACTTATATGTTATTTAATAAAAATAACATCTACATTCAAGAATATATGTATATTTACCGAATGAATGTTGAGCATGGTATGAGTTTAGATCTCAATTACTATTAAATGAGACATGTTTATGTTATACAACATGTTTTATTTTGTACGATATACTTATTAACCCATTTATATATATATATCCTTATTAATTTATATTTACATATTTTTAATTTTCCATTTATTTATAACATTATCATTGTATTTTTCATCCAATGTTCCAGAGAGAGTAGGGGTTTTCATTTAAATTTTTATTCATTTTGGACAATTATTGTATTTATAAAACAATTTACATTTTTATTGTGTGTATATATACATTTTGTGATATCATATTATGAATCAATATTTTTTATGTTATATAGATAAAAAATTATATTAACTTACCATAATATTATGTTTCAAATGTTAATAAAACATATAGGGCTAGTCCACCCAAATTCATTTCATTGAGACATTTTTTTATAATGCACTAAAATAATATTTTATAGTGAAAATATAATTACTATGTAATATTATATATAAAGGAATTCCATTATTCATTTTATTTTTATTATAACTAAAAATTCTATTCTTCCATGACATTTGAATAATGTTTTACTCAATACTTTATATTTTTTATCATTCCAATTCTATTTTTTTGAAAACTAGAACATGTTAAGACCAATTATTTTTAAATGGGTTTTCTATTGATTTATTATTCCATGATTTTTCTATACTATATTCCCTTGTAATTCATGGGATAAAATAATCCATTTTTTTAAATACCTCTCAACTCCTATTTTACCCTAGTCATAATATTTTTTGGTGATTCAATTTTTATTCATTTCATTATTATATTTAACACGATCTTACATCATATGACTTAGTTAAAATAAAAATATTTATTAAATTATGTTTTATTCTACCATTATATACATATTTACCACATAAAACCCATATCAAATGTACAATTCTTCTACTAAATTTTCCTTATAAGGAATTATTTTAACTCATGGCTCATTTCATTAAGTTATATTTATTTATAAGGAACATATTACTTTTGTGATTGTGTTCTTCCATTCTAATAGTTATTATGTTATATTTTATAATCAAATCATGAAAAATTACATTTAAATAAAATGAACATGATTTTATAACTTTTTCAAAGTGTGGTTTAAATATAGATATATTTTTAATATTAAAATGGGGCTTCCTTTCAATTTTTACATGGTTTTTTATTCCTTTTACCATTTATAAAAGATAAATATTATGTATTGTATTGTATCAATTAGTATATATTATTTTTTTATATAAATGTTTTTAAAATAATTCAATTAAGCTTTTCAAAAGATACCTTTAAATGCAACATAAATTTGTTTTTTCAATATTTATGATGTCTTCAAAAATGACTTCATTGTTTTCACATCAATTACCATTTTAATTTTAAAAAACAATAATCCCTTTTTGGTTTTATTTCACTATTTATATCATAATATAGAACTATTATTAATGGGTACAATGTAGTAATATTATCAAACCATTATCTTCTCGATCATTTCCTTACTGATACAATTTGAAGGATTATTTTTAGAGTATGTTTTTCATTTATTTCAACCCCATTATTTTTGTACTTATTTCACTAGTGTAATGATAATTTAACTTGATCCACGTATGTTATATTTACTTATTATGATATTTATAATTCTATTAGAAACCTATACATACGAATTATTTCCCTATTTAGTGTAAAAATTACATTCTATGTAATTTCAGTTCAATATTTTCACATTGAATTAATTTTATTCAATTAACATTAAGAAAGGTATCATCATTTCATATGTTATTATTCCAATATGGATGATTTTTTTTCAGATTAAAAATTCATTTTTTTAACTATAAATGATTATCATCTATATGGTTTATGATGATGTCATCAATTTAATAGATGTGGGAAATAGTATTGGTGTTTATTATGATGTTATTCCAATATGGTTGATTATTGAAATGTTGAATATTTAATAATTAACCATTCAAATTATTACTAATGACGGGAAATGATCATGTTAATTTATTTATTGATATAGGTAAATTTATTTGTGATCAGTATAGAGTTAATCTAATACAAAATATTCTTCGTCTATTTACTATTTATTATTTGACTATCCACCTTTTTTCTCCGGAATATTTATGATTATTTTATCACTTTTATTGATATGGAAAGATCAGTATCATGAATTACGATTATTTACTAGAAAAATTGTTTGATTTTGTGTTGGTATTCTATATTCATCATTATATGGTTATCCAAATGTTATTTAGATTGAGATTCCTTAGGTTATGGTATGAAAAGTCTTATTGACTCTTAATGTGAATGTGTTGAACATAATCAGGTAATGGGTGAGGGTTGAAATTGTATATCCCCTCAATGCATATATTTCTCTCATTAAAGTATATTGGTTGGTTTTTGGGGTATTCCTCTTCCCATAACAAGACAGTTTCTTGGTAACGGGCCTTCAAAGATGGAATTATTAACTGTGGTCTCAGAAATAAGTAAAGGGTTTTGGAATAATACCGTAAGAATATTTTTTTAATGTCTAATAATATTATTTAAATCTGAATGTTATCAGTATTATTGATAGGAATGATTTTATTTATTGATATGTATATTACATTACTTCAGTTTCATGTTGAGTATGGATTCAGGTTAGTTTCATATTCCATCCATAATATTTATTCGATGTTCAATGATGATAGATTCATTTTTATGTTTCTTTTAATTATAATTTTATCTCACCTATTTTTATGGTTACATGTACCTAGTTTATAGAAAATAATATTTAACATGTCATGTTTAGAAGGATAGAAAATGTGAAATAATTTTTGAAGGAGTTGATGACATTTCATGAATTATGTATTTTTGAATATAATGGGAAAAATTTCATTTCTACAAAGATTTTTTTTAAAATTTTATGTTATATCTTAATTATATATTTCTCAAAAACTATAAAATATAATTCGGATATAGGTGTTGAAATTAGCTTTATCTATTTCATAATTATGGATAGTAAAATCCTGACAATTACATCTAGTATTAATGAATATATGTAATACATGAGTCTTTGAGAACCAGATATTGGAGCACATGTTAGAAGATACCAAGTTGGTATCAAATAATATGTTCAGATAAAATTGTAGATTAGGGCATGAATTTATAATAATATAAGTGTCGAGATGTTAGTGTTGGACATATGTTCAATGAAGAAGTTTACCATTTTGTATTAGTATATGGTTTAAATTTTTGACTATAATGAACATATTATTTGAGGAATAAGAAAATAAATTTTTTTAACAACCATTGGAATATTTCTAACTATTTGATATCATGAAGATATTTTTTAAAGTAGCCTTGAGTTTTTTTCGAAATACATAATTTTCTCTATACTATAAGGTGGATTCATCTATGACACAAATTTTCATAGGGGTAATAACCCCAAAATGGTGGTTCTTAATTTTCTAAACCATAAATCATAAGTATGATTAGAGGGAATAAGACTGGACACCTAAAGAGAAACTTTTGGGGGATATTTATTGGTTAATCACATTCTCATTACAAACCACAACAAATGAATTAAGTGATGTTAAATAATTATCATAGATAACTAAATAAAAAAATTAAAGTGGTTAATAAATTATTGAATAATTTTGATTTATATGTTTATCCAAAAGTAGAATACATTTAAACAATTGTGTTCTAAGAGAATACATGTTATTTTTTCTGTCTTAATATTCATATTTTGGTTATTGTCACAATGATTTTAGTTTCTATATATGGTTGAAATAGGTTTGAAAAAGTGATTTTGAGAATTGTATTTACTTTTAAACTAATTTGTCTTATTTCAAAATAAATAATTATACATAGATGGTTGATAAACATATTGTATTCCTATTAGAATTGAAAATGTGATTTTTTAGTCCTACCTATGTTATTGAGATTGATATTTTCTTATTGAAATTATATATCATCATTAATATGAGATATTTATTGATAATATTAATTAATATTCTATGTTTTATTATTTATTATGTGAAACATAATACTTAATCATTAATTAATAGTTTTTTCACCAAAGGTATCAAATTATAAAATAAATTGTATCACTAAAAATGTGGAATTTTTTATGGAATGGTTTTTTGGATATAATTGTAGTAGAAAAACTAATTAAGGAGTGGTTAACTCATTTATTTAATAAATTCATGATATTAAGATTATATATGGTATTTTATTCTAAAAATTTAATACATATACTAATTGGTAACCATAATATTCATAATAGATTCATGGTATATCTAGAGATACTCGTCCCATTCCATCAATTATGCCATATAATTAATATTATGTAACCTTATGAACTAAAGGTTCATATAATTTTAGTGTCAGGGATATAGTTAATTTTTGATGTAATATATATCAGTTTATTGTTTAATATATTTATTTATGAATGTTATTTGTTGAGTTAATATTATTAGGGTATATTTATAATTGGTTATATGATTGTAGGAATGAAAAATGTTGTTTAAGGAAGGATAAGTTGGATTATGCCAGTAAATATTTCAAGGAATGTTTGTTATATGATATTTTAAGAAATTTATTCTACATTTGGATCCCTATTTATAGATTTTGTTAAAAAGTTTGAGAAAACCCAGTACAATTTTACAAAGGTTTAACCCACAATAATTTAAGATGCTTTTTGAGGAATTTATGTTAAACTAATATAATTATAAGATAATGTAACAATAATGGATAAAGGTTTCGAGACTGAATAAATTTTATGTTATTGATTTTAATAATCCTAATATATTTTAAATGTTTTAATAATGATGTAAAAACATTTATATATATAATGATGGGTGAAATAGATAGTATATACCTTACCTCAATGAACATCCCATCATAATTTTGATCCATATTGTAGAACATTGTGATTATGACATCCAATATATCATTAAATATGACTCGCAATGTGAAGCTATTCAATGTCACATCCACACCAAAATATATAATGATGGAGACTCCGAAAGGACTAATCAATGAAGGAAGTGATAATAATAAAACACCAATGTGTATGAGAATAAGATAATCTAAAAAATTACTTTCTTCATTTGAATGAACATGGTGAATTAGGCAACTCAATATACCAATACAAGGTCTAACAAAGGAGACATTCAAAAAACACCATAAAGACAAGAAAAATCCTACGAAACAACAATTAATGAATCAAACATTGATTTTTTATTCCATATTTTTTTGTGTAGTATGTTTTATAATATTTTATAAAATACTGGATATATATTTATTAAAAAACTTCAATAATGGTATGGTTAAAATAAAATTCATTTAAAATTTATTTTGTGTATTTATTTAATATCAATGAAGTTATTAACCGTTTACTATTTATTTTTGAATCAGGAATGGGTTAAATGTTATTACAATGTGGTTATAATAACATTTTTTTAGCTAAATCTCATTCCATAGACTAAATAGACCCATTATCATCTATTGGTGAATATATTATTTTGAGTTGCACATAGAAATTTATCTGATCCATATGGAGAGGATGTAATTTATAAAATGAGGATAATATAACACCTTGATATCTTAATATATGAATTATAATTACTATGTCAATGTGTTTTATAACATGTATCACATGATAAACAAAACATAAAAACCACAATATATTAATAATATGATTTTTATAATTCAATAATAAAAATTTAGACAGCATAAAATGAATATTTATTTCCCTCATTAGGTAAATATTCAATATGAGTTATCATTGAAAATGATATTTTCATAAAAAAATGTTTTCTTTGTATTATAAATTTTATTTTTAAAAAATATAAATTTAAAAATTGAATTATTTAAATTCAGTATTGTAAAATGATATTTTTTAATTTACAATTAAATAACTATATTAGGTAGTATTTTTGAGATTTGAAGAAAATAATCATTTTTATACAAATATTTTAAAAAATAATGATTTTTCTGATACCGTCAAATTTTTATTACATAGAATTTAAAAAAATTATATTTCTATATTATATATATACGTGAAATATCAAAGAATATGTTTATAATTAGTTTTTTGGTTGTATTAATGACATGATTATAATTTTATAAAATCAACTGATATTTTATGAAAGGTATTTTTTTAGTTCATTAATTAAATTGCCACATTGGGAAATTATTTTCTGAATTAATGGAACATAATATATTTTTAAGTATTTATATAATTCTTTATATAATTATTATAAATAACAAAGATAAATTTTTTATATATAATACTTATCAAAAAATTTATATTTTTCTTGAACATGGGTATTTATGTGTTATATGTGCTCACATTTAGATTAATTTATTTAAATATAGAATATTTAATTGATAAAGTGATTCCTATATTTGGGATTAATATTTTCATTATAATACATTTGGATAATTTAATATTTTTGGTGAATAATTTTGATTGTTGGTATCAATTTTATTTATAATGATAATTGTGAAACAATTATTTTAAAATTATAATTTTACTTATATAAAAAAATTATCAATTACATTAAATTGAAATAATTTATATAATGAGTCATATATAATATTTAAAAATATGAATAAATATATAAACTCCTATTCATTTGGTAATTCATACTAGATATGATTAATATACCATAATAACCAAAATGCCATTTTTTATAAAAATACAGTTTTTTTCTAGAGATTATTATTTTTAATAATGAATATATTTTTAAGACATTAATAATATTAATTGGTTTAATTAGATGTGATATTTGGTTCCAAAGAACACATATTTTTTTATTTTGGTTTTATTATATTTTTTATAAAACATAATATCATATTGTTAAAAACTAGTTACCCGTTATAAATGTTAAAAAGTAAAATGTTAAATAATAATTGTTAAATCTCTCTAACATGTTAATTTTTTTGGAATTACTTGGTTGAGTCACAGTAAAAATTATATCATCCCGAAATCCATTATTTAGATACATTTCATCCATAAAACTTGGAATCATTTAAACGTATTGTTAAAAAAATGGTTCTTCCAAAAGTGGCCATTTCATCCCTTATAAAATAGATCTAATTACACCATTTGAAACATGCTAGTAAAATTTTAATATTCATTGAAATTAGAAAAATATCATATATTACAATTTTCTCTCAATATATCATTCCCCTAGTCACAAAATATTTTCATACTTCTATTAATTCCATGGTGTTTTCAAGGGAAATATCAATTCACCTTTGTATGTATTATCTAATTCTTAGGTTTTATACGTAATCCATATCATCCAATATATAATTTATAAATAAAAATATAGAGAAATAATTATCACAATTATACTGAGATTATAATTTTTTAATTATATAACTATTATCTATTCCTCGATATCCTCTAATAAAAACCAAACTCACACTAGTGTGTTGCCCAAACTAACTCCTACATAAAACGACATCTTGTATTTTGTTCAAAAATTATATTCAAGTATGAAAAAAATGATATATTGGATGAGTAAATATTATCTACATATTATATATTTAATTATTTAATTTCAACTTTTCATTTAACTTCTACACCCCCATTCATTGATAAATTGGGATAATAAACATATATATATGTGTGAACTATCTCCTCTATGAGAAATGAGCATCATTTTCATCACCAATCATCATGTTTGGATTTAAAAATTCACTATATATTTAAATACTATATCCATAACACTCTTTATATTCATTATATTTTGGATGTAATTTTTGATTCTTTTTTACTGTTGCTAACAAACATGAAGAGTTATGAAAATTTGACTAAATAACCTCACGTACCGGATACAAGAAAGAAAAATATATAATATATAAATAAAAAATCGGTAATAATAAATAGAACGTATTAAATTAAATAAATAATAATATTTTCCAACATTTTTTCAAATAAAAATCAATTGATTATTCAAGATGTTGTGATTTTTCACAAAATTAATCTTAAACATGGAAATGATTTTAGTATAAAACTTCATTAAATTATACTAGTTTATTTTACACATCAGGATTTATTTTTATTTTTTGTAACATCCACCAAATTTTAATTTTAATATAATGATCCTCCTATAATTAAATATATTAAATTCCCCATTTTTTTTAAATATTTCACGGGATTATGGTTCCAATGTTCCAAGGGTTGTAAGTTTTTTCATTCCAATTTCACTTCATTGTGAAAAGTATTTTATATATACAACTATTTTAATTTTTATGGTTTTTATAAAACCAATTAAATATATTCTTCTATGAATCAATTTTACATAATCATTTATAATTATATATTTTATTTATTGATACAAAATATTTTCGTATCTAAATGATACAAAAGTAGTAGGGGGTTTTCCTCTCATATATTTTTTCATTTAGATGCGTTTTATATTATGAAAATAATTTAATTTATTTTGATTATATATATATATATCTTATATGTGATTTTATATAATTAAATTATTTTATTCATGGTATTTAATATCCAATTATAAAATCTATCCTTCAATATATTATTTTTAATGTGTTAACCATATTGTAATATTTTACAAGGATAAATTAAAATTCAACGAGGCATGTTACTTATTATTCAAAATATATCCATTGCATTATGTTATATTTATTTATTATCCCATTAATTTTATAAATAATATTTACATCTAATTAATTATATTAACTCATCTAAATCACATTCTTCTCTAATTTTTTTAATAATGTTTTACACCTATTGTATGAGTTTTTGGTGACTACATCTTTATTCATTGAGTTATCATTGATCACATAATAATAAGTCATATGATTTGGGTATATTTTATAATTTTATTTTGTATTTTAATTATCTAATTATTTATATTTTTTTCCAAATATAATACATTTTAAATGTTTCATGATTTATGGATTTTTTTCTAATAAAGATTATTGATAACTCAAGTCTCCTTTCCATGAGTTATATTGTATAATCGTGTGAACTTTCCTTCAATGATTGGGTTATCCTACACTAATATTTTATTATATTTTATATTATACTATTTTTTTGGAAATTTATTTTTTAAATTAAATTAATTTTTTTCTTACATTTATTACAATAGGGGATGAAAAAATGTATTTTTAAAATAATTATAAGAAATTTTCCTTTTGCCTTACCCATGTTTTTTCCATACCAATTATTATGAATTAAAATTTAGGTCCTTTCAAGGCTCCATTCATAAAAATATTTTTAAAAAGAAAATATTTTAAAAATAATTCATGTGTTCAAATTTAATGATACCATTCAATGTGATAATGAAAATTTTATTTTATGATAATGTTCAAAATGTTTTCAGAATTGTATATTATTTTTCACTTTTTCACTTATAATTTTCAATAATATTTATCATAATGGGGTTTATGTTTAATTTGTTGTCCAATAATATAAATATATATGATAAAATTTTGGGTATTGAAATTATTGTATTAACACATTCCTTTCTTGATCACATATTCTATTATACAATTCACTGAATTCTTTTTTGTAATGGTTTCATCTAACTATTTCAACACCTCTCTAGGTTCCCAATTTACTATGGAGTTGTGTAAATTTTTAGGTATCATATATAATTATCTGGATATATTATAATCATGATTATTCACGTATTGAGATATTCTTATTCCCATTTCCATATGATATGTGAAAATTTCATTTTAAATAAATAAAATTTGATAATGTTCTCCAAGAATGAATGTTATTCTATTTGAATGGGGAAAAGTATTAATACTCCAAATGTTTTTATTCCAATAAATATAATTATTTTAATGTTGACTATGTATTGTATAAACCCCAAAAATTTTATTCTTCATGTTTTATAATAAGGTAATCACTTTTAATTACATGGGGGAAAAGTATTGTCATTCTATGAATTATTATTTCAATATCAATGATTATCAATAACTTAACAATCTTTTTTCGTAAACCAATCAATATAATCCAATGGATGGGTTATGAATATATTATCACTTTTATTAGAAATGGTAATTATATAGTGTTAAATATATTTATACTCCAATATATATAATTATTAGAAAGTTGAATATGAATTTTATGACCATAAACCATCATTCTCATGATTGGTTAGAAACATGTTATCCAATTTATGGACATAAAGAAATTTTATGAAATCGATGATGATTATTTATAGCTAATATTGAATGATCATGTGTTGATACTAAAAATTAATAAATATATGGGTAGACATGTTTTTATTTAATATGAAATACCTTATGGAATGAAATAAAATTCTTAGTGTATCTTATTGTTAATGACAAGGACTTACTACACTAACTATTGGGGTAAAAAATTATATACCCATGGATTTATCAATAGGTTTAATGCATCAATACATGTTGGATTTTTGTGTATACCAACTTACATAATAGGGTAATGTCTTGTAAAAGTACATTGATAGTAAGATTTATTTTCTTTTGTATTGATGATAAGTAATATTTATTTTAATGATTACATGAAAATAAGTTATAGATTTCTCACATTTTTAAACTTATTATAATGTGACAAGTATAATTGATATCCATTTTTAATTTACATTCAATGATATATAATGAAGTAGTTTTAAGTTTGAATATGTAATTAGATTATATTAATATTCCTACTATATGTTCTATTCGATTTTTTGATGATTCATTTAGATATATTCTTTCTTTAACGAGTGTTTGATCTAACCAAATAATACATTTAAATTTCCCTCAGTTATGGATAAAATTATGGAAAATGAAATTATATGGATGAATGACATGTGAATAATTTTTTTGGAGATTATTATGAGTTTTCATGAAATAATTATTGTGTCATATAATTAAAAAATTATCAATTGATACAAAGAATATGAGAATTAATAGTTTATATTGTGCCCAAATTTTTTAATGCTATAAGCCATAAATAATCCATTTTATGTATGATATGTAAGAATATTTATTTATTTTTTTATTTTTTATAGTTATATTTTTTATAGTAATTATCAATGAAAAATTATAAATTATTTGTTTATGAGATCCGTATCGAAGAGACTAGTTTTGGATGATCATAAGCAACTTACTGATGATATCGACTAGGGTGAAAATAGTGGGGTAATATTTTATTTTAGTTAAATGATGTATTAATTAAAAATATAAATCCTTAATCTATGAACCCAATTTTCTTATTTCGACTTAGAGATTACTTCATAGTGTATTAGCACTTGAAAACTTTTAATTCCTGGATATATTTTTCAATTTATATATTAGATATCATTCTGTTACTATGATATAAATTATATTTTGGAATTTTCAAACCTTTTATATCTCATATTTTAAAATCACCGGATCCTCATGTAGTTGATGGATCTAGATGAATAATTAATTATTTATTACATTGATATTCCTCTTTGATTATTATATCTTTAAACTCCCAAATTATGGACCCTATGTTGGGTAATTTTTGATCTTTTGATTGAGGTATATTATATTATAAAGAAACTAATATCACATGAAAATGTAATATAATTCATCACTATATGTTTATTGAAATTGATTTCAAAATATTTATTAGTGGGTTTTGATAATTAGTTTTCAAATGGCATTGTATGTTGGATGAAAAATATTGGAAATGGATTTTGAAATAAAGTGCTGATTTTTAATTTAAATAAATATTTTGAGGCATTAAATTAATGATAAAATATATGGTTAAAATAAAATTAATTGCTATTCTATATTATATTATGGAAATTTATTTAAATGGAATGAATGTTAATAGAAAACATTTTTTGTTGGATTTGAAATGAAAGGCCGTATTTTAAAATTAAACAAGGGGATTAATTGAAATGACCTATAATTTTTTGAAATGAATGAAATCACACTGTATACTATATTTACATGAAAAACATGAGAACATGGAAAATTATTTTGAAAATGAATATTAATATTATTTTATTAACTATGTCCTTTATAAAT
Organism: Viscum album; assembly: GCA_963277665.1. Classification (NCBI taxonomy): domain Eukaryota; kingdom Viridiplantae; phylum Streptophyta; class Magnoliopsida; order Santalales; family Viscaceae; genus Viscum; species Viscum album. The sequence goes on along the minus strand of OY728156.1, from coordinate 387,151,539 downwards.
GTTCCCCAAAAATATTAAGTGATTTATTTTTTATTGTATGCCACATGAACGTCTCCTACCTCTAACATGAAAAATATTTTGTTTTCATTTTTAATTACTATTTACTATAGAAACATTATAATAAATGAGTTTTATTAATATTATGGATATAGATAATATCACAGTTCATACATGGATATAACAACATAACAAACAAACACTAATTGAAAAATATAGTGATACACACCGAAATCAAGTAGATATAGTGCCTCTGAAACATTGTCACACAAAAAACTGTTTCATTAAAATATATACATCATATAACATTATATAAATTGTGTCTATAACCATTAATCAAAATATCATACATTGTAAGTATCTTCATTACCTAGGGAATGAAAACATAAGAAAAGGTTAAATGAAATTCTTTGTAAGGTTTAAACTGGGTTATATAAGTAATCACTTTATCATAATATGAAAATAATTATATGCGAACATTAAGATAACAATTTAAAATCATACCCATTGTATCTTAGGTCATAATCTTAGGTCAAGGTATAAAACATGGAAATACATAAGACACGAATCATAAAGAAATCAAAGGACATAATCCATTATAAAATAACACTAACATGATACATATATTTTGGGAATACAAATATGCATAAAAAACAATTTCATTATTAGTCTGGTATCTTTTCCAAGACTATCATATTGGAATAGGTTCACTCCCAAATTCGCATCGTAGTAAACGTTCACTCCCAATACTTTCATACCACACAATTTCCCTAACTAAAAGGGGATCACTCCCCACTATATACATATTTCTCTAATGTGATAATAATAGTTACCCAATGAATTGTAGGAAGATATAATACCTATAAATATTTTGTTATAACATCACCATTATCATTGATTATAACATCACCACTATCCATGGTTATAATGTACCCATCATCCTTGGTCATAATGTAAACACCATCCTGGGTTATAAAAAAACCACTATTCATAGTTATAATGTAACGAAAATCATATAATCTATACCATAAATATGTTCTATATGAGATCATAAAAATTAATCATAGTATATCAAATAAATTTAAATTGGTTTCACAAACATTTCATCACAGCATAACCAGCAGAAATGAAATAGGTTTTATAAAAATTTGTTCTGTTCATCATCGTTAAACAAGTGAAAACAAGCAAATTTTCGTAGGCACTTTTTCAAAATAAAAATAAACCATCTAGATAAATAATAAATATGGTATCCTTATATAATATCTAAAATTAATGATAAGTGAAACCACTGGTTTTCATATTTTATAAATAAAAAGACATTATAAAAAATTCATTAAACTATTCATGAGGAAAATGACATTTCCATTTTGAAATTACATCATAAAAATATATTAAATTCCAAAATATTTTTTTAAATAAAGATGAAAAAAATTTAAAGTAACTCCAAATCATTGAGTGGACATGCTGGTGGTAAAATATGTTTATGGCATATAAGTTAAAATAAAAACATTCCATTTACACTTCTCTAAAATATCCTCATTCAGATAATGACAATAAAATTATTTTTAATTTTTTATACAATTTAAAAAATGAGTAAAATTGAATTTACAAAATTACATGAGAATAGTAATGAAATTATTTAAAATATTTTAATGAAAAATGGATATTGATGAAAAGGGATATTCAACTGAAGAGATAAATAAAGATGATTTTTCATAAAATCTATTTATAGACTATTGAGAACTTATGGTGAGATGAAAGAAGGGAAAAATATATCTTCATGAAAAATTGGATATGAATCTTAATGTGTTTTTTATATAGATATTATATGATTTTATTATAATAAACATAATTATAAACAATTCTGCCAGAAGAAATGTAACATAAAACTCTTACTACATTAGTAAATTATGAATCATAATCCAATTGAAATAAATAACCTCATATAAATACTTAGAGCATATAATTTTCATTAAATTAATGACAAAAAATATAATTGTGATGTATATACCCCAAAAATTAGAATAATGTCATGTCTAAGGCATGCAACCCAAATAAATAATAGCGAGACACAAATCCCATTCAGTAGGTCTGATTTTTTGTCATATGCGGTTGAACCACATTTGTAAATAGTATAAATTTTTATACATATCTTAATGAATAATAAAAATTTATATAAATACATATATTATTTACTCATAACATTTTATCACGTTTTTGTTAACAATTCATTTTGAAAATCACTTTTTCGGGTGATATCGTGGCTGTTTTTAACGTAGAAATGCCGTTAGGAAAGTATAGACCATGAATATTTATCATGGTTCAATTATATATAAAAAATTAATATTTATATAAATTTAAAATTTATTAAAAACATAAATGAATATATCATTGACTAAATATAGTGATATAAAAATGAATAGTGTTATCCCTAGAGATGGTAGGCCATACATACACATGAATGTTGCTTTCATTTTTTGACATATTGAAGAAAATAAAGGAAATTAATAAATAACCTAAAAAATGAATTATTATACTTATATACCTTATATATTAACTAAATTCTTATTTATTAACATTCAATTAAAATATAAATAAAAAATGAATGACATCGCTTCATAGAGGTTGTAGTCCACATGAACATATGATCAACATAATAATCATGAAATGCTTCAGATGATAAGGATTTAGTTAACTTAAAATTAGTAAATAAGTATAATTATTACATAATTATAATATATAAACATTTAAACCATCATTATACCCATCTATAAAATATGGTGATGAGAAATTAATTGTATAACTAAGTGGAGACTGCAAGTCGTACATACATAGGTGTGATATTTTCACATCCTAGTTGATGGAAGAACAATGATAAATGTTATTTTATAATAAAAATATATTTTAGGTATATTTTTTTTATTTTTAATTTATTATATTTTGACCAATATTAATGATTTACTTGGGGAAAATCATTCATTAAAAATAAAGTGATTAGTTAGGGTGATTACCTCTTCATTGAAATTTCTTCTTTATATATATCCTTTTATGGGAACTAGGGTTGGTCTTTATTAGAGTATGAAAACATATAAAATATGAATTATAATGTTTTTAACGTATTTTTTATGGAGTGTTCGATCGACAAGGCTCAATGTTGTTTGATGAAGAGAAAGGTGGGGTAATATTGTAATTGAGGGGAGGGGCACTTTTGGAGTTACACCAATTATTTAATTAAAATAAATTAATTTTTTAACAACATGGATAAAAATGTATTTAATTTGAACATATTATTTTTTATTAATTTAAATACACTCTTAAAATAAATGTTTTACTTTTTTTATTCACATTTTAACAATTAACATTTTGTATTAAAACAATGTTCTCCATTTTGAAAAATACAGTATTTATATTCTTATCTATGATTTATGGAGTAAATTGTTACTATAAAATTTAATAAAACTCATAAATGAAGTTTTGACCATTAAAAATCCATACCTTATTTATTTGGATTAATATAATATTTTAGGATTTTTATATAAATTAATAAAATATTCTTTATTAAAAAATATCCATCATGTAATTTTTATTTAAATTCAATTAATATGACATTAAATTCATAATTGAATGGAGAGACATAAAATATAACTATATAAAATCCCTATAATTGGTCATATTGATCTTTAATATTCTTATGTAATATTAAATAATTCATATTAAATCAATTTTCATGTTTCTTAAATTATTTAATTTATTTTTCGGGTAATTTAATAATAAATGTATTGGAGTGTCCCTATATGGACACAAATGAGTTATTAAAAACTATGAGAGTGAAAATTTATAAATTTAATTGTATTAAATATTATATATATCACTTTCATGTAATGTGAACATTAGAATATTAATTAAATGAAAAAGGGACAGGGGTCTAATAAACCTCATTTTAAAATAATCAGTATGAGTAGTTATGGAATTATCACTATGTTTTATCCATTATTAACCTCATTTTCTCTTCAATGAGCTGATATATTTTATGAAGGATACTTTTCATATTGGCCCAAAATAATAAGAAACTATTTATCAAATTTTAAAACACTAATTGAAAAAATAGTTTACAATTTATTAAATTAGACACATATAAGTGAAAGAAATTAACTTTAAAATAACTTCACAAAACATAATGAAAACTAATTTTAGTAAAATATTTTTTTAATAACAAAAATTGGATTTATTTTAATTTCATGACTAGAAAAATATTTTATGAATGATAAGAAATTTAATTGAGTACATAACATAAAAATTTCAATAAATTCATTCAATGATAAAAAATAATTTAATTTATTAATTTAACAACACATTTTGTTCATAAAAATATAGTATTAGAAAAATGCCATTTTACCATAAAATTGTTTTTATACAAAAACACCTCTTGTAAATAATTGGATTATTTAAAAAGTAAGAAAAATAATTTTCTACTTCAACCATTTTATATCAAAATTCTATTTTTATATAGATTTCTATATAAAAATAAAATTGTTTACTATTATTTAGAAAATAAAACAATTTAGAAAAATATAAAAAATTAATTAGTAAATATTTTTTTATTAATATTTTTTAAATGGTGTTTATTTTATAAAATAAAATTTCAAAATATTCTAAAAAATAATCATAATAATATCTCAAAAGAAAATAAATACCTTTTTTGAATAAAATATAATATAGAAAATTAAAATGACTTGTCCAAAAAATGAGAGATTATTTACTAGGAATTTGTAATAACATTTTTATTTAGTATTAAATTTATATATATATATATATCATACATTAGTTATTCATACTCATATTATCCAATATGATGAATATAATATAATTTTTATAAATATTAATATTTTAAAATTATATCAAGGTTCATTAAAATGTGGCATTTCATGTAACCAAATAGATTGAGAAAATTGAAATATTTAAAGAGAAATATTTTATAACATCTCACTGTGTTAAATTCTACCCTTATAATAAATTTCATTCTCATAATTTGAAATTATTCTAATTAATAATATCTTATATATATATATATGAAAATTCCATTAATGAAATAACAAATTTTAAAAAGGTTTAATAAAACATGCCCTCAAAAAGAGGAAATTAATGTGTAAAGGTAACAACAAAACATGGTTTACAAATAGCTGAACATCAGTGGGAACTAAAAATATTGAGTTGGAAGAGAAAACTAATGTCCAAGGGATTAAAGTGTTTTATAGGGAACATTCTCCATAGAATGTCAACTACCAAAAAAATTAATTAAATATGGGTTAATATTCCATAAATTCATCATAATTAATGTTCAAAGGATAACATTACATCACAAGGTCCATTTTCTTCGAGTTTAGTCATTCCATTACCATCCAGATTAATAACATAAGGAAATATATTTACATGAAAAGTATTATTTAATAATTTAATGAATATAAAACAAAATATAATACGTTTCTTCAAATTATGAGTAGTTAAACTGAATTTTATTATGAATGATGCACTAAAATGAACATATAATGGATAGAAAATTTATATCACGATATTTATAAAATCCTTAGGTTGTAACCAAAACAAAAAATAATTATCATGAGATAAATATTAATTATTAAACCACTATACGAATAACAAAACATTAATCTAAAATAGAATAATTAACTCAATAATATCAACATTAATTAATGTTTTATTCTACGGGGATGTATCATAACCAATGGATTATATTTAAAAAAATTATATGAATTCTTGAAAAATAATAATTTATATTAAATCATTTATTAAACATATGGGTCACATATTCTCCATCCTAATGAAACATATCATATAAATCATTAATCACAATGATAAATTACTATATTATCATGTAATATAGCGAACTTCACTAAAATATTATAAATAAACATTAGATACTAAAATAAATGTTAATCATTAACTTAACGATCATTATTTAAAAAAATATATCATCATTAATTAATTAATTGTCAACCATAATGATTATCTATATCCCACTATATATTAATCAATAACTATCATATCATCAAATAATATATCAACCCAAATGTTTATTTAACCCTCACTATAGTATTATACGTAATAGCCAATAAAATTTTAAAATCCCTTCAAAATCCTATCAAATAAATCATTAAAAAGGTTTTAATAACCCTGTCTCAGTAGCCGAGCGCCATTGTATTCATTATTAAATTGCGATAAGATACAAGGAATAACATCCTGAAAGAACAAATAGTGTTTATTCTTTCCATAATTGATACATTTTTGAGTCTTGTATTACATTTGAAATAAAAAATTATGAAATAGTTTTTTTTCAAGATTAAAATTATTATATCTAGAATATCCTTGAACATAAAACAAAAAATACTACATCTATTATTTTTTTAATGGAACCAAAAAATAGTTATCTGAAAATACTATTATGGGTTATGTACGGTGAAGAAACTATGAATCAATAAATTATAATCAATATGGGAAGGTAAATGACTGAATAATAATTCCATTTAAAAAACCCGAATTCATGAATTGATAAAGAATAATAATTATGAAAAAATAAATAACATAATCATATTCCATTAAAATAATAATTTGAGCATAATAATACAGGATAAAATGATGATCAAATATTACAATAAAAATCGTATCATGAGTTTGTAACATTATCATTTATATTATAACTACTTGAATAAACACAATTAAAGTAAAAAATTACAGAATTCATAATTTTATATTTATAAATTATGAAGTTTTATCCTCAATACAGTATCTATCAAGATCTACCCTCAAGACAGTTTATGTTAGTGAGTAGAAAACTATCTTATTTTTCTAACTAATACATCTCATGAACCATCCAATGGATCATGGGTATTTGATTAATTGGTACCCAATGTTTATAATATATTTCCAAATCATTACTAAAATATTTAATAGTGTATTTAATCCATAATCAATGTTCCTTATCGTAAAGTTTATGTATTTATTAAAGGATAAAAGTTTATAAAAATTTTCCCTGATAATAAAATAAAATTGGAATTAAATACCATATGTAAAAATGGTATAAAATTTAGGAGATAATAAATTAAATCAAATAATAATATGAATATTTAAGATGAATGTAATTTCCAATGAAAAATTATTATAATGATTTGATTGTTTTAAGAGAATTCTAAAATAACAAACATAAGTGAGATTGTTCAATAAGTTTTACCACTTTGTAATTTTCAAGTCAAATCCAATTGGATGAATTAATAAAATTTGAAACATAAAATAACATGAATAATAAATTATTCATTCTATTACTTTTCAAATTATCATTATATACACTACATAAATATTATTTGGTGCATGGTAACAACTATATCCTAGTGGAATGTAAAATCCATATGAAATACCCTAACACACGTGTCCTTTTGGGAAATCAGTTTTTGACCTTTGATATAGTGGTTTTAAGTAGCTTATTAGCTTATAAATGAACCATACCAATATTTATAATTTTATATACGATCTAATTAAACTATTTTACCAACCATTTATTTATAATATATCATTATTTTCATTGTTTTAGTTCTTGATCGCCTTATTTTCTCATTCATTCATTATAAAGAATGCTTAATTTCTTATGTTTATAATTTATCTATTTTATTTTATAAATAATAATATTGATATAATTATCATATTTAAAAAAATATTTATACTTTTAAATCCAATACTAAATTATGGGAATAAAAAATTATGTACACTGTGATCATGGAGATTGTACATCATTTGTACGCATGAGAAATGTTTCCATTATTAAATGATCATTATGTAAAGTAGGTAAGTAATATATAACCTTTAAAAAATTAGCATAATATATTTTATACCATATATATATATATCTATATCTTCCTTGTTGTGTGGTGATGGAAACATATCTTCCATGGGGCGTGGTGATGAAAACAAAGTCACGCGACTTCAAAAAGGTGGCAGTCTATACGTACCTGGAATATGTTATATTATTTAAGTGTAAAAAAATAAAATGATATATTATCTCTTATGAATGATGATAATGTATTTAATATAATATTTATTTCATTAAATTATGTATAATAGTTAATATTATTCTTTATCACCTTCCCAATAATTAATTTTTTAAAAACTAATGAGATCACTTTGTGAAGAGATAGTCCACCATAAACATAAGGAATACTATCTTATCTCCCAAGGAATATAAATTAATGTTTTATACATAATATATTTACAAAATAGGTATAACTATTTTATTAATATTTTATATAGAATGTATATCATTTATAATATCCATAATTGATAGGTGGAAATGAAAAAACTAACGACATTATTTCACGAGGTGGTTGTCCAATATACACCTGAATTTTGATTTTGTTACACATTTTATGGATGTGGAGATGGTTTTAGTTTATTTATATATTATAAAATAAGAAAATTATATGTAAAATATTAGGTTTATTATATCATTATGGTTTAATAAAAATTAATAGTGGTGGAGAAGGAAGTAAAATAAAGATCCTCATTGAAGAACATTACCTCTTCGCCACGTATGCTCGTTAGTATTTCACTAAATCCTTCTTATGTAGTATTTATGACAAAAATAAGGTTCATAAGATGATTTTTGGGAGTTTTAGTTGTTATTTGGGATGCTATTTTACAAAATAAAGTTTTTTTGATGGGGGTAATGAAGGGGGGGGAGTGAGTTCCATTTTACAGTTTAAGAAGACTCTCATTATTTTAAAGACCAAAATTTATTCACTATTGGGAGGTCTAACTAACCAAAGATTTATAAAAAATAGATCATTAATTTAGGGTTGGGTTTATATGATCTAGGAATAACTACACCAAAAATAACACAAACACCATTTAATCACATTGTTTTTTAGACTTTAAGTTCACTTAATTTTACCATTTTAGTTTTTACCATATTAACATATATAATTTTATTTAACTAGTTAATTTATATTGTATAACTAAAACATTAAATTTAATAGATAATTTATACCTTCATATTACATATATGAAATAAAAATAAAAATATAATGTGTGTTTAAAAGTAATTTTAATACAGACGAATGTAATGTGAAAAACATTGTTTTAACCATAACTATGATAACAAAAAAAATCAATCTAGGGTAAATATATTTATTATAAAATAAAAATTGGTTCATAAATGGAACATATTTTACGTGAATGAAAATTTTTAAATAAATGTAAAAAAGAAAATATTTTTAGTAATTTTAAATCATTTAATAAAATATCATTTATTATAAAATAACACTAATGTAAATTATGAAATTATTCATTTAATTGGAATTTTCAAATTCCAATAAATTTATGTGAATATAAAACAAACTTATTATATAGGTCCCTATGATGATGTAATACAAATTTATTTTTCAAAATAATATCTATAAAAATACCAATGTTTTTTATATCCCAAAATATTTTAGATAATAAAGGCAATGTAGGTTATATTTTTTTGTCATTATCATTATTTAAATAATTTTATAGATCCAATGAATTTAATAGTAGCATAATACATCATAAAAATATATTATACGGTTACAAGGTTCTAAATATGACCAAAAAATGGGTTTTGGACAACTTTTTAGGTTATTTTACACCTTATCTATAATGTTTATCCCCCTATAAACTTATCTTCACACGAATCTCTATAATTAAATTTCACTACTATAAATTATATTTATGATAAAAAACTAATTTTACAATATTAAATAATATAAATAAATATTATTCTTTTTTTTGGAATCCATTTGGAAAAATTAGTCTCATGGTAGAGGAATAATTTAATTTAAAATTAATCACGTTGAAGCGGTGAGAAAGAGTCATTTAAAGAGAGAAAGTTCAAATCTTTACAATGATTTTATATAAAAAATAATTATGAAATTTTTTCCAATTACCTAAATTGAATTAATTGATATAAAATTTATATAATTTTACTTTAAAATAATTAAATATATAACTTATCATTATAAATTATTTAAATGAAAAGTATATTTTAAATTAAAATTTATTATTTATCGAAAATAAGTTAAAAATGAAACATCTCATAAAAAACCAAAAAATAACTCAAATATAATTTTGATATTATTATTTTAAAAATAATTTTTACATTTTCAAATAAATTTTCTATAATTGAAAAAATTAATTATACATTATGTGCGCAAAGGGTGATTAAATCCATTTTGTGAAAAAATTCGTTCTTTAAGAAAGTATTTATTTTTCTATTAATTTATACTTATTTTAATAATTATAATTAATTAATTAATAAAATGAGTAATATATGTATATTTTTCTATGTAACTTAATCTTATTCTAACCCACTATTCCTGCAGCTAGGTGATAATTAAATTATTATATAATAATAATAATAATACATTTTTTCACTAAAACTAAGCCTTGCAGGTAATGAAAGATAAACTCAATGTCTGATGTAATTATAGATAAACTTATTGTTTTTTTGTCACATATAGTATGGAAGTATATTATTTTATTCTATAATTTAAGGTTGTTACATTCTCCACACCTTAAATAAACTCGGTCCTCGAAACTTAGACATGATCATGGTAATCAAGGGATTGATATTTTAAAATTCATTTATATAAAGAACTACATTATAAAACACTAAATAAAATATCCTCTTAATAAGATAAAAATGTATGTTCAAAGGTTATTTGGAATAATCACATAAAAAAGTTTTTATTAGGGGAACATTGGTGTGAAATGAAAACATAGACATAGAAGATCAAACTAAGACCAAAATAATGATTGATAGTTATAGAGAACATTGATCACAAGTGTAAAATACCAAACATTTTTGTAGTCATCATAGGCTTAAATGTTGGTTTTTTTATCTAAGTTCCATTCTTTGGAGTTATTACATGGGGTGTGTTTGGTTGGAGTTAAAAGAAAAATACGATGAAAAGGTGCTATAAACGATTGTGGCATAGTTAGGGAAAAATTTGTACCCAACCCATAAAACCCCGCACACCCATATAGAGGGGATTTTTTTGGTTGGAAAATTAGTTAAAAAAATATACACCTAATCCCAAGAAACTGGGGAGCCCCAAATAGTGACTCTCCCCATAGTTGTTGCACATATTGTGAAACCATGTGACCCAACCGAGAAAACTATGTGTTCAGTTTATTTTATCTAAAAAATAGTTTTAAATTCCACCAAACACCCAAAAAACCACTTATTTGACCAAGACATGGACATTAATGTTTTTTTTATTATTCAGAGCTTCCCAAAGGGAATCAAAGGTTGTTTGACGTCTATTCATTGAGATTCAAATATCTAAATAAAGATCAACTATTATTTGGGTAAGTGGATCTCATCCAGATGCATATACAATCAGTTAATCTCTCTTCCCTTGATCTTTGGATGAATTCATCATTATTTTTTCAGATATATAACAATTTAGTGATATATATATCTATAATTTTAGATCCCTATCTATGTTCATAATATATTAATAACATTGATCTTAATTTAAGTATTTAGCTCTGAAATCCAATTTGCGTCATTATGATGCTCTAATATTTAGAAATTCCATTGGGTGACCAAAATTTAACAAATTGGGGAATGTATTCAATTGATTTAAATATTTTAGTCTTTATATCGTTATCTGTTTATGATTATAAAATTTAATGGTTTGGTAAGTAATTAAAATTAAATAGTGAATTTACTTATTATGTTCTATTGATTGATTAAGGAGTTAGTGATTTTATAGATCAATGGAAATGGGGAATTGGATAAATAATTGATAAATCAATTATAAGAAAATTTAATATATAACTAGAATAATTTATTGTTGAATTAAGGATTGGTATGTCAAGGTTTCACAATGTGAGTGACTAATTAGTTATATAATTAACTAATATGTTTAAGATATGATTGATCAAATTTTGTGATTTAATGAATGGTAACATGGTGATTAATTTTTGAAATAATAATGGTAACATTTTCAATCAAATCTTGTGATTCAATTAATGGTAAAAAGTCCATTCATTTGTGAAAAATGAGTGGTAACATGGCCATTCAAATTGTGTGATTTAATGCATGGTAAAATGAAAATCATTTGGGAAACCAGAATTGGAACATGGTAATTCAATAGTGTGGTTTAAAGAGTGGTAATACAAACATTAATTTTTGAGATTCAAATAGCAAAACAGAATTCAAACATGTGTAATTCCATGGGGATACATCAGATTCTAGCATGGACCAAAGCATGTATAGAGTAACGGGCATCAACAGAACTCGATATTTTACATGGCTATATAGAGAATATTTTATATTTTGATAAATTTTTTACTTGTTCATTATAGTTATTATTATTACAACTACATACACTATTATTTATTGGATTTGTTTTAGATACTATTGGTGGTGGCCTACTGAGTTTTACTATTACCATATTTGGTCTTCTTAATCAGTATCATAAGAGACTTTATTGTTGCTAGACATGATAAGGGAAAAGACCCTGGATTAGATTACTGATTAGGGATAAATCATGGATGAGGAAACCTACCATGGTTTTCAACCCTTTGGTTAGTCGTTAGTTTCTTTAATTCTGTTTCATTTTAGACACATTGGCACTCACATTAGCATGGAATTATTTTATTTCAATTGAATACTTTATCTAATTTTTGGTTATATTGTGACATTTGTTTATTTATGGTCATATACAATTATAGATTTGTTTATTTATTTCTAAGGGGTTTTTAAAATAATAATACAAGGTATATTATTTTCTTGATCAACTTAACAGACCATCACTACTTGTCTATATCCTCTAGCATATGGGTAGGTACGTTTGAGATCATGTGATGAACCCACTCGGGGCACTATTGCCTGGAAGATTGGTTGAGATATTACAATATTTCATCAAAGGTTATTTCTTTTCTTCTTATTTTGTACTACTATTTGGGAAAGGTATAAAGGATTAAAGTCAAAGTCAGGGCACGGTAATGAGCATGCATAGGGGGGGTTTAAAAATCATGTATGGGGAAAACCTGAGTACTCTCGGCAGGATTGTTGTTATTATTGTTTGGTGTTACAATCGAATATTATTTCACCTTGGGAGACAGAATTTTAATGTTATGTGATGTTTTTATCTATGATTTTATGAGAATAAAATTTTTTCCTCATATGATAGGATAATTTAGTTTGCATGCATAATTCTATGCACTAAGGGTTATTGTGACATGCACCATTTTAGGAACGCATGAAAAATGTGTTATGGGAATTTGTTGAACTTGATTTTTTTTATTTTCTTGTTAAATTGAAATTAAAATGGTTCCTTAACTGAAATTAAAAAATAGTTTAAAATCATTCTATATGAGAATAATTAAGTGTCTAAATGAGAAATATTAATGTGGAAATGAGTTTACCCTTGTTAACTAAGAACAAGGTGTATGATGTTTAATGGTAGTGATAAAACCTTGATTTTGATCATGTGGCGAGACATAGAGAAAATTATTTTTTTTGAATTTTTGTGACTATTAACCTTATTTAAATGTTATAATGTTATGTATTGATTCATAAGACATGTGTTTGGCATTATGGAGTTATGATTCTCTGAATATTCGTGTTTATAGGACTACAGAGTACATAGTTTTGAATGATACTCCAAGGGTGGAACTCAAGGAACCAATTGTGACAGTTAAAGGAGTGGGGGAGTAGTTTTAGGGGGAAATTGCACACATTATGAAATTTTTGGAAGGGGACCGAAGGTGGGTTGTGAAAATCATGTTGGATCTGACAATGGAGTTTCAGTTGCAGCACCCTATGACTTTTACTAGAGATTATGCTCTTATGGGAGATGAGTTTTGACATGTATCCATCAAGATTATAGTTGAACATCTGGTGAATCTTACTAATAAAGGGTTTAGGGTAAATTCTTATTTGATATTAGGACCATTGGAGCATTGGTGGGTTATTCTTATGAAAAATGGGCATTCTAAAAGAATGCGATGGAAGGAATTTTTTGAGATGTTAATAGAGAAATCTTATAAAAAGATAACGATGAAGGAGAATGTAGTAGAGTTTATGCAGCTTACTCAAGGGAGAATTTCGGTGATTGATTATGCTAGATGTTGCATAGGTTTTTGGTTCTTTTCTCCACCAGTTTCAGGAGATGAGGTAGCTACTAGTAAATGCTTTTCAGATGGAGTTATATTATAGATTACGTCAAAAGTCAATCCTTTTCGATTAAATAACTTTTCAGAGGTGGTGGATGAGACTCTCAAAAATAAAGGGAACATAAGGGAGTATTCCAATGATGGATAAATATATACTAATGGAAAACCATATAGTGTTACTTATGAGAGAAAGAAGATCCATTATTAAACATTTATCCATGGTAGTGGGAAGTAGATTAAAAAGGGAGGAGGGTTGGTTCCACAGGTTCTTACGGGTTGAATCTGTCATCAGTGTGGTGGGATGAGAAATTATCATAAGAAATATCCCAGAACACCAGTGGAGTGCTGATCTTGCTGAATGATGGTACATCTAAATAGGTTTTTCCAGAACCCTTTGTAGGAATTAGTAGATAGGGGAGCTAGAAAGAACAAGGGTGATGAAAGGGAAAATTCAGTGCCATTTTAGTTTGGAAGTTGGAGTTATACTAAATGAGGTGATAGAGGTAGCACACATGGTGCTTATGGGAAAGAGAAACCATATAAATAGAGTGGTTCTACTCATTGGGTTACACAAAATCCTAGAGAATAAGGGAAGGAAAACTACATGTGATGCATCATACACTAGTGGAGTGTGAGAATGGACCATCGATAGTGATAGGTACTATTCTAATAGATTTTATTTTAAATAGTTCATTATTTTATATGGGTTCCTCTTATTCCTTTATATTGTCATAATATGGTAATGGTTTGATCCTGGAAGTGGAGTTTTTGAACAGAGTAATGGCTAAAGATACACCATTTGGTATATAGTCTAGGGACATCGGCCGGTGTAAGGGATGTTCTCTTGAGATCAGGGAGTATTTTATTCTATGTGATCACTATATTATTGATATGATACACTTTGATCTAAATATTAGTATGGAATGGCATGTTTCATACTGAACCCACATTGATTGTTACCATAAGAGAGTGATGTTTACATATCATAAGGGTAAAAATTAAATTCACCATGGGAAGTGGGATTTCCAAGAAGATAGAGCAGGGGAAATTACTCATGAAATGTGATAGATCATATCCCAAGGTTATAGACATTTTTTGGATGATGATGGTGTTATGCATTATGTATTACCATTAGTGGTGGAAGTGTTTGAGAATGTCATTCCTGAATACTTCTCTCGGATACAACATGATAGGGATGTGGACTTCACTACTGAGCCCATGCCAGGTTATTATCTTGTATCTATTCCACCATACTGAATGGAACTGACTACATTCAAGATATCAAGACTCAGTTGGGGGAGTTAAAGTATATGGATTTATCCATCCAATTAGGTCTCACTGGTTATCTATAATTTTATTTTTCAATGAAGTCTAATGGGATATTAAATGTTTTTGTTGATTATCGAGAGATGGACAATATGAATGTGAAGAACTGATAATCTCATCCACATATCATTGATCTGTTTGACCAGTTGAAGGATCTTGTGTGTAATCAATGATAAACTTATAATTGGGGTACCATCAATTATGATTTTGGACATCTGATAAACCTATGACTTATTTCAAGAGTAGGTATGTCCTTTATGAGTTTTATTCGTAATTCTGTTTGGGTTGTAAAACACACCATTAGTGTTTATGAACTTGATGAACATGATCTTTCTTCTGTATATGGATCTATTTCTGGTGGTGTTTTTGAATAAAATCTTGGTTTACTCTAACACTCATGACAATAATTCCCAAAAACTTTACATCATCTTGGGTACACTAAGAGAAGATTTTCTATATGCCTAGATATTTAAGCGGTGATGGCGTCGGGAGATCTGCATATCGAGAGGACCTAGGCAGCGATGGCTGTAGATATGGTGCCTCCCCCGCCAGAGGGGGAGGGACCCCTCGGAGTCTGGCCCACCTTCTCTCTTTTCCCTAATTAGAACCTCCTCCCGTCATTCCCTGAAATTGAGATCTGCCCTAAAGTCCCCGATTTGCATTTGGGATACCCTAATTTGGCTCTTTCTCTATCGGAGTTCTCAGAAGCTTCGACACTCCTCAAAAAGACCTTGGTGGCCCGTTTCAGGAACAGCCGTCCTTTGGTCGATGCTTTCGATAGATTCGTGTTTGGTTCCTGGGGCTTATAGGATCGCGCTATCGTCAGGCTTCTCGACAAACACCATTTTATGGTTTGCTTCTCATCAGAGGAGGACCTGATCCAAGCTTGGGCCAGAGCTCCTCGCACCTACAATGCCTCTCAGTTCAACCTCTTCCGATGTTCCTATGACATTCATATGAATCGGGATACACCATCAACTGCAATTTGGGTAAGATTGCCTGGTCTCCCCCTTCCTTTTCAAAACCCCTCCATCATTCGAATGCTAGGAAATTTGGTTGGGCGTTTCTTGTGTTCGGATAGCTGCACCAATTCAGTGTGTCACCCGATATCACCATGCATATGTGTGGAAGTGGATGTTTCTAACCCTTCGGTCGACTGGCTGTGGATCACACTAGGGGAAACGTTTCGCTGTAGACAATCAATGATTTTTGAATCCAGGCCTGACTATTGTTCTTCCTGTCAACGATTTTGGAATTCACAATCGGTATGCTGCTGAAGCCTTTCTCATCATGGGTGGGTGGGTGGGGGGGGGGGGTTTCTCCCACTACTTAGAGTGAGTCTGGACTGCCTGCAGGGCCCGAGGGTGTTTCCTTGTATGTGGAAGAAGAGTATAATCAGCCATTCCAGAGAGAGAATTCAACAGTGGGTTTTGATCCAAGGGTTGCAGATAAGGAGGTTCCCTAGAAGGATTTAATGGATGCTCAACTGAACCCAAAAGTCTCTGATATTGTCAACTGCTTGAAAAAGGACTTGGGTATTACCAGTTCTTCTGGAGGAATTTTTGACAGAAGGGCTGGGGGCAGCGTGAAGGATGGTTTGGTTCAGAAAGTGGAAGGGCACAAGGAGAGGGAGGTGCACTTGGACGGTGCTATGGGCTTGTCGCTGATTCCGCTCGAGGATGATTCCGTGATTGGTGATGCAGAAATAGCCTTGGGTGAGGATCCCAAAATCTTGGTGTTGGATGAAACTCTAATTAATTCCCAATACATGGGTCGTGGATTTGTACATCCAAGAGGTCCAGCTATATCAGTGCAGGCCATGCAAGACAAACCTTCCTATGATGAGAGGGAAAAATCTGGATGGAGTTTCAAAAATTCTAAAAACCAGTTTGCTGTGTTGGGAGATGGTGAGGGTCATGCTCCCAGTGAAGCTATTGCGATGGAGGATAGTACCGGTGAGGAGTATTCTAAGGGAGGGGAGGTCTCCCAAGTAGAGGATTCAGCTTCGGACTCCCCTGGTGAGTCAAAAAAAGTGGGGATTGCTGAGGAGTATTTTAGATCCTCTTCAAGGAAGGGAAAAACACCATTATAGATTCAGAAGGTTTTATCAAACATACCCGGAGGTCGCGCCCAAGGAAAGACTATTCCAGCCTACCCAGTCCTCTAGTGACAAGGTCTTCAAGCAAAGGTAATCCTCATACAAAAACATGTAATGGTGCTAGAATTCCCGTGAGGGTGGCTGTGGTGGTTAAACCTCCCCTGGAAGGGGTTTCACACCCTCCTGGGCTGCAGAGTGAGGATATGCGATCTACTCAGACTCATGGGAATCAGCGAGAGGTGGATACTCTTTTTGACTACCAGAGAAAAATTTCTTCGGTGATGAATCACATGGACCTTCTTCTTCACTCGGATGAAGAAATGGTGGATCAAGTCTTAGATATTAAGGCTCCTCAGGATGTCATCAACCAAATGGTGGGGAAAATGCTTAAAGTGGAAACGACAAAGGGGCAAGGTAAATGGATCGATAGGCAGAAGTGCATCTTGATTAGAGGTTTCAATATGGAGAAGATTAACTTGGATGAATATATGCAGTCTTGGGACATATTGGCGGAACATTATGAAAACATCTTGAAGGCCGATCCTAGAACTCAGGTAAGCTCTATACCCTAGATAATGTTTAGGGAGTTTGATTCTAATCAGATCAAATTGTTCTTCAACAAAAATGTCATATCTTTTGGGGATTAATCTGTACTACTGCAAGGGTTCTCACTTCCCTTTAAAAGTGTTTCGAAATAAAAAAATATGATATTGTATTGGATTGGTACACTTTTTGAGTCACATAATCTCTAAATAAGGTGTTTTGGTGGACTCGTAGAAGTTTTAGGTAGTAGTTTTTTGGGAGAATGTCAAGAATGTTTTCGGTATCCAATGATTTCTGGGATTAGATGTATATTACTGGATATTCAGCCAAGACTTTTCCCATTTTATAGCAATTATTTTGGTATTTACCAATAGGGTATCAAGTTTGAATGGATGGAGACTTACGAGAAAGACTTATAATATTTGAAGTAGAATTTGATGTTGGTAAAAAAATTTCTCCAACCTGAGACAAGTGAGGAGTATAAGATATATCATGATGAATTTGGGATTAGAATCAATGTTATAATGATGTAAGGAGGTTGAGTCATAGTGTTTGGGTCTCAGAAGTTGATACCACATGAACAGAACTACCCTACTCATGACCTTGAGCTAGCGGTGGTGATTTATTCTCTTAAGTGTTTGCGACACTACATTTTTTTGTGAATAGTTTAAAGTTTATATTAATTACAATATCATGAGGTATATATTATAATAATTTTATTTAAATATTAAGTAAAAGAGATGGGTTGAGTATATGCAATTTTTTAATTTGAGCTGACATATACATAGGGGAAAGGAAATAGTGTGGATGAATCCTTGAGCAAAAAATATCAGACTTAGATGATTCAAAAATCTGGTACAAAGTTGAAGATGGTGACCATCCTCATTGAATTGAATATAGTATTTAAGGAGAGTTAGAGAAAGATGAACCTTATATTAGTTGTAGTGGATACTACATTTTTGTGATGGATATAGTATATGAGGTATGAAGATCTGAAGTGTTTGAACTTGAGGGAAATCCTCTAAGTTGGGAAGTCACTTTCAGATTAGAGCATATATGATAATGAGATAATCTATGTCAAAATTCTGGTTGGTGTTCCCAAAAGCATTCAAAAGGTGATTGCACATGAATATCATGAATCAAATTAAGCGATACTTCCAGTTATGATAAAAATAACTGTGACCTATAATGAATGCCTTGGTGGCTAGAAATGAAGGAATATATAGCATGGTTTGTGAAAAGATTATTAAACTTTCCGCAGGTGAAGGTGGAGCACATATGACCTGAACGTTTTCTGGAGCTATTTCCTATTTTGAAAAGGATGTTGGGAGACATGATAATGGATTTTCTGTTGGGTCTTCCAAATACATTTAGTATGAATGATTCTCTTTGGGTCGTTGTGGATCGACTGGTGAAGGTGGGGAATTTCTTTCCTATATAATAAAACTTTATAATATATTTATTTGGAAAACTGTATGTTTTTGAAATAGTTATTCTTCATAAGGTACCAAAAATAATGGATTCAGAACATGATTTGAACATTAAATCATGCTTCTGGAAGGGAATCTAGAAGGTTCATGGTATGCATGTTTTATTAGGTATATCTCTTCACCCATAGTAATATGGTCAATCAAAAGGTAATATATAGGTTTGTGGGGGATATGTTATGGGAATTTTCGCATAATTTTGGCGTGTCTTTGGAGTATAAATTATCTTTAGTGGAGTTTTACTATAAAAACAGTTATCAGGATACTATACAGATGACACAATATGAGGCTCTTTATAATTGGCTATGTAGATCAAAATTATTCTAGATAGAAGCAGGTGATTCAGAGTTGTTGGGACTGAGTATTATGGAGGAGACATTGGCATAGGTGTAGTTTATTTGAGAACTTATGGCTATGGCTCAGAGTAAACAGACTTCATATACTAATAGGAAGAAATTACCCCTAGAGTTTACATAGGGAGATCATGTATTATTTTAGGTGTTACCTAACTTGGTTCACCACATGGTACAATGATAGGGAATGAAGGTTCCAGGTTTGTTGGACCTTTTGATTCCATAGAGAGAATCAGTCTTATGGAATACACATTGGATCTTCTATTAAAATAACGTGTCTGGAATGATGTTTTCCATGTGTCACAATTATGGAGGTATCACCCCGACCCTTCCCAGGTGATTGTTGTGGATGAGGTTGACCTGGTGATAGTTTTTTTGGAGGATAATCTAATATAGGGTCTATATCATAGTGATAACATGTTGTGGGGAAATACCATGACTATAGTTCATGTATTATTACAACATGGACATGTATAGGAGGTAATATCAGTAATGGAAGAAGATATGAGGGATCATTGTCTTGAACATTTTGGCTTAGGATCTTAGAAAAGCATGGATATGGAACTTGAGGAAGGTTTTTTCTAAGGTGGGGAGGTTTTAATATCCCTAACTTTTTTTAGATTTATCTTGGCCATAGTTTTGGGTAAATGTTTTTTATTTAAGTATATTCCATTAGAGTTATGACTTTGGGTGTTTTGTGGTGTAGTTTTAAGAAAAATATGAGAAATAGGGGTTATGCTCATTTGGCACAAGGTTAGGATAAAACGCTCTCCAAACCAATAAAATTGTGCGAACCCAAGTAGAGGGGATTCACATGATTGGAACATATTATAAAAAATTGTGAACTCAAACCCAAAAAACTATTAAATCACTGACAGTAAGGATTTGCACAGATGGCACAAGGTTTATTCAAACTGTGTGCCCCTACCCAGAACAATGTGCATGCAACTTCATTTTATCTGATAAGTAATTTTAAATTCTCCTAAACTCTCTAAATACATCATATTTGAACTAGAATTGGGACGTTAAATTTTTCAAGATTTTTAGAGATTTTTAGAGAGATTGTAAGGTTATTTGACTTCCATCATTTAAGATTCAAAGCCCAAAACAAAGATCCTCTCTTCTCTTAATATCTGCATCTCATCTCAATACCTATCCCATTAATTCTTCTCTATTATCTTGGTCTTTCAATGTAATTTATCATGTCTTTCTTCATATATAATCCAATTTGATGATATCTTGATCTAGAATTGTAGATCTAGATCTATATTCATAAGAACATAACAACTTTGATCTCTATCCGGGGTTTTAGATTCAAAATCCAATTTACGTCATTGTACTGCTTGAATTTTTGGAAATTATGTTAGGAGAATAGACATATACGAATCAAGGTAGGTGTTCTATTATTCCAAATCTCATATTTTTTATATTGTTATTTATATATTATTGTAAAATTTCTTGGTTTAATTAGAAATTGAAATTCTAAAGTGAATTTAATTAATGTGGTTGATTAATTGATTGAGGAGTTAGGGATTTGATGGAAAAATGGAATTGGGGAATTGGATAATTAATAGAGAAATTTATTCTCATGAAATTTAACAGAGTACTTGAAGAAATAATTTTTTAATTAATTCTTAGCATGTCAATGTATCTCAATTAGGGTTGTTAATTTCTTGTATAATTAATTTATGTGTGAAAGATATGATTTAACAAATGTTATGATTTTGTGAATAGTAACACCATCACACATTTGTGAAATGAGAATTGTAACATAGATATTCAAATTGTGTGATTAAAAGAATAGAAACATGGTTATTTAGATTGTGTGATTTAATGAATGGTAACTCATTTATTTATTTGGAAAATAATAATTATAACATGGTCATTAAATTATGTGATTTAGTAAATGGTAATATAGTCATTCATTGTGAAATAAGAATGGTAATGTAGATATTCTAGTAGGTGGTATTAATTTTATATTGATCAGATTATGACATGGGATGATGCTAGTGTTGAGACCTGAGTATCTATGAAAATAGAGGTTTTTTGTGGTTAAGTAACAAATATTTATTAATTTGATAAAGTTATTATTAATAAATTATAATTATTCTTATTATAATTGAATACACTATAATTGACTGTATTTGATTTTGACCCCATTGGTGGTGGTCAACTGAGTTGTACTCACACCCAATTGGGGTTTCTTGATCGGTACCTGAAATGACTTTATTATTGCAAGATAGGCTTAGGGAAAATAACATGTATTAGATTTTTTTGGGGGATGAAGATACTATGAGGTAAACCGACATGTTTTGGGACCCTCTTTGGAGTTATTATTTTTTTACATTTAGATTCATTCTATACACATTGACATCACTTTGGGATGCCATGTTTCTTGTTTAGTTGAATATTCAACCCCATGTTTTGGTTATCTTGTGAATTTTGTAATGATTATGGTCATATATGCTTCTGAATATGATTATTTATTTCCTATAGTGTATTGCTCTGATAAAATAGGGTATAGTTTTCCCATGATCATCTTAAAATACCCTCAATACTAGTTGATATCCTCTAGTGCCTGTGGAGGCTCACTTGTTTTCAAGCAACCAATCTTCTTGGCACACCGTTGTGTGGCCCCTAGGATAGTATGTTAGAACAAGATTGTGGGTGACTGAGAGATGTTTAGTTACCACAAAATCATAAATGAAATAGGTGAGAAATGTGTCATTTATATACTCTGAAATGATGTCAATATGATTAAATTTTATTTCAAGACCCCTTTATTAACATTAAAGAAATTATGCAAGAAGATATACATACCTGATTTCATACCATTTCACTAGAACTATATCATCTATTGGTTGTTCTGTGAACAATTTTAAATTCCACCCATACTCTATGAAATGAATATAGAAAATGTGTTTTTTTCGAATCACAAAATACAATTTTAACAGATCATAAGATCCAAAATAGAGTGAAGAGTCTTTTAGTATGTCTCTAATTATTTTCAAAAACTATTATAGTAAGAACAATTAATACATTATTCATAAAAATCTATATTCTAAATTGATACATTAATCTCTATAACCTCATTCAAAGATCAACATAAATTATTTCATAACTGGATAAACATATAACTCATACAAAAGAAATAAATGCAAAGAATTAGAATAAAATTAATTGGTTTTCCAATATGAAGTTATAATTAATCTCCCTAACAATATAAAGTATCTCTTAACCTTCATATATGAATCATGTGAATACCTTTTTCATGTAATATAGTGAAATATGGAAATAATATGAATTACCGTAAAACCTTTTTGAAGACATGAATTATTCCTTATTTCATAAATAAAAAAGATATTATTGGATATATTACATAAATCAAAAAATGTTTTAGGTTCAATCAATGATAGAATATTCCACTTTTTCAATGAATCATTAATCAGTTCCAAGGTAGTCAGTTCTATCCAATTTAATTCATTCATAACATTAATCTCATCATCCAAACAAAATTATATAAGCCTCAAGAATATATTAAGGGTAATATTTCCCAAAAAAATATGTTTTATATGAACATAAAAATTCTATTGAATCAAATTTATTGGTATCATTTAGAATTTGATTTCAAATCCTTCAGAAAATAGAAATATAAAATAATCCTTGTAAATATTATAACTAGGTTATCATTGATAAAATATTCATTGGAAATAACTAATGAATCCAAAGACAAATACAATAATCTTTCCTCATTTTATATGGTATTATCATAAATTTCATCATATTTTGTTACCTTATTTTGAGTTATACTCCATGGATGATTGAGATATTAATTTTCATAGTTCCAAATCTCCTTATAGTTTAATCATTGTAAATTAGAAAAAAAAACTATACCCTTGAAAGAACATGATCGATGTCCTTTATTTACACACATATAGAAAAATATGATTCCTTTTAATAAAGTACCATGTTGTTTCATTCCACAATTTTAACAAGTTAAAAAATAAAACTTTTATCTTATTTCCTTTGTCTATCTTTTTTCTTGCCACCGTATTGTTCTCGTGCTTCCCTCCAAGGATAAAATTCTTATATTATTATTTATTTGTCTTTTTAGAACATTATATGATGTCTTCATATAATGAGAATGTTTACAAGACTAGTTTACTTTAAATGGTTGTCTTAAACCCATTATAGAAATGATGAATATTACATATTGGGTTATTTTCATTGATGTGATCCCCATTACTTTTACTAGGATCAATTTCAAATTAATGGAATACAATAGATTGGATCATATCATCACGAATCATAATGTATAATCCAAAATATAGTGAGACATAAAACTAATAATATATGCATAGCTAATCTCATCATCATAATTACAGATTATTTTGGGATATCTATATTTTGAATTCATTATAATTATTTGTAAATAATATTTGAATTATACTAAGAATATCCCACAAGAATATCAAAATAGTTGTGTAGTAAACCCATTTTTCATCCAACATGTGATAATTGAGTCAATACAAATGGAACATTTTAGGAGTTATTTCACCTAGGTACTTATGTGATAGAACCATTTCCACATTTAATATCCATAAAGGGATGAATTTCAAGAAAAATAACATAATAAATACCATAAAAATCCCATCTAAAATTTCTTTATAGTTTTCTAAAAATTTTGTCTTAGAATTATGGTCCATATTCTAGGCTTTCATAAATCTAATTTAATGGTATATACTAAACATCCTCTAACAAAAATTGTAATTACCCCAACTTAAATTTCCTGGAGACATTTTCTTATTTATAAAATTTTTAGAATATATATGTAAATGCATCCTCAAGGAACAAATTGTCTAATAGTCTTAGTAAACAAGATACATTCTTGATTTCCACACTACATTTAAAAATACAAATTACAAGATATTTTTTTAAATGACCTTATTCCCTCTAGAATATCATTTAATATAAAACACTGTATAATCCCGAGGTTCCTATAGAAAGGAAAAAATGGGTGATCTCAAATGATCAGTAAGGGTTAAGTACAATTGAATCAATAACAAACCATTATATAATAATTAACATGAAAAAGTAAATGATTTCGCACACATGCCTTTTAAATAACCTTACTGAATGAATACTTGTGCAACAATAATTATTCTATGTTAAAATACTAAAACACATTAAATTAAATCAATAAGTAAACCATAATATGGATATAATAAAATATGATCAAACAATTCCATATAAATAATAACATGATCTTGAAACTAGACCACATGTATTCTAACTAATCTAATAATCAAATGGTATATCCATAATAATGGAATGAATAATATCAGATTTATTAACTATAAATATATTTCCAAAAGATAGTTACTATAAATTTATATCCTCAATAATGTTTATCTATGTGGATAGAAACACATCTTATTTCATTAAAAATGCATATCATGAGACTATCAATGAATCAAGGTGATTTCATTAACTAATCTCTTTTAACACATGGACCCTATATTTTCTTTATTTTAGTTATTTATTGAGGATGTATCAATATTTTTATCTTTAATTTTGAGTCCTCAATGTGTTTTTTTTTCATTTTTAGAGATTTTTTGTGTTTTTTATCCATGTGCATGGAATCTATGCATGTTTTGGAGGGGACTAGTGTGGATGGTTATTGGTGATGCCATTTGATGTTCAAATTCAAATAATTTTTTTTGAATTTTGTGGTCTATGAATAGTTTTTCCAAAACCATGAATGTAAATTATATAAAAATATGATATAATTTTGGTGTTTGGGATAAGGCGCACAACTTGTTCACATTTTATAGAAACGAGTAGCAATAATGTGTTAGTATATATAATTTTAACAGAGGTGATTTGAATAGTAGAACACAGTTTATTAATCCTTGTGGACATCATATGTGGAAGTCCTCCAATTATTGTATGGATTTAATCGTCGGTACATGGTTTGGAAAACCATGCAAAAAAACCATTCGTGTTTCCCATGTTCTTATAAAAGATGAAATTCCTCTTTCCCCACCCTCTTTTTAACCCCATTCAGAGTTTTTATCCCCCATTTTGTCTAGGTGAACCATGGGCCTCCTAAAACCTCTTCATCCTTGGATCCTGTGCCATGTTTTATTCTCTCCCAATAAATCATGGTGAGTAAGTATTGGTATTTACTATCTTTTCCTCATCTTCTACTCTCCCTATTATTTTTCTTGGTTCTTCCTTGGTGGGGGGTTTTTCATGGAAAAATCTTAGAGTGAGTATAGCCTTATTTTGGTCAATCAATCTGATGTTAGGCTATAAAAATTGTCTCTTATGATTATTTATTCAATATATTAGATTATTATTATGGACACAATATATTGAGGTAGGTGTTTCAATCCATTTCATTTCTAGAACATTCCATTTTATTCGTGGGTAATTTTATTTAATCTTAAAATGTGTTGAGGAAGGTTATGATGAGTTTTTTTATAAGTTATAGGGTTATTATATTGGAAATTTTCTGAATTTGAGTTTCCATAGGACTTCATCAATTATGCCTATATATATGAATGTATTGTGTTCAATGAAAATACAATTGAACAATTTAAAATGAAATTGGGAATTTTTGATTATTTCATGGTTCAAATAGACTTTCTTAATTTTCCATATATTATTAATTGTGTTTTTTGTGTGGTGGTAATTCATTTTTGTAGGTTAATACTCATGTGTGAGTTATTTTGATTGGTGGAAAATATAGTTTTGAGTTTTTTAAATGGTGTTTTGGAAACATATATGCTTTTTGATGGGTGTTCTATTGGATTTTCTTGTATCTATACAAAAATGGGGTACACATATAAATAGGTCAAAAATGATAATTTCTCTATATTGAAATTTCCACTTTTAAAAAAGAATTTGAAAACACTTTTCTACCTTCAATATTCCATTCCATATCCCTATTTATTTCAAATGGTTCTCCTAAAACTAAAATGAAAACCAATGATGATATTTGGTTCCCTGATTACCGCTAATTTTTTTCCAATCATGTTACCAACCATTTATCCCATTGGGATCTTTAAAATGTATCTTTAGTATTAGATGGAAAAGGAATATTTCAAACCTATTGAACACAAATTGTGTTTTTATCTTTATCAGAAATGTTTTTTGTAAATGGAATTGATGTTTTAAATGTGCTAACCCAGTTTATTAATGTAATTGTTTTATAAATTTGTTTTGAAAATCATATAATGTGTATTCCCAGAAAGCACATTAAATTATTCTATGTGTAATGTGAACCTCAATAGTCATACTACCGATGCGAGGGCCTTAGCATAGTTGGTTTTAGAGTTTTGGCATGATATTAATGGAAGAATCTATGGTTTATGGGTAATTACAAGTGTCTGATGACCTCCTCATGATGCATTGTACTATTATCATGGGTTTTCTGGGTGTCATAAAGGGGGATGAGTGATGTTTGATTAATGATCCTGATTACATGGATTGATACCCATGGATAGAGGATGGGCCAGGTGGTATTTGACACAAGTGAGGCTAGTTTAGAATAACTAGTTGGTTATTAACAATTAATCTACAATATTAGCCGATAGGTGGGTTTGAACTGAGAACATTAAGAGACTAATTCTTGTATTTTTAGGAAATTTACAATATTACTACCAACATGTTTTTATTTTTTTAATTAATTTGGTTTATTTTATATTTCATATTTGCCTACATTCCCCTATGTCATTTACTATTTTTGATTATGTAACATGGTACTCATCTTGGTCTGGATTTACCTTCTATTTAGGCCCTATTTGGGTAATGTTACTTCATGGAATTTGGTTTTCCAAAATGGGTTGTAAAAAATAAAAATGGGATTTATTATTCATTTTTTATAAAAATTGAATCTTATTAAATGAATTTCAAACAAGATTTTTTGGATTGTTTGATGAAATTAAATGTATATATTATGTGGTTCCTCCCTATTGATTTTTTTTATGCTCATTACCTACTTCTGTCATTTGATGTTATTAAACCAGGGCTATCTTTCAGATTCTACATTAGTTCAGGTTGACCTATGGAGCAAGATGGTCTTATGAATGATGGTGTTGAAGTTGTAACATAAAGGTTATCTAGGCCTAGTTTGGATTCGTTATATTTTTTATTTTAGTTTATTTGGTTCACCTACTATTGTATTTGGATATGTTTGTAATTTTTTAGATACATGGTTTGTGGTTCCTTTCTATGTAATCTATTTTGACTATTGGTATTAATTTATTATTGGGATAAATCATTCCCACAATATTTTTATTGATGTATGGAACTATTTTAGAGCCCGGGAGAATTAGGAGATCCTCTCGTGCCTTTCTAGGGGCTGGGTCCGGTGTTTGATTGGAGGTAATACCATCATGGTTCATAAAATAATTATATAAGAGAATTACATTTCTATTTTGGGGTATTATGTAGTTTATAAGTATTTTTTTCAGAACAAAAGAGGTATTTATGAGAATATTTTCATTAAATCTTGCTAGTTTGGATTTTCGAGTTAACACTAGTAGTCATGGATTTTTATCTGTTGATTTGTTTTTTGTGTTTACATCATTGGTGTTGTTTTGGGGAATGATAATGGTAGAGATATTATGTTGTGAAGTGATATCACATGGAGTATCCACCCATTGGGAACCTGAGTATATGGTTAAATATTCTTCTATTGGTTGATACTTGCTCAAGGCGTGTTATGAAAAAACTTGTTATCAGGAAATGCATGGCCACTAGTTTCTTATATTTAAATATTTAGTTTTTTTTATGTATTGGATAATTTACTTTGGTGTTAATGGGTTATTAATGGAAAATGGTTTTTTAAAAGGATTTTAAAATGAAATATTATTTTGACCTTTGTGTTGTTTTAAAAGTGGAGTTGAATGTTTTAAAAATGAATTTGATAGTGAAATTGTAATTTCTAAAAGTGTCCTCACTATAATATAGTTTTAAATATTTAAATGAAATTGTGGATTTTGTAATTGGATTTTTTTAAGATTTTTTGTTTATCGTATTGGTTTTCAAGTTTGAAATTTTCTTTTTGGTACAATTTTTAGTTTATTTTTATTTTGTTTTTTGTTTTTATATTAATATAGTATACCATATAGAATGGTATCAAAGGTATCTTTTGAGTCACAAATAGTTTATAATGATTCCCTAACTCTTAATGGGGTTGTAGAGTTGGGAACTTCTCGAATGCATCCAATATTCCATGGGGAACATGGTATTCTAGAGGCATTAATGTGGATTGATCAAGTTGAATATGTTTTCATGTATTTGAGAAATCATGAATCCATGAGGGTGAAATGTATTTTGGGTTCATTTGAAAGTCTATGTTTGGACATAAGGGTGGTGATATCCTTGTCTTAATTGATTGTTTGGATGTCATGTGATGTTATTAGGACAACATTTATCAGATGGTTCATATATTAGGAGGTAAAGTAAATGAATGATTGAGAGCACTTGGGTGTTAAGAAAAGAAAATAGATTATGGAGTCCACTATTTACCATTTCAAAGAGTTTGTCTCTTTATTTCTAGAGGTATAATCACATGATCTTCTAAATGATTCTCTTATCATTTTGGGGTTTTTACCAGATATTAAGTAGTTATTTCTATCTTCATGGTATGTTTAGTTTGAGAAGACAGTTTATGAGGTATTTCTGGATGAGTTCGTTCTTGGGGCTCTATCACTTGAAGTTGGCAGCTTATTCTCTC
Source organism: Viscum album (assembly GCA_963277665.1). NCBI lineage: Eukaryota > Viridiplantae > Streptophyta > Magnoliopsida > Santalales > Viscaceae > Viscum > Viscum album. The sequence goes on along the minus strand of OY728156.1, from coordinate 387,121,776 downwards.
TTGGTACTTAAGAAGGTTCCATATCTTATAAGATGAATATCCCAAAGTATGCTATTACATAAAATCCTAATTTGGTGGTTCAATATTCTAATAAAGTAGACAATTATCTAGTGTGCATCCATTGTGGTTGGGTCTAGTATTCAATGTCATCTTAATTTAATCTTTCTACAGCTTAAAAATTGTGTGGAAATTTGATTCAGTTAAAGATGTTTAACCAATAGTATTTATTGAAAATGTTTCCATGGATAGAGGTCTTAATCACCTACTTTCCAGGAAATATATGTTTCAAGGTTCCATGGATCCATCCATTGGACCTGAAGTGATGTAGTTCATGCAGTCCAGACTAGTTGGCTATCGGGGTGTTGTCCCACCTTTTTTCTTTCATTTTCAGAGTGTGGGTTTATGTTTTCCAATTTTAAATATCTTTTTGTTATAATATCTTTTAATATTCAATGGTATTTTTTTGTGTAGTTATTGATGTTTTACCTTATAGTGATGAATATTTGAATAAATATACATCTTAGGGATTATGTTATTAGTTGGTGATCAGTTTGCAGACGTTCTTTTTATATTGAAATGATGAATTATGGTATGATCATGTGATTGGTTTAAGTTAATTTTAATGGGGCCCTATTGTGTTGGGAGTCTATTTGATGCCTTGAGTTTCAGTGTTGGTTTCATCATGATGGGTGTTATTTTGGTGGAATGGACCCATATTATTTACCAATCCTAATGTGTTTCTCCCTATCTATATTCCAAGGCCCGATTGGGTATGATTTATGGAGTTAAATTTTCACACTGAGGATCTCATTTTCACTGAATTTAGTTTAGTTTTTTTATGTTTTTGTTCTCTTCTAGACGGATGAGTTTTTGGGGGAATAATTTTTTTTGGTATAATTATCATCCACAAAACCTATTTGTACTTTTATTTTATTCCTTTCGTGAATTTTTATCTTCGTGTGGAGGTTTAGTTTGAGTCACTTTAGAAATTTTTTGATTTTTGTAAGATTTCATGTATTTTAGCTTTATGTATAGTTCATGTGTAAGGTTTGTAGGGGAACCATGTGGCTGGTTTAGGATGAGGGTATTTTCAATTAAAATTATTCTTACATGGATTGAATTTCATGGTATAATAGTGGATTTACCCAAACTATATGATTCCTTAGAGTAACTAAGTAGCCTTATTCTATGATAAGAAACATAGCTTGTGTATAGTTATGATAAACTATGCAGGAAGCATGCCATAGACTCTAAAATTTAAGAATATGTATTTTTTAACATTTTTTTCATTGTTTCCCAAACCATGAAACCATCCTGTGTTGGTTTCTTCCTCTTTTAGTAGGGTATAAATGGTTAGCGTATGCTCTAGAAAGCAATGGGGCTAAATCATGTGAGCTTACCTAAACATTTTAAGAACATGAAATTATTATTTTAACCCTCCCTCAGATTAAGATAATTTAGGATTCTTCTCACTGATTTATGGTAGGTGCACCATGGAGATCATAAATTCTCCTCTTCATTAGCTGTCCACCATGGTTGATGCTCCTATGAGCTTCTAAAGTGAGTTATTATTGGTCTTGGGTATACTTTACACCTATTATCCTCTTCATATTCTTTTCTAATGGTTCTTATTTAGTGGGGTTCCTTCATGGATGAATCCTAGTGTGATTTTTGGATTATGTTTTTTTGAATTCTATGAAGTTTGGGTTTGAAGATTTTCTAGGAAGCTTAGTTCATCCTTCTCTTGGAGTCTAGTTGTGCTATTATACTATTGAGGTAGGTATTTCTATCCATTTTAAATATATAACATCCAATTTTTTTTGTATTATTTCTAATTATTCATTAAATTGGATTCCTATATTTGTTATTAGTTTATTTGATAAATAATGGTGTGTTTATGAAGGAAATTTGGTGAAAGTTAGTTTCTAGAGGATTTCATTAATTATAACTATATATATGCGTGGAAGGTGTTTAATGAAAAAGAGAAATGGATATTTTAAAATTAATGTGTTTTTTTATAATTCTTTCCTTATTAGGATTTTTAAAATTCTGTTTCCAAAAATAATTGGTTTTTGTGTCTGGTTGTACTACTTTGTTGTTAGTTTATGCTCATGTGTGAGTTCTTGTGATTTGTGGTAAATCTAGTGGTGACATAATTAAATGGGGTTTTTGGTACATATATAGATTTATATTGGTGTTTTGTTGGATGTAGGAATATCCATATGTGAACATAGTTCACCTACTTATAGTATGAAAAATGAGAATGGATCTGTATAGAAATGTAGACCTTCAACTGCGGGTTAAAAAATACTTATCCCCGTCCCTTCATCACTTACATAACTCTATTGGATTCAAATGTTTATCCTAAAATACCAATGATTTCGAAAAGTATCATTGGTTCAAAAAAAAACCACTAATGTGGGCATCAAGAATGTTTCCAAAAAATTATACCATTTGACACATAAAAAAATTACAAGGGAATTAAATGAGATAATTCTCATTTAGAACTTTTTCAAAAAAATGGTGTTTTCATCATGGATTTTGAAATGTTTTTAGAAAATGGAATTGAGAATGCCAATGTGAATACATGGTTGGTACTTTTAAATTATTATAAAATAGTTTTTGAAACTCATATGATGTGTAAGGATGATTGGAAAATCAGATGATTACATGTGTGATGGGAACCCCTATGTTTTTTACTTCTGATGGGGCGTTCTTTTCATAATTAGTGTTGATGTTTCAGAAAGTAATCCACATGGAAATTTATGGGTTACAGTTAATTCCAATATTTATATGATCTCTTCAATCTACCTTGTATTATTATCATGGGTTTCATAGACATCATCTTGGTGGTAGAGTGATGTTTTATTATAGATTTTTCAAAGATGGATTCATGCCCCCTCAATAGTGGATTGGTCAGGTGTGATTTTCCTCTAGTGTGGCTATTTCATAGCATCTAGTTGGTTATTTAATATTTTTCTTCACAATATGATGGAAGATGGATCTTCATTTAGTATATCTTGGGATTAATTAAAGTAATGTTTAGAAAATGTAAATGATTTGAATCAATATGTTGTTATTATATTTCTATAACACATTGGTTATTTTTTATTTAGTTTTATTCTTATCTCCCCTATTATGTTCCCTCTATATTTAGTTCTGTTATATAACCTACTTTTCATATTGGATTAGATTTATGTTTATTTTATTTTCTATTTGTATAGTGATACTTCTAGGCATTTAATTTTTATAATAGGGTATAAAAGTATGAAATTTTTATTAGTTATTTAATGATAAACAACTTTTTCGATTAAATTTATTTCAAACTACTATTTTTGGGCTATTTGGGTAATGGTAATGTATGTATTTTGTGGTTCTTACCTATTGAGATGTTTCCTGCCAACAATATAACTATACTTCTCAGCATTCATAGTCCTGTGATATTTTGAAGGTTCATCTCAAGATCAAGTTTTCCTATGAGGTTGTCTAGTATTATAGATGTTGGTGACTAATAGGTGACATGAATATATTTTTTTCCCCAGTGAAGTTTGGTTGTTGTCTTATTTTTAGTTTCAGTTTTTTGTAGTTGTTATACAAAGATATCTTTATATTTATTTTAGTTCTTTGGTTTATGGTTCCTTGTTATATACACTTTTTGGTTTAATGTTATTTGTTTATTATTTGGCTAAATAATTTCCTCTAGATTATGTTTGAAGCTTGACAGTAGTTTGCAGCCCAAGAGAATCGAGAATGCCCCTCTGGCCATTCAATGTGATAGGGTAGGATTCATATCAGATAAAATCTTAACCTAGTACATTATATCTCTATTATATATATTTCATGTTGAAAAAATGTCACATATATATAATAATTAAACAAATTTGAAAAAAAATCACCTAATCATAATCTATCATTAGTAAGTAAAATGTATAGATTTATCAACATTTCAATAGTTAAAAAATAACATTAAAAGTAAAAATAATATGTAAGAATTGTATATGTTATAGTAAAAACTAATATCCCATACAAAAGAATATTTATAATTAATATAAATATATTTTATAATGAAAAATTATCCCAATTTTTTTGAAGAGAATGTTAATAATCACAAATGGATGTGGGATTTCAAAATAAATATTACCAATTGATAATTTTCTAAACAAATCCAATTGGGTGAAATAATTCAATTTGAAACATAAAATAAAAATGAATAATGATTAATTAATTATATTACATTTCAAATGTGTAGTATATACACCCTATAAAAGAAAATTGGAGTTTAATAACAAATAAGTCTCAATAGAATGTAAAAATGAGACGAAATCTTGTACTTCACGTGTCCTATTTGGTGAATGTGATTTAAAATCCTATGAAGTGGGTTTAAACATGTTATAAACTTATAAAAAACCACAATAACTATTATAAAATTATATATGATCATATTATAACATTTCACCACCTGTTTTTTTAATAATATGTTATTATTTTCATTATTTCGGGTGGTGATCACCTTGTTTTCTCATTAGTGTTTTTTATAGAAATTATAAATAATCGTTATATTATACAGTTATAAAAAATCCATAATAATAAAAATGATATAATTCATATATTTATAGATCAATTATACTTTTATAACCAACTATGAATTATGGTATTGAAAAATGAATTATGTTGCAATCATGTAGACGATATGCGATCCGTACACATGGGTAGACTTTTTATTTTTTAATGATAATTATGGAAATAAGGTATTTATTATTTTAACATAATATAAGGATCATAATATCATATATTACATATTATATACTTATATATATCATCCGTGTATTTTGGTGAAGAAAATAGAGTTACATCACTTCTTAAATGTGGTCGTCCACACATACCCGAAAGATGTTATCGTCTTTATGTCTAAAAAAATTATATAGTATCTATTAAGAATGGTTAATATTTCATGAAAATAATAATTATTTAATTATATCATGTATAATAATTTAAATTATTCTTTTTCACCTTCCATGTAATGTGTTAGTGAATTATGATTGGCATCACTTTACATGGCAGTAGTCCACTAGTCACACTAGCGACGTAATTGTGTCTCCTACAGAATGGAAAGTAAAAAAGTTATCTAAGATATAATTATTCTAGAGTTAAAATAATTTTATAAATATCATATATATAATTTAAAACCTTTACAATACCCATCCTTGATTGGTAGAAATTGCAAAACAAATAACATCGGTTTGTGAGGTGGTAATCCACCACACACACGAACAATGATTTCAAAACCAATTTTATGGAGGTAGATATGGTTTAGGTAATACTCTTATTATAAAAAATAATAGAATTTATATTACACTATGCTTATTATATAATCACTATTTTATAAAAATTTAAAGAGTTTGATAACTAAGTAAAATAATTATACTCATTGATGAACATTATCTATTCTCCGGGAATCCTCTATAGGGTTTATATAATTCTATCCCAAGGTTTATTTATTCAGAAGATAAATCATATAGGATTATGTGAGAGATTTGTTATGTTATTTTGGATTTTCTTTTCTGAAATAATGTTGATTTATGGTGTGAATAATGAGGTCAGGGTATTGCCCTTTAATAATTGGAGAGGAGTGGAATTCTTGTAAATACTCAAATGTATTAACTATTGGGGGGTCTCTCAAAACTCTTGTGGCTCCAAAATATATAAATAAAGGTGTTTATAGTTTATTTTTTATCCACACCTCCACCACACAAAAATAATCACTTTTATTTTATACTTATCCTTTGTCTTAATGTTTACTCAATTTTACCATTTTAGCTTTTAACACGATAAATTGTATCTTTTTTTTACCAAGGTAATTTACCCTTTAATAATTAAATCAAAATAATTAATACCATATATTACATTAGTAATAATTATAAATATTAAATTTAAATATAAATCCATCATGTGGGTAATTAATTTTAATGGAAACACATGTAATGTACAAAATAAATGTATGAATGTTAACCAGGCTAATAGGGGTTTTGACGTTTATGGGAGCATATAGTCATAATTAATTACATTTTGGTCTTATAATGGAATATAGTTGTTACTTATTGACATTTATAAATAAATTGGATGAATATAGGTATTTATAAATTTTGAAACATTTAATAAAATATCTGGTATAAATATTAAATAATAATAGTCTCAATTTTGACATTATTAAAGTATTTTGAATTTAAATAAAAAAAATGAAATGATTGAACTCAATTACTCGATTTTGAAACAATTTTAAAATAATAAAATCATATAAAAATTAATTTAACTAAATAATTCATTAAATTTTTGTAAATTTTTGATTTTTTATCATTAATTTTATATAATTATTACCTAAACAATTCATACCTTGATGTTTTTATTCATTTAATATAATTACATCCTAACTAAAAATTTTAAAAAAATTATATTGAAAAAAGTTAATCATTAATACTTAATATCAATATCTATAACCAAACCTTTTTTATATTTTCTCTGTACGAAATAATTATATATATTAAAGAAAATGATGGTTCTTTTTTTGTATGTGTCTTCACATAACTTATTTTATAGGTCACATTTATGGGGTTTTAAGAACAAAACTCATAAACATATATCACAGGGATATATTTGTCTTAATATGGCCCCAAAATGGATGTTTTATAAGTTTAAAGTTAATTTTACCCCATATAAATTTAGTTTAACCACCGATACACCCGTTTTCACCTTAATCACAGTAATTAATTTTAAAATATTTCACTCATTATTATGATCAAAAGATAATTTGACCCTATTAGTTAATATAAATTAATCTAATTCCAAATATGGAATAAATTTTTTCAAATTCAACCCATATAATTTAATGGATTTCAATTAGAATTAATCATAAATATACAATGAGAAAGATGATTTATAATAGAAAATTATCAAGTGTTTAAAATATCCTGATGTAAAATTTTAACAAAAAAATAATCTAAATAACCATAATTGGGTTATTTGATATAAACTATTTCTAATGATTCCTTAAATTCAATTTAAAACATAAAATAATTTTACAAATTATTTAAACGAAAAGGTAGTTTTAAAATTTCATTCAGTATTTTTCACTATTCAACTAAAATGAAATGTCTCAGAAAAAATACTAAAATTAAACTTAATTTAATAATTATATTATAGATTCAAAATATTAATTTATTTTTTCAAATGAATTATCTAAAAATGATAGAGATTAATTATATTTTATTTTCACAAAGCTTGATTAAACCGTTTCTAGAAAATTTGTAGTTTTGTATACTTTTTTTATTTTAAATGATACTTCTATTATTACTAATAAAAAGATGATTGATAAACATGTGTAACAATTATTTTTTTCATAGGATAGTTAGTCATATTCTTACATTCCATTCAATTTTTAAGCAATAATTATCATATTATATAATAATATTAATAATATATTGTTTTTCAGTAATACCCGACCATAAATTAAAAGAAAGACAAACATAGTGTTGCATGTAACACAAGATAATCTTAATGATCCATGTATCATATACTATTGAATATATTTTTTTCATTTATAATATCATGGATTTATAATGGGAGTGTCTCTGCCATTGATCTTATTATCATCCTTACATTTATAAAACTGTGATGGTATTAATAACATTTTATTTATAGTCACTTGAAAACATGTATTATTCAAGAAATTAACAGTCCTTATATAAAAATTAGTTAAAAATATATTAAATGTGTTATATAATTCCAAAATTATATAAATATTATCATATATAAATTAAATCAATTAATTATCATATCACTGTAATAAAATTTGGTCACCAATATTATCCCATCAATGAAAATCATATATTTATCTGAACAATACATTATAAGTTTTATTTTCTATTAGTACCTTTCAAATTATGATTTGAAATCAATAAAAGAAACTACTATGGAATAATAAATTGATGATTCATAATTTATAAATACAAAAAAACGTTTATATAATTATTGAAGTACAATACATAAATATATAAATTCACTCACTTCTAAGGTTGGCATAACATAGGCTCCACCTTTATAAAAAATCATCATTTAGAAAAGGGAATTATCTCGGATAAATCTTAGGTTCTCCATATATAATATAATTAATAATTTGAAAATTCAAATTTCTATTTCCTTTATCTAAAAATACAAAAAATAATCCCCTCCATTTGAAAAATTTTATAGGTGCTTCTACCCATATTTTATATAATAGGGAAATTGAAAATTATTACCTTTATGTTCATTGTCACATGAACATCCATATTGGTCAGTTTTACACTTATATGAAATACAAAGAAAGTAACCTATTTTATTTTTTTAATCATATATCATGATATATGATTAGGTATAACCACAATTATTCTCCTTTGAGTCCCTATCACATTTTGTTCCTTTAATGGAAATTAATTTCATAGTCCATGATATTAGTTTTTATCAAGATGTGTTTTAATTAAAACTATTCTAAAAAAATACGATGGTTCAAAAATATAATAATATCATTATTCTATCAAGTAATAATGTTATAAATTTTAAATGATTTCTGAATCATGAAACCATATTCTCGAAAAATGGAGTCGTACGTCTTACCATGGTTATCCATTGTCATAACCAAAATTTTCATATATTATCCTATATATTGAATTACCCAAAATTATCTTATAAAATTCTTCACACATGAGTTTCCTAGTATTAAATAAATATTTCTATAATAAAAACTATAGTGTATCAGTATTTTCACATAAAGATAGCATAATTCGATAAATTAACATTTATTATATAATATAATAGTTTGTAAGATTATCATATCATTGAAGTTATTTTTGTTAAATAGATACCTAAAAAAAGTTAAATAAAGAAATATATCATATACCGTTATGTTATTTATAAATTAAAAACTTTTTAGAGATATCATACTTATAATCGTTCACCATAACCTTGGGAAAGGAAACATAATAAATTGGTAGCTCAAAAAATTTGTATAGTTAAAAAAGGGATATATCAATGATCATTAGAATAGAAAATGGAAACAATGGAAGGATACAATTATTATAACATTTTGAAATAAAACCTTGTATATGAATGATCATAATATTGAGTCATTGAAAAAACATGTTAGTTTCTAAGACATTAATCATAATGAAATCATATAAAATGAGCCATAAGTGTACAAAATTATAAAAAAAACATATTTTTTTTCCATACATATAAGCATAGATAATAATTTATGAAGTCATAAAGGATCAATACCATAACTATTATATATTAATGGGTTCAATATCAAACCATTTTTTTATTCATGGTTCCCTTGCAAGAGTATCATAGCAGACAATGTTCATTACTAAACTAGATTCACTCCCATTCCTATCCTGTTAATCTCATGAGATATAAATAATTATTCAATGGATGGAGGAGATATATAGGTACAACCCCATTTCATTATAACATGACAGCCAATATATGTCACAAAATCAATAATATCATTAGTTATAATGAAACCACCATCCTTGGTAGAAATCTAACAGCCATCAGTGTTTATAGTGTAACCACCTTCCATGGTTATATAGTAACTACCATCACAAAATGAAAACCATATATAAATGTGTTAAAAAATGTAATAAAACATTCACCATATCAGAACCCATAAAATGAAATTGGTTTTAGAAACATTTCATCATAGCATAAGTTCTGGAAAAGTAACAAGTTTTGTAACACCCCAAGCTTCCACGGTACGCTCCCCTTTGAATGATACAGTAGCGTGTGTTGTACGCAACTTCGAGTTCTAACACACACACCACAACCAATCAAACTATCCGTTATGAATAGTAATACCCACTTTTTGAAATTTTATAAATTTTATCTTTCAAAATGGACTTCATTTTTGGATTCGAAATATCGAAATTACCCTAGGGTGAAATTTCAGTATTTTTCTAAAAAATTTCAATTTTGATGAATAGTGAAAAAACACTGAGTTATAGTTTAAAACTGAATTTTTATTTAAATTTAATTAAGGTCAAAATAGATACATAATACCTATATAAGTTTGATGTAATTCATGGGAGTTAGTTTAGAATAATTTTAGATGTATAAAAATTTTATTGAACTTTTTCACCGTCTTTTTAACCACCTCCTATGAGAATTTGGAAATTCATATAAAACTTAATTTTACCGCTTTTGTGAGTGGAATTTCGAAAATCCAAGAGAAACAGTAAATATCAAGGGGTAAAATTTGGTTCAATGAGATGAAAATTATTTTTGGTGAATAGTAACTTTTTACTTTTATTTACCATGGTGAAAAGTAAATAGGGTAATTAAGGGTAAAAATGATATTAATATTACCCTATCACATGTCTTAATTCAATTGGACAAGTTTATATCGACCAAAAACAACCTCAAGAATAAAATATTATCTTTTAGGTCCACTTGGATTAGATTAGGACGTTTATTATTATTTAATTCAATGAAGAGTTAAAAGAGTTAAAATCAATGTTTATTTACTAAAACCTTTTTAATATAGGGTAATACATAAGATAAATTCGATTTCAAATATTCATTAGAAAGATGAAAATATTTCCTACATAATGGTATTTTATTTATAATTTTTAGACATTAAATAATTTAATTTATTTATGACACAATGGTGATAAAGTAATTACCTAATTAATGAAATATTAAAATAATTGATATTATAAAAATAAAAATAAATGTAATTTGAGAATTTTTAAGAATTCTACTAATTTTATAGGTTAATATGACATATTATTATTGGTTATATAAATTTTGTTCGAATTAATAATGCTTTTATGAAATTATCAAAAACAAAATACCCAATAGTGTCAAAATTGACAAAAAAGAGTTTTTAAAACAAATATTATATTATTAATTTATATTATATTCCTAAAAATCTAAGGTTAGGCCAAAGGACTTGTATCATGATATGTGTATCATTAATGGACCACTTGGTAGTCTCTTGGATGTATATAGTATGTTAATAACTATATAATATAAGAATACAAAGTGACATGGTAACTGTCAAACTAATTAACTAAGAGTTAAAACTAAAAGATAAGGTTAATATAATGACCCAAACCTATACAAATTATATTTGTTGAGTGGTTTTCGACCCATACCCACCTTAATGTTTAAATAATCCACTTAGGAGCCATTAGAAACCGAATATGTATTTATTATAAAATAATATTTCTGGATTTTCCAAAGGTTCACCTCACCCCTCTTATAAAAGGGCACTCCCCCTTCTCACTAATTCACAGATTCAAAGCCTTTTGGCTCAGCACACCCCTGCCCAAATACTCTCTCAACTTTTCTAAATTCAACCTAGAGGCCTTATTTTGATCAGAAATCCAACCCAAGGAGCCCTTTTGGTCAAATCAAAAGGAAGAACCTGAAGAAAAGGTAATGTTTTCACCACCCTCTTTCAAGTTCCTTTCTTCTTCAACTTATTGTTTCTTTGTTATTACCATTCTAAAATAATAACTCCAGTATCTTATATATACTGTGATGTTATTATAAATATGGTACAACCATATTCAGTATTCTACCCATCCTTTGAATGAAATGTCACCATACGTGTGTACGTACGGCTTACCGTCTCCACGTCGTGGTGTAATTGTTATTCAATAAATTATTATTTGGATGGGTATAATAATGATGTGTAATTCATGTAAATAATAAATATAACATGATAATTATTCTTTATATATGATATACCATCCAATTATATATTATTTTAATATCAAAATAATGATATTGTCGCTCGTGTGTACGTACGGACTACCGTCTCCACGAACGCGATGATATTCATTCCCCATCACATCCATTCAAGACTAATTCTAATTTAATGATTAAAAATAATGTTTAAGGACATGATATAATTATGGATATGAATAATATTCAACCTATCCATTACAAACATGACTTACATAACAAAACATAAAAAAGAAAACGAGTAAGTTAACACCCAAAACAACGATAATACTAAGATATTATTAACAAATCAATGTTAAAAGATCATATATGATATCATATTAATGTATATCATTATTTTATAATTTAATAAAAATTATTTCACCATTATACCTGAGGTTAACCTACCCTCAACCAAGGAAAAGTACAAGTTAACGATTTATTTCATAGTCTCTTCATTATCCGAGGTTGTATATACGCAATTATCTACTGGGACCTCTTTATCATCCACATCCATGTTTCTTAAAAATGTATTTCAAAACATTCTTACAATTTTATAGAATATGGGTTAAAGTCATTTATACCCTTTTTGTAATTTTTATAAGAAGTTTATAAAATAATTTTTCTTTCATTTTCTAAACAAGGTCCTTTTTAACCTTTTAGATAGAATTAAGGTAAGAAAGTGTTTTTTTAACTTATACGGCTGGTGCGGCTATTTTCTGCCATTATAAAATATTAGAAGCTTACCTTACAATCTTATAAGGATATTTTCAAATAAAATGTTTTCTTTTATAATTATGTGACTTTTAAATGATTTCAAAAAAAGATATATTTCTCTCAAATAGTTTTGATTTCATCTATGTCAACATCCTTTGATAGATTTTAAGCTTATTGGAAGTTTATTTATTATGATACAAAACCTCTATTTTTTATTGATGGTTTTGTGATATATTTGACTGTGGATGTGATATTCTTATACCATTCATGTTTTATGGAGAAATTATTGACATTTCGTAAGCTAGTTTTAATACGAATGTTTGTGTTATTTTTAAACCTGTCCATATGAGGAATGTATTAGACTTAATAAGTGACGAGTGGAGCACACAATAGCTCATCAATGCATCAGAAGGTCTCATGAGACAAACTTGTGTCTTGGAACAAGGCCTTTACAAAATCTTATTTGTAGTCTTGGAACAAGGCCTTGGCTATGTGGTTATGATAGTCTGGAATTATGCATTCCATCATTATAAAAGCGGTTATTGATATTGCATGTGATTATTCGACTAGTAGAATATCTGTGTGAATAAGTAAGTGGAATTATTTAATTTTATTTTTTCCATATTATGCTGAAGTTCAAGTTTAAAAGGCTTTTGTTTTAGTTATACATTGCCTTAAATGTTTATGGTTATTTATAAAAGTTTCCGCTATATTGTTATCCTTACTGGGCATTTGAGCTCACCCCTTTCTATGTTTTATTTTTCCTAGGATTTGAAGAAGTATTTTATGATTGACCTACAGGGATAGTATAAGGGGATATGAGTGTGAAGACAAGATGATGTTGTAGTTTTTAATTTATGATGTAATGTAAACTTTATGAATGTATCTAGTGTTTCCAAGACTACTAAACTAACCGGTCTTTCGAGACTTGATCTTTCTTGTGATCATTCCAATGATATGTTCTAATACACCGACTCTGGGAAACTGGGGTCAGGGCGTTACTGTTGGTATTAGAGGAAGTTTAGTACAAACTTTGGAAGCTATATTTAGATAAACACTGATTAGAGCACATAGATCTAAGATGGACTTTGAGGATTAGTATAGAAGAACTTCCTAGAATTTTGGTATTGTAGAGATTTTGTCAGTTTTCTGAGCAGTACATCCCTGTCTGGATACGAGCAGGTAGAGGTGGCTCTGGCACAGATGTACCTAGAGGTAAAACCCGAAAACACTGCTTTGAGCTACACTCGAACGAGAACTGGAGCACGACAACGGGCCTTGCTGCACTCTTGGTTACGACACTCCCGGGGGATATGCTTAGGATAACTCTAATTTTCTTTACAAATAATTATGAAGGGTTTATGAGTGTATACTTCCTCAAAAAAAAAGTTTTATGATTATTGATTATATCCATAAATAGTTCAATTTATGTTAAGTGTTTTAAAAGTATGGAATTATGTATTTTGATTCATAAACTGATCTAGTTTATGCCATTATTTAGAAATGGCACCTAGTTGAAGAAATGGAAACCGTATCAATGCACACACTCCATGTAGGGATTTCCCACCTACTCAAGATAATTATAGTGGAGCTGATGATGCAACTGGTGCTGATAATCTAATCACAATACTGGGACAACTCACTCAGGTTATGAATAATAACCTTACCCGTATGGAGCACCCTAATCCACAACGTGGAGGATCAATGTTAGATCTCTTCATGAGGAAGCAACCACAAACATTCAATGAGAGTACAAATCTATTAGTATCTAAGCAATGGATAAGTTCCCTAGAGAAAATATTTCAGGCTTTGGGGAGTAGTGAAAGGGAAAATGTTTTCATAGAAGTTTATCACCTCACTGGAGATGCTGATCAATGGTGGTCATTTATTCAAAACCTTAAGGAAGATGATGAAGTATCAAATATGTAATGGAGGTAGTTCAAAGTTATTTTCTTAGAAAAATACTTTCATCGTGACCATCAAGTAGATATGGAAATTCCATTTCTTAGTCTGAGACAAGATGAGGATGAAAAAGTTGCAAAGTATGAGGCTAACTTTTAAAGGTTATCAAGTTATGCTGGAGATTATATACGTAACCCAAGAAGTAATATTGATCATTTCTTTGATGGGTTAAAACCATTTCTTCATCTAGAAGTTGTCTCACAATCCTTCTCATCGTGCGAAGACATTGTCTCATGTGCTATTAAGATAGAAAATGAATTCTCTAAGTCTTATGACTTTAAAGAAAAGAAAGATAAGAAGAGATCTACTGATAAATATGGGAATGGAAATAAGAGGAATAAGGGAATGGTTGAATATCCATCCTATGGTAAATGTGGGAAGAAACACCCTGGTACTTGCTTAAAAGGAATGGGAGTCTGTTATAAGTGTGGTGAAAAAGGACACCAAGCTCGTGATTGCAAGGGGAAGATAGAAGCTATCGATGTCCAATGCTATAATTGCAGGGAGATGGGACATTATGAAAATGAATGTCCTAAGAGTTAGGGGAACTTACCTCAGAAAAGGCCAAGGGATCAAGGCCAAGATTATGCTATCACTACTACTAAGGTAGAAGCTCCGAAAGACGTGGTGGAGAGTAATTTAACGGTTTCCTCAAGTTTAGAAAATGCATTATTTGATTCTGGATCGTCACATTGTTTCATATCTTCCCATTTTGCTAAGAAAATTAGATATTTCCAATTTGATTTAACAAGGGATTTGTCAGTTAAAACTCCTAAGGGAAGTGTCATTGCAACAAAGGTTGGTGAATCAGTCCCCTTAGAGCACATAAATGTTCTTTATCTAATGATCTCATCATCATACCTATGATTGAGTTTGATATAATCCTCGGTATGGATTGGCTTTTAGAGCATGATGTGAAGATTTATTATATGAAGAAGAAGGTTATGATTTTTGATGATGATGATAAGGAACACCTTATATTTAGAGGAGAATCGTCACCAACTAATTCTTATCTAGATCCAACCACCGTAGCTCAACTAAATTCAATTATTGGGGAGGAAGATAATGAAATGATTGTGGGTGAGGAAAGGAATGTTCTAAAAGAGGATGTACCTATTGTGAAAGAATATGTAGATGTGTTTCTGGAAGATTTACCTGGACATCCTCCATAATGAGAAGTTGAGTTTTCAATTGATTTAATTCCTGGATCAAGGCCTATATCGAAGACCCCTTATAGAATGGCCACTCTGGAATTAGTTGAACTAAAGAAACAACTAGAGGAATTGAGTAATAAGGGATTTATTTTCCCTAGTATTTCTCCATGGGGAGGCCCTGTTATTTTTGTTAAAAAGAAAGATGGATCTATGAGGTTATGTATGGACTACAGGGAGATCAATGCTATAACAACAAAGAACAATTATCCCCTACCTCCCATTGATGATTTATTTGACCAACTGCATGGAGCTCAATAATTTTCAAATATTGACCTTTGGTCTGGATACCATCAGTTGTGTGTGAAGAAGGAAGACATTCCGAAGACAGCATTTTGATCCAGGTACAGGCATTACGAGTTTACAGTAATGCCTTTTGGGCTGACTAATGCGCCCTCTATATTCATGGATATAATGAATAGTGTTTTTATAGAATATCTTGATAAATTTGTGGTGATATTTATTAATGATATCTTCTTATACTCCAAATTCTATGAAGATCATGAAAATCACTTCCGCATTATCCTGAAGACTCTGAGAAGACATGAATTATATGGGAAGTTTAGCAAGTTTGATTTTTGGCTTTAGGAGATTTCTTTTATTGCCCATATTGTCTCTAAAGATAGAATTTTTGTTGATCCTTCTAAGACCAAGGAAATACAAGAATGGCCTACACTGACGAGTATAACTGAGGTACACAGTTTTATTGGTTTAGCAGGTTATTATCGACGTTTTGTCTAGAATTTTGCCCGGTTGGCTAACCCATTAACAAAGCTCAGACGTAAAGGGGTTAAATTTGTTTGGACAAAAGAGTGTGAAGAATTTTTCGAATAACTGAAGAGAATATTAGTCAATGCTCTTATATTGACTCTACCATCGATGAATTATGAGTTCGTTATTTATAGTGATGCATCGAAGAAAGGATTTGGTTGCGTCCTTATGCAGAATGATAGGGTTATTTCCTATGCATCACAACAGTTGAAAATTCATGAGAAAAACTATCGTACTCATGATCTCGAGTTAGTAGCTGTGATCTTTGCTTTGAAGATATGGAGGCACTACCTCTATGGTGAAAAATGTGAGATTTATACTGATCACTAGAGTTTGAAGTATATTTTCTCACAAAAAGAACTCAACATGAGGCAAAGGAGATGGCTTTAACTACTAAAGGATTATAATTGCATGATAAACTACCAACAAAGGATGGCAAATAAGCTGGAAGATTATTTGAGCAGAAAGGATCATGGAGTTTTGAACATGATGGGAATTAAAAGGGATCCTACTTTCACGGATGTAGTGAAGATGGATATGAGATTTACCATGAAAGGTGAAACATCTATACTTTTTGAAATGGTTTCTAAACCATATTTACTATAAAGGATAAAGAGTTCTCAGACCGGTGATGAATAGTTTCAAAAGAAGATTAAATATGTGAATGATGGGAGATTGAATGACTTTGGGTATGAAGATGGAATTTTGAAATTTGGGAAGAGAATTTGTTTTTCCAATATACCTGATCTAAAAAGGGAATTATTGGACGATGCTCACAGTTCCAATTTCTCTATACACCCTAGGAGCACCAAAATGTATAAAGACTTGAAGGAACATTTTTGGTGGGACAACTTGAAGAGTGAGATTGCTGATTTTGTGTCAATATGTATGGTTTGTCAACAAGTGAAAGATGGAAGGCAACCACCTGGAGGAGTCATGAAACCTGTTACCATACCTGAGTGGAAATGAGACAATATTATGATGGACTTTTTCATGGGACTACCAAACAATTCTAGAAGGAACGATGCAATATGGGTCATTGTTGACCGTCTTACCAAGTCTTCACATTTTCTTGCTATAAGGTAAGATTTACCACTTGAACGTATAGCAAGGCTATATATTAATGAAGTGGTGAGACTTCATGGGGTAACCCTATCGATTGTTTCTGATCGTGATCCCCATTTTACTTTAAGATTCTTGAAGAGTATTTAGAAAGCCCTAGATACTGAACTTCTTTTGAGCACTGCCTACGACCCTCAAATAGATGGACAATCAGAATGGACTATTCAAACCTTAGAAGACATGTTGAGATCATGCTCACTTGACTTTCAGGGTATGTGGGATCAATATTTACCTCTGGTAGAATTTTCCTATAATAATATCTTCCATTCAAATATTTCGGATGGCACCATATGAAGCATTATACAGAAAGAGATGTTGCACACCAACCTGTTGGGATGACGTTGTTGAAAGAAAACTTGTAGGCCCAGAACTGGTGGAGGAAACAATGGAAAAGGTAAAGGTAATCCAAAACCACAACAAATTAGCTCAAAGTAGGTAGAAGATATATGCTGATAACCGAAGGAAGGATTTTGAATTTCAGGTAGGATATCATGTTTTCTTGAAGGTATCTCCATGGAAGGGAGTTATATGTTTTGGTTAGAAGGGTAAATTGAGTCCTAGGTACATCGGACCTTTCGAAATTCTAGAACGAATTGGGGTTGTAGCTTACCATTTGGCAATGCCACCAGGTCTCTCCAAAGTTCACGGTGTGTTCCACGTATCACTATTGAGGAAATACATGCCTGACCCAACGCATGAACTCACCTATGAATTATTAGAACTGGAACCCGATCTATCTTATTGCGAAGAGCCCATTAGTATTCTTGATACGAGAGAACAATTACTGAGAAACCGGACGACTTGTCTGGTAAAAGTTTTGTAGAGAAACCAAAAGATGGAAGAGTCATCGTGGAACCCGAGGAAATTATGATGAAGAACCACCCAAGTCTTTTCATGCGGTAGTATTCTCGAAATTTTGAGGACAAAATTATTTAAAGGAGGGGAGAATGTAACACCCCAAGCATCCACGGTACACTTCCCTTTGAATGATACAATAGCTTGTGTTGTACGCAACTTCGAGTTCTAACACACACACCACAACCAATCAAACTAGCTGTTATGAATAGTAATACCCAGTTTTTGAAATTTTATAAATTTTATCTTTAAAATGGACTTCATTTTTGGATTCAGAATATCGAAATTAGCCCAGGGTGAAATATTGGTATTTTTCTAAAAACTGGCAATTTTTGATGAACAGTGATAAAACACTGAGTTATAGTTTAAAACCAAATTTTTATTTAAATAATTATTTATTTTATTTAAATTTAATTAAGGTCAAAATAGATACATAATACCTATATAAGTTCAATGTAATTCATTTGAGTTAGTTTAGAATAATTTTAGATATATAAAAATTTTATTGAACTTTTTCACCTTCTTTTACCCACCTCCTAGGAGAATTTGGAAATTCACATAAAACATAATTTTACCACTTATGTGAGTGGAATTTAGAAAATCCAGGAGACACGGTTAATTTAAAGGAGTAAAATGTGGTTCAATGAGATGAAAATAATTTTTGGTTAACAGTAACTTTTTACTTTTATTTACCACGATTAAAAGTAAATACAATAATTAAGGGTAAAAATGATATTAATATTACCCTAACACATGTACCAATTCTATTGGACAAGTGTATCTAGTCCAAAAAATATTTACGAATAAAATATTATCATTTAGGTCCACTTGGATTAGATTAGGACATTTATTATTATTTAATTCAAAGAAGAGTTAAAAGAGTTAAAATCAATGTTTATTTACTAATTTTTTTAATATATAGTTATACATAAGATAAATTTGATTGAAAATATTCATTATAAATATAAAACTATTTTCTACATAATGGTGTTTTATTTATAATTTTTAGACTTTAAATAATTTAATTTATTTATGACACAATGGTGATGCAGTAATTACCTAATTAATGAAATATTAAAATAATTGATATTATAAATATCCAAATAAATGTAATTTTAGACTTTTTATGAATTAAAATAATTTTATAGGTTAATATGACATATTATTATTGGTTATATAAATTTTATTTGAATAAATAATGCTGTTATAAAATTATCAAAAACAAAATACCCAATAGTGTCAAGATTGACATAAAAGAGTTTTTAAAACAAATATTATATTATT
This sequence comes from Viscum album, assembly GCA_963277665.1. Taxonomy (NCBI): domain Eukaryota; kingdom Viridiplantae; phylum Streptophyta; class Magnoliopsida; order Santalales; family Viscaceae; genus Viscum; species Viscum album. Next base: position 387,102,094 of record OY728156.1, on the reverse strand, counting down.
AATTTATATTCTATTCCTAAAAAAATAAGGATTGGCCAAATGACTTGTATAATGATAGGTGTATCATTAATGGACCAATTGGGGGACTCTTGGATGTATATAGTAAGTTTATTAACTATATAATATAAAAATACAAAGTGACATGGTAAGTGTCAAACTAATTAACTAAGAGGTAAAACTAAAAGATAAGGTTAATATAATGAACCAAACCTATCTAAATTCTATTGGTTGAGTGGTTTTCGACCCATACCAACCTTAAACTTTAAATAATACACATTGGAGCCATTAGAAAACGAATATCAATTTATTTTAAAATAATATTTCATGATTTTCCAAAGGTGCCCCTCACCCCTCTTATAAAAGGGCACTCCCCCTTCTCACTAATTCACACATTCAAAGCCTTTTGTCTCTTTCAAACTCTGCCCAAATACTCTCTAAACTTCCCTCAATTCAACCTAGAGGCCTTAGTTTGATCAGAAATCCATCCTAAAGAGCCCTTTTTATCAAATCAATCGGAAGAACCCGAAGAAAAGGTAATGTTTTCACCACCCTCTTCCAAGTTCCTTTCCACTTCAAGTTATTCTCTCTTTATTATTCACATTATAAAATAATAACTCCAGTATATTATATATACTGTGATGTTATTATAAATACGGTACAACCATATTCAGTATTCTATCCATCCTTTGAATGACATGTCACCAAATGTGCGTATGTACGACTTACCGTCTCCACGTCGTGGTGTAATTGTTATTAAATAAATTATTATTTGGATGGGTATAATAATGATGTGTAATTAATTAAAATAATAAATATAAAATGTTAATTATTATTTATATATGATATACCATCCAAATATATATTATTTTAATATCAAAATAATGATATAGATGCTCGTGCATACGTACGGACTACCGTCTCCATGAACACGATGAGATTCATTCCCTATCATATCCATACAAGAATAATTCCCATTTAATGATTTAAAATAATGTTTAAGGACTTGATATCATTCTTTATATGAATAAGATACATCCTATCCATTACAAACATGTATTACATAAAAAAACATGAAAAAGAAAACGAGTAAGTTAACACCCGAAACAAAGATAATACAAAGATATTATTAATAAATCAATGTTAAAAGATCATATATGATATCATATTAATGTATATGATTATTGTATAATTTAATAACAATTATTTCACCATTATACTGGAGGTTAACCTACCCTAAACCAAGGAAAATTACAAGGTACGAGTTTATTTCACAATCTCTTCATTATCCGAGGTTGTTTATACGTAATTATCTACTAGGACCCCTTTATCATCCACATCCATGTTTCTTAAAAATGTATTTCAAAAAATTATTAATATTTTACAGAATATGGGCTAAATTAATTTATACCCTTTTTTGAATTTTATAATAAGTTTATAAAGTAATCTTTTCGTTGTTTTCCAAATAAGGTCCTTTTAACCTTTTTTACAGAATTAAGGTAAGAATGTATTTTTTTAACTTATATGGCGGGTGCGACTATTTTCCACCATTATAAAATCTTAGAAGCTTCCCTTAAAAGCTTATAAGGGTATTTTGAAAGTAATTTTTTTTCTTTTATAATTATGTGACTTTTAAATGATTTCAAAAAATGAGATATTTCTCTCAAATAGTTTTCATTTCATCTATGTCAACATCCTTTGATGGATTTTATGCTTATTTGAAGTTTATTTATTATGATAAAATACTTACATATTGTATTTATAGTTTTGTGATATGATTGACTGTGGATGTGATATTCTTATACCATTCATGGTTTATGGAGAAATTATTGACATTTCGTATGCTAGTTTTAATACGAATGTTCATGTTATGTTTAAACCTATTCATACGAGGAATGCATTGGACTTAATAAGTGATGGGTGGAGCCCGCTATAGCTCCTCGATGCATCGATAGGTCTCATGAGACAAACTAGTGTCTTGGAACAAGGCCTTGACAAAATATTATTTGTAGTCTTGGAACGAGGCCTTGACTATATGGTTATGATAGTCTGGAATTATGCATTCCATCATTATGAAAGTGGTTATTGATATTGCATGCGATTATTCAACTAGTAGAATATCTATGTGAATAAGTAAATGACATTATTTAATTTTATTTTTTCCATATTATGCTGAAGTTCGTGTTTAAAACTCTTTTGTTTTAGTTATACAATGCCTTAAATTTCTATGGTTATTTATAAAAGTTTCCTCTATATTGTTATCCTTACTATGCATTTGAGCTCACCCCTTTCTATTTTTTATTTTTCCCAGGATGTGAAGAAGTATTTTATGATTGACCTATAGGGACAGTATAAGGGGATATGAGTGTGAAGAAAAGATGTTGTTGTAGTTTTCAATTTATTATGTAATGTAAACTTTATGAATGTATCTAGTGTTTCCATGACTACTAAAATAATCTGTATTTCGAGACTTGATCTTTCTTGCGATCATTCCAATGATATATACTAATGCACCGACTCTTGGCCACTGGGGTCGGGGCGTTACAAGTTTTGTAAACCTTTCATCAATTCATCACAGTATAACCCATGAAAAAGGAGTAGGTTCAAATAATTTTTTCATCATAACCATAAAAATTCAACATTAGAATTAGGATTTTATCAATAGAATATATTCTCAGTAAATCATAATTGAAATCAATTATTGATATCTTAGATGAATAAAAACGTCATTAAATGATCACAAAAAAATTATTGAGGAAAACAACATTTTCATTTTGAAATAGTTTTTTGAAATATAAATATTTTAAAAAAATTATGGAATTAATTTTCATATAAAATAAACATTGAGTTGTATAATAGAATAATAAACACCATGAGTAGTCATAGTGGTGGTAAATTTCATTAATGTCATATACGTTAAAAGAAAAACATTACATTTATGCTTTTGTAAAGCTACATCACTTGGAAAAGGACAGAAATTATATATTTAAAAAAAATAAAATGTAAAAAATTGATATAAATGGCTTCTATGATTCATATGAGAATATTGAAAAACTACTTTTCATAATGTTTACAAAACATGGATTTTGAAGGAAAAAGCTTTTGGACATAAGAGATAAATAATGATTATTTTTATTAAAAGTACATCCTCTGTATCTTGAGAAAATAAGTTGTGTAATGTGAAATGAAACCACATATATTATATAAATAACCAAAGGAGAATAAATTTCCTGATTTTATTGATGTGAATATCACAATATTTCATCAATAGAAACATAATCATAAACAATTCTAAAAAATAGTGAGATTGTAACATAATATCCTTACCATTTTGGTTACTTTCGAATCGTATTACCCATTAATGAAAAAATATTATATGGATATTTGTTTGTTATAATTTTCATTTTAATAATAAAAAAATACATTAATGTATACTATATTCACCAAATAAAATAAACAAGTCATTTCTAAGGCATGTGTCCCATAAAAATATATCTGAGACAAAAATACCTTAACATAGTTACAAATTACATTGTAAACATTCGAATAACATTCATAATAATTATATATTAAATATTTATATATTATAGAACCATACTTACATATATCATACCATATATAATTTAAATAAAAAAATTTCAACTTTTTTTAAAACATCAATTTTATAAGAACTGTTTCTGGTAATATCTTTATTGTTTTTAACATATATTCTTGTTTTATAATTTTGGCCTTTAAATTTATATGGTGGCACCAATATATTTTAAAATATTATTTTTTCGTATGATATTGTATATTATACACAGTAGATATCTTCCACGATAATATAATACAATGAGTGTTTATGATTATTTTTTTAATAAATTTGACATAATTGATAACATGTAGACCACACAACCCCTCTAATTGATTTATAATATAGTATACCATTATAATAGAGTTATTATATCTGAAGGTGTGGATATTACTTACTAAATTATTATATTTATATAGTTTACACATGTATAATTAAATTTACTAGTAATTTATTGATTAAAAATTAAATATATAGCATTTGAATGAAATAGAAATGTTTTATGAAAAATATATTTTTCAAAATGTGGTTTAGTCATTACTTACACAGATAATTTAAAATTATGTTTTATTAATTTAATAAAATTTAAATCAAAAAATAAAATTAATGTTTTAAATCATCATATCAATATTATATTTGGGTAATTTATTTTTTGATTTTATAGAAATGTTTTATTTTGAAATGAATCTCGAATAATACAGATTCTTATTAAAGACACAATTTTTAATTAAATTATATATAAAGATTAATTTTATATCAATTTATTTTTAATTTAAAACAAGTTTATTTATATTATAATAAAGAAAATTTGTTTTTGTAATCAATTTCATTTTAACAATTGATATTAAAAACATCTATAATCATTCGATTTTTCTCTTTGAATCCTATTTTTTCATCACATCCACTGGTATAATTTTTAATTAAATTCATACATGTGTGAGTTGAATTTTATAAACTAATCTAAATATTAGTAATCATGAGACTTAATATTTACTAATAAGGTCAATTTAAATTTTTAGTAAAAAAATTGCAAAAAGTGTAAAAATATATTACCACAATAAATGTAAAAAAGAGTCTACAATGTGGTCAAACTGAGAATATTTAGCTTATAAATTCTATAAAACATGTCTGAAACAAATTCTGTATACATAATAGATCTTTATAGTCTATTAGAGTCAAAAATACTGGGTATGTTCTCCCCCCACGTGTAAAAGGAGACCCACTCTCCCCCAACCTTCAGACATCCAAAGTGATTTGGAACAATAATTCCCAACCCAAATCTCATCTTTAATCCTCTCCCAACAACCTATAAGAATTTTTTATTAGAATGAAAACCTAGTATAGAATTTGGTAAAAAATATAAGTTGTTATCTAACGAAGTTGTAACATTTTTAAATTAACCTTATTTTTTTTCTTTTTCCACCTCCTTCATATCCAATTTAAAAATTTATTATATATTAACATCAGTATCATCCATATAATGATATGTTATTATGTTATTGGAATGACAATAGAAAAAATATTTATAATTATTTTACATATTTATATCAATGATTTTAATACCACCAAAGTGTTATTTGAAGGGTTTTTTCTTCACATTTTATATTTTATATATCATTTTAATATTAATTTAAATAAAGGCCTAATTTTGGATTTTAACAGCATTACTTTTTATGTATTTCATCCATCAATTTTTCTACACTCACTAAAATTTTGAAATTCCATTTTTTTAGAATTAATAGATATTAGGACTCATATAATTTAATAAATCCAAAATTTCATCCATAATTTGAAGGCCCATATCCATCTCAAATGTTAGGACTTGAAATATGTGTATAAATATTGATATAATCTATGTTGGGAAAATATATCATAATTGGATGAAACAAATGAGCTAAAATTAAATATGAATTGTGTGGAAATCTAGAGGATCATCCTTAATTTCTTTGGACACCCATGATTCCTCCTTGTATAAGGACATAAATGAAAGGGAAAATATATATATGGAATATGTATAGTCTTCCAAGGATAAATAATGTAATGGAATAAATTGGTTATAACTCTCAGTACAAGATTCCAATGAAGATGAAATTTAGAGGGCTTAAATTATATATATCATAGGAAAAAATTTATAAAACCACATTACCAAATTATGTAATTTAATGGGCCAATCACATTAATTCATTGGGATGAAAATTCGGGATCAATATTTTTCACCACCTCTCAATATAAAAAAATTTTCAACATTATTTTATTGGGTTTGAAATGAGTTGTACATTTTTTATAGGTTTATAGGTTTTTTAATAGTTTAGTATATTTTTATACATTTTATATATATTATTATTCTTCTTCACACCTCATTAAATTAGTTTTTCTTTTATATATTTATCTTACTATGTTATCTTTTTACTCCATGTGAATGGGGAACTATCCTTGTGATTGTTCGAGGTAAATAATGGTTTCTTATTGTGTTTCATTACACCTAAATTTCAAACTATTTATTTAATTCTATGAATCTCATATGCAGTTAAATTGATTACGTTCTACGATTAAAAAAATTTCTATGTCAATAAATTATTTTTCTTGTTCAACATTCATCTTTCCCCTCACTTCATAAGTCAAGAATAAAATAGAGTATATATTGGATATTGATCGTCATAAAAAAGATATCCCATAAGTATTTTGGAAGAGTATTTCCCAACATGAGAAGATATTGATGTTGGTGTACTAACAAATCAAATGAGAGTATATAGTGTGAAAAATCCTAATCATTACATTGAATTGAGTATTGAGAACATTTTAATGAACAATGATATCAATCATTATATTCTACTAAAGAAAAATTTATTATTTATTTGTTTCTAGATTAATTTTGACTAAATATAATATATATATCAATATATCACAAATATTTTAAACCCATCTTATTAAATAATTTGGATTTATATTAGTTAGTATATAAATAGGTATAATAGAATTTCGATGTTGTGTGAGCTACCTTCATGAGACCGAACCTGGGTGACAACCATGTTATATGATTAAAGAAATAAAATATCAACCAAGGATCAATGAAAAAAAATTTACGATAAATATATATTTTTTAATTATTAATGATATATAGTGTACTCTTAGGGTCATAGTTTATGTATCCACTAACTGAAAACCAGAATTCTATTGATATAATTTATATTCAAACTAATTAAAATATACACAACATAAAAAGGTTGGACTCAAATATTATTAAAATATATATATATATATATATTAATGAAATATGAAAAAATTAAGCCTAAAATAAATAAAGAAGAAATTACTTCATAGAATATTTTAATGATTGATATAATTATTCAAGGAAATATTATCGACACTTAATTAAAAATAGAGATAATAATATATCACACCACTCCCTCACATTGGAATCATTATTACCCCAACCATGAGATATATGAATGCGGGAAAATAATATTCCTAAATCATTGTGGGATATCTTGTTTCCCATCATCACAACCAAGCCATAATCCATCATATGCATGACTTAGAATGTGAAGGGAATAATGAATGATGAATGAGAATAAAAATCTATGGTAAAGAAAATAGGGAAATCAAACACCACAAAAACATAACCACCACTAAAATACATATAATTAAATAAAAATATTAAAATTTAATTGCAATGAAACTTAGTCAACTACCATTCTCACCCTAAAGAAAACAGAGAGTTTAGTTCATCATTCTCATGGAGTTAAAAGAGAACATGGTGGGATACACACATAAAAATGAAAATGGGTGAATTAGTAAAAAGTAGAAGAAAAACATATATTAAATGTATAAACAAATAATAAATAATAAAATCACATATTAACCAATAAAAAATGGAATCAATATTTTCAACCCCAAGAAATAATGAATAAATACTTTTTATAGTGTGAGGGGGTGAAAAAGTTAGACCGAGACTTTTAATTCAGAGTTTTGAACATTATAGACCCGATAAATTATTGAATTAGGAAATTTGGACTACATAATTTTTTACCATATTTATAGATCATACTCCCTCCTTATTCATGGTTTATTTTTTATGTGTAGTTATATTTATAACCAATTTCAATTTAAAATTTTCCTTCCTGGGAAAGGTCATCATATTCAATATATCTTTTTTCCCATGCACTTATGGAATTTATTATTATAGAATAATGTGTATAAAATAGAACAAAACATTATCCTAAAAAATTTCCTATATATTTATATCAAATTTCATCTAATTTTTTCTTTCTATTTATGAGATATGTGCCCATCATAAAAATATCCATATCTGTGGACTGATTTTGAGTATTGACTTATAAGATGGGTTTTAGCCTTCCAATGATGGATTTTTCTTTGGTTTCTTATGAAATAAATGAATAAGAAGATTCATTGTGTCCTAAAAATGTAATTAAACTATTTACATCATTATAGAAAAATTTATGGTATAAATACTAAAATTTATTAAAATAATTAAAATCCATAATTATCCAATTTTTTCAATTAAGCTCAAAATGCTACTAAAATAAAACAAATGTGCTATTTTATTTAATAATAATAACTTTTTTAGATTAAAAAATTGAAATTAAGAGTAATATAATTGATTACAATTTCTCCATCATTTCCCCCACAAATAAACATTTCACCCATAAGAAATCATCTATTACCATGGTCAAGACAAACTTCCAAAAATATAAACGATAACATTGATTAATTATCATATCAATAAAAATTTAACACACCCAATAAGATAAAAATATACTTAGTCATTAAATATAATAAAAAAACGCAATTTAATTATAATCACCACATGCATCTAATACATACCTGTAACATCCCAAGTAAATAAAGAATAAGATATTTTCATATTTATTAATATTTTTGAATTAAATATTAATTTTACTTTAAAGGGGTTTCTATGTTCGATAGCGTACCCGATACGCAACAACGAGTTTATTGGAAATCTTACATTGCACACTAGTAATATAATAATATTATTTTAAATGGTAGTTAACACGTAGCTGTTGTATTGGAAGAAATGGATAGAAAGAATTAAAATATGATTATATATGTTTGTTAAATGTATTTACATTTATCCAATAAAAGATAAATGCTTAAAATATGAAAATAATTAAATTTTAGGCATTGATACTCTAATATTCACTAAAAGGTCAATTTATCACCTTTTGATGGAGAACCCTACTTAAAAATAGTTTGGCCACTCTTATACATTCAATTGGACCAAATTAAATCCTTCTTTATAATTGGGACATCAAAATTTACTTTGTGTATGTTTTTGTTATTTTTCCGATAATCTTCATTTTTTATGAATAAGTGAATAATGTTGTATTTTAATTAAAAACCTCTTAATAATAGAATTTATTTATATGTATAGATTATATTTTGAATTTATTTTAAAGTTCAATTAGAATATATTTTTACCATTTAATCTAATGGTGGCCATTGTAAATAATTTCACTTTGAAATTGGACTTAAACTAGTGTCAATATTTTGATATATATTGTTTCATAAAAACACGCTATTTGTTTTGACAACGGGAATTAAATTTTAAATTAATTAATGAAATTTATATGTTTTCAATTTTGTAAAATAGACACAATTTATGAATTCTGAATATCAAATATATCTTAGGGTGAATTTTTGGTATTTTTCTGAAAAACATCAATTTTTGATGAATAGTGAAACCACTAAGTGGTAGTTAAAAAAACTTATTTTTAGTTTAAATGAAACTTTACCACATTTTTGAATTTAATTTAAAAAATCTGGCATACATGGTTGTCATTAATAAGTAAAATTTTGTTCAATGGGATGAAAATAATTTTTTGGTGAATAGTAACTTTTAAGTTTTATTAATCGCGATTAGAGGTAATTAGTGTAATGTAAGGTAAAAATAATGTTTTAATAAAATAAAATTTCCATGACACATGTCATACACTTATTGGATGAGTCATGGCCGACCAAGAAAATCCACGGGTCAACTTGGGGACCCCATTGATCCACTTGAGTTAGAAAATGACATTAACAACTTTTTATTTAAAGTTCAAATAAAAATGCCACAAACATGTATTGTTTTACTAAAACAATTTTTACATGGGGTTATACAAGTCATATTTTTGACTATAAATATTAATTATGAAGATAAAAATATTTCCTACATCATGATATTTTTTTATAATTTTCAGACATTAAATAAATAAATTTATTTATGACACCATGATGATGAAGTGATTACCTCATTAATGAACGATTTAAATAAAATGAAAAGATAAGGTAAAATATAAGACTTACACTTGTAAACAACCTATTGGATGGATGGTCTTAGAACCCTCATCACCTTATCCTAGATATATTTCCTTTTTGGACCTTTAAAAACCAAAAAATCATTTTATAATAAAGTAACACATTATAACATTCCAAGATTGCCCCTCCTCCTTCTTATAAAAGGCCCCCTCCTCTACCCGCTTACCCACACCTCTCATGCCTTTGGTTCGACCCAACTCTGCTCATTTTATCTCTCCACATCCCTATACTCATCCTATAATCCTTACCGTAGGCAGAAATCTTTTCACGAAACCCTTTTTGTTCAAACCAATGGGAGTTACCCGATTTAAAGGTATTGTCTTCTCTTATGTCATTTTGTTTTATTTTGCTTCTCCAACCCCATAAACTATTTATATTCATTTATTTTTTTTAACAACAAAAGTATCTTCAATATAATAGGATGTTTTTATGTGATGTATTCAAGCTACACATACACACACGTCCATCTAATGGTTAAAGAACATACTATTTCTGTGGATGGAGAATTACTGCCTCACGAAACGATGATTGTTCAATATTCTCTTAACACCTTTCATGGTGCCCATTATGATGTCACTGTATTTATATATTATATATAATATATTTATTCCCTCTCTATGCTTCTTTATTTTATATTTAAAACATACCTTTATGCTTTTCATGTTGTGCAAATAAGATAATTTCATCTGAGGAAGTGTGGACTACCGCCCCCTCAAGTGATGTGACTCGTTCATGCCAAACATGGAATTTATAAAGAATGAAATTAGTTAAATTATGTTAAATATATAACATAAATACTATAATGGAATTTTAATATATATTTTTCTCATTTAGTTTTAATTCCTTTAATATGAAATACAAATGAAAGTAGCGTTCATGCGTACGTACGACTTACTGTCTCCATGAACGGTGCATTTCATTTCTTACCTCTAAATGTTATGTACTATTATAAATAAATGTATATTCTGGATATATATGATATATATGATATCCAAATCATGAATATCATTCTACATATAATGAACCTTTGACCACATGAACAACATGTAATTGTAAGATGTCCATTTTTGACTTAAGTACCAAATATCGAGAAAATGAACTTTATTAACTCAAATGATTACATAATGTTTATAACATGGAAATAAGTTATATAAAAGGAAAAATAAGATTGAAAAAGGCTCTTAAGAAACTATAAATTAACACTAGTTTATTATTCAGGAGATTAAAGAGAGATCGATTCAAGTCGGACATGAGGTCAGGGACTTCGTCTCAATCTCCTTTCATTGAAGCATATTTTGTTCTAATACAAGACATTATTTTATACACTGTATAAAACACCTTTGAAATTTCATTTCATTAAAAGAGAATCTTTTTCTACGAAGCATTTTACTAAATGACAAAAAGTAATGTTTCTTTTAACGTACGTGGTGACAACTTCCTTTTCCAACGCCGTGAGTATTCTTTGATCTTTGGCTTCCTCAACTGGCCGTAATGTTTTTAAAAGTAAATAAATACCATATACTCTTTTATGTATTTTGGAATTGAAAATGGTTTTGATAATGGATTTGGTATATCAATATATTTATGTGATATATTGTGATTGATGTGTGGAAATGGTTTCATTCCTCTATAATTGTTTTATGTGTTATGAATTTATAATGGTACTTGGACATTTGACAGGTGGTTATGTGATAAACCAAATGACAGGTGGGGCCGCGAATACTAGGATGGGTTGTTACGTTATAACCTCCAATGCATTAGGTATGGAAGTTGGCTGTATGGCTATTCCATTTAGTGATATGTGTGGAAGTTGACTGTATGGTTATTCCATTTAAGTATGTTTATGTCCCAAGTTACCTTTATATGATATGTGTTCTTTATATGGGTTTTAAGGTAATATTTTGGTTACAAAAGGGTAATTAAGGATCTTTTATTCATTTAAGAGTATTTAATACTTTATAAAGGTGAAAAGCATTACTTTGATAAAGTATTCATGGTTTACTTGTTGTTTTTAAAAACTAATAGTTTTCCTTCTTTGTGTATCCCTTTCTGAGTTTTTAATACTCATCCTATGTTTTTTTGAAATGTTTTTCATAGGAAATAATGTAGAATAGGCTCAAGGATGGGATCAAGGAAAATTCATGCTGTCTTAAACATGGGACTATACATGAATCTTTTTTCAAGATTTCATGTTTTGTAAAAAAAATGAAACTATGTAGAAGTGTCTACATTGTAATATTTTGAGATGTAATAGTTATGTCCTAATTCTCTGAAGCTCTAAACCTAAAAAGATCCTCAATGTGAATTATTCATTTAATTCAATATTAAGTAATGTTTAAGGTCGTGGCCATATAGTTGGTATCAGAGGGAGGTTTATAAAACTTAAGGAGTTAGAAAAATTGTTAAATTTATGTCCATAAATTAATTTATGGTATGATTGAAATGATATAGAATTTAAAGATTACCATGTGGCTTCGCCTAAGATATTTCTATGTTAAGAATGGTTTTCCGCAAAGGAAACATGGAAGCTATGTTGGGACGACATCAGGAGGAATACAACCTTCTAAATCAGCAACTTGAGATGGTTGGAATCAGAACTGAACAATTTTTTGCAGTGATGGCACAGTTGACTCAGGCTATAAATGGTGGTCGTATCCATGCACGAGATCAGCCAGATCAACCACAGAAGAACATGTCAGTTGTGGAACATTTCATGAGGAAACATCCTCCATTATTCAGGGGATCATCTGACCCTGTGCTAGAAGAAGGGTGGATTAAATCACTAGAAAAGATTTTTGATGTCATAGGGTGTTCAGAACATCAAAAGGTTAGTCATTTTGTTTACCATTTTGAAGGTGAAGATGATCAGTGGTGGTCGATGGTGAAAAATATCATGGATAGTGATGAGATTGATGTTCTTCACTGGGATGAATTCAAAGGTATGTTTCTTGAGAAATATTTTCCTAAGGTGGTTCATCTTAGGATGGAAAACAAATTCCTAGAATTGAGGCAGGAGGATGACTCAGTGGATTCTTATGAAGCCAAGTTCACTCGACTAGCATGGTATGCTCGAAATTTCATACGAGATCTTGATATTAAAATCAACCATTTTTTACTTAGGGTTAAAGCCAATGTATCGAAGGTATTTAGCTTCTCTTGAGTTCAAAAGTTATAAAAAACTTGTCCAATGTGCGGAGAAGGTGGAAATGGAGTTTGCCGATGAACATGTGTTCTTTGACAAACAATATAATAAGAGGTCCAGTTGGAAAGAAAATGGAAATAATTCATCAATGAAGCCATTAGGTAAGAAAACGAAATATCCATCCTGTGAGAAGTGTGGTAAAATGCATCCTAAATAATGTTTATCCAAGTTTATAAAGTGATTTCAGTGTGGTAAGTCCGGTCATATTGCTCATAACTATAAGGAAGATGATCAAGCATTCAATGAGAATCCAGTTGTAAGATGTTTTAAGTGTAATGAAATGTGTCATTATGCAAATGAGTGTCTAATGAAGAACTCAACTGGGGGAAAGTACCCAGACTACAAGAATAAATGGGTGTTTAAATCCTTTGCAACTACTTCAGCAGATGTAGGGCCATAGAATGAAGTAGTATCAGGTACACTGTTTGTTTGTTCAGATTATACCAATGTGTTGTTTGATTCAGGGTCTACACATTCTTTTATTTCCGAGAAGTTTTATAGTAAATTGGGAATTCCAACTCAAGATATGAATGCTAAACTTATGGTAAAAACACCCGGAGGAAATGTTGATACAAAAAGAAATTATAAGAACCTTCCTATCCTTGTGTGCAGAAAGAATCTACCTGTATTCCTTTTTGTTTTGACTATAGTAGAGTTTGATGTTATTTTGGGCATGGATTGGATTTTTTTTTATCATGCTAAGATTGACTGCAGAGCTAAATAAGTTTCTTTTCAGAAAGATTTTCACTTTGTGTACAAGAACGAACCCTTGCTTTTGATAACATATCAGGGAGGTGAGAAACTAGTAAAAGATGTAAATGAATGTTACCTTGCACATATTGTCGAAAATAAATGAATTGTTTAGATTAATGATGTTCTAGTGGTAAATGAGTATCTTGATGTTTTTCCTGATGATTTTCTTGGTATTATTCATGATTGAGAAGTTGAATTTACTATTGACTTAGTTCTTGATTCTAAGACAATTTCAAAATCCCCTTATCGAATGGATCAATTTGAACATATAGAGTAAAAGAAGAAATTGCTGGAGTTATTAGGCAAAGGTTTCATTTGACCTATCACATCACCATGGGGTGATTTTATCGTGTTTGTTAAAAAGAATGATGGTTTAATGAGTCTTTTTATTGATTATAGAACATTGAATAACTTCACTATTAAGAAAAATTATCCTTTGTCTCATATCGATGATTGGTTTGATCAGCTCTAGGGAGCTCAGTATTTTTCGAAGATTGAATTGAGGTCAGGGTGCCATCAGTTGAAAGTAAAAGAAGCAGACGTTCCGAAGACAAGGTTCCGTACTAGATATGGCCATTATGAATTTGTTGTTATGCCTTTTGGGCTAACCAATTCACCTGCTATATTCAGGGACCTTATGAATATAATTTTCCATGACTTCTTGGATAAGTTTGTGGTTGTTTTCCTTGATAATATTTTGGTGTTTTCTAAAAGTAAAGAGGAGCATGGAAGTCATTTATGGGTTATTTTTCAATCCTCAAAAGAAAAGAAATTGTATGGGAAATTCAGCAAGTGTGAGTTTTGGTTACAAAAAATTTCTTTCCTTGTTCACATTGTTTCAAAAAATGGCATAAATGTTGATCCTACTAAAACAAAAGTTTTTGAATAATGGACAAGACCCACAAATGTAACCAAGATTCGTAGATTTCTTGGTTTGGAAGGCTATTACTGAAGGTTTTTTAAAAAATTTCCACAGTTATCTAGTCCAATGAATAAGCTAACTTGGAAGGGTGTTATGTTTATCTGGACAAAATAATGTAATGAATGTTTTCAAGAGTTTAAAATAAGATTGGTGAATTCTCTAGTTTTGGCACTACCTTCTAGGAATAGTGAGTTTGTTATCTACAGTGATGCTTCGTTGAAGGGACATGGTTGTGTCATTATGAAGAATGATCAGGTAATTTCTTATGCTTCATGTCAGTTGAAAACTCATGAGGTAAATTACCCTACACATGATTTGTAATTATCTGCTGTGGTTTTCGCTTTAAAAATTTGGAGGCAACATTTGTATGGTGTAAAGTGTGAAATATATACTGATCAAAAAATTTTAAAGTGTATATTCACTTAGAAATAATTGAACATGAGATAGAGGAGATGTCTAGAATTAATCAAGGATTATGACTGTACAATTCATTACCATCCAGGAAAAGCAAATAAAGTGTATGATGCTTTGAGTCGAAAAAGTAATGCTTCAATAACCATGTTACATTTGGAACGTGATCCTGTGGTTAAGGATTTGATAAACCTTGGCATAGATGTTGTTGGTGCAGGAAGTTCTTCTGTTTTGTTTCAGGTGTTAGTGAGATCATCTCTAACAGATAGAATTAAGCAAGCATTAAAGCAAGATAGTGGATTATAGAAAAAGGAAGAGCTGGTTCAGAAGGGTATGTTGCCTAAATTTAACATTGATAATGATTGTGTTTTGAGGTGTGGGAAGAGATTATGTGTTCCTTTTGATTCACAATTGAAGAATGAGTTGCTATGTGAGGCTCATAGTTCCCCGTTTTCAGTTCATCCTAGAAGTACTAAGATGTATTGAGATCTGCGGGAGTATTACTGGTGGGATGGAATGAAAAGAGATATTGCCGATTTTACTGTGAAGTGTTTGACTTGTCAGCAGGTTAAAGCAGAGCAGCAGTTACCAAAAGGGATGCTTCAGTCATTACCGGTGCTAGAGTGGAAATGGGAAAATATATCTATGGACTTCATTGTTGGGTTGCTGAAGAAACCTTGAGGTAATAATGCGATCTGGGTTATTGTTGATCGCTTAACTAAATCTGATCATTTCCTTTCTATACGAGATACTTTTTCCCTAGATCAACTTTCTTGTTTGTATCTTAAAGAGATAGTCAGGTTACATGGAGTTCCCCTCTCTATTTTATCTGATCATGATCCAAGGTTTACTTCTAACTTTTGGAAAGTCATTCAGAAGTCATTAGGTACTGAATTAAATTTTAGTAGAACTTTTCATCCTCAATCAGATGGGTAGTCAGAACGAAAAATTTAGACATTGTAGGATATGCTACATGCTTTTTCAATGGATTATCAGGGATGTTGGGACCAACATATTTCTTTGGTTGAGTTTTCTTATAATAATAGTTTTCATTCTAGTATACAGATGGCACCATTTGAGGCATTACATAGGAAGCGGTGTCAAACTCCAGCTTTTTGGGATGAAGTGTGTGAAAGGAAGTTGATGGGACCCAAATTGGTAGAAGAGTTGGAAGAAAAAGTTCAACTGATATAGAAACACATGAGAACAACTCAGAGCAGGCAAGAAGGTTATGCAGACAACAGGACGAAGGATCTCTCTTTTAAGGTAGGTGATCATGTCTTCCTCAAAGTTTCACCATGGAAAAGTGTGATGCGATTTGGTAAGAAAAGAAAGACGAGTCCAAGGATCATTGGACCTTATGAAATCCTAGATAAAGTTGGATCAGTTGCATACAGAGTGGAATTAACTCCATGTTTATCCCAGGTACACAATGTTTTTCAGGTTTCGATGTTGAGAAAGTATATGCCAGATCCATCTCATGTTTTGAAGCCAGAGGTAGTTTAGTTGGAAGAGAATCTCTCTTTTGAAGAACAACCAGCCCAGATTCTCAACCGTAGAGAGCATGTGTTGTGGAATAAGGTAATTCACCAGGTAAAGGTATTTTGGAAAAACCACATGGTTGAAGATGCAATGTGGGAATCTGAAAATGCTATGAGGGATAAATACCCCCACTTATTTTGATAAGTGAATAAAATTTCGAGGACACAATTCCAAAAAGGTGGGAAGGATGTAACATCTTTGGTAAATAAAAATAAGACATTTTCATATTTATTAATATTTTCAAATTATATATTAATTTTTATTTAAAGGGGTTTCTATGTTTGATAGCGTACCCGATACACAACAACGAGTTTCTTTGAAATCTTACGTTGCACACTAGAAATATAATAATATAATTTTAAATGGTTTTTAACACGTAGTCGTTATATTGGTGGGAATGAATATAAATAACTAAAATATTGTTATATATGTTTGTTAAATGTTTTTACATTTATCCAATTAAAGATAAAGGCCTAAAATAAGAAAAGAATTCAATTTTAGGCTTAGATACTCTAATAATCACTAAAAGGTCGATTTATCACCTTTTGATAGAGAACCCTCCGTAAAAATAGTATTGGACACTCTTATACATTATATTGGACCAAATTAAATCCTTCATTAGAATTGAGACACCAAAATTTACTTTGTGTATGTTTTTGTTATTTTTCCGATAAAGTTCATTTTTAATGAATAAGTGAAAAATGTTGTATTTTAATTCAAAACGAATTTTTAATATAATTTATTTATATGATTAGATTATATTTTGAATTGATTTTAAAGTTCAATTAGAATATATTTTTACCATTTAATCCAATGGTGGTCATTGGAATTAATTTCAACTTGAAATTGGACTTAAACTAGTGTCAATCTTTTGATATATATTATTTCATAAAAACAAGCTATCTGTTTTGACAATGGGAATTAATTATTAAATTAATTAATTCAACTTATATGTTTTGAATTTTTTAAAATAGACATAATTTTTGAATTCGGAATATCAAATAGATCTTAGGGTGAATTTTTCATATTTTTCTGAAAACATCAATTCTTGATGAGTAGTGAAACCACCAAGTGGTAGTTAAAAAAACTGATTTTTTGTTTAAATGAAAATTTACCACTTTTTTGAATTTAATTTAAAAAATCCGACATATATGGTTGTCATTAGTAAGTAAAATTTGGTTCAATGGGATGAAAATAATTTTTTTCTGAATAGTAACTTTTAAGTTTTATTAATCACGATTAGAGGTAATTAGTGTAATGTAAGGTAAAAATAATGTTTTAATAATATGAAATTACCTTGACACATGTCCTAACCTTATTGGATGAGTCATGGAAGACCAATAAAATCAATAGGTCAACTTGGGTACCCCATGGATCCACTTGGGTTAGAAAATTACATTAATAACTTTTTTAGTTAAAGTTAAAATAAAAATGTCACAAACATGTATTGTTTTTCTAAAATAATTTTTACATGGGGTTATACAAGTCATATTTTTGACAATAAATATTAATTAGAAACATAAATATATTTTCTACATTATTATATTATTTTAATAATTTTTAGACATTAAATAAATAAATTTATTTATGACACCATGATGATGCAGTGATTACCTCATTAATGGACGATTTAAATAAAATGAAAAGATAAGGTAAAATCAAAGACTTACACATGTCAAAAACCTATTAGATGGGTGGATTTATAACCCTTATCACCTTATCCTCAAAATATATCCTTTTAAGGCCTTTAGAATCCGAAAATCATTTAATAATAAAGTAACATTTTATAACATTCCAAGAGTGCCCTCCCCCCTCTTATAAAAGGCCCCCCAACTCTACCACCTTACCCACACCTATCAAGTCTTTGGCTCGACAAAAATCTACTCATTTTATCTCCCCACATCCCTCTCCTAATCCTAGAATCATTACCTTAGGCATAATTCTCTTCAAGAAACCCTTTTGGTTCAAACCAAAGGGAGTTACCCGATTTAAAGGTAATGCCTTCTCTTATGTCCTTTTATTTTATTTTTCTTCTCTACACCCCTAAACTGTTTCTATTCCTTTATTTTTTAACAAAACCAGAATATTCAATATACTATGATTTTTTTATGAGAATTATTCGATCTACAGTCACACACACCTCCATCTAATGGTTAAAGAACATACTGTTTTTGTGGATGGCGAATTACTGCCTCATGAAACGATGATTGTTCAATCATCTTTTAAAAAATTTCATGGTGGACATTATTATGTAAATTTATTTATATATGATATATAATATATTTATTTCCTCTCTATCCTTATGTATTTTATATTTAAAACATACCTTTATGACTCTCATGTTGTGAAAATACGATAATTTCATTTGAGGAAGTGTGGACTACCGCCCCCTCAAGTGATGTGACTCGTTCATGCCAAACATGGAATTTATAAAGAATGTAATTAGTGAAGTTATATTAAATATATAACATATATATTATACTGGAATTATAATATATATTTTTTTCATTTATTTTTAATTCCTTTAATGCGAAATAGAAATGAAAGCAGCGTTCATGCGTACGTACGGCTTACCGTCTCCATGAACGGTGCATTTCATTTCTTAACTCTAAATGTTATGTACTATTATAAATACATGTATATTATAGATATATATGATATATATGATATCCAAATAATGAATATCATTTTGGATATGATGAAACTTTGACAGCATGAACAACATGTAATTGTAAGAAGTCCTTTTTTGACTTAAGTACCAAATTTCGACAAAACAAACTTTATTTACTTAAATGATTACATAATGTCTATAACATGGCAGAAAGTGATATAAAAGGAATAATTATCTTTAAAAAGGTTCTTAATCAAGTAAAAATTAACACTAGTTTATTATTCAGGAGATTAAAGAGTGATCACGTCAAGTCGGACACGAGGTACGGGACTTCGTCTCAATCTCCTTTCAATGAGGCATATTTTGTTCTAATAAAGAATTAATTTTATAAGTTGTATAAAACACCTTTGAATTTTAATTTCATTCAAAGGGAATATTTTTCTACGAATCATTTTACTAAATTTTAAAAAGGAATGTTTCTTTTAACGTACGCGGTGACAATGACCTTTTCCACCGTCGTGAGTATTATTTGATCTTTGGCTTCCTCAACAAGTCGTAATGTTTTTTAAAGTAAATAAATACCATATACTCATTTATGTATTTTGGTATTGAAAATGGTTTTGATAATGGATTTGTTATTTCAATATATTTATGTGATATATTTTGATTGAAGTGTGGAAATTTTTTCTTTCCTTTACAATTGTTTTATGTGTTATGAATTTGTAATGGTACTTGGACATTTGATGGGAGGTTACGTGATAAACCAAATTAGAGGTGGTGCTGTGAATACAGGACGAGTGGTTACGTTATAACCTCCAATGCATTGGGTATAGAAGTCGGCCATATGGCTATTACATTTAGTGATATGTGTGGAAGTTTACTGTATGGTTATTCCATTTAAGTATGTTTATATCCCAAGTTACCTTTATATGATATGTGTTTTTATATGGGGTTTATGGTAATATTTTGGTCACAAAAGGGTAAGTAATGATCTTTTATTAAGTGAAGAGTATTTACTACTTCATAAAGGTGAAAACTATTACTTTGATAAAGTATTCATGGGTTACTTGTTGTTTTGAAAAAATAATAGTTTTCTTTCTTTGTGTATCCCTAACTGAGTTTTTTATGCTCATCCCAAGTTTTTTTGAAATGTTTTTCACAGGAGAAAATGTGGAATAGGGTCAAGGATGGGATCGATGAAAATTCATGTTGTCTTAGACATAGGACTAGACATGACTCTTTTTGTCAAGAGTTCATGTTTTGTAAAAAAAAGGAAACTATGTAGAAGTGTCTACTTTGTAATCTTTTGAGATGTAATAGTTATATCCTAATTCTCTAAAACTCTAAACTTGAAAAGATCATCAATGTGAATTATTCATTTAATTCAATATTTAGTAATTTTTAAGGCCGGGGCCTTATAATACCTCCCCTGAAAAATATTTCTCTCTTCACTAAAGGATTTTTTGTGGGGTTTTTCACATTCTAAAAAATTTTGGATCTCTATAAGATTAATATAATTATAGTATCTCTACTTCATATAGTCACAAATGTTTCCATAATGGGATGTTTTTAATTTCTTTTATAAGTAGCAGTTTTTATGGTTTTAAATATAAAAACATATATGAAAAAATTAGGTGGTTTATGCTCCCATGTGAAGTAAATTGAAGGAAACAGTTTTTCTCAAGAATTATGTGTTCCTTAATAATTTTATAAATTAATCACGTCCAGACCTATATTTATTTAATTGAGAATCTCACATATCAAATTTCTACAATAATGATAAATTTCATCCTTATATTTATATATTGTTAGATTTTTTTAGTAAGAATTTATATCTATATTTCTCTTTAGAATCATTTTCATAGGAATATAAGGGAAGATTATAATCACCAATATTAATGACCACATAGACCATATGTGTAATTATATGTGGGAAGCCGATACATATTTCCATCATGAAATTTATTCCCCCAAAGAAGTAATAAATTTGGATACATTTTTTAGCTCAAATAGGTTCTTCAAGAAAGTAAAGCACATCTAATCTTCTCCCTCCCCCACACATGAGTTCAATAATAATAAAAATAATAATTTTTTCATATATATCAGGTTGGAAATGGGTATATTTTGGGAAGATTTATTCATAAAAAAGTATTTTATAGATACTATGATTATAATGACTGTCAGTTGTATAATTAGGACAATATCAGTGTTCAATATAAGAAGGGGGATTACAAATTGGTTCCCCAATCATACTTGACACATTATATGAACAATAAAAAATTTTAAAAAGTTAAAAATATTATTTTATAGATAAAAATATATATCAAGAGACTCTATAAAAATATAAATGTAATTAAGATTCAAAAATAGGTTTCAATACCTACCATTTTTTGTATGATTTTCAATTCAGATGGTACTATTTCATACGAGTTTCCCAAACAAACAATCTTCATCAAATAAAAGGATCATAAATCAAGAAATGAAATCCAATTTTTAGTAATTAAAATTCTAAAACATTGTAATCATTATATGTGACAAAAAATCTAATAAGGGTTGATTTTTCAAAAGTATTTGATTCAGCTTGTGAGTTTCAAAAAAAAAAGAAATCATGAAAAATTCAGAAAAAATAAATGAAAAAATAAAAACAGACATAAAATTCTTAAATTATTTTATCCCTCTACACACATATTCCATTTACTAATAACTAATTTGTTCAATTACTAATATGGTTTTCATGAAAATTTATATGGCTAAGAAAATAAAAAAAATAAAAGTAAAAACAAAACCTAATTTATTATTCATTTCGGCCTTCTATTATGCTCATAGATTATAACATGTAAAAAATATAAAAATAATGAAATAGAGCATAAGAAAAATAAATATAAAGAAAGTAAAATGGGAGATAAAATGGATAATTATTGGATTATACCCCCAAATAGGTGATAGATTTTTACTTAAAATGGTCAGGAAATTGTAGTGGATTATCCGCATTCAGATGGTGGGTGTGGATTCATTGAAATGACCCAAAACATGTGAATTTTCATAGTTTTCATGAGTAGAAAACAAGAATGAAGAATCCTAAAAAATATAAGAAAATTATTAATCCACATGGAATAATAAATAAATCATTTTAGGAACATAGTGGGAGGGAAAAGAAAATCGAGGTTCTCCCTATTGACTTTTTTTTTGTTTCCTAATCCATATTGTATACATGTTGTTGTATATATGGTAGGAACACCCCTAAATTATTCTCACTATCTCTATATTGAATCAAAAAAACTTGGTTGTCCACTTCCTTATCATGTAAGGCCTTTTCCATTTGTGTTATGGTAGAAATTATAGATAATGAGAAGATATAAAAAATTTATCTTGAATAAGATTAAAAATATGAATAATAAATTAAGAAATCTTATCTTTCATGTAATTCAACATTAAAGTTGATATGATCAATATTTTCCTTTAGAAACAAATAACACAAGGTTCCATTTCATCAATTTCTTCTAAAGAAATATATTGGTAGAGAGGTAATAGCTATTTATTACAAATAACATAAAGATCAATTTGTAAGTTATCCACAAATAATAGATTAATGGATTATTCCTAAAAATAATGATCTACCATAAGTGCGTCATCTTATAATGTATTCTATAGGGACCTCTTAGAGAATCTAAAGAGTTCGGGATTATAACACCACAATACTATTTTATTAGGTATGTACTTAAAATTATTATGTATTTCACATAATTTGAGCATGGGATGATACTTATAATGATTAAGTCAAATATTTATTAGGCATTAACTAAGAACATATTGTTTTTTAGTCAAAAGAATGATTTATTTTTGGTTTACTATGTCAAATTTCAAGTTATTTTTGTGACGAAAAAGTCATGAGAGGGATCCTATTGGGAATGATTACTTGTTTTGAATTGAGTTTTCATGTTTTGAATTCCTAAAATAACTAGTTTTTAATCCAAGGGCATGGGTTTTCAGTGTACTTATCTAGCATGGACTTCACAAATTGAATTGGAGTTTTATTCCATGAAATTTCCAACATCCAGTTTTAAAATATTCTCTTGGAAGTTTTTCTTAGTCCATTTTTCTAGAATCCTTCCAACTCAACACAAGGTATTTCCTAGGCATTTTTTGGAGACACAGATCCTCTTAGATCGATTCGTTTGGCATTGGATCTTCATTACAACTAGGGTGAATGTATCTGGGTAAGTCATCTTCCTACTTATTTGTTTCCTTTGATCATGATATCGTTATTGGGTGATGTTTTTAGATTCTTTGGGTTAATCTAGTGTTTCATCTTGGATTCTTCTAGATCTGTTGTGTGATGTCACTTTAGAGGAATTTTCATTTTTCAGCCATGGTGTGGAGGATGTTCAATTCTAAGGTATATGGTATTTTCCTTTTCTGTCGACCCCATTTTTTCTATGTTGGATCAATTCTAATATACGTGGACTTGATTCTAGGGTTTTCATTAGTGTTTTGGGGGTTTTATTGTTGGATTATGCCGTTGTGGGCATGTATGACATGAGATTTGAGGTAGGTAGTTCTGTCTCTAGCCTATGATAATGGATCTTTTTTACTTTGAAAACTAATTCTTAATCAATGATTGGGATGGTTGTTTTTTGTGTGTTGAAAATAATTTTCAATTAAAAATGGTTTCCGCTGGTTATTGATAAATAAAATTTAATTGTGGTACTTTGAAATCATTGAAATTAAATTTGAAATTGCTTTTAAATGGTTTTCTAAGCATTGAAATGAATTGGGAAAATGAGATCATGGTTTACCTTGGGTACTTTGGTGGAATGTATAGATTCGGGTCATAATTAATTGTTTTGTGATAATCATGGAGTTATTTTTTGGGGCATTCCTATTTTTCCTAGGCCCATTATTCAGGGAGACCGATATTGACATTGTTGAGGGGTTTACTCATTAGTTTATCCACTACTTCCTAGAACCGTTGTTCTCAGAACTAGTTTGCGGACTTGATTATTTTGGTACAGGTTGTCCATGACCTAGACCTATAGTATTCCATGGTGTTGTGATACCTGGGCTTATGATTTTCATTACTTTGTATTTGGAGTTATTCTTGATTTACAGGTTTCTTCTTGTGAAAAATGATATAGAAAATGTGCTCAAAAATTGATATAACTTCATTTGATTAGAACTGTGAAAAAATGGAAATGATTACCATGTTTTCTTTAAAACTACTTTACTAATTATCATACAATGTTTTTACTTTATATGTGCAGGTAAAAATTTTTATATAGAGTATTTTTATGGAACACCAGGGTTGGATCCTATTGAGCCTATTATCTCACACTCAGTTCAATACTATGGTGGTGCGTAGAACATTTATTTTCTTCTAGTGCATGGAAAGGGAATATGTTGTAGTGAAGTAGTGAGGTTTGTGTCATCATTTTGGGTAACTGGTGGTGAGATAGTGGAAGTTCATGCATACCATCATTTGGTGTAGCTATTTGGTTTGCGAAATTTGTAGTTGGACTTTTCCTTTTGAGTTTTAGCTACATTTTTTGTTTTATATTTCCCTTAATTTCTTACAGTTTGGGCATATAGATATTCATCATCTTTTGATTTTTTTAGTATATATATTCCATGTGTTTCATCAGGTTGGGATAAATTGTTCCCTATGTTTCATTGTTCGATGCCCGGGTGCTAATCACCAGCTCGAGGTGATTGGGAATTCCCTTAGGGTATGTAATAGAATGGTTCGGGTGGTGAGTTTGAGAGAAACTAGGGTCGGTTTATTGAAATTTGGAATTAGAGGAGGCTTATAATTAGGTGTTATTATCTTGGTATGTCTATTAGATTTGATATAGTATTGGTGGGACTTGAGTTTTATATTGTCATAAGTTCATGGAATACTCTTATCGTGGTGAGACTCAAGTTTATATGGGATGTTGGGGGTCTATATCTATAGGGATGATGTTTTTAATTTTTTAAATATCACTTTCTACTTATGGATTTTATAGTGTGAACTGATATTTGTTCTGTTGTTTAATCATTATTATGTTTCGGTGTGCAACGATTTGCATCTATGTTGTTTTCCCTGAGTTCTTAGGAAGGTGAAACTAATTCTCCTCAAACGAACCCACATATATATATCAGAATACAATCAAGGAAAAAATTCAATTTGATCTTGCTATTGATAAAGATGTTCCATTAGTGTAGAAGACCATGGTTGAGTAATATCCAGGGATTGGATGAGAGAGAGATCAATTTCGGGAGTTATTTCATGAGAAACCACCATCCTTTAAAGAAAATATAGAACCTTAAGAGGTGGAAGACTAGCTAGATAGGATATATCAAATAATTTACATTCAAGAGACACCAGATAATATCAAGGCCAAGTGTGTGGCGTTCAAACTCGAGGGGTCCGACAAGAGATGGTGGTATCATATGGTCCAGGTAGACAAACATGCGGTATTGGATTGAAAGTGTTTCAAAACTCTATTCTTTTAGCTATTTTTTCATCTATACCTGATACTAGAAAATTATCCAGAGTTGTTGTCTTTAAAAAATAGATATTGTTCTATTTTAGCATACACCAACTGATTTGCTGAGATTTTCAATTTTTCACCAGACGTGGTAAAGAATAACCGACTGAAGGCTCAGATGTAGCTACAAGGTTTGCAACCAGATATCATATCGCTATTTTTTATGTTAAAGAATTCCAGATATGTATAAAAAATTCCTAAATCTATGATGGAAGAAATTTATTTGGCAGGAATGATTGGATTTTACGCTTTTTCTCTTCAATTGGGTGGAAGCTTCAGTGGCACACATGGAAAGAAGAGGAAGTGGAAAAATCATTGTAGGAGTAGTGGAAGTGGGACTTAGTAGTGAGCTTCTATTGCACTATCTATTATAATGGGTAATATATCTCTAACCTGAAATTAATGTGGAAACATCAGACACAACATTAACTCCTTTCCCATTCCCACAAAGTCACAGAATCATTGTGGATGTGTTGGTCGTCTATAACTCTTTTTCTAGGTGATGACTACGCCTCGTTATAGTGAGGGTTCATCGGCTCAAAAAGATAATACAACACATCAAAAAGATTAAAATACTATATGTATTGAGCCATATTCCATTGTAGCGATGTATTATCATTTATTTTTTTAGTGTCTAGTAGAAGTTGATGTAGTTTTGGAAGTAGAGAGAGGTTCTATCCTTATTGCATATTCAGTCTCAATTACTTTATTTTATATTGGTAACTCTCACTCTTTTATGTTCATGTTTAGTAGATCTTCATTAACATTCAATGGAACTTATGTCATTTATAATTGAGTTATATACACATCTTTGAAACTATAAAGTGTAGGGGTTTCAATGCCTTTCTTGTTCGTTAACAATAAATGATACAAAGTTAGTCTGGGATCTTATCGTTCTTGATCTGTATGTGTTTGATTTCATCATTGGTATGTATTTACTTGTCCCTCATAAAGCTGAGGTTGATTATTATCAACAACATGTTTAATTTCATGCTACCAATGGTATCTCTCATCTGTTTTAGGGGGAGTGGGACCCGAGGTCTAGTCGTACATGAACTTCCTACCCAGATCCCAAGAATTTGTCGGTTGTTATTGCATTTGAGCCCAATGACGTCTCTTATATCATTTATTTTCCCATTGTTTTTTGATAAATTCATGATGTTTTCCCATATTAATTATAATAACTTCCTACATATAGAGAGGTAGAGTTTACGGTTGACCTGGTACTAGGTACTCAACCGATATCGATAACTTCTTAAAATATAGAAACATCTATGCTAAAAGACATCAAGAATTAGCTGGAAGACCTATTAGAAAAATGATTTTTTATCCCAAGAATTTCTATTTGGATTACACCAATGATATTTTTTAAGAAAGAATACGATTCACTTTATCTATTTGTGGACTATCAAAAGTTAAACACGGTAATGGTTAAGAAAAATAACATTTGCCTCACTTGGATGATCTATTTGATTTGTTAAAGGGGGAAATTGATTTTCTATGACTGATCTTTGGTTGGGTTATCATCAGATCATATTTTGAGATTCTGATATACTAAAGACAGCTTTCAGAAGTAGGTATGGCCACTATTAATTTCATTAAATTACTTTTGGTCTGACTAATGCTTCTAATTTTTTTATGGCTTGGGAAGATTGGATATTCCATTAACATCTTGAAAATTTGTTGGTAGTTCTCGTGGATTATAGTTTGGTTTATTCAAAATACAATTGTTATCATGAAATGTACAGAACCAGGGATTTCCTATTAAGACTTTGGAATATTTGTAAATATTATTTCTAAGCTACGTGGTGAGACAACATGTAATTTGGAGGCATGATGTGACTGGAATTGATTGTATAAAAATATAGAATATATTTTATATTATGCACACACATTTAATTAAAAGAACATTATAACACTTAAAAATTTGATTGGATAGGAAATATGAGATCACAATTAGGTCTGTAATGTGATGTTTACCCCTAGCGTGACTTAAAATGAGTTGGCATGGGATGTTCACACCCCTCGCTCGTTGGTGGTGTGTTAAATGGATGAATTAAAATATTAATTTATTCATTTAATATATCAAACCCAAATAACTCATGGAGGGGAGCTCAAATGAGAAATCTGAGACCTTCATTGAGTTAAGAACATTGGTTTCACCCTAGGTAGGGAATAAACTTTGTCAGCATCAGTAGTTCTACTTATGTGCCATAGTGGAAAGATAATTAAACAATTAAATAATTATTCATTTAATTATTTTATTAATAACATAACCATAATTTATGAGTATAAAATCATATTTTAGATATTCGTTCTCATTCTTATATTTTTCCAATGATGAAAACCCTCTCCTCTCCTTCCTGTTGACGAACCATGAATGTCAAATAATAACACTGAAGACTTGGATTTAGGTGAATCGAAGTGCGGCGAACGCAACAACTTCTTTTGATCCTTGAGAAATTTTGATATTAATCAACAAAAATAAATCCAATCTAGGTAGGACTCTTTAATGGTGTTCTTATGCCTTTAATTAAATTTTTGAGCATGTTTTCAATTAAATCATCAACTTGCACCTTTGAATCAAAATATTTCATTATCCCAAGAACTGATTATTCATTACTTATCAGTTTATCTAAAACAAATTTTATAATTATAATTTGTTGCCTTAGAATTCTTGTCAAATGATCCAAAACATTTTTCTTATGAATCCCTCTTCCATTATCTACGTTCTCCACTGTAGAATCCCCCTGGATCCTAATTCAATAATTACCAGGAAACAGGAGCTCAATCAGGAACCAAGATTCATGGAGGATTTTAAGAAAGATAATGGAATTGAGATCTAAGACTATATATTCTTAGATCATTACTCGAGGATCATAGATCTGTGATCACTTCAAATTTTCAGGTTTTATTGATGGTGTGGCGGCTTGTGGAAGGAGCGACGGTCTCTGTGAGCGATCCATAGGTAGCGATGACATATGACGAGGCCTAGGAGGCTGGGCGAGGCATCTCCAGTGGTTTAGGGAAGCGTGTGTAGGGTGGTCCGATGTGAGTAGGGTGGTATAGTGCTGAGTAGGTGGTGTCAATCGGTGGTCATCAAGGAAGATTGGCGCGACAGAGAAGGCGCCCCCCCCGAGTGGCGGTGGCGGCATCCGTGTGAGGTGAGCCAAGCTGAACAGGGCTCGGGCGGAGCCGGAAAGCAACCAGATTCAATGATGGTAGATAACCATAGGGAAGAGGTGCATAAATCTTTCATGTTTGGCTAATGTTGGGGAACGAAAACTACATGCTACTAAAATATTTCAGAAAATAGTAGAGAATTACATTACCATTCTGCAATGCATCATGTCTCCTAAGAGTAAAAAAAGTGATATGCTAATAGTGGTAAAAAAGACCATGATTTTGATTTGGGATATACGACATTATTATTCATATCTTTATGGATGAAAGTGATGAGATTTGGGACTATTTAAAATCATAATCCAAGATGCATTGACCCATTTGAGATCCATAAGAACATCATACTGGTGGCCTATTGACTAGAACTTCCACAGAACCTATCTCAAGTACACGATGTATTATAAGTATCCATTTGAGTTAGTACATACAAGACCCATCACATGAAGTCAATTAATAGGAGGTACCATTGGAGAATGACCTTTATTACGAACAGAATCTGGTGAAGATCTTAGATCATAGAGAAAATTTTCATTGAAATAAGAAATTCCCCTTATCAAAGTGATGTAGAGAAGCCACATGTTTAAATAATTTATGTGGAAGCCACAGGAAGTAATGAAATATAGATACACTCATATTTATTATTTTGGGAACTAAAAATTTATATTTTGTAATATCATAAGGGGAATATTTTAACGACTCTATCTAGTATAAATAAAATTCCACTTTTGATTTAATTAAATCTCTTATTATGTAATATAGATATACAAAATAAACTTTATTATTATATAATATTGGATTAAACGGACCATTATGTATCATTATTGTTGATAATATATTAGTTGAATAGTTATAAAATGATTAATATAAATATAATGTATTAAAAAATCAATTTACACATAAAAAATAAGTGATTTCCTCAACTAGTAGGATTGTACCCTATGAATCCCATTTAGTAGAGCTTATGAGGGAGATTAAATAAATAGGATTCACTATTTTCCAAGCCCATGTCCAGATCCCTAAATATAAGCATGAGTAAAACAATTTCTAGGAGAAGTTCAAACTCATCAAGATCACGACCAAAACCATGCTCGACAAACCACACACTAAAATCCTCACCATCCCACACATACCCTTAGATCATTTTATGGTGTATTAAAGGTATATGTATCAACACCTTAGAAATATGGGTACATAATGTTGAACTCTATGTAAAATGGTTATTTTAATAATCAGAAATCTTAGTTTTATATATTTACATTTAGTCTTTTGTTCAAATTGTTCTAAATGTGTTTATATATATATTTAAATCATACCTACATATGTTTATCTATGTTAATGTATGATTACGGTTGACCTGGAAGTATTCTAGATTGAACAGACACTTTGTGTGAATTCTATGTCTTGACTCACCATTAGTTATTTTCCCGAGACACCGATGCTGAGACACCGATGCTGAGACACCGATGCTGAGACACCGATGCTGAGACACCAATGCTGAGACACCAATTCTGAGACACCAATACTGAGACACCGATGCTGAGAAACCGATGATGATACATCCGAAACCGATGCATATTCAAAATGTCTCACTTATCCCATGACTCAACGATAGTCATAAAAACTGTTTGAATTTCTATAAACTCTTATTTAATTCGAACGGTCATATTTGATATTTTTAATGCAATTAATGATATTTAATGTTAATTTTTGGCGTGTCAGGAGACCGTACCTCGTACCTGTGAAAAGGTAATCATTCTTATTGCCGGAGCTTGTAGAATAAAAAGGAAGATCGAGCTGTAGTAAATAAGGGTGTGCGTAAGTGCGTGAAAAGGAATAGAGAGATAATTCTTCAACGAATATACATACGAAAATGAATAACACACGAAGAAGTTGAAGGGGGATTTTGAAAGATCTAAAAAGAACTCTCCTGTATAGAATCCAACACTACTGAAGAACATACGAAGAACACTGTAAATCAGAGAACACACTCACTTTTGAAGGACATCAAGCTGAATCACGATACTCTATTTTCAACAGAAAAACCACAGAAGGACTCAGAAGAATTTCTACTGAATCCAACGAGTCCAGAGCTTCATTACCAATCACTAGAGATTTCTAAACCCTGATACATTCTGTCTTAGTGATTATTTTACTTAAATTTTTGAGTAGTGAGTTTACTCTGTACATTACACACACACACTGACTCCTGTGCTGAACTGGAGGATATCAAAATCCTCAAACCAAATTTACTTACTCTTGTTTCCCACAAACAACTGTGGAAAAGGTCCTTGTGAGGCCTGTTCATTGTTTTTGTTTCCCACGAAGAAGTGTGGTAGAGTTCCTTGTGTGGCATGGACAGTCTTGTACTGTTTTCAACCCCGATCTAGGGTGTGGATCAAATTTTATATAAATTATTTGAGAGGACTAAGTCTCGGCTTGAGACTGAACCTCTTGGTTACATATGCTGTGCATTTTAGTTTAAATCATAAGTATACTATATACATATATCATATTCCGCTACTAACTACTTTGAAATACAAAACTATTTTAAAGATACTTTGATAGTTAAATTAGTAAGTGTTTATAATTATTATAATTAGTAAGTTAGTTTCAAATGTTAATCTAATATTCAGATTAAGTTAACTGAGACCTAATCAATCTTAATGAAATTAATTGACCATTTATAATCTGTATAAATTCACTACAGTTTAACATTGTTTTTAATTTGGGGGATTTTAAGAGAAATATTTTTGACAGAAATTTTAATTGGAACTCAATTCATCCCCCTCTTGAGTGTCCACTCTGACCAAAATTTGGTATCAGAGGAGTTTTTATCAATACAAATCGTTAGAATACTCTATTTTTCAACTGTGATTTTAGTTTCATCTTTAATGATCTTAAATTTCTGTTAGTTCTAAATTTTAACTCTTTAAAACTATTTTCTAACATCTAGTTATGGACAATAGACTAGAAGGTGCTACTACCATAAGGCACCTTTCTTTAATGGTACAAATTATGCCCAGTGGAAACTGAAAAAGAAAATTCATTTAAAAAGTATGGGATTTGATATTTGGACTGCTATAGATTCTCAATATAAGATTCAGGAAACTGATTGAACTACTTGGGATAAAGCTACTCTGACAGCTTACAATAATAATTGTATAGCTATGAATACTCTGTATTGTGATTTGGGAGATGAAGAGTTTAATAGAATATCTGCCTGTAAAACTACCTCTGAAATATGTGATACTTTGAGTGTTTCTCATGAAGGAACAACTAATGAAAAAGAAATGAGATTGAATACATATACTATCAAATATGATAATTTTAAAATGAAAACTGATGAATCTATCTCTGACATGTATCTCAGGTTCAATAAGATTTTCAATACAATGATCTCTCTTGGAAGAGATGTCACTACGAAGGAACACATCATGAGGATATTAAGATGTCTACCAGATTGATGGAGAGGCACTTCTATCTCAATTAGAGAATCATGTGACATAAACAAACTACCAGTCAAGGAGATTATTGGTAAAATTATGATGTATGAAGAAGAACTCAAGGTGAATAAGGAAGATTATGATGAACCTAAAAGGAAGTCTGTAGCTTTTAAATCTATTACATCACAGAGAAAGGTCAAAGACAAAGTTCAAATACAAACTGAATGTTCAACAAGTGAAGATTTAGACTTTGATAGTGATGCATAGATGTCTCAAATATCCAGGAGATTCAAGAAGTTTTATAGGAAGAAGAGATTCTTTAGAAAATAAAATTACAAGGAAAAGTATGACAATAAGGGACATTGGAAGAAGGACTGGAAAAAGACAAATAAAAGTGATGAAGTTGTTTGCTACGAGTTCAAAAGAAAAGGTCACATTAAAGTAGAATGTCCAAAATTAAAATTCAATAAGAAATATGATTATAAGGAGAATAACTACAAGAAAGCTATGAAAGATACTTGGAGTGCTTCAGAAGATAGCACAAGTGAATACGAAATCTCTAATTATGAAAATAATCTTTCCAACATGTGCTTCATGACCAATACCTCCGAGGTACCTGTTTCCCTTATGCTGAATAATTATTCTTATGAAAATAATAGTGATTAAGACAATGATGAAAAAATGTATAGTGAAAAAATATTTGAATATTGTAATATGATGGAGGAAACATGCAATGAACATAAGGAAAAATATAAGTCAATAAATAAACAACATGCTCTTACTTCCAATATTAAATCTGCTCTTGATATAAAAAAAGAAAAGAATGATCAACTAATAAAGGAAAATATTGAACTAAAAATGTCTAATGAGAAACTTAGAAAGGACTTAGAAAAATTCACAAATGGAAAGGATATGATTACTCAAATGTTAGGAAAGAAAGTTGCTCAAAATATAATACTGGTTTGGGATACCAACCATGAAAAAGAAAACTTACTAAAACTAAATTTATTCCTAAGTTAGGACAACATTCTTCTTGTCCCATTTCTAGAAATTCATATGCATCAACTAGTTATCGACATGGTTATAGAACAAATAGAGTCTATCTTTCAAAATCTATTGATTCTGTAAATTATATGAAACCCATAAGACAAATATGGGTACCTGAAGCTTTGATTGCTAACCTTTCTGGACCCAAGAAGATCTGGGTACCAAAGTCATTTTCCATCTAAATCTATTTTGTAGGAAAACTGCTTGAAAAGTTCTCACAAAAGGTATAGTACTTGGACAGTGGTTGGTCGAGACACATGTCTGGAGATTATTCTTTCTTTAAAAGCTTAATAATTATTGATGGAGGCCATGTCACCTTCGATGATAATTCTAAAGGAAAAAACATTGGCCTAGGCCCAGTTGGTAACACTGATTCTGTTTTTATTTCTAAAGTTTTATTTGTTGATAGAATTAAATACAATATTTTAAGTATTTCTCAATTATGTGATGATGGTTTTAATGTTATGTTTAAAAATGATTCTTGTAATGTTTTTAATTATAAAAATGTTTTAGTATTTTCTTCTTTACGAAATGAAAATGTTTATGCTGTTGATCTGAATTCTTTAGCTAAGAACAATTTTACTTGTTTAAATGATTTTCATAAAGAATATTGGATTTGGCATAGAAGATTAGGACACTGCAATATACATTCACTTAGAAAACTAACTAGGAAGAACTTGGTTAAAGACCTACCTAAACTTGAATTCCCAAATGACAAAGTTTGTAATCCCTATCAAAAGGGAAAGAAACATAAAGTTTCTTTTAAATCAAATAAAGAAGTCTCAACTTCTCAACCTCTCGAGTTGGTTAACATGGATGTTTTTGGACCTTCTAGAGTTTCTAGTTTGAATGGGAAGCACTATGTCTATGTATTAGTAGATGACTTTTCTAGATATAATTTGGCATACTTCTTGGCTCACAAAAGTGAAGCTTATTCTTAATTTATCAAATACTCGAAATATGTAGAAAACCTTAATGGACATAAGATTAAAACTCTAAGAAGTGATCATGGCTGTGAGTTTGAAAATAAAGAGTTTGAATATTATTGCTCACACAATGGCTATAGTCACAACTTTTTTGCTCCTAGGACACATCAACAGAATGGTGTTGAAGAAATATAGAATAGAACCCTTTAAGAAATATCTAAAACCATGCTTAATGAGTATGATCTACCTATTTAATTTTTGGTTGAAGCTGTGAATACAACTTGTTATATTATTAATAGAGTCCTAATTAGACCTATTCTTAAGAAGACCCCATATGAACTATGGAATAATAGAAAATCCAAAGTTAGTTCTTTAGAGTCTTCAACTGTAAAGTTTTTATTCTTAATACAAAGTATAATCTTGACAAAATTTCTTCTAAGAGTGATGACAGAATTTTTCTTGGTTATTATTTAACTAGAAAATCCTCTAGAGTCTTTAACAAAAGAACCAAATGTGTGGAAGAATCTGTTCACATCAAGTTTGATGAAACTGATCCACATGAGCCTAAAACCACTCTTGACAATCATGAAGAAGATTTTACAGTTCTGAATCTTAATGATAAAGTCAATGAAACTGCTATAAAAACATCCAGTTTTGGACATACTCTAGAATCTGCTTCTATAGAACCTTAATGTGGAAATAAACCTGAAATTCCTAGTCCTACCTTTACTAGATCAACTAGGATTATAAAGAATCATCCTTTAGATGCTGTTTTTGGTAATCTTGATAGAGGGACATAGACTAGAGCTTCTCTAAGAAACTAGGTTGAAGATCAAGTCTTTCATTCACAGGTAGAACCTAAAAATGTCAATGATACTATCAATGATGAATTTTGGGTAATGGCTATGCAATAAGAGTTAAATCAATTTGAATGAATCAAAGTCTGGGAATTAGTTGACAGACCTAAGGACACTTTAACAATAGGCACTAAATGGGTTTTTAAAAACAAAGTGGATGAGTCTAGAAACATAGTTAGAAACAAAGCTAGATTAGTTGTACAAGGATATAGTCAAGAAGAAGGTATAGACTATGAGGAAACCTTTGCACCTATAGCTATATTAGAAGCTATTAGAATTCTACTTTCTTTGCCTCTCATTTGAATTTCAAGTTATATCAAATGGATGTTGAAAGTGATTTTCTAAATGGTTTTATTGTCGATGATGTTTTTGTTGAAAAACCACCTGGATTTACTAACCCTCATTTTCCAAATTGAGTTTTTAAACTTTCTAAAGCTTTATATGGCTTAAAACAAGATCCAAGATCTTGGTATGATAGACTTAGTAATTTTATTATTTCAAAAGGTTTTACTAAATGGATTGCTGATCCAACTCTTTTTATTAAAATAATTTCTAAATATGTTTTAGTAGTACAAATCTATGTTGATGACATTATTTTTGGATATTTTAAACACTCCTTATGTACTGATTTTTCCAAGAGTATGCAAAATGATTTTGAAATGAGTTTAATGGGAGAACTTAAATATTTCATGGGATTTCAAATTTTTCAAAATGAAAATGGTATTATTTTGAATCAAAGTAAATATACAAAGGATCTATTAAAACGTTTTGGTTTGGATAGTATTAAAAAAAGTAATACTCCTATGAGTACAGTTTGTAAATTGGATGTAGATGAAGATGGGAAACCAATGGATCAAACAAATTACAGAGGTATGATTGGAAGCTTACTTTACCTTACTGCTAGTTGAATAGATATTATGTTTAGTGTATGTATGTGTGCAAGATTTCAAGATAATAAAAAAGAATCTCATTTTCTTTCTGTTAAAAGAATTTTTAAGTATCTTAAACACACTGTAAACGTAGGCTTGTATTATCTAAAAAGGCAATATTTTGAGCTAATCAGTTATTCAGATGATGAATTTGATGGTTCTAAGATAGATAGGAAGAGAACATCTAGAACATGTCATTTATTGGGAAAATTCTTAGTATTCTGGTGTAGTAAGAAACAGAACCCTGTTGTATTATCTACTGCTGAAGCAGAGTATATTGCTGCTGGTAGTTGTTGTGCACAAATTTTGTGGATGAAACTCAATCTTTTGGACTATAGATATGATTTTAAGCATGTTTCAATCAACTGTGATAACACTAGTGGAATTAAAATTTCAAAGAACCATGTGTCTCACTCTAGAACCGAACACATTGATGTCAAACATCACTTTTTGAGAGATCACTACCAAATAGGTGATATTACTCTTGAGTTTATAGCTACTAAACATCAATTAGCTGACATTTTCCCCAAGACCTTAAATTGTGAAAGGATAAACTCGATTAAACAAGAGTTAGGAATGATAGATTTGTGAAACCGATCTGTGAAACCGATCTGTCAAACCGATCTGTCAAACCGATCTGTCAAACCAATCTGTCAAACCGATCTCTCAAACCGATCTGTCAAACTGATCTCTCAAACTGATCTATTAAAATGATCTGTGAAACCGATCTATCAAACCGATCTATGAAACCAATCTATAATACCGATATGTCAATTCGATTAGTGCTACCGATTGGGTTGTTTTTTTTGTTTAAAACAACGATGTTTTGATTAATTGATATTTTATTATTTATAACCCTAAATTATACAAATAATGACACGGGGCTATTTCATTCTCTAAAGATTGTTGACCTTCCATTTCTCACCGAACTCTCTCTTCTCTTCTCTGTAACCTGAGCCCTTTGAATCTTTCCAAGCCTCTGGTTTGTCTCAAACCTTAGAATGGCCAAGAAAAACAGACAGAGCAAATAATCTGAAAAAACATTTCCTATCAAGAATGCTCGAGGTGAGTCGAGTAGTACGATGCAGTGGTCTGTGAACCCGGAGTTAGAATAACGACAAGTTCTATCCGAAAAGGAAATATGTTTAGAATGGATTATATCTAACAAGTACATTCTCTTGAAAGTGTTGGAAACACCAGGCTGGAAGGAGTGGTTCTGTGATAATGATAAAATATTTTACCCGAAGCTGGTACACGAGTTCTATTTGAACCTGAATATAGATTTGGACGGAGTAGAGGCTGTGAGATTGTCTTCTATAGTAAAAGGGAAGAGGTTACTTTTTCATCAAAAGAGTGGGCTGAATGTCTAGAAGTACCTCACAATGGAAGATACGATGACTATTCTGGTATTATTCTTCCCAGGACTAATTACTTTTCTTATGAGCTAGCCCAGGAGTTTTTGATGGGAAAGTCTGAATCATGAAGGATAACTGCTGCTGAGTTGGATGGTGAGAATAGAATCCTGTTCAAATTTATTCAACATAAAATATGTCCTAGAAAAGGTGATTTTTCTTCAGTTAAGTATCATGATGTGTTTCTTCTATTCCTTTTTTTGAATTCTGAAAAGATTAATCTATGTAGATATTTTTCTGAGCATATTATTAAGATGATAAAACCTTCAAAGAAAGCTACAATTCTGTTTTATTCTAAACATGTTTCTTCCATACTGAAATTCTTAGACTGTGTAGATGATGGAGATGAGTGTATCTCATAAATTATTTTTTGTTTCAAAAAAGTTATCTGTAATAGGATTAAAATAATTTGGAACCCGTGGAAGAAAGCTTGGGTTGCTGATGAAGAAAAGTTATATGAGTCTTTCAATCCTACTGATCATCCAAGGAGACCAAAGGAAATATGGGATCCTAGCCTAAAACCTGGAGAGGAAGTGATCTATTTGGATGAAGAAGAGGAAGCAGTTGTTCCTAAAGAAACTTTTGAATCCAGTATGAAAGAAACAGAAGAAGAAGAAGAAGCTGATGAGAATCTGAATGCCGAAGAAGAGGATGAATCATCTCCTGATGAGAAGAGTGATCCTGATACTATTAGCCCGAAGAAAAAAAGGATGGAATTTGGTTTGGCAAGCCCTCCTCTCAAATTACCTGATATTGAACCACTTTTAGATAATGAAGAATCAGGTGAGACTAATGAATCAACTTATGAGGAGTATGAATCCGGATGTACAGATAGTTCAAGTGATAGATCAGTTAATGATAATGATGATGATGATAATGATGATGACGATGATGAAGGAAGTAATGGTGACAAGGGTGGTGGAAGTGATAGTAATGGTGATGTTGCTGATGATGTTGATGCTGTTTATCGACCTATTGAAGGTCAGAATGTGATTCAAGATAATCCTAAACCCCAACTAATTGAATAAGAAAATGTCCCTGAGGCTGAGAGGATAGAACAGTTGGAGAGTGATGGAGATGGGGAAGTCCTTCCTGAAAATTCTGGACAAGCTCATTTTGTGAAACCTATGTACCCTTCTTGCAAAGCTGCATGGGAAGAACATCCAGGTCTTTCTGTTCTGTGATTTGATTACCCAAAGGAAGAGGAAGGTGTAGAAGTGAATCTTGTAGGCATAAGAGATTCTGTTATGACTCAACTTTTTTCCGAGTTTTTGCAAAGAATAGATGTCAGACCTGATCCTTCAGTGTCTCAAGGCAGACCTGATCCAGCAGTTTCTCAATCAGATTTTGATATATTCAAGGGTGAATTGATTCAAGCTGTTAGGGAGACTGTGAAAGATGAGTTATTTCATATTCCTTCTCCTACTCCTTTGACTTTATCTGATGCTTATATGGATGATTTGGATCAAAGAGTGGGAAGCCTTATCAAACCAGACCTATGCAATTATGGTGAGTCGATTGACAGGAATATTACCTCTTTGAATAAAACACTTATGGAGTTAGGTAACAATCTTGTTTCCCTATCAGGAGAGTTCAGAACAACCATATCTGGTATGATGGATGTTTTAAGAAATCTGATATAACATTTTAAGAAAGCAGATTTGAGGTATTTAAAATCTCAGATCACTCAAGTTGTTGCTCAGTCTAGAAATGCCAAGGTGACCAAGATCACCGATCGTGAATTAGATACTTTAAGAGATATTGTTAGAGTAGATCTAACAGCTCTTGGGAAGATTTTAGATTTGGATTCTCTGAAAATGATGAAAGAACACAGTGATCATGTGCGTAAAATGGTATAGTTGTACTTAGCTGATGCTACAAAGGCTCAAAAGGAAATTAAGGAGAAAGTAGATCATTATTTCTCTAAGATCTACACCAAGAATGAATTGAATAATCATTTCAAAATACTGGCTGACAATTTGAGACTTCCTTCATCTACTCATGCTTTTAAAGCTAAAGTTCTGCAGTTAAAAGTTTTTACCCCCACTTTGGTTAATTTCATGCAGAATAAGGATGATTTTGAAAAATCCATGAAGTATGGTGGGGAAGTCAATCATGACTTCATCAATTTGCAAAAACCCTATCTTCATGTGCAAGCAAAAGCCATTGTTTTTCCTACAGCAGAGACTCTGCAATCATCAGATGTTGCTCCCGGCTAGATGTTCGTTTCTCAAGCTCTTTCTAGTATTAGACCAGTCTTTCAACAGCAACCTTCAGAATGATCTTATCCACATCAGGTGACCTTGGAACCCATAGTTCGTCCAGCTCGGGTTGTACTGCCTCCTTTCTCCATCCGTCCAATTAAAACTTCCACCCAACCACTGTCTGGACCATACATTCCTCCCACTTCCAAAGGAAAAGCTCTATTTCACCCTGATAAATAGCTGTATCTGTAACATTTTGATAGGGTGTCTACTTCTTGTATTTTCTGTTTCTTCACTTTTTTATGTGATTTTTGTGTACTCATTTTCAAACCTTATTTTTTCTATGGAATATTCTTTTTTATCTTCCTTCTCTATTCTTTTTTATAATCCCAAAGGGGGAGAAATCAGGGAGAAATCAGGAAGATCATGCATATGAGTGGGTGAACTGAATGTGATTCACTGTTTACTACATGAATACATATACATAGGGGAGAACTGCTGAAAGGGGAGAATAAATTCTTTACTCTGATTTATATTATATGGGGAGAATGCCTCATTTATATATAAGTTCTGGTTGTTATTCTAACCATGTTTTATCTTTGGGCATATATTGTTTTTTATAGGGGGAGCATACTGAATAACATACTATATTCTCTCTTCATTTATGTCACTGATTTGTGATTATCAAAAAGGGGAGATTGTTGAACTCTATGTAAAATGGTTATATTAATAATCACAAATCTTAGTTTTATTTATTTCCATTTAGTATTTTTTTCAAATTGTTCTAAAGATGTTTATATATATTTAAATCATATCTAAATATGTTTATCTATGTTAATATATGTGTACGGTTTACTTGGAAATATTCTAGATTGAACATACACTTTGTATGAATTCCATGTCTTGACTCACCGTTAGTTATTTTCCTGAGACACCGATGCTGAGACACCGATGCTGATGCTACCGAAACCGATGCAGATTTAAAATGTCTCACCGATCCCATGACTCACCGATAGTCATGAAAACTGTTTGAGTTTCTATAAACTCTTATTTAATTCCAATAGTCATACTTGATGTTTTGAATGTAATTAATGATATTTAATGTTAATTGTTGGCGTGTCAGGAGATCGTACCTCGTACCTATGAAAAGGTTATCATTCATATTTCTGAATTTTGTGGAATAAAAAGGAAGATCGAGCTACAGTAAAAGTGGGTGTGCATAAGTGTGTGAAAAGGCATAGAGAGATAATTCTTCCACGAATATACATACGAAAAGGAAGAATACACGAAGAAGTTTAAGGGGGATTTTGCAAGATCTAAAAAGAACTCTCTTGTATACAATCCAGCACTACTGAAGAACATACGAAGAACAATAGAAATCAAAGAACATACTCACTTGTGAAGGACATCAAGCTGAATCACGATACTCTGTTTTCAACAACAAAACCACCGAAGGACTCAGAAGCATTTCTACTAAATCCAATGAGTCCAGAGCTGCATTACCAATCACTAGAGCTTTCTAAACACTGATACATTCTCTCTTAGTGATTATTTTACTTTTATTTTTGAGCAGTGTGTGTACTATGTACATCACACACAAACACACACACACGGACTCCTATGCTGAACTGAAGGATATCAAAATACTTAAACCAAATTTACTTACTATTGTTTCCCACGAACAATTGTGGAAGAGGTCCTTTTGTGGCCTGATCATTGTTTTTTGTTTCCCATGAAGAACTGTGGTAGAGGTCCCTATGTGACCTAGACAGTCTTGTACTATTGTCAACCCCGATCCATGGTGTGGATCAAATTTTATATAAATTGTTTGAGAGGACTAAGTCTCGGCTTGATACTGAACCTCTTGGTTACATCTACTGTGCATTTTAGTTTAAATCATAAGTATACTATATACATATATCA
Source organism: Viscum album (assembly GCA_963277665.1). Classification (NCBI taxonomy): domain Eukaryota; kingdom Viridiplantae; phylum Streptophyta; class Magnoliopsida; order Santalales; family Viscaceae; genus Viscum; species Viscum album. The sequence goes on along the minus strand of OY728156.1, from coordinate 387,060,295 downwards.
TATTCCACTGTTAACTACTTTCAAATACAAAACTATTTTAAAGCTACTTTGATAGATAAATTAGCAAGTGTTTATACTTATTGTAAACCAGTAAGTTAATTTCAAAAGTTAATCTAAGCTTCAGATTAATTTAACTGAGACCTAATAAATCTTAGAGAAATTAATTGAACATTTATAATCTGTATAAATTCACTATAGTTTAACTTTGTTTTTAATTTGAGGAATTTTAAGAGAAATATTTATCATAGAAATTTTAATTGGAACTCAGTTCACCCCCCCCCCCCTCTTGAGTGTCCACTCCGACCAACACATACAATAATTTTTAGATAATATTGAATATATTTTCATCCAATAATTGTTAATATAAAAATAACATTTATTTTTATATGAGAAAACACACATAGTATTTAGGGGTAATTTTATATTTCAATTAAAGAATTTATTTTGACGATTTAATGGATTTTTGAAATAAAAAATATTTTAATAAAATATTATTAGTAAATAATTTTTATTAAATATAAATGAAAATTTAATTTTTGTGATGTCAAATGTACGTTTTATATGGGTTAGAAACCGTAATTGTAAAAAAATCACCATTATTTCTTAATAATTGTCAATATCTTTGTAAAAGTGAAAATTCAGATATTTAGAAAATTATTTACAGAAAAAAAATTTTATTTTTTGAATAAGAATGTAAAAATTATCTACTTGTGAATTTTTGATTATTTTATGAGATAATCAAATTTGTATGAAAAAATAAAATACCGTTTAAATATAATTTTTATATTATGAATCATAATGAACCAAAAGTGATGTAATAAATATAATAAATTGTATCCAAGAAAAAATATATGATATCAATTTGAAAAATGTTGATTTTATTTTAATTTAATAAAATTGATATATCCATTTTGAATCATCCAAAACCATTATTATAATTTAATGTTTTATAATCATTTCATTAAATGCATGAGACAAATCCACTTATAAAGTGGAATTATGTTATTAATTTATTCCATTGGAGATAAAATATAATGTGAATAACACCATTTTCCAAGAAATCATGGGTAAAATCCATGATATTGTTTTTGGTTTTGGTTATTTCATTATTTAGTGTCAAAAACCGAAAAAAATTAATCTACCACATTCCATATATAAACCCACCCAAGCTCCCATTTACCTTAAATAAAACTCCTTGGAGAATAACCATAATATTTCATATTCTCAATATAATTTTCCTAAGGAACCCACAATATCTCATGAAAACCTTCCTAATCATTTTGAGTCACACACTCAAGTAATGGATTTCTATATTTCTATTTCCATTTAAGAGCATATTTTATTATATGTATCTTAAATTCCACTATATTTTGTTTGGATTTCTGATCCCATACCCCCATATCATTAATTTAGTTTATAAATTATGTTATAACCTTTTATACTCTCATTAATCCTCCCATGATCCTTTACACAAGTTTCCATGTTGAATTATATTAATGATTCAATTATTTGTTCAAGTTTTATCATTAACTTGTGCCTTATATTTCTAATTTATATTGACAAGAAATGTTTTTACATAAACCTATTGACACCCATTATATTTATATGTGATCATAGACCCCATTATCTCTCATCAATCCATTTTTATGAAACATTATGCGACACCCTAATGCTGTCAAAATTTCAACACAATTTTTCATGCTAAAACAATTGTGTATTAAATACAATACCCTTTTCCTATAAAGGGATTTCACATTTATGAAAATTTAATTTTTTACTGGGGAATTACATATTTTAATTCCACACTACTTAATTATGGAAAATTCTTGATGATGAATGAATCTATGATATATGATATATGTGGAACACTTAATCCTAAGAATGAAATGAATGTGATGAGTGCGAATTGAATTATATAGTTCTCCAATGAACTGGGTAATACATAGTATCATGATACATCATGATATTAAATGGAGTGAAACTAATTATATAATGGGTCTTTTCCCACCATGATGTCTTTGTGGTTTTTCCCTAAGATATGTTTATGATGAGTGTTTTAGGTATTTTTCAAATTTTCCATGTGATTATAATCATGCAATATCTTGTATCATTATTCATGATTATGATTCTTACACTTTTTTACTCCCATTGATATGCCTATTTTATAACGTGTAACACCATATTCCATATTTATTCACTATTGGGATTTATAGATCATCCATTTCCTAATTTTTTACAAATTTATCCGATGCAATTCTAAAAGGCAACGTCTTTTTAAAGCTTATTAAGGAAGATTTCAATAATGTTATTATATCACATGTTATAGATGTCAATATATGTACCCAATTCCAAAATGCACTATACTCATAAATAAATTGGGATTAATTATGTGTACATTTATGTAATAAATCATGAATTAATGGGTAATAAGGAGAAGGGTTGTTATAACCTAGGTAATCAGAACTATAAAGTTGGGAACTACACATCCCATGGTATTTTGGATGACATCTGAAAAATTGTAACATTATCCATTACATGTATTGTTGTCTTGGTTTCTCTTAGATCCCACAATTTTATAAAATGGATTTTTTTTTGAAAATATTATGTCATCATGGAATGTGTGTATAATTTATTTTTTTGCATAATTAACTCTAAAGGCATAACTTATCGGGCCCCTATATTTTCGACTTTTTCTAAAATAATGTTTCTTTGATGTTTACATATATATTATCTTATCTAAAGTTTTATTTTAAAATTTTATAATATAAATTCCCAAATTAATTAATCTTTTATCTGATACCAACTATAGTGACACTACCTCTTATTAGATTACTGTTACATAATTTTAAAGGAAAACTAAATAATTAATTTAAATATCAAAGATCAAACAAAATAGTTTCATAGAAAACTAGGCTCATATATAGCATTTAAATAGTGAATCCTAAACATTATTTAATTCCTTATAATATATATTCTTTGTGTTCTATGTGTTATATTTAGTACAAGTAATCAACTAAGTATATACATCAATGAAAGGGATGCGCCTTATCAATGTAAGAGATTAAATAAGGATATGATTTGATATAACAGGAGTCATAAAAATAATCATCATCGTTAGAGAAGCATATGATTATCATCAACATCATGAGGGAAAAAATTTATATTATCATGGAATGAGGTAATCAATTAAAATGAAACATAATGTCTTAGTGGTGAAGTAACACACATAGTTGTGGAAAAAGCATGCATCATGTTAAGATTTAGACTATAGTCATTATCATAAAATAATAATTATTAATAAAGCTAGAATCATTTTCACACAATTTTAATATTATCTTCAGATAGACAGAACATAATGAAATGCATTGGAGGGATATATAATTTTTGGACCACCCCAAATATCATAACATTGACATAATCATGAATGCCACATAGAATATATGAAAATAAAAATAATAAAATAAGGAATTGGAAAAAGGAGTTTTACATTGATTCTATAAATACAACATTCATGAATAAAAATTTTGGATCCCAAATAAATTAGCTAAATCATACTTGTACATAAAAAATAAATAGTCTTGAGTGGGAAAGAAGCATTTCTAGATGAGTAAAATAAGATGTTCTGGAAATCAAATTCTCTTTGAAAAAATGAGATTATTATTAGAAAAAAATGTTTAAATAGAAGAAAATTGTATATGTAAGAAGTAAAAGGGGAATAAAATTTGATGAAAACACTATTATAACTCATACCATGTGATAGATATTATCCCAAAAAAACGAATTAGGTTTGAGAACCCCATTACCTTTATTCCCACACAATTTCATCGCTTTCACACCATCTAATTTCAAAATTTATATATATTAAAACATTGATATAGAATTAAATTATAGTCATTTTTAAAAATATTTTTTAGTTAAAATCATTGGATTATATTTTTTATTTTTCATTAAATAAATTAGATCATTTCATACCATGTTTTTCATTGAAAAATGTCAGGTTTCCCAAATATTTCTCTATTTCAATAAATATAATTTATGAATTAGTATAATTAACTTTTGAACCATATAATGAATATAATTACATGTTTATAAATAATTTATAATTTATAATATTCATACTTGATTATTTTTATATATTTTGACATGTTAATTTCTCCACACTTGCTAAACTGACCTTCGTTGAGACATTTTCAGGAGATAAGGAAATGGTAATTTAGAATTTATATTTTTACTAGTATAATACTTATATTATGTTAAAATTATAAATATAATGTTAATTTATATACTAATTTATTATTTTAATGTTTGTTTGTGAATGTGTATATGTAAAAATGGAAATAGAAGAGGAAGAACAAATAAACAAGACAGAGGAGTTGATATGGTCTTATTTAATCTTCAGTGCATCTTCTCTTGTATGACACTATAAATTCATCTTGATTGGATTTGGATTTCTATAGAATGTACCTATGGATTATATGGGGATTGAGAGAGAGAATTTTGGAATACATTGGGATTGGAAATGGGTGGTAGGAGTGGTTTTATAATGGGAGGTAGAGTTTTTACTTGTACTTGATGAGTATTGTATTTTAGAATAAAATATTGAATAAAATAATATATCTAAGAAAACACATGTTAAAATAATTTATGATAATTTAATTCAATATTAATATAATATTATGTATTTATTAATTTAAATCCACTTTATAATTCTAATTAATTACTTTATTGAAAAAGAATGTGGATGGAAATAAAATTTGTTATTTTAATGAATGAATTTTTTTTACTTTAGGTTTTTGAATGTTATTTTTATGTTTACAACTTGGCTTTTTTATTTTAATGAATAATTTATGAAATTAGATATAACATGAAAAATAATAAAGTTATATAAAAGATTATTTCAGTGTTTTTTCATGGATTATGTAAATTGAGCTACACTCATTGTGTGAAAAAACAATACTTTTAATATTCATCTAAAATTTGAGGTATTTCCAAAAATTACAAAATTATCACCATTAAATAATTTTTAGGTCATGATTTCAAAAATTGAATTATTTTTATCAGAATAAATTTCTAAATTTGGTAATTATAATTTAAAATATAAAAATAATTATTTACACAAAAAGCAATAAAATTAGGTCAATTAAAAATGTTGTTATATTTTGATTTTGTTTTTTAATAATGATATTTATTATTTATAACTATAAAATTATATTTAATTAAATTATTCCTGATTAATATTATTTATATAATAAATCATTATTTTGAAGAGAAATTACTATTTCAACCATTAGGTTACTATTGCAAATGGCAAAGTCACAATTTCTAGTAGTCATGTTACTATTCGAGTAGCCACATTACTAGTCCAAATGTCTCTTTACCAATTCATTATTCAAATAAATTCCTCTAAAGGTTATATATTTCTATTTATTATAAATTTTTTTAGTATATAAATATTTTTTTCTTATATATAGTGATTTCAATGTGGGTGGTGATTTTATTAGATTAGGGTGATCCCTATTTTCCTGTTTTAGATTTTATCTTTTATATTTTATCTCTAGTTATGATTTTTGGAATTCTAATTAGTATTATTGATAATTAATGTTACAATATATAGTAATGAAATATTATCATTCTTGGACTCTCTATATTTTTTTGTGTATAATATTATATAATATAATAAATTAAACATTTATTTAGGAATTTTTTTTTTCTAAAATCAATAAGTAATTACATAACATTTTGTTTTTCATATAATATATTTGGAAATAGAATATTTTGAATAGTATATTTGTGATCTTTTCTGTAATTATATCACTCATAAGTGAAGTCAATTATATACATAAAATTTATAGGTAAGAAGAAATTTCATTTTTGGTGTCATAAATTTTTAAGATATAGTGATTTGGAAAAGGAAAATTTAATACACTAATTTCATTTTTAATATATAAGTTTAGATTTTATATTTCCTAAATATATTGGGAAAATTTTTATTTATTTTAGAAAAATGAAAATAATTTATGACCATCATTTTTTTTCTTACTTTGGTAAAAATATACATATACTAGGGATTTGAAAACATTGAGAAAAATGTGTTTTAAAAACTAAGTACGTTCCAAATAGAGATGTGAATATGTAATTATAATATAAGAACATATAAAAAAATTATTAATAATCTAATATATTTTTAGAGAGTAAATTATTCTATTTTAAAAATACTATAATGAATTTAGTAATCTCATAAAAAATAAATAATGTACTATATGAAAATATTTTTTTTGGTTTTATATTTTAATTTTATTGGATTTTTATTAAAATTAGGTTTTTTTTAATGTAAGTAAAACAGAATATAGTTTTCTTATAAAAAACCTATATTTAACATTTAAATAAAATATATAAATAATTTTTATGACACATAAATTATAAGACAAAAATATAATTCTTCTAAAAACATTTTTTACATGCCACAAGGTCTAATTTTTAAATTATTCAAATAAAACATAATATTTTTAATTGGTAAAATAGATATAATATATAAAAAAATTCCAATAATATTTCATAATATAAATTTTATTTTTGTTTAATTAAAATTAAATTGGCAAAAAAATAACATATTTTTCTTAAAAAAACATTTATAAAAAAATTATAAAATTAGTGTTCTAAAAAAATGTTTACAAATTTTTAAAACATCAATGCCTATAGTATTAATTGGAATATAAAATACCTACTCCATTATTGTGATTTTTTTGACTTAATGACATGAAAATTATGTGCTCTCATTATATTAAATTGAAATATTTAATAAAATTAAATTCTAACTATCTATAACTAGGGAATCTATACACAACTTCAGTACAACTGAAAAATTATGTTTCTATTGAAAATAATCCATTTGTCCTTCGCTTTTTTTACTTTATCAACTTTTTATGCCTCTTCTGAAAATAATTTTTTATATTCTTTCCATTTATAAGAATTCATCCAAGGTAAATCCCAAATCCTCAATATGAAAACTTTATTTTTTTATTTCATTATTACTTAAGAAAATATAATTTTATTATTAATATGTAATGACTTAAATATTTTTTATACAATAATTTTATATGATAAGTTAATAATTACTATCCACATTTACAATTTTCTTTTCATTAAAAAATATACAGACATTTTTATGTTTTGTGCACTACTGCCCTCATGAAGTAATAACATCCATTTTTACCATCATAATATATTAATTAATTGAAATGTAAAATTAGAGTGAAAATGTTAAATATATAAATTGTTATGAATATTAATATAGGAATTAGAATATCCTGTAATTCTATGATATTATTCTACAAGTGAAAACATTAACCATGATTTGTATCGATAACCTCCTCTACAAAGCATTTTATCTCATTTTTATTCTAGTTTCACTGTTATTTTTTAAAATATATTCAAATAAGGTTCTTAACATGAAATTAGATTATAAAACAGAAGTATTAATTTTTAATAATAATATCATTCCAAAATAAACCATTTTCAAAATTATAATCATCCTTTTATTTTGGTATGTCCATGTTTGGGTATGTATATATAACTATTGAAAAAGATATAAAACTGTAATATAGAAGATTATAAGAGCATAATAACTAATTATATGTAATTTTAATGAGAATATAATGAAATTATTTTGTTTTTTAATTTTCATGATTATATTAACTCATTATTTTATATATTAATTGATTTATGTTAAATTTCACTAAAACATTCTTATCAAAAGTTTCAACATTAGAGATCATAGAGAAAACAATAATATAATGAACTAATTTACTTATAAATAATTTAAAATAATTAATCCTAGTAAATTTATTTTTCCATAAATGACCTACTGATAATAAACTGTTACAACTCCATGATTGCAAAAACTACCTCAAAATGATCAAGATTACTAACCCCTAATTTTAAATATAGAATATAACTAACTAATAAAAATTTAATGAATAGTTATAAATGAAATTTATAAATTTTTTGTTTATGAATATGGTTCTAGAATTGGTGACTAAAATATTTATGTTTGTTATTTAGAATCTTAGAGTGCATTCATCTACAAATGGATGAGAGGTAAGGGTTTCGTATCTGAAAAATTTTCCCATGGGAAATATTTGTTAGTATGTATTATGACAGTTTTTTTATGGCATAAGTACATCCCATTTAATATTTGGTATCGTGATATATAATTATATATTTTCATTATTGTTTAATTTGAAATTATATACTTCATGGTTCTTTAACCTGAATGGTTATAACTATGTAAGTTGTACATGTCTGAAATTTAATTTCTTGAGACATTCCTGAAATTTCACAACATTGTTTCCAATATAACTTTTATTAACTATATTGTTTTTTAAATATTAAAATATTATACATTTCTTGTGATTTTAATGACATTTAATGGACTTCCCCAAGGAACATTAGTTATTACATAACCCATACCATGAAGGATTTGTATCCAATATAACATTCCAATAGATATATTTTAAAATATAGTCCATATATATAATTTATATCCTTTTCATTCTAAATACCATTTCATTTTATTCTTTTATTGGAATTCATTGATTTTACTTTTCTTCAACTTATTTCTTTTTCCCCTTAGGGTTATTATTTACCCTTTTTAAGGGAACCAACACTTTATTTTCTATTTATTCATGGAAATACATTTTTATATGTGTATATTAATTGTATTATTGGGATAATGACCATCTATATTCAAAAATAATTTATTATGGAAATTTTATAAAATTTTACCTTCTTTATTATTGTTACTTAATTTTTATCCTTTTCTTTTTTGGAAATTATTTTCATTGTGTGAAAATCACTTCATTTTATCATTTCCTATATAAACACATATTATCCTTTCATTTTTTATTGTTTTTATATGAAATGATACATCTCAATTTTAAATGGAATCTAAAGGAAATTATTTTAAAATGTTTTAGAAAATATTTAATTAATTTACTATAGAGAAATAGTATTTCTTATTTCTATAGTTCATTTTTAAAAACACCAAAAACATGTTTTCATCTAATTCCATATCATTGGACATATATTATTCTCGATCAAGTGAATTATTCTAACAATACAGTACCCCATAATTATCTTGATGAATAATTTAATGTTTTTTCTATGATATTTATAATCTATCTATACATTGTTAATTAAAAAATTTCATATTTTATGGTGACAATAATTCATTCAATAATTTTTTTTGAATTATTTTTAAATAATTATGATTAACAGGTGTTCAACATGATTACATACATATATTTATTACTAAATTTAATTACCTATATGGAATAAATTATCGTCAATATGGTGTAGATACCCTATCTGTCATCATATTAATTGAATGATATTTACATTGAAGGTTAATGAATATAATGGGATATACATTTATATTCTATTGTATTATATAGTTACAATTATCAATGATATTATAATGTAATTAAATTTTAATGATATTATAAAACCCATTTACATTCTACATGTTACCTATGATTTGTCCTGTGAAACAAAAATTTTATCTTCATTATTTATTTGTTATATGATGAATAATTGATATGATGTGGAACTTATATGTAATAATGTAACATCCCAAGTAAGTAATTAATAATAGATATTTTTATCTATGTCTATTAATGATTAAGATAGTGTTATAGAGGCTTAAAATGAAAATAAATACAATCTTATGCATGGAATACACTAATAATCTTAAAAGATTGTTTTAGTACCTTTTGATGGAAAACCATTTTTGAATCTATATTTTGACAATTTTATAAACTATGTTTGTCAAAATAAACTTATCCTTTATGATTGGGACATCAAAATTTACCTTGTGTGAATTTTTGGTATTTTTCTGACAATGTTCATTTTTTAATGAATAGTGAAAAATACTGCATTTTACATCAAAACTGTTTTTTAATATAATTTATTTATATGATTAGATTATGTTTTGAATTGTCTTTGAAGTGAACTTAGAATATATTTTTACCATTTTATCCAATGGTGGTCATTGGAATCAATTTCACTTTGAAATTAGACTTAAACTGGTGTCAATCTTTTGATACTTATTGTTTTGTAAAAACACGCTATTTGCTCTGGCAGCGGGAATTAATTATTAAATTAATTAATGTGACTTATATGATTGTAATTTTGTAAAATAGACTTCATTTTTGAATTCGGAATATCAAATATAGCTTAGGGTGAATTTTTGGTAATTTTCTGAAAAACTTCAATTTTTGATGAATAGTGAAACCACTAAGTGGTAATCAAGCAAACTGATTTTTCAGTTAAATGAAAGTTTACCACTAATGTGTATTGAATTTTGAAAATCCAACATATATGGTTGTCATTAAGAAGTAAAATGTGGTTCAATGGGATTAAAATAATTTTTTGGTGAATAGTAACTTATTAAGTTTTTAATCGCGATTAGTGGTAATTAGGGTAGTTTAAGGTATAAATAATGCGTTAATAAAAGGAAATGACCTAAACACATGTACCAACCTTATTGGTTGTGTCATGGCCGACCAATACAAGCCATGGGTCATCTTGGGGACCCCATGGAGACACTTCGGTTTGGAAATGACATAAATAACTTTTTATTAAATGTTAAAGTAAAAATGACACAAACAAGAGATGTTTTACGAAAACAATTTTTACATGGGGTTATAAAGATCAGATTTTTGATTATAAATAGTAATTAGAAAGATAAAAATCTTTCCTACATCATATTATTTTTTTTATGATTTTTAGACATTAAATAAATTAAATTATTTATGACATAATAATGATGAAGCGATGACATCATTATTTGACGATTTAAATAAAATGTAAAGATAATATAAAATCTATGAACTACACATGGCCGAAACCAATTGGATGAGTGTATTTCGAACCCTTATCACCTTAGCCACGAATTATATCAATGTGGGACCTTTTGAAACCGAAACACATTTTCAAATAAAGTAATATTTCTTTACTTTCCAAAAGTGCCCCTCCTCTCCTCTTATAAAAGGCCCCCACCTCTACCTCATTTCACACACTCCTCAAGCATTTGGCTCGGCCAAACCCTGCCCATTTACTCTCTACACATCCCTCTCCTCATCCTAGAGGATTCCCTTTGGGCAGAATCCTTTCAAAGGAAGCCTTTAGGCTCAAATCAAAAGGAGTTACACTTTTAAAGGTAATTCATTCTCTCATGTTCATTTGTTTTATTTTGCTTCTCCAACCCCCTAAACTCTTTTTATTTACTTATTTTGTAACAAAACCAGTATCTTCAATATACAAGGATGTTTTTATAAGATTTATTTGAGCTACACTCTCACACAACTACATCAAATGGTTAAAGAACATACGGTTTCCGTGGATGGCGAAATTCTACCTCCCGAAACGATGATTGTTCAATACTCAATTAACACCTTCAAAGGTGGCCATTAGGATGTCACTATTTTTATATATTATATATAATATTTCTATGTTTTCCTTATGCTTCTGTTTTTTTTTCATTTTTGGAATACCTTTATGGTTCCCATTATGGGTAAACACGATATCTTCATTTTAGGAAGTGCGGACTACCGCCCCCTCAAAGTGATTTGATTCGTTAAATACCATATGTGGGACATATAAAGGATGAAACTATGATATTATATATGTTATTATACTGGAATTATAATATACTCTTATATCATTATGATTCCATTCCAGAAAATATGAAATAGAAATGGAAGTAGCGTTCATGCGTACGTACGGCTTATCGTCTCCATGAACAGTGCATTTCATTTATTACCTCTAAATGATTATGTAATATTATAAATGCATGAATGTACTGTATATATATGAAATATATGATATCTACATCATGAATACCATTCTGGATATAATGAACCTTTGACCAAATTAACAACATGTAAGTGTAAGAAGTCTATTTTTGACTTAAGAACCAAATACCGACAAAGTGAACATTATTAACTTAAATGATTACATGATGTTCATAACATGGTATAAAAGGAATAATGAACTTGAAAAAGATTCATAAGCAAGTAGAGATTAACTCAAGTTTATTATTCAGGAGATTAAAGAACGGTCGGGTCAAGTCGGATACGAGGTATGGGACTTCGTCTCAATCTCCTTTCGTTGAGGCATATTTTATTTTATACACAACTTTCTTTTATACGGTGTATAAACCCCTTTGACTTTTACGTTTATTCAAAAGGAATCTTTTTTATACGAAGCTTTTACTAAACGACAAAAGGGAATGTTTTTGTCGTACGTATGCGGCGACAACGACTTCTCCGCCGTCGTGACCGTTATTTGAGTTTCGGCTTCCTCTACAAGCCATAACTTCTTTTTAAAAGAAAAATAAATACCATGTTTTACTTTTCTTTTATTTTAGTATTGAAAATGGTTTTCATAATGTTTTTATATCAATGTGTTGTATTGATATCTCGTGATTGAAATGTGGAAATTTTATGTTTCCTTTATGCATGTTTTATGTGATACGATTATGTTATGGTTCTTGGGCATTATTATGAAGACGGGTGGTTCCATGATAAACTAAGGGCGGGTGAGCCCGATATAGCTCTCCAATTCATTGGGTAACGCGAAGGAGTGAAACGTTAAGGTTTCTCCGAAGAGATTTTAGGGAATATACTGTGATGGGTATTCCAAACGTAACCAAGAGGGTTACTCCCTACGTAAGAATGTTATGAATGCCTCAAGTTACCTTTACGTATTATGATTTCTATGATTTATTCATGATTTTATGAGGTATGTTAAAGTGCCTATGTTTTATGGGTAAAGTATGATTTCATTCTTATGTATATATGAACTCATGTTTCCTTTCCATGTTTTTTTTATAACCCATACTGAGTTTTTATGCTCATCCCAAGTTTTTGAAATGTTTTTCACAGGTCAAGGGAAAGGTACATGATAAGATGATAGAGTCAAGGATGTGTCAAGAAATAATCCATGTTTTATTTTAAATGTGTTTCCATTGATGGGAATGAAGAATACTATCTTTATGTAACCACTTTGTTTATATGTGGAATGTAATGCAAGTTTTATGATCTAATTCTCTAAAACTCTAAACCCGAAAAGATCCTCAATGTGTAATCTTGTAATAACTCAAGATTAAGTAAGGTTTAAGGCTGGGGCCTTATAGTTGGTATCAGAGGTCGGTTTAAATAACTTTAGGAGTTAGAATTCTATTAAATGATTATCCAAAAATATTTTTTTTTCGAAATGACATAGCATTTAAAGATTACCATGTTGCTTCATCTAAGACATGTTTGTTCAGAATGGTTTTCCGCAGAGGAAACCGGGAAGCAGTGATAGGAAGGAATACAGAAGGAAATAACCTTCCGAATCAGCATCCAGAAATGGTCGGAATTGGAACTGAACAGTTTGTTGCAGTGATGGCGCAGTTGACTCAAGCGATAAATGGCAGTGGTATCCATGCACGAGATCAGCTAGATCAACCGCAGAGGAACATGTCAGTGGTGGAACATTTTATGGGGCAACATCCACCATCATTCAGAGGATCATCTGACCATGTGCTAGCTGAAGGGTGGATTAAAGCACTGGAGAAGATTTTTGATGTCATGGGGTGTTCAGACAATCAAAAGGTTAGTCTTGCTATTTACCGTTTGGAGGGTGAAGCAGATCAATGGTGGTCTATGGTTAAAAATATCAGGGATGCTGATGAGATTGATGCTCTTGACTGGGATGAATTCAAAGGTATGTTTCTTGAGAAGTATTTTTCTAAGGCTGTTCGACTTAGGATTGAAAAGAAATTCTTGGAATTGAGGCAAGAGGAAGACTCAGTGGCTGCCTATGAAGAAAGGTTCACTCGATTGGCAAGGTATGCTCCAAATTTTATCCGGGACCTTGATAGTAAAATCAATCGTTTTTACTCAGGATTAAAGCCAAAATATCGAAGGGAATTAGCTTCTCGTGAGTTTAAAAGTTATGAAAAGCTTGTTCGATGTGCTGAGAAGGTGGAAATGGAGTTTGCCGATGACCAAGTTTTCTATAACAACCAGCAGAAGAAGAGACCGAGGTGGCAGGAGAAAGGTAAGAATTCTTCAAAAAAGTCTGATGGTAAGAGAACTAAGTTTCCAGTTTGTGATAAATGTGGCAAAAGGCATGCTGGGGAATATCTTCTGAATTCTGGGAAGTGCTACCGATGTGGTAAGATGGGACATAAGGCTCGTGATTGCACTGAAAAGGATCAAGGTGAAGGTAAGAACAAATTTGACTTACAGTTAGTGAAATGTTATAATTGCAATGAGATGGGTCACTATGCAAACGAGTGTCCGACAAGGAGCTTGAGTGATGGGAAGCAGTTAGACTACAAGCAGAAAGGGGTGGTGAAATCCTTTGCAACTACTTCAGCAGATGTCGGTCCATCAAATGAAGTTGTATCAGGTACTTTGTTTGTTTTTTCAGATTATGCCAGTGTGTTGTTTGATTCGGGGTCTACACATTCTTTCATCTCTGAAACCTTTTCTAGTAAAATGGGAATACCATCTCAAGAAATGACTCCTGAACTTTTGGTAAAAACACCTGGGGGGAATGTTGAGGCAAAAATAATTTATAATAATCTTCCTATCCTTATCCGTGGAAAGAACCTACTTGCAAACCTTATTGTTCTACCTCTAGTAGAGTTTGATGTTATCCTGGGTATGGATTGGCTCTCTATTTACCATGCTAAGATTGACTGTAGATCTAAAGAAGTTTCTTTTCAGAAAGACTTTCAGTTTGTTTACAATAATGAACCCTTACTTTTGATAACATATCAAGAGGCCGAGAAACTTGTGAAAGATGGAAATGAATGTTACCTTGCACACGTCGTTGAAAATAAAGGAACTGTTCAGATTAATGATGTGCCAGTGGTAAATGAGTATCCTGATGTTTTTCCTGATGAGTTTCCTGGAATAATACCATATCGGGAAGTTGAGTTTACTATTGACTTAGTTCTTGATGCTAAGCCAATTTCAAAACCCCCTTATCGAATGGCACAAATTGAACTTTTAGAGTTGAAGGAGCAATTGCAAGATTTATTAGAGAAAGGTTTCATTAGACCTAGCACTTCACCATGGGGTGCTCCTGTTTTATTTGTTAAAAAGAAATATGGGTCTATGAGACTTTGCATTGATTATAGAGCCTTTAATAATATCACTGTTAAGAACAAATATCCTTTGCCTCATATCGATGATTTGTTTGATCTGCTCCAGGGAGCTCAGTTTTTTTCAAAGATTGACTTGAGATCGGGGTACCATCAGCTGAAGGTAAAGGAGGCAGATATTCCGAAGACCACGTTCCGTACTAGATATGGCCATTATGAATTTGTAGTAATGCCTTTTGGGCTAACCAATGCACCTGCTGTATTCATGGACTTAATGAATAGAATTTTCCATGAGTTCTTGGATAAGTTTGTGGTGGTTTTCATTGATGATATTTTGGTGTTTTCTAAAAGTAAAGAGGAGCATGAAAGACATTTAAGGGTTATCTTGCAAACCCTAAAAGAAAAGAAACTATATGGGAAATTCAGCAAGTGTGAGTTTTGGTTGCAACAAATTTCTTTCCTTGGTCACATTGTTTCTAAAGATGGAATAACTGTTGATCCTGCAAAAACAAAAGTTGTGGAAGAATGACCAAGACCCACAAATGTAACCGAGATTCGTAGCTTCCTTGGTTTGGCGGGCTATTACCGAAGGTTTGTTAGAAATTTTTCACGGTTATCTAGTCCAATGACTAAGATAACTCGGAAGGGTGTTAAGTTTATCTGGACAAAAGAATGTGATGATTGTTTTCAGGAATTGAAAAGAAGATTGGTGAATGATCCAGTTTTGGAACTATCTTCCAGGAATGGTGAGTTTGTTATATACAGTGATGCTTCATTGAAAGGACTTGGTTGCGTCCTAATGCAGAATGATCAGGTAATTGCTTATGCTTCACGACAGTTGAAAACTCATGAGGTAAATTACCCTACACATGATTTGGAATTAGCTGCTGTTGTTTTTGCTTTAAAAATTTGGAGGCATCATTTGTATGGAGTAAAGTGTGAAATATATACTGATCACAAAAGTCTAAAGTATATATTCACTCAGAAAGAGTTAAACATGAGACAGAGGAGATGGCTAGATTTAATCAAGGATTATGATTGTACAATTCATTACCATCCGGGAAAAGCAAATAAAGTGGCCGATGCTTTGAGTCGAAAAAGTAATGCTTCATTAACAATGTTGCGTTTGGAACGTGATCCTTTGGTTAAGGATTTGATGAACTTTGGCATAGAAGTTGTTGGTGCAGGAAGTCCTTCTGTTTTGTTTCAGGTATCAGTGAGATCATCTCTATCAGATAGAATCAAGCAAGCACAGAAGCTAGACAGTGAGTTGCAGAAAAAGGTAGAGCTGGTTCAGAAAGGTAAGTTGCCTGAATTCAACATTGATAATGATTGCGTTTTGAGATTTGGGAAGAGATTGTGTGTGCCTTGTGATTCACAGTTGAAGAGAGATTTGTTATGTGAAGCTCATAGTTCTCCGTTTTCAGTTCATCCGGGCAGTACTAAGATGTATAGAGATCTGCGGGAGTATTACTGGTGGGATGGAATGAAAAGAGATATTGCTGATTTTGCTGTGAAGTGTTTGACTTGTCAGCAGGTTAAAGCAGAGCGGCAGTTACCAAAAGGGATGCTTCAGCCTTTACCAGTGCCAGAGTGGAAATGGGAGAATATATCCATGGACTTTGTTGTTGGATTACCGAAGACATCTCGAGGTAATAATGCAATCTGGGTTATTGTTGATCGCTTGACCAAATCTGCTCATTTCCTTGCTATACGAGATACTTTATATCTTGATCAACTTTCCCGTTTTTCTCTTAAAGAGATAGTCAGATTACATGGAGTTCCTCTCTCCATTGTATCGGATCGTGATCCCAAGTTTACTTCTAACTTCTGGAAAGGCCTTTAGAAGTCGTTGGGTACTGAATTAAATTTTAGTACAGCTTTTCATCCTCAATCAGATGGGCAGTCAGAACGAACAATTCAGACATTGGAGGATATGCTACGAGCTTGTTTTATGGATTATCAGGGAAGTTGGGACCAACATCTTTCTTTGGTTGAATTTTCATATAATAACAGTTTCCATTCCTGTATACAGATGGCACCATTTCAGGCATTATATGGGAAGCGGTGTCGAACTCCAGCTTTCTGGGATGAAGTGGGTGAAAGGAAGTTGATGGGACCAGAATTGGTAGAAGAGATGGAAGAAAAAGTTCAGTTGATTCAGAAACACATGAGAACAGCTCAGAGCAGGCAGAAGATTTATGCAGATAACCGGAGGAAGGATCTATCTTTCGAGGTAGGTGATCATGTTTTTCTCAAGGTTTCTCCTTGGAAAAGTGTGATGAGATTTGGTAAGAAAGGAAAGTTGAGTCCAAGGTTCATTGAACCATACGAAATTCTGGAAAGAGTTGGATCAGTTGCATACCGAGTGGCTTTACCTCCGAGTTTATCTCAGGTACACAATGTTTTCCACGTTTCGATGTTGAGAAAGTATATGCCAGATCCATCTTATGTTTTGAGTCCAGAGGTAGTTCAGCTGGAAGAGAACCTATCTTATGAGGAACAAACGGTCCAGATTCTTGACCACAGGGATCAAGTGTTACGGAATATGGCGATTAAGCAGGTAAAGGTTTTGTGGAAAAACCACATGATTGAAGAGGCAACATGGGAATCTGAAAATGCAATGAGGGATAAGTACCCCCATTTATTCGATAAGTAAATAAATTGCGGGGACACAATTTTCTAAAGGTGGGAAGGATGTAACATCCCAAGTAAGTAATGAATAATAGATATTTTTATCTATGTCTATTAATGATTAAGATAGTGTTATAGAGGCTTAAAATGAAAATAAATACAATCTTATGCATGGAATACACTAATATTCTTAAAAGATTGTTTTAGTACCTTTTGATGGAAAACAATTTTTGAATCTATATTTTGACAATTTTATAAACTATGTTTGTCAAAATAAACTTATCCTTTATGATTGGGACATCAAAATTTTCCTTGGGTGAATTTTAGGTATTTTTCTGACAATGTTCATTTTTTAATGAATAGTGAAAAATACTGCATTTTACATCAAAACTGTTTTTTAATATAATTTATTTATATGATTAGATTATGTTTTGAATTGGTTTTTAAGTGAACTTAGAATATATTTTTAACATTTTATCCAATGGTGGTCATTGTAATCAATTTCACTTTGAAATTAGACTTAAACTGGTGTCAATCTTTTGATACGTATTGTTTTGTAAAAAAACGCTATTTGCTCTGGCAGTGGGAATTAATTATTAAATTAATTAATGTGACTTATATGATTGGAATTTTGTAAAATAGACTTCATTTTTGAATTCGGAATATCAAATATAGCTTAGGGTGAATTTTTGGTAATTTTCTGAAAAACTTCAATTTTTGATGAATAGTGAAACCACTAAGTGGTAATCAAGCAAACTGATTTTTTAGTTAAATGAAAGTTTACCACTAATGTGTATTGAATTTTGAAAATCCGACATACATGGTTGTCATTAAGAAGTAAAATTTGGTTCAATGAGATTAAAATAATTTTTTTGGTGAATAGTAACTTATTAAGTTTTTAATCGCGATTAGTGGTAATTAGGGTAGTTTAAGGTATAAATAATGATTTAATAATAGGAAATGACCTAGACACATGTCCCAACCTTATTGGTTGTGTCATGGCCGACCAATACAAGACATGGGTCAACTTGGGGACCCCATGGAGACACTTTGGTTTGGAAATGACATAAATAACTTTTTATTAAATGTTAATGTAAAAATGACACAAACAAGAGATGTTTTACGAAAAATTTTTTTACATAGGGTTATAAAGATAAGATTTTTGATTATAAATAGTCATTGGAAAGATAAAAAGATTTCCTACATCATATTATTTTTTTTATGATTTTTAGACATTATATAAATTAAATTATTTATGACATAATAATGATGAAGCGATGACATCATTATTTGACGATTTAAATAAAATGTAAAGATAATATAAAATCTATGAACTACACATGGACGAAACCGATTGGATGAGTGGATTTCGAACCCTTATCACCTTATCCACGAATTATTTCAATGTGGGACCTTTTGAAACCGAAACACATTTTCAAATAAAGTAATATTTCTTTACTTTCCAAAAGTGCCCCTCCTCTCCTCTTATAAAAGGCCCCCACCTCTACCTCATTTCACACACTCCTCAAGCCTTTGGCTCGGCCAACCCCTGACCATTTACTCTCTCCACATCCCTCTCCTCATCCTAGAGGATTCCATTTGGGCAGAATCCTTTCAAAGAAAGCCTTTAGGCTCAAATCAAAAGGAGTTACACTTTTAAAGGTAATTCATTCTCTCATGTTCATTTGTTTTATTTTGCATCTCCAACCCCCTAAACTCTTTTTATTTACTTATTTTGTAACAAAACCAGTATCTTCAATATACAAGTATGTTGTTATAAGATTTATTTGAGCTCCACTCTCACACAACTACATCAAATGGTTAAAGAACATACGGTTTCCGTGGGTGGCGAAATTCTGCCTCCCGAAACGATGATTGTTCAATACTCATTTAACACCTTCAAAGGTGGCCATTATGATGTCACTATTTTTATATATGATATATAATAAGTTTATGTTTTCCTTAAGCTTCTGTTTTTTTTCATTTTGGGCATACCTTTATGGTTCCCATTATGGGTAAACACGATATCTTCATTTTAGGAAGTGCGGACTACCACCCCCTCAAAGTGATTTGATTCGTTAAATACCATATGTGGGACATATAAAGGATGGAACTATGATATTATATATGTTATTATACTGGAATTATAATATACTCTTATATTATTATGATTCCATTCCAGAAAATATGAAATAGAAATGGAAGTAGCATTCATGCGTACGTACGACTTACCGTCTCCATGAACGGTGCATTTCATTTCATACCTCTAAATGATTATGTAATATTATAAATGCATGAATTTACTGGATATATATGACATATATGATATCTACATCATGAATACCATTTTTGATATAATGAACCTTTGACCAAATTAACAACATGTAAGAGTAAAATTCTATTTTTGACTTAAGAACCAAATACCGACAAAGTGAACATTATTAACTTAAATGATTACATGATGTTCATAACATGGTATAAAAGGAATAATGAACTTGAAAAAGATTCATAAGCAAGTAGATATTAACTCAAGTTTATTATTCAGGAGATTAAAGAACGGTCGGGTCAAGTCGGATACGAGGTATGGGACTTCGTCTCAATCTCCTTTCGTTGAGGCATATTTTATTTTATACACAACTTTCTTTTATACGGTGTATAAACCCCTTTTACTTTTACGTTTATTCAAAAGGTATCTTTTTTATACGAAGCATTTACTAAACGACAAAAGGGAATGCTTTTGTCGTACGTATGCGGCGACAACGACTTCTCCGCCGTCGTGACCGTTATTTGACTTTCGGCTTCCTCTACAAGCCATACCTTCTTTTTAAAAGAAAAATAAATACCATGTTTTACTTTTCTTTTATTTTAGTATTGAAAATGGTTTTCATAATGTTTTTATATCAATGTGTTGTATTGATATCTCGTGATTGAAATGTGGAAATTTTATGTTTCCTTTATGCATGTTTTATGTGATACGATTATGTTATGGTTCTTGGGCATTATTATGAAGACGGGTGGTTCCGTGATAAACTAATGGCGGGTGAGCCCGATATAGCTCTCCAATTCATTGGGTAACGCGAAGGAGTGGAACGTTAAGTTTTCTCCGAAGAGATTTTAGGGAATATACTGTGATGGGTATTCCAAACGTAACCAAGAGGGTTACTCCCTACGTAAGAATGTTATGAATGCCTCATTTTACCTTTACGTATTATGATTTCTCTGATTTATTCATGATTTTATGAGGTATGTTAAAGTTCCTATGTTTTATGGGTAAAGTATGATTTCATTCTTATGTATATATGAACTCATGTTTCCTTTCCATGTTTTTTTATAACCCATACTGAGTTTTTATGCTCATCCCAAGTTTTTGAAATGTTTTTCACAGGTCAAGGGAAAGGTACATGATAAGATGATAGAGTCAAGGATGTGTCAAGAAATAATCCATGTTTTATTTTAAATGTGTTTCCATTGATGGGAATGAAGAATACTATCTTTATGTAACCACTTTGTTTATATGTGGAATGTAATGCAAGTTGTATGATCTAATTCTCTAAAACTCTAAACCCGAAAAGATCCTCAATGTGTAATCTTGTAATAACTCAAGATTAAGTAAGGTTTAAGGCTGGGGCCTTATAAATAATGATGACATGTGGGGTATTATATATCCATATGATACATTTAAATAGAATTTTTATATCTTGATATAATTATCTTAATATTTTATAGAACTTATTCTCCACTATTATTCTATTAATAACTCCTATAAAATGTGATGGGATTTAGTTGGTTTTGAAAAATTTAATAAGTTATGGTAATAACATTTTGTGGACATTTCCACTATTTTATGTTTACCTACTCCCATGATTTTTCATATCTATAATGATTATTTTTATAGACATTGTACTTTCATGGATAATACTTATTCACTAATATTACCAAAAAATTCTTATTCATTTGATATCTTTTACCATGACAAACACCATGAACCATGACCTAAGGTCTATTCATTATTGGGAAAAAATTATATATTCCTCCTCATTATAACCATATAATCATTTTATCCCCACTTATAGTATTTAAGTATCCTCACATATGATTAATATTACTGAGATTCGAATATCAGCATATTCATATGTTTACATTTTAATAGGATATGATGATATGGAAATAGTGAAATGTTTATAAGTGTATATTATGTGGAAAGGTTTTCAAATATTCTCCATAAATTTTCTTTATTATATTGGTTTTTATATAGTGTAAAGGAAAACATCTGAAAAATTAACATGGGTTTCACTAGAAAAATATTTTACATAATTCATCAAAAGTGTAAAACAAAAATTTTAATTTTAATGATAATTTATCATTATATTTTAATTATCAAGTAACTAGTGATTTATATAAACCATAGCATGTGAAGTATGTTTTGTAAAAGTTGGATCTAGTAGTGTGTGTCTCAGGCCCATTATATAGAATATTTGCGGAGGCTGATAAATGTTCATTACATATTTTTTTCCATTGATGTTCTATTATAATTTTTCAAATGAAGAAGATATATGAATTCATATTCATAGCCTTTCTCATGTTTTATTTGGTAATAATAAGTGATATGTGTTCATGGGATAATAAATGTGAAAAACTAGGGATGTATTAATCTATAAAAGATATAAACCACACTAAAAGTATATTTCATCCTTTTTTACTTGGTTACATTGAGAATATTTATCTAGGTTATGAATGAGAATAATATTGGAATGGAATACATGTTATTTAATGCACATTAGTGTAAATAGATTATTATGTGATAAAAAATGGTATCTAAACTAATCTTTCCAACTAGTTTCATATATACACTATATATATATAATATTCTTTCAAATGCATTGGTATTATAATTATTTCATTAAAATGGATTCATTAATAGAATGAGATAATGGTTATTTAAATTATTTATCTAGAGCAAGATTTTGTTTATTTTTTCTATAATGATTAAATGTTCTAGGAAAAACATCTACAGAGACTCTTATTAATAAAATAGACGTTGAATATTATGGCACGAGTATAAATTATTCTTAATTTTATCTGCTATATAACTAATTAACTAATATCATGAGTGGAACAAGTAAAAATTCCATTTTCAAGAATCTTAATACCATTAAAAAATAACACCATAATGTCAATAATGTAAGGGTTTATTTAATTGAAATATAGTTTCACGTTATAATAATTTTAGAGGATGATTCTTCTGATAAACTCTTTACTTGTGTAAACCTAATGTTAATTAATATAACAAGGCTAAAATAGTAATTAATGACTCCACAATGGTAAAAAAATTGATTAAATCCATATCTGAAAATATTATACTAATATCTCTTCCATGAATGTTTGATATTTTGATGGGATAACCATTGATATACTCCATAACACTATAATTAAATATGAAATTAAAATACTAAATAAAAATAAAGTTAAAGGAAAGTATGAATATGATAATTTCATATATTTCATAATTGTATGATGATATTTTAATGGATATTATGTTCATATGAAGGAGAAAACATGTATGATTATGTAGAATAATACTCTCTTATAGAATGATTTAAAATGATTTAGATGAATTTTGTATAGAAGAAAACCATCACTATAGGGTTTCAATTGTGGATTTTTTTTCTAATTAATTGATTAATGTTCAATAAATTTTTAAATAGAAAATGATAATGAAAAATATACCAATTAAACCACCACCAACATTGATGTTTCATTCTCTCAACCAAATGTAAATTAAGATATTTCACCTAGTTCCTTAATTAGACTCTACTTATTAGATGACAAATGTATATGTGGATGTAGTGAATTTAAAAATTGAGACAAATTTTATATAGGTGTCCATCATAGATTTATCATAGAAGAAGAAGAATAAGAGGTTATCCTATTAATAGATGATAAAAAACACAATAATGTTTATTTTTTTGAGGAATGAGATATTACTAACAAACATACTATGGGAAGGGAATAAAAGAGGTGTTTGAAATAAATTAGAAGGCTCATAAAAGATTTTTTTTAAAAAAGTAAGATAAAATAAGAAATATAAAACAAATGATTGAAAGGGATGTTTGATAAATGAAATTGATATATGTGGGCATGATATTGAAGAATGTATATAATCATTAAATTCATGAATTTTACCATTATATTAGGTGATAAAGAAGAGGATAACCTATGTTAATATATATTATAAATTGTGAAGTATAAAGATAATAAAAATACAATAGGAATATGGATGCTAAAGAGAGCGGTGAATTCTATATGAACACCGCTACACATGGATATTCTAATAATTTTTATGGAATGGAAGTAGAAAATCTATCAACGTTATATTTAAAGGGTATATTTCTTCTCATGAAAAATATAATTATATAATAAAATATATAATATATGATTGGTTTGAATAAAATTCAATATATAGTATGATAATAATGAATAAAAAATATTCCAATGTGTATTAATAACTAAGAATTTCTCATGGAATAATTCCACAAAATGGAAATCTATGATGTGGAAATTTTCATGATTAAAAGTAGTCAATATTTAAAAACATTTAGTAGTAATTGTTTTTTCATAAATGATAATCCCAGGGATACAACTATTGTTTTATTAAATAAGCCTTTTAAATATATAATTATTTAATAAAATATATCTTCATAGATTAATAATATAGTAGGATCTAAGGGGAAGAAAAATCCATATATGTGAAATCTAAAATCCTCATAACATATAAAGAAATTGAAATTATAAAAATTATATTTGAATAGAATTTCTATGGGTAAAAATATGTAATGAAGAAGGGAAAAACTCATATATATGAGTGAGATTTATGATAGATTAGTTGAATAAGTGTCATTGATTTTGAAATAATCAAAATCAATTATAGTTGTGAGATATAAAACATAGGATCATGTAACATTTAATTACTAAAAATTAAATAAGGATTAGATAATAGATAATGGATGATGATCTGAAAAAAATTATTTTATAAACAAAAAAAGTGATGAGAAATTTAATGAATGATATACGACATGTTGTAATGATAGGTTACTTAATGTAAAATATATTGTAATGTGAAACATTTGAAAATTTATATAATTCAATATTTTTTATTTATTAATGAAATTATTAATCATGTAAGGACCCAAAATTTCCATGGAATTTTTTTTCTTAAATACGTGGGAATTTTATGAGTCCGTAGTTTCTGACGGTGCTTGATTCCGAGACCCGTTGTTCCAGGAATCAATTTCTGAAGTTTTGTTTGGGTACGTTAAGTAAACATACGTGCCAATTTTTATAACTTTTGAACCGGTGCTCGGAATGGAAATCTGAGGGCACCATTGAACTCGTTGCGTCAATAATTTCTTAGTGATACCTTCACCATATTTTCATTTTATCTAGTTTGGATGATAGATTTTTGGGTTCCTAATTTGATTAAATAAAAATATTGTGTTAGCCATATTTTTATTTAGTGGTAGTTAGAACCTCCAAATTGAAGTTAGTGGTGGGGGACACCACAGCATAACCTCCCATGAGTGGTTAAGGTGGTGGGGCCCACCAGAATTCAACCACACAATGGAGAATAAATAAGTGGGGACCACATGGGGCCTATCCATCCTAATAATGGGAGGAGAGGAAAACTTCCCCAACTCCCCTCATTAATGAGGGGGGGTCCCTCTTGATTTCCTAAACTCCCCATTAAATGGGTAGAAACTCCCTGACCACTTTCCCCACCCTAATGTGCCGACCCCCCTTCCCTAATTAATTGTTGTGATAACTCTTGTGTTTTAATAAGGAAGCCTCTTTGCATCCTCCTAAATTTAATATGACACCTCTCATGTTTTAATTGGGGGTGCTGGGTTATTAATTCTTCTCTTTCAATTACGTGCCAATGTAATAATAGACAAACCAACATATTATTTTTGTTGGCATAATTCACTTCTTGGTGGAGGCGTTGAGAGAAAAGCTAGGGAGAAAAGCTCCCAACAAAGAATGTGAAGAACGCGAAGAATACTGATGAAATATTTCTCCTACGACTTCCTCACTCAGATCTTACCGATGTGGAGAATCTTCCCCCCTCATCATCGTCATCGAACAGACGCACGATCTTGGATTGGAAGTGTGAAACGAACACAACAAGCGACAGACTTCTTTGTCTCCTTCCACGATGCCCGACAATCAAAAGGTAGGGGGTTTATTTTTTCGTGTTGATATTGTACCTCTTTTTCTTACCTTTTTCAAAGGATGTAAAGTTATTGATGTGGATTCTTTTAATCATCATCTTCTACTCATGTTGAGCCTTTTGATATACTCCTAAACGTGGAGGGTTTTGGCCAACATAACATGGGCCAAAACCCTCTGTCGAATTTTCTTTGTGATGTTCTACAAAGCAACAACACAACATGGAAAAGAGGTGACGACGACGAAGATGGTGAACAAAGGTCGTGCTACCCGTGGCCTCTACGAACCATCCGACCCGCGCCCGGTGTGCTGCCCGCGCCCCGCAGGTGCCCTGCCCGTGGCCCCGGTGCCCTGCCCGTGCCCCTGGCATGCTCCCCACGCCTCGCCCGTGCACTGCCCGTGCCTCACCAGTGCGCTGCTGCGCCTCACCGGCGCACTGCCCGTGCCCAGCCGGCGGCCTGCCCGACCCCTGCTGACGGCCTGCCCAACACCCTGATGCCCTGCCCGATACCCTGGCTGGTGCACACGCGGCCTGCCGGTGACTAGTCGGCCTACCCATGCCCCGCGTGGCCTGCCTGCTGGCCTCCCGGCCTCTGGCCTCCTGAGCCAACTCGCGACTTCCCCTGTAGTGTCGCTGGCCAAATCGGCCCGGTCTCCCGGGCCGAGTTACTGAGCCGCCTACATATCGACTATTGGGCCGAACCGACCTCGCGGTCTGCTGGGCTGGGCCCAGCGGACTGGGTCAAAAATTTGTGGGCTGACCTGCCCAATGGGCCAGGTCAGACCTAGTGAGTTTGACCGGGTTGACCAAGACTGGGTGGGGCTGAGTCGGTCCGACCGGGACGGACCGGACCCAGGCCCATTATTGACCCATTAATTTCTTGGGCCATTTCATTGGCACCGGACGTCTGTTCGATGAACTGTCAGCGGTGCCCGTATTCTTGAAGCATAACTGTCGCTTTGAGTATCCCCCACTGGAGTTCGGGGTATAGTTGATTCATGGTCAGGTTGGTTCGTACACGAATCCAACCGGGCCCCCGAGACTAAAATTCTAATAACTCACAAACATGACATTGGATTGAGGCACCGTCTATTGCGTTGAGACCCCTATGATGTGGTGGTCTTTAAGATACTTCTATGTGAGACTTTGTGACACTTAGAGTATTGAATAATAGCTCATGGTGTGAATCCTTTCAGTGATGAGTAGATTGAGTGCGGAGACCTAGTTGCTGTAGACCTGACAACTGGTTGACCATTTCGACTCGGAGAGATTCAACTAGCCTAGTGGGGAATGCATGGTATTTGGTGGTAGACCCATGGCCGACGGAGTGCCTGGTAGTTTCTAGCAGACCCGCGGTATTTGACAAGAAGAGTACCTCTGTAGGCTATAGGGGGAGCACCCGGTATTTGGCGGAAAAACCATAGCGGACAGAGCGCCTAGTATTTGGAAGCAGACCTGCGGTACTAGACAAGAGGAGTACCTCAGTAGTCCAAGGTTAGTGGGAAGTGCCTTGGTGTCATGACTGGACCACTGTTCTTGACAGAGGAGGAGTTCTCCAGCAGCCGTGGTTCCGATAATGAAAAATCATAGTTTGAGGTGAGTCAATGAACTTTGTGTTTTTCTCATGATTGAGATGGGTTACTTGATAACTTAGGTATATGTATGGTCATATACCTAAGTAATGGTTATCTGTTGATTTCATACATTGTGGTTTATCCTTGTTGGATTTTGTGAGACATTAATGGTCTTGGGGTCCTTACTGAGTATCGTTATACTCACCCCTTCATGGGCTATGCCCACACCTCGTTATGTTGGATGCAGATGACAAAAAACGCTGAATGAGGTAGAGTGTACGAGGACTGGATGGTACCCAGAGGTGGACGTCAAGATGAGTCAGTTCCTGGAGGATACGAATGGACGTGGAGCAATGAGGAGGCTATTTGTACCTACCCTTCAGGTAGGATCCGTGGTGGATGATCTAGAGGCTGCTAGACACCTTACAGCTATTTTTCTTTTTTAGTTGTACCTGTTTGTCCTTTCCTTGTACTTTACTATTGGGCTTGTATTTTTGACCCGCTTTACTTTCAGCATTCTTGTCACACCATTTTTATATAGTGTTTTCTTCTGGTTGTACTCTGGCTGTGTGTGTTTGCGATTTATAAAGGAAATACCATCCTAGTTTTTGAGGAATTATGCCTTTGGTGTTAGTCGCCATCCCCTGGCCTATGGAAGGCAGGCTTGGGGTAGTCACGATATGGGGCCCAGAGGACCGGTCGTGACAAATCAAAACTTACAACAAATTCTCAAGATATGTAACTCAATAAATGGTCTAATTATGGGAAAAAATAAAGCATAGTTGAAATAATGAAATGCGAGAACACTATCCCAATCCCACTAAAAAAATTGATTGGAGGCCAATGAGTTTTTTAGAAAAAGGATTGATTATAAAAGTGACGTTTCTAAAACAATTCAATGATATTATGAAAATAATATTAAAAAAATGAAGGTGGTGAATTTGATTAATCCTATACATAAATTTGTAAACATGAGTCCTTAAATTTTTCTATTACATAGAATGTCATAGATGTTTTAAAATATTTAAAATTGATATAAAATAGTCTTTTATAAATTTTGAACTGAGTGAATAAGTGCATATTGAACAACCTAAATTACATGTAATATATTCATATTTATAATGGGTGTGTAAGAAAAGAAATCCATATATGGGGTGGATCATGTTCCAAGAGAATGGAATTTTAAAATCGACGAGTACATTAAACACATAAAATTTATGAAATGGATGATTGAAAATAACATATATGTGAAATGTATCTACACCACATTACTTTTTAAAATTGTGTATATGGATTATAAAATATATAATAAAGATGTTGAAAAAAATTCATGGGGTGTTCTCAAAATTAATGAAATATTGGTTCGAATTTTCAATACATTGAACAATTAAAAAAGTTTTTAGATAGTAATTGTTCATGATCTAAATTATACCTTTTTCATTTATGGAATTATTTAAAGGAACTCTTGAATAATATAAATGATGGTGATTTGTGAAGAGTTTCCACCATAACTAAGCTGGGTAAAAAGTCTTGTATGATGAATTCTGAACAGAATATTTTGTATATTATTATTTTTTATATACCCTTCTTGTGACTAATTTGATTTCATTGATAACGTGTGTTATAGAAAATTGTGAGTTTAAATGAACTATGATATACTATGAGAATATTTTTTTGTATATTACATATAGAAATGAGTGGCATGAATAAAAATAATTGAATAATAAAAGTTATCTATAATTTTTTAATAAAGTAAAAATGTATTGATTAATTTAAAACATGGACTTGTTTTTTAGAAATGTCATATTATGTTCAAAGATACATTTTCATTAGAATTTTTTTTTATTTTTTTCATTCATAAATAATATAATTAATTTCTACCACATATAATATTTTTTTATAAAAATGTTATCATTATTTCAATAATATATTAAAAATTACCATATTCTAAAATATTATTATTTTTCTAAATAGATATTTTTTAAGTGAATGGATAAGAATAATTTTTTTAACATCATTTTTATCATTACGTCATTTAATTTAAATCTTGTTTAATGTTTGGATTTTAACATTTTGAAGTATACAATCCATTGGTCTTAATATAGAATAATTAATTTTGTTTTAAAATTGAATTTTCAAAATATATTTTATATATCTATTTTTATGCTTCAAAATTCACATTCCAAGAAACTACTCTCACGTGTATAATGTTTTTACATTTCAATTAATTTGAGTAGAAACTTAAACGGTTTTCTTTAAATTAATTTTACATATATCATATATATTTTTATGAATTAAAATTCAAATAATGCAGATAAATAATTATTGTTTTAATATATCACTAGCTTATACTTGAAAAAATCAATTTTCCTAACAAATATATTTTTTATAATTCTTTTTTGTTTAATTTTAATTTTAAATTTACCCCTTATAAAAATTGAATCATGAAAAATTTATTCTATATATTAAATATATTAGAGGAAAATTCGATAAAATGGCACCTTTTAGTCTCATAACTTATAAATAGTAACTATAAAAAATAATACCACCATGATAAAGGTTAATCAAGTAATTAAGGTTATAATTAATATTAGATGAACTAAAAATATACCATAACATTTTATTTTATACTATTTAATGAATGGATTTAATTAATTTATATCTAATTATGAAATATTTATCCACTTTGTTCCATATTTCATGGATTCTTATCTTTACTATTTTAAACAAAAATATAATGATAAAATAGTCAATTTCGTTCTTTTAAGTATTATATTATTTTGTGACATATATAAAATAAATTAATGATAGGTTATAAATGTTAAATTTAATGAAAAATTAATATTTTATTATATATATATATATTTATTATTTTTAGTAATTAAATAATTACTGTGAATGCCTATATAATGCTAAAATGATATTTATTATATTAATAGAAAAATAAAATAAAAATGTTTTAAAAATAATAATTGTATTGTAAATTGGAATAATTATTTTTTAAATAAATTCCATATATATATAGCATTCTAATAGTGTTTTAAAGGATTAAATTCTCATTCCATGATTGTATTCTTATATTTAAAGTCCAATTAAATGAACAGTTTGAGAAAAGACCATAATGTCTCTTTTCATATGAAATAATATTTCTTAAAATGTTATTAAATTCATAAAAATCCCATCATAATCAGTGTTATTTTTCTATGGTTGAATATATTGACCATTTATTATTTATTGGATAATTATCCTTTTATATTAATTACAAAGACCCAAAAAAAATTATTATCACTATAGTTTTCAAAAAGGGATAATGCATTTTAAAATTTGATAATGGTATAATCAAAATAAAAATATTTCCAATTTTTTGGATGATATGATTTTGACCCATCCTCATCCATTATTGGAATTATATTATTATGGATCATTTTCACAATGAGAATTAAAATAGATTAATATATAATTTTATGATATTCTAAAATTCCCACAACTCCTAGTTATAAATGGGAACATCCCTTCCTCCTTTCGTTACACATTGGAATCCTTTTTTGAAGTATATTTCACCAAATACATTACATGATTAATTTTAAATTTATAATCGTTTTTTATTACATAAAACTCCTTTGAATTCCTTTTGTCTTAATATAAATATATTATCCAAAGGAGATTAATCTTTCTTAGAAGACCATTTTTTAATTTCTTCTTCCACATCAATTAAATATTATTCAACCATGATGATATAACAACATTAGTATATAAATTATAAATATACTTATTTATGTTAATTAAATTAACACTATTCATCTCCTCTTCAATAAAACTAAAAATTAAAAATTCATTTTTATGTGTAAATGACGACCCTTTTTAGGCTGATTTAATTCATTTTTCATAACCACCACTCATAGATTCTTGTGATAAATAATTTACAATATACATCTGATATTAAAAAAATATTTATAATTTTTTAAGGATACTATATCATATAATTTTGAACTATTCCATTTATTTAGAAATGATAACGTCATTCATGTGTATATATGGATTATCACCACCATGAAGGGATGTGATTAATTTTTCATTACCACATCACATGACTAAAGATATAATTGTATTTAATGAAGTAATATTATATTAATTTTATAATTTTAATTCTAAAATTATTAAATAATAAATATTTTTTTCTATTATGATCCTTGAGAAATTTAAATTTTTTTCACACATATGAATGACTTAGCTTCTCCATGATAATATTGTAGTATATTTTTCAGAACCATATTTAATGTTTTTCAAAAATAAATGATTCTAAAAAACTATAATTAAGTAATTATTATTATTTTTGAAATATTTTATCAATTAACATTGTTACCATAATCAAAACCATTGCATTATTTGTGGACATATGTATTGAATATCGATAAAATATTAGATATAAACAAAATTGATTAATTAATTAAATATAAAATTGTATTAATTAAAATAAAAAATATAATAAAAATGAAAATTGATATTAATCCTGAAAATAGTTAACAAATTGTTTTTATTCATATGAAAAATAATGTACATGACACGTCTAACCAATGGTAAGGGATTTTGTCTCAATTTGAATTTATTTGTGAATGTTTTTATTATTTCACTCCTAATAAATATAGTATGGTTTATTTTCATCCCCATATTCATTTAAAATCATGAATCCTATGTATATAATTATATTTTATTTAATTATACAAATTATTTCATTTTATGGTATTTAAATTGATTGTTTTTATTTGGAAAGGGGTTTCATAAATCAAATTCTTTTTCAATATGAATATTACTTCTCCATTGTCTTTGAAATTAGTTGCTAATGTGAGTTATAAATTGTTTTTATTTTATGATATTTTTTTTGAATTTTATATGAGTATTTAAATTTTAATAAAAAAATCAATTAAATATTTAATACTCACTTCAATGGTATGTTTTTAAGAGGTTGTTTCTCAATTTTCACTGCATTTAAACATATTTTGCATTATGAACCTATTTATTGTTTTGAGCTATATCTAAAAGGACTTTTTTATATTCTAAAAACTATTATATTATATTTTTAATATTTTTTGTTTAATTTAATTTTATATTTTTAATGGCTATTATGATTCAAAATTGACAAATTTGGATAGGGTCTACAGCAAAATTTGTTTATTTGTTAAGTCCTAACTAGGGGGAATTATATGAACTTTTTATCCTAATTTTTTTTGTTATTATCATTTGTTTATTTATAGAAAATAAAAATTTTCTTTTTATTTTCCAGTATTTTTATATGAACTATTATGAGATAATTTTCGTAAGTAAAACTATCTTTTTTCTACTGATTTAGGAAAATTTTTATTCAATGTATAGATCTTACATGAACTGTTTAAATGAATTTAAAAAATATTAAAAAAATATTTATTAAATAAATGCTTATCCATTTTTAATTTTTTATAATGTTTCTTAAATTTAATCATATTTTTATTTTTAAAAATAATTTTCATTTTGTCTTTTTACAAAAAATATGAATAAAAAATTTGTTTTAGTGTAATTGGATTGAATAAAAGTTTCTACCATCTTGATAGATCATTTATTTTATTATTCATTAAAAAATTTCTATCATAATTTAAATTTAATGGTTTTCCATTATTTTTTATAATTTTTTTCTTTTAATATGGGATTTTAAATTTAAATTTATGTCATTCAAAAGATATTTTATAATGATATATTAATGGTATTTGTTTTATTTTATGAAAGAATCAATTTATTTAAATTATGAACGACTAAGGATATATGGTATTGATACCATTTTTACTCTTTCCCTAGATGAATTATGTTATACTCTAATGTTTATAGCATTAATATTCAATACACTAGTTTTCCCTATACATTTATTATTATTGTTGAATTTTGATTAATATTTTTTTTAAATAAATTGACGAATACATTGAAATTACTAATTGGTTGGTGAAGCCCACAATTTCTCAAAAATCCATTAGTATAAATCAGAAGAAACACTAGTTTGGTATTTGAATGATTAAAAACTATATATGTAATATGTCTCAGTACGAATCCATGATGGTATGTTTATGATGTCTGAAATTATGAGTTTCATAATTATTATATTATTCATTAAGGTCCATAATATTATTTTTAATAATATATATTGATAAGTATAAAGATCGTCTAAATATTTATATAGAATCATTTTATTTTCATTTAACATACTGTATTTTTTTATTTATATATATATGATTAATTGGAATGTAATTTATGTTATTTTCCAGACCATTTTGATTATTACTTGTTTATTTAGATTATATATATACTATAAATAACCCCTAATTAGTATATTAGTTGATGCTTATTTGGTTTCCATTCCCTAGGATATGAAGAAGTTATATTTGATGGTGTTAAAGGATGTATGATATTTACATTGACAATATTTTGTATTTTATGTTATCAAATATAATATGATACTCATGTACTTATCTAGTTTACCATGAATAATAATATAATTATTCTATTGGGATGTGATATATTTTATCTTATACTAATGTAATATTGTAAAAAGTATTTCTAGGGTATTGGGTTCAACGTATTTACAGATGGTGTTAGAGAATAATTTGAAGAGTCCTTTGACTAATCAATTAGAAACAAATAGATTGTTGAACAAAAACACATGGATTACATTGAATATAAGTCAATGTATAGGATCAAATAATATTGTATTTTTAATGTAGATATTATGTGGATTTTTACACAAAGTTTACGTATTTGTATATTAAAACAAGAAATAGAATTTATGTAGATTCATATAAAGTTAATAACATTAAAACGGGTTTTCCAGTTTATCTCGAACATCATTGTTGTTTATGGTAAGTTCTCCTCTTACTATGCACATATTTTTACCCTCCCAAACAATATTTAGGGTTAATACACATTTTAGTAATCAACCACTAGGAATGAATTAATCATATGATATATTATGATATAGAAAAGTGATATTGGATAAACATAAAACCTAATGGGTTGATAAGTCAATGGTAGATCAAATGTTTAAATTTATATATACAATATTGATATTTTATTTGATATAATTATAATATGATTAAGATTATTTTGGAAGACAATTAGTTTAATATAACCATTCACTTTATTAAGGGGTTTAGTGTACTGTCTCAGAACTCACATCCCATTAATATATAAAAAATATTATAATTGTGGTGTTGGGGGGGGGGGGACTTGGGAGTTTTTGGGACATGTGAGTTATTCAAATTTTTTTTCATTCCAATAGTTTTCTAAATTTACAATTTTCTATTAGTAAATCATTCCAATGGTGTTTCATTTTCATTGGTTTTCAAAAAATTTATATTATAGTTTTCCAATATCATTTCATTCTTTTGGCATGTCAATCTCAACAAATTCCCAAATTTATAGTTTTATAGTTTTCAAATATTATGTTATTATGGAACTATTTAATTTTAAATAGTTTTCCAAATATTTAGTTTTCTAGTTTTCAAACAATGTCTTATTTTTGAAGTGTGTCATTCTCAACAGTTTTCTAAATATTTTTTTTCTAGTTTTACAATGTTGTATCATTTTGGAAATGTGTCATTCTATATAGTTTTCCAAATTTACAGTTTTCTATTTTAAATATGTTTCTTAATTTTGTATGTGTTTCATTTTCAGCAGTTTTCAAAATTTCTAGTTTTTTTAATTCTCCAGTGGTGTGTCATTATCAAGGAGTTTCATTTTCAAAAGTTTTCCAAATTTCTTGTTATTATTGTTGTGTCATTTTAGTGGTGTATCATTCTAGAGATGTGTCATTTATGGTGGTGTGTCATTCTAGTGACATGTCATTATGGAGGCATGTTGTTTTGGTGGTATTACATATCTGGATTAATGTCCTTCTGGTGGCATGTCATTTCATATAGTTTACCATTTTCCCATAATTGTCTAGTTTCTTAAAAAAATTATGATTTTCTATTTTGATATATTTTATGATAAAATTGTGTTTAATTTAAGTTAATTAAGTATTTTAAATCCATTTAAAAGGAGGTTAATCATATCCTCAATTGAAAAAAAATTCTCTATTTCATCAAAATGATTATAATGAGTGGTTTTAATGAGATATTATTTTAATAGTCAAGAAAACTATTTTAACACTACTAGTTTCATATATATATATTTCCTTTATTAATTCCTAATTACTTGTTGTAATATGAGAGGTCCAATATCATTCTTCCCTATAGTACTAAAATCAGGTGTTTTAGTTGGTTTGAGTCCCCCCACAAGATGTAGTTTCCTCTTGTATGTACCCCTATTTTGGTGGAACAAGTCTGCAAAAAGTCTTATTCATTTTATGTAGTGTTTTTTTCACTTTATTTCATGTGTATCATATAGGATGGGTTTTTTTATTATTATACATTGTGAATATGGTTGCATTCAGATTAAGAAATATAATAAATCAACTTATACTATATTTAGAGGGATACGGGGAATGTGATGTATGATCTTATATATTTGTATTGAGTTGATATTTTGATTGTATGGGTGTAATTCCATGATGAATATTTGTCTATTGTTGTATTTATTATGCTACATGGACTATTATTTTTAAACCTATGTTTTTGTGATTTTTTGAATCATCATAAATGATTGGATAATTGCATATAACAGACTAATTAATTAAATTCCCTTGAATCTAGTCGTTTGTGTGATATTACCATTAATTCATAAAGTTAAATTGAATAATAGAACTTTTGGTAAATCTGAAAATATGTTTGGTTATGGTATGAAATATGACATGTGTGGGGGTAGTTGGAATAATATGGTTGAGCAGCGGGGTTTCGATGAAAGTTGGTAGTGGATGTGGTTGTTGGGTTGTTTCAATATGATTCTTCTTGTATGTTTTGTTTTAGGATATCAGTTATTATAGATGGTGATAATAATGGTCATGGAATATTTATCTACAAATGTTTTTGTCGAACGAGTTGGTAATAGGTAATTTGAAAAATATTTTAATATTAACTCATTACTTAAAATGAATAGTTACTTCGTTTCAACTTTTGTAGGGTTGTGCATTTTAGTCTTTGCAGTGGACGTAGGAGACCATGGGAGATGGGTTAGGGATTAGTTTGTAAACCCATAGGTGGGGATTGTGGGACTATATATATATATATGAATGTATACATTGTATTTTACTTGTGATTTCTATATGTACCCCTACCCACATCGCGCACTTTGTGATAACACCCACACAGTCATGTGGCAGGTGCCTTTCCCAACATCTTAGTAGGAGGATGGATAATTAGCTACCGGATCTTCCCTACACCCTCTTCTAGGAAACAATCATCCTGGAGTCTTTCGACAAGTTTCGATGTGTGGTCACATGTGTATTCAAGATGAGTTGTGATGTGTTGGCAACAATGTTTTTGGGATGAGTTATGATGTGTTTCCCTGGGATTCATTATGATGAGATGTGATGTGATTTGTGACCAGGGTGTGTTTGGGTGAGATGTGTTATAATGATAGGACATGGCTTGTGTGGGAGATATGTGTTGTGAGGTTTGGCATATGTTTGTGCTGGTAATATGTGCTTTGAGTTTTTTCCTGGGTTTGTGGAGGCAAGATGTGATATGGTCTATTAACAAGAGGTGGGAGCAGTTAGAATTTTGTAGTTATGGTGTGAGAGCAGTTAATATGTGAAAATGTTGTGTGGGTTACCCTATCATCGATGTGATTTATATTATTTTATATACATGGTTATGTTATTTATTAAGGGAGCCATGGTGAGGATGTTTTTCTGGTTAGTATACATGTTTGGCATTGTTTGGTCTGCTATTTTCTCACAGGTGAATTTCTATTCTCCTTCATCACATGCATGTGATACATTGGTTTTCCTAATGAGTACACCTGTATTTTCACCCTACATATATAAAAACATTTTTTAGGTTTCCAAGAGTATTCCATGTACTGTGATGGGTGTTTCAAGTTATACCCACAGAAATTTTTTGTTTGGATGCTTTAGTTTTATTTGGTTATATACATTGGATACTTTAATTGTTATACATATTATTTACACTTGCATTGTGTGGTAGTTTTTTTTGGTTTTTTATATATATGTCAGGGAGTTATTCATGATTTAAACATCCTATCTCCTAATCATATTTTCTTATAATGCCTAATGCTTCCCATATTGTGAGAATTGTACAAGCATGGTTATAGTCTCCATACCAGAGCATATTGGATGTAGAAATTAGGGTTCATTATGTCTCTTCCATTGTTTCCAGTCCATGAGGGGTATCTTTTGAGGGAGTGGGTTTTGAAAGAGTGGTATCAAAGATTATGGTTTGGAGATTGGGTAAAGTTCATGGTTAGGAACAGTGGGGAATGAAAGGGTTCATATGGGAATAGTGCCAATTGAACTTGGTGTGTGACATAGGCTATTAATACTAGTTAGGACATGATATTTTAGGGGCCTGTATGATCATGTCCATGGAATCTAAGATTATTGAATGATCAAGTGATATGGGGATGCTAGAAGGGTAGAGAACCAGGATAGGTACATGAATCATGATTAAATATTTTCTTGTTTTAATTGGGTTTCTTAGGGAATGTCAAAATTGATTAACTATATTAAATGTATTAAAGTTAATTGAAATACATTATAATTAAATTCCATACTACCTGGAATAGGAAATCCTAATTTTTCTTATAGTTATGTCTCCAGGTCATCGTCTTCATATGGATATGGAACTAGAGCATCAACAAGCTAACCTGGTTGATTAATATGGGGTTGAAATGGAATAGAATAATGATTAGTTGAAGAAAATGCTACATTCTTCTCAGTAAATGGCTTTGATAATGTAATAGTTGGTTGTTTAAAAATTGGATATAAAGAGTTTTCTGGGGGAGAGGTATATTGATTTTGGTTTGATCAAATACTTGATGGATTACATAGTCCCTTTAGTGGTTAGTTAGATATGAGGATATAAACTTTATTGGTGGATGTTTTACCTTAGTGAGTATAAGTAGAATGATGTTTCATCGGTCAAATTCTTGATGTAGCTTTGAGAAGAGTTCTTATCAATGACCATGATAGATAAGAAGTGTCTATATATACTCTACCTTCATCATGGCAGTATGTATATGCAAGATCATGGGATCATGTTCAAGGACTATCTATTCATTACACCTTATCCTTTCTCAGAAGAAGACCCATGAGTGAGGCATCTTGAGGTGGCACTCTGTCCTTTGATCTGGAAAGTAATTACATCCTTTTCATCACCAAAATATCTTTATGTCCCTATAAAGGAAAAGGTGATCAAGAGGATGAAATCATGAGGATGTTTTCTATGAGAAAGGAACCAGTACAGTTATTTGAGTGGTAGATTTTGTAGTGTCAGGTATCAGACTCTGGGGATTTCTAGGCTACTACTATCATAGAGTCGGCCGCAGAAGATTCCCTTTAAACCTTATGGTTTCCATACCCTCCCTATATGGTTAGTGCTGATTTTTTTTTCTATGTGGGGTTTTCCCCATATTTAGGACAAGTTCCTAATGGATTCGAGAGCTCATTTTGGCTGAGTCAGAAAAGTTTAGCATCAGACTTATCAAAAGTTACTAGTGATGATATTCCAACCGTAAGGGTAGGGGGATTATAGATCGATTAGGAATTATGAGGCATGTAGAGGTTATCCTCCAGATGTTCCTCAAAAAAAGGGACACCAAGAAGAGCATGGTCGTAGAGGTGGATGCTGACATAGAAGTGGGGGAGCTCAGTGTGGTCTGTTTCATGCACCACATGTAATATCATTAGATTGGACAAAGATCATTAGAGGTGAGATGAGTTCTTTATCTACCTTTTTTTTCCTTCTTTGATTTAGGATATTCACACTACTTTTTAATACCATCTATACTTTATTCTCTAAGAATATCCATAGAGAGGGTTTTTATGCCCCTGGTGTTAACTATACCAATTGGATTATGGACAAGATTATTTCATGTGTGCCGAGGGTGTAGACAGATGATGGGGCCACATCAGTCATGCAGAGATATTTTCTTTCTATAGATGTAGACATATGATGTCTTACATAGCATCAAATGGTTGTAGTTTGTACATTCCATTATTGAATTCTTTTGGGGGAGAATCGTGTTCTTAGATGTGGGAGGCCAACATGCAGTGTTCATTGGAGAGTGGAGCATTCAAGTGGGAAAAAGACCTATAGAGAAACTTATTTCATTGATGACAGATACATCAATAGAGAAAGTGGGTGCAGAGGTATAAAAAGATCCCAGGGGTTTCAATGAGTTATTGGAAGTTTTCCCAGATGAGTTTGTTACACTACCTCCTCTCCCTGATGTTGAGATTCATATAGACTTGTAGCCTTGTGGTTCTCCTATTTTGATGACTCCTTATCATATGCCACCTTCTGAGTTATGGGAGTTGGGGATTCATATAGATGATTTGATGCATAAGGGCTTTATCCAGTGTACTATTTCACTATGAGGAGCTCTATTTATTTAACTAAGAAGGTGGATAGATGTATGATATTATATATAGACTATTAGAGGATAAACCAGGTAATGATTAGGAATCTGTATCCTTATGCAAGGATCAATGATATTTTCGACTATTTTAGATGTGCTATTTGGATATCTAAGTTCAATCTATAATCATCATATCAAAAATTAAGGGCGAGGAATGAAGATATTTAGAAGTCCACAATAATATTATTTTACATATATATTTAATTTCTTACTATTCTTTTTGGTGTTATAAAAGCACCATCCATGAACATAGGACATGCGATCTCCATCTTCTTTCAGTTCTTAGATCATTTTTTTCTACATTGATGAAATAATGATTTACTCTTATTTATAAGGTATGCATGTTGATCATCTCATAACTATTTGGTAGGTTCTTCATCAATAATATCTCTATGGAATGTTTTTTAAGTGAATGTTTTAGACATGAGAGGTCTATTTTATCTAGAATGTTGTGTCTCAAAAAGGTGTTTTCTTTTACCCAACGAAGGTTGAGGCAGTTTTTTCTTTGAAAAAACTCATGGATGGGGTATATATTTGTATCTTCATTGGTATTGGTGGCTATTATGAGTGGTTTCTTCCTAATTTATATCGATTTATAGCCGCATTTACAATAACAAATGTTAAGGACTAAAATTTTGTGTGCTACAATCAATCCCAGTTAGCATTTGAGTTCCAAAAAGGGGAGTTGGTAAGTGATCTAATACCCCAGTTACCATAGGAAGGGGTAATTTTTGATGTTTTCTATGATTCTTGCCATCTGGTCATAGGGTGCATCCTGATGTAGCAGAAGGATGTGACCTCTTATGGTTCAAATAATTTATAACACCATGAATGAAACTATTCCACCAATGATCTATAGCTAGCGGATGTTGTGTTGGCACTAAATTTATAGTTAAATTAACTTTTATGGAATACATTGTGGTCTTCATGAATAAAAAGAGTTTTAGGTATTTATTTTCCCCATGTGATCTAAATTTTTGGTAGTGAATGTTTTGGAGTTCCATTAGGATTATGAATTTGAGATCTCCCACACCATAAGAAAAGGTAATTTCATGGATTATGCTTTGAGTAGAAAGTGAAAAAATGATGTTTTCAAGATTATATGGATTCATGGAGAGTAATGAAGGATTTGGAAGCCTTGCACTTGAATGAAAGTGTTCATAAGTGTAGGAGGTGTAATGTACTAGATGATAGCACAGTCTTCTCTGATGCATAATATGGGGTAGTCCTAGTTGAGATTCATAGAGGTAGTTGTGATGCATGATCATGTTATCCTTGGTGATTCCATAGAGGGATAGTTGGAGGATAACCGAAAATAGATATTGTTTTGAGGAAGGATGTTTTTATTGGTAGCAATTCATAAGGGGGTTCTTTGTGATTTATATAGATCATCATTGGCATTACCCAAGGGAATTTCTAATCATTGTATTTTAATTTTATAAATTTATGGAAAATAAAATCTGGAATGATTTAGTTTGTGCATGAGGTATCACTAATGGGGATTAGAGATTAATTTATTATTCGATCACATTAGGGTTTACAGAGTTTCGGTATTATCTTACATTGAGTCATCCATTTTTTTTAGTAAAGGAAGGAAGAGTATCTTAGTATTATGTTGTGAATTATGCTATCCGATTATTTTTTATTTTTGTGCATTAGTCCTCAAACAAATTCATCATGAATACTCATCATTTGTAGAAAAGTATTAAATTATGGTGAAATTTATTATAGGATGAAATTATACAATTAATGTTTATTTCCTTATGTTTTTACTATATAATTTAAAATAATCCCTAATCTCTTGGGAAAATAATATTAAAACAAAAAAATCCTTTTACATTCATTCTAGTTGAATTAATGATTCTTTTTTTTTATTTTTTTGAATTATTCATTTGTGGAACTTAACTATCTTATGGTAATTCAAATTATTGAAATTAATGATCTCTATACCTGTCCATTATTATTAGAACATTTATTTTCCCTCCATGTCCATAAATTAAAATAACACTAATGTTCTTCAGTTTGGAAACATAGGCTTGTCTTATTCCATATGACCATCATATTTCCTTTTCCCAATATTATTTTTAATTTTTATTTACTGTAGTTGTGATATATGGATTCTATAACGTTATCTACACATATGAAACCATTTAATACCGAGAAAGACTATTTTTTTTCGACATAATTTTTTTACATGTTGACAAATGTACCTTTCCAGGATTTGAAAATAAACTAACGATTTTAAAAAAATATTGATTGATATAATGTGTAATATTCAACACTAAGATTAAAGAAAAAATTATAAACTATCAAAATTTTATTATTTAAATTTTTCTACTAAAATTTATGTTATGAATTCGAATATAAATAAAAAAACATCTAATGATTTTATATAATCTTCACGTATTGATTATTTAACAATAAATAAACACTCAATGTTTTTAATGTTTTATTATTGTTCAAAAAC
This sequence comes from Viscum album, assembly GCA_963277665.1. Classification (NCBI taxonomy): domain Eukaryota; kingdom Viridiplantae; phylum Streptophyta; class Magnoliopsida; order Santalales; family Viscaceae; genus Viscum; species Viscum album. Next base: position 387,017,681 of record OY728156.1, on the reverse strand, counting down.
ATATTAACATAAAAATGATTTTTTGTTGTTATAATAATATAACTAATTTATGTCCCATTTAATAATTGTATATTAAACAAATTAAACCATTATTAAATCTTCCTATATAAATTATTTTACGGTGAAATTTTTTTAATTTTCTTAATGGATTGGATTTTATCTGAATAGTTTAGAATATCTATTATTATAAAAATGTCATTTGTTTTCAATAAATTAAGTAATTTAACGAAAAAATATATTCTAGATTTTTCTTAATGGGATATATAATCCATTTTATTAATACCTTGTTTATTAATTTAATTTGAATTATAAATTTTCTTTGATATGTTTAGAAATATATTCATTCATAGAAATATATTCTTTCTAGAAACTATTTTATATACATATGTTTTCCAATTTAAATAATTAAATTAACCCTTAATGAGTGATGATTTAAATAATATATTTATATTTTTTATCAATATAAATGTAAAAAAATTCTGAAAATGATGATTCATAGTGATATAGTTAATGTAAAATATTATTCTTCTTGAAAACGAATTTTATTGAGATCCCACTTTACTTCTTGAATTTTGAGGCTAATTTTAAATTAAATTATTCCATATACATGAAATTAATCCTAAAAAATTAATTTAAAATCTATAATAATGTGGACCAAATTTTTTAAATAGCATCCTTTTTTAAGGTATTGTAAATTTTAACTATAGTAAAGAATTATTAATATTATAATAGTAAATCATTTAATTAATGTTATAAATTATATGGTAAAGACTAAAAATTGGCCCTAAAATATTACTTTAAGCTATTTAATGGGTGTATCCATTCAATTCACATTTTATTCTCGATGATATGGAAACTTTGTCCTATATTTTGTTGATTCGGGCCTTTATAATAATTAAGAAAAAATGTCCCTTTTGTGGTTTTAATAAATATAATAATCTATGATAGGAATAAAAACATTAGGGGTTTGGTTATAAATAGTTATTTTTATGATAAATTATTTTGTTATCCTTATTTAGTAATAATTTTTTAGGAAGAAATAATTACCTTAAATACTTACTCAATGTTGAAACATTATTTATTCGATTTATTAAAAAATAAAATAAATGTTTAAAAAAAATCGCATTTAATATAAATTGAATAACATGTTGTATTCCATTAAATTATAATGTAAATATACAATATTATTGAATTGTGAGAGGATCATATTCTAATTCCATTGTTCTCATCTTGTAGTAAATTTAAAATTAAATGAATTATTCTATAAATTTCATTAATGATAATTTAAAATAAATACTTATTTATTAAATGATATAAAATTATAAAAAAAATATCATTGACCAAGTTAATGGGATATGATTCAAAATTTTAACTATATTACATTTATTTGGAAAAATTTTCCATTTATAAAAATTTTCATCTTGGGTAAAAAGTAATTTTTTTTTAAGAATGTAATTGTCACTAATGGTTAATGATGGTTAAAAAATAATAAGTGTAATAGCATAATATAAATGTGTCCAATTATTATTTTATGATGATATATTTAACTATATATATAATATCAACCAAATTCATTTGATCCTCCCTTAAACCACCGAAGTCCATAACAGAAGCACTATGAATATATTCCTATGTCTGAATATTACATTTTTACTATCCATCCATCTCAGGATAATATATTATTCTAAGGGTCTGTTGACCTTTAAGGTCCTATTGTAATTATTAATCAAATTTATAATTAGTGTAGATTCTTAGTCAAATACTATAAATAGAAGAACTCAATCTAACCTGATCACTCATATGATATATAAATTTTCTAAATCCTCTACTATGTTGGATTCTCTAAAAGGGATAAATTGCTTTAATTAGTAATTCCATCCACTAGTACACATATTGAATCATGTTTTTTTGGATCTTAGTCTTCTTGTGAAATAACAATCACAATATACTACCAATTCAATATAGGTATAATAATATACTACAAGAGACCTTCTAGACTTTGATTCTTGACCTTTACCTATTACAAAGATAAGAATTTAATCACATACCTTCCGATCCCAAATTTCATCTATTCCTATAAAGAATAAGCTTTAATTTCTATGTAAATTTGATTAGAACATAGATGAAGATCCAATTTTTAATGGTGATATGATGAATTAAGTTGTTCCACATACAATTTATGAAATATGATCTATTTCTAAAAATAAATCAAGGAGTTGTCATCCAATATCCATTTATCTAGAGTCTCCCAACCATTTTGGTTTTACCTAATGGTGATGCAATAAAATATGATATTTTAACTTCATTTAAAACATTTATCAATTTTGGAACATGGGTTAATGGAAAGAAAAATTCATATTTACCCTATGGAGAAGAAAGTAAACATATATTTGTAATTATTCTCAATAACTTTCAATGGTCACAGCTTACACAAGCCATTTCATTATACAATTTTTGACTCAACACATCAGCTACATGATTCCCATTACATAGTGTTTATATTAAGTCAAAATCGAACATCAAGATGTACTCCATCCATATTTTTTACCTCAGGTACATGAATTACTGAAAAAAGAGGTATTTGAAACTGTTATAGTCAGTGAAAACCGTAAAATTTTCCCCAAATACATGGTTCCTCATTGTTTTTAATGAAAAAACAACTACATCTAAACAAAATTAATTTGATGGTTAAATATTTTGATGAAATTAAAACATCCTTGAACTATATTCCAAATCATGGTCTCCCTATATGAGAAAACATCCAACATTAGATCTAGATGCACCACAATACACCACATAACTACTACAAAGTTTTCGAAAGATTAGTATGGATGTCGAGGTTAGATGATTCATATGTTCAAAAATAACATATGATATTCATCATTATATATGAATCAAACGCATTTCCTTATTATAATAGTAATGGGACAATAAATCCAAAAAATTTTTTGAACAAAGAGATACTAGTAACATGGTAATCCAAGAAAAGTGATACCTAAGTTTTTTTGGATTCTTCCAAGAGACTATTAATTGTATCATTCTAGGATAAATAGATATTACAACATCTGAAATGACATTATTGGTGAAATAAACTTCTTATATATTGAATCATTACTTGTAGAACTGATCATACCATTGATTTTCTCACATCATACTCAATACAATTCCAATGTTCTCTTAATTGTCATTAAAAATTCTTGAATAATACATAATTTTTTGACATAAAAAACCATTAAAATATTTAAGTACCTATGTAATATACATTTCATTGGATCCATGAAATTTTTTGGGAAAATACTTTGACCAAAAGGCATACCATCATATATATAATATCTATATGCACTCCAATATTATGTTTTCATGATATCCCCTCTTATGACTCTATTATAATGATATAATAAACATAGATAAATATAAGAGAACCCTTCAGATCCCTTAAATTGTTCAAGTATTTCATAAATATGAGTAATATTATATTTCTTTTTAATCATTTACTCATTCCAATTATTATAATTAAGACATAAGTAGAGAGTATTGTCTTCCTTATTTCCAGAAAAAGGTACATCCGAAAGTGATGTACTAGGTCAGATAAAGCCTTTAATTTCCAATTCTCTTAGGGAGTGGGGGGCGTTAACTCTCCCAAATCAACTAGAAAAATATTATAAGAATGTATTTAAATATTATTTTTCTTAGGAGTAGGTCAATAGTAAATTTTATTTCTTACTCATGTGGTAACCCAAAGCAATCATTTTGAAAAACATATTGGAATCAATCCTCTATGACATAAAGAATCTTGTTCCCTATTCCATCAACTACTTTTAATTTCATTACCACTAACACGCCTAATATATATCTATCTACTATCACTATGGGTCATGATATTTTGGAATTTATATCTAAATATCACATGAATACATGAGTATATCCATTCGTGGGTATAAAAAATGTTTACCAAGCATATCAATCTATATAAGATCTCAACCATCACAACCAATCCAAACTAAACATCCAATAAATCACATTAATATCCAAGACCATAAACTCCTAGATAAATTGAATTGAATAAATATAATTGGATCATTATAGGAATATATATACTTTATACTCTCTCGATTGAATGGTGTCTTGATATTCAAGACATGTTTCCTAATTTCAGTTGGAAATAAAAATTATTTAACCGTAAAAGACTAGGTGAATATATTTTCTTCTCCAGTATCATAAAATACATACATAAGAGTGTATTTATGATCAACAGTACCCTGTATTATTGAGGGACCTAGTATCACACTCACAAAATACTTATCTAATCCATAAACCAGCCATTTATATGTTACAATATATATGTTTCTCCCATCTTGACGTGTCAACTGAATGACAAAAGTGTATCTGCACATTTCCTGGTTTATCTATGTCTATGGAAATGAGTTTAAATAATGGGAATGTTTAATATGTGAATAAAAATGTCGGGGCTATGAAAATATAGATCCATCCATTAATCAATTATGTTTATGAATATAATTCTTGATAAGTCCAATCATGATGATGTGCTTTCAATTCCTCAGTGGTATGGTATATTCCTTCCTTCTTAGGCATCAATGAACTGCATAGAAAATAGTTTGGTTTGATATCAAATCCGAGAGGAAAATTAATAAATTCTATAGTAAAGATTCTATGGTGAATTTCCTCTAGGATAATTAACATAACATGTTCTATTAATTAAATATATTAAGATAAAACCTATCCCTATGGGTACAAACAGAATACCTCCCCTAGAATTCTCAATAAGATCACTTTTGGCCACTCTTTCTCTATTAACCATATCTGTATAATCTAAAATAAAGATAAATATATTTTTAATGAATCTCAAGTGATAATCCCAACTCAAATATGCACTACATCATGGAATCCCTAGAAGATTCCTCTAGAATAAAACAAACCATGTTCATAATCATAGGTGAATACTCTTCCCTAGAGTAATTTTCTTTATTTAAGTTGATAAAATATGTAGTTCATGATAATTTGAAATTTTGGGGATATAAATATTTATTATACTTTTCATAAAGTAATCCCACGTAATTGCTTTATTATATTTAGATTGAACATCAAAATCCAACCATTAGATTACAATATGTTCCACTATATAGGATTTCAAATTAATCGTAATATCTTTTGGATTACGATGAAAATAAAATATTCAATTTAATTCTTTACCACACATAATATTTTTTATGGTTCAGGATCCCCTAAAAGCACTGGTGGATTTTAATTTTGAAACTCTACCAAATGATCCAATTGTATAAGTTTATAATTTTGATTTCTTCTTTCAACATTTTGAAAAATTTTCACAATAATTTTTATAATTTGCGAGTTCACCTATTGTTCAGGTGCAACCACATTGTCAGTAAATTCTGGCTACTAGTTTCCATGACATCTTATTGGCGCCATTTTAAATTTTTAAAACAACACAAGATTTATATTATTTATCTCTAGGAACTAATGTCTTGAATAAATACCAAATAAATAAAATAAATTATCAAAAAGATAATAAATATTTGTTAGACCTTCATTTCCATGATAATTGATTTTATTTTCTTTTAAAAAATATCATTTGAATAACATATGAACAATGTATTCCTAGTAGTAAGTTTAATAATAATGTATTATTTATGCCACTCATTGGATAAAACCATGATAATGAGTTGAAAAAACTCTATGATTTGTGTTATAATACATTTTTATCCCAAACCATCTATTTATCATTAATTTAAATATAATATAGTTATGTATGACTTCTTATAATATAAATTTCATGTTTTGATGTCCCTATAACCTTAATACCAACATAACTTAAGGACCAAAGAAAAGTAGTACCATGTAAAACTCAAGGAACAAAAAAACTAATTCCATTTTTCCGAAAAATATGACTTCACTAACCATGATCGATACCATTTGTAACAACCCACCCATCCTCATTGAGTTGAGAAGAGGCGAAGTGGTATTGGCCTTCGGTGAAACCTCCAAGACACCAAAGGAGAGAAATAAATTCCAAAGGAATTAACAGAAATTTATGGGGTGATTTCCTTGAAGAGAACACTAATAGTAAACATATAATTTTTGATATTTAATAAATGATTCAAGAAATGAAATCACATAACTCAATACAATACAAATAATCAACAATAAAAGAGTAAAACATTAAAAAAAAGATAAATTACAAGTCTTAGAATCCATGAAAAGAGACATCAATACCGTGAAGGAACCATCACATACCATTATAAAGACACTCTCAAGATCCATATTTTGTAAATAAACCATAATATGTAGAACTACCACTAGATAATTATGACACATAACCAATACCTTTCTCAGAGTAGAATAAATCTAGTAAAAATAAATAAATGTCCCCAAGAAGTGGGTGAGTATAACACTAAGTTTGATTTACCAAAATACTCCCCAAGCCATGAAAATAAGATAATAATAAGTTATCACATTTTTATAAAATAGGATAAAATTAGAAAAGAAAAATAGGAAATGTTGTCAACATATTTGACACAATAAAACATTAATAAAAAAGTCAATCCATTTCATTTACATTGTAATTATCACCTCATTTCACACCCATACACATAAATAATTCATGAAACCATAGGTCTACCCTTACTCGTGATTGTTTGGTCATGCTATCACCAGCTATCACCTGGTGACCAGCATGATAGTGGTACTTCCAACTACAATCTATCCAAAATTATTATTATTTTATAGTCGTGTGTACGACCATTTCCTATATGAAATTATTAAATTTTATAAGTGTTACTTCAATCCATTACTTGTACTAAATGAACATGAATGCACACAATTGATTTATGCAATAAGTTCAAAGAAAATATTTATTTAATAATAACCAATATTTCAAAACCCATCTTATTGAAATAACATCCACACAATGATTCTAATTAATTCCAAAAAATATTTCTAATGAAGCACCAATATTATTTGGATATGATCAAGACAATATGTTCTAGAATTGTATAATGGGATAGAATACACATAACTTAACAGTATTAACTCAAATGATCTAAGATAACTCCATGGATTAAATCATTTTTCTTTGGATCCTCTATTAATAATTAAGAATATCTCATCAACACAAATTTGAACCCTAGAGTTTAGTATAAAATACCGATTAATGGTTATAATTAAGACAAAACAAGAGGATCCAACATAATAAGGGATTATTGGACTCTATACTTTTATCCAAAAACAACCACTCACATATTTGATTTCATTGATTTTTTGATGTAAAAAATAATTGGAATTTACACATGGAACCCCTAGATAATGAGAGGGAGAGGAACCCGACATCAGAGAAAAAGTAATTGATTTTCGTAACTAAACATGATCATTTTAGGAAAATTCATGAGGTGTTATTAATTTACAAATCATGTATTTTTCAAGGACATCTATGATGAAAAACAAATCATAATGATTTTATTTTTTTGAATAACCAATTACACAACATGTAACATTTACACACCATGTAATTTTTATGCGGTATTTTCGAGTATCCAAACCCATTATTAATAATTAAAAAAAACCAGTACCCTTAGAAAATGAAAAAACATTAAAACATGGAATTTTTAAATCCATGGGGTGCTACATAATCTTTAGAAAAACATTGATATTAACAAAAAAGGAAATTAAACTGAATAAAAAATTAATGTCTCTTTACCTTAAAAATTTATTTTTTTGTATCTTTGGTACGTAATGTGTGGGAAAAGAAAGGATTATATTAATATTCTGGAAATAAAATAGGATATTAAATTTAATGTGTATCTTGATAGATATATTATATAACTTCATCATCCAAATAAAAATAATAATAAATCTTTATAAAAGATGACACTATAAAGTAAAACCCTATCCACATTGGTAACATTTGTATTATAATCACCGTGAATGAATCAAATAATTTGTAATATTAAATATTAAAAAAAATGATATTAATTATATAACATGTCAATGGGGAAGTATGTACACCACACAAATGAAATGAGTAATGACTATAGAATATTTCTCCTAAAAATAATATAATGACTTGAAATCCCTTAACTAAGATCTAAAATTTCATTGTAAAAATTGGTAATCCACTATAATAAATATAATTTTATTATAATATATTAATAAACCAATATTATATATATCTAAACATATGTGATTTACTGGTGCTCTTTTATTACCTCTTTAGTAGAAATTCCTTTTAAAAATCACATTTCAGGTGGCAAATACTTCATTTTCCATATAAGGTTTGGTTTGGTATATTATATTATATTAATTTGGTCATAATTTATTCATAATAATATTGATATAAAAAATATAAATATCAAATATATTAATTATATTCTTATTTATACTCATCCTTAAAATTTATGAGCATGATAATTAATTACCCTATTAATGTATACAGTTGGCTTTATATGCATATAAACAATTTATTACTTTTCTAGAACGATGTATTTAAAAATTTTTAAATAATAAACCAATTTTTAAACAAAATTATTATTTCATTAACACCATATATGTTAAAAAAATGCATCCATAGTAGTATTAAGGTAAACATAAAATGAAAAATGTATCACATCACTTCATTAAGGCGATAGTCCACTTGTACACATGAGTGACATTATCATTTGTCAAAAAATTATAAGTTAAAAAGATATATGTGAAATATAATTAATAGAGGATAAATAGGTCATATATATCGCACATAAATTTCAAATCTATCATTATATCCACCCTTATGATGTTTTGATGTAACACAGATTACAATGGTTCTTAAGGCGATAGTCCACTGTTCACCCAATCGATAGTTTAATTTTTCATTAGATAGTTAAGTAATTTTATATTTATAATACCAAAAAAATAAGAAAATTAATTTATATTTATGATATTAATTTCAATGTATCATCATATTCAGACAATAATTTAAGTAGTTGGAAGAAGAAATAAACAAAAAATCCTGGTTATGAACTAAAAATCTTTATTGTTAAACTTCAAAATGTTTATACAGAAAGACTTATTAGGAGGGCTACCCAAAAAGTATAATGCCTTTAAGATAATAATATGGAATTATGGAAATTATTTTTGTAGTGATCGGATGAATAATAAATCTATGGATGTGTACCAAGGTTATTAATGAGGGTTCCCTTTTATAAGTTCGGGAGAGGTCACACTTGTTATTTTTGAAAAGTAAATGGTGCAACCAATTTTTACAAGTATATCAAGGATCCAAAATATAACATGATTTTACATTATATGAAAATTGAGAGAAATATATCCATACATTATGTGTTTTAAAATTTTATAGGTCATTTTAAAACAATAAATTTTTTGTTTAACACCTATGTAATCCAATTTAAACCTTAACCGTAGTAAATAATTTATATTGTGTTTGTATTAATTATAACAAAAAATTTATTTAGAAATATTATATATTTTTATCAATAATATAAAAAATATATAATAAATTTTACCGTAAACAATTTAGTGATTCGGTATAATTTATTTTAAAATTAATATCTTATACATGAAAAAAATCTTCCCAATAATTTTTTTTACATAAGTATAAAAATATTATGATATAAAAATTATTTATGAATTTGATTCCAATGATATAAATATAACTAATACTATTATAATTTAAATATTTTTTACTTTCAATAAATTTTAAAAAGTTTATTAGCATTGCTAATGATTTAAATTAAAATATTGTTTTACATAAAAATCAGTATTTTATTACTCATCAAAAAAGTAATATTATTAGAATTTATTTTGAAATTCACGATAAAATGATATGAAATAATTATTTAAATATTAAAGGTAATTTTTAATATACCTTTTTTTTTAAATATACAAAAAAGTTCAATTTATTTTTTAGAAAAATAGAATATTATTTTGGGAATAAATATTTGTGATGAATATAAAATCATTATGTAAAGTAAAGTATTTTTTATCAGTATATTTTCTTTATATAAATATACTATACATAATTTTAAAAATGGTTTCATTATTATTAATATATAAAAATTTCACATATCGGTTATAATGGCCATGTTTAAATAATATAATTAATAATATATTGTTTTTATAAAACATTTTGTTTCATATATCACAAGTTATCAACGAAATTAATCTATCAATAAAATTCATAAAATAAAATCATTTTACATTATATCCCCTTAAAATTTATTTTTCCATTGAAATTAAAATAATATTTTTATAAATAAATAAGGCTACTCATGCATCATCATATCCTTATATTCCCACCTAATGCCTTCAATATGGTGGTTTCGCTACAAAACATTTACATAGTGAGTTGTATGGTTTTAGAGAACATTCTCTATCTGACCTATAGTCTCCAATTTTTGTTCATCATATTTAATATCATGATATAATAGTACGAACTCTATGTTTATTACATGTGAGGGATCGTGTATATAGTTTATCCAGAGAGATACGTGGAATACATCATTGACTTAAGGGTAGTTCAGTGAAAGTGCCAAGTGGTAAAAAACTATCCCTAACAAATCATTAATCTCAATGGTGCCAATAATTCTAGGTATCAGATTTTATTTATTAATTAATATCATTAAATTATTATATGGTTAAATTCACAATAAAACTATTTCACCCACATCACTCTCCAGATAACACATATTCTTAACAACAAAATTTTGTGTCGAATTTAATTAGTTTTTCTGTGTAGATAAATAGATCATACATTATCTATTATTTCCTCAAATATATCACATCCCAATATATTTAATTAATGATATTTATCCAAAAAATGATAGACTTTTACATTTATTTTGATATATTGATTCATAAGGATCCATCTCAATTCATTAATAAAATCTATTGTTTTATGAAATATTGACTATAAGATGGTGTAGGGCCTAAAAACCATTGAATTTACTAGAAAAATTTATCATCATATCCCCTAGGTCATTAATAGTTCTTTAAAAATGACTATCAATATAAGGATGATACACAATATTGAATATCAATTCTATATCAAGATCCTAGTGGATAATTTCTAATAACCTCAATGTAAAACTCAAACCCCAATTAATTACATTGGAATGAAAAAAATCCTCGAAACTATTTCAAATACTTTTGTTATATCATTAAATGTAGATGCAGATATAAATATTATTCGATTTTGATAGAGAGTTATGACTTTTAATGGTGATAAACTACCAACCATATATCATTTTCCTTTCATATTTTTTTAGATATTTTTATAAACAAAATAATATTTGATATTTTTGTATTTTCATTATTGTATAGTAATTGGTGAATACATCCCTGTAGACACTTCTATCTCAAACATGACTTTATAATATAAAAAAACCAATATTAAAACTCCACAATATCACATTTCATTTCCCCCCCATAAACACTATTTCAAATCTCTATATATCTTCGTAGTTATTGGATAAATTGAGAATAATGAACTTATAGATTCACAAAACAACTCCATCATCAATTATGGTATGTATTTAATTGATTAATTGTTTATGAATGTTATTATTCAATCACAATCACGGTTAAAATGAACATAATTTGAAAACTTTCTCTATAGTACTACATCTTTAATAATTACCTATTTATTCACATGGATAGATGGTTGAACACACATTTTAGAAATATAATATTTCTCCCTTTTGTTTATAGTTTTCAAATATATTTATTTTAAATACATTAATAATGGTTCATTATTTATCACCATCTTAGAATGTATAGAATGATCCTCCTGACTCAAAGCATCTACCACTAGGTTATCTTTCCCATAATAGAAATATATAGGTAATTTATAATCAATAATCATCTTGAATGGGAATAATAAAATGTAGACAAAAGTTGTATTTAGATAATCATCATAAAACATTTTCATTAATTCCTTATTACCATGTTATTTAAAACATGTCTCTAATACTTGGTCATTAACAATTGGGGAAACAAGGGATGTTAAAATCATGTAATTTAGGACCATTTTTTGTTATATAATGAATTTGAATTATTGGGGTTCAGTTTGTATTACTAACAAGATTCATTTTTTTCCATAACATATTCATTATTTCTCATCTATATAGGCATCAATAAGTTTTATAGAATTCTATTATCAAGGATTATGCTACTCTTAATCAAGAATTGAATTTTATCAATAAACCAGCACATGTTCTAGACTGGTAAGAAAATACATTATTTATGGAATTCTTATTTACTTAATATGAATGATATTGAATCATCATAAAAATCACGAGGAAACATGAAAAAGGTTAATGTTTATGTTGGAGAAATGGAATTATTTTTTCTAGCAACCTGATTATGTAAATCCCAATGATTGGAATAATGTACCACCCCCTAGTTTGTGTTATGTCATCGTTTAATTATATTTACTTTTCCTAGAGTCATGGATTATTTTTATTACATGTGTAAATAATGGTTTAATTTTAATATAAGTGTAAATAATGGGTATAACTACTAGAAAACCACATAGAAAAAATACACCATGTGAAAAATATACTATTTATTTTATTGGTTATTCCAAAAAATAAAATTGTGGTGATTGAATTTTCAGTTTATATGGCCTTGTGAAAATACACATTTTGTATAAGATATAAACATCATGTATTTTTCCACACCCAAAAAGTTTTAAAAATTAGAATTTTTTCTCACACATATTATTCATTTCCCCATCGACTTATAGGGTTTACATAGGACAATTCTATTGATTTTATAGGTATGAAATCCCAAGATATTAAATATCTGTGCGGTTCATTGTAGATTGAAATGTTAGTGTTCTATTATCCCTTATCATGTTTGATATTATAGTTTTTGTTTGATTAGAACACCAATTGGTGTTGTGTTATCTATAATTATGTCTCTATATTTTTATTGATTATATATTCTTGGTTATTGGTAAAATAATGAGAGACAAAAGGTTTAATTTGTGTAATCACCTAAGATCCATTTTGGTAATATTATCAAGGTATCTGACTTGTATCCAACACAACCATTATAGAAATTATTGTATTTATATATTTAAAATCTTATTTATTTTTTTGATTAATTTGAGATAAATAATACCAAAACCCATATTGATGTGATTTCAAAATTAGTATTTTTTGAAATAAGGGTTTGTGATAAATTAATGTTTTCTTGGAATTTATGAAAAAAAGGTAATTTGTGTTTTCATGTACACATGATATAGGTAATGGTTTGATGTAACATCAATAAAAAATAATTTGGTTGTGTTAAGGGTTAGATGTATGACAAAAATAATGATAATAAGTGATGGATCCTGGTCCAAAGTACCACTATCTTGTTGGTTATTTAGAGAATAATTAGTGAAAGGATAACACACCACATTTATGTATAGGGAAGGTTCATAGTGTCATTAATTTTGTGTGTGCATTGGTATGAAATGAGATGATTATTTCAATGGAAATTAATTTTTTTAAACATTATATTGATGTTTTATTAAATGAAATAATTGTATAGTTTTTCCTATTTTTAAGGCCTTATTTTCTTCTATTTTATAAAAATGTTTCAATGTGTTCTTGTAATATTGGTGTGTTTAGGGAATTCATTAGGTAAATCCTAGTTATTGTTATACTCATCCCCATATTTGGAACTTTTATTCATTTTCAAATGTAATCCACTGATATTCAGGGATGGTTCACATGTCATATTTATCTACAGGTGAGTAATGAAATCATAGATTGGTTACTAATTTTATATATTTGGAGTGTTTGCATCTTGGTCTAAGATGGTGGTTCATTGATTTCAATGTCCTTTATCATGGGCTCTTAGACTTTCAAATTCTATTACTTTTTTTCTTTACACCAATGTGGTTTTGTATTAGTATTTTATTGTGATTTGTGATTTATTTTCCCGAATCATTTTTTCTATATTTCATATTATATATTAACAGGTTTTGTGTTCTTCAAATAAAATCAAACCAAAATTTCCTTATAATTTATTTCCATCCTTTATTGTCTTTGAATTGCCACCAATGCTCTGTACCACTTCACCTCTTTTCAATACAATGAGAAAGTTCATTATGTTAAAAAAGATATGATTTTTTATTATCATCTAATGATTTTAAAATTTATATTTACCAATGATTTATTTTTAAAAAATTTAAATGAAATATTCTTTTAATTTTATGATGGAAGTACATTACACTTTTTAAAGAAAATTTTAATTGAATGTTTATTTTAATATACTTTTCCTGAAAATAATTTTTCATCATAATACTATTTAATCATTTGTGGCTTCCATTAAAGTTTTTTAATTTCATTTTCAATGATAAATGTTTCATTATTATTGGTTATGTTTTTTAATATAAGTGGAATCAAACTAAAAATTAAAATTACCTGGCGAAATATTCCATCTAATCATTAAAAATAATATCCTATCTAATATGTGATCCATTGTTGTTACATAAGATTTAATGGTGATATATTATAATGAAAACATCATTAACCTTTGCATGGACAGTTTATGTGAGGATGACATTATTTTTATGTTACATGTTTATTTTCAATGGGATATTCTTTTGAACCTGTATCCTTCCCATGGGGTTTTTATATGATAAATTATTTATGAAACCCACTTTATTTATATGGGTCATGATATGATGAATGTTTTATGATATTATTTAAGAAATATTTATTATATTTATTATTTTATTATTGATACCACAATTATATGTCACTAACAATAATTTGTTAGAGATTGATATCTCATGTGATAATCAAAACTACAATTGGGAGTTAAAAATGTTCAGGAAGTGATGTTGTCCACTATGTTAATAATTGTAGTGAACCATTAATGCTATGAGGGTTTGAGGAGGGACATAATTACACTATTACATCTATTAAATTATTACATTCCTAATAATGATATGATTTTCTATGTTTATGTGTATTTCATAAATCTATGTCATCTTCCAATTTGATTATCTAATGTGGAATTTAATTGATTCTATAATGATCCATGTCATATAAAATGGTCATATTTATTCCATTATTACAATTTATAATATATTACATTTAGGTTAAATTTTTATATTATTATTATTCTATTGTCATACCCTAATCATCATTTTATTATTATATCACTCTCGATTACCCATATTGAGAATCTACACCTAACTAATTATATGTTTCCTTTCACTTGGTCATGATGAATGATATTTTGTATGATTTGTATTATATGGGTGATAGTTATTAATAACACAGTGGATAATTATGTAGATCACCCAAGAACTAGTTATTTATGTATCAATGTTTAGAAATAAACTAGAACTATATGATTATATAATATATAATTATGTTATTTAATGAATATTCATCTACTATAATGTAATATATATGCCTGAAAAGTGTTGGTTGATATAGTAAAAATGTAATTTCATTTTAACTGATTGAGATATTATATAAAATCCCTTATAAAACATTCATCATCTAATGAATCATCTATTATTTAGGGGGAAATTATGATGTGAAAGAATAATTCGAAAAATGATTTCCTATAGAAAGTATATTATTAACTAATTGACATATATAATATTATAGGACAGGTGATTTCTTAAGATTGATTATTTTTTGTGTATTTTGAAATATTAGTCTTCAAAAAAATATTTTAAAACATCAGTTAAAGTAACTTCTTAATAATGGAATTACTATAAAATCTCATCTAAATAATATTTTATCATTTTTTATAACTCGTTAAAATATTTAAAGAAGAAAAATTTGATACATTTTATATACGACATCAAATACTGAGGCTAAATGAGAATGAAACACCCAAATATTATAAAATACATTTATTTTTAATTAAATTTAATATAATTGACATATTATGGTACAGACAATGACAATATTTTTCGATATAACGTCACGTAAAGTACACAACATCGAGTTTCACCGATTTTAAAAATATATAACCTTATTAACATTGCTGTTAAATTGGAAGGTATGACTAGTATTAACTAGAATATGATTTATATATATATATATATATCACTCTCAATATAAATTATTCATAAATTATTATCAAATTATCTTTTAATTTTTTGAGAAGTAATTTTATTCTTAAAAAATATATTTTCTTCAAAAATGCTTACTAATGATTTTCTATAAAATATTAATTTATTAATTTTATGAAAAGTTTTTCTAATAAATTTTATGAAAATAAATTATTTTTTAAATGGGAATGTAAAATTTATATTGGATGAAATTTTAGGATGCTTCAGAAAAATAATTATTTTTCAGTGAATAGTGACAAATACAACTTTTTAAAAAAAATGTATTTTATTATCAATAAATTAAATAAATTTAAAAGTTAATTTAGAATGTAATATTATTAAATATTAATTATTTTATAATTTTTTTTATTCTAATTAAAAACTTTTGAGTCATCAATTTATTGGATTTTAGTATAAATAATTTTTTTCTATTTGTGGGGTTTTCATTTTTTTAAAATTTAATAATGTTTCTAATTTTTATATAATTAAAATAACATAATAAAAAATAATTTAACAGATATTTATAGATTATATATCAATTAATATTGATTTATTTTCTTAAAATCACTATTATAATTCATATATTTAATATAAATTCATCTTTTTTCTTTAAAAAATCACTTCTTGAATAAAAACTTTTTTCCCCTGTTGTGGGATCAGTTTTAAATTCATTTCTCCACTATTATGATTTTATTTTGTAAAATAATATTAAATATTAGTAATAAATACAATTTTTATTATCTAATAAGTTTATCTTATTTTTAACCCTAATGAATTGTGATGTAATAAAAATTATTTAAACCTGTTATAGTGGAAACAGTTTTATTAGAGGATAATTTAAAAAAATTAGTGAAAATGACCTTCACACCTGTAAATATTCAATTTAATAGGAAGATTTAGATCAAATAATTTATAATTATATATATTTGATAATTTTTATACTTTTTTATATTAAAAAGTAGGGTACACATTTTTATTTCAAAAAATTAAAAGTGTGCCAGTCACCTCAGTTATAAAAGTCTACCCCATCTCCTATATTATTCACACCTTCATAAAAAATTTTATCTGAAAATACCAGAAAAAATTTATTCCACACTTTTATTCACACATCTTATACACCTTAGTTTTATCATAAAGTAATCCCATGGAGTTTGTTTCATATCTTATGAGTTTTTTGGATGAAGCTGTATTTTTATTAGCCATGATTGTTTATATCATTTCTTCCTCAAACTCTTTAAAACATTCTTCCATTTAGAATATATAAGGATATAATTTTATTAATTTTTTTTGATGTTATAATATTAATTATATTAACTAATTACATCTTCTCTTCTATAAAATGGTATAGGAAGTCATCATTCATGTTCACGTAGGACTAATGCCTGTCAAACGAATTTCATATGTTTACTATCATCGCCACTTAGGAAATTATATAATGATGAATTGAAAAATGATATATAAATATATGAAACATGTAACATATTTATACTTATTTATATATTAAATCATATATACCATTTTTATATTCCATTCCATTTGGTTAAGATGACATCCCTTGTGTGTACAAAGAATTACTGCCTCATGATGTGATATGAATCATTTTTAACTGACAATATACAGGGATTGTAATAAAGATAAAGTTGAATGAATATATATGATATAAATTATATAATTATAAAATCAATTTTATGACCGCAACCCCTGTTTCAAGGATCCTTCTTCATACTTTATTATATTTTAATAGATATAAGGAATCACATCATAAATAATTGAAATGATTTGTATCTTTGAAATATAGATACATACATGATTCTAATTTTATTGAAATGATTTTAGGACATTGTATTCTTGTAAACACATATTAGCCCATTGATGGTTCTTAGGTTATTATATTAGCATGGTTTATCAAAAATTTATAGAGGTGGAAAAATAATTAAAATAAAGACACTCGTTGAACAAAATTAAATCTTCTTTGAGAATCATCCTTATGATTGAAATAAATCATGCATTGGATTTTTATCTAAAATAAGACTTATAGTGTTATTTTAGGGATTTTTGGAGGTTATTTTTTAAAGGAATGTCAAATACAATGATGTTTTATGGTTTACATAATTGATAGGAGTGAGTTCCCCTTTATAGTTGTAGAGTAATGGAATTATTGTAAATAATCAAATGTATTCACTATTAGGAGGAATGTATTGTCTCATGACTCTCCAAAATTGATTGTCAAAGTGTTGGAGGGATGATGTGGTCTAGAAATACCTCCACCACACATTAAAATATCTCTTTTAATATTGTTTTTCTTTAGAATAGTTAGACCCAAACATTTACCATTTTTGGGTTTTCACGACGATAACTTTCTTTCTATAATAGGTAATAAATCAGTAATAAAATATTAAAGTGAGTATTGTTAGATAATTTAATCCCAATGATTATAAAATAATATCTATTTTTATTTTCATAAAAATTTATCATTTTGTTTAAATTTAATTTAAGACAAGTACATTTAACGTGGAAAAATACCACTTTAACATTAACTTCAATGATATTGATTTAAATATTTAGGGGTAAATATATTCATTATAAAATAAAAATTGATCATTTAATGGAAAATAATTTATATCATTTTTAATTTTAAAAAAATTGAATATTGTTTTTTAGTAATTTTATATCATTTAGAAAAATAGAATTGTTCATAAAACAACATTAATGTCAATTTTGACACTAATACATTATATTGACTTTATAAATATCATGACAGTGATGGAATTAAAATATATTATGTAATTTTTTTATCATTATATATTGGTCTAAAAAAATATTTTCACATAATAATTCATTCTATTTACTTGGTATTAAATATTTATAGTATCATATACTTTGTTATTGTTTACTAATTAATAACATTGTTAGCATATGTAAAGACTTAAAAGTAATTATTTCATCTAAAAAAATATAAAATATATTATCATTACTAAAAAATCATTTATATTTCAAAAGTATTTATATAAGAGAATATAATTTTATATTGTCCCCATCCCCCATCATTAAAGATATTAAAAGTTAGAAAGGCTTTTATCTTATCTTTACATAAGATATTATTAGGATAATATTAAATGTAAATTGGCCATTAATTTACATATTTCAGATAATTTAATGTATGAGATATAAATATTATCATCCTAGAAAATGAAGAAATTATTTTATGTCATTTTTACTCTTATCATTTTAGTTTACCCGTAAGTAATTTAAATTTTACCTTAATCAAAAGAAATAATTTTTATGCATTCACTATTAATTATGATAAATAAATATGTTTAAATTATTATACATTAAAATATTATTCCAATTCCACATATGCAATACATTTTTCCAAAATAAATTCAAATAAGTGGAAAATATTAATTTAAAATTAATCCTAGAGACATGATAATTCTATTTAAAAATACTCAAATGATCATAAAATTTTTATATCTAAGTCCAATATTAAAATTATTCCACTAAACTAAACTAGATTCATTAATTTATTATTGAAATAGTTATAATTTAAAAAAATTCAAAATTTTATTTATGATTATAAATTATTTAAATGAAAATACATTTCTGATGAAATTTCATTAAGCTTCACCAGTCATCAAAAAATGAAATATTTTATTAAAATAAAAAAATCACCATATGATAATTTTTGTATTCCAATTTAAAAAATTAATTTTAATTTTTCATATTTTATTTCTAAATTTTAATAATTTTAATTCTAATTTAAGTGTGCATAGAAAGACTAGAAATTGTTTTTTAATCCTGATGTTATGTGCAATGCAAGCTATCGACAAAATTATATTTATTGATAAATAAATATAATGTATATTCATGATGTTTTGACTTGTCCAAAAATTATATAAATTCGATCCTTATAATTCAAAAATGTTCTTAGTAAATAATGTTAATATATTTTAAAATAAATTTTTTGAAAATACCATGACATAAAAAGGTTTGTACAACATATTATAAATAAGAGAGAAATAGAGGTATGATGGTAATCTAGAATAATCAAATAACTAGGATTCATGTAGGACAACAATCTTAGGAAAATAAAATATTTCCATGGATGAAAGTACTAGAACCAAAGAATTAGTAGACAATTATACAGATCATTGACCACAAGAAAGTGGGTGATCTAAAGAATGTTAATGACCATAAAACATTAAACCAAATAAGTGTGAAAAGGTCATTAATTTCATAGTAATTTATTTCATTAATATATTTCTTATCAAATTTTTGTAATTCCTTTACTATCTACAAATATCGGTAAATATACATGCATTATGAGTTTCGATTTAATATTCAAAATTAATTCTATTTATTGTGCATTGATTAATTTTCAATTCATCCCTTAATCCAAAATATAAAAATCCAAAAATTAGTTTTTTATTGAAAATGCACTAAAATTAAATTTTAATTGACCTTAATATTAATTAATGAGTGAAATTTTATTCCATCCGCATCCAAAATTTTTTCAAAACAAATATGGTTAGAAAAAGTTATAAAATTTTAACATATTTTTACATTTTGATATAATGAAGTTTTCCTTAAAGGAACAAACAAAATTTAACTTATACATTTTCTTAAATGGATAACCTTATGAACCTTCCATAAGATCATGATCCAAAACATTGAAAACTAGTTCAATGAATTTACAAAATTAACATACCATTAATCACTCAACATGAATTATCTCTTAATCATCACATTTCTCGTGCAACAACACATTCAACTTGAATTTTATATAATCATGTTAATAAATTGAATATAAATATAACCTTTTTGAAAATATTCCTTATTCTTTATTACTTATATAAAAAATTGTCATTTTATATAATCATTAAATCTAGAATTGATGTAAACTCCATCAATGATATTGTATCCCACTTTTTCTTCAAATCATTAATCAGTTATATGTTAGTTAATAGTATTCAATTTAGTTTATCTAAATAAATAATATCCTTATACCAACATAATTATTTCAATAATAAGAACATTTTACGGTTTACATTTCCCTCAATAATGTTTTTCTATTATTTTTAACATGTAACATATTAAATTTTCATAGTACCCTTAAATAAAATAATTCAAATCCATAAATAGAAAATATTAAATTAAGATCTATATATATTTCGTAATTACTAAAATCTAGTTATCGTTGATAAAATACTAATTAATAACTCATGGATCCAAACATAAGAAAATTAATCATAAAACTTTTTTCATTAGTAATAATATTGACCACGATCCATTTGAGTTATCATCCCATAATTCTTATAAGATTGATTTTTGTAGTTCTTCATTTATTTAATGTAGAAGCATCAATCATTGGAAACATTTTTCATGCCAAAAATATCATATGAATGGATTTATATTTTTCCACATTTAATTAAAACTATATTTACATTTAATTATGTTCCATTGTGTTTCCTTCCCCATGTATCACATATTAGAAAACCATTCATTCCATTATTCCCATTACAGAAAAGTTTCTCTATAATGATAATGTTTCCTTTCTTGTATTCAAATCCATAATATTTAGTAAACTATTTATAGGTCTTCTGAGAAGATAATACTATGTCCTCATGTGATGATAATGATTGGGAGACTAGTTACAATTGATATATTAGATTAATCACATGAAATATACATCCATTCGTTCTCTTTGGATCATGAACATTAACAATATGATATATTTATAAACTATGGGATATAGTTGAATAGATTATTTAATTTTTAAATATAATATATAGTCAAAAAAATAGTGAAACATAATTTGAATGATTTGTGAATATATATTCTTATAATAATTAAATATATTCTTTTCAGATATCTATATTTCAGGTCCATAATATTTTTTTGTAATGAAATAATTAATTACCATAGGAATATCTCCTAGGAATATCAAACTAGGTGTGTAGTAAGTTCCCTTGTTATGTACTAAGTAATTATTGATTCAATATTGAAATAAAATTTTCAGAGTATGTACCTCTAGGTACATCTGTACCAGATTCACATCCACTTGTAGTATCAGTGGAGATAATTTTCTGTTGGAAAAAACATATAATCTATTCTATATCAAAACATTAGAATATTCCTCTTTAATTATCCTCAAAGTATATTTTTGGATTATATTCCCTAATATATGATTTTAATAATGTAGTTCCAAAGGTATCTATTAAACATCATATAATACCAACTATAAGGAGTCATACCCCAGTGTCTTGGAGTCGATGTTGTAATTTATTACATTGGAACAGACATTTGGAGGCACATCACAAAGGGCAGAAATGTTCAACATTTTGGAAAACTAGATATATACATGATACCATTTTTATGGAAGTGGATATTATTTAAATTGATTTTTTATTATAAAAACAATTAATACATAGGGTGACATAGTTATTATATCTTGATGGTTTAATAAATAATAGAAGGATGAGGAATAAATAAGTAAATTAAATACTCTAATTGAGGAAAATTATCTCTTATTTTGATATCCTATTTAGGGTTTCTTTAAATAAAAACTTAGATGAATTTATGCCAAAAATAAGGCTTATAGAATGTGGGTTGGTATGTTCATAAGGGATTTGGGTTGGTATTGGCCAATATTATGTTTTTGAATGTATAATAAAGTTAAGGGAGTGAGTTCCCATTTATATTTGAGGATAGTGGAATTCTTGTAAATACTCAAAATTATTCACTATTGAGAGATAAAACATTTCTCAATTGGCCATAAAATTGATAATTAAATGGTTTTAGGGTTCATATGGCCTAGAAAAACCTCCATCACAAATTAAAACACATGATTTAAACATTATGATCTTTATTTTATATGAATCACTTCATTTAACATTCCAGGTTTTCAATGCGGTAACTAGTTTACTAACATAGGAATTAATTCATTAATATTAAATAAAAGTGTTCTTTGTTAGGTAATTTTGACCCATTTATTAAAAATATAATGTTTAATTTAAAGACATAAAAATCCATTTTTTTAAATTAATATTTACACAAGGGAATGTAACGTTAAAAAACATCACTACAACCTTAACTGGGTTAACAGAGTTTTTAATTCATCATTTTAAATATATTCATTATAAAATAATGATTTTTCAAATAACTTTAAATAGTTTATATTTATTGATGTCTAAAATCACATTGAATTTCTGTTCAAAATTTTGTATACTATAGAAAAACAATTTATCATAAAATAAAATTAATACAAATATTGACATTTTATAAATAAAATTGTATTTCAAAATATAAAACAAATGATGGAATTAAAATATATTATTTTCACAATTTTTATAAGGATATATTAATCTAAAAATATAATGGACCCGAAAAAATCAATCAATATATATAAATTTTAATATTTTTAGTAACATTTATTTTGTTTTATTGTTTTTTAAATAATTACTATGTTGGATTTTTTTTTGAAATTTATAGTAATTGTTTCATCCATGAAAATTAAAATATATAATCATGATAAGAACTAATTTATCAAGAAAAATTTATATATAACCAATCATAGTTTTTTCCTATCCCATGAAATTATAGATATTAAAAGTAAACGTATCATATATATATTTTCCATTACGTAATTTATTTTATGGGTCATATTCAAAGGAAAGTGGAAAAGAATTTTCATATTTTAGATAATACCAAGTATAAAATCAAAATAAATTAATTTAATAAAATTAATTTAATATTGTTGGTCATTTTCAGTATTATCATTCTAGTTTATCCCCTAGTAAACACATTTCTACCATAAACATAAAAATTAATTTTTATTGCTTTCACTATTCATTTTTTTTAGAAATTAGAACAAGCTTCTTAGAAATTTTAAATTTCTATTGTTACAAATATAGAATACATTTTTTTCAAATTTATTTTACAATATCGGAAGAATTTTATTTAAAATTAACCACTTATACATGATGAGAAGGTGGGGTTTTAAAGAAAAAATGCTCGAATTATTACATTGATTTTACATTTAAATTAAATATAAAAATGATTAAGATTAAAAAATATGGATTAAATATTATTATATTATGTTAATTATACTACAAAACTATTCCAAATTATAATTTATCCTTATAAATTATTTAAATCAAAGGTTATTTTCATTTAATATTCTATATTTTTCCTTTTTCATCAGAAAGTGAAATATTTCAGAAAAGTTAAAAAAATCTCCCTAAGATAATTTTGTTACTGTGAATAAAAAATGAAAATTAATTTGGAAAATAAAATATCTAGAAGTGAAAAATATATTTTTCAATTAAATTTCCAATAAATTAAAAATTAGTGTTTTCTTTTAAACATGTGTCGCGTGCATCAAAATATTTCAACCAATTGAATTTATTATTAAATAAGTACTGGTTAGTCTCTATTTTATAAAAAAATTAAAATTATAAAAATAATATATATTATTTTTTTGTTAGAAAAATTAATTTTGATGTTTTTTTATTCACATGTGGACTACCACCTCTACGAAGTAATAGAAATACTATTTCCAAAAAAACAAATGGATAATATATATATATATATGAATATTAAATGAAATAATATGTTATTAATGATACCGTTATAAATTTTTGTGCATAAAATA
Source organism: Viscum album (assembly GCA_963277665.1). NCBI lineage: Eukaryota > Viridiplantae > Streptophyta > Magnoliopsida > Santalales > Viscaceae > Viscum > Viscum album. The sequence goes on along the minus strand of OY728156.1, from coordinate 386,992,932 downwards.
TAATATAACATCTTTCCATAAATATCATTTATAAATTAAAATTTTACTCATGCTTATGTACAACATATTGTATCCTTGATTATAACACAGTTTATGCTTCTAAACCATATTTAATCATGGGGTTTAGATGATTTTTTTTATAAATATGAAAAATATTTATTGTTTAAATAATGGCATTTTTGACCATGTTCTACTCACTGAAGTTGTTTTGAAACAACAAAATGAACATCCTCGAAACACCCAACAAAGACTTAACCAATTCATAATTTTAATATTTCTTTAAAACTAAATAAAATAAATGATTTTAGTTTATGTTGTTAAACATGAAAATGTTTTTATGGAAATAAAATAATATATATATTCTAATTATATAGGTTTTAAATGATAGACATTTAATGTTCTGTCTCAAGGAAATGATTTTCCAGTCTATCATTTCATTTTAATGAGAATTATGCCTTATTCATCAATTTTTTATTATGTGGTCTTTATAATGAAAATTTTACATGTAATAAAATGAATTGTAAATAAATCATGGTATAATAGGTTTATTTTTGAATTATTTAATTCAACGATAATCAAATTGTGATTCACAAAGTTTTAAGTAAATTTCTAACTGAATTTATCTTTTTTGGGTTGTAATATATCTATATTGACATTATTTTTTCATGATTATGTGTGTAAAAAATTTAATTTATCTTATATTTTATTTCATCATCATTTATATGCGTGTACATTTAATATGCATAATTGATTAACCAATTATTTCTAAAATTAAATGGTATGTTATTGTAATGGTTATTCATCTAAAATCATATTTCATTGAGGCGTAAATATATGATATGAAACTATATTCATTTTTACGGTGTATATACTTAAATATTTCATATTAATTTATGAAACTCATTATTTTTATGAGAATTAGTTTTTTCAATTCTTGTTATTATTTTATGGGGATTATGATTGAAGAGTTACAACTGTGGAAAAGGCTTTGTGTAAAAATATATTTTCATTAAGGTTTTCTTATGTTAAAGGCTATTTCATAAAAAATTAACTTATCTTGTTGAACCATATATTTTTTTATTCTATTGTTTTTATATTTTTCAAATGTTTAATCATCATTTCATCAATTACTAATTTGATTAATATTATTAAAGTCATTTGTATGTGATACCGATGTTTTATATTTGTTATTTATTGGGTATCCTTCTCTTCCTTATTGATTTTTTATAAAATCTCTAAAAAATATAAATATTTAAAATAAATGAATTCATAAATCCATTTTACATTATATTTTAACATTATTTAATATGTTTTAATAGGAAATTTCATAACATTTTCTAAATGGGTCCCATTTGACTCCCTTTTTTAAAATGTTTTCAAAAGAATGCTTATTTTAATGACATATAACATAAAATTATCATCCTTACATCATGTATATTATTTCACATGAAGTTTAATTGAAATTTTTTCCAATTTTTTTTAATGAAAAGTATTTAAAAAAAATTAATGAGCTTTTAGTTTCAAAATATATTTTCAAAATGAAAGGGTAAATTTCTACAATATAGTATTTAAGGATCTTTTAATAGTATTTCTATTCATCAACAACTAAAATACTTGTGTTTATATATGATCCAATGGGTAATTTTAGAATTTATAACATCCTCATTCTTTGCTAGGATTTAAAATTTTTATTTTTAGATATTCTTAGGTATCATTATTTTTTCCATGGCATAATCATGTTTCAATGAGAATTTTATATAAACTAAGTTTTTACAAGGGATAATAATGTTTCAATGATATTTTTAAATAAACCATTTCTCTTACATGGGTTAATAATATTTCAATGATATTTGTGTGGATTCATTTTCTTTTCCATGAGTTAATAAGAATCTGAAAAGAATAATGGTTGTTTCTAAGATTTTATGATAAAATTAATTATCTATTAATAAAAGGAACAATGAAAAAATAAATGATCATGTGTGTTCCCATATAGCATCGGGTGGTCCCATTACAGATTATATGTAAATTTTTCCTATATATTATTGTGTGGGAAAAATTTAACTTATACTATTGTTGAAAACATATAGAACACAAGTATATTGGGTAATGATAATGTACCTTGAAGAATTATATTGTAAGTTAGGAATATGGTTATTCCAATTTTTATGATTTATGTAAGGGTTATATAGTATTGATATCCCAAGATAACAACAATTTTATTTATACTACTATGGGTTATAATAATTTCCTTTGATCTATATTTTTATCACATGGATCTTGATTATTTATTCTGATAAATCATGACTTTGTTAAATCCTTATCCACTTTTTCATTTTGGTGGATCTTGTTCTGGATGGGTATCAGTTATATTATATTATGATAATGAACTTTTAATATTCCATCATACCCTCATTTTCATCATAATCTTACTCTAGATATTATATTTTAATGCTTATGTATACCCCTATTGATTATTTAATCCCAACCATCTTGTATTTTCCCATTCCCCCAGGTTTCGGGAATTATTTTTAAATGAATTATGTGTAAAAGTGTTTCATATGAATGATGATGATAAAGTATAGTGAATGAAATATAAAAAAGTTTATATTGGTGAAACTCTCAGTTAATGAGATATGAATTGTTAATGTAGGAGATTCACCATAATTTTATAACGCAATTTTCGAAAAAGGTCCTTGAGAATTTATTTTATTAAATATATTCTTTTTTTCATATATTTTAGATTGTAAAAATGTGAGCACCTTCACCGGAATGAATAAAAATGATATAAAGATCATTATTTTTAAACCAGATCAGGGAGTTTGGGTTCAGGGATATGACAGTTTCTGTCAAATAAAATGTTTAGATAATATGGGACATTATCATTTTTTTAATTTCATGTTATCATAAGTGTTATCGATACAATGATATGTTTATAAGTTTGAGGTTGATCACAAGTTCAAAATTTTTAATTTCCTTCTTCATATTATATGTGACGTGATCTTTATATGTTTCATGATTCATTATGAGATGTATAATTAGATTGAAGTAAATGTAATGAATATTTTTATTGTGAATTATTCCTTTATAAATTTCAGATATAATTCATAAGGTATTGATAACCTTTAGTGCTTATATGCTCCTCAATTTTGACATAATTATTGGAAATCAATTTTATCATATAGATAACAGTGTGATTATAATGTTATCGGTAAAATAATTATTAATTTTATTTCTGAATAATATTACTATTCTTCCTCTTCTAAGATGAAGTATATTATATTACATTAGAGGTTAAAAAAACTCATTTATTTTTTGGTTACTCAGGTTGTTTGGGATATAAAGTCTTTTATATATGTAATGATATAGTTTTAACTTTGGTATTATTGTTATATTTTTTGAAATAAATGTATCATATCAATGTTTATTTATTTTGATAATTATCATACCATGTGATAGAGATTTTGGTTTCAGTTGATCCCTAATGAATGTAAGAATAACATGTTTTTCCTTTTATGGTGTTGTGGTCTTATAAAGTTTATTTTACTCTTTCAAGTTTAAAAAAATAAATATTTAATAACCATTTTATATAAAAAAATATTATAATGTGGTTGAAATTGGATAATGTAAGAAATTACACTAGTCGTGTTAGTATATGACACTATATTTATTTTTCCAGATGGAAAATTAATTCATCCACTCCAATATAGCACCTCGGTCAGTTTAGAGACCCAAAAAATGATTTGGGATTAGTCCATTGGGCCTTAATCACCTCTCACTATATCCAAACCCCTACTGAAAATCATTTAGAGTTTAATGGGGTTATATTTTAGCAGTTTTACCCTATGGTGATGATATAATAATGGTCTAATAAGACAAAGAAATGTAAAATAAATACCAAACTAACATTGGACCAGTAAACAACACATGGTGGAAGTAAGAAATATCATACAGTATAAGAAGCACAATAAAATAGAAAAAAATTATTTAATCCAACATGACAATTTTAGATACTAAAATATAATATATATAAATATTATATTATATAGAAAATAAGAATAGGGGTCACCAATGGCAGACCTCAGTGTGTATATATAATAAAATGATGATATAAAAAGAAAATAATGAAACATCAGTAGAGGAAAGAATCCATGATCGATTACCTTATATCCCATGACATCAAAACTAATAAGATCCTTATCTTATGTATAAACCACTACCTAAAAGTAAACCCATAAAGTCTACATACATCTCAAATGACCATTTTTCGGTGTGAGAAAGAATCTGAGTAGGACAAATCAAACCTGTATCTATCAGACATATATAATTATGTAGGTTTATAGAAAAACTAAATAAAATAGTACATGTGAGTCACATAAATAAACATGTATCTCTTATGCTCAATATCCACAAGGAATTAACTCAACTGTAGTAGCTAAAAATAAAAAATTGTAGAGTGTTGGATTCATATCTTAATCCCAAGGAATCCCTATATGGAAATCAATCCAGGGGAACCCTTTGTATCCAAATATAATGTAATTGCCTTGTACCTTTTTAAAACTAACACCTCAAGTCCTATTCAATATCTGATGCTCCAAATGATTTACCAAACTTGTACATAGTCCCTCAGACCTCACCACATATGTAACCTTATCGACATGAAGCCTGACATATGAGGTATATCAATACCTTTCCTCCAGTAGAAACATCATTCTCTCAACATCCAATGACCTAATGAATGTTTATTCCTATACTCCCAAATATTCCTAGACCAATATCCTGATGTATAATGTGCCTCATCCCCAAAATAATAGTCTTTTCATCATCAACCGATGTCTCCTCAATATCTACATATATTTCTACGTAAAAAACCTCCAACCATTTTCTTAATATGTATATAATTGAGTCCTCTACCCACATGAGAATTCAATACCACCACATCATCCGAATCCTTATATATGAACATGACTCCAAATAGTGGATTGGCTAAAATGAGTGAGAGATGGTCACCAAATAAATACCTAGTACACATCATCTGACACCTTTTTCCCCTTAGAATATATTGCTTAATACTATTGAAAACTCTATCTAATATTTCATTTGTTGTGACCATTCCTAGATGACCATGTTTCCTCCATCCAATGACTATATCATCTAATATGTTATCATCATCACCCATAGAATTAGTGCCTCAACCAACCAGAATATTAAATTTCATCATACCAAAAGATGAATTCCATCTGAATCCTTGGGAAAATTTCATCCAGTTACCATGGAACTCATCACAAGATATCAAATATATATAAATCAGAAAAATTATTTAATTAAATAATCAAAAATGCCGACCAAACATCCCATGTGGCCTCAAGACCAATACTAAGCTTAGTTGTGGAAGAAAAGTAATGAGAATTCCCTAATAAATCCTATATGGTCTCATAATTATTTAAACCTCAATGCATTGATTATTTTGGTTCTTAGTTGGTCTACTCAATGGAACACTATAATATGTACCTATAAAATAATAAAAAAATCATTGATGGTTATTATCACCACCTACTTCATGTTTATAAATGCTCGAAAATCCAATCATAGCCTCCATCTCGAAAAAATATGGAAGAAATAATCATTTTAGATGAACACATGGAAAATGGGTTAAAACAGATTGGATAGAGTTTGAAATCCATAAAAGAGGGAAGATAATAAATGAAGAATGAGGATTGAATCACTAAACCGAACAGTTCCAACACACCCAAAAGATTGAGAAACAGATTTCGAATGAGTGGTTTTTCTAAACTCCAAGAGTATTAGTAAAAAATAGAGGTCTCTTTTGCTATATGTGACCAAAGAAAGAGGAAAGTAGAGGAGAATAATAAAAAAATGGTATGGGTAATAATTTAATCTTAGACTTTCAATTAGTCACATGGATATATCACATGGTTTTTTTAACTGTTTATTGATCATGTGACACCCATTGCACAAGAAACAGGCTCACACGATTCATATGCACAATTTTCGAAAACATGTGCCACCGTTCATGGGACCACTGTCAAAAATTGTAGACATGAAAAAATGGAAATACACCCCTACTGCATGGGTTTCAAATCCATGGGCATTTGAATTGGAGGGATTCATGGTTTCCCATGGGAGGCCACAATAATTTTCCAAACTATGTTCCCCAGTCTTCAAACCCCAAAATATGGGTATTTGACATCCAACTCACCTGAAACAAAACCATGTTGTTGAGACACATTCATAACATTAATAATCATCTAAATAATATTTATTGGTTCAAATAAACACTTTTATATTTTTTTCAACTAATGAATGAGGCTACACCCCCCAAGATATGAAAATTTCATTATGGGTAAGGATTTTAACAGACTCAAAAACTCGAGATGTTCCAATCTACCCACTTTAACATAGATCATCATTGAGCTATAAAAACCCCAGCTATATTACTAGAAATAAAAATCTCATTAAATAATTCAGGTCAACCTCAGTCACCAGTCACAGGTAAAACCACTTAAGGTACTTTTCACCATTGGAGTTACTTACCCTGGTCCCTTCCCATCCCAAAATTAAAACAAAAAATATGGTCCCTCAAAAATCCCTAGACTCATAATTATTTTTATGATACATATTTACATCAACACCTAAACATGTTATAATATTTCATACTTGAACCCCATTATGTCCCACATGTCATCAAATTTATGCCTCATTTCCATGTTGTACATGACACGTATGAGTCCCCACATCTCATCAGATGCTCAAAATCAATACTATTGAATCACAACTAAGACATGTCCCACATCCCAACTATAATAACGTGAATCTTTATTTCACATTAATATATTATTTATTAAATAATAATACATTAAATTAATCACAAATGACCAAAATGTCTAAATTATTTGAAATTTAGGTTAATTACATAACAACATGAAATTGTAAATGTTTCATCTATATTGGAAAATTATTTAACATGCTCTTACTTGGAACTTCATGGGAAAATATCATGAAATACACAAGAAATGGGTGAGCTACAAATCCTTATATGTGAATAATAAAGGAATAAAATGAAGATAATAATACATGTTATTGAATTGTCATACCAATGTGGCATTAAATGATTTTGAATCCTAAAAATAAACAATGACATATGGTATATTAAGATAAATAAAAAAGAAACATGGGAAATATAGAAACAATTCAATACATAACATCATAAGCATAATTTAAGGATAAATAACAATAAATCATGATGAAAAAGTCTCATAAATTAGTAAGGTTCACTGCCTATTCCCACATGATGTCTCACAAGATTAAACATTACCCAATGAATTGGAGAACTATATAATTCTGAGTGCAACTATCACTTTCATTTTCATTCTCTATCTTAAGACTGTTACATAGATCATACAACATGGAATCATTTATAAAGATATTTTATTCCATGAAAAAAGAGTGTGCAATACATTTTTGAAGGTAAAATTTCACTGAATTATAATTTTATAATTGTGAACACCCTTTATAAGAAATGGGTATGGTATTCAATACACAATTTTTTTGGCCTAGAAAACTACTATGAAATTTTTGAAGTATAATGGTTTCACTTACAAATCTAGTAGTTGGGTAGAGGAGAGAAAATGTGTTTCTCTTCATTTGAATATAAAATTAGCAGCAAAAATTACACGTATATACATATAAAGTAATTAATAATTTTATATATAAGGACGAAGATTATAATGAATCTTTAATTAAGAGGATAATGAGGGGATCCCTTACTAAATTTTAGCATGCTAATGGGTGTATATAAAGGTTCATGGGAGGGATTAATGAGAGTGAAATGGGAATATTATAATATATAAATAGAATGGGTAGTAAGGGGGTATGGATTAACATTTCCTAACATGAAAAAATGAAATTGAGAGATATAACATAAAAGAGGTTCTTGAATTGGAATGAGAAGAGATAAATCCCTTACTAAATCAGGGCATAGTAACAGATTGGGTAAAGTTCAAAATGAGAGAAGATAAATTCTACCTCATGAAAATAAAATCAATTGGAATGTAAAGGAATATTTATATATGAACTAAAACATAAAAATTTAAAATTGAAAAGACTAATTTCAAAGAAGGTTTTTGAATTTAAAGGAGGGGAGGAAGGTCCTTTACCATGAGAGTGTGACTCCAAATGCTTTATAGAGGATTCGTAAGAGCATGTGAGATTCATTGAAGGACTCTATAGATGATATTAAATATTAATGATGTATTCCATGGATTTTGAGTGAAGAGAAATGGGTTATTATTTTTGATTATATTGGAAATGAGTGGGAAATTATTTATTATTTCTCAAACTTATGGTTTGGACACTATATAATAAAATCAATAAAATAAAAATATCTACAATTATATTTTCTCATGGATTTTTCCAATTAGGTATGGTTTTAATTATTTTATAAGGATCAGTTCTGAATATAATAAAATAATACCATTTCTGATGTTAATGTGAATCAGACTCTTAAAAAACATTTTGAAACATTTAAACATATTAATGGTTTTGGATGATTAACAAAGGATTTATAAAACACATAACATAACAATAAATTAAAATTATATGAAAGGGAAAACATTTATTTGGTCATGGATACAAATTATTGTATTTATTTTATCAAATTTTAGTTATAATGATATCATAATACAAATTGTATATTTATATAGTATTTAATTTTCACTCGATAATTCGTCTGTCTTGGAAAATTTTGAAAAATTCACCATTGGATTATTTCAATGTTCTAATTTAATAATAAATAATATTTTTTTCCAAAAAAAATTCTAAAGATTTTTTCACTTTTAAAATATGAATCATCATTTATTCAGAAATGGTGGGTAAATTGACAATAAAACTTTTCGAATTCTTATAAAAATAACATTTGGCTTCATAAAAATTATAGGGTAATTTATACTTAATAAAAATTATTTATGAATTCTATTTTATTAAAATAAAATTTGTTTTAAAAATTAAATCATTTAATTAAAATAATTTTTTTAATTAATTTAGAATATTACCCAAGAATACACTATGTGTATTATTGAATCAAAATCAAAATAATTTATAAGGTAATTATAAGGGGAAAATATAAAAATTAAATTTTTGAAAATAAAATGTATATATTCATATTATTATAGTCATTATATATATTCCAATAATACACCATAAAAATTCATAAGGTTAAGGTTAGAGATGATGATAAATTTTCGTGTTGGTTCAACATACATTGTTTGGGTTATAATCCCAATGAGATTGATTATCTACCACAAAAGGATTTCATAGGCATAAGTAATTCAATATAATATTAATCTTGCTCAAGGGAAAATTTTAGAGATCCAATCTCCCTTGTATGATTAGATAAATGGGATTCATAGGGAATGGTTCTACAAGATGAGGCCATCACTCCCTTTGACTTTGTAAATTGAATTGTTTGAACCCCTAAATTTATAACAATCAGGTAATCCTAGTTCAATATATATATTTTAAATGTTAACAATTCTTGACAGTCTTTTCAATCTGGGATAATAAAACTATATTAGAGAATGTTTTTCCTTTAACGATAATACATAATAAGACATTTAATTAAATTAAAATGGAAATTTGATTTCTTAAAGGTTTTACCATTACAATATTCTCCCCTTAAGAAACCTTTCCTTGGAATTTTCATTGCATACACTAAAATAGATGAAAATGACTCTATTTCATCTATTCATATTGTTCCCACATCTCTTATTCTAACTTTTGGATTCTCCAAAACACATTGAAAAGGTTAATTGTCTTATTTTTTAGAGTTTTTTCTCTATGATCTATTATTTTCACCTGGTGTTATTCATCGAAAATATCATTCTACAACCAAAAAACAACTCGATTTAGTACATGTCAGGGTTATGGTAAGATTTTCCTCAATACAAATACACGTAATATATCTTGTATTTTTGATAGGATTGGTGGGAGTGTAAGTCAATAGGCCACCACTCTAATGTGAACAATAAAGGGTATGATATATCCTGATCTATGTTTCAAATTCATCCACAATCTAAAAAAATTTATCTCTAGAGATATTAAGAGGAATATAATGTCTCTAGTAATGAAATTTAGTTACCATTGATGATTTTAACCATAACTCTTCTCTCTAATATGAATAGGCTTGTTGTTATTTTAAATGATATTAACATTCTCCACTATTTCCTTAGATATTTTTAGATATAAAAGATTTCATTCCCAGGAATCCTCCCACTGTGAAGGTGTTATTCACCTCTTGACATAAAGCTGTTTATATGGTGGAATTTTGATGTTTGAGTGGAAACTATTGTTATATGAGAACTCAACCAGAGGAATAAATTGTTCGTGTCCTCCATTGATTTCAATCATGCATCCTTTCATGATTTCTGGAAGTGTCTGGATATTCAGCCCCAATTGGCTATCTATTTGAGGGTGGTAAGTCATGATGACATTTATCAATGTATCTAGAGAGTGTTAAATACTCATCTAAAACATGGTGGTAAATCATAGATATTGATCGAATATAATCGATATTTTTATTCCATGAAGCCTTGCCACATCCCTAATGTATATCATTGAATGTTTATAAAGTGTGAAGTCCTCTAAAATTGGAATGAAGTTTTATGTATTTGGAAGACAATTCACCATAACCCATATAGAATTATTTCCTCTTGTTTTCTTTGCAATACTAGTGAAAAAGTCCTTGATCTTGTTTTTTTTATTTCAATATTGGTATGGGTAATGTTTTTGTCATCCACTTGTATTTTTTCCATTTCACCTTCACCGAATGACATACAAGACATTTTGATTTATTTTCTATAACATCCTTATTGATATTTTCTAACCATTATTTTTCATAGGGATATCATTATATCATTTTTCATCATGGATTGATGGAGAAATTCAAACTATGTGCATTATCAATCAGATCCTTCTATAACCCATGAATTGATTATTCACATAGTCATGAAAGAAATTTCACAACACATTATTCATTAACATTGAATTTTAAGGACATTATTTTTTCATATATCTTCTAAATTCTTCTGAATTTTTGCATTGTTTGATTAAGAATCCATTAAATTCTCCAAAAGGGATAGTTGAGAAATCATATATGAATGGATTGACGATGTTCCTTCCTTTATGATTCCCATGTCCATAATTTTAACATAAATGAAGAAAAAATCCACCACAATTATCATAAATGATAGAATTTATGGCACCATTATACTTAGAGAATATACCACTTTATTATATTTTTTAGGATGGTGGTGAATTGATCATTCATTGTCATTGATCAACTCAAACCATATTTGTTTGTGCATATTCATCTATTTTAGTGTGAATATGTACTAGAGGATTTTTTGCATCCATATATATTTAAAACTTATCCAAAAATAGATAATGAAGCTATATTATCAATCCGAAGATCATTGAAGCCAAATCTGGATCATGTGTTCAGTAGTTATATTCATAAAATTTCATATACAATGAAGTATAGGCTATCACATTATCATTTTTATTAATAGAAAACCCAATCACTTCTTCAATGCATCACTAAATACTATAAAAATGTTATACACTAATTGGTAGAGTATTTAATGTTTCAATGATAAGCCTAATTTTCTAATCTATGAAACTATCATCACATTCATCAATACAATAACATCATTACTCTTTTCCGAGTTATATTGGAAAGAGGGTTCGAGATTCATGAAAAATTATCACAAATAGATGATAATACCTAGATAACCTATAGAAATAATAGATTCTAGTCACAAATATTTCCCCCATCCATACTTTATTTTCTTTTATCTTTGAAGTTCTATAGATATCCTATTACATTTGATAACATTCATAACTACTGTTACATGATCCTTGTAGAAGTTTGAATGTGAATTCAATGACTCATTTAAGAGAGGTACTAAAAAATTCTTATGGGAAACACATTAGTGTATTTCCCAAAATATAATTATTTCTTCAAGGATGATCCTATCAAAAGACTCAATCATTTGATAAATATACACTATCTCATAGGGAATTAATATCGATGATTGAGATAATGGTGCTAATGAAGATTCACCCTCCGTGCACTTATATAGAATCATGGGGTGATTCATGGTATAGAGGGAGAATTCCTTCTCCTTTAAAATTATGTTTTCATTATAAAAGAAAAACCATTTCAAGACTATGATAACCTCAAATTCAACCAAAAGTAATCTTAAAATATTTCCATAAAGTACATTACAAAAACATAAAAATGTGATATAATAATCATAAAAGGTTTCTATGAGATATAAAATCATGTCAGGTTGTTATATGATTCTCTTATAAAACATATATGATAAGATAGTAGGGAGAAAATTGAAATATAACATGAAATAAAATACGATGGAGTAGAGGTTACATGTACGTTAAAAAATATTGATCTATCTCAGTATAGGATTGGCATTATTACCTCATTCATCAAGATTGTTGGTCCTTATCATGCTTGTTAGCCATCAACATATAACAATATCTTGGATAATTCCTCACATCCCATAATTTACATCATACAAATATATTTGGTACCTTTAATTGTAAATTTTTACCATCCATCAAATTATCCATTTTTCAATGGAAACTGGATACTTTATTTCCTATCCTTCCATACATGAAACATATTCTACTTCGTTTGTGACATTTCCCTTGTTGAGTCTTTCTAAACATTTTGAATGAAGGAAATCAGACCTTATATACCTTATCACTATTATTAAATGAACTATTTTAAGATTTCATATTTTTTTCCTTGATGCATTTGGAAATTCAGTGGAGTGTTAGTTTATATTTGTGATTTTTGAAAAATGTGGTGGCATAATCACAAGATGTCCTACTTGAGCTCCCAATATGTTTGTAATCTCATTTGGGAAGTCATCACACTAAATTCACATTAGAAGTATGCTTGATTCCTCATATTTTCATCCATTTTCTAATATAAAGGGAAAATAGGGATAATAAATTTTAAACTATTAATCACATAAATGGGAATCTAATGACATAAATGGGATAAATTATAAATTAGATTTACTACATAAATTATGAATTTCTAGGCCTCAATATATGTTTTTGATTATATATTTCCTAATATTTACTCTTATTATTTTTCCCTTAATAATGGTTTCTAATGAGAATATTAATTTGTCAAAGAATATCCCCCCGGTGTGTCAAACCAGGCACCTAGTAAGGCATGTTTTCGTGCACTAGTTCGTGGGCATGTATAGATTAACATGGAATTTTCATGTTTTACCTCTATGTGCATCTATTCTAGAGCCATATCCACTAATTGAATACAGACATGGATATTTATTCTTAATAAAAATATTACTCTATAAATAGAAGAATTTAGCACTGTAATCTTATAATTCTTCATATCCCTAAGGATTTGCCTATATTTTTCTAATTATAAACCCAAAAATAACTAAATGTTTCTTCTGATACTATCTATATTAATAAATATCTTCATTTTACATCAATACATGATTTATTACACAATGTTACACATAAGACAACATGATTGATTGAGAAGTCTAGTGTCTTTTGAATTCGGTACATTATAAAACAACATAAAATAGGAAATGCATCATCATTTTTAAAATCTTCCAAAACATGCTTGTACCAAATAAATCATGGGATAACACAAGGAAATTTATAAGAAAACGGTGAGCTATAATACCCAAAAAGGAAATAAAAATGGAATTACCTGAAGAGAATATTTCATGATTGAAAAAAATAAAAATCAATGTGGCATAAATGGAGTAAAAATCATAGACATGAACAATGAGACCTGATATAGCATGATAATTGTAAAGGAAAAATGGGTAATTTTGAAACTAAATAAAAAACTGAATCATAAACCTAGTTCAAGGATAAATCCCAATAAATGATTATAGAAAAAGTCCCATAATTGAATATCCTTTACTTATAATCCCAACATAAAATCTCTTGAAACTTAACATTACCCAACTGATTGGGGCATTATATAATTTAAGGCACACTCATTTAATTCATTTAATTCTCATGATTAAGTGTACTATATAGATAATAAAATATGTATTCATTACTCATAATATTTTATTAAATTATAATGGAGTGTGTAATACATACATAAAAATCCTCGTTCTTATTTTGGTAGCGTAAAGACGTCACTTAAACATTCATAAAATTGGTTGATTGGAGTTAAAGGAGTGTATAATAATTTTGAAATCAAATGGGAAAAAATATGAACCTATAGATATATATCACAATAATATTATTTATAAATATAATACATAATATAATAATGAAACTTTAATAAAGAGGACAATAAGAGGATCTCTTCCTAAATAACAGCATTGCAAAGGGTGTGCATAAATGATCATGGGATGGATTAATGAGAGTTAAAGGGGTATATCATCATATAGAAGTAAAATTTAATTTATGGAGGATATGTAATAACGTATCCCAACATGAAAAAATTTAAATTGGGAGACATAATAGAAAAGAGGTGCCTAAATTAAAATGATAAGAGAGAAATCCAATACTAAATTTTGACATTGTAACAACTTACGTAAGGATCAGAATGAGATATGATATATGGTCTCCCATTTAAATAAAATAAATTATAATGAAAAGGAATGTTTATCAATAAATGAAAAAATAACCAATTCAAATTTAAAATACTATTTTATAATATGGTTTTTGAGTTTAAAGGAGGATTGGAAGTTCCCTTACATTGGGAGTATCACTCCAAATGATTGGGATGGGATTCTTAAGATGTTGGGGGCACCTTGGAAATAACTCTAGAAAGTTAGGTCATTGTATTTACGTTCTTCATGTATTTTTTTGTGAAGTTAAATTTTATATTTGGTGAGATTATATAACAATTGAGTGGGAAATTCTTTATTATTTCTAAATCATTTGTTTTGGACTCTATATTACAAAATAACAAAACTAAAGTCCTTTCCATTATTTTCCCATGTTTTCCAAAAAAATGTAATTATTTTTAATTTTTTATATTTCAAATGTTTGTACATTATAATATAATACCCTTTCTAATATCGAAGTGTGTCATACTCTTAAAGAGATTATTTTAAAACATTAAATTATATTATTGGTTTTGGAGGATTCATTAATGATGTATATAATTTATAAAATTATCAAAAAATAAAATTATTTTAAATAAAAACATATATTCTTTCATTGATACCCTTTATTGTATTTATTAAATTACTTTTTATTCATTATTATGTCATAATAAACATCGTATATTTATACACTTTTTCATTTTTACACAAAAATTTGAAATTATCAGAAAATTATAAAAAGCTCCCCATTGGATAATTTTGAAATTTTCATTCAAAAAATAATATTCTTTTTTATCAAAATAATATTCATATTATCTATATTTTCTCTTTAATAATAATAATAAACATTTATTGTGAAATGATTGGTTTTTTTGACAACAATAGTTTTCGAACCCTTATAAAAATTAGATTTGAAATCATAAAATTTATATGATAATTTATATTAAGTTACAATTATTAAATAATAATAAATAACTAAAATATGATTTATTTGAAAATCAATTAATTCATTAAAACAAATCCCTTAATTAAATTTGTATATGACCAAAAAATACACATTGCATAAGAATGAATCAAAATAAATACCATTTATAAATTAATGACAAGAATGACATATGAAAATTATTATATTGAAATTACAATATACATATTCATATTATTATATCCTAGATACATATACCATTATTACATCAACAAAAACCTTAATGGAAAGTTCCATGATAGTGATACTTTCATGGGGTGGTTTGACATACATTGTTTGGGATGTGATCTCGATGTGCTTGAACTTATCATCTAGATGATTATTAAAATAATTGAGTTACTGGATCAAATCATGGGATTGTTCAAGGTAAAATCCATGTGATTATATGTCTCTCAAAATATTCTATAAATGATCTTCATAGGGTTCGATCCCACTAGTTGATCTCATTAGTCCCTTTTAATTTGATAATATGATTTTTAAAGCCCAATATTAATATTAATGATGTAATAACATTTAAACAAAAATATAATCAATGAAAATGATTCATAAAAGTCTTTTAAATACTATATAATAAAACCATATAAGAGAATTTTTTTATTCATAATACATAATAAGATATTTAATTAAATTGAAAGATGAATTTTATTTGTAACTCTTCTATTTGGTATAGTAAATATGCCCATATGTCAATACACATTAATATCCACACACCAAATGATGATCACATATAAATCCAAGTTCAACACACCTCATATATATATATATCACATTTGAATAGATTTCAACCTACTAACTAGAATCTGGTTTGTCTATAGATACATAATGTTAACTTCATGAACCATAAATGGACATTCATACACAGGGTCCATTCCATTATAAAACAAAACCATGTCTTGCTAATGGAGTACCACTAACCATTACCATCTCCCTGAACATCTCTAAACCTGGAAGCTATACTATGTGCATCTGGCATGATGATCAATTACATGAGGCATGGACTCCCTGAGGAGTTTCACCAACCCCCAGATTCTAACCCCAATGATAGGTCCCACTATCTCTTCTATGTACCTGATGTGTAGGTGAATCTCATCTCCTAAATCCTGGTACAATTCCTAGTGATATCTTATAACCCTTTGAATACCCCAGTCCTAGGTCGATAGTTGTCCGATAAAATATCTTATAGAACCACTCTAGATTTCTAACCTAAATACTAGTCGGACACTCCTTTGGTGACTGATGTCACCACATCATTACATGAATCCGCTACCTATAATAGAAAAACAACATCGATGATCCACTATGAGGTGGTCTGATTGAGTCTCTAGCATGACTACCTAGTTGGAACTCTTATTATCCTTGCATATAACTATCTAAAACATCGCCACTGAAATAACCTAACAATGTCACCAAACTTGAGTAAGACAGGTCAGTTAGTTTTCCCTCGGATATGAGAATCTTATTCACCACCTTTGATAATTAAGTGAACAATTTTTTTTAACTTCAACGAAATGACATGTCATAATCCATCTTCAAAACTCTCACTCTTTTGGTGTCATCTCCCACTATATCAGGTGAAAGAAATGAGACGTCTGAGTGAACTCTATCTCGTAGTCCAAGATAGACATTTATCCCTACTATAACCCCAATAACTCACAACATCTCTCTTCCCTTCACCTCTCCATAAATTCTAATAAAATAGACTTGATGTATTTACACTCTAGTCCCTTATGTCTTCCTTCCTTAACCTACATTTATCTCCCTCTCTTATCCTATCCTATGATCATGTCCATAACCATATCAAACCTCTAACATAATGATATATCATGCTATTATAAGATAATTTTGATCTACTCGATCATGTTCTAAACCAGTTTTGGTCTTCCCTCACCATAAGTTGGTGGTTGGTACTACAACTGGAAAACTTGAGTCACGTAATCTATATATGGATCGTCTCTTTAAGGTCCCCTTTCGATGCCATGGTTAACATGTTCCATGATCACTCTGAACTAGTCATAATTCTACATCGCACAAGATATAAAATTATGCTGCTATACTGCCTATAACTAAACCTGTACATGTTCCCATACCTTAATATCATTCTCAGCCTAACCCTCTATGCCTCATCACAAACCTATGGTTTCTCAAACTATGTTGACTGAATGGGAACCAAATCATCACCTTCCACATGCACTATTGAAGATGTATAAGTGGAATCCCACTTAATAATAATATAATGGTCAGATAACCATAATAACATATATGACATAGATATGGAAAGAATTAGTATGAAGTGAAATCCAACTACAGGTACTCCCCCCATTTAAAACATGCCACATGAAATCAATACTATGACCCCTTATATGCCCATATCTGAGCCAGGTATCACAAATATATCTGACCTCATGGCCCCTCTCCTACCCACATTAGAGTCTAGTGTTAATTATAAATCCATGGTAGATGAGTAAATTTGATTCAAAGAGAATATAGTTAGAAATTAACATCTTAACTTCCTTTGATGAAATTTTAATCAGCTGACCCCCACATTCCGCATTCCATTCTTGTACGGACAATCCATGTTGCCTCAATCTAATGACCCCATCACCCAACCTAGAGATCAAAATCACCCATATCATTTTCTATGCCTTATTATATAAAATATATGCCCATATATATATATATATATATATATCACATCATAGTTAAATATTATCTGGGGAACATGCATATATATATATATATATTAAACATATTATGTACCTATTAAAAGCATAAACAATCAACCCTTGTCGTATTAGGTCAGGGGTCCTGATATCTTTTATTTCTGTTCTAGGCCAAGTGTCACATTCCATAATAGATAAAAACTTATACCATGTGAACCAATAAAGTGGAAAATAATATCAACTATAATATAATAAAAACATAATTGTAATTCCCACCCATGAAAACTAGGTATATCCCCACAAGTATGGTGCTGGAGGCACAAAAAAACATGTTCTTTAAAAAAATTATGAAAACATAAAATTATATAGTAGAACATTTCATAAATAGTAAGACCACCAAAGAGGTAAAAGACTAACCTTTGGTACCATCTATTGCACCTTGAACCAGTTATTCACTAAACAGTTATTCTGGTTGAGTTCCACTAGGCCATAAACACACCTCCCAGTACACCAAATGTTGTAGAATAGTAGCGAGGTTGTAAAGGGGTGATATTGGAGTTAATATATCCTATTTTGATAATATAATGATGGTATAAATAGATTTATAACATTAAAATAAATACCAAATAGAAATCTGACTAGTAACTCATGGAATGTGGAAGCAAGCTGTATCACATTATAGGGGAGGAATAAACAACAATAATATAAAAATAAATAAATAATACAACATTCCATTTTTAGAAACTAATACATAACATGTTTTCATATTAGTTCATTGAGACTATATGTATAAGGATCTCCAATATCTGGCCTTAGTGTATAAATATAATAGCATGCTAAAATAGAATGAAAACAAAAATAGAAACTCTAGCTATGGTAAAAACCCATGGTCCCTAGACTATTATCCCATGTTATCCCTTGTATTGGGATCCATCTCCTGAGCCTGAACCTTTACGTGAACAAGATTCCATAAAGTATACATGAATATTTAAGGAACTGTATAGGGTGTGAGAAATAAATGTAGTATGGAATCCCCAATGTGTTCCTATCCTATTATCATATATCGACTATATCTAAAAATTCAATTATATAGTTCATACGAGTCAGATAAATAAACATAATTCCCTTATGATCAATATCCATAAGAAAGAAATTCATCTACTTTGGCTCACACAAGAAATATATAGAGGAGAGGATCCTTATAAAAAGGTAAAGCCATCCCCTAATGTAAATCAGTCCAGTTGAACCCTCATATTCCATTTCTAATGTAATTAATGATGACCTTGTGCCAACCGACTCCTTGTGTCCAATTCCATAAGAGATAGCCCAAAGGAATGCCAAAAAATTACCCCATCCATCGAACCATATATCAAAAGTTTCCAAAACAACTTGAATATCATCATTATAGGTATAATGATACATGTAATCTTATAATATCACATTTTTATCAACAACTGATGTCCTAAGTTATGATAAGGTTCATCCTCCCAAATAAGGCTGCCCAACGACCTCATGTATAGAGAGCCTCAGCCCCCAACTGATGGTCTCATCACTATCAATTGATGGATCATCACTATCCTCATTGATTTCTACATGATTCACCTCTAACAATTTCTCTATGTCTCAACTAACATAGTCCTATACCCACATGAGCTTAAATACCATATCATCATCAAAGACATTATATATGACCATGACTCCAAATGATTCATTAGAAAGCACGGGTGAGTGATAGTCCCCAAATTAAAACCTAAGACACATAATCTAGATACTTGTACCCACCCTGAACGTGTAACTAAATCTAATGGATATCTTTATCCAATGTCACCAAATCTATGCCCATTTATTGAAGAACTTTTCACCTTAATCTAATGACCTTGTTTTCCAACCTAAGATCATTATCACTCATATAATCTGGGCCTCACCCCACACAATGACTATACCACCTAATTCTAGATGACCAACTCCATATCAATCATCAGTCCTAGACTGTCCATTTCCCAAGGATATCATCACAAGAAATTCAATATATATTATTTAAAAAATTAAATATATTTTTTAAAAAACACACCCAATCTATCTTTGAAATTGTTCTCAATCCCAATACCCTATAGTTTTGTGGATGTAAAGTCATTTGAATTCCTAGAGGAATACCATATAGTATCATAATTAATTTAAAGGTAATTATTTAATTAACTATGGTATCTTATAGTTTACCCATTATAACACTCAAAGTTTCACCCCTAAAAGTATTTAGAAATCCTGTAAAAAGATGAGAACCTCAAACCGCATGTTTGAAGATTCTAACACGTACAGTCATATCCTCTTACTCGATCCGATTTTGAGAAGTATGTGTTTTAGAAAAATAACCTAAAAAATGGTGAATAGTCATAACCAAATTTATACTACCATATGGAGAGAAAAATGGAGAAATTAAATAAGATGGTTTAGAAAATCAGCGAGATGGTTCCAATGATCCTAACAACATGAGAAACTAAATCTAAATGAGAGGTGTGGCTCAACACCTAAAAGAGGAGGAAAAAGAGAGATCCCCACTATTTTACAATACCAAATAAGTAGAAATGTAGAGGAATAAAATAAATAGGGGGAAACTGTAAATGGTGAATTCATACTTTTAATGGGTTACGTGATTATCTCACATAGTTTGGATAATCGTGCGCTGGGCATGCTACCACCACTTCCCAATAACTAAGTTCATGTGGTTCATGTGCATGTTTTTACAATATTTTTGGAAAATTTTCCATGATACCTCTATTAGAAATTATTGACATGGTCGGACAACCATCCACTACATCCGGTATAGTTTTCCAACCCATGCATAGTAAACTTGGTGTATCAACATATTTCTCCTAGGAGGCTTTATAGTTTTTCCAAACCATGGGCCCCCGTATCTACACTCTGGAATCATGGAATTCCACTATCCAATAAATCCAAACCAACAAAAAACTCTAGACACGTTATGTGGATTATGAATCATCTAGGAAATGGTATTGGTTTAAAAAAACTATAAGAATTATGTTTTTTAGTCAATGAATGATTTCTTCTACCAAGAAAAAATTTAAAATTTCAACAATGGGTGAGGATTTAGAAAATCTACAAATCCCTAGATATCACATCTAGGAAAATGATCTTGAAAAAAAAACACTATCCTTGTACCAACATTTTTGATAAAATAATAGCATTTTAGACTATCATAGATTTATCAGTTTGAGGACATTAACTTTCTACTGATCACTCTCTTTAATATGATATGTGATCTCAGTTATTGTCTATAATTATTTAAACATTTCTTCCATGTTTATATCCTCACCTAATACTAATGTTCTATTATGTAGAATCCTAGTTATTTGATGACCATTTTATCTCCATTTTCCCATTTTTAACAGAATACATTATAACCCTTTTTACAATGTGGGTTTACAACAAAGATATTTTCAAATAACCATACTTTTATTAGCATGATAAATAAAAAATTATGAGGATGAAATTATTTAAAGGTGGGGAGGATGTAACACTCTATGATTTTGAAAAATGAAATTTATATTTGTTAGGGTTTATAAAACTGATCATAGAAAAAACATATAATATCCCAAAACCTATAGTATAATTCCTTTTAAATAATTTTTATCTCTTTTATAGATTTTAGTAGATTAATCGCTTATATTTTTTTGATCGATGAAATATATGAAATATAACCTCAAACATAAATGAACCATAACATATATAACTATTATAAAATAACCATTTAATTGGATGTTAGGAATATTTATAAATATGTTTTTAAATATATATATATATCTTAACAGATATTATATATTGATAAATGTGTAGTAAATTATCAATCAATTTTTAAAAAGTAGTTTTATAATTAAAAACCAATAATTTTTCATGAATTATGACTTTTATTTCTTTTCAGGTTTAATTACAATTATTTATTTTTGAAAATTTTAGAAAATGTATGTGATAAAATTAATTTCATTTATAATTAGGTCTATGAATTTTTACATCGATTAATATTCTGGTATTTTTCAGAAAACTAATTATTTTTTCGTAAATATTGAAATGTTCTGATATTTGTAAAAATGCCATATCATTTTAGAAAAATAAATAAATTAAAAGTTCTAATTATTTTTTTATTATTTATAGTAATATAAGTATTATATAATTAAAATTAATTGACTAAAATTATTTTCAATCAACTATTTATTGGATTTTTGTATAATATTTCTTTTTGGTTTAAAAATTATATCTTTTTAAAAACTCTTTTAATGTAAACATAGGTTGTTGTTTTTAATTATTTAAAAAATTCACTTACACTGATTTATTTAAATTAAATTATTAGATCATATACCAATAAATATTATTTTAAATTATTAAAATAAATATTATCATTCAATGAATTAATATAAAATGATACATTCCTTGAAACATACAATTCTTTAAAAACCTCTTTCTCATACCATATTCATGATTATTTATAAATTATATTTTAAAAATTCAATGAACTTCAATTTCTAAAAATAGATTCTATATTTGGAATAAAAATCATTTATAGATTCTAATAAGATCAAAATAAATCGATACTACTATTAATAGAATATATTAAAAAATTATTTATCATAATCAAGATAAGATGGGGTTATAATGGGTAAGATTAAAAAAATATGGGTCAAAATGACATAAAAAATGTTTAAAATATATTTTCAAAAAATATTTAGACACTAAAAATTTTAATTCATGAGAATGCTCTTCTTTTGAAAATTCTTCCAATTGAAAAACGCGGTGAATCTATTTTTTTTAAATTACAAGAGTTCCCCTCACTTCACATATAAAAAGGCCACCCCTCACCTCTCATCCTCACTAAATTAAACAATATTTTATCCTAGAAGAACGAAATAAAAAAACTAAAAACATAGATACCCTAATACTTGAACAATTTTGTCATTATAAATAAATTCTATGAATATGTTAGGTATAATCCTAAATGATTGTTCTGAAAAGGGGTAAAATTCGTAATATTAAATTTAATTATATTTCTTCTTCCTCCGATTTAAATTATTTTTTATTTATAGTAAAATAATTACACCACTATAAACCATATACTATAATTATATAATTTTAATGTAATTACCTATTTCAATCTCATCTTCCCTCAAATAGATACAATAATTTCACTTGTGTGTATGGTGGACTACTACCTTAGGAACTGATGTGACTCATTTTCCCAAAACAAATATCACTATCAGGTATGATGGTGAATATATATATATATATATATATATTATTTATAATACAATTATACCTATGGATTCATCATATCTTATTTTGATTTTTTATCATTCAATTATATAGGGGGTATGATAACATCTCTGGTTTATACAGAAGACTACCTCCGCACAAAGTGATCTGATTCGATTTTCACTCATGCTTTTCATGGAATATAATAAGGATAAGGTTAATGAATATATTTGATATAATTGAAATAATAATGATATTAATAACATATTTTTTATTTTAATATATAATATATCATTTTATTTCTTTAGTATTAACTGATTGAAAAATGAATACGCCATTCGTGTACATGTGGACTACGGTCCTCACGAAGTGTTGTGATGCTGTTTTCGTCACCACACCATATGGAAAATTTATACATGTATAAATAAATAAATAATAGGGTATTTATGATATTATTATCATTTATAAATAGCAAAATAATACAATTTTTTTACATAATGATCATTAGTAAATGAAAATGTTACTCCCATGTACGTATGACCTACTATCTCTATGATTATAACATAGATACTTTTTCATAACCATTATTCATAGTTGGTTTTAAAAGTATAGTTGATAAATAAATATTATAATTATGTTATGATTATTATTTATGATTTTATTAAATAATAATATTTTGACATAGGTCAATACAGAAAATCCTGTATGAAACATTGAACTAAACATCATCAAAATTCAAGACAAGGACTTTACAATTTAAATATTAAAACATACAATAAAAAATAAATATAATAAATATTTTATTTATAAGGTATTAAACCTATAATATGATCTTTATAAATCATTTAATTTATGTATTGTTATTATACATTAGTTAAAGGACATTAAAGGAGTGTATGAACTCAAGGTTAGTGTTTTTCATATTTCTTTTAATTCTATAATAAATATTTCATATTCACCCCAATTTTTTAATGTGTGGTAGATATAAATTTAATTTTACATATAATGTCATGAATCCTTCCAACATAGTAGTATTTTATCTTTCAATTTTAATTAATTTATCCATATGATTTACTCAATAGTTAACAAATAGTTAAAAGTTTCTTAACACACTTTCTCTTTATTTAGAATATAAATTTTTTATTGACTCTATTATGATATGATTATGTTTGAGACGATCTCTAAATTGTTTTATACTGAATTTATACATTTTTAGGTGGATTTATATTTTTTCCACATAATATATCCATTTATTTACTCTCATTCCATGGATATGGTATTTGTAACGATTAATCACACCAATATTTTGTCTTTGGGACATATGTTTATGATATGAATCTCTATTCATTATAAGTAGTATATAATAAAATTTTAGTTTTTTATATAATGTATCTCTTTATGTTCTTGATATTTAATATTTTATTTTATTCTATTCTTTCACATGGCTTGTAGATTGTGAGCTACCAAATAGGTACACGATTTATATTGCGATATCACTTATTTCCAGATTTTTTATGTTCATGTTTTTTTGAGAAAATATTTTTTATTAAATGTTATTTTATTTTGTAAATATTAAAAACCTTCTTATCATTTTATGTGAAAAATTGTGTTCAAAAACACTTTTTACATTTATTGTTACATGAGTTCTAGTGATCATAATTTTAGAATTTTATTTTCATGTAAAATATAACATGTTTATATAATATTTATTAATCAATGATGAAGGATGGATTTATATCAATCATGTTCTCATTTAAATTATAAATTGTAACATGTTTTGTTTTTAATAACTATTTTTAGTTTAATGTGGTGTATATTTTTCATTCATTATTATATTATTAGATGAAATATAATTATTTTATTCATACCCAATTTATTTAATTAGAAATAAAAAATTAAAACCTATATTTCAATTGAATAAACTGATGTATGCCTTTTCTCATGTTGTGTAGAGAATATATAATAATATTTCAATGGTTTTAGAATTCAAGATTTTTCATAATTAAAAATATTTATTATTTAATTGATATCTCATTAGATTATAATTTTAATCGATCATATTTTGTTCAATTAAAAATATAAAATGTTATTATTCATTCCATTAAACTAAATAAAATTATAAAAATACCATTTATTTCTTTATATTATGGTCAACATGTGGTAATATTTTCTTCAGTGTTAAATTCATGTTCTCAATTTATTTTGATTATGTATCCCTTAATAAATATCAATGTTAAGAGATTATTGATTAATTATAAATTTATAGAAATTATCTTTAATCAACTCTTTTGCAACAACTTCTAATTCAGTTGTTTAGAAATATTATAAGTTCACATAATATTTTTTATCAATATTTTATAAAAAATGGTAAATCGCTATTCATCTCCATCTTTATCCAGCCTATTTCATACATGAAGGTTATCTTAATCTTCTAATCATTCACGAAGATTCTATACAACCATACTTGTAACATCTCGGTTCAGGGTTCCACCCAGAGGTACTATGTTATCGGTTAGTCGCAGGGAATCAAGCTCATTTCCCCAAATGCCAGAGGCTATCAACTAGCAGTGAGGGCCTTTGGTGTGATAGTGGGGATACTATGGTGTAATTGGCATAGTAACATAAAGAAAACATATAGATAACACTAGCGGTATAATTAATAACATACAATAAGTAAAGACCAGATGACTGAAAGTAAATAAACACCTACAACATATATATAAATAATGATTCATGTCACAATATCTAGGAAAGCACCAAAACAAGTCACAATGCTGGAATATAGTAATAAACCAAGGTAAAATGAAAAAAAGTAAACAAGTACAACAACATCATAAGCCTCAGCTTAGTCCCATGCTCTACAGCTCCACCAAAATCAAGTACCTAAAGTAAAAGGGAACTTTCCCTTATCTATACCAGTAGTAATATAATCTTTTTGGGCCCAAAATCATGTCTCAAATAGGGTGTGAGATGAATCCTAGTAGGAAACCACCCAAAGATCTATGACTAACTGCAAGTGATTATATATAAAAATAAAATATGTAAAATAATTAATAAAAATGGTTTTACTCAATGGTAAACTATCCAAAAGTTTCAACTACATCCATTTAAATTTATTAAATAAATGACCATACAATATTAAGAAACACTCTGGGAAGTTATCATAGACTAACCCCTATGGTTCATCTTAACAAAGAATACCTGTGTAATCACTCACAATTAACTCCTCTTGTAGTCTCATGACGGTAATCTTCAGAAACTATTGATAAGCAGCCAGTGTCCAATTCCCCCAGTGGTCTTGCAACGTGGAACTATATAAACTCTGAGAGAGCACATACGTCAATCCCCCTAATGGTCTCGCAATGTGAAAGGTATAACAAACTCTCTAGGGTATCCCAAAACATCCATTCCCCAATGGTATAACTACACCATGTTCCCACAACCCTGTGTAAGAAAACATGCCCAAATGATATTCAGTAGCCAAAGTAAATCACAATACACTAATTGGCTAAACAACTACAATGAATATGAAAACATATCAGATAAGATCACACTATCCTAACAAATCTAGGTATAGAAAATAAATCTTCCAGACAGGTGGTTCTGGTCACAATGGACAAAACATCCAAATATGGGGAGAGACATATATTGAAAGGTAATTAAACCCTATTCACATTCCCATATCCCTGCACAAGAAAACAAATCATATCAGGAATTAACATATTTAAATTCCCTAAACACGCAGTACTCTGTACTAGGGAATTAATAAAATTTTCACATATAATTCAAAGACACTCTACTAAAAGGCACAAACTACCTACCGCAACATTTTACAATCGATATAGTTGAAAACTAGCATTTGAATTGACCTAGAACTCCATAGTTCTACAAAGATGTCTAAAACGTTCAACAAAGAATATATCATGAAAGAATAGAAATCAAGGGATGAGGCTCTAGAAGAAGGAAGAACACACCATGGAGATTCCAATGTAATTGAACGCAGTTGATACAGAGAATGGATGGTCAATCGGGGGCTCTGGGAAGAATCTGTGATATCCATCACTCTTGGATGAGATGAGCCGAGAAGAATATGTTTTCTACAGTTAGATATGACCTAGATCTTTTAAATTAGTAAAAAAATTATATATTGCATGTCCATTAAAAATATGCAGCATGTATATGCCTTTAGTAGGCCCCTCTTTAGGTGGTCTTCATGTCACCCTACATGGCCATGTACTCAGCCGTTACATGGCCAGTACACCACTAGTCACAACAACCTCGTGCACATCGTATATTCCTAAGAACAGGGTGTGTACTATTTAAATTTTAAGAAACTCATCTTTTTCTGAAAAACACCAGAAATCATGATCCATACCTAAATAAGTATATATTGGTCCTCAAAAACTTCCCCCTTAAGGAAATTTGTCTCTAAATTTCCCTAATAGGGTGGTGAAGAAGAACCCTCAAATAGATCTGGCCACTGTGATCGCACATCAGTGTCCCTCTCCCAAGTATAATTCTATTCTCCCCATATGCTGCCATAGAACTTGTACTAGTGGAAGAAGCCAGCCATGGAGAACCTTTGCACCTCGATCAACAATACAGATAATATTCTCATCAAAAGAGGCATCAAACTCCATCTGAACCTCTTTAGGTTGAAAATCTTGAGATAGTTCTGAAAAGTAACATTGTAGGTGAGAATCATGGAGGACGTTGTGAATAGCCCAATACCTCTAAGGGAACTAATACTAATAGGAAATAGGACTGACACTCAACAAAACCTCAAATGGTCTGACATATCTTGGTAAAATTTTACCCTGTATCATAATACTCTTGTGTACCAACCTCGGTGTGACTTATAGAAAAACCTGATCTCTAACCTCGAACTCCAGAGGTCATCTATTTTGATCAGCATAAGAATTATGTCGTGACTGTGCTGTATCTTTCCTCTTCAGAATCAACTCAATCTATTATGTGGTCTCCTAGAAAAGACGAGGTCTTAGTATAACTACCTCTCCTACCTCCATCCAACATTTGGGTGACCGACATAACCTACCATATAAAGCCTCATAAGGTTCCATATGAAAAGTTTCCTGAAAACTATTATTGTAGGAAAACTCCACTTGAGGAATGTGATTCTCCCCAAAACCTCCAAAATCTAGGACACATGCTCTGAGTATGTCCTCCAGTACCTGAATCATATGCTCGGACTGGCCATCTGCTTGTGGATGATAAGATGTACTCAAAAGTAACTATGTACCTAAACCCCGTTGTAGTCCTTTCCATATCTGATAAGTAAAACAAGAATCCATATATAAAATTCTATAGTGTGGAACCCCATGTAAACATACAATCTACTAAATTTAAAGCCTTCACATCTCATCAACACTAAAGGTCTCCTTGATCAGAAAGAAGTGTGCAACCTTCGTGAGTTAGTCAATGACAAACCAAACTGCATCCTTCCCTCGACATGATGTTTTTAATCCCATAACAATATCTAGAATGAAATCATTCCACTTCCACTCAGTAACGGGTTACTACTTCACAATATCTCATGGTCATTGATGCTCTGCCTTCACATGTTGATAGGTGGGACACCTCATGAGAAAACTAGCGATGTCTCTCATCATGCCTGGCCACCAGTACTGATAGTGTAAATATAGATACATCTAGCTAACACCAGGATGAACTTCCCAAAATGAGGAATGAAAATCACAAAAAAGCTCCTCGCATATGTCTACTAACATGCATACGAGCACAAGGAAGTGAACAATATCACCCATGCCTATGGTCCACCCATGAATATGGTCCTCTCCCAACAAACTCTCCTATTAAGTAAGTCCATAAGAATTTGATAGCTGCCTTATTTGTACTCACTGAAGTAGAGTAGTGGTAACAACTACATAAGAAAGAAACATCTTCCCATACAGTTCATGTACTCTAAAAGAATCTATGAGAACATAGCCATAAATTGTCACTCACTACTGGCCTCCTGAACATTCTATATTTGAGTCCTCCTACTGAACACATCAGCCACTCCATTACATTTTCTAGGAATATAGAAAAGCTCAATGCTAAAGGACAGAAGGAACTCAACCAACCTTCTTTGTCTCAAAATCATGTCATGATGAGTAAAGATATACTTGAGACTTTTGTGGATATTTTACATCAAAAAATGCACTCCCAAAAGTTAATGTCTCTAACAAAATAAATCATGAACAATATCTTCCAACTCAAGATCATGTATAGTGTAATTCCTTTCATTTGGCCTGAACTACCAAGATATGTACACAACGATTCCTTCCCCCTCCATAAGTACTGCTCCCAGCCCGATACCAGATGCATCACATTAAACTATATAACTCTTTCCTAGATTTGGTAATACTAGTATTGGTGCGGAAGTCAACCTCCCTTTCATCTCTTGAAAGAATGAATAATAGGAATCTTTCTACAAGTACTTCACACCTTTCTTAGTCTAGACCATTAGTGGTGATACTAATAATTATAAGTCCTCTATGAAATGTCTATAGTAAATAGACAACTCTAGATAACTCCATACCTTAAAGACAATCTTTAGATGTTCCCTAGAAACTACTCCTCCCACATTCTCTGGGTCTATTCATACTCCCGTATCTGAGATTACATGACCCCAGAATTGAATCTGGTCCATCGAAAAGTGGAATTTTGAGAGCTTATCATATAAATGATTCTCTCTTAGTGTACTAAAAATGATCTCACGATGGGTAGCATGGTTGAGTCGAGTATGAGAGTACACTAAGATATCATCGACAATGAAAACCAAAAAATAATCCAAGAATGGTTGGAATAATTGGTTCAACAGTTCCAAGAAAACTCTAGGTGCATTCGTAAGACCGAATGACATAACCACATACTCATATAGACCATAACTACCCCGAAAGGCTGTAAGAGGTATATCAGATGGTTTAACGTGCAATTTATGATATCCGGACCTCAATTAAATATTTAAGAATACTCGGGATCCTCAAATATAATCAAATAGATCATCAAACCTTGGTAAGGGATATCAGTTCTTGACCATCAACTATTTCAGCTTTTGATAATCCACACAATGTTTGAGGGTACCGTCATCCATCTTCCTAAGTAAGAAAGGTGAAACCTAAGGAGAAGTACTGGGTCAGATGAAACCCTTTGCCTATAACTCCTCTAACTACTTCTTGAGCTCCTATAACTTAGCTGTAGCCATCCTATAAGGAGGAATGGACACCA
Organism: Viscum album; assembly: GCA_963277665.1. Classification (NCBI taxonomy): domain Eukaryota; kingdom Viridiplantae; phylum Streptophyta; class Magnoliopsida; order Santalales; family Viscaceae; genus Viscum; species Viscum album. The sequence continues at coordinate 386,962,129 of OY728156.1, read as the reverse complement.
ATACCCCTCCTAGAACAATCTTAATAGACAATTCTTCCTCCCACTCTAGAGGAAAACCTAAAAATTCATCCGGAAAGGTATCCTTGAAGCGATCAACCATCGAAGGAAAATCCATCTGTGAAGTTACCTTGTCTTCAAGAAATAAACTATAAATCTGGGCTGCAACTCCTCCCAACACATGATGCTTGGGTCCCACTCTACTTTCCTGGACATCCTATTCACCCTTATTTAGAAACCAACCACCCTATAGTAATGTCGAACTCACCCTATGGTGATAATAGTCGATAATAACTTGGAAGGGAACAGAACAATCCATTCTGATAATGACATCATAACATGTCATCTCTAAGACATAGTGGTCCCATAAGACATGACACCCACCAAAAATAAGAGGGAACTCCTTGCACTGATGTACCCTAGAACTGCTTTTCCTAACAAAGTGTCCATCATCAATACATCAGTAGAAGTAAAGATACAGATCCCAAGGCTCTCCACAACAACCACATATATGAAATTATGGAAAGTGACTATATTGAAAAGTGCAGAGGATAAAACTAAGTCAACTAGAATCATACCTCTAACTATAGAGGCTCTGGAATCCTACTCATATTGGGTCTATTCCACGGTAAATATCTGAGCTGTACCGCCACCCTGTGACCCTGCCTATCCACCCTGAGCTGATCCATCCTATTTTCACTGAAATTCTGGTGAATGGATACCACAACCATGACATTCATCTCGGCCTAAACGGCTGTATGAACTCTAGTTCTGAGATAGATTAGAAACTGGTGGTCATACTATTGAACATGAAGTCACAATAGAACCCCAATCACTAGCTGCGGGTGGGAAAAACTGACAAAAATGCTGAAGATGACCCATCTTTCCACAAGATTGGAACTCAACTGGGTCTCTCAGGAAATATGGCCGCGTATTTATTCTCTTCCCACACAGGTTTCATAACACATGGCTACCTGAAGTATTATTCCGCCTACTCAGATCTCCACATATAGACTCCTTGTGATGCTTCTTAATATCAGTCGGAACGGTACCCACTCTATATGTCGAGCTACCATAGCTAACCCTTCCTAAATCCCTCAGGTTTTGCTCTATGATCAGAACCTGGTTGACTATAGAGGTGATGTAATTCAACTTAAATATGTTCACATGAGATCATATGACATGATGGATACTATCCTCAAACTTCCTCACAAAAAATAACTCATCACCTCAAGGAATGGGTGTGAAGCACTGCATCTCTGTGAAGCAAGAAGAGTACTCCATTAGTGAGAGATTACCCTATTCCAAACTCATGAACTCTCTTCCTCGATCATTCCTCTATGTATTTGGTTAGAATTAATAATAAAAGGTATGCTGGAACTCATCACACACCATAACCCGCTGGCTACCAACATGTGAGATCACATCCCACCATATCTTGTTGGAATCCCAAAGTATATAATAGCATGATTCACCCTCTTCTCTAGAGGCATCTACAGATGACCAAATATTGACAGTGTAGACTCTAACCAAGACTCTATAGGCTGAGGTCTGCCATCCACTAAGAAATTAGAAGGATTCTTCTACTAAAATACTCACATCAGTTCTACCATAGAGGGGACAGGATACACCAATCCCTGTAAAATCTATATAAACATCATGATGCCTTCTCAGAAGTGTGGTATAGCACCTGCATCTAGAATGAAGGCTGATTCCTTAACATGCACAATCAGAGGATCTAATGTTAGTCCTTGATCTACCATGTACGGTTTCAGATCGTTTCCCTAAATTTTGAGCACAAACTGATGACATATCAGTGGCATGAATCTTCAAGGTCAATTGCACACCTCAGTTGAAGATTATCAAGGAATTTATCGTAGAATTAGTAGAGAGAGAAGGAGAAGTAAATAAGTCAAGCCTTACAAAACATGGATACATGTCTTGCATAACTACTACATGGCATGTTCCCTTATGTTTTTACATGGGCATGTACATATTCCAAAACTATTCATGTAACACCCCAACACACGCTCTGTTCCTCCCATGAACCTGGCAGGTACTTGAATCATCTTCCCCCTGCCCTGGTTTCTTTACATGGCTGTACACATGGCACTTAACGGGGTAACTCTACATATAATGTGCTCCCTATACACGATGTGTATCCCCTAATTCATAACCATTTGTGTCGTTAGTCACACAGTTGGATACATAGCCCTTATTACCCAAAGTGTATTGCAATTACATGGCGTGTATCAACAAACATTTCCCAACCTCAAGTCTCTACCCACACAGTTAGTCCCATGACCAAGGATTACATGGAATGTACATATAGTACATGGTGTGTACTTAATAAAAAAATTCCCTTCCAGAATAGAAGGATACATGGCATGTATTCATCATTACACAACTTGTATTTTGGTTCTTTCTGGACAGTAAGAATTATAAAATACTCTGGAATCTCATGAAAACACTAAAACGAACATTTAAGTGCCAAATTCAGATCCATGGGGGCCCATACTCCCAGTGAAAAAAATATTGGCATCATATACATGTATATCACATGGTATAACTGTGAAATCAATCACATGATCTACCAAACTACGATCTTTGTGGTCCCATAACACCTCAGGGAACAAAGGTTTCCATCCATTTCAAATGATACTTTAAACATTAGTAATACCTTCTCAAATAGTAGGTTTTCTATCAAGGAATCTATCACTATAGAATTTATATCCCGCACAACATCTATAACAAAAACATTCAATCGATAATGTACCCTAAATGGCATAAAAAGAATGCATCACATGTGATCCCTAACAAGTTACTATATGATGCATGAGTTGGAATACACTCATCTCATCGGGTTGCAACAGAACTAGAACATCAATAATATCAATGATAAAAACACAAAACATGTGAATTACCCAAATGTGAAATCAAATAAACTATAATAATTACAAAACAAGAAAAAATATTCTATAATCGAGGTAAATTGGATTTTCCTTGTACACGAGCTAGCTACTCTTGGGAATATATTTTTACCAAATACTTATTCCTTCCTATCTCAGGATATAGGCTCTAAATAGTACATCAAGAAGAAAAGAACTTCCTTTGATACCACTTTGTAACGTCCCAGTTTTGGGTTCCTCTCAGAGGTGCCCCAAACTCAGTTGGTCAGATAGAATCAACCACATTTCCCCTAATACGAGAGGTTCCAGACTAGAAACAAGGGACTTAGTTGTGATAGTGGGGAAAAAATGACCTCAGTCAGAGTAACACATTGTAAACAAATAGTTAATAGTAGAGGAAGCAGTAATACCATATAATAAGTAATCAATAGTTGACTGAAATGAAATTAACAACTGAAACAGATATATAAATAATGATTCATGTCAAAATATCTATGAAATCAACTGAAAAAGTTACAATTATGGAATATAGTACTAAACCAAGGTAAAATTGAAAAACAATTAAACAACTCTAACATCACCGAAAGACTAAGCTTGGTCCCATGCTCTCCAGCTCCACTATAATCAAGTACCTGAAGTAATAGGGAACTATCCCTTATGTATATCTGTAGTAATATAATATGTTTGGGCCAAAAATAATTACCCAAACAAGGTGTGTGATAAATCCTAGTATAAACCACCCAAAGATCTCTTCCAAACTATCTGTGAATATTTTTGGAAGACAATATTCCAAATGAAGTAATAAAAAATGAAGAACTCAAAGGTTTACAATCCTAAAGTTTTGACTACATTTATTTACATTTATTAAATAAATAACCAAACAATGTTAAGAAACCCACTAGAAAGTTCTCATAGCCTAACCCCTCTAGTTCAGCTTAAAAAAGACTCTCTGTGGAAGCACTCATTATCAATTCCTTTTATAGTATCGCGACGGTAAACTACATACACTCTGGGGAAGCGCTCAAAGTCTAATCCCCCCCATTGTCTCACAACGTGGAACTATAGACACTCTAAGGGAGAACTTACATCCACAGCCCCTATGGTCTTGCAAAGTTAAAAGAGTAATAGACACTATAGATAATCCCTATATTTCCATTTCCCCAATAGTCTAACTACACACGGTTCCCACACCCCTATGTAAAAAAACATGCACAAATGATATATAGAAGGCAAGGTAAATCACAATATACTACTTGGCTAAATAGCTTCCATGAATATCACAACATCTCATATAAGATCACTCCATTCTAAAAAAACCAGGCATGAAGAAAAAAATAGCCTAATTGGTGGTTCTGGACCCAACATCCAAAAAAAATCAAACATGGGAAAGAACATTCGTAGAAAGGTAATAAAATATTATACAAAATTCTATATTCCTACTCAAGAAAACAATGCATAACATAAATTAAAAGAGTTAAATTACCTAAACACACAATTCCACTATCTAGGGTATTGGAAAATTATGCTTATATAATTCAATGAAAAAATATGGAAAGGAACAAACTACCTACCTCGAATTTGTACGATCGATACAGTTTAAACCTATCCTTTGAATAGACCTTGAGTGACATATATCTACAAAAATGTCTAAAACGTTCATCTAAGAATTTTTCAAAAAAGATGGGATGTCAAGGTATGAGCCTCAAGAAGAATGCATAACTCATGGTGGAGATTCCAACAAAATTGACAGTGGTCAATTCGGAGAAAAGATGGCCGATCAGGGGCTTAGGGAATAATCGGAGATATCCATCACTTCTAGACGAGACGAGCTGAGAAGAAGATTTTTCTATCGATTAGACGCGACCCATGCCTGTTTAATCAATTAAAAAGAAATATACACGAAATTTCCTTTAAAAGTACATGGCATGTATATTCTTTTATCAGTCCCCGCTTTAGGTGGTCTCATGGTCACCCCACATGGCCATGTATTCGGCCATTACACAACGAATACACATCTGCCAACGACAACCGGGTACAGGACGTGTACTACTAAGAACATGGCGTGTACTAATTAAATTTCTAGAAACTAATGTTTTTCTCAAAAACACCAGAAATCATGACCCATACCAGAAAAAAAGATTCAGGTCCTTACAATACTCGTCCTCCTTTCATAGTTTCTCCTTCAATAGTGGCATAGTTAGACGAGTTCTTCGTTCAACAGTAGATGGAACCCCATTCTAATGGTTGATGAAAACACCACTACAATGGTGTATGAGTTCATGGATTAGTTGATCATCCATTTTCCTCCATCATTGGGAAATTATTTTTCATCCAAAGTTTTATCATCAATTTTCATCAATGATAACTCTTTGATTCCATGACATCATTTGGTTTCTGTGGTATATCTTTCTTATTTTCAATGGTAGTTTAAAATTAAAAACCAATATTAGATGAATTTTCATTATCAACATTGTATGAAAATTAAAATAAAAAGTTAGATAAATTTTTTTACCCAATTGATTATCATTTTTTGACAAATGGTGGATCATTTGTGAAATAATGGTGGGTCATTTTTAGACCAACGGTTGGTAATGTTTTGGGAATACAATGGATAGTTATTGAACAAATAGGGGATCATGAGTCAAAAAATTGTGGATCATTTTTTAATCAACGATTGATCATTTAAGAGACAAGGGTGTATAATTAATATAACTAATGGTGGGTCAATATTATTAATAATTTTGGATCAATTTTTTGACCAATGGTGGACAATATTTAGAAATTGCGATGACAGATCTGCAATGGGGGATCTACACCAGTAGCTCTTTGATTGTTCAACTAACCAATTGGTCTAAAAATATAGAATATTTATTTCCTTATAGATAACATTTTATGATACCTGTAGTTAAAATATTCTATATCCGCATAAAAGTATACTTGGACATGGAATTTAGGTTACTATTTGTTATTTTTCAAGAAAATTTTCATAATGCTCAGCTGTTTATTCGTTTTATATTTTGATCAACCATAAAAATATTATAATTATATAAAGAGTTTTATTATTTTATAAAACTCATATAAATTATATTAAATCCATTAATCTTTTTTAAAAAGGTTTTAAGTATTTTTTAGAATAGGGTTCATTTACACTTTGTTCATGCATACTCTTACATCATATTTCTGGAATATTTTTGGTTTTAATTTTTTGAGTTAATTTCATTGAATAATTATTCTATAAATAATTATTTAATAACTTTTAATTTACTCAAACATTTTTTTTTGTAATTAAAGGATGTATAATTATTTTTTTAACTACACTCTTAATTAAATTAAAAAAATAGAATATTTTTTTAAATAGTATTTTGATTATTATGCATTGATTGGAATTATTGTTATTTAAGAGGTTATTAAAAATATTTTTAATTTTTAATTATGTTTTTAATTAAAAATATATTTTTTACTATTTTTTTGGGAAAACATCATGTTTATTGAATAATTTTATTAGTTATAAATCTAAATTTATTTACCTAGGTATTAATTTTTCCAGTTTTGTTTTACAGATCCTATGTAAAGGTTCCAGGAAACATCAAAAAACACCATGGGCAACATCATTAACGATATGTTATTATATAAGAAATATTTGTGAACATTCCAGATTCTGTACAATTTATAATTTCATATGTGATAATATGATTTATCATTTGGACACTCATTAAAGGGTTTAATTAAATCTTCTTCAACTTATACTTCCTTGAGGATATGAGTCGATCCAATTCTCATTTTCAAATAACAAAACATTTCATTGTTAATATTCTTATTTGTCTGGTTTCTATGTATTTAACACTACTTCCAAAAATTTCACATTCACTATCTGTACAGTTTTTATTCATTTACTTATAAAATAATTACTCTTTGTATATGATGTACCAATAATAGTGAAAGATCACTAAGAGGGGAGGGGTGTATCAGTGATCCACTTTTCCATTTTCTGTTTTTATAAATTTCCTTATTCTTCAATTCAACCTCTATGACTAATAAAGGCCTTGATTCAATTTTAAATGATGTTGTAAAACAAAATCACATAACATAGGGGTTTACAAGGTTCAGTAAAAAGCCTAATCCTCATCGTATTGGTTATTCTCCCCAACATAGATTCTTCACTTTATCAGAAGATGGTTACATTCAATAATTGATTAAACCCCCTATTACATGTTGGTTAAACCCCCCATATTCACCTCACCTTTTTCTTCTTTGAGAAACTGGTTAGGCCCCCCAATTCCAACTTCTTCCTTTGAATGGATTGATTATCTTACTTCTGTTCAAGTAGCTTCAAAAAACACTGATTGAATCTGTAGGTCTTTCTAAAATATTCTGATCACCAGTAATGAACAATTTCTTCAATGAAAAAAATTCTCAGGCTGAAAATTCTTCTTTCTGGTTGATGTCTTAGCCTTACTTTGATGTGTGCATGTGGTGGAAAATATATATTCAGAACAATGATTATGAAAGAATGGTATTACATTATTTTTCCAAATTTTTTCTTTATGCTCAAATTTCTTTGCACAATAATTCATTTCCCCATACGTGCATAGGTATACAAAAGTTCATATATGATCTTGGTTATGTGTTATGAAACCTGAATACCCAACGATTTGATTCATTCATTCTTTATATATTCATTGTTTATTAAGACTTCTCAATATCCACTTCTTCACATTCCAAACCATAGGTGGTTCTATACTGCCTCTCATGCAAAAAAAAACAAACCCGGTTGAATATTTTTATTGGGTGTGCAGGTTGTTTTTATCATGATATAGTGTATATATAAACTTGACTTTGAGGATCCTCATAACACACGAACCAATGAGGCTTCATGTTTTTGGGTGTGTTGTGAAAATAAAGGAAGTTCAAGGCACTATCCTTGTTTGGATTCACAATCCAATTCTTCACGAAGAAACTCAAAAGTGAGAAGCACTTATTGAGTTTTCATGGATGGATTCTCCTTTGCATAGAATTAACAATGGGAGGTCACCTTTCCGCACACAAATAGATGATGCATTGAAGAATCTTTCCCATAGGGTGCGATACAATACTCCACGAGATGTTACATTCTCTCAATTTTCGAACAACAAAATGTGTCAAGGAGATCATTATTCTATAGCTAATGATGGAAACTACTCTATAGTCGAATCCCTCATGAGATACCATTGGTTTCAAATATTTGAATAACTGAGATCATCAACTTTGAATATTTCAAACATGGGATAAGATTTCCCTAATCTCTTGGTTTGTTTCTCCTCAATGCAGGCTTCCATATTTATCATTGTAATTCTCACATTCATGCGAAGAGGGTATTATGCAATTCATTTTCTCAAACGCTTGAAATGACATGGCCTTTGTCAACTTCATTTTCCTCATCCCATGAATATTCTTCATTAAATTTCAATGAATGGAATCGTGACGTCCAGATGATCTCTATGGTCTTGACCTATGGTTCTTTGGTGGCTATAGTGATGAGAATAGAGTCCAGATTCATCACTGATTCACAGGTGGTGTGGGTGCTTCGTGGGATGCCTACAGGTTGAATATATCCTTGGATACTCTCCTCGGTCATTTGATCGATCACGGATGTCAGATATTATATCTTGGGATGTGGGATGGTGTGTGGGTATGAGATCTTACCTGAGATCAGAATAACATTCCGGATTACTTCTGCGTTTTTAAACCCATCCCACATTGAAACGCACTAAAATTTGGGCCTTCTTTAAATCAAAACATATTGTAGAAAACTCTAAGAATTATCCTCCTCCCCTCATAGTACTTCCCCGTACCATGTTCATCCAAATGGTGTGCTATTAGCACCTAGTTTTCCTCCTCTAGGAGCACTCTTTGTGCCCACTCTCTATGATGGCCTCATAGGTTCACCACCTTCTGCATACCTGCAGGCTTATACACGGCCTGCACTCTCCTACCTCATGTGGGGCTGGCCTTGAGGGCTTCCCTCAAGCATGGATGACCCTAAGGTCCCACATAAGCTAGTGGTTGAGGTCCTCACCTGGCCTCCATGGTTGGCCCAATTTTTCTTGTTAAAATAATATTCCATTTACCGGGTATAAAAACTAGGTATGAATTCATCCTTAAAATGCCAAACCACCACTCCACTTTTCAACTTCCTCTATTCTAATTGGAATGAGAGTTAAAAATATCATCTTAAAAACACCTTAACTATTTTATTAAGATCATGAATCCCAATAGTCCTCAATGCGTTTCTTTTGATCTATTCATTGAAGATGCATAGATCATTTTTTCATTCCTCATGGATTATGGTATAATGCACAGTGAATGGATCTTCATTCTATCCTCATGAAATTTAATATTTCATGGTCTTATTTATGATGGTCTAAACATGTAAACCTTTGATTCAAGTCTTTGGAGATTTAGATCAGCTCACCAATCATCATAATTTAGATGTTGTAATCTTTATTACTTAAGACATTCAATCATTAAGCACACATTGACATGTTATTGACAAAAAATACAATCCCTTGGCTCAACAATATCCTCCTTTATATCACATTGTTAATATCTCCAAAGAACACTCCAGTAGAGTTAATATGTGTGATATGATATTTAATCCCCCTTGTAGGAAAACCAATGAAAATGTATGATATCACAAGGTTCACTTAGAAAAGATCCAGTTGTTAATAAACTATAGGTATACGTTGGCTAACATGGTGTATACAACCAAAGAGATACAACCAAGGTTTTCAATTCTATCTAGAGACAAACATACATATGAAATAATTCATAGAATATATCCAATCACATCCAAGAGGATGGAAGTGGACATATTCATCATTGAACTAAAATAACCTTGCACAAAATTCAACAGACAATGATTCCCATCAATGGATGCATTAATCTCCTTCAATTTCATGAAAATTAGTACAAAATCATGTATATATATTTAGCAAATAAAGGGGGGGACTTTTCTTGTTCATCATGTGAGAGGAGAAGTATGAACATGAAGTTTCATCCTTAGCTCAACAAACCTATTTTTGGCATTTCTTTGGTGAAAATATCTGCAACCCAATCTTTTGTAGAAATGTATTCTTGCTTGATATCTCCCCAACCATCTTTTCATTGATAAAATGATATCTGATATCAATATTCTTTAATATTTAATATTTTATAAGATTCTTATAAAATCCAATGACACTTATATTTTCTCATATAATTTTTATTGGTCTATCAGTTTAAACTCTCAAATATTCTAGCTACACTTGCATCAAAATCATCTCTGTATATGTGTGCGTAGATGCCACATAATCTACCTTACCTATTCTAAATGTTACAAAATTGTGTTTCTTACTATACCAACTGACACATCCTTACCCTAGAAAGAAGGTTCCACTTGATGTAGATCTTCTGTTAGTACAATCATTAGCCCAATCAGTATATGTAAATCCTAACAACATCATGTTTGTAACACGTTTGTATAAAATCTCATAGCTCATATTTTCTTTCACATATATCAAAATTCATTTAGCTAATGATATTTGAGACTCATTTTGATCAATTTGAAATCTGAAACACAGAGTCACTGCATAAATTATGTCTGGACTTGATACCGTGAGATAAAGTAATCTTCTAATGATTCTTCTAAAATATGTCTGATCAATACTGTTTCAATTTTCATCCTTGCATAATTTGTTTGCAACTGATATGGGTGTTGAAACCTATTTTTCATTTTCCATTCCAAACTTTTTCACAAATTCACATGCATACTTCTCATATGATAGAAATATGGAATTTTTCTTTGGTTCAACCTGAAATCCCAGAAAATATGTCATTTGACCAAGCATGGACATTCCAAAGGTTTTCTTCATCTGGTCAAAAAATTCTTCACATAGACCTTCCTTGTCACCAGTAAAGATGATGTCATCCACATATATAATGACTATGAGAGTACCAGTAGACATTTCTGTGATATAAAGATTACTATCAACTATACCCTTGACAAAATTCACATCCCTTAGACAACCATCCAATTTGGTGTATTAGGCTCTAGGGGCCTGTTTTAAATCATACCGAGCTTTTCTCTACCTTTATACTATGCTATATTCTTTGTCTAGAATAAAACCATCTGGTTGTTCAATATATTCCTATTCTTCAGGATCTCCATTTAGAAATGATGATTTCAAAACAATTTGATAAAACGTATAATTCTAGTGTGTTACAACTGCTAAGAACATTATAATGGTTTCAAGTCTTTCTACTGGAGAAAAAGATTCTTCAAAGAAAGATCCTTCAATTTGTGAATATCCCATGAATACCAGTTTGAAATTATTTCTTGAAACTTCCCCTTTCTCATTTATCTTTTTCTGAAACCCGAATTGGTGCAAATAACATTTTCTTTCGTCGGTCATGACACAAGATCCCTAGTGAAATTATTTTCAATATGATAATGATACTCATGCATTCCTTGTATCCATTACTCATTCTCAATTTCCTTATCCACTATATGAGCTTCAACTTTTTAAATTAGTGCAGTTTGATTTTAAATTCTGAATCTTCTTCTTCTTTACACTAGAAACTGTATATTACCAGTGAAATTTTCTGTCTCAAGATGTTTCTTTAATTTGTTGTATTTTTTTATTTTATTTTCATCAGCCTCTTCTTCATCTCTAGTAAGTTCAGAATTGATTTCAATATTTTTTTGTTCTGTCCCAACCGCTTCATTATTCTTTTGTTCCGTAGTCATGTCATTTTTTCTATGTCTTCTAAACAACATTTCACAGCAATATCTAATTTGATATTGTTTTCAAAAAATTTTACATAACTATAATCAACCAAATTTTTCATTCTTTTTTTCCAACATCTGTATCCTATACCATCAGGTAAGTAGCCCATGAATAACTTCTTCTAAATTTTCATTAAATTTTCACAGATTAATGTTCTTAATCTTTATGATGCATGGTATTCTTAAAACTATGAAGTATTAAACAATTGGTTTTATATTGTACCAAATTTCATAACCTGTCATTTCTATTTAAGGTCTGAGAAGACATCTATTCTGTATATGTATGGTTGTGCATACAACTTCTCTCTAGAAAAACATTGAGTATTATGTTCAGCCAATACAGTTATTCCCATTTCAACTACGATGCGGTTCTTTCTTTTAGCTACTTTATTTTTCTATGGATTATAAGTTGTGTTGTATTGATTCTTGATTCCATGTTTACCTATATAGATTTCAAAACTATCCAAAGTATACACTTTACCATTGTCTGATCTCACGTTATTGATCAGATACCCAACTCCTTCTCAGCTTGCCTTCTAAATTATTTGATCATTGTGGTTGCCTCTAAATTGTGTTTAATGAACATGAAATTAGTCAATTGAGTGTAATAATAAATAAATGTTATGAAATATAGATAACCTCTTATAGAATATCTTCTCATTGGACCACATATGTTAGTATCAATAAGTTCAAGGGGCCTAGTGGATATGATATCCACTCTTTTTTGTGATTGTTGAGTCAATTTTTTTTCTACAGTGTTTAACAAACTTCATCACTTTCTCTTTTCAATTTGGAAAGATCTATCAAAATATCATACTTCATGATTTTTTATATAATAATTTTACCAAGATGGCCAAGTCTTCTATTCCATAGGTTGTTTTTATCCCTGGAACTCTAAAAACAATAATTAATAGAATAAATATTTTGAAATAGAATTACACTTTTCCATTTTCACTGAGTGATGATTCTTTAATATTTTGAGATTTTGATGACACACGAATCCTTTTTTAACAACACGTCATGACCATCATCACATATTTGAAACAAACTAAGCAAACTTTGTTTTAACTCTTCAACAAATAACACATCATTGGACTTCAGATTTTTGCCTTCAATCACAGCTTTCCCAAATACGTTTCTTTTTAGGGAACAATCATTTCTAAAGATTACAACACCTTTTTCATGATTTTATATGTTTCTTAGAATTTTGGCATCACCAATCATGTGTGATGAACATACACTATCAATAATTCATGACTTGGTTTCACTACTGTATTTCAAAGTAACTTTTGTAAAATATGAGTTTTCTTTATTTAATTTTTGAGTTCCCTTTCCATTCGTGATTTTGAGAGTTTGTTCTAGAAGGGTAATCATGAATTTTTTAGTGTTATTCCCTTGATGATAAAATATTATAAAAAATTATTTTATGTAGTCAAATTTATTCTGATATAGATGATCAGTTGAATTTTTGCAGGATAGCTTTCTAACTTTGTATTTCTCTTCTATTCTCGGAACGGACCCTCCTTGGTTCATGCCTCATTTCTTATAGGACATGTTGTGTGAACAAAAATATGATTTGTTTCCAAACACTCCACAACAATAGAAATATCCTCTAAACCTTGACCACACCCTCTGATAAAATCCTTTTCTTGATGATTTTTTTTGTTTTCTTTCTAGACCTTGAGTTTGTCATTGTTCTGAAAGAATAAATCTTTTTAAGAGGTTCCCTCTTCCTTTTGATTAGAATAAGAAAATTCACTAGCCATTATTCTCCAAACTTGTCTCATATTGGTTTTTGGAACAACATTTTTAGAAATAACATATGTGTTTTTATATTTGATGAGTATGGAATTGATCATTTTATTTGATCCCATTATTTCATCAGTGTGCGGTGATTCTGTGTTAACCTCAACAGCCTTGTTGAAATATTATCTAATCTTCTTCAATAAATATTTTTCTTCTAGGAATTTAGCTTGAATGAATGACTATTCTTCTTCTTTGAGGTGAAGATTTTTCTCATGTTCTTCTACCATATTTTACATTTCATCTACCTTCAGTTTATGCCTTTTTATTTCTTCAATATAAAAGTTTTATTTCTTTGTACAATCTTTTTTCCTCAGTAATATTTTAAATTTTTTTAGTAAAAAAATCTTCTCTTTCATGATATTTCAAATTTTTTCAATAAAAGAGTCTAATTCATTCTTCAATGTGTGTTATAAGTCTGTTAAATAATTTACATCAGCTTCACTAATAGAAGTATCAAACCCTTTTCCCACATGATCCATGAAATTAGTTGCAGTTTTTTGTTTGGCTGCCTGATGTCAAATATACACCTTCTTCTTTGCTCACATAGCTTCTTCTTTCTCCTAAAAAGAACATTTTATTTCTTTCACCATATTTTGTTTAATAATTTTAGATTTTCCCCGATTCTTCCTCTGTGGGGTTTCTTTATCAGTATATGGTGTGACAAACCTTTTCTTGGGACAATTTATAGAAAATTGTCTAATTGCATTACAGTTGTAACACATTCGTCGTGTTTTTCCCTTACCCTTAAACATTCCTTTCCCGAATCTCTTTCATATAAGAGAAATGATTCTTTTGTATTCTTTATATTTATCTTCATCATTATATTCACTTTATTCTAAAACTTCATAATATTTAATTTTTAGTTTTCTCAAGGCTTTAAAATCCATCTCATCTTTGATCTTCTTCTTAAAAACTAGGATCTTTTACATTTCATATACAATGATAATGTTGTGTAATTCATCAAGATAAATATCATCTCTATCTTCAAAAGTTGAATCTTTGGAATCAAAATGGTTAGGAAAATTTCTCATTAGTATTTGGAAAATAGTTGAGTCATCTAACTTTTCTCCAATGCCCTGAATGTTACGGAAAATCTCATTGAATATTATGAAGTAATCATCATTGTTTTCTTATTCACACATCTTGATATCTTCAAATTTTTTCCTCCAAATTTTCAACTTGTATTCCTTGCCATTCGTGTTGCATTCATAGCTACTTTCAAATTTGTCCCAAATTTTTGTGGAATTTTTGAGTCCCATTAACTTTTTGTACACCTTTTATGAATATGATATCCAAAGGGAATTTTTCTCTTTTCCACCGACTTCCATATTTATTTTCTCAGTGAATGTCATATTGAATTCTTCTGCAATAGGAGGGAATCCAAACATAGAAGCATCTCTAACTTCAAGGACAACAAATAGAAGATAGGGTAACATCCTATTCTTCCAACTGAGATAATTCTTTCCATGGAAGGTAGGAACACACCTCCTTTTGAAAAAATGATTATTTTCCATCTTCTCAAAGTAGTATATCAATACAGTGTGTACCTAGGCTTTGATTGTAATTGAAATATCCAGAATAGTTCAAGATCACAGAGAGGGGAGGGGCGAATCAATGATCCTATTTTTCATATTTTTTCTTTTTATGAATTGTATAATTTTTCAATTCAACCTCTGTGAATAGAAAAGTCCTTGATCAAATTTTCAAATGATGTTGTAAAATAAAATTATAGAACACATGGGTTTTCAAGGATCGGTACAAATACCTACTCTTTAAAGTGTTGGTTATTCTCCCAAACACAAATTCCTAATATTATTAAAAGATGATTAAAAACATTAATTGGTTAAACTTACCAATTAAATGTTGGTTAAAACCCCAAATTCACTGAACCATCTTCTTATTTTTCTTTGAGAAATTGGTTTTGATCCCTGGTTTCAACTTCTTACTTCAAATGGATTGATAGTATTATTTCTTTTCAAGTATCTTCGACAAACTCTGATTGAATATGGCATCTTGCTCAAATATTCTGATCACTAGTAATGATCAATTTCCTCAACGAAATAAATGCACGAGCTTAAAATTATTTCTTCTGATTAAATTCATGGACTCACATTGACATGTGCATGTGATGCACATGCATTATTCAAAAAAATTATTATGCAAGAATAGTCTTACCCAATATGTCCAATTTTGTTCCTTTATGCTCAAATTACTTTGCAAACACAATATTTTCTACAAATGTGCATGGGTATAGAAGTTCATATATGATATTGGTTATTTATTATGCAACCCGAATACTCAATGATTGGATCCCTTCTTTCTTTAGATGTTCACTGTTTATTAAGACATCTCAATTTCCAGTTATCGACAAGTGAAAACCGTAGGTGATTCTATACTGCCTCTAAAGCACATAAGAAAACCTATTTGGATATTCTATTTGGGTTCAGTGGTTTTTATTCATAAGAGATAGTGTATATATACACTTTTCTTCATGTATCCTGAAAAGACACAAACCAAGGAGGATTCGTGGTTTTGGGTTTGTTGTGAAAACAAAATTAGGTGCAAGTCACTTTCCTTGTATAGATTCATGATTAAATTCTTCAAGAAGAAACTCAAGAGTGCGAAGAACTTGTTGAGTGTTCATGGATGGATTTTTATTCGTATAGGGTTATTAATGGGATGTCACCTCTATGAATGCAGACAGAAGATGCGTGTAAGACTCCTTTATGTCGGATGTGATACACTACTCTATAGGATGTTCCTTTCTCTCATTTCTTCCAATAATAGAATGCGTTGAAGAGCTCCTTCTTTTATAGGCGAGGATAGACACTGCACTGCATTCAAATCTCTCATGATATGTCCCGGGTTTAAAAGATTTGAATAAAAAAGATCATCATCTTTGATTATTTAAAATTTGGGATAATATTTCATGAATCTCTTGGTTTGTTTCTCTACAATGTGGGATTCCTTATTTCTCGAGGTAATTCTCACATGCATGAGAAGAGGGTCACATGAAACTCTTTTTTTTGAATGCCCAAAATGACATGGCCTTTGGAAACATCATTTTCCTTAACCCACACAAATTTTTCAATATATTTTCATTCATGAGGATATAATTTCATTCATGGAATAGTGACATTTAAAAGATCTCCATGGGCTTGATAAGAAGTTCTTTGGTGGCTTGAGTGATGAGAACAGAGTCCGATTTCATCCCTGGTTCACCGGTGGCATGGGTGCTTCACGGGATGTACGAAGGTTAAAGATAACCTCGGTTCATCTCTTAGTCCATTGGATCGACCAAGAACATCATTGATCATATCATGGGATGAAAGATGGAGCATTCGATTGAGATCTCATGTGAGATCATATGAACGACCAGGATTACTGCTGAGTTTTTTAAACATGTCCCACCTTGAAACACGTCGTGCTTTGCACCTTCTTTAAATAATAACTCATGGATAATAATTTTCCTAATTCTACTCCTCCCCTAAAGGTACCACCCCATACAATTTTCACTATGTGGGTCCACACTTAGTGCCCACTCTGCCTCCATCGGGTGTGCTTCTAGCACCCAATTTGCATGATGACCACACAGGTTCACAACCGTGCGCTCACTTGTAGGCTTATACATGACTTGAACTCTCATACCTCTTGTGGGGATGGTCTTGAGGGATTCCATCAAGCACGGTTGACCTGTGGGTCCCATATGTGCTTGAGGTTGAGGTTCTCACCTGGCTCCCATGGTTGGCCATAATATTCTTTGTAAAGGAATATGCCAAGTAATTAGTTTGAAATCCAAGTATGAATTCATCCTTAAAATTCCAAACCACAATTCCAATTTTCTTCTTCTTATATTCTATTTGGAATTAGAGTTCCAAAGATCATATTCAAAACATCATCACTCATTTCTTAAGACCATGAATCCCACCATTCTTTAACATGTTCCTTTTATCTAATCATGAATGATGAATAGATCATTTCATCATTATTCATGCATTAAAGAATAATGCATTTAGGGTGGATCATCTTTCTCTCCATATGAAATTGAGTATTTCATGGTCTACTTTATGATAGTGAAAACATGTATCCCTTTGATACAAATCTTTGTAGCTTCAGATCATCTCATCAATCATCATAATTTAGATGCAATAATATTCATTACTTCAATCATTCAATCATTAGGCACACATTGACATGTTATTGACAACAAATGCAATCACTAGGATAAATAGTCTCTATCATTATGTTGTTAATCCATGATTCTAATGTTATGCCCATTTAGGATGTGAATCATGAAATATTAATTTGGTGTTCTAATTGGTTTTTGAATCACCATAAAAAATTCTTTATTCCATGGTTTTCCATCCACTGGAAATAGATCATGTAATTTGGTTATAATTCCACTTTTAAAACCAAGTAGTTCACACATATATCTCACCAAAAAGATTGGTATTAGTGTAGGGTAAGCTCAAATTAGACTGAACTACTAAAACTATAGCATTATTTATTTTTTATTTTTACTACTTGCTGACTATAATAATTATCTTTTGTAATTAATTTTAAAAATAAATTTATTTGATTACGTTTATAATATATTAAATACACCCCCAGTATATATTCAAAAACAATATATGACCTAAAAATTTGAATCATAGGATAACCATTTTAAGAATATCCTCACTCAAACATTATCTTTTCCAATACCAAACAATTTGTATGAGTTAATGTTCCTTAATGAATAATCCCATCATTATGTAGAGTCTTCTATTTATATTTAATTGTGTTAACTAATTCATAGAACTCATAGTATAATAGTATCGATATATTAAGATGTAAGGATTGAATCCAAATGAAGAAAATGATTATGGCTACTAGAGATCCTAAATAGAGGCATGCCTCATGAAATTAGGTATAGGAAACAAGTTCATCATGTTATGTTCTTACACAATACTAGAACCTAGCACTAAAATATATATGGGAAACAAATAACCATGATATGTTTTAAATTAATTTTTTTAATATTTTATGTTATTAAAAAAATTGTTTTGTCACGTTTCCACCTATAATACATTTCACGAGATTTGTATGATTCTTCAGGTCACTCACCGTGGCTTTAAAAAATTACTTTTATCCAAGCTTGGAATGCATCAAAAATATTACCCAAACTACATGATGTGTGAAATATGAACTATAAACCAAATGTTCCACTGATTCAAAATCATTATGAATGGAATGTACTCCCTATTAGAAGCTTTGAAAACCCCTTGACATGTTTAATGAGTCCTATGATAGTTATAAATGAAATTCCATGAAAATAAAATGGACAAAGATGAAGGAAAAGTGTTTTATCAGGTACATGCTAGATGAATTGATAGAATATATTCTTTAGTAAGAACTGGAACTAAAGAACCTAGATGATGATGAGACAAAAAAGGTTATAAATATTAAATCAATGAATGTTATCCCAACCGACACTTCTAATTCTGATCAATAAGATTCTGAATAAAATGATATATATATATATATATCAGATTGTGAGTGATGTTTTTGAAAATAATAAAAATGAAGGGATACATGAAAATTTTAGAATAATCCCTCAAAAGTAAAAACTAATGGGGATATAAGGATGTTGGTATGAATTTAAATGCCTCAGACATAAATTGTTATGAGTGATGGAATAAAGGGAATATGAATCCTGACTTACCAAAAATAATGAATAAAAAAATAACAAAATGATGGATAAAAAGGAATTGACCACCATTTGGAGATGTACATTAGAATCAGATTGTAGAGAAAAATATAGAAATTAGAATTAAAATGAAAACTTTTGATTTAAGGAATAACTAGCTGAGTTCGGTGATTTTTGATATTATAATAATTATTTTGATTCTAAATATCATTCTAAAAATATATATTTTTATGAACAAAATCGAGAAATAGAAATACTAAGAAATCATATTTTCAAATATACTGATTTATAAAACCTTATTAATGAAAATAATGAGAATTTATTTTGAATGTAATATTATTTTATAATGAAATTATTAACAAGGAAAAATGATTCTTATAATCATTATAGAGTGTATGATAAATTTGAAATATTATCATGGTTTAATTTAGAATTTGAAAAAGGACATTGAATGACTTAAAAATTATTACATTCATTTATTGAAAGTTTTAAAAAAAATTCATTAGATGTTGTATTAGAGTAAAAAATAATAATGATGTTCTTTTCGATGATGGAATATTTTCTCAAATGATAGAAAACCAATTTATTAAAAGAACAATTTATTATACATATACTATTACATGTTTTAAATTTGTCATGATAGGTCACAATAATAATGATTGTTCTATTTGATTCAAAAATTATTTGGGATTTACAAATAAAAATATTTCTAAATAACTAATATATGGATTACCTGATAATACTTGTTTAAATTGTGTATGAGAACCTAAATTTTTTATTATAAACCATATTTGTCACAAATTATCTTGGGTTTCAAAAATTATAGGTAGTTTATTTTTGGGTAAAAAATACCTTGGATGTTTAAGGAATGGAATATGGTACATTGATAATTGATTCCCTGGGAATATAAATGCAGAACCATAAAATTTGACCACATACAACACATTTGGTGGGAGAACAATTACATTTTGAGACAATTACAAAGTAAAAGTAAATGGTTTTGGTAAGAAATTCTAAATCTACAATTATTTATATTTTTTTTTCTAAAAGTTTAAAGAAAAATATTATTAGTATATATAAATTATGTTATGACTGAATGGTTATGAAATTAAAAAATGATAAAAGTTTAGTTTTTAGGAATGATAGTTTATGTGTTAATGCTAAAATAATTTAAAATAAATCTACTATTAATTTTTTTAAAAAATAGTTCAACATTTTATATTTTTCAATTATGTACTAAGTGAAGACATATACTGGAATTGGCATTTAGGTCAGAAATTTTTTAAAATATACCATATTATATATAAAAATTAGAATGTGTTATAAGTACCTTCTGTGAAGAAAGAAAACATCTATATTTGTGATTCTTTCCTATAAGGGAAAAAATATAAAATTTCTTTTTTTATATCATTAAGATATGTAATAAAATATTTTTACAGTCAGTACATCATGATTTATTTGATTCTATTAAAATTTCAACCCTTAGTGGAAAAAATTATTATTATGTTATTTTTTTATTATAGTTGGTTTACATTTGTAGACATTCATCCTCATAAAAATGATATGCTATCATGATTTACTATTTTTTTATTATAGGTAAAAATTAATATGAGTGTATGATTATTTTCATTTGAAGTATTAATAGTGGTGAATATTATAATTTAGAATTTGAATAGTTTTATGAATAGAATTGATATTTTAATAAATTCTTTACTATAACAAAACAATAATAAAATGGTGTTACAAAACAGATTAATAATAATCTTATAGAAATGACTCAAACTATATTATGTGAATATAATTTTCTGATATATTTTTGGTCAGAGGCCATTTCACCACTTGATAAATTTCACATCGAATTATTATTAGACATTTAATTTTTTTTTCTAATTATATAAAATAAAAAATAAAAAATATGGTTATTATAGTGTTTTTGGTTGAAATGTATTTATTTAGAAATAAAAGTATAATTTTTAGAATTTTATTGATAAATGAATTGAAGCTATTTTTACAAGTAATTCTTATAATAGTACAAATTATAGAGTTTATAATTCAAGAAACAAGTTGTAAATTAATATATTCAGGCTTTGTTTGATTAAAATAAGAATAAATTAATATCTTATTCTACTGTATTTAATGAAGAGTTTGGAAATTTATATTTAAGTTAGGAAAAACTCAAAATAAGGACTAATAATTTTAGGGAGGAAAACTCCTTCTATAGCTGATCCATGATCATGGAAGCATCATAAATATCATCTTATTAAAACTGTAATTTTTAAGGTTGATTCTGGTGTTAAAACTACAAATTAATATTTAATTTTATTTTTCAATTATGCTTTTATTTATAATTTAGTTCCTATTACTATTTATTTGGTGTTCACTGATTCTATATAGATCATCACATTATAAGATAAGCTTAATAATTTTGTTAATAATTATGATTAGTAATTAATTGAATTTCTAGAGTAATATGAGGTAATTATAACTAAATGAAATTTTAGTAACTAGATTAATGAAACTTGAAAAATTTCAAAAAAAATCTCGAGTTTTGTCTCAAGGATACTCTTAAGAAGAATGTCTAGACTTTGATGATTAATTTTCACTTATGTATTGGTTTGAGGTTATTGAAATATTATTTTATTTTTCTTTTTTCGTGTTTTTAAATTATATAAAAAAGTATTTAAAACATGTTTTTATAAATGGTTTTATAAGTGGAGAAGAGTATGTTTCTCAACCTCTTAGGTTTGAAAATGAAAAATTTCTTAATCTGGTTTATAAATAATAAAATGTCTCATGTTATATAAAACCAACAAATCATATAATATATAAGTGAATTTATTTGTTTTTAATAAATAATGTTTTAATGACAAATTTTTTTAATCAAACACATTTTATTAAAAAACATCAAATGATATTTTAATTATACAATTTTTTTGAAGATATTGTTTTTAGTTCATGTTGTAAAATAATATGTAATGATAAATCTATTTTGATGTGTTTTGAAATATAAATGAGTTTAATAACATAAATAATGATATTTTTTTGGAATTTGAATATATCAATTTAAAGGTGGTATTTTTTAAATCAATCTAAGTATGCTAAATTTTTTGTTAAAACGTTTCCCCTATATTCCTCCAAATAAAGGAAAAAATCATGTTCCTATTAGTTATAATTTCTATATTGATGCATTGGGTAAATCATATGACACTAATGTTTATAGTTTCATGATAGGTCGATTTTATTATCTAACTACATTTAAACGAGATATCTGGTTCAGTGTTGGTTTATGTTCTAGATTTATAGATGATCATAAAGAAAGTCTTATTAATGATTTGGAAAATAATAATTATATTTTAAAGGATAATATTAGTTTAGTATATTTTAAAATAAATTTAACTATTTAGAAATAATATATTCTTATAATTTTTATTTTGGATCCTGTAGTGGTGATAAAAAAATGCATCATGTATGTGTCATTTTCTGGGAAAAAAAATAAATATCTTGGTTTTCTACGAAGAAAATACATTTCTCTATATATAATGTAGATGATGAGTATATATCACCTACAAGTATGTTTGCTCAAAGCTTATTGTTTAAGAAACTATTTAGCAATTTTTCTATTTATCATGACTATTCCCAATTTATTTTGTTATTACTACTGCATTTCTTATTTCTAAAAATCCCTTACATCACTCTAGAATAAAGAATATTGATCATACATTTCATTTTAATAGATATTATTTGAATAAGAGTTATATTGTTTTATAATTAATTCCATCATTGAAATAGCTAGAAAACATATTTTAAATTACTCTAGTCTCTTCATAGTTAAAAAATAATAATTTGGTCAAGTGATGCTGGAATATTAGTTATTTTATATTTTAAATTTATAGGGTGAATTATAGTTTAATTTATTTATTTATTTAAAAAATTTCTAGAGAATTATTTTTCAAACTTTAGATATTTTATTAAAATAGAAATGGGATATTTTTTTATTGTTCATCAATGTATATATAATTTTTTAGTTACATGTTATTTTATTTTTTAAAAATATTAAAAACCCTATTATCATTTTAGGTGAAAATATATATTTCAAAACCTCTCTATATTTTTTATTAATTCAGTTGTGGTGATGTTATTTTTAAATTTATATTTTCATGTTAAATATAACAAGTTTATGTAACTTTTTGTAATATATGATGAATTACAATTTTATCATTTGGATATTCACATTTTGATCTGAACAAGAAACATGGTCTTGGTTTCAAGGCATGTTTTATGTCTAAACAACATTATAGTTTCAATTTTCATTCAATTATAACATGATAAACACTGTTTGAATTCTTATACAACATGTTTCATTGAAATCCAAAAAATTAGCTATATTTAGTTAGATGAAACATATGCCTAATTTTATTGTGTATGTCATGTTCCAAATGTTTGATGATATTAAAAATGTTTTGGAATTATTTATTTTCTATAGTTCAAAATATTTGTTTATTGACATATCATTCAATTCTCCT
Source organism: Viscum album (assembly GCA_963277665.1). Classification (NCBI taxonomy): domain Eukaryota; kingdom Viridiplantae; phylum Streptophyta; class Magnoliopsida; order Santalales; family Viscaceae; genus Viscum; species Viscum album. The sequence goes on along the minus strand of OY728156.1, from coordinate 386,938,402 downwards.
CAGAATCACTAAAAAGTAACTATGCCCAAAAACTACGATTTTTTATTCATTTCATTAAAATACAAGAAATGAAAAAAATTTCAATCAGGTTCTTCTAAAAATCAATGAAATAATAAAATATTTTCTATATTTTTTCAATCATAATTTCACTATATTTTGATGATATATAATTCTATTATTAAAGGATTTAAGTGATTCATGGTTAATTTTAATTCTATTGAAATTATATTCAATTAGGCCTTCTGATAGACCTTTTAATTCATTATTATTGATATAAAAATAATTGAGTGAAATTTATGTGTCAATTATTTACTTAAAATGATGAGTCACTATTCATAAGTTTCATCATACAATCTATTTATTTTATTAAAAAACTCTAATTATTCCTCCCTATCACCTAGAAGATACAAAACCATCATATTCTCCATTTATGGTTTATTTATAAAAATAATCCCACATAGATGAGTTCATCCTTCAATGGTAGATGAAACTACTCTCCAACGATAGATGAAAACAACACTCATATGGTGGATAAAATCAAGTAGTAATGGATCATCTCTTATCATCCAATGGTGAACAATTTATTTTCATAAAATGGTGGCTCATCAACTTTTTTCCATAGTAGCCCTCTATTCAGTGGAATCTATTTTTTAGTGTTATATATTTTTATTCTCAATGTTAGATGATATATAAAAAGCAAAATTATATGAAATTTTATTATCAACGGTAGACGGAAATTCAAAGACAATTATTGTTAATGTTTACACACAATGGTGGATCATATTTAAAAAATGAGTGGATCATTATTGATCTAATGGTGTATAATTTTTGAAATAATAGAGGCATAATTTTTGACCAATGGTGGATCATGTTTTAACCAAAAATGAATCATTATTGAACCAATGTTGGATCATTATTTAACCAATAGTGGATCATTTTTTATCAAATGTTGGATCACATTTGATCCAAGGGTATGTCATTGAGAACAAATAAATGTTCATATTTAGGAGTAATGGTGCATAATTTTTATAAATAAGAGTGGATAAATTTTATAAGAAATGGTTGTCCAATTTTATAACTAATGGTGTATAATATTTTTAAATTTTTACATAAGATCTATGATGGTGGATATCAACTTATAGCTCTTTGACAGTGTCACTCATTGATAGATCCACAATTTTAGAAGATTCATGCTACCACAACGTATTTTTTTTATTCTACCACCAATTAAAATATACTACAACCCATTACAATTAGTCTACCCACATGTGTTTATTGTATCATTAGTTATTGTAAACAAAATTTTTATTCATTCTTTATTTTTCAATTTTTTTATATTTTAATGAAATTCATTAATATTAAAATTCAATTAAGTTTTTGATTAATTTATAAAACTCGAATATATTATATTTATTAAATTTATAATGTTATTAAAAAAATTAAATTGTTTTAATGTGTTATTAATTTACTCTTTATTGACTTGTATTTCTATGACATATTTCTAGATTATATTTATTTTAATATTTGGAGTTAATTTTTTTGATCAAATCATTTATAAATTATTATTTAATGAAATTGAATTAATTAACACACATTACATTATATTTAATAAATTATAAATATTTTTTTAGTTATATGCATTGTTAAATTTAAATGTATTTAATATTTATTCTTAAACATTTTATTGATTATTGTGGGATTTATATGAATTATTATCATTTAATGGGTTATTGATATTTTTTTCATTTCTTTATTTTTTTTGGAATTCAAATGATATTTTTTACTATTATTTTGGAATATAATTTTATCTCTAATAACTAAATATATTATTTTTGAATTTTATTTACATTACTCATAGATTGTTCTTTCCATTTTTTGTTTTAGAATTCTAATTAAAAGGTGTTAAGACACTTCTTGATCACCTTGGATAAAATATCTAAATAACTATTTTCCAATATATAATGTTTTGAACATCAAATATATTGTACAAATTGAAAATTCATGTGCCACAATTTGTTTTATCATCCGTACTGTGAGAAATCAGATCTTCATTTCAGGTATGGATCTTCAATTTGGGTGTTTTTCAAAAAAAGGATTTTTTTAAAAAAATTTATGAGTACACGATGTGTACGTGGGAGTACACGTCATGTACCTCGTTTCCATAGGTAGCCAGGTACTAGATTTGGAACTGCCAGTATAAGGCTGGGTGGGGTGACTTGGAGATAGCTTAAACCAGGAGATGGTTAAGGCACATACACGACGTGTGCATTTTAAGAACACACATGTTAATTTTTTTACAGTTCAGACCGGGGTCACGTCTGATACCCTAAAACATCATATTCTAACCCTATCTTGTCTAGGAGCAACCAAGGGTGACTATTCTTCTCCGAGCCACTGACTCGTCATCCGTTCTACGAATCAAGCACCGTCGATTTAGTTGGAATCACCTCAGTGAGTTAGTTATTCTTCTAGAGAATATCCTCTTGTTTTATAATCTTAATTGAGATATTTTAGTTTGATCTTTTTTTTGTCATTTATGTAGATCTAAGATGTTATAGGTTGATTTAATGACTGATGTTCAACTATATTGATCGTACTATGTCTAGGTAGGTGGTTTGTGCCTTTTTGTAGTTTCCCTTGGATTATATATGCAAAAAATTCTGAATGCCCTAGTTTAGGGTATGGTTTGTTTTGTTAATTTAACTTTGTTGATGCCTTATATTTTTTGTTTTATTGAGAAAGGGTTTTTTATTGCAGATAAGGTATTACCTTTTTTATGGATGTCTTTTCTTATGTTTTTTTGCTGTTGGTTGCTGGATCTAGAACTGCCCGTTAGGCTTTTTAGTTTTCCATTCCTAGTGCTATTAGGATGAAGTTGATATTATATGAAAAGATTTTGATATGAATTATATCTTTGTAGCCTTGTATTTTTTGAGGTTACATTGGTTTATGGATATTGTTTGTGCATGATTTTATTACATAGGGCTGTGATAACCTGGTGTAGTTATAACATAGGGAGAATTGATGTTGAGGGTTTCCCCAGAGAGTTTGTTATAATTTTCATGTCTCTAGACCATTGGTGGGCTGTACATTGAGTTATTCTTTAGAGTGTCTATAGTATACAATTACGAGACCACTAGGGGAATGGACGTTGTGTGATTCCTCAGAGAGTCTATAATATACCATTGAAATATCTCATGAGGAATTGACAGCGAGTGTTTCCTCAGAGTGTCTGTGCCTTTTTGAAACTAAATGAGTTATATTATGGGAACATTCCCATAGGGTTTCTTGTGAATGATTGTATTATTAATTAATAAATGTAAATGAATGTTAATTTAATGGTAGGATGGTATACTATTGAGTACTTCTTGATTATTAATTCATTTTACATATTAACTCCTATATATATTCACTAATAGATAGGAGTATAACTTTGGGTGGTTTCCTACCAGGGTTCGTCTCAAACCCTGTTTGGGTCATGATTTCAGGCCTAAAAAGATTATATGGCTGCATGTATAGATAAAGGAAACCACCCTTCATCATCAGGTACTTGATTTCTGTGAAGCTGGACAGCATGGGAACAAGATATGGTTTACGATGCTGCTAGAATTTAATTTGTTTTCTTCATAATTTGTTTTAGAACAGTATTTCTAGCATTGTGACTTGTTTAGATGCTTTCCTAGACATATGTGACATGAATTATCTATATATGTGCTCCAGTTGTTTATTTACTTTCAGTCTTCCGTTGTTTACTTGTTGTATGGTATTACTGCTTCCATTGCTGTATATTATTGTTATTCTGCTATGGTAATCTACCAATGAGGGAATATTTTCTTCACTATAAAAATTAAGGCCCTCACTTCTAGTCGGTAGCCTCTATCATTTGGGAAAATGCCCTTGAGGCCATGTGACTAACCGGGCAGAGGGAACATTTGAGTGGAACCCAGAACCAAGACATTACATAGTTATATCAAAGGTGGTTATTTTATTCTTTAACATATTTTTTGGAGCCTATTGATAATGATAAAAAGGAAAAGGTAGTTCAAAAAATGTTGTCACTCAGAGTAGCTAACCCGTTTATAGGGAAAGGACAATATTTCTCGAATATTGAATTTTTTTTTGTTATGAAATTATTACACTTGATTTTATTTCACAGTTTGGTGATTCATATGTTTTGTGTTATTATTGTTGATATTACTGTAGTTTTATTTATATTGAAACTTTATGAGATTAGGGTGTGCCATCGCATTCATCATATAGGCACCTTCTAGAGATCACATGTCATGCATTCTTGTCATGCCATTTAGGGTGCATTAACAATTGCATGTTGTTGTGATAGATTTTGTGCTATATATGCATGATATTTTGATATATTCTTTGATAATATAGAAGATACATGATAGGGTATTAGATTTTGTAATTTTTTGTTTGGATGGACACAAAATTTGGGTCTCTGAGGTGTTACAGGCCCTCTTAGATCAGAATTTGGGGGATCATATCTAACATTAAGTGAATTCTGCTATGATATGACAAGAATAAAATTCCAAGATTTGATTAGCATGGATTATGGGCCCTAAAGATCAAAATTTGGTAGTTTAATGATTTTTTCAGTGTTAGATGGGTTCTAGAGTAGTTTCTGAGGCTTAGTGTCTAGAAAATCCCAGAATACACTGTGTGTGATGATGAATACAAGCCATGTATCCTTCTGTTTGGGAAGGAAATCTTTTTTCTTAAGTACACGTCGTGTACTATATTTACACTCTTTGTAATTCTTGACAATTTGACTGACTGAATGGGAAAAGACATAGGCTTGGGAATTGTTTGGTGAAACATGACGTGTGCTAGGAGTACACACTGTGTTATAGAGACTATGTATCTAGCCATGTGATTAACGACATGGGTTGGTTAAATCCTTATAGTACATGCCATGACTGGAATAAACACACTGTGTTGTATGGACAATGTATCTGGCTGTGTGACCAACAACACTAATGGATGAATCTTAAGTGGTACACACTGTGTGTATAGTGAACACGCCGTGTTGTGTTACCCAGATGATAACCATGTGATTTAGCCATATAGAGGAACTTGGGTAGCGAGGAAATAATTTGAGTACCTAACATGTCATAGGAAGAACACTCCATGTGAGGTGGTTTTACATGACTAATGATGGAAGAAGAACACACCCATTTAAATACTTAAGGGGACACATTGTGTCTGGGTCATACATGTTGTGCATCCATGTTTAGAAAAACATGAATTTTTTCTTTCTATAGTTCCTTCTTGAACTTCCAAGTTTCAGTTCTTGATAATATTTATCTAAGGTGCGCGCTTCACCACACAGAGTCATGAAACCAAGAAATCCTCCGGTTGTATTCCAGATTCAGGTAAACAATCAGACACCAGACATGGTAGATCAGGGACTACCAAGAGATACTCTCATCGTGCCCATTATGTTACCAACTATCATTCCAGATACATGTTCCAATGGACAGTTTCGAGAAATTTTTATGTGGTTCATGTAGACCTTCTGGGGAGCACCAAATACTGCCCTATCTATAACTACCCCTACATTACATACATTTTTAATACTTCAGAATTGATGTATATTTATTACAACATATAACATAACCAAGACAAGACCATATAGGTATAATTTCTTTAGAAACTGAGTAACATAAACAACTGGTTCATAAAGCATCTATGTTGCCTCCCGTTTATTCGATCATGTCTAGAATCATTTTTAGAATATCATATTTAATACCCTTCTTCATGACCTTGGTTAATGAAACATAAAAAAGGGTGATATCAAATTCTCATTAAGGGTAAACAAATAAAATTTCAATCATATCATGTTCTTAAGATCACAATGTTTGAAAATCTTATCCTGTATAAGAGGTCATAATATTATGTCATGGGATAAATCATAGAACTGTAATATAATCCCAAAAAAATAAGAAAATAAGACATGAAACCTTTTGGAATACACACATAAGCATAGAATATCATTTCATATTAGTTAAGGCTCATCGCCTGGACCATCATAGCGGACAAAGTCCATTAATGATCCGAGTTCACTCCTCATTCTAGCACTGTAATACTGAACTAGATTTACTTGTCGTTCCAGCAATGTCTATCTCATGAGATAAAAATATTTACCCAATACATTGGAGAGAGATATAGGTCCCACCCATCTCATAATTAAACCATTATTATGTGTGCCAAAAAATCATAAATCATACATCATAGCATAACCCATGTAATAGAATTTGATTCTTAAACAACATGCAATCATAACATAATCCATATAAGAAAAAAGGACTTCATAAAAATAATTCCATCGTAAAATAATCAAATCAATGTAATAATAGGGATATAAACATAACCCTATATCATCTTAGATGGAAAATAGTTTTGGTAAAACAATTGGACTTAGTTATTGAGAAAAAAATCTTTTCTTCTTCAAAAACATTTTCTGTTCTTAACATGTCATGAAATATTAAAGTAAAATAAGTTAATTGAAAATAAAATTGAAATCTTATAAAGGAAGCTTCATGGAAATTATGTTCTCTGAAAGCATACCAAAATCCATTCATGCTGAATAAGGTAAAAAAAATCTTCCCATATTATGGCCGGAAAAGCCGAAAAGTTTCTCATACTGAAAAAGAAAAAAGATTCCTTTTATATATTTTAATAAAAATTCACCAATTGTTAAAATTGGATTTAAAAAATTTTATGAGGATATAAATAATATGACATATTGAGGAAGCATGGATGTGGATGATAAATATTCCCCAGTAAAGACTGATGTAAAAACAATCTCGGGTAAAAATGGGATTTTGAAATATTCCCTTACCTTTGTTCCGATATGGTTGGTACATATCTGAACCTCCTATATAATGATTTAAATAAAGTCATTGAATTATTCTATAATCATATTCATTATTATGTTATCATATATGGTCATATTCTTATCTTTTTATTAGTAACATTCCATTGTTACTCGTTATTCGGGTGTTAAGTGCTTTATGTTGTTATACATGTTTTGTCGAATAAATTCTTATTAAAAATTTTAGGTTATAGATATATCATTTATAGAATGGTATAAGTATAATATATACCATATTTATTCATTAAATTCATTTATATAATCATTATTCAATGAAGATCATGTAGAATGAATCACATCACATCGTGGAGACGGTAGGCCATACGTACGCACGAGCGATGATATCATTCCCATGATTGTGAAATTGTTTTGGATTGTATGGTGTATAATCTTTCAAAATAAATACCACTTTACAATAATCATATATAGTTATTTCTTCCATCATTATACCCATCCATGCATGTTGGTTATGAAAAACAGAATACACCACGATGTGGAGACCGGTAGGCCGTAAGTACGCACGCGTGGTGATTTCATTTTTTTATAGGATGGATAGAAGATTGAATATGGTTGTTTCATATTCATAATAATATATCAGTATATAAGTGATATTGTAAAAATGAAACAACTCATATAGAGGAAGTAGAAGAAGAAAGAAGTTTGAAAGAATCGGTAAAGGATGTTACCTCTTCTTTGACGTGCCTCTTCTAAACCTTCTCTTAGGGCACTAAAGATAGACTTTTAAGAAGACCAGGACCTCTAGTATGTTTCTAGGTAGGATTTAATGAGAAATGGGTAGGGTTTTTCTGAGTTTGAAAGCTCAAAAAATGAGTGAAAGGAAGAGGAAAAGAGGTTCCCTTATATAGTAGAGGAGAGATGTACTTTGGGAATCCTAAAAAATATTAATTTTTAATAAACTAAAACCCCACATAAAAACTGCGAATTTGACTCAAATTTGAATATGAGATAATATATGGTTGTAATATGATCAAAAAATCAAATGTAGACATGTTTTGATTTTATTTGAAACCTTATCATTTTGATTTATCCTTATTTAGTCTATTTAATGTTATTTGTGGTAATGATGTTATAAATTTTAAATGGTTATAAATATTTACATATGTGTTGTTAATTGTACATGATTTGACACTTTATGACATTTTAGACCATATAAATTTTAATTTGTAATTTTTAAATATTTCTGTGATTTTTAAACAATTTAATTATATGTTATATTCATAAAATATCTATAGTGTCAATTTTGACATAATTCATTTTCTTGAATTTAAATAAAATCCACATAGAATATATTTTTGAAAAAAATATTTAATATATTTATAAAAGGTAATATTCATCTAAAAAATTCGTGGATCACATTAATTAGCTCATTTAATATTTATTTTAATATTTTTAAAACCATTTATTTCATATTTCTCTTAATAAAATAATTACTACATAATTTTTATATAATTATTTAATATACTTATTTATTGCATAAAATTAAAAGTAAAATACACTGATGAAGATAAATCTAATATATTTCATAATAATACTTTTAGTTGAATTTATCTTCTAAAAAACGAACTTCTAAAATGTTATCTTTATTAAAGTATGAAGGTGACAACTTTGACATCATTTAAAATAAAATAATATAAATTTCATATTTTGTTTTATAAGTCTCCAAATGGTTCACAAGTCAACTATTGGATTATTAAGGTATAGATATACTCTACCAATAAGTTTTGGTCTGGTTTTTGTGTATTTGTATGGGTATTAATATTTTAATAAAAACTATATTATTGATTCTTCATTAAATAAATAATTTTTTCATCATTAATGTATTAGCTATTAAGGTAATTGGATATTTCATAAACATTACAAATAAATTACCATAAAGAAGAGAAAAAATTTAGATTTGAAATGATTATTTATAATAGTATTTATACTATGTATATCCTTACATTAAAAATACTTTAATTATTAAATTTTGAGTGAGACATATTTCACTTTCTTTAAATAAAATTAATTAAAGGTATTAATCACATCCAAGTGGGTTCCAATTGATTCCATTTCTACCCAATTATTATTTAGGGAAACATATAATCATCCAATTATATTAAGACAAGTGTTAGGGTAATTTTATAATATTATATTTACCCATAATTACTGGATTTACCTTTAACTATGGTAAATAAAAGTTACCATAGTTACTATTCATTATGCGTAAAAATAAAAATTACCCTATTAAGATAATCTGAACCTACTTATTCAAAATATGGAATCCATTTTTCCAAATTCAATACATATAAGTGGTAGTATTTTATTTAAAATTTCTCCCGCTATTGAGAAAACATGTTTTAAAAGTTAAAACATTGCAAAAGATTGAAATGTTTTTACCTATGAATTCAACGTAAAATTAATGATAATGACATAAATTCTATTAAATGGTAACACCATATTCTATTTTTACTTTAAATTTTTAAATTTTATAATTTATCCATATAAATCAACTCGATGAAAAAAGTTGTTTTTAATTAAAATTTAGCGTATTTTTTACTATTGATAAAATTATGATGTTTATCAAAAAAAATATCAAAATATTTACCAAATAACATTTTTATATTCCTCTTCCAAATAAATGGTTTACATTGTAATATTAAAATTATTAATTTTTCTAAAAGGGTTTTATATTAAACTGCAGAAAAAAATTCTTTTAATATCACTTTGATGAATACCAAAAATACTATTTTAATAACATACATATCCTATTAATTTCATTCACTAAAAAAATAAATATGACAAATAATTAATTTAAATTTGTCATAGATTTTGGTAAAATTCAGTTATATTTATTACCACTAACATAATGGCTAGGTTATAATGGTAACTTTATATTAAGGGCATCTCAAAGTTTGTTTAAACTCACAATTTCATGAAAAACAAGCTACTCAAAAAATTATTTAAATATTTCATAAAACACATGGGTATTACACTGTCTAAGGCAGAGTTGTCACGAGTTTTTTAGATGCAACATCCTCCAGCTTTTTAGGGGATGGATGACCTCCGACTATAGAATCATGGTTAGAAGACATGCTATTTATCTTCGATCATCACGAGATTCCCCTAGAGAGGAGGGTGAAGCACACTATATACATTCTTCCAAATTACACCAAGAGATGGTGGGATGTTATATCACAGGTGGAATCCCAGAAAAATATATCTTGGGATGAGTTACAACACACCTTCTATGAATAATTCTACCCAAATACTTTGAGGGTCGACTGATCCTGAGAGTTCATGAGTTTAGAGTAGGGTACACTCTCAGTCATGGTGTATTCTTTTTTCTTCATAGAGATGTTGTGCTTGACACCCAATCTAGGAGGTGATGAGATATTTCTGGAAACAAATGTTTGAGTATGGTCTTAGGAATGACATCATATCTTATGTGAATATATTCAGGTTGATATCAGTAACTACTATTGTCAAGTAGTCGCTGATCATATAGCGTGATATGAGGGATTCTGAAGATGTGGGGCTTGGTGATTCAACATCCAGAGTTGTTACCCTTTTTAATGAAAATTTGAAGTGATTTAAGGATTCTATACATGAATATCTGAGTAGGCATGATACTATTTCATGTTTCCAGGTGGTATACTACCAGTGCGGGAAGATCGGGCATACGAGGGCACATTTCCCAAGAGTCCCAGTTTAGTGTAGATCTTCTAGCAAGATGGGTCATATTAAATGCTTATACCATTTTTTCTCACCAGAAGCAGTTGATAGGGTTTCTGTTTTAACTCCTCATACCGGAGTGGGTCCACTAGTCCCACATTTTATTGGGGGCTAAATTTCTTTAGGTCATTGAGGCTGAGGTGAAGGTCATGGACACAGTGGTCTGATACAAGGTTTTCAACAGATGTAGGGTGGAACCGCTTAGGTATCTTAGACAGCTTCACATGGTCGTGGCATAGGTCAGGATTTTGCACTGGAGAAAACCTAGAAAGAGAATCATTTTTAGTTTATATAGTTTTTGATATAGGGGATTCCCATATTTTCATATATGTTGCTATTATGGAGATCCTTGGGCTCTGTATCATTGATATTGAGTATTTCATAATACTAGACACTCCATTGGGACTTAGAATTGCTGGTGTCCATCAGTGTATGTAGTGCCTTCCTGAGGTTGGTGGGTGTCTCTTCTTATGGGTCCTTTATTTCATAGTGATAAGGGAATATAAAGTCATTCTCAGAATGGGATGGTTAGTTCCCTTTCAGGATGTTGTCGACTACTATCACCGTAGGGTTAGTATCATGTCACAAGAGGGTGTATTGTTTTTCCCTGAGGGAAAATGGGATTTCTAGGTGAGCAGAGCTAGACTTGATCCTCATGGATTGGGAGGAGTTACAACCAAAATTTCTAGTTTGTATCTGGAAGACTAGGGGACTTTATATATGAACTTTCCTCCAGTGGTGGATTGTTTAATGGATGTCTTTATAGATTAATTTTCAAGTTTTCCTCTCGAGAGAGAGGTTGATTTCTCTATTGAGCTTGTTCCAAGAGTTGCAGAGGTGTCTATTCCTACTTATAGGATGGCTAGACTAGAGTTACAAGAGCTTAAGAAGTAGTTATAGGAGTTACATGGAAAGGGTTTCATCTGACTCAGTGCTACTCCATGAGGTCCGCTAGCCCAGTTTGCGAAGAAGGTGGAAGGTAACCTCAGAAATTGTGAGGATTATTAGAAGCTGAACTAGTTGACTGTCAAGAACTGATATCCATTTCCGAAGATTGATGAAGTATTTGATCATCTTCGAGGTTCCTGGGAGTTCTTGATGATAGAATTGAGATCCAGTTATCATCATTTGCGCGTTAGACAAACAAATATAACTTTTATAGCCTTTTAGAAAAGGTATGGTCTATACGACTATGTGGTCATGCCGTTCAGTCTCATGAATGCACCAATAGTTATTATGGAACTGATTAACCAGGTGATCCATCCATACATTGAATCCATTATGTTGGTTTTCATGGATGATATCTTGGTGTAATCTCACAATCTATACGACCATGCTACCCATCTTGATATCATTTTGAGTATACTGAGAGGGAATACATTATATACTAAGCTGTCAAAATGTCATTTTTTAATGGACCAGATTCATTTCTTGGGTTATGTTATCTCAGAGACATGAGTATCGATAAACCCAGAGAAAGCGAGAACGATAGTTTCCTTGGAGAATATGAGAAACGTCTTTGAGGTATGCAGTTTCCTAGGAATGGATGGTTACTAAATAAGTTTTATACATGACTTTTGATTCTAATATGTTCCATTGACGTGCCTGACTAAGATGGGTGTGATTTACTTGTGGACAGATTCATACGATTTAGCTTAACATGAGATGAAAGGGAGGCTGAATTCAACACCAATACTCGTGTTTTAAGATCTAGAAAATGTTTATATTGTTTACTATGATGGATCCTGTATCGAGATGGGAGCAATAACTATTCAAGGGGAAGGTGTCGTTGCATACAAGTCTTTGAAGTTGAGGCCACATGAAGGAATTACCCGATGCATGATCTCATGTTGGCTATATTTGTTCATACCTTGCATTTTTGTAGACATTACCTTATGGGAGATCATTTTGTGGTGTACAATGACCACAAAAGTCTCAATTATATCTTTACATAGTGTGACCTAAACTTTAGACATCGAAGGTGGGTTGAGTACCTTCAATCCTTTGACATTGAGTTTTTCTACATGCCTGTGAAAGGCAACACAGTGGCTGAGGTGCATTGAGCAGGAGGACCCAAATAAAAGAAGTTTAGGAGGCCATCAGTGAGTGGAAGCTTGGGGCTATATTATCTGAGATTCATTTGGTTGTGCATGATAGACAAGGGAAAATGTTTCTTTGTAACGTAGTTGTTATCTCTACTCTACTTGATCATGTATGAATAAGGAAACTATCAAATTCAGATGGCCTAGTCAACGGGAGAGTTTGTCACGCGAGGACTCTACTACAGGATGAACCATAGGTGTGGATGATATATTGGGCTTTCGTGGATGTGTATGGGTATCAGTAGACATACATGAGTATTTGATGATAGATTTTCATTCCTCAGCATGGATATCTCATCCTAGTGTCACCATGATGTATTGAGATCTACACCGTTAGTTTTGGTGTCCAGGTATGAAGAGGGATTTTGCAAGTTTTGTTAAGAGATGTTACACCTATCAGCAGGTGAAGGCAGAGTATAAGTGACCAACATGGCTTTTACAACAATTAATCAATCCTAAGTGAAAGTGAAATGATTTCATGATAGAATTCGTTATATGTTTACCGAGGCCTCGTAGAGGGAATGCTATAGTTCGAGCTGTCATTGACAGACTCACAAAGGTTTAACACTTTTTACAGATCACATAGACCTTTAGTGTTAATGAACTGAAAAGGTTGCACATCTGAGAGATTTTACGATCACATGGGGTTCTTATCCATCATTTGAAATTGGGATTCCCGTTTTACTTCACAAGTTTGGTAGGGACTACATAGAGATTTGGGTACATAAGTACTTTTGGGTACATAATTCCATCCGCAGACAAATGGCTAGTCTAAGTGAACAATTAAGGTGTCAAAGGACATTCTTCGAGCATGCGTCAGAGATTTTGGAGGCTCTTGGGAGAAGCAAATACTTTTGGAGGATTCTTCCTAAAATAATAGTTTTCATGAAACTATTCATATGTCACCTTAGGATGCTTTGTATGGTAGGCCTTGTTTATCACATTTATGTTGGCTGGAGACAAAAGAGAAAACTATTTGGGGAACTCGTCCTTTCTAGGAGACCACAAAGAAGGTAGATTTGATTCAAAAGAGTATGAATACTGCACAATCATGAAAAAAGTCTTATGCCGATCGAAGAAGATGACCTATGGAGTTCGAGGATAGAGATCAAGTTTTCTATGTGTCACACCGAGGATGTGACATAGGAGGATTACAAGACTACGAAAGCATACACCTAGATACTTCATGACTATTGTGGTTTTAGAGAGATTTAGGCCAGTTTCCTATCAATTTTAGTTACCTTAGAGGTACCGGGCTATGCATGATGTCTTCCATGTTTCTTAGCTGTGACGTTACTTCTCAGCCACGTCTCATGTTTTTAACCTTGAAGTGGTTGAGTTGAAGGTGGATGAATTATTTGAGGAGCATCCAATCTATATTATTGATCGAATCGACAAGGTTCTCTATGTTCATTATGTTCCATTGGTATGGGTACTAAGGTAGCATGGGTGAGTACAATATGAGACTTGTCAAAAGGATGCCAATGTGTGATCATAGTTTCTGGAGGTGTTTGAGGATTATTCTTCACCACCTTTTTAGGGAAATTCAGGGAACAATTTCTTTAAGAGGTAATGCTTGTAGGAACCCAGATCTTCTATTCTGGTATGGATATTGATTTTGGGTGTTTTTTAGAAAATTTATATTTCTTATAAAATTTATGAGTGCACACCATGTACATTGGAGTATGGGTTGTGTACTTGGGAGTACTCATCATGGACGTGGGATTACACACCGTGCACTCAGTTTCCACGGGTAGCCGTGTACTTGCTGTGTAACATCTAGTACAGGGCTGTGTGGGGTGACCTAGAGACAACCTAATGATGGGTCTAGTTCAGGCATGCAAACAACGTGTACATTTAATAAACACACCGTGTGATTTTATTTTTTTGAGAGGTCAGACTTGGGTCACGTATCATACCTAGAAATTTATTCTTCTAACCATGTATCGTCTAAGAGTGACCATGGTAGAATATTCTTCTGGGATCCCCTGAACTGTTGTCCATTCTCCGAATCAAGCACTGTTGATTGGGTTAGAATCTCCTCGGTGAGTTCATCGTTCTCCTAGAGCCTGTCCTATTGTTTGTCATCTTTTGTGGGTTATTCATTGTTGATTGTTTTTGATGTTTTTGTAGATATAATACATTATAGGTCCATTCGAAGGTTGAGGCTCAACTATATCAATCGTACATTCTCAATGTAGGTGGTTTGTTCATTTCCGTATTTTTCCTCGGATTATATATGCGAAAAGATCCAAATACCATAGTTTAGGGTATTGCGTGTTTTGGATATTTAACCCATTGGTGCCTGCTGTAGATTTTTTTCTTGAGAAAGGGTTTTTTATTATAGATAATGTATTACCTTTCTTATGGATGTGTTTTAACATGTTTGTTTGACATTGTCCATTTGGTCGAGAACCACCTGTTTGGCTTCTTGGTTTTTCAATGTTTACTGTTGTTAGGATGTAGTTGATATTATATGACATGATTGTGATATGAATTATAGATTCTTAGCCTTTTATTAGTTGATATTAATTTGGCTTCTAGAAATAGTATGTGCATGATTTTATTACACATTGATGTGAGAACATAGTGTATTTAGACCATAGGGGGAATTGTCATTGAGGGCTTCTCCAGAGAGACTGTTATACTTTTCCCATTGTGAGACCATAGGGGAGATGAATGATGAGTTCTCCCGCATATTTTCTATAGTATACTGTTATGATAACACATGGGGAATGTATGTGGATTAATTCTTCATAAAGTCTAAAATATACCATTAAAATACTATAAGGGGAATTGACGTTGAGTGCTTCCTCAGAGAGTCATTATCTTAGTGAAACATGAGGGGTTAGACTGTGAGAACACTACCAGAGGGTTTAGTGTGATTGATTGGGTAATTAATTAATAAATGAAAATAATTGTGATTTGAATTGAAGGATTGTCTACTTTTGTGTAATTCCTTGTATATTAATTAATTTTTCATAATACATGCTATATATATTCACTAACAGCTAGGCACAGATCTTTGGGTGTTTTACTACTGGGATTCTTATGAAACCCTGTTTGGGTCATGCTTTTGGGCCAAAACATATTATATAGTTGCATGTATATATAAGGTAAATCACCCTTCTTTATTAGGTACTTGATTATTGTAAAGATAGAGATCATGGGACCAAGCTGAGGCTTGCGATGGTGCTGGAGTTTACTTCTTTTTTTCATACATAGATTTAGAACTCTATTTCTAGCCTAGTAACTTATTTGGATGCTTTCCTAGACATATGTGACATGCATCATCAATATATGTGTTCTAGTTGTTTATTTACTTTCATTATTACATTTTTTACTTATTGTATTGTATTATAGCTTCCATTGTTATATATTATTGTTATTCTATTGCGGTTATTTTCCAATGAGGGAATATTTTCCCCACAATCACACCGAAGTCCCTCGCTATTAGTCGGTAGCCTCTAGAATTTGGGGAAATGCACTTGAGGCCATGTGACCAACCGTGTACAGGGCACATTTGGGCAGCACCCAGAACCGATAGGTTATATAGATAGTCTTTCAATGGATGAATTTTATGTTCTTCAACTTCCACCACATTGATGATATAATCAAACTAAATTATCAATAATAATTACATACAATTTCATTATTTATCTTCTTATTTTTCTAATTTTAGAGTCTGTAACACTATTTAGAAATACCTCTTGTACCCTATATATATTATTTTTAATTATATATAAAATATTGATTTATTTTCTCTATCATTGGTTTCTGATTCCAGGTTCTAATGTTCAAAACATTCAGTTTTTAAGTCATGGAATCAAAATTTAGGGTTGTCATAGGCTTGTCACTCGCCATATAAAATTCAGTGTTTTTTGTTATCACTAAACTATAAAATTATCATGTCATTGGGTTATGATCCCCCTTAAAAAATTAAATAGTTTGTATGTATATATCGCTTAGTAGATTTGTATAAGAGTGGGGTAGACCCACATGGGACTGGACTACTATAAAACAATATTTTCATTTTTATTAATTCTAATAATAATTTTCTATAATAATTATCCTTGATAATAAATTTAAGAAATAAATATATTTGATTAAATTTTCAATCTTGTCTATCTTCCATTACCCTTTCTGACCTAACATTTGTTTAAACTACACCTATTTCTTCTTTAATGGTTATGGACGTTTTAACATTTTATATTTCGATTTCCTCACTTATTGATTGAGAAAATATAATTAATGACATTTATATGTGATACTGACATTTTATTTTCTTTTAGATTGGGTATCTTTATCTTCCACATCCATGTCTTCTAATTTTTTTCCAAAAAAATATTTTATAAATTTAAATTAAATAGAACATTTATTTTACATTACATTTTACGATTTTCAAGGGTTTTTATATAAAATTTAATAATTTTTATAAAATGGGACACATTTGACTATATTTTTTTGATATTTTGCGAAATTAATGTTTATTTTTAATTTATATGACATGAACGAATTTTTCCACCATCATGTTCGCTAACATACATAATGTTTTTTTATATGTTACAACAGTTATTTTGAAATATATAGATTTTCAAATTATTTTTGGAATTGTTAGTTTTTAAGTGTCATTTTCAAAGTGAAGAATTTATTTTCAAATACAATGGTTTAATGATATTTTATTGGTTATTCTATTCATTAATGTTAATGTTACTTTTTTTTTATTTTCTAATGTATATATTTTTTAATGATACCAACCTAATTCATTTTTAGGATGAATTAAGATTATTTTAAAGAAATAGTTATTGAAATTTTTTATTTTCCATAGTTTTATAATGTTTCAAAGAGATTATTATGTAACTCATTTCTTTTAAATTTTTTATTAATATATCAAATAGGTTTGTTTGGAAAGTGTTTCATTTACATGGGTTTATCATGATCTGGGGAGACTTTTTTTGAACCAATTTTTTAGTCAAAGGTTATAAAAATTATAAAGATATTTTTATGGATCCTATTTCATTCAAAAATATTAATAATTCTTCAATGATATTGAAAATAATCCATTTTTTCCATAGTTTAATGAATATATAAAAAGAATAATGATTTTTTGTATTTTTTTTATAATGAATTGAATGACATATGTTTTTTTCATATGGTTCATGGATATTTCATATTATGGGTTCACTCAGATTGCACCAGGTGAGCTTGATAGAGATTATATAATGCGTCCACCGAGATAACATCGGGTGATCCCAATATTGCTTATATGATACGTATTCCCAGATATTTCTCCAATACATTTTTAATGGTTATATTATCTTAAGAATTATATTGTATGTTTGTCGTCTTGTTATTTCAATTGTAATGGTTTTATAACAATGATTTTATAATATACCAATACGTTTTATCTAAGCATTATATCTGTTTAAAATGTATATTTTGTTCAAGATTAATATCATATGTGGTGTGATTATTGATTCATATAAATATTTTCTTTTTTAAAGAATTATAGCATGTTTCAATTTTTGAGTACCTATTAATTATTGTGTATGATTTTTCATATGAAAAACTCAGGTACTTTGATTTTTCTTTCATACCCTTATTCTCTCCTTATACTCCCAGATGTCATTCAATTGTTAATGATTATTTTTACCCTTATAGATTATTTGACCAAAACTTGCTTCTGATTTCTTTCCTAGGTTATTAAGATTAAGGTTGACTGAATTATGTCTAGAAGGTATTTTATATGGAAAATTAGGATGGATTATTGTTAAATATGTAAATATTTGTTTGGTGGGAAAAATTATCATTTTAATACATGGGTATTATTTAAGTAAGAGTTAGTCATAATTAGCTAAACCTAAAAAAACCTCAATCATGTTATTGAATCCAAGTTTTATTTATCATGTTATATGTTTTCAAACTAAAAAAATTGGGTCACCTTCATTGGTATCAATTCAAGGAAGGTATGTTTATTATTTCTACAACAGATTCAGGAGTTTATATAACAAGATGTAACTATTGGAACCATAAGAAAGGTTTAGAAAAATAATAATATCAGCATATCTTCAAGTGATGTTATCTTAAGAGTTATAAATAAAATCATTGGTATATAATATTAATGTTTGTTATAAGGTTAATTTTATAGAAATCCCCATTTTAGGTTTTAGGTGATGAGATCTTAAATAGATTATTGAAACATTTGTAGATGTGTGATTGGGTTACTATATCTACATGGAATCAGTTTAATGTGATATATTCCTTTCTATTCATTTGATATAATCTTTAATGAATTGATAAACCTTACAGTTTATATGATTATTGAAATGATGATAAATATGAGAAGATATGTTTTATCATATAGATAACCAAAATATTGAAATATGACTTAGTGAATATGTACTTAATGGTATTTAAAATGGATATCAATATATTATTGTGCATGAATTTTCAATGGTATTACATAAAATTTTAGGGTAGAAATACTTTAATAACACAATTATTAACATTACATGAGAAATATGGTTAATTATTTATTCAATACTTTAGTTTTAACATTGTATAATACTATTTAATATTGGTAATTAATGTAACATATGAAGTTTTATTCATTTTAGTGATTATCATACCATGTTATAACCATTTTATATTATTTGATTTCTACATACAAGAGGAATTCCTTATGGTCACTTTTATGATTTTGTGGTTATTAATATTCTATGGATCAATAAGTTGTTTCAAATCAATGATCTATATCACTCTATATAATTATTTGAATAGTAAATTTTATTTCATGTCTAAATATTTAAATCCCACCTATTTTCTGTTATATGAATGTTTATTTATCTATTATTCTTATTTACCATTCTACTTCATTTTCTCACTTATGGGGAGAGTTTTTATTAAACCTTTTTAATATATAAGTTTGAAAAAAATGGTAAATTCAAATTCACAACCATTGATTTAAGTGAAAAATATTAAATTTTGAGGATAAAATATATAAATAGGGTTAGAATGTAAAAAACCAACATTTTAGAAAATAAAACATTGTTTGTAAGTATTTTTTACATGGAACACCTTGATTAAAGGACCCACGATATATATAACTGTTATAATCATGAAATTAAATTGGATGGTATTAATAGTGTTAAATACTATTATATATATATATATATATATATATTTCTACAAAATATAAATTAATTTTTAATTTTTAGTATTCAATAAATCCATTTTTATTAATGTAATTTTATTATTCAAAAAATATTTTTCTTAAAAAATTTAAATGATTTTAATGAAAAAATTTTATAATTAATAATTGGAACACATAGAATATTTAATAGATAAAAATAAACTAATTTTATAAATATGAATTTAAAAAATTTTCTTTTTATTATGTTTTGTAATTTTATTGAAAATAATTATTTTTTGTGAATAGTGAAAACATGATTTTAGTAAAATATTCTATCCTTTTCAAAATATTAATCAATTTAAAATTCCTAATATGTTTCGAATATGATAAATATTAATATATGAATTATTTCAATTACATAATCCACTTAATTCAATTTTAATCAACTTTAAATTTTATTTTATTATGTTTTTTTCATTAAGATTAAAAATGAAACTTTTATGAAATCAATTTTGATGTGCATAATGTCTATCATTTATAATTAATTTGAAATAAATAATTTTGAATTAATTATATAAAATTAATGGACTATATATCAATGAATATAAATACATATTTATATAATATCTAATATTATTAATATATTTAATGAAAAATCGTCTTTTCCATTAAAAAAGACATATCTTGAAAACCTACTTTTTCACCGTGGATACTGGATGAATTTTAAATAAAATTTTATTAGATATGTGAATTTATTTTTGGTAAAATGGAAAAAGTTTATGTATTCCACATAATTTATATTTTCTATTATGTTGAAGTTAATTTTTTATTATAATGAATAGTGAATACAATAAAAATTATTTACCAGGGTTAATGTAAAAATGGGTTTCTATAGTGTAAAACTGAAAATATAACTCATAAAATGATCTAAATAGTCATCTAAAATTTATATTATATACATATATAGACCAGTTAATGTCTTTTTATCTATAATAAACAAATTTATACGCTTTTGAAATGTGAAAAAGTGGGTTAAACATTTTCTTTTAAAAAATAATAGTGTGCCACTCACCCCACTTATAAAATGTCACCCATTACCCTTTGTTCATCTAATGGTAAAACTATTTAGGATCATTCAAGACCCAAAAAAAATAAATTCCAAACTCCCATAACCTAAAAATAAATTTCTTTTTTTGAATTTAATGCATTATATAAATAATATAGATATAATATTAAGTTGTGTTTTGATAATTGGTAAAACACCTAACAATGTGTTTTTTTATTTATACTTATACCAAACATAAAATATTATTCATTCATGATTATATAATAAAATATTATCTCCCAGATAGTATGATTTTATTATTTTCATGTAATTACTTATATCCATATTCTCTTCCCTCAAATAAGAAACGATAGCATCACTCATGTGTATGGTGTACTACCGCCTCACAAACTCACGTGACAAACTTTCATCAACACCTATCATGGTGGGTATTATGATCAATATGAATTAAGTATATTTTACTAATGAAATAATTAATAATTTTGAGTAATTATATAATATATACCTTTTTTACATTCCATTACATAGAGGATATGATAATGCAGCTTGTGTGTATGGCGAACTAATGCATCGCGAAGCGATGTTATTCATTTTTCCCTCATGCTTTAAAGGGATGTTAATATGGACACAATTTTATAATAGATGTTATTTAAATGAAATAATAATGATATTCATGAAGTTTTTATCATTCCTAAAATATCACATATCATTTTATTTATTACCAATAAACTAATTGAAAAATGATAATGTCATTTGTCTATGTGTTGACATCCGCCTTAATGAAGCAATCTAGATCTCTTTTCACCTCCACACCACATGGATGATATATAAGTATGTTTAATTAAATAATATGATATATATGATATAATTATTAATATGGAAATATAATATTTTTCATATAGTAATTCCATAATGATCATTGAAAGATGAAACATTAGTCAAGTGTAGGTATGACCTATCAACACCATGATTGTAACGTATCCCAATATTTAACCACTTTTGATGATTTTTTTTCAAAATGTATATTTTATGAATAAATATGAAAATAATTTCATTGTTATTATTCTAAATATGTTGAAATAATGTCCACATTGACCATGTTCAACAAACTAATTCTGTTCTCAAATAATGAATTGGATGTCATCAAACTCCATGATATGGACTTAACTAATTAAATATTTTAATAAAAAATATAAAAAACAAAAAAATGATTTATGTATAAGAATTTCATCATTTAAAATAATTTTAAGAAATAATATTATGTATTTAAATAATTTTATTGGATTTAATGAATATATAATGAAAATATATGTATGAGGTCAGGGTTTCCCATATCATGTTTACTTCTATGAGACAAATACAATATTCAAGTCCTGTTTTTATTGTTCTATGTATATAAAATAAATTTTACATTTAATATCATGATTAAATCATATGATTTTATTTTTAAAATTGAATTATGTTTTCCATGTGTGTTTACATTACAGTTACTATGTTTTGAACAATTTTTCAATTCAATTTCCTTTCCTTTCTTTAAAAAACATCATCATTAGCGTAATTTGGATTTGGTTATGTGTAAATTGATATATAAATATAATTATTTCATTATTATTTATTTTTATTATTTATTTTTATTGTTTTTATATATCATATCTCTATTTATTAACTCTAAATTTAGTGGTATGATCTTTGTAATAGTTATTCATTCCAAATTCAATCCTTCCAGTAATATATTTATGATATACACTTATAATCATTTTAAGGTGTATATACTGATCATTTTCAATTTTATGTCATATATATTCTTATTTTCATGATATGTATAATTTTAGTTTATTTTATTTTTTCATGGGAATTATGATTGAGGAATTTCTAATGTGGTAAAAACATTATAGTATAATCTCATTTCCTAGTGGATTATATATTTTTATGATTATTTTCAACAAAATAATGTATTATTACCTTATATAACAACATATTACTGTTATAAATTGGTTCAAAATATAGTTAACATTAATTATTTCCATACACTTCTTTATTTACTGAATAAATATCATGATATTCACTTCTATGTGATATTGATTTTGAAATTTCTAGACCAGGTGTCTTTCTCTTCAATATTCATGTTTTATTAATTGTTTTAAATAATTTTCCTTTATAAAAATAAATTGTTTCTTAAGTCCATTTTCCATGATATTTTAACATCTTTTAAAATTTTTTAAAATAAAAAATCATAATAATTTCCAATTGGGTATCTTTTGAATCCATTTTTCCATATTTTTTGAAAAGAAATTAACTTTTTAACATTTATGAAATGAATATTTTTTCCAACATCATTTCAATAACCCCCCTTGATGTTTAATTTATATAGTAAAAAATTTTATTTCAATGAATATTATTTTCAAAATATATTCATATTTTCTAGTTTTTAATTTTTCATTTTCAAAATGAAAATTTTATTTTCCGAAAAAATGTTTTTAGTTATCATTTAATGGAATTTTCATTAACCAATGATAACAAAACATGTTTTTACTTAAGATAAAAAGTGGATTTTTTTTAATGATACCATCCTAATTAATTATATTAATATGTTAAGATTTTTTTCAAAGTGATTATTATGAATCCATTTGTTTTCTACATGTATATCGATTTTCAGAGAGATTGTTATGAAACCTGTTTCTTTTCCATTGGTTAATCGCATTTCAGTGAGAATTTTATGGAAACTATTTCTTTTAAAATCTATAATAATGATTAAAGTTGTGATTTTGGATTCCTTTTATTTAACATTTTAATTCATGTTTTAAATTTATTATTATCGATTCCATTAATTTTTCATGGGTTAATCTTGTTTTAAAGAGATTGAGCTAAATACCATTTCATTCTGTGGTTTAATAATGTAATAAAAGTAAAAATATTATATGTGTCATAAAATGGAATGTAGTCTATGTACTTCAAACATGGAATATAAATATTTTTATATGATCTGTGTGTCCAAATTAAACCCGTTGAACCAGATATACCTTAGATGATGTGTGCACCTAGATTGCATCAGGTGACCCTGATATAGCTTATATGAAGGGTGTTCCTAGATAGATCTATAATACATTGGGAAGTGAATATTTTGCCTAGAAAATTTTATATGATGTTTTACATATGCTTATTACAATTTCAAGGGTTCTGCAAGTGTCATATGATGATGATGTTATATGATATAATCATGTTTTATGTATTATTTTCATGGGTTTATAATATTTCATTGTTCAATATTTATATCACATGAATCATGATTATTAATTCTTTTGACTCTAATATTTTATAAATACATATTACATGTTTTAATATTTATGATCTAGGTATTTATGGGAATGAATATTATTATGTTATAATTACTCACATTTAGTATGTTATAATATCCTTATTGTCTTTTTATCCTCTTTAATGATAGTAATTTTTTAATTTGTATGCTTAGATTTAATGATCATGTTAGTTACCAATTATTTTATTTCATTTTCCATAGAATATAAATATTTAGGTTGAGTGAAATATTTCTATAAGGAAATTAGTATGGATGATGATGATAACGGAAATTAAAATAATAAAAGATGGGTTAACTGGGAATAATTCCTATTTATAATCATGGGTATTTTTTATATATGCATTTTTTTAATTTTCTAAAAATATAAACCAAAAATTTACACCCAAATGTTAGTGAATCTAATATTTTCATTATATATTGACACTTATGGATGAATAATTAGGGCCACCTTCATCGTTATCTTTTTTAGAAATTGTGGTTTAGGATTTTTTTGGACTAAATCCGGTAATGCAGGATCTATGATGTAAAAAAACCCATAATGATGAATTATTAAAATAAGATTTATATTTAATATATTAATAATTATTAATTTATATTAAAAAATTATTATTTTATTGATAGAGTTATTAAAATATGATACTTATATTAAAACACATATTTATTGAAAACCTTTTTTTCGTTGAATCAATCGAATAAATATTAAATAAAACTTCTCCATTTTTGTGAATTAAATTCAATAAAATATATTATATTTGTTTAATTAGAATAATTTATATTATCTAATATTTTTTTACTAATATTTGTTTCCAATATAAAGATTGAAAATAATAAAATTTAATTTCAATTATTAATGTGAAAAATTTAATTTATGAAACTGGATCTATGCTAATGGATCTATACCCATAGTTTAGAGAAACCATTTGTATATAACATCTACCCAAACCTATACCAATTTTTTTTTTAATTTTTTATATATCCTTGTTTATACCCAACTTTTCATAGGCTCCCCCCACATGTGATCCCTAGTTATCCTCCCCTCCTCTGATTAGTGTCCCTCCCTCTGATCCTCATCATAGAATCCCTCCCTCCCATCCTCGGTGACTTTGGAGTACCCAGGTCCCATTCATGTGACTTTTCACCAATCAGAATAGGTAATATTTATTTCCCTTCTTTTTATTTCTTCTATTATCTTCTCTAGAGGCCATGTTTCCATTTTCCCATAATGCCTCATGTAATTTTTTGGCATGTTATGATTATTCCATAGTTGAAAATTTTATTTTCTTGTGTAGAAAATGGATTCCATGAATTAAATGTTTATTATTTGATGTCATGAAATATGGACTTTTTTTGAAATGAAATATTTTTTTAATAATATATATAATTTTTTTCAAGGGAAATTATACCCTCTTGAATGGTATTTTTATGACTGGTTATTTTTAACATGTTAATTGTATGAGGTGTTTTTATACTAAATTAGCCTGGTTAGAAATGTTATGAAATATAAATAGATTATTATAAAATATTTTTCATGGTAATTATTATCCAAATAATGATACAGTGGTTTTTCAAAAAACATATATAGGCATTAATGTTTTTAAAATGATTATTTAAAGAATTTGATATTTCCTCATTATGGGGATTTATCCCATTAGTGGTTGGTTTTAAATTTTTTCAAAATATGAATGTTATTTAATTAAAACTGATTTATTTTGAATGGTCCTAGTTCATGAAGCCACACAACGGCTGCCCCGAACCCGGTTGGTCACATGACCTCAAGCGCATTTCCCAAGACGCAAGAGGCTACTGACTAGAAGCAAGGGCCTAGGTCTGATAATGGGGAAACTATGCCCTCACTTTTCAAAGTGTACCGTAGTGAAAATAGATATAAAAATACAAAAATGAAGTAGTAAATAATACCCAAATGAAATGGATAATAGTACGATAGTAAAATATAACAACCGTCATATAGGTAAGATGATGCATTATGTCTCTAATTCTTGGAAAATAGCCAAAACAGGATACACTGCAATGTAGAATAATCTAATACAAAGTACAAGTATAATAAAGGAAAAAAAACAATGTAGTAGGAACTTAGGAGCATCACAATCCTATGCTCAGTCCCACGCTCTCCTACTCCTCTAAAAAATTCATGTACCTATATAGGGACTCTTGACCTTATCAGCACCTGCATGAATATAATCTGTTTGGGCCCAAGACATGACCCAAACAGAGTGTGAGAAATAAATCCCAGTAGGCAACCACCAACGGCCTGTGCCCCACTATCAGTGAAATTTTGCAACAACAGTGTGCAATAATAAGATGTAGTGAAGTAGGCAGTACTCAAAAGTAACTATGTCTACCAGTTACATTTCCATTTTAATAAATATTTATCAATTCCAATATTTTGATTTAGCTTGGTAGGTACAACATAATAAATCACCACAGTGAATATACAAAGTAAATGTTATCCTCAGACCCGAAAATCTTTACCCTCAAGAAAAAAGAATCGAAACCCACAGGTGAATGCCTCCAAGCATAACGAATAATGTGCACATGCATATGAGATATTGCCCGATGGCATTGAAGGTACTACCCACAGGCATAAGAAACGTTACCCTCAGGCTAACAAACACATCACACTAGCTAAACACAACACTACCATCAGGATAAGCAATAAACCAAGCTGAGCCCAACACATAGAAAGAAATACATATAAGTTCCTCTTAAGAAAACTTTAAACATGTTTTAGATATGGAACACCCTCAGGTATCATGGCCAAATGGCTAAACAGGGGGAACGCTCCAACGGGGTTCCCTGGATCCAAGAAATGATCCAAAACAGTAGTTCATATTTAATCATTAGACATCCTAAGCAATTATATGTATCTAAACAAGAAAATCCTCATCTATACAACACCTCGAACATGGGTGAGTGGCACAACGGTACAAAAATTCTACTCGATAGCTGTAATAAAACACAAGACCACTTACCTTGATCTCCCCTGATCGATATGTGCGAACTAAACATCCTGAAACGACCAAGAACAATGTAGATTAGGGATAAAATATTTCCTGTTAATACTCAAATGACATCCTTTAGACGAATAATAGGCAAGAAAGACTCACGAAGAGGGAATAAATCACCTGTGTGGTTCAAACATGATCGACAGTGGAATAATCTGATTCCCGGTGTGCGGTCTGGAGCTCATCCAAGCTTCAACCTTCTCTCCTGAGCTCCAAATTAGCATTATGGCTCCTCTTCCAAATGAGAAGGCTACTTCCTATTTTAAGCGAAATTTCATGACTACATGGCCTGTACATTGAAAGTACATGGCATGTAATTTCCTTTTTAACTATTCCTCTTCCGACTACTTTTCACCACCACCATGTTCATCTGTCAACTGATTACACGGTGTGTAATACTAAGTACCCATAGTGTAGGTAGTTATTACATCCTGAATCACCGAAAAGTCTACACGCCCTGTGTTTTCATCCCACGTGACCAAAGTACACGACATGTATATGGAAGTAAATGGCGTGTAGTTTTTTTTTACCGACAAAACTACACGTCGTGCCTTCTCATCTCCCATAGCCAAAGTACACAACGTGTGCACAAAAGTATATGGAGTGCACCCATAAATTTGTGATTTTCCCCATTTTCATTATTTTCTAAAAAAACATAAGGACATGGGAAAATAATAAAGTCGTACCTCAAGAATAAGAACCGGGTTCTTATAAAATTCCCCCTTTAAAGAAATTCATCCCAGAATTTCCCTTTCAAGGGTGGTGAAGATAAATCCGTGAAAAATTCTAGAGATTGAGCACATACATCGATCTCATACTTCAAGGTTTCATCCTGCACTTGGCCATGTTGCCCTAGCACCTGTACGAGAGGAAATGACCGTCCTCAGAGAAACTTCATGCTCCTATCAATAATATGAATCAGATGCTGCTCAAAGGATGCATTGACTTGATGTTAAACCTCCTCAGGCTGAAAAATGTGTGAAGAGTCTGAGTGATAACAATGCAACTAAGATACATAGAGGACGTCGTCCATGGCTCTGTACCTTAGTGGTAACTGAAACTGATAGGAATCCAACCCGACTCTATCCAGAATCTCAAACAACCCCACATACCTCGGTGAAGGTTTACCCTGTCTCCTGATCTGCATGTGTCCCAACCTCAGTGAAACATACAAGAAAAACTGATCCCCAACCACGAACTCCAAGGGTCATCTACGGCGATCAGCATAAGATTTCTGATGAGACTGTGCAGTAGCCATCCGCTTCTGAATCAACTAGACCTCCTCCGAAGTCTCCTACACAAGACATGGCCCTAGTAAAGCTGCCTCACGTGCCTCCAACCAGCACAAAGGTGATCGTCATGGCCTACAATATAAATCCTTGTAAGGTGCATCTCAATAGTTTCCTAAAAACTATTATTATAAGAAAATTCGTCCAGGGGTATGTGCTTCTCCCAAGATCCCCCAAAGTCCTGGACGCATGCACACAACATGTCCTTAATCACCTTTATCGTATGCTCTCACTACATGGTAAGCTGTGCTTAGAAGCACCTGTGTACCTAGTGACCTCTAAGAACTCTGCTAGAAACGAGACGTAAAGCGGGAACCCCAATCTGAAACAATAGAATTAGGGACCCTATGTAGGCATACAACCTCTTGGATATACAACTTTTTGAGATCTTCAACACCGAAGGTCTCTTTGATCGGAAAAAAGTGATCTACATTTATAAGACTATCCATAACTACCCACACGACATCACTACCTCAAGGTGACCTCGGCAACCTGGTCACAAAATCCATCGTGACATAATCCCATTTACACTCCGGAATGGGTAACTGTTATAACAGTCTGGCTGGCCTCTGATGCTTTGCCTTCACCTGCAGACTGGTGGAACATCTTATAAAAAAACCATCTAATTCTCTTTTCATACCTGGCCACCAATACTGATGCCTCAAGTCACGGTATATTTTGGTAACTCTAGGATGCCCAGCCCAAGCTAAAGCATGAAACTCCCACATTAAGTCCTCGCGTATATCCCATGGAACCCACACTCATCCATGGATACATAGTACATAATCATTTCCTATCGTCCAACTGGGAGGAGGGTCCTCAATTTCCACTGACTCTTGTAGAACTAGGCCTTCCAAATCAGATAGTTATCCCATCCTCACTATATCCAGGAGGGTAGAAGTCACAGTTAAGGAAAAAAGATATGTTTGCCCCTGACTTTTGTGCACCTCCAAATGCATCTCAGAGAACAAAGACATGAGCTTCCACTCACCACTGGCCTATTACACTCTCTGTATCTGAGTCAACCTACTCAGTGCATCAGCTACTGCGTTCCCCTTACCAGGTGTATAGTCAAGCTCAAAGTCGAAGGACTGAATGTATTCAACCCACCTTCACTATCTCAGATTCAAGTCACACTGGGTAATGTTATATTTAAGATTTTTGTGGTCCATAAACACCACAAAATTTTCACCCAAGAGATAATGTCTCCAAAAGCGTATCACATGGACAAGTACAGCCAAATCGAGATCATGCATTGGGTAATTCCTCTCATGTGACTTCAACTGCCGAGACCCGTACGTGACTACTCGATCGTCCTGTATCAACACTGCTCCTATCCCAATACCTAATGCATCACAGTAAACTATATAGCTCTTCCCTTTATCTGGAAGTATCAGGACTGGTGGTGATGTCAACTTTCCCTTCAGCTCTTGAAAGTATGTTTCGCAAGCTTCCGACCAAACGAATTTCACACCCTTCTTAGTCAAACTCGTTAACAGTGCTGCTAAGTGGGAGAAGTCCTGTATAAAGTTCCAGTATTAACCAACCATCCCTAAGAAACTCTGTATTTCAACCACGTTCTTAGGATGCTCCTAGGAAACTACTGCTCTCACTTTCTCTAGGTCTACCGCAATTTCCACATCTAAGATGATATGACCCAAGAAGTGTATCTGGTCTATCTAAAAGTGGTACTTTGAGATCTTAACATATAGATAATGCTCTCTCAGTGTACACAAAACTATCTCAATATGGGTAGCATGGTCGTGTCGAGTGTGAGATTACACGAAGATATCGTCCACGAAGACTACCACAAAAGAATCAAAATATGGGTGGAACACCTGATTCATCAGAGCTATGAAAACTGCTGGCGCATTCGTGGGTCCAAACGGTTGGACCAAGTACTCGTATAGACCATATCTGCTCCAAAATGCTGTAAGTGGTATGTACGATGGTCTAACATGCTACAGGTGATATCCGGCTCTCATGTCAATCTTTGAGAACACTCATGATCCCATAAGTTGATCAAAAAGATCATCAATCCTTAGCAAGGGATACCAGTTCTGGAACGTCAATTGGTTTAGCTTCCGATAATCCACAAAAAGTCTGAGGGTATCATCCGCCTTCTTAGAAAACCAGAAAAGAAAACCCCAAGGAGAAGTGTTGGGTCAGATAAAAACCTTTCCCTACAACACCTCTAACTGCCTCTTGAGCTCCTGAAACTCTGGTGTATCTATCCTCTAACGAGAAATGGACACCGATGCTGCTCGTGGAACAAGATCAATAGATAATTACACATCTCGCTCGGGAGGAAGACCTGAAAAGTCGTCTGGGAAGACATCCCTTAAATGATCAACTGCTGGAGGGAAATATGTCTGACAAGTTCTCTAGTCATCCAGATATAAAATAACAACCTGTGGTGTCACTCCTCCTCATCCACAATACTCTGGTCTATCTTATTTCTCCTAGACATCCCACTCACCCTTGTATAGAGACTCTCCTCAATATGGTGATGTGAAACTCACCCTATGATGATAGCAATCTAAAAAGGCTTGAAAGGGTACCAAAAAATCTATAATGAGAATGAAATCATAGCTCGTCAGCTCGAAGATGTAGAGGTCCCAAAGAATGTGACACACACCAACCTCTAGGGGACACTCCTTGCACTGATGCACACCAGCCATTCTAATCCCCAACAGAGTGTATAGTGTCATAACATCGGAAGAAGAAGAAACATAGAGCCCAAGGCTCTCCACAATGGGAACAGATATAATGCTATGCATAGCACCAGTATCAAAAAGTACTGAAGATAAAATAAAAGAAACTAGAATAGTACCTCTTACAGTGGAAGGTCCAGGATCCTGCTCATGTTGTGTCTGTTGCACTACATATGCCTGCCCAGTGTCGCGACACTGCGACACAGCCTAGCTACCCTGAGCTGACCCTTCTGGCTGTCTCTGAGATCCTGGTGTCTGGCTACCATGGCCACAACCACCACCTCATCCTAAATTTCCCGACGTGTTCCAATTCCCTGACTAGTAAGAAGCTACTGGCCCTACACCCACACATAGAGTCTGCACAGAACCCCTCTCACTAGCCATTGCTGGAAATGCCTTACAAAAGCACTACAGTTGACCAATCCTACAGAAAGATCGACACTTCACTTGGTCACATGGACATTGAGGTCTCTTGTTCCCCTCTTTACCACACTGTCAACACATGACCTGGCCACTGGAAGAAATCATCGGGCTAGTATTGCCACCGTGAGAGAAATCCATTTTTCTCTTCCTCTTACTGGTAGAAATTGTACTAGAAACTGGTGCCGAACTACCCTGGCCTGCACCGCTAGCTTCCCGTATGTTCCTCTCAGTAACCAGTGCCTGGTACACAATAGCATTCACTGTAAGAAACCTGAAAAAGTTCACCAGCATAGGAATTTAATATCAAAGACCATACTCAAAGCATCTAGCCATCAACGTCTTGTCACCCACTAGTACAGGTGAAAAACTTTGTAGCTCGGTGAAGCGGGAATAATATCCCATCACTAATATGGTTCCCTACTACAGATTCATGAACTCTTGAGCTCAATATGCCCTTAGTGTCTCTAGAAAGAAAAAGTCATAGAAGACCGCCTGAAAGTCTTCCCACACCTTGTCTCTATGATACTAGGTCTGGGTGGTAACATCCCACAATCTATTGGAAGAAGCACACAACATGTATGTAGCAAGATTGACCCTCCAACCTGGAGGCATCTCTAGATGCTCGAAGATAGTCTGCAAAGGACCCAGCCAAGACTTTGCAGCCTATGGTCCGCCATCCTTTGAAAATTTAGGTGGATGCTGCTGATGGAATATACGTGGTAGCTCTTCCATAAATGTGGCAGCCATCAATGATCCCTAGAAGGTTTTCATGAACCCCATGAAGCCTTCACGGAACTGCACATCATCACCTGTGCCCGGTTTGATGGCTGACACCGCATCTAGGTTTGGTGAAGGATCAATAGGTAGCCCATGGACTACCATCTATGGTGTATAATTGTTTTCACTCTCTTGGCGTATGACATCTGGTCATCTCGGTGGCATGACTCTACAAGGTCAAACACTTCCCTTAGCTTAATTTACTGTTGAGGTTCTTTTTTCCATTTAAAAGTGCCAACAAAAAAGGGAAAGAAAATATAAGAACTTGAAAAAAGAGACTACACTGTGTGTATAAAGTCCACTGGGCATGTACCCTTTTAACATTACATAGTCGTGTTCTAATGATGGTATGGGTGTGTATCAACCCTAAATACACGGCATGTTTTACTCGCACACAGAGTGTAAACCACTTTGTCTCCCCTGGCCACACAACCAAATCCACACGGTCTATCCCTGGTCAAAACTACACGGCATGTCCCATAGGTACAAGGCGTGTACTAGTCAAGCTTCACTGGCCTATCTTTGTTAGTGACATAGCCTATATAACCAGGTTACACTACACGGCCTGTTCCAGATAGACACGGTGTGTACTAAGAAGCCCCAACTGACCCGTGTTGTTAGAGACACGACCGACTACTCGGTTGACACTACACGACATGTTCAAAGTTTACATGGCGTTTTCCCGCAAGAAATTCCCTATCCCATGTCTCTTCCCACAAGGCCTATGACACGGTTAGAGACTACACAATGTGTACTTAATTTTTTCTTCTTCCCGAACAGTAGACTACATGGCGTGTGTTCATAGAACCACACGCCGTGTTGTCTGGGTTTCTGAACAGTACACCTAAAAAACAACTACAGAGCCCCTTTTTTTCATTAATTTTTAGCGTCAGTATGCCAAATTACGATTCGTGGTGGCCCATACTCCCTGCGAATCAATGTTTAAAAACCAAAAAGTCACTTTCTAGCACAAAACACAACAAAAGGCTGGATCATGATCTGCTAAATTCTGGTGCAAGAGAGCCCATACTTCTTAGGAACCGATGTTTAGTGTCCAAAAACTCAACTATAACATGTACCAATACCCTATAAAATAGCAGGTATTTCTAACAACGTACCTATCACAACAACATGCATTTCATAGCACACCATATTTCACAACAACATGCAATTTCTAATGCACCTACATGGCATAGACACTATGCATGACATGTGATTCTTACATGTTCTTAAATACTGAATGAGATGGAATTACCTCATCTCATCAGGTTGCAACTAAATATAACCATGTATAAAAAATATACAACACACCACAAGTGCGTCACCCAACGGTGAAAATCAAATCAACTGTAAAATTGTAAAACCATATAAATCGCAATTAAATGAGGTAGATTGGACTTTCCCCGTACACGAGTTACCTACTCCCGGGAACAACTTATTTCCAAATACCAATTCCATCCTATTTCTGACTATAGGTTCTGAATAGTAAGTCAATGAAAATAAATCCCTCTTATACCACTTTGTAATGTCCGGGTTCCGGAAGCCGCACAACGGGTGCTTCAAACCCGATTGGTCACATGAACTCAAATGCATTTCCCAAAATGCCAGAGGCTGCGGGCTAGCAGTGAGGACCTAGGTCTGATTGGGGGGAAACTATGACATCATTTGTAAAAGTGTAGAGAAACAAAAATAGATACAGACAAACAAAAATAGAATCAGTAAACAATACCCAACTAAATTGGATAACAGTACAAAAGTAAAAGATTACAACAGTCCTATAGATATGACGATGCATTATGTCACTAAGTCTTGGATAGCAGCCAAAACAGGATACACTGAAATCTAGAATATTACAATACAAAGTACAAGTACAACAAAGGAATACAAAACAATGTAGTAGGAACTTAGCAACATTACAAGACTAAGCTCAGTCCCATGCTCTCTTACTCCTCTACATCATTCAATTACCTGTATAGGGACTCTTTCCCTTATCAACACCTGCATCAATATAATCTGTTTATGACCAAGACATGACCCAAACAAGGTGTGAGAAATAAATCCTAGTAGGAAACCACCAATGGCCCTTGCCCAACTGTCAGTGAAATTGTGAAACAACAGTGTGCAATAATAAAATGAAGTAAACTAGGAAGTACTCATAAGTAACTATATCTACAAGTTACATTTGCATTTTAATACATATTTATAAATTCCAAGGTGGTGCTTTATCTTGGCAGGTACAACATAAGAAATCACCATAGTGAACATTCAAAGTAAACATTGTCCTCATACAAGAAAATCCTTACCCTCAGGCTGGTAGAATCGAAACCCATAGGTGACTGCCCCCAGGAATAACGAATAGTTCCCACAGGCATACGAGATATTGCTCGCAGACACGGAAGGTACTACCCACATGCATAAGAAACATTACCCTAAAGCTAACGAACACTTCCCATAGGCTAAACATAACACTTACCTAATGCTAAGAAAGAAACCAGGCCAAGCCCAATGCACAACAAGAAATACATATAAGTTCCTCTCAAGAAAATTTAAAATAGGTTATAGATATGGCATACCCTCGGGTATCCTTGCCAAATGGATAAACATGGAGAACACAGCCACTAGGTGGCCCTATATCCATGAAATGATCTGAAATAGTTGTTCATATTTAATCATTAGACTACTTAAGAAATTCTAGGTATCTTTACAGACAAAGCCTTATATATACAACACCCTGAACAAGGGAGAGTGATGCAACGGTAAAAAATTCTACTCGACAGTTGTAATAAAACACAAGAACACCTACCTCGATCTCCCCTGATCGATATATGAGAACGACACCTCCCGAAATAACCAAGAACGTCGTAGATCTTGGATAAAATATTTCCCGTTCAAAATCAAATAAAATCCTTTAGAGGAATAATCGGATAGAAATACTCATGGAGAGGGAAGAACACACTTGCCCGGTTCAAACGTGATCGACGACAGAAGAATCCAATTCCCAGTGTGCAGTGGAGAGCTCCTCCAAGCTTCAACCCTCTCTCTCAAGCTCCAAATGAGCGTTCTACCTCCTCTGCTGAATGAGGTGGCTACTGCCTATTTTAAGAGAAATTTCATGACTACACAGTGTGTACTTTCCTTTTTAAGTGTTCCTATGGAGGCTACTTTTCACCACCACACTGTTCATCTGTAGACTGATTACACGGCGTGTAATAATAATTACATGGTGTGTAGGTAGTTATTACATCCTGAACCGCCGATAAGTCTACATACCCTATGTTTTTGTCCCTCATGACCAAATTACACGACATTTATATAGAAGTACATGCCATGTAGTTTGTTTTTATTGACAATCCTACATGCCCTTCCTTTGCATATCCCACAACCAAAGTACACGGCGTGTGTACAAAAGTACACTACATGTGTACAAAGGTACATGGCGTGTACCCATAAATTTTGGATTTCCCCCCATTTTCCTTATTTTTTAAAAAACACATAAGGAAAAAGGAAAAGAAGAAACCTATATCTCAAGAATAAGAACCAGGTTCTTAAATATTTTCTAAAAATTATTTTTAAAGGTGTTTACTCTTTGGTGGTTTAATTCAAGGTATTTATCACTTCTGTTTTTTTATCTCATTGAATATGGCTTACACTTTTTTTTAAAAAAAGTAATTTTTTAAATCATATTGATTATTTTTTATTGTTGGTTGATTTAGTGGTATTGACCATTTTTTTTATTTCTCATGTTTATTTAACATTGGACTCCTAAAATGGTCTACTTAGAATATGATGTACTTATATTTGTGGGACATTTCAAATTCTAGTTTAAAATATATCACCAATATAAATATAGTTCTATGTACTATATTTTATTATATGTCTAGTTTCATGGATATTTTCTATAGAGGTAATATCTATGGAGCATGTATATAGACCATATAGATTAGGTGTTTTAAACCATCATCTTATTAATGGAAGTAGGATTAGTGCGGAAGGGGTTTCAAATGAAATTAATTGTGTGCTACATTATTTGGATCACTTATTTGAGTATTCGTTGGATATTTCTTGTTATATTACTTATTCTTTGTTTGGATGAATAGTGTAGTATTTTATAATGGTCACTTACATAATGAA
The DNA here is from genome assembly GCA_963277665.1 of Viscum album. NCBI lineage: Eukaryota > Viridiplantae > Streptophyta > Magnoliopsida > Santalales > Viscaceae > Viscum > Viscum album. The sequence continues at coordinate 386,901,808 of OY728156.1, read as the reverse complement.
TTCTATTCAATTTGTTTCCTATTAGGGTTGTTTATGTTGTTCTACACTAAACTTCTAACTTGAATTTTGGATGGCAATGTAATTATGTATTACATTATTGGTTGGGAAATAACTTATTTTACCTATAATAGAATGAATTAGTGTTTGATGTAACATATCGATCACATTTTAAAAGATTTTCATGTTAATTTGGAAATTGTTTTATATTTTTCATTAAACAATGATTCAAATGGAGGTCGTATGAAGTGTTAAAATAATAAATGTGTTTTAAAACCATAGTTAATCTAGAAATAACCTAGATACCATAAAAAATATGGATATAACATAAACAATATTTTTTTGCATCTAAATGGATTGATGTTACAATCTTATATTATTCATGAATGGATTGAATGATGTTCTATAGAAATTTTTTATTTGATTGGCCTTTATTTTTGAATCATCCTTAGGGGGGTTGTATTATAGTGAATGAAAAAAATTATTTCAACTGACATGAAGAAAAGAATAAATATTATAACATTGAGAGAGTGAAATATTTATTAGATAATTACATAACTCTTGTATATCAATAATGTAAAAAAATGTTGGAATTTGTAATGCGGTTCTATAACGGAAAACCCATTTATGGAATTTTTAATACCAAAATTTTAATGTTCTTATATTTTTAGAGGAAGTTATTCTAGATGGTGTAGATATTCTTTAAAATAATTATAATTCATAGAGGATAATTAGGATACTCAGATTTTGTACTAATAACATTTATGCATGTCCAAAATACTTCTATTTATTTTGGGAAGAAACTAGTGAACATAATGACTATAAATAATATGGTACATCTCAATGGGAGGAAAATGTTAATGGAACACCATACCATGTTCCACAAAAAGTTATGTGGCACTTTCCATTAATTTCCTAGAATCAAATTCACTTCATGTCTATATAAATTTCATCCAATATAAAATGGAATGATTCTAATTTAATTAATGATAATAATTATTTTGTTCATTTTGTAGATGGATTATCATGGTGAGAATTTTTTGGAACACTTCTCGACTTTGTATCTGAGGTGTGTAATGTATGTTTCGGTATATCCTTTGGTGTTTTTAATATATCTAGTTATATTCTTACTACTCGACCATTTTTTTTCACATTTATAACATTCCTATGTTGATTTTTATGAAAAACATTTAACTTTATTTGGTATACTAGTATGTGGACCTTCTGATACTAGAAATGATATAGACGTCTACTCGTAACCTATAATAAGAGACATAAAGAAGATCTAGGATATGGGGGTGCCCACATTCGATGCTTCTTTAAAAAATATATTTCAGATGTGTGATACCCATATATGGACTATAAATTATCTCACTTATTATGTATTGATTTATTGTTGGAGAAAAAAGATAAATCTTTGATGTCCAATTTTTATTAATAATACATGATCAAGAAGGCTTCAATATTGTTATATTTTTCACCTCATGGTTTATCAAGGTTTCTTTCCAATGGATCATAAATATAGAAAGAATCACTGGGGTTTTGATAATATTGTTGACACTGAACATCTGTCTCAACATATGACATGAAATTATGTTCCTAATGACTTTATTGATTTCAGGTTTTCATTATGGAACGGTATGATGAAATCTAAAATGAAGAAAAATGATGACACCAAAGCCATATACAATTGGAATATAGAAGTGTCAATTTTGATATTTCATATTGGTCTACCATTTTTTACGTCATTTTTTAGATATAATTCATATTGCGAAAATTATATGTGATTTTCTTTTCAGTTCTTCTAAAAATCAATTGGGAGACCAAAGATGACTTCTGAACTTTTTGAGACTTGTTGGATTAGGGTATTCATCCAGAACTACACAATATTTGTATCAGTGAAAAGAAAGGGAATTTTTTTTATTCTTATTTTGTGATGAAACATATATAGAAAAATCAATTTATGAGAATATTATAAAACTTTGTGGTTCCTAATGGCCTTTCCAACAATATATATAAATGAGTCAATAGAAGGGATTTGAAACTAAAATCACTAGAAAATTAGCATTATCACATATTTCATCATGAATTGATTTCAATAGAAATTTGGAATTATCTATCTGATAATGAAATGGTGGAAGGGAATCACATGTTCCATTTTAAAAGACCTTTGGGATAATATTTTATCAATGTATTTCTTTATAAAAATATAAAAAGAGGCGCTATTACTTTTAAGAGTACATATTCTAACTAAAACTCTTCTTGGGGGGCCCATTTATTCCCAATGTATTTATCATATTGAATGAAATATTTTAACTATGAATTATTATGTCCGAAATAAAAAATCACAAGGAAGGTTTAATTGTAAGAGGATATTTGGATCATGAATTAATATAGTTTTGTTTAATATAGTTGGCTGATATCGGCGCATGAAATAACCAAATAATGAGAAATTGAGATGAGTTATATGGGGAATGTTTCCCCAAACATACATCTCTTCCCCGAAGAGGATTAATTCATGGATCATATACATTGGCTACATTGAGCCTTGAAGAGAAGGATATGGAACATCACACATTCTTGTTTAACTGTGGAATATTTGATGACCATATAATGTATGTAATTTGAAAATTAATATGTCATCCCATAATATGTCATTTCACACATACCTTACCCTTTTTATCATTTTATTGTGGATAAAAAATAAATTATATGTATAATTAATCAATATTTTCCTTTTAGGAGAGACTCATTTCATAGCCACGAGTTTCCTGCTTGGTTGAACTCAATGGTGTGAACATTAAATTAATGAACATATAATATTGATATTCATTTAATTGTATTATTCATATACATTTTAGGTTTTGATCTTACCTATTTTCTATGTTTCTTCATAATTAATAATGTTGGCTTTTGGTCCCAATACATTTTTTTCATGAATTAAATTATTTAATAATCAATGTGTATAAATTAGTTACAATTGGTCGAGTGGTAAAAATGAGAACACATCATGGGGAATTATGTTAATAATACAACATACTATTATATTAGGGTATTAGATACTTTTCTTAGATATGAAATTTTTTATTATTATTAATTTATTAAGAAAATATTATTATTGGATTACTACTCTCAAGGTCGAGTAACTATGATAAAATGTAAATGCGTTGATTCAATGATATGAAAAGGTACATTTATTAATGATTGAGGTTTCAATGTTGTTGAAATGAGTCAATTCCTGACTAATAATGACCCATATATTATTTCATCAATGGAAAACAAGTCTATTTTATGATAGATCATATGAGACATAATTATGGTTTCATTGATGATGTAAAACATATTTTTAATGATAATTGGGTATTAATTGACACCATTGACATCCCCATTGATCTTGACCTAAATATTTCATTTGATGATTCAATGTTTCCCATTGAGGGAGTTGATGTTGAACCTAAAGTAGGGGTGGATAATATGTTGATTCATCCATATCTATTCTCAGTTCAATTAGTTTACCAACACATTGGGGTTTCATGTTAGTATTACTATAATTATTGTAATTTAGTTTATATTTGGAATTATTGGTTTTTTTTATAATTTTTTTGTTTTTATTGAAATTAATTATATTTATTTAAATTTAAGAAAAATTGATTTAAAATTTTCTATTAAAAAATATATATCTTAATTTAAAATTATTATAATTAAAAAATGTTTTGATGTGATTATGTATGATTTGAATTTAATGTCGTATGCATGATTTTTAAAAAATATTTCTAAAATATTTACGTGTCATTCTTATACATATTATTAAAAATAATATCTATGATTGACGAAAGTGATTATATGATGTTAATAGAAAGATTTTTGAGGATAGGTTGCCTCCTCCTTTTCTCTTAGTATGTATAATGAATTTTATATTTTTCTTCAACATTAAATAGAATTTTATGGTCAAATTCTTCATCCAAACTTTTTTATGGATATAAATTTTCACCAGAGATGACGCTTACTCAACCTAACAATATAAGTCCTAGTAGGTATGCTACAATACCTAGACAGAGCACCCGTTACACGCATTCCCTCCATGAACCACTAGTAGACACCCCATCTACCACACCTTTCTGTCATCTTATTTAGCTACCAAGGATGCCCACACCCATTCCTATATCATAATAAAATTTATACACTTCTTTCTATACCATTTGTAAGATGCCTCTAAGGGTTTTTACACCTTTATAATTTCCATATCCTTTGATGTACACCCAACCCTATTACCCATATCATTCCAAATCTATATCTCCTCTATTTCATACCACCCATCCAATATCTGATGATTCTATTCCTTCAGTTTCCACTCCTATTCATGTAGATCACCCTGATCATGCATTGGAATAGACACATCATTCAGATCCTATTGATCCAAAAAATTCAATGAATCCATCAGAGCCTATTGAGATCCCTACATCAGGTAATTTTTTTATTATAATTACGTGAAATTATATCAAATAATTATTTCCTATTGTACCATGAAATAATTTATCTTTTCATCCTTTTATCATATTTAGTGGGATCTTGTAGAAGGCAACGCGAACCTGTATGATGAAATCCTATAATTGGAAAACAAAAATAATGATGAATTACAATGAATAGAATCATATGATATGTAAAACATGGAATGCATTGTAGAAGTTTCATGTATACATTATCTAATTACCATGATATCATTATGCTATAACCAGTGTCATAAATATTTTTTTGAAATTAAATCATGGAAAAATAATGGATGGTTATATGGGTACAAAAATATGTTAAATTTATATCTAAAATATTTTTTTATTTGTATGAATCAACTTGTCTATCCAAACATTATATTACCATTTCTACCAGTGAATTTGTAAAGGATGAAAGGTAAATGGATCTTGGGGGGTTATTTAAATCAAATAAGCATGAGTTATATATTGATTGGAGGATCCAAGTTAATTTGGATTTATATGGTGTCCCCATATACCTCGACTGTACAATTGAACAATATAAAAAAATAATATCATATCAGAAGAATTATGAGTTTAAGGTATTCCAAATATTTAATGGTTTTCATATAAAATTTAATTCTTAATACTTGTGTATATATTTTTTGGATTCCTTGGAAAAAAGGAACAATGATTCAATGACTTATCTGTACACATTAGGGAACACTAATATGTTAGAGCATGAGAAGCTCTGGGTAATTTAATATGAATAAAAATATTATCTAAATTAATATTGTTACCAAGTTATTATTTCTTGCTAAACATTGTGTTTTATTATCCTTAATCCATTTCATATAAGCCTAAAAATACACCATTCAAATGGAATAATAGATAATTAGGATAAATATTAATGGGATAATTGTCAACAATGATGAAATGGTTAAATGGTCTAACAAAATATTTACTAATTGGACAACATTCCAAATAAAATAACGACAAATAGGTCAGAGGGACTAATTAAAAATAGGTCTAATGGACTAATGAAAAATTTCCATAATAACCTAAATGAGTAATGGTTGAATAGTCAGTTGGAACATTGGACTAAAGGCCCAATGATAAATTTTCCAAATGTAAGAAAAACCAATCATCCTAAAAGAAAAATGTCATAGTGTCCAAATTTCCCCATGGACAATTGTCCTGAAGGCCTAACAGACAACTTTCTTAAAGGAAAAATGAAAAATTGGCCAATTATCCTAATGAAGTAACAGCATTATGGTATAATGGACTAATGGAGTTACAACATAATTGACTAATAGATGAATAAAATAATTTCCCCATTCTCTGAAGGACAAATGGAAAATTGTCAAAAGGAATAATAGAAAATTGGCCAAATGGCCTAATGGACAATTGGACTAATGACCTAACAGCTAACTGACCATTTATCCAAACAACCTAATGGCCGATTGCCTTAATAGCCTAATGGCCAACATGCCTAATGAGATAATGGAATAACAACCATTTTTTCGGATGACGTAATGGAAATTGGCCAATCTACCTAAATACCTATGTTCCTAATGGCCAAATGGATTAAAGGCATATTTTTTGAATCCCTAATTTGACAAAAAGACATAATGTTCTATCATCTGAAATTCCACTTGGAAAATTGGTATAAGTCCAAATTTCTAATTTTCCTAATTTCATAATGGCCTAATGGACAATTTTCCGTAATGCCTAATGGCCTAACAAACTGGCGACCAAATTTCTTAATAGCCTAATGATCTAACGACCTAATGGAAAAATTTCCTAGTGTCCTAAGTGACTAATGGCCAAATTGGGAAAATAGACAATAGGATAAATATACAATCGGGCTACAGGCCTAATGATCAATTGGTATATTGGAATAATGGCCTAATGTAATAATGGCTAATTTTTCTAGTGACCTAATGGCCAATTGAACAATACACATATTGGACTAAAGGAATAATCCATCTGGACAATTCACCTAATCGAATAATGACCAATTGGATTAATGGCACAACAACATAATGGACTATTAACATATTTGTTGAATGGCCAATGGTCCAAATGTCATAACAACCTAATGGTGTAACATTCAATTTCGATATTTTCCAAGTACATGAATGGACTAACAGTTGATTGTCCAATTGAACTAAATTCCTAATGAAAAATTGTTCTAAAGGAATAAATCACATTTTTCAATTGGCCTAATGTCAAAATGAACTAATGTAAAAATTTTCATAATGACCTAATAGTCTATTAGACTAATAGATTAATGTCCAATTGTCCATTTGACCTAACAGATTAATGCCCAATTGGCCAAATTTCTAATTATTTTAACCTCATAATAAATTTTTTTGTATCATTCTAAACGAAAATAGGACTAATTTTAAATAGGAATAATGAAAAAATTTCCTGATGATGAATTAGCCTAGCAGAATAATTTCTAATTGGAAAATTGGCCTAAAATACAATAGGAAAATTATCTAATTGGAATACAATCCTAATAGCTAAATACCTAGTTGGAATAATGGTGTAATGGTCAATTGACATAATGGCCAAGTGAATAATTGAGCTTACTTCCTAATAGACTAACATTCTAGAGTCATAGAGGACAATTTTCCAATGGTATAAGGGATAATTGGACTAATGGCCTAATGAAAAATTGTTCTAACTACCTAATGTACTAATGGAAAATTTTCCAAAAGGCATGATAACCATATAGAAAAATAGACAAACGAGCTAAGGTACTAATGTCTCAAATCCATAATAGACAATTGGCCTTAAAGCATGATGACCAATTGGACTAATGGACTATGGTCCATTTGTACTAACGACATAATTACCAATAAAAAAATTGGCCTCCTGATATATTAACCCATTGGTCAACTGGACTGATGGACTAATAGCCTAATAGACTAATGACCTAATGGCGTATTAGACTATTTGTATTACTGTCTTATTGGACAATTTGAAAAATTGAGTAATGGGAAATTTTCCTAACAGTCTGTTGGCCTATTGGAATAAAAACTTATGGACAAAAATTCAGTTGGTCTAGAAACCTAATTCCCCATTAGCCAAATGGAATAATATTTAGTTGGAATATTGGCCTAATGGAGTAATTCCCTAATTTCCAACTGGTCTAATAGATAATAGAAAATTTTCATAATGTCCCATTGGATATTTCACCTAACGACCGAATGGAAAATTAGGCTAATGCCTTGAAAGCCTGACAAATTATTGGAATAATGGATTTACAACTATTTGGCATAATATCACAATATTCAATTGGCCTAAATCCCTCATGGGTAATTGGCCTAAAGGTATAATGGAAAATTTTCCTAATGGATTAATGGACAATTGTCCTAATATCCTAATGGTGTAATGATCTAATTTTCCAACTAGACGATTATCATAATGGCCTAATGACTAACTGGCTAAATGACCCAATGACCAATGGGTATAAAAACCCAATGGATAATTCACTTAATAACCCAATATCCATCTGGAAAATATGAATATTTTACCAATGGAAAATTGGAATAACTACCACATTTCCTAAAGTCCTAATGGACACATGGTCTAAAGACCTAATGGCCAATGGGACAAATGGCATAATGGACTAATGGCCAATTGGGATATAGGCTAACAACCTAATAGATAGCTATCATAGTGGCATAAAATTCATTGGCCTAAGGGTCTAATGGCCAATATGACTAATGGTCATTTTCCCTAACAAACTAATGACAAATAATCAAATTCCACTAATGACCATTATGTTGGTAGCCAATTGAAATTCTTAATAACAATGAAATAACATATTTATATTTAATGATTATGAATTTTCAAAATTACCTATCATGAATTATTCAAATTATGGGGATTATTTTAATATTATTGAAACAACATCCAAATATTTTTGATAATTGATATAACCATGTGTTAAATATTATTATCTATGATAAATTTATATTTTTTAAATTATTTTATAAAACATTGAGATATAAAATCTATATATTTAATAATGTTGTCATATATTTAAACAAAATTGTATATAATTAATAATTTGGAGTTCATATTATGAAATAAATAAAAGTAATCCATACTCAATGATTATATAATGTTTATAATGAGTAGATAAAATTATAAAGTGTTTATTATTAGGTTTTATTTATTAATTTTTCATCAATGTTTATCACATGTTCAAATTTATGAAATTTTAAATAATTTAAAAGATCAACCATTTTATTAATATTTAAGATTATTATATGTTTATATTTTGAATATGTATATACTAATTAGTGTAATTTTTAGAAGGATTTATTGGTCATAGATGTCCATTTTCTTCAGGTAAAATTAGTTTCCTCAAGTAGGGTGAAAAATGTGGGAAGTACAAATAATAAACAAATAAAATAAATGATTATATATTTTTTCAATATTTCAAATATTTATATGAAATTTAAAATTAAAAGATGTTTTTTATATTTTAAAATGTCTTCCCCTGAGTCCCTTATGTATAAATTAGATGAAAAATTCAGTCTAAATGACCATTTGAGTCAGGTATTAGCCGAGGAGAACCTGGGTAGAGTTTGATTTCAACTCGAAAAAAATATGATCCCCAAAAGGTATTGGACTTCATCAGGCTCCTATCAAAACTCTTAGACCACCGAGATAAAAAGATTTCATGAAAAAGAAGACGTGACAAAAAATATAATTACATGAGCATGAGAGATATTTAATTATCACCAATCACACCCGAAAATCTATGTGTGTTATAATTCAATCACTTACATTTGAGGTTTCAGCTACAATTAATTCATATATGGAGTCAATTATATATTTAAATGATTCCGGATTGATGAAACTGATGGTTCTAGTGGTTGTAGAGATTATGATAATAATTCTTCTTATACTACTTCTATATATAATGTTATTCAAGATGAGGATGTTGTTGATAGTGATAAAAATAAGGATGTTGGTGATAAGGGATATATTAATCCCGATCATTTTTAACTTAGTAGTAAATAGACTGGTGGATGTTGTTTAATGAATTGAAATGATTTTATTTATGGATAAACATATATGTTATTATTTTTTTAATGGTATGGTTGAATTATAAATATATTATATTTGGGTTGAATTGAATGTTAATTATGTATTTTATTTTATTTACAGGTTCTAGGGCTAGAAGAGAAACTGATTTCTAAAAAACGGGGGTATGTACATATACCAATGGTTTTGAGAACTCTGGGTATAGGTCTTTTCCTTGAAAAATCAATACCCATGGTTCAACAAACCACGGGTATTCTAAAATTATCCAAGGATATAACCATAGTTTCTAAAGAAACCATGTGTATAGTTTTAACTGATGGATCCTAATGCCATAGTTCTTAATTCCATTGGCATAGCCTATACTCATGATTTTTGTGGCTATAGGTAGTGTTCTAAACCCTATTTTTGGGGTATTTTGTCAGTTGTGCTATTTTAATTGGGGTTTTAACTAAAAATATAAGATTCAAAAAACCTAAACACTCATATAAAAAATATTTTATGACCATATTTTTTCATTATCTTGTCTATTTCATGATAATGGTATATTATTTATCAGTTTTTAATTTTAAAAATGTAGATAATCCCCTTTTTATTTTAAAGTAATAGGTTATCTACTCACATAAATTATAAAAGGCCAGCCACTCTCCTCTCTTATTCACATATAAAAATCCCATTACAGAGTGTAATACCTCACAAATTTTATTACTGAATTCCATGAACCAATCAATCATCTCATATAGTTTTCATAAATACATCGTAGGTATAAAATTTTTTCTTACCTTAGGAAGTTGTTTGAAGAATATGTATCATTCATAACCAACTTTCTTTATAATATTTCTTCTTCCACCACCTTTATATCTTATCCAATTATGCGTATATAATAAAAAAAGAATCTATTATATGATAAAATGTTATTTTCATAATTTAATAACCCAAATAAATTTCTCTTACATAAAATAGTATATCAAATCCTTATTTTTCATTATGACATAACTCTTTCATGTGAAATATTCTCACTCATTTTTCATTATTGTTATTCGAAAATTTATATAATAATGTATTAAATGTATATATATATATATATCATATTTGCAGCTTATTTATAATTATTTAAATATTATGTAATATATATATATATATATATATATATATGTTTTTTCCATTAGGATGAATATACGATGACCATGCTCATGTGTATGATGAACTGTCTCCTTTGGATGTGATGTGATTCATTATTCAGTACCAATTTACATTAAAGATAATGAAGATAAATTTATTGAAAAATAAATGATATTGAGATATTTTTATTATGATACTTGGGTAATTTTTATCATTTTAAAAATATGACATATTATTTTATTTCTTACACTACAAAAATGATGATATTGCTTATCCACATTTGTGGATTAAATCCTCTATGAAGTCCTAAAACCTTATTGTTTATAATTAAAATATTTGGATGATATATATATAAGTATATTTAGTGAAATATGATTTTATTTATCATATTGTGATCATTCTATAAAGAAAAAATATTACTTACCATATTTCTATAATGATGGAAGAAAAATAGAATTTTTACTAATGTGTACATTCGACCTACGATTTCTATGATTGAAATGTAGATAATTTTTAATTTCCATATTTCATGATTGTATTTACAATGATAATTGATGTATAAATAGGATAAATATAGAATTAATTTTATTATAAAGATGTTCAAATAATGATTAATTTGAAAATGGTAAATATATCAACTCTGTTTTGAAATAGTGAACCACATTTCTTTAAGGAACCCAATGTGGACTCAACTGATTATGTATATTCATATATCATTAAAAATAAATAAATTAAATGATTTATGTATGAGTAATTAATCTAGAAAATAATTCTTAATAAATATGATAATTTATATATTAATATTATATAGGATTTAATGAACACATTCGGAATGTCTTGAGTCGAGGTGAGGGTATTCTCATATCACTATTTATTTTTGTGAGACATATACCATATCAACTAGTTGTTTTTGGTATATATTGTATATAATTCTCATTATTCAAGTAATAATACTATTACATCATAAATATTGTTAATTTAATTTACTATTTGAATTATTTAATTCAATTTGAATTAAATTGAAATTCACCATGTGATGAATAATATCATAACTCAATTTCATTTAATTGGATTATAATACTTCAGAATTGAAATTATTATTTCATGATTATGCGTGTAATAAATTTTTATTTACTAATTTTTTATATAACAATAATTTTTTCTTTTACATTTGAACCAGGATAACAATAAATTGATAAATTATAAATTCAATGGTCTGATTTGTGTAAGGGTTATCTATATAAAATTCTATATATTTGAGACATATTTTTATGATTGGAACCTATATTCATTTGTGAGTTATGTATAAATACCTTTAAATTTTATATCATGATAATCCATATTATCATGATATTAAAAGTATCATTTAATTTTATTCATTCATAGTTCTTACGATAGAAGAGTTATCAAAGTGGTGAAGTATTAATGTTATAATCACATTTCATTTGAGATTGATTATATTGGTGGGAATTTGAGAGGAAATACTTTTATATTATTTTATTAATCAAAATATCTTTATGAATTTGGTTCAAATGAGTAATATATATTTCATTCCTTTTTTATTGAGAAAACATCATGAAATTGATTTGTAAGTTATATTGATCTTGTTTTGTTTTTTTGACCAATTGTATTTCCCTTCCAATTACATATTAAAAAAAATTAAAAACATTATATTTTAGAAATAAATTATTTAACAAATTCAATTTACATAATTTTTACCTTCTTTTAGAAGTGTTTAAAATGAAATTTCATAACACTTTCCAAATTTACCACTTTTCATGACCTTTTTAAAAATGTTTTAAAAATAAGGACTATTTTCAACAATTAATACATGAATGGATTATACCCCTTTCATTTCCATTATTATACATTAATATTGCTTTATATTATTCTAAGGTATTTTTAAATGAAAAATAAGATCAAATTTTATTGGTAATTTCTAGGTTTAGGTTATATTTTATAAATGAATATTTCCTTCATTAATGTTTTTAATTTAATTATAATTATATTTACATTATTCAAAATCAATAAACCTTATTTTTCCTTATGATAAATGGGAATATTTTGTAATGAAACCATCCTTATTCTTTCACTAGGTGAAATAATATTATTTCATATAGATTTTAATCAAACCCATTTCATTTCAATTGGATAACCATGATTAAAAGTGATTTTTATGGAACCAGTTTTGACACAGGATAATCATGTTTCAAATAGATTGTTACTAAAACCATTTATTCTCCATATTTTAGTTTTATAACATTGAAATTGTTATGGAAGTCTTTTATTTCCACATATTAATCATGTTACGATTTATAATGGTTCATTTTTTGATTTTATGATCAAATTAATGATTGATTAAGGAATGGTAATTAGACTTTAATGGTGATCATCGGTGTAACTACCCAAGATTTTAGGAATTAGTTTTTTGAATTAATGTAATATTTTGGATATTTATTATTTTACACAACACTAAATATATCCTTTTTAGATGAATTAATAATTATGGATTGTGTTACACAAAACACGATGTCAATCATGAGATAAAAGACAAAAATAGATTAGAATTTAGTACATGCCACACTATGTTTGGATTGTATTTCACTCAATAACAAGTCTGTTTGATAGATTTTGATACATGAAAGTTTGTGTTTTACCAAACTAAAAGATATTATTAATGTCATTATTAAAGGAATATTATATCTATCACCAAGTTGTTGGAATGGATGTTATGAATTATATTAACAAAATTATAAAAATATTATTTACCAATGTATATAAAATTTATCATTTGGTTATCAATTAATATATTTTAATGGTAGAACTTTTTTAAAATAAATAAAATATATTTCTACTAAAATTATTTCCCAATATACAAGCACATTTTTATCTCAACAAATTAAATCTCCCAAATATGACTAATTTCTCAATAAAATGTATATATTATATATTAAATCAATATTTTTGATACTCATTCAATATATTTTTTAGGTATAAGATAATAATAAATAAAATATTACGAATAAAGAGATTTTTTTTCTAATGGTAATTTTACCACCATTTAAATGACAAATCATTTCAAAGATGATTTTTGAAAAATTTAGAATTTATATTTGACTAAATAAACCAAAATTTTTGTAGTGTTATATAGAAATTTACTTTGTGATTTTTTGTTAATTTCCAAGGAAGTTTTATTTTGTGATGAATAGTGGAAAAATAGAAATTTTTAATTGAAAATTTCATTCTCATAAAATAATTTTTTATAATTATTTATTTAATTTTTTAGATAATAAATAGATAAATTGTTTTTAATTAGTTTAATTTAGGTTATTAGAATCATTTTAACATTGAAATTGGATATAATATTTTTTCCATGTTTTGAATATTTTTAAATTTAATACTCACTTTTTCGTCACTTATGTGGGATTGAATTTAAATTAATTTCTCCAAATTCTATTATTATAATTTTGAAAAATGGATTCCATATTTTGAATTAGAATATATTTTAATTTCTAATAAATTCAACTTAGTTTTTTACCAATAATATTTGTGGATGTTATTAAAATTTATTACAATGATTAAGGGAATGATTAACATACCAAAGGAATAAAACATAAACATATGGGACAACTTGACCTATACAGTTATCCGAAATCCATTTTTGGTCATATCTCAAACCTATATTCCCTAGTCTCGGATTTGGACAATTATTGGAGACACATAACATGGAAAAATCATTGGTGGAATTCCCTTTAAATAAATACTAGAATTCCACTACTACATTATAAAAAAAAAGTCAACCCTCAAATTTATATAAAATTATAAAGCCATTTTTCTCAAAATAACTCCTCTTAAATAAGATACAAACATCCATTGCTTGATCCTATAATCCTCCATATGGGATGAAATCCATCCTAGGAATCCTTTTTTGTAAATTAAGAGGAGATAACCAAAGTAGAGAAAGCATCCTTCCTTAAGCTCTAATGTTTTATATTCACTATCCATACTCTCAAATATTATAATTCCAATATTATATAATGATGTAAGTATCTTAAAAATTCTATGTTTTTTAATTTTTATCCTAAAATTAAACACACTTTTATCTAATGTTTCTCGAACATATATTTTTTTTGGACAGAGAACTACCTCATCAGAAAACGATGTTGTTCATTTTTTCTTTAGAACCTATCATTGTGGATAATTGTGATGTAAACTAGATTTTATGTGATATATATGATATATATGATTTATTTAATCATATTTAATTTATGTATAAAACTTATGTTTTTTAATATCATTTTTATACCATAATCTTGTTTATGGACGTGTGGACTACCGCCTCCTCAAAGCGATGTTATTCATTCACAATTTACGTGGATCATATTAAGGACGTGTTTATTAAATTTATATGATATATATTAAATAATAATTATACTTCAATGATAATATAAATATAAATATATTTAATTTAATATATTTCATTGGAAAATATAATTACCGAAAAATAGAGTTTGTGTGTATATACGACCCAACGTCTACATGAATGGTGTATTCTATTTCATATTACAGTATTTAATAAATAATTAAAAATAAATATAAAATGAATATATGGGATAAAAATATCATGATTTTAATTATATGAATATTTAAATCATGACATAATTATGATGATCAAGAATAAAAATCCAAAACATGTATGAAAAACGAAACAAATATTACCTAAAACATTATATATAAAAAATGTTCACAATAAGTGGGTAATATAAATTAATAAAACCATATATGATATTATATATAATAATATTTTTCTATAGTGTATTTATGATAAAATTATATTTATTATATAGAAGGTATTAACATGAATGAAAAAATTCAAGAATTCAGGAAAGCGTATTCTTGTCTCAGCTTTGTAATTGGTGAGACACAATCCATGATCAATTATTATTATTTATATATGAATAATGTAATAAACTTGAATGTATTATACGATTAATATAACTAATTTTATGGTTATTTACATGTATACTTTATGATAACTCTTTTCTGGGGGGTATATCTGAAAAGTTACCAAATTGGTAAAGTAATTTAGTCTCAATTTTCCTTCATTGAGATATATGCCATGATATACACCTATTATTTCTATAGGGTTTATATAAAACTCATTTCAATTTTATATAATGAATATAATTAATTTCAGGATATTTTAATATTCATGTAATTTTATTATTTCATTGGTATTATGATTCAAATTTTCCAATGTGGTAACATTTTATTACAAGAATCTCATCGTTTATAAGGATTGTTATGATTATGCATCCATTTATGAAATCATATGATAATTCTACAAAAAAACTCATTAATTTTATTATTTTCTATATATTCATTATATATTCATGTGTTAATAATTTTTTTTCCACTATTTTCAACATAAGATTATTTTGAAAATGTTTTATAAAAGTTTTACATTATTTATCCTTTTTGTGGAAATATTTCTTTTTTAAAAATTTTGTTTTCTAAAAATGTTTTTTTAAATATTATGTATATATGTCTAAAATACATTTGTATCCATTTATTACCTTTTAAAAAAAATTCTAAAATGAATTTTCTTTTAATTATTTGATCACGTAATTTTTCTAAACTTTTAAAGTGAAAAAATAATGTTCAGTAAGTACAAACATACACACCAGCAAGACTGTCATGTCCATTAATCTTTATCTATATGTTTAAAAAGATATTTTTTAATGTTAATTTTTTCAAAATATTAAAATAATTTGTTGAATTAAAAGTGGTTTTCCATAGAAAATGTTTTCAAAAAGGTTTTATAAGTTATTTAAATTATTTTCATAACACTATTTCAATGTTATCAAAAATTAATTTCAATGAAAAGTTTTTCAATGATTCTATGATTCATTTATATGTTTTAAAATGAGTTTGAAAATAAAAAATCTCAAAATGTTTTATGTTTTCTATGTCTTCATTCATATAAGAAATTTTTTTTCCCCCAAGAATTTTCTTAAATGAAATTTAAATGATTTATTTTTATTAAATTAATATTAAAATGGATTTATAAAAGGATTTTAAAATAAATTTTATTTTTGTTAATAAATGTATCATTTCTTCTTTCTAAATCATTCTTCATATAATATTTCATACTTTTTTATATTTTATTAAATATAGGGTATATAATCCAATAATACCATTCATATTCAATCTCTAAATGTTTCAGGATTTGGTGGAATTATTTTTATAAAACCCTTTTTTCTTTCACGGGTTATATTCTTATAAAAACATCTCCCTTTAATGAGTTATTTTTAATGAAATTATTATGAAACCTGTATATTTTCATAGGTGAAAATTTTATTACATTTTTAAGACCCCCTTATCATTTCATTAGAAGTGATAAAACTGTTTATGATTTTGTAGCACTTATATTAATGATTAAATTGTGAGATGGGTGTTGAATAAATCTCCCTCCAATTCATAGGGTAATGATTTATATCTCATGAGATAGAAATAGATGTAATGGGGAGTGAAATTTCTCTAATAAAAGACATTTTTTTGCAAAGATGGTAGTGGGAGTGTCCTCATCCACTAAGATTGTCCTGGTGGTGAACAATGAATACCAATATGATATGGGTAGTGAAAATATACTACTATAATGGTCTTGGTAGCAGTTCTTTAACTATTATGTAAATAATTTTATATTATTATCTGTTTACCAAAAAATACATGTCTGATTCTTATGGTATGGAATCATCTATTATTCTCTTGGTTCCCTTATGATTCATGTATTATGGTCAACTAATATTTATTATATAAACACCCCACCCCTAGTATCCCCAATCCAGTAACTTGCTATATCATATTGAAATAGATAGAAGACTTCAATCCCAAATGACTGTCCACTTTAGTATATTTTAAAGACTAGATATTTATTTAAGTATTAAATTACAAATTAAAATAAAAAACTACATTTAAACACCATTATAAAAACTAATAACTCCTTGAAAATCCTTATATTTCATTTATAATATACATATTTGAATCATAAAAAAACATAAGAATGGGTGAGCTCTGATTCTCATTAAGGGTAAATAAAAAATTATTAGCTATCATAAATAATAATGAAAAAATAAGGCATGATAAATAACTAAATCCAAATTCCATTATAAATTAATATTGATGCTAATATATTATGAATAAACTAATATTAAATAATTCTATATAAATAATATTATCACAATTAAACATAATTATTAATATTATACTACTCGAATAATAACATGTAATATCAGTTACCACTATCATAATGAGTGAACACTTAATGTATGATATTTGAACTATCAAGATCTATTTTAAAGATAGTTATGCATAAGATCCATACTCATTAGAGTTTATTTCTACGGAAGGTAACCCATCTGATTTGTGTTATGATCAACCCTACAGTCAATTTAAATCTACAGGAAAACAAATTGTAAGGGTTTTCCACCAACTAATTTCGTCTCATGAGACATACCGATGCATTGATGGGATATAGTGGCCCCAAACATCACTTACTTATTCTAATTAATTCCTCGTATAAATATTTTAAAACATAAAAAAATATTCATACGATATTTTAATAATATTCCCCAATCAATAAACATAACTAATAACCAATATTGGTAATATGGTGAATGGTATGAAGATATCACATCCAAAGTCCAAATAATCATAGAACATGTAATAAAATATTGATGATTATATCATAAAATATCCATCCCAATTAATCATCAAAATCAAAAAGGGTGTTAAAATATATTAATATATAATCCTCAATAATCATGGAGAGAGATACACTTTTTAATTTGGAGAGAAGGGTTATTTTGGAAGATCATCTGTATTTCCCATAAAATCATATTATAAACATATATTATCCTAAAATAGGGAGGTAAAATAAAATTACACTGTGGAAAATTTTATTTCTAATTGAAGTGAAAATACTAAAAAAATGGATTTAAGATTCTTTATAGATGAGCCACTTCAGTGGGGGTTTAATGAAAAATACTATAGAGTTTATAAATTAATGAAAGATATAATTTTTTTATATAATCAGAAATGGAAAACTATATTTTTTCATGATAAAATTATTCATTTTATAAAAATAATGTTCTATTGAAATATATTATGGTATTCACTTGAAAATCATTACAAAACTATACAATTATCTTAAATAGATATTTCTTATCCAGAATAATTAAGAAGGGAACTTTGTAAAATAATGTATTTAAAATAATAAAACTTTGAAATGTTCTGAATAAAAGATTTTGGAATATATA
Source organism: Viscum album (assembly GCA_963277665.1). Taxonomy (NCBI): domain Eukaryota; kingdom Viridiplantae; phylum Streptophyta; class Magnoliopsida; order Santalales; family Viscaceae; genus Viscum; species Viscum album. The sequence continues at coordinate 386,882,838 of OY728156.1, read as the reverse complement.
AAAATAATTTAGTATAGTTATATGAAAACATATAATAATTATGTTGGGGTAATGTGAGATAAATTTTAAGGCGAATAAAAAATGTAGGTTTGGTGAGAAACCCTTACCACTTTCAAAATAGTGGAACCATATTACCTATAAAATCAATTATAATAAAATAATATATTTTATTTATTGTATTTTATTTTTTTATATTATTTTTAAATATTACCTGGTATTATTTCGAGACCATGCGTGGAGACAACATGTCATTCTGTGGCCCGGTGAGCTAGGAATATTGGTTTGAACTCTCTACGTTAAGTGAGTTGGCATGCGTGTGTGGTTGTAGCAGTTTCAAAAAAAATTAATTAAAAATAAGAGGTCACTATTGCGTGTGGGATGACAACTTTACCAAAAACGAGCCTAACCTCAACTGGCATCGGTCGAGGTAAAAAGTAAAACTTCGAACTTTTTAAGTAAAAAAACTAAAATAAAATAGAATAAATTAAATATTTTATTTTATTTTAATTGGAAATGTAAACTGCAACATAAAAATGTGGTAGCTATTTCGATAATTAAGGATACAACATAATAACTCTGAAATAGAGATATAGACTCATTATTGCTGCATCGTAATGGAACACTAAAACATGTTCCCTCCATTCAATGGGTTAATCGAATGTTGGTCCTTAGTATGAATTTGAGATAAACTCTTGGGGATACATGAAGCTTTGGGTATAACACTCGATAATGAATGATGAAGAATAAAAAGAGAGAATTGTTGCACCAACTTAGCTAAAGGATCTCTGCAATGATGGAAGTGCAATCCATTCCTCACCGATTGATTCCTTCTTGAGGTAAGGGTTACGTTTTAAATTATTTCATCCCCATTCGTTAAATTAAATGACCAATACAAATGAACACACAAACTGGTTAACTTGTTCATCATTATTCATATGGAAGGGATTTTATTTATCAAGTTCATTTTTCAGGAATCTTTTTTCATGTTTGGTTGTCTTTAAGTTGTCCCATTTAAACCTTCAAATGGGATCAAATTAATGTTGTGATGAATGATGATAGAGGCTTGTTCCTCCATTTTGTGTTTTGTTTTGTTCCTCCCTCTTTCCCAAATTCATCACATTCTTCATGGGGACACAAATTAGGAATCATTGAACGCCAATTTCATGGTGAAACGATCCCAAAATGGAGATCTCGCATCATGATGACCCAACAGAGGTGAAATGATGACAGTGATGGATGAATCGACATGGTTCAGATGTTTTCATTCATTGATAAATCTTCATGAAAGTGAATCATAATATATTTTCAAAGCCTATTGGAGTCCTAAAACCGATGGAAACAGCTTCATGATGTAGGGGAGACCTAAACCCTTGAGTTTTATGGATATCAGATCACTAGATCGATGAACAGATCATCACAAGAGGCATTCTAGTGAAGAAAGTGATTCTAGAAATTTTTGAAGAACTTGGATTGTATCCCGAAGAACATGCTATGTGGGTCCAACATAGTGGTGACTAGGGTTACGTGATCAGGAAGTGATGAAACATTGTGTTATTTAAAGAACCGGTGTATGGGTCCTTACACGTGACTCTCCATGTATCTCAGATGATACAAAAACATAGGGTGGACTACATGACCTTGTACTCCACCACATGGCCAGACAAGGCCGGAAACATGGGTAACCCCTTGTACTGGTTACATGAGATGATATACACAAGTTCAGGCCATGTACGGGAACACTACCGTACACATAGATCATACCCCAGTTAATCGTACATGGCTTGTGGTCCTCCCTACATGCTGTGTACTTACCTTTCAACACAGAATGTTCTCTCCGACTCTGGTCATTACAGACAAGCAGCACCCGGAGTCACGAGACACGTCGAGTGACCCCTTCTACATGTTGTGTATATCCTGGAAACATGGAATGATCTCCTTTTCTACCATTCATTGGAAAAGTTACCTTAAGTTTAGTGACCCGTTTCCTCATTCCCTTAATGGTTAGGCATTATTTCCTTCCACAGGAGTATGATCCCTTTTGCTAGACATCCCAATATAGAGTTAGGTATCCCTCTGAGAGACTCGTAGTGAGATACTATATCCCTTCCTGACCCTTAGTAGAGTCTAAGGATCGATTTGACTAATCCTACAGGACACTGATGCTCTACCTAGAAGGTGAATCTAAATGAGTTACGATATACACCATGGCCCTAATAGTGATCCTCATCTGTGTATCATGATCTTTTCCCACTCAGAAGTGTATGCTCTCAGAATGAGGGTATCTATCCCTCATGTCAATTCCCTGACAAATAGTACTTATCAGATTAACTTCATCAGAGTTATTGGACTCGTGGAGTGAGTTCCACTGGATGAGTTCCTCAAGGAATCTTCAAACCAAGCCCCTAGTATGGGTATGCGGTTGTGTGACTTCTCTCTAGACTACGGGTCTGGTTTTTTAGTATATTGTGATATTTTTTCTGTTACTATATATTAAGTAGACATACATTGTGTAGAGATGACTGTACCTTTACATTGTGTATTTTATTGTGGGTTTTGGGGTCCCATACCGTGTATTGTTTTACTCACACATCTATGACCTTTTCCCATATATGTCGTGTCTTGTGAAGACGAACGACCTTTTGACGGAGTCTTGGGAGGACCAGGACTAGATCGAGCATTCTGAGTTCCCTACAGGCTGAGGTGTTCATAAATCTTCGATCAGTAGTCCCAGTACCTATTTATTCTTAAATATCGGAATTTATAGTTTTAAAATTTGTGTTTTTGGTGGGATTGTGTTCTAACCTAGTTTTACTTTTTTCACTTTACATCCATTGTACTCTGTTTTTTGTGTTTTTTTGTATGCATGAATTTTATTCCTTAGTGGTTTTTACATTTCAGAATTTGTGGGCTAGGAGATGTGTGCATGTGTACAGGTACATAGAAAAATCCTCCCATGTTAGTGACAAGCCTACTCAGTGGTAGTCACCAGCCCCTGGCCTATTGGTTGCAGGCTAGGAGAGTCGCGACACGGGCCCCACTGGAACATGTCATGACAGAGTGGTATCATATGTGGTGGGTTATACATTAAGACTGAGAGTCTATGAGATTTGGTTTGGGAAAACAATGTTAAGTGTTTCAAGATTGTATTTCATGCTAGAGGCCCCATTGTTGGTGAGGGTAGTTGATGTGTCCATACAACATGACTCTGATAACCTAATTTTGGACTCAGTACATGAAAACACTAGTTGTGGGGATGTAAAAGAATGACACATGCATCATATTGGAATGGGTTTTATTTTCCATATCATTTTTTTCATCTATTGAGATATTCTCGTTGACCACAATACATCTTGTATTCATACAGGATGCCTCCATGACGCATACACGCTAGGATTCAACAACGCGATCATGAGGATGACCTACTTAGTAAAAAGGCTACTATAGAGGGACCAGTTACATATGTGTTGCCTCTATGTGGTACACCTTCTATACCTAAAAAAATGGAGTGTCCTGTAGCACCTGTAGTACTCACAGATGTGGGGAGAAGGCTAAGCATACTCCTTGAGTTCCATAGATAGATACCTCTTAGGTTTTGAGGTGAGCTAGACCCTCAAGTGACTGAGGACATGCATAAGGTGGTGACTAGAGTTTTCTGTCTATCAAGGACACCAGCAGACCAAATAGAGATCCTAAGAGTGAGATTACTTTAGGGATCAATGGGATGATGGTGACGTTCAACCACACATACTCATGATGAGGAAAATATTTCGTGGAAAGATTTTGAGAAACTCTTTAGGTATGATTTCTCTCTGGTTACAATGACAGATGTGCATTTCTAGAAGCATCTTCAGCTCCAACGGAGCTATTTGTCTTTGGATGACTATTAATCATTGTTCACCAATATCAACAAGTACTCAATAGATAAGTTCAGGGATGAAAACTATATAACTAGGACCTTCGAGTGAGGTCTATTATGGGATATATGAGCTAGTTATGTGCCTATATGCGTTCTGAATTATGATAGAGTTCTCAAGTGGGCCATGGTGATCGAGAGATTCTGGCCGAAATAGAGGTAGATGATGACAGTCAACACCAGACAGACATGTGCAGAGACCTCATCAGCAGGGAGCAGACATTAGGAATAGGGTTTGGGATGTGGGAGACATCACAAAAGGATCCATGATAGGGGATCGACAGTCCAAGGATCTTAGGCTGGATCTAGTCAGCCTAGGGAGGGGCGATGCTACTCATGTGATGGTAGGGGACATATCTCTAGAGACTATCTGACCCATCAATCAACTAATTGGGAATTTGTGGATGGACCACCAAGGAAGAGGCAGAGAGTGGAGCAGACAGAACGTCTAGGCAGTAGACATGGAAGAGGAGCAGGGAGTGCTGCAGGTGGTGGCTGATTATTTTATCATCTCCCACCACCAACCTTAGAAGGTCAGTACCAAGCTCAGGGAGGTGGGGATAGGGGATGGGACAACTACATGTGGCTGAGGCATAAGACCCAGGGAGTCCAGGTATAACCCTAGGTATGATCTGGGTCTTTTAAAACATTGCTTCCATACTTATAAACATAGGTTTTGGTCATTCCTTCCTCTCCACATGCCTTGTGTGAAACCTTGAAATTTTAGTAGAGCCATTGACTCGACCCTTATTCTTGGAGACACATACAAGAGGAGATCCAATGATAACACATATTTTTAGATAGTGTGATATTTCACTTTGAGGCATGAGTTTCAGTTGGGGAATCTTGCTGGTAGCGTTGAGGAATTATGACTTCATTCTTCGTATGGATTGGCTACCTTCGGTCCATGCCCAGATTGAGTGCTTTAGGCGAAGAGCGAAGTGTGTCTGTAGCGATGTGAAGAGTTTTTCCATTGTCAGTGAAAAGAATACCAAGACATCATAGGATGGGCTCATGCATTGAAGGGTGCAACCGATTACTCTTGAGTTTGATAGCCTTACCCTTGGAGCAGTATATGTTGTACGCTTCTAGTTCCCAACAGTTTTGGTGGAGTACAAGGACATATTTCACGAAGATGTTCTAGTTGAACCTCCCCATCCAGAGACCGACTTTTGTAGAGACCTACACTCCAGGATGACATCGATATCTTCACCATGGTATCCGATGTCTCCCGTAGAACTTTACAAGCTGAGGGGGTAGATGAAGAATTTGTGGTAGAAGGGGTTTGTGAGACCCAACATTTCACACTGGGTGACCCTAGTTTTGTTTTCAAGAAGGCATATGAGAGATTGAGGTTGTGCGTGGATTACAGGCACCTAAACTAGGTTACAGTGAAGAACATGTATCCATTTCCAAGTATTGAAAACTGCTTCAATCAGTTAAAAGGAAAACAATGGTTCTTGGATGTTTACCTTAGATTAGATTACCACCAGTTACAAGTACAAGATGAATATATACTGAAGATGACATTTAGATGCTTATATGGTCACAATGAGTCCTTAGTGACGCCTTTCTATGTGATGAACACCCCCACAGTGTTCATGGGACATATGAACCAGATCTTCCAGCCATATTTAGACTGGTTCATAGTGTTCTTCATCGATGACATCCTTGTGTACTTAGAGTCAGAGGAGGAGCACGCAAGACACTTGCAGATTTTTTCAGACATACTTTGAGAGCTACAGATTTATGGGAGGCTCTCGAAGTTCTAGTTCTCGATATAGAAGGTCCACTTTCTAGGACATTTCATCTCCATAGATGTAGTAGCAATGGACCCAACCAAGGTGGAGGTAGTGTTATAATGGGATCCACCACAGAGCATGTTGGAGGTGAAGATCTTCTATAGGATAGCATGATACTACCATAGATTTAACCATGGTTTCTCCCAGATATCTCTACAGATGACATCCTTGACCTTAAAGGGGTATCCTTTCCTTAGTATGGAGAAGTTCCTATATTCTTTCCAGTAGCTGAGGTAGAGTTTGAAAAGTGCACCAATCATGATATTTATAGAAGATGGTGTCAATTACATTGTTTTCTGTGACTCCTTTGGGGCCAGGCACAATAATGTCTTAATGTAGAGATAGGTGATGATTGCTTATGGTTCATTCCAACATAGGCCATTGGAGAATAAATATGCAATCCATGATCTCGAGTTGGCAACAGTAGTCTTTATATTGATGATGTGGAGACACTACCTTATGGGAGAGAAGATTATTATCTACTCTAACCACAAACGTCTTAAATAAATCTTCTCACAGAAGGATCTGTATCTGAGAGATAAGAGTTGGCTAGAGTTACTCTAGGACTAAGATTTGAAGATCATCTATTCTCATGGTAAGGGGAACAAGGTGGCATATTCTATTATCCATTGATCGAGATCCCAACAATTTTCTATGGTGACAGAGCAGAGAGCCCCATTACAATTATCCTTCATAGATAGAGAGGGTTCATCTTACTCTCAGTTGCTGGTTGTCACCCCTCCACTCTTATAGTGATTTTGGGAGGCACAACATGGGGATGTTGACTATGAGGGTTTATGTTCTTAGTTATCCACATGACATGCCCTTGATGGATATTTTCAAGGCATGGAGCACATTATTATTTATTGATGACACATTGTTATACTAGTGGAGTTGTGGAATGAGGAACTGATGGAGTTTTATAAACCCCCCTTGGAGGTAAACCCTGGCATGGTGATGATGTAATTTGATCTATGATGGATGTTCTGGTGGTGAGGAATGATGAAGGAAGTAGAGGAGTTTCATTTCTCGTTTCCTTACATGCCAGCAGTCGATGGATGAGCACTAGGTTCTAGCAGGGTTAGATCAACCTTTGGAGGTACCCAAGTGGAAGTGGGGTGGGATATTAATGGGATTCCTGAAGGTCTTACCATGAATATAGAAGTGGCACAATTCCATCTGGGTGATCATTGAATGACTCACCAAGTTGTCCCAATTCCTAGCCATGATAGAGAAGATATCAATGGAAGGTTTGGGATTCTTCTACATGTAAGAGATAGTTCAGATTCATGGCATCCCATCAATGATAGTCTTTGATAGTGATGATTGTTTCACATCTTGATTGTGGAAGGGACTACAGGATGTGTTTGGGGCCTAGTTACACTTGAGCACAATGTTCCATCCCTAGACAGATTGCTAGACTGAGAGGACCATTCCTGTTTTGGAGGATATGTTGTAGGATTGTGTCTTGGTCTTTGTTCATAGTTGAGAGGACCACCTACCATTGGTGTAGTTTTTGTACCAAAATAGCCACCACCACACCATTTTTATTGCATTGTTCGAGGCTTTGTATGGGAAACCTTTCCAGTCACTAGTCAGCTGGACCGATCCAGGAGAGTAAGTACTTACGAGTTTAAGACTAGTCTGAGCTACCACTGAGAAGGTGCAGATCATTTGGGAGTATATTAAGACTACATAGAGTCATCATTAGTCATATGTTGATAGATCATGAATACCTATGCAGGTTTAGGAGGGAGACCACCCCTTTTTTATGGTCTCACCTCAAAGAGGGTTACAAAGATTTGGATAGGGGGAAAGCTATCTATGAAGATCATTAGATCATTCTAGATCCTGCAATGAGATGGGGAGGTTTCATAACTCCTAGATATACTACTATAGTTACAACTGGTATATGATGTCTTCCATGTGTCACAGCTGGGAAGGTATGTACCTGACCCATTGAACATCATCGACTACAGCGAGTTGTACATCAAGGATGGAGAGACATTTGCTGAGTACCCAGTCGAGATCGCGGATTAGAAGGAGAAGATCCTTTATGGGAAATCAATTCCATTAATGCATGTATGGTGGTAGAATGATAACCTTCATGAGAGCATGTGGGAGTGGGAGGCTCTGATCCATGCCTAGTACCCACATCTTATTGAGTAGCCTTTTTTTGGATTTTCGGGGATGCAATGAAACAAGGTAGGGAGTATGTAATGTGTCAGATTTTCTGTGTATTATTTTTAAATATTAAATGGACTTAATTTGAGATAAAGTTCTAAGACGATACATCATATTGAGGAACGATGATCTTAGAATGGTGGTTTGAACTTTTTATATTATGTGATTCAGTGTGTGCGTGCGTTATGGTAGTTTCCAAAAAGATGCCCAGATTAAAAATCCAAGGGAATTGTTGCGTTTAGGACTATGAGTTTACCTAAGAATGAGCCTAACCTTGACCGGCATGGGTTAGGGGAAAAATTTTATTCTAGTACATTTTCACTAAAATAAATTAAATAAAATTAAAATGAAAAGTTTATTTTATTTTTTTTTGAATTTTTCTCTACAACACAATGATGGGGAGTCTGTTTCAAAAATTAATGACACAATATAATCACTCTAAAATAGAAACGAATACTAATTAATGTTGTAGTGTAACAGAACATTGAAACACATTCCATCCTTTTAATGGGCTAATCGAATGTTGGTTGTTAGTAAAAACTTAAGCGAATCTATAGAGAATTTTTGGAGCTTTGGGGAGAACTCTCTACAATAAATGATGATGAATCAAATGTGCAAATTAATGTTCCAATGATGTTGAAGGATCTTGGTAGTGACGATAGGGTGATCCCTTCATCCGCGATCAATCGCATCTCGAGGTAGAGGTTATGTTTTAAATTGTTTCTTCCATGTTCTTTAAATTAAACAACGAACATGAATCAACCCACAAAATGTTTGACCTGCGCATCTTTGTTCATGCAGGAGGTATTTTCTTTGTTAGGTTCATTATTTTGGATTATTTTTTCATGTTTGGATGTTTTTAATTTTCCTCATTTAATATTTTTAATGGGAGATGATTTACATCGTGACAAACAATGACAGAGTTTCGTTCCTCCTTTATTATTTTGTTTTCTTTCTCCATCTTCCCCGCAATCATTGCATTATTTGCGGGGATACAAATGAGAAATCATTGTGCCCCCACTTCTTGGTGAAAATATACCAAAATGGAGATCTAGCATCATGATGACCTAGTGGAGGTGTGATGTAGATTGCGGCGGATGAATCAACATGGTTCGTGTGTTATCATTCTTCAAGAGTTATTCATGTTGGTGAATCAAAATATGTTTTCAGGGCCAATCAGTGGCCCGAAACCAACGATATCATATTCATGATGTTGGGGAGACTTAAACTATTTAGTTTCATGGTGATTAGATGACCAGATTGAAGAACATAGCATCACATGAGGCGTGCTGATGAATAACAATAATTCGGGAAATTTTTTAAGAACACATCATGTAACCCGAAGAACATGCTATGTGTGACTGGGACAGTGGTGGCTAGGGTTCCATAATGTAGGAAGCGATGACAAGTCGTTTTCTCTAAATAAAACATTGTGTGGGTCTTTATGCAGGACTCGCCCCGTATCTCGGATGATACACGACCACGGGGTGGTGTATCTGGCTGTTTGCACCACACGACCAGACTAGGCCTGCTGCATGGGTTAACCCATGCACCGATTACACGGGATTTCATACACAGTTTGAGTCTATGTATAGGAACACAACCGCATTCACTGAGTACACCCTAGATACTCAGACACAACATGTGTTTCAACCTAAGCACCATTTAATTACTTTTTTACATGGCATGTTCCCTCTAACTCGGGCCGTTACACACTGGCAGTACCCGTTGTCAAGATACATAGAGTGCAAACCCTCCTACATACCTTGTACATCCTAGAAACATGACATGATCTCCTTGTCCACCATTCCATAAACAAATTTCCTTTAGGTTAGTGCCCATTTTCTCATTCACTTGAAGTTCAGGTTTCGATCCAATCCACAAGAGTATGATCCCTTCTTTAGGACTTCCCGAGATAGAGTCAGGTATCCCTCCGAGAGGCCCGAAGCAAGATCCACTATATATTCCTTACCCTAGGTTGATTCAGGTATCAATGTGACTAATACTACTAGATGTTGATTGTCTAAATATCAGGAGAATCCATATGAGTTTTGGTATCCACCAAGGCCCTGATAGTGATTCACATCTGTGAATTATGATCATTTCTTACTTAGGAGTGTGCTTTGTAAGAATGATTGTATCAATCTCTCATAGAGTTTCCCCATTGAACAGTACTTCTTGGATGGATGTCATCAGATCTATTAGACTCATGGAGTGAGTTCTCCTCGATGATTTCTTTGCAGAATCATCGAACTGAACCCCTATCATGGTTAGGCAGTTGTGGGCCTTGTCTCTAGACTACGGGTCTGAGTTTTGAGTATATCTGAATTGTGTTTCTCTTAATATATATAATGTAAAAATATACTATGTACAGAATATTTTACAATTAACTTATACATTTATTTATTGTTTTTGGGGTTCCCTATATAATATTGTAATACTCACCCATGTACGAGCTTTTCCTGCACATGTCGTGTCTTGTGCAGACGAGTGACCTTTTGATGGAGTCCAGGACAGACAAGGAATGAACCAGGATTTCTGAGCCCCCTATAGGCCGAGTAGTTCCTATATCCTCGAGCAGTAGTCCTTATACATATTTTTTCTTACATGTTGGACTTTATAGTTTTTAGAGTCCTGTTTTTAGTGGGATTGTATTCATGCCCACTTTTATTCTCCACACATTACTTCTGTTGTACTCTGATGGTTGGGTTTAGTTGTATTCTTCCATTATGTTCCTTTGAATTTTTTACATTTCTATATTTTTGGGCTGGGAGATGTGTTCATGAATATCAGTACTTAGTCAATTCTTCCAATGTTAGTGGAATGCCTAATCAGTTCTAGTTACCAGCCCCTGGCCTATTGGAGGCGGGCTTGGGGAGTCACATCATAAGCCCCACTTGGACGGGTCATGACATTTAATACAAAGAATATAAAAATATTCATGATATGATACATCAATGGGAGGGATAAATAAACTCCACAGAAGAAATATTGTGGAATAAATCATAGCTCATGGAAATAAATGTGGGATGAGAAAACCCTTTCCTTTTTCAAAAATTGTTTTTCACATGATATTAAGGTTTTATATAATGAAATTGGATTGATAAATAAAACATTTAAAAACTTATTTATAATATATTTTATTCTGTATAATTATATTATATTTTTTTGTTTTTTTAATCGGTTACTTGATTCAATTTCTTCTTTTTTAAGTGTTCATTTCCTTTGTTTTCACAATTGCTTCACTTGTATATATGTATGAAATATCATGAGAAATGGGAATATATATACATAATTGAATTTAAATTTCATTAATGAACATCTATAATATTATATTATTATATTATTCAATTGGGTATTTGGGGTACGGTTGAACATTTGGATAGAATGTTAGTGATAATCGTTTGGATTATTTCAGTGGTTTTTGACAAACATTAAGTAGTTTTTTAATTAATTAATATCTTATTTAAATAATTCTTATATAATATTAAATGAGTTTTAAAATTAAATAATAAAAAATTTTGACCATAAAAATGGTTTCATTTTCATCATTGACTGTGGAATTGAAAAACTAAAACATATCCACTATGAAGGTGGTAAATTTTCACTATCGTGGATGATGTATTCATCATTAGAATAAAAGGAAAATGAGAAGAGAATTGATGATTTATTAACCCATGATCACAAAAAATTAAAATATATAAAAGGTAGTTGAGTTATAATGCCACCTTTGGAAATGGAGACGAATAGAATATTAGAGAAGATTATAACATGGAAAGAAATTAAATGAAAATCGAGGAGTGATTTACCTATTAAACTTCTTATCATAGATAACCTCAATAAATAACATTGAAATGGTCTTATGGTGAGACAAAAAAGGCCATAATCTTGTATATATTCATGGAAGATAAAATTTTTATAAATTGTACATGATTCAATGCTTTTGAGGCGTGTATAGAATGGGTAATGAGGGTTAGTATTTATAGTGGTGGAGAGAGGTGTTTTTTTTCAATATGTTATTCATTTGATTATTATTTTGGATCAAAACGTTGAATAGTTTGAGAATTATAATCAAATATATTAAAATAATGATTTTAATTTATTTATTATGACAAATTCATCATTCTTGTCTCAAGGAATAGTGTATTTATCTTGTTATGTATATATACTCTAAATTAAAGTATATTACTATTCACCAACATTTCATGTATTTTAGAAAAATAAAAAAAAACTCACCCAAGCCATTTTTTGAAGTGTATAATTAAAAAATGAACTCAATATTATGAAAATAATTTTATAAATATGATAAATTTAGTTTTAAAATAAAATCATCATTTACTCAAAAAATTATAATTTTAAAATTATAACTAATTTATGACACTTTGAAACCTTCGTTAAGGTCTTATAAAATCATCTTATTATCATAATAAAAATATAATTAATTTTTTAACTAAATTTATGATAATAGATTTTCTTTTAAATCATTATATTAAATATAAAATTAAAAAAATAATATTTTATTTATAAAAATATCAACACATAATTAATTATTTTTAAAACATTTATTTACTTAATATTTTATATAATTATATCATATTGTCATTTATTAGGTTCCTAAATTTCTTATGTACTTGTAAAGGCGTATTTAATATAGTATTGGTCGTATTACTATTTTTAATGGCCACCTTACTATTCCAACACCCATATTATAATTCATCAATAATGAATATTATCAGAAAATAACAAAAACTTTTCCAAAGTAATGAAAAACATTATTTTTGATATATAATCTTTAATTAGAAAAAACTAAATTACAAAACTGTTTAAAATTATATTTAAATCAAGTTATCCAATAAAAGGTGTTAAAACTGTTTTTAGAATAATAGAGCATTTTAAACCATAAAATTGGATTCATTTTTATATTTTGTATATAAAATCATTTTAATGAATCTTGGAAAATTTAATTAATATATAAATTTCATAATTTGGTTAATACTATTCATTACCAGTAATTTAATTGATCGATTACAATGACTATTTTATAAATAATGATATTTAATTTTATATCATTGTTCATTTATGCTTAGTTGTTCGAGAAACCTAATATATCAATAAAATTAAATTTAAAAAGATACATACCATTAAATCTTAGGGTGTTACATTCTTCCCTCCTTCAATAAATTTCATCTTTTCAATATGAAATTGTACTTCCAAAATAAAATGATGATACTTTAAAATTCATTTATGTGGAACACACATCATATATAGGGTTAATAAAATATTCTCTTAACAATAGGGATAGGGTAATTTAGTGGTTACCAAAAAACATTATATATAAATAAGATAACATTAGTGTGATGTGAAAATATGGACATAGAAGAATAATATAGCCATCAAGTTTTAAGGGGTAGTGATTGAGAACATAGTCATTTTAAATTTAACCATCACCAAGCCATAAATTTGTGGTCAGTTTAGAGAACATTGATTTTGTAGAAAAAAATTATATAGATAATAATTTTTTCCAAAAAAAGTCTTATATTTGAAGGATTCTATTAATATTCAAATAAATAATTATGAAAATACACTTACTTGATAACTTTAAATGTCATAAGAGAAATCTAATCCTTTGGTTTTTCTTCACTCTATATTCACTTCCTCCCTCACACATGGATATAAATGTTGAAGATCAATAATTTTCACACTAGAAGAACATATAACGAATTATATGGTATTTAATTCATTCCATAAATCATTAATTGTTTGCTAAAAAAATCTCAGTTTTGTTTATCCAATATGATAAATAATAAATTAATCATAAAAAAATTTCATTAATATATTCTATATGTAATTAAACATAATTATCATAAAAAATATATCTACCCAAATTCAAAGACCAAAAATTTATAAGGACTATCACTACATTTCTTAAATCAAGTTGTTAGATCTTTATCTAAATAATGTGTCTCCAAATCCCTCATACAAAATTTATGAATACCTTTATCAAAATGAAACCTTATAGTGAACATGGATAGTTATAAATTCATAAAGAAGAAGTACAATAACATAATACTTATATATCTCATGGTTCATATAATAAATAAATCATTAATAAAATACCTTCATAATAAAAATATTATAATGTTATATATTTTCATTTACATATCCATTTGATGATATATATTTCATGGGGTTTGTGGATAAAAATGATATTAAATCAGTAAAGTAATTTTTTCTCAATTTGGTATGTTTTAGATACATTCCATGTAACACACCTATAATTTTTATATGGGATATAAATACAACCCTTTGAAATTTTATATAATTACTATACTTATTTTAATGATATTTTATGATCCATTTAATTTTATTCTTTCTTGGGGACTATGAATAAAATTCTACACTCTAGTAACAACATGTTGCTACAATATCATTTTTATTAGGATTTTTTATGATTATCCTTCCATTGATGGAATATTACGATCCTTCTCTCAATAAACAGATGAATTATATTATAATCTAGTTATATAATATATATTCATGTATTAGTACATTTTTACACTATTTGTTGTTTATGTTAATTATGATATTTTTTTAAATATCTATCATTATTTCTCCATTCATTAAAAAATTTCTATTATTTAAAAATTGTGTTTTCTAAAAATGTTTTCCTTTTTTATATTATCATATTATTTTTAACGGAAATATTTACCCATTTTACACCTTTTAAAAAATTGTTTTAAATTGAGTATTATTATTTTTTCTAATCAATACACTTTTCTAAACTTTTAAGTTACAAAATGAATGTTCTTTATGTATGGACATAGCATCTAGAATGTCCATAATTTCCATGAATCATACTTTTTCTGTTTAAAATTTTATTTTTCTTAAAAGATATTTTGCCTAAATTTCTTTAAATTAAATATATTTAATGATTTTTTAAATGAATAAAAGGTTTTAAGAATTGTTTTAATTTTTAAATGTGTTAAATTCTTTTGAAATCTTCATTTATATGTTTTCAATAGTTTATTTTAAAATTTAAGGATTTCAATGATTTAAAAAATCTTTCTTATGTTTTCAAAATAATTTTAAAATGAAAACATTTTCAAAATACATTATTTTGTAAAAAAATTTATAAAAGAAATTATATTTTACTCAAAAATGTTTTAAATGAAATTGTGAAGATTTATTTATAAGAAACTGATTTGAAAATAATTTTATAAATTGGATTTTCAATGAAAGGATATTATCATTACGAAATGTTCAATGTGATCTTTGAAAATAATTCTCTATGTAATTTGACTAGCATAGTTATAGTTTATGATTTACTGGGGGTATGATCCAATAAAATGATTAATATTCTATCTATGAAAGGGTTATGTTTTGAGGATTTATTTTTTGAAGCCTATTTATCTTTCATGGGTTATATTCTTATTAATCACACTTTTTTTCATGGTTTATTATTTGATAAAATTATCATCAAACCATTAAATTTATGTAGTTTATGATATTATGACATTTTTATGAGACCCATTTTCATTCAGGGGTTATGATATGATTTTTTATAATTTTTTGGTACATGTATGTATGATTTTATTATGTGGTGGGTGGGACCGATATATCCCTTTAATTCACTAGGTAATGATTTAAATCTCATGGAATAGATGTGGAAAGAATAGAGAGTGAACTAAGATTAGTAAAGAAATTTGTTTCCTAAAATTTTCTTAGGATAGAATATTGACGACTAAGATTGTCATGGGAGAAACCCATGACTACCAAGATGCTATGGAGAGTGAACCCATACTACAAATATGAGCTTGGTAGCGATTCCTTGACAACTATATAAATAATTTTAATTTCATTTATGTATTCCACAAGCTAAATGTATTTTTCCAATATTATGGTATCATGGATTATGATTTTGATTAAATTATGATTCATGTGTTACAAACTACCAATAGTTATTCTAGGAATTTTGTATGCTATCTTTGATATGTAGGGTATAATCATCAAATATCATTATCATGTTCTTGGGATCTTATTATCATGTTATGATTATGCATCAATTTCTTTTACCCTTAATAATAATTTAATATGATATGTTTTTAGGTTTCCATTCCATCATCATAACATTAGATTTTTATTCCAATAGGGAAGGGGTAAAAGGACACAGGAAGAACAAGAGAGGCCTAGGGGGGGTCTAAAGTAGTGGTGACCTAGGGCATCCCCTCGAATCAGATTCACCACCTCGGGATTAAAACTAGAGACAGATTGAAGGTAGATGACATTGGATAATTTGAAGACCAAAGATGAAAAATGATCTTCTACCCTGTTCCCCTCCCTCAAAGTGTGGGACATACGAACATTGTTGTTGATGAGGGATCTGTACTTCCTGATCATGTAAAAGATCACCCCCAGAGTAGAACCTATACCCTGAATGGAGTCATGTACAATCTTGGATTCCGTTTCTACATAGGATAAGCTAATCTTCCTCTAATTTCATATATTAAAACTTGTGAGGATAGCTTTGTCCTCTACTTACATGGAATTGTGTTGTCCATAGTGAGCCGTGAAAGCAAGGATAGTACTACCTCAGAAATTGCAGACCACCCTTCCCCCTCGCATCTCCCCCGCACTACAAGAATCGTCTGTATTGAGATTTAAGCCATTATCCAGGGAATTCTGTCTCTGCCACTATCCTTGCCTGGTGGGGTGTTGGGCCACAATGGAATTAATTTTAAGCATCCTTAGGGAGGGATCATCCTTCTAGCTACTAGAAAGGTTAGCCAAGTCGACAAGAAGACATATTTCTTGTACAACAATGGACGAACCTGTTTGAGATAATCCCTCATAGCATGCCTAGTTGCGAGCATACCACATGCACCAACATCCCGTATTGAAGTTGATGGAGCGAGCCACCCTTTACTGTCCCTTATCCATTGTTCCCGGGAACCAGCAATGCACGAACATGACCTCCTGAGGATCATGGGAGAAAGAAAAAATGAATCCACCAAAGTACATCCACATAGCCTGAGCCCACTCACCCTCATAGAAGATGTTGGTGATGCTGTCTTCCTTCTTATTCTTGAAGCATTGGCAGCACGAGGCCAGAGGAATACCCAATTTTTTAATGTTGTCATCTGTAGGAAGTGCTTTATTCCATAGTCTCCAGCTTAAGATGCTATATTTTGTAGGAATCTTGTCGCTCCCCAAGATCTCATTCCATGTATCCTGATGGTCTTGATGAGTGGAGATCCTATGGAAGTCCCTCGCCGTGAAGTTCCCCGAGGTAGAAGGTGTGAAGACACATTTTCCTGGATCAGCGTTCAAGGAGATTAACTCATAAGTACCAATATGATCCTCATTCAACATAGCTTTGATGAACTGTGGGTACTAGCTTACCTCTCTGAAGGAGATGTCCGGGGCAAAACACCATGGGAAACCGAGCTCAGCCCCCTCCCAATTGCAATGCCAGAAACTGATGTTACCATCTCCAACAACCCATCATGAGTGCGTCCTGAGGCTCGGAATGAGAGGGCATATCCTGGCCCAAAGAGGAGATCCTTGAGTAGAAGTACTAAAGAGGATAATATTTGTTTGAAAATTTGAATATATTTAATAGAGTAGGAATACTTTGTAACATGTTTCTATATACACTAAAATTTTATTGTCCTCATGCATATATTCTTTTTAATGTGAAGAATATTCATAAATAATGATGTAATATCAATGTATTTTAATCTTGGGTCTCTATAATGTGTGCACCTAGATAGCATTGGGCGGTCCAACAATATCCTACACAATGTGTCCACATATATATCACCAAGTTTGTTGGATATATCTTGTGTGATTAGTGTTATTATATGTAGCTCTACCACATTGTATAATTGTTATGTTTTATAGAGATTTATATTGTTTGTTGTCTAAATGGTTATTCTAATTTGTAATGTATATGTAAGGGTTGATTGAAGATGATGTCCCAATATTAAATCATTTTTTATTCAACAATGGGTTTCAAAATTTCCATCGGTTATGATTTAAATCACGTGGCTTGTGATTATTGATTCTTATGAATCTTTACAATGGTAATTATTTATACTATGTTTTCACAGAACGTATGTTGGGGACCATACCATGACTACCCCAAGCCCACCTTCCAGAGGCCACGGGCTGGCGACTAGCACCAGAAATGCATATCCCTAAAACCAGGAAGGAATTTCCATTAAACTTGTAAACTCACACAAACCAAGAACATATCAAGACACAAGCATAGAGTAAGCTATATAGTAAACAAGGTGTGTACTGTATGTAAAAGGGCCATAATACAAGCCCAACTAGAAAGTACAAGTAAAACTGAAAACAAATCCTCTGAACACCTGCCAAGGATCATAACTAAAGGGTAAGTACATCTCTCGTATGGTTGTATCTATGGTACGTCTCGTCTAATAGTCCACCTCTAAGTAGCTTCCAGTCTTGGCACCCTCATCTCCGATCAATGCTTTCGGTCATCTGCACAAGACTCAACAAGGTGCGAGCATATCCCTTGTAGGGGTGAGTATAATGATACCCAGTAGGGTCCCCGAGACCCCCGAAGGTCTCCCAGAATCCAAAAAGGATAAACCTCAAAGAAAGAACTCAATATAGAAGCACGAATAAATAGTCATATACAATACTTATGTATATTCCCATACATATACCTAAGTTATCAATATATGCTCATCTCACACTTGAGGGATGGATACCACAAGGTAACAACACAAAGGTAGAAGTACCACATAGGTAACACCAGAAAGATAAAAGTACAACATAAGTAACACCACGAAGGTAAGTACATAAAAGGAAATGCCACACAGAAGAATAACACGAAGGTATCACCACATAAAAGTGTATCACAAAGGTAAAGACTCAGCTTATACCAATTATAACTTATTTACGAATATATAGAAGATTAGATGTATTGATAGATCATATTACTTTGTCAAGAAGCATTGCTGTTGACCCACAGATGATCGAAGATGACCCACACAGGATCTAACAATGACCCACATAGGATCTAATAACTCCTCAAGTATAGTCAACAACAGGGTTCCCGTACTAAGCATGCTTGATTCCGAGTGGTTCCTCTCCTCTAGCCATCGGTCGATACTTTATCTACCACAAAGTCCCAAAATGAAGTATCACGTAGGTCCTCCTTATTATAAGGGACCCAACTTGATAGACGACGCATCAATAAGATGCCCGGTCTGTATGTTATTTGCATTTTAGTTCTGAGGGCCCGGTTGGATTCAAACTCAATCCATCTCGACCATACTCCAACATTATGGAAAAATAATGTGGAGTATACTAAAAGTACCATCTCGATCAAACGATTCAAGTGCCATAGATGGTTCATCCAACGAACGCCATGTTTTCAAGATATGGAAAAAAGGAGTATCTTGGTCCAGATAGGCTCAGGTCCAGTCTGACCTGCCTAGGTTAGGGTCAAACCAACTCGGTAGGGGTCTGACTTGGACGGGCGAGACTCTGTCGGGCCTATCCCTCTAGGCCGCGGAAGAGCCTAACTTGAAAAGGGGGTGGCCCGACCTGCTGGGCATAGCCCGTGGGGCTTGGCCCACACAGTTGGGAGCGGTCCGCCGTGGCGGGGCCTGACCTAGCTACTACCTGGGGGGAAGGCACCCCCAGTATTCCGAAGGGTCCATTGGACAATTAGGCTTGGCGAACCCTGTAGTGCCATGTGGCCCTGCCTGATGGCATGCGGGACTCGCCAGAGTAGGACCTACTAGGCATAACGTAGCCGATTGACTCCCCCTTCTAGTTGCGCTGGCGTGTGCCACTGCTGCTTTCGTGTTTGGATGGGGGCCGAACGGGTTTCGGCCGCCCACTTGGGTGCGCCGCCTGCTCGGGTGTTCCTCTTTCTTGTACCGTAGTTGGTCGGGTGTCGGCCACCCACTAGTGTGCCGCCGGCTTGGGTGCACCACCTGTTCGATCTATGGCCAGCCAGGTGCCGACCTCCCTCTGGTGCGTTGGTGTGGCATGACAGCCGTAGACTCCTCCTTTACCAGCTGTGCAGATGAGCACCCCCTACCTCTACACGGCTGGCTGGGTGCTGGCTAGCCTTATCTACCACCACGACCGACGTGCCACGGCCTCCTTCGGTGGTGCAGTTGAGTTGCCACCACCCCCCCGGACGGCCAGAGTTCCAACGACTACCTTGTGACCTGACGACATCAGTCGAAGACGACATGGTGCCGACAGGCTTCCACTCATCCCGATGTTCACATGTGAAGAACACATAAAACGACAAAGAATGTAGAGGGATCAGGCTGTGTTTTTTTTCTCACACCCTCTATGTTATACCAATAGCATGCGGATTGAGAATAATTATTAAACATAAATTAAAAAAGAACAATCTTAAACAAACCCTACCACATTAGTTTGTTTGAGATGGCGTGAGGAAGAAGATGAAGATGCTGACATTCGTTACACTTGCAAAAAATCTTGATTGGAGCTCAAGCATCGTCCTCATTCATGATTCAGAGAATGTTCATCATTGGAGGATTTTCTTCCTTCAAGAATCTCCAGCAATATCCTCCTCTCCCTTTTACCAATGGGAAAAAACCCCTCAATAAGATTTAATAAAACCCTTAATTAACAAGTTGATTCATAAATTTTTACAATTAATGAATCCCATTAATTTATGGAAAATATGGATACACATTTTGTTTAAATGATCATTTAATGCCTATTATTAAATGGCCAACCACACTTGTGTGGTCCCACCACCAATATTTAAATGGGAGGTTTCTATTAAATAAAAATAAACGTTAATTATTTATTATTATTATTATTTTTAACTCTCCCAGGAAAAACCTAAAACCAACTTCCACCCAGACCATCTATAGTCGAGGTGAAGGTCTCCTTAAGTGAATATCGATGCTACGAGTTCAACAGTGTCCTTAGTTTTCAATTCCAAGTACCAGTTCAAAAGTTACAAAATGCTACTAATGTGTTCACTGAACGTACCTGAAAGAAAGTTTAGAAATACATTCAAGGAACACCAGGCCTCGGAATCATGCCGCGTAAATTTTGACGGACTTGTAATATTTTCATATATTAAAAAACATTACATGGTTAAATATGGGTCTTTACACTCTCCCTACCTAAGGGAATTGAGCCCCTGAAAGCCACAACAAAATCTAGGGAAACAAGTGGGGGTATTGAGCACTAATATGAGCCTCCTGCTCCCATGTGCTCTCTAAGAGGTTCCCATGCTGCCAATGTATGTGAACCAAATGTATCGATTGACCATGTAGAACTCTCTCCAGTCTATCCTTAATCTATATTAGAACCTCCAAAAACGTCACCCCATCATCGATGTCTAGCTCGACTCAGTCAATGATGTGCCAAGGATCATGTACGTATCTCCTCAGCTAGGATACATGGAAAACGTCATGCACCCGAAGCAACAAAGGGAGAAGGGATAGGTGGTATGCAACCTCGCCAACTCTGCTAAGAACCTGAAAGGGTCCTATGAACCTCAGAGATAACTTCCCACCCTGGCCAAATCTCTGCAATCCTCATCAATGTGAGACCCATAAGAAGACATGGTCACCATCCTAGAACTCAAGAGGTCTCTGTCTCCTCTCACCATAAGACTTCTTCCAGCTCAATGCAGCCTTCATCCACTACTAGATGATTTGAACATTCTCTGTGGTAGTTGTACCATCTTCGGTCCAATGACTGATGACTCCCCTGGGTCAGTCCATCACATAGTTGATCTACATGGTTTACTGTACAATGCCTCGAATGATGCCATACCGATAGTGTAGTGATAGCTGTCATTGTACGTGATCTCCACCAAAGGCAAGTGATCCTCCCAACTACAGCCAAAATCTAGGACGCAAGCACCACAATGTACTCAAGGTTCTGAATGGTTCACTCTCTCTGACCATCCATCTAAAGATGTAAGGCGGTGCTCAACTGAAATTGTGACCCGAACAACTTCTTCAACCTCTTCCATAGCTGGGAAGTAAAACATGCATCATGATTGAAGACAATCATCGAAGGAAATCCATGAATCCATACAATATTCTGTATGTAGAGGCATCCCAAGACCTTTACTGATCCCTACTCTCTAATAGGTAAAAAGTGGGCCGACTTGGTGAGTCGGTCAATGATCACACAGATGGAATCATGTCCCTTGGATGTGTGTGGCATTCTTGTCACAATTTCCATAGAAAATTCCATCCCACTTCCACTTTAACACCACTAGAAGCTGAACTAAGACTGCTGGAACTAGATGCTCTTCCTTCACTTTTTGAAAAGTGTGGCACCAAGAGACAAACTCTACTACTACTTTTTTCTTTCCTGACAACTACTACTGACACCAAAGTCCTGGTACATCTCCGCCACTCCTGGATGTACCGCTAGAGGGGACCTATGGAACTCCCTTAACACATCCTCTTGTAGTTACACCGGTACCATATTACATCCTCTAAAAAAGATGACATGATCCCCACCGTTAGAATATCCATCACGTGCCTATCCTGTGGATATCTGAGCACGTTGAGCCTCGTAGTCAATGTCCCCAAGTTGTACCTCCCTGACTCGTTGATGGAGTGGGGGAGTGACTGTGAGAGACTAAAGATAAGATACTCCATATCAATCCACATAGGATATTTTCAAAGCATCTAGCTACTCAGTTGCCTCACTCAGCAACTGTATACCAGATCTTCTGCTAAGTGCATCTGATACCACGTTCCCCTTCTCAAGAGTATAGACTATCTTAAAGCCATAGTTTAGGAGGAACTGAAGTCAACACCACTTTATTAGGTTTTGGTCCTTCTGAGAGATGATATACCTGAGACTCTTGTGATCATAGTAGACTACAAAACATTTTTCCATCAAGTAATGTCACCACATCTTCACGGAAAAGACCACTACTGCTAACTCTAGGTCATGGGTAGCATAGTTCATATCATGTTGTCTCAGCTGTCGAGAGCCATATATGATCACTTCCCACTCCTGCATCAGGAAACATCCATGCCCGGTCCCTAATGCGTCGTAGTAGACTATGTACACAACACCCTCCTTCGGTAACCTCAAAATGGGGGCACTCGTCAGTCTCTACCTCAATTCTAGAGACTCCTCTGGAATTTCTCTAACCACTAGAAGGGTTTCCCCTTCTTCTTCAATTATGATAAGGGTGACACAACTCTAGAAAAGTCAGGAACAAACCTCCGGTTGTAACCAGCTAAACCTAGGAAACTCCGCACCACCTTCAAACTCCTGGGTGGCTCCCAAGAAAGCATAACCTCATTCATCACTGGATCACCGCAACTCCAGCTTTCGAGATGATGTGTATCAAAATGTGAACCTCTTTGATCTAGAAGTTTAACTTAGAGAGTTTACCATAAAAATGGATCTCTCAGAGTGTTTCAAGATCTGTCTGTAGATGATAGGCATGATCCTCCTCAGTAGCTGAGTAAATCGGGATGTTATCGATGAAGACTACCACATAACGATAAAGGTATGGATGGAAGAATCAGTTCATGATTCCCATGAACACTACTGGGGTGCTGGTCATGCCGAATGGCATAAACATGAACTCATAATGTCCAGATCAACATCTGAAGGACATCTTCTGCACATCCTAATCTTGTACCCTGAGCTGGTTATAGCCTGATCTGAGGCCTACCTTCAAAAACCACCATGATACCTTTAGTTTATCAAAAATATCATCGATCCTATAGTGTGGGTACTTTTTCTTCACGGTCACCTTGTTCAGGCGCCAATAGTCCACACAGAGTCTTAAACACCCATCCTCCTTCCGGGCGAACCAAACCAGGGATACCCAATGAGAAACACTGGTCCTAATGAACCCCTTGCTCTGCAAATCCTCTAGCTATACTCACTGTTCTCAATGATCTGTGGGAAACATCCAATATTCTTGTGTAGATATCGGTGCCATCCCAAGGTACAAGTTGATATAAAATTCCACCTCTCTGTTAGGTGGCTGACATGGAACATCATCTGGGAAAACATCAGTGTACTAGTCCACCACCACAGGATAGCTTAGACTCTCCACATCAACCACTCTGAGGGTAAGGCTAGCCAACTAAAATTTAATAGGATGCACCCTCCTTCGAGTGAGTCCATTCTGTGATGAAAGGTTTACCTTCTCACCGGTGAAGGAAAACCTGGTCCCATCCTCGCAGACACACCACAATTTTTCCTAATATTGTTGATCTAAGCATGGAATCTAGATAACTAATTCCATTCCCAAGATGACGTCGTAAGGCCCCGAAATCACTACTAGAAGATCCCAGATGAAGATATCACCTCCTAGAGTAAGATCACACTATCAGCATCAGTTTTTAATCATAGAATCCTCTCTAATAAGAGTTTGTAGCCATAAAATTCGATCCAAAGACTCCACCGAAATCTCTGATCTCCGAACGATGGTCATGGAAATAAAAGAGTGGCCAGAACCTATGTCTTTAAGTACTACATCTATGGTGGATTTGACACAGATCGTACCTCGAATCATCTCTACAGCACCATGTTCGTAAGCCTTAGCTGCCTAGAGATGAGCTCATCCCTTTCCACCTACTCCTTGTGGTAAGGGTAGACCACCTGGTGGTGGTGGCGATCGATGCTTGAATCATCACCCACTTCTTGTTGTATGGACAACTCCAATGCCATGTCTACCTCCTACCTACGGAACTCCTTGATCGAATCTTCACCTCTGACCATGTGGTCATACCACCATCTTCTGGCCATCCGTAAGGTGGGTCGAGAAGTCACGATTCATGTGACCCTGCCTGTCGCATGAGTAACAATGTATTCTCCTATCCTATCTTACTCTCTTGAGAGAGCCCCACACAACCAACCCTGTATCCTGCAGTTGTACACATATAGGTCTAATACTATTAGAACTCTTCATCATCTATCTGTTTCCAGCTATAAATGACTCTTCTACATAACGTCCATTTAGAGGTCTCGATACCGGTGACAACTCATCAAGGATGTTCTCAACTAAGAGAGCTCGCTCTAGCACCCCATCCTACGTCAAGATGCTGAAGGAAATCATAGAAGCTCTAATCTCACATCTGATATATTTCTCGAAGGTCCAGGACTTGAAGAAAGGGTTCTGAACCATGTCAGGTAAGTAGCACAAGAGGTTGGTGAACCATGCTAAATACTGAGCCACAGTCATGCTACCCTACTAAAAGTGGAAAAACTCCTATATACACCCTGAGCATAAGGTCGCTGAGATGAACTCTACCCTGAAAAGGCTCTTGAAGTCCACCCAGATGAGAGTGACCTCATCATGAACCTAGAGTATCAAGCTCCACCATATACCCATTGCTTCCTGAATAAGATTGGCTACAAGGATCACCATGAGATCAACTAGTCTCCCTACTAGTTGAAAAAACCTAACCATGGCCTCCAGCCAGTCCTCAGCCACCTGTGGATCTATCTATTCGTAGAAATGTGGTGGCCTCTAGAAGTGAAAGTCATAAAACGTGCTGAAGAGGTGTGAACCCTCTGCTGCTAGGGATGGTGGCATCGGCTACCCAAAGGGTAGTGGTGCTACTAGTACAACACACGATTGTACAAATGCAGTAAGGGGTAACTACACCAAAGCATCATTACTCGGTTGGCTGTCATGACATACTCTACCTGGAACACAAGAAGGTTGTCTTCATGGAGGCATCCCGGAAAGAAACATATGTTCCACAATCAATAAGTTATACCTAGTGAGATGACTCAAGGTTATCAAAAATAAAACTTTTCAAAAACACACATGAAATCAGTGTTTTTGTGCACAAAGTCGGAAATCTGAAGTCAGGGACTTGGTATATGGATTCGTCAGCCACCACACCAACACTGGATTCCCAAAACTGATAACCACACTAATAAAAATTAACACTATTGTCGACTAAAAGATCATAGTACATGTTCTTCGGTAGAACTGACTCCTCTGATACCAATATGTCATGACCCATCCCATAGGGCTCGTTCCATGACTACCCAATGCCTGCCTTCCATAGGCCAGGGGATGGAAAATAGCGCTAGAAAGGCATATCCCTAAAACCAGGAAGGAATTTCCTATAAAACAATAAACTCACACAAACCAAGCACAAAACAAGACACAAGAACATAGTAAAAAATTTAGTAAACAGGGTGTGTACAGTATGTAAAATAGCCAAAATACAAGCCCCAATGGAATATACAATTAAAACAGAAAACATCTCTTGTGAAAACCCACCACAGATCCTACTAGGAGTGTAGGTACAAATCTCATACGGTCATTTCTATGGTACACCTCGTATAATGGTCCACATCCTATAATCCTCCTATCCGGGAACCTTCAACGTCGATCAATGCTGTCCAACATCTACAAAAGACACAGCATGGTGTGGGCATAGCCCGTGCATGGGTGAGTATAATGATACTGAGTAGGGACCCCAAGACCCTTGAAGGTCTCCCAGAATCCACAAAGAATAAACCAAAGAGTAACACCTCAATCTCAAAGCACGATGTAATAGTCATCCACACTACTTAAGAATATGCCCATACATATACCTATTTTATCAATATGTACTCATCTCACAAGTGAGGGATGAATACCCGAAGGTAACACCATCAAGGTAGAAGTAGCACATTGGTAACACCATGATGATAAAAGTACCACGTAGGTAACACCACAAAGGTATGTACCACAAAGGTAACTCCACATATAAGAATACCATGAAGGTATCACCACACAGAAGTGTACAACAAATGTAAAAACTAAGCTCACACAAGGTATAACTTATGTACAAAAGAATAGATGATTAACTGTATTGATATATCATATTAATTCTTCATGAAGCTCTGATATTGACCCACACATGATCAAAGATGACCCACACAGGGTCTAAAAATGACCCACACAAGATCTGAAAACTCCTCAAGTAAAATCGTCCATAGGGTTCCCTCACTGAGCATGATTTATTTCGAGAGGTTTAGCTTCACAAGCCATTGGTCAATACTTCAACATTGATGATGTCCCATGAAAAGTTATCATGAAGGTTTGTCACATCATAAGTGACCCAACAAAATAGACGGCATGTCAATCAGACGAACGGTCTGTATGTTATTATCCTTTTAGTTATGTGTGCCTGGTTGGATTTGGGTTTGATCCAACCCAGCCATACTAAAACATTTTCCAAAACTCATGTGGAATATACCAAAAGGTCCTTCTTGATCCAAGGATTCTGGTGATGCATACGATTCATCAAACAGAGACATAGTTCTCAAGATATGATGAAAAAGGCGTATCTGAGTCCATATAGTCCCAAGTCTGGTCCGACCCAGTAGGACAGACCCTGGCCGACCTAGCCTGGGCCTACCCGACCCAGATCAAGTCGACCTACCTAGTGTGAGTTCAACCCAGATTGGCTGCACTATGGCGGGCTCGACCCTCTGGGCCATAGACCGGCCCGCACTGGGCGCGGCCCACAAGGCTCGCCCCACACGGCTGGGTTCGGACCACCGTGGAGGGGCCCACCCTAGCCACTACATTGGGGTAAGGCACCCCCATTATTTTGAATGTTCCATTGGACTCTTCAACTTGGAAAACCTTGTAGCGCCACATGGTACTACCTTCTAGCAAGCATGACCCCCTGGAGCGGGTCCTGCTCGGCGTGATGTGGCCAGCCGGAAGATCGACCGGCTCGCACTTCCAGCGGTGCCGCTATGCGCCGCTACCGCCTCCGTTGCAGGGAGCCCTATGGGTGCACTGCTTGCACAAACTGTGGCTGGCCGGCTATCAGCCGCCTTGCAGTGCGCAACCTGCATGGGTGCACCGCCTGCTCAAACAGCGGTCGGCCGGGTGCCGGCCGACCTCTGTTGCGTTGTCGCACCATGACAGTCGCGACCTCCCCCTCTATTGGTGGTGCAGACCCGTTCCACCCTGCATCCACGTGGATAGCCATGTGTTGGCCAACTGCCTCCACAACCGTGACCGACGGGCCGTGACCTCCTTTGGCGTCGTAATTGTGTCGTTTCCGCCATCACGACCGACCGGAGTGCCGACCACCGCCTTGTTCCCTACCGGCTTCGGTCACTGTCGACATGGTGATGGGGGGCTTCCGCTCATCCTGGTGTTCACCCATGAAGAACACGTCAATCAATGAAGATTGAGGAGAGATCAAGCCATGTTTGTTTGGATCACACCCTTTACGTTAGACCGATAGCATGCAGCTCGAGAATAATGATTCAACATAAATTAACAATGAACAATATTAAACAAACCGTACCTCATTCGTTTATTGGAGTAGGTTTGAGGAAGAAGATAAAGATGTCGATGTTCGTCGCTCCTGTAACAAGCTCCCAATCCGAGATCGAGTGTCGACCTTTTTCTTAATTCATAGAATGTTCTTTGTTGGAGGATGTTCTTCCTCCAAGAATTCTCCAGCAAATGCCTCATCTCCCTTTGTCCCACGAGAGAACAACCATCAAAAAGAGTTAATAAAACTCATAATAAACAAGATGATTCATTAATTTTTTGAATTAATGATTCTAATCAATTGAAGGAAAATGTGGTTACACATTTTGTGTAAATGAGCATTTGATGCCCATTATTAAATGCACAACCACTCTCATGTGGCCCCACCTCCATGATTCAAATGGGAGGTTTCAGTTAAATAAAAATAAAAATTATTTTTTTGTTATAATTTTTTTATCTCTCTAACGAAAAACAGGAAAACCAACTTCCACCCCGGACCTACTACGGTCGAGGTGAAGGTCTCCTTAAGAATATATCAGCACTGCGAGTTCAACGGTGTCTTCAGATTTCAATTCTGAGCACCAGTTCAAAAGTTAAAAATGCCACTCACACGTCAACTGAATATACATGAAAAAAGGTTCGAAAATTCATTCCGGGCACACCAGGCCTCAGAATAATGCACCGTCAATTTTCACAGACTCTTAATATTTCTATATAATAAACAAAATTACATGGATAATTTTGGGTCTTTACATATTTTTTAATTATTGATGATATATGTTCTTATAGGTAAGTGTTATCTTATGTTATACACAAGTACGTGTATTAATTCATCATACCCACTTACTCAATTAAATCACAATTATTGAATACAATTGGTATTTATTTTGTTTACACTAACGAGGAATTTGTACTCACCACTCATATATTTTATTTTTACAAAGGTAATCAGGAATTATTTTAAATGAATTATGTTGATAGGGGTTTCATATGGATTATAATGGTGGACTGATTTTACAAAAATAGAAATGGGTAATATGGGATATATTCCCATTTAAATACATGTGTTTTGATTGTGTAATATGTCATCCTTAATTATAAAATGATAAAAACAAATCGTCCTTGATAATGTATGTGAAATAATATTTTATATTTTTATTTTACATATTTTTTATGGTGAAATTTGGGCCACTTTATTTAGTATGAAATAAAGAAATATAAACATTTTGATTTTAGCACTAGATCTAAGAGTGCAGGTTCACGATTTTTTAGTAGCAATATATTTTAATTCAGTAAACTTATAGATGGATTCAAAATAAATAATGAAAATATTGAATTTATAATGGTTTAAAAAAATAAAATAATAACATTCATGAAATTATACATTATAAGTTTCCAAAAAATTTGTTTTTATTTTTAGAAACTATTTTTACCTTAGTTTCTTAGAAGTACCTTTAAATAATCCAATATCTATTTTTTGGGTAAAATGTTTGTATGATAAAAATAATTAACATAGATATTTATACCTACTAAATGATAGAATTGTATATTAAAGGCATAGTTTAAAATAATAGGATTAAATAAAGATCAATAATATTTCATTAACGTTATCAAATGTATACTTAGTGTGATTATCAGATGCAAGATTAGAATCATAATGGATCTGATTTATATCATAGTATATTTATCATTGTCACACTGGGTTTTTTCATTTATTGGTTTTGATTTGGTTCATTGTCAATAAAGATCATTTTCATGGGCTTTGGTGAGTTAAATTATGTGTTTTTAAGTTCCATCTATGTCAAATCATCTAACCATGGGTTCCACATAGCTTGTATGGGGGGTTTTGGAGGAAAGGCAAGTTACTTTATGATTTGGGCCAAACTGTGAGGCCATTACTAGATTTAAAAATAACTTCTTTTATAAATACTTATTTTTTAAAAATGTATAACACATTCTACTTCCCATGTGGCCTTCCATGACCTATTCAAACCACTATATACATTTGGAACCTATATTAACTCATAATTAGGGAATCATTTCGTTATTTATTAATGTATTGAGCCAGCCCGCGACCCCTTTTCAATTTCCAAAAAAATAATTTGTTTTATTTATATTTTATTAATTTTTTGACATTATTCAGTGATTCCACATCCCAAACAGAGACCCTATCATTGGTTGTCAACCAGTGGTGCCTCTACCTTCTTTTCTCTTATATTTGGGTCTTTATTTTGAATATTTATCAACAAAGGTCAGTGGTTCTTAATTTTTTTTATCAAATTGTTCTACTTTATCTTCCCTCTTCCTTCTTCATTGATATTTTATTGGACTTATCTTATCACATGGTTATTATAGACCTAGGGTTATGTTTATACATGATTATTATATGTGTTTTGTTGGTTTAGGGATGGTATTCATAGATCTAGGGTTTTGGAACCCACGACGGGTGTTTTCAGGAGTGTGTCTCCCCTCCACCATCGTTTCGAGGTAGATTTTCGCTCAACCATTTCTTTATTATTTAAATTTAATCCTTTTAAAGTGGTTATAACCTTATATACATGTTTATTTCTGTTTTGAAACCTTTTTATGATCTATTTGGTTTGCAAAATTGTAATTTATTCCTCATTTTTTATAAAATGAAGTAGTTTTGTTATAAAAATGCCCACCACTTATTCAAGTAAATGTTCTACTGGTTTTCGCATATGGATTATAATGTTTATGAAAATTTTAACTATAGTAATAAATATTTTGAACCATGATTTTGTTTTTTACACCTTTTTTTGTTAAATAGAAGTTATTTTTTCTAAATGATTCATGCCTAGTTTTTGAAAAAGTGACCGACATTCTTTTTATTGATGAATGAGATATAAAATGACTGCTTTGAATTTATTAATGTATGGGGAGAATAAAAATTGATATTTTTGGGTCCTTTTATGGAATTTTGAAGTGGTTTTGGTTTTATAAAGAGATGGGTGTTGGTTTTTGACATGTTTTGGAATGAGTTGTTGATAAGTGGCTCGTTCAACATTTTTATGAAAATGGTTGATATTTGAAT
Organism: Viscum album; assembly: GCA_963277665.1. Classification (NCBI taxonomy): domain Eukaryota; kingdom Viridiplantae; phylum Streptophyta; class Magnoliopsida; order Santalales; family Viscaceae; genus Viscum; species Viscum album. Next base: position 386,851,609 of record OY728156.1, on the reverse strand, counting down.
GCGTAAACTAAATTTTTTAAAGGGTTTATCTAAATTGTTTTCTACTAATAATGGTGTGTGTACACCTTTTCATGAAAGGTGACATTTTTACCTTTTTCATACACTGGTTTGGTAAAATGATTAAAGGGTTGTTTGGCATTTTTTTATGAAATGGTTTTTCAGGTGTGTTCCATATTAAAACATGTGGGTTCATTTTATAATTCATGAAATTAATTTATTAAATGTTTTTGGGGATGAATAATATAGTTTGATATGTTATTGGTGGGTGTTTTCCAATAAAATAACATTTTAATGGATTTTATGTAAATCCTTGTAATACTTCTTGAAATTGTTTTATGAAACTTTTATGTGGTTTATTGATCCGTGAAAGAAATGTGAAACAAGTTTGTGGGCTGTTTAGTGTGTGTATGATTTGGAAAAAATTAATTTTTAGAAAAAATTGTTTTTGATAACATATGGATCTTTATTGACCAAAATGAGAGAAACTTGGGGATCTAGGTGCACTGACATGTACAAGTATGCTAGTGATCTATAGTGGGTTTGTCCCTATTTCATATTGCAAGTTTGATTTTGAAAACACTACGTAAGCTATGATGATTATTTTGGGTACCACTATGTTATGGGTATTGTTCCATAATAGAGGCTCATGCATGAGAACAATGTTGTGTCATGTTTTCTTTTCACTGAGATACGATGTACATGGGGGCCACAACTAGCTTGTTTCTAGGGATCAACCTATGAGTAGTTCTTATTGGAAATATTATATTCACCATCAACATACAATGTATTTGGATGGAAAATTAATTAGCATGTGGGTTTTGTTTAAATTTGTACTTTATTTAAATCATCCCTCTTAAAAATTGTTTTCATTTTGAGGTTCCATATATTTCGAAACTGTTCAAGCATTATTTTGTATAAAACATGCAATATTTTTTTTTGATAACATCCATAGAATAGAACCTTGTGTGGAAAAAATAATTTAATATAGTTTATTTCAAACATGAAATTTACATTTCTTGTATTTTAATGGATGTTGATTTGGAAAAAAATATTGGGCTAACCTACTGAGTTTTAATACTCATACCTATAGTCTTCTTCTATTTTTAGCCCATGTAAGGTTTTAGCTTGAGTTCGGTCACCATGAGAGACGTGGGATTGTTGTGATGGATAGTGACAAGAGTGTTCACATGGAGTTAGTTGGTTATTAGGTCAAGTTAGTTTAGTTTTATCGTTTAGTTGTACATTCAGTTTGGTCATAAAAATGAAATCATGTCGATTTATATATAAATATTTTTTGGGATGTATATTCTTTCCATTATTTTCATTATTGTTTTTTGGGGGAAATATTACCTTATCACTCTAACTAATTCCCAAGGTGCTTTTCATCATCCCGAGAGGATTAGGAATGCCTTTCAGGACTTGTCGTTGAGTGGCCCTGGTGACCGGTTCGAGGTCAACTCAAACTGGTTTGTGACAAAATGGATACAGAGCAGGTCTGCTCTTAAAGAACGTTAATTTTTAGAGAACCATTTTTTTAGGGGTATGTCAAGGTATATGGAGAAGTATTTTTGGTTTTTAAGGGGTAAGTTTGAGAAGATATTTGTGAACTCTTTCTCATCTTGATCCATTGGTGTCCACGTGATGTCCAGTTTTATTAGTATCTTCGATTCATAAGGATTTTTTGGTGAATGGGATACCATAAAGGGCGTTGGACTAATGGCCTCTATGAGATCACAGGTCATGGAAATCCATGTAGAGAAGGGGAATGGTCCTAAGAAGTCTATTCATGTTGGTGGTGTGTTTGACATATGGTCACCAACCATATTTTCATGTCACCCACCAACACTAGTTTTTTTTCCGGTCTATTAGACCTTTCTTAAATTATAAATTTTATTTTGAAAATCCTTAGGTGAGAATTGTGGATGTGGGTTTTCAATGAGTAATATAAGATTGTTTTTTAGCATGGTGGGTTTTTTTTGAAACAATTGTTCTGGGAGAAAGTGCAATGATTTAACGGGATCAAATTTTCTTAATCTAAACATATGGTTTATTGAAATAAAATTTCTAGAATGCCTGAATTATTATCATATTATTCAGAAAATTTGATTCAAATAGGATGATTAAGCTTATTTATGAATGATTGAATCTGATGAATTGGTTTTGGGAATTCATTTTGAGCAGTTGGTGTTTTCTTAAAAATAGTTTTGGACTTTATGTCTATCGAATTATGAAAAGAAAACTTGATAAATTTTTAAAAATGTGGAATGTATGTTTTAATGGAATTTTCGTTTTGGTAGTTGTTTGAAAATAAATGAAATGGGTTATAAATCCAATGGTTCTTGAAAAAGTGTGATTTTCTTAGATGCTGGAATTGTTTTGAATAGAGGGAGGGGATTTTGATGGATACCTATAGAGTTTTTTTCATGTTTGAAAAAATGGTTTGTTGTGTGGAAATATGAAAATGATTTTCGACTTGGTGGTTATTGTGCTAATGAAAGATTCATTATTTTTTATATGGGTTTATTTTTTTGGCTTGTAAAATGATGACGATTGTTTTAGACATTGGTGTTTTCATGGGTGATCAAATGCATGGTTTTTTATAGATATGTTAAGGGATTCTTGATATGGCATAGTCTTTGGGTGCCCATATGTCTAGGGGATGTGCATGTGTGTGAGAAATGATGAAACACCATTGGTGATTGTGAAAATCCACCAAGTTAGTTTTTTTTCAAAAATGTTTTAAGTAGAAAATTTATTGTGTTTTCAGTAATAAATTCTTATGTGGGTTGATTTTTCATGTTTCAAGAGTGCGGTTTGTTTGGTATGCTACCTCATTATTTGGAAGTCATACTCTTGGTGTGTATGGAGATGAGACCGTGTTGCTTTCTATGTGTTGGATAAATTATTAATGGGTTTCTAAGGATATGTAAGATGTTGTGATTTTGCCAAGTATGGTTCTCTGTTGGAAAGAATTCATTTTAATCATCCAATAGATTCATTTTCAACATTAAATACACTTATTTTGATGATGAATCAACTCATTTGATGGACTAGAGATCTATTTAATATTTATATAATGGCCATTCCTATTATGATAATTTTTTGGGGTTATAGTAGTTGTATTCGGTGGTGTTGTTGTGTTTCTCTATATTCCGTATCCATTCTTCTCCTTGTTCAGAGTGAGAGAAAAGAGTGCAATTTATATTTGAGTTCCTATATAGATGAAGGTGTTTTGTTGAGAAAGTTTGTTTCATGGGGTGTTTTGATCCGTATATCCTAGCTACGATGCATAAGATGCTTCAATCACAAGGGTTCAATCCATAGGCCTCAGAGTGAAGCTTTTCATGCAATCAAGAAATCGCCAGAGGTGAGCAGATGTCGACTAAGCTACTGCCTTCACCATTTTGGTAAGGAAGTTTCTATGTTATTAGTGTTTTTTCTCATCACTGTGATTCCTTTTTTTTGTAAGGAGCGTGGTTGAATTACACATGACATAGTGTCTATGGTTATACCTTCTCAGATGTGGGTTTCTGATCAATGTCTCTGTGTGGACTGGAAATGTGAATTTGGTGCCTTCATGGTTTTACCTATTTCTAGGTGGAGATTGGATGGTGGTTCCTATATTTATTTTTTGGACTCAATGGCCCAATGATTGGTCACCTTCCCTCCCTTCCCCGAGTGGTGGGGGTTTTGATTTGTGCTGAAAGTGTTGGCCATGTTCTTATCTCCTCAATCGTAAGTGAGTGGTTTACATGTTCACGTTTTAACCCTATTAACATGGGTTTTTAGGTTGTTGAGTGAGAGTTTTGGATGGTCAGTGTAGGTGAGGATCAATTCTAGTACATGTTGATTTCGTGTTTGTTCATTTCTAGTTTGTCTCTAATGGTGGGGAGCCCTATTGTGGGTCTCGAAGACCATTCCTTTAAATATTTTTCATATGGTAGTTTTGATTTAATGTTGGGGATCATATTTTCTCTCCTTAGTCATTTGATTTATTATGTTCACATTGTTTTGTGTGATCGTTGGGTTCATTGGGAGAAGACCCAATAATCTGGTTCTTGGCGTGGTTATGGAGGTGGTGGCAGGATATTTCTGTTGATTCTTAGGAAGTGGTTGTGAGTTCACATTTTTTTGAAATATGATGATGTTATATTGATTCTAGATGATATTTACTTATCTTGAGATGATTTAATGTGTAGAAAATGAATTCTTAGGTGTTGATCTTTCTGTTTCAATTTATTATGGCTTTCCAGGGGCGATAAGTTTTAATGGGGGAAATAATTATCACACCTGGTTTTTCATGTCTTGGTTTTGATATGGTTCCCTGGAAATACCCATCATCTTCATTGGCTTTGGGTGAGTTTAATTTTGAGTTTTTAAATGTCATATATATCTTATCATCCTACCATGGGATCCACATAGCTTTTTTGGCGGTTCTAGTGAAAAGGGTGGTTACTTCATGATTTGGGACAAATCATCAGCTCATTTCCTGATTTAAAAAATATTCTTTTACAACTCCTTATTTTTTTCAACATTTTTCTCCCACACCACTTCACTAATGTCACCCCTAACATATAAAAACAAAAATACCCATTTTAACCCCATATTAATTCATAAACATGGTATATTTGGATTAATTATTCATGTATTGGGCCACCCCATGAGCTAATTTCCTGTTTCAAAAAATTAATTATTTTTATTTTATATGTTATTATTTAATTAAAAATTTTCAATTATTAAACCACAGAAATGTAACCATATCTGTTTGATATTTACTATAGGTTTCTAACTCTTTGTTCTCCTTCATTTTGGGCCACTTTTTTCGAGATTTCTCACCAATGGTTAGTGGTTCTTCTTAATTTATTCATCAAATCATTCTCTATTATCTTTCCTCTTCTTTATTCATTCATTTTTTATTGGTTTTATCTTCTACCCTGGTCATTTTAAACCTATAATTATGTTTTTACATCATTTTTAATGGGTTTATTTTTTTAGGGATGTTATCAATAAATCTAGGGTTTTGGAACCAGTGGCAGGGTTTTTCAGGAGTGCCTCTCAATTCAGCCATGGTTTCGTGGTCGGTTTACCCAAGAAAATTCCTTCATTATTTTTGTTAAATAATTTTAATTTTAATTCTCTCCTTATATACATGTTTAGTATTTCTATAAAACAATTGGATGATCTATTTGGTGTGAAAAATGGTCTTTCATTCAATTGTTTTTTGTAAAATGGAGGTGTTTCATTATAAAAGTGCACACCACTTATTCAAATAATTGTTATATAACTTTTCTCATATGGATTGTAAGTTTTATGAACTTTTGAACTAATTTAATAAATATTTTGATTGGAAGTTTGAGTTTGTACCACTTTGGGTGTTAAATAAATGTAGTTTTGCTAAATGTTGCGTACCTAGATTTTGGAAAATATCCCAGCTGGATTGTGTGTGACAAATGTGATATAAAATGACATATTTGAATTTATTTAACTGTAATAATCATGAAAAGTGATTTTATGGGGTACTTTATGGATTAAGAAAGCGGTTTTGGTTTTATAAATAGAGGGGTATTGGGTTTTGACATGTTTTGGAATGAGTTGCTGGTAAGTGGCCCGTTGAACATTTTTATGAAAATGGATGAGCATTGAATGTGTAACCTAAATGTTTTAAATGGATTATATAAATGTTTAACTACTTCTAAAAGTGTGTGTACTCCTTTTTATGATTGATGAAAATTGTACCATTTTTACATGTTTGTTTGATAAAATGCTTAAAGGCTCGTTTGACATTTTTCTTAAGAAAAGGGTTTTCATGTGTGTTCCATGTTGCACCGTGATGGGTTATTCTATGATTCATAAAATTGATTTATTAAATGTTTTTTGGGCTTCCTAATCTGGTTTTATATGGTATTGGAAGGCGTTTGGCCTTAAAATATCATTTTTGAATGAATTTTATGTGTAAAGCCTTTCTATACTTCTTGAAATTGTTTTATGAAAATTGTAAGTGGATTATTAATCCATGAAAGAAATGTTAAACATGTATGCGGGATGTTTTGTGTGTTTATGATTTTAAAAAAAGAATTTTCTTGTGAAATGTTCATTTTATAACATGTGTAACTTGATTGATCCCAAAGAGGGAAACCCGAATATCTATGTGGGTGAATGTGTCCTGACATGCTATTTATCTGTTGTTGTTTCGTCCTAGTTTCACATAGAATGATTATCGTTGAAAACAGTAACTAAACAATGATAATGTATTTGGGGCCAATAATTTATGGGAATTGTTCCCTACTAGTGGCTTGTGCATGAGAACAAATATTTGTTATGGTTACTTTTTACCGAGATACCCAGTACCTGGGGCCCGCAACTAGTTAGTTCATTGGGATGTTTACATGACTAGTACTCATTGGATATATTGTATTCACCATCTAAATATGGTTTAGATGTCTAGAAAACTCAACATTATGTGTGTTTTATTTAAAATTTTACTTTCTTGAAAGTATCACTATTGATACTTGTTTTCATCTTGAAGTTTCATATCATTGAAAACTTTTATATCATTATTGTGTTTAAAACATGAAAGCTTCTGTCTGATAACATCCATATCATTGAACCTGGTTTGGAAAACATACTTTTATATATTCTATTTCAAACATTAAATGGATGTTTCTTTTATTTAAATGGAAGTGAATTGGGGATAGAATATTAGGCTAACCTATTGAGTTTTAATATTCACACCTATAGCCTTATTATATTTTTATCACTTGTGCAGGATACAATTTGAGTTAGGTTACCCTAAGTGACATGGGACCACTATTTTAGATAGTGACCATAGAGGTCACATGGATTTTTTTGGTCATCAGGGAAGGTTGTATTAGTTTTATCATTATGTTTTACATTCAGTATTGTTGTTAAAATGATGTCTATTCAATTTTTATATAAATTTCTATTGTGATTTCCATTCGTTAAGATGTTTTTATTATTGAATATTTTTAGTGGAAAAATGTCCCCTTATCACTCTAACTAATTTCCTTGGTACTTGTCGCCATCCCGGGAGGATCAGGAACGCATCTTGGGACTTGTCTTAGAGTGGCCAGTGTGACCGGTTCAGGGTCGACCCGAACTGGTTCGTGACAATTGTAACAATAGTTAATATATTAAATCTACCAGAATATAAATATGATTATGATATATAAAATTCTATAAAATATACAATTAAATGTATAATAGTAATAACATGAAATACAATAGCTAACAATATAAAGAATGGATAAAAAACTATATTAGAAATATTTATATCTTTGAACATTAAGATTAATGTATTCAATAACCACCATAATAGGTATCCAATTTTTTATAATTATAGTGAATTATATCTTCCCATAATGGAAATTCAATCGATACAATGCTCAAAATAAGTTATGTCTTCATATAATTGGAGTCCCTCAATCGTAATAATAGTCAGATGTGTATAATAAATCAAAATCTCTTAAAGAAACTAACCTGGAAAGGATTCCTTATAATTAAAACTTGATTAATAATTAAAAACACTATGAATGGTTATTACATGATAATTAATATTCATAAGAATGTAATGAAAATATTTGTCACCTCAAAACTCTTCAAATTACTTTTTATTTATAGGAAATTATCATATGGTCGTATTTCTATGTTTGTTTAAAAAAATTTGGATAATTGGTGCTTTACAACTTATCTGTAATTTAATGCTTGAAATCGTATTGATTAAGACCATTATAATGGAATGATAGTCCTTATTATAAACAAAATAATTTTTATTCTGGTTATAAAATTATTTTAATCTAATGGACTTACTTATCTATTGTCAATATGTAATCATATAAGAGTAATTATAATTTTTTTATACAACAAACCGAATGATGGTAAAAAAAGTTATGAATATAAACGACAATAAAAATGTCAAACTCTTGGTATAATTAAGTATATGCCCAAAGATTACACACATACTCAATATGATGATCATAACAAATTATAGTAAGATCATAGTCATATTTCATTAGAAATTTCATATGTAAGGTTAAAGAAAATGTTTTCAACAAATATATACTAAAACTATTGGTGCATAAAAGTTTTTAATCATGTTTTAATAAAGGGTTTTGTATTTCCAAAAATAATGAATGGAATACTAAGAATTAATACTTCTAAACCAACAATATGCTTGTTTTTGGAAATCAGAAACCCAAAAAATAAATGAAAATTAACTTAAAAAATTTACAACCCATTTTATTTAAATAAAATTTTATTAAAATTTATTATATAATCTATATCTCTCTTGAGTTTTTAAATATTATGAATATGAAGATGAACATGATAAAGAGTATTGCAATAAATACTTCATAAGGAAAACTTCTCCCATTGGGAATTCGTCTCCACTATAGATTAAATTCCCCCCCTTAATAGAAAAATCCTCTATTTATAAATAAAAATAACCTTCGAAATAAATAAACCCACTTAAAATAATATACTCCCCCATAATCTATCATTATTCCCTTTAGATAAAAGTTTCAACCATTTTGAAAAAAAATCACCCCTTTGTGATTTTCAAAAAGGATTAGGGAGGATCCAATGATTCCTAAAATGTTAGAAATATTACAAATGAAAAAAATCATAATCTAAAAAACCATCCAAGAAAAATATGATTCAACATATAACCTATCAATATTTTAAAACATTAATGAATAATATAATTACATGAAAAGATAATTTTTATGACCCCATCCCCCCAGGTTATACCCCTCTTGGACCGACAATGGGATAATAGAGATAATGACCCCAGAGTCCCACCTCCTATAAGCCCCAAGATGGAGAGTAGAACTAAGGAAATAAGAAACACAATGATGGGAGGCATTAATCATTAAAAGATCACATTTTGACTATAGAGATAATACGACACCAACCAAATCATACTTAGACTATAAAATTAGGAATCCCAAGTACACATATAAAATTTCATGCACAAACTTCTATACTTGAAAGGAAAATTGCACATAAAAAAAGAATACTCAAGACTGGAGGGACCACAAATCCACAACATCTTGATAAGAAACCCAAGTTAGTAGCAACCAACCTGATTTTCAACCTATTCCAACTGACCCAAAAAATTATATATATATGTAGGGTGACTATAAATGTATACTCAATAGGATACTCGTTGAAGACACTCCTTCAAATGTAAATAAATCATACTAAAACCTAGTGAACAACAATTAAAACTAATATGTCACCATAAAATGTACAATAAATTCCCAACCTCACCATGGATACACTAACCATGTATCACATAAATTAGTATATAATATAATAATAAATATACAGGGTACCCCACTACCACATCCCCACTTATTTACTACTTTTCCCCAACATCACACATCATGATAATTTCCATAAAAAAATGCTAGCTCATGGACACCTGGGCAATGGAGAACATTATGCAGCTAGTGCAGAAAAACACCACTTCTATGTAACCAAAAGTTACCTGGTTGTTTCTGGGAAGCACACAATGTTGTATAATGTGTATCAAGCATCGAGTATCATACCTCAAGTAATCAAAGCCTACAAAGAATGTATAGAAGCTCAATCCATCAAAGCCTATACATATTATACTTATTGCAGTCCTTATGAAACTATATCCAGAATATATGTGAGTGAAATAACCACAATCCATTAATTCCCTCTACACACATATATTGAGAAAACTAACTGTCATGCATACATGCACATGTAAAAAAAAGAGTAGGGAGAAAGGTCAAAGGGGGTAGTCATCCATCCATCATCCAACCATGATATCAGGGAAAACACCCCTATGGATTATAATCCTTGGAGTGTCAGTTTTTCTAACTGATATGGTGGAGTAGTGTTTTGAAAAAAAGTACATGATATAATATATCTACCAACCACTAAATGAGCATAAAAAAGTCGTAGACTAAATTGTAGATAACATCTTCTAGACACTCGACTTCCACTGCTAATACCATATAGCTTTTAAGAAAAAACCATTTCGAGATATACATTAAATTATCTAATCTATATTCATCAGTTTCACTTTAAATTAATTATTTATTGAACCATTAATTAAACATTATAATTTTTCACATTTCATTTCATTATAAAAACAACAATTATCTATGAACTCCATGAATAAGAAAATGGATTCCATAGATTCTACTAATTATAAACTCAGAATTTCATCATAGCAAGAAACAACCTCCATGGTTAAACAATAATCATTTATTTACTTTATTACATTCCATATTACTATGTACTCTAGTAAACATCTAGATATATCAAAAAATTCATGAAACCAAGAATATACTTCTTCCTCAAGAAGTGGGGAAATAAAAAAAGATAAATACACAACCTGACCTATCTCTTGAACAACAAATTCAAATAACATCAATCACTAGTATCAATAGGTATGGACATATATGACTGGTTCAATCAATTCTTGTGTCCTACCTCGACACCCACATGAAAAAACTAATGCATCACAAAACTCCATGCATCAACTACTTCCACAACAACTGATCCTCCATGCCCCTTGTACCATAATAGACCTCTATGCAAAGCCATCCCGGGATCACGTCACATTCCATCCTTCCTACCCCCAGAAACCTCAATAGCCCTCTTGGATCAGCCATCCCACGTTCACATCACATCACTTGCGATAGAAAACAAACATAGAAACAATGATCTTAGAACTGAAATAATGAATTCATCTATCACACCCAATGATATCTCAGGGCTCCAAATTAAATGAAATTATCCATCACATGCATGTGAGAACCCATGACCTACACTGAGATTATCTTTTATCACAAAAATCAATTTTCATTCCATATTTAATTAACCAATTCATTATTGTCATGTTCCAACAATGGGAAACCAAAAAATCAAGCTATCACAATATATTATAAATCAATTTAACAATTAATTTAACATTACTTTAATTACATTATCAAGAATCATCAATATGATTCAGTTTCATTGAAAAATTCAGTTAAACATGCATACCTTCATCAATATTATTATCATATAATTGTAATAACAACAATGAAATTTATTAAACAAGACTTCTTAATTCAGTAATGAAATAAATTATAAATTAATTTTAGCATTACATTGTTTACCAATTTTCATCAATAATTATATGATAAAAAAATAAATGTATAAATATCAATCTATCTAAAAATCATGAAATAAACTATTATCATGGTATAAAGTAGTAAAATCACTATACGATTAACACAAACTCTTTAATCCAGTCAAAATAAATATTATGAAAATTTCTTTATAATATAATTTAATAAATAAGTAATGATCTATGATTTCACATAAATAAATATGGAATAAATGAATCCAATACCTCGAAACATCATAACTGAACTTTGCACATGACTAAACCACACAAAGGATCATGATCACCTCTACCGCAACAACTACAACCCCCTAAGGATGCCACAACACAACTTAACCAACCTAAAACCAATAATACTATATTTTAGTCATTGATTTCAAGCTCCCATACATATAAAGGAGAAATGGGAGGAAATTGATTTATAAAACCACAATAATGGAGGTAAAACATACATTTAATTGAAGACAGATCACTATTAATCAAAGGAGGTAAACTAGGAATCAATCCATAATGAAGGAATTCACATATTGATGAAGAGGGGTTTCATGGTTTCTTGGATATGAGATGGATTCACTATATCCATAGGGATTAAAAAACCATAGTGGATTACAATACATAAAACCACTCTATATCGGCGTGTTACACGATGTGTTATCTCATTTCATGTTTTGTAACCCTATGTATTTTATTTTTGATGAAAAATGATTTTCCTATTCACAATATTTATTTTTCAAACACTGTTATATTACAAATAATGTAAACGATATTCGTGCCATGTAACCTTCTTCACAACATGAAACGAACTACTTCTTACTTCTAACAGTTGAGTCCCATCAGACATCCTCTGATCCTCCACTAAGCACCTCAATCTTCAGAATCCTGTAATGGGTTAATCCTAATGGAACCAAGAACTTACATTAAATACCATTAAACCATTATCAACCTAGAGAATTCAAAACCAACCAAGAGAAGAAATAGAAAAGTGGTCATCTGAATAGCCACCCACTATGATTACCCTCAAAATCTCTCACCACTATAGGATCTCACCCACCACCTCTAGGCACAAGGTCTCAACATGGTGACTAGATGAACTACTCATCGAGTATTCACCACAAATAGTAGGAGTGTAGACACATATAAAATATAGGATATATGTATAGAAAATAGATGGAACACACCATGAATCTTTTCCACTCATGGAATGAGAGTAATCCATAATTAATTACAAGTTTGAGAGAGAGATTCCTGTCATAAAATAAAAAAAGGTGTACAAGAATTAAACAAAATGTGTTGTAAGTGAATATCACAACACCAAACATCATGGGGGTAATTATTGTGTATATACGAATCAAATTTCTAGATTCTCTCCACTATAAAATTATGTCGTGATAATACATGAACCATGAAACTTCACACTTCAACCCAATCCACCATAACTAACATCTCAAAGTTAGATACATCTCTATCACTCCTAAATGTACTGCCAAAGGAAAACCATGGAACTCTAGAAAAAACATCTCATTCATCTCCAAAATAAGGAATAGAGGTTCTTGTGACTAAAAATAGTGTTTTCATCCTAAAAAAAACTATTAGAGGCCTCTACATAAACAACTCGGTCTCTCCATACCTCCACCTCAAGATCCCCCAATTGGGATTCCTTCACATTTATCAATAGAGATGTCTGAACCATTGTCAGAAAAAGGAAACCTTTGAACATTTTTTCCCTCATATCAATATGTAATGTATAATATTCTTCCATTAATCTCTAGTAATCCCTAGATTTATGCACTTCATCACTATAGGACTTCATGATCAATTCGTGGACCATAACATTTACCTTCTTAGTTGTATACAAAATCTCTAATTTGTAGTCCTATATGAAATCCATCCACTGAGACTGATTCATGTTCTTTTCACATGGGGAGAAAGCATACCTCATTCTCTTATGATCATTGAATACTACAAAACACACACCAATGTGGTAATTTATCTGCAACATAAAGGGAAACACCATTTCCTCCATTACGAGATTGTGGCTGGCATAGTTACATTCATGGGGAGACAACTACCAAGACCTATAAGAATCTACTGATATATGATGCATCCAAATACATCCAAACCCAATATATAGAGTGTCATTGAAAACCTAAAAACTGAACTCCTTCTAATGGATGACAATGTTCTGGAGCACTGACCAAGTTCTCCTTTAGATACACAAAATCTTCCTCACATTGATCAGTCTATAGGAAATCGTGATACATTCTGATTTACAATTCCATAGAAGTTGAAAACAGAGAGAAATCCTCTACAAACCTCCTATAATATCCTACAAGACCAAGTAATGTTCACAAATCATCCACACTCCTAGGGTCTTTTGAAGATAGAACTGATTATAAAAATGATGGATCCACAACTACTTCATAATGGGATATAACATTCTCCCATAAAACAGATTTCTCAAGACCAAACCTCACACTTCTAAAACATCACAATAAACTTCTCCTATAGAAGAACACCAAAATATGAATACAAATGCTCTGTATTCACATAAAAAAATGCAGAGTACACTGGGATTTCATTAATGAAATGTAAAATAAACTTATCTAAGAACTTAGTGAAAACAACATTAATTATCCCCATGGACACAAATTGATCATTCATCACAATTAATGTCATTAAAAAAATAATAATTCCTATGATGATAACAAAACTTAGTTTTTAGAATATCCTCATCCTTCAAGTGTAATTTATTATATCCTAACTGCAAATTGATTTTCAAGAACCAACATGAACCATATAGTTCCTCAAATAAATCACCAATTTCTAGAAGAGGATAGCAGTTCTTCACATTCACTAGGTTCAAGCAATGATAATCGATACAAGAAAACATACAAACACATTATTTATGCACAAAACTAGTGAACCCCACACTGACATACTTGTCTAAAGAAAACCACACTGGAACATACCATCGAGCTACATAGGAAGATCTCATAACTCAGAAGGTGAAATCTTATATGGATAATTCTAGATACGAGACATGTCTAGTTGTTGTTCAATCCCAAACATGATCTATCATCAATGGGTAATTCTACATCCACCTCTAAAAATACATACAGGTAATTTTATAATACTATGGGAATTTACAACTGCTGAAACATTAACAAACTTAGAAACATCTCAGCCATCATGTATGATAAGGATGGAACATGCCTCTAACACAACCAAGGGTCTCTCTTGAAAAAAACACTACTAGTACTCCATCAGCATCAAAGAAAAAACCAATCTCCTAAATAAATACATGATATACTACAATTAATACAACTAGATCACGATGAAGATGATTTAAGAGGGGTTTTTTTTTGGAAAAATATGAAATATCCCAAACAAAGGTGTTCCCCAACACTATCAAAAAGTTTGTACATAATTCAAACAATCTAGATCGACCTCTAACAGGTGTAGTCAACTTTATGGGAACTGAAATTAACTCAACCTAAAGTTAGAAAGAATGGAAAATTGCAGGTGATATTAAGGAGTGTGTCACTCATGGATCGAACAAGGCATGCACCCAAGTTGTAAACTGGAAATGAGCACCTGAAATGATATATGGCTTCCATAGTACTGAAAACGCTAAAGCATGAAGCAGACCAAGACGTGCTCCATGACCTATCTGACCCGTATGATGACCAACTACACATCAAAAATATTATATATGAAGAAATGGAGCATCATGATGTTGTTATTTTAATTCCCCATCTATGATCTATTGACCCAATACTGGAGAAACATACTGCTTCTCCCTCAGCTGAATCTTCCTCAACAGAGGAAGCTGAAGAGGAACAACTGGCACAAACTGACTACTCATAAAGGTCAGGCACTCTCACTGCTAATGACCTCTTCATCCACAAGAAAAATAACTGTTTTATAACTTCACAAACTCTTAATAGCCTTTTCCCTTAGAGAAACAAGACATTGAGGGATGGGACCTACCACTAGCTGATCAGAAGCTCATTTTTTTTGAAAACTAAGAACCTCAGACCACTACTCTACGTTGTGAAGAATCTGGGTGACTCCACTCTCATGAAAATCTAATTATTACTACTCTCCTCTCAATGACCTCTTATATTATAGGCACCTCTAGATACATATAAAAAAAATGGGCTGAGTTCTCACTGGATATCTAGATGAAATTCCTCATAGAAATGCCTCACCCTAGCCTCCTCATACAATAAAAGGTCTGAATCATATTGTAGAAGGTTACTGAAATAGATCCCAAATTCTCGGACACTGGAGCTCCCCTACTTAAGGGTAAGAAGATCTTGGAAACTAGAAACCTCCATGATTAAATAAAGAAACTCATATCTAAGATGGCCTCATAACTCCTCCCATGGGACAATCCACTCATTGAAATATCTGAGAAACAAGAACCACTACTTCCTTGCTACCCCATACGTTATCATCACATCCAATGATACCATATGCTCATTCTAAGCATGGATTGAACTAAAGTTAGCTCAAAATACTCAAAAAAATATTAATTGATTTCATCTAAAATGGATCCCTAGTAGCAATATAATCTCTAGTGCTGAAACTCTCGAAGTGTGCTCTGATATGTTTTGTCATTTTCAGCCACTACTCTATAGTGATCTGCTGGTGCTGCCTGCGGAACATATTCTATGTGAACCTGAAGAGGACTTCAACCAGGATGGATTCCCCTAAAAAACATACAGTTAGAGATCCGATGCATGGAATGTGGAATAATTTAACAATAATTTTTTTATTTTATTCGTTTCTGGTCAACTTATCTTAAGGTCTACCCATTCAAACACAATTGAATTGTAGAATGATACCAGATCCATTCAAAGTCTTTACCGTGAAACATGTATCACTTCCTTTTGTTGTTATTTTAAGATTAATGCTCCATGCATCAGATCATAAGGGTCCCTATATACTGATGTCCAAACCATTCTCCATCATTTAAAAACTTGCTAAGCATAGTTGGAACTATTTAATTACCATTGCATGAAAGCTCACATGTGCCTAACTCAAAACACTATACAATATCTTAACCAGACCCCTGATACAACTATGTCAGAACCCTCTCCCCATAAAGGGCCCCCCTCATAGGCCATAAATGGTAGAAGACAGACAGTGACCCCTGATCCCTACCACCCATAGGCCCCTATTTGGCTACTTGAACCAAGTTTAAAACAAAAACATAGATTAGAGGCATCACCATCTTAGAGAACACAAACATAAGAGAGAGATAAGACAAACCCAAAAAAACTCTTAGTCACTATATAATAAAAAAGTAAACCTGTTTTCACATATATAATGATATGGAATAACTACTACAACTAAAATTAAAACACTATATACTAAAATAAAAGTAAATATGATAGTGACCACAATGACCATACAAATCTAGAGAAACCACAAGATGGTAGTAACTAGAATGATCTCTAACATACTCCAACTATCCTGAGAAAAAGTTTATATATATGTAGGGTGTGTACAATTGTATAGTTATTAGGATCCTCCAGAGAGACTCTCATGAAATAGTAAATAAATCATGGTAATGCATAGTGAACAACAAGTGAAACTAACCCATATCTTAAACATGTATACTATGTTCCCAAAATCACCATGTATACTCTCACCAAGAATCACACATAGGTTTATATAATATAATAAATAATATAATGTGTAAATTTATACCACTTTTCCACTGGTTTCCCACTTTCCCCCAACATCACACATCTTAAGAGCATCTCTCCAAAAAGACTAGCATGCAATCACCCAGGAAAAGTACCCCAACTTGCACATCATGAAACACGCCACCACATCCACATAACTGAATGTGGCCAAATAGTTTTTAAGAGACACTAAATCCCCCATATTTTTTATCATGCATCATGTATTATACCTCAATCCATCACACCCCATGCACCAATTAAGGTACCTCAAGCCATCACAACCTATAAATGTTATGCCTACAATAGTCCTCAGAATACTATATCTAGAATAAATGTGTTTGAAATAACTGCAACCTATTATATAGAATTATATACGTATTTGAGGTAAACTAACTTTCATGAATACCGGCACAATTAACTAATAAGAGAATATACGAGGGTCAAAGGGTGTCTTCAGTCATCCATCCTCCCACTAGGATGCTTGGGAAATCACCCCATTGGCATAGAATCTCGGGGTGTCAGTTTCCATAACCGACAGTGTAGATTAGCATATATAAAGAATAAAATCACATGATATAATATAAGTCCCAACCACACTATGGGAATTACCTACTCTTAGACTCAAATGTTGCTAACGTCTCTTGGAATCCTAGCTACCACTACTGGGACAAAATTTCCTCTAAGCCCACAACCATTTAGGGAGATACAATAAATTATCTTATACCTCCTCATCAGTATCACAATAAATTTATTTATTATTTAACCATTAATTAACTAGTATCATTTTCCATATTTATTTTCATTATAATTAAAACATATATCCTTTCCTTATAAGAATAAGAAAAATGAGTCCATAGATTCTCCCAATTATAACCATAGTATTGAATAATAGAAAGCTCCAAACCCATGGTTTAATCATTAATCATTTATTAAAATTATTATTTTTCATATTAATATGTATAATTGGAAACATCATACACTTCAAAACAAGTAAAAAACCAATTCCATTCATATTCCTCAAGAATTCTGGAAAGCCAAGTATAAAAAAATAACCTTTCATATTAGAAAACAATATATTAAATAAAAATCCAAATTTTATATCAATGGGTAATCCGAACTTCAACCCATTTTGTAATATCTAGTGTCCTCTCTGATACCCACATGTATAAACGATGCATCTCTCCACTCCAAGAATTAAGTACTATCAAAACTACCATGCCTCCTCTCCCTTCATAACACACCATCCCTCCAGGCTCATCCCTCGTAAGGTCACATGATATTCGGGACACCCTGAACCCAAAAACTACAACATCCCTCCAGGATCAGCCATCCCAAAAACATGTAACATCATAAGTTGTATTAAAAACACATTGCATCTAGGCTCCTGGACCTAAAATAAAGAATTCATCTTTCATAAATAACCAGCTATGAATCCTCAAAATCACAATGCACTTGACCATCACAAAAAAGTGTGAAAAACAGGAACTAAAAGGATTTATTATTGATCACTCAACTAGTTCATATACTATCTTGAATTAACCGATTCATTATTCCTAGGTTCCAACTACAAAAATCCAATATAATACGTTATCACATGATTTCACAAATTAAATAAATAAAAAAAATTAATATTCAATTAATTCCCCTATCGATATGAATTAACATGCTTTATGTTCATTAACTAATTAAACTGAAAACACACACCTGCATTAATTTTATCATCATCAAATTTCAAAAAAAAAACTAGATTTATTAAACATGCCTCTGTAATTACTTTAGAAAATTATTTAAAAATAAATTACAGCTTTATGTTATTTAAAAAATTCCATCCAAAACAAAATTCTAAACCATGAAAGGGATAAATATAAAACAATTAATAAAATGAAGAGGAAACAATTAATATGGTACAAATCCTCAATATCACAACAACCACTCATTGAATCCAAATAACATCTCTCACAACAACCACATCCACTCAAAGACACAACAACAAAACTACAACCACAAAAATGCAAGAAAAATCTATTAAATATAAGGAGATCACTTTCCATCACATGGAAAATTGAAACTAGAGGAAAAGGATCATTGAGACAACACGAACAAAGGTAGAACATACCTCATCTTGAAGATGGATTGATATAGATTGAATAAGGGGTGTTAGGAATTGATCTTCAATGAAAGAATCTCTATAAAATTAATGAGGAACTAGTAGGTTTCCTAGACTCTAGAGGGGGCCACTTAATCCATAGGGATTGAAAAACAAGAGTGACTAAAAATACATAAAACAACACTTTATTTTTTTCTTACGTGATGTTTAATCCCCTTTCACATTGTGTAATCCTCTGAAATCAATTTTCTCCAAAAATATGAATTTCCTATTCATTTTATTTATTTTTGAAACTATAATAAATTACTCATCATGAATCCCATATTCACATCATGTAACCTTCATTCATGATGTGAAATACTCCTACTTCTAGTTTCTAGAATATGAGTTCCTCGAAACTTGTTCTGAGAACCACTATCTTCAGAAACACACAAATGGTCGATCCATCTATACTCAATCAATTAAATAATTAATTCATTAGCAAAAATTATTTTTAAAATAAATAAATAATAGAATTAAAAAGAATCATAATAATTATTTCTTTATATGAATCATGAAGAATACTTTCATATTCTTAAACTCATGTCAATCTATATCTGTAACATCAAATTTGTCTTCCAATGTTCTATATTGAGACATTATCCCTTATCTTCCCCATTTTATCTCTGTTATGACACTTACAAACAATCACTTCACCTTCACAAGAATGAATCATGATCATCTCCACCTATAAATGTAAAATATAATATTTTAGAGAATTTAAATCCTATTTTTTCACCAGAAGAATATATATACTATACAAAAAATAATTAGTCTATCTCCCATGACTAACGATATTTTATTGAAATATTAATTTCATTATAATTATTATTTACTATTTCAAACTACACATCATGAATATGATTATAAAATTGATATGATTAGAAAATTTCACTATATAATGACATGATTTTTTGATTGTCGGGGAATTTTTGTTAATATTAATCAATTCATCTTTAGTAAAAATCAATGAATCTATTAGATGATTTTTATATTCTTATTTCTCCCTGAGACTATTTATAAAGAGATATCACCTTTCTTCATGATTTTAAAAGTATGGAATAGTTTATATAATATCCTCAAATCATGAAAAATATAATAAATAATATTCTATGTTACCATTCCTATCATGTCTGATTGTTTGGGCTCATGCTCAGAAGGTTTAGTTTTACTATTTCCTACTATAATGTTTTTTCCAATATCCTTATCTTTTATTGAAACTTTTTTCCACCTTTCTTCGAATCATTCTTTTTATATGAGACTTTAACAATTTCCACATCCTTATTTGATTCAGATTTGTTAAAACAATTTGTTGATGAATGTTGATTTTCTTCTACTCTATATGTGGATTATTGTTCTCCCCGTTCTAATGAAAATTATTCCTATATATACCTAATATAATTTTCACCCTTATCATTATTGTGTGGTAAAGATGATGTAGATGAGGATGAATCTGATGATTCTTAATCAAAATGACTTTATTCTTCTTCCTCAACTTTTTCATTATCTTGTTGTTCATCATTTTATTCATCAACAGAAATATATTCTTCTGACTTTTCATAATTTATATCTTATTATTATTCTTCTCATACCATATATATTCCATTCACTTCAATATGAATATTTTTATTAATCTCATATTCTAGATTTCTTATAATTTTGAGAGCTCCCTTTCCAACTGGCTCTAGTTCCAATTATTTTTCTGAAATGACTTATACAGACTCATCCAAAAAATACTTACCCTTTCCTTTGTTAACCTCATATGTAATATCATTATGAACAACACATATTAAATAAAAAATAATCACAATCTCTTACAGGATCATTACCGGATCATTACAGGATATTATAAGAATTGCATAATCACAATCTATTTCTACTCCACTAAAAAATAACAACGTCAAACCTCATGTAATATTATCATTTTCTTATTTATTTATTATTATTATTAAATCTATTCAGATGTCAGAATTTTGAATTATTTTTATTATGTGACATTGATACAAATTTCTAGATCACCAAGACTCTTTTGAGCTTTCTTAGTCACCATCTCCAAAAAATATTATCAGGAATTTTATTTTATTTCTTTTTCATATTTTTAGGAGAGGTTCCTACCTTTATTTTCTTAATTTAAGGTTACTAAGAATTACATGATTTTTTTACATCCAAAAAATCACCGTAAAGTATTTTTATAATATTTTTGGATTTATAGTCAAAAATTAGTTTCATCCCGGAAATCATATAATCACTGATTGTAACATCCCAAATATGTAATTAATAATAGATATTATTATCTATGTCTATTAATGAATTAGATAGTGTTTTAGAGGCTTAAAATGAAAATAAATCCAATCTTAAGCATGGAATACACTAATATTTTTAAAGGATTGTTTTACTGCCTTTTGATGGAAAACCATTTTTAAATATATCTTTTGACAATTTTATATGCTATGTTTGTCAAAATAAACTTATTCTTTATGATTGGGACATCAAAATTTACTTTGTGTGAATTTTTGGTATTTTTCTGACAATGTTCATTTTTTAATGAATAGTGTAAAATTTTGTATTTTAATTCAAAACCTCTTTTTAATCTAATTTATTTATATGATTAGATTATCTTTTAAATTGGTTTTACAGTTAAATTATAATATATTTTTACCATGTAATCCAATGTTGGTCATTGGAATAAATTTCACTTTGAAATTGGACTTAAACTAGTGTCAATCTTTTGATACTTATTGTTTCATAAAAACACCCTATTTGTCAAGACAACGGGAATTAATTTTTAAATTAATTAATGTAACTTATTTGATTTGAATTTTTTAAAATAGACATCATTTTTGAATTCGGAATATCAAATATAGTTTAGGGTGAATTTTTGGTATTTTTCTAAAAAACTTCAATTTTTGATGAATAGTGAAACCACTAAGTGGTAGTTAAAGAAACTGCTTTTCGTTTAAATGAAACTTTGTCACTTCTGTGATTTGATTTTCAAAAATCCGACATACATGGTTGTCATTAAGAAGTAAAATGTGGTTAAAAAAGAATAAAATAATTTTTTGGTGAATAGTAACTCTTAAGTTCTTAATCGCGATTAGAGGTAATTAGTGTAGTTTAAGGTAAAAATAATGTTTTAATAATATGAAATGACCTAGAAACATGTCTTACCATTATTTTATGTGTCATGGCTGACCCAGAAAATCCATGGGTCAACATGGGGACTCCATGGAGCCAATTTGGTTGGGAAATGACATAAATAACATTTTATTTAATGTTAAAGTAAAAATGAAACAAAAATAAGTTATTTTACTAAAACAAGTTTTACATGGGGTTATGAAATTCAGATCTTTGATTATAAATAGTCATTGGAAAGATAAAAAGATTTCCTACATCATAGTATTTTATTTATAATTTTTATACTTTAAATAAATTAATGTATTTATGACATAATAATGATGCAGCGATGACCTCATTATTCGACGATTTAAATAAAATGGAACGATAATGTAAAATCTAAGACCTAAACATGTCCAAAACCTATTGGGTGGGTATATTTAGAACCCTTATCACCTTATACTCGAATTATATCAATGTGGGACCTTTAAAATCCGAAACCCATTTGAAAATAAAGTAATATTTCATTACATTCCAAGAGTGCCCCTCTTCTCCTCTTATAAAAGTCCCCCACCTCTACCTCCTTACCCACACTCCCAAAGCCTTTGGATCGGCCAAACCCTGCCCATTTTGTCTCTCCACATCCCTATCTTACTCCTTGAAGCCTCACTTTGGGCATAAGTCTTCCCAAGGAAGCCTTTGAGCTCAAACCAAAGGGAGTTACCCGATTTTAAGGTAATGTCTTTACTTGAGTCCTTTTGTTTTATTTTGCTTCTCCAACCCCCTAAACTCTATTTATTCATTTCTTTTGTAATAACTACAGTATCTTCAATATACTGGGATGTTTTTATAAAAAGGATTCGAGCTACATTTACACACACCTACATCTAATGGTTAAAGGACATACTGTTTCCATGGATGGTGAATTTATGCCTCCCGAAATGATGATTGTTCAAAATTCTTTTAACACCTTCAAAGGTGGCCATTAAGATGTCACTATATTTATATATGATATATAATATGTTTATGTTTTCCTTAAGCTTCTGTATTTTTCATTTTGGGCATACCTTTATGGTTTCCATTATGGGTAAACGCAATATCTTCATTTAAGGAAGTGCGGACTACCGCCCCCTCAAAGAGATTTGATTCGTTAAATACCATATGTGGGACGTATAAAGGATGGAACTATGATATTATATATGATAGTATACTGGAATTATAATATAACTTTATATCATTATGACTCCATTCTATAAAATATGAAATAGAAATGAAAGTAGCGTTCATGCGTACGTACGGCTTACCGTCTCCATGAACGGTGCATTTCATTTCTTACCTCTAAATGATTATGTAATATTATAAATGCATACATGTACTGGATATATATGAAATATATGATATCTAAATCATGAATACCATTCTGGATATAATGGATACATGAACAACTTGTAATTATAAAGGGCTTATTTTTGACTCAAGTACCAATGATCGTTAAAACGAACGTTATTAACTTAAATAATTACATAGTCTTCATGACATGGAAATACATGACATAAAAGGAATAATGAACTTGAAAAAGGTTATTAAACAAGTAGAAATTAAGTCAAGTTTATTATTCAGGAGATTAAAGACGACCGAGTCAAGTCGGACCCAAGGTATGGGACATCGTCTCAATCTCCTTTAATTGAGGCATATTTTGATTTATAAAAAACCTTCTTTTATACGGTGTATAAACCCCTTTAACTTTTATGTTTATACAAAAGGAATATTTTTTATACGTATCATTTTACTAAACGGAAAAAGGGAATGTTTTTGTCGTACGTATGGGGCGACAACGACTTCTCCGCCGCCATGACCATTATTTGAGTTTTGGCTTCCTCTACAAGCCATACCTTCTTTTTAAAAGAAAAATAAATACCATGTTTTCATTTTCCTTTATTTTGGTATTGAAAATGGTTTTCAAAATGTTTTTATATCAATGTGTTGTATTGATATCTTGTGATTGAACGGTGGAAATGTTATGTTTCCTTTATGCATGTTTTATGTGATACGATTTTGTTGCGGTTCTTGGGCATTAGTATGAAGACGGGTGGTTCTGTGATAAACTAAGGGTGGGTGAGCCTAATATAGCTCTCCTATGAATTGGGTAACGCGAAGGAGTGAAACGTTAAGGTTTCTTCAAAGAGATTTAGGGAATATACTGTGATGGGTATTCCAAACGTAACCAAGAGGGTTACTCCCTACGTAAGAATGTGATGAATGCCTCAAGTTACCTTTATGTCTTATGATTTCTGTGATTTATTCATGATTTGATGAGGTATGTTAAAGTGCATATGTTTTATGGGTATAGTATGATTTCATTCTTATGTATACATGTACCCATGTTTCCTTTCCATATTTTTATATCCCTTACTGAGCTTTTTATGCTCATCCCATGTTTTTTTGAAATGGTTTTCACAGGTCAAGGGAAAGGTACATGACATGATGATAGTGTCAAGGAAGTGTCAAGAAAGAATCCATGTTTTATTTTAAATATGTTTCCATTGACGGGAAAGAAGAATAATATCTTTATGTAACCACTTTGTTTATATGTGGAATGTAATGCATGTTTTATGATCTAATTCTCTAAAACTCTAAACCCGAAAAGATCCTCAATATGTAATCATGTAATAACTCAAGATTAAGTAAGGTTTAAGGTTGGGGCCTTATATTTGGTATCATAGGTCAGTTTAGATAACATTAGGAGTTATAATTGTATTAAATGATTATTCAAAAATATTTTTTTTATGGTCAAATTGAAGTGATATAGTATTTGAAGATTTCCATGTTGCTTCATCTAGGACATGTTTGTTCAGAATGGTCTTCCGCAGAGGAAACATGGAAGCAGTTCTAGGAAGGCATGTAGAAGGAAATAACCTTCCGAATCAGCATCCTGAGATGGTCGAAATTGGAACTGAACAGTTTGTTGCAGTAATTACACAGTTGACTCAAGCGATAAATGGCGGTGGTATCCATACATGAGATCAGCCAGATCAACCGCAGAGGAACATGTCAGTGATGGAACATTTCATGAGGCAACATCCCCCATCATTCAGAGGATCATCTGACCCAGTGCTAGCTGAAGGGTGTATTAAAGCACTGGAGAAGATTTTCGATGTCATGGGGTGTTCAGACAATCAAAAGGTTAGTCTTGCTATTTACCATTTGGAGGGTGAGGTAGATCAGTGGTGGTCTATGGTTAAAAATATCAGGGACGGTGATGAGATTGACGCTCTCGACTGGGATGAATTCAAAAGTATGTTTCTTGAGAAGTATTTTCCTAAGGCTGTTCGACTTAGGATGGAAAAACAATTCTTGGAATTGAGGCAAGAGGAAGACTCAGTGGCTACCTATGAAGAAAGGTTCACTCGTTTGGCAAGGTGTGCTCCAAATTTTATCCGAGACCTTGATAGTAAAATCAATCATTTTTACTCAGGATTAAAGCCAAAATATCGAAGGGCATTAGCTTCTAGTGAGTTTAAAAGTTATGAAAATCTTGTTCGATGTGCTGAGAAGGTGGTAATGGAGTTTGCCGATGATCAAGTGTTCTATAACAACCAACAGAAGAAGAGACTGAGGTGGCAGGAGAAAGGTAAGAATTCTTCAGAAATGTCTGACGGTAAGAAATCTAAGTTTCCAGTTTGTGATAAGTATGGGAAAAGGCATGCTGGGGAATGTCTTCTGAATTCTGGAAAGTGCTACCGATGTGGTAAGATGGGACATAAGGCTCGTGATTGCACTGAAAAAGATCAAGGTGTAGGTAAGACCAAATTTTATTTACAGTTAGTGAAATGTTATAAGTGCAATGAGATGGGTCACTATGCAAACGAGTGTCCGACAAAGAGTTTGAGTGATGGGAAGCAGTTAGACTACAAGAAGAAAGGGGTGGTGAAATACTTTGCAACTACTTCAGCAGATGTCGGGCCATCAAATGTAGTTCTATCAGGTAGATTGTTTGTTTTTTTAGATTATGCAAGTGTGTTGTTTGATTTGGGGTATACACATTCTTTCATCTCTAAAAACTTTTCTAGTTAAATGGGAATACCATCTCAGGAAATGACTCCTGAACTTTTGGTAAAAACACCTGGCGGAAATGTTGAGGCAAAAATAATTTATTAGAATCTTCCTATCCTTATCTGTGGAAAGAACCTACTTGAAAACCTTAATGTTCTACCTTTAGTAGATTTTGATGTTATCTTGGGTATGGATTGGCTCTCTATTTACCATGCTAAGATTGACTGTAGAGCTAAAGAAGTTTTTTTTCAGAAAGACTTTCAGTTTGTGTACAAGAATGAACCCTTACTATTTATAACTTATCAAGAAGCCAAGAAACATGTAAAAGTTGGAAATTAATGTTACCTTTCACACATCATTGAAAATAAAGGAACTATTCAGATTAATGATGAGCCAGTGGTAAATGAGTATCCTAATGTTTTTTCTGATGAGTTTTCGGGAATAATACTAGATTGGGAAGTTGAGTTTACTATTGACTTAGTTCCTGATGCTAAGCCAATTTCAAAACCCCCTTATCGAAGTGCTCAAATTGAACTTTTAGAGTTGAAGGTTCAATTTCAAGATTTATTAGAGAAAGGTTTCATTCGACCTAGCACATCACCATGGGGTGCTCCTGTTTAATTTGTTAAAATGAAAAATGGTTCAATGTGACTTTGAATTGATTATAGGGCCTTGAATAATATTACTGTTAAGAACAAGTATCCTTTGCCTCATATCGATTATTTGTTTGATCAGCTCCAGGGAGCTCAGTATTTTTTAAAGATTGAATTGAGATCGGGGTACCATCAGCTGAAGGTAAAGGAAGCAGATGTTCTGAAGACCGCGTTCCGTACAAGATATGGCCATTATGAATTTGTAGTAATACCTTTTGGGCTAACCAATGCACCTGCTGTATTCATGGACTTAATCAATAGAATTTTAAATGAGTTCTTGGATAAGTTTGTGGTGGTTTTCATTGATGATATTTTGGCGTTTTCTAAAAGTAAAGAGGAGCATGAAAGAAATTTAAGGGTTATTTTGCAAACCTTAAAAGAAAAGAAATTGAATGGGAAATTCAGAAAGTGTGAGTTTTGGTTGCAACAAATTTCTTTCCTTGGTCACATTGTTTCTAAGGATGGAATAACTGTCGATCCTGCTAAAACAAAAGTTGTTGAAGAATGGCCAAGACCCACAAATGTAACTGAGATTCGTAGCTTCCTTGGTTTGGAAGGCTATTACCGAAGGTTTGTTAGAAAATTTTCACCGTTATCTCGTCCAATGACTAAGCTATCTCGGAAGGGTGTTAAGTTTATCTGGACAAAAGAATGTGATGATTGTTTTCAGGAATTGAAAAGAAGATTGGTGAATGCTTCAGTTTTGGCACTTCCTTCTAGGAATGGTGAGTTTGTTATCTACAGTGATGCTTCATTGAAATTACTTGGTTGTGTCCTTATGCAGAATGATCAGGTAATTGCTTATGCTTCACGACAATTGAAAACTCATGAGGTAAATTACCCTACACATGATTTGGAATTAGCTGCTATTGTTTTCACTTTAAAAAATTGGAGGCATCATTTGTATGGAGTAAAGTGTGAAATATATACTGATCACAAAAGTTTAAAGTATATATTCACTCAGAAATAGTTAACCATGAGACAGAGTAGATGGATGGAATTAATCAAAGATTATGATTGTACAATTCATTACCATCTGGGAAAAGAAAATAAAGTGGATGATGTTTTGAGTCGAAAAAGTAATGCTTCATTAACAATGTTGCGTTTGGAATGTGATCCTTTGGTTAAGGATTTGATGAACTTTGGCATAGAAGTTTTTGGTGCAGGATGTTCTTCTGTTTTGTTTCAGGTATCAGTGAGATCATCTCTATCAGATAGAATCAAGAAAGAACAGAAGCAAGACAGTGAGTTGCAGAAAAAGGTAGAGTTGGTTCAGAAGGGTAAGTTGCCTGAATTAAACATTGATAATGATTGTGTTTTTAGATTTGGGAAGAGATTGTGTGTGCCTTGTGATTCACAGTTGAAGAGAGAGTTGTTATGTGAAGCTCATATTTCTCCGTTTTCAGTTCATCCTGGCAGCACTAAGATGTACAAAGATCTGCAAGAGTATTACTGGTGGGATGGAATGAATAGAGATATTTCTGATTTTACAGTGAAGTGTTTGACATGTCAACAGGTTAAAGCAGAGCGGCAGTTACCAAAAGGGATGCTTCAGCTTTTACCAGTGCCAGAGTGGAAATGGGAGAATATATCCATGGACTTTGTTGTGGGATTACCGAAGACATCTCGAGGTAATAATGCAATCTGGGTAATTGTTGATCGCTTGACTAAATCTGCTCATTTCCTTGCATAAAGAGATACTTTTTCCCTTGATAAACTTTCCTATTTGTATCTTAAAGAGATAGTTAGGTTACATGGAGTTCCCCTATCCATTGTATCTGATCGTGATCCCAGGTTCACTTCTAACTTTTGGAAAGGCCTTCAGAAGTCGTTGGGTACTGAATTAAATTTTAGTACAGCTTTTCATCCTCAATCAGATGGGTAGTCAGAACGAACAATTCAGACCTTGGAGGATATGTTACGAGCCTGTTCGATGGATTATCAGGGAAGTTGGGACCAACATCTTTCTTTTTTTGAGTTTTTTTATAATAACAGTTTTCATTCCAGTATACAGATGGCACCATTTGAGGCTTTATATGGGAAGCAGTGTCGAACTCTAGCTTTTTGGGACGAAGTGGGTGAAAGAAAGCTGATGGGTCTAGAATTGGTAGAAGAGATGGCAGAAAAAGTTCAGCTGATTCAGAAACACATGAGAACAACTCAAAGCAGGCAGAAGAGCTATGCGGACAACAGGAGGAAGGATCTATCTTTTGAGGTAGGTGATCATGTTTTTCTCAAGGTTTCCCCATGTAAAAGTGTGATGCAATTTGGTTAGAAAGTAAAGCTGAGTCCAAGGTTTATTGGACCATATGAAATTCTGGAGAGAGTTGGATCAGTTGCATACCGGGTGGCTTTACCTCCGAGTTTATCTCAGGTACACAATGTTTTTCATGTTTCGATGTTGAGGAAGTATATGCCAGATCCATCTCATGTTTTGAGTCCATAGGTAGTTTAGCTGGAAGAGAACCTATCTTATGAGGAACAACCGGTCCAGATTCCTGACCACAGGGAGAAAGTGTTACGGAATAAGGTTATTAATCAGGTAAAGGTTTAGTGGAAAAACCACATGATGGAAGAGGCAACATGGGAATCTGAAAATGCAATGAGGGATAAGTACCCCCATTTATTCTATAAGTAAATAAATTGCGGGGACGCAATTTTTTAAAGGGGGGAATGATGTAACATCCCATGTAAGTAATGAATAATTGATATTATTATCTATGTCTATTAATTAATTAGATAGTGTTTTAGAGGGTTAAAATGAAAATAAATCCAATCTTAAGCATGGAATACACTAATATTTTTTAAAGGATTGCTTTACTGCCTTTTGATGGAAAACCATTTTTAAATATATCTTTTGACAATTTTATAAGCTATGTTTTTCAAAATAAACTTATTCTTTATGATTGGGACATCAAAATTTACTTTCTGTGAATTTTTTTTATTTTTCTGACAATGTTCATTTTTTAATGAATAGTGTAAAATGTTGTATTTTAATTCAAAACCTCTTTTTAATCTAATTTATTTATATGATTATATTATCTTTTAAATTGGTTTTAAAGTGAAATTATAATATATTTTGACCATTTAATCCAATGGTGGTCATTGGAATCAATTTCACTTTGAAATTGGACTTAAACTAGTGTCAATCTTTTGATACTTATTGTTTCATAAAAACACGCTATTTGTCATGACAATGGAAATTAATTATTAAATTAATTAATGTGACTTATATGATTTTAATTTTTTAAAATAGACATCATTTTTGAATTCGGAATATCAAATATAGTTTAGGGTGAATTTTTGGTATTTTTCTGAAAAACTTCAATTTTTGATGAATAGTGAAACCACTAAGTGGTAGTTAAAGAAACTGATTTTTTGTTTAAATGAAACTTTGTCACTTCTGTAATTTTATTTTCAAAAATCCAACATACATGGTTGTCATTAAGAAGTAAAATGTGGTTAAAATAGATTAAAATAATTTTTTTGGTGAATAGTAACTCTTAAGTTCTCAATCGCGATTAGAGGTAATTAGTGTAGTTTAAGGTAAAAATAAAGTTTTAATAATATTAAATGACCTAGACACATGTCCTACCCTTATTGGATGTGTCATGACCGACCAAGAAAATCCATGGGTCAACTTGGGGACCCCATGGAGCCACTTTTTTTGGGAAATGACCTTAATAACTTTTTATTTAATGTTAAAGTAAAAATGACACAAACATAAGTTATTTTACTAAAACAATTTTTACTTGGGGTTATACAATTCCGATTTTTGATTATAAATATTAATTGGAAAGATAAAACGATTTCCTACATTATAGTATTTTTATATAATTTTTAGACTTTATATAAATTAAATTATTTATGACATAATAATGATCCAGTGATGACCTCATTATTTGAGGATTTAAATAAAATGGAAAGATAATGTAAAATCTAAGACCTAAACATGTCAAAAACCTATTGGGTGTTAATATTTCAACCCCTTATCACCTTATCCTATAATTATATCAATGTCGGACCTTTAAAATCCGAAACCCAATTGAAAATAAAGTAATATTTCTTTACTTTCCAAGAGTGCCCCTCCTCTCCTATTATAAAAGGCCCCCATCTCTACCTCCTTACCCACACACCCAAAGCCTTTGGATCGTCCATCCCCTACCCATTTTGTCTCTCCACATCCCTCTCTTACTCCTTGAAGCCTCACATTGGGCCGAAGACTTCCCAAGGAAGCCTTTGAGATCAATACAAAGGGAGTTACCCGATTTTAAGGTAATGTCTTCACTTGAGTCCTTTTGTTTTATTTTCCTTCTCCAACCCCCTAAAATCTTTTTATTCATTTCTTTTGTAACAACTCCAGTATCTTAAATATACTAGGATGTTATTATATTAAGTATTCGAGCTACACTTACACACACCTACATCTAATGGTTAAAGGACATACTGTTTCCGTGGATGGTGAATTTATGCCTCCCGAAACGATGATTGTTCAACATTCTTTTAACACCTTCAATGGTGGCCATTAAGATGTCACTATATTTATATATGATATATAATATTTTTATTTTTTCCTTAATCTTATGTATTTTTCATTTTGGGCATACCTTTATGGTTTCCATGATGGGTAAACGCGATATCTTCATTTAAGGAAGTGCGGACTACTGCCCCCTCAAAGTGATTTGATTCGTTAAATACCATATGTGGGACGTATAAAGGATTGAACTATGATATTATATATGATATTATACTGGAATTATAATATACCTTTATATCATTATGATTCCATTCTATAAAATACGAAATAGAAATGAAAGTAGCGTTCATGCATACGTACGACTTACCGTATCCAGGAACGGTGCATTTCATTTCTTACCTCTAAATGATTATGTAATATTATAAATGCATGCATGTACTGGATATATATGACATATATGATATATAAATCATGAATACCTACTTGGATATAATGAATACATGAACAACTTGTAATTATAAAGGGCTTATTTTTGACTCAAGTACCAATGATCGTTAAAATGACCGTTATTAACTTAAATAATTACATAGTGTTCATGACATGGAAATACGTGATATAAAAGGAATAATGAACTTCAAAAAGGATCTTAAACAAGTAGAAATTAACTCATGTTTATTATTCAAGAGATTAAAGAACGACCGAGTCAAGTTGGACCCGAGGTATGGGACTTTGTCTCAATCTTCTTTCATTGAGGCATATTTTGTTTTATACAAAACCTTCTTTTATACGGTGTATAATCCCCTTTAACTTTTACATTTATCTAAAAGGAATATTTTTTATATGAAGCATTTTACTAAACGACAAAAGGGAATGTTTTTGTCGTACGTATGCGGCGACAACGACTTCTCCGCCGCTGTGACCATTATTTGAGTTTCGACTTCCTCTACAAGCCATACCTTATTTTTAAAAGAAAAATAAATACCATGTTTTCATTTTATTTTATTTTGGTAGTGAAAATGGTTTTCATAATGTTTTTATATCAATGTTTTGTATTGATATCTTTTGATTGAAAGGTGGAAATGTTATGTTTCCTTTATTCATGTTTTATGTGATACGATTATGTTGAGGTTCTTGGGAATTATTATGAAGACAGGTGGTTCCGTGATAAACTAAGGGCGGGTGAGCCCAATATAGCTCTCTAATGCATTGGGTAACGCGAAGGAGTGAAACGTTAAGGTTTCTCTGAAGAGATTTGGGGAATATACTGTGATGGGTATTCCAAACGTAACCAAGAGGGTTACTCCCTACGTAAGAATGTTATAAATGCCTCAAGTTACCTTTATGTCTTATGATTTCTATGATTTATTCATGATTTGATGAGGTATGTTAAAGTGCTTATGTTTTATGGGTATAGTATAATTTCATTCTTATATATATATATGTACCGATGTTTCCTTTCCATATTTTTATATCCCTTACTGAGATTTTTATGCTCATCCCAAGTTTTTTTGAAATGTTTTTTACAGGTCACGGGAAAGGTACATGATATGATGATAGTGTCAAGGAAGTGTCAAGAAAGAATCCATGTTTTATTTTAAATATGTTTCCATTGATGGGAATGAAGAATACTATCTTTATGTAACCACTTTGTTTATATGTGGAATGTAATGCAAGTTTTATGATCTAATTCTCTAAAAATCTAATCCCGAAAAGATCCTCAATGTGTAATCTTGTAATAACTCAAGATTAAGTAAGGTTTAAGGCTGGGGCCTTATAGTTGGTATCAGAGGTTGGTTTAGATAACATTAGGAGTTAGAATTCTATTAAATGATTATCCAAAAATATTTTTTTTATGGTCAAATTGAAGTGATATAGTATTTGAAGATTACCGTGTTGCTTCATCTAAGACATGTTTGTTCAGAATGATTTTCCGTAGAGGAAACAGAAAGCAGTGCTAGGAAGGCCTGCAGAAGGAAATAACCTTCCGAATCAGCATCCTAAGATGGTCAGAATTGGAACTGAACAATTTGTTGCAGTAATGGCGTAGTTGACTCAAGAGATAAATGGTTGTGGTATCTATACACGAGATCCACCAGATCAACCGCAGAGGAACATGTCAGTGGTGGAACATTTCATGAGGCAACATCCCCCATCATTCAGAGGATCATCTGACCCTATGCTAGCTGAAGGGTGGATTAAAGCACCGGAGAAGATTTTCTATGTCATGGGGTGTTCATACAATCAAAAGGGTAGTCTTGCTATTTACCGTTTGAAGGGTGAGGTAGATCAATGGTGGTCTATGGTTAAAAATATCAGGGACGCTGATGAGATTGATGCTCTCGACTGGGATGAATTCAATGGTATGATTCTTGAGAAGTATTTTCCTAAGGCTGTTCGACTTAGGATGGAAAAACAATTCATAGAATTGAGGCAAGAGGAAGACTCAGTGGCTACCTATGAAGAAAGGTTCACTCGATTGGCAAGGTATGCTCCAAATTTTATCCGAGACCTTCATAGTAAAATCAATCGTTTTTACTCAGGATTAAAGTCAAAATATTGAAGGGAATTAGCTTCTCGTGAGTTTAAAAGTTATGAAAAGCTTGTTCGATGTGCTGAGAAGGTGGAAATGGAGTTTTCCGATGATCAAGTGTTTTATAACAACCAACAAAAGAAGAGACCGAGGTGGCAGGAGAAAGGTAAGAATTCTTCAAAAAAGTCTGACAGTAAGAAATCTAAGTTTCCAGTTTGTTATAAATGTGGGAAAAGGCATGCTGGGGAATGTCTTCTGAATTCTGGAAATTGCTATCGATGTGGTAAGATGGCTCATAAGACTCATTATTGCACTGAAAAAGATCAAGGTGAAGGTAAGACCAAATTTTATTTACAGTTAGTGAAATGTTATAAGTGAAATGAGATGGGTCACTATGCAAACGAGTGTCCAACAAAGAGCTTGAGTGATGGGAAGTAGTTAGACTACAAGCATAAAGGGGTGGTGAAATCCTTTGCAACTACTTCAGCAGATGTCGGGCCATCAAATGAAGTTGTATCAGGTACTTTGTTTGTTTTTTCAGATTATGCCAGTGTATTGTTTGATTCGGGGTCTACACATTCTTTCATCTCTGAAAACTTTTCTAATAACATGGAAATACCATATCAAGAAATGACTCCTAAACTTTTGGTAAAAACACCTGGGGGAAATGTTGAGGAAAAAAGAATTTATAAGAATATTCCTATCCTTATCTGTGGAAAGAACCTACTTGGAAACCTTATTTTTCTACCTCTAGTAGAGTTTGATGTTATCCTGGGTATGGATTGGCTCTCTATTTACCATGCTAAGATTGACTGTAGAGCTAAAGAAGTTTCTTTTTAGAAATACTTTCAGTTTGTGTACAAGAATGAACCCTTACTGTTGATAACTTATCAAGAGGCCATGAAACTTGTAAAAGATGGAAATTAATGTTACCTTGCAGACATCGTTGAAAATAAAGGAACTATTCACATTAATGATGTGCCAGTGGTAAATGAGTATCCTGATTTTTTTCCTAATGAGTTTCTGGGAATAATACCAGACCGGGAAGTTGAGTTTACTGTTGACTTAGTTCCTGATGCTAAGCCAATTTCAAAACCCCCTTATTGAATGGCTCAAATTGAACTTTTAGAGTTGAAGGAGAAATTGAAAGATTTATTAGAGAAAGGTTTCATTCGACCTATCACATCACCATGGGGTGCTCCTGTTTTATTTGTTAAAAAGAAATATGGTTCAATGAGACTTTGCATTGATTATAGGCCCTTGAATAATATTACTGTTAAGAACAAATATCCTTTTCCTCATATCGATGATTTGTTTGATCAGCTCCAGGGAGCTCAGTATTTTTCAAAGATTGACTTGAGATCAGGGTACCATCCGCTGAAGGTAAAGGAATCAGATGTTCCGAAGACCGCGTTACGTACAAGATATGGCCATTATGAATTTGTAGTAATGCCTTTTGGGCTAACCAATGCACCTGCTGTATTCATGGACTTAATGAACAGAATTTTCCATGAGTTCTTGGATAACTTTTTGGTGGTTTTCATTGATGATATTTTGGTGTTTTCTAAAATTAAAGAGGAGCATGAAAGACATTTAAGGGTTATTTTTCAAACCTTAAAAGAAAAAAAATTGCATGGGAAATTCAGCAAGTGTGAGTTTTGGTTGCAACAAATTTCTTTCCATGGTCACATTGTTTCTAAGGATGGCATAACTGTTGATCCTGCTAAAACAAAATTTGTTGAAGAATGGCCAAGACCCACAAAGGTAACTGAGATTCGTAGCTTCCTTGGTTTGGAAGGCTATTACCGAAGGTTTGTTAGAAATTTTTCACGGTTATCTATTCCAATGACTAAGCTAACTCGGAAGGGTGTTAGGTTTATCTGGACAAAAGAATGTGATGATTGTTTTCAGGAATTGAAAAGAATATTAGTAAATTCTCCAGTTTTGGAACTTCCTACCAGGAATGGTGAGTTTGTTATCTACAGTGATGAATCATTGAAAGGACATGGTTGTGTCCTTATGCAGAATGATCAGGTAATTGCTTATGCTTCATGACAGTTGAAAACTCATGAGGTAAATTACCCTACACATGATTTGGAATTAGCTGCTATTTTTTTCGCTTTAAGAATTTGGAGGCATCATTTGTATGTAGTAAAGTGTGAAATATATACTGATCACAAAAGATTAAAGTATATATTCACTCAGAAAGAGTTTAACATGAGACAGAGGAGATGGGTGGAATTAATCAAGGATTATGATTGTACAATTCATTACCATCCTGGAAAAGCCAATAAAGTGGCTGATGCTTTGAGTAGAAAAAGTAATGCTTCATTAACAATGTTGCGTTTGGAACGTGATCCTTTGGTTAAGGATTTGATGAACTTTGGCATATAAGTTTTTGGTGCAGGATGTTCTTCTGTTTTGTTTCAGGTATCAGTGAGATCATCTCTATCAGATAGAATCAATAAAGCACAGAAGCAAGACAGTGAGTTGTAGAAAAAGGTAGAGTTGGTTCAGAAGGGTAAGTTTCCTGAATTCAACATTGATAATGATTGTGTTTTGAGATTTGGGAAGAGATTGTGTGTGCCTTGTGATTCACAGTTGAAGGGAGAGTTGTTTTGTGAAGCTCATAGTTCTCCATTTTCAGTTCATCTTGGAAGTACTAAGATGTACAGAGATTTGCG
Organism: Viscum album; assembly: GCA_963277665.1. Lineage (NCBI taxonomy): Eukaryota > Viridiplantae > Streptophyta > Magnoliopsida > Santalales > Viscaceae > Viscum > Viscum album. The sequence continues at coordinate 386,815,089 of OY728156.1, read as the reverse complement.
GGAGTATTACTGGTGGGATGGAATGAAAAGAGATATTAATGATTTTACTGTGAAGTGTTTGACATGTCAATAGGTTAAAGCATAACGGCAGTTACCAAAAGGGATGATTCAGCCTTTACCAGTGCCAGAGTGGAAATGGGAGAATATATCCATGGACTTTGTTGTGGGATTACCGAAGACATCTCGAGGTAATAATGAAATCTGGGTTATTGTTGATCGCTTGACTAAATCTGCTCATTTCCTTGCTATACGAGATACTTGTTCCCTAAATCAACTTTCCCGTTTGTATCTTAAAGAGATAGTCAGGTTACATGGAGTTCCCCTCTCCATTGTATCTAATCGTGATCCCAGGTTCACTTCTAACATTTTGAAAGGCCTTCAGAAGTCGTTGGGTACTAAATTAAATTTTAGTATAGATTTTCATCCTCAATCAGATGGGTAGTCAGAACGAACAATTCAGACCTTGGAGGATATGCTATGAGCTTGTTCGATGGATTATCAGGGAAGTTGGGACTAACATATTTCTTTGGTTGAGTTTTCTTATAATAACAGTTTTCATTCCAGTATACAGAAGGAACCATTTGAGGCGTTTTATGGGAAGCAGTGTCGAACTCTAGCTTTTTGGGATGAAGTGGGTGAAAGAAAGCTAATGGGTCCAGAATTGGTAGAATAGATGGTAGAAAAAGTTCAGCTGATTCAGAAACACATGATAACTGCTCAGAGCAGCCAGAAGAGTTATGCGGACAACAGGAGGAAGGATCTATCTTTTGAGGTAGGTGATCATGTTTTTCTCAAGGATTCCCCATGGAAAAGTGTGATGCGATTTGGTAAGAAAGTAAAGCTGAGTACATGGTTTATTGGACCATATGAAATTCTGGAGAGAGTTGGATCAGTTGCATACTGGTTGGCTTTACCTCCGAGTTTATCTCAGGTACACAATGTTTTTCATGTTTCGATGTTGAGGAAGTATATGCCAGATCGAACTCATGTTTTGAGTCCAGAGGTAGTTCAGCTGGAAGAGAACCTATCTCATGAGGAACAACCGGTCCAGATTCCTAACCACAGGGAGAAAGTGTTACGGAATAAGGTGATTAACCAGGTAAAGGTTTAGTGGAAAAACCACATGATGGAAGAGGCAACATTGGAATCTGAAAATGCAATGAGGGGTAAGTACCCCCATTTATTCTATAAGTAAATAAATTGCGGGGACGCAATTTTTTAAAGGGGGGAATGATGTAACATCCCAAGTAAGTAATGAATGATTGATATTATTATCTATGTCTATTAATGAATTAGATAGTGTTTTAGAGGGTTAAAATGAAAATAAATCCAATCTTAAGCATGGAATACACTAATATTTTTTAAAGGATTGCTTTACTACATTTTGATAGAAAACCATTTTTAAATATATCTTTTGACAATTTTATAAGCTATGTTTTTCAAAATAAACTTATTCTTTATGATTGGGACATCAAAATTTACTTTCTGTGAATTTTTGTTATTTTTCTGACAATGTTCATTTTTTAATGAATAGTGTAAAATGTTGTATTTTAATTCAAAACCTCTTTTTAATCTAATTTATTTATATGATTAGATTAACTTTTAAATTGGTTTTAAAGTGAAATTATAATATATTTTTACCATTTAATCCAATGGTGGTCATTGGAATCAATTTCACTTTAAAATTGGACTTAAACTAGTGTCAATCTTTTGATACATATTATTTCATAAAAACACGCTATTTTTCATGACAACGGGAATTAATTATTAAATTAATTAATGTGACTTATATGATTTGAATTTTTTAAAATAAACATCATTTTTGAATTCGGAATATCAAATATAGTTTAGGGTGAATTTTTGGTATTTTTCTGAAAAACTTCAATTTTTGATGAATAGTGAAACCACTAAGTTGTAGTTAATGAAACTGATTCTTCATTTAAATGAAACTTTGTCACTTTTGTGATTTGATTTTCAAAAATAAGACATACATGGTTGTAATTAAGAAGTAAAATGTTGTTCAAAGAGATTAAAATAATTTTTTTGGTGAATAGTAACTCTTAAGTTCTTAATCGCGATTAGAGGTAATTAGTGTAGTTTAAGGTAAAAATAATGTTTTAATAATATGAAATGACCTAGACACATGTCATACCCTTATTTTATGTGTCACGCCCGACCAAGAAAATCCATGGGTCAACTCGGGGACCCCATGGAGCCACTTTGGTTGGAAAATGACATAAATAACTTTTTATTTAATGTTAAAGTAAAAATGACACAAACATAAGTTATTTTAATAAAACAATTTTTACATGGGGTTATACAATTCAGATATTTGATTATAAATAGTCATTGGAAAGATAAAACGATTTCCTACATCATAGTAGTTTTTTTTATAATTTTTAGACATTAAATAAATTAAATTATTTATGACATAATAATGATGCAGCGATGACCTCATTATTTGACAATTTAAATAAAATGGAAAGATAATGTAAAATATAAGACCTACACATGTCCAAAACCTATTGGGTGGTTATATTTATAACCCTTATCACCTTATCCTTTAATTATATCAATGTGGGACCTTTAAAATCGGTAACCCATTTGAAAATAAAGTAATATTTCTTTACTTTCCAAAAGTGCCCCTCCTCTCCTCTTATAAAAGGCCCCCACCTCTACCTCCTTACCCACACTCTTAAAGCCTTTGGCTCGTCCAAAACCTTCCCATTTTGTTTCTACAAATCCCTCTCTTACTCCTTGAATCCTCACTTTGGGAAGAAGTCTTCCCAATGAAGCCTTTGAGCTCACACCAAAGGGAGTTACCCGATTTTAAGGTAATGTCTTCACTTGAGTCCTTTTGTTTTATTTTGCTTCTCCAACCCTCTAAACTCTTTTTATTCATTTCTTTTGTAACAACTCCAGTATCTTCAATATAATAGGATGTTTTTATAAGAAGGATTCGAGCTACACTTACACAAAACTACATCTAATGGTTAAAGGACATACTGTTTCCGTGGATGGTAAATTTATGCCTCCCGGAACGATGATTGTTCAACATTGTTTTAACACCTTCAAAGGTGGCCATTAAGATGTAACTATATTTATATATGATATATTATATGTTTATGTTTTCCTTAAGATTCTGTATTTTTCATTTTGGGCATACCTTTCTGGTTTCCATTATGGGTAAACGCGATATCTTCAGTTAAGGAAGTGCGGACTACCGCCCCCTCAAAGTGAATTGATTCGTTAAATACCATATATGGGATGTATAAAGGATGGAAATATGATATTATATATGATATTATACTGGAATTATAATATACCTTTATATCATTATGATTCCATTCTATAAAATATTAAATAGAAATGAAAGTAGCGTTCATGCGTACGTACGGCTTACCGTCTCCATGAACGGTGCATTTCATTTCATACCTCTAAATGATTATGTAATATTATAAATGCATGAATGTACTAGATATATATGACATATATGATATCTAAATCATGAAAACCATTCTGGATATAATGGATACATGAACAACTTGTAATTATAAAGGGCATATTTTTGACTCAAGTACCAATGATGGTTAAAACGAACGTTATTAACTTAAATAATTACATAGAGTTCATGACATGGAAATACGTGATATAAAAAGAATAATGAACTTGAAAATGGTTCATAAACAAGTAGAAATTAACTCAAGTTTATTATTCAGGAGATTAAAGAACGACCAAGTCAAGTCGGACTCGAGGTATGGGACTTCGTCTCAATATCCATTCATTGAGGCATATTTTGTTTTATACAAAACCTTATTTTATACGGTGTATAAACCCCTTTGAATTTTTTTTATCCAAAAGGAATCCTTTTTATATGAAGAATTTTACTAAACGAAAAAAGGGAATGTTTTTTTCGTACGTATGCGGCGACAACGACTTCTCTACTGCCGTGACCATTATTTGTGTTTTGGCTTCCTCTACAAGCCATACCTTGTTTTTAAAAGAAAAATAAATACCATGTTTTCATTTTCTTTTATTTTGGTATTGAAAATGGTTTTCATAATATATTTATATCAATTTGTTGTATTGATATCTTGTGATTGAAAGGTGGAAATGTTATGTTTCCTTTATGCATGTTTTATGTGATACGATTATGTTGAGGTTCTTGGGCATTATTATGAATACGGGTGGTTCCGTGATAAACTAAGGGTGGGTGAGCCCGATATAGCTCTCCAATGCATTGGGTAACATGAAGGAGTGAAACGTTATGGTTTCTCCAAAAAGATTTAGGGAATATACTGTGATGGGTATTCCAAACGTAACCAAGAGGGTTACTCCCTACGTAAGAATGTTATGAATGCCTCAAGTTACCTTTATGTCTTATGATTTCTATGATTTATTCATGACTTGATGAGGTATGTTAAAGTGCTTATGTTTTATGGGTATAGTATGATTTCATTCTTATGTATACATGTAACCATGTTTCCTTTCCATATTTTTATATCCCTTACTGAGCTTTTTATGCTCATCCCAAGTTTTTTTGAAATGTTTTTCACAGGTCAAGGGAAAGGTACATGATATGATGATAGTGTCAAGGAAGTGTCATGAAAGAATCTATGTTTTATTTTAAATATGTTTCCATTGATGGGAAAGAAGAATACTATCTTTATGTAACCACATTTTTTATATGTGGAATGTAATGAATGTTTTATAATCTAATTCTCTAAAACTCTAAACCCGAAAAGATCCTCAATGTGAAATCTTGTAATAACGGAAGATTAAGTAGGGTTTAAGGCTGGGGCCTTATATTGATAAAGGTAAATCTTTCTTAGAATAGATAAACTATGTATTCTACCTTGAACATATCCATAAATTTGATAACCATTTGACATAAATTAGATAGAAACACAATAATATTTTATTTTATTGAGGACTTCTTTATATTCTCATGTTTGACAATGATTATTCATTAAACATCTATCTTCATCTTATTCACATGTTAATACAAAAAAACCATCTCATATTTTTAATGCATATCAGTGCCCTATAATAATAATTATGAAACCATAAATCTAAATGAAAACCACAGTATTTTCTGGAGTAAAGTGTCAAACCTTTAAAACATTATCATAAAATGAAAACATGTGTTCTTCTATATTATTTTTGTTAAAAGTATCAGGACTGTTTGGATTCTTAACGGAAGGACCGTATGATTCTCTTATGTAATGAAAAAATATAATTCAACTCTGTTATAAGACAAAGTAATTTTTTTAACTCCCATAATAAAATATACTTTTTCTTTACCATTATATTTTACAAACTGAACATACACAAAAAATTATGAAACAATGTCTTGATAATATAGGTCAAAATCCCTATCTGGATTTTTAACATATATTCATTCCCATCCTTTTAATGAAATTATATTCTTTAGTGTGTAATCAAAATTGTAATACCCTGAAATCTCTATAAACATTTCACTGAATATGAAAAACATTAATAAAATTCCTCTGGATTCAATTAGATCTCGATTTTGAAAATTGGAGATTAGATGAAAATTGAAATATTTAGACTCGGACCATTGATTTGTGTAGGAACTCGGGAGAGAAAACTAATGAGAATTACTATGGGACATAAGAATACCCACCCTTATATATGAATAAGGAGTGAGGATTTTACTTCCATAAGAAAACCAATTGTTGAGCTGATAAACCCGTATGATATGATGGTTAAGGCTGATCTAAAGAAAATTTTAAAATATTTTTTAAACACTTTAATTTTTTCAATAATTTTTATTGGATTGAAGAATAATTATGGTTATAAGAAATATTGTATTTAGGAAAACAAAAATAGAGTTTTTATATAACTGAAATTATAATAAAACTATTAATAAAAACTAATGTAAAAAATTGTTAAATAATAATATAATTCATGAGTACCTTTTATAGGGGAAAGATTCATCAATATAAGTAAATTGATTTTCACGGATTTTGTGAAAATTATTCAATTGATATAAGATAAAGACATAATATGATAGTTTTATTTTAAAAAACTCATTATGGTAATATTGAATCCAAAATATTATTCATGAAGATTTGTGTTTTGAAATTTAATAACAAATTCTGATTTTGATTTTTTTTTTCGAATTCCTAATACTATATTAACAGAATTTGTATGTCTAAAAACATAATTACAAAAATAGTTTTGAGAATAATTAAAATTTTCTAAAAACTAGAAACTAAAAATCTTTGAGAAATATAGAGAATATTTTCTCCCCTAATAAAATGATTGTCCTAATGTAAGGATATAGTTCCACAATAAGTATATATGATTGATTACTTTAAATTGATCATTCACATATTTTGTTTGATATATTCAAATCTTTCGAAAGTAAGGGATTTATTAAAAACATCACCATGTTATTCATGAGTATGGATGAATTTTAATATTATATATCTTTTTAGTGTGTTATCCAAATGGAAATGTTGTCTTAAATAGCTGTTATTACCATGTGAGTGATGTGTTGGGTTTTTACGTAAAGAAATAGAACTTATACTTCGATAATGTATTTTATTCTTATTCAAACACATTCTATATTTTCTGAGTGTTTGTGGAATCCACAACACTTGGGGATAGAAACTTCTAGCTGCTACATATTTAGCATCGATATTGGAAGGTGATACTAATTGTTTTTTATTACATGATCAAGAAACTAATGATCTTCTAAGAAACAAAATGTTCTAAATATACATTTATTATCTATTCTACATGCCAAAAATTTATCTTCTAAACATCTATTTAGTAAAAAAATTGTACATGAATAGAAAATACATAAATCAACACTTTGCTTAAGATATTGAAAAAAATTCTATCCGTAAGATGAGATTATTTTGGATTGGATTGAAGTCATGTACCTAATAATACTGAAAATATTAAATCTTTATGACTATTAGTTATGTAATGTAAACTTCCTATCATAACTATATCCATTTTTTATCAGATCACTTCACAAACTCATCAATATCTAAAGTATTGTAGGTACCAATAAGAGTAATAGTATTTTTTTATTTTTATATCCAAATTTCATAAGAATATATTATCTATAATTATGTTGAGCTATAAAAGATCCCTCAAGTATTTAAGAAATTTGAAAACCATGGAAATATGTTAACATAACAATCCGAATCATTTCAAAGTCACACTTCAAATTATCTACAAAGGAATTTGTTAATTATTTTTGAGTTGAAAAAAATATAATATCATCATTATAAATTTTCCCAATAATAATGTTTTTATTAACTTCCTTTATAATAATAGATTGATATGAATCACTTTTAACAATTATTTTGTCAAAAAAACCTAGTTAATCTATCATACAAAGACCAAGGGTATTTGTTAAGTCTATATAACCATTTAATAATATTATGAACATGTTATGGATGTTTTGAATTCTAAAAAACATTTAGTTGTTAAAAATTTGATTTCACAAGGATATATTTGTTAAGAAAATATCACTTCACATCTATTTGATAAATATTGAAATATAAGAATGTTGCATTGTCTAGATGTCCTCATATATAATAAATGATTATACTGAAGAAGATGTTTAATCCTAATATAATCCATCTTATTGATTATGAATATTTTTAAAATGTTTTGATTAGTTTTTATTGTAATTCTATTTTCATCACACTTATTTAGAAAAACTCATTTTACTCTAGTTATATCTATTTATATAGGTCATTACACTATCTTACAGATGTTGTTCCAAAAAAATTTAATGATATAATCTTTTGTATTATAAATCCAATCCCAATAACCTAAATTCTCATTAGGATTCTTAGGATCATATCAGAATATGAAATCTATATGTTCTATTAAATTTGTTAAAGAACTCTTGTCCAAGATATTGGTTCAATATCACCAACGATACATTCACTAGGATTATTCTTATGAATAAATTATTTCATTGGTTTTGAAAAGCTAGATCTTCAAAAAATCTAGAAACCCATCTAAAGGAAACAAATCCATATTTTAATTTTTTAAATGATTTTTTATGAGAATAAATTCCTAATAAGGGGTGAAAATTCTTTTTATAAATAACATCTAAAGATTTTAGTCGAGGATGTTTGAGAAAATAGACCAGGTTCATCTAACACAAGGGGTTCTATTTTCTCAACAGTATAATCATTTTTATTAAAAACTCTTTAATCCATATAAAATATTACAATTTCCTAAAAACCATCATTCATTATATTTGGGTGACATTTTATGTATGTTACCATCTCTATTCAAATTGAATTATTTGAAAATAAATATTGAAGTAAGAATCCTTTAGTTTTATTCATATCGACCACTCATAAGGTGTTCTATTAAGAAACATTCTAATTAAAACATGATTTATATTATAAAATGTAGTAATGACTACTTAATCCCAAAAAGTTTATGTAACTAAGTATTCACATAGTGTCTTTCTACTAATGTATTGAATAATTTTATTTCTCCTTTTTTACTACTCTATTTTTATTGGGGGAGTTCTAGAAGCTAAAATGTTCTTTTCAATAATTTTCTTACTAATTTTTTTTTTAAAATTATAATTTAAAAATTCTGCACCATGATCACTATTAATAGTTATCAATGATAGTGTTATATCATTTTTAACATTTGACACCAATATTTTTAAATAACAAACGGTTTATATTTTCATGATATAAAATATACCCAAGTATATCTGGTTTAATTATCAACTAAGAAATATACAATTTATTCACCACCAATATTTTTAGTTTGTATATAACTAAATATTTCCATGTGGTCTAACTATACATAATAATAATTTTATATTTCACTAATTGATTAAAATCCCATCATATCCTCCTTAATGTATTTTAAAGGGACAAATAATTTTCCACCTTTAATCATGATTATACTTATGAATTAATATTTAGTTATATTCATGTTTCTAGAGCAAAAAATTTATAGAATCCATATTTTATTTGTTTTTTGTACTACCATAGCTATCTTAAAAATGAAAAGATTACTTTTTTCACCTCAAAAACCTTCTTGGTTACTGTATTATTTAAGAATAAAATTATAACTACCACATTTTTCTGATTTTGTTTTTGTAAACAGTTATTTGTGTAGAAAAATAAACCTTCAGAAAACCTAGTAATTTAAATCAATCCAAAGAAAAATCATTCTTTTAGTTACCACTACTTTGGAATATCGTAAAATGTTCACTTTTTGGAATTAATTTTTTTACTAAAACATTATTTTAAAATATAATCCAAAAATATTTCCAAGGGTATAATTTCTTTATATATTTTTAAAATGTTTTTATTTCTAATGGTAATATTTTATAAATATCTATAGAATTGAGTTTTTAAATTTTATTTTGATAACTATATTTTTTACCTTGTCATTATTATTTTAAGAAATTAGTTTTATTTCAAAATAATTTCTCAAAATTTATTTTTTCAAAACATTTTCAAATACTACCATTTTAAGAAATAGTTTTATCTTGATATTTAGAAATATTTTATATTTAATTAATTGAAATATTTTTTCATTAATCTTTATTAGAATGTTTAAAATTATTATTTCCATGATTTTTTTAAATTTTAACATTCTCATTCTCTAAAATATTTTATAAAAAAGGAACCTCATCCTGACATCTTAAATAATTATATTTTATTGAGGAAGATGATTAATCATAATATATAGAATCTGTTTCCTTAGAAAAAATTGAATATAATGACATGTCATTAATGAACTTATTTGTATATACCCTTTCCATGAGACAATTATTTATAATGGTAATTTTTTTAAAACACTATATTCCTATATATAAAACATTCCTCATCACATGTCCATTCAAAATAATCACCCCTACTTGAACTCCACATGTCAGATGATTTTGAAACATTGTTACCTTTCGTCTTGTAGTATTTCATGGAATATTTTTTTGAATATTTTTTTTTCATGTGTTTCCATCTTGGATTTCGAAAATTAGTTTAGATATTCCCATTATTCTTACATTTATAGAATGTGACATTCGAGTATTTATTATCAGTCTTAACCTTATGACTCTTTTTTTATCAGTAATAGACATATTTATTTCTTACTATCTTACTCAACCATTTATCAAGATCATATTACCCATTCCATAAATGGTAAGATACGATAGATTTTTTTGAAATATAAATTTATTATAACTCATTTATTTTAAAACATTCACTAATAACTAAAAATTAAAAATTAGGGTAGATTTTCTAGAAAAAGAAACACTACCTTTTTTACTTTTATATTTCTCATAATCTCTTTTATGTCTACAACCATATTTAATTATAGTTATAATAAGATCAACTAGTTTAAAATTTTTAAGCATTATTTTCCCATTTAAACCTGTTCTTTTGGACATCCATTGATTGGGAAGTATATAAATAATCTTTCAAACAATAATTTCACAATCAACACATTTTTCCCAATATATTTTAAACTATTTATGATTTTCATGAACCTCTAGTGCATCTTTTCAACTGTTTCTGTAGGTATAAAATCAAATTCCTAGTATTTTTCTCTTGGAATAGAACTTCTTACCTAGAAAAATTATATGTTCCAAAGTCCGTGATTCAATATTTTCCCATAAAATGTTTTTTATTTTACATGAATATATCTTACTATATATAATTCTTCTTTTGCAAAAAAAGTATTCTTTGTTTTTTATTTTAACTAGTACTCTCATTTTCTAAGATGCGTTAAATGAGTGAATTATTTATCAAGAATATTTTAGTCTCCAGTAAGGATAACTAAATGATCACCTCTAGTGTTGATAAAAAAAGTATTCATCATATCTATCTAGTACTCAGAATAAAAAAACCATCACATTTGGGGCGCTATATTGTGGTTTAGATTGTCTATAGATCCAAACTTTTTAATTTGTATATTAAAATCACATAAATTCTGTTCCAAAAGTTTTTGTACAATTTTTTTTTCATAAAATAAGTTTATATCAAATCTTTGAAAATATACAACAATTAATGAAATTAAAAAAATCATTATGTTATTGGAGTAGAAACGTGATTTGATACTAAATATTCGATTTTATTAATTATATTATATTGAAATTCATAGTAGGGATTAATTGTAGTTGAAATAATTATTTTAAAATATTTAAACTAAATAAGTAACAATCCACACAAATTAACTTTATCCGAATTAGTCTTAGTCTGGATTTTAGACTAATAATCTGAATCGAAATTAATATGATTGATATCATAATACATCGATTGTAATCTGTGTTAACACATTAAATAACATAATATAATGATGATTACTTTGAATAAATTTATATTAAATGAATAATAGAATAGAAATAAGTTTTTTTATTCTCATTATAAACATACTTCAGTCCGATCGATTTCAATATTTGATATCAATATGATAATCCTTATACGATTTAGTATGACTGTTTTGGTTCCATAATAAGTCTATTGGTCATTACATTTAACAGTATTTAATACAAGGAAATAGTTTAACTACTTCTCAAATTAAATTTAATTCCAATAATCAGGAACATACTTCATTTGATGATTGCATAGATGAATGTTATGTTTAAATTCTTAATTCATTTGTAATATTTCTGTGTATGGTAAAAGATAATGTTTTCAACAAAAAAATTTATACTAATATTAGGATAGAAAAATTCATTAAGTATTTATTATAAAGTGATTGTAATTTCTAAAACAACAGTAATGGAAATGTAATAACTAATAGATCTAACTAAAAAATTTGTGAGAATAATTATTTTTATTTTGGTAAATATCTTACAACTAAAAAAGTATGTTAAATTAACTCATATCTTAAATTCTTTCAACATTCATGAAAGTGTTTTGTTGAAAAAAAATCTTAGTAAAACTTGATTTATATTATACAAATTAGTACCCCTATATACAACCCAATGAAGTACAGAAAATGAATACTCTAATAACTATGTTTGGGTATTTTTAAAAAATAATTATATTTTTTCATTTAATTAGAAAATTTTATATGATTTCTATAGAGTGTAAAAATTATGGGTAATGAATTTTATTCTTCCAAATGATAGAAATTTTTTATAAAAAATCTCTCTACCATGATCAGTATTGACAACATCCAATTTTTGGATTTGCTCGAATTAAAAAAAGAAAAAAATAACATAAATTTTTTAAGAACCTTTTATTTTTGAAAAATAATATCGAACCATGTAAATATAGTGTTGTCATTAAGCATATAATATATATATATATAATATTCCCCTAAAACATCTTGTGTTTTTTGGGACCAAATAAATCAAAAGGAACTAATTGTAAAAATTCTATAGTTGATACATATCTTTTAGATTAAAAAATGACAGATATTTGATAATAACTATTTTAAACATATTATAATCATGTATAATTAATATTATTGTTCAGTATATCCCTATAAAATAATTTTCTAGACATATTAGTTCATATTTCTACCTTAAAGTGTCCTAATATCATGTTTCATAATAATGATGAACATTTAGTTTTGGTTTAGTATGAAATATTATAAAGAATTGATTCCATAATTTCATTTATCATATATATTCATGACTAAAAGTATATATTATAGAATTAACTTCTATAAATTTTATCAATAAATTTTTCATTTCTAAGATACCCAAGATATCCCACATCAGCTTACCGACCAATTTGAATAATGTTGTTCTGGCATCCTAAAAATTTTAAACATTGGATACTATATTCTATCTGAGAAATGAAACAGAAAAATTTATTTCAATTTAACCTTATTAATTTTCTCCAATGTTATACTTTATATATTCCATTTATTTGATGTTTTGAAATTATATATTTCAACAATCATACATATAGAAAACCGATATTACATATATCATTTTTTTCATGATGTATCATTACTTCATTTTCCAATGAAATTTTAAATTATTTCTATTTTACCTACACATGTTTAGATCCATTTATCTTAGAAAATATAATTTTAATAACCCACATATCCAAACATTAGTGTGTCTATTTATGTTCGAATATTATATTTTTGTTTCCCAAATGTAACCAATAAACTTATGTTGTACAAATTATATTTATTCATAAATGAAATTTTATTAAAAAAAACTGAAATCTTTTTAGATAATAATAAATAATCCATTGAAATATTTATTAATATTTTTAATAAATTAATTCATTTTACATTTTTAGAAATACTATTTCAAAATAATTTATTCAAAAGTAACATAAATTCCACTTAAATATCTAGAATTCGTTACATATTTATAAATTATATAAACCTTATCATTACTAGAAGTAATGTTAATGAAAATTTTATTTAATAAAAATGGTTGGATTCATGTTTTGTTGTCACATTTTTATTATCAATTTTTTTTATTTTGGTATTTCTAATCAAATAAATTTTGATCAGAAGAATTTATAATATAATTTCGTTTTTTTATAAATCTGTCCAATGTATTTAAATTTTTATATTAATATATAATATAATTAATTATATATAATATATTATGATGTCGTAATATATTATTTACAAAGTAGTTAATTATTTGTATGATTCATAATAGAAAAATTACTTTCCAATTATACTAAAATAAGAATATTTTCTTCATTTTTGTATAAGTTTACATTTTCACAATCAAATGATTATGTTTTTAAATATAAAATAAAGTTGAGTAATTGGCATCAGAATTACAAATCAATGATGAATATAAAATTAAATTTATAATGAATTTTTTATTTACAATTTCCCTAATTCTTTATAAATTCTTTAGAATATTTTAATTGAATACAAATATTTTTAATACTTATGTTCCACTATCATCTAATGAATAATATCAAGATGTGTTTTTTGATCATGTAATCAATATTTCCAGTTCATTCAATGATTTATTTTCTATTTATTTAGATACCATTATTAGAAATAATAATTTATTCTTCAGTTTTGGAGTATTGGGACTCATATGTTTTTCTATTTTATATTTATAAAAAAATTATAATGATCCACTATTATATATAATTTCAATATTTAATTTCCTAATGAACATTTTGGATAAATTAATAAGTATAAAAGAAATTTATTCATCGCAATATTTGAGAAATATCATTGTAATTATCATCTTAATCAAATTGTTTAAAATGCTTACTTATCCTCCTTGAAAATATATATTCAAAAGTTAAAGTAAATTTATTAATATAACAAGAATTACTATCACTATATATAGAAGGGAAATATAATTATTTCATCTTTTTATCCTGTTTCGTTTCATTTCATAGTATACAATCCTAATTCATTAGATTAGATTTATGTAATATAAATTATAGATTTTCAAATGTATAGTATCATTGATTGTTGTCCTCTTGGAGATGTATCCTTTAATCATAGTTTCAAAAATATATTTGACGTGGTGTTAATTTTATAACTCTTTATTATATAAATATTGAAAACTCACTACAATTATAATTAATTTAATAATTTTAGCCTTTTTCACACAACGAATGATTTCAAAGGCCTGCTAATCCAATCTCAATATAGCTTTTGTGATATTTTAATAAATTAGTTATTATAAAATATGTAATTTAATTTTTTTTAAAATTACAATTTTTTACACCATATGATAAATTTATATAGAGAATTATTTCATTGAAAAAAAATAATGTATTAATAATAGTTTGATTTACATGATATTGTAAATTTTCCTCATGATTGAATTGAACAACCTCCTTTAAATTTTTTTTTCTGGAATTATAAATTTTTTATCATATGTATTAATGATAAAGGATTTAATAATAGAATTATATTAATCATTATATATTCCATAAAAAATATGTTTTATTTTCATATTTATCTTTTCTAGTCTTACAATTAGTAATCTATACTTCAAAAACATATTTCCATTACCAAAACTATTTTTGTTAAGAAACTCAATTGAAAATATGAAATAATAATTCAAATAGAAGATAAAGTAAATTATTTTTAATTACTAATATGTTATTATTGAATACATGTTCTGATACCAATTTGTTTTTCAATTTATAATGAGAAATAAAATTCAATTGGTGTTATTTTTAGTTATAAAATGAACATATATTTTTATTCCTTTGTATGTATTGTGTGGAAATGTTTTTCTATCTACTAATTAAATAACAAGTAATTCTAACAGTAACATAAAATATATTAAATATAATTAGACCATTAGATATGAAGGGATATGTATTTAATTAATAATTATTTATATAGTTATCATAGATAAAATTGAAAAATCCAATTGTAGTATTGGTGAGGAAGCAGAATAATCATTTAAAGTGATATTATTATGGCCAAACAATTTTTTTTCTAAAATATAGATTATCTATAAATGATATCGAAATGATACGTGGATTTAAAACCCTTATAATATAACCCCAATTTTTTACCTACATGTATGAATTTACTATATTCCATTGATACCCTTGGATATACCATTCAACAGTAGCTCTCATCCACATGTATGATGAATGTGGTCTTAGTCTCCCAAGGCAATAATTTCCTTGCAAAAATTTATTGAAAACTCATTTTTTGTCATTATTACCATAATCCATTAATTGAATATTATTAAAAGATGATAGATTAGAAAGTAAATATCTAAGATGATTTTAATAAATACCTCTTCAGGAAATCTACTAATTTGAGAAGTCAAAATAAAAAATATTAAACAGATTCATTGACTTTATAGGAACTTGAAATTGAAAAGTGTTAACATGTGAAAAAATCTTAAGAATTGGGGATCAAGATGTTAATTCATTTAACTTATATTTTACATGTGATGATCCATTTTATCCATCATTATGACAATCACAAATGGTCATATTCAATAAAACATTGAGATATTTTTATTAGTTTATGTAATATATTATTTATATATCAATGAACATTAAACGTTGCTTAATCTACTTAGGACATAATTTTTCACTTGTAAATTTCTTGTAAATATGATTTATGTAATATCTTATTTAAAAAAAGATAATTATATTTTCATGGAAATATTATAGTTCTTTTATATTTTAGTTATTGAATATTATTCTCTATAAACAAAATGAAATTATAAGGAATTATAGATTATTTTCATATAGTGTTTATTATGATATTATTAATAATGAAATTATGTGAATCATTGGCACCAAATAATAGTTTTTAGATAATAAAAATTATAACAAAATGATGAAAAACACAAGAAAGTACTACAATTTCTATAAAAAATATATTTTCATAAATAATTTCACTATGATTTTATCAGCAGGTTACTAATCCCTTGTTACAAGTAAATGAATGAAAAACCACACCATTGTGTTGATATGATGACATTATAGTATCTATGAGGAAAATATTAAAAAAATTTATCAATAAGAAATGACAAATCGAAAATGAAATTTCAGATGAAATATTTATACCAATGACACACTATGAAATTTTTAAGGCCTACTAAATAAAAATATGATCAAAATAGTTTAGTTTTATTAATAACATATATAGTGATATCAAATACAAGAGTGGTACCAAGAAAACAATGTAACATGGCTTATGTAAGTATGAAATTATTTTTAAACAAAATAGTTTTGTATTTGAATTCGAAAATAGATATTTCTAACGTGTACAAAAAGGTCATGGGATGAATCTGGGGGGTTTAAACCATAAATGTTTTTTCCTAGATGTTATATTGGTTTAATTGTAATTTATATTTTTAAAATAAATATAATAATAAATTCATATATTGATTTATTTTTATATCATAAATATCCTTATAAACTCTTTATATAAATGACTTCATTAATAAATATGTGTTATATTTTTACTTGTTTCCTAATATATATAATGTTTATTATTATAATATTACTCAATATGATAGAAATATATAAAATAAGATTGATTTTTTATATTTAAACCAAATAAATTGTAAAATTAAAATATTATTATGGATATAGGTGAATTGTTCATAATTATCCCTAACAAAATTATAATTAGATTATTATTTTTATTTGTGATGTTTATAAATTTTTATTTAATGCTCAAATATACGTGTTATTAATTTATTTAAGTCATTAAATATACTATTCATAGATATAAATTATTCACATATATATATATTATGAATTCATTTAAATAATCAATTTAAACTATGTCTTTAAGATAACAAACATTAATTATAGGAGATACATTTTAGGTGTGTCGTTTTATTGAGTTTTAATGTACCATGAATTTCAAATTTTTATATGTTATCATATTTAATTATGTTGTTTTTATTGTTCTTCTATATCAAGTTTTATAATTATTATTGAATTAGGGATTTATTTATAATGAACCTTGGGTAGTGGGGTTTTAAATTATATTGATAAATATTTTAGGATCCTGGGATATATATAAAACTGTGGAGGTATGTTATGTGTCACTCTATGCTTATTATTTTTGGGATTTTTGGGTTTTATATGATTCTAATCAATTATTTGAATGGGTTTTATGAAACATTAAATTTATTTATATTCAACTAAATATGTATCTGGAATATAATTTTTATAAATACCCCAATATTTGAGTAATTTAAATTGTTTTATATCAATATGTTTTTAAAAAATTTATTTAGTGGAATAAATAAAAATTATAAACTAAATAATATTAATCACATAGGATTTTTAATATAATTAAGATACCGATAAAATGAATGTCATATGAATGGTTATAAATTTATTCATATGATAGTTTCAGGAAGTATTTTTCTATTCAACCATCAAGGAGTCAAATATTTTATGATTAGGATAGTGATCGACCTAAATAACTATGTGATGTGAGGAAATAGAATGGCTCCAATTATTATTGATATATGGATATTATTCCACTAAGGAATATTATATATATTTATAATAGTAACCATATTTTTTGGAGAATATTTAAAAAATTCATTACTATATGATTGGAAAACATGATACTGATTTGATGAAAACATCATTTTATGGAAGAAATTATATAATCATCATCAAAAAATTATTTAGAATAATATTGTAATATGAGGGCCTTATGGGAATAGGCTTTAATATTAGTATATTAGTTATAAGGGTAATTCATAAGGTACATAAAAAAGTATACATGTTATAGTGACATATTTATCATGTATGAAATTGTAGAATTATATAAATGGAAAAATATAGATTCTCATAAAAGAGAATAAATTTATTATTATATGGTTTCAAAATTCATAGATGAAAAATAACATACCAATCTTTATCAACCACACATATAATAAATATAATAGAGTATGAAAATTATTTAATGTTAATTGAATTTAAAATATGGGTTCGTTTTTATATGTTTTGAATTTTTGAAATCAGTATATGAAATAATTAAATATTTTCAATGAATTAAATAAACATTCATCCTATAAAAGGAAGGTTTTTTACATATGCGAATTCGGAATGAGATGATTAATAATAATAACGGTTTTGATAGTATAATTGGTAAAATACTAAATTTAATATAAAAAAATCAATTAGAAAATTGTACAGTGAATAACTAATTATCCAATAATTATTCTAAAAAAATATATCGGGTTTCAGGAATTATATAATTTTTTTTCAATTATTTAAATATCTAATAGTTACATAAGGTGAATGAGAATATATAGAAGTTTCCAAAATAGATAAAAATGGAATAGAATTACATTCCGATATTTTTATGGTTATATGATACAAAATATAAAATATTGAAGAACTATTGATATATAATAGAGATCAATTTTTTATAAATCATAATGAATTTTTTTGATTTTACAGTAATTTTATGAATTATTAAATGCTATATTTAGTAACTAGATGTTATTTAATACTTCATTGTGTTGATAAATCTAGAATAAAATATTTTTTTATTAAATATTTTTTTTACTTATATGATAATAAATTAATGTAATTATGGTTATTTAATGAGTACATTTGAGGATTGAATATTAAACACGTGGAGAACAATTCATCATATTCTATTAAACGTTTAATATTATTATAAGGATAAATGTTGTTTTATTCCATATAATGGAGTTTATTTGAGATATTCAATAAAATATGGTTGAATGAAACCCGACAACCTATAGTGGTATATATTAATAAATTAATTCTTTTTATTATCATTCTCAAAACATTTAAAGTACTATAAAATATATGGTGCCCATATTTTAATAGTTATATATTCCCAGTAGTGGATGATTGTATTGTCTCCTAAAAATTTATTTTAGGTATCTCAAAATGATATTCAAATAAGAATATAGTTTTTTAGTGGCCAGTGAGAGTACATTTGGATATAAAGAGGTTGTTTAAACTAAATAATATAATTCTCCCAGAAGAAAATAAATTTTAATATCACTTAATAGACACTAATATTTTATAATATCATGGAAAAAACAAAAAGAAATTATATATTTATATATATATGTCGTAATATTATTGATATGAAAATATATCCTAACATTTTGTGAGATATTTTATTAAGGAATGGTTTTCATTTATTTTGTTAAAATTTCTACAAAATGATATAAACTAAAATTACATGTGGATATGTTCTTTAATAAATATGATTAACTTTATAGGAGAACTATGAAGATGACATGAGTTATTAACATCATGATATTTTATGTTGTGTAGTAATGGAGTTTGAATATTTTGATTACTGAGTTTGACATTAGGAATAAAATTCCATAGTCACACTGTTATTAAACAAGCATTTATTCATATATTTTCCTCACATATGTATTTTATGAGAGTGTCATATTATATATTCTCATATATATGTGGTCAAAAAAATTTAGGTGAGGTAATGAGTTTAAACATTTTTAAAAATAATTGAAAGAAGAATGCATATCTACTTGTTTTTCATATCATATTTTGTTATATGATATATTATATTTGATTCTGTTAGTATTGAAAAGTATGTTTTATAATAAAGAATGTTTTTTATTATACAATAGGTAGTATATATTGTATCATTATTACAAACTATGTGCATATATTATAAAAATTCAAATGATAGTTAAACTCTCAAAGTATCAATATTTGGGAAATGATCCTCACCCTTATCCACCTTTCAATATTGGGGAATAAAATTTATATATTCCAAGGATTGGTATTTAAAGCAGTTATATATAGATATTGGCATTAGAGAAGACTTTAATGTGGGGTATAGAATGTGGTGTTTCAGTTTTAATAGGATCACCTATGATTCCTATATGGTTTTGATAAACAGTTAAGGATATGTTAACACACTAAATTATTCACTGCCTGCCACTAGAGGAGTTGTGTTTGTGAACACATCTTTTCGATTCGTACAGACTCATCCTTTATAGTTGTAGAGTCATTCGTGGGTATCCTGATTGATTATTAGTGGTATAAGAAACCATATAGTTGATATTAGTCAATCCTAGAAGTTAAAAAAAAATATTTTACAATACATTGGGTTTAGAAAAACAATTATCAGGGTTCATAAAAATCAAATAAAATGGGTAAATTTGTTGAATTTTTTATTTATAATCTTATATAAATAATATTATATTTTACCAAAATCATTAATTATAAATTACTCACATTGGGATCTCTATTTTTCTAACCCATGATTTACTACGCTTATTTTGATCAAGCAAGGACTTAATATTCAAATGGATAGCAGAGACTGAGAATTTATAATCAATTATTTGTGTGTACATTAGACAAATGGATGGGATATTGGGATCCTATCAACCATTAGTTAATATTATTTCAAATTCTGAGATACAATTATTGATTTAGTAACTATTTTTGAATCCATCTGAAATCTCAATGAGTTGATAGATAATGTAAATGAAGACACCTTATCCAAATAACAAATTAATTATAATAAATAAATAAATATAATATAATATTGTATACCAATTTATTATGCAATCATTAAGTATCATAGGTTCTTATTTTATTGTACTGTCAATATATATTTTATGATATCTGTTTTTAGTTTAATATTTATAATGAAATGCATTAAATCAATATATATTTTAGAAATATATTTTATTTTCGTCATTTGAGGCATTGTGATATAGTGAATAGAGGAAAGGGGGTTTTTAGATTCAGGATGAAGCATGTGAAATGAAATTTTTATATATCTCGACGAGGAAAATGAATACTCATTATGTTTGATTCCACATAATAGGGCCCTCATTTACTGTTATGATTTTTTGGTGATGACCATTGTCATGATTTTATGATTGTATAATCATGAAAACTTCTATGGTTTTTAAAATCATTTATTGAGGACTAATAGTTTCAAGATTAGTTGAAGTCGTTGGTTTAAGACATATGAAAGAATGTCTATTTTTTGATTACCCATTCTGTTGTTGACCAAACAATGAATATTGTGTTTGTCCCCTAGTAGAAAATTGTTAAAATGGGAATGTATTATATGACTCACTAGGGAATATGGCCAATAAGAAGTAAATATATACCTCACCTGGTATATGCACAATTGAGTACATTGGTTTGACTAGGGGTGTTGAAATGTGAAAGATTAGACTTATGTGATGGGGTTTACATTATATAGTAATAAAATGTATCCTGATTATTAGAATCAAAGACCCTATAGTGTGTCATTACAAGATTAGGTTTGTTTGATAGTTAATTATAATTCCCATTAACATTATATTGTTGGAATATTATTATCATGAAATGGGAAACTGATAAGGATGTAGTGCAGTTTGATAATGATCATACACTTGATAATATATTGTGTCTTAAATGTAATCATAAATCATGATATGAATAAATTTATATTTATTTGTTGATAAGAACTACTATAATTACTTTATGCATTGGAAATATGAACCTTTGGTAATTAGACGATGAAGTTCACATTAGTTTATTTATATGATTGTCCCTATATTATTAATGACATGTTATTATGAAATAATAAATTAAATCATATGATACTCTTATATATAGGGAGGTCTCCTAGGCCTGAATAGTCAGAATGTGGATTAGGGAGGCTAATTAAATTGATGGAATGATTAGAAGAGCATGCTGAAATAAGATATGTTTCCTTCCAATTCTCAAGATATAACTATAATTATGACTATGACACATGAATAATATATTTTTTTAATCATATCTACTCGGATGAATTTTTCATAATTTTACTATAATGAATGTAAGTCGGGATCAATGTGATGAGTGATGATTTTAGTGATTTGATCATGTATATTTGGAGGATATAGAGGATTCCTCAATGGAATGAGTTATTAGGGGTTATGAATTTGGATGGTGGAATCATAAAACTTCATTTGAATGATTCCAAACATGGTAGATGAATTATGTGGGGGAAGTGATTTATTGGAATCAATGATTTCCAAAGGAAAGTTTATATATTCATGGGCTATTAAAGTACCAAATACCCATATTCTTGGTAACAATTTTGAAAAATGAAATGATTTCCAAAGGGGTCCTTAATTATATATAAGACAAATGTTTAATAAAAGGAGGATAATTTCCTAGGTTAACATCTTTATGCATTTGATAACTCACATATTAAAACCACTAAAATGGTGATTGGTTGAAGGTGTTCGTGGATGAAATATCATGGATGAGTGTATAAGTAATATACCTTCCCGAGAGGGGAATCACTGATAGATTTTTGTGATATGAATCTTTTAATGTCTATGTTACAGATTTCTTTCATCAGAGGCTTATTGATAGTGTAATATCATAAAATTAAATTTTATAAGATTTTCTATGTGGGACCCAAATGAATTAATTCCTTTATTAGTGTTGCCTAGAGTCCATGTAAACGGTCTTTGTTAATATGTATTACTAGGGGTCCCTCATAGATGGCCCTTAGATATAATATTTTTAGATGGGGGCCTCAATGTTGACCATTCTAGATGGGCCTCATGAATGGTTTGTTATGTATGAAGATCATAGAATGATATTTGTGTTTTTTTATTTGAGATATAACTTGAGAATTACTTACTTATTTCAACAAATAGGGAAATATTACAATATGAATTTTATTTTTAGAATTTTAATTCTTGAATTAGCTTCTGGAGTTGGAAAATTACCCCAATAAAAATGAACCTCTTAGACATAGAATCTAATTGTTTATAATAAAATAATGATATTTTTAATGTAATTAAGTAAAATAATTCCTAAAAAATACTCTCACATTTAGATCATGTGAAAACATATTCTTTTCATGTACTTTTTGATGTGTGGGGAGTTTAAAACATGGTTGAATATTCCTAGAACCAATGAAAGGGCAACATGGTTTTGCTTAGCTATGCTATCACATGATAGAAGAACCCATATTACTTAAGAATTCCACCCAACAACCCTTCATGTATGAAGTTAATAAAGTTACTAACTAGTTGAATAAGTTATTTTTATTACATCCGTATAAACTTCTAGATCATAGATTCTCTACTAATTAATATAGAGGGCTCTACATTATATATATGGAATTTATAAAATGTAGTTTGGATATCACCACAATCAAACATGTAATATATTATAAAACTAATAACATACATCATGAAAGTATTTCATTTTTCAATTTATTCTTAAATAACCATTCATATCCTATCTATAAATTCAAGGTTCTCAATACATGATAGGTAAAAAGTATGAAAAAGTACATTTATTCTATATCGAGTTATTCATCACAATTGATATATGGATTCATGTTTAGTTGACCATATTAATATAAACAATTTAAAATAATATTAACACAACCAAAAAGTAATTTAAAAAAATAAAAAAATAAAATTAAAAATCATGTTGCTATTAAAATAAGAGCCTATGTTGTTTTAGGATTTCAATTAAGTAATACTAAGGTGATATTGCAACATATTGACATGGGAGGGGGATTTTCTGAATTCATATGATTTCTAATAAAATTTTATAATTCAACTTTTCCAGACTATTATTTAATAATTGGTTATAGTTTAAAATTATATATATCCATTTATTATAGAAATAAATACATAAAAGCACAAGGAATTGCAAGTTAATTTTAAATATTATCCATTCAATATTATTTTGGAAATATTTGGATTGACATGGTAAAATATATTTTAATATAATGAAAATTTTCATATAGTTTATATAATATGTAAATTATGATTTGTATTCTCATAATATGATGAAATTCGTCCAACCATTAAGATTAATTATATGTATAACATTTCGGATTCCACAAATTATGATATAAATTATAAATTAAACTTTTAATAAATATTCTTCAAATAATTTTCAACAATATGTTTATGAACATGGAATTAATGTCACATTATAAAATTTATATAATTCGATGTTTCAAAATAACTATCATATGTAGATTTGAGTAATATTGGTGATTATAATATATTGAAATTATTGGGATTTCTAAGGATCTGGAATTTTTTTTACCTTATTCTGTTGTATGATGAATGAAATTCCAATAAATGTTATGTAACAAGGGAAAATTTTAGAAACAATTCCATTATGTATTAACAATAAATACCTAAAGTCAAAAAATAGGGGTACCCATTAGTCATCAAGATCTTTTAGGTGGTATGATTTATAAAAAAAACATCATCAATAGTTGAAAGAAAAGGATTGGAGCATTGTAATAAGAATGTTATCAAGTAATAATTATATATTTATAAATGGTATATTAGTGTTATTATGTCTAATATTCAAGAAGTAAAACCTATAAATAAATCTTAATGTATTATAATATATAACTTTCACACATGTCAAATGATAAATTCTCATCTTTGATTAAAATGGATTTATCATCCCAGACCTGAAAATAATTGTATAAAATATTAGAGAAGAGTTGTCATGATATATTCATGGATACATATTGTTAAAAATATGGAAATTACCATTATTAAGATAAACTATTAATAATCATCCATATAATAGATTGAAAATGTTTTTTCCATTAATTGAAATAATAATTCGTGTAATATTATGTAAAGGCCTAGTGCGGACAATTGTACACAGATTGAGGGTCATGAAACATAGTGTTTAAGGAGTCAATAATGATTCTTTTTTTCCATGATTGTACAAGCATATAATTTTTTATTTTATTTTATTGAATAGTTGTTCACTTCTACATATCTTTTTAATTATTTTGTAAATATATTTTCATTTGAAGCTATTCTATAATAGTTAGAAACTAATATATTATATTCTATGTGTTCTTACTTATAAGTGTTTTATGGTCATATGGAGATAAAAATATTATCCTGGTATTCCTTTATTTTTTTAATTTATGTGACAATATAATCAAAATTTATAATGAATCATTTTTAAATGTTATTTAGATGTTTATGGGATTTAGTAATTATGAATTGAATAATTTTTTTAACATGGTTCCAAGAGAAAGATAGTGAAATGGGATAAAAATGACTACAACTAATTTTGGATACAGATATTAGATTATATATGTGTTGAATCCTACGCTGATGACATTTTTGATATGATAGAAGATAATGTTTTTTATATAATCTTTCATTCAGTGGTTTTTGGAAGTTCCATTCAAATAAAATTACTCTTTTTAAAAAATTATAAACAAATTTTTATTGATCCTAATTTGTGTTTACATAAAATTCAATAAAGGGTGATTATAGTGTTTCATTACTATAATGGGAGTGACACAATCTACGAATATGGAATTTTCTCAAAAATGTGATGATGTATGCATGATACAATCATAGTTACACATGTGGAATGTTTTAGGAATGCCACTACAGTAGACTTTTTTTCTAGAAAATGGTTCTCTGGGTGATGTAATGGGATTCATTAATATTATGGAATTTTTTATATCAGAAATTTATTTGGGTAGAATTATTGAGGCCCTATCATTGGGGGAGGGATAAGTTATGAGCAGTGCAACCTTAGTCGGAGTATCTATGATTTGTATTGATTGTAAGAAACTAGTGCAAATTATTATTAATATTGTAATATATGGGTGGTGGAAATTTTTAAAATTGAATGTTTATATAATGTATTTGATAGTTTATTTGGTATTTTAGGTAATATTTGGGGATAAAAACAGGATTCTATGTATTGGTATAGATTTTAGGAGTGGTTGTTCCTTGTTTAGTTCATTTTTTGATATGGGACACATTGAAAATATTTTATCAATTATGGAATATATTAACTATGAATTTGACATAGTTTTTGGGAATTTTTTGGGAAAATGTAATCGGTTGGTTTATGATTGATATTTTATAGTGAAGGCTTACAATTTCAGGGAAAAATATTGATCCCAAAATATAATTACCTATTTTTTATAGGTTGTAAGAAATATCTCTATATTTTTATTAAAAAATGTTCTTTAGATTTGGTAGTGTTATTCTTGAGCACATCAATACTATTGGAAAACTATCTATAAGGGGTTTTAGTTTAATATATATGATAATATTGTATATGTGAGACTATTCCATTTTATTTAGAACTTTATAATCATTTAAATAATAATAATAATAATTTTATTATTATTATTATTATTAAAGTAATAATTGATATTATTTTTTAATCCCCTCAATTTCAGTTGTAAATGATAGGTATTGAAATCCAATAACCCCATACCAACCTAATTAATTATGATATTTTATTATTTATATAAATTATATTTCATTGATATATTTCATTACACATAACAATGAGTTTTGGAGAATTATAAAATAATTCTGAAATATAATATTTCAAAGATGAAATTCATAACATAACTACTAAAATTATATATATTAATAGATGTAAAAAATCAAAATATCTATAAATTATATATATAATGAGAAAAGATTTATTATTTTATAATAAATAAGTAATTAATACATTAGTAATTTCAGTTTATGATTCAAAAAAATGATTTCTTAAAAACAAATATGGATGTTTTTTCCTGAATATTATAATTAATTTCTAAAAAATTTAAAAATTTATATAATGAGATCGATATCATTTATTTATTAAAAATATCAAAATTAATAAAGGAACAAATATGGTACTTTTTTAAAGAGTTTAAATTTTTATTTACTAGTAGAAATTATAGTTTTTATTACAAACTACATTTTAATTTAAATGATTTAAAAAGGTGAAATTTATTAAGTTGTTTAGAAGAAACATTAGTTATTTTTTCTTAATTATTATAATATTATAATCATAATAAAATTTATGATTATTTTTATAATATTTACACATAATAAATTATTTGTTGTCGAAAATATGCCTTTCATTTTTTTACAAGATTAATTTTAAAATAAATTCACCCGCTTTATGAAATGTATTTTATAATAATTTATCTTTATTTAGAATCAATATAAATAATAAAACATTAAAATTTTTGTCTTATCTTTTGTTCATTATAAATAATGTATTTGATAAATATTTTTCACATTGGTAAAAGAGAAAGATTTTAGTTAATACCATAGGGTACAATATCATAACTTTTTTAAGACATCCCACTATACTATTAGGTGAGAAATTTTAAACCAATGCTATAAAAAATAATTAAATAATGAATTATAAATTAATAATTTGAAATTGGGAACATAATGAATACGTTAGTGAATATATGATATATTTTAGTCAAATTAAATAATTTTTTTTGTCTTCTAATTTAATAGAATTTATGGATGATTCGATTTTATTTTTTATTCATAATAAGTATTGAAACCATTATTTTTTTATTATTTAAAAAAAATGTTCCAGGAAAAAAAATTATTATTTCATTTCAAGGTTAAATCATTTTAACTCTTGAATCGCATATTTTACAAAAAAATATTTATAGGGAAGTGCCTCTAAAATAAAAATTAATTTTACAACCATTTAAAAATTATTCAGTTTAAAAATATTCAAAAAATTTGTCCTAACTTATATAAATAATTAAATGTCTTATTTATTTGATCAGATAATTGTGTTATCATGGTAAAAATTTATTTTATAATAGTTATGGTAAAAATGATTTTAATGTAATTCATCTAGAAGATAATGACTAAAAAGAATCCAAAATAATCCAAATTTTTATTGGTTAACTTTACGCAGAACCTATCACATCTAATTTTATATTTGGGGTGACTCAGTTTCTCATTAAATTTTTATGATAAATACAAATATATATTATTTAATATTTAATGTAATTCTAGGTGTGTCCTCTCATTCCTTCATAAAAGGATACCACCTCTCCGCTCTTTTTTCCAAACACCATGAGAATTATATCCCATATAATTACAAGAAAATTAAAATTAAATATTAATTAAATATATCATAGAGATTATATTATTTAAAAATGATAATACATATAAGGAAAATCATGAAAGACAAAATAGGTTTCTCAATGAACACATATAACTCATGGTTGTGTATTTCCAACATTATTTATTAACATACATCCTTTAAATTTTTAGTATACATTAAAAAAAATGATTTTAGTATATTAAATACACATAATATTCATTATGATTATGTGATAACCATTACAAACCTTCTTTCCACCGAAGGAAAAGTAGAATCACTGCCCGTGTGTATGTATGACTTACTGTCTCAAGGTAGCATTGTAATTCCCTTTTCATCACCACATAACATGTATGTATAAAATGATTTATTTAATAAATATATATTAGTTATGATATTATTATGATTATATAATGTTGAATTATTATTTCCCTTTTCCGTTTTTTGAAAAATTGAAATCAATGTTTATGCAAATGTTCGGCCTATCATATCCATAAACTGAGAAATTAATTTAACTATCATTTCCATTTATTGATATCTATAATTAAGTATTTAATTTATATATACTATATTCCTATGATAAATAATATTATATAGATTATATAAATAATAAAAATGTTAAAGTACTAGGAAGATCGAACTGAAACACGCATGAAAACCCATGTGATAATCACACTAAACTATAATTTTAGTATATACTTATTAACATATATGTGATATGATATTATAATTGAATAATTTATGATATAATGTAGTTGGGTTTCGTTATAAAATAAAATTATTACAAATAACTATTTATTGTACATGTTTTTTGAATATATATGAAGTATGAAATTACTTAAGGTAAGGTATTCCTATCTCACATTTATTTTCATGACACTAATTACATTTTCAACAATTATTTCTTTTTTCTTTTATAAATACAACCTACTAATTTAGTTATCGATTTTTTTCTAGGAAATTATATTAATTTAAAAATTTGTATATTTTTTACTGTAATAAAGTTTTTATGAATATTTTTAAAATTTGGTAAGTATTCTTCATGTAAACGTTGTTTCATTGAGAAATGTTTGATATTATACACCTATTAATATTTATGAGGTGTATATACATATTATTATACTTGTTATATAAGTTTTATCAATATTTTTATGATATTAAAATTTTTATTTTATGTTATTAATTTATGGTGATTACGATTTAAATGTTTCCCAATTTTTAAGAGTTTTATGTTATAATCTCATTTTTTACTATAACTGATTATGATAATGTTTCTTGTGATAATGATTAATTATATTACTTTTAGAAATCTCTTGAAATTTCTTCCCAAATGGGTATTTCTCAATAATATATGTTTTAATTTCAATTTTATATCATTATGTACTAGAGATGCCAAAATAAATTTTATAAAGAAAAAATACATTATTTATTTCATCAGATTATTTTAATATTTCATCAATTTTAATGTTTTGTAAAATGTTTTTGATGATTATTTTAAAATTATAAAATTATTTCTGAATGGTATTTTCTTTCATGTTTCAAATTTTGAAAAATGTTATATTAGGAATCATCTAATTGATTTTAGAATAAGGTTATTTCATATTCTTATAAAAAATGTTAAATGATTATTTGTTTTAGCATAGATAAGATGAACAAAATTTTCCACTACCATTCCTGACTATTAGATGAAATATTTTGTTATATGTTTCCCATGTTTTAATCAAATAAATATTTTCCAATAATATTTTGCAATTTGTAATATTCTATGCATTTGGTGAAATCCTATGTGGATATATATGTTTCAATATAAATATTTTCCAATGATACCATCATTATTTTTTCTCATGATGGATATTGAATACAGAGATTCTATGTTTATTAAAAAAATATTTTCTACATGTAACATTTTAATGATATGTTGAAAGTTTTATGAATCGTGTTTCCTTTACTTGTATTATATTATATAAGGAATGATTTATCATATTATTGGACACATCTAAATGTATTATAATTAAGTTATGGTTGGTCCATGAAATATATATCCCTCTAATTCATTGAATAATGAAGGATATATCACGTGATAATAAGGAATTGAATGGGTAGAGAGCACATTTTAGTAAGGGAAAGTATGGAATATAACAGTTTATGGGGTTATCCGAGAATATGTTCATAATGGAATTTGATGTGAACCCAACCATGTATGGTAGTCATGGATATTAAGGATTTATGTTAGAATTATTTTCACTGCTTATGAGCATCTCACATATCTATGCCTTATGCTAATAAAAAAATCTCACGTCGTATGTTCTTTTATTTAATTAGGATTCAAGTCTAACAATTGATATTTTTTACGTGACTCAATATTATGTTCAATTATATATAGAATATTGTTTTAAAATGTTACCATCATGTTATTATAACATTATGTTCATGTAAAATTTCTGTGATCATTGGAATATCCATCATTTACCCTTACTAAACACATAATCTCACCATTTTTAATGATTCCGTTCCCATGGTTATAAAGAATTTATTTATTGATGACATTTCTATGAAGGGTTCTAGTTATTATGAACATAATGGAATGTGATAAAGAGATATTATAATTTTTTTTATATATCCATATTTCCAATTAAAATAAACATAAAAATTTATGGTATGGATTAAAATGTATGGGATTTAATTTTCAACTTATAAGATATCAATTGTTTGGAACCCTATAGTCTATATCTAAAATTAGATTAGTTAGTATTGGAATGTAGGATGGGAAAACATTACTTAGAACCCTTAGTATAGTGTTATGTATGTGTGAAGTTCATTTGATTTTGAAAATAAAGGTTCTTAATGTATTATAAACAAATCCCTATCTAGAGGCTACAAGTTTATGTGATTTGGTAATAGATTCATATAGGTGAAATAAACTTGAAATGGGTTTTATGATTATATCTAGACCATCAGATTGGTTTATGGTTAATTTCCACATTCTATGCACCTATTTTGAAAATACTCATTGATCTTATTACGTTAACTCATATATTTTTTTTATGAAACATAACAAAGTATTTGAAAATATGATTTTAATGAATGGATAAGGATAAAAATATTATGTACTTTATTTTAGAGTGGATATCAATATTCAGTCATCCTATAACTAATTTTATTTCATTTTTATTTGGTTTCCCACTATGAATAATGTTTCTCAAAATATGAATTTTTGACTTTTTTAATTAGTGGAACCAGAAAGAACATTGTTAATTTTAAATTTTATGGATATTGAAATACTTTTTCTCATGAACCACTAAATAAAATAGAATATAGAATATAAAACAATGTGATTTTTCATAATCATCTATCAGGAAATAAGATTAAGAATGTAATCCTTTTTGATTATCATAATGGATCAAATTATAGGAAGATGGAATTTAAAAAATGTTCATGTTTAATTTTGTACCATTTATTAGTTAATTCATGACCCTATTTTTTATAAATATTTTTTTAGGTCAACATTATAAGTTTATCAGGTGAATGTTTGAAATTTTCTGGTTGTTTTTGGGTTGTGAACAATGTTTTTTGTAGTACTGGAACATGGTTTGAGAAACCATGTTACCGCATAGTACAAATATTTCACCTCTTCAATGAGGCACACAATTTCGGCTCACAGTTTGAAAAAACAATGACTCATTGCCTAACTAACTATCCAACATCCACTTTTTATTTTGAAAATTGATTTAAAATTTCCTAACAACCCATATAACCATCTTCTCAACCCTAACTCACCATGTGATAAACTACATGGTCCCTTTAGCTCTTAATAACCATTTCTCCTCTAATACTATTCTGATGTAGATGGAATCTAGGATAATGACATCTGATTCCCCTTTGGTGAGAGAACTCCTATTGTTCATTCTCTCTCTCTCTCTTCATATTTCTCTCTCTATAAGGTTTTGTTAGACCATCTAGTCACTAATATATCTAAAATCATTTATTTGATTCATGAATCTAGGACTTATTCCTTGATCTCTATTTACAATGTCTTCCATTGGAAATCCACGTTGTGGGTGTTGTGATACCTAACCACTATGTTCATGGTACGTGGTTCTATTTAAGTTTGAACAATTGAATAACCCTTAAACATCCTGGTTGTTTAAATTTCATTTTATTAAATTTTAAAAATCAAATTTTATGAAAATTGGTATTTGATTTGACTTGGTGGTGAAATTTGGGGAAAACCTATAATTCCAATGAAATAGGAAATTGGCGTGTGATTTGAAATTTATTTAATAGTAAAATTTATTTGAGGAAGTGTTATTTTAAGAAATAATTATAATTGTTTTAAAAAGAAATTATTATAGTTTTTTTCATAAGAAATTGAATGAGTTCATTCAAGACCATTTTTTTAAAATGGAAATTAATATATATTGAAATGGGAAATGAGGAAATTATATTTTAAACTTTTTTGAAATAATTGCCTCACTGTTGATTGTTTTTAAGAATAAATAAAATACTTTATAGTTAATGGGTTGTTTGAGATAGAAATTCTAGAATGGTAATTCCATAGAAACATATTGAATTGTTACAACATTAACAAAAATATAGTGTATAAGATCATATACCTGATGAGATGTTAATGAGTCTTATTTTTCCAATTTCCAAGGGTTGTGAGTACACATACGTCAATGATCATGAAAATGAGTTGTGTGAGGATCCCAAAACTTTTATCTATCATTCATCAAGAACTATAACCATCTTTATTATTGTGTTTATTTTTATATAGGTTACATTGTTTATAAAAGATCTTTGAAAATGCCTTGTTATTCATATAAACTATTTTATATAAAAATTTAACGTAAAATAATGTTTTAAAAGTTTCCATCAATTTAAAATAACACATGTATTGTTTTAAATATGAAATTTTACATCCATGCCTGTTTTATTGAATGATAAAGACATCATCTGGTTTATTTTTTATAGAATCTTATTTTATACCACTAGGTGTTAGACTAGTGGTATTTTATATCACACCATACCTATACCTTCATGAGTATATTGATGTCCTAAGACCCTGTTCAAGTAAAAGGAAAGTTACAGTTGGAGGCATTGATTGTTCCTAATCCTTTTTCTCAGGGGGATAAGTTCATTGTGACTTGTGTTTTATTCTATGAATTGTTTGTATTTTATGATATATTGTTTTGGTTTTTTTGTATACCAATTTGGATTTTAGTACACTATACTTGGGGAAATTTATTTTAGAGTTATGATATATATCGTTTTCATTAGCTTGTTTTTAGAAAAAATTAAACCCTATTTTATTTTCACAATGTCTGGTTCTATTAACCATCCCATGGGGATTGGGAACTCTGTTCATGCTATGTCAGTGTTTTCATGAGTATTAGAGTACTAGAGAATCTTTTCTAGTTCATGAAAATGAGGTATTATAGGTATAGGTTAACAATTTTTTGTTGTTTTCAACAAGATGTTTGAGATATTCATGTGACATAACATGATCTTTCTTGTGAGTTACTCACTCGAACACATCATAATGAAAATTTAGTCACCATGGTTGTTTTGGGAAAGGATGTTTTAGAAAAATTTCTAGTATTTTATAATTTTTTACATAAATATTTTGAAATAAAAATATTATTTTAATACATGGAAGGATTAATTATCATGTTTCTCTTGTTTGATAGTTTTAATGAGTAAAATTTAAATTCCGTTAATGATTTATAATGATTTTTTAGCATTTTACCTCTAAGAAAATGTGTGAAAGAGTTTTAGGAGGATGATACTAATAAAGCACATTATGTAAATCCCCAAGTGGACCAGAATCTAATTAAACCTATTTTTGTGTTTTTTAATATTTGGAATATGTGCCTACACACTTCCCAATTCTCCATCTACAGAAACATAGAGGGATGAGTCTCGAAATCATGCACATAAATCCATATATCCTATTTCATTAGCATTATTTGTGTCTAATGATCCTTAAAAGGTTGAGGAATGGATGATAAATATATAGACTCTCTTTGAAATCATGGAAACTCATAAATCTATTTAGGTAATGAGTGTTACTTTTTTGATTGGGGGCCCTATAAAGAGATGGTGAGAGATTATGTTGGTGGTAAATAAGAAGAAGAGATTCCTGTGGATGTATATTAGATTTATTTTCATTTAATAGTTATATCTATGGTATATGTTATTGGATATGGATATAGTGTTTTCCAAACTCAAGCTGGCTGACATGACTGTGAATGAATATAAAAATTACCTTACAGAGATTGTGCGTTTTTAATTTAGATTATATAATATGAGAAGATAAAGACTAAGTGCTTTTATATGGGATGTAAATATGATATTCATTCTCTAGTTTTCTTATTGAATCTTTATTCTTATATTGATGTATGGGATAGAGAACTGATGGTCGAGCTTGATATGTCTAGTAACTCAACGATAACGAGAGTTATTTTTTTCAATTCCGGTTTTGTGAGTTCACATAATGTTAATAGAAAGAGTTATAGATATCAATTTCATAAGTACACTCATATATATTCTACTCAACCTAGAAGAAAAATATCATCAATGCATAATAATACTATTTTGAAATATGATTCTTCATGTGAAATGGGGTTACAACTTCAAAGCATCAAGAATAACGCTTATTCATATAGTGATGTTTCTCTAGATGAATCATATAAGGTACCAGCAATAGTGAGAGGTACCATCACTATTGCTGCATTAGTAGGGAAATATTTGTTTGATATAGGTGCATATATGTTTTTTATTTCAACTAATATTTTTAATATTCTAAATCTTCCTGTGGTGATTTTACCTTATGTGATGAATATAACAACACCATTTGGAACAATAGGAGAGTAGATTCTACATTATCCTTCTATTGTTTTCTAATTATCTGATATCTAGATTACAGAGGATTTTGTTTCTATCTAGATGAAAAAACATGGTGTTATATTATAGATGTATTAGAGAAATTATAGTAAAAACAAAAATGACAGCTATCTTTGATAGATATCATTTACTACACACAATAGAGTGTTCTATATATTTCAGTGTGAATGGGACCTAAGGTAATGTAGATCCATAATTTCTTATTCTGTTTTAGGGAAATTAAAATAATTATTTTATTTTGAATTGTATCAGGAATATTTGGGAGATGATCTCTTTCTATTTTTCATTGATTTCCCCAATGTTTTACCTTCTTACTTATCTAGTTTTTCATCATTAAGGGATGTATTATTTTCTATTGATTGAGTGTTGGGTACTCATTCATTATCTATTTTCCCTTTCAAAATGGAACCAAATAAAATTAAAGAGTTGAAGACTCAATTGGATGATATTTTTGGGAAAGGATTTATTTTTCCCAGTCTTTCACCATGTTCTGATCGTTTTCTCACTGCTAAGAAATTTGATGAGTCGGTTCTCTATTATATTCCTTAAGAGAAACTAAATCATGTAACAATAAATAAAATGTACCAATGGCCTCATATCAATTGTATGTTTCACTAGCAAAATATGGAAATGTGAGTTTGAAAGATTGATCTTTGATATCTTTATCACCAGTTTGGAATAAAAGAATCTAGTATTCTAAAAACCACCTTATGTAGCAGGTATGATCATCATGTGTACCTTTTCATGAAATTTGGTCTAACTAATTGTCATGCAGTATTGATGGCTTTGATTAATATGATATTCCATGAGTGGAATGATATGATCAAGGTGGTATTTATCAATGAAATTCTTGTTTAATATATTTCCATACAGGATCAGGTTCATTATTTGAGAGTATCCTTAAAAAATTTAATAATAATTGAATTTAAGCCAATTTATTGAAATTCCATTCTTAATTTGGGAAGTGAAGTTCATGGAAACATTGTTTCAAGAACATTGCTACTTAGTTGATCCTGATAGGGTGAAATATATTTTGAAATTTGAACAAATAAATTATGTTTCCAAAATAAGGATCATTTTGGGTTTAGTTGAACATTACCATTAGTTTGTAAAGGATTTTGTGATGTTGGAATCTCTTTTGACTGATCTCACTTGGAAGGGAGAAATTTTTTCTTGGGATGAAAAATTGTAGTGTTTTTTCTATTCAAATGCAATGTATTTTTAGTTATATACTGGTGTTGAATCTTTTATAAGATGGGAAGTTCCCTATGTAAATTTTTTTATATTAGGTTTAGGTTTGGGTTTTGTTCTTAAGTATGGTGACAATGTCATTTCCTATAGATCCTGATATCATTGGCTACATGAGAATAATTACCCCACTCATGAAATTTAAATAAAAACAATGATGCATACATTCAATATTTTTTAAAAGTTTCTTTTTTTAAATGTTCAACATTTATTCTAATCCTATGATCTAGACTTATATATTCTCTTAAAATGATTTTAATATTGTCAAGAGGCATATGGTGGATTATCTCTACTCTTTTGATTCCAACATCACCTATACCTAATGGAAACCGAATATCATTTTAGATTCATTAAGAATGAATCATCTGAATAATTTCATGTATTAATCCCCATAAGAGTGGAATTTAATGACTCATTTGATGTAGTTGAATTTCTAAGTTCATGAAATTGGTGACCATATTTTCATGGAAAATTTTTTGTTGGAATTTTCCCTTCTAGAGATGATCCCTAAAAAACATCTTGAAAATGATTTCTTTTTTCATGAGATATTATATTCATGGTGAGAGAACTAATGATGGTTGGTTATTATCCATAAGGGGTAGTCCTTTTTTGTAATCAGTTTGTTGCAGTATTAGTTGTGCATAAATATGTAACCAGGGATTTCCATAATTTTGAGTGGGATTTTTACTTGAGAATGATAGGGTTGTATTAGGACTTGCGTATAATCTTATGGTGTCTAGGTATGAGAAAAAATATTGACAATTTTTTTTCCATTGTTGTATGTTCCCATAGGTCAGGGACAATCACTATAGACCTTTTAGGTTTCACAACCACTTCCAGTGTCTACAAGGCACTGAGTGTAGATCTCTATGTCTTTTTTTAGGTTTCCACATACCTATATAAATAATATATCAATATTTTTTATCATCAATAGGATAATAAAATTGTCTCACATTGTAGAAATTCATGATACAACCA
This sequence comes from Viscum album, assembly GCA_963277665.1. Taxonomy (NCBI): domain Eukaryota; kingdom Viridiplantae; phylum Streptophyta; class Magnoliopsida; order Santalales; family Viscaceae; genus Viscum; species Viscum album. The sequence continues at coordinate 386,777,665 of OY728156.1, read as the reverse complement.
AATTTGAGGAGGTGGGAAATCGTTATGTGAAAAGATATTGTTCGGTACCTTGTAACTCTATCTTCTCTTATCTATCATAGCGATCCCCAATTTATATCTACCATTTTGATGTGCTGTCTAGAGGCACTATAATCCCATATAAATAAGAGTATGGGATTCCATTCAAAGAGGTATGGTGAGAAATAGATGGATTTTTATATTCTTGAGGATATACTTCATGCCTATGTTCAACAATTTTGTGGTTCTTGGGATGACCATCTTGGACTAGATGGGTTCACATCTAAAAAGAGATAAAAATTTTCAATCATAATGGATCATATTAGGAATTTTATGGCTATCCATGTAAATAAATGTTTAGATGATTATAGATGTGTATGTTTTTATTTTTTGGAGTTATACTATTCCCATAGTTAATAAAAATAAATAATTTGATTCATCATAGAATGTAGAAAATATAGATCCAATATAAATATTATTCATATTAATAGCATATACCATTAGATATATGAGTTGGTGACTTGGTGTTATAGAATTTTTACCCATGTTTGGGTTATCAACAGAGTGAGAGGAAAAGGAAACATGATCTTCATTTAATGGGATATTGTGATATTTTTGAGTATGTGAGGAAATTGTATTATTATTTTAGACATCCTATATAGATAACATCAAAACACAACATTTTACACGTATCTTAGACATGAGGATATATTTATGATCCATCCCATGTACCAAGGTGGAGTGATCTTGATGTTGAAATTGATTTATCCATGATTGTGACTCTAGTCATGATAGTTGATTATAAAACCAGGGTACCTAAAAGGAGGAAAATATCATTTTTTTGAGTTCTATGTAAGTATAGTCATTAATCTCATGAGACATGGGTGAGAGAGAAATAGATGAAGGTGAATGGAATCCAATTTTTAAAATGTAATATTATGGATAGGATTTATAGGGACAAAATAAATCTATGGTGGGGAGGTTTTAATGAAATGATAAAAAAATTTATTACTCCCAAACCCTATATTTGATTTCAGATTGATTGGTCCTTATTTAGGGGTTCTTCATGTGTAAATGTTGTAATTTTTGAATGGTTTTGAGATGTTATTGGATGGCACATGTGTTTCCCGAACCTTGCACCCACCCCGGGTAAACTGTAAAAACCCAAATAGTGGGGGGTGTCATGGCTAGTGGACAGATTGAAAAACCATAAACCTAATCAAAGGAGTTCATGGTTAAGGTGTGAAAATTTTTAAATTATGTGGCTTTACTGATCAATCCATGCACGATGACTTTTTAAAATTTTAAATTTAGTAAAAAATTTCCCAAAAAAAGTTATTACCACACACTCAATCCAAACTCACCCTATATTGAATTACTAGACCATTGGAGATCCCAAAAAACATTTTATATCATCTAATATAATTATGTACTTGATTCATGGTCATGGAATATATTTTTTCTTCTCATAAAATGGATCTTTTTTAGATTCATTCATTCTAAATCACTCATTCTCTCTTCAGGGTATTTTAGATCATCATGTTATTGATGGATCAAAAATCATTTTCTCGATCATGAATTTTTGTTTTTATTCCTTGATCTATACATGAAATTTTCTTCATTGGAAATTAAAATTATGGGAATTATGATATATTATCACTATGTTAATGGTAAGAGGTTGTATTTAATTTGACATATTGAATAACCCTTGAATCTCTTGAATTTTTGAATATATTTCAAATGACTTGTTAAAAAATAATTCTAAGAAAATCGTGATTTTATTTGACATGGGTGTGGAAAAATGGGTAAGACCACCAATTTTAATTAAATTGGAAATTATAGTGTTATTTGAAATTGATGGACCTGGGAAAATTTATTGGTGAAGATTGTATTCAAAAAAGTTGGATATATTGTTCGGATAAGAAAATATGAATGGTTTTATCTTGCGAAAAGAAAATAACTTGTTTAAAACTATTATTATGATTTTAAAATGGATATTGACCTATTGAAAGGGGAAATGGGGAACTATATTTTAAACTGTTATTAAATATTTTTTCCATTTTTGGTTTTATGTTTTATCACATAAAATCCTGGGTGGTTAGTGGGTTATTTTGGGGAAAACACATCATTGGTAATTCCCTAGAATTTTAATTACATGTTTAAAACTCTAAAAAAAACATAGTGCAGTGGATCTTATCCCTAATCATATGTTGATGAATCGACATTGAACATTTCCCGAGGGACGTGTGTAAACATATCACCATGATCACTGATACGAGATGTGTGAAGATCCCATAACAAGGAAGTATTGTATCTCTTGGATGATGATCATCTTTTTTATGGTGATTATTTTGATATATATGAAATTGATTTGAAAACTAATTGACACAACTATTGTTATTTAAATATATTATTTTATATAAAAAGTTTACTTAATTAATTTTTATAAATGATTCTACCAATTTAAATGAAAATATTTTTTTAAAATGTGAAATTATACTTCCAGGCTTATTTTATTTAATATTGAATGAATGATTTTGCTTATTTATTATGTCCTCATAATATGAAATACATGGTGAGACCCTTTTAGGATTTTTTTCAGACAACCTATATTTTCCATCCATCATTTTTTTTCCTTTATCATGGTCTTAGTAATATGAAAGCACTTCTTTGAGGTTGTATATTTTATTGGTACTTAAATCTTGGATAGTGGTCTCTATATTGGATTTGGTGTTTTACCTTGTATTTTGGGTATATCGGGAATATAATTTTTTGGTTTTTTATATACATGGTTTCAATCTTATATTATCTTATTGGGGAGTTTTCTTTGAGAATTCTAATATGTATCAATTTTTTATGGATTTTTTGGTGGAAAATTGTTCCCTCTTTTATGATGCAAGATGATGGGTTATAGTCTTGAACCAGTGAAGAATAAGAACACCCATCAAGTAAAGCAAGTTACGGTTGGGTATTAGAGTACCAGGGTATCTGGGTAAGTTCACGAAAGATAATATGATAATGAACATAATTTAATGAATGATCAATGTTCATCATGTAATGTATGAGGGGATGATCACATAGTAAAATATATCAACAGAAGGGGATGGTGTTCTCCTTGTGGAAATAATTTTCTTTTATAAATGTAGAAACCTTGATTTTGATATATTATGTCTGGGGAATAATATAATTACCTAAGTTAATTTTTTAATCCAAAGGTTAATACCTAGACCATGGATATTCATATGTTATAAAAATCATTAAAGTGAAACGATTGTGGTTTTTATTTATTATGATTTGGGAATTATTTTGTATAAGTGTTATATTAATGATATTTTGGATATATGAATCATGAAATATCTATGGTTTACTCCATATTATTTTTTCAGAAAGGATATAAAAAAAGTTTAATTATACAAATAACCAAGAAAAGTGATTTAGTGTAAAGAGAAAATTATGGTGAACATGTGATTAAGGTAACATCTACACATAATATCTACCTAATATTATGTTAATAATTATTTTTTGGATAAATAGATTATTCAAATTGATGATATAATTGGGGTAAAATTTGTGATCATTAAATTGTTACATATATGATAGAAATAGATAAGGTCATATTTGATGATGTTTATTATATTCTTGACTTATTTAAGACATTCAATTGTTTTATATGTTATCTTAGGAATATGTATTATATTAAATTTTGTATTTTTTATGTTTTCATTGAGGTTTATGGGGATTTATGTTATTAGTATGTTTTTTTAGAATATATAAAAATGGTAGTAATTTTTTTTAATTTTGACTGTTTGAGAAACATCTTGTGGTCTATAGATTAATGCTAATATTGATCATGAGAATTTTTGTTGATAAATTATTTTTTATGGGTTTTATTTTTGGTTACAAATATTTTTGGGGAGTATTAAGGTTAAATATTTATGGAATAAGTTATGTTGAAACATTGGATGTTATTTTTGATTTTTTAGAGATTAATGAATTATATTTTTTTCTATTGGATAAATTTTTATATTTTTTGTTAATATTTTTAGAGATATAGAAGGATAATTCATTAATATATTGATATTATGATCTGTTAAATTGTATTTTAATTGATTTAGATAGTATTATTTAATTTTTAATATTCATTTCAAGTAGTTATAGATGTAGTTAAAATTGACCTAAGCAGAACCAATGGATGAAGTTATTCTTTTGAAATGGAATAAAATCAAGTATGTGCATTTTTTAAGTTATATATACCAATAGAATAATAATCCATCAATATTAAAAAATCATCATTTAAATAATGTTTTTAAATATTTCTTCATTAACTGTTAATCGATGGTATTTTCATCCTTTCATGATTTTTGTTTTTTGGTCATTAATTTTATCCTGACCATGTACTTTGTCAAAAAGAATAAGTCTATAAAATGTTTATTTAACATAAAACCCTTTATTTATCACCCCATTAATGTCCTCGAAATATGGGTACCTAAATATCTGATATTTCTTGTGGACATTATATTTCACACTTTCCCTTTTTAATGAAATTTTATTATCCCTCCAAACGATTTGGGTTTAAAAAAATAGTTGAACAATTGAGGAATATGATAAATTAGTGAGAGTGAAATTTATTTATATGGGGGAATAATGTTAATCCACATAATTTATTATATTTTTCACTTCAAATAATTATAAATTTTTATATAATTATCATTACCTTCAACCAACTGTTCAAATGAACTAAAATATAATATTAAAATATTATTATGTAAAAGTGATCTTTGTGACCTACTCATGAAAAGTGGTGATATAATTTGGAAAAAAGTTGAAAAATATTTCCATAGGGGTTATATAAATAAATAAATTGATTAATATGTAATAAATAATTATTCCATATTTTAGTGATTTTATATTATGTTTCAAAAATATTTCTATAAAAATTAGATTTACAAGAATTGTGTGTGCCAAAATTAATATAACATTATACCAATATTCAATTGTTTTTTGATATGCGTAATATTATTTTTATATTTCGAATTTCATAACTAATTTAGAATTTTTTTTATTATTTAAAAAATTATATACATTTCTGTGAAGAGAAGAATTTTTTTGAAAAAACTTTCTTCTATTTAATCAATTAGAAGATTAATTTTATCATTAAATTATTTTCAATTTTTTTAAATTATATATATTATGAATAATCATTTTAGTTTCATTGAAATAAATTTCATTGTTTATTGATTTGGAAATTTCTCCACATAATATGATATTTATTTAGAAAATTGAATTTCCATGCATTTTATAAAATCAAGTTTAAATTAAATTATGCCACATATATGAATAATAATTTATAAAATGGATAAAATGTTAGAAATGATAATAATTAATATAACTTAATTTGGTCAATATAATTTTTATTCATTATTAATCTTTACCATGTTATATATTTATCACCTCTATTATAGTGTTAAAATTTGGGTAAAATCATTATTTCTAACATTAAAATATCATTAACATATAACTTTATCCACTTATATGATTTTCTTCTTGTAAATTATTCATTAATAATTTAATTAATGTATTTTAAATAATTATTTTGAAATTGGTAACCCAATAATTACTTTTGAGAAGTTAAGCTACATTTTTTCCAAAATAAAAACAATTTTTTCCATTAAATTAATGGAACTGATGGAAGATTACATTCAGTTTTGGATTTCCCATATAGTCTAAAAAATTAATTTAAAATTTTAAAAAAATATATTAATGGAAACCATTTAATTAATCTATTTCATGGTTAAACAATTTTTACTCTTAAATAATTTGTTTTCATAGAAGTGTTTTTATGTGTATTGTGATTTATATTAAAAGTAATTTCAACCATAATATAAAATAAATATATTAGAATATATTAAAAAATTTGAATCATTATTTCAATTTTTTAATTAATCATTTATTTTTGGTCATGTAATTTCATTATCATGGTACGAATAATAAGTTATAACCATTATTGTTAAAATTGGTTTAATATAGTTTATTTAGTAGATGATTCTAAATATTTACCCAAAACCTAAAAATTGAGATTAGTTGAGTTTATTTAAATCATATAGAATCGTTTCATTTAATTAGTGGCACCATGGTTCCACTTTAAATTACTATAATATATATATATATATATATATTATTCAATATTTTTTGCATCTCCTTGAGTTTTCATTCCCTACCTTGTAAAATGATACAAAAGAACATATATTATGAACACTTCCTATGCAATATATATCACCCAATATATTAAAAATCCCCATACTATGTCATTTAACCATATAATATTTCTTTTTTTATTTCTAATTGACCATCACATCAAAGATAAATTAATAATCAGGAAGTGGTTTCTCAATGATGAGGTATAACTTCTTACCAATTATTTTTAATTTAATTTATTTTTCTACATATTTTAAATATGTTGTACCTATATTATATTTTTGACTTATGTATCATCAATATACAGAATTGTTTTTATAAATATTTCACAACCACAATCCCCCATCATTACATAGAATCAAATGTGAAAACATCATTCATGCGTATGTAAGGATTACCATATCAATGTAGTGGTGTAATTTTTTTCATCACCACATTACCAGGATGTTTATAATTTCTGATTAATATATATATATATACATATATATTAAATATTTATTATAAAATAATCAATAATCTTTATTTACATTTTTTCAATGCAATATAAATTGAAAACACAGATCTTACATATTTACATCCTACCGTCTTAATGAATGTTGTAATTCAATTTTTTATTTCTAATGTTTATGTATAATTATAATGATTTATATAATGAATTTATATGTTTTTTATATCATTAATATAAATTTTTATGAATTGAAACCTTGATCAGTGTAAATGTAATAGGATTTCTACCAAAAAAATGCATGAAAAGAAATGTAGTAATCACCGAAACGTATGATTATAATATACAATTAATAATAAATGGGTGATATGATTTTATAAAAAAATAACATAAGATATGATATATTTTTTTATGCTTCTATAATATAATTATAATAAACAAAAACATATTATAATATGGTTTTGAACACATATTAATCAATACATGACTTGAGATATGGGTTTTTCACATCAAATTTATTTTTTTATTATATTGACAATATATACCACATGTTTACTTAATTTGGTTTATATAAATAAATGGAATGACAATTTTCCTATAATTTTTACAATAATATGTTGTAAAAATACATATATTATTTAATATTTCATGAGTTTTTGTTTTAGACATTACAAAAGTGGTAATGGTTCTTCAACTAAATATTTTTTTTGTTGAGATATATTAGATGTTCACGTTTTCATGTTTATAAGGTGCATGTACAACCCATTTTATATGTTATATAAATATTATACATAACCCCATTATATTATGAGTTTAATATTATTTTATTTCTTCATGGGTCATGGAATTATAAATAATAAAATTATTTATGGGTTTTATTTTTCATTCTTATTATTTATCATGATTTTTTTTAGATAATAATATTTGATTATATAATCAGATGGATATGGAGATACAGAATCCTAATCCAAGAAAATTTTATTAAAAAATAACATAATCTGAAAGACATTACTTTAATTATTTATAAATTCATTTATGGAAGACTCCACATGCATCTGCTTCAACCAGACATGAATAGAAATTGGGAATCACAATGAACCATCTTAAGATAATCAACATAAATGAACTCTCGAAAAGATCATCAAAAACCTAATTTTATTCCATGTAGACATTTGATACAGTAATGCAAATATTGTCTACAAGATTAGGATAATAACTCCATGATTTTAAAATAATCAAAGTGATATTACATGATCTAGATTTTAGAATTTTCAATGCCACACATGAATAATAGTCAATCAATAAATATTTCTAATCATGATGAAAAATGTAACTAGACACTTTGATCATTGCCTAAAACTTTTCATCAACAACATAACCATTCATAATTATGTGCTTGAAAATCCCTTAAAAATACAACTATGAGTATTGAAGACACCACCATAGCCGAAGGTCATTAGGGAAATAAACATCTTTCACAGCAACAAAAAATTAAACAACCCTATGAGCGGGGGAAAACATCTAATAGATTTAAAAACCAATGGATTATTGAGTATTTCACACACACCATGCGACCTCAAAATAACCATGTCAAAAATATCATTCCTCATTGAGGCTGATTGAAATTTTTTTATTCAAGTATAATTATAATGTGAATAGAAGTGACTCCACCCTAAAAATTGGAGAACTTGTTCATTGAGGGATAAACCATTTTTAACCTTCCATGTGTAAGAGATAGAAGCGGTAAAAGTACAATAGAGAAGAAAATGAATATGGTCACTGTAATCTATGTTTAAGATAGATGATAAAACCAACTCAATGCTTCTAAATTCATGAATGCATGAAAATTTGTCCATTACATACAACCACATCATGTGTATAAAGAAATATTAAAAAAACAATTATAAGAAATTATCAACATGTAGACATAAATTACACATATGGGAAAGGGAAATCCACGCACATTGAATAAACCTATGAAAAATAAATCTCAGAATCTAGATCCTCCATATATATATCACATCATCTAGTTAAATAAAAATACTCTTAAAGCATGAAGCCAACATAGGTATAATTATTAAATAAAAATAGTATATCCATAATTACATCATTCTGAAACAAAAAAATCAAATTTGGTGCCCATACTATAATATCTCGGTCATTGTAATCATACATGAGATGATCTACATAGATATAAGGATAGATCATCCCATGAACATTAGGATTGGACTATAAATAGGGAATTGAAACCTTTTTCAGATGATTTGGAATAAAAATATTCTCAATTATTGGCCTTGAAATTCATAAATTACTCTAAAAATACAAGATTTAATACCTATAAACAGTCCATTTTGACCATTGCATTAGATCATTATTTTACTGATTAAGAGTAGGAAAAATAGATGAATTAATATTCAATGAATTCCCATTCTTTAATTTTTTTGACAATACTTTGGGAAAGAAACAATAATGAATGATTATTGGATGAGATAATTATCTAGGTGAATTTTTGGAATAATATTTCATTAGAAATCTTAAATCATTGATCCTCATTATTCTAATATCAATTCGTATGACATATTCCTTCCATGAAATTGTGATCAATTTCTATACATGATCCAAATTATCACATATAAAGTTACTAATCATGCTCTATAACAATTTAATGATAGTTCTAGGACATAATTATAATAAATTTATTAAAAAATATATTTAATCGTCCAAATAACCAAAAAAATCAAACCTTCTAGAGATATAGTATTCCACTTATGTGTTTCTATTTGATCGATAATTCAAAAATAAATAAAATCCTTGTAGAAACTTTTCACTTCACCACAAAATCGGGGATCCAAAATATAGATAATGATTGGGAACATCTATTAACATTAAGACCCATAGACACACTATTATTCTTAAAAATTAAAAATATATTACCAAGCATTATAGAGGAATCATTCCCAGTGATAACCTGACCAACAACTAGTTCTTAGTGTTAAAAAATTATATTCATATAATAAGCGACGACACTCTCATATTCCTAAAATTTTAATTTCATCCACATAAAGCATGTGAAATTGTTCTGAGAGTCCTCTTATAATCGTCTTTTTTTTATAGATCACACCATAAAAAGATCATTTAGACAACATATTAAATAAAAATCAACTGTAGAAAATAGAATCCTTACTAAAGGATCTCCAACCTAGACCCACTAGAGCAATGAGAGAAACCCCTAGAAGCCCCATCAATGAGAATATAAAGACTTGTAGTCTTTAATATCATATTAATAACATTTATTATACTCTTGGAAAACCCTTGCATTATTAAAATGGAAAAAATGAAATTCCAATTCATTACAGAAAAATATTTGGAAATGTGAATTATTGGGGTAATATTTACATCTTTCACATTTTTTTCATATGTTAACACACTCTCATAAAGAATAAAAATATTTATGCATAATTTTTTCAAGGTAAAATCTAATCCTATTTGTAGTAATAAATCCCTAGTAATTCTTAATAAGTTGAAAATTCATTTTCTTAATGATCTCCTTTGGAATATAGTTCCAAATAAAAACAGTTCTGAAGTATCAAATCTCCAAAGAATATTATTTTTTAAGAATAAAATAAATTATATTAAAATTCATCCCATAAGGAATATATGCATTAATTGGAAACCCCTTACATAATTAAAAACCTCAAAATGAACAATGTCTATGTTTGACATGAAAAATCTATTATTGATTCAATCAGGCCATATAACACTTTTAATAATCTGAGAAAATATATCTTCCATAATTTCCCTTCCATTAGGTTACTCAATAAGCCTCTTGTTCGAGAGATAATTAATACTAAGAGTAATGAAACTAAAAATTTTATGATTATTTTCACACCCTTTGTCTTAATTTAAATCCTCATAGTACATGGTACAATATTTTAAATTCCATTTTAAGAACTAAAAAAACTATATCAATTTTTGTAAAAAGATATCCATATTCTTTTGTACTTCACCATATAAATAAAATAAAACAATATTGAGTTTCGATCCCCCTCATGAAACCACCTCACATTGAATTCATTTTAAGAAATATTCTCTATAAAGACCAAAAGATAATCATGACTTGAGAGAGAATGAATCTTCTATATAAAGGGAATATCCTTACTCCGATTAATTTTTGTAAATGGGCCAAATGACTCTAAACCTCCTTCATATCAAGATAAATTTTAAAATAAAATATTTTTCTACTCTATATAATATTTTTTTCAAATTATTCATATCAACTGATATTAAATATAAAGTAATTTCAAATAAAATAATCTTCCATGGATAAAAAATAGTTTCTGTACAATCACTAAAAATAAAAAAATCCTTATCAAATATGAATGGTAGAGGTGATGACCTTGATTTATTGATAAAGATATCAAAAATTATGGTATTATGATCACAACATAAATTTTGAAGAGTAAAAAAAGATAAATAAAAAATCATTTTTAATTAATCCCCTTCAAAAATCAATTATCCACTTTGATGGACTTCCTCCCATTAAAAGTATACATACTCCATGAAAAATCCTCTCTGGCTATGGGGACTTCATCCAAATGACATTTCTTAATCAAATAGGTGAATTCAGTGGCTAATGGTCTATAAAACCTACTTTATGTTTTTTCATCAGGCCTTTACACAACATTAAAATGAACTATTATAATCTAACTCTCACACCTAATCCAAGAGATTCATTCCATACTTCTCAAAAGAGATGGTTTTATTTTATACATATTGAAATCATAAAAAATTTATATCATAGGATGCACCATTAATATTAATGGAATTATTTACAGATAGATGATCATCAGTGGAAGACTTAAGACTAACACTATAATTCTTTATAGCCAATAATTATTCCATATTACTATAAAATAAATATGTGAACCAATAGAATAACCTAGGGAAATCCATTTAAAATCCATTAGTTTAACAAATTTCATTCTTGGTTCATCCAAAATAATAATAATGGGTTTTTTGGTCACAATAAAATGCCTATGGTTCATGATCGTAGGATAATTCCAAGGAATATGGAAATTAAAAAACATAACCTTCATTTGGACTTAAATATGTGGTTAGAACCCCTATTACCTTTCCCACCCACCTACTTTTTGTCAGATTGGTATGGTCTTTTAACATTCATCTTAGAGTTAATGACACTTTATAAGTTTTTTTATCATTGAATTTAATATTATCCTCTTCAGATTCATTATTGTTCAAGTCCCCATCATTATGATGATAATAATACGTTAATGCACTATGTTGATTACTTTTCTCAATAGGAACAATTCAAACATCAGGTTTAGAACCACAATTTTCAATGGCATTCGGGTCCACTACAATGGTTGGAAGGATACCTTGAATCTCACTAGGATTCTACAAAAAAAACATCCCCTCCCTGGTAACGAGTAAAACATTCACATGAAAATCCTTACAAACTACAACAGAATATATCTACTACAACCTGATGACCATATCCATGATTTCTTGATAAATTTTTATAATAATATCATTTTTTCACCTTACTCCATTGAATGTAAGGAAACACAAAAAATTTCATTTGAGATATCCAAATTCAGATATTTCTCATCACAAAATTCCACCCATTTATCAATAATTCCCAGAGGGCCAAACTTGTAATGATGACATGATTAATTATGAATCTTTAAAACAACATCTTCTTCCATTGAAATATCTTCCCTAGATTTCCTTAAGAGAGGAAACAGGGTTTAGGGACCTGTATGTTTCATAGCAAGAATAACATCCTTGACAACCTCTCAATTATCAGTAAAATCACTCTTATTCTTTTGATTCTTATTAATATCATTCTAGTACCAAGATTTTGGAGTCTTTATTCCCTTCCATTTAATCACTCATCAAAAATAAATAAAGGGTCCACAAATTTTACAAAATACATCGAAAGGGGGAGAACCCTCATATTCAAGCCATGTGTCAATATTATTATCATTTTATGGATTTTTAATAACATAAGGATGTTTAATAAGCTGATCAATATCCCCCAAAATTCTAAAAAATTATCCATTACCACCTTCTAGAGTATGATGATCCATTGTGATTGGGGTACCCAAATGAGGGAAATGATCATTCAGAATTTTGGGATGCCAATACACCCATCTCAATCCATCAATCATAACATATACCTAAGCATTGGAGTGATTATGAATGAGATGATTAAAATTAAATTCCCATTCTGAGAATCTGAAAAATCATAGTCTTACTTTTATAAAACACATATTCCATGACTTACTGAGATCATCTCTTGAATTAAAATCATATGAAATTACCCCTTACAATTGGGATGATTTTCTAATACTATTAACTCTATAAATGGGAAATCATCTTCTTTTGATCAATATAAGACAAAGGACAATCACCCTTAAAATAAAGGATATGATCAGTAACCCATAATATAAATAAGTTAAACCACTTTTTCAAAGCATCGAGATCTACCAAAACGAATAATCCATAATCATCTATTTTTGTGTCAACATAATATCCATAAACAACCTCCTTTTATAGATTAAAGAATCTAGATAGTGACTTTGTGTAACAAAAAACATTTATCCTTGCATTAAGGATATAGAGAGATTAAAAAATTTTCCCTTTCAATTATCTCAAATTTACTAATCAAGAGATCAAAATAATGTTGTTAAGGTAAAAAGAATTTATTTTTCTATCTGGTTGAAAATACTATTTCTTCCATATAAATGTTTTTAAAATAAATTTCAATAACTTCATGATTATTTAGAAAAGTAATTCCCCAAATTTAATATTTAGGAAATTATTTTAATAGTATATTATTTTCTATTTCTCAATGAGTAACTAATAACATTTTACCGAAGATGATAATGTAATGGTGTTAATGAAAATAATTTATTGCATCATTACAACTCAATGTTTTGATGCTTAATTTACATGTTTCCCAACATTAGTTAAAATAAAGTGTTTTACATAATATTTTGGACATTTTATTAATGATGTAATTTGATATTGAAAATGATAATTTCATCTTGAAATATTTTAATTGTACTATTAGATGAATTTTATTCTATATTGTTGTTTATTATGATTTTTTAGAGATATAATACTATTATAAAAAACAAGATGTATCTATTAATATTTCATTATGATGATGATGAAATTTTAATTAATACAATATATTTTACATATGTTATATTATAATAAATTATTTGAAATATTGTGAATGCCATTTCATTTCTATGGTTATGGTATATGTTGAATAAATTATGATTCTATAGGACACATTTGAATGTATTGTGTTTTTTTCATGGGCGTTCCTAGAAATATATATCCCTTAAATACATTATGTAATCATGGATATCTAATGATATAATAAGAACTGGAATGGGATGTGAAACCATTTTAGTAATGGACTTTTTTTACAATGATAGTCTAGGGTGTGAACCATGATTTGGGATATTACGAAATGGGAATGATCCTAATAAACCATGATTTTATTCATTCTGATCATTTACTATGGAAATGAACATCCATGAAAATGATTATTTCAAAAACGTTTCTCATCATATAATTTTATGTTATCATGGATCATGTTCATTGAATTATTTATAATTTTTTTCTTATCAAAATCCATGGTTCATCCATAAAACAAGATTAAAATATATTACATTAATGGTATGGGATTTCAATGTTTATATATTGTTCTCATACTAATATGGTTATGTCATCTTTTATTGAGAATTAACATCTACATTATTTACTATTACAAAGAATATGAGATCACCATTTCATATGTTTCCTTTCCTTAGGTGATGAGGAATTTTTTTAATTATGATATGTATTAAAAGGGTTATTATTATGATGAACTTATTTGAGAGATCATATTAATGATATAGGAACATATAGTTTATGTATCAATGTTCTCAAACACACTAAAACAATATGATTTTGTGTGCATCAATGACTCATGTACTTAATAATAATTTAACAAAATATTATATAATATATGAGAAGTATAGGTCTCTATAACAACAATTTTTCACATAGAGAAGAAAATATCAATTTTTTGTATTAGAAATTACAATTTCATTAAAGTAGGTGAGCACTATATTAGGTGATATATTTTTTTGACATTTTTCAGAATTATTCAATAGGATAATGTGTTATTGGGTGTTTTGTTTGGTGTACATAAATTAAAATACATTGTATATTTATCTTCTTACTATTTTTATAGTTATAGTAGTGTGTGGGGATCCTAAGTGGTTTTTATTTTTACGAAATAAGTAATTTACTTTTTAGTTTTTAGTTAAATACAATAGATGATATGTAGATGGGGAGATATTCTTTATTGGTGGTATTATAAAAAATATAAAGAGAATAATTTGAGTGATTTGTTTTTCCGAATAAAAGGATTTCATTTGTTGAGGGAAATTTTCTTTACCTACATGAATAAGAATAATAAAAAATACTAATAAGAAAACTATCCAGTTGGATTTTATTATTTTTTCAAGAAAATAATCAAAATAATAAAAACATAAATATATGTAAAATGAAGATAATATTCATATCTTATCATATTCTTAATCAATATGGATGTCATTTTAAATAGGTTATATCATAATAATTCATGCAACAAAAGAACATAATATATTTCATGGTTAATAAATCTTAATCCTTTGGTTCTAATAAAAGGATTTGGGGGAATATATCTTAATTTATTTTTTTTATTTCCACCGTGTTGATCTATAACAAATTAGAAAATAATAATATTTATTTAGATATAATGAAGGAATATTAAATACAAAAAATATTACCCAGGATGCTATTTCATAAATATATAATCACTATATCAAATTATAACTAATAATATTTTTCAATCACTATTAAAATATTCTAGATATCTTCTTCCCATCATGTTTCAACTTAATAGTTAAATATTGATCAAATGATTAAAATTAGTGAAGTATAAGTTTATTTTATATTTTCTATAATATATCTTTCCCTATGAATCAATATATATAGAGAGTCCAAAAGAAGGTGATGGAAATTCAATAATAATTCATGATTGGTGATGATATTACTGGAAAATATGTAATAAGTCCTTATTTTATATCCTTATGAAGTAGGTGATGAAAAATTATGTTTTATCCCTTGAGTATATGTGATAGAAAGAATCCATTTGATCATAGCCATATATTTATTATCATAGTAATTAATACCTCAAAATTGGATTAGGAATCAATATTTTGTATACAGTTATTGAGGTTTTTGAAAATTTATAAATAATTTTTAACACCATTTTGAGGATAATTTATTCACAATATTGATAAATATTAAAGGAAATTAATTTATTGTGATGAAATTATTATTTTAAAACTCAACGATTTATTCTAGGTCAATTATTCTATCCATTTTTAGTGACATATTTACCCTAGATTTATAAGAATTAATTTAAAAAATATAAGCCTAATTCATAGTTTGTATAATGTTATTCCTTAAATTAACAATGTGTATATAATATTGGATCATTTGAATGTGTATTATTTCGAAAATAATGTATAAAAAATTGGTAAATATGTTTTTAATGGAATCCCACACTTTTATATGTTTCTATAGATGATTTGATCAATTGATGAATGATCAAAATTTAAATATTAGAAGAATAAATTAGAATCATATATATATTGAAAGATTTTCCATAATTGTTATTATTTTTTATTATTATAATAAATTGAATTAATACTTATTTTATTATATTATAATGATGAATTTTTTAAAAATATATATAGAAAATGTATTTATAATTAATGTGTATTTTTATATTCTAATAATAAATCTAATGATATATAATAATGAGGAAAATTTTTAATGAATTCAGGATATAAATTTCTAATCATTATAGATTATTTTTTTGTGGTCCATTATGTTACTCAATTTTATATTTTTCACTATTTTTTTGAATAATTTATTTTTTGGTTTTAGAATGGATTTGAGTTTTTTTTAATTGTTTTTTTGTTCTTATACCCAGCAGTTTTTTTTATATAAAAAATTTCATTTGAATATTACTAGTGAAGTATAACACATATCATCTCTTTTAATTATTATTCTGTATTATTTCAAATAATTATATTCCTTAGGATAACAAATTTGGGAATTTATTGTGTCTAAATTCAAAAATATGATAAAAATGAAAGAAAATTATAATTAAATTAACAAATACAAGGGAATGGGGAAGGGATGGAAATTTCATGGGGGGGGGGGTAGATTTTCAAGGACGTTGTCTCTATTTACAAGCCTACAACTTTCTTATTCAAGTATAAAAATTTAAATGTAATGCTTATTTCATGAATATATTAATATTTAAAATTCTTCTTCTGTAGTTCTACTGTATAAAAGGAAAAACAATGTAACCACAAAAAATATTATTTTTATTATTTTTATTATTATATTTGGATAAAAAATATAATAGTGTTTTTAAATGTACATGATTAAATAATATTAATTTTGATTTTATAATAGATGTTCATAATTATAAATATTTTAATAAATGTGAGTTTTAGTTAAACCAAAATTGGTGTTATAATTTTTTTAATTTTCTTATGATATTATATGTTTGAGAAGAAAATCATAATGTATATGGACTAATGGAAAATCGACCACACTAAACAAAATAATATAAAATAAATATAATGTTGATAATTATAATTTTTTTAAATAATTAAATTCAATGTTATTCATTTTTTTTATAAAAAATCTCCATGTTAAAATGTTAAAAATTCATGTATTTGTTTTGATTTGTATTTTCTTATTATAATGGAAAAAAATAAAAATTATATACATTATTTTAACAAAATAATATCTGTGTTCATGTTTTTTATATTATCGTGTGATTTTTTTAAATTATTTACTAATCCGTTTATATAATTTTTTTAATTATAATACTAATATAGAATTATCATTCATTCTGTCATGATAAATATTTCACTTTTTATGATTGATATGTGTATATTTCATTATGACACATGGAAATAATATTTCTAATCTAGTCAAATTCAATATGTGATAACATATTTGATGGTTTCATTTTTTAATATAGTGATTAGATATAATTCTATGAAAATAATACTAATTAATTTTTATTGAAAAAATTAAATTTTATACTATGATACATGGGGGGATGTATTCAAAATAATGAGACATGATAAACTAATCTAGTCATATATATTCATATTTAATTAAACAATTATTTTCCTTCGTATTTTTTAATTTAATAAAAATATATATTATTTTTTTTGAAGTAAAATTTGATCAATTATACTTAAATTAATCCAATTTATATAATTGTACCCAATTTTATGTTTTAAATTTACATATAAATAATTCAATATTTCTAGCCTTTTCTCTTTAAAACCCCTCTTTTACAATGAGTCTGGAGGGTTGATTTTTTTTAAAAATCATCCACTTTTGTTGATAGAATTTTAAAAATTGTAATCCATATTTTGAATCAGAATAATATATAATATCTAACAATATCTAATTAGTTTTTATCCATAATATTAGTGGGTATAATTAAAATTAATTACAAAAATTAATCAAAAATAAGTTTTCATAGTGGTTAAAAATTAAATTAAGAGGATAAATTTCACAGAAACTTGTCCAAAATCCATTATATTTCCATACTTCTACCATATAGTCATACCTCAAGAATATTTAAAACTGTTGGAGGAAAATTATGTAAGCATGGCTTCTTGATAGTGTTTACATTTTTATATTTTCAAGAATATCACACCTCTCCATTGTAAAAGGGAACTCACCCCCACCAATTCCTCAAACGAATAAAGATACATTTCCTCATCCAAATCTAGAAAAAGTAATCTCCCAACATCCCTACTCTCATCCTAGAGTAATAAATTATTGAATGAATAAAACCAAGTTAGTCCTTTCTCACAAATGAAAATGAATTACCCAAAGAAGATGTAACATCCTTCCAGAAGCACTTTTTCATTATTTTGATTCTCCAAACCATAAATGATTAGTATAATATGATTACATAATATCCTCAGAACCTAAATATAATATATTTTGTTATTTTAATTATCTACTTACACCTACAGACACTTCCATCAACTGGGTAAGGAACTTATTATTCGTGTGTATGAAGAACTATAGCCTCACAAAACAATGTCATTATTTTATCATTTTCCACCAATTTCAGATTTAAATTCTAGTAGAAATAATATTTTTATTTGAAAAATATTATATTTTCATTTCTTTCTACTTTTAAAATTATTATCTTCAATATACCGCCATGATTTCCCTTTTTCTAAATATGGTATCTTCATTTGTAAATGTATGGACTACAACCTTCTTATAGCGATGTGATTCAATAAAACATTATATAGAATTAAATGAGGATACATTTAGTAATATTACACAATAAATATGAAATAATAATGCTATTGTAATTATAATATATGTACATACACACACATATATGTAATTTACATTTATTCATACAATATGAAAATGAAATGGTACCAACATTTATGTGTACATATGGCATACCGTCTCTATGAACGGTGAATTCTATTTCATATTTCTATAAATTATAAATTATTATAATTATTTATATACATAATATATATGATATTTACATCATGTATTACTTTATGGAAATAATTAAATAATTATCTATGTAATAATATCAACAATAAAATGTAAAAACCTGTACAAGAAATAAATCAGACATTACCCAAAATTTAATAACAACATGAAATTTTTAATAAAAGGATAATATAAAGTAATAATAAAGTCATATATGGTTTTATATATTATCCAAGGATGAAATTATTATTCTTTCTTTGAATAGTTTATGTTAATATGACATGTTAATTGTGAAACCCATTTTCTTCTATATTTTATTCTATAATGAGATGATTATGAAACCAATATATTTCTCAAAAGTTATGTTATGATGAAATATTTATAATAAACATTTCATTTAATTGGTTATGATAAGATGTCTATGAAATCGATTCCTTTTTATGGGTCATTATATGATTAATTTTTTGTTATCTTGTCGAACATGAAGGTATGATTTCATTCTGTGAAAGGTTGCATCTATAACTCCATCCAATGCATTGGGTAACGGTAAATGTTTTATGAACTAAAAGTGCAAACAAAAGAAAATATGAATCCTAAAAAAATAATATAACTCCGTTATCAAATAATTCCAGATTCAATGCTTAAAAATATTTTGTAATTTTTTATAAAAAGAAACTCATTAATTATATAACCTATTATACAAATGAGGACCTTTTACTAGTCCATGTTCTAGAGGATTAAAAAACACCATACATTTATAGATTTGAAAAAAAAATGAATCTTCTGTATACAATGCTTCTGTACACATAATATGAAAGGGAATCTATCAGTAATAGAACTTCTATGACCCCAGGGGAAAATATGATTCAATAAATGGGTGAGAAATAAATTTCCCAATAAGGGGTTTTCAAAAATTGTTGAGATATATTTTAAAATATATGTCATTGAAAATAATATTTTTGAAATGCATTATATATTTCTATAGTTATTACCATTAAAATATTTTCTAAAATATCATTGAAAATAATACTAAAAATATTTATGTAAAGAAAATACATCAATATTTTACAAATACACACACTCAAATTTTTTTAAATTATCTAGTGATATTTTTGAAAAACTTATATGAAAGAGTTTTAAAATAATTTTCTTTTGAAAATTGATACATTTAAGGATATCTTGTGACTACCCAATTATTGAGGGATTGGGGTCACTCCCCAATTCCCAACTTTTTTTTCAATATTCAAGTACCTTGTTTTATAAATATCATTTTTAATATTTATTTACATATATATATTGTTTCAGTAGAGTTTTAAATAAATATATTAGTATATAACCATACAAGAAATAAACATGGTCAATTTTATTTTTATATAATTATATAAATAAAAAATTCATTCTAAATTACAAGTTCAACTTGGTATGATGGAATTTTATGATCCTTAATCTTTTCATAACCACATGGAAGATTAATTATCATTCAAGTACTTAAAAATTTCAGTTTCATCTTTGTTTAATTTTTTTATACATGAAATAATGACATGATGGTATAAACAAATACAAATAGAGAACAAAAAATTCATACATCATAAAATTAATCTTAAGAAATAGGTAATCATGTGTTGTGAAGAAAATTGTCAAAGTAGAATTTCATTAGGAGGATAAATCTTTATTTCATGGATGTGTATATATATATATATAATTTAGTTTTTAGTAATTTAACTATAAAAAGTATATATATATATACATAATCATGGAACACAAATTAGAAACCAATGATCATGAGCATTAAATAAATTATTTTTGTATATGTGTGTGATTATAATGTACACATGTATCTTACACCCATAATTAGACACATGGATGGGTTAATAGTAGTGTATGAAAAACAATAATTGATTATATATATATATATATTAAGTATAAACATGATAATTAACATATGTTTATATTTCTGTATTATGCAAAAACAAAACACACACATATTCATCTTGTGAATTAAAATTATAGATTTAGACTTAAAATAAGTATATAAAATAGAATAAAAATACTTAAATATTTAGAAAAACACAAAAATTGGGATGGTAATTTAAAATGAACAAAATCCCCTTAAAAAATACAACTTATATCATGAAAATAATTAAATGTTGAATACTAAAATATATATTATAGTTTCATATCATAAAACAAAATTTTTTTAAATAAAATTATCCCTTACTCTAATTTATCAAAGTTTGTTTTAGAGGTGAAAAACATGGTGATTTTGATTTGAAGAACACATGGAAGAAATAAGTTTCCCTTTCAAAATTATAATTTTGGAACAAATAAATTGAAACAATAAATTTAAATATCCCTTACCAATTATTAATTGAAGAATCATTCACTCTCTCCACAAAAAACATGCAATTCCATGAACTAGACATAGAACACTTCAACTAGGTGTGTGGTATTTTAAAAATAGGAGAAAGAGGTGTGTCAAATTTTACATTAAAATCCCTATCTATTTACAATCAGGAATAAATAATATATATATATATAATATTTTTATATAATGCTTGCATGTTTCACTGTTAATAGTGTCAGATGTTGACATGAAGAAAATACGCAATTAGATAAATACTTTTTAGAATCATTACGGTTATATGAAAGAGACATGTGAAGGATTTTATTTCATCCAATTTTTGGTTTTGAAGTGATACTTGTTAAGAAATATAATACAAGATGCCAAATTAGATTCAATTTTTTTTATTTGAATTAATTTTCATTATTTTTTGTGATGATATTAGATTTAGAGCAGAAATTATAGACAAAAGGTTATATATATACATTTAACATACAACCGGTCTACATATGATAACATACAAATGAAATAAATAAACAGATGTGTACATCACTGTTTCAAAAATGACTAAAGATAAGATTAAGGAATAATAAAAACTAGTATACCTGATAAAACAAAGAAGTTTAAGGAATTCATAATTCATATAGTTAATACACTGAGAAAAAATTATCTACAAGATATGACATATGTTTTGAAACCCAGATATTAAAAGTGTGAAACCAACTTGTAAATCTAGACAGTGTGATGAGATATCCAATAATAATATTTTTTTTACCAATAATATCATTCAGATCCTCTAAGCATCATAGATTTGGACTCAGTCTCATTATTTGGATTCGAGCTCACATCCAAAGATTACAACCCTAAACCGCAATATAGATTGGGGGTAATCAGACCATAGTCGGCCTTCAAACATAGTTCTCAAACACTTCCTCAATGTCGATTCTAAATCTGTACTCCCTCGATTAGCTTCGACTAAGATCTGCACTCAAAATCTCTTCCTCGCTCTGCCCGATGAATTCCTTGTACTATAAATCCACCTAGTATTTGAAGCCTCCCACTCACGATTGACTTCTTTAGCTCATGTTCTTCACCTGACGAAACCCTCGGGATGCCTTTCAACCTCACAAAATATTGAAAACCGAAAATCAATTCACTTTTCATTTTCAATTTTATTAATTTATCTTGTTTTAATATATATATATACATATCATATAATTTAATTTTATAACATTAATAATATGATATTAAGTAATTTTAAAATATAATAATAAAATATACTACATTGGTTTTATAATTTAAAATAATACTCATAATACTCATATATTTTTTATTATATTACGTTTCACAATGTTTAATTTAAGTAAAATTATAAATTATTTCTTTGAGTTTTTTTAATATAAAAATATTTCTATAATATTTTAATAATAATTAATTAAAATATGATTATTTTATTTAACACAGATAATACATAGTTATCATAATTTAGTATCAAATAATTATAAAATATATCATTGATATGAAATTTACCTCATTTAAAATATATAAATTCTATAAATTTATTCATTTAAAATAAATTGTGTAAATAAATTTTTCTATCATATAAATGAATACTAAAAAATTCATTCAAAGAAATCAATACGATATTTTTTATAGAATATTAAGTTAATATTAGAATGAAAACTATATTGTTGTCATAATATTTATTTACAATTTTTAATTTTTTCTAATTACTATCATTGAGCAAATAAAAATACAAATGAAATAAATAAATTAAACATTTATTTCAAACTCACTATACTGCATTCTGTTTTCCTTAAATTAATTTCTCTCTCACAATTTGGTCATTGACCTAAAGAAAAATATTAATTTCCCTCTTCATAAGTAATGAATTTTTATGGGGATTTAACTAGATAATGAAAAATTCGATGCATAGATTTTGTTTTCCTCAAAAGGCAACATATAACATCTAATGTTTTAATACCCATTTATCTGATACAAATTATAATTCCCCATGCTAGCTCTTCTAGACTCAGTGTATAAAATTTTGTGTAATATTATTTTAAGAAGAAATTGAATAATTATTGTACTTATTACATAGATGAGGACCATTTACCGGTCTAATTTATAAAGGATTGGACAACACCTTATATTTTCTATAGTTGAAATAGAAATGTAATGTATGCCTACTATGCTTCCACGCACTATCTATAAAAGAGAAACTATTTGAAATAGAACATCTAAAATACCTATGAAAAATCTATTTTCAACAAAGGTTGTGAATTTAATTTCCTAGTGAGTGGTATTTATAAATCACTGAGATAAATTTGGAAATATATTTCATTGAATATAATATTTGAAAAATTAATTCAAAATTTATTTAGGTAATACCATAAAAATATTTTCTGAAATACCTTGGAAAATAATATTGAATTAACATACGTATTAAAAATACATTAGTATTTTGAAAATACATATACTCAAATTAATTTAAAATAATCCACTTATATTTTTGAAAAACATATACCAAAAAATTTGAAAACAAAAACATTTTGAAAACATGAAACATTTAATTTTATCTTGGGCATACCCACTTATTGAGGGATTGGGTTCAATCCCAAATTCCCTATTATTTTTACAATGTTCATGTACTAGATATAAAAAACATTTTTATTCTTTCATTACTTATATATATAGTTTAACCAGTGTTTTAAGTATTTATATATATATTTTTATAATCATAAATGAATTAAACATGTTCATTATTATTTATATATAGTTATATAAATAAAAATTTTCATTGGAAATTACATGTTCGTCTTTGTAAGATCAAATATTATGATGCATAATATTTTATTAACCACATGGAAGATTAATTATCATTCACGTACATAAAAGATTCAAATACTTGTATGATTAATTCAATTTTTTCATGATATAAGGGCATGATGGTATAAATAAATAGCAATAGCGAACACATAATTTCTTGTTCTTAAAATTAATCATAACAAATAGGTTATTATGTGTCATGAACAAAATTATTAATGTATCATTTCTTTAGAATGTATAATAATCCTTTCAGGGATGTATATATATGTAATTAATATTTAAAGAACAAAACAATAAGATGTATATATATATATAGGCATAATCATAGAACTCCTATTAGAAACTAAAGATCTTGAACGTTAAAAAAATTATTTTTATATATATGTTTGATTAGTAGGTACATATATATAATACACCCATAATTAGATAATTGGATGGTATAATTGATTTCTATGAAAAATAACACATCAATATATATATATATATATTAATCATAACCATTAAAATTTATATATATTCATATATATATGAATCATGATTAAACAAGACACACAAATAATCATTTTGGTAATTAAAATATTAGATTTAGACTCCATAAAAGTATAAAACATGGAATAAAAATACTTAAATAATTATAAAACCACAATAATATGGATTATAATTTTAATTTTAATAAATAATGTTATAGAAACATAAAATTATATCTTTAAAATAATTACAACCTGAATACTAAAAAATATATTCTGGTTTCATGTCACAATACACTAATTGATTTAATAAAATTATCCTTTGCCATAATTTATCAACATTTAAAAATTGAAAAACATGTTTATTTTTATTTTATAAAACTAGGGAAGAAATAAATTCCCCGTGCACAATTAATATTTGGGAAGAAATAAATTGATAAAATAAAATTATGATCCCTTAATAAATTTATTTGAAGAATAATTAGCTATCTACAAAGAAAACATGTAGTGCCATGACGTAAATATGCATCACCTCAAATAGGTGTGCGATATTTCAAAAACAGTAGATAGCGGTGTGTTCAATTTTATAATATAATCCCTCAATATTTATAATCATAAACTAATAGTTTATAAAATATATATATATATATAATGTTTTCATGACAGACTATTAATAGTGTTGGATATTAACATAATGAAAAAAGTTCAATTCGATAAAAAATGTGTATAATCATTAAGGATAGATGAAATACATATGTAAATGATTTTATTTCTTCTAATTAGTGGTTCTAGGTTGATGCTTTGTAAGAGAGGTTACAAAAGAATTTATATTAGAACATAGTTTTTTTACTTGAATTAATTTTCATGATTTGACATGACGATTTCATATTTGAATCTGAATTTGTTGAAAATATATATACATATATATATATATATATACACATGGCACATACTACTGATATGTAGATGATAATAGATAGATGAAATCAAAGAACAGATGTGTACATCATTGATTCAAAAATGAACAAAGATAAGATCCAAAAATAATAAAAACTAGTAGACTTGATAAAACACTAAAGTTGAAGAAATTGACAATTCATGATGTTAATACACTAAAAAATATCCAAAAAGACTTGGGTTAAGATTTGAAACCTAGAAATTATATTTGTGAAACCTACATGTAAATCGAGACAATGTGAGGAGATATCTAATCTTGATGGTCCTTTTCCCCAAAATTTCATTTGGATCCTTTACACAGGGAAGATCTAGACTTGGTTAACTTACTTGGCTTTGACATGACATTGGAAGATGGAAATCCATTATTGTGATATAGATCATATGTAATCAAACCCTAATCGCACCCCAAGAATGGTTCTAAAACCCCTTCCTTGATCTTCATTCTAGATTAAAACTCCCTCGATTGGCTTCGACCAAGATCGGAATACGACATCCCATCCTCGCTCAGCCTGATGTCTTCCTTGAACTGGAAACCCACCCATTAGTCAAATCCTCCCACTTGCATTTGTCTACTACGACTCCCCATCTTCACTCGACGAACCCCACATGATGCTTTTCATTATCCTGAAACACTGAAACCCAAATCTCAATTCAGTTTTGATTTAATTTGTTTAAATTTATCTTGTTTTAATATATATATATATATATATATTATTTTATTTTATTTTCTAACATTAATAATATGATAATTAATTCTTTTAAAATATCATAATAAAATATACTACATTAATTTTATAATTCAAAAGAATACTAATAATACTTATATATTTATAATTATATTTTTTTTATAAAATTAAATTTAAGTCATATTATATATTATTTATTTTATAATTTTTAATATAAAAATCCTCTTATAATTTTTCTAAAAATTTGTTAAAATATTATTATATCATTTAATACATATAATCCATAATTATCATAATTTAGTATCAAATAATTATTAAATCCATTATTGATATGAAATAAATGTCTTTTAAAACATATAAATTTTTGAAATTTAATCATTGAAAATAAAAATTTGAAAATAAATTTCTTTTAGAAAAAAAGTTAATAATAACTTATTCTTTCAAAAAAATATCTACAATATTTTCTGGTTGAATATTAATTTAATATTAGTTTGAAAACTATACAGTTCTCATAATATTTATTTACAAATCAGACTTTATTATAATTACGAACATTGAATTAATAAAAATTATAATAAATATATAAATAAATCTTTTATATCTGACTCATGATGTTACAAAGATGGTACACAAGAGGGAATACCAAGCATGAGATAAGAGGGTACACTAGAGTATATCTCAATCCTATAAAAATAGTATATATGGAAGTGAATCACAATACATAAAAAATGATATGTGGGAGGGAATTCCAAGATCATCAAAAGAGGGTACATGTGAAGGAATCACATTCTTGAAACAAAGAGGGTACACATGATGTCATCACAATCTTGAAACTAGAGGGTACCAGGGAAAACATTCCATATAACAACCAAAACATTTTTCAATCAAACTTTAGTTTTTACAAATATATTATATTTTATAGAACACATATATACAATACAAAATACAATGAAAAATTATTTTCATAAATTAAGAATGAAATAAGTGGTAGTTATAGAAACTTAGGAACCTATTCAAATAGAATATAAACATGAACATTGAAATAGTAATGTGACCACTAAAAATAGCAACCCATCTAATAGAATAATAATGTCACCTAAAAATGAATAACAAAAAATTAGGTTTCTTATAAATGAAACTATAATATATTTACCTTATTGAATAAGTAAATAATTTTATTCATAATGATAAATTATGTTCTGGTATTTTGTGAAATGTATTTTTTTATTTAATTTTTTTTAATTATTATAAGTATTTAAAATAAAATTTATTTTCAAAAAATTGAATAATAAAGTAATATTTTTGCCTTCTGATTATAATATATTTTCAAGAGACTTTAAATAATTTTTCATTAGGTCACAAAATATATTAAATTAATTATTTTATGAATAAATGATAATTCTAATTAGAAATTGAATTTATAATATATATAAATAATATATTTAAAAAATATAATCTATTTTATAATTCCTTTATGACAAAAACTGTTTGGGCTGAATTTTTGGAATATTGATATAATATTTGAATTTGTGGTGAATGGTGAAAAAAGATAATTTACATTATTTATGAAATACACGGATTATTGAGTATTGGATTATTTATGAATGAGGTATGAATAAATTGTTTCATACTCACATTCACTATTTATAATACATAGTTACATTAATTAGCACTATTAATAGTCTTGAGCCAAAATAATAAAGGAATAAAATAATAAAAAATAACA
Source organism: Viscum album (assembly GCA_963277665.1). Classification (NCBI taxonomy): domain Eukaryota; kingdom Viridiplantae; phylum Streptophyta; class Magnoliopsida; order Santalales; family Viscaceae; genus Viscum; species Viscum album. The sequence continues at coordinate 386,749,377 of OY728156.1, read as the reverse complement.
CTCTCCTCCCACTACTAATAGAAAACCTCAACACATATTCTCATAAATCCTTATAGGACATAAATTTTGAAAATACTAATCTATATTAATTTAAAAACCCTATTCCCCATGATAAGATATTTCTAGTATCACAAGAAGACCATTTCCATGTCCCATAAAGAGGTTCTCAAAGAGATGACACTGAAGACGTAAAACCTTCCTACAATCTATCTTATTTCATATCTTTTCTTTTGATATAATTCATTAACCTCCACTTAAAAAGTAATATGATATGTGAAATATAATATTTATACTATATTGTTGTTATATTAATTGTATATTCATATTCAATTAACTTATCCACTAATTTTGTTCTAAAAATGAAAACTTTGTCCTTGAGGTGTCGATTTACCACCTTAAAAGATGATGTTTTTTAGTTTTATAATACAAACTTCAAGGATTGTTACAAAACCATAAAAATGGTTATCCAAGTTAGATAATATATTAAATATTATATAGTTTTCTATAAAAAATATATGTACATAGTCTTACTTAATAAAACAAAACTAGTGAGGGATTACTGAAAAAAGTCCAAAATAATCTAAATGGTCATCATTACCATTTTATATAATAATACATCCTCATTTCTAGAAAAAAAATATAATACCACATAATATTATGGATGATTTGTTAATAAAATAATATTTCAATTATGTATAACAATTCCCATTTTACATTATCTTTTGTATAGTTGTATAGGTGAACCAGTCATAAAAAACAGGGAAACAAAGACTTAAAAAAGATGAAACTTAATCCTAAAACTAAAAAAATGTCATAAATGATCCTAATAAGATTATAATCAATAAAATAACATTTTCAGAAGATATAAATTAAAATATTAATTATTCTAAAGTCATTATCTTTTATATTAAGTGAATGTGAAGAACACTTCCAGACATAAGTAAAGGGATTCCCCCCGAACCTCCATTATTCTATGTTATTATTTATCTCTCATTAACCAAATTTAATCCTTCCTTGCTCATATTTAAACCGTAAAAAAATTTATATTTATTAATCCAACATATTTACCTTTCTTAATTATACTTTATTTTATTGGTAAATACATATTTTATAAGGATCCATTTTCTATTCCTTCTAATAATCAAGCCCGATTAAAGGGTACATTTCAATTGCATACCCATTTTCATGTACTATACCTAATTTGTTTTAATCCAAAATTTTTCTTAAAAAAATAACTTATGTTATAAGGAAAATATATATATTTTTTATCTATCGTATTATATAAAATATTATTCATTATTCATTTTTAAATATTATTTAATATATTCTCTAAACTCCATTGAAATGTCTCATTTTTAATGATTCATTATTTTTTTATTTTTTCTATTAAATTTGGCATAATTATCTATGATTTATTATTAGTTTCCCCTAATATTCTTGATTTATTATTTAAATAAAATATTTCACAGACATTAATATGATATTCAGTTTTGTTATTCCTTATGACATTACTGTGATACCTATTAATTTTCATGGTGAAGTTTATAATTTATTCTTCCCATGGAATAAATATTTATGAACATGTCATGGATGGTGTTCCAAGATAGAGCCCCAATTAATTTCATTATTTTTATTTTTTGGAGATATCTTGTTGGGATAGGGGGTAAACCAAATTATTTTATTGGACATTGTTAGTTATGTGTTATTGTATTATTTGTTATCGTTGACTCATGATTATGCCTTGTGTTTTGTTATTTCCACATTTTTATGATCCCATGATTCCATGACATCATGTTTTCAATATTATTGTTATTTATATTTATTCATTGTTTTTTTATTTTTTAGGCCATCATGATATGCCTTATAACCCATCTTTTATGATTTATTCCTATGATTATTCCATTACAGGGATTTTACGCATAGATTTTTGTTCATGATATTCCCCATGTAATTCTCTATAGATGTAATATCTCGTGGAATGTTAGGAAATAATTATATATATTAAATAAAATATGTAATTATTTTGGTTTTATGGTTTATAATATGGTACCTAATCTTTCAAAGACACTAGACATTACAATCCATTGTTTTTTAGGGATAATTATTCTTAAAATCATGAAAAAAATTTGTAAAGGGATTGGGTCATTATAGTTAGAATCATATCATGTTCTATTTATTTTATTGATATTAGGATTATATAATCGTATTTAGAAACCTCAGGATAATTCTATCACCATAGATAATCCTGATTGGAACATATAGAATAACAATATATTAAATTCTTTCCATTTACATGTTTTTATTTCTAGGTTTAATGTTTCAATTGTATATATTCTTATTATCTAAGCCTTCAATAACCCTAATTTAATTTTTCCTTTTTAGTTCACTATGGATAAAGGGAGAGGTACCCTCACCTATTTTTATAATTATATGTTGAACGATATTTCGATGATGAAATTTTATAAGGGGTAATAATCTAACAAAACTAACATTAATCAATTGAAATTCATTTCTTATAGTAACATGAACATTGTATGATTAATGTGACCATTAATAATTGTAACCCATTTAACAGAATAATATCCCCACATATGAATGGTAAATAAAATTTTGGTACAGGGTGAATGAAAATATAATAAATTTATATCATGGAATAAGTAACTAAATGTTTGGAAAATGATTAATTAAGTATTGGTATTTTTGCGAAATGTACTTGATTATTTATTGTATTATAATTAATATAACAATATTAATGAAAATTAATTTTTATGTAATAAATCATAAATTTACATTTTGTTGTCTTCTAATACTAAGATAATTTTATAAGAATTTTATTAATTTTTAAAAGTAAAATAAATTATATTAAAATATATATTTTTATAATAAATCATTATTTAAATTAGAAATACATATTTCATATTTTGAAATTTATTTTAATTAAATGGAGTATATATATTAATTCTATAATTTTAAAAATTGATGTGGTGAATTTGTTGGAATTCTCTAAAATAGATGAATTATTAGTGAATAGTTAAACATGGTAATTTACTGTATTTAAAAAATACATGAATTATTAAATCATAGATTATTTAAAGATGTTTTAATAACCCATTTAATTTAAATCATATGAATTATTTAATGTTCACAGTGATAATAATCAATACAATCGATCATCATCAGCAAAATGAAAAACAGATGAATAAAATATTAAAAAATTTCCCTTCCCTCCCACTATAAATACACACCTAAAAGCCTCTACTACTCACACCTTATATTATACAGTGATTTTTAATATTTTTACCAATTCCTCTAAAAATCCTATTACTTATTTTTAAGAATAACTGGTATCACTAAAATTCCATTTTCATGTTCTTTAAGGAGGTTCACAAAGAAATGATACTCAAGGGTTAATACAGTCCCTCTCTAATTTTCAATTTTTTTTAATTTATTTTATTATCCATAACTCACCATACCTATCCCAAGTAACATGATAAATCTATTATAATATATATATATATATATATATTAATGTTATTATTTTAAGGGTATATCCACCGTCAATTCTCTTCTCTTCCCATTGTGTTCTAAAAATGAAAAGACCGTATGTGGGCTATCAATTCACCACCTTTATAGATGATGTTTTTTTATAATAAATCATTCATGACTTGCCATAAAACCACAATAATGGAGAAAAATTATATAAGTATTTATTTTACAACTAATTTAGTTCATTAGAACCATTATATATAAATAATATTTATTAATAATACAAAACGAGTGTGTGATGATAAAAATACACCAAAATAATCCAAAGAATTATCACTAAAATTTTATCTAATTAATCTTCATCAATTTAGAAAAAATGATAGATAAGACCATTTAATATTTTGAATATTCATTAATAACATATAATTTGAGTTCTTTATAAATATTCTCATTCTATATTATCTTTTATATATATAGAGAAGTGAACTAATTCTAAAAAAAATGAAACAAACACCCCTAACCAATGAAATTCTTTCTTATAAATTATCCAAAATTCTATAAAGAACATATAAATAACAATAAATAATTTAAATTCTAAAAAGATTATGAATTCAATTATTTATGAATCTATTTTTATTATCATGGATATTAAGTTCATGTGGAGAATACTTTCAATCATAATTAAGGGATTCTCTACGAACCACAATTTCTTCCATCATGATATAAGTTCTATTTATTTAATGTAATGTAATTCTTAATTATTATTATGTAATAATATGAAATTATATGGGTATTTTTAAAAATTTTGTTTCTATCTCAATTATTAATTCTTCAATTGGGAAATATATGTTTTATAAGGTTGCCTTTTTAATTCCTTATGAAAATAAAGCCTACTTAAAATGAAAATCCCAATTTCAGATCGATTTGAATATACTATCCATAATATTTATTAATCCACCATTATTATGAATACTTTTATCATGAAAATATATTTCAGTAATTCTTGTTTTTATGTAAAATATAATTCTTTTTTTCACATTATAATATCTTTAATATTATTCTCAAACCTCAATAAAATTTCTTTTATCTAATGTTTCTAAAACAATTTTTTACATTTTTTCACATCACTTTGACATCAATTATAATGATCTATGACTATTTTACCTTATTAACTTAATTTATTGACTTAAATACAGTCTTTAATTGACACCATTATGATATTCACTTTTCTATGCCTTATGTCATGATTTTGATACCAATTTCTTTCCATCGATAACCCTTGTTTGGATTCATCATGTCGGACACATATTCATGAAAATTTTATAATGGGTGTGTATGATTATGATCCAATTTATTTTTTAATGATTATTCTAATGCTATTTTTTGGGATAGAGGGTAAACTTAATTCCTTTGTAAAACATTTCCATCCAAGTGCAAAGGTCTTGGCGATAACCCTTGCCTCATGCTTTTGTCATGTTCTCTGATATTACACCATTCGAATGCTTACATGATCACAGGATCCCATATTCAACATTTTTTTATTCCTTATGATTATTAATGTAATAGATTTTTCTTAAGGTTATGCCTTCTAACACATGATTTATGCTTTATTCCTATGTTTATTCCCATTCTGTGATTGTTATCTCATTCCATTTTTAATATAATTCCCCATGTTATTCTATAAATATGTGATAGCTCAATGGAAGTATGTATATCAATATAGATATTAAATAAAATAATATTTTATTCTGGTTTCATTATTTCTAAAAATGTACATAATCTTCATACTAAACTAGACTTTATGATCCTTAGTTTGTATTTTATGGCTATTTATGTTTAATATTAAGAAAAAGTATGTGTAAATGTTGGGGGTAATTATATTAAATTCATGAAAAAAATGGGTGCACTAGAGGGCATCCAAATCCCTTAATAATAGGGTATATGGGATGGAATCCCAATCCCAAGGTAGGTACATGGATTATTATCCCAAGACCAACATTTTATGAATTTCATAGTAAAATTCAATGACATAGGATTTTATATGTTTATATAGATTAAAAAAATTCTGATTTGTTTGTTCTGATATCATAGATTATTATATTTGTTTCCTCATAATTCATGTCTTATGAGATACCAGTATTTATAAAATTACTTCGGATTATTATTTATAATATATAGGGTATGCTGTTCAAATATTAACACCATATTATTATAACCATAGGCTCGTGTTTTTTTTAAATATATCTCTTTTTACCCATATTAAGCATTGAGATCACCCATTTATTGTTTTTCCTTTACACATGTTATTAGTATAGGTTTTATATAGGATTGGAAAGGGTTAATATCTATAAGGGTGATATTGATGATCATTCACTATGTTAGAAGTTTATGTTACAATGTTTCCAAACACACTAAAATATTATGGTCCTTAGGATTTTATTTTTATAATGTTATGAATAATCATCTAGAATGATGAAATACTCATATATGTTAACAAAAGGTCTCTATAGGGGGTATAAAATGGAATTCTAGTCATCCTTTGGAAACTGGGATGGAAACAAATTAGTGGTGTCCGTATGCATATTTTTAAGGATATGTATAGGGAGTATCTATGAATAAGAAAAATTTGTAATATATATAAAATTATGTTTCGTGATTTAAGAATAACATATTTAATTTTTCATGATTCTATAGTTATCTAAAATGATAGTTTTTTCTTAACCTATTCATTATGGTTTTATTGAATAATAGGAACTATAAAGAACTTGGTTACAATTGAATGATACAGATGTGGAAAGGATCGGAATTTTTCTAATATATTTCTGAAGTGGAAATATCATAAAGAGAATAAGGATATTTGTATGGGTATTGGAAATGTCGATAAAGATAATGTGGCCACAAACTTCATGTTGTAGGTTTGACATGTTATAAGATTATTATTTACATTTAACGTAATAAGCATGATAATAGTTAGGTTGAGGAACCATAAAACATGATTCATATTTTATGTTCTAGGAAATGGACATTATGAAATAAGATGATGCATCCCGAGTAATGGTTTTGGAGTAATGTTTGATTATTGAAGTGTAAATGATTTTCAATTGAATGATTATGTTATATGATTCCTAAAATATATATTAATATTTAGTATATGTTTTTCATTAAGGAATGAAAATAATATGTTTAATTCATGTAAAGATTAAGAAAGATGATTTAATGTCAATGTGATATACAAGATAAAAAAATAATTAAGGTAAATATAACCCTTAATATTTTCCATATGTTAATAAAATTATGTATAAAAATGATACAATGGATATGAATAAGTAAATTGAAAAGTACTGATTACCACCGAACAAATTATGGATTAATTGAAAATAGGATTATTATACATTTTATGAGGTTTATAACATTTTTTGATTTGAGAAATATTTCCAATAAAAATTAGAATAAGGAAACATTCATGTTTTAAATAAGGATTTGTGATAGTTCAGGTCATTAAAATTTTTTAAGAGAATAAATAATGAATGAATTCACATGTTTGGTACTTGAAAAAATTACGCATTATGATACACATTGGATAAATAATAAGTTGTTTTTACATATTTAGTGACCTTATTTCTAATGTATTGACCTAACATATTTTAGAGAAGTTATATAGTAAACCATTTATATAATTGTTAATTTTAATATTCAGATGATGCTTTAGATATTAATGTATTTTCAATCAATATGATGATATAAGAATATTGGAAAACATGTAATAACCTTTTTTATAACTACTGAAATATGGAGTCATTTATCTTTATATTTATGTATTTCATGATATTATAATGTTTTATGAATGAAAACATCACCTCTGTTTCTTGGAATAAGTGATAGAGGAAAAATTGATCAAGGCACAAAATGGTGAGGTTTTCATGAACTCATGTAAGTATATCTCCCCACGAAAAGTCATCAAATTTAAGGAAAAAATTTCTGGAAATAAAATTTTCCCTTATTATCATAAATTTTTATGATATTAGTGACCTATTTTATTCTTTTTTTAGTTTATGGTGTTGTCATTTTTAACTATTTCTGCATCACCCATTGTCTTGTGAAAAGTAATCTTTATAAATCTATATGGGTTTTTTAAAATTATCTTTAATGTTTGTGATTTTATATTCCATCATTTTTCTATTATGTAGAAACCTAATTCTGAGTTACTTTTCGTAAGTGTTGTGTTTTTATCATTTACCTTTTAAATAATTTTTTAGTATATATTATTACGATGTGGGATTTTATGAACAAAATGCTATTGTATTAAACCATTGATATCCTGGATTAATTTCTATATAGAAATTCATTTTATGTGGGGTATAATATAACACCCCTATATTTTGTGAGTTTTTATTTTAAATAAATTGTATCCATATGATATGTTTCATTTAATACACCACTGCATATATATTTAATTATACGAAACAACTATGTATGTATTGTGTTATTAGAAACAAAAATTAACTCTCTCCATACATGAAACATGTAGATTATCTTGTGTTAAAAGAAATTCTATGTTTTTCTTATGTTACACACAATCTCGATTCCCTTCGATAGAATTTATTACACATAATATAGAGCTTTACTGAACAGAAATATACTATTAATATTGTTAATAATATTTTATTATAGTTATTGGAATGGAATTTGTGAACAAGAATATCTAAATTGTGAAAATAATATTTAAACATGTGTACAATATTAATCCATAGTTTATCAATTATTTTTAACTAAATGTAATATCTATTTGAAATTAAGGAAGTTCCATTTATATGAAAACTATATTTCTATGTAAAATATTTTTTATCTCAATAAATTATTAAAAAAAACTCTTTCTGAGTTATTTAAAGGAAATAGTAGTATTTTTTATAATAATCCAATATATTTTATATGTATAAGATATGAATAACAATAATTTTACAAATTGAAAAATCTATTTTTCTTGAAGGTAACTATATCACCTTTTAATAGAGAACCAATTTTAAAACCAAATTTGGTATTTTTTATTTACAAATATAAGAATAATTTTCATAATGGAATATAAAATTTTATCTTTACTAATTGTTTTTTGATTTTCTAAGAAGATTCATTTTTTACGAATAGTGAAAAATAATATTTTTTAATTTGAAACATTATTTTCTTAAAAATAATACATATTGATAAATACAATTTTAATTTAGTTTTCATGAATAATTATATCTTTGATATGTATATTTGTACAATTTATTTCATTATAACCAATTTCACATTGATATTTGATAAAAAATGTTTTAATCTTTTAGAATTTTTCCCTTCCAAAACCTGATTCAGTGACATATCTGTGGGATTACAATAAAATTAATATCATCCACTTCTGAGAATATAATTTTAAAAAGTTTATTAATTATTTTTATTAATAAACATTTATAAAATATATAAATTCTTGCTATGATTTTCGCAATTAATATTAGTGAATGTAATAAAAATTATTTATAATATATATAATTTCCAAAACCTGATTCAGTGACATGTCAAGATTGATATGCAATCAACATGTCATTTTTCATGAGATTATAACCAAGCCATTTTATAGATGCATCACTATAAATAAAAAATCCTTCTGCGATAGAGGTTTGTGTTATCTAAGATTTAGAAACCAATAACTTCTTCAGTTCATGAAAACATTCCTCACACACCTATCATACAAAGAACCTAGTTGTTTTTTGAGTTAACAGAGTTTGTCGATTTTAATATTTTCAAATATTTTTCACAAACCTACTATTATATCCCGCTAAATTCTGGAAAATTAAATCTTAGATACCATTTTTAGATGAAGCCACACATCTAAATCCATTTTCCTTACATGGTAAACTGAGATTCCCTTTCAGTTATAATGTTCCCCATGAATAGAACGTGTTGTTACCAAAATTATAGTTTTCAAAAATATTCCAACAGATTATCCATCTTCAGAGTTCCCAAAAAACCACAAAATGATCCTCAAGATCAAGAACACTTTTTGAATATATCATAACAACATCACTAAAAACAGCCATGAATTATCCAATGTTGTCCTTAGAGACTTAATTCAACAAATATATATATATAATTGGACTATTAGTTAAGTAGAAGGGAAGAACAATTAACTAATAATGCCCATATCATATTCAGAAGGAATTAAGAGGAATATGTTATTTTTTCACCCTCAACTTATGATACCCATATTAGATGTCAATAATAGAGAATGATTAATTCCCATGAAGATGGTCAAATAAATCATAAATCCTTGGGAGAGGGTACATGTTCTTCACTATTATATTATAATTTTATCTATAATTAATTAATAACATAATTGATCCTTCATTATTCATCACAAAGAGAATAGGTCCTCCCAAATGAGACCCACTTGGTTAGATAAATATATTCTCCAAAAGATCATGAATTTGTTTATTTAATTCATATAATTACTCATTTTCCATTGTATATGGGGTCTTTTTTATTTAAATGGTTATATGTATATTTTCAAAGAAAAAATACATATCTTTTACGAGAGGTCTAAGTAACTCTTTAGTAAATATTTCAATGTATTCCTAAATGATATGAACAATATCTATCATTATAACGTTATTTCCTTCTCCCACTTCTTCGATCATCACCATCAAAAAGGATACGGGAGGTTATTATAAAAAAATATCATGCTAGGTTATTTATCATTTTAAAATAAATACAGGGTATCAATTAAAGACTATCAAAACATTATTTCTTCTATAGTTTATCTTATCATTATACTTGGAATCCTATTTTGACATTTCCTTATATAGGTGAATATTAAATAATTATTGGGATCTTATTTCATTATTGTTCGAAAACACAAGCCATATTGGCTCATCCTAACCACAAAAAAATAATCTACCAAATACACTCATGTAGACATAGAATCCTCAATTTTGGACAAATGAAAACCATGTTACATAATTGGTGAAAACCAAAGTGAATTTCCCAAAGAAGAGGTAACATAATTCTAAAAAAAACGTTTGTTTTATTTGTCATCATCCACAAAATAAATTATTATTTTTCCTTTCATATATAATATTCTTAGTCTACCGAATATACTGGGATATTTTTATTCTATTTTTTAACTTACACCCAATTACACTTCCATCAAATAGGTAACAAAATGCCATTCATGTGTAAGGTGGTCAATTGCCTCAGGAAGTGATGTAGTTCACTTTTCATTTACCATCTATCATGGTTGGAAATTATTATGAGAAATTTTGATTTTGTATTATATATATTATATTTATAACTTATTTATTATTATTTAATTAGTATATAAAATTTAACTTCATGCTTTCAAATTTGTGAAAATACAATAACTTTGTTGGTGGATGTGTAGACTATCGCCTCCTCAAAACAATGTGTTTCATTCACACGTTACATAGAATGTATTAAGGATGAGTTTCATTAAATTATACGGTATATATAATATTAATTCTATTAGAATAATATATATATATATATATATATATCATTTTTATTTTTTTAATATGATAATAAACATGAAACATCATTCATGCATACATAAAACCTATTATCTCCATAAAGGGTGTATTCCAATTCGTATTACTATATTTTATAGATTATTATAAAAATTTATAAATGAATATATGTAATATTTAAATAATTATTTATACTATAGATAGAAAAAAATAATTTTCTATATGAGAGTATAAAGAATAAAAATTAAATACTTATATGAAAAGCAATGCGGATACTACCTAAAATGTAACATTAACATGAAATTATTAATAAAAGTGTAATATAAATTACTAATAAATTAATATTTGGTATTAAATATGATAAAATGTTTATTTTTATAATTATAATAAACTTATACTTATTATATATGAGTTTTTAATGTGTAAAAAAAATTCAAGACTTATGATAAAGGGTTTCTCACTTTATATATAATTTCTCTGAGATACATTCAATATTCACTGCAATTTTATTTTTTGTGGTGTATACTATTTAATTTAACATTTTATAACATGAATTTATTTTATATAAAGATATTTAAAATTTTAATTGATTCCACTATATAATATATATTACAATTCAATAGTTATTCAAGTTGTAGGGGAATTTCTAGTAAAACGTTTATTTCTGTGAGACACATGCCATAATCACAACACATTTAGTTTTATCATGGTATATATTTCCCTTGAATTTATTATATTATATGTATAATTAAATTTATTTTTATTTTTATAACAATCATTTTATTTCAATTTCATGGGTTTAACGGTTTAAAATATATCGAATCAGTAAGGTAATTTTCTCTTAATTTTCCATGTTTGAGACAAATATTATGTTATGAACCTATAATTTTTTGATAAAGTGTATATACTTACCATTTAAATGTTTTATATTTAATATCATTATTTTCATGATACTTTAATATTAATTTAATTGTGTCCCCTCTTGGGTATTACGATTCAATGTGACCAAAGTGGTGATAATTTTTTTTGTTATAACCCTATAGTTTATCGAGATTGATTATTATTATTCTTCGATAGAAAAAATATTTTGATCCATCCCCAAATATTTATCATTCTGTTTCATCTCGTATAGTTTTTCATGATATATCCAATAAATGGTACCATTTTTTCACTCATTGTTATTCTAGATAATCAAGAATGTGTTTTTTAGAAAATCTGACCATATTTATCTCTTTATTTGGAAATATCTGTCTGTAAAAAAAATATTTTATATTATTGTTTAAAAATTTTTTTAAACTAAAATATTTATCTCATTTTCATAGAAAAGTATTTTATAAAGTTTTTCTACTTTTTAAAATAGATTAAAATGGTTTTCAACACTTCTATTATAATTTTTCAAGGTATTTTCTAGGAAAATGGTTTCAAAATTGTATATTATTTAAAAATAAATTATAAAAGTGTAAAGTATATATTTGTCATGAAGTGTTTTAAATTAAATTTAGTTTCATTATTTATAAGTAAATTATTTTTATAAATGGTTTTATGAATGTTGTTTTCAATGTAATGTTATTTTCCTTAAGAAATGCTTCACGTGATCTTTTAAAATACTTCCCGATATACGTTGGCTTCCTCTGATATAATTTATTATTACTAGGTAAATGATATAAGGATTCCATTATAATTATTTATTTTAATGATTAAGGTTTTGATTAAATGTTTTTTATGAAACACATTTCTCTTCCATGGTTTACATCATGATTAAACGATTATGAATCCTACATCCTTTTATAGATTATTCTATGATGATATGATTATGAAACCTATAATTTTATTACATGTTAGGATATGTTGAAATTTTTTTAATAACCATTTCATATAATGGGTTATGATATGATTCTTATGAAACCCTTCTACTTTTATTATTCATACTATGATGAATGTTTTGTAATCATTTGGCACAGGAATGTATGATTAAATTATGCAATGTATAAGACCTATATGTACCTCCAACACACTGGGAAGTGTTAAATTTTTTATGTACTCAAATGTTACATGGGAGGGAATACCATGATCTAAGAAAGATGGTACATGAGAGGAAATCTCATTCCTGAGACAAGAGGGTACATGAGAGGGAATCCCAATCCCCCTACAAGAGGCTTCATGGGAGGGCATGCCAAACCTGAAACTATAGGGTACATGGGGGGAACCCCAATAATGAAATAATTATGTTAATATGGGGTAATTACAAGACTAAAACAAGTGGGTTTACAAGAGGGAATCCTAATCCTGAAATAGGAGGGACATGGGAGGTAATCCAAAGACCAAAACAATAGAGTACATTGGAGGTTACCCCACACCTGAAACAAGGGAGTTCATAGAAGGGAATCCCATGCCCAAAGAATGTCCACAAGTTATTATCCCAAGCATAACATGTTATGATTGAATTATTGGGTAGCCTAGAAATAGGATTTTATATGTTTATGCATCCTCCAGAATCACCTAAGTTATTCTTATGTTATGATCTCATAGATTATTTTCTCGAATTAATTACGATATATGTGTTATGAAATAAAAATATAAATTCCATGACTCACTATTATGATCATTTATATGTATGTTATGAGATTTAATATAAATATCATGTTGTCATAACCTTGTCTAGATTTTTTATTTATATATCTCACTTTTTTACCCTCACAGAGCACCTGATATCTCCCATTTTATTTGTTTCCTTTATCTATGTTATGATGATAGTTTTTATGATGGATTACTAAATTGAATGATCATTTAGGGATATGTAAAAGGTATTTTACAAAGCGATAACATTATTTTTCCAAGATTCTAAATACCACACACTATTACCTTCCTCATACATTTATTTTTCTAATGAGATGAATAATCATATTAAATGATTTAATATCCATATATGTTATGCTTGGGTATCTATAAAAAGGGTTTGGTTTTCCCAAATACTTCACCATGGGGACCTAGTTCTATTTTCTATGTTTTCACATGGTTCACTTCCATTTTATTAGACTATTGTTAATTTTACCCGGTAGTGATTAATATAATGTATCCTTTTCTTCATGTGGATGGCCTATTTGATCAATTAATTGGTAATAGTTGTTTTCAAATATCAATATTCAGTCATGTTATCCCAAAAATAATGATGATGAAAATACCCATACATTTTAGTTCTTCAAGAATGTAAAGAGAATTTATATTTGTGAGAATCATTCATTAGCTCTTTCTTTATCTCTCAGATATAAGAGACATTTCTCTTTGTAATAAATATTAATACACCTTCTTGGTCTATATCAAACTCAAGAAACATCCCATTATTTATAGCCTCTAACCTTTTTTGTAAAGAATGATATTCTCTTTAGGTGCTCATGATCCTCTCAAGTAATGATGGTTGATAAATCAGTTGGGATAGTGTTGCTGATGAAACTTCCCTTTGGATTCCCATGTCTCGTTTTATTTAATACTTGATTAATGGATCTCCTTAAATCCTCCTTATTTCTAGGACACGAGGATCTTTAATACATAATGTAATAGTAGATTTTTTTTTATCATTTGGGGAGATAATGAATTGAACTGTTGTAGAATTTATAGAGATCAAACCATCTCCATTATATCATGTTCATTTCATTTTTCATTAAAATATACTTCAAACTTTGTTAGTCTCTATGGATATACATGTTCTTCAAATAATGATAGTGCCTCTATATTTTTAGCGAAATAATATCCACAGATATCTCTAGGTCATGCATTATATAATTATTCATGGGAGGAATTAACTATCATGATTAATATGAAATAAACTTTCCATTTTACATAATAATACAACCAATCCATTTCAGAGATGAAAATTTATAAATAAAAAAACATTCTTTGATAGTGTTTAGAGTTAAAAAAAGATAAGTAACCAATCACTTCTTCAATTCATGGAAATATTCTTCACACAACTATCTCTAGATGAACTTAGATCTTGTTATGTTAACTTGGTTTGTGGATTATAGTATTTTTCAATATTTTTCACAAACCTACAATTATATCATACTAAATGATGGAAAAAATGAATCCCAGTTACAATTTTTTCTTGAGGCCACACCTCTATATACATTTTCTTCATAGGGTTAACTGATATTCCATAGTTGGTTACAATGTTCCCCAAGAACAAAACATTATGTAACCATAATTCACATTTTATAAAATTTTATAATAGATAATCCTTCTTCAAAGTTCCAAAAAAATCCTAAAATAATCCTCATGTTCTTCATTACTTATGTAATATATCATAATAACATCAATAAGAACTACCATGAATTAACAAATATAGTCCTTAAAGACATTATTCATAAAATCCATAAACAAAATAAGACCATTAGTATAGTTTAAGGGTGGAACAATAAATTAATAATGACCATATCTTGTTTATTATGAATTCATAGGAAAATCTTATTTTTTACACCCTCGTCTTATGATACCCATATTATAGGACAATCATGGAGAATAATAAATTCCCATATAGATGATCAAATTAATCATCAATACTTGAGAGAGGGTACCTTTTCATCAATGTGATTCTATTATTTTTTCTATAATTAACACATATACTAATTGATCCTTCATTATTCATCACAAAGAGAATAGGTCCTCCCAAAGGAGACCCACTTGGTAAGATAAATACATTCACAATAAGATCTTGAATTTGTTTTTTGAATTCCTATAATTATATATTTTCTATTGTATGTGGTTTCTTTTAAATTATCTTGGATCTAGGTATAAGTTCAATAAAACAATATACCACTCATTTAGGGGAGGTCTAGTTAACACTTCTGTAAATATGTCAATGTTTTCTAAAATTATAAGAACGTTATCTATCTTTATAGCATCATTTCCTCCCTCTTCATTGTTCATCGCCATAAAAAAGGATATGGGAGGTTCTTATAAGAAAATCTCATGATATGGTATTTAACCATTGAAAATTATTATATATTGTGAATTCACGACTACTAAAACATAATTTTGTTCTATTATGGATCATCGAATTATACATTGAGGGAATTTCCATCCCTAATATTGGCCTGAATTCATCCATGTGAATTACTAATATACTTGTGATGATTTTATTCTTGAAAAAGTAAATACTAGAGTTTCTATACACTATTTATTCTTAGATAATTACTACAGAACTCGTGAACAATAACTATAATTATAAGTGTTCTCGGATTGATTTCATATTCTTTTAGAGCATGGATTTAATTAAGGAATGCATATAACTAAAATCTAAAAATGTAAATGTTGTATGGGAGATCATAATGAGTATACCTACCACCACATCATGTGGGTACTTCAACATTTCCATAGTGATAGAAAATTCTATGCCCTTATCACTTATCCTATGTTGAGGAGGAAGGTGGTTCCCCTATATTATATTCTACATTTTACATTGAAAGGAAAAGTCCCTATGATTTCCACACATGAACCATTGATCATTGGGATGGTACTTCACCAATTTCCATTTGTAATTAGTGTTTAGAAGTGGAGACTTCACATAACCATGATATTTTTTAGCTATATGGACATCCCTTCTGCATTTGTTGAAACATAAAATACCATGTCAGAAATTAATAAATTTTTCTTCCCGAATTTGTTGCACATGAGATGTTGTACATTATTTCATCTTCATCAATGATCAAGGTTTCTCCCAGATTTTAGCTATTTTTCTATTATTTTCATTCAACTTATATGAACACTGCATTTCTCCGATGTTTAATTTATCCTTCATTACACTCCTTAATGTCTTCTCACAACTTTCATAGTCATTATTTACTTGTTTCCTCCCAATATGGGGTCCCAATCTACTTATGAATCCGTCAAACTTTCAAATAGGTTCCATAAAAAATGTACATATGTAATGAGAATGTCTGGTATTGGTCATCACATAGCATAACACAAATTAATATTCCTTATATTTTAGTTCAATGAATCAATTCTCAATTTTTATTCCAATAAATGAGAGGAAATATTTATAGAAAAATATTCATCTGAACTCTTCCCACACTATTCAATGTATATTCCTTATTAGATTATTGTTTTTTATCAGTATCCACCACTAATCCGCTTATTTTTCTAATAAGTATACTACAAGTGTTACGTTATCTTTCACTGAACAATAGGGTAATGAAAAAATCTTACCTATAAATCTTTTATATTTTTTAGAAATTAGTGGGTATGTAGACGTAGTAAAAGAATGTTTTTTGTTGATGTATGAATAACTGAATAGAAATTTTTTCCTTTAGAGGTGCATATGGACTCTTGACTTAATTCATGTTATTGTTCATTACATGTGTAAATTTATTCCTCATACTCATTAATTTTTCCATTCGTTCTTGAATCATAATTCTGACAATGTATTTTCTATTTCACTCATCATTTAGGTGGTTCCTCCTATTTTCCATGATTTTTCTAGAATAAGAAAACCTTTATGATAAATGTGTTAATATAATGAATCAAATAATTATAATGGTATTATATATTTTAAAACCTCATGATATTTTTTTTATTAATCTCCTATTAAGAAAATTAAATTTTCAATATATCTTTTTTAAAGGGTCATAAAAAGCTTGCGATTAACTACAAATATCCCCTAAGAGTGTCAAACCAGAAGTGAAGAAATTCCATAATTTATGAACCATTTAGCATTCATGTAAAGCTAACACTATATTATTTTTGTTGTTACGTATAGATACATCTTTTCTAGATCCATATCACCTTTTTATTTTACAGAGATATACTTCATGGCACAAAAAACACTTAATTAAAACTTCTCCAAAATACAAAAATGTTTTCTTATTTTTATAATTTTTCTTATGGTTCTCCCTAATGTATTCAGGTATTGATTTTAAAAAAATATCTAAACCATTCTCTGATACCATATTTTTCATCCTAACTTTTTATTACATAACATTTCATTACATAAGATATAATATAATACCTTTTAATGTTTTGGTTTTTGGAAATAAGAAAAATAATACATGAAAACATAAAATATTATACATAAAAAACATAAAAGAAATCTTCATGGTATAACTATATGTTACTATTACTACATATCATATCATGGGGATATAAATCAATGGAAGGGTGATCATTAAGCACAGTAATGGAATAAATAAGAGATACATATAACTAGTGATCACGGGACAGTAAAAAATTAAAACGAGTCATGAAATTAATGCCTAAAATGTAGACATAAAATAATAATTAGAACATTAATCCTCACATGAAAATGTGAAAATAAAAATTAGTTTATATATTCTTAATCGTACAATATTTCTATAACACCAAAATTTTATAAATGTAAATTACAATGGTGATTCAATAATATATCATAAAAATTGGCATCCATATATATTAAATTAATTATCTAGTGAATTGAAGTGCTATTAAGGGAAACCATTCATATATCTATATTCAATGTGATCCAAATAGATAATAATAAATTATTTAATTAATAATTTGTAGAGAAATAAATATTGGATTTCCTATCAAAATCCAGGCATAAAAAATAGTTGAAAGACATAATCTCTAAATCATTTTTAACACATGTAATGAAATGTGGGTTTTATATATATAAATACCCATATACAAAATAATATGTCAATCTTTTTGAAAACCCATTTAAAAGAATATAATTTTGATTTATCCAAAAAAAATTAAAAGTGTATTTATTATGTAAAATAAGAAAATTTAAGATAAAAATTTGGTAGCATGAAGAGAATAGGTTATGGTTTTAGAAAATGGAAAATTAAGTGTGGAAAAAAGGCATAACAGTCATAAAATAATATTATAATATTAATGGGATAATAAAATGTGGAAAAATTAAATTAGTTTGTATATTAGAAGGCATACAACATTGAAAGAGAAAATGATTGTAAATTATATCTGATGATTTTCATTACCATGTAGAGTAAATCATATATATTCAGGTATGTAAACTTGGGGAATTGATAACACATTAGGGAGACACCATGGGGGGGGGACATAAAACTTTAGAGCATATGTATAGTGAGTGAATGCATATGGGGGAATTTGTGGGTATGTATAAGAGAAGTCGAGGATTTGTTTAATAGTTTCCAAATATTGGCCTTGGAAATCTACATTGTAGAAATTAAACAAATGTTGGATTACCCATGATTTATCCCATGTTATTTTATTTTTAGTAAAAATTTTCTGTTATTTAAAACTAGGTGAACCAAACAATTTTTTATTACATCTTTTCATATGGAAAATGAATTATTCAACAAATTAATGTTAATAAAAATCAATATTTCTATTTTAAACTTTGGAAAGTCACTTATAATTTTAAAAAATAATTAAAAATTATAAAATACATAATATTTATTAAATAAAATATTTTATATCATTAATTTTAATAAATTAATTATTACATCATTTTGATAGAAATATGATGTCATAAAATGTACAAAAATGATAAAAGTGTATTTCTTACTATTTACAAAAAAATGTATTTTATAAATTTATCATAAATTCACACTAACCTAACATTGGTGTATTGATTTCAAAAATGATCTTTAATTTATCAAAAAAATTATATAAATATTTTAATTTTAACTCTACAATATAAAAATAATTAATTTTTAGAAAATAGTATTTTTTTTAAAAATCCTATTTCTTACACCTATAAAAAATTTCATAAGAAATTAAAAAATTATTCTATAATTTAATATTTTATTAAATGTGTTTAAAAAGAATATTTTACTAAAAGAAAAAAAATTAAAAATGCATCTTCTTGTTAAAAAAATTTAAAAAATGCTATATAAAAATATAATATTGTTTTATATGCTTATAAAAACAATTTTATAAAATTAATCTAAATTAAAAATATATTTTGTTAAGAAAAAACTATTCTTAAATGTAAATAATGAAAGATAATTTTATTTATAAAAATAAATTTCAATTTATTAAAATATTTTATGGAAACATGACTCTACGTTACACCCGCATATGCTCTAAATGTAAATATTGTGAAGGGTATAGTTTCATGGGGTTGTTCGACTAAAATTGAATGAGTCATAATAATCACAAACATTATCATTTCCTAGAAGTAATTATGTTAAACCCTCACATGTTTACGCTCGAATTGTTCATGGTCAAGGGAAAACCCAAATGATTATACCACACTCCAATGTTTGTAAAAATTGGCTTCAAATGGCTCAAAAATAATATCTGAGGCCATCAATTCTAATTTTTGTAATAGTTAACATTTAAATTACAACTTATAAACACCAATTATAATGATATAATTATCAAAATTTGGTTATAGTGTCGAATGATCATATTGATAAATGGTAATACAATAATCGACTAGAGATGGTCACATTTCCATTAATGTCCTACAATTACCACTTTGTTCATTCACTCAAAATTTACAAGAATTTATCTTAAGGTTATATTTTCATTTTCATAAGATGATGATTTTTTTACTAATATTTTTTTTAATTTATTTTAAATTTGTAGTGGGGATGATGGTTCTAGTTGATTTGGGAAAACCTTGTTTTCTTTTTTTAGATTTTTGATTTTATATTGTTTTTATAGGTGTCATTTTTTTAGTTTTAATTGGATTCATAGAAGACTAATATAATGATTATTAATATTGAGATGATCTTTTGTTTATTTCTATTTGTTTTGTATGTGAATAATAATATATAATGTTATACAATCATTTATTTTAGAAACAAATATCATTTAAAAAAAGACTTGGTAGTTACATTTGTGATCAATTGAACCAAATCTAACACCAAATACACGACATTATGTCAAACAATTTCTACTTAAACTCCCTCTGACTCACACATAGGTGAAGATCATGATTTGCATATAATGCCTCAAAATGAGATATTTGTATATATTCTTGTAATATTTTATGAGGTCTAAACAATATGAGTTATGGATGCTTCTCCCACAGACCAATTAAATCCAAAACATAACCCCATAACCTATCCTCCAAATTATGATTCATAAACTCTTATTGGATATTAGTTTCATCATGTATAGTTATACTCATATTATCTAATGATTCAATTTTTTTTGAATATCCTTCCAAAATCATGACATTAAATATGGAACTAGATTAACAACGATACTCCATAGAACACTATAAAAGATAAATATCCCCTCTATGTTGAGATACCTAGATCGTCAATGTTAATAGTTTCCTTGAATGATAATAATTTTTATTACCTCATCACTCCATCCAAATTCAAAAAAACTACCCCATTTTTCTAAGTTGTCATCGTTATTCTTATAATAAAGATCATAAT
Source organism: Viscum album (assembly GCA_963277665.1). Taxonomy (NCBI): domain Eukaryota; kingdom Viridiplantae; phylum Streptophyta; class Magnoliopsida; order Santalales; family Viscaceae; genus Viscum; species Viscum album. The sequence continues at coordinate 386,728,025 of OY728156.1, read as the reverse complement.
TCAATCTACCTAATTCCATTGTATAATGGGAAAATGATGAAACAACATACTATACCCTTAGTGATGGGACTTCACCAACTAAAGGGTGATATATATCTATATAAATCCAGCTATGCCATTTTTCTTCCATTTCCTATAAAAATATAATGGGGGATCATGTAACGGCCCAACCTCAGATACCCTGAGTCGGTCCATAATTACATGACTTTGGCATGATACAAGGAATGATGTCCTGAAATATCGATCAGTTTAGTTACCTTGGAAGTACTAGATACTTACAGAAGGTTTACATTACATCCTAAAATAAAATAAAACATCATTTTGTCTCTTTTTAACACAATAATCTCCCTTAGAATATCCTTATAGGTCATACATAATTTACATTTCCCAACCTTGGAAAAATGAAACATAGAAAGGGGTGAGATCAGGTGCTCAGTAAGGATAACAATATTTCAAAAACATTCATAAATAAACATAATCATTTAATTAAATGTATATGACAAAAACACAAGCCTTTTAAACTTAAACATTAGTATAATATTGGAAATATAAATCAAAATTTTCCATTTACTTATTCACACGGATATTTTACTAGTCGAATAATCACATGAAACATCGATAGCCAATTTCATAATTATGGAATGCATATTGTCGGACATCATAAGATCATAGTCAAGGCCCCGTGCTATGAATAAAAATAAGATTTTGTAAAGGACATGTGTGAAGTCACCAGTTTATCTCATGAGACCTACCAATTCATCTAGGAGGTATATCAGGCTCCACCTATCGCTTAATAAGTACAATTCATTCCTCATATGAAAAGGATGAAACATAACCTAAACATTCATATTAAAACTAGCATATAAAATGTCAATACATTAACAATAAACCATGAATGGTATACAAATAAGTATTCCACAGTCAAACATATCACAAATACTTCAATAAAATATGGAATATTTTATCATAATAAATCAACTTCAAACAATTGTAAAATCCATCAAACAATTTTGACATAGATGAAATGAAAACTATTTGAGACAAATATCTCTTTCTATTTTAAAATAATTTAATAGTCACATAATTATAAAAGAAAACATTTATTTATAAAATAATCTAATAATCTTGTACGAGAAGCTTTTAAAGAGTTAAAATGGTGGAAAATATCCTCACCCACCCAATAAGTCTAGAAATAATTATTAACTTAATTTGTCGAAAAGGTTATAAAGTACATTGTTTGGAAAATTAAGGAAAGATTCCTTTAAAACAATTTTATAAAAATTTAAATTAGGGAACAATTGAATTTAACCCATATTTTCATAAACAGTAAAAAAATTTGAAATACATTTTTTAAGAAACACATATATAGATGATAAAGAGGTCCTCATAGATATTAACGTATAAACAACCACTAATAATGAAGAAATTATAGAACTTACCCTTACCTTGTATTTTTCCTTGGTTGAGGGTATGTTAACCTCCTGTATAATAGTTAACTAATTGTTTTTAAATGATAAAATAACCATATATATAAATTTTATATCATATACAATATTTTAATATTTCTTTGTTAATAATATTTCAGTAGTATCATTGTTTCGGGTGTTAATAGATTCATATCCCTTTATATTCTTGGTTATTTAAGCCATGTTTGTAATGGATATTTTGTATTTGATTCATATCATGAATGATATGAAGTTATTAAACATTATTTTTAATTATAAAATGAAAATTATTCTTGAATGATTACAATGGAGAATAAATCTCATCACGTTCATGGAGATAGTAATCCATACATACGGATGAGCGAGAATATCATTCCATTCATGGGGAAATGTTGTGTAATTGGATGGTATATCATATATACAAAGTCATTAACATGTTATATGTATTTTTTACCTCAGTTATACACATTATTATACCCTTCCAAATAATTCAGTGTTTGAATAACAAACTACACCATGATGTGGAGACGGTAAGTCGTACATACACACGTATGGTGAATTTTCACTCATAGGATGGATTGAAAAATGAATATGGTTGTACCATATTTATAATAACATCATAGTATGTATATGGAACTGGAGTTATTTAATTTATATAGAAACAAAAAAGACATAGGATGTGGAAGAGGAAAAGAACTCTGAAAGAGGTGGTTAAATTATTACCTCTTTTTCAAGTGTATCCTTTTGATTTGAACAAAATGTCTCTTTACGTAGGATTTATGATTAATGTAATGATTCTAGGTTTAATTTAGGGTATTTGGGAGGATATTTGATCATGGTTTGGATGAACCAAATGGCTTTGGATGTGTGATTTTGAGAGAAGGGGATGTACCGTTTTATAAAGGTGGTGAGGGTCACTTTAGGAAAAGCTTCAAATATTATTTTAATATACAATAATATTCTATTTATAATGTCTCCAAAATGACATAATTTGAGGATAATGTTGGGATGGGTCAAAAAAATATCAAAAAATTGGTTTTAGATAGGTTTAGGTCACCATATTAACCTTATCTTTTAGATTTAACTCTAAGTTAAATAGTTTAACTTAAAGCATGTATTCATGTATTTTTAAAATAAATGGTTAATAAAATTACTATAAAACCCCAAGATAACCCCATGTGGTTCTTTATTAATATTAATAACCTTATCTACGTCCTTTGTCTTATCCTTTTATTTTTAGGAATATTATATCAATTAATAGTATAGTATTTTCTTTAAAAACAAAATATTGTCAATTTTAACATTATTTAGTATTTTGTTTTTATGAAAGTCATAAAAATTTATAACTTCAAAAAAAAATTATTTAGTAAAACCTATCATGTCATATTAATCTTATTTTTTATGTAATTCTTCTAATGTTTCAATTTATATTTATTTGGATATTTATAATATCAATTATTTTAATCATTCATTAATATGGTAATTCTAAATCATCATTTTGTCATAAATAAATTTTATCATTTAATGTATAAAAATTATAAATAAAATATAAGTATGTAGTAAGTATTATTATATTTCTAATGAAAATTTATAGTAAAATTTATCTAATGTGTATTACTATATTAAATATGTTCTACTTATGAAAATTTGAATTAAACACTTTTAACTCTTCTTTAAGTAAACTAATAATAAATGTATTAATCTAATCTAAGTGAACCAAAAGGATCATATTTTATTCCTATGGTTTATTCTTGTCGAAGTAAATTTAACCAATAGAATTATGACATGTGATAGGGTAATAATAATTTTATTTTTACCATTAATTACCCTATTTACTTTTAACCGTGGTAAATAAAAGTCAAAAGTTATTATTCACCAAATTTTATTTTCATCTTATTGAACCATATTTTACTTACTGATATCAACTGTGTCTCTCGGATTTTCTAAATTGTATTTATTGAATCAAATAAGTTATGTTTTATGTAAATTTTTAAATGTGTCTAGAAGGTGGGTAAAAGGCGTTAAAAAGCTCAAAAACATTTATACATATAATCATATTATAAAATGTATCCAATCAATTACATTGAACTAATATAGGTATTATGTATCTGTTTTTACGTAAATTAAATTAAAATAAAATAAATAATTATTTAAAAAATATTTGGTTTTAAACAATAACGCAGTGTTTTTCACTATTCATTAATAATTCAAAGTTTTCATAAAAATAATAAAAAACACCAAAAGCTATTTTTGATATTTGAAATCCAAAAATGAAGTCCATTTTGAAAATAAATTGGTAAAATTTTAAAAAGTGGGAATTACGATTCATAATAGCTAGTTTGACTGATCATGGTGTGTTAAAACTCCATATTGCGTACAATGCAAGTTATTGAATTATTCCAAAGGAAACGTACTATAGAAACTTAGAGTGTTACATTCTACCCACCAAATAATTTCTTCCTATAATTTTCTAGAATATTACTATATAAAATGATTCGGGTGGTTCTTCATCATAATTTTCTCGGGTTCTCATGTTGCCTATTTCATATTATGATTTCTCCACAGAAATTTTAGAAGGCGAGTCATCTAGTTTCTTAGCAATTGTTCTCTAGTATCAGGAATCATGATAGGATCTTCACAATTAGACAGATCAGTTTCCAATTATATTTCTTCATAGGTTAGTACATGTGTTGGGTCAGGCATGTATTTTCTTATCAATGATATGTGGAACACATCATAAACATTGGATAGATTTGGCGGCATTGTCAAAAGATAAGTTACAACTCCATTTCGTTCAACAATTTCGAAAGGTCTCACATACCTGAGACTTAATTTTCCCTTCCCACAGAATCAAACAACACCCTTCCGTGGAGATACCTTCAAGAAAACATGATCTCATACTTAAAATTCAAAATCATTCCTTCAGTTATTGACATAACACTTTTTCCTACTTTCAGATACTTTGATGTGGGTTTGGATAACATTCTCCATTTACATTGTTTCCTCAACATGTTCTAGGCATACAAGTTTTCATTCACCAACATCATCCCAACTAGTTAGTGTGAGACATCTCTTTCCATATAACACATTATATGGTTCCATCTGAATACTTGAATTATAGCTATTTTTAAATGAAAATATCACAAGAGGTAAATATTGATCCCACATACCGTGAAAGTCATGTGAGCAAGATCTCAACATGTATTCTAATGTTTTTATAGTTCATTTTGATTTTCCATTAGTTTGGGGGTGGTACGAAGTGCTTAAACGAAGTTCAATAACCAAGGCCTTCGGAAGACTTTTCGAGAATCATGATGTAAAATAGGAATATAAATCAGAATAAATCGATAGGGGTACTCCATGAAGTCATACAACTTCATTAATATATAGTCTTGTTAAACATTCAAGTGGTAAATATTCTCTTATAGAAAATAAATGTGCTGACTTGGTAAGATGATCAATAGTGACCCATATGGAATCCTTCTTTCTAGGAGAAGTTGGTAGTCCCATGATGAAGTCCATCGTAATATCATCCAATTTCTACTCAAGTATGGGAAGATTTTTCATGACTCCTCTAGGATGTTGTCTTCCAGCTTTCACTTGTTTACAAACCATACTTCTTGACACAAAAACAGCAATCTCCCTCTTCATGTTGTCCCACCAAAATTGTTCCTTCAAATCCCTATACATGTTAGTGCTATTAGGGTGTATAAAAAAATTGGATCTATGAGAATCAACCAAAAATTACCTTTTTAGATCAGGTATATCAAGAACACAATGTTTATTACAAAATTTCAAAATCCCATCTTCATATACGAAGTCGATCAAACTCCCTATGTTCACAGCTTTAATTTTCTTTTGAAACTACTCATCATCAGTCTGAGAACTTTTTATCATTTCTAGTAAAAATGGTTTGGAATCCATTTGAAAAAGTATTGATGTTTCACCTTCCATGATTATTCCCATATCCATTTTTACTATATCTATAAACATAAGTATCCTTTTAACTCCCATCATGTTAAAAACTCAGTGACACATTCTACTCAAAGAATATGACACCTTATTTTTCTTCCCTAGGTGGCAGTGTATAGTGAAATCATAATCATTTTGTAGTTCAAGCCATCATCCTTGCCTCATGTTGAGTTATTTACGTGAGAAAATATACATCAAACTCTTTTGATCGGTATATATCTCACATTTTCCACCATAGAGACAATTACTCCATATCTTCAAAGAAAATATCACAGCTTCTAACTCAAGATCATGAGTGGGATAGTTTTGTTAATGAATTTTTAGCTGTCGTGATGAATAAGAAATAGCTCTGTCATTCTGTATAGGGACACAACCACATCCTTTCATTGAAGCATCACTATAAATAAAAAACCCACCATTCCCCGATGGTAGAGTCAAGATAGAAGAATTGAATAATATTCTATTTGGTTCCTAAAAACATTCTTCTCACTATTTTGTCCAAATAAATTTAACCCCTTCACATGTTAATCATTTTTCCAATCAGAAAATATTATGGACGAAACACTGATAATAACCTACTACACCAATAAAATAGTGTACCTCAGTTATACTCATCAGTTCTGGCCATTCTTGGATTGTCTTAGTCATTGAAGGAATGATAGAGATTCCATCCTTAGAGAAAATATGTCCAAGAAAAGAAATTCTCTGATGCTATAATTCACACTTTGTAGACATCCCATATAATTTATTTCTTCTAAGGTTTATTAGAATACTCCACAAGTGATTTTAATGTTCTTTATAGATTTTTGAGCATACAATGATATCATCAATAAATACCACTTAAAATTCATCAAAATATTCCTTGAAAATACTATTCATTTGAACAATGAAAACAGTTGGTGAATTAGTTAGTCCAAAATGAATTAATGTAAACTCAAAATGTCCGTACCTAGTTTGAAATAATGTTTTCGGAATTTCTTGGTTCTTCACACACAACTGATGGTATCCAGATCAAAGGTCAATATTTGAAAATTATTGAGATATATGATGTTGGTCGAATAAATCATCAATTCTAGGTAGGGAAAACTTTTTATTTATTTTTATAGCATTGATCTCCCTATAGTCAATGCTTACCCTCATAGATTCATCTTTATTTTTAATAAAAAGAACAAGGGATACCCATGGAGGAACACTAGGGAAAATAAATCCTTTATTAGTCAATTCTTATAGTTTTTTCTTTAGTTTCACTAATTCCACTATGTCCATTATATAAGGGTTCTTCGATATAGGCCTTTAACCATGATTTAAATCAATGAAAAAATCAATTTCTCATTCTGTAGGATGTCCAGGTAAAACCTATGGAAACACATCAACATATTATTGTACAATAGGTATTTCTTATATTCAAATATTATTTTCCTCACCCACAATTATTTCATTCTCCTTCTACCTAATAATTTAATTTAGATAATCTACTGGGGGTGAATCTAGATAAGAATCATGTGGAGACATCTCTACTCTAATGATAAAGTACTCATTATTATCAACAAAAATTGTAACCTCCTTATTCTTATAATAATTTTTCATATAATAGTCCGAATTCCAATCCATATCATGGATTATATCAGATTAAATCATGGGTAGGATGATGAGATAAGAATATAAAAAAAATTTATATTCCATAATGGGAACTAATTCAAAAAAATATTGTTGCAATGATACATCCCTTAATAGTTTTGACTAATAACTTCCTTGTTTAATCAAATTGGAAATATCAAATTTTCATAAAAAACTCGGAAGATATGAAACAATGTGATGATGAAGAATTAAATAAAGCATTGTCTGAACTTGAGTAAACCAATAAAATAACTGCCACCACATATTTTAGAGCTTCAAACTCAACAGTATTGATCACATAAGATTTTCCTTTCTCCCTTGTCCTATTTTTGGTATTTTTCTTTTTCACTTAGGAAATTCATTTGCATAATGCCAAATTTCTCTACAATTGTAGAATTCAACATTGACAACCTCTTTCATTCCATTATAATCATGAGCTTTCGGGCCCTTTTCAACCACACTTGTAATAGAATCCCATTCCCTTCATGCAAGTATCATGTTGTTTTTTCCTACATTTACAATAAGAGGGATATGCAAATTTTCTGGTCTTTCCCTTATTTCCATTTCCAGAGTGTTCAGTAGATCTCTTTTTCTATTTCTTTTCTTTATTGTCGTAAGACTTAGATAATTAATTTTTCTATCTTGATAGCACATGAGACAATATCTTTACATGATGAGAAGGAATATGAGACTAATGATTGACGGAGAGCTGGTTTTAACCCATAAAATAATCAATCTGTATTACTCTTTGGGTTACATATATAATCTATTTCATGTATTTATATCCTTCTAATGTTAGCCTCATACTTTGCGACATTCTCATTCTCCTTTTGCCTTAGACTTAGAAATTGTCTTTCCATGTCAGCTCGATGGTCACGAGGAAAGTATTTTTATAAAAAAACTCATTAAATTCCCTTCATTACATATTTGATACTTCTTATTCCTCATTTGTGTTTTGAAATAATGGGCACCATTGATTTGAATCTTCTATGAGGCGATAAACTGCCAGGAAAACATTTTCCCATTCAATACACCCCAAATCATTAATTTTTTTCTCTAAGGAACTTATTAATTGACCAACTATAAATGGTTTTTTGGTTCCATTTAGTATTTTTGGTTTTTGCCTCATGAAGCGGTCTATCATTGATCCTCTACATTGTGGATGAGGGTGCATTATATAGGTAAGGTTATTATTCATAACTTGAGTGAGTTGTCCTAGTATGGTGATAAGTTGATTAGCACCAGTTGCATCACCATCTCCCCTATAATTAACTTGAGTTAGAGGGAAATCCCTATAAGTATTATGTGTGTTGATATGATTTCCATTCCATCCAATAGGCTCCATTTTTATACAATGTCATACACTAGATTAGTTTATGAATCACAATACATAATTACAAACTTTTAATACACTTAACATAAATTGAATGGTTTAGGGATATAATCCATAATCATAAAAATGTTTTCTTTGAGGAGGTATATACTTATAAATCTTTTATAATGGTTTGTAAATAAAATGAGAATTTTCCTAAGTATATCCCCCATGAGTTTCGTAACCAAGAATTAATCAAGGCCTGTTTTCATGTACCAGGATACCCCATGTCAAGCTCGAAACTCCTTGTCGAAGTTTCCCCTAGGTACATCTATCCCAGAGCCGCCTCTACATACTCGTATGCAGACAAGGATGTATTGTTTTGAAAATACAGAAAATATATATATTACCAAAATTCTAGAATTTTATTCTATACTAATCGTTAATGTCTATCTTAGGGTAATGTTCTCTAATAAAAGTTTTTTCAAAATCTAACTTCCATGGTTTATGCTAAACTTCCTATGATACCAATTGTAATGCCCAGACCCTAGTTACCCAAATTTAGTGCATTATTAAATAACATTGAAATTAAACATGGAATCGTGTCTTGAAAGACTGATCCATTTAGTAGCCTTGGGAAAACTATTTTCATACATAAGTTTTACATTACATCCTGAAATAAAAAATAACAACATTGTGTCTATTTTTAACATAATCATCTTGTCACGACCCGCCCTCGGGGTCCGTGCCGTGACTACCCCAAGCCCGCCTTCCATAGGCCAGGGGCTGGCGACTAGCACCAAGGCGTAATTCCCAGTAAAAAGGGAAGGCATTGCCTTTGTAAAGTAAACAAACACCACAGAGTAAGAAAGCGGAAAGTAAACACTAAGTAAAAACAGAGTACAACTGAAAGTGCGGAAAAGTAAATGGGCCAGTATACAAACCCAAACTGAAAGTAAAGTACAACTCGAAAGGGAAAACAACAATTGTAAGTAAAAGCCGCTACACCGAGCTGTCCAATGGAGATCCCACCTGAAGAATGGGTACAGATAGCTCCACTGCTCCATGGGTCCCACCGTCCGCTCCGAGTACGTCTCGCCCAGTGGTCCACCTCCAGGTACCGTCCTGTTCTGCAAGCCTCAGCCAAGATCATCGCTGTCCGTCGTCTGCAACCAACACAACGTAGTGCGGGCATAGCCCATGCAGGGGTGAGTATAAGCTACTCAGTAGGGACCCCGAGACCCCTGAAGGTCTCTCAAAATCCACAAAGGATAAACCACAAAGAAAGGTACAATCACGAAGTAAAAACCGACATTGCTTAGGTATATGCCCATACATATACCTAAGTCATCAATTCCAATACGCTCCAACCTCCGAGCCCAAGTACAACTCAGTCCACACAGGAAAGTAACGTATTCCACACAGGAAGAAAAACGAAATCCACACAGGATAGCTCAACTCAATCCACACAGGAAAGCAATAGGATTCAGTTCACACAGGTATACTTATTCAAAGGAAGATAAAGATGATCTTTGATCCATCTAAGTCGTCGGACCCACGAAGGATCGATAGGTAACTAACCCCCGCAAAAGACCCACACAGGATCGGGCCCACACAGGACCTGTAGGCGCTGGTTCACACAGGACCGCTGAGCGCAAAGACCCACACAGGATCAGGCCCACACAGGACTTGTAGCACTGATCCACGTAGGATCGCTGAGTGCTGTAGTCGTCGTCGAATCCACACAGGATCTCTGTATTGTCGTCGTCGCAGTCACAGTAGCAGTAGCAGTAGCAGTAGCAGTCACAGTAACACTCGTAGCCAGCACTAGGGTTCCCGCACACAGCAAGCTCGTTCAGGAGGGTCCGCTCCGCGAGCCGAGAGGCTGATACATCAACTGTCACAAGTCCAGAGTTGATGTATCCAAAAGTTCTGTATCGTCAACAGGAACTCAACGCAACAGACGGCGCGTCGATCAGACGCCCAGTCTGAGAGTTATTGGCTTTTTCGTCCCAGGGGCCCGGTTGATTTTTAAGGCAAAACCAACCCGACCGTACTCCACCTACGTCCAAACCTCGGGCGGAGTATTCCAAAAGTTCCGTCTCACTAAGAGGAACACAAAAAATCTTACGGTATGTCAATCCGACGTCCGTAGCTCAAGATATGAGCGTTTCCGCTCCGAAGGCCCGGTTGGTTTCATGAACGAACCAACCCGGCCGAACACAAAGTGTTCTGAAACCTTGAGTGCGATATATCGAAACGACCGTCTCGATCCAAGGATCGCGTTGCCGCAGACGGTTCGTCAAACGGAGGTCTGTGGCTCAAGTTATGGCCAAAAGACCGAAACTGATTCGAAACGGGGGGGTCCGGGTCCGGGCCGACCCGGCCCGACCCCCCCCCCCCCCCCCCCCTGGGTCGGCCCGAACCGGGTTGACCCGAACCGGACGGCCGGCGGCGCGGCGGCTCAGCGGCCTGGCGGCGCGGCGGCGCGGCAGCCTGGCGGCGGGGCGGCCTGGCGCCACATGGAGGCAGCGCGCGGGGGGGGCAAAGCCCCCCGCTTCTTGGAGTGGCGGCGCGGCATATGTGACGCGCCCTTTTTGAAAACGGCCCCCCTCGTGGGGGCCTTCTAGATTAAACCGGGGGAGCCGCCTGCCCCCCCCCCCAAAGGAAACCGCCCCCCTCTTAAATGAGGGGGGTTTTAGAGCTGTCCGGGGGAATTTATTTCCCCCGACCTTTGACCTTCCGGCCGGCCAACTGCCGGCCGGTTTTCTCCAATGGGACCGGAAAATCCGGTCCCCTTTTCGGCTTCCGATGCCGGCGGCCCGGCCGCCGGTCTTCTTGTCCCGCCGCGGCCCGGAACCGGCCGTGGTGTTCGTCGTCCGGCGCGGTGCGACGGCACCGTGCCCCTCCGCCGCGCCTTTGATTTCCTTCAACGCGGCGCGACGACGTCGCGTTCTGGATGATTCTTCCATGGCGCGGCGCGACGGCGTCGCGTAATAAGATTCGGGCGAATAACCACGTGGTGCGACGGAACCACGCCACCTTGATTCATCCGCAATATAAAACATCAAGAACGAAGGAGGGGGTTCGGCCGTGTTCATGCGGTCCGGCCCCCCCTCACGTTAAACAATAACACTTATTTAAAAACCTTACGTTAGTCATGCAAGAACCACGAACAAGGATAAATAAATAAACAAATAACAACAACCCCTACCTTGGGTATAGGTTCGAAGATTTGTCAACGTCCTGCGGAAGACAACGTCGCGGAGGTCGGGTGTCACGGTAGTCGTTCGTCAAATCCGATGACGAAGAGGTACGTCCGAAGAGGTACGTCGTTGGCGAATCTTCGTATGCCGACGAAGGGAGTCCGAGGAGGAAGCGGCGTTCCCTCTCGTTGACACAGAAGACGAAGAAGAGAGGAGCGACGTTCTTCGTCGGAGCTTGAGCGTTCTTCGTCAAGCTTGAGCGTTCTTCGTCAAAGATTGAAGAAGGAAGAAAAGCTCTCAAAAGCTCTCAAGATGGCTAAAGAGTTCTAACCCAACAAAATAAGATAAGAGCTTATTTTATTCTCAAACATAACAAATTAATTTCAAAGGTTTGAAATTCAAAAAGGATAACTCCAAAATTAAATAACTCATGTCATTTAAAGAGGGGTTAAGGGAGTTGGGAGAAGATGAAAAGTTTAGGGTTCGTGTGGGCCCCACCACACTTATTCCTCTCAAGGGAGGTTAAGTGGGTGTGGGTCCCACCCCTAACTTCCTTTGAGAGAAGTTAACTAAGAAGATTAAATAAAATTTTGTATTTCACAAATTTTATTTAACTTAATCTAAAAACCCAAAAACTAACTTTCAACCCGAAATAAACGCAACTTCCGAAAAGGTCTCCTTAAGCGAAAATCGGCACTGCGAGTTCATCAGTGCCATCGGATTTCAATTCCGAGCACCGGATCAAAAGTTAGAAATTCCCGCTCATTCGTTCACTGAACATACCCGAGCCAAACTTCGGAAATTGATTCCGGGCACTCCGGGCCTCGGAATCAGGTGCCGTCAGAAACCGCGCTCTTGTAAAATTCCAAAAAAAAATTAAGAAAAAATTTCCCTTGAATTTTACGGGTCTTTACATTACTCCAAACTCAGGGATTTACGTCCCCGTAAAGATACATCAAAAACTAGTGAAACAAATGAGGGTACTGGGCACGCATCTGATCCTCCCGCTCCCATGTGCTCTCCTGGAGATTCCCGTGTTTCCATCTTATGCGCACAAGAGGAATCGATCGCCCACGCAGGACCAGCTCCTATCGATCCTCTATCTCCACCGGGACCTCCGTAAAAGTCGCCACATCGTCAACGTCAAGCTCCCCATGGTCAATGATGTGCATCGGGTCGTGCACGTATCTCCTCAGCTGAGACACGTGGAAGACGTCGTGCACCCGGTGCAACTGAGGTGGTAGAGCCAGGCAATAAGCCACCTCGCCAACCCTGCTGAGGACCTGAAAGGGTCCGATGAAGCGCGGAGATAACTTGCCGCCATGGAAAAATCTCTGTATACCACGTCGAGGTGAGACCCGCAAGAAGACGTGGTCGCCATCCTCGAACTCCAGTGGCCTCTGCCTCTTGTCAGCGTATGACTTCTGCCGGCTCTGAGCTGTCCTCATCCGCTCCTGGATGACCTAGACCTTCTCTGTCGTGGCCTGGACCATCTCCGGTCCCACAAGTGCTGACTCCCCAGGGTCTGTCCAGCATAAAGGAGATCTACAAGGTCGGCCGTAAAACTCCTCGTACGGTGCCATCCCGATGGTGGTGTGGAAGCTGTTGTTGTACGCAAACTCCACCAAGGGTAAGTGGTCCTCCCAGCTACGACCAAAATTGAGGACACATGCGCGGAGCATGTCCTCGAAAGTCTGAATGGTCCTCTCTGTCTGACCATCCGTCTGAGGGTGAAAGGCTGTGCTCAGACGTAGCTGCGTCCCGAACGCCTCCTGTAACCCCTTCCAAAGTCGGGAAGTAAAGAGATCATCTCGATCGGAGACGATAGATGATGGCACACCGTGTAGCTGCACAATCTCCTGAACGTAGAGACGTCCCAAGCTCTCCACTGAGCCCTGCTCTCTGATGGGTAAAAAGTGTGCCGACTTGGTGAGTCGGTCAACAATCACCCAGATGGAGTCGTGACCTCTGGAAGTGCGTGGAAGTCCAGTCACGAAGTCCATAGATATGTCGTCCCACTTCCACTCCGGAACCTCCAAGTGGTGGTGGTGGCAGAGCCTCAAAGCGTCGCCCACCACCGGCTGCTCGTCCAGCTCCTCTGCCTCGTCCGCCTCCTCCCTGCGGACCGCCACGGTGGACCCTCTGCCTCTGCCTCGGTGGTCCCTCAACCGACTGCTGCTCCTCGGCACGGCGAGTCGGGCAGTCACGAGCCATGTGGCCCTGCCCGCCGCACGAGTAGCACTGTCTGCCTCTCGAAAGACTGGCTCCTCGCTGTGTGCCCCGCACTGCTGAGCCAGTGTCCTGAGGTCGTCTTCCCGAAGGTCTGGTCTGTCTGGACCCCTGAGTCATCCATCGACTGCCTGCTGCAGATGACTCTTCCACGTGCCGCCCTGCGGTGGGTCGCTGCGCTGGTGTAGACTCAGCAAGGAAGCTCTCGATCAGAAGGGCCCGCTCCAGTACTCCTGTCTGAGTCGGTATGCTGAGGGAGATCAGCGATTCCCTGATCTCGTGTCTCAAACCCTGCTCGAAGGTCCGGGCCCGGAAGAATGGGTCCCGTACCATGTCAGTCGAGTAACGCGAGAGATCGGTAAATCTCGTCGAGTACTGAGCGACCGTCGTGCTGCCCTGCCACAGCTGAAGAAGCTCCTGGATACGCACCGCATGAAGGGTGGCTGGGACGAACTCTGAGCGGAAGAGGCTCTCAAAGTCTGTCCAAAGTAGAGATGCCTCATCGTTCACCTGGAGCATCAAGCTCCACCATCGTCCTGCTGCTACGTGTAGTAGGCTCGCAGCGAGGATCACCATGAGGTCTGCTGGTGTCCTCACTAGCCTAAACACACGTACCACTGCCTCCAGCCAGTCCTCGGCTGCCTGGGGATCTGTCTCCCCACGAAACCTGGGTGGTCGCTGGCATTGAAACTCATGCAGTGCGCTGAGGCGACGTGCATCGTCAGCGGTTGGTGCTGGAAGTATCGGTGGCTCGACGGGTAGAGCTACCGCCGGTGCCACTGCTGACAAAGGGCCCTGCACCGAGGCCTCGTCGCTCGGTGGGCTGTCATCACACTCGACTCTCGGAACCCTAGCTGGCTGCCGTCGTGGGGCCATCCTGAAAAGGAAACCGGTGTGCCACGGTCAGAACAGTATACCTGCTGAGCTCATATAAGTAATCACAAAGAAAACTTTGAAACACACACGCAATCAATTTTTTCGTGCATTAAGTCGGAAATCAGAAGTCATGGTCCTGGTGTACGGATACGTCGGCCGCCGCACCAACACTGGACTCCCTGGACTGATAACCACTCTCAATACGCTAAACATTATTGCTCCACATAGAAAAGATCAGATTTCACGGTAGAACCGAACTCCTTTGATACCAATTTGTCACGACCCGCCCTCGGGGTCCGTGCCGTGACTACCCCAAGCCCGCCTTCCATAGGCCAGGGGCTGGCGACTAGCACCAAGGCGTAATTCCCGGTAAAAAGGGAAGGCATTGCCTTTGTAAAGTAAACAAACACCACAGAGTAAGCAAGCGGAAAGTAAATACTAAGTAAAAACAGAGTACAACTGAAAGTGAGGAAAAGTAAATGGGCCAGTATACAAACCCAAACTGAAAGTAAAGTACAACTCGAAAGGGAAAACAACAACTGTAAGTAAAAGCCGCTACACCGAGCTGTCCACTGGAGATCCCACCTGAAGGATGGGTATAGATAGCTCCACTGCTCCACGGGTCCCACCGTCCGCTCCGAGTACGTCTCGCCCAGTGGTCCACCTCCAGGTATCGTCCTGTTCTGCAAGCCTCAGCCAAGATCAACGCTGTCCGTCGTCTGCAACCAACACAACGTAGTGCGGGCATAGCCCGTGCAGGGGTGAGTATAAGCTACTCAGTAGGGACCCCGAGACCCCTGAAGGTCTCTCAAAATCCACAAAGGATAAACCACAAAGAAAGGTACAATCACGAAGTAACAACCGACATTGCTTTGGTATATGCCCATACATATACCTAAGTCATCAATTCCAATACGCTCCAACCTCCGAGCCCAAGTACAACTCAGTCCACACAGGAAAGTAACGTATTCCACACAGGAAGCAAAACGAAATCCACACAGGATAGCTCAACTCAATCCACACAGGAAAGCAATAGGATTCAACTCACACAGGTATACTTCTTCAAAGGAAGATAAAGATGATATCTGATCCATCTAAGTCGTCGGACCCACGAAGGACTGATAGGTAACTAACCCCCGCAAAAGACCCCCACAGGATCGGGCCCACACAGGACCTGTAGGCGCTGGTTCACACAGGACCGCTTAGCGCAAAGACCCACACAGGATCGGGCCCACACAGGACCTGTAGCACTGATCCACGTAGGATCGCTGAGTGCTGTAGTCGTCGTCGAATCCACACAGGATCTCTGTACTGTCGTCGTCGCAGTCACAGTAGCAGTAGCAGTAGCAGTAGCAGTCATAGTAACAGTCGCAGCCAGCACTAGGGTTCCCGCACACAGCAAGCTTGTTCAGGAGGGTCCGCTCCACGAGCCGAGAGGCTGATACATCAACTGTCACAAGTCCAGAGTTTATGTACCCAAAAGTTCCATATCGTCAACAGGAACTCAACGCAACAGACGGCGCGTCGATCGGACGCCCAGTCTGAGAGTTATTGGCTTTTTCGTCCCAGGGGCCCGGTTGATTTTTAAGGAAAAACCAACCCGACCGTACTCCACCTATGTCCAAACCTCGGGCAGAGTATTCCAAAAGATCCGTCTGACTAAGAGGAACACAACAAATCTGACGGTATGTCAATCGGACGTCCGTAGCTCAAGATATGAGCGTTTCCGCTCCGAAGGCCCAGTTGGTTTCGTGAACGAACCAACCCGGCCGAACTCAAAGTGTTCCAAAACCTTGAGTGCGATATATCGAAACGACCGTCTCGATCCAAGGATCGTGTTTCAGCAGACGGTTCGTCAATCGGAGGTCTGTGGCTCAAGTTATGGCCAAAATACCAAAACTGATTCGAAACGGGGGGGTCCGAGTCCGGGCCGACCCGACCCGACCCCCCCCCCCTGGGTCGACCCGAACCGGCCGGCCGGCGGCGCGGCGGCCTGGCGGCGCGGCGGCGTGGCAGCCTCGCGGCGCGGCGGCCTGGCGCCGCATGGAGGCAGCGCGGGGGGGGGGGGGGGGGCAAAGCCCCCCCGCTTCTTGGAGTGGCAGCGCGGCATATGTGCCGCGCCCTTTTTGAAAACGGCCCCCCTCGTGGGGGCCTGCTAGATTAAACCGGGGGAGCCGCCTGCCCCCCCCCCCCCCAAAGGAAACCGCCCCCCTCTTAAATGAGGGGGGTTTTAGAGCTGGCCGGGGGAATTTATTTCCCCCGGCCTTTGACCTTCCGGCTGGCCAACTGCCGGCCGGTTTTCTCCAACGGGACCGGAAAATCCGGTCCTCTTTTCGGCTTCCGACGCCGGCGGCCCGGCCGCCGGTCTTCTCGTCCCGCCGCGGCCCGGAACCGGCCGCGGTGTTCGTTGTCCGGCGCGGTGCGACGGCACGGCGCCCCTCCACCGCGCCTTTGATTTCCTTCAACGCGGCACGACGACGTCGCGTTCTTGATGATTCTTCCATGGCGCGGCGCGACGGCGTCGCGTAATAAGATTCGGGCGAATAACTGCGTGGTGCGACGGCACCACGCCACCTTGATTCATCCGCAATATAAAACATCAAGAACAAAGGAGTGGGTTCGGCCGTGTTCATGCGGTCCGGGCCCCCCTCACGTTAAACAATAACACTTATTTAAAAACCTTACGTTAGTCATGCAAGAACCACGAACAAGGATAAATAAATAAACAAATAACAACAACCCCTACCTTGGGTATAGGTTCGAAGATTTGTCAACGTCCCGCGAAAGACAACGTCGTGGAGGTCGGGCGTCGTGGTAGTCGTTCGTCAAATCCGATGACGAAGAGTTACGTCCGAAGAGGTACGTCGTTGGCGAATCTTCGTATGCCGACGAAGGGAGTCCGAGGAGGAAGCGGCACTCCCTCTCATTGACACGGAAGACGAAGAAGAGAGGAGTGGCGTTCTTCGTCGGAGCTTGAGCGTTCTTCGTCAAGCTTGAGCGTTGTTCGTCAAAGATTGAAGAAGGAAGAAAAGCTCTCAAAAGCTCTCAAGATGGCTAAAGAGTTCTAACCCACCAAAATAAGATAAGAGCTTATTTTATTCTCAAACTTAACAAATGGATTTCAAAGGTTTGAAATTCAAAAAGGATAACTCCAAAATTAAATAACTCATGTCATTTAAAGAGGGGTTAAGGGAGTTGGGAGAAGATGAAAAGTTTAGGGTTCGTGTGGGCCCCACCACACTTAATCCTCTCAAGGGAGGTTAAGTGGGTGTGGGTCCCACCCCTAACATCCTTTGAGAGAAGTTAACTAATAAGTTTAAATAAAATTTTTTATTTCACAAATTTTATTTAACTTAATCTAAAAACCCAAAAACTAACTTTCAACCCGAAATAAACGCAACTTCCGAAAAGGTCTCCTTAAGCGAAAATCAGCGCTGCGAGTTCATCGGTGCCCTCGGATTTCAATTCCGAGCACCGGATCAAAAGTTAGAAATTCCCGCTCGTTCGTTCACTGAACGTACCCGAGCCAAACTTCGGAAATTGATTCCGGGCACTCCGGGCCTCGGAATCAGGTGCCGTCAGAAACCGCGCTCTTGTAAAATTCCAAAGAAAATTAAGAAAAAATTTCCCTTGAATTTTACAGGTCTTTACACATCTCCCTTAGACTATCCTTATAGGTCTGTCATTATTTACTTCATCGCATCCAGGGAAAAATAGAACATCGAAATGGGTGAGCTCAGGTTCTCATTACGGATAACAATATAGGAGAAACTTTCATAAATAATAAATAAAATTTAAGGCAATATAAAAGACTAAAACAAAAGGCCATTTAAAATTAAACAGGAGAATAATATGGAAATGATAAATCAAATAATGTCATTTACTTATTCACCTTAATATTCTAATAGTCGAATAATCACTTTAAACATAAATATCCAATTTCATAATGATGGAATGAAAAATACCGAACATCATAAAAACATAGTCATGGCCTCGTTCCAAGACTACAAATAATATATTTTCATGGCCTTTTGCCAAGACAATAGTTTGTCTCATAAGACCTACTTATGCATCGAGTAGCTATAGCGTTTTCCAACCATCACTTACTAAGTCCAATGCATTCCTCATATTAAAAGGTTGAAAAATAATATAAACATTCATATTAAAACTACCATATGAAATGTTAATACTTTAACAATAAAAAATGAATGGTATAAAAATAACACATCCATAGTCAAACATATCACAAAACATTCAATACAATATGAAAGATTGTTTTATAATAAATCAACTTCAATCAAGTGTAAAATCCATCAGAATATGTTGACATAGATGAAATAAAAACTATTTGAGAGAAATATCTCTTTCTAAGTTGAAATCATTTAAAAGTCACATAATTATAAAACAAAAAACTTTATTTTTAAAATAACCATATAAACATTCAAGGGAAGCTTCAAATTTGTTATAATGAAAGAAAATAGCATCACCCACAGTATAAGTTAAAAAATCACTCTTACCATAATTTGTCGAAAAAGGAATATAGTACACTATTTAGAAAATGACATAAATATTTCTTTCAAACCAATTATTAAAAAGTCAAAAAAGGGTATGAATTAAATTAAACCATATTCTTGTAAATAATAAAAATGTTTTGATATAAATTTTTAAGAAACAAAAATGTGGATGATAAAGAGGTCCCAATAGATACTCACATATAAAAAACCTCGGATAATGAAGAGATTTTATCATTAACCCTTAACTTGTACTTTAAAATGGTTTAGGGTATGTTAACCTCCTGTATAATAATTAAATTATTGTTATTAAATTATAAAATATCCAAATAAATAAATATGATATTATATATGATCTTTTAATATTGTTTTGGTTAATATTCTTTCAGTAGTATCATTGTTTTGGGTATTAAATGATTCATTTTCTCTTATATACTTGGTTACGTAAGCCCTGTTTGTTATGGATATGATGTATTTGATTCATATCCAAAATTATATTAAGCTATTAAAAAAATTTTAATTATAAAATGAAAATTATTCTTGAATGATTACGATGGGGAATGAATCTCATCGCGTTTTGGAGAAGGTAATCCGTACGTACGCACGAGCGGAACTATCATTCTATTGATGGTGAAATTGTACGTAATTGGATGTTATATCATATATATATAATCCATAAAATGTTATATTTTTTATTTACATTAGTTATACTCACTATTGTACCCATCCAAAATATTAAGTGTTTGAATAACAAACTACACAACGACATGGAGACGGTAATACGTACGTAAGAACGAATGGTGAATTGTCATTTATAAGACTGATAGAATAATGAAAATGGTTGTACCATATTTATAATAACATCTTAGTAAGTATAAGGTACATGAGTTATTATTTTTGTATGGAAACAAAAAAGAAAGAGGAAGTGGAAGAGAAAAGAACTTTGAAAGAGGTGGTGAAATTATTACCTCTTCTTCGGGTGTTTCCTTTTAAGTTGATCAAAAGGGCTCTATAGATTGGATTTTTTATCAATATAATGCTCTTATGTATAATAGAGGTTATTTGGGAGGATATCTGAACTGGCTTTGGACGAGACAAATGGATTAGGAGGTGTAATTTTGAGACAATGGGAAGTACACTTTTATAAGAGAGGTGAGGGTCACATTATGAAAGGCTTGGAATATTATTTTATTATACAATAATACTCTTTTTATAATGGATAAAAAATAAATTATTTCAATTTTATTGTTTGAATGGGTTGAAAAAATCCTAACCAATAGGTTTTAGATATGTTTAGGTAATAATATTAACATTATCTTTTAGATTTAACTCGAAGTTAAATAGTTTAACTTTTACCATGTATTCGTGTATTATTATAAAAATGGTTAATAAACATACAATAAAAATACATGAAAACCTCATTTGGTTTATTATTAATATATCTATCCTTATCTGAGTACTTGGATTTAGCATTATATTTTTAGGAATGTTATATCAATTAAGAATATAGAATTTGTTTTAAAAACTATTTTATGTCAATTTTGACACTCTTCGATATTTTGTTTTTGTGGAAGTCAAAAAAACTTTATAACATAGAAAAAAATTTATTTAATGAACCTGAAAAAGTCACATTAACCTATGAAATTGGCGGAGTTTATCAAAAGTCTTAATTTATATTTATTTGTATATTTATAATATTAATAATTTTAATCATTCATTAATTAGGTAATTATTTCATCATCATTGTGTCCTAAATAAATTTAATTATTTAATGATTTAAAATTATTAATAAAATACAATTATGTAGGAAATCTTTTTAGATTTTAAAATAATATTTATTGTTGAATTTATCTTTTTTGTAACCCTATATTGATAATGTTTTAGTTAAAAAAATTGAATTTCAAACTTTTAGCTCTTCTTTAAATAAAATTACAATAATTGTCCTAATCTAATTTAAGTGGAACAAAAGGATAATACTTTATTCGTAAGGTTGATTTTGGTCAGTATACACTTATCAAAAAGAAATAGGACATGTTTTAGGGTAATAATAATATAATTTTTACGCTTAATTACCCTATTTACTTTTAACCGTTTTAAAAAAAGTCACAAGTTACTATTTACCAAAAATTATTTTCATATTATTGAACCAAATTTTACCTACTGATATCAACCATGTCTTTGGGATTTTTGAAATTTATTTCACAGAAACTGTAAAATTAGGTTTTATGCACATTTTCAAACATGCCTGGTAGGTGGGTTTGTTTTTCACTATTCATCAAAAATAGAATGTTTTCAGAAAAATACCAAAAAACCTCCCTAAGATAATTTTTATATTACAAATCAAAAAATGAAAACCAATTTGTAAAATATGATTAAAAAATTTTAAATAATAGGTATTACTATACATAACTGCTAGTTTTATAGGGCGTGGTGTGTTAAAACTCCAAGTTGCATATAATGCATGCTACGGAATTATTCAAAGGGAAATATTTTGTAGAAGCTTGGGTTATTATAGATCATGATACATATCAATCATATAATGTTGTGCCACCAATTTTTTATCGTGGGACTCCGTCATCGGATCCTTCTATATGCCAAGATAATCACATAATAAGGTTTTATAAGAATAAAATAATCACTATCATGAAACCAACCTGATAGTATCTCTACAACATATAAGATATTTATTATAGGTATGCGCTAGATATAATATAAATTCAAAATCTTGATCTCATCTGGGATAAAAAATGTAACAAAAGTTGAAGTTTGGTATATTCATCACTAGGATGCTGAATAATTCATGTACCTATTTGTAATAATTTCCATCATCTTCCACCAATCACATGACTCTGGGACTACCCATTTTTACATTTTCCATATTAAGGGATCAACAATGATATTCACATTTCATGGAGTTTAAAAAAATATTTTTAAATACTATTGATACTCAACACACCATCTCTACAAATGGTTTATTACACACTAATAAATTTAGACATGATTATCTTCTGATATGGGTACACCAACTACCTATCTTTCATATGATAATGCTGATAAAATATGATGGTTATTACCACCACATCAAAAACTATATTTTGAGTTGGATAATACCTCTCACACATTCTCAGCATCCTATAATCATAAAAAAATAATTCCTTTATATTACTGAAGTACTCTAATTTGAACTATTGATACATCATAGTATAACATGAATTTGTTAGCTAGAAGAGATAAGTTTATTAAAAATGATGAAGTCAACCTACTCTTTATCTCTAAGAAATAATGCTTTTGTGAATATTATAAAATAAATTTCCCACCATTCATGGTCATCATAGACCTAAGTTATTATATACATAAAATATAATAAATAAAACCTTATTAATAGAATTCTATTCACAAAATATATGAATATTGCATTAATTTATGGGCCCATACCAAGACATAACTTCAGAATCCACCTCAGGGTATATTAACACTAAATACATAGATATAAACATACCTAGTAATCACAATTTTCCAAACCAGAATTTCCATTTTCATATCATGGAATAAGAAAGAGGATATTGTAATGTACTACTAAAAATATCAAGATATTGGGATGATAATTTAAATACAAGGAGTACAATAATACATCAATGAATAAAATAAACAGAAACTAATCCCTGAATAAATGGATGATTTTGATCAGCATGGGCATAACTAACACCAATGTGTTCGTTTGAGAATATAAAATCACATTGAACTAGTAAAATCCATATATATCCTTAAAATATGTTCATGGTATCTCAACCTATGTCACCCCAAAAAGAAGATACCATTTACTTATATTTATCTTAAATAAAAATCAGGAACCACTCAGTTGATCCAAGATATCATTGATTCATTAAAGTGGTTACCGGTTCTTGATTATAATTTAGTTTAATATTTTATAATCCACATATAAGAAAAAAGTTCCACTATCCATCATGGAGAAAAGAAAGGAAAAATACATAGATATGTACTTGTACAATTAATCCTTTTGTCTCTAAATCAACCAACATCAATTTAATATCACTAATATCACTTGGTTCTATCTGATACAGTGGGATAAAAACTGGATCAACGCCTGATAGTAACTCAATAATGAACTTGTTTTACTACTTGAATGGTGATCAAGAGGACTCATTTGAAAATACAATGTAAAAATAGTTTAGTACTAGAGAAAAATAGACTTCATCATCCCACAATAATATAAAACATGACCTACTATATGAGTGTCTAGGAAATGAAATCTGCACTGAACTATTTTTATAAGGAAATATGGAATATCACATTCTCAATGATGGGTATAGATACACCCCTTTAAGAGTAATAAAATATACCTTCCACTAATAATAGAATGTCAAACCATATTATATAACTATCCAATATATTTATATAATCTAATTGATTTCTTTTATTTGTAGGATGAAAATATCATATAAGAAATAAACTATAACATTTTTAATAGAACAGTCTATGGATTATCTGATACCATCCGGACACAACCCATGTAGTGCGTTTTTGGTAAAAAACAACATAATCTCCTTAAATGAAAAAAACATACAAATTAAGAAGATAATTTGTAATGTGTTGTTACTCTATAACAAAATGGAAATGGATATTTGTTCTAAAAATTATACCTATAATAGAGGATGGTAAAGCATCTATCATATTGAACTAGTCTATAAAACATCTTACTAAGTCAAACATTTTCTATTGCCTCTATACTGATCTAAACATTCATTCGCTATCTTACATGTAATTCCAATATAGTTTTAGGGTACTATATATCATACCTTGGAATTAGTGTTCCACATAACTGAAGATAATATAGAGAAACATACATGTCATTAAAGTATCCAGAATATGCAATCCCTAACATTCTCCCCTGTGTATGGTCAGTGATCTACTAATGATTCTCATTATATAGTGTCATTGGATTGAAGTGTCCCAACAAATTCATCTATATGTCCTTCCATGTTATGTCCCCTCACAACCTTAAATGATGAATGTGTTCCCACTAGTTATTCTTAGGAAGTATTAATATATAAGAAAATTAACCATCATATATATTTTTATCTCAATTTATTGAAGATACCCTTAAAAACTCAATCAAGAACTCACAATCTTGAGTGCCTCCCTTTATAGTAAATGGAGGAATTCGGGGAAAATAATATAGTCTCATTAGGTAAGACATCAAGTGTGTGGTGTGAGAAGACTCCCACCTCTCTAATCAAATGTCCTATAATATTAAATCTCAAATATGATCATCTGTGTAGTTTATTGGAGCTACAGAATTTTCCATCTCAACTGTTCATGGAGTGTCATGATTACCAGTATCCTAAAATTCATCTCATTGATAATGTGAATTTATTTTCTCAGTAACATTTGATACACTAAATATAACAAATGACTCAAAAAAAATCAACCAAAATAATAAAAACAACAAAAGAGGACCATAGGCTCAATAATGAAATATATTTGGCATAAACAAGTGAATAATAATTTCATAAAGGTTTGATGTATAAATTTTGAATCAAATAATATAATAGATAAAATTTCAAAAATTAGGTATAAAGATATATCAAATGTAATATATAAGTAACTTGTATTATGAATATATGCCATCATATATGCTTACCCTCTTACTATGATTAATTCATTGTCAATATTCATCATACATACCCATTAGTAAAATTTCAATAAATAAAAGCTTATAAAAAAGTGAATGATCCAAGGAGAAAAGAAAAAAGAAAATAAATATATAAAAACATAAATAGTAATACCATCCCTAGTCACTCAGGGTTTTCCTGCAATATATGTTAGCTACCCTATGTTCAATATCACTACAACACCCTAAAAACCTATCATCTTGTCTAACATTCAAATGCTTATTTGATCTAGAAAAATAATAAGCTTTAATACAACTTTGTGACATCCCAAACCCAGTACTCCCTCACATGCCAGAATCGAGTCAATACTAGACCACATGAGTTCTTCCGTATATAGAAAATACATTCAAATTACACTATGAGTATATGAAACATAATTGGGAGACTATACATTCTTGAATAGGGTATTAATATCAATGGAATTAAAATAAAAATATAATAAAATTAATTTATAAGACATTGAAACACACCCAATGACCTGACCCTCTAATATATATATATATATTTAATCATAATACCTTAAAATTAACTACAATACAAAATAATTCTAGTCAGTATCATTTTTATAGAGTGACTTGAGAAACATGGTATAATTATAAAATTCTTGACAGGTAAACTACTTTATCTCCCAATAAATGTTTCATTTATATGATCCCCTTATAGACTTCTCATACATAAATTCATTCTTTATAACCTATGGATAAAAACCTCATAAAGTTTGATATCATATTCTCAATAAGGTAAACACTATATGTTTCAATGATGACATAAGTATAACATGAGCATAAATCTATGTGAATGTGATAACATCATTTGAAAACCATAACCTTCAAATCATAGATAATAAACATGAGTCATAGAATAAATATTGCCTCTTCATAAGACATGAATCATAATGGAATAAATGTACATAATCCATGAGGGAACAAAATTGGAATATGAGATATATTTTATGGAAACACATGATCATAGGAAATATAATTTCCTGGATACCTGTGAATACAGTCATAAAATGTATGTATTGGAATAATAATCAATGTTCGTACTTTGGGAAAGTGGTAACCTCTTATTGACCCCATTTTGGGATTATTATAAACTCTAATATAACATATTCATGTATCCATATAACCTATCATATACAGTTTGAGCTCATATAACATTAATAATTACCTAATATACTAGAAGGATATACATGTCCCACAAATTGGATTACCCATAAACATTTTTTCCTAAAGATTATAAAAGGTTCATCATATCATAACCTTTGAAAATAAATGCATTTTAGAAACATTCAATTATAGAATAACTCATGGAAAATAAATAGGTTTCATAAAAATATTTTCAAAATAAACATCATCCATCTAGATAAAGAATAAGGATAGTAAAATTGGATCATATCCCCAGTAAATTTAACGTAAAAAAGTATTTCATCATTGAAGGAAAATGATTTTGAATGATCAAATGATATGTTTTTTGAGGTAAACTAATATTTCACTCTAAAAATCACTTTTATATAACTAAAAAAATTAAAAAAACAATATTAAAAATCCTCATCATTGAATATATCCCCAGAAAAATATAAATATTTTTTTGAATAAATTTTGTCCTGGTTGTATGAATTGTATTTCATGTCATATATGTGAAAACAAAGATACCATTAACATTTTTGGTAAATCCCAAACGATACATGTTATTAAAAAAATTGAATTTTCTTTTTAATATTTTTCTAAATGTCAATGAATGATGAAAATTTATTCAAAAATCATTTTAGTATTGTAAAAAAATTATTTAAATAAATTTCATGAAAACATGGATATGTATGAAAATGGATTTTTGACCGAAGAGATAAAAAATAATAATTGAACAAAAATCATAGAAAATATTGAGTACATACAATATGGAAAATGAATTTAACATGTTTATTTTAATGAAATAACCAATGGAGATGAAATTATATGTGTTTCATAATATATATATCATAACATTTCATCATTGGTAGTATAAACATAAACAATCCCAACAAATGATGAGATTATATCTCTAAGAATATACCAATTTGGAATCATTAAATCATCATCCCAATGAAATAATTAAAATAAATGAAACTTATAATATCATGATAATTAATATATTCATTTTATTACTTATTAATTGTCCTATATATAAACCTGAAAAAAATAGTTTGATTTGTAAAATAACAAATGTTCCAAAGATATCATATTGAGGAAAATAAAGTCTTACCTTAAGACTCAAATTAATTTTTACATATATAACAGTCCTCCATAATAAATATATGATTATTATAAATATATTATAGATTAAAAACCAATATTTATGATACAATATGTTATTTTATTTTGACCATTTATTAAATATTCCTTGGTAAAATCACATATAGTGTAATAACTCCTTGTTTTTTAGGTATATGGTGATTTAGTATTTTATTTCATTTTAACATGATCTTGGTTAAAAAATATATTTAATATCAACCATGATATAAATAAAAAATATATTATGTAATTTTCTTTTTATTGGTAACCATATAAGTTATAGAGAAAAAATAAAATACACCATTTAGGGAGACAGTAGATCATACCTATGCATGAATGTTGTTTCCATATTCCCAAAAGACTATTTGATTGAAATGAATGTGATATATTAAATTTAAATAATATTTTTTTTCATATATATCACATATTTCAATTAATCCTATCATTATTTTATTCTATGTTAAGCTTAACTGAATAATGAATCACATTGCTCCGTAAAGTGATAGTCCTATGTTCATAGGTGGGATGTTGTAATTTGATGATGGAATGGAAATTAAGAACATCTGTGTGAAATTATAATTTATAAAGATTAAAAATTTCATAAAAATCATATATAAATATTAAATCCATCATTATACCCATCTGTGATTTGTGGTGATGGAATATGAATAAAATCAATTAACGAGGTGGTAATCTGCTCGACACACGAACACAAGGTTTATTTCCCATTTGATGAATGATGTAATGGATATAGGTAATTCCATTAATATTATTAATGTATATTGAATAATAGATACTGGTGTTATTAAATTATGACTTATAAATAATTTTTAAGTATTTGGAAGATGAAAGAAATGAAGTGCAATGTTTCAAAAATATTGCTTTCGTTGGTTTATACAGAAACCCTTCAAAATATTTTTTATATCTAAATAATATTATACTATGTTGTGTGGAGGGATGTTTGGAGGTTATTTTTAAGGTATTGGATGATAAAAACGGAAACTGATTTGGAATGTAGAAATGATATTTGGCGGCCTTTAATATGTGGGGAAAAGGAAATACAAGGAATTTTTTAAAAAAAGTGTACTAATGTTCTTCACATGAAAAAAGGAACCAAAATTGTGCATTAAAAATAATTATAGGTTATAAGGTTGATATAATTTATCTAATGGGTTTTTTATTTGTTTTTTTCATTTTAGAAATAATTTATTTATTTTAGCCTCTAGTATAACAATTTTAACTTTGATCACATTTATTAATTTTTTATGATTTTACATATAATTTGGATAAATTTTTTTTAAGTTATTATTTAATATTAAATATTATGAATCCAAATATTTAAATCATTTTATAAATAAATATTCACTTATAATAAAAAAAATTATTTATAATTTAACCCATCGACTAGATGAAAACAGTTGTATTCTATAAATATTTTTCCTAAATATTTTTTTTAAAAATTCAACAAGATATTGATCCTAATAAGCTATATTGGATTAATTATTATATAATTGATATTATTTAATATTTAATAAATGTTTTTTATGAAAAAATGTAACCATATAAATTATCAAAACTAAAAGGAAGTTTTGAAAAAATACATGTATTTTTCACTATCCATCGAAAAAATAATCTTTTCATAAAAATCCAAAAAATGGTCAAATTATGATGTTTTAACATGTTGATTCCATAAATTAAATTTATTGTTTTCAATTAAATTGTCATTATATTTTAGAAAATATTTTTTTAATTTTTTTACAAAAATCAACAAAAATCAATTTTCTGGGAAAGTATTTTTTTTCAAAGCATATAAATAAATCATGAAAAATTATAAACCTTATTAAAAATATGACTTATTTATATATAACCATTATATGTAGTTTAATTTTTTAGTGATTATTATAGATGATTCTATGTTTGTTAGCAAGGGAATAATGTTTATTCTTAAATAAAACTATTTATAGTTTGTCACGGTTTTTTAAAACACGGTGTTAAATGTATCAAAATATATCAATGAAAAATAGTTTTTCAAAATAAAACATTTCATAAAAACTCAGGGTGCAACAATTTAAAAATGTTAAATGAGGTTTTCCTTAAAATTCCCCACATTGATAAAAAAAATGAGGTTGCTTATACCACATCATGTCTTTAGGTTCCCACATAACATTCTTATTCTTCTGTTTTTTCAAAAAACATCAATCATGTGAGGGGTAATATTTCATTTCACATTATGTTTATGATAAAAATTATAAATATATTGTTCCTCACGAGAAATATTATTCTCCGATAATATGAGATCTATGTTATACACATGTGAAGTATCCGGTATGTACTTCCTCATGAGATATATATGTAAAAAATCATTGAATTTAAAGATATTCAATATAATAACCAATATATAAGACATTATCTTGATATGATAAATATTTAAAAGGTTCTGATATACTAATGGATTTTCATTCCCTTGCATCCAAATCTCATCACCTTCTTTAATAGTGAAATTTATTAAATCACATTTTCACTAATATCATATTCAAAATCATTCTATTCATTATCAGTATAACTTTTATAATGTAATTTTTCTATAATTCTATAGTACTGAATGAATATTACAGTTTCATAGTTTTCTCAGTTACCTCAAATCCCAATAGAATAATTTATTAAAATTCATCCCAGTATTTTTTATTTATACACTTAATTCTATAGATATTATCATACTTATCCATATTAATCCTCGATTTAAAGATACATTTGAAATAAAACATGACCATCTAAAGTTATTGATCACATTCACGATTGATATCTGTAGAACAAGATATCACAATATCTTATAGGGATTTAATTGTTATCTCATAGTGAGTATTTTTATGAGGATGATACATTTTTTTCAAGAAAAAATATTTATCATCTTTTTTCTGAAGGATTTTATAAAACTTTTATATAATCCTCATATCCCAATCAGAGCAATTGAACGTGTTACTTCTTGAAACCTTACCACTTCCTTAATATATATTGTGGAAAATGATCTTGAGACAACTCTTCTCTGATAGAGATGAATAGTATTGGATTGAAATTATATTAAAGAGAGACCATAAAATATTTGCTCGTTTATATGTCTTATTGAGTTTGAAAAATATTCATGTAGTTTTTTGTGACATTTCAAGTTTTGTATGAATAATGGTTATAAAATCCATATAGACATTTCATTTTTATCTTTATATTTTTAAAAACCATATTTTAAGAAACATACTTATCAATATATCTCATCATTTTTTTCTACAATAAATACACTTTCGTTTAGTCCATTTGTAGGCACTATACCATTTTACCAAATTGGCTTTTAGATCAATTCCCTCACCTTTTAAAGATGTGATAAGTTTCTTCCTGGAATACATGTTATCTTTATAAAAATTACTTTAAAATATTTTATAAAAAGTATTCAAATTTAAATAAACCATAATTACATCCACATCATATACAATATAAATCCCCAAGGATATTGATACCTTTATACACATATCAAAAAAACTTAAACGAATCCCTCCAAAAAATCACTATAATATATAAAAAATAGAGGGTAATGTTGCTAAAATGTCTCCAAACATTCTCTTTAATAATGAAAAACACTAGTATCATAAATCCTCAAAATGTGTTTCTTTTAATTTGAGCATTTGAGAAACCATAAACTCATAAATTCATGATACTTTCCAGAAATTTAATGTTAATATTAATTGTACATATATATAATTATAAAAATATTCATAGTTTATTTCCAAAAAAAATATATTATTTATTATATAAACCATTAAATTTGGATCTTGGGTTCCTCCTTAAATAGATAAAATATAAAATGTCATTTTATCATTATAAAATCCATTTATAAGTAGAGAATTAATTCTAAAAATCACATAAAATTTTACTAAATGGTCTACTGAAATATTTTTATAGGGATCATTTATATAAACTCCCAAATGAAATTCCCAACTCTAGAGTAGAGTATATGTGTTCCATAATTATCATGACTCACATTTGTTTTTGTGATTATATAAGTTATATTTTTATTCTTTTTATTCAGAAGTTGTTTTATCTTATTATCCAAATTATCACATGGAATGGATCATTCATTCTCATAATTCCCAATTTACATTCACATGAAACACTAAAGTGTTGATTTTTTATTCTATATATATTTCCCCTTATTCTCATCTTTAGGAAACTTCATGAAATCTTATCAAACACTAGACATTTAATGACATTCTATTATACAAATAAATCATTTAGTTAGCCCCATATTAATATTTCCTCCATTTCCCTTCATCACTTCATGCTTGAATGAAATATAGCATTCTTCTCTCCATTTTTTATAGTATTCTTTGAATTACATCTTTATTTTCCTTTCATGACCATGAAATTGATGGGTAACTCTATTAAATATTTCTACTATTATTAAACTATGATTGGTTTTATTATATAAAATAATTTACCTTATATACACCACCCTATATGGACTTTTTTTATACACTAAACAATCAATCAACCTTAGTGTTATGATTGATAATAATACCAAAATAATACATCAAATGTTTGTTATCATTTTCCACACTAGTACCAACAAAATCATCATCATCCTATGATTTATCAAGGAATTCCATAGTAAATTTTATATGCATAAAAAAAGTAGTGTACTTATTATAAAATAAAATCAAAATCTCAGCTGAATCTATTGAGTCAATTCCATCTTATTTCCATTTATTCATGATAATATCCGACCATTGATCAGCATCCCCTTCCAAAATATGGATAGAGAAATTTTCATTTTCATGATCTAAACATTGGTGAATGGAAAAAATCATTTCAATGCTACTGATTGATTCCACATAAACTATTGGATCATAAAAATATCCAAAAAAGGTGAATGATTTCATATAATAGAATAAATAGAAAATTTTCCCATATATTTTGCATTTATTTTTTCAGCATTATTCAAGAGCTTCTACCCTCCTTCTAATAGGGAATCAACTCGGATAATGAAAAAAACTTTGGTTCCTAGGGGATTTGAGTGTACTGAATGTAATGATGTCCTTAAGTCATTGATTATTATATTTTTAGAGTAAATATGTTCTAATGTGTAGTTAGGAATCATAAATTTGGGTTTATTCCTTTTTTACTACATTGATTGAGCGGATTAATACCCTTCTTTGACCTATGCCAATTATGGGCCAATCATGCACCCATGAACCGATATAATTGTTTAATCAACTTTATTTTAACTCATATATCCCCATTCATGATATTTGGCCATGAAATCTTGTCTATTAATGGATACACATCTTTTATTATGCTTTCCTCCTTCAATATTTTCTCTTTATTCATCGGTAGGACCCCTCAATCTAAGTTATATGTTTTTGGGTAGTGCCGAGCCTGCACGAACCCATTGAATCACGGTGGATAAACATGTGAGAACTAGATAAATTAAATGAGGAAAGATTTGGGATGTTTTTGGGAAATGAGTTATTTTTTCAGTGATCGATTTCAGAATCATCAATGATTCAAGGTTTAGGGGCAGGAAAAATTTTCTACATATATTCAAGGATCAAACCTATGAACAAAAGAAATAAACTATGAACCATGGACATATCAAATATTTTTGGGTGGTTATAGGGCCATAATTGATGGATCAACGCAGGATTTGAGGTGTAGATTGCATATTTTGTAAAATTGTGAAAATCATGACTACACTCCATATATCCAGACGAACACATGATATGTATCCCATTACTTGTGGCAACTACAGTTTTTTGATTTTCTAAGGATGAAACCATGTGTCGGATCCCAAAACATCATGTACCCACTTTCCCATGTGGATGAGACATGTGATGGAGGACATGGTGAGAAAATTTCCACATACCCATGTACATTGGCATGGCTAGATCCCATGGTAGGAACCTAATGTAAATAGGAAAATCATGTACTTAAGTACATGTGAAAGTGGTAAAGTACACATTCACTTATTAAAAACAAAAAAAAGGAAAACAACACATGTAAGACACTTATTGGAATGGGAACACCATGTATATCGAACCACATGTTTTGTACTCATACAAGCTTGGATATCCACATAACTAAAGAGACACAAAAAAATTGATGGATCATATACCACACATTGTGTGGGTCCACTGACATGTTGTGTACCCCTTCTATTAATTTATAGAAAACTCATGATTCAGTATCTCATTTATTTGGACTGGGAATTTTTCCAATGAGTTTCCAATACTTAGTTATTTCTCCATTATAAATGATATAACTATATTTCTTATGGGTTGTGAGATAATATATTGAATTCAATATCAGAGAATATTTTATATGAAATGATAGATGATGGAATTGATCATAGAGTATTACTTGAGGCATCTCGAGTGTAACCCTTCAAGTGGGAGGGGGTATGGGTCCTTGAGAAAATTCAAGAAGAACCCTACAACTAGGCATGGAATGTATCATATACCAGTAGAGTTGAACCCTTTTATTGGTATATGGAATGGGTCCTCTATAAACCATCTATGTGTAACCCTATATCTATGAAAGGAATGTGTCCCTTATGACCGTTATAGTGGAACCCTTCTATTGGGACATGGCATGGGTCCTCTACAAACCATATGAGTATAAAACCATATTTGGGATGTTCATAGATCCTTGATAACCACTAGAGTTGATCCCTCCTATTAGAACAAGGCTTGGGTCCTCTACAGAACTTCTGAGTGGAACCCTTTAAATGGGGTTACCATGTGACCTCGAGTAATCCATGTTTCGAAACCTCCTATTTGAACATTACATGAGTCTTCTACATACCTTCAGAGTGGTAACCTCTAGAGGGGAATGTCATGGGTCCTGAATGATTCATAGGGTTGAACCCACTAGTTAGAATAAGGAATGGGTCCTATACCAGCCTCCCAAGTAGAGCCCTCAAGTTGGGTTGTGCATAGGCCCATGTGGACTTATAGAGTTGCACCCTCTATCTAGTCTTGGCATGAGTTCTCTAATGAATCCTAATGGGGAACCATCCGACATGGCATGGTATGGTTCCACCATGGAATTATAGAGTGTGACCATATTTCTAGGCTAGGCATGGGTCATGTACCACTAAATGGAATTATCCTATTATACAGGGGTCTGGGTCCTCTACCTAGATATTATATCCACTAGACTGTGTGGCGTAGTGACATGGAATGGCCTAACATGGATTATTACTTCTGGGAAGATGTGTGATATTGTAGAGACCCAAAGCTTGATGTACATGGACATTATATTAATTTAGTGGAATACATAATAGATAACAAAAACAGGCACACAAGGACAGAAATAGTTTAGTGTCTTTGGAAACTTAGAACATAATCTTCTAATCACGGTGAAAGATCTGCAACATCTCCCATAAAGATCTTCCCATTTTTTTACCTAAAACCTTTCTTTATATCCTGGGGAAAAGAAAACATAAAAAGGGTGATCTCAAATGCTTAGTAAGGGTAAGCATGGATAAAATAAAACAAACCATATACATTTGAACTAAAAAACATGAACATAATGTTTAAACATCAAAATCTTGAGAAATGAAATAAAACATGGAAGTACATAAGGCATAGATCATAAAGAAACATTAAGAATGATAAAATAGCATGGTAATAAAACATGTAATTGTGGAAACCATTAAGCACATGATACGATTTCCATAGTAGCCATGGCATTGCTGCCAAGACCATCTTAGTGGACAAAGTCCCTTTCTGAATCGAGTTCACTCCTCATTCCAGTCCTGTATTACTAAAACGATTTAACTATCCATTCCATCCATGTATATCTCATGGGATATAAATCTTTACCCAATGAATTGTAGGGAGATATAGGTCCCGCCCATCTCATAATGAAACCATTCTTACTTGTGCCACTAAATAAACATACATCATTCATAATAACCCAACGAATAAAATGGGTTTCATAAACATCATCCCATCATCACATAATCCATATAAAAGAAGTGGATATCATTTCATAATAAGAAAAGTCAAACCATGTAAATCATAGATATATTACACTTGAAACATACACATATTAAATAATTTCATGTTAGATGGAAAATAGTTTTGATAAAACACTTGAAATGAATTCTTGAGGAAAATATCCTTTCTTCTTTAAAATCAATTTCTTTTCACAAAATGTCATGCAATTTTAAAAGAAAGAGATTTTGTTGAAAATAGTCATGAAATATTTTGGAGGAAGCTTCATGAAAATTAGGCTTTATAAAACCGTAAAAATCCGTTCGTGCTGTATAAGTTAAAAAATCATTCTTTTCGTACTTTTGCCGGAAAAGTCAAAAAGTACCTCGTAACGTAAAAAAAATATTCCTTACATACCATGTAGTAAAAGTCAAAAATGGTTAAAAAGGACTTTAAACATACATGAAAACACTTTTATAAAACATGGACATGGATGATAGAAATAACCCCAGTAAATACTTACGAATATGCAATCTTGGATAAAAAATGAGATTTGCAAAATTATCCCTTACCTTATGTCCGATATGCTTCGTACGTATCCGAATCTCCTGTATAATGATTTAAATAATGTTATAGACTTATTATAGAATCATATTAATCGTTATTATATCATATATGGGTCACTTATGACTTTATATTACCCGTTCTTTTGTAAATTCAGTGTTAAAGAGTGTTTTGGGTAAAATCGTTTCATTTGTCGTCTGTGTTTTGACATGTAATTATTCATATGATTACTTAGATCATTATCACTTAAATCTATAATGTAAAACATGATTTATATATAATATATATTCATAATATACATATATATAATAGATCGATAAATCGAAAGAAATACACTGTTCATGGAGACGGTAGGCCGTACGTACGTATGAACGTTGTTTTCGTTTCCTCATTGAATTGAATGCAATTAATTGTATGACATACATATATATATACATAAATACAGTATCATTATTATGTCATATATATCATGATTACTTATATACTTTATAATCATTTATGAATGGTTAATCATTGAGAATGAATCTCATCGTGTCGTGGAGACGGTATTCTGTACGTATGCACGAGCGATGATATCGTTCCCATGATCGTGGAATTTTATTGGAGTGTATGTATACTATTACAGAATAAATATCACTTTACAATAATCATATATAGTTATTATTTACACCATTATACCCATCCAAGTAAGGTGGTGGTGGAAAATAGATTACACCACGGCGTGGAGACGGTATTCCGTACGTACGCACGCGCGGTGATTTCGTATTCCGTAGGATGGATAGATAGTGAAATATGGTTGTTTCATACTTATAATAACATATCAGTATATGAGTGATAATGATGTTATTACTTAATAATGAAACAACCTAAGAAGAATAAGTGGAAGAAGAAATAAAGGTGAAATAATCGGTAACGGAAATTACATCTTCTTTGAAGTGCCTCTTTGAGACCTCCTCTTAGGGCACTAAAATTGTTCTTTGAAGAAGACCAGGACCTCTAGGATTTTTCTAGGGAAGTGGATAAGATAATTGTGCAGGTATTGGCTGAGCATGAAGGCTCAAAGTGGTGTGTGGAAGAGAGGGAGGAGGTTCCCTTTTATAAGGGAGGAGAGGGGCACCTTTGGAATTCTTTAAAATATTAATTTATAATAAATCTAACCCCATTTAAAAACCTCCAAAAAAGACTCATATTAGAATATTAGATGATATAGGGTTGTAATCTCATAAACCAATCAAATTTATACTTGTTTGAATCTTATTTTAATCCTTATCATTTTGATTTATACTTATTTAATCTATGTAAGTTTATTTGTGGTAATAAAATTCTAAATTTTAAAAATAACAAATAATTACTTATTTGATGTGAATTTTCCATAATTGTTTACTTTATAACATTATATACCATATAAATTTAAATTTATAATTTTTAAAAAATTTGTGATTTTTAATCAATTTTATAATATGTTATATTTATAAAATAACAATAGTGTCAATTTTGACACTAATCATTTATTTGAATTTAAATAAAATATATACAGAAGATATGTTGAAACTAAAAGCATTAATAGATTCATAAAAGGTCATATGTATCTATAAAATTAGTGGATCACATTAAATAGTTCATATAATATTTATTTTATTATTTTTAAAACCATTTATTTGGTTTATCTCTTAATAAAATAATTACTACAACATTTTTGTATAATTATTTAATATACTGATTTGTTGCATAACAATTAAAAATAAAATCCTATGATGAAGATAAATCTATTCCCTTTCCCAATAATACTTTTACTCGAATTTATCATCTTAAAATCACAATATTTAAATTGTTATATGTATTAAATTATGAAGGTGACAACATTGGAATTATTTAAAATAAAATTATATAAGTGTCATAATCACTTTTATAAGGCTCCAAACGGTTATATATTAGGTAATTGTATGTTTAAGGTGTATATATACACTACCAATAAGTTTTGGTTAGGTTTTTGGGCCTTTTAATCGGTATTATTATTTCAATAAAAACTATATTACTTATTTTCCACTTAATAAATAATTTCTGTATCATTAATGTATCACCATTAATGACAATTATTTAATACCTAAAAATTATAAATAAATTATCATGATGTAGATAATTTTATTAACTTTATGTAGACTATTCATTTTTGATGTTTTATGATGTTTATCACTAAATTAAAATTATTATACTTATAAGATTTAAGAGAGTGACATGTTGTCACTTTCTTTGGTTTTAATAATAATTAAACTATTTTCATGGTCAAAAGTCCATAAAATGAATCTAATCCGACCCTTAGGTTATATGGGTCTACTTTTAGCCATCCAATAGAATGTTGGCATGTGTTAGGGTAATTTTATAATATTATATTTACCCTTAATTACCCGATTTACCTTTAACTATGGTAAATAAAATTTACCGTAGTTACTATTCATAATTCCCAAAAATAAAAAGAAGCTTATTAACATGATTTGGACCCGTTGATTCGAAATATGGAATCCATTTTTCCAAATTCAATAAAAAAAAGTTGCAGAAATTAAATTAAAATTAATCCCGTTGTCGAAAGAAAACTTGCTTTTCTTTAAAACATTGTAAAAGATTGAATTGATTTAACCTACGAATTTAATGTAAAATCAATGCTAATGACATAAATTATATTAAATAGAAAAAATATATTCTATTTATACTTTAAAACCATTCAATATTATAATTTAACCATTTAAATTATTGCGATGAAAAAATTTGTTTTTAATTAAAATATAGCGGGTTTTTACTATTCATCAAAATATGAAAGTTACCAGAATAATATGAAAAATTTATCCAAAGTAAATTTTTATTTCTTTATTCCAAAGAAGAATTTTATTTTGTCAAATTGAACTTATAAACATGTGAAAAACTATATTTAATGTGGGTTCTCCATCAAAAGGTGGCAAAACTGCATTTTTTTGAAAAATACTTATTTTACCTGAAAAATTTATTTTGTTCTTATACCATGTTCTAGAAAATGTATAAGATGAATAATAATGTTATAAAATTTATAATTTAGTTAATACTATTCATAACGGCTAGTTCATAATAATATTATAATAATATATCGTTGTTTAGTAAAACCCGGTATTGCGTACAACACACGCTATCAAGGAAGGTCGCGATTGTGTGTAATGCAAGCCAAGTCAGGGTTGTGTGTTGTGAAAGAATCCTTCATTGTATCGTATAACATAATCCAACCATATTTCATTTATACATTGAATATATATATATATATATACTCAATGTTGCGTAGAATAACTATTATCAAAGTTGTGTGTAACACGATCCAAGAATAGTGTTGCGTATACTGCAAGAAAATACGGTGTTGCGTATAGCACAAGGTAATCTTGGTGTATCATACAACACAAGAAATTAATGAAATTAAAAGAATATTTTTCATAAAATCTTCATGGTGTTACAGATATGATGGGAAAAATTATATACTTCTGTAACTTTTAGTGAATATTCTTCTTGGGATGTACTATGAGATGGATTTCCCATTACTATATTTTTTGGGTTTCTTCTGGTTAAGCATATATATTTACATATGTATCGATACAATTAGATTTTATTTCTCTATTTTCATTAGATTTTATGAAACACATGGTATTCCATGTTATTTCAAAATTTATCTTATCATCATGGGATGTGTTTACTCTCCAGTTGTAGGTGGAAAAGGCTCAATGTGTAGTTCATATACTAACTATGTTGATCCCCTTGTGCTTGGACGAGGTAACTCGTTACCTTTCATAGATTGATCTTTATATTTTTTACTTCCTACTTTATTTGTATTCCTATTGTATATCTTATTCCCCCACCCCTTCATTTTCCATGGTTCCCTACTAGGTATGTATGTACTCAAACTTTCATGAGATTTTACCGAACATGTATTGACTTATGTTGATGATGGACATGTCATCAGTGACTATAAAGGATCATAGTGATTCATATTACTTTGGAAATCATATGGTGGTTGTATCATTGATATTAGAAGCTAGGATCTCTCAACATTTTACATTCTAGTTTTTCATGTTTTGAAACCCTGATGCGTGGGATTGTAATATCCCCATTAATATTTCAGTTTATATTAAAGTAATCATGCCCTATCTAGTAGTTTTACATGCATGGTTGATTCGATAATATTTTTAATCATTTACTATTATTCCTCTACTTTTCTACATTGTGATGGATGTATGTGTGTGTAAGAGTACATATGAAAAGTTATCCCCTTGTTAGTTATGCCTTAGGGGCTAGTTGTAACCCATTTCGTATGGTGAATGGCAGGTGGTAGTTGCATCTCATATTGGGTGGGGTCATGATATATTGGTTTTAATGTCTGTATTGATAATTGGGATGGCTTTTCAGGTACTCCCCTTAAGAGGATTTTATTTGGATTTATTTTAATAGTTTCAGAGTGTCTTTAGTGTGTCTCTTGGTCCAAGAAATCATGTGATGTTATGATAGACCTATGTATCCAATCACACAAAACATGACTAACTACTTGTCGGCTCAGAATACTGATTCATTTGTTACAGTGATCAATGGTAAAATAATCTTATACGATTGAGTCTTTGGTTTTAATTTTTTAGTCAACTCACTATTTTTTATGTATATATATATTCTCAAATGACCATGTTATATATTTACTAAAATTTTTATATGACTACATGATGATAGCTAACCATGATACAAGTTTTGGATCATGATGATAGTGTTGTGAGCAGTGAGGCCATAGATCTGAGTCTATCACGTGTTATTATTTCTCTAAGAGGGTAGGCTACAACACCAACACCTTTTCAGAAAAAATGATCCCAATTGATAGGGATGATGATTCATGTAGGCTTAGCATGCTCAATGAGTTTTAGTGCTAGGGGATGATGAAGTTCCTTGGAAACCATATCCATAAGACAGAAAGGATTGGAAAGATTTAGTGATACGTGTATTTTGGATCATCCATAAACTAATTGATAATTTTTTTGTGTTGGAATGTGTAATTTTCAAAATAGAATATAGGATGTGGTGGATTATTATTACTCATATTCATGATGATTCGACACCATCATGGCCATGATTTTGGCATCTGTCATGTGAGGAGTAATACACATATTATTTTCACACAGTTCGAATTATGAAACATCTTGATCTACAAAAGGGGGGTTCAGGATGGATGAGTATGTTGGATGGTTTATTGAACTAACCTAATAATCCCTTAACATGATCAAAAACGATAACTTATAAGCATAAATGATTGATTAGGAACTATTCCAAGAGATATGTGTCAGTGTGGTGGCCTTATGCATCCCATCCTATATCAGAGGTGATATACTGGGAACTAGTGACATGTATCTTTAAGTTAATTTGATTTTAGGTAGAAGTATTTGATAATGGGAATCACAAAAAACCTTCATCTATAGTTTCTAGTGGGCTCCATTCTGTGGGTTATTAGTTCATGGTATCCTTTCACAACTAGACTTAGCTGTGTGGTCGTGCGACATAGAAAAATTGTAGAGAACTGGTGAAGACATGATATGGTAAGTTAGATTATTTTTGAATGTGAGGTTACATAGCACATGACTTGTCTACCAAAATGGTTGGGGAGCATAGGCTAGAGGTGAATAGATTTCCATGGTCGAAGAAGCACCATTATCAGGTATATAAAAGGGGAGGGATGGGTGGTCCCCACATATTAAGAGCTAAAAGATGAGTAGGCGGAGCTATGGGTGGTGTAAGAATCTATGAGATCCTTCCCCACCACCCCACATGTCCCATATTAGGTACATGGAACTAGTGGTATGGTCCATTGATATAATTAGGATTTGGAGGTTCAAGACCATACCACACACATGATGATTAGGGGTATGATATGTTTTTATTTTTCTATTGCCTCATTATAATTTGACATAAGTACCAATCATTCCCTTACCTCTATACTCACAATGTGAGAGTTGGAGTTCCCAGTTGAGGTGATATCCCTGTATCTTCGTATTGAGTTTCATATAGAGAACTCTTCTTCTATATTATTCATCTACTACCAATGAATGTTATCTCATGGAGGAGATAGGTTCACATAGGATGTTTTAGTGGTCTCGATGGAACCCTATGAAATTTTCTTGGGTGTATATTGGTTATATCTGGTCTAATACTAGATTGAATATCACCGTATATGAGTCTTATAACTTTATGCTGATAGAATGAGATTCACCATTTTGAGGTATAGAGACATCAATGTAGGGAAAGTGGGTTATATGAGTGGGAGGTTTCATCCCATCACCCATTAGATGGTGACTGAAGTCATTGGTGACGAAGGCTATTTAAGCATCAACATTCCTTATATTATGGAGGATTAAATGGTTGTACTCTATGAGAATGTTTCGGGACTACCTATGATGTTAGAGATGGTGGTTTTGGTCAACGTTCTTCCCCTGACAACCCCAATAACTTATATTGAACATGTGATGGACCCTATTAAGATCATGGAGGAGCAGATTTAGTTGGATGACATTCAGAATATCGGGTTCATCAGAACCAGTGTGTCTCCATAGGAACCTCCTTTTTCTTGAAAAGGTTACTAGTTTCATGAATACTTTCATGGATTATTTTCACCTAAACTAGCCAATGGTAAGAAACAATTAACACTTACTGAGGACTGACACTCTCTTGAACTATTATGAGTTGTGAGATGGTTCTCAAAGATTGATCTCTGGTTCATTTACCAAAATATGAAGGTTGACGAGGATGATATTACAAACATGGTATTATTATGTCAATAGATACACAATGTGTTCCTTGTGATGCCTTTTAGTATGATAAATTTTATCACCATGTTTATGTATTTGTTGAACCTGGTCTTCCAATCATACATGGAACCGTTTTTGTTATTTATCATTAATGGCATACTAACCAACTCTTCATTAGATGATGAGAATATAGAGACCTTGTTGATGATTCTATATTTTCTTCAAGGTCACTGGATTTATGGAAATCTTTTGAAGTTATAGTTCTATATTCATGATGTTAACATTCTGGGAAATGTAATTTATGAGCATGGTTTAGCCATGGACCCAGTGATGGTGGATACTATTCTTTATTGTGATCCACCAAATAGCTATTCATATTTGTAGATGTTTCTTATATTGGTGGTGTACTATTGGAGGTTTATGAAAAATTTATCTAAAAAACGGCAACACATTTGGGCACTATAACATAAAAAGGGAAATCATTTACTTATACTCAGTATTTTCATATGGACTTTGATGTGTTTGGTGTAAGACAGATGGGTGATACTTTTTTGATACCACTATTGGAGGGTGTGGAGTACATTGAATAAAAAATGCATGGGGATACAGTCTTGGTTGTGTGTTGATTTATAATTTTGAATTTATCTCATAGTGGTAGAGGAAGTTGACACTCCATGAAAAGAACTATGTTACTCACAAAATATAATAGGAGAAAACAGTATTATACCTGAACATTTGGAGGAACTAACTTCCATGAGAGTTCATTGAGTAATAATATGACCATCAAAGACTCAGGTATTTCTTCACTCAGAGGGATGTGAACCTAAGATAGTTGAAATGATTGAAATATTTTTAGTATTATGACTTGAAGACAATTTATAATTTGAACAAGTGAAATGAAGTAGTATATTCTATTAGAAATATGTACCATGAATTCTTTGTGCATGAAACTTTAGAGTAGTGGGCCTCCCTACAACTAACCCATGTAGAGAAGGAGGGTACAACTTTTTTGAAGTCGATGTTGTTAAATCTCTTGCTTCTAAAACATGTGATAGATTACCACCTAGGATAAATTGACTATATGGTTTTAAGTGTCCAGATATCCATATTTTATTCAGACTATGGATATTTTGAAGGAGGAAATCATGTATTATTTTTTTAGTTTAGGATGGTTGTTCCAGCCACGATGCAAGAGGAGGTGATGCAATAATTCCACATTTCTCCCCTAGTTGTACTTTCTATAGAGGGGAAGATATACAAATACAATCATTTATATGTTAGGTAGTGTGACATGAAATGGAGATTAGCCGAGATTTTCTCTCGGTGCCTTGCATGTTAGTAGGTTAAGGCTATGAACCATGTTTAGGAAGGATTGTTGTAGCCCCGTGATATTCGAAAGTGGAAGTGGTATGGAATATCCATGGACTTTTTACAAGAATTATGTGGATAATGATGGTTCATAATTCATGATGGCTGATAGTTAACTAACTCGCAATGTTAGTATGCATCCGGGTTATTAGGGAGTAGAGTTTTGTAGAGCTTTTGGAAAAAATTTACATATGTGTGATTGTTCATCATTATGGGGTTCCAATAAAAATTTTCATCAATTATGACATGATGTTTATATCATTATTGTGGATAGGCATGGAGGAATTCATGACCAATATGTGGATGACTACAACCATTCTACCTTATATGGATGGGAATTTCGAGCGCACTATCCATGTGTTGGTGGATATGTTGAGGACTTTCATGTTGGACCTCAGTTTGATCTAGGAGGATCACTTAACATTTTTAGAGTTGTTTTGAAAAAAAAAGATACCACTCTAATATTGTAATTACACATTTTGAGGCCAGATATGGGAGATCCTGAAGGTCACCATTTTGTTGAAAATTTGTTGGCGATATATCTCTTGTGGGTCCACAGTTATTGAAGGAAATGATTGAGAAGGTCTAGGTCATCCATGAACGGATGGGGAAGGATTCAAGAAGGCATAAAAAAATACACAAATCTCTATCATAGACCATGGTACTTTGAGTAGGGGTACCTTGTTTCCCCAATAGTCTCCCCATTGTGAGGATTTCATAGTTTCAACCATGGATGAAAGCTACCACCGAGGTTCATTGTGACATTCGTGTAGAGGGTGGGT
This sequence comes from Viscum album, assembly GCA_963277665.1. Classification (NCBI taxonomy): domain Eukaryota; kingdom Viridiplantae; phylum Streptophyta; class Magnoliopsida; order Santalales; family Viscaceae; genus Viscum; species Viscum album. The sequence goes on along the minus strand of OY728156.1, from coordinate 386,683,410 downwards.
GATGTTTCTTACAATCTCACCCTACCCCCACAGCTAGATCAAGGAAAAAATGTCTTCCATGTGTTACAATAGAGTAAATATATGAAGTATCACATGAACATTATTGACTGTGGTGAGATGGATATATTTGTTGAAGAATCATTTTTAGAGAACCTTGTGGATAATTATGATCATCATTAAAGGACCCTATACGGATAGAACATACCCTTAGATCATGCATTATTGAATCATGGGAATGTGAATGAGATAACCTGGGAGATGGAGATCCACATGTGGGTTAAGCATCCAATGTTTTTTTGTTAAGTTTTTATTTCTGGGGATGAAAGTATTGAAGGACTGAATGATGTAGATATCCTTATTTTTTCATGATATACTTCGAAACATTTCTACATATATTCCCATAACTATGCATGAATATAGAATATGATTCCTTGGATGGTGTCCCAAAAATTAATTTTATATAAATATTAAGTATATATTATATTCAACATGTGAATGTTTTGAAATACAATGGGAAAACATTTAATTGGAAGCTTGGATAAGAAATATGATACAATTTTTTAGTACAAAACACATTTTTTACACTAGTAATGACCTAAAATATGTCATTGTGGGGATTTTAGATATATCTCACATTGGTATTACATTTAGTGGAAATGTTAAAATAATAAATTATATAATTTTTTTATTTTGATTTAAATGAAATTTCTATAAAAATTTCAAACTGGATAACCAACCAAATTTAGTAGCCAAACACCTAAGAGGATTTTAGAGCATATTCCCTACATTTTATAAGTTAATCACCAATAATGATGATGAAATTAATTAATGGAGCATATCTAAGTGCATTGGTCACAACAAATTCCTTCAATCATTGGTGAGAATGTTTTTGGTGTTAGATGATCCAATATCTTGGAAGAACTCATCAATTTTTTGTTTACACCATACTTTATAAAATTGATTGAAAAAGTCAATCCATTTCTTTGATCTGCACCAATTTTAGTATGATCATGAGCCCATATACTAATTAATTTGATTATCAAATATTTTCTAAACCAAATAACCCTATTCTTGATCAATGTACAAGACTTCCAACCGAGTGATGATTAAACATATGTTCTCATGGTCTTCTCCATAAATCGCCTTACATTATTGACCAATAGCACCTTAATGTCCTAGTTTGACATTTCTAGGTGGTACCAATACAAATCGGACCACCTTAATCAATCCAGATCAAATTGAGAGGGATGGATTGATAAAACAATGAAAATCGAGGATTTTTTTAGGATGTGGGTGATTTTTTTTCAATTTGTAGCTGAATCATCAATGACAGAATATTTGAGGGAATACAAAATGTGATAAGTATCTAGAAGGACCGTCGAAATCTAATTTCTGGAGAAATATGGCCAAAAACTATGAACCAAAACCAGATCCACTATTTTCAGTTTAATATAGGGCTAGAATTGAAGTAGATATTTTGGAATTGAGGAATAGACCATGGATTTTTTAAAACTACGAAAATATAAACTATAAGATGTGTGTCATGATGAAGACCTATTGTGTAACACTTTTTTTATGGTGGATAGTGTTTGTATATTTCATATGGATGACACACTGTGTAGGATCCCTACACGTCATGTACCCCATTTTTCCTCTAGATGAGTCAAGTGACTAAGAAAATAGATAGGTACATTCCATATACCCAAGAACATGTGCACCACCAGAGTATACAGATTCCAACCCATGTGAATAGGCATGTATGAAATAATTTACATAGACATGGGTTAAATTACACACACATGAAATGGATATAGAGACACAACAAATAACATGGGTGGGAACCTGTGTGGCATAGGAAAACCATTTACATTCGCCCCCACCCCCACACCATGAACTTGTACACACTTATGGAGCCCTTTATCTATAGGGAAACATCTAGGTGATGGAGTGGGAACACATTCCAAGTAGTTTCCCTCACACACCTTATACCCATTGGTTTATTTAAATAAATTTTCAAGCTTCTATATATCCTTTGAATGGAGTCAGATTTTCTCCCACGAGTATCCTATGCTAAGTGATTTTCCACATAGAAATTGATGCTACCATTATTTATGAATTTTTTTATATGACATGGAATGTTAAGGGGGAGACACCTGGTTAGGATATTCTCGATGATAGAAGTGATCACATATTATCACTAGAGGCATCCTATGTGGAATCTTATAGTTGGGATTGGCATGGTTCCTCAATGAAATTTAGAGTGGATACTTCGAGTTGGGATGGGTATGGTTTCTCTAATGCTAATGTGGAACCCTAATTTTGACATAGGGATTATATCTTCTACATACCTTCTATGTGGAACCCTAAATCTGGTCTAGTCATGAGTCTTCAATGTCCACTAGAGTGGAACCATCCTATTGGAATTGGGAATGGTTTGTCTACATACCTTCTGAGTGGTACCCTCCACATGTGGTGGTCATAAGCTTTAATTAATACTATAGTGTAAAAATAATGGTGATATAATGAATGGTTTATCTATAGGTATCTTTAGTTAAACCCTCCATCAGGGCGGGGTATGGGTCCTCAATAACTCCTAGAGTTGAACCCTTCTATTTGAACTGGGCATGTTCAATCAGTAGACCTTCCACGTGTAACCCTCTTGCATGGCTGAGTGTGGGTCATTGATGAATCATATATTATAACCCTCTATTTGGCATAGCACATGGGTCCTCTACTAACCTACTATGTGGTACCCTCTATTAGGGTTGGTGTCCAGAAAACCTACTTTTTTGTACATTCATTACAAGAATGTACACTTATTATATATTGTTCATTGTTCTTCATGAATATAATATAATAATGTCAGGGAATATTTGTTGCATTAATGAGGTCATGGAGTATCCCCGTTATGACATAAACCTTGAAATGCTATAACATTATTCTTAAATAATGTTCCATGGTTAGATGACATACTATGATAGGACAGATATCATACAGACCATCAAGTACGAGTACTCATAAGAAGATGAGACTCTCTATCATCGAGTTTGTACTTGGTAATCTCCAAGATAGGAGATTGTGAGAACAGACCTGCCAGTAGTAATTCTACATGTCATGGTTTCATCATACATTACTATCTACGAGCATGTGTAATGGTCCTTAGACTAGAAGATTATCATTAACTCTTGTCATGACTTGCACACTTATATTTGCAGACGAAAACCACCATGATGACAATTGCCATGAAGTAGGGTATGTTGGGTGCGTCACGAATGACATATTGTTAATGGATAATTCGAGGAAACAGTTTTCCCTTCCATTTATGGAAATTGATATCTAGTCACTTTGATTGAAATATAACTATCCCATAAATTTCCATGTCCATGGTGAAACAATGAGTTTATTTCAGGTAGTCAATGTGCGACAGATCAAGCATACATGTTTATGACACTTAAATGAAACCTACTTGATGAGATATTGAGACAAAGGGATTAAATTACATGGTATGTGTCTGTATGAGGTTAAGCATCAATGCGTTGTCAACTTCTTTCTATTGGGTTCCTTGACCCATTGCTAGATTGTAATCTTGGAATTTTGGCAAACCTCCCTAATGCCAATGAGAAAAGGGCCTAGAGGGTCACAAACTAAATTTATTAATTTATCTCAAGTATAATAAAGATTATTCCCATATGTGGTTTAATAATTATTCAAGGAAGCCTAAATAATTTTTATGTTGTAAGAAGAATAAAATGAAAACAAGTCCATAAATTTTATTAATGATTACACGCCGTGTAGATTTTATTTTGAAAACAAGTACATGATGTGTATTATTGAATGTACATGACATGTAGTTTTTATTTGGTAAAGGAAATGAATAAATGAAAACAAGATATACATTCCATGTACATTGAATGTACACACCCTGTATTTTTCCCGGAAAAAACAAGTACTCACCATGTATTTTTTATTACACACCATGTAGTATTTCCATTCGGGATATTGAGGAAATAATATCAATTTATTAAATTATATTTATTATAATCAGTGTGGGAGCGTGTCAAGGAATTAATGTCTCAACATGGGGTTTTTCAAAAGAGTTAATAAAATAAATAAAACGCGTAACTTTTTTATTTATTGTCATAACTTCACAACCTCATGCCTGATTATAAATATCCTTAGAACCCCAAATTCCTTCCCAAGAGAATCATTTTTCACAATAATTCCAGAGAATTATCTCAAGATCAAAAGAACTCCTTCCTCCAAGAACACTCTCAAGTCCAAGAGAGATCCGCCTCCATCAGATCAAGGTGATCTTAGGCAGACAACGCAAGCAAAGGCTTCACTAAGCTAGCACCTAGAGATTCCTTTGGCGATGTCCAGAGATATGTGGTGCATGTAAGGATCAGCGCTAGAGGAATTCTACACATGGCTTCTATGAGGCAATGATGAATCACATCAGAGCGTGATCAATAATATCAACGATTAAAGAACAGACAAAAAGGTATTTCAGGTTAATTAATTAAATTAATTATAATCAACCTATGACAACCCTCATTGTGGTTCTAGGACATTCCTTATTATTTTTCTATTTTTGTGATTCAATCTGCGGAGACTAGAATTTATCATCTTATTGATCCTGGATTGATCATTGCTAATGATAAAAATCAAAGTGGGAACATCCACCCACGAGCTTGCTCTATGCTCGAATCCTTCAATTGGAATCAAATGGAGGTTACACCATTGATTATAGTTATTTAATTTTCATTGATAATTTACCCATTTATATTTGATTCAATTAAAGATAAATCATTCTATAAAAATGAATGGATGAGATCTGTTCTTCCTCCTTTGTTTCTCAATTAAAATCACAGAAACAAAATTTTAATTTTATTTTCGATTAAATTTAAAATGAGGAACTCATCCGGAGGAGTCGCTATTTCTGTCCATACAAAACAAGAATACATGACATGTAGTGAAAACTACACGCAGTGTACTTAGGTTCAATGAACTGGTACTGGTCTTCCAAACCACGCCGTGTGAATTTAGTATGACTAAGTATTTATTACACCGTGTTGACCAAAAATGAATGGTGTGTGGAACTGGAATACACGGCGTGTATGTTAAATAAACACCCTGTGTAGTTTGATCCGGCCTAAGTGAATCCATGTAGAAGGAGAAGCCGTGTTATGTGTACGTGGGACTTCCATGCCGGTAACTACGTAACAAGGAAGTACACACAATGTTAGATTCATCTACACACCGTGTACTCTAAAATTTCCAAAGTACATAAAACACACCTAAGCCCCTGGCGTGTACTTTGGATAAAGGGTGAAAAATACACATCATGTAGGATATATTACACGCTATGTACTTTGCAGAAATGGAATTTCACCAGGTTTCCTCCAATGTACAAAGACCCATACAAGGAATATATGTGTGAACAATCTAAATAAAACTCTGAAAGGAATTTAAGATAACAAATTGTTTAATTATAATATCATAATTAATTAATATCAATCACGAATTATCTTAAATAATAGAAGGATTAAAATAATTTAAATTCTAAATATGTGTAAATGCTGTTGCGTGCAATTGATTATCATGATCAAGACGAAATACCATTTCTATGTGTGTATGGTTTCATTTAAATTTATTTAATTTAAATTTGTTGGCATGTGAGCCATCTTCCAACAAAATTTTGGGCCTGCGTGTCCATGGTTTCTTTAATATAAATCCCATGTAATGGAGGACCTCCCAATCCAGAGGAGACGGTTCAAAACCCGAAGATGCGGTGAAACCAACCAATGAAGATACAAAGGTGCACAGGTGGGAGCTACAAAACATGAACCATCAGTTCAAGGTGTTTTCCCCTAGGTTAGGGTTAGATTATCAAACTGGTAGATAAGCTAACCAATAGAAGCTCATGATCATGGGATCTTATTTTATTTCTGTTTGATCGCATAGTGTATTTATTATGTATGTGTTGTCGCTATCACATAATTAATGAAATAAACAAGCATGAAAACATGGAATAAAATAAAAACCCGACTATGCGTAAACATTATTAGAACAAGGTTAATCACTTAAGAAAGCATCACTTAATATTATCAAGAATTTGATAATGAAATACTACACATAAAGAATAAAATCCCTCAAATACCATATTATGTCAGACCAAGACTTCCATTACTTTATTTAGGGAAAGACTCAATAAAAATATGTGTTTGACCAAACCTTGTTGGGACAGTTAATTTTATAATGGAAGCTCTTATAAATGTTTTTGGTTGACTTAAACATTTTACATCAAGAGGAGTAGCCCTTGATAGACTTGTTATAAAATAGAGTCAAGTGTTAAGGAAATCCAAGCCAGGATTTTAGGATTGGGGATTCCAGTCAATAGATCAAGTAACTGTAAGCTCATAGTTGGAAAAGACTTGCTCATAGTTGGAAAAGACTTGCCAACCTAAATACCTTCAAATAGCTTGACCAACCTTTGTTGGGGTTATGTGAAGGGGAATATGGTCATTTCCACTATAATGCCAAATCAACTGAACATTCTGAGTTCAATGGTGAGGGACATTGGGACTTGATAAAATAGTGGGAGACTTAATAAAATTTATTATTTCTCATAAAATGTAATCAAGAATGTACTGATAAATACACTCTTTAATTTGTAGAATCAAAATGAACAACTCGTCAAACACATTTTCTCTACGATCAATTCTATATAAAGATAATATCCTCATTGGTAGTAACTTTCAGGAATGGTTTAGGTACCTATAGGATATCCTATTCCATGAACAAAATCTTTCATGCTGGATTCCTCACTTCCGGATTTTCCCTCCCAAGGGGTAAGTGATGAATATTTCCTAGTCTACAATCAAAATTTGAATGATGCACCTGACGTTCAATATTTGACGCTTTCATCAATTTCTAGTGAGATCAAGAAGTCTCATGAAGACATGGATGCCTATAGAATTCTCTAGCACCTCCATGGTCTATACCAGGAGAGTTTAAGACCGGAAATGTTTGAGATCTCCAAGGCTCTATTGCAGAGCATGCTTGGAGAGGGTGCCCCATCTGGCCCTCATGTAGTAAAGCTCATTGGATACATTGGGTACTTAGAGGTTCTAGGGTTTAAACTCCCCAAAGAACTGGGTATCAATCCCATTCAAGTATCACTCCTCCAGATCTTCTCTAACATTGTTGTAAATTTGAACATGAACAACATTGAGAAGTCCCTATCTGATCTCCATATCCTCATTCTCCAAGTGGAAAATGATATGAACTGTCAAAATCCTTCGTCCTTATGGTGAATAAAAGGAAAGGGAAGGAAAAGTGCTTTAAGCCCAATGCTTTTTCAAGGCCTTCCAAGAAAAGGATGTTCAAAGGGGTGGCAAGAGAATAGGAGGCTGTTTGATTCTCATGTGGCAAGAAGGGCCACTATATAAAAAACTGCACCCAACCATAGAAGCAAGGGGAAGCTTCAGGTGTGTTTGTTATCGAATGAAATCAAAATGTTTCTACAAATTGGGTATTAAATACAGCTTGTGGTGCTCACATATGTATCCAAACATAGGAACCAAGTAGATTCAAGTAGATTGATCAAGGGGAGGTAGATCTACGAGCAACCAATGAAGCCAAACTTGTAGTTGTAGCTATCGCAGACTACCACCTCACATTGCCAAATGGAATGATCTTGGTGTTAAAGGGTTGTTATTATGTGCCTTCTGTTACTAAAAAAATTATTTCAGTATCCATATTGGATACTCATAGATTCAAATTCATTTTTTAAAAATAATGTTTATACTTTTGTAAAGATAGCATTTGTTTAGGTTGGGCACATTTATATAACGGCCTTTATGTGTTAGACTACAGAAACGAAGTAATGGAAATCAAAGACGATGTTAATTCACCTGACTCATACCAAACCCAACATTGGAATCACCAGCTAGGTCATGTCAATGAGGTACATTTGATAAAATTACATCAAAATGGGCATTTATATTCTTTTGAACTAAAACCACATGGTGTATGTCATGTGTGTCTACAAGGAAAAAAGACCAAATCTCTATTTAGTGAGAATGGTGAAAGAGATAAAGAGATTCTACGATTAGTTGACACAGATGTGTGTGAAACATTCTCAGTTGAAGAAAGGGGTGAGTTCTGGTACATCATAACTTTTACTGATGATTTTGGTAGATATGGATATATTTAGTTAATGATGTATAAGTCAGATTCTTTTGATCGGTTCAAAGAACACAAGAATAAAGTTGTGAACTAGCTTGGTAAGAAGATTAAGAAACACCGATTAGATAGAGGAGCATAATATCTAAATCAAGACTTCATTGATTTCTAACGAGAGTTTGGGATTCTATCTCAACTCACTCCTCCTTACACACCTCATTGGAATAACGTAAGTGAAAGGAGGAACCACACCCTGTTGGAAATGGTATGATCAATTATGAGTCATGCGTGAATTCTATTATCCTTTTAAGGATATTAATTAAAAACAACAACAAACATAATAAACAAGTACCAAATAAATCGATTAATGGTATTCCATACGAATTATGGAGTGTATGCAAATCCATATTATCTAATTTACATGTGTGGGGTAGCAAAGCATGTGTTAAGGCCTCTTCCGGTAACAAGATTGCACACTGAGGTACAAAGTGTATATTTATAGGATATCCCAAAGAAACAAGGGGATATAACATATAAAACCCCTAAGATAAAAAGGTAACAGTGGAAAGACATGCCATATTCCTTGAGCGGGATCACATCCTTAAAAAAGATACTGGGAGAGAGATAGACTTCGATGAAGTCGAGGATCACGATACACAAGAGTTTATACAAGATTAGATTACACAAAGCCCTGTGAAAGAACAATATGTTCTAGAGACTCAAGAACTACGTATGAGCATGAGATAGGTGACAGAACCAGAACGATATGGTTTTCTTGTCACCAAGGATGGTGACTCGTTATTGGTTGAAAATGATGATCCTCTTACCTACAAGGAAGCAGTTGAAGGCACATATGCTGCCAATTGGAAATAATCAATGAATTCCACGTACCAAAACCAAGTCTGAATTTTTGTAGATCCTCTAGTTGATGTAAAGTCTATTAGTATTAATTGTGTATTCAAGAAGAAACTGGACATGATGGGAAAATTAAACACCTATAAGGCATGAATGATTGCAAAAGTTTTTAAAAAACATCAAGGAATTGACTATGATGAAATCTTTTCAACGGTTGCGATGCTGAAATCCATCAGAATTCTATTAAACATTGCCACTTACCATGACTATGAGATTTGGAATATTGATGTCAAAATAGAATTCCTTAATGGGATCCTCTAGGAAGATGTCTACATGACACAACCTAAAGGGTTTGTGACTCCAAAGGAAGCCAACAACGTATTCAAGTTGCAGAAATCCATTTATGGATTAAAGCAAGCATCAAGGTCATGGAACATTCATTTTGAATAAGCCGTAATATAATTGGGATTTATTAAGAATGAATGTGAGCCTTGTTTCAACAAAAGGTTTTGTGGAAGTGCAGTTGTTTTTTCCAATAGTATATATTGATGACATATTACTAATTGGAAACAAAGTACCTATCTTACAGTCAGTTAAGGCATGGATGGATAAATGATTCTCTATGAAATACTTGGGTGAGGTAGTATATATTATTGGGATCAAGATCCATCGTGATAGATTCAAGAGAATGTTGGGCCTTAGTCAAAGTACATAAATTGACAGGATACTGAAGAGATTCAGTACGGAACAGTCCAAGAGGGGATTGTTTCCAGTGTCACATGGCATTCATCCTTCCAAGAAAATGTGTCCTCAGAGAAATGAGGAAAGAAAGAAATTGGAAAGGATCCCTTATGCATCTGTGATTGGATCAGTCATGTATGACATGCTATGTACATGGTTAGATGTTTCTTACGCATTATGTGTGGTAGGAAGATATCAAGATGATCCAAGATACCACCATTGGATGGCAGTCAAGACTATCCTTAAGTATCTAAGGTGTAGTTAGGATATGTTTCTAGTTTATGGAGGAGATGAGAAACTAGTCATCAGAGGAAATGTAGATGTGAGTTTCCTGACTGATCAAGATGACTTGAAGTTTCAAACAGGATACATCTTTAGTTTGAATGGAGGTGCAATGATATGGAAGAGATCAAAGAAAGGTGTGGTTGTAGATTCTACAGTAGAGTACGAGTATATAGAAGCTTCTTAGGTAGATAAAGAAGTTGTATGAATACGAAGCTTCATCCAAGAGCTGGATCTAGTATATAGCAGTAGAGATCCTATCACACTCTATTGTAATAATACTGCAGTGGTGGCACTTGGAAAAGAGACAAGGCCACATCAGCAGAAAAAGAACATACTTCATAAGTATCATCTCTTCATAAATTTTTCTCATAGAGGTGAAGTTGTAGTGAGAAGTATTTCCATGGAAGACAATGTGGCAGGTCCCTTGAATAAAGCCTTGAGTTAGCAAAAACATGATCATCATGTGAGATCTAACAGACTAAAAGTCGTATGCCGCTGGCTCTAGTCCAAGTGGGAGTTTGTTATGGTTGGTGTCCTGAGAACCAATTGATCTTTAGTTTCATTACATTTATGTAAACTTATTATATATTGTTCATTGTTCTATATGACTATAATATAATAATGTCCTGGAATATTTATTACATTAATGGGGTCATGGAATATCCCTACTATGATGAGAACCTTGAAATTCTATAAAAATATTCTTAAATAAAGAACTATAGTTTGATGACATACTATGATAGGACACATAGTATAAAGACCGTCACGTGCAAGTACTCATAAGAAGATGAGACTTTCTTCCATAGAGTTCATACATGGTAATCTATAAGATAATAGATGATGAGAATAGAACCTCCTATAGTAATTTTTAATGTCTTGGTTTCATTGAAAATTTCTATCTATGAGCATGTGTAATGGCCCTTTGACAAGAAGATTATCATTAACTCATGTTATTACTCACGCACATTGATTTTCTGAAGAAAACTGTCACAAAGACAGTTGGTGGGAAGTAGAGTATGTTGGGTGCGTCACGAATGACATGTTGTTAATGGATAAGTCAAGGAAGTCTTTTTCCCTTCCATTTATAGAAGCTGATATATTGGCCCTTTTATTGAAATAGAAATGTCACATAAAATTTCATGGCCATGGTGAAACGATGAGTTGATTTCAGGTATTCAAATAATGACGGATCAATCATATAGGTTTATGAAACTTCCAGGAAACCTTCTTGATGGGATATTTAGACAAAGGTATTAAATTACATTTTAAGCATTTGTATGAGGTGACACATCAATGTAGCGTCAACTTCTTTCTCTTGGGTGCCTTGACCTGTTGCTAGACTGTAATCTTAGGCTTTAGGCAAGCCCGCCTAATGCCAATGAGAAAGAGGCCTAGAGGGTCACACACTATTTGTATTCAAGTATCTCAATTAGAATAAATAATATACATGTACATGTTTTAATAATTATTCAAGGAAGACTAAATTGTTTTACCGTTGGTGGAAGAATAAAATGAAAATAAGTACACGTTGGGAATTAATGATTACTTGCCGTGTAGTTTTAATTTTGAAAACAAGTACACACCATGTATTATTGTGTGTAAACGCCATGTAGTTTTCATTTTGGAAGGGAAATGAATAAATTACAACATGATATACACGTTGTGTACATTGAATTTACACTCTGTGTAGTTTTAAATGAAAAAATGTACACGTCATGTATTGATGAATACACATCGTGTAGTTTTTCCAGTTGGGATTTTGAGGAAATAATGTCATTTTATTAAATGATATTTATTATAATCAGTGTGGCTGCATGTCAAGGAATTAATTACTCGACCTGGGGGTTTTCAAAAGATTTAATGAAATTAATAAAATGCGTAACACATTAATTTATTTTCATAACTTCACAACCTCAAATCCGATTATAAATATACTCATAACACCAAATCCTTTCCTAATATAATCATTGTGCACAACAATTTTGGAGAATTATCTCAAGATCAGAAGAACTCTGTCCTCCAAGAACACTCTCAAGACCAAGAGAGATCCACCTCCATCGAATCAAGGCGGTCTAATGCGGACAACTCATGTAAAGGCTTCTCCACGCTAGCACCCGAAGATTCCTTTGGCGACATCCAAAGATAAGTTGTGCATGTGTGGATCCCCGCTAAAGGAAGTCTACACTTTGCATCTACGACAGTGTGTGATCAACTCGTTGGCTTCACCTGGAGGGTTTCATCTAGGAAGACATGTGATAATTTTCGAATCATTCAAGGAAATTTTGAACTATTGGAGAGTCTTATTATTAAAATGACATGTGATATTGAGATCTCATCACTATCTTATTTTATTTTTTTAACTGAACATATATATATATATATGTATCAATACCTTTACATTTGGATACTCATTTTTCATGAGATGAAAAGATGTGAATGGTATGCCACACACTCTATCTGTTTACCTTCTCTTGGTTACCTAATTTTTCTATCCTTGTATGGGTGGTAACATCTTGATGTGTAGTTAATCTAGTCCTTGTTTCGATCCCAAGGTGCTTGGATGAGTTTACTATTTCTCTATTTTAGGTTTAGATTCATCCAATTTACTACCTAATACAATTTTATTTGTATTATATCTATTACTTATCCACCTTCATATTTCATGGAATTCTAATGGGTATGTATATTATCACGATTACATGGTATTTTCACACACTTTTTGTGTATTATAAATATAAAAAACAAGCTGATGGTGACTCTAAATGGTCTTAGGGATAACTGGTACGTTGGACCTCATATAGTTTTCATTACTCGTAGATCAAGAGCGTGGAATTCTCTATTTTTTTACTTTCCAGTCTTGATAGGTTCGGACATCATTATGGTTGGGTGTGTCTTTCAACCCATTACTTATCAATTTACACTTCCAAACACTTCTGTTTTCTACTGGTTTTACATACATGGTTGTTTCCCTGGACTTTTTCATCATTTACTATTATCCTTATATAGTTCAAAACTGAGATTGGTGTGTGTGTTTATAGGTACATAGGAAAAGGAATACCCGTGTTAGCTATTATTTCAACATAGATTTCAAATCATTGGCCTATGGAGGAGGGCTTTGGATAGTTGAGTCTTGACCCTCGTATTAGGCTGGGTCATAAAATTTCATCATAGCATAACTCATGGAAATAAAAAGGGTTTCAAAACTATATCTTAATCAATAAAAAATGGTACAATTAAATAATAAATATTGTAAAATTAGATCATATACATAGTAATTCTTATATAATATCAAAATATGGAATGATATATTTAAAATGATTTTGAAATGTCCCGTAGAACATTTCTTGAGGAAAATAACCTTTTTCACATATAAAATCGATTTATCTAAAAAACTATGGAACATTTTCAAAATTAATTAAATTGAAACTAACAATTTATAAATATAATGCATTACTTATAAAATATTTTGGTTACAATTGAGGTAAATTCCATTTATGATATATATATTAAATGAAATATATAATTAATATTTGTGGTCAAATCCAATCATTACTTGTTTGAAAAATAACATTAACATTATAATAAATAATTTTTTTAAAAAATTAATATACGATTAAAATGTGTTTAAATGTTCCTTGGATATTAGTAAAATAATTCTTTCAAATATTTTTATAAATAATGTCTATGAAATAAAATGTATTTTTGACCGAAATGAGAAAAAAGACAATTTTTATTATATAAGCTCTTTTAATCAATTTCTCACAGTAAAAGTAAAAAAAGAATGTAAGACTTAAATTTTAAGAACATAACAATAGGAGAAAAAAATCCATGTGATTCCTGAGAGATGGATCTTCATATTTCATCGTTAGATATATAAACATAAATAGTCCATATAAATGATGACATTATATAATTTGTCCCTTACAAGTTTTGTAACATTGAAGAATAGGCCTCGTGAAAGAATAAAAAAACTAAATATAGAATATCATGATAAAAAATTAATGACATTAAATTTTAATGGGGTTGTATACAAACATAATAAAAAAGATATGGGAATAATATAACCTATCTCCCAACGATGAAAAATTTATATAGAAATATTTTATCATATGTCTCTACTTTCATTAGAAAAACTAAATAATTTATATAATAAATATATTTTTTAATAAATATGTTACAAAAAAATAATTTATTATATCATACAAAATATTATTTTCTAGTTTCCTTTATTCCGGTTTATTATCAATTTCTTATAAAACACTCATTTTGGGTAATAAATGCTATTTTTTATATATGATCAGATTTTTTATTTTTCCATTTAAATTCAATATTCTTCTATAATATCTATAATATTATTGATGTTATAAATTTATCATATATATTCATATTATATGTTTTTAGGTTAATCCAAAATTGATGGAGATAGAAATTGAAATATATAATTCAAGGAGATGATATCACATGCATACGTGGTGACATTATTTTAATTTTAATAATTGATTTAAAAAATAAGGTAAATAATATATTACCAATATAGAAATTTTTTAATTATATGACACATGTTTTCATTATACATATCCATATTACCATCTATCTATACCGTAAGTAAAAAATGAATGATAATTACTCATGAGGTGGTACTCCACCATACACATGAGTGATGTTATCATATTTACAAGGAATATAATGTAAGAGGATATATGATATACTAAAATTAATTAAGTATATTAATATCTTAAATAAAATTTCTAGACATTAAAATCATCATTATTTCATTCGATGAGAGGTGGTGATGTTAAATTAATGTCACTAGTTTGGGAGGTGGTAATACGTCGTACACAAGGTGAACAATTTTGTTCCCAATGTGATGGAAGGGGATAAATATGTTGGTCATTTATTTATCATAATAACATATTATTATATATATGATGATAATTGTGTTATATTAAAATATTTAAACAATACTTGTCTATATTGATGAACAAAATAAAACAAAAACTCACGTTTATAAATTTTTTAACTTCCTCAGAGAACCACTTTTGATTTATATAGAAAAATTTAGTGTGAGTGAATCATAATAAATTTAAGGACTTCAAGATTTGGCTAGTGAATTGTGGTAGATATTTGGGTAGTTAATGTCCTAAAAAATGTGTATTGATATTCTAAGAGGGGTGGGAGAGACAGTGTTTCCATTTATTAGTGGGGGAGATGATTCATGTATAATGTTGCAATAAATAATGTGTACCCTATTTTCTCAAATAAAATGTGGATAAAAATGTTATATTTACAAAAAAGAAATTAGAAGTTATAAGGACATAATATGTACATCTAATGGTTATTTGACCTTTTTATTGCTAATTTACCCCATATAATTTTTGTTAGACCCTCTGAAGATCCATTTTAACCTTAACCATGGTAAATATTTTTTTACTATTTTTACTATTAATTCTGAAAACATTTAGCTTATGATTTTATATAATATGAATTATAATAAATCTAAAAATTTTACACTATTTTCATAATTTCTTTTATAAAAGTGTAATAATGTAATTTTAAATTATGATTACGGATTATATCAAAAAGAATTTACCAAAGAGAAAATTTTAGAAGATTAAAATGATTTTATATAAAAATTAATAATTATATTAATTAAAATTAACAATATATGATTAATAATTATAAAATTTATCTTATTATATTTTTTATACAATTTAATAAAAAACATTGTAAATTATTAAAATGATGCATAAATTTTAAATTAAAAAAAAATATTTTCTACTACTCATCAAAAATATTTACATTTTGAAAAAATATCCAACATTCACCCATAGATAATTTTGACATGATCATTAAAAAAATTATCACAAGTTTATAAATATATTTTATTATTTTTTAAAAAATTAATTTTATAATTATTTTACAAAAATCGATTGAATTCAATTTTTTTGAAAAAAACTTATTTTTAAATTGATATAAAAACATAAGTATAAATTATGTACTGGATTATCATTAATATTTTTTTATATAAAACCTTATTAAATAATTTTCAAATTTTTGTAATTAATATTTGGGCCACCAATTTTAACATCTAGGTAATAAAAAATATGTTTATATAATAATATTAGTAGATTTTACATTTTTGTTAAAACTCAGTGTTGTGTGTAACACGAGTTATTGATGAAATTAAATATCATTGAAAAAATTTATTGCACATAATCATGGATTGTAAGAACAAAATAAAACCATAAATCTATAAATTTCAAAGAACAAAATAATAATATTGAATCATGTATTTCCATAATATATGATGAACTAAATGACATGTTGATACTCAAAAAATTAATCAAAAATGGAATTTAAAAAAGACTCTACTAACCGTATTATTTATATGCATTCCTGGTCTAATATCTATTATAAAATCACATGCATAATGCATAGAATCATGCATAGGTATCTTTCCCTTGTCAATTCCAATATCATTGAATTTACCAAGGATAACAAAATGACTCTTTTATTGGGTGTGACTACAACTCTATAGTTCACCATGCCCAATGTATAAATTCCACCGTATGAAAACATATTAAATTATATAGCATGATAAATAAGATCATTAATTCAAAAACAATTTCGAAAAATCATAAAAACCTACAAAACTCAACCTCTATAGTAGATGATATGGTTGTCCAAACATGAATTTTCATGATACCATCTGTCAATATCGTTAAAATGAATTATTTTATGTAAAATGTATACAACATCTAAATCATAATATAATATAGTTAGAAATAGAATTTCTATCCAATAATTTAAACCAATATGGAATTCCATGACCAACCTATAATTTAATTTACTTATGAACACCATGTATACTATATAATTTCATCCAAGAAGGAATGGATTTCCCAATGTATAATTTTATACTCAAAGGAATTTCACATATAATATATATTTTTATCTAAGAAGGAATTCCTAGAAAAAAATAATTTCATCTAATAAGGAACACCATATCAATACAATAATATTGACAGGGTTGAAACACCATATCAAGTCCAATATAACATACACAATTATTAGCTATCCCATTATTCATAAAAAGAAACAAAGTGAATAAATCCATTTATAACTCTTAATCACAAAAATGTAAAACATGTTCTTATGAAAGTGTTTTCACTAAAGGAAAACATTTCTAAATAAAATTTCTAGTGAGTACTACATTAAGAATAAATATTTTGGAATAAGAAGTTATGTTTAATTGAAAAAATTTTACAAGGATTATTTTATACCTAGTTATTAAATCAAAAAACCATTATACGGTCACCTATATTCGTTTTGGAGAAGTAATAAATTCCCGCTAACATATGTAATAAAAACTATCCTCAATCCTATGTAATTAAATGATCTTTTATAACAAAAACTTTCTTAATGAATATTAATAATTTCTAAGGAAAATGGAAACACATTTGTATTCACATATCTTTTATAGCAAACATTGATTTACCCATTAATATTAGGAAAAAAATATGTTATATTATTTTTTGTGGTATAGAACTACCCACATGACCATGAATGAAAACATTTTATGGACAATGGCTATTTGAGAAATATTAGTAGAGGTTTATTGAGTTTTTATTCACTATCCATGATTGGGAGATGCTATGTCACATTTAGTAAGTATTCTAATGGAAAAACATTAGGAATTGGATCATTTGGATAATGAAATCTAGTATCATAAATAAATTTGTTCACCTTGAATACATATAGAAAAACCAAATAAGTATCTCTCTTCATTTTGAGGATTTAATTGAGTTGATGTTTCTAATAATGAATATTTAGTTTTTTATATATATTTATTTATATGTATATCAGGGTTAAAGATCCATGTATTCATAATTTATATACATTAGATATCAATTCCTTGTGTATAAAAAATTAAATTTTTTTAATATGAATATTAATGAATATTGGATTTTGAATATATGAGTTGGACATTAAAATTTTCAATATATGAAAAATCTATCTTAATGGCATCTAATTCATGAATTTCATGATCATAAATGTGACAAAAAACTATGTAATTTATTTAATATTAGAATGTAAATAATTCATCTTCTAAACCAATCAAAAAAATTTCATCATCTAAACTTATATATCTTATTCATGTGAATCTATTTTCACCCACTTGAATCACATGTTTTGATGGAAAATTATTTGTTTATGTATTGGTTGTTGTTTTTCTAGGATTTACATGGGATTAATTTTTATGGATAAAGAGTGCATCTTATTTTATATTAATTAGTTTCAATAATATTATATAATATGAAAAATATTTCAAAATTGAATATTTTAAAAGTGGTCAGGGATGAGAATTTGAGAATTATGATTTTAGTTTGTACTTTTCAAAACAAGGTATTAAAAAGAATTTTTCTTCCCCCATGACACATCAATAAAATGTTGTAATTCTAATAATGAATACGTAATTTTAATAAATTTATAGAACTATTTTCTGTTATTATATCTTTCCCACTAATTTCTAAGAGGAGTTTGTTAATAGTATATGCTATATCATTAATGGAGTAATAATAAGGCCTATCATGATGAAAAAATCCATTCAGTTTTGGAATAAAACAAACCAAATGCATGATATATCAATGTATTTAGATACAATATTTATATCTTGAACGACAAGGATAATATTTTTAATCATTTTCTCATGGCTGATGAATAACTATTTCCTTGAAAACCAGAAATTCATTAATATTATACTCTATATAAACATAATTATTAGGTGAAGGAGTTTGAACCCAACGAAATATGGGAAATATAGTATAATTTTATACGTGTTTGTCTCAAATAGAACCCAAAACTATTGATGGATCTTTATCAAATGAAATTTAGTTCATAACTATGCGAGATAAAATAATTTTTTTTCAGTAGAATTTTTTTTTGAATTTTTTTGGAAGAAAAATTTAGATTCATGTTATTGGAAGAAAATGGGTCTTTAGAAATAAGAAACATTGCCCAGGAAGAACCACTAGAAACATCGATACATTTGTTAAAAAAGGGTACAATCAAGAAGTAAGGATGCTCTATGATGTGAATTCTTCGATTGTAGATGGACTAGAAGAAATTAGAATCCTTCAATAATATGAATCATATTTGAGTTTTAAATTATATTATATGAATAATAAATGATATTTTTTGTATGGATTTTTAATAGAGGTTATTTATGTATAACAAACTCTTGGTCTTGAAGACCATCACTTACAAAATTGTATTTTTAAACATACAAAATCTATATATGGACTTAAACAAGCACCAAGTGAATATTATAAAGGATTAAGTTAATTAATTTTTTCAAATGGGATTTTATTAGTGAATAAAAACCCTATAATTTTTTTGAAAACATTATCCTCAAATATCCTTTTAGAAAAAAATATATGATTATGTTTTAATTTTCTAATAAAAAAATAAAAAATATTTTAAATATTTTTGGAAAAAAATTAATTTTCTTTTGAAATGTGTGTGATATGTGAGTTAAAATATTTTCTAGGATTTCATATTTGTCAAAATGGTATTGGAGATTTTTTAAACCAGTGATCAAAAAAAGATTATTTACCTAAAGAGTTTGCAATAGAATATTTTTTACTTACTCAAATGATATGAGATCGAGTATTAAATGTGATATGGATGAAACTGTAAAATCCATAGATGAAAAGTTTTAAAGATGATTAATTGGTTGTTTATTTTTTCTTATCAAAACTCTACTATAAATTATATTTTCAGTATTTATTTGTGAAAAATTCTACTGAAATCACAATGATTATATTTTAAATTCACACAACTGATTTTAAAGTATTTATAATAAACATTATATTTTTCTCTTTATTTTATAAAAACATATGAAATTAAATTTTCTTAATTTTCATATTATTATTTTTATATGTGTAGTATATATTAGAATAGAACCTCAAGAACCTATCATTTTATTTTAAAATCATTATTATGTTTGTCGGGTAATAAACTACACTATATCGTATCATCTACTACTAAAACTGAATATATTGCAGCATAATTTTACCCCAAATTATTTGAATAAAACTTACAATAAATGATTTTATATATATCTTTAGTTTCCTTCCAAACCTATGTGATAACACATGTTTTTTCAACATTTCTAAAAATTCAATAATCCATTCATGAAAAAGGGAACAATGATTATACATCATTTCTTAAGATTTTATGTACACAAAATCATATCTTATTAGATGTTTTTCATAGAAAATCAACCGGAAAAAATTTTACATAACATTTTTAAGATGTATAATATGATTTATCAAATATGAATTAGGATCACTTAATTTTTATGATTCTAATTTTAATTATGTATAAACATAGTTTTATAATTGATTAAATATATTTTTAATTATTATATCATTCTCATGGTTTTTTATCATCTATATAGTTACTGAATTTGTCATTTTTCAGTGTATGTGTCACCTTCCCATGAATACACATCAACACATGTTATGTATAAATCTCTACAATCCTGAAAATCCCTCCTACGGCCCTCCCCTCCTCATATCACCTCTCCAACCGCGACTCCACTTGAGTGTGATCCACCTTCAGCTCCTTCGACTTCGGCTCATCTGACTTCGGTTCCTCCAACTTATGCTCCACCGAAAATGCCTTATCCTTGACTGAAGATTTCTCCAAGATCTACCTCCAAAATATATGGTCATTGTTGCTACTTGACATTACATCTTCATCTCCTCCTCCTACGCCTTCTCCACAACCAGTAAATCTGTCTTCGTCTCTTTGACAACCAAGTCATGTTCTCCATCTAGGGTCACTACTGAAAAAATGGCCTATACCCATGGTTCAAAACTGTGGGTATAGCCCCCAAAACCTTGGGTATAGCTTATACCCATGTTTTGGGAACCGTGGGCTGGAACGATGTTGGTATAGGTCCCCAACCTATACCAACGGTTTTCCAAAACCTTGGCTATAGGTGTCCTGCCACCATGTCACCAAAACATATCCATTTTACACGGTGTCAATGGCTTTTACCCACGGTTTCAAAACCATTGGTATAGGTCCTAAAATAATGCAGGCGCCGAGTTTCGATCCCGCAACCTCTTTGCTTCAAACACTGCATCTAAACACTACCATAACATCATATATATGTATTTATATATATATATTTAGTTAAATATAGTTATAAAAACTTTGGGTATAGAGGGATGAACCATGGGTATAGGGTTCCCGCCAAAAAACAATTCCCGCGCATAAAAAAGTGACCTATACCGACGGTTTTTCAAAATCGTGGGTATAGGTATTTTATCCCAGACCTATCCCCACGGTTTTCCCCAAAACCGTGGGGATAGGTACCCCTATACCCACAATTTTGGAAAACTGTGGGTATAGGTCACTTTTGAGGACCTATACCCACAGTTTTGGAAAACCATGGGGATAGACCCACATATACCCACAGTTTTGGAATACCGTGGGTATAGGTCATGAAAATTCACATATACCCATAGTTTTCCAAAACCGTGGGAATATGGGTACCTATCCCCACAAGTTTGGGGAAAACCGTGGGGATAGGTCCATTTTCCAGTAGTGTGTTCACACACCCTCAAGAATGCAGTGAGTAAGGAAAGGTATAATCTACTAAAAAACATATATATCATTTTTTTGTGGAATATATTTAAGATAAACATCTTTAATTTCAGTTATGATAGCATTGGAATCTACAATACTGATCTATCTCTGCACAATCGATATTTAGTTTTCTCCTCGTGCCAGGTCATTATACATGATATCATATGTCTCTTGGGTGTAACACCCTAAGATTTTATGAGATATATCTTTTTAATTTATTTGATACTTTTTTATGATACAATAAGATTATATTTCACTATATGTAACACTATATTATCTTGCAATATATGAAACATTATTATTAGCCCGTGTTGCACACTATCTGAAGTTCCTTTGACAGACATCATTTTATAAAACACTGAATTTAGATTTTATTCAATGTATAAATTAACGATGTTTTGATTATATCATTCAAAACACAATATTAAGCATTAACTACATGCAACACTGACTTGGATTGTGTTTCATGCAAGATCGACCTTCCTCGACAACTTGCATTGTACGCAATTCCAGGTTTCACTAAATAACGTCATATTATAAAAATATTATTATTTGATGGGATATAAAACAGATATTATGAATATTATTAACAAAATTATAAATTTTATATAAATTTATCATTCATCTTACACTTTTTCTAGAACATGATATGAGAACAAAATCAATTTTTTGGATAAAATAAGTATTTTTTAAAAAATGTAGTTTTACCACCTTTTGATGCCACACCAAATTTAAATCTAGTTTTTGAAACTTTTATAAATTAAATTGGAAAAACAAAACATATATTTTGGAATCATGATAAAAAAATTTACTTTTTTTGAATTTATTTTATTTCTCTGATAAAATTCAATGTTTAATGAATAATAAAAAATACTGCCTTTTAATTCAAAACTGTCATTCATAAAAAAATTCCTATAGTTATATTACCTTTTTAATTAGTTTTAATGTTTAATTGGATTATATTTTTATAATTTAATCCAATTTTGGTCATTGGAAGTAATTTTCCATTTAAATCGGACATTAACTCATTTTAATCTTTTGATAGTTCTTCCTTTTTAAAAACCACACATTTTGTTTAGATAATAGAAATTAATTTTAAATTAATTAATGCAACTTCTATGTTTTTAATTTGGAAAAATTGATTCCATATTTGTAATAATAATTTTTAAATTTGGTAAATATGAACCCTTTATTTTTAGATATTAGGAATAGTAACATTAGTAATTATTTTATTTACTATGGTTAACAGGGTAAATATGGTAAATTAGGGTTAAAATTTAGTATTATAATAATATTTAACTACCTTAACACATGTACTAATCGTATTACATGAGATATTTCTGACAATGGGAATCCTTGGTCGATTTTGGGACCCCATGGATTAACATGGATGTGTAAATGACATTTTAAAATTATTAATTTAATGAAAAAAATTATAACTTAAACATATATCATTTAATAATCGATTTAAAATAGGGTTATATAAATGATCTATACATATATTTAGATTAATTTGAAATATAAAATTATTTACTACGTAAAATTATTTCATTTATAATTTTTATACATTAGATAAATATTTTTTTATGACCCATTTATGATGTAGTGATTACATTATTAATAAAGGATTAAAATAAATGAATTTATAAATATTAAAATAAATTCAATTTGAATATTTTGATTCCATGAACAAATTATTTGAATGAAATTGGTGTATTATTCATGAGTTACTTCCTTTGTTTCTATGTAATTTGGTTGTTATGATTTTTTTAAAAAGTCTTGTATGAATAGTTTACAAAATTGGCATAATCCATCAATTAAAACATAAAATAGTTTATTAAATGATATTAAATTCATGAAAATCTAATATTCATATAATTGGTTAATAAAAGTCCTTATACGTCAAAAATAACTCTTTTTGGGTCGTTTGACATGATATAGTAATTACATTAACCAACAATGTCTAAATAACATGATATAACTGTAAGATTAAAAAGGGTTAAATAAAGGTTAAAAGAAAAAGATAAGGATAAAAAATATTTAAAAATGTCTAAAATTTATTGGATGACATAAATTCTAAACAAAATAATATTATATTATAATTAAATAAGTATTTGACAATTTTAATCAAAATTTAATTTATAATAAATTAATATTTTGAGAATTTCCTAAAGTGCCCCTCTCCTCTATTATAAAAGGGAACCTCCTCCCTCTCCATATAAATAAATTTTTATCCATAAATATCCTCCAAAATCCTCTTAATTTTCAACTAAAATTCACTAGTTTCATTCTAGAGGTTCTGGTCTTCTGAAAAGACCAACTCTAGTGTCCTAAGAGGAAATTTAAAAGAGGCACGTCGAGGAAGAGGTGATCTCCTCTACCAATTCTTTAAAATTTATTTATTTTTCTAAATACTATTATTTAGTTTTTTAATTATAATGTAATAACATAAGTATCACCAATATACTTATATGTTATTATAAATATTAAAGAACCCTATTTAACCTTGTATCTATACAATGAAAAACAAAATCAACTTGCGTGCATACGTACTGATTACCATCATCACGTTGTGGAGTAATATATTTTTAAACACCACTATTATTGGATGGTTATAATTGTGGAAAATTAACAATATATTATTATTATAACATGATACTAATTTTTACATATTATATAAATTCCACTTCAATATCGTTCAACAATAATGGGAACGATATTATCGCTCGTGCGTAAATACGGCTTGTCGTCTCCATGATGTGATGAGAATCATTCTTCACGATAAACCATTGAAGAGTGATTATAATTTATAATAATAAAATATATGACATAATAATTCTATTTTATTTATGTTTCAATTTATTACCTCCATTCAAATCGTTAAGAAAACAAAAAGAACATTCATGTGTACATACGACATGTCGTCTCAATGAACAGTGTATTCCATTTCATTCATATATATATTATATATATTTATATACCGAATATATATTATATATAAATAATTTTTTACATTAGTTATTTATGTAAATAATGATATAATTAATAATATCATGAATAATAATTCAAAACATCTATGATAAATAAAACGATTATTACCTAAAACGTTGCATTAACATGGAATTGACAAATGAAAAGATAATATAAAGTCATAAGTTAAAAATATATGATATCATAAATATTATTATAGTTATGTTACAAGTTAATAATAGGTATAAACCCACTACACATAAGCTTTGGACACAAACATAAGAAATCATAACTATGGTAAAGGATAATTTTTGAATTTCATTTTTATTCGAGACTGTTTATATGTAAGTATATAATAAGGATATATTTATCATCCATTTCCATGTTTTATAAAATTTTGTTCATAAAATGTATT
Organism: Viscum album; assembly: GCA_963277665.1. NCBI lineage: Eukaryota > Viridiplantae > Streptophyta > Magnoliopsida > Santalales > Viscaceae > Viscum > Viscum album. The sequence goes on along the minus strand of OY728156.1, from coordinate 386,658,296 downwards.
ATATTATATTATGTGTTTTTAATGTAATTTTACCCCATATTTTTACTTTTACTACATGGTATTGAAGGAATCATTCTTTGGTTTACCATACAAAGTAATTTTTTTATTTTTCTGACCAAAATACGAGGAGAATATATTTTTATCTTATACAACATAAAGGAATTTATTTGGTTTCATGAGACCTTATTTCCAAGATGCTTACTCTACACTATTTCATCTTTCTTTTCAAGAAAAATCTTTTCTTTTAAAATTGTGCATCATTTTGAAAAAACATTTTTTGATGAAGAAAGTATATTTTCCTCAAGAATTAAGTTCATGTGTTTTATCAAAATTGTTTTCCATCTAAGATAATTATCTTAAATAGGGTTATGTTTATTTCCCTATTATTAATATGATTTTATTCCATTAATTGTGGAATGATCTTTTATATGGATTATGGTAGGGCGAAATGATGCTTAAGAAACCCATTTTATTTCTTGTGTTATGCTATGATGAATGATTTGTGTTTTGTGGAACATGTAATAATGATTTCATTATGGTATGGATGGTAATGATATCATGTTCCAACTATTGGTTAAATATTTATATCCCATGAGAATGACATGACTAGAACAACAAGAAAATTCAGTTCAGTAATAGATGACTAGAATGGTATGTAATCCCAGTTCAGTAATGGAATACGTCCACTATGATTGTCTTTCCATAAATTCCTTGGATAATATGGAAATTATATTATGTGTTTATTAGTTTTAAAAAATTACATGTTTTATACCAATGCTATTATATCCTGGTTAATGTTCCTTTTATGATTCATTCCTTACATTTTTCCAAGATTTTTTCATGACTCATGATTTTGATGTTTAAACATTATGTTCATGTTTTTAAATTAAAATGGTTATGGATTGTTTTAGGTTCTCCATGATTACACTTACTGAGAATTTGATCTCACCATTTATATTTTTTTCTTTTCACCCGGATATAAAGAATGCTTTTTGGTAGGAAAAAAGAAGGGGAATATTTTTATGGGAGATGTTGAAGATCCTTCTCCATGATTATAATATTTTGTTATGTGATTCCAAAGACACTAAACTGATATGGACTTTGGGCATCTGTTTGTTCCATGTATTATATTTTCTACACAAATAAATGTAGTTTCCATGTATTTCAAGCTTGGGTACCTACAGTTGTTATCAGAGGGAAGTTTTAGTTATCCTTTTGAAACTAGGATGCAAAAACATTAGTGAGATCCTTAGAAATATTTCTAAATTGTGACCACATATGTCCTTAAGGGTAATTCTAACTATAGGTTACAATACTATACTTATGCTAAAAATCTTGAATAACCTAGGATTAATCATATGATGTCATTGATTTAATTATTATATGTAATGTTCCCTACTTATGTGTTTTTAATATTTTATATGTATTCTTAACACTTTACATTGAAGTCATACTCAATAGAGAGAACTTCAGAGAACATAGTAAACTAGTGAATGTTTTGGGTGTGGAAATTATGGGAATAATGAAGATAAATTTTATAAGTGGAAATATCATGAATTTAATCATGATGATGGTATGAGTAATGGTCATACCAGAAAGGATAAAGAGATTGTAAATGATATGTGAAAGGAATGTGATTTTCTTCTAATATTGTTTACATTAATCCAAATAATCTTGAGGTTGATAAATGGAAAGATATTATTAAAATTTTAGGAAATATGATGATGATAGATCATGAGTAAAGATTTAATAATAAAGATGGACGATTGAGGTGTATATGTTTCAGAATTAAAAGATTATGTAAAGTGAATCATGAAATTTATATGCGTTTTTTGGTATAAGGATTGGAAAGGATATGATGAATAGTTGTAAGGGGGTATATAATTGATTTAAGGGAAAGGTGACATACTTAATTAACACATGATTATCGGAAATATAACCCTTAATATGTATTTAATGTTAAGATAATGATGTTTTAATAAAGATATGTTGGATTAGAAAAATGAATTTAGATGATTCAGGTTTCATGAAATTAAATTATTGAGTTGTTGACAAGAGATTTATGCTATAATGGATGAAGTATATAACTTTCATGGACATAAGGAATATATCAAATAAGTTTTGGAATAAGGAAACATGCATGTTTTAAATAAGGATATCTGATAATTTTGATTTTTACTATATCTCAAGAAAATACATGATTATGGTATTCACATGTTTGGAATGTGGAAACCAAGAAATACCAAATAAGATACGGCAGATAAATTGTATGTCGATTTAGTTCATCTATTTCAATGTTTTATATTTTTGAATGGATTTTAGTTTTATACATTTTTGGATTGTATAAGTTATATTCTGGTTGAAGATTGTTAGATTAATATATTTTCTCACTCTAGACAGACATATAGATATTTGATTTCCATTGCTGACCTTTATGTTGAGATAGATTGAATGACCTATCATTAAATGTAATTATCTTCACACACTTCAGGAATGAAATATTTGACTTCATTTTTTAAATAAGAGATGAAATAGAAGTTGTTCAAGGAACGAATAGTGATGGGATTGTACCAAAATCATGCAATTATTTATTCTCATTTAAAATTATTTAACATTAAGGAAAGGATCACGAAAACAAAAAATGTTATCCTAATAGACATATATCTGAGGAATAAGATGGTCCCTTAAATCATTGGAGATTTATGGCCTTTTGGTAGTTAACTTTCTCCAAGCCTTATTCTCTATCACTATCCATCAGAACATGATGGTTATATTTCTATTCCATATCCATGTTTTCACTTACCACCTATGTTATCATATGTGGAAACCTAGTAATGAGTTTCTTTGGGAGACCATTATTTTTATAAATTTATTTTTAAATCAATGTTTTAGTATCCCTTTTATGATGTATTTTTCCATGAACGATACATTCATGTAGAAACCCGTTTATAACCCCGATGAATTTTGAGGGAGAAATTCATTTTAATGGGGTAGAATGAAACACACTGATATTTTTTAATATGAATTATATTATTGTCTTTAATGAATTGTGTTGTACTCTACACCATGATTTTTTTGTGCTATATGCAACACGATGTTAGCTTCTTGTATAGGTAACACTATTATTGGCTGGTGTTGCACACAATTTCATGTTCCTTGGAGATAAATTATTTCACGTAACTCAGATTCTAGATTTTATTCAATGTATAAATGAAATAACTTTGTATTATGTTATACACAACACAAAAGGAAGTTTTCACTACATGCAACACTAACTTGTCTTGCGTTACATGCAAGAGCGACCTTCCTCGATAACTTGCATTGTATGTGATACTGAGTTGCACTTAATAATGATATATTATTAGAATATTATTATTTAACGGGACATAAACTTTCAGATATGAATATTATTAACAACATTTATAATTTTATATAACATTATCATTCATCTGACACATTTTTCAGAACCATATATAGGAATAAAGTCATTTTTTGGATAAAAAGTATTTTTTTAAATGCAGTTTTACAACATTTTGAGGGAGTTTTATAAATTAAAATTGAAAAAATAAAATTTTTCATTAGAATTAAGACATAAAACATTACTTTTGATGAAATTTTTGTTTTTTCTAATAAAATTAAAATTTTAATGAATAGTGAAAAATACTGCATTTTAATTCAAAAATTCATTATCATCTTATTTATTTATATAGTTTGATTAAATTTTAAATTCGTTTGAAATTTTAATTAAATTCTATTTATATTATTTCATAATTTTTTCATTGGAAGTAATTTCACTTTTAAATAGGACATAAACACATTTCAACCTTTTGATAGTTATTACATTTTAAAAAACCTGCTTTTTTGTTTTGACAGTGGTAAATTATTCAAAATTAATTACTCTAACTTATTTGTTTTTAATTTAGAAAAATTGATTCCTTATTTGGAATTAGATGTTTTAAACTATGTAAATAGGTACCTTTTATTTTTAGATATTAGGAAAAGTAACATTAGTAATTATTTGTTTCTATGGTTAAAAGGTTAAATAAGGTAAGTAAGGGTAACAAAATTACATTATTATAATATAAAACTACACTAACATATGTATTAATACTATTTTATGAGATATTTCAGACTATGGAAATACATGGGACTATTTTGGGACCCCATGGATTCACATGGATGTGAAAATGACATTTTAAAAGAATTTATTTAGTATAAATAAAATTATTTACTAAACATATATCTTTTAGTAAATCTATTTAAATATTGGGTTACGTAACAGATATATTTGTATATAGGTTTTAATTACAAATATTAAAAATATTTCCTAACTCATTTAATCTTATTTATAACTCTTACACATTAGATAAACATATCTATTTATGACACAATTATGATGTAGTGATTTCCTCATTAATGAAAGATGTAAATAAATGAATTTTTAAATAATTAGATACATATAATTTGAAAATTAGGAATCCATAAAATAATTTTATTGATAAAATTTACATATTTGGAATGCATTAATGCATTTCGTTTGAAGGAATCAGGTTTTTATGGGTTTTAAAAAAACGTTTAGTATAAATAGTGTCCAAAATTAACATAATCTATAACATAGAACATAAAATAGTTTTATAAATGATAATAAATTCATAAGACTCTAAGATTCGTCCAAATGGTTTATATAAGTACAAATATTTCATAAATAACATTTTTGGGTCGTTTGACTTGATATGGTTATTTCTTTAACTAACAATGTGTAAATAACATGATATCATGGTATGATTAAAAAGGGTAAAATAATAGTTAAACAAAAAAGGTAAGGATAAAAAAATATTCAAAACATTTCTTAAAATTATCTAATGATGTTTATTCAAACAAAAATAATATTAACATAGAATTAAATATGTTTTGGACCATTTGTAATCAAAATTGAATTTATAATAAATAAATATTTTGTGATTTTCCAAAAGGGCCCCTATCCTCTATTATAAAAGGGAACCTCCTCCCTCTACTCCTAACATTAGTTTGATTCATAAAGCTCGGCCAAAGCATGAAAATTTATCTTCTAAACTTCCCTAGTTAAATTTTACAGGTTCTGGAAATCACAAAATACCTACTCTAGTTCCCTAAGAGAAAATTTAAATGAGGCGCATTGAGGAAGAGGTAATCTCTTCTAGTGATTCTTGTAAATTTATTTATTCTTATACATCATATTTTTAGTCATTTCAATATAAATTAATGAAAATAGTATCTATCATATACTGTTATGTTATTATAAATATGAAACAACCCTATTTCATCTTATATCCATCCTAGGGAAAACAAAATCTGCACGCGTGCGTACGTATGATTTACCATCTCCATTCTATGGTGTAATATGTTTTTCACCACCACATTACATGGATGGGTATAATGGTGGTAATAGTAAATATATAATTTTATTATAAAATGATACTGATTCTAAGATATTATAAACCTTTCCCTTCAATAACGTTCACGAATTATGGGAACAACATCATCGCTCATGTGTACGTACGACTTGCCTTCTCAATGACATGATGTGATTCATTATCCACAATTAACCATTCGAGAATGACTATAAGTTATAATCCTGAAATATAATAAATAATAATTCTAATTTATTTATGTGTACTTTAATTACTTATATTCAATTTAATAAATAAATGAAAACATCATTCATGTGTATATACGACCAACCACCTCCATGAACAATGTATTCCATTTCATTTATATATCCATTATATATATTTATATATGAAAAATATATGACATAAAAATCATGTGATACATTATATAAGCACTTAAATTATGATATAAGCAATAATATCAAGCATAAAAATTAAAAACACGTAAAATAAATAAAACGATTATTACCCAAAATGTTGCTACAAAATGGAATCGAAAAATAAATGGGTAAGATGAAGTCATATGTGAATCATATACGAAAAAATTAATATAATAATGGTTCTATTATAGGTTAATAATATGTTTAAACTCACTATACAAGATTTTTGGACACATATGGAAGAAATCGGTCCTAAGGTAAGGGATAATTTTGCAATCTCATTTTTATCCAAGGTTGTTTATAAGTAAGTATGTACTTGGGGTATATTTATGACCCATGTCTATATTTTCTAAAAATGTTTTCACAAAATGTTTAATATTCATCTATGTTTATTTAAAGACATTTTTACTGATTTTTTTACAGTTAATACATTGTATGGAAGGAATATTTCTTTTGATTACCATACGAGGTACTTCTTGACTTTTTTGGAAAAAGTACGAGGAGAATGTCTTTGAAACATATATGGATTGAATGGATTTTTATCGTTCCATGAAACCTTATTTACCTAAAGCTTCCTCTAAACTATTTTAAGTTTATTTTTATCTATATTACTTTCTATAAAATTGGATGGCATTTTGATAAAAAATGTTTTTGAAGAAGAAAATATATTTTCCTCAAGAACTGTGTTTAAGTGTTTTGTCAAAATTATTTTCCATTTAAGATTACAATATTAAATAGGGTTTTGTTTTTATCCCAATTATTTTTATGATTTTATTTCTTTAATGATGAAATTATATTTTACATGGATTATGATATGGTGAAATGAAATTTAAGAATCCCATTTTATTTCTTATGTTATGATATGATGAATGATTTCTGTTTTGTGGAACATGTGGGAAGGATTTAATTATAAAATGGGTGGGACCCATATCCCATTGCAATGAATTGTATAAATTCTTATATCTCATGATAATGGTATGACTAGAACAACATGTAAATTATATTGTGTAATACATGGCTGGAATGACATTTTAAAATGGTTTCATAATTGACCATGTCCATTATGATGGTCTTGGCAGTAATTCCTTGGCTCCTTTAAAAATCATCTTATGTTCTTATTAGTTTGCCACAATTACATGTTTTAGTCCAATGCTATTCTATCATGTTAAAAGTTTTCTTTATGATCCATGCCTTACATATTGTCAATATTTATTTCATGACTGATGATATTGATGTTTAAACATTATGTTCATTTTTTTACGTTCAACTATTTATGTTTCTTTTTATATTCTCTATGTTTACCATTAATGGGAATTTGATCTCACCCTTTCTATAATTTCTTCTCCCAAGGATATAAATAATGATTTTTGGTAGGGAAAAAAGTGGAACATCTTTATGGGATATTATAATGATCTTTCTCCATGATTAGAAGATTTTGTTTGGAGTTTCCAAAGGCACTGAACAAATACGATATTTGGGAAAATGTTTTTGTCATGTATTAAGTATTATGAAAAGTAAATGTAATTTACGTTTACATCAATCATGGGTCCCAACATCTAGGGAATCCAATTTTTTAATAAATCATGTCGCACTATCCCATCTAGAGTATTGAAACTAGTAACTCTTCCTACATTGATGTAGTCTGCATATAAATTTAAGATTATTATATTATTAACATCTTACTATTTTTTTTCATACCCATTATCTATATTGACTTCCCATAAATATTTTACTATATTTCCAGTACAGTTACTCCACGGAAAATGGTGAACTACTATCAGAAATTTTATACAACTACTTTCAATACCAGATTTGACATCTCTCTTTTACACCACATTATATCCTCTAACACTGGTATACTAACCTTATTTTATTCAATACATATAATTTATTTTTTCTATATTCCCTAATTAATTTCCCTATAGTTTTTTATATTATAAAAAAAATGAAATTACAACTTTATTAAATTTTTTGTTTTCCTTGGAATCATATTTTATATTCACATTGTTGTTAACTGTTAGTAAAATGGTTCCCCTTCCCACCTAGATAATTCAATATCTAGAAAAAAATACCACACTGTAAAAGGTAATGATACCTTCATAAAGAAAAAAAGGATGGAAGCCACATGAATGAACAAAACCATGTTGTAAAAGAATTTATCAAGGATGATGCAATGATTCAAAATAGAAAGCTATTTATATTGTTATCCTATTGGATCTTTTATGTTTGGATCAAATTATAAGTTCGATCACTACGTTCAAAGGAAAATCCTATTACATGCCTCCATTTTATTCAATATTTCTAGATTATAATGAATAATTCTTTCAATAATTTTATGCTAGTAGTTAGTTAAGATATTAAGAACCTTGGGATATTATGGGTTATTGGATTATCTAATCTATCATATTGTTGTGAAGATTTATTTATTCATGTATTGTAATCAATAAACATATAGTATGAGTTTAGATATTGGTTTATGATAATATCAATCTTTTATCCCTTAAAAATATGGTTTCTTCATCTTCTTAAAGGGCAGAATGTGTGATTCATAAAGCATAAGACACCAACCATTTTCCTCTTGATTCTATTTTTGAACACGTTTTTTTTTCTGCTAAATGTTTTTGAACACTAATAATTTGTTCATAGAACATATTACTTTATTATAATACATACATTATTCTTAATAATAATTAGTACTATCGCGGAATAAATGTTTATGTTTTATCAATAATTTGTGTTCCGATTATTGTTTGTGGATTTTAGGGGATAGTACCTACCATGTTGCATGTGAAGAGGCATTTGGGGCCTACAAAGGATTGTTAAGTACAACCTCATAGATGGAACTTCTATTTCCACTTATTATTATGTGGTATGTTAATCTACATGAATTGTGTAAAATACCACTTCTCTAAAGTTCAAATTTCATAGATTGTTTTCATAATTTCATGATGTATTTGAAGATGTTATATAAACATGGGATATAAATGTATTGAATTTGAAAAATATGGAAATTCCATGTATGGATAAACTTGGTATGGGTCTGTTTGAAAAAAACATTTTGAAAACTTCTTATAAAACATATTTATGTTTATAATTATAAGGTTTGTTTGCTGAACAAACTATATTTTTTTACTGCCTTAAGAATGCTCTGGTCAAATTAATTATGCTATATACGAATTGAATAATGTTTATAATGATACCCAACATGAGTTGGTTCAAAGAAAAGTTTATTTTTAGATAATTATTAAAGATTTTTTGCAGCTTTGTTATCCCATAATACATTTTTTACATTCTTCTAATATCTATATTATTCTTAATAATGATTATTTATTTTATCACATCATTATTTATGTTTTACCTTTTATTTGTGTTACGGTCCTTTTTTGTGGGTGACGACGACATAACCTACAACATTGTATGTAGAGAGGCATTTAGAGCATACTAAGGATTGTAAAATACAACTATGTGGCTGGAACTGCCCCTGCCCCTTATGATTATGTATTATAAAAATCCATAGGTATTATGTAAAATTACACTTCTCAAAAGTTCATACATCAATGAAACTTTTTTCATAATATCAGTATCTGTTTTGAGATGAAATATAAAACATGGCATATTAATGTATTAAATTTGAAGAAGATGAAAATTCGATGTATGGATGATGAAGGTAAGGATCTGTTTGACACCAATTTCCAAAAACATCTTATAACACATATTCATGTTTGTATTTATAACATTTGTTTCCTATCCAAAATATATTTTCCTAATGATTCAATCGTGCTAAGGTGAAATTAAGTTTGCACTGTGTTCTCTAGTCAATTAAAGTTGTTAATGTCTTCATAATATTTATAACACGATGATTTCATTCTTTGATGTCACTTGATAAGAATTTGCATATTTGGTAAATACAATGTTTAATGGAAGCCTAATTCCCTAGAGATTTGCAGAAATATCCAACATATTTTTTTAAATATGTTGACATTGATAAGGGTAAGTAACTATATTTCAAACTTATCTATGAATTATAATGCTTATTCCTTACAAATAGTTTTTGAATGGGATATGTTCGGGTTTTTCTGAAAAAATGTCCAAATGTACTCTACAATATCCCACATTCTTGTGCATATACGTTTCATAACTCAATTCCATGTGTGATATTTAATTATTTTTATTTCATCCAAGATGTGTTTCCATCACATGGGTTATTCAGACCTTTTCTCATTATTATCCATAACCTTTTTTAATATCATCTACATCACTGTACTATTTATATGCATTGGTGGACATTCAGTTTCTAAGATGTTTTGAATATTTTAAGCCTTCAAATAGTTTATGAATTTAGAAATTTATCATTACTACAATATCTTTCTATATAATTTAATGAAATTTGATCTTTTATTGGTTTAGTTTATGTGTTTAGACTCTTCCTCATATTTCCAAAACTGTCCTTTACTGATGAATATGAGAATAATTCATCTTTCAGAATTTCCATTTAATGGATACTATGTATGTTTTCACCATGATTATGGTGGCTAAAATTATTCTTGTATTCTTAAAATTAATCCATGATGATTTACTTTATCTTCTTATAACTATTAATTTATCATTTATTTATGATATACGACACTCCAAGGGTGATTTCATCTTTATTATTAATTGGGTTGAATTTTTTTCTTTTCTTCTATATCATTAGTTTTAATTGATGGCATCTATGGACCATTGCCATCCATTGACTTTCATAGACTAATTTTTTCACCTCTTATATCACACCTCATCATTAAGAAACTATAATGACTTACATATGTGTATGATGTATATTCATTTTTTATCAGAACATCTAATCATATTAATATTTGTTTAATGTTATGTTGATATAACTTATTTATTAAATGAAAACTAATTATTTCATTTATCATTATTCTCATATTTTTTCAATCTTGTTCCATGGGTGTATTTGTGAAACAAATTTCAGAACATTGTGTTTTACCACACTATTTACTATATACAGTGTGAATATATCCTTTTTATAATATTTTAAATGTCCACATTATTTAATATGATAATTTAATTGTAGTCCTTCATAAATCATTACAAAAATGTAACACATTAATTTAATTTCCCAAGATACTTATAAGGATCTAATATTTCAACTAATTATTGTTGAGGCTGAATAACAACTTTTCCCCAATTGAACAATATAATTTTAACACATATGTCTTCAATGTTTTAATGACTTAAATTATTATTATTTTAGGTATATCTATTCTTCTAAGCCCTTCTCAATCAAGATGAATAGATATAATAAAAAAATATTTCTTCTAATCAAGTATATATCTATTATATTGACTGATTTATTTTTTCATGACAACATTGTGACAAAAAATAAAATTAATTCTTTCTGGTTATTTTCATATCATCATGGGCTTATATCTTCAATTATGGTATATATCTCTCCCCCCAATTGTCTTTGCTTCATGGACACTGGGACATGAGTTGAATATCTAGTATTATAACAATAATTCAGTAGTATTTTCATGGTTCCATATTCATTAGACTATGAAATTAGTATTTTTTAGTAAATAATGTTCACTATAGAATCCAATTCCATCTACAATCATAGTTCTGGCTAAACATCACCATTTTAAAGTCCCTCTTAGAAAAAACCCATGAGTTAGAGGCGGTCAATATACATCTATTTGGTTCTGTATTCATATCAATATAATGAAAACATTCCCAAATTTAATGATCTAAGACTACCTTGATAAATTTTGGGTAAGATCTTTCCCCCAAAAACATGATAAATTGAATATGGAACATAAGGAAACCAATATGTGACCCTACAAAATAGTAATTATAGAATAGAATTTCCCCTTTACCCTCAATCCATCGGGTGAAAGTATTAAATGTTGAAATGTGAGGAAAAATACTTCCCCATAGAGGGAAGGAAAATCCACCTCATACTTTGTCACCCCACTATATCTGGTTTCTAAGGCCCTTCTATAATGGGTACACTATTCAAACACTCCCCATTCCAATTTGGAATCATTTACTATAATAAATAATTATGTTAATGTTATTTTATAAAATTAAACTAACTGGAGATTATTTTATATGAGATATATTTTCCTTGTACTGAAATACATTTTCATTTTTTGAATACATTATGAATCGTTAACATCCTTCTCAAATTCAGACTTCAATAATGGGTTTTCATCATGTTATTTTATTTTCTATTTTTTTGTTATTACATCTATATTTATTATTTAATCTGGTTTTATTCTTCATTTCATTTATGTTTTTAACCCTACTCCTATTATGGTGTTCAAATATACAATAAAATAGATTTTCCACTTTCTGATTTTTCATGTTTGTTTCATGTAAATCTGATTTCTAATTTTCTGATTTTTCAATTTTTTTGATGCTATAGAGGTGGAATATCATGCGACTCCTATATTTAGGGTTGGAGACCCACTTCTAAAAAAACTCACATATCTAATATTCATTTAGTAACTTTATTTCCAAACTTTTTTCTATTATATCTGCACAGAACTGACTAAACAATATTTTCTTCTCTTATTTCATTTCTCACCCTTTGTTTTTCATTGACATTTTTCTATATGTACCTATTGTTATCTATGTCTCATTTATTTATATTTAGATAAAAAAATTTCATGTTTTATATTTTATTCTTATATTCCATAATTTAAATAGTATGTTGTTTTACTAAAACCACATTAGTAACTAAAATTATTCTAATATTCTTTTTCTGTACTTTCTCATTTGAACATAACATTAATTTGTATATTTTTTTAATCTTCTATTGATCTTTAAAAATAAAAGTTCATTTATAGCGTCATGCATATGCACAGGTGGGGTACTGTTTAATTAAAATTTTAATTATATCATATAGAACATGTCATCTAATTTGTACACTGATAAATATTCAGATATATGTGTGACCCTTCGATTACTTTGAAAAAATGTTGTTTTAGATTTACTTGTGAATCATCATACAAAAATTCAAATCCAATGTTCTCACATATATTTGAACCATATTTACTTTATCATTATAAATCAATTAAACCTTGTGTGAAATTAAAAAACTATGAGAATTTATGGTACCTCTAAAAGAAGAATCAAAAGAATAAGGGAATAAATAACAATTTTGAGTGGAAATAAAATAGATTTTAGATGGCAAAATAAGATAGATATGTTACTCATTAATGTTTTCAATCATCAAGAATGTGTGTTTTTTCAATGATAAATGTATTCGATTTCTATATGGTAGTGATGTCAATAAATTTTATGAATCTGTAATTCCTCACTTTAGTGATAATGATTAATTATCTACTATATTAGTTAACTAGAAAAAACTTTTGATAAATACTTTAGATATAGGTGATGAATTTATGATCCCTCATGATGTCTATTTAGACTTCAATACTTCCTTAGTTTATATATATGAAATTACTCTTAAAGAAATAAAAATGACGTTGTTTAGAATAGTAAATATTTCAAATAAACAGGTAAAGTACATATAGATGTAGAAAAAACTTCATATAAAATTGATTTTATCTGAAATCGCAAAAAACAGTGATTAATTAAAAAAATCATTCACGGTGTAAATTTTATTTACCTATTCATGATTGAAACCACTAATTACATATAAATCTATTTTATAAAATTCATGTGTCAGTTTAGAAGGAATATCTAAATTTTTATCCATTCTGAAGGATATAAATAGTAGTTTTTTCGCAATATTGAAGTCCACCTAGAAAGAAATAACATAGTTCATTGTTATGTTCTAAAAAAAATAAGTGACAATATCATAAGGAAAATAGGTATTTACTGGAATTTATCTCTTATTAATTTGATTCCTTCGGTTTGTGGAAAATAATTTGATGTTTATTACACTTAAACTAACAGGGAGTCATCCTTCCTAAGAGAATAACATGTATTAGTAGATTTCTTAAATCAATGTGCTGATGTATGTGAATATATTATTGGTAAGACTCTTGATAAAATAAAATAAATGGAGTTTGAGTTTTGGTTCAATTTATATAATGAAATTATTCCTACGATTTTTCACCACATGAACGTGTTGAATATTTTTTGATTTAGGTTCCAATAGATAGAGGAAAGGCATAAAAATTTGATACTCATTTACTTTTTGTTGATATATAATAGAAAATATAAATAATATAGGCTACTTCAGATGTTATTAATGATTATCCTTAAGAATAATTGGATAAATAATTTTCATGATGAAGAATTAAATCTCAATCTATGAAATCACACAATGATGAATATATATGCCATGTTGAAGAAATACAACATGTTTGTGGGGGGAAAGAATCGATTTTAAACATGACAGATACTCTCCTATCCATGAATAGAGAAGAAATATAGAAGACTCTAAATGTGGTAGAGATGCTACTAAAATATCTCAAGAAATATACTATAATATAGTAAAGAAAGAGTAGTATATGAAAGCTCAAATAAAGGAATTTTGAATTCAAATGCTGACTCTATCTAAGAATGTAGTTTCTAAGGAATATATGAATAAAGTAAAACTATTAGTTCAATCAGTTATAGATAAATCTTTTTATTAATACATTAGAAAACATACATGCAAAGGTGACATGAATTCAATGTTTAATGTTCTGTCTAAATAAATATATACACTAACCTATTCTATTTCAATAATATAATGTGGCCTACTCTCCAAGAAAACAATTCAGGATCTTCAACAAATACATAGTCAATGAATTAATAATAACTATGTTTTTATTTACTAATCTATTATACCAAATTATCATAATAAAAAAGACATATCCTATTTATTTAAATTAAAATTCATAGAATTTTAGAATGTTTCATCTGAAATAGAACAAGATGGTAGTTTTATTAGAACTATTTTAAAAATTATTGATAAATCATTGTATTATAATTTTAAATATATAGGGATATATTTTAAAGACTTTCATGACTATTTTTATGGTTTTAAATGTAATAATATTATGAATAGTAATGTAAAGAAGAAGAAGATTAATTAATTTAGTGGTATGAGTCTTAGACCTCATTGAATGAAAAGGAAATTGTTTTTTATCATCCAATTACCTTTTCAGATATACAATTTGAATAAATAGTGAAGTTGGTCTTCAGTGTTGCAAATAAAATATATAAATAGAATTTATTTCATATTTTCCCTTAAAAGGATTTTAATGGAGTCACAATAATTCTATATTATTGATGAAATTGAATTGTAATTGGAATCATTACCTATGTTGATGCATTATTTCATATATAATTGATACATATACCAGAACCACCTATATTTGATCACCATGCTTATACTTCTCAGATATTAAATGATATCTTTGACTAACTAATGTTTATATTAGGGATAATTGTTTCCTTGAGAAAGAAGATTCTTTACCTCTACCAAAACCACCCACCGAACTATCCTTCATGCATATAGATATGTTTGTTAGGTAAAGGTCTATTTTTTTATTACTGAAATCATATCCAGATCTGTAAGGATCTCTCTATGCGACCAACTAGGTCATGGATCATACATAATTAAATTAGGTTATTTTGTAGGAATGATGAGTGATTATCCTATGCATTAATCCTATTTACCTTTTTTCCAACCTTTACAGGTCAAAAATACACCCCTAAAAAGATATTTAATGTCGATGGATGGAGAAACTTTTCCAATATCCTTATTTAATTGGATCTTTTCTCCCAATAACTAGAGTTGGTTTTCATAAAAATAGGAATCATGATTGGTTATGTATAATTTTTATGTATTTGATAGAATATTTATAAACATATGAATACTTAGTTTTCAATATGTCAATTCATTTTTTTTATTTCATACGAAAATATTTGTTATCAAATTGAATCTATATTAAATTTTTATATTTATTCCCTAATAATGTGTTATGAGTTCATTCTCAATTTGTTATATAATATTTTAATGATATTGTTTATTTATATGGTCAATATGCAATACACATATTATTTATTCTACATTAGTGATTGCATTTGAGTATCCTTATTATTTAACTGATATCTACTAATTGTTATTCCTAATACAACTTGGTGCCAAATTTTCTCCAAAATTTGTGTCATTACCTATTAATTTTTTTTAAAAATAATATTGATTTTATTACTTTGTTATACATATTTTTATATCACAAAAGACTATGAAGAAAAGAACAATACATAAATTTAACGTATTAAAATCACTATTTTTTGGTAGAATGAAATGTGAATAAGAAAATTAAAAAACATGAAGATTAATTTTGATATAGGGGAATAATATATTTATTTTCTATTTTTATCAATTGGTCACAATTATTTAAATGGATAAAAAGAAAAATTAACGGTAGATATTTTAAATTTTTTATTTAAAATTGAAAATAGTTTTTTAAATTTCCTCCAATTATATTTTTATTTACATTTTAATGGTTTTTGTGATTAAAAAAAATTGGGAGATTGTTGAAAATCTTATTTTATTAAGAAGTATATAAATATTTATGTGTTTTGGTGATAGAAAAATTCTTAATTTTTAATGTAACATGTTTTCTAAAAGTGTTTAAAATTACATTTATCAATTTAATTTATCTTATAATGGATCTATAAGTTATTATCTTATAATGCGTGAAGAACTATTTTTACAAAAAGTATTATATCTTATGACAACTGGATGATATATTCTATTTACTCATAATAATGAAGGTCCATGTTTAAATATTATATTAATATATATGATATTATCTTATGAAGAGTGAAATTCAGTTGGTGTATGATAAAAATTCAATATTTGATACATAAAAAAGATATGATAATTCTTAATAATTCGAAAAGGATATTGAGAAAATATTATCGTACTAATAGGATAATAAATCCATACTCTAAGTATCACAACTCAATAAAAATATATATTTTGTGATACAGAATTATCATCCACAATGTTAAAGTCAATTTATCTTATGCATAATTTAATTCCAAGATATATTTTATCATATGAAGTTTCGTGGGAGTTTATATTATGAATAAAATTACATATAGTTGAAAACCTTAAGAATAATTATATTTTAATAATAATTTTATGGTTTTTTAATATTGTGATATGTAATTTCATAATATTTGAAAATATCAAAATAAGTATTGTCCATTCAAGGAATGATTGTTTTTTACAAAGTATTTTGTTTCCATGAGTTGAAATATCCATAAAATAATATATTTGATAGTGATATTGTATAATATTATTCCATTTTAGGAATTAATTTATTCATTCTGTCAATTTCCTATTGATTAAAAATTCAATAGATTATCAACTAGAAATTTATGATTTTTTCATACTTATGTTAAAAATTAATTCAAACATATAAATAAAAGAGTTATTTTCTGCATGTTATTATATAGATAGATAAGAATAAATGAAATAAATAACATAAATATATATACTTTGATAATAATCAACACATGTATATAGACAATATCAGACATAAACACTTGTATTGTTCTTATGTGTGTATCAGTTTCACTAATAATCATTATAATCTACACCTTGAATACTATGTTCTATTTAAGATGAATCTTTAAAAAAAATTAGCTAATGATTGAAACTATGCACTGAAATAATTTACCAAAAACATTATTCATTCTATCTTTTTTAAACTCATTGTAAGAGTGTGTTGTAACCATGAATAGGTCTTGTAAAGGGAGATCATAGTAAAAATCTATTTAAGGTTAGTATTAGGTGAAATAATCTGGTACATAGTTGGGTAACCCATATAAAAAGTACAATATAGTAAAAAGATAACAATATATATCACTATTATAACATATCTAAATTTTAAAATGAAATACTATGTTCAATAGCATACAAAATAGGCCTCCTAGAGCTGAAATAAAAAACTATATATTATTTTATATGTAAATTATTTCTTAGATATTATATTGGACTGTATAAATAAGACAACCTATATCACAAATAAAAAAATTTCTAATTTTTTTCATTTCATTAAATATATTTAATATGAAAAAGAAAAAAAATTAAATTTTACGTATAAAATATGTATTTTTACAAAAATGAATTTTATCCACCTTTTAATGGACGATTTGTTTTAAATATAAATTTTTAAACTTTTTTAAACATTATTTCAAAAAATAAAAATTATTTCTAAAAGTTTAATATCAAAATTTATATTTGTATAATTTTTTTCTGATAGGATTAATTTTTTTGTTAATAGTAATAAATACTACATTTTATTTAAAACTGACTATTCATCTAAATAATTTATAATGTTAAATTATATTTTGATATTTTTTTAAATTATTATTTTAAAAAAATATTGATATTAATTCATTAAATATAATTTAATCTTTTTCACGTTTAATTTGGATATAAAAACATTTCAAAAATTTTAATGTTATCACATTAAAATATCATTTTCTCACCCCTTCAATGGGATTAATAATATAATAATTTTAGATAATTTCATTTCATGAATATTAAAAAAAATTATTCTACATTTTTAATCAAAAGGTCTAAAATTATTGAATATGTTCATTTTATTTTTTAAAAATATTAATAGTAACATTGGTAACTTTTTTACCAAGGTAAAATGTTAAATTGTTAAATAACGAAATAAAAATATAAATTTTATAAAATGGTTCTAATAGTTTCACTATTTCTATTTGATGATTATTTTTATTCCATAAGCATCAAATGATCAGTTATGTGACAATTTATTTCCATTTAGAAGATATTGAAAACTTTATAATATTTTACTCAACGAAGAGACAAATTTGTCAAAATCTTATTTTTAAAATGTGAAATATTTTAAATATGGAGTTTTCATGAGGATATATTCTACTATAAATATTTTTTTTGAAATATATAGTCTTTATCTTTATCATGGTAAATTAATATTTTTTTTAGAAAATAAATAACTAACTTAAAGGATTCCAAAAATAATGATAGAGTAATTTTTTAATTAAGGGAAGTATCCAATAAATGATATTGAAAATATATAAGTAAATATAATTTTACATAATTGATATCAACCATGAATTTTATATGTTAACTTGATATATTATTTTTTTAATAAAAAGTGTTTCTTTGAAGATATCTTCTTGTTTTTTGGGGTTTTAATGACAAATTATTTAATAGTGTCAAAATTGACATTAATGATATATTAAAATAAATAATAATATAGTAAATGATAAAAATTCCCAAAAATATAAAACTCACCCACCAAATTGGTATGTGTGTTATAATTTAATCATTGTAAATTTCATGGGTTTTTACATTTTATTGTAACTATATTATCGTTCAATGTGTAAAATCAAATCTTAGCTTGGTAAGAGATAGAGGTTGAATAAGGGTTAAAACAAAAGAATAAGGACATAACCAAGAACTAAATATTTCAAAAAATTATTGGATGAATATTAGTTCACCAAAGAATCTTTTTATATAATTAGAGTTATTTAATTTACATTTTTTTATGAAAATAAATTATATATATTAAATAAATCAATTATAGTCACAAAATGTCACACTCTTTGTATTTAATATCTTTTATGTGTACACATTTGGAAAAAAAAATATATGGTCAAGAAATAAATGTATATTCTAATACTAATAAAATTATTTATATTATTTATATCTATATTTATTTTTTATAAATTAAATAATTACCTAGTTTTTCTCCTAATTGAAAAAAATGTATTTATTTAATTAATTGAAAAATAAAATAATTGATTAAAAAATACTGAGTTTGATATATTTTTGTATTAAATAATGTATATAATTATATTTATAGATTTATATGATAAATTACGTTGTTTTAAATCATTACATCAGTGTTACAACTTTTTATTATTGTATTGAAAATCATAGTACTGAATAGTATTAAATTAGACAATATTGATATTTCAAAAATATAAAATTTTATTTGATTATGTAAAAAACATTAACATATTAAATAAACATAAAGGTATAAGATATGGTGTAATATTTCTCCGTATTTTTATTTATATTTAGTTTTTAATTCCATGGAGCTTGAATTGTTTATTTATTTGTTTATATTTTAATAAATTCACAGATTGAGCATCGACTTTATTATAACATATGGCTCATTAATCTCAATCAATGAAACATAAAAACGATTTGTGTTCATCTAATATCTACTAAAATTCCTTCATAGAATCCATAAACAGTTCTGATATCTATTATTATATGCACAACACCATCCTTAGTGGTCATAAGGTGTTACCAACAAGGGATTTATAAATAAGATATATTGTTTTTAATTAAGTTTTTTTGTTTGGTTTATACATCCACCACCTTCATATATTTTTCATAAATTTTGAAATAATAAAAAGTCTATATTACATTTAATTAGATTATATTAAGGTAATAACATCACCTTAATCTTTTAAAAATTTACTAAAATGGTAAAATAATTTTGTGTTCAATTGTACAGTGGAAAACCTCTTCCTAAACCGATATAACTAATTTTTCATAACCCTCTTCCAATTATGGATATAATGATGGAAAAAATGTGTAAATATTAAATTAATTAAATACTTATCATTAATAAAAGATAATATATCCTTTTCATTCTTACCTTTCCATGAACATAAAAGTAATAATGTCCTTCGTGTGTATATGTGAATTATCATCTCCAAGAAGTGATGTAAACTATTTTAATCACCAAATCACATTTATGATTTTTATAAGTATATTGAAATTATTAATATAATATTATTTATATTTTTATCATTTTTTAAATAAAAAATGTTACTTAACTCATTTATGTATTGATCATTGAATATTGTAAATGTTACTCTTCTCTATATAAGATTTACCATCTCCAGTACTATAATGTAGTACATTTTTCATATCCATAATGTATGGAATGGTGTAAATGTACAATTGATTTATAATATTTTTTACTTTTTCACTGATATTATTCTATAGACAATGGATTAATGTATACATAGACCATATTCAACTGATAAAATTCATTTTGGACTTATGAACCAAATTTTATCATAACATTATACATAAACTTATATAAAGAAATAATTATTATATCTTGATAATAATGGGTGTGAATGTAATAATAAAAATGAAAACAAGTTATAAACAATCTAAATAATTCGTATGTTTTTATAATTCAAGAACATAAATAATTTATATTATGTGTTGGAGTCAAGGTAACAGACTCAGTCTCATTTTTCATTCATTTAGTAATATTTTGATTTTTTGCAACTCTGTTCTTTTTTAAGGTGTATATAACTCTCAAATAAAATTTTATATAATGAAACCTTATATTATCATGATATTTAATTTTTTTTTAAAAATTCGCACTTTCTTTTGGAATATTATTGGAATGATTAAAAACTAGTAATGCAATTATTAATTCAAATTCCTTTCCATTAATTAAACTTATACTCCATTGATTATTTCATGTTATGATTATGTGTGAACTGAATTTAAATTATATTATAATGTATTTAAAATAGATTTATGAGTCCTTATAGCCAATAAACATAATGTATAATTTTTTTTAAAAGATATATTATTTTAAAGAGACTCTTTAACTGAAACATCATTTTTAAAATGTTATATTTTTATTCTTCTAAATAATTTTACTTAATGTACATGTTTTCAAAATATATATTTGGAGTGTATTTAGATGGAAATTAATTTATTTAAACGGTAATTGGATATTTTATTTCAAATTTTTCAATGTATTATGTGGAACATTGTGTTAATTTTTTTTAAATGTTTAAAATGGGTTTTGAAAATGGATTTATTATTTTTATAAAAAGTACATTTTATAATGAGTGAAAATATAATTTTATTAGTGATATATTAAAAAATGAAGGATTATATTCGTTATTATTAAGTAATGGTTTTTTAAATTTTATGGGTTCTTACATGATAAACCATGTATGTACGGATTCTTAATAAAATAATGACGGGTGGATCTATGATAGCCCAACCATCTATTGAATATAGATGTCAGCCATACAGTTATTCTGTTTTTAAGAGTGACATATATGGAATATGACTACATTGTAATTAAATTTTAGTAATATATTTTCCTAATATAACTCTATGTAGTGACTATGGTTTCTATTTGTTTTTTAGTGGTAACATGATTACAAAATGGTGTAGAAATGAGCATATTTTATTAAGAAAGTATTTATTACATATTAAGGGTGAAAAGTACTAATTTATGATAACTTTTTCATGGGTATTCATTTTTCATAGGAATAACACTTTTCATTATTTGTTTATCTCATACTAATATCACATTTAGGATAAGATAAAGGGCATGGAATATATAAATATGACATTCTTGAATAATTTTCAGGATAAAATTTAATCATTTATTTTATTAGTTTTATATTATTGTAAAAATTGATGATGAGTATATGTGTCCACTCATATTTTTTGGAATTACAATATATGAGTTTTTTTTAATTATATATTAATCTAAACATAAAATATATTTGGAAAAATAAATTGATATATATTTTTAAAATAAATAGAATATGAATTGTTTAATGTTGGTTCTTTAGAGTTTTTATCACAAAATGTATATATATCTTTGGAGATTATAATGTTTCCATGTGAGGTTATCTTAAGAGATACTTATTTTATCAATAGTAGATATGATAAAAAAAATATGTTTAGTTTAATTTATTAGAAACAACTTGAGGTTTTAAGGGATAATAAACTAAAGAGGTCAAGAACATTTTTGGAGACATTTATTTTTGAGGTAATTATGGGATATTACATTTTTTGATGGAAAATGAGAGGAATGATAAAATAATAATGTTAAAACATATTATTGTTTTTAGGATATTTCCCACATGTTTATAATTTTATAAGGATCTAAATAATATTGTTTTAAGATATTAAAAAATTATAGGATGTTCGAAAACTCATCATGTCTGGAATGAATGTATGAATTTAACCAACAATTGAAGGGTGATAAGGGTGCATTGCCTATCATTTGCCTACATGAAGCCCCATTTTATATGACATTTTATTTTTAGATAAATTATTTTATAGTTTATAAATAATTTTATATAAGGATAATTTTGGAATAGAAAATTATATTTCGAATAAGGTATCAATGTTATATCCGAAGAATTTCATGGTTTTGTGAACAATATATGATTAAGGTAGATATAATACAATGAGATTTTTTTAGAAATAATTTATTAATTTTAATTTGTGTGAATATAGGATCTTATAATCAAAATATGGTGATTCATTTTATTCATGTAAATTGTTATAGTATCTTTGACATTTTCTAATTTAGGCAATTAAATTTTTTTATGAGGGATTAAGAGTGATTGGTGTAATTGGAGGATAACTCAAAATAATTTATTGGAAGCATATCTAATGAGATCCTTATAATAATTTTTTGTTTTTATAGTATTCTAAAATATTTTATTCATTTTGTGTATATTTTTCTATTCTGAAAGATATATGTTGATCTTTGGGAGTTATTAAATTTTTATAATGATTGATGTTGTTTTCCATCATACAAAAGATTATTCATTTTGGGGAATTATCATATATAATTCAGCCCATTTTGTTTCAGTTTAATTTATAAATACATTAGTAATATGTCGATATATGTTTGTGGATTTTTTATCTATAGAAGTTGATTATAATGATTCATGTATTAAAAATTCATCTCAAATTTTCATCATTTGGTGAAAATTATGAGATTGTGGTGGAAATTTATTAAAGGATGAAACTTTACTTTTCATGTATGTATATGTACTTATTTTCTTTATCACAGTATTATAATAAGTCCTCTACTCTGTGAATAGGATACTGAAACAAAAATGTTATTTGTTAATTTTTTTTACTAAAAAATAAATGACACATTAAATCCTCAATGATTAATGGTTTTGTGACTATTCACCTTCTCAAGAACATGTTTTATATCACTATGCATCATATCATGATAATTTTCGTTATCATAAAATACAATTTTTTTCTATATGAAACCCAATTTATTTTATCATAGGCGACCTTTGTACTTTCTTTTCTCTTTTTTAAATGTATATTTTTCATACCATATTTACGATGTCATATTTAAAAAAATTACTATACAATGTAAAACCTAGTTACTGAGACTAAGTTGAAAATGTGAGGACTCAACTTTTTAATGTGGGGGAATTTAACATCCTGATATTTTAAATTGAAACACTATGTTATATAGAATTAAAAATACGCCACATCGAGATAAAACGAATGCAAAATATAATTTGATATGGAGTTTTTTCCTTGTCATTACATCAGAGGTTATGAATAAGAGTAACTATAAAATTTTTATATATGATTTAAAATTATTTTAAATTCTTTGAACGGATTTTTATTCATAATGTTGGAACAAATATTATTTTATGCTTAAAAGATATATATTTCTGAAAAGGTAGAATTGCTACTTTTTATTTGAAGACATGATTTTAGAAAATAAAATAAAATATAAATTATATATTAAAAAATAAATCAAATTATTGAAATCATAATATAAATATTTTTAGTGGTTATTTTTTTGTATTTTGTTGACAAGTTTCATTTTTTGATGATTAATAAAAAATAATACATTTTAATTGAAAACTGAAACTTCATCTAAATAATGCTAATTGAAAAATTATATTTATAATTTGTTTTAATGTATAATAATATCATTAAGAAATGTACTAATTGAAGAAATTTAATGAAAATATTGTTCACATTGAATTTAGATATAAAAACACAAAGACATTTAAATGATTTCACATTAATTCTAGGTTTTCACACCCCATAAAAAGGAATAATATTATATTAATATTAGAAAATATTTTTTGTAAATTTTGAAATATGGAATATTTATTTTTATTATGATATTAAAAATTTATTATATAGGTCACTTTTATTTTTGAACGTCATGAATAGTAAAATTTCAAAATTTTGATACCATAGTAATGGGTAACTCGAGTAATAAAGGGTAAAACTATTATTATAATTATTATAAGTTGACCATAACACTTACCCCTTTTTAATGGATGGGTATTTTCCATCCATACTAATTAAATAACTGGTTAATTGACCAATTATGTCTTTTTGGATGATATTAAAACTTTAATAATATTTTATTCAAATAAGATTCATACTTGTCATATTCTTGTTTTAAACTAGTAAGATATTTTTAATATGCAATTATGCAGGGGATATGTTTGAATATTAATATTATTTTGATGTTTATAATATTTCTATTCATCATGGTAATTTATTTTTAATTTTTATTAATGAAATAATTTCTTTAAATGCTTTCACAATTGATAATGATGTTATTTTTTAATTAATGAAAATGTAAAATAAATGATATTAAAAATTTTAAAATAAACATAACTTGGGAAAATTAATTTCAAAAAGATTATTGATTAAAATGACACATTATGTATGTATCAAATGATTTTGTTCAAATATATCTTGTTGTTTTGGTTTTTTAATAGTCAAAGTACTGAATAGTGTTAGAATTGATGTTAATGATATTTTAAAATAATAAATCTTTTTTTGAATGACATAAAATTTTTAAAAATAAAAATTTTAGCCAAATAATTTTTATAAGGTTTAAAATTTAATCATTTATTCACTAATGGTTCTTTTTTCATTTTATATTAAATATATTGTCTTTAAATAGTATAAACACATATTAACATTGTAATAGTTAATGAGTATAAATAAGGATTAAAATAAAAATATAATTGTATGACAATGACCTAAACATGTACAAAACAAGTTTTATGAATATTATTTGACACTTATCACCTTAGGATATAATTGGAATTATTTAATGGACATTTGTTCTGGGAAATAACTTATATATACTTTATATCAAAGATAGTTAGAAAATGGGACACTCTTTGTTTTGATTATCATTAATGTGTTTAATAGGGATAAAGAGTACATGATTGAATATATAATCATGTTTCTACATTAAAGAAATTATATTCCTTATAGAAATTTTTTTAATATTTATAATTTTTTTCCCTAGCTTCTTCTACGATGCTAAAACAATATTTCATTTTTTAATAGATAAATAAAATAATAGAATTTAAAAATATTAATTTTACATATTTTGGTTTTTTTAATGTGGATAACAATTTTAATAGGTCTATATGATATATTATATATTTCATAGAACATTATATTCCAATTACAACTTTTTATAGATATACAGAAGGTTATAGTAATTAAAAGTATTAAATTTGACAATAATGACTTTTCATGAATATAATATGTCATTAAA
Organism: Viscum album; assembly: GCA_963277665.1. Classification (NCBI taxonomy): domain Eukaryota; kingdom Viridiplantae; phylum Streptophyta; class Magnoliopsida; order Santalales; family Viscaceae; genus Viscum; species Viscum album. The sequence goes on along the minus strand of OY728156.1, from coordinate 386,632,133 downwards.
TTAATTAAATACCATAAAAATAATAAATCTGGTCAAGGGTATAATGTAAGGTCTAAAAAATTATTACTTATGAATTTATTGAACATTTTTAAGTGTTTGGACATACAATTGTCTTTATATTTTATTATTTTAAGAACATTCTAAAGTACCCCACCCCTCACTTATAAAACGGAACACCATATTCTCAATATATCACACATAAAATAAATTTTTTGTTATAAAATATCATATAAAATCCAATATTATAATAAATAAACACTTAATATATACCTGATTTTTATCATAAAACTTCCCTTAGTGATTTTAAGGTGTTAATCAATGAAGGGTTTATAATGAATAGGGGTCGTCTTTAATTGAGTGCTTCTATTTTACATCATCGTCAACCAGCATAATAAATTATTTAGAACTGTTTAAAAAATAAATTAAATACTATCAAAATAATTAAAGGATGTTATGATAATATCATCCCATTAATCATTCTCCACTTCAATCTAATGGGAAAAAATTTATCATTTGTGTGTTTGATAGACTTCTGCCTCGTGAATCAATATAATTTATTTTCCATCACCTTATCTGTAGACTATTTATGATGAAATAATTAATTTTTATATATGATATTAAAAAAATATTTATTACTATTAAAATATAACATATCATTTTAGTTCTTACTGTTCTGTCCCCAGAAAAAGGGTATTGTCATTCATGCTTATGTGTGAATTATCACATCCATGTAGCGATGTGGTTTGTTTTTCATCACAACCTTAGATTAATGATATGTATAAGAATATTTAATTTATTAATATTATATTAAGGATGGCATTATAATTATATAAATCTAAATTTATACTTACATATTTTTTAATAGATTATTGAAAAATGAAAACGTTACTCTTGTGTGTGTATGACTTACCGTGCCCATGACTGTTACATATGTAAATTTTTATGTCCCTGTTTAATTTATATATTTAAAATTATAATATATATATTTAGTATTATTATGTTTTTAATATTATTTTATATTTTATATAATGTTGTAAAATCTACCAATATTCAACAGATTGAAGTCATTTTGATCATATGAACGAAATATCACCAAAATATCTGAATCAAACTTAAATAATGTAGTAATTATCCCAAAATGATAATAAGTTATATAAAAAGAACAATAAAAAATAAAAAAAATCTAAGGAATGTAAATAAATCTATGTTTATTATTCATTAATAACTATATTTTACATGATGAGTGAGACTAAAGGTAAGAGACCTCAACATAATTTTCTTTCATTGATGCATATTTTGAGGATATTCAAATATATTTATTTATGAGTATGATATAAATATACATTTAAATTTTCTTTCATGTTGAAATTTAATCTCATTCTATTTAATGTTTTGTTAAATTTTAATGTTTCATGTGGAATGAGATTCGAGTGATTACATTATAGTAAGGGAGTTCTTAACTAAATTTCATTTATTTGAGTTAAAAATTAAATTTTTTATTTATTTCATGCTATGATCTTATTTGAAATGTATTTTTATTATATAATATTTTAAGTACTAAATTTTAATATGGATTTAAATCTAATACACATAATACTTTCTTTTTGATAAACAATATGATATTTTTAAGGGACTCTTAATCTAAAATTGTTTTTAATTGTTATAATGATGTATTCTTCTAAATAATTCAATTTCATGTCCATTATATTTTAAAAAAATATTCATTTATTTATATGAACATTAAATTTTCAACATGGAAATTTTTGGGTTTCATTCAAATTAGTAAATGTTGCATGGGAAAATTAGTTTTAAAAATCCATTTTCATATGTATAAAATGGTTTTTTTAAAATTGAATGTTTATTTCAAAAAAAAAATTTCTTTTCATATGATTTCAAATTCAATATAAAAAGTAACATGTCGATAATTGAATGATTTTTTATGATTATATATGGTTGTTGGACATTTTGTAGGATGTTACATTATAATCAAATTATGTTTTGTTCCTTGATAAATAAGTGACAGATGAATCTATGATATCAATCCAATGCATTGTGTAATGAATTCATCTGTATAGTTGTTTCACTTATTAGAGTGACATGTATGGAAACTGACCACATGGGTATTTCAATTGAGTATAATATTATCCCATAAATCATTTATGTGTTATCTATTATTTTTATGGGATTTCTAAAAATATTTTGATTTAAAAAGGCTAACCAATGTGCTTATTTTTAAGGGAATGAATTTATAACTTCTTATGTTTGAAAATTATTCCCTTATGATAATGTTTTCATGGGCTTTAATGTTATCATATGATGAAAATTATTCCTTCTTTCTATATCCCTTAATGATACTTTTTTTCTCATCCATCTTTTAACATATTTTCCATGGTTTAAAATGAATATTTGGGACAATGAAGAGGTCAAGTTGATGTTCAAGAATACTTTTCATGAAAATATTTCAAGATTTATTTTAATAGTATTATACAATAGGAGAAATTATTTTTGAATATAATTGTTAACATAAAATGTATGGGTTTAATATGTATGTGTTTTTCTAAATTTTCTAAAACTCTAATCCTATAATATCATTGGAATAATTAATTGATTTTTTTTTCAAACCCAGTTTTTCGTATTTTTGTTTACGGTTTGGTATTTTGGGAATCCTGATCTTTTTCATAGGTCCTGGGTATGATGGGGGTTGATTTTTGATGTGTTTATATTGTAAAATATTTCAATCTTATTTTTCCTTGATTTTTTGCGAGAAAGTGGCATGTTGGAGAGTTTTAGACACCCATTGTGTCACCTATTTATGTTTACAATAATTCAAGGATCTTTGAATGGGATTACCTAGTGTTTGGTGTGTCATTTGAGGGTTATGGAAAAATTTTCAGGCCGCATGGTTTGAGCACGGTTTTCTAAAACTGTGAAACCCAACCATGCAAGGTTTCAGATTCATTACAGTTCCCATCGCATGGTTTGCGCACAGTTTTTCCAAGCATGCAACAAAACCATACAACCACTTATATGATTAATAAAAATCACTCAAAATATTATAATTGGGTTATTACACCTCCCATTTCAATCCATACCTGTTGGTTATCAACTAGAGAGTTCCCCCCTTTGTTCCCTATCATTTTGGGTTAGTTTATGTGTGATTTCTCACGAATGGTTACTGATTATTCATAAAAACCTTCAATTTCTACTTCTCATATCATCCTTATTGCTTCTCATATAATTTTATCTTTTTTATCTATTATCCCACTTTCATTCTCAAACTATGGTTCTATTTTCCCTGGGATTTTTATTGGGTATTTCTTACATAGATTTGGTCTTTGTAGATCAAGTGTTTTGGAACCCTCTGTGGGTGTTTTCGAGTGTGCGTTTACATTCCTCCAGGGATTTGAGGTGGGATTTCCCATGTACTAGACTTCATAATTGAAGTTTCTTTCATTTCATGCATTAATAAACTTATATATATGCTAAATATTTTTGTTTGTTCTTGGATAAATCATATGTTGTGAAAAGTGGTGTTTTATGCCTTATTTCTTGATTAATACAATAGTTTTGTTAAATAATGCACACCAAGTGTTTGATGAAAGGCCTAGTTGTATTTTTTGAGTATATTATGGTACACAAAGTGTGTTTTGGATTTGAAAAAAATATATGTTGCCTTTGGAATGACGATTTTGGGGTTTCTTTAATGTTTTTTCATAGGTTTCTATGTTAAGAGATGTGTGTATTGGATTTTGAAATCGATTTGACAGGTGATGATGAATTGTGGACCGATTGGAATTTTCATCGAAAATGGATTTGGTATTAAAGTGAGATGAAATGGTTTTATGGTTTTTTATTAATATTTTTACATGGTAATGGTGTGATTAATACATCTTTTAAATATGGGATGCATTTTTTAAATTTTAGTTTTGTGAGAAATGTTTAATGGTCCGTTTGGGAACTTTGTGGAAATGATGAAATGTATTTGTCATAAAATCATATGTTGGATGTTTATCATGCCTTGATGACATGGAATGGTTGGTATGGAATTGTTTTTGAATCATCGGGTTCCATTATAAGGTTTCGTCAGTTGGACTCCTTTGTGGTATATTATTCTTATGGAATGATAGTAGTCCTTTGGGAGACTATACGTGAGGGTTATTGTGGATTATTGTTACTATATATGATGTGATTGGATTCTTGGATGGCATCCGTTGGCTCACCCCTTTTTATAATTGATAAATTGTAAGATTGAATGTTGAGATAATATTATAAGAATGATTGCTTCACTAGTAGGATAAGGTACTGACTAGTGGCCCATAGTAGGTGCATATATTGGGTTTATTACTTTTGGAATTTCCCTCATATAGCCTAACAATGGATGGTCATGTGTGTTTGGAATTTTTACTTTATTGTGTGTGAAATTTCAAGGGGGATGAGGTCTCATGTATTTCTATCTTGTGGATTATTCTTGATCTCTTAGTTTCACCCATGTCTATTGAAATTCATTTTATTTCAGTGATAACTATGAATCCTGTATGCGTATTTACATTGCCATTATTGTGTGACTAATATTGTGCCTTCTTGTGTATTGGTTTTCATAGAGTGTGGTGGGATTTTTTTTATACTGTTGATTAAAATGGTTTTCAAATTAATTTTTTTATCCTATTTGTACAAATTTGAAATTGTAAACATAACTTTCCCCTTCAAAATTCTATTGGCACACAAGTTTAATGAATCTAGTTTTGGAAATGAATAAGGGAAATGGTTTGTACTTTGTTTTTGAGTTATCATTGTAACACCCCAGGTAAATAAAGAGTATGACATTTTCACATTTATCCATATTTGTGAATAAAATATTAATATTACTTTAAATGGAATGCTATAATCCATGGCGTACCCAATATGCAATAATAAGTTTCTTTGAAATCTTACGTTGCACTCTAATAATAAAATAATATTATTTTAAATGGTAGTTAACACCTAGCCGTTGTAATGGAGAGAATGAACATAACTAACTAAAAAATGATTATATATGTTTTTCAAATATTTTTACTTTTTTTCAATAAATATTAGAGGATTTAAAATGCAAATGAATCCAGTTTTTAAGCATAAACATTCTAATATTCCTTAAAAGGTCGATTAACCGCCTTTTGATGGAGAACCCCTTTTAAATCCACTTTTGGAAATTTTATAAGATCTATTTTTCAAAATAAACATATTATTTATGATTGGGACATTGAAATTTACCTTGGGATAATTTTTGGTATTTTTCTGACATTGTTCATTTTTCAATGAATAGTGAAAAATATTGCATTTTACATCAAAACTACGTTTTCATATAATTTAATTATATGGTTATATTATCTTTTTAATTTGTTTTAAAGTGTAATTAGAATATATTTTTACCATGTAATTCAATGATGGTCATTGGGATTAATTTAACTTTGGAATTAGGCATAAACAACTGCTAAACTTTTCATAAATATTGTTTCTAAAAAACCCGCTATTTGTTTTGACAACGGGAAGTTTTTTTAAATTAATTATTTAAATTTATGTGTTTGTAATTTGGTAAAATGGATTAAATATTTGGAATCAGAAAGTCCAAATTATGTAATTAAGACTCTTTTGTTTTTAGACATTATGAATAGTAACGATTGTAATTATCTTTAATTATCTTGATTAATGAGTAATCGGGTAGTTAAAGATAATAAGATAATATCATAATAATAAAAGATGACCACAAAATGTGTCCTAAGGCTACTGGTTGTATCATGTCCGACCATGGGATGCCTTGTGCCAAACTTGGGGGCCCCATGGAATCACTTTTGTGAGAACTTGACTTTATATCTTTTTATTTTTAAATAATGTTAAATGTAACAAAGAATGTATCACCTAAGTAAGATATTTTTAATTTTTTCTACATAAATGGTATTTTGGACTATAAATATTCATTGTAAAGATAAATATATTTCCTACATCATAGTAGTTTGATTTATAATTTTTATACATTATATAAATTAAAGTATTTATGACATCATGATAACGCAGCGATGACCTCATTATTTAACGATTTAAATAAAATGGAAAGATAATGTAAAATATAAGCCCTACAAATGTCCAAAACCTATTTGATGGGTTGATTTCGAACCCTTGTCACATTACCCTCGAAACACATCAACGTGGGACCATTAAAATCCGAAACTCATTTGAAAATAAAGATACATTTTATACATTTCCAAGAGTGCCCCTCCTCTCCTCTTTTAAAAGGTCCCCACCCCTACCTCCTTACCCACACTTCCAAAGCCTTTGCCTCGACCAAACCCTGACAATGTTGCCTCTACACATCCCTATCTAACTCCTTGAAGACTCACATTGGGAATAAGTCTTCCCAAGGAAGCTTTTGAGCTCAAACCAAAGGGAGTTACCCGATTTTAAGGTAATGTCTTCACTTGAGTCCTTTTGTTTTATTTTCCTTCTCCAACCCCCTATACTCTTTTTTATTCATTTATTTTATAACAACTCCAGTATCTTAAATATACTAGGATGTTTTTATAACAATTATTCGAGCTATACTTACACACACCTTCGTCTAATGGCTAAAGAACATACTGTTTCTGTGGTTGGTGATTATCTGCCTCACGAAACGATGATTGTTCAATATTCTTTTAACACCTTTAAAGGTGGCCATTATGATGTCACTGTATTTTATATATGATATATATGGTATTTATGTTTTCTATATTCTTCTTTATTTTATATTTAAACCATAACTTTATTCTTTTCATGTTGTGTAAATGCGATAATTTCATATGAGGAAGTGCGGACTACCGCCCCCTCAAGTGATGTGACTCGTACATGCAATACATGGAATGTATAAAGAACAAAATTCATAAACATATGTGACCTATATAACATATATATTATACTGGAATTATAATATATAAATATCATTCATTTTTAATTCCATTAATATGAAAAAGAAAAAAAATGAAAGTAGCGTTCATGTGTATGTACGGCCTACCGTCTCCATGAACGGTGTTTTTAGTTTTTATCTCCAAATGATATGGAATATTATAAAATGAATATGTACTGGATATATATAATATATATGATATATACATCATGATTATAATTCTGTATATAATGGATACATGAACAACTTGTAATTATAAAGAGCATATTTTGACTCAAGTACCAATGATCGTTTAAACGACTGTTATTAACTAAAATAATTACATAGTGTTGATGAAATTATAATAATTGATATAAAATGTATAATGACCTTGAAAAATGTTCTTAATGAAGTAGAAATTAACTCAAGTTTATTATTCAGGAGATTAAAGAACAATCGAGTCAAGTCGGACACTAGGTAAGGGATCCTACTCCTCTCTTTCTTATTAAGTACACTCTTTTATGTCATTCCTTTTAAGCTCATATTTCTTGTGATTGGGATATTATTTTATATTACTCTTACTGTAATTTTTATGTTCATTTGATGAGAGACCCTATTCTCTGTCATCAATCCATTTTGGAAGTTTTGAGTGGCACCGTTAGGCTGCCGAATTTTTCGTAAGAGATCCAACCTCTCTCTTTCTTTTTAAGTACTCTTCTTTATGTAAATTCTTTTAAGCTCCACTTTGTTATGTTGGGGGATGTTATTTTATATTTATCTTTATTTAAAATTTATGTTAATATAATGAGATACCCTATTTCGTCTCATCAATCCATTTTGGAAGTCTTAAGTGGCGCCGTTAGGCTGCCATGTTTTCATAAGGGATTTTTCATCTCACTTTTATTCCCGTGAGATTTATGCTACATTTGCAACAATTTCCATTGAGTGGTGTATGTACTGCACATTATTTTACCCATTTTGTATTATAATTTCATTTATGAGTATTTACATCAATGCTGTATTGTCCTTCTGTCACGGGGTGTATGTTTCGAAAGACACCCAAATCGGTAAGGGAACCTTTCACCCTCCTCTTTTTAAAAGACTTCATTTGTTACGTCTTTTAATTCACATACTATTATGTTGGGATATGTTATTCTATATCCTTATTGATTTAAATTTTATGCCAATGTGATGAGATACCATCTTTATCTCTCAGCAACTCATCTTCTGAATTTTGATGTGATGCCGTTAGGCTGTCGAATTTTACCAAGGTAACTTTTTGACCCAATTTCAATTTCTTTGGGTTCAACATGTAGTTATTGAATATGTAATCTTTTGAATATGTTTGAATGACCTTTTATTGTTTTACACTTAATATCCACTTATATTGGGTGTATTTATATTTGTCACACATAATTTTGAGATTGAATTATCCTTAATTTAAGGATACCTTCTTTATAAGGGAATTCATCACATTTGACATTTCTATTGAGACTTCACTATTTTTATGCACCAATTCACTCTTATATAGTGTATATACTGTCCTTTGGAATATTATATCATGAATCAATTTATTTTCATGATATTATAATGTTCTGACTAAATGTTATTCCTCAATTATTGTATTCAAGTGTCTCTAATTTTGGTAGAACCAATTAAACCAAAATATCGCTTTTAAATGTTTTAATTATTTGTTCTTATTAATATCCAGGTTTTAAAAATGGTTTTAAGGATTTATTTATATGGATATTAATGGTTTAAAATTTTAAAATCTTCAAGGTGGTATGGGACGCTTTGATTCAAAAATCTCTTTATTAAATGTTTTAAATGGTTTTGGAAATTGTTTCTTTTTGAATGGATTCATTATTTCAATATACTAAAATGAAATATTGTGATTGAAATGTGGAAATGTTATGTTTCCTTTATGCATATTTTGTGATACGTTTATGTTATGGTTCTTGGGTATTGTTATGGAAACGCATGGTTCCGTGATAAACTAAGGGTGGGTGAGCCCGATATAGCTCTCCAATGCATTGGGTAATGCGAAGGAGTGAAACGTTAAGGTTTCTCCAAAGAGATTTAGGGAATATACTGTGGTGGGTATTCCAAACGTAACCAAGATGGTTACTCCCTACGTAAGAATGTTATGAATGCCTCAAGTTACCTTTTATGTCATATGATTTCTATGATTTATTCATGATTTGATGAGGTATGTTAAAGTGCCTATGTTTTATGGGTAAAGTATGATTTCATTATTATGTATATATGAACTCATGTTTCCTTTCCATATTTTTTTTATATAACCCTTACTGATCTTTTTATACTCATCCCATGTTTTTTTGAAATGTTTTTCACAGGTCAAGGGAAAGGTACATGATATGATGATAGTTTCAAGGAAGTGTCAAGAAAGAATCCATGATTTATTTTTTAAATATGTTTCCATTAATGGGAAAAAATGAATACTAACTTTTATGTAACCACTTTGTTTAAAGGTGGAATGTAATGCAAGTTTTATGATCTAACTCTCTAGAACTCTAATCCTGAAAAGATCCTCAATGTGTAATCTTGTAATAACTCAAGATTAACTAAGGTTTAAGGCTGGGGCCTTATAGTTGGTATCAAAGGTTGGTTTAGATAACATTAGAGGTTAGGTTTTCTTTAAGCATAAGTGACATTGCCATAATGGTTAGGATTTCAGAAAGAGTCCTAGTTTTAGATAAAGTGAATGAGTAAGTATATCTTAGTGTTTATCTTCCTCATTAGTACATGATGGTTTTGTTGATATACTCACACTGGCCTTTTTGGTTTTAGTAAATGGATGGATCTAGCAGGCACCAAAGTAACAGTGGATGTGAAGGAAACTGTGAAAGTGTTTTGAGCAAGAAACTGAATGATATGGGAGATGCAATGAGAACTCTTGTGATTATCCTCAACCAACTATCTGGAGTCATGATTGACCACCTAATCCTTGGTGATTTCTCTAAGGAATAATATATGCGAGAAACAAATCCCTACGGAACTACAGGTAATAATCATAAAGGTAAGTGTGTTCAAAAACTTATGTGTCAAAAATGTGGAAATAAACACCTAGGAAAATGTTCCAAAGGGATAGAAATATTCTATAGATGTGGAAATGAAGGTCATAAAGCAAGAAACTGCCATGGAAAAAGGAAGCATCCAGTTGACTCAAGGAAAGGGAAAGAAGTTCTTTCTGAGGGATCAATTTAATGTTTTAAATGTGGTGTGAATGGTCATTATGCAAACACATGTCCTATGAAGAAGTTTCGTGAATGGGATCACCAAGATCGTACAAATGTTGGTTTACCAATACCTAATTCCATTCTGATTGAGGATGAAGAATGTGAAAATGACCAATCAAAGGTATGGATTATTTTATGACTATTGTTTTCCTATTTTGGTATCTTAGGATATGATTCATGATTTTTTTTGTAGGAAAGAAGTATTTCAGAATAAGTTGGAAAGGAATGGTTAATGGATCATGAAGAGTGTTTAATGGGTAAGATGTCAACATATAAGGGCTTCAAGAGTTCTGGTGAAATTATTAAGAGTATTAAGTCTCTTTTGATGATGGGGTTACATTAGAAGACTTTTTATATTATGTGTAACCCTGATGTTTAATATATGAAAATGTTATTCAAGGAATAGTTATCTGTTCTTTTGTGGACATAGTTATAAAGAACCATTTGGGTTTATATGATCCATACTTTTGAGGTAATTATGGGTTACTATATGTTATGATGGTAGTGAAAGGCATGAGATAAAATTGAGGTTAAAATATGTTATGGTTATTTTTGGAGTTTTATAAAATGGACAACACGCAGACTGTGTGACAACCCGTCGCGTCGGACAGAGCTGCGGGAATCGAACCCACAACCAAAGTGCAACTGGTATTTATTGCCTACAACTGGACTACGTGAAGTCCCTAGTTAGTTTGACTGATTCTATTTTACTTAGATGAATTTATGAATTAAGAGTAAGTTGATTTTGAGTTATCTATGGAAATTTATTAACCTATCATGGAGGATATCTGATTAGGTTAATTGCTTTTCAATACGAGACTTTTGGAGAAACTGATGTTGTTTGGAGATAAATGTTACGATTTAACTTGGAAGACTATGTTACTAAATCCTTCAAATATTTGTGTTTCAATCTTAGTTTGGTTTAATTTGAATAATTTTATTGAAAATTGATTATCGAATGGTCCCCGTCGAACTTTGGGTTTTGTTGGAAAAATTTTGGAGATTAAGAATAGATTTTATTTTTATAAAGAGTTATCCTTTTCTGGATTATCTGATCTTGTACAAACCTTTTTGGTTTTGGTTTTGGTTAAAGTCTAAAGACATGGGAAGTATATAGTTATCTTTTTTGGATTAGGTGATACTGTAGATGTTGATTATAATACTCTAAAAGTGAACAAGTCTTCCTAAATACTCGTCTTTTGGAGAAAATATGAGTTTGTGTAAGGAATCTAATAAAAGTTGAAAGCCAACATGATAAGTGATTATGTTTACTTATGAACAAATTCCTCAATAAAAAGTAACTTAAAACAAAAATGTTGTCTATTAAAATGTCATACGGAGGAATAGAATACCATTTAACCCATCACAAGTTTGTGATTTTCTTGTGGTTAACTTTCTCCTAGACATGTTTACTATCACTCTCCATCAGAACATGACCCTTTTTTTCCTCCATGTCCATATTTTCATACTTGGAATCCTAGTATGGGTTAACTCAGGCGACCTTTGTACTTATGATTCTTTATTTTAAAGTGATTGTTTTACCGACTCTTGTTCTGATGTGGGACGTTCAAGGATGTTTCCAAGCTCAATTTTAAAATTGCGAGGACGCAATTCCCAAAAGGGGGGAAGGATGTAACACCCCAGGTAAATAAAGAGTATGTCATTTTCACATTTATCCATATTTTTGAATAAAATATTAATATTACTTTAAATGGAATGCTATGCTCAATGGCGTACCCAATATGCAACAACAAGTTTCTTTGAAATCTTACGTTGCACTCTAATAATAAAATAATTTTATTTCAAATGCTAGTTAACGCCGAGTCGTTGTAATGGAGGGAATGAACAGAACTAACTACAAAATGATTATATATATTTGTCAAATATTTTTACATTTTTTTAATAAATGTTAGAGGATTAAAAATGAAAATGAATCCAGTTTTTAAGCCTAAACATTTTAAAATTCATTAAAAGGTTGATTAACCGCCTTTTGATGGAGAACCCCCTTTAAATCCACTTTCTGGCAATTTTATAAGCTCTATTTTTCAAAATAGACATATTATTTATGATTGGGACATTGAAATTTACCTTGGGTTAATTTTTGGTATTTTTCTGACAATGTTCATTTTTCAATGAATAGTGAAAAATACTGCATTTTACATCAAAACTTCTTTTTCATATAATTTAATTATATGGTTATATTATATTTTTAATTTGTTTTAAAGTTCAATTAGAATATATTTTTACCATGTAATTCAATTATGGTCATTGGTATTAATTTCACTTTGGAATTAGGATAAACAAGTGCCAAACTTTTCATAAATATTGTTTCTAAAAAACCCGCTATTTGTTTTCACAAAGGGAAGTTTTTTTAAATTAATTATTGCAATTTATGTGTTTTTAATTTGTTAAAATGGATTAAATATTTGGAATCATAATGTAAAAATTATGTAATTAAGACTCTTTTGTTTTTGGACATTATGAATAGTAACGACTGTAATTATCATTAATTATCTTGATTAATGAGTAATCGGGTAGTTAAAGATAATAAGATAATATCATAATAATAAAAAATGACAACAAAATGTGTACTAAGGCTACTGGTTGTCTCATGGCAGACCATGTGTTTCCTTTTGCCAAACTTGGGGGCCCCATGGAATCACGTTTGTGAGAAAGTTACTTTTTATCTTTTTATTTTTAAAGAATGTTAAATGTAACAAAGAATGTATCACCTAAGTAAAATATTTTTCATTTTGTCTACATAAATGATCATTTGGAATATAAAAATTCATTGTAAAGATATAAATATTTCTTACATCATAGTATTTGTTTTATAATATTTAGACATTAAATAAATTAAATTATGTATGACATCATGATGATGCAGCAATGACCTCATTATTTAATGATTTAAATAAAATGGAAAGATAATTTAACATATAAGAGCTAAACATGTCCAAAACCTATTGGATAGGTGGATTTCGAAACCTTATCACCTTATCCTCGAAACACATCAATGTGGTACCATTAAAATCCGAAACACATTTGAAAATAAAGTTACATTTTATACCGTTCCAAGAGTGCCCCTCCTCTCCTCTTATAAAAGGCCCCCACACCTACCTCCTTACCCACACTTCCAAAGCCTTTGGCTCGGCCAAACCCTGCCCATTTTGTCTCTCCACATCCCTATCTAACTCCTTGAAGCCTCACTTTGGTAATAAGTCTTCCCAAGGAAGCCTTTGAGCTCAAACCAAAGGGAGTTACCCGATTTTAAGGTAATGTCTTCACTTGAGTCCTTCTGTTTTATTTTGCTTCTCCAACCCCCTAAAATATTTTTATTAATTTCTTTTATAACAAATCCAGTATATTAAATATTCTAGGATGTTTTTATAAGAATTATTCGAGCTACACTTACACACACCTTCGTCTAATGGCTAAAGAACATACTGTTTCTGTGGTTGGCGATTTTCTGCCTCACGAAAGGATGAATGATCAATATTATTTTAACACCTTTAAAGGTGGACATTATGATGTAACTGTATTTTATATATGATATATATGGTATTTTTGTTTACTATATGATTCTGTATTTTATATTTAAACCATAACTTTATTCTTTTCATGTTGTGTAAACGCGATAATTTCATATGAGGAAGTGCGGACTACCGCCCCCTCAAGTGATGTGACTCGTACATGCAGTACATGGAATGTATAAAGAACTAAATTAATGAACATACGTGACCTATATAACATATATATTATACTGGAATTATAATATATATATATATCATTTATTTTTAATTCCATTAATATGAAAAAGAAAAAAAATGAAAGTAACGTTCATGCGTACATACGGCCTACCGTCTCCATGAACGGGGCTTTTCATTTTTATCTCCAAATGATATGGAATAGTATAAAATGAATATGTACTAGATATATATGATATATAAATCATGATTATAATGCTTGATATAATGGATACATGAACTACTTGTAATTATAAGGAGCATATTTTGACTCAAGTACCAATGATCATTTAAACGGTCGTTATTAACTATTATAATTACACAGTGTTCATGACATGGTAATAAATGATATAAAAGGAATAATGATCTTGAAAAAGGTTCTTATGGAAGTAGAAATTAAATCAAGTTTATTATTCAGGAGATTAAATAACGATCGAGTTAAGTCGGACCCGAGGTAAGGGATCCTACTCCTCTCTTTCTTTTTAAGTACACTCTTTTATGTCATTCCTTTTAAGCTCATCTTTCTGGTGATTGGGATGTTATTTTATATTAATCTTACTGTAATTTTTATGTTAATATTATGAGAGACCCTATTCTCTCTCATCAATCCATTTTGGAAGTTTTGAGTGGCGCAGCTAGGCTGCCAAATTTGTCGTAAGAGATCCATCCTCTCTCTTTCTTTTTATGTACTCTCCTTTATGTCACTTCATTTAAGCTCCACTTTATTATGTTGGGGGATGTTATTTTATATTAAACTTTCTGTAAAATTTATGTTAATATGATGAGAGACCCAATTTCCTCTCATCAATCCATTTTGGAAGTCTTATGTGGCGTCGTTAGGCTGCAAAATTTTCGTAAGGGATTTTTCATCTCACTTTTATTCCCGTGAGATTTATGCTACATTTGCCACAATTTCTTTTGAGTGGTGTATGTACTGACCATTATTTTACACATTGTGTAATATACTTTCTTTTATGAGTATTTACATCAATGTTGTATTGTCCTTCTTTCACGGGGTGTATGTTTCGAAAGATTCCCAAAATGGTAAGGGAACCTTTCACCCTCCACTTTTTAAAAGACTAATTTTGTTACATCTTTTAATTCACATACTATTATGTTTGGAAATGTTCTTCTATATCCTTATTGATTTAACTTTTATGTCCATGTAATGAGATATGCCTTTTTTCTCTCATCAACTCATTTTCTGAATTTTGAAGTGATGCCGTTATCGAATTTTACCAAGGGAACTTTTTAACCCAATTTCGATTTCTTTGGGTTCAACATGTAGTTATTGAATATGTCATCTTTTGAATATGTGTGAATGACCTTTTATTGTTTTACACTTAATATCCACTTATATTGGGTGTATTTATATTTGTCACACAAAATTTTTAGATTGAATTATCCTTAATTTAAGGATACCTTCTTTATAAGGGAATTCATCACATTTGACATTTCTATTGAGACTTAATTGTTGTTATGCACCAATTCACTCTTATATGGTGTATATACTGTCCTTTGGAATATTATATCATGAATCCATTTATTCTCATGATATTATAAAGTTCAAACTAAATGTTATTCCTCAATTATTGTATTTAAGTGTCTCTAATGTTGGTAGAACCCCTTTAACCAAAATATCACTTTTAAATGTTTTAATTATATGTTCTTATTAATATCCATGTTTTAAAAATGTTTTAAGGATTTATTTATATGGATATTAATGGTTTAAAATTTTAAAAGCTTCCAGGTGGTAAGGGACACTTTGATTCAAAAATATCTTTATTAAATGTTTTAAATGGTTTTGGAAATGGTTAATTTTTGAATGGATTCATTATTTCAGTATACTAAAATTTTATATTGTGATTGAAATGTGGAAATGTTATGTTTCATTTATGCATGTTATTTTTGATACGTTTATGTTATGGTTCTTGGGCATTGTTATGGAAACAGGTGGTTCCGTGATAATCTAAGGGCTGGTGAGCCCGATATAGCTCTCCAATGCATTGGGTAACGCGAAGGAGTGAAACGTTAAGGTTTCTCCGAAGAGATTTAGGGAATATACTATGGTGCGTATTCCAAACTTAACCAAGAGGGTTACTCCGGATGTAATAATGTCATTAATGCCTCATGTTACCTTTTGTGTCTTATGATTTCTATGATTTATTCATGATTTTATGAGGTATGGTAAAGTGCCTATGTTTTATGGGTAAAGTATGATTTCATTCTTATGTATATATGAACTCATGTTTCCTTTCCATATTTTTTTAATATAACCCTTAGTGAGATTTTTATGCTCATCCCATGTTTTTTTGAAATGTTTTTCACAGGTCAAGGGAAAGGTACATGATATGATTATAGTGTCAAGGAAGTGTCAAGAAAGAATCCATGCTTTATTTTTTAAATATGTTTCAGTTAATGGGAAAAAAATGAATACTATATTTTATGTAACCACTTTGTTTAAATGTGGAATGTAATGTAAGTTTTATGATCTAACTCTCTAGAACTCTAAACCTGAAAAGATCCTCAATGTGTAATCTTGTAATAACTCATGGTTAAGTAAGGTTTAAGGCTGGGGCCTTATAATCATATAGAAAACAATACTTTTATATATTTTAGTTAAAATATTAAATTTATGTTTCTTTTATTTTGATGGATGTGAATTGGGAGTATAATATCAGGCTAGAATAATGAGTTTAAATAATCACATCTATAGCTTTTTCCTATTTTTATCCCTTGTGCTGGTTTTTGCTTAATCATGATCTCCTTGAGAATCATGGGATACTTTTTTTTGGAGAGTGACCAATGGGGTAACATGGAGTTATTTGGTTGCCAGGTTTGATTGGTTGAGTTGTTTGGTCCAATTTTGTTTTCAATTTTTTCTATGAATCATGTTCAATTCAATTTTATATAAATGTATTTTGGGCTGTCCTTTTCTTTTCTTTGTTGTTTAATTGTTCAAAATTGTGAAAAACTGTTACCTTGGCACACTAATGATTCCCAAAACTAGTTTTCAGCATTTGGAGATTGTGAACACCCTTCGGTCTATGCCAAAGATCAGTTCAGGTTCCTAGTTTGGGGTCGACCCAAGCTGGATCGTGACAAAATGGTATCAGAGCGGAGGATGGCTCTTAGCAGACCATTATTTTAAGATATCCCTTCGTAATTTGGGGATGTCAATATAGATATAGTAGGATTTTCCATACATGAAGTGTAAGTTCATGAAGAGCATCGTGGTCTCATTCTCGTTCTGATCCTCATGTTCCCATGGGATTACCAGTTTTGGTAGTGGCCTTGGTTATTTTGATTATTTATTGTTGGGATACAATAAGGGGAGTTGGACTAATGGTCTCTATGAGATCATGGATCCTAGAATGCCATGTAGAGCTGGTTCGTGGTCCTAATGAGGCTCTATGTGTTTGTGGTGTGTTTGATGTGTGGCCACCAACCATATTGTCAAGTCACCACCGAAACTCGTTCCCTTTTGTGGGTCTCTTGGACCTTTCTTGAATTCGAAATTTTGTTTTGAACAACATTGTGTGTGAATTTTGAAAAAGTGGTTTAAATGAATAGTTGGTTATTGAAATGTGGTAATGGGTTTTCAAAATATAATATCAGAATGGTTTTGGGATGTCGGGTTTTTTGAAACAAATCTTGGGGACAAATTGAAAATGATTTAATGAGGTTGGATTTTCTCTCATTTAAACTCTTTGTTTGTTGAAATAAATTTTTTTGAAGGAATGAATTATTTTGAGTTTATTTTGAAAATTTTTATGGGATGTGTTGGACAATTGAAAAGTGTTTTCCTCTAATGAATTTGTTTTAGAAAGTGGGTTTAAAAAGTTGTGTTTTTTTGAAAAGGGGTTTAGTCTATATGGATATCAGATTATAAAAAGTGGCCTTGCTAAGGTTTTGAAATGGGAAAGGGATTCTTGAATTAAATTCTAGATTTGGTAGTTTTTTTAAAATAAATATAATAGTTTTTAATGGAATTTTTCTTGATGTTGTGTGGTTTGTTGAGCTACTGAAAAATGTTTTGAAAAAATGGAGAGGATTTTGATGGAGACCTATGGGTTTTTTGTTTTTCAAGCATGGTACATGATTTTTGGAATGATGTTGTTTTGTTTTATCCATTGGTTTTTTCATGGGTTCTCACATGCATTATATTTTTGGATATGAGGACGGATGCATGGTATGGCATGGTGGTTGGTTGTCCGAGGTGGCACAAAAATGTGTTTGTGGGTGAGACGTGATGAAAAACCATTAGTGAGTGTGGAAATCCACAAAGTTTTATTTTTTATTTTTTTCAAAAGTGTTTTAAGATGAGAATTTTTGTGGTTTTTTAGACTATTATTTGTGTGTATTGGATTTCATTTTCCTAGAAGTGTCTTTTATTTGTTATGATTCTTCATGATTAGGATGTGATACCATGGTTGTGTCTTGGGATGAAATATTGATGGTGGATTGGTTTTGGAGAAATGTTTAGTGGGTTTCTAAAGATTTGTTGGATGTTTTGATGTGGCTATGGATAGTTCTTCATTGAAAATATTTGTAGTTGATCAGCCTAATAATTCTTTTCAAATGATATATGTACTAATTATAATGATTCTACGACCCGTTTGTTGAAATTGAGAGATGTTTGGGGTCTATTGAAATCTCCATCCTGTTATGGTGATTATCATGGTTATAGATGTTGATCTCAGTGATGTTTAGTGGGTTTTGTTGTGTGCCTTGTTCATTATTCTCTTTATTTTGGAGTGACTATAAATGGTGTTTTGCATCTCTAAGTTCTTTTTTGGATAAAATTGTGTTGTTGAGGAAGAGAGTTTCATGGTGCCTCTTGCTATAATTTTTCTACCTGGGTGTATTCTGTGATAGTGTGTTGAATTAGGAAGAAAAGTTACAACTAGAGATTAAGAGATCCTAAATATGAGGCAGTATATTCTTTATCCATTATAGCTCTATTCATAGGTCTCAGAGTGAATATACCATGTAGTTAAGAATCCCAGTGGTGTGTGATGTCAAGTGAAGTTCGAGCCTCAACCATTGTGGTGAACCGTTTAAAAAATTATCTTCTATGCTTTTTGATGCTATTAACTCTCTCTATTTTCACGGATTGCAGTGGACATACCCAGCACACATTTTTTCTAAATATTTTGTCTGGAATTAATGTTAGTGTTTCATTTTCTTGAGTGGGATTCCCAGGTGAATCGAGTGAGGCCTTTAGTGGGTAGTCATTGGGTGTGGTTTAGTAGTTAAATCATTGATAACTTTCCCTCCCTTCCCCAAGTGCTTATGTGTGTATATGTATGGGATGGGGGGTCTATGTGAAAGGTGTTGGACCAGTTCTTATTCCCTCCATTCGGGAGTGGGTAGGTCGAATGTTCATGTTGTGTTCCTCCTAGCTTGGGTTGGTAGGTTGCTATGGGAGAGTTATTGGTGGTACTGTGAGGGAGAGACTGGTTCTTTTTTCAGGTTAAATTTCCCTTTGATATTTTTTTCTCAATTAAGGGAAGACCCTCCATGGGTATCATAGAGTTTCATCTTATGAATGTGTCGAGTTATAGTCATTTTCAAATGGTGGGGAGTCCAATCGGGCCTCTCCTTAGCTGGTGATATATTTCTAGTATGGTTTTGGTATTTTTTAAGATAATTATATTTCTTTTGATTTTTTTTATTTCTTGGATTCCTATTTTGTTTTTTTGGGCATTGGGTTTCTTATGAGAAGACCAAATGGTATTGTTATCATATTGGTTGAGGATGTGGTGGCTTGATCCTTCCGTTGATTTTCAAGAAGTGGTTTTGAGTTCTGGTTTTTTTTCAGTCAAGATGATTTAGTTCCATTTTTGTAGGGTGAAATGTCTTTAGCTGTAGTGGTTTTATCGTTTTGATGTGGAATCCTTAGGCATTGATCAATCAGTTGTAATGTGTTGTAGCCTTATGGGAGCGGAAAGCGTTAGTAGTGGGGAGAATTGTCACACCCGGTTTTTCATGTTTTGGTTTATAGTTTGGTTTGATAAGATTCCCAATATTTTTATTGGGACCTGAGTGCAATGTGGGTTGGGTTTTGAATTTTATCTATTGTAACATATTTCTATCGTGGTTGTATATGGTTTTTTTGCATATATTCTCATGTGAAAGAGTTTTGGAAACCCACGGTGTCACCTTTTTGTGTTTAAAATCATTCAAGGATATATGTGCGAGATTGCCTAGTTTTTAGGGTGGAATTTGAGAGATTTTGTCTAAATTTTCATTCTTCACAGAATGAGAATTGTTTTCCCAAATTGTAAAACATAACCATGCAAAGTTTCATATTCATTTCAGTAGCCGCCACACATTTTTCTCATGGTTTTCTAAACCATGCCACAAAACCATGCAACCACTTAAGGGATTAATAACATTACTTATATAAATCCTATTTGGGTGATTCTTCCCCCATTTGAATCCCTAGTTGTTTCATATCGACTAGAGAGTGTCCCCCCAGTGTTATCCATTGTTATTTGTCAGCTGTTTGGTGATTTCATGGTAATGGTTAGTGATTCTTCACCGAATCCTTCAATTTCTTCTCCTCATCTCTTCCCTCATCCTTCTCATCTCATTTTTTCTTGGTTGGATATTCTCCAACAGTAATTATTTTGCTAGGGATCAATTATTCCCAGGTTTTTATGGGTGTTTCGTTTATTTAGGCCAGTTCTTCGTAGATGAAGTGTCTCAGAACCCGCGGCGGGTGTTTTCGAGTGTGTGTTTCCATTTCGCCGTGGATTTGATGTATGTTTTCCCATGCACATGCCTTTTTAATTTATGATTAATTTATTTCATTCTCAAATAACCTTATATATATTCTAAATTTTTTTTGTGTTTTCATTATATAAGCCATTTGGTGTGAAAATTGGTTTTTTATTCCTTTTTCATGATAAATAGAATTGTTTTCTAAAATATCTCACACCAAGTGATCGATGAAATGACTGGTTGGATTTTGTGATTAGATTTTGGTATGTTAAGTGTGGTTTGGATTTGTAAACAAATATTTAGTTTTTGAAATGATGATTTGGGGTTTCTTTAATGTTACTTCAAAGGTTTTTATGTTAAAATAAGTGTGTATTGGCTTGGGAAATCGGTTTGAAAAGTGATGATGAATTACGACCCAGTTGACATTTTCATAGAAAATGGTTTTGGTTTTAAAGTGATATAAAATGTTTTGAAGGGTTTTTATAAATACTTTTACATGGTAATGGTATGATTGATACATTTTTGAAATATATGACATATTTTTTGTTAAAGGATAGTTTTGTGAGAAATGTTTAAGGGTCTGTGTGGCCACTTTTTGGAAATGATGAAAGGTGTTTGTTAGAAAAACCTTATTGGATATTTATCATGCCTTGTTGACATAGAATGGATGCGATGTCCTTGTTTTGGAATCTTACATTTACATTATAAGGGTTCCATAGTTGGAACCCTTTGTGGTCTATTAATCTTAAGGAATGAGAGTAGTCCATGGGGAGACTTAGGGTGAGACTCATTGTGGATTATTATTACTATATGTGTTGTAATTGGATGCTCTGCTGACATATTCTAGATCACCCCCTTTTTTATAATTGATACATGGTAACCTATCATATTGAGAAAATATTCTATGAATTAATGTTGCACTGGTAGGTGACGGTATTGATCAATGGCTCATAGTAGGTGGATATATTAGGATTGTTACTATGGGATTTCCCCCCAGCCTTCCTGAGAAGGGATGGTCGAGCATATTGAAAATGTTGATTTCATTGTGTGTGAAATGTCTATGGGGATGAGGTCTCATGTATTAGTGTCTTCTAGATTATTCTTGATCTCCTTGTTTCACCAATTTCTATTGGATTTCAGTTGCTTGCAGTGATAAGTATGGTGCTTTTATGTGTATTTACATTTCCATTATCATGTATTATTGCTTTCTGGATTATTCTTGATCTCCTAGGTTCACCCCATTCTATTGAATTTCAGTTTATTTCAGTGATAAGTATTGTTCTTTTATGTGTATTTACATTTCCCTTATTGTGGGACTACTATTAGTCTTTCTTGTGTATTGTTTTTCTTGGGAAGTGGTGGGATAGTTTTAATATGGTTGATTAAAATTTATTTAAAATTAATTTGTTTTATCCTATTTTTAAAAATCTTAAAATGTAAACATCACATTCCCCTTGTAAATTCTAGTGGCACACTATTTCAATGAATCTAGTTTTGGAAATAAATAAGGTAAATAGTTCATTCTTTTTTTTGAGTAATCTTGTAGAAACACTTAATTTTATATATTATAGTTCAAAATGGATATTTTTGTTTCTTTTATTTTAAAGTATGTGCATTGTTAATAGATTATCGGGCTAGCCTACTATGTTTTAATACTCATGCCTATAATCCTTTTATGTTTTTATCCCTTTTCCAGGTTTCATCTTGATTTTTATTTCCATTAGCAACTTGGGATCATTTTTTATAGAGTGAATAGTGGGGTCAATTGGAGTAAGTTGGTTTTCACATTAGATTAGTCACGTTTATTTGTTCAATTGTATTTTTAGTTTTTTGTATGAATCGTGTTTAGTTTAATTTTATATAAATGTATTTTGGGATGTCATTTTCATTTTTCTGTTGTTTACTTGTGTATAATTTAGAGAAATAATTCCCTTGGATACTCAAATGATGCCCGACACTAGTTTCCAGATTGTGGTAATTGGGAACGCCCCATGGGACATGCCATAGATCAGTTTAAGTTCCCTGTTTGGGGTCGAGTAGGGCTGGTTCATGACATTTTTTGATTTGAAATAACTAGATTCTGTATTTATTAAGGTCTATTAATTACAAGTTGATTATTTGTGGAGTGGACTAAGTGATATTGATTCCATGAACCACTATAAATATCCCACTTTCAATCTCTATGTATTAATAAATTATACATATGATACATATCTTCTTCACAAAAATGATATTAACTATAATACCTATAGAGTGTGGTTTTTTATAAAGAAAATTGTAGGAACTAAATTTAACACCTATTGAGTTTTTAGTTATCCAATCTCTCAAACAAGAATAATTAATTTCATTTCTCATATTCTGGGGTGTGAAGATCCATATCAAGTATTTTTTATAAATTTAAATGGATTCAAATGATATAATTCAAAATGATCATCAAACCATAAGTGTTTCTATGTTCACTATTATGATTCTTTGAGACTTGTTTCATGTTGTGAAACATGTTTCAATTTTATTGTGTAATGTTGATTAAATATAACATTAATTTTTTAATTATTTCTTGTAATTCATGGGATATAATAATCTAAATCAATCTCTTTTAATAAAATGTGTTTTTAAAATAATGTGACACATTTCATAAGAGTTTTTTGTGAGTCACTTTTCTTTCATTGAGTTATGATCATTCTTTTAAAATCATTTCATATATAATGATTATATTCAACAATTTTTTTGGTATTTTGTGGTATTTTATCATTGTTTACCTTTTTACCATATATAATGAATTTCAAATATTACATTCGTTATGTATTGTGTTTCGCAAAAGTGATATTGTTAATGTAATTCTTATTTCTTTGAGTTACATATTATTATAATGAACATTGTTCTAACATAATTTTGTTTATACCAATATAATATTAAAATATATGATATTTAATATTCTTATTTGAAAATGAATTTTCAATAAAAATGTGGTTTTATTACACTTTTAATTATTTTGGAATTCAATAATTGAATTTTTATTTTATTAAAAATGTTCATTGTGTTTCATTAATAAATGTTTTAACAATGTCTCAAAAATTATTATTGAAAAAACTATTTAATTATCTAGGATCTATTTTATTAATTTCTCTTTTTATTTGTAAATGTTTTAAAAATATTTTTGTTCCCATTTTTAAAATTTACTTTTGAATGTGACATGTATGTTTGTATTTTATATCAATGCTAATTTTTTTTCGAAAAGATCTTCTATGTTTTCACCTCCAGAATAATTTCTATTAATTGGTTTATAGTAATGGGATTTATATTTAATGTTTTTGATTTTATAAATATATTAATATATTATCTTATTTACTAAAATCACAGTATCGAAATATTCTAATCTTTTTCCCAAATGTTGTGTACGTTAACTAAATTAATATAAATGGATGATTTCATATATGTAAACATATTTCAAGGATTATACAGAATAATTTAGAATATTTTATTTTTAAACAGTCAACAATCTTTCTATATTAATCTTACAAAACCATAATTTAAATTTAATAGATAATCCATTATTAAAATTTTCTTTCCTAAAAATACACCATCCATGTTCAAAAAGTTTCATATAATTCTATATAATGGTGAAATATATATTTTTTATTCCACTTATTAAAAGGTTTCAATTAATATGCTGATAAAAAATGTATTAGGGAAATTATTATATTTTCTATCAACATTTTTCTGTATTGTATTTACACCATATGATTTATTATCTTTATTGAATTTTATTTATAAATAATTTTATAGAATATATTCATATACCCATTAATTTTCCAGGATTATAATGATTATTATTTCTAACATAAATCCCATCGAAAGGGATATGACTCAAAATTTTATCCTAGGGGTTTTGTAAGATCCCTATAATTTGGGGGGTAAATCATTGTTAACATTTTGGTTGAGATTCATTTTTCCATTTGGATATTGAAGTGGTTATTCGGTGTAGAAGAATTTTTTGGGTTACCCAGGGGTTTGGGATACGAAAGGATGAGAAAAAAGGCCAAACAGTTTGAAGTGTATAGGTCATTCATGGTTAGTACAAACTATAGACCTGAAAAAGAGAATCTATGTATCTAATATTCTTATTAGTAAGAGGATATCACATAAGATTTGTACAATTTGACCAGCCATGAAGGTTCTTATAGTAAAATGTGTGACTTAGCCTCTCTTGGATATATGAATCTGCATTGTTGCTTTACATTTTGGCTAACCATGCGGTGAAACCATGTAACCCATAAAAAGTTAGATGTTTACATGTTTTAATCCATATCATATTTCTTTATTCCCATATGATTTCATTCAATTAACCCCTCTATATTGGATGACAAAATAGCATCCTCCTCCTCTTTTGTGGGTGATTTCCCTTCAATTCTCAGGTGTTAAGAGTTCTATTTAGTGTCCATCGATGCTCTGGTTGAGTATAACACACCTCTTTTCACTTTTTTCTAGATAAGGGATAGTATAATATATATTTTATTCAGAATCCCTAAAACTCTATTTTTGCATTGGTTTCTAGTTTATGGATTTACATGTGATTTTATTTCTAAATCAAAGGTTGTGGTCGAGTATGTGGTGTCCTTAAAATTTTGGTAGTCGAGGTTAATGATGTTCCCATAGTTTCATTGTTATATATGTGTATGGATTTGTTAAAATGTATCACCTTATTTTGTTTTAATTTCCATGATTATGGAAACTTATTTTGGGCCATATATTGATTTGTGAGACCTTTTATGTGCCTTGTTGGTCTTGTTGATGATGTGAGACCTAACCTAGAGCTACCCTTAGTGTATTAAACCCCATGAAAATGGTGCACCTAATTTGTAATCATTGAGATTTGGAAGAAATGAAAAGTAGTGGGTTATGAATTGTAAATAGGTTATTGGGATTGAAAAAGGGGTGAAATTAATTACATTTATATAATATTTTTTGAAATACCTGAAATGATCTTTAAATTATTTAAATAGTGTGTCTTGGATATTGATCTGGTTGTGGATTTTAAATTAATAATATGATGTTTTTAATTGGGAAATTATTTTAATGGTAGACTTGGACTCTAGGTGATTTTGAATGTGATTTTCTTCATATATTTCAAATGATGGTTTAAAATGAGACTGGGGTTCCCCTAATATTTTAAAATACCTAAATCATTATTTGAAATGGTATGAAGTGGATCTGAAATCCTAGGGTCGGGGGTTTTTCCCAAAGAGGATGACTGGTGGTTTAAATGGTGGATTCAAGATGAAATTTAAATGGCTGGGTCAATTTGTGTGATAACATGGATAATGAAAAGAATTTAATGTTGATTGTTCCCTAGTTTAATATATTATAAGGGGTTTTGGGATAATGGTATAAATGTTAATGGTTTATTCCTTATTAGTGGGATGTGTATAAAGAGATATAATTGTAAATTTTGAAATTGATGAAGTCTTATAATGTTTCTTTATAATATTTGGTATTGTTAAATAATCATGTTCACATGGCTTGATGGTATGTGGGTATTAAACTCAATCTCCTCCCATGAGTTAGGTTTGACGTACTTTTTTAAACCCCACCACTCTATTGCTTGGGTTAGGCAGTCAGAATGAGGCTCTAGGCCCCTAACTTTTTCCATTGGGGAAACTACATGGACTAAGACTCCAAGTTATGTGTTTTGTAATTAATGGTTGGGATTATAGACTGAGGCTCTATGCTTCCAAACATATGGTAATGGTTTCAGTTGGGTTGTCAGAATGATGCTTTATGCATACCAAACACATTGATATGGATTGATTAATAGACCGAGGACCCATATTATCTTAATACATTGTGTTTACTAAATACACATGTGAAAGAAAGTGTGTGTACACCCTTATTAATTGTATCAAGGCCCCGATTTAACCAATGTTAGTTTAGATGACAAGTTTACCCTAATGAACATTATGGGTAAATAGTAAATTAGTAAATATTTAAATATGAAACATGTTATACTACTAAGATGATTATTTATTTGAATTTTTTATATGAATATTGTATTGTATAGACTAGTTTATTATTTAAACACCATTGTTTGTGGCCAACTGAGTTGTAATCACACACTACATGGTGATGTGATGTTACTTTCTTGTAGGTACAGGTTCAAGATAGAGACATAGGGGTTGTTTTCCAAATGTGTAGTTTTGTTAGATAATGGGAGATTGGAACCGGGTCAGGACTCTAGTCCATTCTTTTGGTATTTGGGCAGTTTATTTTTGAGTTTCTTTCAATTATTTCATGACATATGATGCCTTGATCATATTGTTAGAAAATGTTCTTGTTGGTTACTTGTTTAATTGTATTGCATGATGTCCATTTATTTTTTCATGTAGGTTATTATATCTGTTGATATTTTTTCATTTGTGGTTTTACACTAGTATGAGTGTATGGTTTACTCGTTGTACATTTATAGGACTCTCCTTCTAGTATGAAGCCATTATCGTATAGGGAGTCGCACTTGAGGTCACATGGGGACCCAGATCAGGGGACCAATTTAGTGGATACCAGTCTAAGAACATTACATAGTTGTATAAAGATATGTATTTTCTTGATACTATTTTTTCATGGTAGATAGGATTATAGGATATTTTAAATACATATTAATTATCCCATTCATATGTGCCTACATCCCCATGTACGATAGAAAATCCATTTTTTCAAAAGTGGGAAATGTTGTTAATTATTTTTCAAATATGGATTATTTTTATTTTCACCTAAAGTGGTGTACACAGATGGGATGATATTTTGTTATGAGTTTTTATCTCTGGGGATGTTATGGTATGATTGGGTGTGTGATTTCATACATCACGCTATGCATAAAGGATTTCTAGGTTATCTGTATGCTGGATGTGACTGATAGTTTCTTTGGATTAATATGTTGATAGTGTACATTTATTCATTTGTTTTTATTCTTATTCATCATTCCTTGAAATACCTGATAAAGAAATTCTTTTTCAATTTATATTTGAATACAAATTTTTTTTTGATGTTTTGGGTTAAGAAAAAAATTCCTTTTTCAAAATTTAAAAGCCTCTATTTTGAAATGGAATGTTTGAAATGTTTTGAAATGTGAAACCCTCCGTTTTAAATTCCAATTTATAACTAATAATAGAAATGGGAAATTATGTAACATTAGGGACACTAATTATGGTTATACCTTGTGTTTATTATTGACCCTATATATGGGTGGTTTGGGTAGTGAGATTTCCTTTCTTTTAGACCTTGAGTAATGTGATGTGAGAAAAGATGGGGTTGGATGTGTTTTTAGTAGATTGATGTTGGTTTCCTCTTTTGTAAGGTTGTGACTTCATTTTTGGGAAATTATGTATATTAATATGGAGGTGGTGAATATTATGCGATGATACAAAGCAGGTTATTTTTTAGACCATAGACTTTGTGTTTTTCTTGTAATGTCGATGTATGGGTGTGATTATCTTTGGTGTGGATCCTAGAATAAATGGTTTCATGGTGTATTAGATGCAGTGTATTTAGAACAATAGTAGTATTTCAATCCATGATTAGGGTATTGTTTGAGGTTTATAGTGTATTTCATAGAGTTGGTACCAATCACTATGGGTTGGAACGACTTCGATGTAGGGCGTTAGGATTATTTAAATATCACAGTGTCTTGAGAGAGGGATTGGTTGGGGTTGATAGTGCATTTGGTTTTGAATGAAATAGGTGGATGATTGGAATTTAAATGTGGAACACAATGTGTTTTTCCTAGTGGGGGATTGTCCAGTGGAGGATAAGTGGAAAAGACATTGGTTTTGGAGATGTTACTCCTATTGTGGCTATAAGTTGATGGTATGGGGAAAATTCATGGTATTATTGAGATATGATAGCACAATGTTGTTATTGTAATGAAATATGAAGCAATAGTGGTTTCATCACACTTAGAACAGATGAATTTTGGTTGGATGGGAAGGAAAGGATTATTTGGAGACCTAAACCATTGGTTTCGATTGTGTTTATGTGGAAATCCTTGTTGGTTTTGGATGAACCAGAAAGGGGTGAACAAAGAGTGTATGGATTCTTTTCTTAAGTGAAACTTTGGGAAGTGGTTGTTTTGTAGTTAGGATTTGTTAACTCAATAATTGGTTTGTTTGATGTGAATGCTGTGAATTCCTTGTTCCTAGTGAGTTTATAAAACCAGAAGGTATAGTGATCACTATAAGCATGTGTGGGGCCTAGCAATGAAGTGGAGATACTCATATGATCTAGTGTTTTTTTATTGAGTGGTTGTAGGAATTTTTGGGAAATTGAGGAATGTAATGACATCCAGATGTGGGGGCATGATATAGAAACGTGATATTTTTTTGGATGGGTGAACAAGTATCTCAGAATAAGCACCCATCATTTTATGTGAAATTAGTGGGGAAATTATGGGGGTGTGATATCTCATTTATTTTTTCAGGTCGATTCATTATTTTTGTGTTCATATAAATTGGGGGATTTGGGAAGGACTCGATAGCTGTGGAAGTGGTAGTTCCACATGAGTTGATGGTTCACGGTTCTCTTATAAAGAGTCATGAAATGGTGGAAATTTCCATTGTAAATCCCACTTAAGTCATGAGGATTGGGTGTTAATTATATGTTGGTGGTCTAGATAGCCCTAAATTTCAATAGGTCAAGGTTCCTTGTAGGGGAAGGTGAATTTAGCGATTCATAATTTGTGGTGTTGTTTGTCTATGACTTTTTAGCATATATAAATTTAGTGATGATCATTCCCAGAATACAGAAATCGTCTTGGGTACACTAAGAGATCCCTATATTTACTCTTAGCATTACAAGTGTGTTTTGGAGGGTAATGTTTCCTTTTAAGGGAGACACTCATGGAGTGGTTTATGATTGGGGACCATATGGTGGGCGATGTAATCCATCGACTAGTTACATGATATGTCATCGGGTGGACCAATTATTGATGAATGTCATGGGTGTTGTTCTCGAAAGTGAGTGATGATTGGTGAGTGTTTTTTGTTTTGTTATTATATAGGAATTTAGATTACCATATCTATGTTTTAGGTTCTTATTTTTATGTATTTTTACTTTTTGCTTATTGAAATTTTATGATGGAAGTGGTGAGAAAGATACTTATACTGTGGGGAGCGGTACATATGTCATAGATGTTTAGAGCATGTTGTGGAGTTGATGTGGTGGAATCATGATGCCTAAAAGAAACATTTTCAGTACAAGGTAGGGATCCTTTAGGAGTGATGGGAGGGCCTCAGTTGTTGTGGGAGATCAAGCCGTGAAATGGCTTTTTTCTCGGGGATAATTAGAGCTAATATAAGTGATTTCATTCGAGACATGTTGTTGGGTGTCGTAGAGATAACAATGGTTCACATAGAATTGTATTCTTTAATAATTAGGAATCACTAGGGTTCCAGAATTGAATACGGTATGTGAGGACAGATGTCGGAGGAAGCCCTAAATGGAGAAAGTTTTTTATCACAGTAAGGGGGTGACATGCCAATTGTAAATGTTGGGTTCCAACAGAGTGAGTCAGTAGGGATGGACTAACTAATTTAGATATTAAGGGAACATATGTCATTGGTCATAGGACACCTCAAGTTAATGTTCACATGATAAGTGCATCCTGGTAATGGTAATGCGGTTGATAAATATCCATTTAGAGCATAGTTGAGATATGGACTATGAATGTGTAACCAATCTATGTAGTTTCCACCAAAATAATAAATGAATGAGTTAGGAAAAGATATCATGGATGTTATGGTGCAATGAGTTGGGAAACTATAAATTTAATATGGGTTGTTTTTTTGGTTTTGTTGATATCTTTTCCAATGAAAGAGGTTCCCAACATCAAGGGATGAGAATGTAGAGCTGGAGCTTATAGTGGGGAGCACCAAAGTGTGAAAATAATAAGTTAATGATGTGATAGGTGTTTCAAGTTGGATATACTAGGGTATGTGCCATCATGGTGTACTGGTTCTTCTAATGGGTGTCATATCAAGGAATGAATAGTTAAGTTCCCCCATGATATAGGTTATACTTAGGTTTTGATTTCCTGTGTTCAAAAATTTTATGAGGTTGTTGGGACTCGAGTTGCAGACCAATTTATGTATGGAAATGTGGTTGGAATATGAATGTCCCTTTAGGGATATCAATATTGGGTAACTATAAAAGTTTGGAAATTTTGTGAAATGGTTGTGAACGATTTGGTCCATTAATTATGGAGAGTATTGAAAAAATGGTTTTCTGGTTGTCTCTTCTAGGTTAAACTAATTCTTTTCTGATTACCTTTACTGTATTGATCTTTTGGCGTTACATGGAATTTTCTATCGTGTCTGATGATGGTAATAACGAGTTGATATAGATGTGTCTTAGAGTAGTGTTAGGTTTCTAACAATAGTATATGGTGGGGAAAAAGTTATTGTGGTCGTATTTTTTCTTTAAACATAGAATTATTACATCATGACTAAGTTCATGGAGAATCATGGGAGATGACAGTTGATAGGTGGTCCCATAAGACAACTTTCTTTCTTGGTGGCATAGTGATGTTTGGGAATGTGGCTCATGGATGAGATGTTATAAGGTGGAGTGGTTTCATGAAAATTCCCTTTATTAATTGAACACTCCTATTTAAATTATAGTTAAAAGTAAATTTTTAGGTCTAATAATGTTCTCATTATGTGTATGAGAAGTTGTAGGTCCTTATTTAGGGTTGGGGACACAAAAATGATGAGAAAAAGTAGGCAAACAATGTGCATTGCATAGCTAGCCCGTGGTTAGTACAAACTACATGCCAATCCAAGGGAATATATGTGGGCAATCCTCATATCCTCTATATGTTATCTCACAAGACTCATATGGTTTGAAAAACTATGAACCTTGTTCCTTCTTAGATAGAGGGAAATTCACAGTCAGTGTACAGTTTCTTTAATCATGTGTCCAAACTGTGTGTCCCAAAAAAAGTGGTAAATTCCCCTTTTCCCTCCCGACTTTATTTATTTTTACCCTAATTTTTCCTTCTATTGAACCCCCTCCATCTTGGGTTTTGAACTAGAAACCACCTTATAACATCCACTATTTGATGTAAGTAACCCTTTTTTATTATTTTTTACGTATGAACAATTTATGGTTTATGTTTTGGATAGTTTGGTGATATTTTGTTGCTTTTTTAGGATTTTAAATAGGTTCATGGTTGGTTATTGAATTTGGAAGCCCCAAAAACACCCATAAGAAACCATGAATAGTGATTCATGGGAAAAAGGGAAGGCACCCTAGTGGTGTAATTTTTTCTCAAACTATGCATCTACCATATAGAAAATACCAGCATTGAATAGGTGGGTTTGGATCATTGAGATAGTTTCATCGGAACAGTTGGATTATAGTTTTTAAATATTGCAATAAAATAATGTGAGGTTCATCCATGAGGTAGTGGAAAACACATGGTTACCACAAGGTTTGGCTTGTCGTGTGACTAACCAGGCATGATAAAAAATATAGCTCAAAAAATTGAGGAACTAGGCCTATTTTAGATACTAATTCCTTCTTTTTACATGAAAATATCCATCAATTAGGATTTTTCCTCTTATTGGTTTTATGACATATCCCCATTGACATAGAACCATTCTGAAGGAATTTATTAGCCAGATGAAGCTCGCTTCTCACGGAATGTGATCATTCATTGTTGTTTAAAAAAAATCATATATCATCTTCACTATCTGTCTTGGTTTCAAAGATAAACATCTACTATGGATAGATCTATGATAGTGGATGAAAAATATTATTAGTTTTGGATTTTATTTTTTGATAGGAGAAGATATATAGGTTGGTTTTTTGGAGATTCAACCTGGTTTCATCGGCGTTTGAGTGTTATTCTTCATTTTTTCCATAAAACCAATGGTATGTGGATTCACTCTCAACTCATAATTCTAGAATTGATGAGGATGACTTAAAATATGATATTTAGCATGAAATTTATTATTAATTACTTGTTTATCTATTTTTGAAACCAATCTTTAGTGATAGTACTGTGTGAACATAGAAACTGGATGTTTTGTAGAAAGTGCATGGGGTCTTGATTAAAAAAATATTGATTTTAAAATAATAATTTCCTGGAATTATGGTAAAAGGAATGAGTAAAATATTTTCAATAAAATTTTATTATTATTTAAATGGATGTTAATTGTTTTTTTGAATTGTTCTTTTGAAGGGTTTTTATTAAAAGAATGGCTTTACAGAAATGGTTGAAATGGTTGTTTTGTTATTCGTTTATTTGGCATAATGGTTGTGTGGGTTCATGTGCATCCAAGGTGCATAAGGGTATCAGGTCACCCCTATAATGAGTGAGATGGATAAGGACTGGGTCTCTACCTCATAAAATTAGTTCAGTTGGTGATAACTTAGTGAAGGGATGACTCACCACTCATGAGTATAGGGAGGTATAGGTTATCATGAATGTTTGGTTTTGTGGATATGTGTAAATGGATGAATAATGCCAAAATCAAACATGTGATATGGTTTTGAAACATACTTTTGTTGGATTCCATGGAAAAAATGACTTTTGTTGGAAAACTATGTGATATGGAACTACATTATATTTTGATATAAATTATTTTTGAAATTTCATTATTTAAATTATTTTATATTAATGTGACAAAATATTATATCCTAGTAGTGTGAGTAGGAAATTAATTTTGGAAAATCTAATGAGTTTGATTACTCACCCATACTTTTTCTATTTTGTTCTTTTGCATATGTTGTTTAATAGAACATTGAAAAGTTATTGTATCACACATATTTAGTAATACATTATAACACGTGGACTATTAGTGGTGTTGGAGAATAGAGCATGTGGGTATTTGAAGTTATTTGGTTTCCCTTGTATTTATATAGTTTTGTCTTATAGTATGTACTTTGATATTGTTGTCTTCCAATGTGGTACTCCTTGGTAGATTTTGTAATAAATTAAATGTAAGTGTTTCTTTTCTTTGATAACATGCATCATGTAGAACTTTATTTGTTATCGTATGTTTGGTTGTTTTATTATTTTCAAAAGGAAAATCATCCTCCATATATATTGATCCCTTTCTGTATCCATTATCAGCCCTTGTCATCTTAGGGATGTTTCTTAAGGAAAACAACTGACCTTATTATTTTTTTCCAAGCCAATGAGTATGGGTGGGAAGTTACAAGTGGTAAATGACATTGCATTGGTTTTCAGTTTTGGAGTTAAAATCAGTTTATTCTATTCCTTAGGTCAAGTTCATAGAAAAAAGGAAAAATGTGATGAATTGAAATGTAGAGCATAAAAGGACGTTGATAACCATTTTATAATGAGCCATATGTTACTAGGTATTTCAACACATAATATTTTTTGGGGGCACTTCTTGGATTTGTACTCACCTTTTAATGGGTTTATCCAATGAGATGAGAAATACATGAATTGTAGAAATTATTTACCAGTAAGAGTTTATAATTTATATTTAGTAATGGTATATGATTTCGTGAGAATATTTATATTTGAAAAATTTTGAAATTGGTAAAAAATTAATGAAATTAAAAAAAGAATGGTAGTGGTATTGTGAAAATGGTTTAATTTATAATAGAAATATGAAGTTTTAAAAAATGGTTGAACATAGTAAATGTTAATCGTATATAGCACCGTTGTGATAGAATGACATGGTATAATTTTAAATTTTATGCCTCCAGTTTCGATTGAGTGGGACTTGTGGTGTTTTTTGTGATTCTAGAAAATATAACATAGTAGGAATCATAGAGACCAGCTGGAATAATCTTCGGATAATTTTGTTGTACATGAGCCACGGTTGAACCAAAAGCTGGTTCAGAGTATCATTTGAGTGTGTCATGTTGTGGAAATAGTGAACTGAAGGGATAATCCATGGAAGGTGAATCATTTTATGTAGTTCTAAAAACATAATAAACCCATATATTAGGATCATTCAAAAAATAGAATTGGAATAGGTTTGGTGAAATAGGATGAATTTTATCGTTGATTTCCTTGACACACAAGTGAAGCTAAAATTCAAACCACTGATATATCTGCTGGGTGATATTGCATACTATTTGTTTGATTTAACAGTGAATGATAATTTTTATCAAGGCCTTTCATCGAAGGTTTTGAATAGTTTTTCAACAATTCACTCTATCCTCATATGTTCATAATTTATAGAATGAAAAACATATTCATCTGGATGAAGGAAAAAAATTCTATCAAGGTTTATGCTTTTAAATTTATGAATTTAGTACACTTTTATCCCAATTTTGTGTCAACTTCATCATTGAAGGAATACATATTTGAATCAGTGATGTGGTAGGATATTCTCATAGAGGTTTTTTTGCTCTTTATTATGGGTTATATAGTGGTGGTCATCAGATTTATAGTGGTTGAAAAAGATATCTCAAGGGCTATGAGAGGGGGAAGTATATTCATTCCCATAGTAATTGGTAGGAACTATAATGTTGAGAGAGAATAGTTGAGGGACACCTATTTTAAAGCTGGGAGTATGGTTCATAATCAATTGGCCGGATTGGTGAATATTCCTTTAGATCTGAGATCCAGAATAGATGATTCCAATGTTTCTCCTTTGACCACATGAATAAATTATTTACATCACCACCAAGATCATGAAAAATTGAAAAAATGGGGAATAATCAGTGCTATTGTCAAATTTATCTATGCTAGGGTGTGTTGGACACTTCTCAAGAGTTGTAAGCATCACATGCTTCCATAGGATGAGGGAATAAGAAAAACTCTTGTCATCTAAACTATGATATCCATCAGAATTTGATATATACCCTGAATCACCAATAAGGGAAATATCATTAAGGAAATAAAGAACTAAGTATGGTGAGAACGAAATTATGTGAACATATAAAGTTATTATGGAAGATCAGTTCAAGGAATATATAGTGAGGGGAAATTTTATTTTGATTTCTTCCCTTGTAGAAGCTTTTTTATGTATAGGTGTATACCATTTATTTATTTCATCTTGTTTGGTTGATTATCAATGTTTAAATGTTAAGATGATTCCTTATGTGTTAAAACTTCATACTCCGTATGGTTAATGAGAATGTCGAGCCTTTGGATTAAAATCGTGTTTTCTAACAACTAAGGGAGTTGTGCTGATATAGATTTTCTCTGTGCTTGTTGGATCTCTTTGATGTAATAATGTGTATAGATTGGTTGAAGACATTTAATACTCTCTTCAAATTTTAAAGGATAATAGTTAGTTTTACGAATGAGGATGGACTTTATCATCTCTTTATTAAACAAATTAATGTAACTATAAGTGAAACCAGATTTTTTATCTAGAAGTTCAAATTATATCTTAAAAGAAGGTGATGTTAAAATCTACATCGATGGAAGAGATCGAGAATAAAACTTTTTCAGTTAAAGTGGACCAGTTTCTTAATGTGTTACCATAAAATTTCCTACTGCAACCTCCTATAATAGAACTAGAATTATTTGTTGATATACTTATGGGGACTAGTGTCATTTACCTTACATCTTCTAGGATGGAATGAAAATAATTAAGGGAGTAGAATGTGCAGTTTGAATAGATGTAAAGTAAAGGGTTTAACTTGATGATCATTCCTCTCTGGGAATCAGCTGTCATTTTCGTGTAAAATGAGGTGGAAACTCTAAGACTATGGGTAGAATATTGTATGAATAACCAGGATATAATAAAAATTTATTATCCACATCCATGCCATGATGATCAATTCAATAAATTTAGGGGATCTCAGTTGTTCTCAAAGATTTATTCGTGATCAGGATATCACCAATTGTGAGTTCAAATGGAGGATATTCTGAAGAAAACTTTCCAAAAAAAATATGACCATTATGAATATGTGGTAACTTTTTCAGTATTAAAAATGTACCAATGGTGTTTATGTCATTTATGAATCATATATTTAAGTGGTATATAAATTTTTTTGTGGGGGTTTTTTTGGATGGCATATTTTGGAATTCAAGGAAAAGGGTAGAGAATGAGAAACCCTTGGTGATAGGGTAGGGAATACTAAGATATCATCTATTGAATGCCAAATTATCAATGTCTTATTTTTAGATACAATAGGTACACATCCTTCAAATTATAATTCATGAATGTTTGTATAAGTGGATCTACAGAGGATATAAGCTGCTATGTCTTGAAAACCACAAAAGAATTTCATTGGGATATTTAGTTTTCTTAGTCCATCTAGTTATTACTGATGTTTTTCATGACATTACATGACTCCTTTAACCTATGTCACCCATAAAAAAATGAATTTTCCACTCTTATGGGATGAATAATAAATGAAATCATTCTAATAGGAAAATATTCACCTTACATCATCACTTATCTCAATATTTTTAAAATCATGACAAGGGTATGTGGTTTATTTTGATGATTAGGGATCAGGTTTGGGAACTAATTTCATGGAGGGAGATCATGTTTCTTCTTATGGCTCAAGGTAGTTAAGGATTTATGAGAAGAAGTACCTGACACATGATTCGGTGTTAGCTACCATAGTCTTTTCTTTGAAGAGGTGGCATAATTGACTATTTGGTGAGAAATTTACTACATTTTTTATTCATAATATCTGAAATATGTTTTATCAAAAACGGATTTAACCCAAGTACAAATAAGAGGGTTGCATTATCTCTAAATTTTGAAATTTTAATTGATGTATATAACAGGTAATGAAAATTCTCTAGGTGATGCATTATGTAGATACGTGTATGTAGAGTTTGAAAAAATAAGCTTCAAATGAGTGGTAGTTGGTGTCAGTCTTAGACAACATGCACGTGGAATGAGAATATCGAGGTGATAGTGTAGTTTTCTTCCTAATTTTTTTAGTTCCTGATTTTTTTAATTCTGGTTTAAAAGGAAAAGATATATCATTTAGAATGTGTTATGATGTGTTCAAAACTCAATGGTGGGGATACCATTGTGCGATGTATGCTGTTTGAAAGTTCAATGATTTAATTTGGAAATTTTATGGTCATACTTATGAATTTTCATGAACATATTCCTGATGATTACCACTATTAAAGATGGGTGTTTTATCACAGAATAGAGAGTATGTATAAATAATTAAAACCACATTTCTAGTGGAACAGTGTAAAAAAAATTTGGATGAGTTTATTTTGAGATGCTTAACTTTTCAAAATTTCCAGGACGAGTATACATGAGCAGTGGGTATGTTCTGATTTTTTTCTATCCCTATTTGTAAGTGGGATTATATAGATATGGGTTTTATAACTAGTCCCCCAATAATGGTTTAGAAACATGATTTCATATGCGTAATAGTTTATCGACTCACAACATCTACTCATTTGATCCCTATTTTTGAATCTAATAAAGAGGAATACATGTACAAAACTATATCTATGAATAGGTAAAGTTTCATGGAATATTGGTTCCAATCATATTAGATTGATATTTTAGTTTTACATCTCCTTTATAGAAATTCATAGAAAAATCATTTGGGAATAAATTGACTTTTTGTATGGCATATCGTCTTTATTCATATCTAAATTATGAAGGAATGATAAAAATGATAGAATACATGTTGTGGGATATTGTAATAAAATTGGGTGGATCCTGGGAAGATCAAATGCCCCTGGTGGATTTATAATATATCAACATCTACTCGATATCAATACATAAGACTTCTTTTAAAGCTTTTTATGGGAAACCTTGTCGTTCATCACTTTTTGAGGTGGAAACAAGTGACTCATTAGTAGTTGGACAAATCCATGTCCATGAAAGGATGTACAAGATTTAGTAGACTTGGAAATGTATATAGATGACTCATATTCATAAAAAATTCTTTTCATATCATCATTGAATACCATTATCGTTCATGGTGAGAAATCATGTCTTCTTGAGGATATCTATAAGGATTAGAAATCATCATTTTGGGATGCAGTGAAGGTTGTCTCCTCAATAATTATGCCCCATTGATATACATTAATGGGTTAGTGAGGTGGAATAGTTGTTTAAATTTCCATGGTAGTTTAGTGAAGTATACAATGTTTTTCACATATCTCATTTGACAATGAATGAGACTGATCCTGAACATGTGATGATATATGATCCCATTTTCCTAGGGATGGGTGCATCATCAGTGTACATTCCAGTTCATATTGTTGGTAGGTAAGATAATGACTTTTTAGGGAAACACATAAATTTTTTGTGGGTTTCTTGGAAACATAGTCAGATCTCAGAAGAGACATGGGAAGGAGAGAAGAAAACTAAAGAGATATAGATTAAATAATTTAGGGAACTGATGGTTTTCTACTTTTTAGGGATGGAAAGGTAAATGGTGGGGAAAATATAGCACCCTTAGTTTCATGTATGTAACTATTTCCTTACGATTTTTAAGTATGTAACATATATAAGTAACGTTTTGGGGAGTTTCTTGAACTTTTTAATTTTTTGGGAAATTTCTATTGGTGCACAATTGGTCCACAATTTCGGAAAATCATGAAACACTTATAGGAAATCATGAATAGTGATATTGAGGAAAATTTGATGGAACATAGTTGAACAATGTTTTTTCTAAAGCCTAGCATCCACGAAGGAGAAGAACTTTCCTTTGAAAATTTGGGTTTCACATTTTTAGATTGTGGCATCGTCCAGGTTGGCACATGGTTTGGATATCATGTGAGACAACCATGTGAATTTCATCCCTGAGGTAGTCTATAAAGCACTCTTAGTGCACAATTTTCATAAAAATGGGACTAACTATCGACAATCAAAAAATTAAATTAAAAAAATGTGGACGTAGTATAGCTTTTTGATTTAATGCCTTGCTTTCCCCAAAATGGGACAAACATGGTATTTAGGAAGAAAATAATGATCAACACTCAAATACCAATGTTACTGGGTTGAGTCAAAAAACCCCATAAATTAGATCTATTTTTATATAAAAAATCAAAAAATAATCATATTTGGAATCCACTGTCTTAGATCTATCCCCAATAGATATATATCTAAGAAACCGATAGATGAAGAGAAGAAGATCTTTGAAAAACAATGAAAAATGGATATGAAAGATAACATTCTAAGTGAATCAAGATTCAACTATCCATGAAAATCCTCTATATTGATTTGAAATTGATGTTTAGAGGTTCTACAACCTTTGGTAGCGAAATATCATTTGTTTCAATCGATTTGGGAAAAAACAAGGTAATAATACATGAAATCAACCTATATCCACAATTATTGGATTGAGTTTTATGAACATGCGTGGTTAGTTACACAGTTAATAAATCATTGATATAACATTTGAGTAACCACTACATTATAGATTAACCCCATATGATAATATCACATGGTTTGCAAAATTTTTCCCAAGAACGTTGATGCCACTTTCTCAAAAAGCTAATGATAATTTTTCAATGGGCACAATTTCTCCTAGGTGGACACACAGTTAGGGAAAATTTCACACCACCCATTCACCTTCCCTTTCCCCCATATCTCACTTCACATGGTTTCATACAGGTGTCTCATAGTTTTCCAAAACTGTGTAACTTACTATGCACAGTCAAAAAACTAGATCCGGAAATTGTTCATATAGGTCTATTTTATGTTTTATAGCCCTGTTTCTTCCCAAAATGGCCCTAACATGGTATTTTCCCACTAAATAGTTTTATAACCCTATTCAAATTATATTGAATCTATATAGAAGAGTATTTTCATGCATTGAATCTTGATTCTCATGCTATGTGAACGTTCGTGGAATTTTTTTAATGTTTTTCTTAGATAATATTCATTATATCTCTTAGTTTGTTAGATAGACATCCGCTACAGATATATCCTTGATTATGAATTCAAATTATGATTATTTTTGTCTTTTAATTATATAATAACAGATATATGGGGGGTTTTAGGAGATTCAACCTGGATTCATTAGCATTTGAGTTTCGTTCTTCATTTTCACCATAAAACATGAGGTGGATGGTGTCACCCACATATCCTTTTACTATAACTGATTGAATGTATTTACAATTGGTTATTTCATTTCTAATTTATTTCTAATTTGTGGTAAATCGATTGTCGAAAACCCTATTGACTGACATTTTTTTGGAATCACAGAAATTGGGAATTTTTGTAGAAAGTGCATTCGTTATTGATTTTGAAATAGTGATTTCAAAATAATGGTTTTCCAGAATTTTGGTAAATGGAATGGTTAAATTTTTTTCAATTAAATGATACTTTTATTTGAAATGAATGGGAATTTATGTCCCGAAGTTTTTTGATAAATTCTTTTCAGTAAAATAACTATTTTATAGGATTGTTTGAAATGGTTGTTTTTGCATTAATTTTTCATGAATAATGGTTGTTTGTGTTCATTTGCATCCGAGTCAAATGAAATTAAGGAGTCTCCCTCATCATTACTGTGATGGGTAAGGTTTAGGGATCTCCCCCATAAAATTGGCTCACAAGGTGATGATTTAGTGAATATATGACTCACCAATCATGAGTATATGGAGTTCCAGGTTTTCAAGAATTGTTGGATGTGTGGATATGTGGAAACAAATTAATTATGAAAACATAAATATTTTGAAATGGTTTAGAACATTTTTATGTTTCTTTAATTGTAAACTATTTCTATCTTTGGAAACATATATGATATGAAACTTGTTTACATTTTTATATAAACCACTTTATATGTTTTCCTATAAAAACTATTTTATATGACATTCTTAACATTTTATAACCTAGTGACATTAGAACGGAAGTCATTGGGGGGAAATATTCTAATATTCATTACTCATCCTTATTTTGGAAAGATTTTTATTTTTCAAATGTTTTTTATAAAAACATTCTAAATGTTAAAATATCACACACCTTTAATATTAAATCATGATACATGGGATATTGGTGGAGTTGGAGCATGGATCCTGTCGAGAATTAGAGTTATTCAGTTTTCCTTGAGATTATATAGTTTTTTCATCCACTGTGAACTTTGATATTGCTGTCTTCTACTTTGGTAATATTTTTTTCATTTTTATATAAATGAAATGATATAGGTTTTAGTCATAGATATCATGTATCATGAAGTTGTTTATTATTTATGGTTTGTTTGGTTAGTTTTTTAATACTATATTCCCTTTTCTCCCCTACTTATAATAAATTCCTTCGGCATTTATTTCCATCGATTAGAATTTTTTGTGATGTCACTCAAGGCCAACTAAAATCCTCACCCTTTTCCAGACACTGTGATGTGGTGGGATATTCCATTTCACATATCATATGGGTAATTATCCTTCTATTATTAGGTTGTTAGAGTGTGGAATCATGTTAATTGATGTTTCGGGTGAGTCTAAAATTCATAATTTCACTTTTTTTATTATTAGGGCTTTTATAATCTCTCATATTCTTCCAAATCATAAAAACCATCTTTATCTAGTGGTTTAAAGTTTGGGGATTTAAATGTGTCTTTTTTCTAAATCAAAGTCTATGGTCAAGTGTGCAGTTGTCCCTAAAATTGAGGAATGAGGTTCTAATTCTACCTCTCATAGTCTTATTGTTATATATTTTTATGGATTTTTGAAAATATACTTGTTTGTTATGTTTTAATGTCCTCGATTATGGAAGTGATTTTGGGCCTTAGATTAAGGTTCGAGTGTGACAACAAGAAATTCTACCGATGTTTTTTTACTTATTATAATTATTTAATATAGTATAGATCATATAAAATCACATAAATAACCAAAAACAATATATATGAATTAATAATTAATGATATAAGAGGTTTTTTTCTATAATTAAGGAACCTATACGAGTGGAAAAGTAATTTCAACACTCTAAAGGTAATATAAACCTTATGAATAGTAAATTAGCTAATTAAATAGTAAAGGCACCAATACAGTATAAATAAAATTTATGTTTCTTATAATTGAAAAAATGATGTAATTATATCACTTTAACAGTAAATAAATATTTGGAAAATGATAAATTATGTATTGGAATTCTTGAGAAACATAAATGGTTATTTATAATTTTATAATTAATATAAAGAATGAGAAGAAAAATTATTTACATAATATATATTCATAAATTAATATTCTGTTGCCTTATGATAATAAGATAACTTTATGAGAGCTTAGTTAATTTTTCAATGTGTTATAAAATGAGTTATAATTTTAAAATTAATATTTTTTGAATAAATTATTATTTTAATTAAAAAAATATATCATATTAATAAAATTATTTTAATAATATTAATCCTTTTATAAATTATCTTTTTTGAAAAAAAAATTAGGGAGAACATTTGTTATTTTTCTCAAGTACATTAATTGTGTTTTAAAAGTTAAATACAGTAATGTTTTGTATTTAACATTATATTTAAATAAAATAATATTTGAGTCATGGATGTTGTACATTGCCCTTATCTAAAACTAACCTGCCCTCTTTAATGTATTTATTAATATTAATCGATATTCATTAATATTATTGATCCAAAATAATAAACTAATGTGTAAAATAATTAAAAAAACATTTATCTCCTCCACTATAAATTGCATCAGTTACCACCACATCAGTTCACATCTCCAAAGCCTTGGAAGATGTCCAAATTCATATCAATTCTTCCCAAATCCACTACCCCGTGTGTATAAGGCATATGTCTCAATTAAATACCAAACCCATTTCCCTAATAGGTTCTGATGGAGGAGAAATTTAGTA
Source organism: Viscum album (assembly GCA_963277665.1). Classification (NCBI taxonomy): domain Eukaryota; kingdom Viridiplantae; phylum Streptophyta; class Magnoliopsida; order Santalales; family Viscaceae; genus Viscum; species Viscum album. Next base: position 386,588,782 of record OY728156.1, on the reverse strand, counting down.
GTAAAATCCGCTTCCTTTTTTTTTATTTCCTTTATTTTTTCATTTTAATTTCATAATATCTGTAAATGAACCTATATCGATGTGTAAATATAAATATATAAAATTTAATATATTGAAATTTTATTCTTTTAATGGAGAAACCATCTTCACTTCTCTTCCCCTATCATTTTTTACTAAAAATGAAAACATCATTCGTAGTGTGTTGATTTATAGCATTCAACAATGACAAGTTTTCAATTTCAATCACCGACTTCAAGACCTATCATAAAACCACCTTGTTGGTTCAAAAAAGATTATTATATAAGTATTAAATACAATTTAATGTTCTTTATCCATTATATATAGATGATATTAAAAAAACTAATTCGTGATGATAACAAAACGAAAATAATCTAAATGTATATCATTAACATGTTATCTATTTAAACATCCTCAACCATGGAAAATATAGAAAAATATTACCATTTAATATTTTTTATGTTCATCAATAAAATGTAATCTCAACTATGGAAAAGTATATAACACCCCCTTCATTACATACATTGATTTCACTTCATAACTGAATTGTATTTCATGCACAATATAAGAAAACTATGACAGGACCATATAGGTATAATGCCTTTAGAAATAGGGAAACATAAATAAATTATTCATAAAACATACACTTTTCCCCTTTTTTTATTTCATCATAACTACACTCATTTTTTCATATCATACTTAAAACACTTCTTCAGGTCTTGGGGAAAAGTGACATATAAGAGGGTGAGCTCAAATGCTCAGAAATGGTATACAAAGGAAATATCAATCATATCCTATACATAACATTTGAAAATCATTTCCTACATATAACATATCCCAATATTATGTCACAATATATATCATAAATGTTCAATGTAAACCCAATAGTCATAACATAAGACATGAAATTTTTGAGGCATTCACACATAATCATATAAAATCATTTCCAATTAGTCAAGGCTCATTAAAAAGACCATCATAAAGGACAAAGTCCATTACTGAACCGAGTGGACTCCTCATTCCAACCCTGTATAACTGAACCAAATTTACTTGTCATTCCATCCATTTCTATATCAGGAGATATAATTCTTCACCCAATTCATTATAGGTAGATATTAGATCCACTCATCTCATAATGAAACCATTTTTATGTGTTTCATAAAAACATAGAAACACTCATGATAATATAACCCATGAAATAAAATGGGTTTCTTAAAAATAATTCCATAATTATTGATATAAAACAAATAGATTTTATAAAATTAATTCCATCAAAAAAATAATAAAATTATATTAATAACAAGGATAGAAACATAAACCTATGTAATCTTATATCGAAAATAATTTTTATAAGAAACATGAGCTTTATTCTAGAGGAAAATATCTTTTCTTCTTCAAAAATGTTCTTTTTTTCAAAAAATGTCCGGAAATCATAAAAAAATCAGTTCAAAATAAACTACTAAAGGTGTATCAAAAACATCATGGAAATAAGGAGTTATAAAGATGTGAAACCCCATTCAGGCTGTGTAAGTAAAAAAACATTCTCTGCGTACATTTTCTGAAAAACTCAAAAAGTAACTCTTTTGGTAAACCAAGTAAAGATTCTTTCCAAACCATGTAGAAACATAAAAAATGTTTAAAAATGTATTTAAACATACATAGAATAATATTAAACATTTTATGAGAATAATTTTAGAAAACATGGAAATGGATGATAAATATATCGCTAGTAGATAGATACAAATAAACAATCTCAGATAAAACAACATTGAAAAAGTTATCCCTACCTTTAGTTTGATATCCTACATATGTATTCAACCCTCTTGTGTGATGATTTAAACAATGTTACTGATTTATTCCAAAATCGTAATCATTTTTCTGATAACATTTATGGTCATATTTTCATCATTTTGTTTGTAACGTTTCACTGTTACTTGTTTTTCATGTATTAACTACTTTATCTTCTTATACATGATTTGTCGAATAAGTTATTATTCTTATTTTTAGGTTATAGTTATATCATTTATATAATGATATTAGTATAATTATTATAATATTTATTCAATAAATTCATTTATATAATAATTATTTAATGATGATTATGTATAATGAATCACATCGCACTGTGGAAACGATAAGCCGTACGTATGCACGAGCGATGATATCATTCCAAGAATTATGGAATGGTATTGAAGTGGATGGGGTATAATATCATAGAATTAGTATATTTTTATAATATTTATATATTTTTATTATTCCCACCATTATACTCATCCACATAAGGTGGTGGTGAAAAACATATTACACCAAGGGGAGGGGACGGTAAGTCATACGTACCCACACAGAGTGATTTCATTTTTAATAGGATTGATAGAAGGTGAAGAATGGTTGTTTTATATTTATAATAACATATTAGTATATTAGTTATAATTATGTTCTTACATTATAATTAAATAACTAAATAATAGGAAGAAGAATAAGAAAGAGACTTGAATGAATCGGTAGAAGAGATTACATCTTTCTCGACATGCCTCCTTTTAATATCAACTTATGGCACTAGAGGTGGTCTTTTAAGAAGTCTAAAACCTATGGAATGTAATTATGGATGATTATAAGAAAAATGGGTAGGGTTTCACTAATCGTGAATGCCTAAAATGTAGTCAGGAGGGGAGGGAGGAGGTGCCATTTTATAAGAGTGTTGGGGGGAAATTTTGGAATCTCTAAAAATATTATTTTATTATAAATTAAATATCAATTAAAAATGGTCCAAAACTTATTAACTCTAATATAAGATTATGTTTGTTCGAATACCCATCGTATAATAATTCATAGACAAGTTTTGAATATTTATTGACCTTATCTTATTTGTTTAACCGTTATTTTACCATTTTTAATCTTACTATGATGTCATGTTATTTACACTTTGTGGGTTAGTGTAATTACCATAAAATGTTAAACATCCCATAGAAGTTATTTATAACATATTTGGACTTATATTAACCATTTGGATAAATCTTATTTTTATTTGAATTTAATATCATTTAATAAATTTTTTTATGTTTTATGTTTTGAATTATGTCAATTTTAGACACTATTCATACTTGAATTGTTTAAAAATATTCATTAAAATCTGATTCCTTTGACGAAAAGGAATTAAATCCAAGATAAAATGTAAATAAAGTTTAAAAAAATTATGGATGACATCAAACTAACCAAATTTCATTTGTTTTAATACTTATAAATTAACTTATTTGAATATTTCATTAATGAGGTAATTATTACATCATAATTATGTCATAAGTAAATATATTTATCTAATATATAAAAATTATAAATAAAATACCATGATGTATGAAACATTTTTATCTATGTAGTTACTATTTATAGTCATCTATATCAGTTATATAACCCAATTTTAAAATTGATTTAGTAAAAGATATGTGTTTAGGTTATAATTATCATTACTTGAAATTAATTCTTATATAATGTCATTTTAAAATCCCAATGAATTCATGGGGTCCCAAAATCTACCCATGGATTCCCATTATTAGAAATATCTCATACAATAATATTAATACATGTTTTAGGGTAGTTTTATATTATTAAATTATTATTTCTTTACCCTTATTTTCCAGATTTACCATCAAACCATGGTAAATAAAATAATTATTGAAGTTACTATTCATAATGTCCAAAAACTAAAATCTATCTATTCACAGAATTTAGACCTTATGATTACAAATATGGAACCCATTTTTTTAAATTCCAAACACAGAAGTTTCAGTAATTGATTTAATATTTTTCTCATTGTTGAAATGAGAAAATAGATATTAAAAGTTAAAAATATTACAAAAGATTGAAAAAATTTTAACTATGAATTAAATTAAAAATTAATGATAATGACATAAATTATTTTAAATGGTAAAAATTTATTTCATTTATAGTTTCAATGTATTAAATATTATAATTTAAACATATAAATTATTTCGATGAAAAAATCTGTTTATAATTAAAATTAAGTGTATTTTTACTATTCATAAAAGCATTACAGTTATCAAAAAATTATTCCAAGTAAATTTTTATATCCTTATTTAAAATAAAATGTTTATAAATTCATATAGAAATTATTAATGTTTCATAATATTAATTTAGAAAGGTTCTCCATTCATAGGTGTAAAATTAACCTTCTAAAAAATCTGTTCTTATGCATAAAATAATTTTTGTTTCATACCCTATAACTAAATTATTCATTGGTTGAATATAAAAATATTTTTTAAGTGTATAACACATATATCTCATTAATTTCATTACTAAATGAAATTCACTCAAAAATAAAAATATATAATTGATATATATTTTCATAGATAATTAATTTTCAATGAATACATATTGAATTTTCATAAGTTAGTTATAATTATTCCTACTTACCTAACAACTAGGATATAATGGTAATTTTATATTAAAGACATATCTCAATTTTTTAAACTCCTGATCACTAGAAAAGAAAGATACTATCACGACCCGTCCTCGGGGCCCGTGCCGTGACTACCCCAAGCCCGCCTTCCATAGTCCAGGGGCTGGCGACTAGCACCAAGGCGTAAATCCCGGTAAAAAGGGAAGGCATTGCCTTTGTAAAGTAAACAAGAACCACCGAGTAAGCAAGCGGAAAAGTAAACAATAAGTAAAAACAGAGTACAACTGTAAGTGTGGAAAAGTAAGTGGGCCAGTATACAAACCCAAACTGAAAGTAAAGTACAACTCGAAAGGGAAAACAACAACTTTAAAGTAAAAGCTGCTACACCGAGCTGTCCACTAGAAATCCCACCTTAAGGGTGGGTAGAGATTGCTCCTCTGCTCCTCGGGTCCTATCGTCCGCTCCGAGCACGTCCCGCCCAGTGGTCCACCTCTAGGTACCATCCAACTCTGCAAGCCTCAACCACGATCAACGCTGTCCGTCGTCTGCAACGAACACAATGCAATGCGGGCATAGCCCGTGCAGGGGTGAGTATAAGCTACTCAGTAGGGACCCCGAGACCCCCGAAGGTCTCCCAAAATCCACAAAGGGTAAACCACAAAGGAAAGATACAATAACGAAGTATCAATTGACAAAACTTAGGTATATGCCCATACATATACCTAAGTCATCAATTCCAATATGCTCCAACCTCTGAGCCCAAGTACAACTCAGTCCACACAAAAACGTATACGTATTCCACACAGAAAAGAAAAACGTAATCCACACAGGATAGTACAACACAATCCACACAGGAAAGCAAACAGGATTCAGCTCACACAGGTATACTTCTTCGAAATATGATAGAGATGATCACTGATCCATCTAAGTCGTCGGACCCACAAAGTATCGATAGGTACTAACCCCCACAAAGACCCACATTGGATCGGACCCACACATGATCTGTAGGCGCTGGTTCACACAGGACCGCTGACCCACACAGGATTGGACCCACACAGGATCGGTAGCACTGATCCACATAGGATCGCTGAGTTCTATAGTCATCGTCGTCGAATCCACTGAGGATCTCTGCACTGTCGTCGTCGCAGTCACAGTAGCAGTCGCAGCCAGCACTAGGGTTCCCGCACACAGCAAGCTCATTCGGGAGGGTCCGCTCCACGAGCCGAGAGGCTGATACATCAACTATCACAAAGTCCAGAGTTGATGTATCCAAAAGTTCTGTATCGTCAAAAGGAACTCAACGCAACAGACGGCGCGTCAATCAGACGCCCAGTCTGAGAGTTATTGGCTTTTTCGTCCCAGGGTCCTGGTTGGTTTTTAAGGAAAAACCAACCCGCCCGTACTCCACCTACATTCAAGCCTTGGGTGGAGTATGGCAAAAGATCCGTATCATTAAGAGGAACTCAACAAAGCTGACGACACGTCAATCGGACGTCCGTAGCTCAAGATATGAGCGTTTCCGCTCCGAGGGCTCGGTTGGTTTCGTGGACGAACCAACCCGGCTGAACTCAAAGTATTCCAAAAACTTGAGTGAGATATACCAAAACGACCGTCTCGATCCAAGGATCGCATCGCCACTGACGGCGCGTCGTTTGGAGGTCCGTAGCCCTAGTTTTGGGCATTTGAACCCAAACAGTCCGATATCGGGGGTTTCGGGCCCGGGCCGTCCCGGCCCGAGACCCCCCGGTTGGCCCGAACCGGTTCGACCCGCCCCGGACAGGGTTGGCCCGGCCCGGCACGGCCCGGCCCGGCTGGGCGCGGCCTTGCCCGGCGCGGCGCAGCGCGGCCTGGCCCGGCCCGGCGGACCGGCTAGGCGCCGGTCCGGCTGGACGCAGCACGCCCAACGCGCTGCCAGCTCGGCCTTCGGCCGAGCTGTTGGAGAAACGAGGGGCGCCTGCCCCCCTTGTGTAACCGCCCCCCCCCCCCACCCCCTCATTTATGGGGGGCCATTGATGCTGGCCGGGGGAATTTAATTCCCCCAGTTTTCCTCCTTTCCGGCCAGCCCGACCTGGCCGGCCGGTTCCTTCTCAACGGGACCGGTGGTGGCCGGTCCCCTTCCGACTCCGACACCGGCGGCCCGGCTGGCCGCCGGTCACCATGCTCTGCCGTGGCCCAGAACCGGCCACGACCCTTGTCGTTCGGCGTGGTGCGACGACACCATGCCCCTCCACCGTGGCTCCGCTCCGGCCGCGGCGCCTTCGACTTCCTTCGACGCGGCGCAGCGGCGTCGTGTTCTAGTTCAACTTCATGGCGTAGCGCGACGACGTCACGTAATAATTTTCCAAGCGATTCTCGTGTGGTGCGACGGAACCACGCCATCCCATTCCATTCACAAAGAAACAATCATGAACATAGGAGGGGGTTAGGCTGTGTTTGTGCGGTCCGGCCCCCCTCTCGTTAAACGATAACATTTAGTCGATTAACCACGAAGTTCGACATGCTAGAATCAAGAACGGGAACAATTAATAAAATATAAATAATCCCCTACCTCGGTTTCAAGATCGGATCACGTCAACAAGCCGCGGAAGACAAGCGTCGCGGAGGTCGGGCATCGGGGAAATCGAACGTTGATTCTGTTGACGTCGAGGTGTGTCCGAAGAGGTAACTTCACTGGAGAAGCTTTGTAAGCTGACGGAGAAAGCCCGAGGAGGAATCAGCGTCTCCTTTCATTGACACGGGAAGAAGATCGAAAGATGCGGCTTCGTCGATCTTCGTAAACACACCGGCTGCGAAGAAGAGAAGAGACGACACGCCATTCTCTTCTTATGGTGACAACGTTCTTCGTTGGAGCCTAAGTGTTCTTCGCGTTCTTCGTCAAGGTTGAAGAAGATGAAGAATGTTTCCCAATCCTCTCAAGGTGGCAAAAGATACTAACCAAAATAAAATAAGTCTAAGCCTTATTTTATTTACACATCCTAACCTCTTTGAATATCAAAAGTTTGAAATTAAGTAACTCATCTGAATTAATAACACAAGTTGTCAAAATTAATTAGAGTGGAGTTATTGGGGAGTTTAAGGGAAGTTGAATAGTTAGGGCTCGTGTGGGCTCCACCACACTTAATCCTCTCAAGGGAGGTTATGTGGATGTGGGTCCCACCTCTAACTCCCTTTGGGAGGAAATAACCAACAAGTTAAAAATAAATTGTGTTCCACAATTTATTTAACTTCTTCTAATTTCCCCCAAAACTAACATTCATCCCGCATAAAATGCAACCTTGGAAAAGGTCTCCTTAAGAGAATATCGGCGCTGCGAGTTCATTGGTGCCCTCGGAATTTGATTCTGGGCACCGGTTCAAAAGTTAGAAAAACCCGCTCGTTCGTTCACTAAACGTACCCGAGCCAAACTTCAGAAATTGATTCCGGGCACACCGGGCCTCGGAATCAGGTGCCGTCAGAAACCGCGCTCTTGTAAAATTTCAAATAAAATTAATAAAAAATTTCCCTTGAATTTTACGGGTCTTTACAGATACTGACGAATAAAAATTATTCAAAGAACGTATTTCATAAAAACAATAGGGTGTTAAATTCTACCCCCTCAAAAATAAATATCTCTCTAGTAATTTGTCACATGGAAATACAACATTGAAGATATGTCTCCCACATCACATTATCATGTTCCCCTGTAGCTTCTTCAAATTGGGGGTTTCTCCATAAATCATTACCCAAGCGAGTATTCTTATTTTGTAGAACCTTTTCGCTACAATCTGGAATCTCTATTGGTCGTTCTTCATAAGAATGATATTCCTCCAGTGGTACGTCTTTTGAGATTGGTACATGTGAAGGATCAGAAATATACGTTCTCAGGAGGGATACATGGAACACATCATGGCCTTAAGAGTGATTCGATGGAAGCATCAATTGGTATGGTACCTTCCCAACATGATCCATTATATCAAAAGGACAGATATACCTATGGATCATCAATCCCTTCTTCCAAAATCTCATTACGATATTAATGAGAGATATTTGAATGAATGCCTTATCAATAAGAAATTTTCTACCATTTTATCGACAAGATCAGGTCCTAATAGCTTTATATCCCCAACATCATATCAACAAGTTGGAGTTATGAACATTATTCCATATAGGGATTTATAAAGAGAAATCTAAATAATAGAGTCAAATCTATTAGTTTATGAAAATTCTACCAATTTTATGTGTTGATCCCAACCACCTTTGAAATCCATAGAGAAACCTCTCAACATGTCTTCCGGAGTTTGAATTTTCCTTTCAGACTAACCATCTCCCTAAGGATGATAATTTGTGTTGAAGCATAACTTTGTATCCAAATCATGATGAAAAATATTCCATAACATCAAGGTAAACAATAGATCCTGATCTAATATAATGGTACATGGTACTCCATGAAATCATACTTCATAATTTACATATATCCAATTAAGCTGATCAAGAGAAAAATCCTATCTAATAGTAATATAGTGTGATGACTCAGTATGTCGATAAACTATAACTCAGATAGCATTATTTCCTTGGGATGTTTTCAGAAGTCTGACAAAAATGTTCATAGAGATGTTTTCCAACTTTCATTCTGGTATAGTTAATGGTTGTATCATCTTCTTAGATGTCTACCTCTCTGCCTTAACTAGCTGGTATACTAAGCTTCAAGAGACATATTCAGCGTCATATCTTTTCATTCCATCCCACCATAGGTAATCAATTGGTTCTAATTACATCTTTGTGCTTCTACGGTGAATAAGGAATCAAGAAATATGAGCCTCACCAAATAGATCATTCTTCAATTCTGGTATGGGAGGAATACAAACTCGTTTTCTAGACCTTATTATTTCATCAAAATCAATATTGAATTTATGAATATTCCTCACCTTCTTTTGTAACTCTACATCATTATTTTGGGCCTCATTAATCATCACATTTATATATAGTTGAACATTCATTTGAGAAATATAAGATTTTCCTCTTCTATTTAAATTTCAGCATCAATCCCTTGCAAATACATAAAATATTAGATCTTTCATGATCCTCATCATGGATAAGAAAGCATGGTCTTTTTTACTCAAAGCATCTTCCACCTTGTTCGCTTTCCTATGGTGGTATTGTATTGAGCTTTCATAATCATTGATCAACTCCAACCATCTTCTTTGGTTCATATTCAGCTCCTTTTGTGTGAAAATATACTTTAAACTTTTATGATCAGTATAGTCATCACACCTTTCACTATAAATATTATGCCTGTATATTTTTAATTCAATGATTACTGCATATTACTCCAAATCATGATTTAGGTAATTTTTCTTATGGATTTTCAACTTTCATGAGGCATAAGCTATAATCGTATCATTTTCTACGAGAACACACCCCAAACCCTTGTTAGTTTCATCACTATCGATCACAAACCATTCTCTAGTACAAGGTAGTGTGAGAACAGTTCCACTAACAAACCTTATTTTTAGCTCTTTGAAATTCTCTTCACATCCCTCTGTTGAAACAAATATAACTCCTTTTTGAGAAAAATGCTGAGTGTATGAGATATTCATGAAAAATATTTCACAAAACATCGATAATATCCATCCAAACTAAGAAAACGTCAGATCTCAGTTACCATTGTTGGTCTTGACCATCTTTTAATAACCATTATTTTTTAAGGATCAATAGATATCCCCTCTCTTGAAATTATGTGACCAAAATATGAATAATTTTGAAGACAAGATTCACACTTGTTAAATTTGACATAAAGATTATCTTTTATTGGGTTATTTTGTTCAATTATCAAGTGATCTTCATGTTATTATTTCCCCATTGAATAGAAAATAATATCATCTACAAAGACTACCACTTACTAATCAGATAGTCTATAAATACTCTATTCATTAGATCCAAGAAGATAGTAGGTAAAATAGTTCGACCAAAAGGTGTCACTATAAATTCACAATGTACATACTTTATATAGAATGTCGACTTTGGTATGTCCTCCTTTTTTACCCTTAATAGATGATATCCTAAACGATGATCAATCTTAGAAAAGTATTGAGCTCCATGTAGTTGGTCAAATAATATATCAATGCACAAGAGAGGACATTTTTTCTTGATATTGATCTTTTTATGTTCTCAATAATCAATGCAGAGTCTCATTGATCCATATTTCTTCATAAAAAATAGCATAGGTGCTCCCAAAGGTGATGATCTATGGTGTATTAATCCCTTATCAATATTATCTTGAAGTTAGTTCTTTAATTCCAGAAACCCAATTTTTTCCATTCTATAAGTTGTATCTGAAATAGGCATAGCACCCAATATAAGTTCTATTGAAAACATAACATCACGATTTGGTGGAAGTCCTGGAAATTCTCCCCTTGAAAGAAAATTTCAAACTCCTATACAATGGGCGTATTATGTATCATGAGTTTCTACCCAACCATTTGGGATAAATAACCTTCATTTATTGGAACCATGACCCATAAGATGGATGAAATTTCTACTAGAAGGTTATATTCAACCATTCATCGATAGATGATCGTAGATTGATCTGGAATATGAAATGTGACACTACTTATTTGGAAATTGTTATGAACTCCATTTAAAGAAGCCAATACATGCCATGAATAACAACAAATTACACTATTGGAAGGATCACATGATTTGAAGGAAGCACTTTCCGAAAAATTTCAATCAGAGAAGAATTATAAACATTTGATACGACCTTTATGCCATTAGAAGTTTTCACATCTAACTCAAAATATAATTTTATAAGAAATACGGCGATACCCTTAGAAAATTATATAGAAATAAAAGATTTTGTGGATACTGAATCAAAAAAACATTTGGTACTTTAGATTGCATGGTAATGTTACCTTTCACCACTTCATTTTTGTACTCCACAATGCCGATAGTCATTGCATGTGACATTCCTTTGTCTTTGGACTTAAGAGTTTGTTGACTTTGATCATCATCACTATCCCTTGGATAAGGGAATTTATTGGCATAATTATCCATTTCCTTTCACTTGTAACATTGATGTGTAAGAGGCTCATTCTGTGTAGTCTTTATTTATTCATATTGATAAAATCTTTTTCCCACAACATCAACATTAAATTTCCTAACGAACATCTTTTCCACACTTAAAACTTCTAAAAGTCCCTTTAGAAAAATTCCCTCTATGTTTTTTCCACATTATGAGCATGAGGGAAAACTCATCTTTTTTTCAGTGTGGCCTTTATATTTAACATTGAATTCCATATTTCTATTCATATCAAACCCATATGACTGATGGGTTACTCTAATCTCTATCTCACCCTTGAGAGAACATCAAACAATTTCCTCATAGCTATTGAAGTCCCTTATGGATATTTCCCATCAGAGAATAGGTTTTAAGACACTAAAGGATCTATAAATCTTACTCTCAGGTTATATAATAATTCCAGAAGCGTACCTTGAAATTATTGTAAAAGTTTCTTTATAGGTCTGATTCATCAGCCTACTGCTTATGTTCATGGAACACCTTACACATCATTTTTTGTAAAATATGAGGAAAAAATTTATTGAAAAATAAGTTATTAAACTCTTCATATTCCATGGGCTCAATATCATATATTTTCCTCATATTTTTGTTAAGATTCTACAACTATTAGCTTCACCTACCAAACAACATACTTCTAAGATGACATTATAATGTTTTGAACATTCTAGAACTGAAAATATCTTTTCAATGGTACTGATCCACTATTCAAACACTAATTGATCGGAAGACGTGCATAATGATGGTGGATTCTTCATCATGAATGATTCAATATAATTTTTCTCCCTTATTTTTTCATTTGGAATTCCCTCAAGATCCATAGCATAAAAATGTCATGTAATCTAGTCTAAAAGATTTTTCATTCCAGATCCCATAACATTTGGTTTCTCAGGGGGGAAATCATTACATTTCCCATCATATTCACCATTAAGTTTTTTCCTTTGGGATACATCAATTTACTAAAACCAAGAAGTATATTGTGGGGAATAGTAATCATAGAAGTAAAAACAAATAATCAGGAAGGAAATTTCAATTTAGGAAAAATTTTGTTTTTATCCTAGTTTATTATTGGTGATTTATATAACACTGGAATTCTATCTTATACTTAGACATATCTTTAAGGGTATATCATCCTCATTTATAAAGGATAACTATACCTTTCCTCTGATACCATCTAAAATGACCCATTCTTAACATAAATTGATATCAATTAATAATTTATTTATATTTATTACCACATATAAGAAAACCATGATAGAACTATACAAGTATAGGGTCTTTAGAAACTGGGAAACTTAAACAACTGGTTCATATAACATCCAGATTATCTCTCTTTTATTTCATCTTAACTAGACTCCTTTTTTGGAATATCATACTTAATACACTTTATTATGTCATGGTGAAAAGAAACATAAAAATGGTGAGAAAAAAATGCTTATTAAGGGTAAAAAAAGTATATTTCAATCGTATCATAAACATAACATATGAAAATCTTATCATGTATATAAAATGTCACAATATCATATCATGTGATATATTATAAAAGTGTTATGTTATCCCAAAGTTCATAACATAAGACATGAAAATTTTGTATCATTCACACATAATCAAAGAAAATAATTTCAAATTAGTCAAGGCTCATTGCAAAGACCATCATACTGGAAAAAGACCATTACTGAACCGAGTTCACTCCTTGTTCCAGCCCTGTATCACTGAACTATATATACTTGTTGTTACATTCATATCTATCTTATGAGATATAAATAATTACCCAATTACTTAGAGGGATATATAGGCCCCAAACATCTCATAATGAACCCATTATTATGTGTGCTACAAAAACATATAAACATTCACCATAGCATAACCCCTTAAATCAAATGGGTTTCTTAAACATCATTCCATCATAATTGATATAAAGAAAATGGATTTCCTAAATAACACTCCATCATAAACACAATAAAATAATATAAATAATTGGGATATAAATATAAAACTACGTAATCTTATATTAAAAATAATTTTGATAAAACACTTGAGCTTTATTCATAAAGAAAATATAATTTCTTCTTTAAAAAAGTTTTTTTTTCTAAAAATGTAAATAAATTTTAAAAGAAAATAATTTAGTTAAAAAAACACTTGTAAACATGTAGAGAAAATTTTATATAAATAATGCTTTATGAATATTTAAAAACCCATTTATGTCATATAAGTTAAAAAAACATTCTCCTCGTTCTTTTACCGGAAAATTCAAAAAGTACCTAGTATGGTAAGCAAAATAAATATTCCTTCCAAAACATGTGGTAAAAGTAAAAATGTTTAAAAATTAATTTAAACATACATATAATAATATTAAACATTTTATGAGATTATTTTTAGAACACATGGGCATGCATGATAAATATATCCCTATTTGATACATACGAATAAGCCTTCTCAGATAAAACATGATTGGAAGTGTTATCCCTTACCAAAGGTTCGATTTCCTTTTTAGGTATCCAAACCTCTTGTATAATGATTTAAATAATGTTAATACTTTATTCAATAATTACAATCATTTTTATAATAATATATATGATCATATTTTCATCCGTTTGTTAGCAACATTTCATTGTTACCCTTTATTCTAGTATTAATTGTTTTATGTTCTTTCATATGTTTTTTCGGAGAGGTTAATATTATTATTTTTAATTTTATATTTATATAATTTAAATCATGGAGGTATTATAATTTATATCATATTTATTAATTAAATTCATTTATATAATCACACTGCAATGAAAATTATGTAGAATGAATCACATTGCACTACGGAGACGGTATGACCTACGTGCGCATGAGTGACGATATCATTCCCATAATTCATGAATGGTGTTGAGGTGAATTGTTTACAATATATCATAATTTTTATCATGTTATAATAATAATATATAGTTATTATTTCCACCATTATTCCCATCCATGAAAGATGGTGGTGAAAAACAAAATACATCATGGCGGGGAGACGGTAAACCGCACTTATGCACGCACAATGATTTCTTTTTTGTAGGATAGATAAAAGGTGAAATAGGGTTGTTTTATATTATAAAAAATATCATAATATTATTTATACTTATGTTATTACTTTATAATTAAATAAACAATTATGATAAATTAGAAGAATAAAGAAACTTAAAATAATCGTTTGAAGAGATTACATCATTCTCGACGTGCCTCCTTTAAATTTATTCATAGGGTGATAGAGTTGGTCTTTGGAGAAGACGAGAACCTATAGAATGTGACTAGGGAAGTTTAGAAGAGCAATGGGTAGGATTTGACTGAGCATAAAGGCTCAAAAATACTGAAGAGGGGAAGGAGGAGGTTCCCTTTTATAAGAGGGGAGAGGGGCACTTTTGGAAACTCTCAAAATATTAATTTATTATAAATTAAATTTCCTCTAAAAATCATCCAATTTTTGTAAATTATAAGTTAAGATGATTTTGTTTATAAAACCAATCCTACAATAATTTTTTAACATGTTTTGGATATTTTTTTATCGTTATCTTTTTGGTTAAACCCTTATTTTACCCTTTTTAATCTTACCTTGATATCATATTATTTACATGTTGTTGGTTATTTTAATTTCAATAAAATGTAAAATGACCCAAAAAAAGTTATTTATTACATATTTGGACTTTTATTAACTATTTGGTAGAATATGTTATTTTTAGAAATTTAATATCATTTAATAAACTATGTTATGATTTAAGTTATGAATTATGTCAATTTTGGACACTATTCATAATTGAATTTAAAAAAAATTAAATACATGATTTATTTGAAATTAATGCATTAACTCCAATATAATATGTCAATATCATTTAGAAAATTATGGTATTACCTCAAAATTAGAAAATTAATTTTTTTTATATTTGTAAATTCATTTATTTGAATCGTTCAATAATGAGGTAATTATTACATAAAAAATGTGTCATAAATAAATATATTTATCTAATCTCTAAAAATTATAAATAAAATAAGATGATTTAGGTAATATTTTAATCATTATATTGAGTATTTATAAACACGGATATAATTTTTATAACCCTATATTATAATTCATTTAGTAAAAGATATGTGCTTTGGTTATAATTATATTTACATTAAATTAATTCTTATAAAATGTCATTTTCACATCCAAGGGAATCCATGGGTTCCAATATCGACCCAAAGAATCCCATGGTTAGAAATATATCATAAAATTGTATTAGTGCACATTTATGGTACCTTTTTATTATTAATGTATTATTTTGTTTACCCTTGTTTACCAGATTTAACCTTTAACCCTGGTAAATAAAATATTATGGAAGTTACTATTCATAATGTCCAAAAAAAAATTAAAAAGTTGCTGTCACAACCCGTCCTAGTGGGGATTGTACCGTGATTCCCCAAGCCGGCCTCTAATAGGCCAAGGGTTGTTGACTAGGACCGAGTAGGCATATTATTAACATGGGAGGCATTGCCTATGAACATGTACACACACAAACATCTCCAAGCCCACAAATGCTAAAATGTAAAAACACTATGGAACCAAATGCATGCATTCAAATAAGTCCAACCAATAGAGTATGATGGGAAGTAAAGTACTGAATGTAAACTGGTTCAGAATACAAGCTCACCAAACAAAGAGTCTAAAAACTACAAAGTCCAACCAGCAAACACAAAGAGGTAATTGGACTCCTGCTCATTGCTGAAGGAAGTAATTGTCCAGTAAGAAGCTCAGAAAGCTCGGTCCTATCCTGGTTAGCCCTCGACTCGGTCAAAAGTCCACTCTTCTGCACAAGACACAACACGAACGGGCAAAGCCCATGTAGGGGTGAGTATAACAAAACTCAGTAGAGGACCCCGAAAACCAAAAATAAGTACACGAAGTAAAGGTACGGTCATATATGAAAAGTATATGTCTACAAAACAAATAGAAAGAGAAAACAAAACAATATATACTCAAAACCAAGACCCGTAGTCTAGAGACAAGTTGCACAACCGCATACCCCTGTTAGAGATTCAGTTCAAAGATTCCACAAAGCTCTCGTTCTGGGAGAACACACTCCACGAGTCATAAAGCTCTGATGACATCAATCTGAGAAGTAAAGTTCATTGGTAACTATCAGAAGAGGTAGTTACACTCATTACGGGAGACACACTTTGGATTGGGAATATTTCGATAGATAGATGCACTAATTACGGGAGACACACTCTTGAGTGGTAAAGATCACGATACACAGATGAGGATCACTTCCAGGGCCGTGGTGAATACCGCGACTCGTCCAAAATTCAATGGCTATATAGTGGATCGATGCCCAGTGGAGTTGGTCACATCGATTCATGTATCAAGCTAGGGTTAGTAATGGATAAAGGGTCTCGATCCTGGCCACTCGGATGGATTCCTAACTTTGTCACAGAAAGTCCTACATAAGGGGTTATACTCTTGTTGAAGGAAACGATACCTAACCATCAGTGGAACAAGAAGAAGGGTACTAACCCAAATGAAACATATCCAAATACGATGGACAAGAGTACCATTCCATTTTTCAAAAATAATACGGCGTGTAAAGTAGTTACACATTGTGTTTTCAGACCTCGGGTACAACCCATGTACAAAGGCCTGTGTCCTAAGGCTAGTCCTGTAGAAAAGAGAGTACATGCCATGTTGTACAGTGTACATGTCATGTCTGAGTGACTGGGGTTGTCTATGTATAAGCTGGCCATGTTCTCATACACAGTCTCCAACCCATGTACTCCAACCCATTTGATCCGTACATGGGGTGACCCACATTACTGGCCTTACCTAGTAGTGTGATGAAGTACATGGTCTTTTACTCCATCCCATGTCCGTGTACCCGCTGGATACATGCTGAGTCACGCGTAGCCACCTCTGCCATGTTGTACACGCAGTGTTCTGAAGCCATTTAGATCATCCTGTGTCAGTGTACTTCACAAAATACACGTCGAGCTTCGAGGGAAGTCCAACACGCCCTGTGACCAGGGTCACATGCCATGGGATTCCTCTCTGACCCTCAAAACAGTATTTACCGGAAGTACTACAGGGCGTGTTCTTCAGAAGTACACGCCGTGTATTCTAGAAATTTTCAGAAACGCGGACCTCCGCCGTCATGCCTCCAGTGATTCCTCGATCATCGATATGGTCGTCTGATCTCCATGGAACATCCGGTTTTGGTCGCACCAACACCACGAATCTGCTTCTGATGTTTTCAAACCTTCGATCGGCCCTGAAAACATATTTTGATCTTCCAGTGCAAAGAACACTCGAAGAACGGCCTCTTCCAATATGAGTCAATTTGTCATCAGTCATGGTCATCGCACCTCCATAGGGTTGTTACGATGTCGAATCTCTAGTTTATGATTGTTTCATTGAATGAAGGGTACACAACAATCTGTTGTTCATCCCCATGTGAAGAACGTGAAGAACGCGATGAACGCGTGAGAAGAAAAGGGGAATGGAAAACCAATCGAACAAATTTGAGGAATGAACCTCCACCACTATTCGTCATGGCATTGATCTACTCTCGTTAATAGGCTTAAATGGAGTAGAAATCAACAATAATAATCAACGTGGATTAATTCCCCATAATCATCCCAAAGAAAACCCATCCCGTAAGAACGTATGAATCCACAGATCAAGATGTTCGTGGTTGATCTGAGTTCATCATTTAAATTCAAGAACAGGGAAAGTGGAATGAAATAACAGCCCCTACCTCAATTGAGATTGATCACTGACGAAGGTGTAGCACTACCACCGTCGTCGAGATCCTTCAACTCTGTTGGCGTAGCGATTCACAGCTTCGATCCGTCGTCATTTGTCTCCGAGAGTTTTCTCCAGAGTTTCCTCTCAATCTTCCACCAACATTCGTGGTTCGATTATCCCAATAAAAAGGGAAACATGTTTTTGGAATTCAAAAATATGTTGTGGTATTAATGATTCTTGCTTTCCATTATTAAGTTATTATGGAATGGCATTTATTAAATAAACAGCTGCCCCGTCGCCACGCTTAAAATAGACATTGAAAAATATTTTATTATATTTTACTGAAAACATCCAAAAACATTAAATTTCTCCCTCAAACCTTGCCAGTCGAGGTTAGTCTCATTCATAGGTAATGTCATCATTCTATACGCAATGGTGCCCTCATATTTTTAATCTAGATATCCATTTGGAAACTGCAATAGCCGCGCACAAGTGCTGACTCACTTAACTCAAAAAATTTCAAACCACCATTTCGGGCTCACTGGGCCTAAGAATGGTGTTCCATTTTCGCACCTAGTCTCAAATATAATCAAATATAATATTTAAAAATAATACACCGAAAAATATGAGACATTACATTCTCCCACGCTTGGGGATTTACGTCCCTGAAAATCCAAAACAAAGGCTACTCAAAAAGTTGTGTGTACTAGGAACATATTTGAGACTCCTACTCCCATGTGCTCTCTTGAAGATTCCCCTGCTGCCATCGAATGCACACGAAGGGAATCAACCACCCACAAAGGATCCTCTCCTACCGATCCTCGATCTCCACTGGGTACTCACCAAAGGTCACTCCATCCTTGATGTCCAGCTCCCCCCAGACGATGACATGCGATGGGTCATGTATGTACCTTCTCAGATGCGACATGTGGAAGAAATCATGTACCTGATGTAGCTGTGGAGTAGAACTAGGTGGTATGCCAACACAGAAAATCTGCATAGTATCTGGAATGTTCTGATGATCCTTAGAGATAAATTGCCACCCTGGACAAATCTCTGTAACTCTCATCAAGATGAGACCTGAAGAAAGATGTGGTCTCCCTCTTCGAACACAAGTGGTCACCATTTTCTATCAGAATATCAATTATTCCGGCTCTGTGTAGTCTTCATCTTCTTCTGGACAATCTGCACCATCTCGGGGGTAGCTCACACCAACTCTGGACCCATGAGTGCAGACTCTCCGGGGTCGGTCCAACAAAGTGGAGACCAGCATGGTGTCCCATACAAGGCCTCGAATGGTTCCATACCAAAGGTGGAGTGGTAGCTATTTTTTTACAAAAACTCCTCTAGTGGTAGGTCGTCCTCCCAAATACGACCAAATTCCATGACACAGGCTTGTAACATATCCTCCAAGAACCTGAATGATCCTCTCCATCTGAGCATTTGTCTGGGGATGAAACGACGGGATCTAGTGTAGTTGAGTCCCAAAAGCCTCCTATAATCCCTTCCACAACCAGGACGTGAAACGAGAATCTCGATCCAAGACTATTGTCGAGGGGATTCCATGAATCTGAACCATCTCCTGCACATAGAGGTGTCCCAAGTTCCCAACTTAACTCTGCTCCCTGATATCTATGAAGTGGGCAGACTTGGTGAGTCGGTCAATGATCACCCAGATGGAATCCTACCCCTTGGATGTCTGTGGTAATCATATCACAAAGTCTATCAATATTATATCCCAATTTCACTCTGTAACATCCATGGGTGAGATTATCCCGTTGGAACCTGGTGCTCAGCCATCACGTGCAGGCATGTGAGGCATCGAGAAACGAATTCTGCTACTTCCTTCTTCAAGCCTGACCACCATAACTATCGTTGGAGATCCTGGTACATCTTTTCCACTCCAGGATGTACCGCAAAAGGGTATATATGAAACTACCTTAGGACCTCTTCCAGCAACAACACTTGTACAACAGTGTGTCCTTTGAAACGAAGTACGTGCTCCCCACCATGTGAATAACTATTAGGATCATGTCTTATGGATAACTGAGCATGTAAAGCCTCACAGTAGACATACCCGAGCTATGCTTCCATAACTCATTGTAAGAGTAGAGGGGTGACAACCATTGACTGCAGGTAGGCTGCATCTTCTCTATCCACGAAGGACAATTGCAACGTCGCTAACTTCTATGTCGCCTCACTCAACAGCTGTGAGCTCGACCTTCTGCTCAGAGAATCCACCACTTTTTACCCCTTCACATGAGTATTGATGATCTTGAACTCACAGTCTTGAAGGAACTCTAGCCAAAAACTCTTCCTTAGATTCAGATCCTTATACTAAAATTTGTACTTGAGGATCTTGTGGTAAGAGTAGATAATAAACCGCTCTCCCATAAGGAAGTGTTTCCACATCTTCAATGCGAAAAATACTGATGCCAACTCGAGATCATGGGTCGCATAGTTTTTCTCATGTGGACTATGTTGGCGTAAAAAATAAGCGATCACTGCCTGCCTCATCATCCGGACATAACCTAGCCCGGTCCCTGAAGTGTGGCAAAAAAAATGTACTCGACACCCTCCTACGACAATCTCAAGACCAGGGCACTCATCAATCTCTGTCTCAACTTTTCAAAAGCCCTCTGGAACTTCTCCGTCCATATGAAGGGTCTACCTTTCTTGGTAAAGGTTTTCATCGGTTCTGATATCCGGGAGAAGTCCAAAATGAATCTCTAGTAATATCCTACCAATCCAAGGAATCTCAGCACCTCCGTCACACTTTGAGGTGGCTCCCATGTTATCACAATCTCCACTTTGGCTGGGTCTATAGCTACTCCAACTTCCAAGATGACATGTCCTAGAAAGTGGAATTCTTGAATCCAGAACATGACCTTTGAGATCTTCCCATAAAGCTGGTGCTTCTGAAGTACGTCTAGGACCATCCACAGGTGTCTCTCATGCTCCTCCTCTGATGCGGAGTACACAAGGATGTCATCGATGAAGACCACTACGAACCGGTACAAGTATGGCTGGAATATCTAGTTCATCAGTACCATGAACACTGTGGGGGCGTTAATCACACCAAATGGCCTCACCAAGTACTCATAGTGATCATAACGACATCTGAAATTCATCTTTGGTATGTACAAATCCCATACACGTAACTGGTGATAGCCTGATCGAAGGTCAACCCTTGATAACTACTATTCCACTCTCAGTTGGTCGAAGTGGTCCTCGATTCTCGGCAGTGGATCCTTATTCTTCACCATCACTTGGTTCTGGTGCCGATAATCCATGCACAACCTCAGACTCCCGTCTTCCTTCTTCGAAAACAAGACTCGGGTCGTCCAGGGTGAAACGCTGGGTCTCACGAAACCCTTACTCTTCAATTCCTCCAACTGCACACTCAGCTCGCGAAGCTTTGTGGGAGCCATCCGATATGTTGATGAGGAAATTTGTGTCGTCCTGGGGTGTAATTCGATGTATAAGTTGATTTCCTGGTGGGGGGTTAGGGGGGGGGGGGTAACCCTGGAACATATTTGGGAAAGATGCCCTCATACTTCGCCACTACTGCTGGGAATTGGGACCTCATAACATCCACTACTCTAAGGGAAATGGTAGCCATCTCATGAGCGATTGGCTGCAACATTATATGCATATGCCCATTCTACACTGCATGGGTTTCACTTTCCATTAAAAAGGAAAATCATGTTCCATCATGGTGGACACACCAGACTCTTCTCCTAAAATAGTCAATCTGGGCATGGACCAAAGATAAACAATCCATACCGAGAATGATGTCGTAAGGACTCGACGCTACCACAAAAAGATTCCAACCGAAGCCCTCACATTCAAGGGTAAGATCACATTGTCTGCAAAGGTGTGTGATCGTCTAGTCTCCTCCCGTAGGTGTCTCCAAGTGTTAGGATCGAGTCAACGGTTCTACTGGAATCTCGAGGATTCGTACAAGACTTGTGGATATGAAGGAATGAATGGAACATGTGTCTATAAGTATGATAGATAAGGTAGAAAAGAAATAGATCGTACCTCGAGTCATCCATGGAGTCCCTAGTTCGTACACCTCTACCACATGCATCTTCCCCCACCCATATCCCCCAACTCCCTCAGCCTAGTGCGGACCTCTTGGGGGTGGTGGTGGAAGTACGTCAAAGAATCATCCACCACCCGCAGCTCTCCCTACTCCTCTTCCATGTCTGTTGCCTTGTGGGTCTATCTGCTCCACTCTCTGCCTCTGCCTCGGTGGCCCATCCTCTGCTTCCCTGTCAGCAGCTTTATGGGTCGGGAAATATCTATCAAGATGTCCCCTACCATCGCACGAATAACATCGCTTCTCCCAAGGCTGATTATATCCATCCTGAGAGCCCTGTAATGTCGATCCTCTATCCTTGGTCCTCCTATGACATCTCCCATGTCCAAATCCATGTGTCTGATGCCTGCTCCCCTCTGCCGGTGTCTTTGTAGCTGTCTGCTTACTGCTGACTACCGTCGGATGCCTCTGCTATGCCATGAATCTCTCAATCCCCAAGGCCCTCTCGAGCACTCCAGCATATGTTGAAATGAATAGAGGCAAAACATTAGATTTGATGGCCCATCATAGACCTTGCTCTAAGGTCCGATATCCAAAGTACTGATTGATGACCATATCCATTGAGTACTAGGCGAGGTTGGGGAACCTAGATGAATAGTTTTCTACTGTCATGTTGCCCTGCTGGAGATGAAGAAGCTCGTGTATGCGCACTACTCTCAGCATAACTGGAGAGAACTCCTCCCTAAAGAGTCACTCGAACTCCGTCCATGAAAGAGTCTCCTCGTTGTGAGACTGTGTGGTCAGACTCCACCATTGGCACGCCAAACCCTGAAGAAGGCTCACTCCTAGGATCACCATCTGGTCTGCTGGTGTCCTCAGTAGAAGAAAAACTCTGGACAACGCCTCAAGCCAGTCCTCAGCCTCTTGAGTGTCGGGATAACCTCGGAACCTGAGGGGTCTCTATATATAGAACTCATAGAGCACGCTAAGCCTCTGCCCCTCGTCGGTCGATAATACAGGTACCACAGCCTGCTCCACTGGTGGTGGCATAATAGGTGCACCACCTAGTGGAAACGCCTAGAGAACTGGTCCCTATATCGAAGCCTCATCACTGATGGGGTCATCCTCGTGATCATGCTACTGAATCCTAGCAGGTAAGTGTCACGGAGGAATCCTGTAAGAAACAATATGTACCATGGTCAATGAGTATATCTGGATAGCTGACACAAAGGATATGGAAAACACAACCCATTTTTATATGATGCATGTACCATTATTTTATTTCCCCCCAACCAATGTTTTCGTATACCGAGTCGAAAAGAAGTTTATTAGAGTCCTTGTGTATGGATACGTTGGCCACCACACCAATACTAGAGTCTCTGCCTCAAAGCTGAGCTCAAAGCACTTAACACTGTTTCCACAAACCCATATCATAGACAGTAGTTCCAAAAGTATAACCGACCACCTCTCATACCACTCTGTCATGACCCGTCCCAGTGGGGCCCACACCGTGACTCCCTAAGCCCACCACCAATAGGCCAAGGGCTAGTGACTAGCACCTAGTTGCCATATTATTTACATGGGAGACATTTCCTCAGCACTTGTACACACGAACACATATCGAATCCCACAAATGCTAAAATGTAAAAACACTATGGAACACAATGAACACATACAACTAAAGCCAACGAACAGAGTAGGATGAGAAGTAACGTACTAAATATAAACTGGGCCAGAATGCAAGCCCACCAAAAAAAGAGTCTGAAAACTACAAAACCCATCCTATAAACACAAAGAGGTACTGGGATTCCTGCTCATAGCCGAAGGAATGCCATGGCCTATAGGGAACTCAGAAAGCTTGGTCTTGTCCAGGCCTACCCTGGACTATGTCAAAAGGCTGCTCATCTGCACAAGACACAACACATGTGGGTAATGCTCGTGAAAGGGTATGTATAACAATACATAGTAGAGGTCCCCGAAAACCACAAAGTAGTACATAAAGTAAAGGTACAGTCAGCTATGCATAGTATACATCTACAGAACATATAATAAGAGAAACACAAACTAGATATTCTCAAAACCTAGTCCTGCGGTCTAGAGACAAGTCACACAACCGCATACACCCGTTAGGGATCCAATTTTAAGATTCCACGAAGCATTCATTTAGAGAGAACACACTTCATGAGTCTTAAATCTTTGATGATGTTCTTACAAGAAGTACCATTCTTTAGGAACCATCACAAGAGGTAGTTACACTCATTACAGGAGACACACCCCTGAGTGAGAATATTTCTATAGATAGATTCACTCATTACGGGAGACACACTCCTAAGTGGGAAAGATCACGATACATTGACAAGGATCATTGCCAGGGCCATGGAGGATACCATGACTCATCCGGAATTCACCTGATAGGTAGAGGATCGACGCTCGGTGGAGTTGGTCATGTTGATGTTTGACTCTACCTAGGGTCGAGAATGGATAGAGGATCTTGATCTAGGCCTCTCGGATGGATTCCTAACTCTATCACAGTAATTCCTGCTGGAGGTTTCACACTTCTGTAGAAGGAAATGATACCTGACCATCAAGGGAACGAGAAAAAGGGGCACTAACCAAAAGGAAACATGTCCACGATATGGTAGAAAAGTGGACAATGCCATTTTTAAAAAAATAACACATCATCTAGAACAGTTACACGTCGTTTATAAATGTGAGTACACAACATATTGTACGGAGTACACTCCATGTCTGAGTGACTGGAGTTGTCTCCGTGTACGCTGGTCATGTGCCCGTACTCGGTCTTCAACCCATGTACTCCAACCCGTGTGATCGGTACATGGGGTGACCCACGTTACTGGCCTCTCTTGGTCGTGTGATGCAGTACACGATTGTGTACTTCATCCTGTGTACGTGTACCCCCTAGTTACACGTCGAGTGCCACGTAGCCGCCTCTTCCAGGCTGTATACGCTGTGTTTTGAAGCCGTGTATATCATCATGTATCTGTCTACTTCCCAAAATACATGCCAAGATTCAAGGGAAGTCCAACACATCGTGTGACCAGGGTCACAAGCCATGTGATTCCTCTCTGACCCCCAAAACCCTATCCACCACCAGTACTACATAGTGTGTTCTTCCGTAGTATATGCCTTGTATTCTGGAAATTTCCAGAAACATGGGCCTCCACCGTCGAACCTCTGGTGATTCCCCATTCATTGATCCAGTTGTTATATCTCTATAGAACACATGTGTTCTGGTCGCCCTGATACCACAAAGCTGCTTCCGATGGTTTTAGACCTCTGATCGGCCCCAAAAACATGTTTTGATCTTCCCATGTGAAGAATTCTTGAAGAACGACCTCTTCTGATCTGAGTCGATTCATCATCCATCATGGCCATCACACCTCCATAGGGTCGTTATGATGTTGGATCTCCAGTTTGGGATCGTTGCATTTCAATACAGGTGCACAATGATTTGTTGTTCATTGCCCGACGAAGAACGCGAAGAATGTGAAGAACGTGCGAGAAGAAAAGGAAAAAGGAAAACGAATCGAAAATATTTGACGAACGAACCTCCACCATCATTCGTCTCGACATTGATCTACTCCCGTTAATTGGCATAAACAGAGTAGAAATCAATAACAATAATAAACGTGGATTAATTCCCCATAATCATACCAAATTAAATTCCCTCCCACAAGAACGTACGAATTTGTGGATCAACACATTCGTTGTTGATCCGTGTTTGTCATTTAAATTCAATAGAAGGGAAAGAGGAATGAAATAACAACCCCTACCTTAACTGGGATCAATCACTGACAAATGTGTCGCAATGCAGCCACCATCAAGATCCTTCAACTCTGATGGCGTAGTGATTCGTAGCTTCGATCTGTCGTCGTTTGTCGATGAAATTTTTTTCTAGAGTTTCCTCTCAATATTCCACCAAAAATAGTCATTCGATTATCCCAATAAAAAGGGAAACATGTTTTTGGAATTCAAAATATGATATGGTATTAATGATTTCGTATTTTTATTATTGAGTCATAATGACGTGGAATTTATTAAAGTAACTCGTGCCTCTTCACCGCAATGCAGCGGATGTTTCCATATGAAATAAACATTGTGAAATATTTTATTTTATTTTACTGAAAAAGTCCAAAAAATTGACTTTCTCCATTGACCCATACTGGTCGAGGCTAGGCTCGTTATTAGGTAAATTTGTTGTTCCGGACACAATGGTTCACTCATATTTTTAATCAAGTTATTCGTTTAGAAACATCTACAACCGTGCACAAGTGCTGACTCACTTAACTAAAAAAATTTCAAACAACCATTACTGACTCATTGGGCCTCAGAATAATATTCTGTTTTCATGCCCGATCTCGAAATAATCCCATATAATATTTAAAAATAATACACGGAAAAATAAGACACATTACATTCTCCCAACCTTGGGGCTTTGCGTCCATGAAAATCCAAAACAAAGGCTACTCAAAAAGATGTGGGTACTAGGCACGGATTCAAGACTCCCACTCCCACGTGCTCTTCTGAAGATTCCCATGCTGTCATCAAATGTGCACCAAGGTAATCGATCACCCAAAAAGGATCCTATACTGTTGATCCTCGATCTCCACCAGGTACTCAGCAAAGGTCACTCCATCCTCGATGTCCAAATCCCCCTAGTGGATGACGTGTGATGGGTCATGCACGTACCTTCTTTGCAATGACACGTGGAAGACATCATGTACCCGATGCAACTTTGGCGGTAGAGCTTGGAGGTACACCACCTCGCCAACTCTACACTGTGTCTAGGAAGATCTGATTAACATCAGAGATAACTTGTCACCCCGGCCAAGTCTTTATAACCCTCATCGAGTTGAGACACGAGGAAATACATGGTCTCCCTCTTCTAACTCCAGTGGTCACCATCGTCTATCAGAATAAGACTTCTTCTAGCTCTGTGCATTATTCATCAGCTCCTGGATGATCTGCACTTTCTCAGTGTTAGCTTGCACCTACTCTAGACCCATGAGTGATGTATCTCTGGGGTCGGTTCAGCAAACCGGTGACCAGAAAAGTCTCTCATACAAGACCTCAAACGGTGCCATACCAATGGTAGAGTGGTAGCTATTATTGTATGAAAACTCATCCAGTCGTAGGGGGTCCTCCAAACTGTGACCAAAGTCCAAGACACAGGCTCACAACATATCCTTCGGAACCTGAATGGACCTCTCCATCTGACCATATATCTAGGGATGAAACACTATTCTCAAGCATTGCTGAGTCCCAAAAGCCTACAGCAATCCCTTCCACAACCAGGACGTGAGACAGGCATCTTGGTCCGAGAATATAGTTGAGGGGACACCATGAAGATGAAGCATCTCCTACACGTAGAGGCGTCCCAAGATCTCTATTGAACTATGCTCCCTGATAGCTAGGAAGTGGTCCGACTTGGTGTGTCAGTCAACAATCACCCCAGATGGAATAATGCCCCTTGGACGTCTGTGGTAAGCCTGTTGTGAATTCTGTTGTTATTTCATCCCACTTCTACTCTAGAACATCCAGGGGTGATCTAATCCTACTGGAACTTTGTGCCCAGCCTTCACCTGCTGGCATGTGAGGCATCGGGAAACAAACTCGGATGCTTTCTTCTTCATGCTTGACCACCAGAACTGTTGTTGGAGATCCTAGTACATCTTTTCCACACCAGGATGTACCACCAAAGGGGATGTATAAAAATCCCTCAGGACATTTTCCCTCAAAGCCACTGGTACAACAGTGCGCCCTCTGAAAAGAAGTACATGCTCCCCACCTTGTGAATATCCATCATGAGCATGTCATGTGGATAACTGGGAACGTAAAGCCTCACAGTCGAGACTCCCAATCTGTGCTTCCCTACCTCGTTTTAATAATGGATGGGTAAAAACCATCGACTGCAGGTAGGCTGCCTCTTACCTATCCATGAAGGACAATTGCAGCGTTGATAACTGCTTTGTCGCCTCAATCAACAGCTGTGAGGTCGACCTTCTTCTCAGAGCATCGACAACCTTGTTCCCCTTCTCAGGAGTATATATGATCTCAAAATCGTAGTCTTGGAGGAACTCTAGCCAACACATATACCTCATATTCAAATACGTCTGCGAAAATATGTACTTGAGGATCTTGTGGTCAGAGTAGACGATAAACTGCTCTTCTATAAGGTAGTTTAACCACATCTTCAATGAAAAAACTACCACTTCAAACTCGAGATCAAGGGTCACATAGTTCTGCTGATGTGGCCTAAGTTGGTGCAAACTATAAGCAATCATTTCCTGCATCTGCATCTGATCACAGCCAAGCCCGGTCCCTGATGCATCGTATAAAACTATGTACACGACACCCTCCTCCGGCAATCTCAAGACTAGGGTGCTAGTCAAACTATGTCTCAACTGTTCAAAAGTAATATTGCACTTCTCCTTCCAAATGAAGGTTTTCCCCTTCTTGGTTAAGTCTTTCATCAGTTCTGATATTCGGGAGAAGTTAGGAATGAATCTCCTGTAATATCCTGCCAATCCATGGAAGCTCTGCACCTCTGTCACACTCTGAGGTGGCTCCCATGCTAACACAACCTCCACCTTGGCTGGGTCTACAACTATTCCATTTGTTGAGTAGGAATGTCCTAGAAAGTGGAACTCTTGAATCTTGAACTGGAACATTTAGAGATTTTCATAAATATAGTGCTCCAGAAGTAAGTCTAGAACCATCCACAGGTGTCTCTTGTGGTCCACCTCTAACACTGAGTACACAAAGATGTCTTTGATGATGACCTCTACAAACTGGTCCAAGTACGGCTGGAAGATCTAGTTCATCAATCCAATGAACACTTTGGGGGTGTTCGTCTTTCCAAAAAGACTCACCAAGTAATCATAGTGACCATATCAGCATATGAAAGTCATCTTCGGTATGTCCTCATCCCGTACTCGTAACTGGTGATAGCATGATCGAAGGTCAACCTTCAAGAACTACTTTGCCATCTCAGCTGGTCGATGAGGTCCTCAAGTCTCGGTAGTGGTTACTTATTTTTCACCATCACCAGGTTCAGACACTGGTAATCCAGGAACAACCTCAAACTCCTATCTGCCTTATTGGAAAACAATATTGGGGCCACCCAGGGTGAAACACTGGGTCTCACAAAACCCTTAATTTACAATTCCTTAAACTGCACCCTCAGCTTGTGAATCTCTATGGGAGCCATCCGATATGCTGATGAGGAAATCAGTGCCATCTTGGGGTGTAAGACGCTGTAGAAGTCTATTTCGCACCCGGAAGGTAACCCTAGAACATCTTTGGTAATGACATCATCATACTCCACCACTACTGCTGGGAACTGGGAGCCCACAACATCCACTGCTCCAAGGGCAAGTCTATCCAACTCATGAGTGATTGGCTGCACCCTCCTATGCATAAGCCCATTCTACGCTGCCTGGGTTCCCTTTCACCCTCAAAGGAAATCATCATTCCATCACGGTGGAAACACCACACACTTCACCTAAAACTGTACATCTGGTATGGACCGAGGATAACCAATCCATACCGAGAATGACGTCGTAAGGCCTCGACGCTACCACAAGGAGGTTCCAACCAAAACTCTAACCTCCAAGGGTAATATCACACTATCTACAAAGGTGTGTCATCATCGTTTCTCCTCTCGTAGGTGTCTACAAGAATATGGATCGAGTCAATGGTTCTACCCGAATCTCGAGGTTTCGTACAAGACATGTGGCTATGATGGAATGATAGGAACCTGTGTCTATAAGTATGAAAACTAAGGTAAAAAAGATATAGATCTTACCTTGAATCATCCTTGGAGCCCCTGGGTCATATTCCTTGACCGAATACAGCTGTCCCTGTCCCAGTCCCCCCAGCTCCTTGAGCCTGGTGCGGACCTCCTGGGGCAGTGGTGGAAGTATGTCAAAGCGTCTTCCACCACCCACTGCTCTCCCTGCTCCTCTGCCACATCTGCCACCTGGTGGGTCTGTCTGCGCCACTCTTTGCCTCTTCCTCGGTGGCCCATCCACCACTTCCCTATCAGCAGCTCAATGGGTCAGAAAATCTCTAGCGATTTTTCCCCTACCATCGCACACATGGAATCACTTCTCCTTAGGCTGACTGGATCCAGCCTGAGAGCCCTAGACAACCGATCCTCTGTCATGGGTCATCCTATGACGTTTCCCACGTCCAGATCCCTATGTCTGATGACGAATCCCTGCAGCCAGTGTCTACTCACCTGTCTACCTACTACTGACTTCTGTTTTCTGTCTCTGCTCCACCAAGAAGCTCTTGATCACCAAGGCCCGCTCGAGCACTCCAGCATAAGTCGAAATGCATAGATGCACAACACTAGCTCAGATGTCCCGTCGTAGACCTCGCATGATGGTCTGAGCTCGGAAGTACTGATCCATAACCATGTCAATCAAGTAACGGGTGAGGTTGGTGATCCTAGGTGAATAGTCGTCTACCATCATACTGCTCAGTTGGAGCTAAAGAAGCTCATGGATGCGCACAGCCCTCAGCGTAACCAGAGAGAACTCCTCTCGGAAGAGTTACTCAAACTCCATCCATGGAAGAGTATCCTCGTTGTGACTCTGTGTGGTCAGACTCAACCATTATCATACCGAACCTTAAAGAAGGCTCGCTCCTAGAATCACCGATAGGTCTACTAGTGTCCTCACTAGACGAAAAACTCTGGTCACTGCCTCAAGCCAGTCCACAGTCGCCTGAGGGTCGGGCTCACCTCGAAAACTGATGGGTCTCTGTCTCTGGTACTCATGGAGCATGCTAATAATTCACCCCTCACTAGTCGATATTGCAGGTACCATAGTTATTCTCCACTGGTGGTGGCATATTAGGTGCACCACCTGGTGGAAACGCCAAGGGAACTGGTCCCTGTATCGAAGCCTCATCATTGAGGGGTCATCCTCATGATCATGCTCCTGAATCCTAGAAGGCACGCATCGTGGAGGCATCTTCTAAGAAAAAAGATATGGCATGGTCAATGAGTGTATCTTTATAGCTGACACAAATGATATGGAAAACGAACCCCATTCTTATATGACGCATGTACCATTATTTTATATCTCCACAACCCATGTTTTCATGTATTGAGTCGAAAATCAGGTTATCAGAGTCCTGGTGTATGGATACGTTAGCCACCGCCCCAACTCTAGTGTCTCTAGCCTGAAAGCCGGGCTCAAAACACTTAACACCATTGCCCCAAACCGATATTATAGACTCTTGGTCCTAAGGTAGAACCGACCAACACTAATACCACTCTATAACGACCCATCCTAGTAGGGCCCACACCATGACTCCCTAATCCCACCTCCAATAGGCCAGGGGTAGATGACTAGCACCAAGTAGGTGTATTGTTAACATGGGAGGAATTTCCTAAGCACATGTACACACACACACACATCTCTAAGCCCACAAATACTGAAATGTAAAAACACTATGGAATAAAATGCATGCTAACAACTAAACCCAACCAATAGAGTATGATGGGATGTAATGTACTGAAAGTAAACAGGTCCAGAATACAAGCCCACCAAACAAAGATTCTAAAAACTGCAAAGTCCATCTTGTAAACACAAAGAGGTACTAGGACTGCTGCTCGTAGCTGAAGGAACCCATTGGACTGTAGGGAACTCAGAAAGCTTGGTCCTATCCTGGTCCACCCTGGACTCTTTCAAAAGGCTTCTCATCTACAAAAGACACAACACGTTTGGGAAAAGCCCATGTAGGGCTTAGTATAACAATACTTAGTAGAGGACCCCGAAAACCACAACGTTGTACACAAGGTAAAGGTAAAGTCATCAATGCAATGTATATATCTACAGAAAATATAGAAAGGAAAAAAACCCAGGTATACTCAAAACCCAGACCTGCGGTCTACAGACAAGTCGCACAACCACATACACCTGTTAGTGATTCAGTTCAAAGATTCCACGAATCACTCATTCTACAAGAACACACTCCATGAGACTTAATGCTCTGATGACGTTTGTCTGAGAAATACCGTTTGTCGGGAACCGTCATGAGAGGTAGTTACACTCATTACAGGAGACACACTCATGAGTGGGAAGATTTTTATAGATATATTCATTTATTAAGGGAGACACAATTCTAAGTGGGAAAGATCATGATACACAGATGAGGATCAATTCCAGGGCCATGGTGGATACCGTGACTGATCTAGAATTCACCTGCTATGTAGAGGATCGAAACCCGGTGAGGTTGGTCACGTCGATGCCTAACTCTACCTAGTGTTAATAATGGATAGTGGATCTCGATCTAGGCCTCTCAAATGGATGCATGACTCTATCACAGAAAGTCCTGCTGAAGGGATCGTACTATTTTAGAAGGAAATGATACCTGTCCTTCAGGGGAATGTGAAGAAGGGTCACGAACCCAAACCAAACATGTCCAAGATATGGTGGAAAAGAGGACCATGCAGATTTTTAAAAAGTACATAGAATGTAAAAGAGTTATACATCGTGTTGTCTGACCCCAGGTACTGCCCATGAACAAGGACCCATGTCGTAAGGCTAGTCATGTAGAAAAGTGAGTACATGACATGTAGTATGGTGTACATGTCATGTCTGAGTGACTAGGGTTGGCTCCGTGTACGTTTTTCATGTGCCCATACACGGTCTTGAACCCATGTACTCCAACCTGTGTTATCAGTACATGGGGTGTCCTGCATTACTAGCCTCTCCAGGCTGTGTGATGGAGTGCACGGTCGTGTACTCAATCTCATGTCCGTGTACCCCTGGATATATGTCGATTCCCATGTAGCCGCCTCTTCCATGTTGTAAACACCATGTTCTAAAGCTGTGTAGATCATTCTGTGTCAATGTAATTTCCATAATACATGCTGAGCTTCAGGGGAAGTTCAACACGTCGTGTGACCAGGGTCACACACCGTTTGATTCCTCTCTAACCCCCCGAAACCCTAGCCTCCAGCAGTACTACACAGAGTGTTCTTCATAAGTACATGCTGTGTATTCTGGAAATTTCTAGAAATGTGGACCTCCACCATCACGCCTCTAGTGATGCCCCATTCTTCGATCCAGTCGTTTTATCACCAATGAAGACTTGGGTATTGTTCACCCCGACACCACTAAGATGCTTCCGATATTTTCAGACCTCCGATTGTCCCCGAAAATATGTTTTGATCTTCCCGTGTGAAGAACACTCGAAGAACGACCTCTTTCGATATGAGCCAATTCGTCGTCCGTCATGGCCATCACACCTCTGTAGTGTCGTTGTGATGTCGGATCTCCGGTTTGGGATCGTTTAATTTGTAATATAGGTTCGAAACAATCTATTTTTCATCACCCCATGAAGAACACAAAGAACGCGAAGACCATATGAGTAGAAAATGGGAAATAAAAACCAATCGAACACATTTGAGGAACGAACCTCCACCGTCATTCGTCACGGCGTTGATCCTCTCCTGTTAATAGGCTTAAACGATGTATAAATCTACAAGAATAATCAACATGGATTAATTCCTCATAATCATCCCAAAGAAAATACCTCCCGTAAGAATGTACGAATCCGCGGATCAAAATGTTCTTCGTTGATCCGCGTTCTTCGTTTAAATTCAAGAATGGGGAAAGAGGAATGAAATAAAAACCCCTTCCTCAACTGGGATCAATCACTAACAAAGGTGTCGCATTGCCACCATCGTCGAGATCCTTTAACTCTATTGGCATAGTGATTCGAAGCTTTGATCCATCTTTGTTTGTCTCCATGAGTTTTCTCTAGAGTTTTCTCTCAATCTTCCGCCAACGATCGTCATTCTATTATCCCAATAAAATGGGAAACATGTTTTTGGCATTCAAAAATACAATATGGTATTAATGAGTCCAACTTACGATTATTGAGTCATTATGATGTGGAAATTATTAATGAAATAGCTGCCCTGTCAACGTGCTATAGCGGATGTTTCCATATAAAATAAATATTGTGAAATATTTTGTTTTGATTCACTAAAATTATCCAAAAAATTAACATTCTCCCTCGACCCACGTCGGTCGAGGTTAGGCTCATTCTTAGGTAAAGTATTCATTCCAAAAGTAACAGTGCCCTCAAATTTTTAATCCAGACATCCATTTGGAATGTTCCACAGTCGCACACAAGTGGCGACTCACTTATCTCAAAAATGTTCAGCCCACCATTGCGGGATCACTGGGCCTCAGAATGATATATCATTTTCACGCCCAGTCTCGGAATAATCCCATATAATATTTTAAAATAATACATTGAAAATTCCGAGACATTACAGTTAACTATTAGAAAAATATGGACCTTAGAATTCAAATTATGGAATCCATTATTAAAAATTCAAAACATAGATGTTTATATAATTTGTTTAAAATTATGTTCATTTTTGAAATGATGAAATGGGTTTTAAAAGTTAAAAACGAGCAAAAGATTGAAATGTTTTACCTATGAATTCAATGTAAAATTAATGATAATGAAATAAATTTTATTAAATGGTAAAAATATATTATATTTATACTATCAAACCATTATATATTATAATTTAAACATTTCAATTATCTTGATTAAAAGGTTGTTTTTAACTAATAGTTATCATATTTTTAATATTCATAAAAACATTAATGTTATCATAAAAATATCTGAAATTTATAAAAAGTAAATTTTTATATAATTCATCAAAATAGAATATTTATGTGTCATATATAAATTATTAATTTTTAAAAATCATAATTTAAAATGGGTTCTCCATTCATAGGTGTAAAATAAACCCTAAAAAAACAGGTTCCTATACACAAAATAGGGTTTTATTCATACCCTATGACTAAAATATCCATTAAATGAATATAAAAAGTATTTTATTAAGTATATAACACATATATTTTATTAATTTAATTTTATAATGTAATTCACTCAAAAATAAAAATATCTAATTGTTTTATTACATTCATAAGTAATTAATAGACAATGAATTCATAATGCAATTTCATAAGTTATTTTTATAATTATTCCTAATAAACTAATGGCTAGGATATAAAAATAATTTTATATTAAGGGAATATCATGTTATGTCCAATCTCATTATTTCATGAGCAGAAAGATACTGAATAATAAAAACTATTTAAAGAAATTATTTCATAAAAACATCTGAGTGATCCAAAATACACTAATTTTAAATGATTTCCTATAGATGTAGACATGTAAACTGATCATGAAAACCAATTAAAAGAATTATTTTGAATGATAAATGTTATCTTATAACTCATAAAAAATTACATAAATGAATATGCTAAAATTTTACTTAATAAAATACATGTATAAAATGTTCATAATTATATATTTAATGGTTATAATATGATTTTCTCATACATTATATTCATGTTCATAATAGTTTAAAAAATGTTTAGGGATTCTTTTAGATACTCCATTTTTCATTAGTTTATTCATTATCTTTCATTATCCCATTGAATTTAATATTTAATTTTAAATAATTCTTCTATATTTTGTGTAAATGTTCCAAAATAATTTATCTAGATCATACAGTCCTTCTTTGATGTTCAATACATCTTTTAATGAGGATCCCATCACAATTCATCTTGATAAGAAATCCTGATTAAAGGGAACATCAATAATTCATATTAATTTTTATTTTCACACCATAAAATTTTTTAAGAGACAATTATTTTTATAAAATAAAATATTCTTACATGAAAAGGTATCTTGATTAATTTCTAGTTTCATAAAAATAATTATTTATTCTTCATTTTAAATAATATTTAAATTTTCCCTTAAACCGAACTATTGTGGCACGTTTTTTATATTTCTCAAAAACTTATTTAACTTGTTTCCACCCTTGTTTGACATCACCAATCATATTTTATGCCTATTTTACCTTAATAATGTCCATGTAAAGATTGAATCCATTATTTCGTGGAAACTTTTACGGTATGCTTATTTGTTTTTCCGTATTATATGTTTATGAAACTCATTTTATTACATTGGTATCCCTTTTGTTTATTCGTTATGTATGATTATTCATGTGTCTCACAAATTCATGAAAAAATTATGATGTGTGCACCGAAATACTGCTCTAATTCATTGGTTAATGTTTAGCCTCATGAGACATCACTAGTATTGTTCTTAGTGGTTATCCTTGACGCATGATAATTACATGTAATGGTGTTGGTGGTTACCCTTGACTCATGTTAAACCCTGTAAAATGGTATTGGTGGTTATAATTGTACGACTCTATTGTCATATTGTAATATTTTTACACAATTATATGATTCCATGATTACATGATCCTTTGTTCTATATTTTATTCTTCCATATATTTATACATGTCCAGTTCTTTTTTTATGTCATCATGTTATTCCTTATAACATAGGTGTAATATATTATTCTTATGTGTATTCCCTTAATGGAATTTTAGCTCAATAGTTTGATCATGTAGTCCCCTCGGTTACCCTATCTAGATGTTAGAGATCAAAGAGATCCGGGATCACATTATGGAGTTTAAAAAATATGTGATCATTTTGGTTTTATGATTTTTTTAGGTACCTAATCTTCCAACGACACTAGAATTTATGATCCAAGGTTTATATTTAATGGTTAATTGTGATTAAAATATTTTAATAATGTTTACAAAAGGATTTAGTCATCATAGATGGTATTAGATGAATGTCAAGTTATTATTTGAGATTAGGGCTAGAGAAAATCAGTAAAAACCCAAGGGAAATTTATTTGAATATTGATAAACAAGGTTCAAACATTGGGAATTACATGATAGTATATGTTCAATATTTTCCTGTTACTCCCTCTATGTTTAATGTTTTATTTTATTATGTTTATTAGAAAAATATTCAAGCTCCATAATTGTTATTTTTTTACTTAGTTAATGGATGGAAATATAATATCTAAGGAAAATAATAAATGTTAAAGGATATAAAACAATTTCTCAAATTATATTCTAAATATTAAGGTAATGGGTTCTCAAAACATCACGAGAGTACTTTTTCAACTTGATCAACTTATGAAGTATAACTGGAATCATGTGGGACATCCTTGTTCTCTAAAGAAAGGGAATGTTATGGTCGAATACTTTATATAAAAAGGCCTCCCATGTTTAGTGGATCTTTTCAATCCCCCCATTACAGAATAATGGATTCACATCATTTAGAATAAATTCTCTTTAACCTAGTTCACATAAGAATAGAAATTGGTGCTTCTAGTTTATCATTTTGATGGATAATCCAATCTTTGTTATTAATTGATCAGGAACAAAAATTTCAATGAGTAAAATGATAACATGAAATAGGAAGATGTGAATAAAATATTTTTCAATAAATATTTTCCCTAAACCCTCCAACATAAACTGGCTTCGGATTTCTCGAATTTTAAAAAATGGATGTTTATTATATTGGGGTGTAAGAAGATAACATCACAAGGCCATTATTATATGACTCCATCATTGTCATTAACACTGATATCTAGTTTGAACTATCCATTATAGGAATAAATATAAGTCTATGATTAGCATTGGTGATCTGAGACATTGATAGCTTTGAGGATATTTATGGTTGTGAACATAAGATTGAAATATTGATCTAATACTCTTAGAGGTCCTGTGGTCCAAGGGGAAAAATAGAAAATGGTGTTTAATATGGGTGGATCAAATGATATATCTCATGATGGAAATAAAACCCAATACCCACATGTTAGTGTTTTGGGAAGAAGAAACATTGTAACTATCTAGAGGTAACAGGGAGATGACTATAATGTAGAATAATGAAAAATATCAATAATAACCACCAATTAGATATGAATAATCCTAATAAAGTGGGATTATAAAGGAAGGTTTATATCCACCCTTAGCCTATAGTGATGTGTTTAAATTGAACATAAAATGGGAATTATGCAAACCATTAACCTAAGCTGAGGTTTATTATAGTAAAATCATCAAAAAACCTAGAAGGAATAAAGCGATAGAATACACTATCACTACTGCTATGGTGGATCCATAAAATGATGGGACGATTGGTAAAATGGTTATTCATTCATCATAGAGAACATGATATTTAATTCTAATGTTCATACACTCTTTCATATCGTGAATGTTTATCTATTGAAACACCACCTCAAAATATATAGGCTGTGTTATTTAGAAAAAAAATAATGGAGAAATTATTACCTAAAATGTATATTAAACATCTCAAGATAATGTTTTTGGACTGATCCTCTCTATAAATCTAATCTTACATACTATGGTGTAGTTTGGTGCTATATTTGGAATGGATTTCTATCTCTATACAAAGCTAATATCGACTTTTTGGAAAGAGAGATCAATCTTCACATCATAATACATAGTATATTTTTGTAAAAGATTAAGGATAAGGATGAATATATTTCAGAATCATCAGATTGATTATAGATATTATAGGCTTTGTGAAAATCATATACAGTTCAAATGATTGAGACACATGATGGGATCATACTCGGATACATTCCCATTATGAGGGACTATACAAGTGTGTTACTATTATAATTTTCTATACTTCCTCCTCATCAAGAGGATCAGTTATATATAGCACATATTCATGGATATCTTATTATATCAAATAAAGCTTATAAAGTGGACATTATTGAGTTTCATGGGAATAAATAAGTATTTACATGATAATCTAGACGATGGTTTTGTTTTCCAGAGTGCATCACTATGGGGTGCATTAAACTTATTTGTCATGAATAATGACAGGTCAATTCAACACTATATGTTGATTTTCACGATCCCAATAAAAACATGATATAGAAAAAGTATCCCATTCCATGGTTAGATAACAAGTTTTCTCAACTACGTGGGGAAAATTATTTCTCTAAGGTTGAAATTCATTTTGAATATCATCAACTAAAGGAAACAAATTAAGATATTTACAAGAATGAATTTCGAATGAGGTATAGACAAAATGAGTTCATAGTGATTCTTTATTAACATGGTAATGCTCTAAAAATTTTCATGGATTTAATGAATAATATTTTTATGGATTACATTAAAAAAATTTAGTAGTCTTTAATGAGGATATTTTGATATACTCATATAGAAAGTTTAACATGAAAAGTATTTTAATACTTTTATAATGACTCTGTTAAGGGAGAAACTATATGAAATGTACACTAAATGTGAGTTCTGAATGAAGGAAGTACCATTCATTGGTTATCTTATCACATCAAAAGAAATATTTTTAGACCCATCATAGAAAAAGGTAGTCTAATAGTTTCCCAGGATAACATTTATGATGAATATTAATAGTTTTATTTTCCTAGCTGGGTATTAATGAGGATTTATGAAGAACTTATCAAGATTTTCAAACCCACTAACCAAGATGACATGGAAGAGATTAAATATTACCTAGAGTAGTGAGTGTGATGAATTCACTACACAGATACTTACTCTTCTAAAAAGTGGTGAACTCTTTTTTGTATTTAGAGATTCATAAAATAAGGAAATATGATGTGTAATATTGAAAATATAAATAGTGATAGTATATTCCGTAGGGAATTTGAATATTCATGAGATCAAAAATCCAATATATGATCTAGATATTGTGGTAGTAATATTTTATTGAAAATTTGGTAGAATTATCTCTCTGGGGATAAATAAGAAATATATACTTAATATAACGTCCTAAAGTATATAATCATAATTATAAAGATTAATAATCACCCACAAATATAGTTAGTAGTCATCTAGAATTATGACTTACCAATCCACCACCATCCCGGTAAAGTAAATAAGGTGTAATATGATCTATGAAGAAAGGATCCTACATCATTGTCAATGATGTGAATTTAGAAGGATCCAATACTCATAGACTTGAAAAGGTTGGAAAATGTAATTTTTAAGGTAGGAACATCATCAATCCTCTATTAAATGATTTCTAAAACACCCCTTATATGAAAAATTATGGATTTATATATAAATGATTTTGAAATTTATAAAAATGGTGGAAGCTATCACAAAATAGAAATTTTTATTGTTCATAAGTGATGAGAAAGAAGTCATGAAATTTGGGTCATGACTATTTGTTACATCCAATCCATATATATATATATATATATATATATATATATATAAACATTCTAAATAACAGACCCAAAATGCCATTCTTTATTCACCCAAG
Organism: Viscum album; assembly: GCA_963277665.1. Taxonomy (NCBI): domain Eukaryota; kingdom Viridiplantae; phylum Streptophyta; class Magnoliopsida; order Santalales; family Viscaceae; genus Viscum; species Viscum album. The sequence goes on along the minus strand of OY728156.1, from coordinate 386,548,288 downwards.
TAGAAAAAATTAATCAAGATATATGAAAGCACTATCAGTGGGAAATTATGATGAAAGAGAATGATGAATAAGAATCAATGTTCCTGGTATGTCAACAACTGAAATTTGAATGGAAGAAGTATAAGAGATGATATATCTATTAACTATACCATCCTGGAAGTCAGAAAATATTACCATAAACTTTATCTCTAGTCTTCCAAATATATATTTAAAAAAATTCTATATGTGTCATTGTGGATCATTTTATAAAGACATTACCTTATCGCAATTCGTGAGGACGTCTCACTTGATCAACAAGAATGGATATACATCCTAGAAGTTTAAATGATGAATGAAGTACATATATCGAATATATCCAATTAGGATGCGATATTTAAATCCATGTTATTGAAAATTATCTACCAGGATCTATGAACTGAGCTAAAATTAATTACAATATATCAAAATCAATATGATTCCCAATTAGAGAATACAATTCAGAAACTAGATGACACGTTGATGAAAGATTCTCTGGAATTCCATGGAGTATATCACCAACATCTACCTATGACCAATTACACATATAATAGTAGTGTGCACTGGAGAATCCAAATAGCTTCATATGAAGACCATAATGGTAAATGATGTAGAACAATAGAATGTTGGGACGAGGTTTGTGAATATAGGCTTCTAGGAATTGAAATTGGTAAGGAAATATAAGAAAAGGATAAAACCATTCAACATAATATCAATGAATCCCAAATCCAATATAATATATACATGTTTATTCATTTATGGGATCTTATGTTTATGGATGGAGACAAGGTATCCCTGTATATATCTTCATGGAAGAGGATCATGAGATTCAGGAAGAAATGAAAGGTAAGCCTCATTTCATTGACCACACTGAGATTCTTGTTCATTTTAGAGCTATAACCTATATACAATAACTCCCACCTACCATGTCTTATATATGTGATGTATTCAGAATATCAATCATTAGGTTGTACATAAAATAACCCTCACATGTAATGTATTCAATGGTGGTGTTGTTGGAAAATGATCTCCCTTGTGAGGAGAATCCACTGAAGATTGCAGACCATAGAGATAAGGCTCCATGAAACCAAAATATTCACCCAGTTGACGTACTATGGTAGAACCTTATGTATGAAGAGGTAACATGGTAACTAGAGGAAGTGATGATGGAGAAGTACCCCACCTGTTTTCACCCTATTATAAAAAATGATATTTTTGGATAGAAATTTCATAGGTGGGTTGGGATTTGACAACCCAGATTTCTATCATTGAAATTTGAATTCATATAATTATTTCATGTAGTATAAATCAAATATAATCATATGAATAAAATAATTAAAACATTATAAATGAATAATGAATGAAATAGGAAGCTTCATCATAAATTAAACAACAAATAACAATAGAATTGAAACATGGCCATTGGTACTGTAAGATGACCCTTATAAATAGTAATATAGAAAATAGAATCATATAATCACCAATGAAATAATAGGTAAAAAGTATTTATATTACAAATAAAAATGTTATATTATAATATCATAGTAAAAGTAAATAAATTTTATGAAAATGGTAAATTAATTATTGTTAGTCTTGTGAAACATATATGGTTATGTAAAATTGTATAATGAATATAATTATCTAACAAAAAAAATTATTGTCAAAAAATAGGTTCATAAATTAATATATTATTGTATTATGATTATATGAAAATTTTATGAGACCATTATTATTTTTACAGAGTGTTACAAAATCTATTATAAATTTCAAATTAGTATTTTCAGAGTAAATTATGATTTTATGTAAAAATAAAATTACTCATATTTAGAAAATTATATTTATAAAATGTAGTTTATTTTTTAATTATACACATTAATTAATTTAGAGGCTGAATTTTTTGGTTTTTTTCTAAATTAGTTGAATTCTTGGTGAATAGTGAAATTTAATAATTTATTGTATTTATCATTATAAGAAATATAAATGAATTTCTGAGTCATTTTTGAGTCATGGATGATTTAAGTGGCCTTTATCTCAAAATAAAATTATATCTTTATTTTATTTTGTCACATGAATCCACAGTACTCATAATCATGATAAAAAATAATAAAATAATGAGTAAAATAATGAAAAAATTCCTCTCTCCTCAACTATAAATACCCCCTTCTCCTCAAACCTCCATGTTCATAATGGTTCTTGAAATTATTCTGAATCCTCTCCCTATCCTCTCACCCATTTCTAGGTTACTTTTCTCTAAAAAAAGTGCAAAACCTTTTTCCTATGGTGGTTCTCATGGAAGATTAATTCAAGAGGTGAAATCTTTTTCCCCTCCCTTTTAATATTTTTAGTTTTCAATTAATTTCTTATTCTCTCCTCAAATATTCATATACAAGTTACATAATAAATCAACTATCTTTTATATACTATAATTTTATTTTGTTAATGTAAAACCCCATCTTCTTTTATATTCCCCTCTCCCTTTGAACAAAAAATGAAAAAAATGTACATGATGTGTTTAGTTACCACATTCATGGATGACGAGTTTTCAATTTTCATTAAATCATTAAAAAATGGTCATAAAATATTTTTAACGGTTAAAAAGGTTATGATATATTATTTTCATCCTATTTAGTGTTTTGAAACCATTTTATTTTTTTGATTTCAATTAATAAAACAAAAACAGTTCGTGATGATAAAATACCCCCTAAATAATCAAAATTGTTTCATTAACATTTTTTTCTGAAAAATAATCTTAACATATAGAAATAAAATGATATAAAAGGCCTTTGTATATTTTTAGGTTAATTTAAATCATATAATTTAAATTATGTACAACTATTCATTATTCTCTATACATATATACATGTAAACTGATCATGAACACCAAGGGAATACACTCCCGAATGATAAATTGTTCCATATAACTCATCAAAAGGACAAAAATTTACATAATAAATTGATGATAAATAAAATATATTTATAAATGTTTCTTAATTAATTAAATAATGTATATAATATTATTCTCTAGGAAATTGAGTGCAACTGCCGAACACTTTTAGACATAAGGTAAGGCATTCTTTTCGAACCTCCATTTTTTATTTCATGTTAGACTTTCATTATTTTAAACCCAATATAATTATTATTTAATTTTATATAGTTATTATAGATGATATTTATATGTTCCAAAATGATGTATCAATAATAGAACATCCATCTATGATGGGTTTATACATGTTTTAAAAATGTTTCCTTCCCAATTCTACCTGATAAGAAATCCCTACTCAAGGGAAATTCCATATTTTGTACAAATATTGAAGTAAACTAAATAATGTATTTTAAACCACCATTATTTTTATTAAACAGTTTATTTTATAATAAAAAACTATTTTGGTTCATTTTTTGTTTTATGAAAACAATTATTCCTTTTCTATTTCAAATAATCATTAAATGGTTCCCTTATACAACATTAAAGTGGCTAAATTATAAAGATTATAAAACATTATTTCTAGATGTTTTCACTTAATATTGACATAATATATAATTTAATATTCCTATTTTCCCTTATTAAATTTTATGTATTATTTGAATACATTTTTTCAAGGAATACATTATGAAATTACTATTTGTTATACCTTATGAAATGTTTACAATACTCATTCATTTCTGTGGGTAACCCTTATATTTATTCCTTAGTAATGATTCTTAATATAGAACACATATTAATTAACATGTTATGATGGTTTCAGCCATATAAATCTACAATTAATTGGGTCATATTTAGTCTCATGAGATTTCATATACATTAGTCTTGGTGGTTTGCATTAACTCATGTTAATCATGCGAAATGGTCTTGTTGGTCAACCATGACTCATGCTATACCATATGAAATGGTCTTTATGGATAGCCTTGACTCTATAATTTTTCATGTTGTATGTTGTTTATAAATTTCTATGATTCTATTATTAAATGATCTCTTCTTATATATGTTATGATTCTATATGATTATTCTTGTCAAATTATTTTTTTTGTAATAATGTTATTCATTTTAACCTATGTTCTATGATTTATTCCTATTCTTGTTGCATAAAAATAATGATAAATCATCCCTTTGTTCAAATATTCCCCTTATTTACCCTATATAGATATTAGATATCAATGAGATTTAGGGACTCATTTTGAATATTAATTGAAACATGTTTTCCTTTTGGTTCATTATTTTCAGTTTTATGTACATTATCCTACAAAGGCACTAGACTTTATTATCCGTATTTGTAATTAATGGTTAATTTTTCTTATAATTATGTATTAAAAAGTATAATATTCTAGTTATTCCATAGTGATACCCTCCACAGACCCCACTGGGTTCATTAATCATGTGGTACCAATCCTAGGGAATCTTTTGGGGTATTCCAAACCCATGAAAAAATTTAAATGTATATGTAAATGTCGATATAGTGTAGTTATTGAAATGAATGGGTTATGAATTGTAATCATGAATGTGGTATTGGAAAACGGGGAAACGTGAATTGATCTTATATTTTATTTAATCCCATATAGGATTTTCAAATGGTTGAAATAATGATTTTTGTATTTTAATATCATTATGGGTTTTAAATAAATAATATGATGTTTTGAAGTGGGAAATGTTTTGAAAGGAGGATTTGTCATCATGGTGATATAGAATGTGGTTTTCTTCTTATATTTTTAATTATGGTTTTAAATGAGGGAATGGTTCACCATTATTTTGAAAATAACATTATTATTATTTTAGATGGTTATAAGTTGAAGTGAACCTATTGAGAAATGGTTTAGTTTTCCAAATAAGAATACCTAAAATTTAATAGATTTCTCTTAGATGATTATTAAATGACTGTAAAGATTTGTATGTTATTGTGGATTTTGAAATTAATTGGATGTTTATTGTTTTCTATTTATATATTGCATAAGGGGGTGTTTGGAAAATTATATATATTTGTTAATGGGTATTGAATTTTTAGTGGGATGTGTATAATGAGTTAGAATTATAAATGATTAATGTGATTTAATATTATGGTTTGTGTTTGGTAATTTTGTATTTGTAAATGAATAATGTACAAAAGGATTTGTGGTATCTGGATATTGGACTCAGGCTCCTCCCATGAGTTCGGTGGGATTGAGGCTCTAAAACCCCTCAATAATGTCTAGGTTAGGGTGTAAGACTAATGATCTATGACAATTATAGTTTCATTTAGTAAAAATATCTGGATTGAGACTCTATGTTATGATTTATTTAATGAATGGATGGGATGTGAGAATGAATATTTGGGATTCCTAATTTATTTTAATGGTGCTGTTGGGCTATTGGAAAATGTATTTATGCTTCCGAAACAAGTGTAAATTGAATGGATCCAATATTGAGTCATAGAGTTTGTTAATAAGTTATGTTTAGTGGATTCCCTTGTGATGAAAAGTGTTTGAAACAACTTATGCATCCCTTTGTGACCAAGGATAGTTAAGTTGGTTGGATTACTCTAAATAAATTTATGAATGAAATTGTTAATTAGTAAATGTTTAAATGTGAAACTTTTACCTTTAATGCATCATTTGTTATTGAAACTTGTTATTTGAAAAATTAACTCTATAGGATTGTTTTTTCATTGTACACTATTGGTGGTGTCTAGATGAGTTATACTCACACCATTTATGAGTCTCTAGAGAACTTGCATACTCGAGAAGATATTACTTTCATTATAGTACAATTTTAGGACAGTGGCCTCTTTTGGCTCATGAATGGGCTGTCTGGTTGGAACATGGGATTTCAGGACTATTAAGGGAATAAGGTCCATTATTGAAAACATTTTGTTATTTGGTTTATGTAGTTTATTGGTATGACTGGTGTAAATGTATTGTAATCATCATATTGTAATATCACTTCTTATTTAGTAACTTATTGAACTTTTTCTCATGTTTTCCTTTCATTGTTCCAATTATTTATTATATTTGTTGATATTGATTCTAATGTAGTTTTACTCTAATAAGAGGATATAGTCATCTCATTTTTCCTTTATTGACCCACCCTTTTTGTTAACAGCCTCCAGAATATGAGGAGACATGCTTGAGGTTCTTTATAAGCCCAACTGGGTGAGCTGGTTCAATGTATAAAAGTTTAGGGATATTACCCATTCATTGTTATGGTCTAAGTGAATAATTATCAATTGGAACTCATAAATATAGTTGATGAAAAGTGGGGTACAACATCACCACCTGATTCATCACATATGATTTTATGTCTAATGAGATACGTGTTCATGAGTATGTATCTTATTTATATAATCATTATAAAAGATGGTGTGGATAAAGGAAACTTTATTCCATATAAAAATTTATGTTAGATTTTTTATTAATGTTTCATTGTTTAATTAATGTTCTCATTGAAACATTATGTTACAATGGACAATTTTTAGTAACTTGGTAATTTGGATCATGACTTTCTTTATTTAATTAATTGTGACATCATTCATGACCATTGATTAATTTGTAATAACATTCTAATGTATCATAATAATATCTTTATTAAAATATTATTATCACATGTAGAACCCCCGGTTTCAGGTATTTGGCCTTTTTTATGCCTTTTTATCTGTTTAAAGGGAATGGGATGAGTTGGGATGAGTTTGGGAGTTTTTTGAATGGTTTGAAATAAGTTTAGAGGATTTTTGAAGGGAGCACAGTCAGTTGAAACCGTGTGGGTTCTCCCAAAAAACGTGTAGGGGTAGATAGTAGGCTTCACATGTCCTGCGAATAGTTTTCCAAACCATGCGAGGAAACCACATGGACCCCTCCTCTCGAGACATTGGTGTGCACACGGTTAGCCCACTCTTTTCCAAACCTTTTGGACTAACCATGTGACCTTATAAAGAAGGTTATTTTAAATTCAGGCTCCATCAAGCTTAACATATTTTACTCTAATTATTCTACCATTCAATCCCCACTATTGATTTTGGGTTCTCAATGGTTGGAGTTTCTCTTCCACTCATTTTAGAATCACATCGAAGGGGTTTCAGGGTGGATTTAAGGCGATTCTTCTTGGGCAAGTCTTCTCTCATGGTTCTTTGGGGTTTACTCTAGATCTATATCTACCTCTCTCTCATTTTTTAAGGTCTACATCTATTTCATGTATATATAGGGTTGGGGATTCATTGGGTGTTGATTTTAAGGCTTCTAGATTTTAAGGAAGGGGATCTAGAGCAGTTTTGGGGGTACATTTTTGAATTTGAGGTGTGATTTCTTATGGGTTGATTTTTCCATAACCCTAAAGGTCTGGGTATTCTCTATCGAATCCACATTTCTATGACTTGGTGCTTGGTTTCAATTAAATTTTTAGGCTTAATATTAATTGTGTTTGAATTTGGGAATATAGTTTGACATACCTTTAGTGATTTATTTTGGTTTTTTTTTGAAAAAGGGGGTTTTCGGTGAAATTCACTTTTTGTGAATTTGAAAATGGAGATTTTAAAATTGGTCACTGGGGTTGTTTTCTGAAAATTGTTAAATAAGATTGCCTTTCCCTAAAGGGGTTGTTTTATTGAAAAGAGTATATGGCATGTAAAATTGCGGACATGTGTTTTCAATTAATATTGGATTTATTGAAGTGGATTGAAATGTAATAGAATTGGTTGATTGCATGTTATTGTGTCAATGGTGGGAAATATGTTTGGTTATGGCTTGTTTGAAATGTTTTGTTGAATTTTGAAGGATGTACCACTATAATAAGGGGATGGTTAGTGGGTCGAAGGGCCACCATCAAAGGATAAGTGGTCAGTACATACCACCGGTAGGAGTGGGTGAACAGGTTGGATAGAAGCTCCACCGTTTTGGTTTCCTCTTTGAGCATTTCATTGTATTATGGAAATTATTTTGTGAATGTTTAAATGATTACATGTCCTTTGGAATGTTTTTTTGGATTTCCCTTGGTTGCTTGGTCTGGGCGAGGTGGCTTGGTAAGGATGTGTTTGGCATATGGTAATGGTTTCAATTGTGATTATTTTATATAAACTGATTTATATAAATTTGCTAACTATTTTATCCTAGTGTCATGTGTAGGGAATTCATTTGGGGAAAACCTAGTGATTATTAGTACTCACCCCATTGTTTGACACTTGGTTGTTTTTGTAGATGTCGTATTACAAGACACAGGTAAAGGTAAAGAATCTCATTTTTATTGGCTTATGGTGACTCATGGGAGATGTGTTGGTGCTTGGAGCATTGATATTGGTGTGGATATGTGGAGTGTGTATTAGTTTATTTTGGGGTCTCTTTTTCAGTCTTCCACATAGTAATCTGATATTGTGTTGGGTTGTATTGGTTTTTGGGTTGTATTATAACAACCATGCTTTTTTATTATCGACTTAATATTAATTATTACATAAAATCTACACTTGATACAACAGAGAAGATCAAGAGGTCTAGTGTATTTGGGGCTTAGGAACTTTAAATAACTACATAAAACATAAATCAAAACATCTTATTAAAAAATTCCATTACATGAGCACTATGTTCCCTCGTACATTGCATTGTAAGGGATAACCTGGGGACATGCAAAAAAAGGTGAGATATAAACCACAGTAATGTAATAGACAAAGAATAACTTGAACATTACAATCCATGTCAGTTAATAGGTATATCAATAGAGTGAAATAGAAACAAAAACATAAAGGACTGATATAGCATGATTATCGTAACATGGAAATGTGGAAACAACACTTAACATGAAATTAGCATAATCCAAGCCTCATTACACATGGAGCATGAGTAAACTCTCATTGAACATGAAGCACAATTAAACACTTGTTTCAATTTAATTAGAATGATTAAACACCCATTTCACATGATTTATTAGGATAAAATAATTTACACAATGCATTGGAGTGCTATTAGGGTGCACCCTTCTAAAACATTTCATTTTATGCATAAGTGTGCCACATGGATCATATAACATGGAATGAATCAATATCATAAGTTACATAACGATTAAGAAATATGGAAAAAATACATGAATGTAACAATCAATATGTATATTTTAATAAAGGTGAAGACCCTTGATAGAGACATGTGTATGGAATTCACTACACAATGATATTGGCTTGGAAGAAAGGCGGTGCAATTTAGGTAGCATAACGGTGTGACATAAGAATTTATAAAAAATGGTTGATAAGAGAGAAATGGGTGTCTAAAAATATTCACATGAAATTGAATGTATGGTGTGACATATAGATACATGTCCCAACAAATTTAAGGGAATTTATATACTTAATAAAAAATAATTTGTTGAATGTAAAGGAGGATAGAGAAATTCTTACATAATTTCTTCATGGAAGCAGGTGTACATGGGAGGAAGTAATGAGAGGTAAAGGGAATCTCTCATTATTAAAACATGAATAGGGAAGTATGGGGGAGGTGTGAAATTATACCCCAATATTTATAATTGAAAATAAAAGTTCATAACAATAAAAGGAGTCTTGGACATAAATAAGGAAAGAGAGAACCCCTTCCTTGGAAGTGTGACCCCAAAGGATTATGAGGGGCTTAAGAGATAATTTTTTAGCAAATGGGGTGCCATGGGAGGATTAAAGAGAGGGGAGGGTAGAGGTTGGACGAAATCTAATTTATTTGAGTGACGAAGAAGTGGGAGATTGGGTGGGTTTATATTGGAAAAAAGAGGGATTTCTTTTTATTTAGGTTTGGGACACCACATGTTAAACTTTTCAAAACCACAAAACAACCCGTAGTTTTTCCCATGGTATTTTCCAAAAGGGACATGAAAACAATATTTTATAAGGCCAATGTATTATATTCTGAAAATAATAGGGTTGCTTATGTGGAGTTGAGTCACACTCTCAAGGAAATCAATTTAAAATGCTAAAATGATTTATAAGTCCTGAAGGGTCCAGTAAAGATTTGTAAAATAAATCAAACAAAAATAAAATCACATTATTTTAATGGTAAAATAAATATTTTCTGAAAAAAAATTTATATTATTTTATTACATCTCCATCGATTCATTATGATGTCATAAAACACATTATATATTTAAACAGTATTTAACATTTACCCAAAAATGTGATTATCTCAAAAAATTCGGAAAAATTCACCATTTGAAAATTTTGAAACACTAATTCAAAAAATAATATTCATTTTATCCAAATTCTGTTATAAATATGTGAATTTTCAAATTTATAATAAATCCCAACATTTATCGAAAATCCCAGGGTTTTGACAAAAACATCTTTCAAACGTTAATAAAAATTACAATTTTATTAATAAAAATTATACATTAATTTATAATTAATAAAAATTAATTTACTAAAAATAATATTTTATTAATGTATTATTTAATTATATATCCATTAATTTTTGAAAATATATTCCTTCATTTAACATTAACTAGAAATATATTATTTGTTCTTTAAAAATTATTTACAACGTAAAAATAATAAAATGAAAGTATATCATTTATTATATAAAAAATAATGTACATAATCATAATGATAGGGTCTTGTTACATAACCCCTTAAAACACCCACATAAGACCTTAGGGTAAGGTGCGTGATGGTGACAGACTATTGAGGTGGCTCAGATAACATCACCCCAGTGGTAATCCTTATCAACTTCATCTTCTCTTGTAGGCAGTTCCGCTCGAGCTTAACATGTTGAAGCTCATCCAGGCCTTGGTAAATATTGAATCCTAATGATTTTACCTCCTTTCTAGGCTCTGAAAAATGGTCTTAGTATGGGGAAACTCTATTAGATGAGGTCATCACTTCCTCCTTCGAAGTAAATTAGATTTGTTAAAGCACTATATTTAAACTAATCATGATGTCACTGTTCAATGGATACATTAGAAATAATCATAATTCGTAATGGTATTTTAAAATCCAAAAATATAAAACCAAGTAATTTCAAATATTATATAACCATTTAACAGAATAATACATTTAATTAAATCATGAAGAATTTCCATTAATAAAAGTTTGGGTCATTACTATCTCCCTCCCTTAAGAAATTTCGCCCTCGAAATTTTTATTTACAACACTAAAAAAGATGTGGGTAACTCTCCTTCATCACTTCCTCTCATTCCCATGTCGCTTCTTCAAACTTGTTGTTTTGACACAACACCTTGACGAGGGTAATTGTCTTTTTTCATAAATTTTTTTATCTAGGATCTAGGATCATCACTAGTTTCTCATTGTAGGAAAGATTATCCTCTAACTGCACTACCTCTGAAGAGAGTACATGTGAAGGGTCTGGTATGTACATTCTTTAAGAGAGATACATGAAAGACATCAAGTACTTTGGACATGGTCGGTGGAAGTTATAGTCGATAGGCCACAACCCCAACACGATCAACAATCTCAAAGGGGTTAATGTACATAGGAGTTAACATACATTTCTTTTCAATCCTCATGGAATTATTACGCGAAGATATGCATAGAAACAACATGTCTCCAACATTGAACTCATGATCTCGTTGATGGATATATGCATAACTAAACTATAATTATTGTGGTGCCTTGGTATGCTGCTAAATGTTTTTCACCTTCTACACCATTTCATTGACTATTTCAGGTCCTAGTAGATTACTCTCACTGAATTTATCCTAACATGACAATATTCTGCACCTTTTCCTATAAATGGCTTCATATGGTGCCATCCAGATGCATAAGTGGAAACAATTATTGTAGGATAATTCAACTAGTAGAAGATATTCGTCCCATCATCCATTGATGTCCATATAACATGATCTAAACATTTCTGCCAGTGATGGAATAGTTTGCTCAGATTTTCCATCAGTTTGATGATGATAGGAAATACTTATGTTCAGTTTAGTGCTTAGAGCATGTTCAAAACATTTCCAGAACATTGATGTGAATCTCAGATCATGATAAGATACAATAGATATTTTTACTCCATGTAGCCTTACCACTTATTTAATGTAAATCTATGCATGTTGATCCAATGAGAAGTCCTCTTGATTCACGATAAAATGAGTTTTCTTTGTAAAATGTTCCACAATGACCCATATAACATTGTTTCCTCGGGATGTTCTTAGAATTCTAGTGATAAAGTCCATGGTAATGTTGTCCCAAATACATGTTGGTATGGGTAGTGGTTGTATCATACCCTTAGACATTCACTTCTCAGCCTTCACTTTATAAAATACCAGGAACATTAATGTATATTAAAAAATCTCCCTTTTCATATTGTCCAACCAAAAGTTTTCTCAGAGATCATGATACATCTTGATTGTCCCCCAGTGAATATAGAAGTTTGAGCTATGTGCGTCATTCAGAAGCTTCTTATTTATCTCTGGATCAGATGGTACAAATAATTGTGACCCATATCTCATAATTACTTCATCATTAACATTGAAATCTTAGTATTTCCCTTTTCTAATAGCTTCTACTTTCTTGTGGAATCCCACATAATACTTTTGAGTATCATTTAACTTTTCCAAAAGAGAGGGTTGAGAAAATATTTGTGAATGGATTGATGACGTTTTGTTATTTATGACTCACATGTCCATCGTCATCAAATCCAATAAGACTGGATCCTATTCAATTCTCATCAACGATAGAATCATGGTTTCTTTTGTACTTAGAGAATTTTCCACCTTATTCACATTCTTTTGGTGGTAATGTATTGAGTATTCATAGTCTTTGATTAGATGTAATCCTCTTTGTTGGCACAAGTTTAACTCTATCAGTGTGAATATATAAATGAGGCTTTTGTGGTCCATATATATTTTACATTTCTCCCCAAATAGATAATTCCACAATATTTTTGTATTGAAGATCATTACATACAACTTGAGATCATGTGTTGGATAGTTTTTCTCATAGACATTCAATTACCTTGATGAATAGGCAATGACATTGTCATTTTTAATCAATACACAGCCCAAGCCCTTATTCGAAGCATCACTAAATACCACAAAAAATTCTCCACTTGTGTGTAATGTGAGCACGAGCATAGTGATATGCCTCCTTTTCAACTCCTTGATTCTCTCTTTGCATTCATCACTCCAAAAATAATGTACTCCCTTTTGAGTTATCTAGGTAAGAGGGTTGTAAAATCGTGAGAAATTTCTCACAAATCAGCGATAATATCCTCTTAACCTCCAAAAATCTATAAATATATGTTACCGATGTTGGCCTCGTCCATATATTAATTGTTTCCATATTAGAGGGTTCCATAGATATACCATTTCTTATGATGATATGACCAAAGAATGAGACACCCTTAAACTAGAACTCACACTTGTTGTTCTATGCATTGAGCTTCTCCTTTCTCAAGGTCTCTAGTACAGTTATTAGATTCTCCTCATGATCATACATGGATTTGGAGTATGTTAGAATATCATATATAAAGACTACCAAAATTTTTTCAAGGTAATATTTAATGACTCTATTCATCAATTCCATGAAGATTACTGGAGAATTATTGAGTCCAAAAGGAATAACTATGAATTCATAGTGCCCATATCTTATACAAACTGAAGTCTTGGGGATATCTTCATTCTTCACACTTACTTGATAATATCCTGACCGGAAATACACCTTGGAGAAGTATTGTGCCCCAATCATCTAATAAAACAAGTCGTAAATTTGTTGGAGAGGATATTGGTTCTTTATCATGATTTTTATGCTCATGATAATCAATGAAAATGGGTATTGAACCATCCATTTTCTTGAATAAGATGACCAGTACACCCAATGGTGAAGCACTTGGGTGCATAAACCCTTTCTCTATATTCTCATGTTGTTGTTTGTTTATCTCCAAAAGATCCAAAATAGACATTCTATACAGAGTATAGGATATTGGAAATTCCCCAGGTATAAGGTCAATTGAGAATTAAACATCACTTCTTGGAGGATGAAAGACGATTCCTCGAGAAATATTTCAGAGAATTCCATCACAATAGGCATGTCATCAAGGATGGTTGATTCCTTAGACTCAATCATCGGAGCTAGATATGCATGCTCATATGGTAGTAATATCAACACTTGAGATGATGGTTTGAACGATAATTGATCCTGCTCCTTGTACTTGTACAGAATCAGGGGTCAATTTACCATATTTAGAGTGATTTATCTCTCATGGCAATTTATGTTGTCTTTACATAAGGAAAGCCAATCCATAACAAGAATAGTATCAAACTCCACCAGATAGAGTATGAATAGGATACAAAAGAAGTTCAATCATACGATTATAATAGGGGAGGATTTATATTCCTAGGATGAAATGATTAAACCATTTCTCATACTCACTGACATCTTTACATCAATGATTTGTGGTGGTGTTGGGATTGATCTACTAAAAATTTTAGATACAGATGAATGAGTTGAACTGGAATAAAAAAGTACGTTTTTTATTCATGAATTAATAACTAGAATACATGTCACCACCTCGTTATTGGGGTTCACATTGGTGGTAGTGATGGAAAAAGAATTCCCTTATTTCTTGGGAGGTTGTCGGTTGCCTCAAAAAATCATTGGCTTAGGAAACTAATTTGTAATGTCACCTAGTTCATTGAATCTGAAGCAATGAACAATGCATTGAGAGTCAAACAAAGCGTTCATGTCCTCTGTCATAGCCACATGTTATTCTTTTCCGAAGTTAATGGCTAGGTGACCTTCTCTTCTACACCTAAAGCACTTCTATGTCCCCTTCAAGAAATTTATGGGGTGCTTCATTCCACACCTTTGGCATGTGGGTTGATGGATTTTCTTAGCACAGTAGGATTTATCGATCAAACTACAAAAATTGAAGTCCACCTTAAACGTCTAATCCCCATGATACATATAATATTATTTGATCTCCATTTAAATCATGAGGGAACATTAGACAATTTCCTCATAGCTGTCAAAATCAGGGATCGACATGGCTTCCATAGGCAAGGATTCAGCTATCCAAAATAGCAGTAAACCTTGAATTCGGGGGTAATGACAAAGATGGAGGGATATCGTGCAATAATTTTAAAGTTTTAATATAAGGATATGATGGAATAATCATTTTTTTCTTGAGGACAAGGAATACCCATTCCATATTTAGTCGGAGGGTGCATGGAAAATATTTATCGAAAAAGATCTTTCGAAAATCCTTCCATTCCAATGCCTTGATATCCTCCTCAGGCTTCTTATTTTTTATCAATGTCCACCAATGATTGTCTTCACCCTCCATATGATAATCATCCATAAAAAACTTCTCTTATTCAAAACATTGAAGGATGGAGAAGATATTATCAATGGAGTTTATCCATTGGTTGGTGATTGAGGGATCTGATGATCCACTAAAAGTTGGAGTCCTTTGTATCATTAAGATCTTGTTAGAAAATTGTTTGGGGGGGGGGGGTTAACATTCCTCTTGGCCCATGATTCTATTAAATGTGTGAGTTAACTAAGACAATATCATGACAAAGTTCACGATTCCTGCTTCCATCAGATTGGGCATCTCATTAGAACAGTCATCACGTTGATCTTCAGATCCATTGTTAGCTCGAGTCCTCCTATTACTGGATATTGGTTGGAATAAAACTAATGTTAGGGGTAACATAGAAAGGGTAATTCATGGAAAAAATGGATGACTTATAAATAAATTTTATTTCATTAATTTATGAATCTTTAGGTTTTAATCTATGTTATCCATGATCTACTTCCTAACATATATTCTTAGGGAAATGTTTTTTATTCACTTAAAAATGGTTCATACTAAGCATGTGAATTTAACAAAGAATATTTCCTAGGAGAGTCATAACCAAGAGTGTAGCAAGTCTCGTTGTCATGTACTAGGATACCATGGGTCATGTTCAGAACTCTTTATCCGTATTTTCACTCCTAGGTACATCTATGCCAGAGTCGCCTCTATCTACTAGTATCCAAACATGGATGTATTTTCATGATAAACCACGTACTCAATATTCACCAATACATAGGGATGTTTTTATTGTACTTATATTTTTCTATAAGGCTTCACTAGGGTTGACTAATCTGAATCCCAAAAATAACTAAAACTATCCTCTAATACCAACTGCAACAACCCTACTTTTTATTATACACTTAACAAAATTTATTACATAAAACTTTCAATCGATACAACATAGAAGATAAAGAGGTATAGTGTATTTGGGGAATAGGAACATTACATAACAACATAAAACATAAAATGCAACATCTTATTGAAAAAATCCATTAAATGACAACTACGTACCCATATACATAGCATTTCATGGGAAAACATGGGGACATACATAAGAAAAGGATGTGCTTTAAATCCCAGTAAGGTAGTAAAAAAAATCAAAACACCAAGATTACAATACATGTTAGTGAATAGTCATATCAATGGAGTTCTAGATAATCATAAACATAAATTCATGATATATCAAAATTTTCATAACATGGAATTGTGGAAACAACACTTAACATGGAATTTTCATGAGCCAAGTCTCATTGCACATGGAGCATGAGTAGACCCTCATTCAACATGAAGTGCGAGTAAACCCTCGTTTGACATGAATTATTATGAGTCAACACTCCTTTAAAATTAATTATCATGATACAATACTTTACCCAATGCATTAGAGCGCTATTAGGGTGCCCCCATCTTAAAATTTTCATTTCATGCATAAGTGTGACACATGGATCATATAACATGGAATCAATCAACATCATAAGTTATTCCACAATTATGAAATATGGGAAAAATACAAGAATGTATCATTCCATATGTATATATTCATAAAGTTTGATACCCTTGATAGAGACATGGGTATGGTATTCACTAAACAATGATCTTGGCTTGGAAAAAATGCGGTACAATTTCGGCAGCATAATGGCGTGACTAAAGAATTCATAAAAAAGTTTGATGACAGAGAAATTGGTGTATCTTATTATGTA
Organism: Viscum album; assembly: GCA_963277665.1. Taxonomy (NCBI): domain Eukaryota; kingdom Viridiplantae; phylum Streptophyta; class Magnoliopsida; order Santalales; family Viscaceae; genus Viscum; species Viscum album. The sequence continues at coordinate 386,531,345 of OY728156.1, read as the reverse complement.
AATGAAATAGAAATTAAGGGGGGTTCATATAGATACATGTCCCAACAAATGTAATGCAATTTAGAAACGTAATACAAAAAAATATATTAAATGTAACTGAGGAGAGAGAAATTCCTTACAGAATTTCAGCGTGGTAATGGGTGTACATGGGAGGAATTAATGAGGGGGATAGGGGATATCTCGATATTAAAACATTAATAGGGTAGTATGGGGGAGTTGAAAAATCATACCTCAACATTTATAACTGAATATAAAAGGGCATAACAATATAAGGAAACATATACATAAATAAGGAAAGTGATAATTCCTTACATGGAAGTGTGATACCAATTGCTTGGGAGGGGATTGAGAAAGACATGTTGGGTGCTTGGGGTGACTTGGGAGGATTCTACAGATTGGAGGTCATAGTTTGGACTAACTCCAAAGGCTTTGAGTGAAGACGAAGTGGGATCTTGGGTGGGTTTTTATAAGAAAGGAGTGGGATTTCTTTATTATTTAAGTTTGGGACACCAAACATTAAAACTAATAAAAACCACAAACCAAACCATGGTTTTTCCCATTTAATTTCCCTAAGGGGATTAAAAAACAATATATTATAAGTAAAATGGTTGAACGTGTTAAAATAATAGGGTTTCTTATGTGGAGTAGAGTCACACTCTCAAGGTACTCAATTTAAAAAAGTAAAATGATTTATATGTTTTTAAGGGTCCACTAAAGCATTGTGAAATAAAACAAACAAATACAAAATACCATTATTTTAATGGTAAAATATATATTTTCCGAGAATAATGTTTATAGTATTTTATTACGTAACTAATGGGTCATCATGATGTCATAAAAACATTATAAATTTAACCGGTATTTAATTTTTCCCCTCAATTCCACTGTCTCAGAAAATTATGAAAAATTCACAAATGGATAATTTCAACATCCTTCAGAAAATAATAATCATTTTTTTCCAAATAATTTTCAAAATATGTGAATTTTCTATTTTAAAATAAAAATTGAAATTTATCAAAAATTCATTGGTTTTGACAAAAATAGCTTTCAAAATGTAATAAATATTACAGTTTTACTGTAAAAATTATATGATCATTTATACAAAATAAAATGTAATTTACTAATAATAATATTTTATTAAAATATTTTTTAATTCTAAAATCCATTAATTTATCAAAACAGATACCTTAGTTGAACTTTAACTAAAAAATAGTATTTCTTTAAAAACTATTTACAATGTTACAATAATAAAGTGTGAAATTATATTATTTAATATATAAAAAAATCTACAAAATCATAATGCTTTGGTATTGTTACATAACCCCTTAAGATACCCACATAGTACATTAGGGCAAGGTGTGTGATGGTGGCAGTCTCTTGGGGTGGCTGAGATAGCATCGCTCGAGTGGTAATCTCTATGAACTTCCACTTCTCCCATAGGTGATTCTACTTGAGCATAACGTGTTAAAGCTTAGCTTGGGCTTGGTTAAAATACAATCCCATTGACACCAAATCCTTTTTGAGCTCCAACAAATTGGATTCTATGGGGAAAGTCTACTAGGTGAGTTCGTTGCTTCCTTCATCTGAGTAAATTGGATTTTTCAAAGCCCTATATTTATACTAATCATGTGATCACTGTTCAATAACAATATTATCAATGATAAAAATTCTTAATGGTTTTTTAAAGTCCAAAAACATAAAACCATAGAATTTCACATTTTATATAACATTTTTACCTATTAATACATTTAATTAGATCAATAAGAATTTCCATTTAAAAAAATATTGGGTCTTTACATGAATTATGAAAAAAGTTAGTTATCTTTTGGTAATACATACTTGGATGTATTATTGACATTCATCATAATGTATTTGTTAGGGGATAGTTTTGTTGGTTTTGTCTTAAGGGAAAATTATTCCCCAATTTGTTCTCGAATTCCTCGACATTTATTTCAAGGCATCGGAAGCATGGGAATGTCTCTAAAGGACAATAAGCATTCCCCCGCTCTCAAAATCCAATGGAATGGGGAATGATATTACTGTTGGTATCAGTTTGATTGGTCTATGGCTTACAAGAGTGATATTTTGTTCGATCCTTGGTGTTCATCATTGGTCTTGGTGTGGACATTGTTTCTTGGACTATTCCTTGAGCTGGGATGGTAGCATGGTGTAGTATTGTCTGAATGTGGAATTTATATCATAAAAGTATGTTTCTAACCCTTTTATGATGAACATAATGTTACCCAGGAGTTGCGTACATATGTGTTAGGAGACACTAACAGGAATTGGATATCTCATTGTTGTGGGTTTAGCCAATGAGATGAGTCTGGCATGCATGGTAGAAATGAAATATCACGTGGATGCATATTTCATTAAGATATAATGAATTATGGTGTGATATGAATGTGTTGTTTTTGAAAACCTTTTTTGGGTTTCAAAATAGAATTATTTGAAAAATGGAAATAGGTGGTATTTTTAAAATGGGTTGATTTTCAAAACATGGTGTATTTTTCAAAATAGTGAAATATGGGAAATGTGAACTTGTGAAAATCTTGGTTGTGATAGTTTTAGTGTAATTGAACTAGATTTTGAGAATAATGTGTTACTTAAATAGAAGGACTTATGGTTGTTTTTGTATTGATAGAAATAGAACCGGGTATGCATCATAGAGACCAACAAGAGGAGGCTTCTGAAAATGTGGTCTCACCCGAACCCCAGGTGAACCAGTAACTAGTGCAGAGTATAGTGCAATATTTCCAAGTAGTAGGAATTATGAATAATGTGGATGAAAAAAGGCATGATGATCATGCGGTTCAATTTCAAAGTCAGAATCCACCCATATTTAGGGGTGATTTTGAGCCAGAGAGGGAAAAATCATGATTAAATAGAATAAACAAGATCTTTAAATTCGTGGGATCAGTAGCATAGTTAAAAGTGAAGTTATCCACGTATCTGTTCTATATTATTTCCTCTCAGTGGTAGTGTTTTCAGTCCAAGATAGAAAAGATAAAGGTATGACATGGGATGGACTCGAGGAATTGTTTAACAAACAAATCTAACCTCATACATTCAGAATTCAGCGCACTATGGATTTCTTATAATAAAAAAAATAAAAACTTTTGGTAATGGAGTATAAAGCTATGTTTATGAACATAGTGAGGTTTTCACCGGAGGTGAAATGTAGTACCTTATTCAAATATGATATCTTAGAAAATTTTTTGAGGACGGACATTCGGTCCAATATAATAGTTCTTTGTATAGGTGATTATACAGAGATAGTGAATAGAGCCCCAGTGGCCTAAAGGGATCTCTTGGGGGATGCTAGTGGTGGAGGTGTATTAGTACCCATAGGTATTAGTGGGTACTCAAACGCTTGGATCAAGAGGTAGAATCACACTTATTTCTAGGGTGGGGTATGACTCATGATCCAAATACAGGATCATTGAATCTTCCTCCGAAGCCTCAGAGAAAGATAATATGTTTTCAGTCTATTACTATGATCCACATTAATCATGATTGTATGACACTACCTCGAGCATGTCATAATTGTAAGAAGATGGGGAATATTTAGTGTTATATTTGGAATACTCCAAGGTCGGATGTCCTTGAAACTCCTCAGGGTTCCAAGGTTCATATCCCTCAACAGAATGGGGGCATCAGCATACCCCTCGATAGCAGAGTAAATTGGGTCATTGTGATTCTCGGAATACACCCATGCCTCAACAGAACAATAAAGAGTTCAGTGCGGCCATCAAACAGTTGATTGGAGCTGATAAGGTCATGGTGGATGATTATTCGAGACTATCCACAGAGCGAGGTATGGTTCTTTTAAATTCCATGTTGATTCTAGATTTGTTCGATACATGTTCTTCTCATTCTTTTCTTTCTTCTTGCATCATAAATTTGTTGGGTTTACATGTGGAAATGATTCCTTATATTTTGAAACTAAAAACCCATTTAGTTCAAAGAGAGTGTGAATCATTCCTAGGTTGAGGTTTTTGTTTAGTTATGGAGGGCATTTAATTGATGTGGGACTTCTCAATTCTTGATATGGATGTGTATGATATAATCTTGGGAATGGATTGGTTGACAATGTTTCAATCCCTCATTGACAGTTATGCATAAACAATTAGTTTTGTGATGGAGGATGGTGTGAGACATATCATTATATGGGAAAATAATGAGAAGAAGGGTGCACCATGCTTGTTAGAACTAGTGTTTTGCACGATATAGTACTAGTTAACAACATTTTCATGGACAACAGTAGAAGGTATTGACCAGAGTTTTCTTCCAGTAGTCATGGATTAGTTTATGGATGTATTTCCTGATGAATATTCATGGTTTCCACCTATGATAGAAGTGAAGTTTATGATTGATCTTCTTCCAGGTAATATTCCTATCTCACATCCGTCTTACCAAATGAAACCAGTATAATTTTTGGAATTAATGGTTTAGTTGTAAGAGTTAGAAAGCCAAGGGTTCATCAGGCCTAGCACGTCTCTGTGGGCAGCACAAGTTTTTTTTGTTAAAAATGAAGACATAACCTTGCATCTCGGTGTTGATTATCATATACTTAGTCAAGGTTTGATAAAGAACCAATATCCACATCCAAACATTGATGATTTGTTTGACTAGTTGAGGGGAGATCAGTGGTTTTCTAAGATTGACTTACGACCAGGGTATCATCAGCTACTGGTTTAGATTGAGGATAGTCCAAAAACATCTTTTAGAATTAGAGATTCCCACTACGAGTATGTTGTTATTATTTTTGGTCCAACGAATATAATGGTGGTGTTCATGGAATTGTTGAGTTTGATATTTTAGAGATATCTATATTCTTTTGTAGTTTAATTTTTTGATGATATAATATTGTATTATAGGACAAGGGTAGAAAATGATAAGCACTTGGTGATCATGTTGGGGATCTTGAGGGATCATTGGTTGTATGCCAAATTGTCAAAGTGTGAATTTGGGATACCATAGGTTTGTTTCTTTTTCCATGTCATGCTTGAGAGGGTTGTTTCTATTTATCTGGAAAAGATAGATGCAATTATCTTCTGGTAACTCCAATAGACCATTTTCAGGATACAAAGATTCCTTGGTCTAGATGGGTATTATCGATGTTTTGTTCATGATTTCACACTACTGGATTCACTGATGAAAACATTGACAAGGAATAATGATCCACTTTAATGGGATGAGCAGTGTTAGAATTATTTTTGAGATCTAAATGGTCTCCTTACATTAGCACCAATCTAGATTTTTCTAAAACTAGGTAAAGGGTAAGTGGTTTATTTTGATGTATCAGGATTAGGTTTGAGGTGTGTTATCATGCAAGGGGTCATATGGTTGAATATGGTTCACAATAGTTGAGGTTTCATGAGAAGGACAACCAAACACGCGATTTGGAGTTGGAAGTAGTGTTTAAGGCTTTAAAAATGTGCTTTCAATATCTCTTTAGTGAGAAATTTACAATGTTTACAGACCATAACATCTTAAATAATATAATATCAGAAAGAGATTTTAACACGAGGTAAATGAGATGGATAGAATATCTCTATATGTTTGACTTAGACTTTATGTACACATTAGGTAAGGGAAATTTAGCAGTGGATGCATTAAGTATGAAATCACATGTTCATGTGGTGAAGCATATATTGGATCAGTGGCAGTTCATGTTAGTCATATCTAACATGCGGTTGGAATGTAAGGATCAGAGTGACAAAGTGATATTTTTTCCAGTTTCGTTTGTTCCTGACATGGCTGGTTTGGTTTAAGAGTCACATTCATCTGATTTTGAGTGTATGGAAATGAGGTTGAAACTCAATGGTGGGGAGACTATTAAGTATTGTGAACTAAATGGGAATTCAGTCCTGTGATTTTTGATTCGAATGGTGGTACCAGTGGATTGTCGGGAGGAACATTTCACGTCTTATAATCAATCTATGTGGGTTTTCCATCCTAGAACTAAAAAAATTTATAAGTCATTTAAGGAACATTTTTGGTTGTTGGGTATGAAAATGGATGTGGTCAAGTTTGTTTCGAGATGCCTGACTTTTCAGAAATTAAAGGAAGAGTATTAGTAGCCAGAAAAAATGTTGTTATCTTTACCAATACTAGTGTGGAAATGGGAGTAGATAGCAATGGATTTTGTGATGGGTCTCCCAAGAATGGTCATGAAGAGTAATCTCATATTGGTAATAGTTGAACTGCTCACAATGTTGGCCCATTTTATCCCGATTCTGGAATCTTATACGGTGGAGGATCTATCAAAAATCTATATCTGAGAGGTGGTAAAGAGGATATGTGTTCAAATTTTAATTGTATCTGATAAAGATCTGATGTTAACATCTAGTTTTTTAAAATTTCTGCCTAAATACCTTGGGACACAGTTGACTATGACCATGTAATATCATCCTCAGACGGATGGGCAATATGAGAGGACGATAAAATCTTTGGAGGAAATGTTAAGGGATTTTATGATGGACTTTTCTGCTTCATGGGAGGAGCACATACCATTGGTAGTGTTCTCCTATAATAATAGTTATGATGCTTTGATCTATATGTTTTCATTTGAGGATTTATATGGGCGTCTGTGTCATTATCCACAATGTTTGGTGGAAACAAGAGGGACATCGATGATCGGGCCAAGACCTATCCTAGATACTACAAAGAAAATAATTTCTATTAGAAAAAGGATGGATATGGATAAATATTTTCAGAAATCATATGCGGACCATCATCAACAATCATTGTCATTCAAGGTTGGTGATCATGTGTTTTTGATAATATCTACTCTATTGGGACATCGTCGGTTTGGGAAGTAGGGTAAGTTATATCAGAGGTATATTCGTCCATTTGAGATACATTAGAGTATTGGAGAGGTGTATTATCTTTTTTCCTTACCACTATGATTTAGTGCAGGGCACAATGTGATTCAAGTTCCATATTTGAAAAATTACCAGCCAGATCATGACCATGTGATTCGTTGTGATCATGTTGAGCTAGAACTGGATGCTTCCTCGATGCACGTGAAATTGGAGATTTTGGATAGAAAAGAGAAATTTTATCGTGGTAAAAACAACTCTTTAGTTCATATTTTGTGGCAACATGGTCAGATTCAATATGATACATGTGAATGGGAGAAAGAGATGGTTGAGAAATGGCTCAAGGTCTTTTGGAAAATCAGTGGTTCCCTACTTTCTGAGGACGAAAATTCCAATAGTTGGGAGAATTTGGCACCCACAATTTGAGGTAGTTAGCTTTTTTTTATGTGTTTAACGTGCATGCGATGAGTTGGGATGAGGTTGGGAGTTTTTGGAATAGGATTGAATAAGTTTGGAGGCTTTTCAAAGGCATTACTGTTTGAGTATGGTTAGGGGAAACTATGTTGGTTCTCCCAGGAACTGTAGAGGGGGAGAAAGTAGGCTTCGCACGGCTTGCGCATAGTTATCCAAACATTGTGAGTCAACTGTGTGAACCCATCCTCTAAAGACAGTGGCATGCACACGGTAAGTGCATGATTTTCCAAATTGTGGGGACTAACCGTGCACTCACATAAAAGAATGTTTTTAAAAATTCGGGATCCCTAGGGCTTAAAATATTTAACTACTATTTTTTCCCACTCAATCCTCACTTAGAATTTTGGCTTCTAAATGTATTAAGGTTCTCTCCCAGTCATTTTGGAAGCAAATCGATGGGGTTTCTTGCTAGATAAAAGGTGTTTCTCCTTAGGTATGTCTTCTATCGTGGTTCTTTGTGGTTTCTTCTTGATTGATATCTCCCTCTCTCTCATTTTTTAGATCTACATCTATAACATGAACATATAGCGTTTGAGTTGATTTTGGTGTTGATTTTATGTCTTGTGGATTCTAGGGAAGGGGATCTAGAGTGGTTTCAATGGTGCACTCACCAGATTTGAGGTGTTATTTCTTATGGTTCGATTTCACCCGAACCCTAAAAGAAGGTGGATTTTCTCTCAACTCCACTTTTATAGATCATGATTCTTGGTTAAAATTAATTTATTATACTTAAAATTATTTATTTTACATGTTTTGAATTTTCTTGGAATCCCTTTTAGATATTTTTGGGGATTTTTGGGGAAAATGGAGTTTTATGGGGAAATTATCTTATTTTGAATTTGAAAAAAGATATTATAAAATGGGTTTTTGGGGTTTATTTGTGAAAATGGATGATGAAAATGGTTTTTTAGTAAAGGGATTATTTTGTTGAAATATGAATTTTTTGTGTAAAATGGATAAAGGGTGTTCTCAACAAATGTTGGATTTATTGTAGTGGATTGACATGTAATGGAAATGGTTGATTGCATGTTGTTATGGCCTTGGTGGGTTATATGCTTGGTTATGTATTGTTTGAAATGAAGTCTGGAAGTGGGCGGGAAGTACCACTATAATAATGGGATGATTAGTCGATGGAAGTTCCACCATCCAAGGATAAGTGAGAGGGAAGTACCACTATAAGAATGTGTGAATGGGTTAGATGGAAGCTCCACCATTTTGGTAGCCTTATTGTGAATTTCTTTTCAAGATGGAAATTTTTGTGCTATTGTGTAAATAATGAAATGTCTTGTGTCATATTTTTTTGGATTTCAATTGGTTTCCTGGATTGGGTGAGGAGTCTTGGTAAGGGTGTGTTTTTCTGATGGTAATGTTTTACTTGTAGATATTTTATATATACCGATTTATATATATTTTCTAATGTTTTTATCCTGGTGGCATGTGTAAGGAAGTCATTTGGGAGAAAACCTACTAAGTATTAGCAGTCACACCCTTATTTTTCACTTGGGTGATTTTGCAGATGTCATATTTTGGGCACATGTAAAGGTAAAGAATCTCATTACTAGTTCCTTGTGGTGATGCTTGGGAGATGTGTTGGTGCATGGAGCATGGAGCTTTGTGTTGAGCTATGGAGTGTGTCTTGGTTTATTTTTGGGTCACTTTTTTAGTCTTCCTCATATTACTATAATATTGTGTTGGGTAGTATAGTTTTTGGGTTATATTGTGGATTAAATTTTTTATCATTTGGTAATACATGATTGAATGATTTGTTGACATACATCATATAGTCTTTGTTAGTGGAAAGTTTGGTTGGTTTTGTCTTATGGTCAAATAATTACCTAATTTGTTCTCGAAGCCCCCAACATTTATTTCTAGCCTTTTGCGCCTTGGGAACATCTCTTAAATCAAAATAGCATTCCACCACCCTCTGAAGTCAACGGTATGGTGTGGGATGTTACATCACATGTGATATTTTATTTTTATCAGTTATAATTACCATCAATAAAAATTCAAGCTCACCCATTTCTTATTCCTACATATCAATATCTTACGATGAGTGATAATAAATATTATGTGCATAGAATTGTTTCTTATTTGAATAATTTCTTGGATATTTTGAAGGATTATTATTGATTGAGTAGTTTCTCTCCGATTGAAATGAAAAATATCCATTATAAAAAATAACTTTTGTTTTTTAGATAATTTCGTTGCCAAAATAAAATAATAATAAAACATTCATCATCATGGGATGTAGTTATATATTTTAGTAATTTCATGAAATTAGATGTCCACATTTGTGGGACACTATAGTGGGAATGAATAAAAGGATTTCATATCATTAAAGTTAATGATGATATCTATTGATGAAAAATTAGAATTTTGAAATATCTTAAGTGTTTTATAAGTTAATGATTATCCTTATTTAAATGTCTTATATAGAAATTTATGTTTATTTAAGTAATATAAAATTATTTTGGGGTTAGTATAAGTGAACTATTACTCACACCCCCTGGGAAATGTTTAAATGATGTTTCCAATTATAGTATAACATATTGAAATATTTTTAAGTATAGGTAGATCATTTTTCTTATAAAATACAAACCTTTATAAAAACCTAAAAAAGGATTCATGTTTTATAATATTTATACAATAGGTTTAAAACCACTAAGAATTCATTTTGAATAATAACACAATTTTGATATAGCTAATTAGAAAGAGTACTAACAACATTCTAGGTTAGATACTCTATGGAGATAAAAATTGGTTAATAATATTCTATTTATACACAATATGATGTATTATTTCTGGATTAATTTTTGTGATTTAGTTATACTGTATTAATATCCCTAAAAATATATTTTTATTTATTGAAAATGATTTTCATGATACTTTTGGTGAATTTTTGATCTTTTTTAAGATCTATGATATATATTGACTAATGTGTGAGTTTACAAATTAGTAGTTATATTATTTTGATGATAACGATGGAGAATGTTTTTGGAGGAATATATGGTTTCTATATTTTTTCTTGTCTATTCAAAAGACTTTATGTGTGATAAGTAATGTATAATATATATTTAGGTCATATATATAATTGGGTATATGATTTTATGAACCATAAATATTATCTTAGGAAGGATAAGTATCTTTATCTTTCATGTGAGAGTTAGGTATATGACATATTTGATATTATTTAACAAATCTGATAAATGTAATAAGTACCCTCAAATATTTTCATCAAAATGAAATAATTAAAATTTTTATGTTGTAATTTATATAATGGGGTAGAATTTAGAAACATGATATTTTGGATCCTATAAATTAATAACATCATCTGTAACTATTTTTTACACAACAAATAAATCCCTCAAAACCCAAAAAATAGAAATATTACAAATTTATATTATATCAATATTTTATTTAATAGTTTATAAATGGAAAATAATCAATTAGGATAGATATATATTATTTTTATAATTAATAAATATTCAAATTTTTTTGAATAATTATTGAAAAAATGATATAGTATATTACATTAGTAAATTAAAATAATCACATTTTAAAGATGTTTTTAAAAGGTAATATTTAGATTTATGAGTCCACTATTTTTGAATTGTCTAATTTAGAGTCTAACATGAAAAAATATTAAAGACACTCTATTTTATTTGCAATCATTATTCAATAAAATAATGGAATTATTTTTTTATTTTAATTTTACTATATTAATTTATAAAAATTTTATTTCAATTTAATTGAAATATAATAACATTTTAATTTAAAATTTAAAAATTATCATAGGTTTATATATTTGTATTTTTCTAAGATGATATATTAATTGGGGAATTCCTCGAAATAATCATTTTTTATAATAACAAGACATTAATGATATTACTAGTTTATATGAAATTTAAATTCACTAAAACAACTCATAAGAAATAATATTTACTCTATAAGAAAATTAATATTTTTAATTATGTCTTTTTATTTTTTAAACTAATACTTTTCTGTTAGAGTACATATGTTTCATTTTTAAAAATTATTTTTTCTTAGAACATTTATATATTTAGTATTTTAAAAATGATATATATGACAATAAAAAATAGTATAAATCCAGATTCAATTAAATCATAAATTTACAATGAAGAAATTATTTGTTAATTAATAATTTATTTTAGAGATTGAAGGAAATATTTCAACTAAAAAAACTAGTCATCATGGAGAATGCTAAAATTAAAAAAATGTTTAACAGATGATGTTAAGAGAAATACATGTTGAAAAATTAATTTTTTGTTGTTGTTTGAATAAACAATAATAATTCACCTCACTATATTTCACAAATTTTTTATCCCTTATACTTGAAGGGGATTCCCATTATTGAAATGTTTTAGGTATTAAAATAATGCCACACAATTTCACTTATAAAATAGGTCCTCCCATCCTCACATAACCTCATAATGAAATCCTCTTATGAAATTTACACTTATAAAACTACTAACCAACACTCCTATAAACCATAATGAGGTTCTGGGTATTTCAATAGACTGTTTATCAAAGGCTTAACCACCTTTGTAAAGGTTGTATAAACAGTTTCCATATATATATATTTAACTATTTCATCATGTTTTCTATATCCATATAACAAATTAATCATTTTAATATTTCATTTCATCATATTAAAATGATAAAATCAAAAAAAATACTTATAGGTAATTATAAATGTTATACAATTACATAAAACTTTTGTGTAAGGAGTACAACATACACAAAAGAACAGGTTAAGTTTTACCTAACCACAATAAAAAAAGGATCATAATTTTAAATTTTAATATTAGGAATTATATTTATATTATTATTTAGATTAAAAAATTAAAAATAACATTTTTTATTTCTCTTTTACAATGGAAAATGAAATTATGAATCATCTGTATGTGTGGACTAATACATCTATTAGATGACTAATTTATAATTTTCTTCCCATAAACTCAATAAATTGATATTCAAGTAAATGATATTAATTTATAATTAATATATTATTGATATAATTATTGTTTGGGTGTATAAATTTAGATATTCTTTTACAAATATGATCCAAAAATGATTAGTGTTAATTAAAATTTTTAAAACAAGTGTACTAAGAGATAAATCATAAATATAAAATATGTAATATTAAATATAAAATTAATATTGTAATAGATACTAAATAATATTGATATATCACATTGATAAACAATAAATTACATCATTTTCATACTTACGTAAGTAAATTTCAACTAAATCACATCAAATTAAACCATTTAGATTGATAATTTCATGTTTGAGTTTGTTTTTACTAATATATTAACAATGTTAGGTAATTATATCATGAATGATTATAAATAAATAATTAATATAATAATATTATATAACCCTAAATAATATTTTTATGTGTTTTTATTTAATATTACTTTATATTAACTAAATAATTAAGGAACATCCATTCATACGTAGAAAATCAGAAGAAAATTAGTTTTGTCGATTTCATTATCAAGGATAATAATTAATACAATAATTAATTGATAATTAACTGTCACATAAAAATAATATTTCATGGATTAATTATAAATTAATTTAATTTTAATAATTAACCTTTGGAGAGGAATGAATAAAACTACCTCTATTACAAAACAAGGTCAAAATGATCAAAATTATCCACACCTGACCTTGAAAATAGGTCATGCATAACAAATATAAATGTGGGGAATATTTACGAATATGATAAAAAGATTTTATGTGTGTAAGAAATTTTCTAAGAGTTATGATTATAGATTTTTTGTATTTTATATAGGATATTAAAGAACATTTGACTAAGTAGGAGCAAATGTAAGGGGTTATTTAACAAAAATTTAATATTGTGTGTCTTATTTCAGGATGTTTACACCAAAACATTTAGTATGATGCCACTAAAAAATTATTAATATATTTATCTTATTTAAGGTGTTCAAAAAACCTATCAAGAACCTTAGTTAAATGGACATCAATTCAAACTATACCTAACAAGAATGAGGTTTTAATCAAAATGATCTCAGACCATCATTGTTTAAATGGTATCAATTAAGATTTATTGTTATAAGTTACATGTTATACCCAATTTTTTATTTTAATGATATTTATTTTTTAATTATCAATACATTATTTCAATTTAGGTCTATTTTATTTAATAAGATAAATCATTTTATTATGATAAAATTACTTTTCATTTATGTGTCACAAAAGATATATGTGCCTTTGGTAACTTAATTTTTGTTCCATATGTTTTGATATTTATTTTGTTCATATTTCAAAAATTATAGATAGAGTATTCACAATACTATATTAAATTTTTTTCCATTTTTTAAATTATTATATCAAATATTTCTATCTTTATCAAATTTATCTCCCACAAAGCATATTGGTAACTTAAATCCCCCTAAATTGAGTAATGAATTCTTATCATGAAATATTTTATAGCATTATTTGATTCTCCCAATATAATATCATATTATATTTGATTTTATAAACCGATTCGGGAAAATTAATTTTGAAAACAATGAATAATTTACTACACTTTTAAAAAAGTTATACTAAATGTATTAAAAAGTTTCTGTTACTTTCATTATCAAATGGTTTACCATTGGAAACTCATTTTCTATTGAAATTATTATCTCATATTTATGGTCATTATATAATATTATATTTTTCAAATTAAACATTATAAAAAATTTTCACTTCTGCAATTCAAAAATAACATCAAAAATGACATCGAAATTTTAATTTTACGTCAAGGATAAAGTTTGATTCAAAATTATCATTTTAGTTATCTATACTATTATAATTTTTATATTCAATTGGATTTATATAAATGTGATTTAAAATATATGATTTATTCTTTCATAAATATACATTTATAATATTGTGGATTAAAATCATGACCTAAAGTAATTTGATTCTTCATATTGTTATGTGTGAAACTGTTCAATGCATCCTTTTACATGGATAATTTTGTCTATGTAAAAATCCATGTGATATTACTTTTTATCATTTTGGTTATGTTATTTTGAAACTATCAACCTTATATCTATAGATATATTATTTAATAATATTTTATATCAATGATATTATTCATAACTATCTTTTTATTGACCATCAATCCAAAATGAAAATGATTAACATTTCCTCCAATTATATTTGTTCATGAGAATTGTATTTTCACTTCCTTTGATTGAATAGTTTTTACCTATATTTTAGGCATTTAATTATTAGTGAAATTATTAACTTAAGAATATTTGTGTTTTCTATATATTTAAAATTCCATGTCCTTAATTTCCATGTTTGATTGTTTTCGGAGAATATTACTAAATACCCTTTTCTAAACATTTATTTTCAATCAGATTTTTTGATCAAAATTTACTTATGTGAATTATTTTAACATGAAATTTATCAAATCTTATTTCCATGTGTTTATTAAGATGTAGAAATTGAATAATTGTGATGTGTCTCTCATATTTATAGAATATAGATAGTGTGATTTTAAATAACTATCCAATTCATTGTCATAGATATTATATCTCATGAGATAGCTATTCGTTAGTATTTTTGGTTGTTCATAAAAAAAATATATTATGGGATGGATAATGATTTTTATTCTCCATATATTATTATATGTTCCATAATTTAATGTTTCTTAAGAGTATAATGATTTTACTCAGGAATGTGTTATTGTTTTCATGTCTTATTTTTTATAACTCACTCTTTTAAATCATATCCCATTTTAGTTGATGATTTTTTCAATGGATTATGATTGAATTATTTTTCAGTATAATTTCCATTAATTTACATATTATACCCATATTATCATTTTATGATCACTTATGATTTTTGAGTGTTA
The DNA here is from genome assembly GCA_963277665.1 of Viscum album. Classification (NCBI taxonomy): domain Eukaryota; kingdom Viridiplantae; phylum Streptophyta; class Magnoliopsida; order Santalales; family Viscaceae; genus Viscum; species Viscum album. The sequence goes on along the minus strand of OY728156.1, from coordinate 386,516,144 downwards.
TAACTTATGTTTCCCTATCTAATCATATGACCTCACCCCCTTCTTAGGATTAAACATCTCATGGTTAAAAAGGAAATTATTATAACTAATGTTATTTTTAGGGAATAATAAGAGAACAATTTATTATAGATATATAGTATTTTTTATTAAAAAAGATGTTGGTTTCATAATGTAATGAAAATTTTCTATTACATTAAAAAAATTACTTTTCTTAGTTAATGTTTTATTTTATAATCTAATCCTCTAAGAATAAAATGTGATTGGAATGTTTTGTAATGACATTTTTGAATAAATTCATGTTTTAATATAGTAAATATTGTGGTATACTATATTAAGTCACGATTCAATTTAAAACAACTATGGATGGTATTAAAATGTAGGTTTTCTAAAATATAAAATCAACTCTCAATACCACTAGGTACGCAATGGACAAATATTGGGTACTCAAAAATCCATTTATTGGCCTTTCCAACCCAATATCTAATACAGTAAGAACCTGTAAATCCCCCATCATGTACCACAAGAGATATATGATATTTTTATGAACCCTATATATTTTTTCTAGTTCCCAATATACGTGAATTGGGTTCCTTCTACTGTCTCTTGTCCTGGGTAGCTACATAAACCCTTCTAATTATCACCCAAATCCCAATAATTATTTTATAATCACCACACAATTATATTCACAACCCTTATATATGAATGATTACTCATAAATAATATTAATACCTATATTCTAAAAACACACCATTATATTGTTACAGAAATCTGAGTTTCTACATAGTCTATTGATTCATAATTAAAATGGTTTTTAAAAATAAATTATCCCTCAAAATTTATTTCCATATGTTTTTTATTATGGTATGATCTAGATTATATGGAACCTTATTTTTGAAAGATTTATAATAATTTTAATGGAATGAAATTACATAGAAAATATTATTAAATTGTAAAATTAATGTCATCAAATAATATGTATAATGAAATAATTATTAAATATAATTTTATAATACTATGATTCAAAATATTACTGAATATATATGACAGATTATTGTGAATAATTATCATTAATAATATTATATGTTCAATAAAATTAAACATCAATTTCTCAAATTTAATATTACCTAAATGAAAAAAAGATATCCCTAATAATAGTTTAATGTGAATTTTTATATTCGGAAATGCATTGTGACATTTTATAACTCTAATGGGGAGTAGAGTCTCATAAATTAACTTTTATATTAATTTTATTCTTCATTATGTAGAATCATTTATTTTTATTGTGGATTTGTCTAATTAAATATGACGATTTTATACATCTGTGTATTATCACAAATTCATTTTCAACTTTTCTGTATCAAATTCATAATTCTCTTGTATAAATTATTATTTCTATATCTTTAGCCTATATAATATAACTCCCTATAAAACAATAAAATCATAAAATTGAATATAAAGTCTTCATTCATCATAACTACAATTATATTCACTTTAAATAAAATTCAAGTCATTATTCATGAAATTTTACCATTTTTTTGTAATGGTTAGAATGGATTACTATAAAGTGATATTATAAAGAATAACATGATCCACATAGAAATTAATTATAAGATAAAAAATATATTATATTTTTTAAACTAATAATTATATAATTCAAAAAATTTGGTGGGGAAAACTGACCAATTAGAAGTAATGAAGAACATTAACGGTCATTGGGAACTAGGTGAGTGTCATTAGTTAATTGGTAAAAATAATTATGTATGTTTTTATACAAATTTTCTTAATGAATAAATTGGATTGGGTAATGGAAACCCATTTCTAGAAATAACATAAAACCTTATCCAGGATATTATGAAACCTTATCATGAAAATAAAAAATTTCATACTATAGATACACATTCAAAAATATTCCATAAAATTGAAAACTAGTCTATATAAATGTTTCTTTATTAATTTCCATATTCCAAAAAACCATGACAGATTCATAGTAAAAATTTATTTTTATAAATGATTCAATATAATTTCTTCTTTAATGAATATCTCATTCGATCATTATTATTTTTTATGATATCCAAAGAATCACTATTAATGAAAGATACCAACATAATAGATTGGCAATAAATGATCTCTATAATCCCACATTCACATAGAATGGTGATAAAGAACAGAGCTATGATATCACTAAATAATTAGAGTCATTATCAATAAATCAATATTTAAATGATATATTACCTCAATTACCCTAATAAAATTAATGAAATATAAAAAATATATATAATTGATGAATATATATATATAAATTTTCATATATAATTTTATGTAATTTTAAATTAATTAAAATATATATATTTATAATCCGAAATATATTCAATCTTATTATAGATTTAATGAGTGTGGTTTTCATAACAATTGTTTCTCACCCATAAACAATCCATATCTATAATCCACCTCCTTGTTGAATGATAATATATCATCTATATTTTCATATTTTTTGGGATATAAGAAAAACATAAAACAAGTGAATATACAGGGGTATAAAAATATTTATCCTTGTCATCTAATGATGTTAGGTTGTCCACATAATTTACTATATAAACATCCATAAATTAAAATTAATTTGATGCAAATATTACACCATAAAATTTTCACACCTTCCATGTCTAGGATCAATCTAGATCAATCATCCCATCTCTCAAACTCAGAACTCTCTCCAAATGAATATTTTCATCAATAATAAAATTAAAAGTATAATATCATGAAGCATTATAGAATTTTTACCAAATAATTTATACTTTTTTATAAAACAGTAAATGTTGTCGGAAATGAACATCCTCCTTTAAATCAATATCACTTTATGAAAGAAATACATCCTTATTTCATTGATTTGATGTTGGAAATAAACAACTCCAATGAGTGGAAATACATATCGACAAAACTACAAGATTATATTGAACCAAACACTATATGATAAAAATATTATTCAAATGATATATAATGTAATACTAGTTGGATTATATACAATAATTGATGAAAAATATGTAAATAGTAAAGATTATTTCTTGTGAATCATCATCAAAATTAACCCTAATTTTATGGTTAACGAATAGTGATTAGAATAGAGGAAATTAGAAGAAATATCATTCTCATATTCTTTATAAAGGATTAATTAAATATATTTAAATTTATCATCAATCATGTTCTCACATCAATAATATTGGAATAATTTCCCATATCCATCATTTTCTCAAATGTGATGTCTAAGAATATTATCAACATTAATCACTCCTAAAAAATATTTAACATTTTTAAACATTTCTCTTCAATTGAATTATATGAATGTATATTTATCCATAATCCCTTTATGGAATTTTTGGGTGAAGAGGACATGGTGACTGTAATATTACTATATCCTGAAATAGAGGGTTATTATATTTGTGATCCACTACCACAACATTTCAAAATATTTATCCATAATTCATATTTCATATCACAAAATTATTTAATTGAGTATATATATTGTTCCACCGAAAAGTTCCATATATCCTATATGAGACTCATAAGATATATGAATACAAATCTAGAAATCACACACCAGTTATAATAGACCCCCACAATCCATGCTCATAGAGGGAAAATGATCACTAAAAAATATGTGAATGAAACATATTGAATAATTTATATAGTCATAAAATAAATAAATTTTTATTACATTCAACCAAATTATCTCTGAAAACCATAGAATTACTATAATATTTCATCACACACCTCTCATTAAAAACAATAGTAAATATTGAAATAACAATATAAGTTGATATAAAATAATTCATCTCGGCACATCATAATTTTTTTGATGTAACATTAATCAAATGTAGATCCATGTATATCATTATGTGTAAAAAAAAGTTACTCGAACATTTTAAAAAACTATTTTAATGGATTACAATATCATTATCTTAATGGTTCTACTATCTCATACCCTTTTATTAAAGTCACCATTCATGATTATATTGTATCAGTTAATAGTAACATGTTAAAAGTATCCAATTCCTATTATTATTATTCCATACAATTATAGGTAATCCCTATATTCAAAATACGACCATTATTTTAATCCCAATATTTCCTTATCTTATTCAAATATCATAAAAATCCTTAATGATACAATACATTTGTTATCTTTTATGATTCAAATAAATTACATTCCATTAATTGTATTAAATAGTCAATTTTATATATGTATACTAATATATAGAGATTTAACATTGAAAGAACAACTAATGTATTTCAAAAATCCACATATACAAGGAATCAAATCTCAAAGGACCAACCGATTTAATAATTTTTTTTAAAAAATTTATATTCCTGAAACACATTTAAAATATTGGATAAAAAATATTTCATTACAAAATTAAAATTTTATCGTCCATAAAACTCATTAAATGATTTCCTTTTCATATCCCGGGGAAGGGAAACCCAATAAGGGTGAGCTCAAATTCATAGTACGTGTTAATACAATGATTGTAATCCTAAATCACTAAGAGAAATAAAAATGGAAAGTTAAATGAAACTGGAAACAATTTTTATTTGGACAATTGTGTAATATATAATCAATATAGGAAGGTAGATAACTGATACACATTCCATTTAATCAAAAATATTTGAAATAAATTTTACCATGATTATTATAAATAATCATGTAATCTTAAATAACAAATATTATTTAATAAAAAATGAGGGAATACATAAATATTGATATCTAAAACAAACCTTCAACAATTGAATCCATGAATATAATAATGAAAATTATTTATTCCAAGAATATAATACAGCCAAGGCTTAATGCCTAGAATCTAATACTTTCAAGCCTTCATGAAAATATTCTAATACCATCAAGGATTAATTCTATGAATATAATAGTATCAAGGATTCATGCTAAGAATATAAAACTTTAATGGATTCAATCAAAGAATCTATTATCAAAAAGTAATTATTCAATAAATCTATTATTGTTGATCCTTCATGTTATATATCTAGCACATTCATGGTTTCATTCCATGAATATAATACTATCATGTATTCATGATAAGAAGCTATTTTTGTCCATGTTAACATGGTATCTATAAATTGTATATGATTTATTAAATACCAATAAACATTATAAATAATAAATATATTTAATATTAATTAAATTTCCATGAACATTATTGTAATATATTGATTGTTTTATGTTTAAATTAAAAATCAAAAAAGGAATTGAGATTTCAAAGAAAATTTTTACCACATTGGTAAATTTCAAATCAAACCCATTGGATGATATAATTAGAACATAAATATAAGATAAAATGAGGAATTAATGAATCATGATATTAAATAGAAAATGGGAATAATTCGCACACCTCAATACAAATATGTAGTGAAAATGATGTATTCCTCATGGAATGAAAATTGAGAAAAGAATCCCTAACAATGAGTCTGACATGTCACACATGCCTTTTCCTCATTGAATAACAAACATATATTAATTTTTTTACATTATTTTAACCATTTTAGGATAATTATTAATTTTATGTCACATATTACAATGTTTTATACAACTACAAAATCAATTAAGATTATTTTGGCTATTTTAATAGAATTATGTCCATGTGTCAGAAAAAATAGTATGTCAACTATTGTCATAGGGGCCGTTATATAAAATTCTCTAGAATAGTAATCATGAAATTATAATCATATTTACCGAAAAATTATAATTATAAAAAAATCTTGAAATATGGTTATGAAAAAATCAACCAATATTAAAATCATGGAGATGGTAGGTCGTACATAACCATGAATAAAATTCCTATTTCTCAATAATAATTCTGAAAAGAAGGAATGTAAAATTAAATGTTTACATAAAGATAATTAATTTCATAAATAAAATTTTATTTTATCATATATACTTATATATTGAATTATTTTTATGTAAATGTATTCACATCCCATCGAGGATATAGTTTTCCACACATCCATGAATGACGTTATAGTGTTTGAAAATAGTAATAATTGAAAAGAAATATTATATATCCATAAATATAATTAAGTTATTAATATCATATATATTTTATTTATTCCACTTATGTTTAATTTAACCCATCTTTAATACATTTCATGTAATGATTGAATGTATTGCATCACTTTGAGGATATAGTAGTCCACGCGTCCAAAAATGCTATTACTGTATTTACAAAAAATTGAACGAACATAAAAAATGTGTTATATAAAAATTAAATAAGTATGAAGACATAATAAATATAATATATATTATATAAAAATTGAGTTTCCACCAGAATTCTTATCCATGATGTCATGACCCGTCCTCGGGGCCCGTGCCGTGACTACCCCAAGCCCGCCTTCCATAGGCCAGGGGCTGGTGACTAGCACCAAGGCGTAAATCCCAACAAAAAGGGAAGGCATTTCCTTTGAAAAGTAAACAAGCACCACAGAGTAAGCAAGCGGAAAAGTAAACACTAAGTAAAAACTGTACAACCTGTGCTGAAAGTAAAAGGGGCCGGAAATACAAGCCCAACTGTAAAGTACAACTGAAAGGAAAAATAGCAACTGAAAAGGGAAAAACTGCAGCGTCAAGCCGTCCTCTGGAAGTCCCACCTGAAGGGTGGGTACAGATAGCCTCCACTGCTCCTCGGGTCCACCTAACCGCTCCGAGTACGTCCCGCCCAGTGGTCCACCTCCAGGTACTGTCCTGCTCCGCACGCCTCCTCCACGATCAGCGTTGTCCGTCGTCTGCAACCAACACCACGAAGTGCGGGCATAACCCGTGCAGGGGTGAGTATAAGCTACTCAGTAGGGACCCCGAGACCCGCGAAGGTCTCCCGAAATTCACAAAGGATAAATCACAAAGAAGAGATGCAATCACGAAGTAACATCTGACACGGCTTAGGTATATGCCCATACATATACCTAAGTCTGCAATTCCCCGTTCGGCTCTAACGTCCGAGCCCAAGCACAACCCAGTCCACACAGGAAAGCAAAACGCATACCCACGCTGGATAGAACAACACAATCCACAAAGGAGAGTAAACAGTAAATCCACACAGGATAGCTCAACACAATCCACAAAGGAGAGAAACACAAGATTCAGCTCACATAGGTATACTTCTTCGGATGACGATAAATATGATCATTGAACCATCTAAGTCGTCCGACCCACGAAGGATCGATAGGTACTAACCTTGCAGTGACCCACACAGGATCGGGCCCACACAGGATCGGGCCCACGCAGGACCTGTAAGAGTTGGCTCACACAGAACTGCTGAGAGATGACCCACACAGGATCAGATCCACACAGGATCGGGCCCACATAGGACCGGGCCCACGCAGGACCTGTAGCACTGATCCACGTAGGATCGCTGAGTGCAGTAGTCGTCGCAGTCCGCTGAGGATCTCTGCACAGTCGTCGCCGCAGTCCACGGAGGATCTCTGCACGGTCGTCGTCGGAGTCCACGGAGGATCTCTGCACAATCGTCGCCGCAGTCCACTGAGGATCTCTGCACGGTAGTCGTCGGAGTCCACGGAGGATCTCTGCACAGTCGTCGCTGCAGTCCACTGAGGATCTCTGCACGGTCGTCGCTGCAGTCCACTGAGGATTTCTGCACGGTCGTCGCTGTCGAAGTAGCAGTCGCAGCCAGCACTAGGGTTCCCACACACAGCAAGCTCGTTCGGGAGGGTCCGCTCCACGAGCCGAGAGGCTGATACATCAACTGACACGAAGTCCGAAGTTGATGTATCCAAAAGTTCCGTATCGTCAACAGGAACTCAACGTTGCAGACGGCGCGTCAATCGGACGCCCGGTCTGAGAGATATTGGCATTTTCGTCCCAGGGGCCCGGTTGGTTTTTAAGGCAAAACCAACCCGACCGAACTCCACCTGCGTCCAAAACTCGGGCGGAGTATGCCAAAAGATCCGTCTCACTTAGAAGAAATTCAACAAAGCTGACGGCACGTCAATCGGACATCCGTAGCTCAAGATATGAGCTTTTCCGCTCCGAGGGCCCGGTTGGTCTCGTGTACGAACCAACCCGGCCGAACTCAAAGTATTCCAAAACCTTGAGTGCGATATACCGAAACGACCTTCCCGATCCAATGATCGCGTTGCCGCTGACGGCGAGTCGTTTGGAGGCACGAAGCTCAAGATACGGTCGTTTGAACGAAAACATCCGAAGATGGGGGGTACGGGCCCGGGCCGACCCGGCCCGACCCCCCCTGGGTCGGCCGGCTCGGCTTGGCCGAGCGGCGCGGGTGGAGGCCGCGGGCGCTGACCGGCGGCTTGAGGAAGAACCGCGGCCCGCGTGCGGGCCGCGCTTGGCAAACCGCGGACGCGGCTGAGCCGCGTCCCGCCTGGACGAACCGGACCCGCGCGCCGCGGGTCTGTTGGCCGCCGCCGCCGCGGCTGAAGCCGCGACGGTCTCGTCCGGCGGCGTGCCGGGGCGCCGCCGCCTCCGGCCGCCGGCAACTTCCGCAGGCCGCCGACGTCGCTCTGGTGGCCCGTTTTCCTTCCCGCCTGCGCCGTTGCTCCTCCCGGGATCCGTTCTTTACTGTGGGATCGTCAAACGTCCGCTGCGGCACGTTCCGTCGTCGACCGTCAAACCGAACAAAACGAAGAACGGCGGAGGGTCCTCGGGCTGTGTTCGTTTGGGCCGCACCCTCCGCGTTAGAGATAAACAACCGGGAGAAATTGTTCAACACATGAACCGACAATTTTAATTAAAATAAAATTGTTCATTTGAAACCGACTTTTTAATTTTCAAGAACGTTCACGGGAAAATTAAAAAGGGGTAAATTTCCAAAACAAATCCCTACCTCGTCGATCGTCGTGCGCGGGCGTTCTTCGCGGAAGAGATCGTCGCGAAAGAGAGGGATCGTCGCGTCGTCGCGGGGAGGCATCGCGTCGTCGCGGAAATCGGCGTTGAGTCGGCGAACTCAACGAACCAAGAACAACAGATTTAAATTATTAGTATTTAAATCTGTGTTTAAACCCAAAGAAAAGAACCTTGAGCAGAAGTCCGAAATCACTCACCTCAAATGGTCGGTGATCGGAGATCGGAGATCGGAAGAATGTCTCGGGCGAAGGCGTCGTCGATTTCCGGGTTCGGCGTTCTTCGCGTTCTTCGCGTTCTTCGCGTTCTTCGCGAGGGAGAAGAAGTTACGAGGGTTCTCTCAAATCTTCTCAAGCGCAAATAACCAGAGGTTAAGCGTTGGCCTTATTTTATTATTACGCCAACGAATTTGAAAAACTGGTTAAGAAACGATCCATCAATTCGTTGAATTAATTCAACGAAAGAAACAACTCATTTAATTCACGAAAGAAACAACCCATTTAATTCACGAAATAAACCGCCCAATTAAATGCTCTGTTAAGAATTTAGAAAACACATCGGTTGACTTTCATTAAGACGGGTTTTCACGGATGCGTTTCTTAGCGGAAAGAAACGGCGGGGCTCGTGCGGGCCCCACCTCACAAATATCCTACCAAGGGGGTAGGATATTTATGGATAGCATCCTATCCAGTTCAACTCAGTTGAAGCCTCCTTTAAGTGGCTTCAAGTGGCTTCCAAGTGGCTTAAGTGAAATAAAATAAAGTTGTCGCAAAATTATTTTATTTCTTAACTTTAAGCCCGAAAATTAAAAACCACACCCGAGCAAACGCAACTCCGGAAGAGGCGTTTCTAATCGAATACTGGCGCTGCGATTTCATCGGTGCCCTCAGAATTCGATTCCGGGCACCGGTTCAAAAGTTAGAAAAACCCGCTCGTCCGTTCACTGAACGTACCCGAGCCAAACTTCGGAAAATGATTCCGGGCACACCGGGCCTCGGAATCAGGCGCCGTCAGAAACTGCGTTCTTGTAAAATTTCAGAGAAAATTAAGAAAAAAAAATTTCCATGAAATTTACGGGTCTTTACATTACTCCCACCTCAGGACTTTACGTCCCCGTAAAGATACATCAAAAACTAGGGAAACAAATGTGGGTACTGAGCACGCATCTGATCCTCCCGCTCCCAAGTGCTCTCCTGGAGGTTCCCGTGCTGCCATCTGATGCGCACAAGAGGAATCGATCGCCCACGTAGGACCCGCTCCTGTCGATCCTCTATCTCCACTGGGACCTCCGTAAAAGTCTCCCCATCATCCACGTCTAGCTCCCCATAGTCAATGATGTGCGTCGGGTCGTGCACGTATCTCCTCAACTGGGATACGTGGAAGACGTCGTGCACCCGGTGCAACTGAGGTGGCAGAGCCAGGCGATAAGCCACCTCGCCAACCCTGCTGAGGACCTGTAAGGGTCCGATTAAGCGTGGAGACAACTTGCCGCCTCGGCCAAATCTCCTCAAACCACGTCGAGGTGAGACCCGCAAGAAGACGTGGTCGCCATCCTCGAACTCTAGTGGCCTCCGCCTCCTGTCATCATATAACTTCTGTCGGCTCTGTGCTGTCCTCATCCGCTCCTGGATGACCTGGACCTTCTCTGTCGTGGCCCGGACCAACTCTGGTCCCACAAGTGCTGACTCCCCTGGGTCTGTCCAGCACAAAGGAGATCTGCAAGGCCTTCCGTACAACGCCTCGTAGGGTGCCATCCCGATGGTGGAGTGGTAGCTGTTGTTGTACGCAAACTCTACCATGGGTAGGTGGTCCTCCCAGCTGCGACCAAAGTCGAGGACACATGCGCGGAGCATGTCCTCGAGAGTCTGAATGGTCCTCTCTGTCTGACCATCCATCTGAGGGTGAAAGGCGGTGCTCAGACGTAGTCGCGTCCCGAACGCCTCCTGCAACCCCTTCCAAAGCCGGGAAGTAAAACGAGCGTCCCGATCGGATACGATAGTCGATGGCACACCGTGAAGTCGTACAATCTTCTGAACGTAGAGACGCCCCAAGCTCTCCACTGAGCCCTGCTCTCGGATGGGTAAGAAGTGTGCCGACTTGGTGAGTCGGTCAACAATCACCCAAATGGAGTCGTGACCTCTGGAAGTGTGTGGAAGTCCAGTCACGAAGTCCATAGATATCCCATCCCAATTCCACTCCGGGACCTCCAAGGGCTGTACCAAACCTGCTGGTACCCGATGCTCTGCCTTCACCTGCTGGCAGGTGAGGCACCGTGAAACGAACTCTGCCACAGCCTTCTTCATGCCCGGCCACCAGTGTTGTCGTCTGAGATCCTGGTACATCTTCGCCACTCCAGGATGTACCGCCAAAGGAGAAGTGTGAAACTCTCTCAGCACTTCCTCTCGTAAGGCGACTGGTACCAAGGTACGTCCTCTGAAATGGACATCGTGCTTTGCTCCAAGGGAGAAACCATCAGGTGCCTGTCCCGAGGATATCTGTGCACGCCGTGTCTCACAGTCGACGTCCCCACGCTGTGCCTCTCTGACCCGCTGAAGAAGTGGAGAAGAGACTGTGAGAGACTGAAGGAAGGCTGCTCCGTCTCTATCCATGAAGGATATCTGCAAAGCGGCTAGCTGCTCTGTCGCCTCCTCAAGTAGCTGGATGCCCGTCCTCCTGCTGAGGGCATCAGCCACCACATTCCCCTTCCCAGGAGTATAGACTATCTCAAAGTCATAGTCCTGGAGGAACTCGAGCCATCGCCGTTGTCTCAGGTTCAGGTCCTTCTGAGAGAAGATGTACCTGAGACTCTGGTGTTCAGAAAAGACTATGAAGCGCTCGCCCATCAGATAGTGTCGCCATGTCTTCAGGGAAAAGACTGCTGCTGCCAACTCCAAGTCATGGGTAGCGTAGTTCTGCTCATGAGGCCTCAACTGACGTGATCCGTAGGCAATCACGGCCCTCTCCTGCATCAGGACACACCCGAGTCCGGTCCCTGATGCATCGCAGTAGACTACGTATCCAACTCCCTCCTCAGGCAACCTCAAGATAGGTGCGCTGGTCATCCTCTACCTCAGCTCCTGGAAGCTCTGCTGACATCTGTCTGACCACACGAAGGGTTTCCCCTTCTTTGTCAATGCTGAAAGTGGGGCCGCAACTCTGGAGAAGTCCGTAACAAATCTCTGATAGTATCCAGCTAGGCCCAAGAAACTCCGCACCTCCGTCACGCTCTTGGGTGGCTCCCAAGCTAGCACTGCCTCGATCTTCGCGGGATCCACTGCAACTCCCGCCTCAGAAATGACGTTCCCCAAGAAGTGGACCTCACGTAACCAGAACTGACACTTCGAGAGCTTTCCATAATGCTGGTGCTCACGGAGTGTGTCTAGTACAACACGCAGGTGGTAGGCATGCTCCTCCTCCGTCGTCGAGTACACCAAAATGTCGTCGATGAAGACCACGACAAATCGATCAAGGTAAGGCTGGAAGATCCTGTTCATGAGGCTCATGAACACTTCTGGAGCGTTGGTCACGCCGAAAGGCATAACCAAGAACTCATAGTGGCAATACCGACACCTGAAGGCCGTCTTCTGCACATCCTCGTCTTGAACTCTAAGCTGATGATAGCCTGACCTGAGGTCTATCTTCGAGAACCACCGTGCTCCCTTGAGCTGGTCGAAGAGGTCATCAATCTTGGGTAGCGGATACTTATTCCTCACTGTCACCTGATTCAGGCGACGATAATCGACACACAGTCGCAAGCTCCCGTCCGCCTTCTTGGCGAACAAAATCGGGGAAGCCCAGGGCGAAACACTGGGTCGGATGAACCCCTTGCCCTGCAATACCTCCAACTGTACCCGCAGCTCTCAAAGCTCAGCGAGGGCCATCCGATATGCTGGAGTGGATATCGGGGATGTCCCAGGGTACAGGTCAATATAAAAGTTTACCTCTCTGCGAGGAGGTAGTCCTGGAACGTCGTCGGGAAAGACGTCCGCGTACTGATCCACAACTGTAGGAAAACTGGGACTCCGCATGTCAACTGCTCCCAGGATGAGGCTAGCCAACTGATGAGTGATGGGCTGACCTCTCCTCTGCGTGAGTCCATCCTGTGCTGCTAAGGCTCCCTTCTCGCCGGTAAAGGTGAACCTGCTCCCGTCGGTGCGCACACATCGCACCTTGCGCCTAATGCAGTCAATCTGAGCATGGACCGTAGATAACCAATCCATGCCCAAGATGACGTCATAAGGCCTCGACGCCGCTACAATAAGATCCCAGCCGAAGCTCTCGCCTCCTAGAGTAAGCTCACACTGCCGGAACCAGTGCGTAATCGTCGAGTCTGCTCCCGTAGGAGTCTCTAGCCGTAAGGATCGAGCCAACGGCTCTGTCGGAATCTCCGAGCTCCGAACAAGGGCAGTGGCTATGAATGAGTGACTCGCTCCTGTGTCTATCAGAACTGCAGCAAGGGTGGAATAGACACAGATCGTACCTCGAATCATCTCTGGCGCACCGTGGTCGTAGGCCTCTGCTGCCTGGAGCTGAGCCTGTCTCTGCCCGCCAGCTCCCTGTGGTCAGGGCGGGCCTCCTGGTGGTGGTGGTGGTGACAGAGCCTCAAAGCGTCGCCCACCACCTGCTGCTCGGCCAGCTCCTCTGCCTCGTCCGCCTCCTCCCTGCGGACCGCCACGGTCGACCCTCTGCCTATGCCTGGGTGGTACCTCCACCATCTGCGGACCCTCGGTACGACGGGTCGGGCAGTCACGAGCCATGTGGCCCCGCCCACCGCACTCGTAGCACTGCCTGCCTCTCGGAAGACTGGCTCTGGGCTGGGTGCCCTGCACTGCTGAGCCAGTGTCCCGAGGTCGCCTGCCGGAAGGTCTGGTCCGCCTGGAACCCTGAGTCATCTGCCGGCTACTAGCTGCCGAAGACTCCACTATCTGCCGCCCAGCGGTAGGTCTCGCTGTGGACTCAGCCAGGAAGCTCTCGATCAGGAGGGCTCGCTCCAGTACTCCTGCCTGGGTCGGGATGCTGAGGGAGGTCAGCGATGCCCTGATCTCGTGTCTCAATCCCTGCTCGAAGGTCCGGGCCCGAAAGAAGGGGTCCCGTACCATGTCTGTCGAGTAGCGAGATAGGTCGGTGAACCTCGCCGCATACTGAGCGACCGTCAAGCTGCACTGCCGCAGCTGAAGAAGCTCCTGGATGCGCACCGCACGGAGGGTGGCCGGGACGAACTCTGAGCGGAAGAGGCTCTCGAAGTCCGTCTAGATGAGCGTGGCCTCATCGTGTACCTGGAGCATCAGGCTCCACCAGCTTCCGGCTGCTGCGTGCAGTAGGCTCGCCGCGAGGATCACCATGAGGTCTGCTGGTGTCCTCACTAGCCTGAAAACTCGGACGACCGCCTCCAGCCAGTCCTCGGCTGCCTGGGGGTCCGACTCCCCACGGAACCTGGGTGTTCGCTGGTGCTGGAACTCGTGCAAAGCTCCGAGGCATCGTGCGTCGTCAGCTGCCAGTGCTGGTAGCATCGGGGGCTCGGCGGGTAAAGGTACCGCTGGTGCCTCTGCTGTCAACGGGCCCTGTACCAAGGCCTCGTCGCTCTACGGGCTGTCGTCGCGCCCTACTCTAGGAACCCTAGCTGGCTGCTGTCGTCGTGCCATCCTGAAAAGGAAACAAGTATGCGACGGTCAGAACAGTATACCTGGTGAGCTGACACAAGTATTCATAAAGAAAACATGAAACACACATGCAATCAATGTTTTCGTGCATTAAGTCGGAAATCAGAAGTCAGGGTCCTGGTGTGTGGATACGTCGGCCGCCGCACCAACACTGGACTCCCTGGACTGATAACCACACTCAATACGCTAAACACTATTGCTTCACATAGAAGAAAGATCAGAGTCTGCGGTAGAACTGACCACCTTTGATACCAATTAGTCACGACCCGTCCTCGGGGCCCGTGCCGTGACTACCCCAAGCCCGCCTTCCATAGGCCAGGGGCTGGCGACTAGCACCAAGGCGTAAATCCCAACAAAATGGGAAGGCATTGCCTTTGAAAAGTAAACAAGCACCACAGAGTAAGCAAGCGGAAATGTAAACACTATGTAAAAACTGTACAAGCTGTGCTGAAAGTAAAAGGGGCCGGAAATACAAGCCCAACTGTAAAGTACAACTGAAAGGAAAAACAGCAACTGAAAAGGGAAAAACTGCAGCGTCGAGCCGTCCTCTGGAAGTCCCACCTGAAGGGTGGGTACAGATAGCCTCCACTGCTCCTCAGGTCCACCTAACCGCTCCGAGTACGTCCCACCCAGTGGTCCACCTCCAGGTACTGTCTTGCTCCGCACGCCTCCTCCACGATCAACGATGTCCGTCGTCTTCAACCAACACCACGAAGTGCGGGAATAGCCCGTGCAGGGGTGAGTATAAGCTACTCAGTTGGGACCCCGAGACCCCCGAAGGTCTCCCGAAATCCACAAAGGATAAATCACGAAGAAGAGATGCAATCACGAAGTAACATCTGACACGGCTTAGGTATATGCCCATACATATACCTAAGTCTGCAATTCCCCATTCGGCTCCAACGTCCGAGCCCAAGCACAACCCAGTCCACACAGGAAAGAAAAACGCATACCCACGCAGGATAGAACAACACAATCCACAAAGGAGAGTAAACAGTAAATTCACACAGGATAGCTCAACACAATCCACAAAGGAGAGAAACACAAGATTCAGCTCACACAGGAATACTTCTTCGGATGACGATAAAGATGATCATTGAACCATCTAAGTCGTCGGACCCATGAAGGATCGATAGGTACTAACCTTGCAGTGACCCACACAGGATCGGGCCCACACAGGATCGGGCCCACGCAGGACCTGTAGGAGTTGGCTCACACAGAACCACTGAGAGATGACCTACACAGGATCGGATCCACATAGGATCGGGCCCACACAGGACCGGGCCCACGCATGACCTGTAGCACTGATCCACGTAGGATCGCTGAGTGCAGTAGTCGTCGTAGTCCGCTGAGGATCTCTTCACAGTCGTCGCCGCAGTCCACGAAGGATCTCTGCACGGTCGTCGTCGGAGTCCACGGAGGATCTCTGCACAATCGTCACCGCAGTCCACTGAGGATCTCTGCACGGTCGTCGTCGGAGTCCACGAAGGATCTCTACACAGTCGTCGCCGCAGTCCACTGAGGATCTCTGCACGTTCGTCGCCGCAGTCCACTGAGGATCTCTGCACGGTCGTCGCTGTCGATGTAGCAGTCGCAGCCAGCACTAGGGTTTCCGCACACAGCAAGCTCATTCGGGAGGGTCCGCTCCACGAGCCGAGAGGCTGACACATCAACTGACACGAAGTCCGAAGTTGATGTATCCAAAAGTTCCGTATCGTCAACAGGAACTCAACATCGCAGACGGCGCGTCAATCGGACGCCCTGTCTGAGAGATATTGGCATTTTCGTCCCAGGGGCCCGGTTGGTTTTTAAGGCAAAACCAACCCGACCGCACTCCACCTGCATCCAAACCTCGGGCGGAGTATGCCAAAAGATCCGTCTCACTTAGAAGAAATTCAACAAAGCGGACGGCACGTCAATCGGACGTCCGTAGCTCAAGATATGAGCGTTTCCGCTCCGAGGGCCCGGTTGGTCTCGTGTACGAACCAACCCGGTCGAACTCAAAGTATTCCAAAACCTTGAGTGCAATATACCGAAACGACCGTCTCGATCCAAGGATCGCGTTGCCGCTGACGGCGAGTCGTTTGGAGGCACGAAGCTCAAGATACGGGCGTTTGAACGAAAACGTCCGAAGATGGGGGGTACGGGCCCGGGCCGACCTGGCCCGACCCCCCCTAGGTCGGCCCGAACCGGGTCGACCCGAACCGGGCCCGACCCGGCTGGCCCGGCCCGGCCCGGTCAGGGCTGGTCCAGCTCGGCTTGGCCGAGCGACGCGGGTGGAGGCCGCGGGCTCTGACCCGCGGCTTGAGGAAGAACCGCGGCCCGCATGCGGGCCGCGCTTGGCGAACCGCGGACGCGGCTGAGCCGCGTCCCGCCTGGACGAACCGGACCCACGCGCCGCGGGTCCATTGGCCGCCGCCGCCGCGGCTGAAGCCGTGGCGGTCTCATCCGGCGACGCGCCGGGGCACCGCCGGCAACTTCCGCGGGCCGCCGGCGTCGCTCCGGTGGCCCTTTTTCCTTCCCGTCTGCTCCGTTGCTCCTCACGGGATCCGTTCTTTACTGCGGGATCGTCAAACGTCCGCTGCGGCACGTTCCGTCGTCGACCGTCAAACCGCACAAAACGAAGAACGGAGGAGGGTCGTCGGGCCGTGTTCGTTTGGCCCGCACCCTCCGCGTTAGAGATAAACAACCGGGAGAAATTGTTCAACACATGAACTGACAATTTTAATTAAAATAAAATTGTTCATTTGAAACCGAATTTTTAATTTTCAAGAACGTTCACGGGTAAATTAAAAAGGGGTAAATTTCCAAAACATATCCCTACCTCGTCGATCGTCGTGCGCGGGCGTTCTTCGCGGAAGAGATCGTCGCGGAAGAGAGGGATCGTCGCGTCGTCGCGGGGAGGCGTCGCGTCGTCGCGGAAATCGGCGTTGAGTCGGCGAACTCAACGAACCAAGAACAACAGATTTAAATTATTAGTATTCAAATCTGTGTTTAAACCCAAAGAAAAGAACCTTGAGCGGAATTCCGAAATCACTCACCTCAAATGTTCGGTGATCGGAGATCGGAGATCGGAAGAACGTCTCGGGCGAAGGCGTCATCGATTTCCGGGTTCGGCGTTCTTCGCGTTCTTCGCGTTCTTCGCGTTCTTCGCGTTCTTCGCGAGGGAGAAGAAGTTACGATGGTTCTCTCAAATCTTCTCAAGCGCAAATACCCAGAGGTTAAGCGTTGGCCTTATTTTATTATTACGCCAACGAATTTGAAAAACTGGTTAAGAAACGATCCATCAATTCGTTGAATTAATTCAACGAAAGAAACGACCCATTTAATTCACGAAAGAAACAGCCCATTTAATTCACGAAATAAGCCTCCCAATTAAATGGTCTGTTAAGAATTTAGAAAACGCGTCGATTGACTTTCATTAAGACGGGTTTTCACGGGTTCGTTTCTTAGCGGAAAGAAACGGCGGGGCTCGTGCGGGCCCCACCTCACAGATATCCTACCAAGGGGGTAGGATATTTCTGGATAGCATCCTATCCAGTTCAACTCAGTTCAAGCCGCCTTTAAGTGGCTTCAAGTGGCTTCCAAGTGGCTTAAGTGAAATAAAATAAAGTTTTCACAAAATTATTTTATTTCTTAACTTTAAGCCCGAAAATTAAAAACCACAACCGAGCAAACGCAACTCTGGAAGAGGCGTTACTAAGCGAATACCGGCACTGCGATTTCATCGGTTCCCTCAGAATTCGATTCCGGGCACCGGTTCAAAAGTTAGAAAAACCCGCTCGTCCGTTCACTGAACATACCCGAGCCAAACTTCGGAAAATGATTCCGGGCACACCGGGCCTCGGAATCAGGCGCCGTCAGAAACTGCGTTCTTGTAAAATTCCAAAGAAAATTAAGAAAAAACAATTTCCTTGAAATTTACGGGTCTTTACACATGAGAGGTGGTAAAAGAAAATTGAAATGTATTATTTCACAAGGTCGTAGTTTTCCATACAAAAATGATAATTTTGTTACCCATTTTATGGAAGTGTGCTTAGGTTTAGTGTAAACCCTTAACAAAATAAAAATCAGTATATTTCTCATAATATTTTTATTATATAACCATGGAATAAAAATAATTGAAATGGTGGAGAACGATATAAAACATAAATCCATGTTTGAATAATATTCCATATTTTTGGGTAACTCATTTGGGTTTTCACCAAAGGGCTTCCATGGATCGATTTCTGACCAAATTGAGGACTCTAGTTAGAGGGTAGGGGTGTTGGGAGATTATTTTTATAGGGTTTTGATGAACCAAATTTTCTTGAGAGGTGTGAATAATAGTAATATTGAAGGCCTATTAATAATGGAGGTGGAGTGTAATTCTTGTAAATAATATAAGGTTGACACTATTGGTAGGTATACATTACCTAATTTTCCTAAAAATAGAAAAATAATGGATAAATTTTAAATTATGGTGGATCAAAACCACAACCAGAAAAATAAAGTATGTGAATATTTGTAATTTTTTTCTTTACATCAATATTTCCCTAGTTTTTCCATTTTGGTGTTTATTAATGTGACTTGTTTTTTAACCTAAATTACTTACAAATTAAGAATAAATTAAATAGAAATTTATGCTAATATATAAAAACACTTAATTATTAATATTATATCTATTTTAGAAAATATAAATATCATGTTTTTCAGAAATGTATTTTAAAACAAGTTCTTATAACACAAAAAAAAAACACTATTGTAACCCGAACTGTGCTAAATGTTTTTTACTATCAATGAGTCAATATGAAAATTATGAATGCTTCTTTACACAATTAATGGATAATATTTTATAATTAATAACCCATAACAATTACTTATAATATGACTGCATTTTTTATAATTTTAAATAACTTAATAAAATTTTAGTTATAGTAAATCTATATTAATGGCAATTTTGACATTATTTATTTGAAATTATTTTTAAAATAATAAATAAACATATTAACTGAAACATAATATTCTCACAGATGTCTAACATGATATATTAGTATAAAAAATGGAACCTGATAACTCAATAAATTTACTACCTTTCTATTGTTTTTAGAATAATTTATTTTATTTAATTATTAACTAAATAAATCATGTGTTAGAATTGGTTATGTTTATAGTGTAACTAATTCAGAAAAAAAATTATATGTAAATTATCATGATAAGAAAAAGTTATTTAACTTTAAAAATAAATTTTTTCACTGAATCTATGTCGCTTTATCCAAAATCTAAAGCTTTTTAAATATTAATGTTAAGGAAGGTTCCTTTTTTTGTATTTTTCAATTCCTAAGATATTATATAGGAGAAATTCACTAATTAGTATCATATAAAGTCATAATATTTGAAAAAAATAGATATGGTTAAAATATTTGCAACTAATGGATTTTGGACAAGTGTATTGGTAATTTTGGCTCTTAAGCATGTATTTTAAACCCTTGTTAAGCATAAATTTACTTTAATAACTGCTAATAATTTTAATTACATTGAATAATATTTTTTAAAAAATTATTATTGTGACATTATTATACTATAAAAATTATAAATATTACAACCTTTTTTTATTTTTTCCAAATTCAATTCCCAGAAGTGGCAAAATTTTGTCTAAAGCGAATCCCATAGACATGAAAACATGTATTTTTTAAAGTGAAATTGTTAAAAAGTTCATTATATACTTATATATAAATTAAATAGAAATATTATTCTAATGAAATAAATTAAATTGATTAATTTTTACTTTAAAACATAGTTAAAATATATTTTAGCAATAGTAACTATTTACACAGACTGGTAGTTTTCAACTAAAATGACCATTTTGAAATATTCAAAAAAATGGAACATCTAAAAAAATCAAAAAAATTCAGCCTTATTAATTTGACATTTAATACTGAAAATAATTTTCATTTTGACAAATAATAATTATTAAAGTGTCAAAATTTAGTTTCATATAGGTGCATCAATATAATGAGATGAGACTCGATCTCTCATGAAACACAAAAGAACATGGTGTGGGGTATAGAATAATCATAACAAGGTATTGCATATAAAGAATTATTGAAAAAACAAAATTTATTCCAAAATTAAAATGACTTAATGTATTGGTGTGTTACATTCTGCACACCTTATTTAAACTCAATCCTCACAAGCTATACATGATATCGTTAATCTAGGGATTGATATTAAAAAAAAGAAATAAAATCATAAATAGGGTCAATAACACATCATTATAACAAAAAATATAATTAAAATTTGATGGCCACCATGAAACATAGATTTTCAATTGGATATCATTAATGAAAATATGGTCATAGAAGAAAAAACTATCTATCATGTTCTGAAGGAGAGAGAAAGAGAACATGATAATGAGAATGTTTTTTTACCACAATTCCATAAAGGAGAGGTGTGAATATTGGTCATCGATATCATAAAAAATTATGATAAAAAGGATTGAAAATTGGGCCCTTTTCCTGAGTTTATAAATTCCTTCACACTCTACAAATATAATTAAATATACATTTCTATAAACATAATCATTTCTTATGACTACCCCAAGAACTATTTCAAATTTATCTCTTGGAACATGATGTTTAATATAGAAGTAAATTAATATCTAAATCATCATCTAAATATCATCTTTAACACTTTCATTAACTGAATCATTAAGGAAAAAGAGCCACATGATGGTGCATGAAAAAATTTGTCACATGATCTCAAGCATGCCTCCTTATACACGAGAGGTTGCAGACTAGCAGCGGGGGTATAATAACTCATTCATGGGGAGACAATACCCTCTTTTACTAGAGAAAACCCTAACAGACATAAATAAAAAAGAACCAAAGCATATATAGAACAATAAATACTGATGTCATAAGATAATAAAATAGGGAATCAATAATCAACTGAAATGGAAAACATGAAATGCTAATATAATTACAAAGGGTCTATAATTAAACTGAAAATAAAGTCACTACAACTCCGCAAGTAGGTTTCCAAACTGCGTCTTATCCCCTCATCCAAGCTTAAAACAATTTTAGTAATATATCATAGGGCCTTTACCCTTATCATTTCCTACAACAATATAATCCATCTATGTACCGATCAGACAACCTAAATATGGTGTGTCTACTAATCAGTAGGCCACCACCAACGATGTCTAAATCTAGTTTAGTCAAAAGATAGTGTATGAGATTCTATATGAAATATGTATAATTCGTAAATAACCAGTTATTACATTATTATTCATTCTTATCTAACAACACTAACCCCATGGATACCAAGGAGACTCATACCCCAATATGAGCTTCATCTCATGTCACAGCCCAAAGTGATCACTATGTATTGTTATATCTTAATACCTTCATTTTTCTGAAGATCTATGTATTAAAAGGTTATGTAATATCCTAGAACCTAATTCAACTCATTCCAAAGTTTGAAAATTCTTATGTGAGACCATAAATTAGAGTTCAATTATTTCAATTCATTAATTTCACATTTATAAGCCACATTGAAAAAGCTACAGACATCACAATAGTATAGAAGATGGCCATGTTTTCATGCATACACATAAATAGAATGACTATCTTCCCATTATCTTACTCATAGAAATAATGACCATGATACCATGTATACTTCTAATTGTAAACACCATGTTCCCATTGTCTTTCTCATAAGTATGATTGTCTTGTTACCATTTTTACTTCCCAATTTTGAATGAAAATGTTCTCATTCATTCCCACATAATTAATTCATAATTAATTATCCACATCAATACCATTACTCATTAAACAACTAGTTATATAATAAATATCCATTAGTTAACTCAATAATTAACTAAAAATTTCAATAATCATTAATCCATTCATTCAATTAATTAATAAATGTCACAATTCATAACAAAAAAATTAATTTTCTGAGGATTATTATCTGATTTAAAATATCACCTCATCATAATTAATCTCCCAATTAATTATCTGCATCATAATCTCAAATCCAATAATTAAATCACAATTAATTATATCAACTGAGCCAATTCAATATCACATAAATAATCCCATAATTAATTATCGAAATTTAAATCCCTAAATCTCATCATCAATTTTCCAAAATAATTATCTAGTATGACATCCCCTTAGTCTCATGATTAATACCTCATATAATCATTTAATTGAAATGTGCTTCGATAAATTTTCAAACATGTATCAAATCCATGACTATGGGAACTATATTTTAGACCACATCCTCTAAATATTTGATGGATGTTCACTCAACAAAAATCCCAAAAATCCATGCATCACAATGTTGTATATCAATGTTCCAGATCTCAATCCCTAAATCAAGATCAAAGATAACAATATGTTATCAATCCGGATCATGATCAACAATCATAGATCTATATATCACAAATAAGTTATATATATATAGAAATAAATAGTAAACTCATAAAAATGATCAAAGGCATAGAAAGGATATGCATCAAGATGATATCCACTTTCATGGAGAAGATCAGATCATTGATTTGGGATTTGGATAATGTGGTTCAAATGTCACGGCCCTTCCTTGGGGCCCATGCCCTCACTTCCATAAGCTCGCCTTCAATAGGCCAGGGGCTGGCAACTAGCACCAAAGGCGAAAATACCGATAACTGGGAAGGCATTTCTATTATAAAACATGAACACATCCAACCATAGTACAAGTGGAAGTAATACAATAAGTACAAAATAAAGTGCTGAAAATTAAATGGGTCTGAATACACACCCAACTAAAAAGTACAGCTACAACTGAACGAAAGTACAACAAAAAAGTCAAACAGCTGGAAGATAGAAGCAGCACCTGGGTCGTCCACCTCGGATCCTACCTGAAGGGTAGGTATAGATACCCTCCTCAACGCTCTCTCCCACCAACCTCCTCCAAGTACCTTCTCATCATGAAGTCCACCTATGGGTACTGACTCCTCATGAGGTCCACCTTCGGGTACCGTCCAGTCCTTGTACACTCGATCTCTATTAGTGATGTCCGTCGTCTGCATCCAACACAATGAGGTGTCGGCATAGCCCGGGCAGGGGTGAGTATAGCGATACTCCGTAGGGACCCCGGGACCGTCATGTTCTCACTAAATCCAACAAGGATAACCACAAAGATGGATCTAACTAGATAACTATTACTTAGGTATAAGACCATACTTTTACATAAGTTATCAAATATCCCATCTCAATCATATGGATAAACAAAGGTAATGAAATCAATAGATAGCCACTACTTAGGTATATGCCCATACATATACCTATGTTATCAAGTGATTCTGGGCACACCGGGCCTCAGAATCTGGTTCCGTCAGAAACTGCGTACTCGTAAAATTCCAATGAAATTAAGAAAAAAAATTACCTAAAATTTCCGGGTCTTTATATTACTTCCACCTCACGAATTTATTTCCTTGTAAAGCTATAACACAACTATGGAATCTAAAGGAGGTACGGAGCACGCATTTGAGCCTTCGGCTCCTATGTGCTCTCCTGGAGGTTCCCCTACTGCCAGTGAAAACGCACAAGATGAATAGACCGTCCTCGTAGGACCCGCTCTTGTCGATCCTCAACCTCTATTAGAACCCCGCGAAAGTCACACTGTCATTGATGTTCATCTCTTCATGGTCGATGATGACATATAGGTCATGCACACATCTCCTCAGCTAAGATACGTGGATGACATCATTCACTCGGTGCATCTGAGGTAGAAAGGCCAGGCAAGAAACCACATTTCCTACTTTGTCGGGGACCTGGAAAGGTCCATTGAATGTCAGAGATTACTTGCCACCTCGTCCACATATCCATAGACTTCGTCGAGGTGAGACCCGTATTAAGACGTGGTCACCATCCTTGAACTCTAGTTGTCCCGTCTCCTATCAACAATGGATTTCTGCCTTCTCTGAGCAGTCTTCATCCACTCATGGATGATCTACACCTTCTCTGTTGTAGCTCATACCATCTCTGGTTCTACATGTGCTGACTCCATAACTATCCACAAAGGATATCTGAAACGCGGACATCCACTGTCTCGCCTCTATTAACAGATGAATCCCTGATCTCCTACTAAGAGAATTTGTTACAATGTTCCCCTCCCCAGAAGTATAAACCATCTCTAAGTCATAGTCCTGGAGGAACTCAAGCCATCACTGCTATCTCATGTTTAGGTCCTTCTGTGAGAAGACACACCTGAGACTATTGAGTTTAGAGTAAACTGTAAACCATTTTCTCAACGAATAATGGTGAGACTAGCCAATGGTAATAACTCAGGTACACCTTCTGTCACTTATATCCCACAAAATCTGCTAATATATCTCCTTTTTCGTTAAGAGAAATTTGGTCTCATCCCCTAGATGAAACACGTTATTCGCCTAATACAGTAAATATTGACATGCATAATACTTATTCATTCCATGGTTGATGTCGTAAGGCCTCGATGCTACTACCAAGAGATCCAACCATCACTCTCACCTCCTAGAGTCGAGTGACAGTGTCAACATTAGTGTGTGGTCCCTAGGTCTCCTCTAGTAGGAATCTCAAAAGTGAGGGTCATGTCAATAGTTTTAACTAGAATCTCTCAATATCAACCATACAAAAGGACAGGAAGGTAAATTTCAAAAAGATAATTTTCTTTTATTACAGTAGATAGAAGTTAAAATACGCAAAGAAAAAACAACAAAAACAACATGGAAACTAGAAGCACCAAAGACAAAGGCCTGTATGCCTGGAACTAGTCCTGCTCTTGTCCACCTGATTTTGGAGCTCCATTGTCATATGCTTCAGCTGCCTGAAGATGTGCTCTCCCATATCCCCCCATTCCCTACGGTCAGGGTGGACCTCTGCCTCAGCCTGGGAGGTCCTTCATCTATTAGCTGATCATCAGCACGATGGGTCGTACAGTCACGTGCCATGTGACAAAGCCCACAGCAGGAGAAACACTGTCTGTTTCTAGCACGCCTGGCTCTGACTCCACCCCAGGTGCCTCGCACTACCAATCTTGAGTCGCACAGTCAACCACCTATTGGAATATTCTTCTTTGACTTCTGTATCACCTGTCTACTATCTACAAATGATTCGGCTACTGACAGAAAACCCTGCGGCAAGGGCAGTAGCTCTTAGACACGCTCAGAGTGAAGAGTCGCTGGTATAAACTCCACCTTGAAGAAGGTCTCGAAATCTCCCCAGGTGAAGGTCATCTTGTCGCAAAACTAGAGCATCTGGCTCCACCACCTATCAGATACTCCCTAAAAGAGAATTACAACTAGGTACACCATCATGTCAGCGGGTTGCCCAGCGGTGTGGAAAGATCGTGCTACAAACTCCAACTAGTACCCAGCTGTCTGATAATACTCATCGGCTCAAAACCTCAGAGGCCCCTATCGCTAGAACTCATGCAACACACTCAGGTGGTGTGCACTCTCGGCTGGTGTCACAACTGGTGGAGGGCCCTGTGCTAAGGCCTCACTGCTCAGTGGGCTATCATCGTGCTCTTAACTCGGTACCACGATGACTAACTGGGTGAAGACATCCTGCAAAAAACAGACGTGACACTGTCAAAAGACTATACATAGTGATATGACATGGTTGGAGATAACTTAAAAGAATCTTTTTGAAACACACACACAATCAGTGTTTTCGTACACTATGTTGGAAATCAGAATTCAGGGTCCTGGTGTATCGATACATCGGTCGCCCGCACCAACACTGGACTCCTTGAACTGAGAACCACACTTAGTACCCTTAACACCATTGCTTCACAGAAAGAAAATATCAGTGTTCTATGTTCTGCGGTAGAACCGACTCCTCTGATACCAATTTGTCACAACCCATCCTCAGGGCTCGTGCTGTGACTACCCCAAGCCCACCTTCTATAGTCCAGGGGCTGGCAACTAGTACCAAAGGCGTAAATACTGATAACTGTGAAGGCATTGCCTTTATAAAACATAAACACATCCAACCAGAGTACAAGCGGAAGTAACCGACCAAGTACAAAAGAAAGTGATGAAAAGTAAAAAGGCCAGAATAAAAACCCACCTGAAAAGTATAGCTACAACTGAATGAAAGTACAAAAGAAAAGGAAAACAACCAGAAGATATAAGCATCTATGGGGTCATCCACATCAGATCCTACCTGAAGGGTAGGTACAGATAACATCCTCAATGCTCTCGCCCGCCAACCTGCTCCGAGTACCGTCTCGTCGTGAAGTCCACCTACGGGTACTGACTCATCGTGAGGTCCTCCTATGGGTATTGTCTAGTCCTCGTACACTCGCTCTCTGTCAGTGCTGACTGTTGTCTGCATCCTACACAATGAGGTGCAGGCATAGCCCGTTCAGGGGTGAGTATAACGCTACTCAGTAGGAAACCCAAGACCCTCAAGGTCTCACTATAACGATACTCAGTAGGGACCCCAAGACCCTCAAGGTCTCACTAAATCCAATAAGGGTAACCACAAAAATGGATCTCAAGAGATAACTATTACTTAGTTATAAGCCCATAATTATACCTATGTTATCAAGTTACCCATATCAATCATGAAGAAATACAAAGGTTATGAAATCAATGGATAACCACTACTTAGGTATATGCCCATACATACACCTAAGTTATCAAGTGACCCATCTCAAATATGAGGTAAACATAAATGTCATTGACTTAGCTCAAACCAAGATTTTCTATTATGATATAGAAACCTCAAATGCTGAAGAGCTACTCCTCTGACGAGTACGGTGATCCTGTCATGACTCTGAGGCGCTGCTCACTAACCTTAGGCGGCTGAGGTACTCATCCTGTCGAGTACCATGGGTTTGCCACCCAAACACAGTAGTGCTCCCCGCCATGGGTCTGCCACCCCAACACAGTAGTGCTCCCCCTAATAGCCTACATATGCACTCATTCTGTCAAGTACCATGAGTCTTCAACCCAAACACAATAGTTCTCCTCGCCGTGGGTTTTCCACCCAAACAGATTAGTGCTCCCCACTGGGCTAGGCAAGTCACTCCGAATCGAATCGGACAAGCAGTCATTAGGTCTTAGCCAACTACAAGGTCCCTGTACTCTGTATGCTCATCTCCGGGAGGATCCACTCCACGATCTACTGGTCGATTTTCCACGTATCACAATGTCCTAAGAAGAAGTATTTCTAAATACCACCTCGTCATAGGGGTCTCAACACAATAGATGGCGCGTCAATCGGACGCCCGACCTATGAGTTATTAGCCTTTTAGTCCTAGGGGCCCAGTTGGTTTCGTGTACGAACCAACCTGTCCGTACTCCAGCTGCGTCCAAACCTCAGATGAAGTTTTCCAAAAGAACCGTCTCATCAAGAGAAATCCAACATAGTCAACGACATGTCAATCGGATGTCCGGTCCTTAAGTTATATGCATTTCCACTCCAAGGGCCTGGTTGAATTCATGTTCGATTCAACCCGGTCATACTTCAAACTTCACCGATACCTTGAGTTTAATATACTGAAAAGACTGACTTGATCCGAGGAATCCTACGCAACTGATGGTGTGTCAATCACAGGTCCACCACTCATGTTATGGGCGTTTAACTGAAGATTTTCTGGGAATATGGGGTCTGGGCCCGGTCCAACCCGACCCAACACCCCCTGGGTCGGCCAGAATCGGGGAGACCCGACTCTGGTCCGGGTCCGGCCCGGTTGGGTGCGGCCCAACCCAGCTGGTGCGGCCCGCCCCACCCCAGCCCGACCGGGGGAGCTGGCTCGGCCATCTTGGCTGAGTGAAACGTGCGGAGCGGGGGGGGGGGGCATGCTAATTGACACCAGCGGCACAAACCGTCACCCCGCCTTCGTCCCGGGATCCTATGCGGCTGCGGGATCCACCACATCACATGCCACGGCAAGCCGTGGCGGGTGTTCTCCGATGGTGCGCTGGGGCGCCGCCACCTCCAGGCGGCCGAACGGCATCTGTCGCCGCCTCCTGTTGCCGGTGCCGCCGTGTCGGTGACCTGCGCTGCTAGGAGCTTCCACGGGCCACCGAAGTTGATCCGGTGGTCCGTTTTAGCTTCCGTCTGTGTTGACGGTCTTCTCAGGTCCCAAACATTACTGTGAACGAATTCAAACACCGTCACAGCCTCGTTTCATCGTTTCCCATCAATCTGTGCCCAAAAGAACATCAAGTGGAGGGTCCATCATGTTCGTTAGCCTATGCCCTCCACATTAGAGGCTCAATCCATAATTCATCAATGACAAGGGTTTAATTAATTCAAAATAAATTAAACAAACACCCTGAAATTAAATACCCAAGAACGTGTGTATAAATCACATATACAGAAAAAATGTGAAAACCTCCTACCTCAAGAAAGATCCACTGTAGCCGAGCATCATGGATGATGATGTCACTTCTGTCGTCATATGAGTGCACTGAGGATGAAGTGGCGTCTCTTCTCTGGTTGCGGAGAAGAGAAAATAAGGTGTGTCGATGTTGGAGAGTTCTCTATGTCAGTGTCTCCTCCATTATCGTGGAGGAAGAAGGGAATGGAGAACCTTGGTCGTCGAGTCATTCTACGTTGAAGGGTCGACATTCTTTGTTGGAGAAGATCCATTCGTCGTTTTAAGATGATAAACATCAAAAAAGGAGGAATCCACTTCCTCTTCACAAGAGTTCTCTCCCAATCCCCGCACAAAAATATAACATAATTAAAATAAGGCCACCCCTTATTTTAATTAATCTTGTCATGAATTTCAAAATTCAAAAATGAAGTCCCTTAATTAATTAAATGTAGAGCTGTTTAATTAATTACGAGGTAAGTTGGCAAGATATAATGGAGTGAGTGAGGGAGAGGAAGAGTTGGATTAATTAAAGAGGAGTTAGCAAAATTAAAGAGGGGATGTTTAAGGAGTTTAGGGAATGTGAATGGTTGGGGCGTGTGTGGGCCCCACCTCACAAATATCCTCACATAGGTAGTTAGGTGCTTGTGGGTCCCACCCCAACTCCCCCATGTAGGATATAACCACCTTAGATATAAAATAAAATTGTTCCACAATTTTATTCACTTCTTATTTAATCGATAAATTTTAACTTCTCCTCCCGTGCAAACGCAACTACGATAAATGTGCCCTTATGCAATTACCGGCATTGCGAGTTCATCGGTGCCCTCTGATTTCAATTTCGAGAACTTGTTCAAAAAATAAAAAAACCCACTCGTTCGTTCACTGAATGTACTCGAACTAATCTTTGGAAATTGATTCCGAGCACACCATGCCTTGGAATCAGGTGCCGTGAAAAACTGCATACTCATAAAATTCCAAAGAAATTAAGAAAAAAATTTCCCTGAAATTTCCAGGTCATTACATTGAAGGTTAGATGGACTTGTAATCCCTCCGAAAAGCTACAGGATCACCAAAAATCATCATCTCCTAAGCCAATGATGAAGAACAGGTGTTTCATGGGTTTGAGGGAGTTTAAAACTAATTTTTGAGTGAAACAAAACCTCGTGCACGACTTCCTGAGTAGGGGTGTAGGGTTAGGGAAACTGTGGACCAACTGTGAAAATATCATTGTCCAGGGTTAAATGATTTCTTTGGTTTGGGCACACATATTTTTAAACTGTGAACTATCCCTGTGAACCTCTCATCCTAGGTTCACCCGGATAGCTGGGCTGGGAGTACCATTAACCCTAACAGTTTTCCATGTAACGCCTCGACCTTAGAATCCCAGAGTCAGTGCATTATTACATATCATTTGCATGATCATAAAATATCATGTCTATAAAGACTGATTCGTTTTGTATCCTTATAAGTGCTAGACACATTCATAAGGTTTACATTACATCAAAAAATGGAAAACAACAACAACATGTTTTCCGTATACAACACTGAGATCCCATAGACTATCTCTACAGGTCAGTCATAAAATACTTCTGTGCATCTTGGAATAATAAAACAAAGAATGGGGTGAGATTAGATGCTCAGTAAGGATAACATATAGCAGAAACACCCATAAATAAGCATAAACATCTAAGGCAATGTATAAGACTAAAACAAAACCCTTTTAAACTTGAACTTCAGAATAATATGGAAAAGATAAAATCAAATAATGCCATTTACTTAATCACATGGATATTCTACTAATCGAATAATCACATTAAATATCAATAGTCACTTTCATAATGATGGAATGTATAATGAAAAACTTTTATAACCACATAGTAAAAGCCTTGTGGCAAGAATACAAATAATATTTTGTCAAAGCCTTATGCCAAGGCACTAGTTTGTCTCATGATACCTACCGATGCATCTATGAGCTATAGCGGGATCCTCCATTCACTTACTAAGTCTAATGCATTCTGCATATGAAAATTTTAAAACATAATATAAACATTCATATTAAAACTACCATGCGAAATTTCAATACTTTATCCACAAACCATGAATGGTATAAAAATAGCACATCCACAGTCAAACATAACTCATTTAATACAATATGGAAGATTGTATTGTAACAGATTAACCTCAATCGAGAATAATGAAGGATACTGACAAAGATGAAAATATTCAGGAAAACTATTTGAGAGAAATATCCCCCTTTGTCTTGAAAACATTTAAATGTCTCACTATTTTTCATGAAGTCGTTTAAAAATAGATTTTTGAATCAAACTGTCCAATACCACTTTGAAACTATTACAATATATTTTAATTTGAAAACATTAATGTCCATATAAATAAATCATTAAAACCATTTTTATAACATGGACATTGATGAGAATGATTTATAAGAATAAATCATTAAAAAAGTTAAAAATGATATTTCAGTTAGAGTTTCTAACCAAATGAGAGACACTTGAATACAAATATTTGAGGTAATAAAAACATTATAATATCATAAGAATAAATGGATTCATGATATAATATGTAAATGTACATTATATACACCATATAAAAGTGATTTGGTGTATAACAACAAAGAAGTCTCCAAAGAATGTAAATTGAGATGAAATCTGTTATAAAGACCATATCCTTAGGTTAAGGATAAATCGATGAAATAATTATGTCCGACAAATATAAATACACTCAATATTATTGGTTATTCAATGTAAATCAATCAGAGGACATTCACAAATATTCTTGTAATAACAACACCAATGAATTGTATGTTTAACTCATCAAATGGAGTGATTAGATGTATCAAATGTATATCCACCGAAAGGGGATTGGGAATTATGCCATAAGCAAATGAATAGAGATTCCACACATTATCTTGGAGTAAAATAATCAATGAAGTATGCATAAAGCCGAATGAGTGGAAATTAAAATTTTTAATTCCCTTACCAATTTGGTAACTTACGAAACATACATCCCATGAAAGATGAATCATACAATGATGATTTAAATATACATAAATTAAATTATATTACACAATGAATACAATCATGGTCAATATACACACCCCTTGCAATAAATAAGTGGTGAACAATGGAAATCTCACAGAATTAAAAGTGATATATGAAACCCGTTGCATTGTACTTTTCCTTTGTTGATGGTAGGTTAACCTCCAGTATAATGGTGAAATAATTGTTATTAAATTATAAAATAATTATATACATTAATATGGTATCATATATGATCTTTTAACATTTTTTTGTTTATAACATCTTAGTATTATCGTCATTTCGGGTGTTAACAGATTCATTTTTCTTTTATATTATTTGTTATGGGAGTCATATTTGTTTTGCATGGGATGTATCATATTCATATACAGAATTATATCTAGTCTCTAAAAATTATTTTTAATCATGAAATAAAATAAGTCTTTAATGGATACGATGGGGAATGAGTCTCATCATGTTCATGGAGACGGTAATCCGTACGTACGCATGAGTGACAATATTATTCTTTTGATATTAAAATAATATATAATTGGATGGTATATTATATATAAATAATTATTATCTTGTTATTTTTATTGTTTACCTCAATTACACATCATTATTATACCCATCCAAATAATAATTTAATGAATAACAATTACACCACAACGTGGAGACGGTAAGTCGTACGTATGCACGTATGGTGACATGTCATTTTACTGATGAATAGAATGATGAATATGGTTGTACCATATTCATAATAATATCATAGTATATAGAAGATACTGGTGTTATTATTTTAGAATGGAAACAACTAAGAAAGAGCAGGTGGAATATGAAAAGATCTCGAAAGAGGTGAGGAAATATTTAACTCTTCATCGGGTTCTTCTTTTTGATTTGATCAAAAGGGCTCCATAGGTTAGCTTTCTGACTAAATGAAGGCATCTAGGATGATGGTAGGATGTTTTATATGGTACTTAGGAAGAGTTTTTTAAATCAAAATGTATTTGATGGTATGAATTTGAGGGCAGGGGGAGTGAACTTTTATAATAGGGTGAGGGGCGCCTTAAGAAAACTTAGAGTATTATTTTATAGTAAATTCAGATTCGGTTTAATAATGGCTCCAAATTTATTTATTTCAAGGATGTGGTTGGTATGGGTCTAAAACCACTCATCTAATAGGTTTTAGACAGGGTTTTTCCACTATATTAACCTTATCTTTTAGATTTAACTCTTAGTTAATTAGTTTGACATTTACCATGTCTCTTTGTATTTTTCTATTGTATGGTTAATAATCTTACTATAAACTTCCAAGAGAACCCCAATTGGTTCATTAATGATATAATAGTCATCATATAAGTCCTTTTTCCAAACCCTTGATTTTTAAGAATATTATATTAATTAATAATATAATATTGTTTAAAAACATTTTTATGTCAATTTTGACAGTATTTAATATTTTTTTTGATAAAGTCATAACAACTTTATTAATTAAAAAAAAATTTATTTAATCAATCCTAACATGTTATAGTAACCTATAAAATTCTTGGATGGAATCAAAAGTTTAAAATTATATATATTTTATCATTTATAATACCATTAACTTGAATCTTTCATTGATAAGGAAAATACAACATCATCATTGTGTCATAAATAAATTTAATTATTCAATGTCTAAAAATATTAAATAAAATAAAATCATGTAGTTTATCATTTTTTCATTTTAATTAATATTCATATTTTAATAGATAACTTATAAAACCCTATGTAAAAATTATTTTACTAACAGATATTTTCTTATGTCACTTTTGTATTTACTTTAAGTTAATTAATATAAAGTGTCATTTCAACATAAAAGTGGATGAATGGGGTCCCAAAATAGACCCAAATATGCCCATGGTTGGAAATGTATCATCCAATAGGGCTGAGACAAGTTTTAGGGTAATTTAATATTATTGTTTTAACTTTATTTACCAGATTTACCCTTGAACAATGATAAATAAAATATTTACCGAAGTAATTATTCAAAATGTCTAAAAATAAAAGTTACCTATTTACAAAATTTGGACCTATTCATTATAAATATGGTATCCATTTTATAAATTCAAAACGACAAAATTTGCAGAAATTAATCTAAAATTAATTCCCGTTGTCAAAACAAAAAGCGTGTTTTTGAAGAAATAATAACTATCAAAAGATTGACATTTGTTTATGTCAAATTTCAAAGTGAAATTATTTCTAATGACCATCATTGTATTAAATGATAAAAATATAATCTAGTTATAAATCCACATCATTCATATCTATAGTTTAACACTATAAATTATTTTTTTTAAAAAAGTTGTTTTCAGTTAAATTATATTATTTTTCACTATTCACCCAAATATGAAAGTTATCAGAAAACAACCAAAAATTTATTGTAACTAAATTATTATGTCCTGATCACAAAAAATAAGTTTATTTTTTCAAATTGAATATATAACTGATTTAAATATTGGACTTAGGAAGGGTTCTCTTTTAAAAGGCGGTAAAATTTCTTTTTTTGAATAATACATCTTTTATATAAAAAAATATATTTGTCCTTATATTATGTCTAAAAACTCATAATATGGATTCTAAAATTATAAGGGTTATATACAGTTAAAAATTCTATTAATAATATCCATAACCGCTTTTGAACGACTAGTTTGGTAAGTCGTGGTGCGCTTGAACTCGATGTTGCATGTAGTGTAAGTTACTGAATTACTTTGAATGACTAACGTACAATGAGATCATAGGGTGTTACATTCTTCCCTCCTTCAATAAATTTTTCCTTTTCAATTTTTAAAATTGGTCTTGGTAATATAATGCAATTCCCCACATCATAAAAAGAGTCAATACAACTATCACATTAAAAGAAAGAAAGAGAAGTACAAAGGTCACCCAAGATAACCCAAACTAGGATTCCATGTAGGAAAACATTGATATGGATGATAAACTAAGTGTCATGTTATGATAGAGTGGGATAAAAAACATGATCAGGAGAAAGTTAACAACAAGAAAACCACATACTTGTGATGGGACAAATATTCAATAGCTTCCTAGTCAGAAAAATAAACAGACAAATTTTTATTATGTTACATTTCATAAATATTAGGAAATTATTTATGAGATTGACTAAGAACATAAAGAGATATACTTAATTTTTAAACAGAGTTTCAATATTTAATAAATTTAGACCACTAACTCTTTTTTTAAACAATGAGTATTCAAGAAGGCTTGGTCACACCAGAAGAGCCGGAATAAACATCTAGAGAATCACATGATGAACAAAGGATAAACTATATATTTACCTTGTCTTTAGAGATTAATAAAAACTGAAACTGTTTGTACAGGATCTGATAATTCCCCAAAGGATATTCATTTAGAGAAAGAAACACTAATCTTAATTTCTAAAATTTAATTAAAAATACCACAAAGTTAAATAAATACCATTAAATAAACAATTTTCCTTTAAATCCTTCTATATAATCCAAACTAATAATTAAACCCAAAACATAGAAGAATTTGGTTAGGTAGTCTTCCATGTTAAATTGTTTCTCCAAATGACATCACCTACTCATAAAGTCACATACATAAAAGTAATTAACCTAATCACATATTCTATATTATTGGATAATCATTTCCATAAATAACCCAAATAACTATAAATACACAATAAAAACATAGATAAAAATCCACAGGTACTCTTCAAATGAAATCCTATAGTATTCTATTTTCCTTGGGCATATAGTATTCCCAACAAAGTG
Organism: Viscum album; assembly: GCA_963277665.1. Taxonomy (NCBI): domain Eukaryota; kingdom Viridiplantae; phylum Streptophyta; class Magnoliopsida; order Santalales; family Viscaceae; genus Viscum; species Viscum album. The sequence goes on along the minus strand of OY728156.1, from coordinate 386,480,443 downwards.
AAAGTCTTCCATAAGAATATTTATCACCTAATCACCAAATAATTTTCTTATAATAATGGTATTCATTTGATAAGACATAAGATCCCAAATAAACATATTATTGATCAATAAAATTATTTAACTAAAAATAATTAGTCCCACTAACCAGGGACTTCACATAGTCCAGTAGTAGGCCATAAATCCCAATCACACTCTGGTTGTGGGTTCGATTCCCACAGCTTTGTTCGATGTGTTGGGTTGTCACATGGTCTACGTGTTTTCCTTTTTAAAAAACTATTTTTTATAACATTACCAAAATGAGATAAATTCATCAAAATAACCATAACACAATTTGACCACAAATGTTATCTCATAACTTTCATTTTCATCACAAAATATAATAACTTGTAAATGTTTCAAACCCAATGATCATATAAAACCAAATTGTTATTTATAACTATATCCACAAGAGAAAAGATATGCCTTCCTCAAATATCACTTTCACATGACAAACTGAAGGGTTACAAATACAAGAGAAAATTATTCCAAAGTAATCCCATCAACAAGGAGCACTAATACATTTAAACATTTCTCCAACCATTTATTTCTACGTAGCTTCTTCATTGACCATGAAAATATCATATAAAATAGGGCACTCACTCGGGTAATGGTTGGGTCCCCTACATTTATGGAAAATGACTGTAAATGGATTCTTGGGACCATCATTATTTTCTTCCATAGTACTCTTCATTTTACATCATCAATTCTTCACTTTATATCCTACTCTCCCACACGTAAAACATTTCTTTGTTCCATTGAGACACTTTTTTGGGTGTCTCCTTCCACATTTCCTAAATTATGGAAATTGAGGATTCTTTTCCCCATGGTCTCCACTGCAGGAGCTCATATAATCCATCACATTTCTCTTATTTTTTGAGTATGGGAGTTGGTTAATATATATGTTGTTGATCGGATTTTTGGAAAATCGATTTGGCATGAACATGATATCTTATACACCTATCAACATTCTATTTTATTGCTCATTTACGGAACCATTTCCACCTTGTACATCATTCTCAAAGTTACTATGACTTCCTTGGAATCCTGCCATTGACTAAAACCAGGAAGCATTGTGTGAGTAATAGTAGTCATAAAATCATTTAGAGAATATAATGCCACCATATTTTCAATCCTGGAACACCTTAAGATTAACCAAGGTCATTTATTCTCATCTTATATTAAAATCCATCAAATATGTTTTTAATGAAAATGTAAATTATCCTATGTATATCCCACGGGAGTTTCGTAATAGAGAGTGCAGCAAGGCCCATTGTCGTGCACCAGTTTCTGTTCATGTCTAGCCCAAAGTGGTGTCTTTGGGTTTTACCCCTAGATACATCAATGCCAGAGCCTCCTCTACCTGCTCATATCCAGACATGGATTTATTATTGGGAAAACTCACAAAATCACTACAATACAAAAATTTTAGGAAGTTCCTATATAATAATCCTCAAAGTATATCTTAGGGATATATTCTCTAATCAGAGTTTATTTCAATTTAGTTTCCAAGGTTTGTTCTAAAATTCCTCCGATACCAACTGTGATGCCCCGACCCCAGAAGCCCAGAGTTAGTGCATTATTACATATCATTGGCATGATCAAAGAAGATAAATTCTCTAATGACCGATTAGTTTTGTAGCCTTGGATGTACTTGATACATTCATAAGGTTTAAATTACATCATAAAATGGAAAACTACAACAACATTGTTTCCATAGAAAATACAGAGATCCCATAGACTATCTCTGCAGGTTAGTCATAATATACTTCTTTGCATCCTTGGCAAAATAAAACATAGAAATGGGTGAGCTCAGATGCTCAATAAGGATAACATATAATGAAAACTTTCATAAATAAGAATAAACATTTAAGGCAATGTATAAGACAAAAACAGAATCTTTTTAAACTTGAACATCATCATAATATGGAAACAATAAAATCAAATAATGCTATTTACATATTCACATGGATATTGAACTAATTTAATAATCACATGCAATATCAGTAGTGACTTTCATAATGATGTAATGCATTAAGCCAGACTTTCATGACCACATAGTCAAGGCCTTGTGCCAAGACTACAAATAAGATTTTGTCAAGGCCTTGGCTAAGACAGTAGTTTGTCTCACATGACCTACTGATGCGTTGAGGAGCTAGAGAGGGCTCCAACCATCACATACTAAGTCCAATACATTCCACATATGAAAGTTTTGAGACATAACACAAACATTAGTATTAAAACTATCATAAGAAATGTCAATACTTTATTCATAAACCATGAATGGTATAAAAATAGAACATCCACAGTCAAACATAACTCATTCAATACAGTATAAAAGATTGTATTGTAGCAAATTATCCTCAATCAATAATAATAAATGATATTGACATAGATGAAAATAATCATCAATTCTATTTGAGAGAAATATCCCCCCTTTTCTTGAAAACATTTAAAAGTCACGCTATTTGTCAGGAAGCTGTTTAAAAATAGATTTTTGAATCAATGTGTCCCACACCACTTTGAAACTTTAAAAAGAGATTTTAATTTGAAAGTATTAATGTCCATATATATAAATCCTTAAAACCATTTTTAAAACATGAAAATTGATGATAATTATTTAGAAGAATAAATCATTAAAATATTTAAAAATGATATTTTAAGTAGATGTTCTAACCAAATGAGAGACAATTGAATAAAAATAATTGAGGTAATCAAAAATTTATAATATCATGAGAATAATGGGATTCATGATATACTATGTCAAAGTACATTATATACACCATATAAAGTGATTTGGTGTACAACAACAAAGAAGTCTCAATGGAATGTAAATTAAGATGAAATCTATTATAAAGACTGTATCCTTTGGTTAAGGATAAAGAAACGACATAATTATGTGTGAAAAATAAAAATACACTCAATATGATTGAATATTCATTGTATTTAAATCAGAGGACATTGACAAATATTCTTGTAAAAACAACACTAAGGAATTGAATGCTTAAATCAACAAATAGAGATTGAGTTAAAATTACTCTTATGAAGTTCATATTGATAACTTGAGAATTTATCAATGGAGGGATTATGTATATCAAAGGTATATCCACAGAAATGGGAGTGGGAATTATGACATAAGAAATTTAATTGTGATTCCACACATAATCATGGAGTAAAATAATCAATGAAGTATGCGTAAATCCAAATGAGTAGAAATTGAAATTTGTAATTCCATTAGCAATTTGGTAACTTAAGAAACATACATCCCATGAAAGATAGATCACACAATGATGATTTAAATATCCCTAAATTAAACTATATTACACAATGAATACAATCATGGGCATTACACACACCACATGAAATAAATACGTGTTGAACATTAGAAATATCACGAAATTAAAAGTGAGATAAGAAACCCATTACATTTTACTTTTCCATGGTTGATGGTAGGTTAACCTCCAATATAATGGTGAAATAATTTATATTAAATTATTAAAGAATTTTATACATTAATATTATATCATATATGATCTTTTAACATTGTTTTGTTAATAATATTTTAGTATTATCGTCGTTTTGGGTGTTAAGAGATTCGTTTCCCTTTATAATATTTTTTATGTGAGTCATATTTTTTATGGATGGGATGTATCATATTCATATCCAGAATGATGTCATGTCCCAAAAAATTATTTTAAATCATCAAATGAAATGTATTATTTAATGGATACGACAGGGAATGAATCTCATCACATTCGTGGAGACGGTAATCCATACGTATGCACGAACGACAATATCATTCATTTGATATTAAAATAATATATAATTGGATGGTATATAAAATATACCAAATCATTATCATGTTATATTTATTATTTACATCAATTACATATCATTATTATACCTATCCAAATAATAATGTATTGAATAACAATTACACCACAACGTGGAGATGGTAAGTCGTACGTTCACACGTATGGTCACATATAATTCAAAGAATGGATAGAATAATGAATATGGTAGTACCATATTCATAATAACACGAAATTATATAGAAGATACTGGAGTTATTATTTTATAATGGAAACAACAAAGAAATAGGAGGTGGAAGAAGAGATGAACTTGAAAGAGGTGATGAAATGTTTTTCTCTTATTCGCGTTCTTCATTTTGATTTGATCAAAAGGGCTTCGTAGGTTGGCTTTCTGACTAAATTAAGGCCTCTAAGGTTAAGGGAGGATAGTTGAGAGAGTAGTTGGGAAGAGTTTTGCAAATCCAAATGGATTTTAATGTGTGAATTTGAGGGAAGGGGAGTTCCCTTTTTTAAGAGGGGTGAGGGGAACATTAGGAAAACCTAAAGTATTATTTTTTAATAAATTCATAATAGGTTTATAATGGCTCAAAATTAATTTATTTAAAATATGTGGTGGGTATGGGTCGAAACCCACTCAACAAATAGGTTTTATATAGGTTTGGGTCACTATATTAACCTTATCTTTTAGATTTAACTCTTAGTTAATTAGTTCGACATTTCCAATATCTCTTTGTATTTTTCTATTATATGGTTAATAAAAATACTATAAACTGCCAAGAGAACACCAAGTGGTTCATTAATGATATAAGTATCATCATATAAGTCCTTTGGCCGAACCATATATTTTTAGGAATATTATATCAATTAATAATAAAATATTTATTTTAAATACTCTTTTATGTCAATTTTGACACTATTTAATAATTGATTTTTGTTAAGGTAATAAAAAATTTTTTAATTATAAATAAAATTATTTAATAAATTTTAACATGTCATATTTACCTATAAATTCATGGATAGAATCAAAACATTAAAATTATATATATATTTTAACATTTATAATAACAATTATCTCATTCTTTCCTTAATAAGGAAAATACCGCATCATCATTGTGTCATAAATAAATTTTATTATTAAATGCATAAAAATTATAAATAAAATAAAATTATGTAGTAAATTGTTTTAGATTTATATTGAATATTGACAGTTTAAGAGATAACATATATAAATTTATGTAAATTATTTTTACTAAAAGATATATGCTTTTGTCAGTTTTGTATTTACTTTAACTTAATTAATATAAATTGTCATTTTTAATTCAAAGTGGCTCCATAGTGTCCCAAAATTGACCCAAATAATCCCATGGTCGGAAATATATCATCCAATAGGGTTAGGACACGTGTTATTGTAATTTATTATTATTGTTTACCCTTATTTTCCGGATTTACCCTATAACTGTGGTAAATAAAATATTTACCGAAGTAATTATTCAAAATGTCTAAAAACAAACGTTACAAATTTACACAATTTGGACATCTTGATTCTAAATATGGAATCCATTTTTTTAAATTCCAAACACATAAGTGGCATAAATTATTTTAAAATTAATTCTTGTTGTCAAAACAAAAAGCGTGTTTTTTAAGAAATAATAACTATCAAAAGATTGACATTGGTTTATGTCAAATTTCAAAGTGAAATTACTTAAAATGACCAAAATTGGATTAAATGGTAAAAATATAATCTAATTAAACATCCAAAACATTCATATGTATAGTTTTACATTATATATTATTTTGATTAAAAAAGTTGTTTTCAGTTAAAATATATTACTTTTCACTATTCACCCAAATATGAAAGTTATCAGAAAAACACCAAAAATTTATTGAATCTAAATTCTTATGTCCTGATCCCAAAGAAGATGTGTATTTTGTCAAATTGAATATATAAAAGTTTCAAATATTGTATTTAAAAATGGTTCACCATTAAAAGGTGATAAAATTTCATTTTTTGAAAATTACTTATTTTATCTCAAAAAATGTATTTTTCATTATATTATGTCTAAAAAACTCAGAATAAAGATTCTAAAATTATAATGGTTATATAATGTTCAAAATTATTTTAATAATATTCATAACCACTTATGAACGTCTAGTTTGGCAAGTCATGGTGCGCTTGAACTCGATGTTCCATGTAGTGTAAGTTATTGAATTAATTTGAAGAACTAAGGTATTATGAAATCTTGGGGTGTTACATTAAAATTGTGCATTGACCCTTTTCCACAATATTTCATAAAAACTCCACCCAATCACACCCGAATTCAGAACTCAAAACCATGGAAATTAAAAAAATATTTAAAAGTACATGTATTCAAGAAAGATATAACTCTAGAAAATGTTTGAATATTACCGTCTCCCGACCATATATTATCTAATACTTGAGATACACTTAAAAGATATTATATGATTTTGAGCCAAAAATATTTGGCCTTTGAGCCCTTATATCGGCTTCCCTTTCCCATGTTTCATATTGGACATGTACATGATGACATAACTCATCAACTATTATCACAATATTTCCCCACAACACTTTCTCACTATGATCCAACACACGTATCAGATACTCCTCGAAGGACGTATCTTTCTCAAGGTCAAACTCATCAACATAGATCACATGAAAAGGGATGGAGTGATAATACAAAAGTTTTGATACATGGAAAACATCATGCATAGTGTTGTATCTATGAGGAAGAGCCAATTAGTATGCCACCGACATGATTCTCTCCATTGTCTCAAGTGGCCCAACAAACTAAGGTGATAAATTTCCCTTCTTGAATGTCATATAGTGACCAAACCTAGGAAACCCCCGAAGAAACACATGATCAGACCTATCAACTATATGAGTCATCTCAGTCTGTCAGCATACGACTTATCTCTAATCTGAGCCATAACCATACATTTCCAAATCAATTTGAACCATCTCTGATGTCTCTCACATGAGACTCGGTTCATAAAACTCTAACTCACCATCCTCTATCTATCATAGCAGTAATCATAATGTCCTACCATAAAGTGACTTGTATGGTTAAATTTTATTGTTTCTTGAAAATTGCTATTATAGGTGAACTCAACTAAATCCAAGTGTTATTCCCATAACCCACTGATGTAAAACACACATTCCTGTAGTATATCATCAAGAACATGTATAGTACGTTCCAACATCCCATCTATATTAGGGTAGAAATATATAAACATTAATAGCTATTTGAAAATTTATTTTTGAAATCCCACCAAGATAATTGATTTAAATAATGAATCACGATCACAAAATATATTATTTGGCACTCCATGCTGATATACTATCTACCAAATATATAGTTTTACCAAATATTATACTATAATGGTTTCCCTTATATGAAAGATAATTAATACCATTTTTATTCTATACACAATGACCCAAATTGTATCTCTCTTCCTAAGAATCTTTGGGGTGACCCATCACAAAATCCACAGTCATGTCATCCCACTCCCATTCCGGGATGGGCAACGACTATTGCAAACCTCTATGTCATTCATGCTCCACCGTTAACTGATAGTATGTGAATCATTTTTTCACTAACCCTGTTATCTCATTTTCCATTCTTAGAAACCAAAATTATCATCGTAGGTCATGGTACATTTTGGTTACTCCGAGATTCAGCACCCATTTCAAGACATGAAATTCTCAAATAAGCTCTTCTCACATGCTCATAGGTACAACAACACAATTATTCACCTAGATTATCTCATCATGTTTTATAAACCATTATAAAGATGTATATCTACCTTGGAAGCTTCCCCTCAACGGTAACCACTCTAGATCCTCGTACTGTTAATCCCAGATCCTTCACAAAAGAATATATCCCAATGTAACTGAAACCAGAGTCGTCTCTTACCGACTGTCCTGAACAACCACATGCATTTTAGCTAGCATGGTCTTTATCATCCACTCTGCACTCGACTCCTGAACCATATGAGTATCAGTGTTCCTATTCAAGGCATAAAATACACTATTTCCCTTCTCAGGCATATATTCCAATTCAATATTTAATGACTGCATATTCTCAACCAATCTCCACTGTCGAAGATTCAAATCAAATTGTGAAAATATATGCTTTGAAATCATGTGATCTAGATAACTCCAATCTTTTCTCCCAAAAAATAGTGTCTCTGAAACCTAATATCATAAACCACTACAACCAACTTCAGGTCATTATTTTAGAAATTCCATTCATGAGGCATCAACTACTAATACCCATACACCACAAATCAATCACCTTGCATCATCACAAATCCATGTCCGATCCCAGAAGAATCATAATAAACTGTATACTCCTCACTAGACTCAGGTATGATCAAAATTTGTGATGATGTTATGCTCCTATTCATCCCCATAAAATATCACTCATAAGCCTCTGACCATTAATACATTACTCCATTTTTGGTCAATTCCTAAAGTGACACTTTTAAATGGAAAAATTCTTTGATAATTCTCATATAATATCTATCTAATCCTAGGAATCATGGGATATCAAAACAATTCTTGGGATAATTCCAAGAAACCGCTACCTACAACGTCTCTGTATCCACTGACACACCTTCCTTTGAGATGATGTTCCCAACAAAGTGTTCTTGGAAAACCTAAAACAAACACTTAGATATCTTGGAATATATCTGATGTCTTCTATTTTTACCTTGGATGATTTCAAGATGATGGGAGTGATCATAATCAGTCTTTGAGTACACCAATATTTCATCCCCAAACTCCCCCATGAACCAACCCAGATACAGACGAAATATCATGTTCATAAAATCTATAAAAACTACTACTACATTTATCAAATGAAATGGAATTTCAACAAACTCATAAGGGCCAATACTAATTCTAAAATAATTTCTCAGAATATCATAGGTCTACACTCTGAACTGATGATACACTAATCTCAAATTGGTCATTGAGAACACACAAGATCCCTTAAATTTGTCAAAAAGGTCCTCGATATGTGGAATTTGACATCAATTCATCAGAGTGATTTTTTTCACATCCTGGTCATTAACACACAATTGTATACTCTAATTATCATACTTTTCAAACAAGACAATTGATCCTCATGTAAATATACTTGGACAGATATATCTTTTATCCTCCAACTCCTCCAACTGAGTCTTATGATTTTGAAGATAATTTAGTTCCATTATGTATGGTGGAATAGATATTGGATCCACCCCCAAAATGAGCTCAATTGTGAACTATATATCTCTCTCAAGTTGTATTCCTAAGATGTTTTCAGTAATGAAATCATAAAAATATTCCACTACTACTAGAATGATATCCTACGAAACACCCATTCAATCCAACGATAAACTAGAAACATGGGTTGTGATCTCTCCCAGTTGCTGGGTAATTGGTCCTGCTTGGCCTACCTATTTATGAAACTCTCCATAATGAATATATGGTACCCCTTAAGAGTCAAAAAATTTACTCTCATATCGTAACAGTCAATGTGGAATCAGTAGGTTACTATCTAGTTTATCCCTATAATTAAGTTTTTTCTCATCTTATCAAGAACAATGAGCTCCCATAGATATCTATATTCCCTGATCTATAACGAACTTCCCTTGTATATAATTTCATCACTAGACCTCACCTCCAATAGTGTATCTATATTCATTACCCTTCTCAAAAAATCCACTTTCTGGCTCAAACAATCAAAAAATATTGAAGATATAGAGGAATGAGAGGTGAAAATATCAAAAACTTTACTAAATAAAATAAAATATTATAGAATAATAGCTCTCACATTAGATGATCTATCCTCGATATCAACATCTATAGGATTTATTGCACATAACTATGCTACCCCTTTTCCTTGTGATGTTATCTTACTCCCCTATGTATCATTACTCTACTGATGCAGGTGCTCATCCCCATAATCAGCACATTAACTACCTGTACTACCTCGACCACTAGAACTCTAACTACCTTCATGATATGGTTTATAGGATCCTATTCATATAATCTGACTCTACCAAGATTCTCCCTCTATACTTTTCATTCACTGCAACCTAATTTTTTTGATATTCCCCATCTTTCCAAAATATCAACACTCTAGTGGTGGTATCTAATAGTGTCGAAAATAGTGTCCCAACCTACCACACTGATTACATATCACCACAATAAGGTCATTTCCAACTAACCCTCTTTCTTGACACTCTACTTCCCACTACCATGGATAATGTTGTCCTAACAGCACTTCCTGATCTCGTAAGTCTCACTTCCGGACCCTCTAATAACAATTACTTGTCCATCACGGGAAGCCTCCTCCAGGTTCCCTTAAACTACGATATCCTAATACACCACATACATAAACTATATGAGCATGAAGATATTCAATTGGTACTTAATCTAAATGTAAATTCCATACTGAAGACATTTCTTTCTATCTGCCTCATCTAATACTAATGTTAGAGAAAAGCATTGCAGATCTGTGTATCGTCTAGCATAGTCCATCACTAACATGATTCCTTATGTAACATTAATGAACTCAACAGCTTTATCTTGTATCATCATCTCCAGATAAAAGTATTCCTATAACCTCTCAATTAATTCCTTCCATAACATACCATAAGTCAGTCAGTTCACGCCTGAATGTCCCACTACTGCTTCACTAATCCCCAGAGTATATAAGTGGACAACTTTACTCACCTATTAACTAGAGTCTCCAAATCATCATGTGTTGTCTCTATGGACTCAACCAAAAATTAAGCTCACTTACTTCCATTATCTATAGTAGAAGTTATTGGGTGATTAAATTGAAATAACCATGACTACTCAAACATAATTTCAACAAATTTCCATGGGAAACATTTTTAATGTTTCATGAAGAAAGTGTTGTTCTCTTGAAACTGGTCCTCTTCATCTTCTGTTTGAATGATTGGTGCCTCAAGTTCCCTTACTAAAAAATCATTCCTAGGAATTATCCTCGGTTTTCCCCTCAATAGAGATGTTGGATCCATATTCTCTATAATTCCAAACAAATGTCTCATGTATCATAACACAACTTTATAACATTTAATGAAGATAAATAATTACAATAAGTTTTTTCCCACACCTCACCACATGGTCCAAACTGAGGTGCTCTCACCACCCTTAACAATCCTAATCCTAGGTTTGGTTAAGAAATGTAAAAACTATATCAAAATCATGTTTCGCATTTACACCCACAATTATTCTAATTTCACACCATTTTTAAAAAGTTTTTCAATTCATGTTAGGGACAATTTTTCATTTTAATCTTATAGATAAGGAAAATAGTTCAGGTTTAACAACTTACCCATAACCTGTTTTCTAATTTGTGCCTAAATTGATGCTTGTAAAAATAAACCTATGTTCCTCGAATAATTCATTGATACTCAAATCGCATGCTATACTAAGACATGAATAAATAAATAAAATTCTAAGAAACAAAAAACGACATCCCACCCTAAGTGTCACACCCCAGGTGAAATAATATTCCACTGTAAGAGAAAACATTAATAACAACAATCCCACCCTATGTACATGGATATATCAAAAAATGGGTTTGAAACTCCCATGAATGAGCTTAGGACCATTTTTTCACTCTTCCTAGTCTCCTTTCTACCTTTCCTAGAACAAATAAAAAGGGGAAATAAATAAAATTGGACCTCTGATACAACTTTGTAGTTTCCCGGCACAATTTCAACCCGACAGTGCCTAAGTTGGTTGGATACAAGAACTCATGCTTGTCTTCCTATATGGTATAGGGTGCTGACTAGAAGTGAGGGCCTGGTATGTAATTCATCGAGAGACTATACACACTTTTATTAGAGTAAAATAGTTATGGAAATAAATAATAAAATGAAAAAGAATATATAACCTGAAAAATACTCATGTCACAATATAATCAGGCATGAATAAATAATCAACTGAATTGGAAAACATATTATGCCATTATAAGTGTCATGTATATATAATTCAATATAAAAAAAAGACACTAAGACTCCCTAAGGGGATTCAACACCATGTCTAGTCCCCTCATTCAATCTCTATCCCAAATCAAAAATACATCCCACAACCTTTACCCTTACCATGTCCTCCAAGAATATAATCTATTTAAGTAAAGATTAGTCTTCTGAAAATGGTGTGAGTAAAAATCATTAGGCCACCACTAATGGTGTCTAAAACTAGTATAGTCAAATATTTTTTATGCAGTTTTATGCGAAATAAGTGAAATTCATAAATAACTAGTTATTACATTATCATATATTCATATCTAACTACATTAATTCCACGGTTCCAATGGATACAAATACACCAATACTATATTTGGCTTGTTCTAGATCCTAATGTGTTCCCTAGGTAATATCCTATTATAATACCTTCTTCATGGTGATTCTATAAGTATTAAAAGGAACTATGATAACTCATTACCTGATTCAAATCATATTGGAGTATGAATTTACTCATGTGAGGCCGTAACTCTGAGTTCCATTATTTCCATTATTTAATTTCACATTTTCAAGACACATTTTCAAATCTACCAATATCACAATCATAAAAAAGATAACCATGTAACCATTCTTACTCCATAATATAATAACCATTTCCCCATTCTCTTACTCATATGTATAATGACCATGTTAGGACTATACTTTGCATGTGAATGACCATGATCCCATTCTCTTACTCATAAGTATTATGACCATGTTATCATTTGTACTTTCCATTTTTCAATGAACATTTTCATATACACTCACACATAATTAATTCATAATTAATTATCCACATCAGTCCCATTAATAATTAAAAAACTCATTAGATACAACAAATTTGGTAGTAAACTCAATAATTAAATGAAACTTTTAACCATCATTAATTAATTTAATCAATTTTACAATTCCTATTCCAAAAAATAATTTTATAGAATTAATTTTTGCATTCTAAATATCAACTCATCATAAGTAATATTGAAATTAATTATCTAGATCATAATCTCAAATCCCATAATTAATTCACCATTAATTATATGAACCCACCAAATTTTATATATCATCATTAATACCATCATAAATTATCTATACTTCAATCCCAAAATATCATAATCAATATCCCAAATTAATTATATAATAGGAAATCCACTTAGAGAAACGATTAATTCCAAAATAATCATTTAATATAACAATGATTCAATAAATCAATTTTTTCAACTGAATTAAGCAAATTTTAAAAAAAATAAATTGCTAAAGAAAGCTATAAATCATATAATTTTCATACATGTGTCAAATCCATGACTATGAGAATCATATTTTAGACCACCTACCTCAACTCATTTATGGATTTTCTCTTAATGAAATTCTCGAAAATCCTAGTAGCACAATGACGTAGATCTGAGTTCCAGATCTGAATCCCAAAATCAAGATCCAATATATCTAGATATTATCAAACTAGATCTAGATATACAATCCAATATCTAGAAAAAACTGATTAGGTTTTGATTTATGGAAACTGAGAATAAATTCATCTAAAAGATCATGGAAAGAGAGAAGATATTAATTGTGATGTGGTCCACATACATAGAGATGAGGGGATATTTGATTTGGGATTTGGATCTGTATGAATATAGGTAAGAAGACTTTAGAACCCATCAAAAATCCTATGGGTTCCCCCAAAATACTCATGTCCGAATCCAGGGTCAAATATGAGGTGTGTTGGGGGTTTAATGGGATTTTAAAACAATTTTTTTGTAAAGTGAAATTGTGTGCAAGATTTCATAGGCATGGGAGACGGGTTGGGAAAACCATGTTCCAAAAATGGGGGCCTCACTATAAGGGGTCACATAATTTCTAGGGTTTGGGTGAAAATTTTGATAAATTGTGTGCCATCAGTGTGAAACTCTCTTCCTGGTTTCACTTGGTTTGTTCGGCTGGGTGCATGGTTTACCCTAACCATGAAAAAATAGAGCGCATTCCCTTAATATAAAAATTTATTAAAAACTCCACCCAAAAAACCCCAATTCATAACTCCAAACAAATGTATATAATAAATCATAAAATGTATCTGAATTATATCACAATACAAGATGGGAAAAAGTTGGGATATTACATAAATTGTTAAATTTTATAAAATAATATGATAAATACCTTTAAAAAGAAGTTCACTAGGTTTTCACAATGATATTATCATTATACATTAATCAACATAAACCAGATCTAAATTATCACATTCCAAACAGGTGAAAACATTTATTGCATAATCCCTTAAAATATGGTTATAACTAGAATTACCATGAAACTGTAATAAAAACATTAAGGATTTCTTATTAAAAAAGTAAAACACATGTTATTGGATATATTCCATAATTCAAAAAGAGTTTTAAATTCCATTAATGATACCCTATGAAATTTTGTGAACACAACATTAATTACTTCAATGGTTTTATGCAATATCCAATATACATTTTCTATATCAATCAACTATTTATTACAATATCATTATCATAGTATCAAGAACATATTAGGGGTTATCTTTCTCTCAACATAGTGTTTTCCAAAAGTATTGAACTTTCTGCATAATCTTTTTTATTGGTTATCGCTACTTATCAACACATGCTTTTAAATCCTTGATGAAAAGTACATTATTACAATCATTAAATACTTCATAAATTCTTATAACTAGTTTTTCACTGATATTATACTCAAATTAACAAACCCTTTAAGCTAAAATCATTCATGTTAATCACATATTTTCATCCATGGTAGTAACATAAACTTAACCCTGATCCATTGGCCTCTTTTGGGGTATATTTCATAAACACATTAGTTATTTATTAATGTACTATCTTATATATTTAAAGTTGAATCATTGTACATTAGAATACTTTTTCATATAATTAAATTCAAGATCATAGTATCCATTTTGTCCACACATTTAAAAAATAACCATTCCTTTTAGGAAAGTACTATGGTGATTATTTTTCACAATTATTACATGTGGTAAAATACTTCTTTCCATTTATCACATTATTCATATTGTTCTATGATGTCTACTTATTATCTTTCATCACATAAAATCCATATGACTTGGATAATTATTTAACGATATCTTTATCACATGACACTTTTTCAACATATGATGAGAATTATTAAGAAACTATTACCCTTTGAAATATTATATTAAGACTATAAATGATATTATCTTTATTTGGATAATATTCATTCGTGATTTCCACATTCATTTTTTCTATGAACCATTTTTAAATGAAACCATGCACTATATTAGATCCTATCATAATGAAAAATAAGGTATAATCCAAAATCCTGTGAAATACATAATCCTAAATTGAAAATTTTATGGATATATAATCTTGTAATCATGAACAAGGATTCAATACTATGTTCCTCTATACATACCAAAATGTATAAAATAGGTTTATATTTACTAAACTATGTTTTTGAAATCTAATTTCCATGGTTTCTAATAATCTTCATTTCATACCAACTATAGCGCCCCCAACATGGATGCTTAGAGACAATTCATTACATTATTAAAATTTCATGATTATAATGAATAATATAGCAAAGGACTGATCAGTTTAATAGTTTTCAAAAAATAATCTTACAAAAATGAATCCAATTTTTCATTGGGGATAGAAAATATTTCATTACTAAAGTAACATCTCATCATCCTTGAAACACATTAAATGGTTTCATCTTCATAAACATTAAAAGGAAACATAATAAGGGTGATCTCAGATACTCATACGTACAATGAATTTAATCATGAATAAATAAGTGTAATAAATATGGAATGTAAAAGAAAATAGACACAATTTCTTTTTATAAAGATAGATAAGTTTTAATTAATATGTAAATGTAGATAATTAAAACCTGTCATATTTAATTAATAATCTATGAATAGAACTTCACCATGGATATTCTCACTACTCGAATAATCATTATGAAAAACAATTACTGAATTAATAATGATAGAATTAATAATGATGGATATCTAAAATATTCCATCAAGTTTTCAATCCAAGAATATTATAATTTCAAGTCTTCAATCAAATAATATAATAATTTAAAGGCTTTATTCCAGGAAACTAATATTAAAAAGGCTTCATGTTAAGAATCTAATACAATCAAGGAGTCATACCTAGAATCAATATTTTCAAGCCTTCATTCCAAGAATATTTTAATTTCAAAGTGGAATTACAAGAATATATTATTTTCAAGGCTTACTGCTTATAATATAATACAATCAAGGAATCATTCCAAGAAACTTATACTTTCAAGGATTTATTCCAAGAATCGAATATTGTCAAAGATTTATTCCCTGAATCTAATACTATCAAAGTGAACAACAATTGTAAAATTGGTATATTTTTTTAAAAATAATCATTAACAGGATAAATTATATTGTTGTTTAATATAAATTTAATTTAATTTTTATTACAATAAAATTTTTCTTTCAAGAGGAATCCAATAACCCCAAAATAAGGTGACATTCCAAAATATATGTTTTAAAAGTTGGGTAAATTTAAATTCAAATGCCTTTTATTAAATATTTTTTTGTGAAATATAATATACCATGAATAATTAATTAATCATGATATTAATTTACCAAGGGTCATAAAATACACAAAAAAAATATACATATAGTGAAAATGGGGTATTTCTTATGGAAGAAAAAGTGAGACAGGATTCCCTTTCCCTGAGTCAGACCTGTCACAAATGACTTCATATTCGAGGATAATAATCTTATATTAACTATTTAATTTAATTTGAGCCTTTTAAACTTTATTGTTACATTTATATCACTTATTAATATATTTTATAAAACTAAATATATATTTAATTTTACTTCCAGTGTTTTTACAGAAACTGGTTCGTGTGTCAAAAATGACTTTGGTTGGTACACTCGAGTCAATTGGGTAATTATATATACATCTCAAGAATAATAATAATGATTTAATAATCACATTTATCCATAAATTATAATTTTATAACCAATAAATAAATATGGTTATGATAAATTAATCATCATTAAAATCATTATGATGGTTCGCTATACGTACGCATGACTGACATTCGCATTTATAAATGATATTTATAAGAAGAATTATGGTAACATTATATAAATCAATGAATATAATTATATCATAAATAACATTTTATTTAATCATATATACTTATACATATAATTATTATAATGTAAAAGGTATCACGTCTTTTTGAGGAGGTGGTAGTCCACACATCCAAGAACGACATTGCCACTTTTTTAGTTTGGGAATGGGTAATAATGAAAACGACATAATATATTTACAGAGAATTAATTAAATAATGAATATAAGATATATTTAATTTATTTAAAATATTTTTCCTTAAACCCATCACTAATATATTCCATTAATTTAGTGATCGTATCACATAACTTTTAGGATTTGTTAGTCCACATATCCACATACTATTTTGTCATATTTACAAAAAATACAACACATAATGGGACCTATTCTATAACAATTCAGAAAGTATTAGAACATAATATATATCATATATATCCAATAAGAATATTCTTTCCATAATAATTTTCATCAATGAGATTAGTTGAATGAAAAACAAACAACGTCGTTACATAGGGTGACAGTTCGCTATAAATGAATAGTAATTTCTATACCCATTCAGTGGATGTTTCTAGAGGTGTCGGTTGAAACCTTAAAATAAAAACAACCAAATATATTTATGAAATTTATTTTATTAATAAATCAGAAAATAATAATAATTCAACTGCTGGAGATACAAATAATACATAAATGCACATATGATGAATTTTACCGCATTTCAGGTTACTCCTTTTTGGTTGCACCGTATGGATTCCTTAGATGGACTTATTTAAATTTTTTGTACTATAGGATAAGGCGAGGGAGTGTTTGAGAATATTTGAGCATATATTGGATAATTCAATGTGTAATGAGGGTTTTTAGTAAGGGGAAGACTGAAGTCATTTTTATAATAGTGG
Source organism: Viscum album (assembly GCA_963277665.1). Lineage (NCBI taxonomy): Eukaryota > Viridiplantae > Streptophyta > Magnoliopsida > Santalales > Viscaceae > Viscum > Viscum album. The sequence goes on along the minus strand of OY728156.1, from coordinate 386,462,521 downwards.
GTGAGTGTAATTCTTATAAATATAAAATGGTAGACACTATTGGGAGGTATCCCTTATCTCGTGTGCCTAAAAATTAAAGAATAATATATTAAGATAGATTTTTTGGTGATAAATACTTCGTCTACAAAAAATTAATTTTATTTTTTTTATTACATCCTTCCTAACATATAAATTTTTCTACATTGGATTTTGGTTTTTATTAAAATAAGTATTTTTATATCCAATGTAATTTTTCCATTAACAATAAATAGAATTTATATTTATTATAAAATATATATACATTAAATTTTAAATATTTTATTTAATTTAATAAATTTAAATATAATCTATGATGGAAATATGTTTTTAAACATGCACATTTATCATCTAAAAACACTACTTTAACTGAAACCATGCTAACTATGTTTTTATTATTTATGGATTGGTTTGTTAATTATAAAAGAAAATATATTACACTAGTAGACCATATTTTTTACTTAATAAAACATTATAATATTTTCGTATAATATATGATTTTTATTAGTTTTAAATCATTTAATAAGAAATTATTTATTAAAAAATGATAGTATTGTCAATTTTGACATTATTTATTTAATTTTCATTTAAAAATATCAAAATAATATTAAAATTAAATAATAATATCTTAAGTGTCTTATACATGGTGTATTCATCTAAGAAAATAATTTCACTCCAAAATTTAATAAATTCACTTCAATTTTAATGATTTTATAATCATATATTTTATTTTATTACTATCTAAATAATCTATGTGTATGCATTTTTTAAGTGTTTAATTTAACTAATGAATCAATAAAATTTGAAGATAAATTATCAGGATATTAACAATTTATTTACCATTCAAAATAATGATCATAAAAAATACTATGTAGCTTTTTACAAATTCTAATGATGTATAAATGTTAAATGAAATTAAGTTTACTTTTTTGTCTTTTTATTTATATAAATTATAATATAGGTTACATTAATTAAATAATATCCCTATAACTAATAAAATTCAAAACAATCGAGTATGTGGTCAAAATATTAGTAGAGAATGGATTTTTTACATTTGTTTAGTTCATTTAGGCTCTTATGATTAAGGTATTGTCTCTTGTTAATCATAATTTTACCTTAATCACTATAAATAAATTTAATTACATTCATTGATAATTTAGGTCAAATATTATGATGATCTTATTATAATATAAATATTATACTGATTAAAACTATGTATTTCAGTTTTTCAAAATTCTATTCCTATATGTTGAAAAAACATGTTTAAAGATAATATCACATCTCAATGGATTAAATTTAATCTTATTTGAAATTGTATTTTTTCACCCACAAGAAAGGAAAAATGTATTTTTTTCACATTCAACTTATTCTACATATCCCATGAAAATATTTTTTAAATTTTCCTCATAGTATTGACAAATTACTTTAATATTATACATGTTATATTTTAATGATATGTGTTTGTTTCCCATAAGTTTGAAGACTTCATCTATTTATGTTTTTATGGTTATATTCGAGATATGATGAAATGAGAATGATCTATACAATATAATCCATAGATGTTACATATGTGTTTGGATATTCCTATTTATTAACATGTATAATAGTTAATTAAATTTTGATCCTTATCAATATTTTCATAATAACCTTATATTGATACATGATAAAAATTATAACAATTTCCTTTACAGTGAGCATAAATTATTTTAGTGCTTCATTAATTAAATGGAATTTATTTAGTCACAATTTTTTTAACCATATAGTTTATGGGAGAAAATATCTCTTTATAGATAACTAGAGTAGAACAATATGAACAAAAATACATGTACATAGAGTATATTGGAATGTTTATATTAGTATATCATGAAATTATATATTAACAACTATGTGTGACGAAACATGTATATATAATGAATGATCCCTTTTAAATATAATAATGGATTACATATACTATAAACATATAAATGATGTTTTCCTGCATTGTTTTTATATTTTATGTAATTATCTATTAGGGTATAGTGTAATTCTTGAACTCTCTCAAAGGTTGTTAATTGGGATCAATAAAATTTATAAATATTGTTTAGATTGTCACACACTATGCATATAAATAATATCATTATATTAAATAGAACATATAATTAATTATAATTTCTGTTACAGTCTTTCTATTGATTACAATTGTAGATAAACCCAATTGTATTCTAATTAAAAATTATTCATTTTTCGAATAACTCTGATAAAATTTATATCTAAATTATCAAATAATTATAATATGTTAGTAAAGTGAATGTAATAATTATTAATGAGTGAATACAATTATTAGTGGTCTGGGGTTTCTATAATTTTTATGAAAACTCAGGTCGGGATAATTTCCATCATCAATATCATATTTTTTTATATTTAACTGACTAACTATTTAATTATTCAATTAATCAATTGGATTTATATTTTATATATCTCATTATATCAAGTTATTTCAAATGTATATTTATTAATGTAAATAAATTTTACATTGTGGATATTATTTATTTTGTACCTAAGAACGGGATTTTGTAAAATATTTTCTATTATAAAGCACAATATAACTACACACATTAATCTATATCATCGAAATGATTTTTAATTTTTCTAATTCCATTTAACTTACCTAAATAATAATTTATGAATACATTTCTTATATTTTAATATTTTTTGGAGAATTAAACAAATAATTATATAAAAATAAAATTCATTAGATGCATAAAATCACATTTCTCTTGTTAAAACTTATAAGATCATAATTTGGGTCCACTGTTCAAAGGGAAAAAGTATGTGTCCCTAAATGATTTATCATTTGAATTATAAATAATATAACAACACCAAATATTGTTAAGACCATAGTAGAGATGTCAACTATGTGTGAAAATAAAAAAATTAAGATAAATTTTTTATTTTTATATGTAATTAAAAATTATATGTGATATAAATATTTAAGGTTTTTTGGAATTTCATCATTTTTAGAAGAAAAATATTAAATAAGTATTTTCACTTACCATTTTAACATCACCTATATCATTGAGGTTGTTTTATATTTGACACATAAAAACTATAATTGTATTATTTAATTTATTTAATAAAATTAAACTATATCGAATCATACCAGTTCAAATATATCATATCACATACATATAAACAATTTTATTTCCATTAATTGGAAATAATGTGAAAAATATGAACTTTGAGAGTTTGTAAATAATCTGGAGGTGGAGTTTTGAAAACCACTTAGTTGATCGTCAAGGCATGTAATGGATAATGGCTCATATCTCTCTATCTCTGAAAGACACACACATAAACAAACATGCACACACACACACAAATATATATATTTATCTTATTATATATTTTTTATAATTTTTCATATATTTTGTTAAAGAAAAAAATGATTCATTTATTGTTTTTTAGTTTTATCATTTTCATGTTATAATTAGGGGACCCCGATCATTTTTTACTTATATATTTTATATGTATTATTTATGTAATTTAAATATAAATATACTTCTATTTTGTATCCTTTTATAAAGTATTAGCTAAGACGTAATTTTAATAATTTAAAAAAAATCCAAATTTTGATTGGCAATCTTTGCATTTTTATGTGAAATAATAAATATTATATAAAAATATTTATATTAATTTCTTAAACGAAACAACCAATAATTTATTTTATCAATTGTTTCATTATTAATATATTATTTTTCATACATATTCATAATTTGTATATCATTGGATTCTATAAATTTATATAACATTATTTATTACATTAATTATCTTTGGTAATAACTAATATTAAAATAAATATCAATGACATGATTTCCATTCCTGAATAATTTATGATGTGGAACCTATACATCAAGAAGAAATTTATATAATCCCTCAAAAATTATTACCATAACATATATATGTGTTAAATTCTAAATTATAATGGTAGGGTCTAATACACTGAATAAAACAAATAAAATATAATTATGATCATAGATGAAGGGAAGATATTATAACTCGATTCTAGTTGCAGTTAATGAGTTTTTAACCAATAAATAGTGTTTACATTTCACCATAAAATAAACTTGTTGTAAAACAATTCATGATCATATAATAATTAATTTATGTTATCATTATATATTATTAACAATATATTGGTCACATAGAGTTTAGTAATTAAAAGTCATTCTAACCTGAAAATTTATTATTCTACAAAAGATCTTTTATATGGAACATTGAATATTAATTATTTAATCAATTATAAATTTTAATTTAAAATAAATTTTATGGGAAAAAACATATTACTAAATATAATTTAAATCCGATTAAGAAAATGATTTCTATTTCACACATTCGACTGTAATAATGGTAATAAAAAAATTAATTTATCCTTCTATTCAAGAATCATTTGATAATAATTTATTTTTTAGAGGAGTTTAAATGATAGTGATGTGCTACCACTAATAAAATTTCTTGTCGTAAAATGGAAATAATCCATTTTGTACAATTTTTTTTGTGTTTGTTAAACTCAAATATGGGATATATAAATAAATATTCCACTCAATGGATCAATTAGTTTTAATTATTAAAATATAGTATGTGTACAGAATATATAAATAACACTATATGTTATCGTAAATATATATTATACTAAAATATGGGAGATATGTATATTTTTCCTCTATAATGTATTAATTAATGGATAATATAACTCCAATGGTTAATGATATAGGTATTATAACAAGTTAATGGGAGTTTGAAATTATTAAATTGTAATAAATGTAAAATATATATTCAAAAAAATATAATGTAATAATTATCTATATTATATACTAGGAGATTAAATGTGATTTATTATTATTCAAAAAAATTTAAATTTTTTTATAGAGTATGTTTTACCAACAAAGTATACCAATGGTTTAGTTAGTGTGTGATGGATTTATACAAGAGGTATGTAGCTGATAATTTATATATTAATTGAACAAACTCATTATGTATGTATTTATATCATAAAAAACTAGATGATGATGATGATAACTACACTATTTTTTCTCATCTTTTTGATATTAAATCGTATAAAGCATTATAAGATAGATATGACATATTAAATGCACTTTTTCATGAAAAAATTAAAGGCATTCATTACCAATATTGATATAGTCACTATTATAGCATGAATTGTTATTATTTTCAAATATTTCCCCATATGTTTATGGATCCATGCATACTCAGTCCAAAAAAATTATTATGAAATGTAATGAAAATATAATAAAGAAGTAATGTGAAGTTTTTAATATATTTTTAATTTTTTTTATAGAAAATAGTTCGGTTAATTTTTTTTTCAAAATGTGCCACAATGGTGGCATCCATGATGCCACCATTGCACTACGGCAGAATGGAGACACCCGTAATGCCGCCTTTACCCTAACAAAAAAAATTTTAAATATTTTTTATGTTTTGTTTTGTTTTTTTATATTTATTTATATATATAATTCATAAAAAATGTTCAGGAGGATTCCGCCTTTCACCGAACGAAAAATTATTAAATTTTAAAATTTTGGTTTGATTTTTTGTTTTGTTGTGATTATATTTTTATTTCTATATATAATTCATAAAAATTTTAAAAATTACCATTTTTGAAAATTTTGTTTTTATTTTTTTTGGTTTTTGTTTATATATTAATTTATATATATAATTCGTAAAAATTGTTTGGGAAAAATAATTTATAAGCTTTCAAAACCGGCTACTCGAAAGTAAAATATTTTTCAAGTACATGACATTGAAAGAAAATAAAATATAAACCATAAGACCAATATAAACGAAACATTAAACATTGATTAACCATATAAGCAATTGTTCAAAACAAAAATCATTTCATTAAAATTTTCATGAAAAATAATTTATAATCCTTCAAAACCACATACGTGAATGTTAAAAATATTTCAAGTACATGACGTTGAAATAATATATAATATAAATCATAAGACTAATATAAACGAAACATTAAAAATTTATTAAACGTATAAAAAAATTGTTCAAAACATGAAAAATGTTCATGAAAAATAATTTATATGCTTTTAAAACGGCCTACATGACTGTTAAAAATGATTCAAGTACGTGATTTTGAAAGAATATAAAATATAAACCCTAAGACCAATATAAACTACACATTAAACAAACATTAATTATAAAAAAAAATTTAAAACAAATATCATTTCATAAAAAATGTTCATGAATGAAAATTTATAAGCTTTCGAAACAGCCTATGAGAATGTTAGAAATGTTTCAAGTACGTGACATTAAATGTCTATAAAATATAAACCATAAGAAAAAACATAAAAGAAACTTTAAACATTCATTAAACATATAAGTAATTGTTGAAAATAAAAATCAGTTTATAAAAAATGTTCATGACAAATAATTTATAAGTTTTCAAAACCGCCTGCATGAATGTTAAAAATGTTTCAAGTACGTGACTTGGAAAGAAAATAAAATATAAACCATAAGACCAATATAAACGAAATTTTAAAAATTCAGTAAACATATAAGTAATTGTTGAAAAAAATCATTTCATAAAAAATAATCTTGAAAAATAATTTTTATGATTTCAAAACCACCTACTTGAAAGATAAATATGTTTCAAGTTCATAACATTGATTTACTATAAAATGTAAACCATAATACCAATATAAAAAAAATTAAAAATTCATTAAATATATAAGAAATTTTTGAAAAAAAATTCGTTTCATAAAAAATGTTCATGAAAAATAATTTGTATGCTTTCAAAACCACATACATTAAAGTTAAAAATGTTTCAAGTACATGACATTTAAAGACTATAAATTATAAAACATAAGACCAATATAAATGGAACATTAAACATTCAATAAACATAATTGAAATTGTTGAAAATAAAAATCATTTCATAAAAATTGTTCATGAATTTGTTTTGATAATCTTTGAAAATCTCCTACGTGAAAGTTAAAAATGATTGAATAATGTGAATTTGAAAGACTATAAAATATAAACCATATGAACAATATAAACTAAACATTAAATATTCATTAAAAATATAACCAAATACTGAAAAAAATCAGTTCATAAAAAATGTTCATGAAAAATAATTTATAAGCTTTCAAAACCGCCTAATTGAAAGTCAAAAATGTTTCATGTAGGTGACATTGAAAGACTATAAAATATATACCATAAGACCAATATAAAACAAAAATTAAATATCCATTAAAAATATAATAAATTGTTGAAAAAATTCATTTTATAAAAAATGTTCATGAAAAATAATTTATAAGCGTTCAAAACAGCCTAATTGAAACTTAAAAATGTTTTGAGTACTTGACTTTGAAAGACTATAAAATATAAACAATAAGACCAATATAAATGAAACTTTAAAAATTCATTAAAAATATAATCAATTGTTGAAAACAAAAATCATCTCCTAAAAATGTTCATTAAAGATAATTTATAAGCTTTCAAAACCGCCTACGTGAAAGTTAAAAATAATTCAAGTACATGACTTTGAAAGACTATAAAATATTAACCATAGAACCAATATAAACAAAATTTTAAACATAGATTAAACATATAAGAAATTGTTTAAAAGATAAATAATTTCATAAAAAATGTTCGTGAAAAATAATTTATACTCTTTCAAAACTGTCTACCTGAAACATAAAAATGTCTCAAGTACGTGACATTGAAAGACTATAAAATATAAACCATAAGACCAATATAAAAGAAACATTAAACATTGATTAAACATATAAGAAATTGTTGAAAAAAAATCACATTTCATAAAAAATGTTCATGAAAAATAATTTATAAGCTTTCAAAACCGCCCAGTTGAAACTCAAATATGTTTCAAGTACGTGACATTGAAAGACTAAAAAATATAAACCATAAGACCAATATAAATGAAACTTTAAACATTTATTAAACATATATGAGTCTACCCTGCATCAATTTGATGCACGGTGTCACTAGTATCACAGGCATCTATAATCATTGATGCATGAGATCATGTTATATCTCTTTTCGTGGGAAAATGAAATTCATTCTTCGACCCGCCATGTCCAAATCCATATCAACATTCATCCGCATAAGGGTATGTTGAAAGATATTCCAGATGAAATGCTCATTAGTTCCCATTCCTGCAATTACCAACCCATTCAACACCACCATGAATCCAACCATTATAATTTCTTCGTCAATTTTCACCCTATTTCCCCAGGCCCAGTTGATCAAATGAAACACCAACGATTCCACATAGCCCATCGAACTCTTCATCACCAAATCATTATCCTTTATCATCTTCTAAAGTCTATTGTAGGACCTCCTTGATCTATCCATTCCAAACACTCACATACAAGTATACTATAAACATAAAAACAATAAAATTTTCATGACCCGATCAAAATATCAAGTCAACGAGTTATTGAAATTTTCAGTTCCCGTCAACATTGTGGCATCTAGGTTTTCCATTGGTTGATGATGCGCAATGGATCCAAACAATTAATTTTTTTCTCAATGGTTGGATGGTACCATAATGGAGTTATATGTTGATGTTTCTATTGTATAACTAAACCATCCAATTGTACAAATATGAAGACTTACAAGAGTCATTGAAGATAGTCCGCCCCATGAAGATTAGACAATTCCAAATGATGCAGAAGAGGACAACATACTTGATCTCTTGGATATACATGTTAACCTGACATCTCATAAGGAGTTTCGTAATAATGAAGTAGATGGTGTTAATAGTGCTGATGAGGAAGGAACAATGGAAGTTTATAGAAATGCATTAATTGTACACTAGGATCGATATATAAAAAATCATTCATTGCTCTTTGCATCTTGTTCAGAAGCAATGACACGTGTGCCTAAATTTGAAGATAATGTTCTCACACAAGAAACTGAGTTTGTTAGAGTTATGCAAGATAGGTTTAGTGAGATGGAAAAAACATTATATGTTGGAAGGAATTTTCCATGTAAATATGCATTAAAAAGTACGATAAAAACATTTCATATTGAGAAGAACTGTAGATATGTAGTTTATGAATCAGACCATAGAAAATACGTCATAAGGTGTGAGATGTATGGGGATGATTGTAGATTTTTATTGAGGGCGATTCTAGACATTGCATTTGGAGGTTGGAGAATCTCGAGTATTGAGGTAGCTCGTACAGGCATTCAACCAAGCCTGACACAAGATCATACTTCATTGGATGCAGAATATGTGTCATCCATTGTTTTTGAGATGGTTTGGACATGTCATGATGTTCTGATATACCTTGTAAAAAAGTGGATACAACAGACATTTGTTTATTAGATTTCATATAATAAGGCATAGATTGCGAACCAAAAGGCAATTGTGAAGGTCTATAGTGTTTGGGATGACTCATATCGAGTATTGACACAATTTCTAGCTATATTGAGTTATCATAACCATGTTTTATTCTATCTTGATACAAATGAATATGTGTCTCATGATAATAGACTTGATCCATCTCGTGTTCAATTTTATCGATTGTTTTGGGCATTCCTCCCACGTATCTCAGCATTTCGTCTTATCAAAAACGTCCTTAAAAATGATGAAACGTTTCTATACGGAAAATAAAAGGGTGTATTGTTGATTACAGAAACCCAAGATGGAAACCGTTCACCACTTCCGCTTTCCATTGCCATTCTAGAGAAAGAAAACTATGAATCATGGAGTTGGTTTTTGTCTTGTATCAACACCCAATTCTCCAACATTCGAGGTGTTTGATTGATATATGATCGGCATCATCCAATTAATGAGGCAATCAATGTAGATCCTGATACATGGAGTTACCCAAATTCACATCATTGGTTCTGCATTAGACACATTGTTGGCCACTTGCTTAAAAAATTCCACAACGAACTGATGAAGAAGGCAATCCCCAGACTTGGTACGCATTGTATTTGTTATTTTTTTGTATATCAACATAGAGATTAATTCAAAATATGTGAAATATCATCTATTCTGTGTAGCATATGAGTCAGATCAATGACATTTTGAAGAACATTTTGAACAAATCCGTCAGGTTAATGAATAATTTTATGATTATATGATGCAAATTCCAAAAGAAAAATGGGCATAGGAATTTTATTGGGGGAAGAGGTACAGACACATGACCACCAACATTGTAGAGTGCATCAATGGTGGATTCAAAGGGCATCTCAAGCTACCTATAACTGCCCTAGTTCTGAAGACATTATATCGTTGCATGAAGTACATTGTTGATAGATAAAAACAAGCATCAAATGGAATACATCAGGGGATCATGTACGGAAGACATTTTCAACAAGAGATTGAAAATAATATTGAAGAAGCTTCTGGTTATCAAGTCTGCCTATTTCGATGAGAAGAATATCGATTTTAAGTTCAAGATAAGTCCAACCCCATCGCAAATATCTTTGGTGAAAAATGGTTGTATTACTAGAAATGAGGCTGTTTCAATGTGGAAACATTCAGGGCTTATGGTTTCCATGCTCACACGCCATCAAAACATGTGACTCTATTAACATATCATGGGAAGCGTATGTTGACCCAGTGTACTGGATGAACACCATTGAAAACTGTTATGATGCACCATGGACACCTATTGAGGAGTTTTGTTATTTGCCAATGCACGAAGGTCAGCCGATAGTGGTACCTGATATGAATTGGTTGCGTCCCCATGGGAGAACGAAGGATGGAAGGATGCGAAATTAGATAGACTTTCCTCAGGAACATAGATAGAGTTTTTGATGCTCTATATGTCATCAAGAAGGTCATAATCAGAAAGGATTCCCTAAAATTGTTGGGTTGAGTTCACAGTCTAATCCACAATGATGTATTGTCATTATTGTGAGATTCTCATATTGTAAATTTTATGTTGTTATATCTTCCTTTTAAATCGGTTTTCAGACCCCAAAACTTAAAATCATACCATTAAACCCAAAAAAAACTTTCGTATATCGTATTACTAACATTCTAAACCATAATCCTGAAAATATTTTCTCAAATAATTAACCTAAACTATAAAACAATAAAAAAATTACAAAATCCTAGATCCAAAAGGAAAAATGTGATACACTAATATCTAAATCATAAAATCAAAATGATGAACCATAAACCCAAAATCATCTTCCCTTTACATCAGTTTTCAAAACATTATGTTATTTAGAAAATAATCATTAAACATACAATCATGTGGACAATAATATATAAATTATAAATCAAATACTTTTCTAATAAACATTTATATAACATAGACAAATGATTTATATATATAAATATATAAAACCATATCTTACAAAACACCCAATTCTAGGTAAAAGCATATCTTAATAAACTTTAGTAATATTTTTTGAAAAACATGAAGAAATGCCCTTTTCTTTTGGTAAAAAAACATCCTAAAACATTATGAATAAAAATAGCCAGATCTAGTATTATGGATCGCACATGGATGATATGGATTTTATAGCTCTCTTAGGTCTCATGGGATCCCTGGGGTAGAGGATCAAGTGGGACCTTGCAAACAGATTGATGCATTATCTCCCTTAAACCATTTGGACGAAATGCGGAATAAGGAATGAAACCATGGGCCGAAAAAATGGTGGGAAAGCTATCCCTTTCTGGTAATCCTGTATCTAGCCTCTAGAACCACAAGAATACATAAAATGATATTCTGACACTGCCGCACTGTATTATTGAGATGGTTAGAAGAGTTTCTTTTTAGATAGCACAATATGATGAAATTTGTAAGCTGTGTTCGGGGGATGGGGAGTTTTTGTCTATCGTTGGCCTCTATATAGAATTAGTCGGGGACCGAAGTGGTTTCATTCTACAAATCATAATATCATACTGATCATGATCTTATATTTACATAATACACTTATAACTCATTTCATTTGTTTATATGTAGATGAATGGCACCATACTACTCAGTCAGGAGGCTACCCATTGTTCACATGTTGTGATAGAGGGTGGTCTAGATCGATTGATCAGGGTGCGTCGAGCACACAATTTTCATCACACAGAGCCTCCTCCTACCATTATACCATAATTGCATCATGCTGGCTTCTATTGTACTGTAGTATTAGATTTTACATTTGTAGACCATGACCTGCTAGTTTCACTTGTTGAGAGGTGGTGACCAGAGACACACACATTCCATCTTCCTGAGGGGGAGATGACCATCACCCTCCAAGATGTATCTGTGCTTCGTGGTCTTCTTATCCAGGGAAGACAGGTTATTTGATCAACTTGGGAATCTTGGCCCGACCATTTTCATCACTTGTTAGGTGTTGACATTTTTTCTAATCGTGGTGCTACCGATGGAGCATCGATATCCATGCCTTGGTTGGAGTCACATATTCCACTTTTAGCTGATGATGCTGATGAGTAGACGGTGATGCGTTATGCATGTGCATATATATTACGGCTTATTAGAGGGACCATGTGTATGGATCATTCAAGGATGCACGTGCACATTATGCATCTACCCCTGCTAGAGGATTTGATCGGGCATGGACGTATAGTTGGGGATCCACCTGCTTGGAATACACATACAGAACATTATGTAGGATATCCGATAGGTGGTGCACAGGTCTCATGGTATGCATCATCCTTATTCAGATATGGGCATGGGAGCACATCCCCACAATCTGCCCTGATCTTGCTGGTTCACCGATCGAGATGGCGGTGCTACATGACGCTCCAACTGGACGCTAGTATGATCACTCATTTCTATCAGTTTCTGATGCTACTACAAGTTATTGACTTTAATATCTCATTATTTATCACTATGTATTTTGTATTTTTTAGGTGGTGTCAGTGACACAATTTCAATGCAGTTCTGAGACACGATTTCTCCGTATATCGGCTCGAGTTGGACTTTCTCTTACCCCATAAGGTATGTATATACAATCTATAACTATATAAAAATTTATTGATAGCATAAGTTTTTTAGTTAAGAGTTTTTCTAACAAGGTTAATATGTTATTTCATATTTCATGGGTTATATACTAGTCTGTTATAGACCAGTTGCCTCCATTCTTCACAGTCAGTCATGACGATGTTACGACTGTAGTTCCACTCATTAACATTTATATTGTCGAGTGGCACTAGCCTGACAGAGTCATGAGCCAGTTTTTCATGACTCATAGGTTTCCATTACCGACGAGGTAGACATATCAGATTCATGGGATGAAGCTGACAGGGAGGTTGGATTATGACTCGTGTCGAGTACATGCTATATTTATCAACTGTTGGCTCAGACGTGCATAGTTTCATATCTGTGGAGTTTCTATGATGCAATTATCTCTTTCAGCGCAACACGAGTATTAACCATGGTATATACTGAAGTCTATTCTGTATCTTACTCGATCCGGTAGAGAGATGCATATGATTGTATGTAAATTAAATTATATTATTATGTTCATGCAGTTATTTTCTAATTAATTTTTAATCTGTTTACAGGAGAGTGACACAAATAGTCTTATTCATATGAGTGATGAGGCTGGGGATAGAGTCTTCAGCTGGGAAGCCGTTCATGCTCAAGCGTTGGAGCGGAGGTCATCTATCCATGCGTTTGACGAGAGCCTTTTTGAGCACCCAACACAGAGACAACATACTCCTTCCATAGAGGAAGATCCTGCAGCAGCTGCCGGTGCTGAGGATCCACGACCATGGTGATGTTGACATCGTCGTCCTACAGGTCAGACCTCAACAGTTCCACTAGCATAGGATGACCCTCTAGTATTCCAATCTAAGCCGATGCAGGATGTGCTTCAGCTATCATGGGATCCATCTTTTTTGATGGTATATATTCAGTTTTCTCCATCGTCGGGTCCATATGGATTGTAGCCTTTGGGTCTAGAGTCATTATAGCCTTGGGGTCCAGACTCATCACAGAGTTGGGGTATAGTTCCACCACATGATTTGTTCCCAACTACGATGATGTCGGGTCCTTCTACCATCGATGTGGGAGAAGGATCAGTAGGTTAGTACAAGGTGGAGTTGACATTTTCTCCCACTTGCACAGAGGTGGCGGATATGACAGTTGACGTTCCAGTGCCCGAGTATCAGCCCTATCCATGTCATCAGACTCCCCAGAGATCTCACCGCGGACATCCTATTATTAGACCACAATGTGGGATAGGATATCCTCACCGTAGAAATAGATATTGATTGTTTATGTTCACTTATATGTTTTATGTCTATGGAAAAGAAAAATAATTTATAAGCTTTCAGAACCACCTACTTGAAAGTAAAAAATGTTTCGGGTATATTACATTGAAAGACTATAAAATATAAACCATAAGATCAATATAAACGAAACCTTAGACATTCATTAAACATAAAATCAATTGTTGAAAACAAAATGCATTTTATAAAAAATGTTCATGAAAAAAATTTTACATGCTTTCAAAACTGCCTACATGAATCTAAATTTTTTTCTTGTATGTGACATTGAAAGACAATAAAATATAAAACATAAGTTGAATATAAAAAAATCATTAAACATTGAGTAAACATATAAGAAATTGTTGAAAAAAATAATCATTTCATAAAATATGTTAATGAAAAATAATTTATATGCTTTGAAAAGCACCTACATGAAACTTCAAAAAATTTCAAGTATATGACATTGAAAGACTATAAAATATAAACCATAAGACCAATATAAATGAAACATTAAACATTGATTAAACATATAGGAATCAAACCCACATCAATGTGATTCATGGTGTCACTAGTGTCACGTAAATCTATAATCTTTGATGCATGAGAACATGTTATATCTCCTTTCATTGGACTACACAATGTATTCTTTCACCCGCCATGTCCATATCCATATCAACATCTGGCCGCATAACGGTATGGTGAAAGTTATGCTACATGTAATACTCATCGTTTCCCATTCTTGAAAATACCAACCCCTTCAACACCACCATGCATCCAACCATTATAATTTCTTCTACAATTGTCACCCTATTTCCCCAGGCCCAATTGACCAGATTAAAACACCAAGGATTCTACATAGCCCATCAAACTATTCATCACCAAATCATTATCTTTTATCATCTTCAAAAGGCTACTATAGGACCTCCTTCATCTATCCATTTCAAACACTCACATACTAGTATACTATAAACATAAAACCTGAAATTTATTTGGTTTATATGTTTATAGTATACTTGTATATGAGTGTTCGAAATGGATAGATCAAGGAGGTCATATAGTAGCCTTTTGAAGATAATAAAGGATAAATATTTTTCGATGAAGAGTTCGATGTGCTATGTGGAATTGTTGGTGTTTTCATCTGATCAACAGGGCCTTGGGAAATGGGGTGACAATTTTCAATGAAAATATAATGGTTGGATGCATGGTGGTGTTGAAGGGGTTGGTATTTTCAGGAATGGTAATAGATGAGAATTTCATGTGGCATATCTTTCACCATACCCTTATGTGGCTGGATTTTGATATGGATATGGACATGGTGAGAGGAAGAATGTATTTCATTGTCCCATGAAAGGATATATATCATATTCTCATGCATCAAAGAATATAGATGTATGTGATAATAGAGACATCGTGCATCTCATTGATGCGGGGTTGACTCTTATATGTTTAATCAATGTTTAATGTTTCATTTATATTGGTTTTATAGTTTATATTTTATAGTTTTTCAAAGTCACGTACTTGAAACATTTTTATGTTTCAAGTGGGCGATTTTGAAAGCGTATAAAATATTTTTCATGAAATTTATTTATGAAATGATTTTTGTTTTCAACAATTTCTTATATGTTTAATCAATGATTAATGTTCCGTATATATTGGTCTTATAGTTTATATTTTATAGTATTTCAAAGTCATATATGTGAAACATTTTTAAGTTTCAAGTAGGAAGTTTTGAATGATAATAAACTATTTTTCATTTACATTTTTTATAAAGTGATTTTTGTTTTCAACATTTGTTTTTATGTTTAATGAATGTTTAAATTTTCGTTCATATTGGTCTTATGGTTAATATTTTATAGTCTTTCAAAGTCACGTACTCAAAACATTTTTATGTTTCAATTAGGAGGTTTTGAAAAATTATAAATTATTTTTCATGAACATTTTTTATAAAATGATTTTTGTCTTCAACAATTTATTATATGTCTAATTAATGTTTAATGTTTTTCTTATATTGGTCTTATTGTTTATATTTTATAGTTTTTCAATGGAACGTACTTGAAACGTTTTTAACATTGAAGTAGGTGGTTTGAATGTTTATAAATTATATTTCCGGAACAATTTATATGAATTATATAAATCATTGTGAAGAATTAAGAACCATCTATGGTAGGTGGTTCTTAATTGGAATTTTAGCAGAGTCAGTTAAGACTTTGAATTATATAAATCATTGTGAAGAATTAAGAACCATCTACCATATAAGAACATTCTTATATGT
This sequence comes from Viscum album, assembly GCA_963277665.1. Classification (NCBI taxonomy): domain Eukaryota; kingdom Viridiplantae; phylum Streptophyta; class Magnoliopsida; order Santalales; family Viscaceae; genus Viscum; species Viscum album. The sequence goes on along the minus strand of OY728156.1, from coordinate 386,446,010 downwards.
CTAACTCTTGCAGATGTTTCATCAATAAAGTTAATTATTGATTGGAATTTTCAAAATTATTGCAGATGTTTCTTAATCATGAGTTAGCTTCATGTCTAACTCTTGCAGAGCCAGTTAAGCTAAAAAAAATTTATCTTCAAAGTCTTAATTGGAATTTTAGCTTCAAAGTCTTAAACTCTTTCAGAATTAAGCTAAAATTTTCAAAACAAAGAAACTCTTGCAGAATTAAGAAGCTTCTTCCAATAATGTTATAATCAACCCCAATATTTTATAGTTTTTCAAAACTATTGCAGATGGTTCTTAACTGACTCTGTTTATTTGTTTTTAAAAAATTGTATTAGACATGAAGCTTCTTCATAGGTTAAAAATGGTTTTCTTGTGGCTGTGGCGGAACTCCTGCATGAGATCTGGTATGCTAGAAATTATCTCATTCATAATAATCACTCATTTAGTCTCAATGCTGAAAAATCTCGGATTCTTATTACAATCCATGAAGCTGCCTCAATTCAAAAAGACTATTTAAACAACTCGGTTGGTGACTTTGAGATACTTCGTCATCTCTCTGTTCCTGGAATCTACCCTCCACCCAAACGCTCTTTTGATGTTTTCTGGTAATCACCGATACCGGGATGGATCAAAATGAACGTTGATGGTGCTTCTAAAGGCAATCCAGGACCTTCCAGTTGTGGTTCTATCATCAGAGACTCAGCTGGCCAATTTCAGAGTTGCTTCTATGTTGTATGTGGTCACTCTTCATCTCTAGAGGCGGAAATGCTTGGAGTCATTCATGCTGTTGAGTTTGCGCTTCAAAAATAATGGAGAATGCTTTGGATTGAAAGTGATTCTACCACCATCGATCATGCCATCTGGAATGGCATCATTCATCTGGCCTGGCCTCTCACTACACGTTGGATGAATTGCTTGAAGACTCTCCATGGGATTGATTACATTGCTACTCATGCCTACCATGAAGAAAATGTTGTTGATGATGCTCTTTCTAACAAAGGAGTCCATCAAAGCATGACTTGGTTTGACACTCTGCCAGCTGATTTATCTTATCTTTTCGACAGAGATTATAAAAAAATCTCATCTTTTCGTCTCTTGTAACCTTTTTATTTTATATATTGTGCTTTGACAATCTAAAAAAAAGCTATATAATCAAAACAAAAAAAAACATTAAAAATTTAATTTTTTTTTGTTTGGAGAATGGCGGCATCGTAGGTGCCACATTTTAGCCGCAGTGCAAAGGAAGTATCTGCGATGCCGCCTTTCACCTGAAATGGAATGGCAGCTTCACGGATGCCGCCTTTACGGTGGATTTTGAAAAATATTTTTAGCCTAACCATTTCTGTAATTTTTTTTAACGTTAAAAAAAATCCTCCTAGACCACACTCCACAACATCACCAAAAGAGTCCATTACAAAACTATTCAAGAACTACCACATGGTATATTCGTTACTATCCCAATGATGCCTCCTGCACCTTTTTGCACCCATACCACACCGTACGGCTTTTCCGATAGAGGTCTCTGCAAACCCAACAATGAACTGGTGCATGGTGCCTCCATCTATAGTCTACTGCTGCCCCCAACACTATCTCTCCCCCAGCCTGCACCCCATTACGTCGCCATCATAGAACACCTATAAACCAACTGGGAACCACCGTAGGGTAATCCCATAACCAACCCCTCCATAATAGGACCTTCTTAACTCAACATTAGTCATCTTCATTACCATCACCTAAGGGACATTTTTCCTATTTCCCTTCGGCATGGCCTACAACCCCAACCCTTCTGTCACTAACCGCATCCCCTAAAAGCCTAAAATCTAGTGGCTTTTATTCCTGCATTGGTAGTACCCTAGATCTATTCTCTCTTATATCTATTGGTCCGGTTGATAAAGGATCCCTTATTCTATTATTAAATTTATCCCTTTTGTGTGGGCAGTGAATAATAGAATGCTCATAGGGACCAACAATATTGATATGATCTCAATAATTCCAAGAGAGCAAAGTCAAGTGATCCCCAAAGAGATTTCCATAGGAATTAAAAGGGAGACTATACATTATAGTTAGAAAAACACGAATATTCATAGTGATCATAAAGGTGTAGCGAATCTCTGAGTTACTAATGGTGCGTGTAAATTTATTAATATATATATATATAAGAGATTTTCATCTCACGTTACCAAGGAAACTTCTCTATTTTATAGAGAAAAGATCTAATGTCACTTGAATTAAGGAAGATATTTCATTAATGTAAAATTCTTACACAATTTATTTTAATATTATATTTGCAAATAAAATAAATTTATATTATGAGCATAGTTTATATTATGTTGTGTCACATCAAAATAATGGTTTATATACATTTAAAATAAAAAATATATAATATTTATCATAAATGAAACGTCTATATTATAATACTCATACTCCATCTATGGGTGGTATTTCTAGAATAATTATATAAAATAATAGAAAATGATATTTTTATCATGATGGGTATTGCTAAAACATTATGTACAAACCCATTACTATACGTATCACTGGTTTACAAGTTATACTATTCAAAAAATATTTTAATGTAAATTATAATGTTACATAGTTATTTTGTAATTACTCTATATAAATGTTTTTGGTAAATTTTATGTAGAATCTGGATGTGGATTTTAATATTTCACGAAAATTGTGAATTAAATTAATACCTATAATCATTTCAAATTGTGGAGGATAAAATCAAATTCCATTTATATGTATAAGGGGTTAAATATTGAAAAATATAGTTTAATTACAAAGAAGATGAATAATATTTGATATGATAGATGTGGATAATAATATATTCAATATATTATTTATATTAATATGTTCTGAAGATACGATCTCCACTCACTCGAAAGTATATGTACTGATGTAATGGTAGCATTGATCGAATGAATCATCCCTTGTTAAACATGGAATGAATAATGAAGAGTCCCTAAATTGATTATTTATTTTTTGAGATCTATTTTATAATTTTCATAACAAGATACAATTTTTTATTATAATAATTAGTTTAATACTAAAACATAATTACTAAATGGGAAACTAGTGGAAGATTCATATTGGTCCTAATAACTACGTTCAATTCCAAAATGTATTTCAATAAGGTTTATTAGAAATAAATATAAATTAATTGGTTGAAATAATTTTTAGTACCATAGAATTTTGATTTTCATATGGTCTATAAGTGAATTTGGTTTCATTAATAGTAAAAATTATCAAGGTTTCGCTAATTTGGTTTTATGGGAGGGATATATATATTTTATTAATATATTTCTATTATAAATTACTATTTAAATATGATGTACTTTTCCAATAATCAGTTAAAAATTGGATTAAATGGTTTATCCAACAATGAATAATTAAAGTCAGAATATATTTTATAGATCAAGATAAATAATATTTGATCCAAAAGTCCACTTGGATTATGTGAAAATACATTTATTTAGTTTTTTAATGACAAAGGATATAAAAATCTAATGTAGGGTTTTGTATAGTTTCATGGAATATATATGTTGAAGAAAATGTGTACTAAAATTAATTATTGTTGAGAATTAATTAATAAATTTTATTATAATTATACAACAATATTTATTATTTATGCCATGATACATAGTGTAAATGATATTTCCAATTCTATTACCATTACTGTAAGATCATAAAAACATTGATTAGAGCTATAATAAATAGTAATTTTAATTAAACAATAGTAGTTGAGTATTTAGAAATAAATATTCCAATTATTAAAGGAATAAAAAGTACTAATTGTGAGGGGGTATAGAAATTATAGTGTAAAATAATTTAATGTGTTTATTAGAATATTTGGAAATTATGTTTTTATTAATTGAGGTACAATCAAATATAGTTTTACAAATCTAACTATATTAAACAATTTTATTGATGAATTTCAATATATTATTAATTTTATGAGAAATGACACCAACTAAAAAAGTGATGTTATAGTGGTTAAATTATTGTATTGGTACTAGTTACAATATATTGTATCACTGAGGAATTAATATTCAAGCAGTGTTGGTATACTAGATATATACTTAAATCTATCACAACATTTGAAAAAAAGGAAATGTAACTTATTAAACTTTTAAAAAGAATCATAAAACCCTCTTTAATATCATTTATTATTTATCCTAATAAACACATAAGTATATTATCTACTGGAAAATTTAAGAATGGTGTGTTATCAAATGATTAAAAATGGTATGAATAATGTTGAAAGCATCATGGAATAAATATAGAATTAATAACATGAAAGGAATAAATGATGAATAAATAATTCCATATATTTTAGATGAATGGCCCGAAGGCCTTATTTTTATTGATTTTTTGATAACCCCCTTTTCAAGGGATGAGGGAGAACCCTTTTATTTCTCGTAGGCTTTGAGATTACGTGACCTGTAGAGCATAGAAGAAATATCCATACTCTAACTACATGGAACTACTACTACCCATATTTTGTATCATGATATCAGATCTTCCCCTTCACATGGATATTTAGCTAGGCCTCCTGAGCATGCATAGTCTTGTCCCGATGGCAATGCCATACCCACTCTATCTTCCACATCCCTTAGCTTATCCTCTATGGAATACACCAATTCTAAATTCACATATGGTTTCGGCTCCTTGCAAAGTTTTCTTAGTCTATTAAGCATAATTCTAGGTGGCTGGAAAGCAGTGAGGTGGCCCTAAAGGCATTGAGGTGGCCCGAAGGCCATGAACTTGCCTAAAAGCCTTACTGTCATGAAGGCCTTGGGTGGACCAGAGACCCTAAAAACAAAAGGGAAGAAACAGTGCCCCGAAAGCCCAAACAGATGAATAGTTATGGCTATTATAGTAACAACTAGTACTAAATAGTACCTGATATAATGCCTATTATTGTTCCTTAATAGTACCTGCTACAGTAACAGAAATATGTTTCTGTCTGAATTTGAACTTGGGTCTCTTAGATGCACTTATCGAGTCCTCACCAATTGGGACGAGGCTCTTGTGCGTTCCGTATACATAAGAACCTGAGTGTCTAACTTATAAATTTATATCATACTTTTCTAATTAATCACATAGATATCAAAAATGTATTTCATAATGGTGGGATTCATTATGTTTTTCATCCAAAACAAACCATAAATGCCTCATGAAAATAAATCTACATAAATGGGAAAGGAATTTCCCAAAGACCCATAATTTTCCATGTAATTACACCCACTGATGCATCAAGAAAATTTGTAATATTTATCCCTATATGTAACATAATAGAAATTTTTATTTCATAAAATAAATAAATAAAAAAACTTAATCAATGTTTCTTCAAAGAATCAATAACTATCTATACTTGAAGAACTATCACAAATAATTTAAACACATTACCTATTTATATTAATTATAAATCAAAAAAAAATATGGTGGATATTTTAATATTATATCACCAGTTAATAATAATATTCGTTAATTTATTTTTGCAATGACAAAAGTACGTTTAAAATATTGTTGTAAAATTTTATTAGGAAAACACTATTTTACATGGAAATCTATAAATAAGAACAAAAAATATTCCAAAATATTATGGTATCAATCTTCATTAAATGTAACAATATAAACATTTAAAGTGTTTTTCAAATTATTTGATGATCAAGACAATAGAAAACTCCATTCATGCTTTATACAGGAAAACAAGGATTTAATTCACCATATTGGCCAAAATTCAAAATTAACTCACTTTGAAGAATAAAATATTATTAATTCAAACGCGTATTTTAAAATGTAAAATATGGGTAAATTTTATTAATAAATCCTCATGGAATATTAAAAATATTCTTCACACTCTTTTAATTAGAATTTGGACTTTGTAGAATGATATTATAGACAGAGTAGAAAAACAATGTCATTTTTCATTGAAAATGTTATTTCAGTCTCATGGGTACATAAATAAAGAAAAATTAAAGAAAAATATAATTTATATAAACTAAAATATGGGTATAATTTATCATTTCTTATGATTTAATGATACAATAATATTTTCTTATATAATATAAACAATGTCAAACTATAATGATGAAGATATTATAAATTAATCCCTTACCTTAGGTAGGAATTTTACATTTGTGCTCAATCCTCTGTTATAATCAATTTATATTTATAATATATACCTTGACGAACCAAAATCATATATATAATATCATTTATATTTTATTTATCAACATTTTTTAGAAATTAATTAATAATTCTTTATTATAATCATGGGTCCCTGTTATAACTCCTTTGGTTTTTATATCATTTATGGTTTGAGAAATTTTCAAGCTTATATTATAATCGTTCCATATTCTCTAAAAAGATAATCATAATATAAATTTAATTTATACCAGTTATATATATATATAAATATATAATCTTCTCTAAAAGGAAGAGATGGAAAAAATAAATTACAACATTCATGGAGATTATATATTTCACATATGCATGGATGTCATATTCACTAATCCATATATGGAATAAAATAAAGGTAAATAATAATTTACATTAATAAAATATTTATAATATCTTATATAAAACATATATTCATAAAATATATCCTTATTATAATTAAAATGAATAATTAAAAAATAATTACATCACTTTGTGGACAATGTAGTCTGAAGGTGTCCGCAACTGGCGTTATCTTTTTACCACAGATGGAAAGGATCAAACATAGATTAGATATTATATTTTTATGAGAATTATGTGGCCATAAATATCATATATATTCGTTATTTACATTTTTTATTCATATATGAATTGTGGTGATGGTAAAAAAGTCACACTGCTATGTGGAGATTATAATCTGTACATATGCATGAGCAATGACTTCACATTCAGTACAATTTAAAAATAGTGTATAATGGTTTTTAAATTATCATAATAAAATTTCAGTAAATTTAGAATTATTAAATTATTATTATATGATAAATATACATTATTTATAAGAGGTATAAAAATTTATTTAAAAAAATTTCACTCATTATATCTATTAATTATTTTTTGAAATGACTCCATTTATTATTCCTCTTAATATCCCTAATGTTGGTTTGTTTGGATGAAGGGATTCTCTTGAAAACAGATACTTTTGATAGGGGTGGGTTAAGCATTTGGGGGGTGGGTGAAAAGGTTCTAATGGTATGATAATATTTGGGGAGGGAGCCCTTTAATATTGGAGTTTTGTGCAAAAGGTATAATATTTCAATGTTTCCAAAATTTATTAAGTTTATTTCATGTAAAAAATAACCCAAAATAAACCGTATTATATGATGATAAGTGAGTGGATGAAATAAAACCTACCGATATGGTTTACAATAGTTTTTAGGTTATATTTACAATTATCATTATATAATGACCACCTATTAACATGTTTAGGATTAACTGATGTAACAACATCATCAATATTAAAATGTTATTACTTTATATATAAGTTATCAATTGGATAATAAATGGAAATTTTTTTCTATTATAGAAAAAAATTTATCCTTATTTCCATATTCATAGATTTTTTTAATTACATAATAATATAATTTTTTTAATATTTTTCTAATATATTATTACTATAATTTTCAACACCGTTCATTTAATTTTACGTTAATGTCATCAATAAATTGATACACATAAAATATTAACCTTTATAACATCCCCAATATGATATATTCATATGTATATTTCTTGAAACTCATTAATTTATAAAACTGTTATTACTTTTCATATTTTTTAGAACATATTTTTTTTTTGTAAATTTAATGACTATTTTGTTGAAGTTGCATAATTATATAATATATTTATTCTATCAATAATTTTTTATAAATAAAATTGAAGATAAAAAAAATCAAATGTAACCTATCCAATTTTTATTGTTATGAAAAAATATTATACATATGATTTTAAATATCATGAAACTTTATTTACATTGTTATATTAATGTAACATATAGATAATAATGTTATAAAAATGGGTCCATATGTAAATATTTTAAATATATGGATAGAAATGGAAAAATCTATATTTAAAATATGATAAATTCATGTGTTAAGGAATTTTAAATCTTGATCCTAATGATTGAATATTATTTTATTAGTTTAATGCATTATGAGGAGATAAATATTTACCATAGTTGCGAATAAAGATGAAAAAATATAACATTTCTCTATTTATCAATTTTAATCATTTGAAATCAAAATATAGAATCCATTTTTCATGATTAAATAAAAAAATGGTATAGATTAATTTAAATTTAAACATACAAAAAAGGAAGAAATCAATTTTTACAGAAATAATTATAATTGAAGGGAAAATTCGGTTATATTGAAATCCCCTATAAAATTGATTCCAATAAACTTAATTTGATTTTTAATAATATTAATTAACCTATATATCATTTAATATAATATAATTTAAAATATATATTTACATATATTTTTAATGAAACCATAATTTTCAATAAAAATCCATATTTTATAATATTCATCAGAATAGAAATATTTTCCGAAAATATTCAAATATTTTCAGAAAATATTCAAATATTGACTCTAAGCTAATTTTGACATGATGATTTAAATTTTTTTCCAATTATCAATTAAATTATTTAAAAGTTGATGAAAATAATTATAATATTTTATCTTAAAAAACATTCTCAATTTTGAGGAAAAATGAATTTTTAATGAGTATAATAACATTAATAAAATATATTCATTATTTAATACATTACACGTAATTCTTTTAAAATTTTTATTTATATTACATCGGTTAATTTAACTTATAGGCTTTAAATTTATTGATTATTACGATATATTTTTTCATGTGGTGATGTGTATCGCAAGCTATTGATGAAATCAATTTTATCAATATATTATGAAATGATAGTGTGTTACATTAAAACCCCCATAGATAAATTGAACCTCAAAATTTTATCTCATTCATAAAGGGTTATTATTTTAAAACACCGTTATTTCATGATCACATCGAACATTGTGAAAATAAAACATCTTTTAAAAAGGGAATGTGGTAATCCTTAAAATTAACTGATATGAAATAAAATCGTGTTCCTGGATAAATAGAACATTAATAGAATGCTTAAATATATGAATATAAGGGAAAAATAACATCCAATTTATAATAGAGAGTTATATAGAAACCTTTCATGAGGTACTTTAAGAGCATAAAACCTGACATCTATAATTCAAAAAAATACCATCAATTCTATCGAAATGAAGGAAAAATTACAACATCTTTATTTAATAATCAATTTTCAAAAATTGAGGGATTATTATAATATACGGATTTTGATCATGGGGGAAATGGTTATTTTTCCATTTCATAAGAACAATTTCAACCTTTTTCCATGTTTCTATTAATTTATACTTTAACACACACTATGTGAAATAGTGATGAATATTTCATCACTAAATCCCTAAAAGTGACTTATAAAGTATCATAAAATACATAAATCAATGAAATATTATACCTTAATTATTAGTTTTAAAAAAATTGTAAAATTTAATCCAAAATTCATTACTATAATAAATTAATCTCTAAAACCTCATTAATAAACACCAACAGTTATCTTAATCTGATATAAAAATATTTAACCTTAAGGCTCTTCCTAAATATATATAGACCTATTCAATATGAAAAAAATTGGGAATAATGTCACTATATTTATAAAATCCAATAAAAAATTATTCACCCAAACAACATATTGATTCTCTCAATTTCACACACCAAATCTGTGAACACATCAATCATATATTCGTCTAAAAGATTTTAATAACCTGAATCTTCATAAAACATCAATTAAATCATTTATTCACCAAAAAATTAAATCTTATTAGTCATTGAAGAATGTAACTAGTTATTTAATTTAATCCATAGTGCCATATATATATATACTAATCAAAATCAATGATGGACTAAATAAATTTTTCAATAAATTACTAACCAAAACCATGTTACAAAAAATCTATAATTTTTTTTATTAATACGAATCATTTATTTATCACAAGAATAAATTATTATTTTTATGTATGTAAAATATTAATGGTTATATTACACCTAGTCAGATATTCTCTAAAATTTTCATCTTACCCCAAATTGATATTTCTTTTTTATCGTTACTATCTGAAATATACTATCAAATCCTTAGGCAAAGACTACCATGCTTCATTATTTATGTGTTATAGTATTGTTATGACCAAAATATCCTTGATATAACAATTCAGTGAAATAGCACTCAAATAAAAATAGTTAAACACTTCAATATTCATATATAAGTTATTGTAAAGGCATAAAATTTTCCTTGTACTAGTAGTTATAAATTGGATTTGTTTATTATCAAAGATTATGCCATTTTTTGCTACACAGTAGAAATTGACCTCCAATGAAATTAATTTAGGAGTCATTATTATTTCAATATAATAAAAATTTTCCCCTTACATTGATACATTTAGGTGGGAACTACTTCCAATATAATTGAAATGAATAAAATTGAACAGTCTTTACTCTGTGGTCTTTAATGTATAAAAGATCATAAATATAGATATTATACACAATAATGTGTTATAAAATTAACTAAAATTTACATTATCAATTTTATATCGTAATTGATATTTTAATATTATTACATGGACTTAAACTCCACCTCTTATTTTGTATGGTTTCACGTAAGAAAAATCATTCAATTATCTATCAAATTATTCTTTATTACGATTCCTCCTTATTCAACCTAGTGACTTAAACCAATAAGTATAGTGTAGAATGGAATACTCATAGTGATAAATATAAAAATAATGAAAAATAAGTTATAATATGCCTATACAATTAATCCACCATTTCATTTAATAAATCATTATGTATAGATATTGTGTTCCATGATTATCATATTTTAAAAAACATCATAACGAATTATAATGAAAATTATTGTTAACCAAGAATATTCCACAAGAGTATAAAACTATGTGTTTTGTAAGAGATCAAGAATCATTAACTTATATTATATAAAATATATAATCCAACAACTCTTTGAGTGGATTATTACCCCTAAAGAGATCTCTTCTGGAAACCACATCCACATGTAGTATCTAAAGATTAATTCATTTGTTTTTATATCAAATAATCTCTACCTCACTATGAACATTATGATTTTATCTTATATTGTCACATATCCTCAGTGTAAATCATATTGTTATGTTCCATAATTAATTGTTCCCAGAATATAGTTATGATGATATATACTACAACCCCCCGGATACCTAAAATTTATATCCTATAACAGACATCCCAAATCCATTAGTAACATTATTATAATAGTGACATGTAAATGATATAATATCATCTAGTACTAAGTGGGTTAGTTGTCTTATTTATGTTAATACATAATTGAATCTAACATTAAAATTGAAAACATAAAAAATAGTTTTTTTTTCTTCGGAACATCATTAATCACTCTTGAATATATATTCGTATAAAAAATAATACACACACATATATCCAAGGGTAATTGAAACATAAGAATAATGTGATCTCAAATTCATAGTAAGGGTATGGATACATTAAAAGATAACATGGAATAAATAAGGCATTAATAATATGTAAGTAATATATGTTTATCAAATAATGAAAATTAAATAATAAAATTCTCATGAAACTTTTCTATAAATATCATAATAATTAATATAATCACATGGATTTAAATAACATATTTAATAAATATGGAATGAATAATGTAAGATATTATTGGCATATCAATGAATTTTTGTTCTAAGATATCTATATAATTGGGTAAGGCCTCATTCAAATACTTAACATGGTCTCTCTCTTATGACTTACAAATTAATCAATGGGATATGTAATTATTTTCTTTTAAGATCACTTAATATGTCCAAACCATTAAAAATTGTATTAAGGACACATCCCAATCATCATGACTCCAAAAATAAATAAATTATATTTTTGGAAGAACTCATATAAAGATTTTAAACACATTACCTGATAAATTTCATCAGAATCCATCTTGAAAAATATGGTGGATGGTATAATTATTTTATATAGGAGAAAAGATAATAACATTAATCCAATTGTGTTGACATAGTTCAAAATAAATTAAAAATATCACTAGAATATTTCATTATAATAATATACTTTTTACATTGAAAAAATAATATTAAATAAAAATATATTATTAATATTTGTGAAAAAATCTATTTTAATGAACCACTGGTATCATTTAGTGGATGATTCAAATAATTGGGGGGTTAGGATGGTGGGAAATAGTGTTCAAGAAATGTACTTTAAAATAATGATTACATTAACATATTCAATAAAAAGTACATTATATAGAAAATAACAATAAGATTATATGTAATCAATTTTTTTGAGAACTAGAAATAATATTATTTTATTTATTTAAAATTTAATTTATAATAAAGTAATTAATTAGAAAATATTAATTAATATATATACAGAGAAGAAAAATATTCTCCACCATGTAAAGAGTTAATTTTTTTCCATAAATATATTATATGGGTATCTTGATTAAATAATGAGAGGAAAATAAATGTAAGACATTATATTCAATAAAATAACCAAATGAATGTTAAATATATTTTGTTTAAGTTACAAATATTAAATAACACTCTTTAATGTGTTTTATACATAAATAATGTTGAATAATGAAGATATTATTAAAGACACACTTACTACAGGTTTGACTTCTTTCATATGTGTTCAAAAATCATATATAATAATTATTGATATTATATATATCTATTAGATAAACATAATAATATGTTCAATATATATATTATTTACCTATAACCTTTCAAAACACATTTTCTAATATTGTTTTATTAATGTCACTATTTTGTGTGACAACTACTCAATTTGTCATGTATTATTGTTTTCGATAAATTTTATCCTTTTACATATACAATGACTGCATAATCTAAATAATGTTAATAATGTTATTTATAATACATATATTAATTATATATATAATCATTCTTAAAAGTTTGTGATTGAAAAATGAATTTCATGGTTCATTGAGTTAGTAAGCTTTATGTACACATCAACATTGTTTTCAATTACCACTGGATGGAAAAAAGCAAAATTATAAGTAAACCATATATAATAATCATAAAATAATTTATTATATTTATATTAATTATTTATATCATTATTAGAATTATTTTAAATCATAAATTAAAAATTAAATAACACACTTTTCTTATGTGCTAATCCATATTTAGCAGGTGTGGCATTACAATTTTCCAAGTGATGGAAATGTAAGAAGGTTGATATTATATTATAATTCCAGGAGAATAATTTTTTATAAATATTATATTAAATAATTAATTACATATTTTTAGTAACCTATGTAAAGTTGTATTGGAAAATTAATTACACTAATAAGTGAATATTTTAATTCAAACAGACACACAAGAAATTATTTCATATTCTGTTTAATGTAAATACAGTGTAATGTGGGTTTTTAATAATAATAATAACATTAAATTCTTTTTATGTTTAATTGGAATTTATTTTTTGGTATATTAAATTTTTTTATAATCGGTAAAAGTTGATGTAAAAAACTTGACTGGTTAAGGAAATTACAATGTCATTGAAAAAAACCTTTTGATTTCCTCATATTGTTGCTTAGATTAGTTTAATGGGAAGATAACCACATATTTAAAATAGAATGGGTTATTGGGGAGAAATTTATTTAAAGGTTATGAACTATCTAATATGAAAAAACATGTCAACATTTAAGGTTATGTTATTGTCTTTTATTATTTTTATTGAGTGTAACAATTGTGATTTTAAATGATTTAAAATTTTATTATGGAAAATTATTGGAGAAATTGATCCATCTTGACTAATATTAGGATGTTAAAATATTATGTTATAAATTCTACCTTACAGTTATGTCTAATAAATTCTCTATATTATTTTTAACCCATTATTTCATAGATTAAACCATAATAAGCTTGTTTTAACTACATCCATGGTAAGAAATTTATCTACTTTTAAGTATCAAAATACAATATATTTTATAGAAATTGGATAATAAAGGGAAAGTGATTAAATTTTAATCATATTATCATCATAACTTTATTCAATAAATATTGTTATTATTTTTATCATTAATTTAATATTAAAAAATATTCATTTAACATGATTTTAATAAAATAAAATAAAAAAGAAATTTGTTATAAAATTTCATGCATTCCTAATATGTTATGTTTATTTTTAAAATTTGGAAAAAAAATAATTCATTCAATTTTTATTAATTTTAATAGTTGTAAAAAAATTATTTTATTTTTCTTTTAATTGGATAGGTATTATTTTATCTTTTTGAATCCATTAAAGCTTATTATACATTAACTAATAATTTAAAATTATTTAAAATGATAAAAAATTAATTAAAATTGAAATGCAACTAAATATTTTTTTCTAGTGTTAAAATAATAGATATTTTAATGTCAATAATGATATATTTTTCCAATATTCATTTTTTAATGTAACATAATGGTCAATATGAAAAAATTGAATATTTAAGGAAAATTTTAAATACATGAATAGAAATAGAAAATATTGATTCACACAGTAAAATAATTGACATTATAATAGATATATTAAACCAAAATCCCGTTTATTTTATAATGATTTACGTTTTCTCCTTGGTGATGTGACAAATATTCATGAAGTCTAATATCCATAATTACTAGAAGAAAATATATGTTATATTCCCCATATCAGGATTATTATTGAAAATATATATTCATTTCTATATCATTCAATTTATAGAACTATATTAAATTTATTTTATATTAAATGCACAAACAATACAAATATATATTTTCTAGAAAAATGTAATCTCAAGTTCAAAATATTTTATTAAAAAATACCTAATAAAATGATTTTATAGGAATAAGTTGGATTAATCATAATATAAATTAACATTTTTAATTGAAAATCCATTTGAATCAAAATTTGGATTTGTTATTGAATTAAAATAATGTATACTTTTCATTAAAATATCTATATTTCATTATTTTATGAAAAAATCAATATTTTCATAATAAATATGGAAATATTACCATATATTACATTTACTTTTTGATTTAAAAATTGATATTCATTTTATAAATTAAAATCAATAAAATAGAAAGAAAATAATTTTATGTTTTTGTTAGAAAAATAAATAAAAATTATTTTTTAAGAAATATATATTTATTAAATCAATTAATGGTATTTCTAGAAAAATATATTAACTTTATATTAATCATGATAGATAAAGGTTTTCTTAAATTTGGATATTCATGTTAATTATTCTAATCTATTGAATCGTATATAATAATATACAATATTACTTATCATTTGGACATGAATATTATTGTATTAGAGGCTATTAAAGAAATCCAATTTTTTATATATCATAAAATCAAGATTTGTTATAATATGTGTCTAAATAATTTGTATAAATTTAAATATTTTTACTTTATATTTTTTATTATTATTTATGGTACCATATAGTCATAATATATTGTTATATTAAATTTGATGTTGTTCTAAAAAGGATACATATCTACATAAATTGGAAAAAAATACAGTTTTCATATATGAAAAGTTTTAATATTTGAATATATGTTTTGAAATATTTGGTATAATGGATTTCATAATAGAAAATTTGGTGGATATATATTAATGATATCCATATTAAATATTAATAATTTACAAAATTTGTGAACCGTTAGGTTGAAATATAGTAGTAGTTGGATTTAGTGTATTTGGAATTACGTTTGAGTTTGTCCCCTAGAAAAAATAATAATATATATATTTAATTAAGAGGTTAAGTATTTTGATTTATTTGTACATTATTATTCTCATTATATATTATCATAAAATATATATAACTATTGGAATAATTTAAAATTGTTAAATTTTGATGATATTTTAGAATTTTTTTCCTATAATGGGAACTCGATGATTTGATGGAAAAATTTATATTTTAAATATAATTTTCTTTATATATCAATTTGTCCTAGTGAAAATAATATTTTTCTATATTTTATTTATTGAAAAAATATGAATTCCTCTTCAAATGTTGAAACATAGTTCCATGCATGATATAGTTTCATGTGTATGTTCCCTCTAATTGGATCTCCTTAGGGTTTAAGAGTCCTTGGACGTTCATATCTTTGAGAATGTATAAAAGTATTTATACATGAAATATTTACCCAATTAGAAAATTATTCCTAGAATTTCATATATTATAAATACCATGAAATATTTGTTTATGGAAAATTTTCAAATGTTAGTTGTGTTATCAATGAAATCTCATAGATTATATGATCAAAACATTATCTATTCAATTGAAGAATTCAAATAATATGTAATCTAAACATTTTTTTTGTTAATATTATGTAATTTGAATACATATTAATGGTATTTATGGGATTTTTAATCAACCAACATAAGATGAAGATATATAAAGTAGAAATGTTAACTAAATAATGAATCATTTTTTCAAATATATATATCAGAAAAAGGGAATATATTTTATAATATTATTTTGAGGAAAAATGTTCTTATTTTTTCTTGGACATATCACTTTTATTGTGAGGGTAATAATGTATTTATAGATACTACTCTTAGTAAATTGATTGTCCCCACATCTATTGAGAAACTATGCATGATATTTTTAAATTAATTTTATTTATATCATCATTTAATTCAATTGAATCTCTATTTAAGAATAAAACATTTTATTTTATGTAAGATAATATCTTTTTGAGTTAACACCAATCAGAATTCAACGAAAAGTTATTAACATTTACAATAAGTGAATATAAAATTATATAATATTTAAGCATTAGTTGTAATATGATATAAAACTTATTATAATATTATTTGTTAAATGATTATTATTATTGATGCTTCATAGCATCAATATCTTGTTAGAGAATTTTGGTCGTGTTAATATCGAATTTCATTATATTATTATATTATTTTTAATTAATTATTTAGTTGTTTTGTTGGAATATAATTATAAAACAGTTAAAAGATATAGTATTAAGGTGTTTTATATTAAATTAAAAAAATGTAATAATGACGATAATTTTTATTTTATGTTTAATGATGGACCTTTATAAATTAATCCATATCATGATCCCTGAAAGAAATATATAGGATTCTCTCTATCAGTTAAAATAACTATTAATTTATAATTCTCATAATATGATCTAGAGAGACATTAAAAATTATTTCTCTGAGATACAGTCACAAATAAAAGTAGTAAAAATGGAGATAAACAAATGTGAATAATCACATATGGAAATACATTTATTTTTATCATGATAACAACTGATATCTCATGATGATAATTAATAGTTTTTAGAACATGTATGTATATTAATATAATATTCATTGATTTTATTTAAATTTAATATAAAAAACTGATAAAAACATTTGTCATAGATATTAATGATTAATAAAAATAAAATTAGAAAAAAATCCACATAAAATTTATTTATTAAAAAAATTAATTATATATAATTGGGTAATATCTTATGATGATAATTAGTTGATTGTGTTTATATTATATAAAAAAATGTGATTTTTCATTTTTTGGAAACCAGTTACAATCTCTTCAGATACTTAAATATACACACAATGAATAAAATCCAAAATTGACTTATATATATTAAAAATCACCCTTTTTAAGAAATAATTCTAGGAACTATATAATTATTGATACTTATAGTTGAAAAAAAATTCAATACCAAGAAATGTTTTATAATCCTTTTAAAATTTATAGAATTAAATATGAAAATAAATTCCAAATCTGTAATAATAAGAAAAGATATGTGTATAGTATAGTGTTAGTTATAATGAAGGTATAAACTGATCTTGTAGTTTTTAATGGCCATGATTTCCCCTGATCATAACATAAAATTCTCTATACGTATGAATTACATGGTCAATTAATTTAGAAAAGTGTAATAGTGCAATATATATCAACCACTAAATTTTTTAATATAGAGATATTCATCTCCAAATGTTAGAATTATTTTTGGGATAAATTCAAGTAATGTTTAATGATAATTTAATTTCATATTGTATTTGGTATATATAAATTTTTTAATTATGTATCTCATGATCATAATAATAACACCCTAAAAATAAAACTATAAACTTCTATATAATTTTATAAAATTATATTTTACAAGAAAAATGAAAAAGAAATCATTTCATTTTTTATTAAAAATAATTATATGGAAAACTTAATCTATTTTCACAATTGATAGATGAAAAATAATAACAAAAATTAAAAATAAAGAGTAAACCCCCAAATAAATATTACAGTAATGAAATATTCAATATTCTATTCACTGAAAATAATTTTATCACTGACAATAACAATAAAAATAATATATCACATTTTATATTTAATAAATATCAATGTTAATGAAATTAGATAATGAGATGACCAATTTCGAGGACGTGTACATGGGTATATTTATGAATATAATGTAAGAAGTATATATTTTTATTTTTGGAATTATATATTAATTTAGATCATATGGTTAATCGAAATTTTTGATAATTTTACCATCATTATGTATCAGAATAACTAAATATAAATATTATACTATTGATTTATTTAAAATATGTATATGGAGACGTAGCTATTCATTTCGATATTTTAAATATATGTATCCATGATATGAAATTTATTTATAAAGGGGAGTCAATGGGAACATGTAGTAATGGTATTCATTAAGAGGACAATTTTCCAAAACAAGTATTAGATATGAAATCACTAGGTTCTCCCATGACCATGACCAATATGGACTTTAACTATTATAGATAAAGTGATTTCATCGTCAAGAAAAGATTGCACTTTTGTAACGCAACTTGAGATCAATGAAAATTTAATCTATAATGATGATTAATACCATTGATTTTATAAACCTTATGTATTATATAGTTCCATTGAGGGGTTTTTGAATGCCATATGATTATATAAACACGCAATTGTTTTTGTAATAAAGGATATTCTTATGTTAATTATTACATACAATTAAAAAAATTTAATTTACGTAAATTAAACATAAAAA
The DNA here is from genome assembly GCA_963277665.1 of Viscum album. NCBI lineage: Eukaryota > Viridiplantae > Streptophyta > Magnoliopsida > Santalales > Viscaceae > Viscum > Viscum album. The sequence goes on along the minus strand of OY728156.1, from coordinate 386,426,826 downwards.
TGTTAAATATAATTAAATTATAATGGTTAATTTTTATACAATTTTTTGGATAGTCTTTAATATATATATAGATATATTAAATAAAAAAATTAGGATTATAGGTACTTAAATAATATCATGTAGAAAAATGATTTTTATAGATTTATTTCATTATGTGTAGTGTAATATTTAAATTAAATAAATTTATCAATACCAAATAATTATTCTAATTAATTTTATTTCTAAAATATATATATAAATAAATTTCATATAAAATATAATCCTTATAATGGGATATGGATAAATATATTTTATGGTCAAAAATATAATTTTCTAAATATTGTTTCTTTCTACATCAAGAATTATTAATATGAAAATATTTTTTATTACTTTTATCAATTTAATATCATAAATATGATTTCATATATTGTGTTAGTATATAATGATTAAGTAATGATGATAATGATTTATTTCAAACAAAAATATTTGAGAAAGAAAATATTCACTTGACATTGTTATGATGAATTAATTTGAAATTGTAAAATTATGTTCTAAAGACCTAAAAATATAAAAAAAATTATAGTTGATTGATTATCTGAGGAAATTATTTAACTAAACATATAATAAGTAGCATATTTTTATAATTTGGATCCAAATTCATTGGGAACATACATTCATTGTGTCACACCTTTTTTTTCTTTTCATGTCATGTTTTTGATCTGGTTCATTAAAGATACTAATCTATTTATTAGGTTTTGGGTGAGATTAATTTTGATTTTTGAACTACCATATATGTCTAATCAAAATAATTTGTGTTCTCCACTGCTTGTTTAAGAGTTTTTGGAGAGAGGGTTGTTACTTCATGATTTGTTGCAATTGTGAGCCCATTTTCAAATTAAAAATCATATTTTGTTTCTTTTATAACTCATTAATTTTTATCCTTTTTGACTCGTTACACTTCCCAAGTATCTTACACTGACATATTAAAACTACCATATCCTATTTAACACCTTATAAATTTATAAGCCTGATGAATTGGGGTTACTTATTTAGGTAGTAGGCCAGCAAATGGGCCCATTTATAGTTAAAAAAATATTCTTTTATATCTAATTTAGTTTTTAATATTATTTCATATATTCCACTCCCACTCGAAGAAAATACCCCTATCCTCACCCCCATTACCTATTTTACCTCCTTAGAGCATATATGAGTCACAGATTATGGAAAACTTTTCAATGTATCTCAAATCGTCCAGAATCATGAAGGTAAATTCTTTCATCCATAAATCATTTAATTCGTACTCTTTTTCACAAAAATCATATTTCCATGGTTCTTCCCGACCATTGGAGACTCTCAAAAATGTTTAAATCCATTCTCGTTTCTCTAAGGGTGCATATCAAATGGAAGAGAAAGAGTTTTCTAGTTGAAAAGGTTGGATTCCTTATCTTTTCTCCTCCCTCTTCCTCCTCCTTTAATTATTTATAGCTTTTCTATTATCCTCTAGTAATTTTAGACATAGGTTTCTATCATGTGTGGTCTTGGTGTTACATGTTCATACGTATAGAGTGTCGGGTAGTTATTTTGTTTCTTTTTTGGGTTCAGTGGACTAATTATTTAGTCCCCTTCCCACCACTCCCTGAGTGGTGGGGGTTCGGATCCGTGTGGTATGTGTTGGCACAGTTCTTGTCCCCTATGTTCCAGAGTGGGTGATTTAGATGTTCATGTTTTATCATAATTAACTTGGGTTGGTAGGTTGTTATGGGACATTTTTTGTGGGCTTTCTCAAGTGACGCCCAATTCTAGTTAATGTTGATTTCTTGTTTGTTCAATGAAATTTGGGTTGTAAAGGTGGAGAGACCCACCATGGGTCTCATTAATTTTTACTCCTATGAACATATATAGTGCTAGTTGTTTATTAATGGTGGGGAGACCATCCTGTAACCCACTGGAATCGTTTTTTTTTTCACGAGTTCTCTTTGGTTTGGGTGATATTTGGGTTTATTGGTAGAAGGCCCAACAATTGGGTTCTTGGTTTGGTCCTGGAGGTAGTGACTCGATCTTTCAGTTGTTTCTCAAGAAGTGGTTGAGAGTTGGTGTTTTGGTTGAGGTAAGAGGATTATGTTCCATTAATGGTTGATGGAGTTTAATTGTATTAGTAGTATGGAAAATATAGCTAATTAATACATTGGTGTTGAACAATTATCTAGAATGTGCTATGTCTTTCCCGGGTTGGAAAGATTTAATGGTGGGGAGAATTGTCACACCCGGTTTTTTTCTTTTCATTTCATGGTTTTGATCTGGTTCTTTAAAAATATCAATCCTTTTATTAGGTGTTGGTTGAGATTAATTTTTAGTTTTGAACTACCATATATGTCTAATCACCCTAATTTTGGTTCTTCATTCCTTGTTTAAGAGTATTTGGAGAAAGGGTGGTTACATCATGATTTGGGCCAACCATGAGCCCATTTCCAAATTTAAAAATATATTTTGTTTCATTTATAAGTCATTAATTTTTATCATTTTTGACTAATTACAGTTCCCACTTGTCCTAAACTGACATATTAAATCTAAAATATACTTTTTTACACCTTTTAAATTCCTAAGCATGGTGAATTGGGGTTACTTATTTAGGTATAGGGCCATCCCATGGCCCAATTTCCAATTTTTTTTTAAAAAAAATTTCTTTTATATATAATTCAATTTTTTATATTGTTTGATTATTATACCTCCCAATAGAATCAAATACCTCTATAAGAACCACAATTATCTAGTTTACCTCTTTGAAGCTCATGTGAGTCACATATTACGGAAAACATTTAATGTACCTCAGATCATCCAGAATTGTGTAGGTAAATTATATCATCCATAAATCATTAAATTAATACTATTATTCAAAAAAATAAAATTTTCATGGTTATTATAGATATTAGTATACTCTCCAAAATGTTTCAATCCATTCCTCTTTTTTATGGGTGCAGATATAATGGAAGATGAAGAGTTTTCTAGTTGAAAAGGTGAGATTCCTTCTATTTTCTCCTCCGTCTTCCTCCTCCTATCATTATTTCATAGTTTTATATACTCCCATAGAAATTTTAGACCAAATTTTATGTTATAAAATGATTTTTGATAGGTTTTTTGTTCATTTGGGGCTGGTTGTCTTAGTTTTAGGGTCTATAAACCCTCAGATGGTGATATTGGGTTTGCGTTTCCATTGCGCCAAGGATTTGAGGTAGGATATCCATTTCACATGATTTTATCATTTATTTTTCTTCATTTAATTATTTTTAACTTATTATATATATTTTTTTTATTGTTTTTAATCCTTTTTATAATTTTATTGGTGTGAAAAATGGTTGTTTAAGCCTTGTTTTGTGAAAGGTGGAGTCGTTTTCTCATAAAATTGCACACAAAGTGGTTGTTTAAATGTTCAACTATCATTTGCAACTATTTTGTGAGGTCTAAAACCTTTTTTATGATATTTTGAACATTTTTCAGTATATATAATAATATATTGCATGATATTGGTGTTCTATTCCTTGTTAAGTTTTAAAATAAATTGTTTGGTTAAAAAAGGGCATGTCCTGTGTTCTGTAAATTTCCCGGTTGGATTTTATGTGAGATTTGTGATTTAAAAATTATTTGTTTGGATTTATTAATGAATTTTAAGAATGATAAATGGTATTATTGTGTCCTTAAATGTCTTTAGAATTTGGATTTTTTTACAAACAAATGGGTTTTTGTTTACAAAATGTTTTGGCACGAGTTGTTGGAAAATGGCCCGTTTCACATCCTTATGAAAATGGTTGTGTTTTAAATATGTATCCTGAGTGATTTAAGTTATTTATGAATTCGGTTTTCTTCTTTAAATGGTGTGTATACACCTCCTTAATAAAATTGTAATGAATATCTTGGTCAAATGTTAGTTTTGATAAAGGTTTAAAGTTCTATTTGGTATTTTTTTTGTAAAAATAGTTTCCATTTACATTTCATGTTCTATCTTTTGGGGACATTTTATGGTCCATGATATTGATTTATTAATTTTTTTTGGGGTGGAAAATTTTGTTTTATTGTGTTATTTATGGGTTTTATCCTTAAGAGATCATCTTTGAATGTATTTTATGTGCAAGGACTCGTTATCCTCCTTGAAATTGTTTTACAAAACTAATTAGTGGTTTGTTGATTCGTGAAAGACATGTGAAGAATGCTTGTGGGCTGTTTTTGTGTTTATGGTTTGGTAAAGAAATTTTGATGTGGAAAATGTATTTGATAATATGTGTAACTTTATTGAGAACCAAAGGGAATCTCGGGTATCTAGGTGGGCGGACAAGTACTAGTATGCTACTGATTACGTGGGGTTTGGACCCTGTTTCACGTAGCAAGTTTGACGATGGCAACACTAACTAAAATATGATGATGATGTTGTTGAGGGAACACTGGGATATGGGTAGTCTCACTACTAGTGTATTGTGTGCCCAATAACATATAATTATTATGGTTACTTTCACCATGATATGAGGTAACTAGGGCTCACAACTAAATAGTTCCTAGGGGTGTTCCTGTGACTTATGTTGATTGGCAATTTTATACTCACCATAGGCATGCAGTGTGATTTGTTGGTAAATTAAGTAGTGTGTGTGATTTATTTAAATGTGTATGTTCTTTAAATAATCCTGCTTCAAAACTATTTTCATTTTGAAGTTGCACCTCATTGAATATTGTTACTAGAATTCTTGTTTATAAAACAAGCAAATTATTATCTGGTAATTTTTTATAAAGAATGGGACCGCATTTGGAAAAAATACCTTTAAATCATGTATTTAAAAATTCAAATTGATTTTTCTTTTATTTTAAAGTATGTGCATTGGGAATATAATATCAGGCTAACCTACTCAGTTTTAATACTCATGCCTATAGTCTTCTTCTGTTTTTAGCCCTTCTGTAGGTTTCAGCTTGAGTTTGATTACCTTGGGTGATTTTTGATCATTATGTTGGTGAGTGAAAATAAGTTTCATATGGAGTTAGTTGGTTATCGGGTTTGGTCAGTTGAGTTGTTGGTTTAGTTGAACTTTTAGTTTCTTGCACACATAATGTTCAGTTGAATTTTGATATTCATGTATTTTGGGATGTGCATTTATTTTTTATGTTTATTTGATTGTTTATATATTGGTTAAATCATTCCCTTGTGTACTCTCTTTGTAACACCCCAAGCTTCCATGGTACACTTTTCTTTGAATAATACAGTAGCGTGTGTTGTACGCATCGTCGAGTTCTAACACACCGCGACTAATCAAAGTAGCTGTTATGAAGAGTAATATCCACTTTTTGAAATTATATAAAATTTATATTTCAAAATGAACTTCATTTTTAGATTTTTAATATCAGAATTATCCTATGTTGAATTTTTTCGTATTTTTGTGAGAACTTCCAATTTTTGATGAATAGTAATCAAATACTTAAAAACAACTTTTTTAATCAAAATAATTTTAGTGATAAATTATACTATTTAGTGGGTTTAAAGTATAATTAGAATATATTTTTACCATTTATTCTATTGGTGGCCATTATAATTAATTTCACTTTGAAATTGGACATAAACAATTGTCAATCTTTTGATAGTTATTGTTTTTTTAAAAACCCGCAATTTGTTTTGACAGCAGGAATAATTTTGAAATTAATTACTGCAATTTATGTGTTTATAATTTGGTAAAATTGATTCCATATTTAGAATCAGAAGGTCCAAATTATTAAATTAAGACTCTTTTGTTTTTGGACATTATGAATAGTAACAACGACAATTATCATTAATTATCATTATTAATTAGTAATCGAGTAGTTAAGGGTAATGAAATAATATCATAATATTATAAAATGACACCAACATGTGTTTTAATGATATTGGTTGTGTCATGTACGACCATGGGATTTCTTGTGCCAACTTAGGGACCCCATGGAATCACTTTTGTGTGATAGTGACATTTTATCATTTTATTTTTTTAAGAAAGGAAAATATACCAAAAGTATGAAACACCTAAGTAAAAAAATATAATTTTTTCTACATAAATGATCTATTAGACTATAAATAGTTATTGGAAATCTAAAAATATTTCCTATATCATGGTATTTTTTATAATTTTTAGACATTAAATAAATAAACTTATTTACGACACCATGATGATGTAGTGATTACCTCATTAATGAACGATTTAAATAAAATGATAAGATAAGGGAAAATATAAGACTTACAGTTTTCTAAAGCCTATTAAATGGATATATTTTGAACCCTAATCACTTTATCCTCTAAATATATCATTGTGGGACCTTTCAAATCTGAGAAGCATTTCATAATAATGTAACATTTCAATCTTTCTAAAAGATCCCATCCTCTCCTCTTATAAAAGGCCCCAACCTCTACCACCTTATTCACACCTTAAAATCCATTTGGATCGACCAAAATCTAACCAAATACCCTCTAAACATTCCTCCCTTCATCCTATAATCCTTACCTTAGGCAGAAAGCACTTTATGAGTCCTTTTGGTTCAAACGAATGTGAGTTACCCAAACTAAAGGTAACAATTTCTGTTAAATTGTTTTATTTTATTTTACATCTATAACCCCTAAACTCATTTTATTATTTTATTTTTTAACAACACCAGAACATGAAATATAGTTGTATGTTGTTATTAGAAAGATTCTAACTACACTTACACACACCTCCATCTAATGGTTAAAGAACATACGGTTTCTGTGAGTGGCGAATTATTGCCTCTTGAAACGATGATTGTTCAATATTATTTTAACACCTCTCAAGGTGGACATTAAGATGTAACTATACTTATATATGATATATATTATGAATATATTTTCCTTATGCTTCTTTATTTTTCATTTATGGAATACCTTTATGATTTCCATTATGGGTAAATGCGATAATTTCATTTTATGAAGTGCAGACTACCACCCCCTCAAAGTGATTTGAACCATTAATGACATATGTGGGAAATATAATGGATTGAGTTAATGATATTATATATGATATTATACTATAATTATAATATACCTTTATATCAGTATGATTTCATCCCATTAAATATGAAATAGAAATAAAAGTATCATTCATGTGTACGTACGACTTACCGTCTCCATGAACAGTGCATTTCATTTCTTACCTCTAAATGTTATGTGATATTATAAATACATGTATATACTGGACATATATGATATATATGATATCTAAATCATGAATATAATTCTGGAGATAATGGATATTTTACCACATAAACAACTTGTAATTATAAGAAGTTTATTTTTGACTCAAGTACCGAGGATCGAAAAAATGACCGTTATAAAATTAAATGGTTACATAATGTTCACAACTTGTTAACAAGTGATAATGAACTTGAAATATGTTCTTAAGAAAATATAAATTAACTATAGTTTATTTTTCATGAGATTAATGAACGATCGAGTCAAGTCGTACACGAGGTAAGAGACTTCATCTCAATCTCTTTTCTTTGAGGCATATTTTGTTTTATACACAACTTTATTTTATACGGTGTATAAACCCATTTCAATTTTACTTTTATTCATAAGGAATGTTTTTATATGATGTGTTTTTACTAAATGAACAAAGGAATGTTTTTCGTACGTATGCGGCGACAATGACTTCTCCGCCGTTGTGACCATTATTTGAGTTTCGTCTTCCACTACAAGCCATAACATTTTTTAAATGAATAATAAATACCATGTTTTACTTTTCATTTATTTTGGTACTGAAAATGGTTTTCATAATGTTTTGATTATAGCAATGTGTTGTATTTATATCTTGTGATTGAAATTTGGAAATGTTATGTTTCTTTTATGCATGTTTTATGTGATACGATTATGTTATGGTTCATGGGAATTGTTTATGATATGTTTAAACCTTTTCATATAAGGAATGAATTGGACTTAGTATGTGAAGGGTGGAGCCCACTATAGCTCCTCGATGCATCGGTAGGTCTCATGAATCAAACTAGTGTCTAGGAACATGGCCTTGACAAAATCTTATTTGTAGTCTTGGCACAAGGCCTTGACTATGTGATTACCATAGTCTGGCGTTTTTCATTTCATAATTATTAAACAGGTTATTGATATTTCATGTTTATTCGACTATTAGAATATCCATGTGAATAAATAAATGGAATTATTTCATTTTATCTTTGCCATATTATGGTGGAGTTGATGTTTAAAAGGATTTTTTTTAGTTATAAATTTCCTTAAATGTTTATGTTTATTTATGAAAGTTTCTGCTATATTGGTATCCTTACTAAGCATCTAAGCTCACCACTTTCAATGTTTTAATTTTACCCAGGATGTGAAGAAGTATTTTATGAATTAACGGCAGGGACAGTATAAGGGGATATGAAAACAAGATGTTGTTGTAGTTTTTTCCACTTTAACATGTAATATATGACTTATGAAAATATCTAGTGTTTCCAAGGATACTAAACTAACAGGTCTTTAGAGACTTGTTCTTTTGTGATCATGCCAATATTATATAATGATGCACTGAATCTGGGTAATGGGGGTCGGGGCATTACAATTGGTATCAGAGAAATTTTAGTACAAACCATGAAAGCTACACTTAGATAAACTCTAATTAGAGCACATATCCCTACGATAGACTTTGAGGATTAGTATAGAAGAACATCCCAGAATTTTGGTATTGTAGAGATTTTGTGAGTTGTTCGAGAAATACATCACTATCTGGATACGAGTATGTAGAGGCGGCTCTGGCACAGACGTACCTAGGGGTAAAAACCAAAAACACCACTTTGAGCTAGACTTGAACGGGAACTGGTGCACGAAAACGGGTCTTGTTGCACTCTTGGTTACGACACTCACATGGGATATGATTTGGATAATTCTAATTTTCATTACAAGCCATTATGATTTGTTTATGAGTATATACTTCCTCAAAGAAGCACTTATTTTTATGATTATGGATTATATCCATAAATATTTCAATTTATGTTAAGTGTTTTACAAGTATGAAATTTTGTATCTTGATTCATGAACTGATCTAGTTTATTCCATTGTTTATAAATGGAGCCTAGTGGAAGGAATGGAATCCTTATCAATGCATTCACTCCATTTAGGGATTTCACTCATGCTCAAGATAATTATAATGGAATTGGGGATACAACTAGTGCTGATTAGCTCATCACCATACTGGGAAAACTCACTCATGTTATGAATAATAACCTTACATTTATAGAGCACCCAGATCTACAACATGGAGGATCACTGTTAGATCGCTTCATGAGGAAAAACCACCAACCATAAATGTGAGTAGAAATCCCTTAGTATATGAGCAATGAATAAATTCCTTAGAGAAAATATTCCATGCCTTGGGGAGTAGTGAAATGGAAAAGGTTATCATGGCAGTTTACCACCTCACTGGAGATGCTGATAAATGGTGGCCATTGATTCAAAACTAAAAGGATGATTCTTATGTATCTAATATGGAATGGACAGTGTTCAATGATCTTTTCATAGAAAAATACTTTCCTCGTGACCATCGAGCAGATATGGAAAGGCAATTTCTGAGTCTGAGATAAAAGAAGGATGAGAATGTCCCAAAGTATGAGGCTAACATTACAAGGTTATCGAGGCATGCTACAGATTATATACGTAACCCAATAAGTAGGATTGATCATTTATTTGATGGGTTAAAATGATTTCTCCACCGAGATTTTGTATCACAATCCTTCTCATCGTACGTAGAAATTGTCTCGTGTGCTATCAAGATAGAAAAGTAATTCTCTAAGTCTTATGACAACAATGTAAAGCAAGAGAATATGAGAATGGGGGAGAAAGAGATAGATAAAGGGAAAAAGGGAAAGAAGGATTTTTCATTATGTGATAATTGTGGTAAGAAACACCCTGTTACTTGTTTGAATGGAATGGGATTCTGTTACATGTGTGGTGAAAAAGGCCGCCAAGCTCGTGATTTCAAGGGGGAGAAATAATATACCGATGTTCAATTATAAAATTTCAGAGAGATGAGACATTATTCAAATGAATTCCCTAAGAGTTAGAGAAACTTACCTCATAAAAGGGAAAGGGAAGGACAAGCTTATGCTATCACTACAGCTGAGGTAGAAGATCTGAAAGACTTGGTGGTAGGTAATTTAATTGTTTCCTCATGTTTAGAAAATGAATTATTTGACTCTGGATCAATGAATTGTTTCATATCTTCCCAATTTTCTATGAAAATTAGATATTTCTAATTTTATTTAACAAGGGAGTTGTCGGTCAAAAATCCTAAAGTAAATATCATTGCAAAAAAGTTTTTTGAATCAGTGCCCATTAGATCACATAAATGTTATTTATCTTCTGATCTCATCATCATACCCATTATTGAATTTGATATAATTCTCCATATGGATTGGCTTTCAGACCATGATGTGAATATTTATTGTGAGAATAAAGAGGATACGATTTTTGATGATGATGATAAGGAACACCTTATCTTTAGAGTAGAATCGTCACCAACTAATTCTTATCTAGATCCACCCCCAGTAGCTCAACTAAATTCAATTATTGGGGGGGGGGGGAGAATGAAATAACTATGGGTGAGGAAGGGAATGTTCAAATGGATGATGTACCTATTGTGAAAGAATAGGATGATGTGTTTCCAGAAGATTTACCTGGGCATCCTACAGAACGAGAAGTTGTGTTTTCTATTGATCTAATGCCTGGTTCAAGGCCCATATCGAAGACCCCATATAGAATGGCCACTATGGAATTAGGTGAAATAATGAAAAACTATAGGAATTGAGTTATATGGGATTTATTCGCCCTAGTGTTTCTCCATGGGGAGATCATGTTCATTTTGTTAAGAAGAAATATGGATATAGGAGGCTGTGCATTGAATATAGGGTAATCAATGCTATAACAATAAAAAAAGTATCCCCTACCTTGCATTGATGATTTATTCGACCAACTGCATGGATCTTAATACTTTTTAAAGTCTGAACATTGATATAGATATCATCAGTTCTGTGTTAAGAAGGAAGACATTCTAAAGACGGAATTTCAAACCAGGTATGAGCATTATGAGTTTACCGTAATGCCGTTTAGATTGACCAATACACCCTTTGTCTTCTTGGATATAATGAATAGAGTTTTCAAGGAATTTCTCGATGACTTCATATTGGTATTTATTGATGATAACGTGGTATACTCCGAAAGCTATGATGATCCTGAAAATCACTAGCGCGTTATTCTATAGTCTCTTAGAAGACACGAATTATATGGGAAGATTAGCAAGTTTGAATTCTAGCTTCATGAGATTTATTTTCTTGGACATATTGTCTCTAAGGATGGAATCTCTGTTGATCCTTTTCAGATAAGACAGATCCAAGAATGGCCAGCACCGATGAGTATAACTGAGGTACCCAGTTTTATTGGTTTCGTAGGTTATTATCGACGTTTGGCACATAATTTTTCTCGATTGGAAAACCCATTAACGAAACTGACATGTAAAGGGGTTAAATTTGTTAGGAAAAAAGAGTGTGAATAATGTTTTAAAAAACTAAATAGAATATTAGTCAATGCTCCTATATTGACTATACCATCGGGGAATGATGGGTTTGTTATTTATAGTGATGCATAGAGGAAAGGACTTGGTTGTGTCCTTATGTAGAATGATAGGGTCATTTCCTATGCATCAAGACAGTTGAAAATTCATGAGCAAAACTATCCTACTCATGATATCGAGTAATCAGCTGTGGTATTTTCAATGATGATATGGAGACACTACCTCTATGGTGAAAAATGTGAGTTTTATACTGATCACAAGAGTTTGTAGTGTATTTTCTCACCAAAAGAACTCAACATGAGGCAAAGGAGATGGCTTGAATTACTCAAGGATTATGATTTCATGATACACTAACACCTAAGGAAGGAAAATAAAGCAGAATATTCTTTGAGCCGAAAAAAATCATAGAGTTCTGAACAATATGAGAATTGAAAGGGATCCAATTTTCATCGATATAGTGATGATGGAAATGGGAATAACTATGGAAGGTGAAACATCAATGCTTTTTCCAATGGTTTCCAAGCCATATTTACTAGAAAGGATTAATAGTTCTTAGACTGATGTTGAAGAGTTTCAAAAGAAGATTAAAGCTTTGAAGGATGGGCGATTGAGTGACTTTGTGTATGAAGTTGGAATTTTTAAATTTGGGAAGAAACTTTGTGTTCCCGGTATAGCTGGTCTAAAAAGGGAATTATTTAATGATTCCCATACTTCCAATTTCTCTATACACCCTAGTAGCACTAAGATGTATAGATATTTTATGAAACATTTTTGGTTGGACAACATGAAGAGGGAGATTGCTGATTTTGTGTCAAGATGCATGGTTGTAAACAAGTGATGGTTGGGAGGAAACTTCCTAGAAGAGTTGTGCAACCTCTTCCCATACCTGAGTGGAAATGGGGTAATATTACAATGGACATTGTCATGGAACTACCAAAGACTCCTAGAAAGAATGATGCAATGTGGGTCATTGTTTATTGTCTTACCAAGTCATCACATTTTCTTGCTATAAGAGAAGATTTACCACTTGAATTTTTAGAAAGACTGTATATTAACGAAGTTATAAGACTTCATGGAGTACCCCTATCAAATTTTTCGGATCGTGATCCCCGTTTTACATCCAGATTCTGGAAAAGTATTCCGAAAGCCCGGAATACTAAACTTTGTTTGAGCATATATTACCACCCTCAAACATATGGACAATAATAATAGACTATTCGAACCTTAGAAGACATGTTGATATCATGCTCACATGACATTAAGGGTTTGTGGGATCAATATTTACCTCTAGTAGAATTTTCTTATAACAATAGCTTCAATTAAAGTATTCGGATGGCACCATATGAAGCGTTATACAGAAAGAGATGTCTCACACCAACCTATTGGGATGATGTTTGTGAAAGAAAACTCATAGGCCCAGAACTTGTTGAGGAAACAATGGAAAAGGTGAAGGTAATCCAAAATGACATCAAAGCAGCTCAATGTAGGCAGAAGAGAAATGCCGATAACCGATGGAAGGATTTGGAATTTCAGGTAGGAGATCATGTTTTCTTGAAGGTATCTCCATGGAAGGGAGTTATACGATTTGGTAAGAAGGGAAAATTATGTCCTAGGTACATCAGACCATTTGAAATTCTAGAACGAATTGGGGTTGTAGCTTACTGTTTGGCAATGCCTCCAAGTCTCTCTAAAGTTCACAATGTGTTCCACGTATCATTGTTGAGAAAATACATGCCTCACCGAACACATGTACTCACATACGAGGAATTGGAACTGGAACCTAATCTGTCCTATTGCGAAGAGCCTATCAGGATTCTGGATATGAGAGAATAAGTGCGGAGAAACCGGAGAACTCGTCTGGTAAAAGTTCTATGGAGGAACCATATGATGGAAGAGGAATAGTGGGAACCCGAGGAAAATTTGATGAAGAACCACCCTAGCCTTTTTATATAGTAATATTCTAGAAATTTCAAGGATGAAATTATTTGGAGGGGAGAATGTAACACCCCAAGATTTCATGGTACGCTTCTCTTTGAATAATACAGTAGCGTGTGTTGTATGCAACCTCGAGTTCTAACACACCACGACCAATCAAAGTATATGTTATGAATTGTAATACCAAATTTTTGAAATTATATAAATTTTAAATATCAAAATGAACTTCATTTTTGGATTCAGAATATCAAAATTAGCCAATGTTGAGTTATTTGGTATTTTTTTGAGAACTTCCAATTTTCCATGAATAGTAAAAAATACTTAAAAACAACTTTTTTAATCAAAATAATTTATAGTGATAAATTATACTATTGAGTGGTTTAAAAGTATAATTAGAATATATATTTACCACTTATTATAATGGTGGTCATTATAATCAATATAATTTGAAATTGGACATAAAAAATTGTCAATCTTTTGATAGATATTGTTTCTTGAAAACACGCTATTTGTTTTGACAGGAGGAATAATTTTTAAATTAATTATTGAAATTTCTATGTTTAGAATTTGGTAAAATGGATTCCATATATGTAATCAGAAGTTCTAAATTATTTAATTAATACTCTATTGTTTTTTGACATTATGAATAGTAACAATGACAATTATCTTTAATTATCATGATTAATTAGTAATCGGGTAGTTAAGGGTAATGAAATAATATCATAATAGTCTAAAATGACTCCAAAATGTGTCATAATGATATTGTTTGTGTCATGGAAGACCATGGGATTTCTTGTTCCATCTTAGGGACCCCATGGAATCACTTTTGTGTGATAGTGACATTTTATCATTTTATTTTTTTAAAGAAAGGATAATATAACAAAAGTTTGTAACACCTAAGTAAAACAGTTATAATTTTGTATACATAAATTATCCCTTAGACTATAAATTGTCATTGGAAAGATAAAAATATTTCTTATATCGTGGTATATTTTTTAAATTTTTAGACATTAAATTAATAAATTTATTTATGACACCATGATGATGCGGCGATTACCTCATTAATGAACGATTTAAATGAAATGAAAAGATAACGTAAAATATAAGACATAAACTTGTCTACCGCCTATTGGATGGGTGTATTTTAAACCCTTATCAATTTATCCTCGAAATATATCATTGTGGGCCCTTTAAGATATGAAAATCATTTCATAATAAAGTAACATTTCAATCATTCCAATAGAGCCCCTCCTCTCCTCTTATAAAAGGCCCCCACCTCTACCACCTGATTCACACCATCAAAGCCATTTGGCTCAGACAAACTCTGCCCAAATACCCTCTCAACTTTCCTCCCTTCATACTAGATGCCTTAACTTAGTCATAAGGCACTTCAAGAGTCCTTTTGGTTCAAACCAAAGGGAGTTACCCAAACTAAAGGTAACAATTTATCTTAACTTATTTTTTTATTGTACTTATAAAACCACTAAACTATTTTTTTTATTTTATTTTGTTACAACACTAGTATCCTAAATATAATTGGATGTTGTTATGAGAAGGATTCGAACTACACATACACACACCTCCATCTAATGGTTAAAGAACATACTGTTTCTATGGGTTGCGAATTATTGCCTCATGAAATGATGATTGTTCAATATTCTTTTAACACCTCTCATGGTGGAAATTAAGATGTCACTATACTTATATATGATATATATTTTGTTTATTTTTTCCTTATGCTTTGGTATTTTACAGTTATGGCATACCATTATTGTAACACCCCGAGATTTTATGAAAAATATTCTTTTAATTTCATTAATGTCTTGTGTTGTATTCTACACCAAGATTACCTTGAGCTATACGCAACACCGCATTAGCTTTCAGTATACGCAACACAATTCTTGGATCGTGTTACACACAATTTTGATAATAGTTATTCTACGCAACATTGAGTATATATATATATATATATTCAATGTATAAATGAAATATGGTTGGGTCTGTTATACGAAACAATGAATGATTCTTTCACAACACGCAACCCTTACTTGGCTTGCATTACACGCAATCGCGACCTTCCTCGATAGCGTGTGTAGTACGCAATACCGTGTTTCACTAAACAACGATACGCTATTAAAATATTATTAAAACTAGCCGTTATGAATTGTAATAAGCACTTTTTTAAATTTTGTAAATTTTATTTTTCAAAATGGACTTCATTTTTGGATTCGAAATATCGAAATTAGCTTAGGGTGAAATTTTGGTAGTTTTCGGATAACTTTCATATTCTGATGAATAGTGAAAGTTACTAAATTTTAATTAAAAAGAACTTTTTTAATAGAAATAATTAATAGTGATAAATTATTAATTTGAGTGGTTTTAAAGTATATTTAGAATATATTTTTACAATTTAATACAATGTTGGTAATTGGATGTAATTTCACATTTAAACTAGACATAAACAAGTGTCAATCTTTTGATGGATATTATCTCTTTAAAACACGCTATTTGTTTTGACGATGGGAATTACTTTTTAAATTAATTAATGCAACTAATATGTTTTGAATTTGGTAAAATAGAAATCATTTTTGAGTTCATAATATCAAATATAGCATAGGCCTAGTTTTTGGTATTATTCTGGAAACTTTCATTTTTTGATGAATAGTGAAACCACTAAGTGGTAGTTAAGAAAAAAGAATTTTTCATAAAACTTAATTTTTTCCGCTTCTGTGAGTGGAATTTCAAAAATCAGAAAGACACGGTTGATATTAGTATGTAAAATGTGGTTCAATTAGATGAAAATAATTTTTGGTGAATAGTAACATTTTATTTTTTTACCACGGTTAAAAGTAAATAGGGTAATTAAGGGTAAAAATGTTATTATTATTACCCTAACACATGTCCTAATTCTATTGGATAAGTGTAATTCGACCAGAAACAACCTTAGGAATAATATATGATTATTTAGGCCCACTTGGATTAGATTAGGACATTTATTATTAATTTATTAAAAGAAGGGTTAAAATAGTTAAAATCAAAGTTTAATAAGTACATCATTTTTAATATTGGGTTATACATAAGATAAATTCGACTATAAATATTCATTAGAAATGTAAAAATCTTTGTTAAATAATGGTATTTTATTTGTAATTTTTAGACTTTAAATAATTTAATTTAGTTATGACACAACGATGATGCAGTAATTACCTTATTAATGAAATATTGACATAATTGATGTTATAAATACCCAAATAAATATAATTTGAGACTTTTTATGACTTAAACTAATTTCATAGGTTAATATGACATGTTATTGTTGATTTAAGTAACTTGGTTCGAACTTATCATTCTGTTATGAATTTCATAAAAATCATGTACCAAATATTGTAAAAATTGACATAAATTAGTTTTTAAAACAATTATTATATTATTAATTATTATTTTATTCCTAAAAATCTAAGGTTTGGCCAAATGAACTAGATAAAGTTATATATATTAATAATAAAAAACTTGGGGTTCGTTTGTCTTGATATAGTAAGTTTATTAACCATATAGTGTAAGAAAAAAAAAGATACGGTAAAAGTTAAATTATTTAACATAGAGTTAAATATAATTGATAAGGTTAAAATAATAACCAAAACTTGTCTAAATCATATTGGATGAGAGTATTTCGACCCATCCCCACTTTAGAATCGAAATAAGACCCTTTGTAACCATTATAAACCGAATTTGACCTTAATGTATAATAATATTTTGAGATTTTCCTAAGGTGCCCCTCTCCTCCCTTATAAAAGGGCACCTCCTCCCTCTCCTCCTCACACCAATTTGAGCATTCAAGCTCGTAAAACCCCTGTCAAAATCTATTCTCCACTTCCCTAGTATCATCCTAGAAGTCCTTTTCTTCTTCAAAGACCATCCTTAGTTCTTTTAGTGGAGGTTAAGTGAAGGCGCGTCAAAAAGAGGTAATATCCATTACTGATCTTTTTCAATTTCATTCTTCTTCAACTTCTTCTTATATAGTTGTTTCATGATAAAGTAATTACATCAGTATTTCTTATATACTGATATGTTATTATAAATATTAATAATCTCTAATTAACCTTCTATCCATCCTACGGAAAAAGGAAATCACCGCGCGTGCGTACGTACGGAATACCGTCTCCATGACGTGATGAGATTCATTCTCCACATTAACCATTCATGAATGATTATAAAGTATATTTAATGAATAATAATGAAATATATGACATGTTAAATCTACTGTATTTATTTATATATATATATGTATGTCATCTACTTACTTCCATTCAAGACAATAAGGAAAGGAAAACAGCGTTCATGCGTACGTACGGACTACCGTCTCCATGAACGGTGTGTTTCATTTCATTTATATATCTATTATATATATATATACTGAATATATATGATATATAAATCATGTTTTATATTCTGGAAGTAAATAAATCAAGATATAAGTAATAATAATGTCAAGAACAACAAGTCCAAACACCTACGATAAATGAAACGATTTTACCCAAAACTCTTCTTTAACATGGAATTTACAAAAGAACGGGTAATATAAAGTCATAAGTGAACCATATATGATATCATAACAATGAATATGATTCTTTAATAAGTTAATGAAATTATTTAAATCATTATACAGGTGGTTCGGATATGTACAAAGCATATCGGACATAAGGTAAGGGAAATATCACAATCTCATTTTTATCCTAGATTGTTTTTACTTTGTAATTTCCTGGGGTGTATTTTATCATAAACATCCATGTTTCCTCAATATGTAATATTATTTTCATCCAAATACAATTGTTTAAATCCAATTTTACCCTTCGGTGAGTTTTTAGTAAAGGATATGAAAGGAATCTTTTGTCGTTTTTCATACGAGGTACTTTTTGACTTTTCTGACAAAAGTACGAAGAATGTTTTTTTTAAATTAAATTATAAGGCATGAATAGATTTTTAAAACATTATTTCCAAGAATATTCCTTTAAAAGTTTTCAAGTTTATTTTTAATCAACTTATTTTAGTTTATAATTGTATGACATGTTAAGAAAGGAAAAGTGTTTTTGAAGTAGAAAGGATATTTTCCTCAAGAAGGAGTTCAATTGTTTTATCAAAATAAATTCCATCTAAGATAATAAATGGTTCTGTTTTTATCCCTATTATTACATTGATTTGATTATGTTGTGATGGAATTATTTTTATGAATTCTTTTATCGTAAATGAATTGTTTTGTGATGTCATGATGTTTAAGATTCCCATTTTTATTACATGAGTTAAGCTATGATGTATGATTTATGATTTTGTGGCACACATAAGAATGGTATCATTATGAAATGGTTGGGACCTATATCTCCCTCCAATTCATTGGGTAAAGATTTTATATCTCATGAGATAGCCATGGCTAGAACGGTAGGTTATACCGATTCAGTGAAACAGGACTGAAACGAGGGTGACTCATTTCAGAAATGGACCTTGTCCACTAAGATAGTCTTGGAAATGAGTCTTGACTAATAAGATATGATTCTATATGATTATGTGTGTATGCCACAAAGTTTCATGTTTTATGTTATGATTATTGGGATTTCACTTCACTACTATGATTTATCCCATGTTAAGAAATTATGCTCTCTTTTGCAGGTTAAGTTTTCCAAAATGTTATGTTCTTATGAATATGATGTGATTGATATTTATTTTGTTTACCCTTATTGAGAATTTGAGCTCACCCTTTTATGTTTGCTTTTCCACAGGATATAAAGAAAGGTTTTAGGTAATAAAAAGGAAGATCTTTATGGGAGATGTTGAGGATCATTCACCATGATTAGAAGATTATATTCTGAGTTTCCAAAGACACTAAACTATTACGATCCTTGTGTGTGTGTTTTTGTTATGTACTAAGTATTCCACAAAAGTAATGTAAAGTCTATGTACGTCAAGCTTCGGGTCTCTACAGTTGGTATTAGAGGAAAGGTTTAGTCAACCTTTGGATACTAGGATGAGAGAACGTTACTGAGATCCCTGGAGATATTTATAAGGTATGTCTAGGGATGTCCCTAATGATAAGTATACGTATAGGATATAGTCCTAGAACTATGCTAACGATCTTAGAATTTAACCTAAGATGTTAGATATTCAGGGTACTCCCCCTTTACTATGTTGTTTTCTCTAGCATGATTTTTTCCTCTCACAATATTCTTTTTGTGTTTTAGTTAATGGAGGGAACCAGAAAGAATTCGGTTAACATTGAATCCAATGGACAAATTGGTGACTATGAGCAACAAAATTGTGTAATTCCTAGAGAGAAAGATATTGTGATTATGCCGAATCAGTCATCGCGATATATGATTAACAAGGTGAAATTTAGTGGTATGCCTAATTCATCAAAGAAGAGGAAGATAAACTATTATGCATGTCCACATGTTGAGGAGCATAAAGAAAGGAAGATTGACATTTCTAAAGAAGGGAAGAAGAACCTTGAGGAATACCTCAAATGGAGGGACCAATGTTATCTGTGTGGAGAAAAGTGTCATAGAGTGACAGATTTTTATGGAGTTCAATGTCTTATTTTTTGAGAACATGGGCATTACCCAACTCAATGCCCTGACCTAAAAAGTAACTTCTAAATCAACGAAGGACTTATTCCAGGACAATCATTGAAGTGGATGGACTGAAGTGTTTATGTATTGGTATTCAAGAATAATGTTCTTGAGGTACTTTTATGGCGTATTGAAATATTTATTGGTCTATTGTGATTTTCAATAATTTTAAGGTACCGGTAACCATGAAAAGTAATTCAAATATTTTGGAAAGTATATGATATGTGCATAATGAAGGGATAAGGAGAAAATGAAATGTTTGACAGTATTCATGAGCTCATGATTGATATAATAACTAAGTGATATCATGGTTTGAGTATATAGAATTTTGAGTATTTTGGTATGTGGAAAGTGTTAACTTTTAACTACATTCAAGTCTTCACTATGGTTCAATGGGTATTCATTTTTTCAAGAGAATACATGATTAAGGTATTCACATGATTGGAATGTGACCAACAATATATATATATATATATATATATATATACAGGATAGAACTTTTTTCGATATTACTATAAGCTTGGACTAAAGTATTTTATATAAGCCTAAATATTGGAATGGATTATGTTGGACATATGCTAAGTATTGTTTAAGGATAGAACTTTTTTCGATATTACTGATGGGATTTTATAGTAATGTAGTTTTAGAAAAAGGACAACCTACAGGACGAGCGACATCCCATCGCGTCGGACAAGGCTGCGGGAATCGAACCCACAACCGATGTGCGACTGGCCTTTTTTGCCTACCACTGGCCTACAATAAGTCCCTGTTTAGTATAAACTAGTTTTATTATATTAATCATTATGATATATGAAGTATAAGTCCATTTTAGGAACCATATATGATTAATCTCACTATAGATGGACTTATGTATTTTTTTTATAACTTTTCTAACCTTTTTTTGAGACGGATAGATTGACCCATCATTCTATCACATGATCTGCTAACACATCACGAATGAAAAATTCAACTTCATTTATTTAAGAGATGAAGTGTAAATTTTCCAAAGAACGACAAATGGTGAGACTATACCAAAATCACGAAAGTATTTCTTCTAATTCGAATTTCATCAACTTTAGGGAAATGATCTTGAAAACCAAAAATGTTGTCCCAGTCCTCTTATATCTGATGAATCATATGGTACCTTAGATCGTCACAAATTTATTGCTTTATGATTGCTGGCTTTTCCATAGCCATGTTCTCTACCACTCTCCATCAGAACATGATGGTTAGATTTCTCTTCTATATCCATATTTTCACCTATGTGGAAACCCAGTGATTAGTTTATTTGGGTAACCGTTACGTTTCATAATTTTGTATTTATAGATTGGTTTTGGTATTCCTTTTTACGATGTGGGTTTCTCTTAATGAAACTTTCGAATAGTAAAACATTTATAACCCCGACGAATTTCGTGGGCGAAATTCATTTTAAGGGGGGTAGAATGTAACACCCCGAGATTTTATGAAAAATATTCTTTTAAGTTCATTAATGTCTTGTGTTGTATTATACACCAAGATTACCGTGCGCTCTACGCAACACCGCATTAGCTTGCAGTATACAAAACACTATTCTTGGATCGTGTTACACACAATTTTGAAAATAGTTATTCTACGCAACATTGGGTATATATATATATATTCAATGTATAAATGAAATATGGTTGGATTCTGTTTTACGAAACAATGAAGGATTCTTTCACAACACGCAACCCTGACTTGGCTTGCATTACAGGAAATCGCGACCTTCCTCGATAGCGTGTGTAGTACGCAATACCACGTTTCACAAAACAACAATATGCTATTAAAATATTATTAAAACTAGCCGTTATGAATAGTAATAACCACTTTTTGAAATTTTGTAAATTTTATTTTTCAAAATGGACATCATTTTTGGATTCGGAATATCGAAATTAGCTTAGGGTGAAATTTTGGTACTTTTCGGATAACTTTCATATTCTGATGAATAGTGAAAATTACTAAATTTTAATTAAAAAGAACTTTTTTAATAGAAATAATTAATAGTGATAAATTATTAATTTGAGTGGTTTTAAAGTATATTTAGAATATATTTTTACAATTTAATATAATTTTGGTCATTGGATGTAATTTCACATTTAAATCAGTCATAAACAAGTGTCAATCTTTTGATGGATATTATCTCTTAAAAACACGCTATTTGTTTTGACGACGAGAATTAATTTTTAAATTAATTAATGAAACTAATATGTTTTGAATTTGGTAAAATAGACATCATTTTGGAGTTCATAATATCATATATAGCTTAGGCCTAATTTTTTGTATTTTTCTGGAAACTTTCATTTTTTGATGAATAGTGAAACCACTAAGTGGTAGTTAAGAAAAATGAATTTTTCATAACACTTAATTTTATCGCTTCTGTGAGTGGAATTTCAAAAATCTGAAAGACATGGTTGATGTTTGTAAGTAAAATTTGGTTCAATTAGATGAAAATAATTTTTTTGTGAATAGTAACGTTTTAATTTTTTTTAGCACGGTTAAAAGTAAATAGGGTAATTAAGGGTAAAAATGTTATTATTATTACCCTAACACATGTCCTAATTCTATTGAATAAGTTTAATTCGACCAAAAACAACCTTAGGAATAAAATATAATCATTTAGGCCCACATGGATTAGATTAGGACATTTATTATTAATTTATTTAAAGAATGGTTAAAATAGTTAAAATCAACGTTTAATAAGTAAATCATTTTTAATATGGGGTTATAAATAAGATAAATTCGACTATAAATATTCATTATAAAGATAAAAATCTTTCCTACATAATGGTATTTTATTTGTAATTTTTAGACATTAAATAATTTAATTTATTTATGACACAATGATGATGTACTAATTACCTTATTAATGAAATATTGACATAATTGATTTTATAAATACCCAAATAAATATAATTTAAGACTTTTTATGACTTAAACTAATTTTATAAGTGAATATGACATGTTATTGTTGATCTAAGTAACTTGGTTCGAACTTATCATTCTGTTATGAATTTCATAAAAATCATGTACCAAATAGTGTCAAAATTGACATAAATTAGTTTTTAAAACAAATATTATATAATTAATTGTTATTTTATTCCTAGAAATATGAGGTTCGGAAAAATGACTTAGATAAGGTTATATATATTAATAATAAACAACTTGGGGTTCGTTTGTCTTGATATAGTAATTCTATTAACCATATAGTGTAAGAAAACAAAAAGATATGGTAAAAGTTAAATTATTCAACTTAGAGTTAAATCTAATTGATAAGGTTAAACTAATAACCAAAACTTGTCTAAATCCTATTGTATGAGAGGATTTCTACCCATCCCCACATTATATTCGAAATAAGACCCTTTGGAACCATTATAAACCGAATTTGACCTTAATATAAAATAATATTTTGAGATTTTCCTAAGGTGCCTCTCTCCTCCCTTATAAAAGGGCACCTCCTCCCTCTCCTCCTCAAACCAATTTGAGCATTCAAGTTTGTCCAAACCCTGAAAAAATCTCTTCTCCACTTCCCTAGTATCATACTAGAAGTCCTGGTATTCTTCAAAGACCATCCATAGTTCTTTAAGTGGAGCATAAGTGAAGGAGTGTCAAAAAGAGTTAATATCCATTACCGATATTTTTCAATTTCATTCTTCTTCAACTTCTTCTTATTTAGTTGTTTCATGATAAAGTAAAAACATCCATATTTATTATATACTGATATGTTATTATAAATATGAAACAACTGTAATTAACCTTCTATCCATCCAACGGAAAAAGGAAATCACCACGCGTGCGTACGTACGGAATACCGTCTCCACGACGTGATGAGATTCATTCTCCACATTAACCATTCATGAATGATTATAAAGTATATATAATGAATAATAATGAAATATATGACATGTTAAATCTACTGGATTTATGTATATATATATATATGTATGTCATCTACTTACATCCATTCAAGACAATAAGGAAAGGAAAACAACGTTCATGCGTACGTACAGACTACCGTCTCCATGAACGGTGTGTTTCATTTCATTTATCTATCTATTATATATATATATACTGAATATATATGATATATAAATCATGTTTTATATTCTGGAAGTAAATAAATCATGATATAAGTTATAATAATGTCAAGAACATCAAGTCCAAACACCTACGATAAATGAAACGATTTTACCCAAAACGCTTCTTTAACATGGAATTTACAAAAGAACGGGTAATATAAAGTCATAAGTGAACCATATATGATATCATAAAAATGAATATGATTCTGTAATAAGTTAATGACATTATTTAAATCATTATACAGGAGGTTCGGATACATACAAAGCATATCATACATAAGGTAAGGGAAATATCACAATCTCATTTTTATCCGAGAATGTTTTTACTTTGGCATTTACTGGGGTGTATTTTGTCATCCACATCCATGTTTCCTCAATATGTAATATTATTTCCATCCAACTACAATTGTTTAAATTTAATTTTACCCTTCAGTGAGTTTTTAGTAAAGTATATGAAAGGAATCTTTTGTCGTTTTTCATACGAGGTACTTTTTAACTTTTCCGACAAAAGTACGAAGAATGTTTTTTTTAAATTAAATTATACAGCATGAATGGATTTTTAAAACATTATTTCCAAGAAGATTCCTTTACAAGTTTTCAAGTTTATTTTTAATCAACTTATTTTAGTTTATAATTGTATGACATGTTATGAAATGAAAAGTGTTTTTGAAGTAGAAAGAATATTTTCCTCAAGAAGGAGTTCAAGTGTTTTATGAAAAAAATTTCCATCTAAGATAATAAAGGGTTCTGTTTTTATCCCTATTATTATATTGATTTCATTATGTTGTGATGGAATTATTTTTATGAATTCCTTTATCGTAAATGAATTGTTTTTTGATGTCATGATGTTTAAGATTCCCATTTTTATTACATGGGTTAAGCTATGATGTATGAATTATGATTTTGTGGAACACATAAGAATGGTATCATTATGAGATGGGTGGGAGATATATCTCCCACCAATGCATTGGCTAAAGATTTTATATCTCATTATATAGACATGGCTGTAATGGTAGGTTATACCGGTTCAGTAAAACAGGACTGAAACGAGGGTGACTCGGTTCAGAAATGGACTTTTTCCACAAGGATAATCTTGGAAATGTGTCTTGACTAATAATATATGATTCTCTATTATTATGTGTGTATTCCACAAAGTTTCATGTTTTAAGTTAGGATTATTGGGATTTCACTTCACTACTATGATTTATCCCATGTTATGAAATTATGCTCTCTTTTGCATGTTAAGATTTACAAAATGTTATGTTCTTATGAATATGATGTGATTGATATTTATTTTTTTACCCTTACTGAGCATTTGAGCTCACCCTTTTATGTTTTCTTTTCCCCGGGATAAAAATAAAGGTTTTAGGTAATAAAAAGGAAGATCTTTATGGGATATGTTGAGGATCTTTCACCACGATTAGAAGATTATATTATGAGTTTCCAAAGACACTAAACTATTACGATCCTTGTGTGTGTGTTTTTGTTATGTACTATGTATTCCGCAAAAGTAATGTAAAGTCCATGTACGTCAAGCTTCGGGTCTCTACATTTATGATTCCCATTATGGGTAAACGCGATAATTTCATTTTAGAAAGTGCAGACTACCTCCCCCTCAAGGTGATTTGAATCGTTAATTCCATATGTGGGATGAATAAAGGATGGAGTTATTGATATTATATATGATATTATACTATAATTATAATATATCTTTATATCATTATTATTTAGTTCCATTAAGTATGAAATAGAAATAAAAGTAGCCTTAATGCGTACGTATGGCTTACCGTCTCCATGAACATTTCATTTCATTTCTTACCTCTAAATGTTATGTGATATTGTAAATACATGTATATGCTGGATATATATGATAAATATGATATCTAAATAATGAATATAATTATGGAGATAATGGATATTTTACCACATAAATAACATGTAATTATATGATGTTTATTTTTGACTCAAGTACCGAGGATCGAAAAAATGACCGTTATAAAATTAAATGGTTACATAATGTTCACAACTTGTTAACAAGTGATAATGAACTTGAAAAAGGTTCTTAAGAAAATATAAATTAACTATAGTTTATTTTTCATGAGATTAATGAATGATCGAGTCAAGTCGTACACGAGGTAAAAGACTTCATCTTAATCTCCTTTCATTGAGGCATATTTTGTTTTATACACAACTTTATTTTATACGGTGTATAAACCCATTTCAATTTTACTTTTATTCATAAGGAATGTTTTTATACGATGCGTTTTTACTAAATGAAAAAAGGAATGTTTTTTCGTACGTATGCGGCGACAACGACTTCTCCGCCGTTGTGAACATTATTTGAGTTTCGGCTTCCACTACAAGCCATAACATTTTTTAAATGAATAATAAATACCATGTTTTACTTTTCATTTATTTTGGTATTGAAAATGGTTTTGATAATGTTTTGATTATATCAATGTGTTTTATTGATATCTTGTGATTGAAATGTGGAAATGTTATGTTTCTTTTATGCATGTTTTATGTGATACGATTATGTTATGGTTCTTGGGAATTGTTTATGATATGTTTAAACCTTTTCATATAAGGAATGCATTGGAATTAGTAAGTGAAGGGTGGAGCCCACTATAGCTCCTCGATGCAACGGTAGGTCTCATGATACAAACTAGTGTCTAGGCACATGGCCTTGAAAAAATATTATTTGTAGTCTTGGCACAAGGTAATAAGTGATAATGAACTTGAAAAAGGTTATTTAGAAAATATAAATTATCTATAGTTTATTATTTAGGAGATTAAAGAACGATTGAGTCATGTTGGACACGTGGTAAGGGACTTCATCTCAATCTTCATTCATTAAGACATATTTTGTTTTATACACAACTTTGTTTTATACGATGTATAAAAAACATTGACTTTTACTTTTATTAAAAATGAATCTTTTTATATATGGAGATTTTACTAAACGACAAAAGGGTTGTTTTGTCATATGTATGCGGTGGAAACAACTTTTCCTCTGCCGTAACTATTATTTGAGTTTTGGCTTCCTCTACAAGCCATAAATTTTTTTAAATGAAATTTAAATACCATGTTTTACTTTTAATTTATTTTTGTATATAAAATGGTTTTGATAATGTTTTGATTATATCAATGTGTTGTATTGATATCATGTGATTGAAATTTGGAAATGTTATATTTTCTTTATACATGTTTTATATGATGTGATTATTTTATGGTTCATGGGAATTGTTTATGATATTTTAAACCTTTTCATATAAGGAATGCATTGGACTTAGTATGTGACGGGTGGAGACCTCTATAGCTCCTCGATGCATCGGTAGGTCTCATGAGACAAACTAGTGTCTTGGAACAAGGCCTTGACAAAATCTTATTTGTAGTCTTGGAACAAGGCCTTGACTATGTTGTTACGATAGTGTGACATTTTGCATTCCATAATTATGAAAGTGGTTATTGATATTGCATGTCATTATTAAGTTAGTAGAATATCCTTGTGAGTAAATAAATGGCATTATTTTATTTTATCTTTTCCATATTATGATGGAGTTCATGTTTAAAAGGATTTTTTAGTTATACATTTCCTTAAATGTTTATGTTTATTTATGAAAGTTTCCACTATATTGTTATCCTTATTGAGCATCTAAGCTCACCCCTTTAAATGTTTTAATATTTCCCAGGATGTGAAGAAGTATTTTATGAATGAACTGTAGGGATAGTGTTAGGGGATATGAAGACAAGATTTTGTAGTAGTTTTTTACACTTTATGTTGTAATATAAGACTTATGAATATATCTAGTCTTTCCAAGGCTATTAAATAATCAGTCTTTCGAGAATTGATCTTTTGTGATCATGCCAATATTATGTAATAATGCACCAACTCTGGGTAATGGGGGTTGGGGTGTTACAATCTTGATGCCCTTTGTTCTTGTAGCCATCCCGAGAGGATGAAGAATGCCTCTCAGGACTTGTCCCAGGCTGGCCCTTGTGACTGGTTCAGGGTCGACTCGGGATGGTTCGTGACACATTGTTCAATAAGGAAAGGGTATATGTCAAATTACCATAGAATATTAGCAATAAAAGGACCCATCCTCTACATGTATCATAAAACAAATTTACATTATTTTAATGTTACACTATTCAACATTTTCCCCTTATCAATATTATCCCACATTCCAAAACCTTTGGTAAAATAAAGATTTAAAAACACTAAATTGTTAAGATTCTCTATAAGAGAATACTAAGTCATTAATATAAGTATTACCTATCTTATAATAATTTATTCAGTTTCATATTCAAACATATCATCTCTAATATTATATATTCTTATAAAAGCATAATTTATAATACACTATTTTTAATCAATGGTACTATTATACCTACAAAATAACATGTTCTTTTCTATTATATACTGTTTACCCATTCAAGTTTGGTTCAGTTTTACATCATATGTAAATGTTGTAATTTTTTTATATTAATAATTTGTAGAACATATGAAAAACTCTAACATGATTTCTTAATAGTGAATTAAATATATTCAATTAATTAAGGAATTTTAATATATATTTTTATATAATAATCATAATATTAGTTTAATTTATCATATCAAAAATGTGTAAATGAGTATTTTGAGCTCTCATTATAATTTATATTCACAACATAAATTAAATGTGTTTTGGAATTCATGTCAACATCAAACAATCCTAAACGACCACCACGAACATTTTATAGGTTATAATGTACTAAAAATGAATGATGAAGTAAAATCATCTTACTGAATATCACATTAAATAACCATTAAAATTTATACCTTAATGTTAATTTTATCAAAAAATGTTCAATAAATGACTTAAAAAAAATATAAATCAACAAACTAATTTAAAATAAGGTTTTTATATTCATTAACAATAAGAATAATTTTATTTTATATTGGGTATTAATGTATTCAGAAAAATGGAAATTTAAGGTAATGGTTTTATTGACAATATTTCCATTTTATTGTGTCATAATATTCCTCTTTTTACTATGTCATTATACATCTATTGAATCCATCCATTTATTTATTTCATTTTAGATTTTATATTAATATTTATTGATATTAATTTCTAATTCCAATTCATATTCTTCATATGTATTTCATTCTTCAATAATATATAATATTTTAAATAATAAATCTCATCCTTACTAATATATTTACCACCAATATATAAATATAAAATTATTCAACAACTATTTACTACTACTATTGTGAAATAAAAATAAGATTGATCATTTATACTATTTATTTATTATTTATATATTTAAAAAATTAAAAATTATAGCACATTTATTAGTGTGAGTTTTATTTTATACTACATAAAATTATTAAATATATAAGGCCCCAGCATTAAAGCTAACTTAATCTTGAGTTATTACAAGTTTTCACATTGAGGATCTTTTCGGGTTTAGAGTTTTAGAGAATTAAATCATAAAACATTTATTACATTCCACATATAAACAAAGTGGTTACTTAAAGATAGTATTCTTCTTTCCCATCAATGGAAACATATTTAAAATAAAACATGGATTCTTTCTTGACACTTCCTTGACACTATCATCATATCATGTACCTTTCCCTTGACCTGTGAAAAACATTTCAAAAAAATGGGATGAGCATAAAAAGATCAGTAAGGGATATAAAAATATGGAAAGGAAACATGGGTACATATATACATAAGAATTAAATCATACTTTACCCATAAAACATAAGCACATTAACATACCTCATCAAATCAGGAATATATCATAGAAATCATAATACATAAATGTAACTTGAGGCATTCATAACATTCTTACGTAGGGAGTAACCCTCTTTGTTACGTTTAGAATACCCATCACAGTATATTCCCTAAATATCTTCGGAGAAACCTTAACGTTTCAATCATTCGCATTACCCAATTCATTGGAGACCTATATCGGGCTCACCTGCCCTTAGTTTATCACGGAACCACCCGTCTTCATAATAATGCCCAAGAACCTCAACATAATCGTATCACATAAAACCTGCATAAAGGAAACATAAAATTTCCATCTTTCAATCACAAGATATCAATAAAACATATTGATATAAAAACATTATGAAAACCATTTTCAATACCAAAATAAAATAAAAGTAAAACATGGTATTTATTTTTCTTTTAAAAAAAGGTATGGCTTGTAGAGGAAGCCGAAACTCAAATAATGGTCACGGTGGCAGAGAAGTCGTTGTCGCCGCATACGTATGAAAAAAACATTCCCATTTATCATTTAGTAAATTCTTCGTATAAAAAATATTCCTTTTGAATAAACGTAAAAGTCAAAGGGGTTTATACACTTTATAAAAGAAGGTTGTGTATAAAACAAAATATGCCTCAATGAAAGGAGATTGAGACGAAGTCCCATACCTTGGGTCCGACTTGACTCGGTCGTTCTTTAATCTCCTGAATAATAAACTTGAGTTAATTTATACTTGTTGAGAACCTTTTTCAAGTTCATTATCCCTTTTATATCACTTATTGCCATTTCATGAACACTATGTAATTATTTAAGTTAATAACGGCCGTTTTAACGATCATTGGTACTTGAGTAAAAAATAAGCCCATTATAATTACAAGTTGTTCATGTATCCATTATATCCAGAATTTTATTCATGATGTAGATATCATAAATGTCATATATATCCAGTACATGAATTCATTTATAATATTACATAATCATTTAGAGGTAAGAAATGAAATGCACCATTCATGGAGACGGTAAGCCGTACGTACGCATGAACACTACTTTCATTTCTATTTCGTATTTTATATAATGTAATCATAATGATATAAAGGTATATTATAATTCCATTATAATATCATATATAATATCATAGTTCCATCCTTTATACGTCCCACATATGGTATTTAACGAATCAATTCACTTTGAGGGGGCGGTAGTCCGCACTTCCTTAAATGAAGATATCGCGTTTACCCAGAATAGAAACCATAAAGGTATGCCCAAAATTAAAAAATACAAAAGGTTAAGGAAAAAATAAACATATTATATATCATATGTAAATATAGTGACATCTTAATGTCCACCTTTGAAGGTGTTAAAAGAATGTTGAACAATCATCGTTTCGGGAGGCATAAATTCGCCATCCACGGAAACAGTATGTTCTTTAACCATTAGATGTAGGTGTGTGTAAGTGTAGCTCTAATACTTATTATAACAACATCCTAGTATATTGAAGATATTGTATTTTTTACAAAAGTAAATAATAAAAAGAGTTTAGGGGGTTGGAGAAGCAAAATCAAACAAAAGGACTCAAAAAAAGACATTACCTTAAAATCGGGTAACTCACTTAGATTTGAGCTCAAAGGCTTCCTTGGGAAGACTTCTGCCCAAAATGAGGCTTCAAGGAGTAAGAGAGAGATGTGGAGAGCCAATATGGGCATGGGTTTTCCGAGCCAAGGGCTTTGGGAGTGTGGGTAATGAGGTAGAGGTGGGGCCCTTTTATAAGAGGAGAGGAGGGGCACTCTTGGAAAGTAAAGATAAGTTACATTATTTTAAAATGAGTTTCGGATTCAAAAGCTCCCACATTGATATAATTCTAGGATTAGGTGATAAGGGTTCTAAATCCACTCATCCAATTGTTTTTGGCCATGTGTAGGTCTTAGATTTTACATTATCTTTCTATTTTATTTAAATCGTTAAATAATGAGGTCATCACTGCATCATCATGATGTCATAAATAATTTAATTTATTTAATATCTAAAAATTATAAAAAAAATACTATAATGTAGGAAATATTTTTATCTTTCTAATGAATATTTATAGTAAAAAATATGACTTGTATAACCTCATGTAAAAAATTGATTTATTAAAATAACTTATGTTTGTGTCATTTTTACTTTAACATTAAATAAAAAGTTATTTATGTCATTTCCCAACTAAAGTGGCTCCATGGGGTCCCCAAGTTGACCCATGGCTTGTCTTGGTCGGCCATGACACATACAATAAGGGTAGGACATGTTTCTAGGTCATTTCAGTTTATTAAAACATTATTCTTACCTTAAACTACACTAATTACCTCTAATCGAGATTAAAAACTTAATAAGTTACTATTCACCAAAAAATTATTATAATCTCAATGAACAACATTTTACTTCTTAATGACAACCATGTATGTCGGATTTTTGAAATTCAAAACACAAAGATGGAACAATTTCATTTAAACGAAAAATAAGTATTTATAAGTACCACTTAGTGGTTTCACTATTCATCAAAAATTGACGTTTTTCAGAAAATTACCAAAAATTCACCGTAAGATATATTTGATATTACGAATTCAAAAATGATGTCTATTTTAAAAAATTCAAAGCATATAAGTCACATTAATTAATTTAATAATTAATTCTCGCTGTCATGACAAATAGCATGTTTTTATGAAACAATAAGTATCAAAAGATTGACACTAGTTTAAGTCCAATTTCAAAGTGAAATTGATTCCAATGACCACCATTAGATTAAATGGTAAAAATATATTATAATTTAACTTTAAAAACAATTCCAAAGATAATCTATTCATATAAATAAATTAGATTAAAAAGCAATTTTGATGTAAAATGCAGTATTTTTCACTATTCATTAAAAAATGAACATTGTCAGAAAAATACCAAAAATTCACACAAAGTAAATTTTGATGTCCCAATCATAAAGAATAAGTTTATTTTGACAAAAATAGCTTATAAAATTGTCAAAAGATATATTTAAAATTGTTTTTCCATCAAAAGGCAGTAAAACAATCTTTAAAAAAAATATTAGTGTATTCCATGCTTAAGATTGGATTTATTTTCATTTTAAGCCTCTAAAAAACTATCTAATTCATTAATAGACATAGATAAAAATATCTATTATTCATTACTTACTTGGGATGTTACATCCTTCCCCCTTTTGAAAATTGCTTCCCTGCAATTTATTTACTTATCGAATAAATGGGGGTACTTATCCCTCATTGCATTTTCAGATTCCCATGTTGCCTATTCCATCATGTGGTTTTTCCACAAAACCTTTATCTGATTAATCACCTTATTCCGTAACACTTTCTCCCTGTGGTCAAGAATATGGACCGGTTGTTCCTCATAAGATAGGTTCTCTTCCAGCTGAACTACCTCCAGACTCAAAACATGATATGGATCTCGCATATACTTTCTCAACATCGAAACGTGAAAAACATTGTGTACCAGAGATAAATTCGGAGGTAAAGCCACCCGGTATGCAAATGATCCAACTCTCTCCCGAATTTCATATGGTCCAATGAACCTTGGACTCAGCTTTCCTTTCTTACCAAATTGCATCACACTTTTCCATGGTGAGACATTGAGAAAAACATGATCACCTACCTCAAAAGAGAGATCCTCCTGTTGTCTGCATAACTCTTCTGCCTACTCTAAGCTGTTCTCATGTGTTTCTGAATCAGCTGAACTTTTTCTACCATCTCTTCTACAAATTCTAGTCCCATCAACTTCCTTTCACCCACTTCATCCCAGAAAGCTGGAGTTCGACACCGCTCCCCATATAATTCCTGAAATGGTTCCATCTATATACTAGAATGAAAACTGTTATTATATGAAAATTCAACCAAAGAAAGATGTTGGTCCCAACTTCCCTGATAATCCATAGATCAAGAACATAGCATATCCTCCAATGTCTGAATTGTTCGTTCTGACTGCCCATCTGATTGAAGATGAAAAGCTGTACTAAAATTTAATTGAGTACCCAACGACTTCTGAAGGACTTTCCAAAAGATAGAAGTGAACCTGGGATCACGATCAGATACAATGGAGAGGGTAACTCCATGTAACCTGACTATCTCTTTAAGATAAAAATGGGAAAGTTGATCTAGGGAAAAAGTATCTCGTATAGCAAGGAAATGAGCAGATTTGGTCAAGAGATCAACAATAACCCAGATTGCATTATTACCTCGAGATGTCTTCGGTAATCCCACAACAAAGTCCATGGATATATTCTACCATTTCCACTCTGGCACTGGTAAAGGCTGAAGCATCCCTTTCGGTAACTGCCACTCTGCTTTAACCTGTTGACATGTCAAACACTTCACAGTAAAATCAGCAATATCTCTTTTTATTCCATCCAACCAGTAATACTCCCGCAGATCTCTATACATCTTAGTACTTCCAGGATGAACTGAAAACGGAGAACTATGAGCTTCACATAAGAACTCTCTCTTCAACTGTGAATCACAATGGACACACAATCTCTTCCCAAATCTCAAAACACAATCACTATCAATGTTGAATTCAGGAAACTTACCTTTCTGAACCAGCTCTACCTTTTTCTGCAACTCACTGTCTTGCTTCTGTGCTTGCTTGATTCTATCTGATAGAGATGATCTCACTGATACCTGAAAGAAAACAGAAGAACTTCCTGCACCAACAACTTCTATTCCAAAGTTCATCAAATCCTTAACCAATGGATCACGTTCCAAATGAAACATTGCTAATGAAGCATTAGTTTTTCAACTCAAAGCATCATCCACTTTATTTGCTTTTCCAGGATGGTAATGAATTGTACAATCATAATCCATGATTAATTCTAGCCATCTACTTTGTCTCATGTTCAATTCTTTCTGAGTGAATATATACTTTAAAATTTTGTGATCGGTATATATTTCACACTTTACTCCATACAAATGATGCCTCCAAATTTTTAAAGCAAAAACAACAGCAGCTAATTCCAAATCATGTGTAGGGTAATTTACCTCATGAGTTTTCAACTGTCGTGAAGCATAAGCAATTACCTATTCATTCTGCATTAGGACGCAACCAATTCCTTTCAATGAAGCATCACTGTAGATAACAAACTCACCATTCCTGGAAGTTAGTGCCAAAACTGGAGCATTCACTAATCTTCTTTTCAATTCCTGAAAACAATCATCACATTATTTTGTCCAGATAAACTTAACAGCCTTCCGAGTTAGCTTGGTCATTGGACTAGATAACCATGACAAATTTCTAACAAACCTTCGGTAATAGTCTGTCCAACCAATGAATCTACGAATCTACGTTACATTTTTGGGTCTTGGCCATTCTTCAACAACCTTTGTTTTTGCAGGATCAACGGTTATCCCATCTTTAGAAACAATGTGACCAAGTAAAGAAATTTGTTGTAACCAAAACTCACACTTGCTGAATTTTCCATATAGTTTCTTTTCTTTTAAGGTTTTCAAGATAACCCTTAAATTTTTTTCATGATCATCTTTATTTTTAGAAAACACCAAAATATCATCAATGAAAACCACCACAAATTTATCCAAGAACACATGGAAAATTCTATTCATTAAGTCCACGAATACAGCAGGTGCATTGGTTAGCCCAAAAGGAATTACTACAAATTCATAATGGCCATATCTTGTACGAAACGCAGTCTTCAGAACATCTGCTTCCTTTACCTTCACCTGATGGTACCCCTATCTCAGGTCAATATTTGAAAAATACTGAGCTCCCTGGAGCTGATACAACTTCATTTGATGGCCCGACATCTGCTGAAGTAGTTGCAAAGGATTTCACCACCCCTTTCTGCTTGTAGTCTAACTGCTTCCCATCAATCAAGCTCTTTGTCGGACACTCATTTTCATAGTGACCCATCTCATTGCACTTATAACATTTCACTAACTGTAAATCAAATTTGGTCTTACCTTCACCTTGATCCTTTTCAATGCAATCACAAGCCTTATGTCCCATCTTACCACATCGGTAGCACTTTCCAGAATTCAGAAGACATTCCCCAGCATGCCTTTTTCCACATTTATCACAAACTGGAAACTTAGTTTTCTTACCATCAGACCTTTTTGATGAATTCTTACCTTTCTCCTGCCACCTCAGTCTCTTCTTTTGTTGGTTGTTATAGAACAATTGATCATAGGAAAACTCCATTTCCACCTTCTCAGCACATCGAACAAGCTTTTCATAACTTTTAAACTCATGAGAAGATAATGCCCTTTGATATTTTGGCTTTAATCCTGAGTAAAAATGATTGATTTTACTATCAAGGTCTCGGATAAAATTTGGAGCATACCTTGCCTATCGAGTGAAACTTTCTTCATAGGTAGCCACTGAGTCTTACTCTTTCCTCAATTCAAAGAATTGCTTTTCCATCCTAAGTCAAACAGCCTTAGGAAAATACTTCTCAAGAAACATACCTTTGAATTCATCCTACTCAAGAGCATCAATCTCATCAGTGTCCCTGATATTTTTAACCATCGACCACCACTGATCTGCTTCACCCTCCAAACGATAAATAGCAAGACTAACCTTTTGATTGTATGAACACCCCATGACATAAAAAATCTTCTCCAGTGCTTTAATCCACCTTTCATCTAACACAAGGTCTGATGATCCTCTGAATGATTGGGGATGTTTCCCCATGAAATGTTCCACCACTGACATGTTCCTCTGCGGTTGATCTGGCTGATCTCGTGCATGGATACCACCACAATTTATCACTTGAGTCAACTGCGCCATTACTGCAACAAACTGTTCAGTTCCAATTCCGACCATCTCAGGATGCTGATTCGGAAGGTTATTTTCTTATGTATGCCTTCCTAGCACTGCTCCCTGTTTCCTCTGCGGAAAACCATTCTGAACAAACATGTCTTAGATGAAGCAACATGGTAATCTTCAAATACTATATCACTTCAATTTGACCATAAAAAAATATTTTTGGATAATCATTTAATAGAATTATAACTCCTAAAGTTATCTAAACCGACCTTTGATACCAACTATATGGCTCTAGCCTTAAACCATACTTAATCTTGAGTTATTACATGTTTTCACATTGACGATCTTTTCGGGTTTAGAGTATTAGAGAATTAGATCATAAAACTTGCATTACATTCCACATATAAAAAAAGTGGTTACATAAAGATAGTATTCTTCTTTCCCATCAATGGAAACATATTTAAAATAAAACTTGGATTCTTTCTTGACACTTCCTTGACACTGTCATCATATCATGTAACTTTCCCTTGACCTGTTAAAAACATTTCAAAAAACTTGGGATGAGCATAAAAAGCTCAGTAAGGATATAAAAATATGGAAAGGAAACATGGGTACATATATACATAAGAATGAAATCATACTTTACCCACCAAACATAAGCACTTTAACATACCTCATCAAATCATTAATAAATCATAGAAATCATAATACATAAAGGTAACTTGAGTCATTCATAACATTCTTATATCGGGAGTAACCCTCTTGGTTACGTTTGGAATACCCATCATTGTATATTACCTAAATCTCTTCGGAGAAACCTTAACGTTTCACTCCTTTACGTTACCCAATGCATTGGAGAGCTATATCGGGCTCACTCGCCCTTAGTTTATCATGGAACCACCCATCTTCATAATAATGCCCAAGAACCTCAACATAATTGTATCACATAAAACATGCATAAAGGAAACATAACACTTCCATTTTTCAATCACAAGATATAAACACAACACATTGATATAAAAAAATTATGAAAACCATTTTTAATACCAAAATAAAATAAAAGTAAAACATGGTGTTTATTATTTTTTTTAAAAGGTACGGCTTGTAGAGGAAGCCGAAACTCAAATAATGGTCACGGCGGCAGAGAAGTCGTTGTCGCTGCATACATACGACAAAAACATTCCCTTGTGTCGTTTAGTAAACGCTTCATATAAAAAAGATTCCTTTTGAATAAACATAAAAGTCAATGGGGTTTATACTCCGTATAAAAGAAGTTTGTGTATAAAACAAAATATGCCCCAATGAAAGGAGATTGAGACGAAGTCCCATACCTCAGGTCCAACTTGTCTCGGTCATTATTTGATCTCTTGAATAATAAACTTGAATTAATTTCTACTTGTTTAAGAACCTTTTTCAAGTTGATTATTCCTTTTATATCACTTATTTCCATGTCATGAACACTATGTAATTATTTAAGTTAATAACGGTCGTTTTAACGATCATTGGTACTTGAGTAAAAAATAATCCCTTTATAATTACAAGTTTTTCATGTATCCATTATCTCAAGAATGTTATTCATGATGTAGATATCATATATGTCATATATATCCAGTACATGAATGCATTTATAATATTACATAATCATTTAGAGGTAAGAAATGAAATGCACCGTTCATGGAGACGGTAAGTCGTACGTACGCATGAACGCTACTTTCATTTATATTTCGTATTTTATAGAATGGAATCATAATTATATAAAGGTATATTATAATTCCAGTATAATATCATATATAATATCATATTTCCATCCTTTATACGTCCCACATATGGTATTTAACGAATCAAATCACTTTGAGGGGGTGGTAGTCTGCACTTCCTTAAATGAAGATATCGCGTTTACCCATAATGGAAACCATAAAGGTATGCCCAAAATGAAAAATATATACGCTTAAGTAAAACATAAACATATTATATATCATATATAAATATAGTGACATCTTAATGACCACCTTTTAAGGTGTTAAAAGAATGTTGAACAATCATCATTTCGGGAGGCGTAAATTTGTCATCCACCGAAACAGTATGTTCGTTAGCCATTAGATGTAGGTGTGTGTAAGTGTAGCTCTAATAATTATCCTAAAAACATCCTAGTATATTGAAGATACTAGAGTTGTTACAGAAGAAAATAATAAAATGAGTTTAGGGGGTTGGGGAAGCAATATCAAACAAAAGGACTCAAAAGAAGACATTACCTTAAAATTGTGTAACTCTCTTAGATTTGAGCTAAAAGGCTTCCTTGGGAAGACTTCTTCCCTAATTTAGGTTTCAAGGAGTAAGAGAGGGATGTGGAGAGCCAAAATGGGAAGGGGTTGGCCGAGCCAAAGCCTTTGGGAGTGTGGGTAATGAGGTAGAGGTGGGGGCCTTTTATAAGAGGAGAGGAGGGGCACTCTTGGAAAGTAAAGATAAGTTACTTTATTTTAAAATGATTTTAGGATTCAAAAGGTCCCACAATGATATAATTCGAGGATAAGGTGATAAGGGTTCGCAATCCACTAATCCAAGTGGTTTTGGTCATGTGTAGGTCTTAGATTTTACATTATCTTTCTTTTTTATTTAAATCGTTAAATAATGAGGTCATCGCTGCATCATCATGATGTCATAAATAATTTAATTTATTTAATGTCTAAAAATTATAAAAAAAATACTATGATGTATTAAATATTTTTATCTTTCTAATTAATATTTGTAGTAAAATATATGACTTGTATAACCCCATGTAATTTTTTTTTATTAAAATAACTTATGTTTGTGTCATTTTTACTTTAACATTAAATAAAAAGTTATTTATGTCATTTCCCAACCAAAGTGGCTCCATGGGGTCCCCAAGTTTACCCATGGCTTTTCATGGTCGGCCATGACACATCCAATAAGGGTAGGACATGTTTCTAGGTCATTTCATTTTATTAAAACATTATTCTTACCTTAAAGTACACTAATTACCTCTAATCGCGATTAAAAACATAATAAGTTATTATTCACCAAAAATTATTATAATTTCATTGAACCACATTTTACATCTTAATGACAACCATGTATGTCGGATTTTTGAAATTCAAAACAGAAAGATGGAAAAATTTCATTTAAACGAAAAATCAGTTTTTATAAGTACCACTTAGTGGTTTCACTATTCATCAAAAATTGAAGTTTTTCAGAAAATTACCAAAAATTCACCCTAAGCTATATTTGATATTCCGAATTCAAAAATGAAGTCTATTTTACAAAATTCAAAGCATATAAGTCACATTAATTAATTTAATAATTAATTTCCGCTGTCATGACAAATAGCGTGTTTTTATGAAATAATAAGTATTAAAAGATTGACACTAGTTTAAGTCCAATTTCAATGTGAAATTGATTCCAATGACCACCGTTGGATTAAATGGTAAAAATATATTCTAATTTAACTTTAAAACAAATTAAAAAGATAATATAATCATATAAATAAATTAGATTAAAAAGCAGTTTTGATGTAAAATGCATTATTTTTCACTATTCATTAAAAAATGAACATTGTCAGAAAAATACCAAAAACTCACACAAAGTAAATTTTGATGTCCCAATCATAAATAATAAGTTTATTTTGACAAACATAGCTTATAAAATTGTCAAATGATAGATTTAAAAATGGTTTTCTATCAAAAGGCAGTAAAACAATCTTTTAAAAAATATTAGTGTATTCCATTCTTAAGATTGGATTTATTTTCATTTTAAGCCTCTAAAACACTATCTAGTTCATTAATAGACATAGATAAAAATATCTATTATTCATTACTTACTTGGGATGTTACAAAATAGACTTTCAATTCAAATTGTAATCCTTTTTATATTAATATTAGAATTTATACATAATAACATTATTTAATTGAAAGGTCCCATTATTGGGTAATATTTTGGAATAATTATTTAAAATATTTATGTTCATCCTTAATTGAAAATGATATTTTATTGGGTCATTTAACATAATTTTCTTAAAAAATTGACAAATTTTTAAATACTCTATGAATTCGCATCCCTTTTCCTCCTAATCATCAAATTATAAATTATAAATTGTGTTATTTTTAATGATCCACACATTAATTAATCATCCAAAATACTTTTTCCATCTTATTTTAATTTTTTAGCTTATCCAATTATATATTTTAACGTATATAATATTTTCTACAAAAGTATCTATAATGTATAGCACTTCAATGTTTTTTTGTATAAGATGTTTTATTATTTCCATGTCTCCTAGGCACATATAGTTTATTAGTATTTTTGGGAATGTTAAATATATTCCTATAATGTGATGGGTAATTTTTTATGTCTCATGAGATGATGAGTATATGTGTGGACATGATTTTTTCATATTTGATCAGATTTTTTTTTGATAGAGATTATAATCTTTTTTTCAGAATAATTTTTGTAGAAATCATGGTGGTTAGATAATCTCAAGAAACTACATTTGAACAAGACTATCGTTCACTAGGTTGAAATTTTTATGATATCCAATTATTATAATTATTCAAAACTAATACGTCATCCAAAATTTATACGTTATGTTGTAAGGCTCATGATTATTTTCAAATCTTCCTATAATAAAAAAATAATATACATTTTTAAAAACAAGATATTTGATGATGTATTTTCCAAAAATGAATATTATCTTGATCTATAGTTACAATGAACTAAAATAATCCATTAAAAATTAATTGGAGGTAATTTTTGATAAATATAATGTGAAAAACCATTAGAATGTAAAAAATATATAATCAATTAATAAATCTTATTTAGTGGATAAATAATAAATATGATTAAAATAGAATGTTCCTTCACAAAAAAATGTGTTAACAAATTAAGTAAAATAAATTTAAAATTATTATAATTATTATTATATTAAATATTCCATTAAATAAATTAAATTTTTTATGATATAATATTTTGATAAAAATAAATACATGAAGGACACATTCAAATAAAAATTGTTTTCATTTTATAGTGTATTAAAAAAAACTAAATGTGAAATATTAAATTTTTATTAGATAAATAATTATACATTTTTAAAAACATAGTATCAAAATTAAGTCATCTTGAATTTTTTTATTTTTTTTCAAAATAAATTTTTTGTGTAGTATTGTGAAATTTAAAATTTTCAAATATAATTAATATTTTGAAATCACTACATTATAATCATGATAAAAAATTAAAAAAAATATTTCATTATGAAATATATATATATCATAAACATAATTATTTATTTAAATTCTAATACCATTGTTTGTCATTTTATAAAATATATAAAATTTATCTATGGAATTGTTTTTAATATGTAATAAATTAATAATATAAAATAAATTGTCATCTACTTTCGAAAGTAAATCTCATAAAACAGATTGTTTATTTGAATAATAAGGAATATATTATAAAATATGTTTCATTTTATTTTTTTCATCAAGTATTTCATAAATATGTAAAAAAAGATTACGATAGTAGAATCCAAAATAATAAATAGGTTTAAACAAATGGGTATTCACAGAAAATCCAGATGAACATTAAAAACCATGGATTTTTTAAAATACTGAAAAAATTGTTATTTTAATGAAAAAGAAAGAATATAAATTATTAGGACTTCTGCATAATGTGGTTATATTATATGATCGAGTCACCCCTATATGGTCTCGTGATCCAATATCCCACCTCACCAATTATATTAAAAGATTTCAAATAAGTGAAGAGTCTATCCATACTGGAGTTCATAACTAATTTCATAACCGAGGCTTACACATATTATTCCTTGTAAACATACGTCGGTAAAACTCTAAAATAATCAAGGTATCAATTTCATTTATGATGATACCTTTATAAGGCCATTATCTATTACATGATGTTTGTTGATTCATGATATCAAACCAATGACACACTAACTATGCAACCGAGATCGGAATCCCTTCACATGATAGTTACTTCACAAAGTGATTGTTTTTATGTAGTTACCC
The DNA here is from genome assembly GCA_963277665.1 of Viscum album. Classification (NCBI taxonomy): domain Eukaryota; kingdom Viridiplantae; phylum Streptophyta; class Magnoliopsida; order Santalales; family Viscaceae; genus Viscum; species Viscum album. The sequence goes on along the minus strand of OY728156.1, from coordinate 386,384,044 downwards.
CAATATAATGTTATTGAACAATGAAATTAAGATCATGCTACAATCTCTAGGGGGATCATATCAAAGACATACCCTCCTCATGGTGGATTCAATTTACAAGATATGATGTGATATGTCACAGGAGATATGTGACTCAGTTAAATGTCATGAACAAGACACCAAATGATTATATGGGTAGTGTTTTTACTAACATGAGCATGTGTATATTGTTTTTCCACTACAGGATATGGAATAGATATATGTATGGTGAACTTGATAAACCACATATCACTCAAAACTGATATCATAGATATATGATGAGGAGAATGGTAAGAAATTTTATTGATGAACGAATTCATTGATCTCAAAGTATTCATCCTATTGAATCTTGATATGTAACATTAGAACTAATTGAAAAATAATAAGTAATAATTTCATAAGATTGAGATTCATATGGTCCCTTGATCATGTGATTTCAAAATGAGTTCAATGTCTCGTCATAGTGCCCCAGGATTTGCATATATGAATATTATATCATTTGATGAATAATATTCAACAGATTAAACACCCACATTCTTAAGGACTGCAAATAGTTTTGTGTATTTAGAGATTGGATACACAATCCCTTAATTTTTTGTGTTCTATTAAACATTCCCATAAATATCACTCATGCATATAATCTTCAAAATAATACCATAACTAAAATCATACTTCCAAACCCTAGGAAATAAAAAATATAAATGTTTGAGGTCATATGATCTCAAAGGGTAAATAATAGTGATATGTAAGAATAATATGAACATTATTGTAATAGAACATGAGAACAACATATGAAAACCATACCCTTTATGTAAAATATCATAATATTTAGTATTGTAAAAAATGGTGGAATTGTATAAAATATGAATCATAAAGAAACCAAGTACATGATACATTAGTGTATAACATTGGAATCATACATGTAATTGTGGAATAAATATAATTATATAAAATAATTTTCATAGTAGAGAAGGCTCGCTAAAAAGGAAATCATATTTAAATGGGTTAATATGGATCATTTTTTGAGAAAATAAATTTTTCATTAAAAATAACTTTTTAAAAATAATATTTCCAAAAAAATTTTGGAAATATTTTTCATTTAAAATAAAAATTTAAAAATATAATGGAAGGTATAAATATAATTTAAAACATTTCCTATATAATGTCTTATTTAAACTATGAATACATTTTAAAAAAAAATTTGAAAACCATTTTCTTTTCAAATTACACTGAAAACCAATATAGGAATTTTGAACGCAAATTATATTCATAATAATAGTAATATCCATTATTTTTATACATTTAAAAATAAATATTCCTTTCACATTTTTGGTAAAATCCTATATTGAATTTTTTTACAAATTACACATTGATTTTGTTAGAAATTTTTAAAAAAACTAAGGCACGGGTATCAATTTCTATAATAAATCGTTTTTATAAAACTAAATTCATTTTATAAATCATTATTAAAAACATAGATTTGGAAAAAAAAATAGATTCTTATCCAAATATTGAAATAACATTATATTTTATTCAAAAATATAATTTGAATTCTAGGTTATATTGGGATTGTATAATGATGGGGAATTTTATTTTCATGATATATATATATATATATGTAGGAATAAAATTAATATGTTCTTTGAGATACAAATAATAATATTTTAATATTGGGTTCATAATCGTAAACAATGTTGTGGAAAAAATATATTTGAACATAAAAATCATACTACATTTGTATCATTGAATCATGATACACATGAAATAATACCAATAAGTTAAACATATATACTCCTAAAAATAAAATATCTTTTTTCCACAACATTGTTTATGATTATGCACCCAATATTATAATATTATTAAAAGGGGCACAATATGCACCTCATGTAAGAAGATAGGTGAAAACCATAACTTAGGCCCCCAAGAACAAAATTTGAGTCAAAAATATTATACCTATTAGGTAATTATTGACCTATAAACCCCGTTGACATGTGATCTTAAAATTTTTGTGTAAATAATCATAATTTTATAGATAAAAATAATAATAATCATATATGTTATGTATATATACAACATAAAAAAAACATACGGTGAATACGGAAACAATCTCATTGAAAATAAAAGTGAGACAAAATTCCCCAACCACTATACTAATCTTATTAATCAAAATCTGTAATAGGGAATGATATCAAATGAATCATTAAAAATGTTGAAACAATAGGATTCATAATATAACATGTTATATGGTTTTATATACACCACCAAGAGGAAAAAATTGGTGAATTTCAAATGACTTCTAGAAATACAATAGAGACATGAAATACCATAAATTATGTGTTGACATTATTTACACATGTTCTTGCCTAATTTATTTAAATATATATTTATGTTGTATATATTTTGGAGCAATAATTATATATATTATACCATATATTATTATTAACAACAAGAAAATGATAAAGGGTTAAATGAAAAAATGGTATGAAAATTGCCAACAAGGCAAACCTTTCTTATCATGATCCTACCGAACATGAACACTGCATTTAAGAATTTTTATATAGGAGTAGAGATTAGAATTTGTGACCTCATAAGATGTTTCTTATGGTGTCTAAGTGTGATGAAAAATCAATTTCTATGGGAATTTTTTTTCTAGGAAGAATTTCATTGGTCTAATGAATCATATGAGAATTCAGGTGGGTCATATATAGGGGACCACATATATTTGGGGAGACTAGTTGTGCCTAGATGGCCAAGTACAGATGTCCTTGTTTTTGAAGGGTTACTGTGCTATAATTGGATTCTAGTTTTCACATTGGTATTAGAGTAGGAACTCAACACTAGGTGTGGTGGCATGTCCTAGTTTGAGATGTATGGTCTACAACAAGGATGTTGTACTCTAAAGAGTGATGAATTTAACACCTAATAATGATATATATTTTGATAAATAAATGACATAAGTCTTTACAACAAGGTGAAAATTCATTTTTAGATTATTAGTTGAATGAAAATCGATAGCTAAGAGTTATTTTCATAGAGTAGTCGTCAATGTGGTTGAGTGAGGACCAATCACACTATAAGGAACATATGGTGGCCTATGAGAACTATTATTGGTCTAATGAATCATTTAGGTATGTGGTTGGGCCCCATATAAGGGACGACATGTTTCTAGGGGAACTAGGGGTACCTGGAGAGCCACATACCAATAACCTTGTTAATGAGGGTTTTGTGTCATGTCAATGGAAGACATTTTTTATATTTGGATAAGGGGAGGAACCATGTGTTAATTTTGATTTCCAACCTAGGATAAGATGTCCACATCATAATGAGGTAAGTTTCCTCTAAATGTTTGGGAAAGCAACACCCAATAATATTAAATTTTTAAATGAATAAATTATCTTACTAATGTAAAAAAGGATAAAAATCATTTTCATGATACTTCTAAAATAGAAATTTATTGGTAATCATTATTGGCCTATAGTAGTAATTAGTACGGGTGAAATACATTTTAGTTTCCCATGGTGTGTTTCAGTTTGTAAAATCACATTAGAGAAAACATGTGTTCTCTTGTAGGGAATATCATTAGTCTGACGACTCGTTTGGTCATGTGGGTTGGCCCCATGCAGGGGATATTGTCCCTTCAAGGCAACTGGTTCTACCTAGCAGGATAGGACCTGAAGACAATTCTATGATTGTGTGTCTATACTATTATTGGGGACCAATAATGGAATTTTTTTGGTTGGGGTGTAGGGTGAAAAACAAGGAAATTTTCATCCAAAGGATGTTAAATACAAAACACAATAATGATAATGGGTTGCATGACTAAATGATACAATTCGTTTTAATATGGCGAACAGTTCTTTTTGGGATCCATCCTAAATACAACTCCACATTTATGATTTCATTTATTATAGTGGGGTTCAATATGAGTGTACAAATTGGATATTTCCCATGGTGTGTCAAAGTGACGAAAAAGTAGACTAGAATTAAATTTTTCTTCCATGTGAGGATTTACATTGGTTTGATTACTCTTCTAGGAATATGGGTGGTCCATAGGTCGGGGACAACCTATCTATGGGGAATCTGGTGGAACCTAGAATTCCAAGACATTATGACCTTGTTATGGAGGGTTTATATGCTATAATTGGGTCCTAGTAGTTACATTATTTACTTAGGGCGTTTTATTAATAGTTCTTTGTTAAAATCATGTTTCAGGCAACAAAAAATTTGAGTTTTTATGTTTTTAATTTTTATTTCTATTCAATATAAATGGATCCTCATTCCATCATCAACTAAGTAATAATCAAGAAATAATTCTCATTGATAAAATTCAATTTAATTTGTAAGAATATTCTAGATTGATGGTTTTGTGAAACTAATACATTTAGATTACAGAGATGGTAGGTCTTATATACAAATAATTAACATTTTCATTCTCAACGATCATCATGGAAAAGATATACGTAATATTTTTTCTTGAAATAATGAAAACAATATCATATTTCATTAAATATACTTATAAAAATCATCTATTTCATAATGTGATGGAATGATAGAGTCACATCAGTTATGCAAGGTGGTAGTCCACACATACATAAACAAACATGTCATCATTTCGGGATTAAAAATGTATGAAATAAAAAAATTTCATTCCATAATGATAAATATATCATCAAAATAATATTTATTTTATTTATATGACATATTTTCATTAATAATATTCTAATTATATTATATGTTATGCATTGGTGAAAAATGAATCAATGTGCTTCACAGGGTGGTAGTCCATTTCAAACACTATAGATATTATCACATCACCTACAAAATGGAAATTAGAATGTTTTATATGAATAAAATTTATATAGTAGTATAATTATATTATTAATAACACATATAATATTTATATTCATCATCACAACCAACCATGAGATGTTGTAATGGAAAAATGAATAACATTGGTTCGTGAGGTGGTAGTCCACTAAAGACATTAATAATGATTTTGTAACCCATTTGATAGAAGTAGGGGTGGTTTTATGTAATAAAAATTGGGTAAAAAACCAGTAAAAATGGAATATATTTTTGGTATTATATCATCATTTTTTAATTATAAATTATTAATGTTTAGGAATAAATAAAATAATAACAGTTATTGAACAATGTTATCTATTCTCCTTGTATCCACCTTATCATTAAAATATAATACTTTCTAAAATACATGTAATCATAAAATTTATATTAGGATGAGAGGTTGGAGGTGAGTTTTTTTATTTCTATGGGTATGATATTAACCAAAATATTTTTATGGTGTGTAGTGGAGAGGAGAGGGTGTGACCTTTTATAAGTGAGGTAAGTGGAACACCTGTAATATGTTAAATAAAATTGGTGTACCCACATTTTTAAGATGCCAAAACGGTACACAATTTTTTATTATATTGAAATAGTTTTTATAGGTCCGAAATATTTCCATCCAATATATTTTAGAAACTATTTTATGTCATTTTAAATCGTATCATTTTATTTTGACCCTTGATAATCCCATTTTTAGCTTCACTATGGTAAATATTTTTTTAATATTTTTACTATCCAAAACAGTTAGATATAAAATTTTCAATGATAAATTGTACAAATTATAATAAATACAAATTTGGATTCCATTTTTCTACATTTTATTCACACAAGTATGAAAATTATATTTTGAATTAATCCTGTTGATGCGATGATAAAGCGATTTTTTAATGAGAAAACGATCAAACATAGACTTGATTTTCATATTAATATTTGTTATGAATATGCAATAAGGGACATAAATTATATTAAATATACTTATAATTGAAATAATATAAATATATAACCTATTTAAATTTTAATTTTACTTTATATATAATTTAAAAAGAAGACATTTTTCAATTCAAATTCATTAATTTTCATAATTCAATAAATAATTTATATTTTAATAAAATTATATAAAATTCACCCAATGTGAATTCAAACATAGTGATTTTAAAAAATAAATTTATTTTTTATAATAAAAAATCTTAAATTATTAATAAATAATTTAAAAATAAGTGCACAATAATGCGAAGAAAATTCATTTTTGAAAAATAATGTTTAAATCATAAAATTGGATTTATTCTTATCTATTATCACATAAGGTGAATATTAAATAGTTTATCGAATATATACTATAAAAGTTACATTAAAAGAAATCAATAATATTAAATTGTATAATTTATTGAGTAAAAATGTGTTTTTTCATTAAAGTTTTCATTTGGAGAAAGCATTCCTTTATTTTGAAACAGTTTATCAATTTTCATATTTAATTAATTGGTGACAATAAATTTCATTTTATATACTTGTTTTAAAAATATATATTTATAATTTATTTAATCATATTCAACCCTTAATTACAACAAGTAATTGATATTATAAATTAATAATATTTTGTAAGGACCCGACCCCAGTTACCTAGAGTTAGTGCATTATTACGTATCATTGGTATGATCACAATAAAGGTCAAATATCAAAAAGTCAATTAGTTTAGTATCCTTGAAATAACTAGATACATTCATAATGTTTACATTACATCAGAAAGTGAAAAACAACAATAATATAGTTTCCATAGTCCACACACATATCCCCTTCAGACTATCCCTGTAGGTCAGTAATAAAATATTTCTTCACATCCTAGGAAAAATAAAACATAAAAAGGGGTGATCTCAGATTCTCAGTAGGGATAACAATATAGAGGAAACATTCATAAATAAGAATAAACATTTATGGCAATGTATTACTAAAACAAAAGAATTTTAAACTTGATCTTCAGAATAATATGGAAGACATAAAATGAAATAATTCCCTTTACATATTCTGATGGATATTCTAATAATTGAATAATAACATGCCATATCAATAACCACTTTCATAATTATGGAATGCATAACGCCAGACTATCATAACCACGTAGACAAGGCCTAATACCGATACTACAAATAAGGTTTGGCCAAGGCCTCATGCCGAGACACTAGTTTGTCTCATGCGACCTACTGATGCATCAAGGAGCTATATATAGCTCCACCGGTCACATTCTAAGTCCAATGAATTCCTCATATGAACATTTTTAAACATAACATAAACATTCGTTTTAGAAAAAGCATACAAAATGTCAATACTTTCTCTATAAACCATGAACTGTATAGGAATAACACATCCACGGTCAAACATATTACAAAACCTTCAATACAATATGGAAGTTTTGTATCATAATAAATCATCTTCAAATAAGCTTAAAATCCATAAAAGTATTTTGACATAGATGAAATGAAAACTATTTGAGAGGAATATCTCTATTTTTGAAATCATTGAAAAGTCACACATTTATAAAGGAAGTAATTTAAACAAGATTTTTGAATCAATGTGTCCCATACCACTTTGAAACTTCAGAAAATAAATATTATTTCAAAACATTCAATTCCATCTAAATAAATCCATAAAATAATTTTGAGTACATGGACATTAATTAAAAAGAATTAGAAAGATAAATATTTAAAACATTTAAAATTATGATCTTGATAAAGAGTACCTTTCACAAATTCTTAAAATATTCATTTTGAAATTATTTAAAAGTAACATATTTATTATATAAAACATTTACTTTGAAAATATTCATATAAGTTCTTAAGGGACGCTTCGACGAGTTTATAGTGGTAGAAAATAGTCACACCCTCCGTATAAGTTAAAAAAATCATTCTTACCTTAAATTTGTCAAACATGTCAAAAAGTACCTTATTTGAAAATGACGGAATGATTCCTTTCAAAAGATATAAGGGTATAAATGACTTTAACCCATTTTCTAGTAAATATTAAAATTTTCTTGAAATATTTTTTCAAAAAACATGGATACAGATGATAAAGAGGTCCAAGTAGATAATTACGTATAAACAACCTCAGATAACGTAGAGATTGTAAAATAAACCCTTACCTTTTACTTTTCCTTGGTTGGGGGTAGGTTAAACTCTTTTATAATGGTGATTTAATTGTTATTAAATTATTCAAATATCATATACATTAATATGATATCATATATGATCTTTTAACATTTCTTTGTTAATAATATCTTAGTATTATCGTCGTTTTGGGTGTTAACTTACTCATTTTCTTGTATATTTTTTGTTACATAAGCCATGTTTGTTATGGACAAGATGTATCCTTTTCATATACAAAATGATATTAAGTCCTTAAATTTTTTTAATCATTAAATGAGAATTAGTTTTGAATGGATACAATGGGGAATTAATCTCATAACGTTCGTGGAGACGGTAGTCCAAACGTACGCACGAGAGACAATATCATTCTTTTGATATTAAAATTATATATAATTGGATGGTATATAATATATAAAGATTCAATATAATGTTATATTTATTATTAACATGAATTACACATCATTATTATACCCATCCAAATAATAATGTATTGAATAACAATTACACCACGACGTGGATACGGTAGGCCATACGTACGCATGTATGGTGACTTGTCATTCAAAGGATGGATAGAATAATGAATATGGTTGTACCATATTTATAATAGCATCATAGTATATAGAAGACTCTAGATTTATTATTTTATAATGGAAATAACAAAGAAAGAATAAGTTGAAGAAGAAAAGAATTTGAAAGAGGGTGGTAAAAACATTACCTCTTCTTTGGGTTCTTCCTTGTGATTTGATCAAAAGGGATCCTTAGGATGGATTTATGATCAAACTAAGGCCTCTAGGTTGAGTTGAGGGAAGTTGAGAGAGTATTTGGGCAGGTTTTGTCTGAGCCAAAAGGATTTTATGGTATGAATAAGTTTTTAGAAGTGGTGTCCTTTTATAAGTGGGAGGAGGGGCTCTTTGGAAAAAACATAAAGTATTAATTTTTAATAAATTAATATTCGGTTTATAATGGCTCCAAAGTGGATTATTAAAATTATAAGTTTGGGAGGGGTCTAAATACTTTCAACCAATATGTTTTGGACAGGTTTGTGTCATTATATTAACCTTATCTTTTAGTTATAACTCTTAGTTAATTAATTTGACATTTACCATGTCACTTTGTATTTTTATATTATATAGTTCATAAATGTAATATATACATCCAAGAGACCCCCAAGTGGTCTATGAATTATTCAACTACATGAAATAAGTCCTTTTGCCGGATCTTAGATTTTTATGAATATAAAATCAATTAATAATATAATATTTGTTTTAAAAACTCTTTTATGTCAATTTAGAAACTATTCGGTATTTTATTTTTGTGAAAATTATAACAGCATGATTACTTCGAAAAAACATAATTAAATCAATACTGACAACTTCTATTAACCGATAAATTTAGTTTAATTAAAAAAAGTCTCAAATTAAATTTATTTTTAAATTTATAATATTAATTATTTTAATATTTCATTAATTAGGTAATTACTGCATCCCCATTGTGTCATATATAAATTAAATTATTTAATGGCAAAAAATTATAAATAAAATATAATTATGTAGGAAATATTATTAGATTTCTAATTAATATTTACATTCGAATTTATCTTATCTATAACCTATATTAAAAATGTTTTAGTAATTAAATTTGATTTTAACTCTTTTAACTCTTCATTGATTTTAAATAATAATTATCTCTTAATCTAATCCAAGTAGACCTAAATGATAATATTTTATTCCTAAGGTTGTTTTTGGTCTATATACACCTGTCCAATAAAATTAGGACATGTGTTAGGGTAATATTAATATCATTTTTCCCCTTAATTACCATATTTACTTTTAACAGTGGTAAATAAAAGTAAAAAGTTACTATTAACCAAAAATTACTTTCATCTCATTGAACCACAATTTACACCTTGATATTAACTGTGTCTCTCGAATTTTGGAAATTCCACTCACAAAAGAGGTAAAATTATTTTTTATGTGAATTTCCAAATTCTTCTGGGAGGTGGGTAAAAGACGGTGAAAAGTTCAATAAAATTTTTATATATCTAAAATTATTCTGAACCAACTCCAATGAATTACATTGAACTTATATAATTATTATGTATATATTTTTACGTTAATTAAATTTAAATAAAACAAATAATTATTTCAATAAAAATTCTGTTTTAAACTAAAACTCTGTGTTTTTTCCCTATTTATCAAAAATTGAATATTTTCATAAAAATACCAAAAAACACGCTAAGATAATTTCGATATTTAGAATCCAAAAATGAAGTCTATTTTGAAAGATAAAATTTAAAGAAATTTAAAAAGTGGGTATTACTATTCATAATAGCTAGTTTGATTGGTTGTGGTGTGTGTTAGAACTCGAAGTTGCGTACAACACACGCTACTGTATTATTCAAAGAGAAGCGTATCATGGAAGCTTGGGGTGTTACATTCTCCCTTCCTTCAATAAATTTCATCCTCTCAATTTGAAATTTTTCTTCAAAAATAAAAGGTTGAAATTAGAAAATACCTTTGTGGAAAACCTACATTGGAAATAAGGTTAATAAAATTTAGTCCTTTTAAGAGGGAAAGGGAAATGAAAAAGTCACCACCAAATTTTGATATCTATTAATAGAAAATTGGTGGAAATTAAGGACACATAATTGGAAGATAAATTTAAATATTTTTCGGGAGTGATTGAGGTCATCAATCACAAACAAGTGTAAAATTGATGGCCTCAAAGCCTTCAATATATGGTGATTTAAAATATCATCAGTTTAAAAAAACATAAGTTATTAAGATAACACATTTTTTTAATATCCCTTTCTTAAAATTTAATAATTAATTTATTCATAGAATAATAGAGAATTATATATATTTACATGACAAGTAGAGTTTCAACCTTCAACTAAGTTCTACCACAAACTCAACTTTTACACAAAATGATAATATAAATCAAAAACATTATATTTATCCTAATCGTACAAGGATCCAAATATTAACACACACAATTTAGATTAGGAAAACTATTTTTTAATAACCAGGGTCTTCTTGTCTTCTAGTGTTAGGTAATAAAGGCATGTCTCACTATGGTTTTGGGTTTGATTCTTGTAGCTTTTTCCGACACGACAGGTTATCCCCTGACCTAAAGGTTGTTCTTTTCCTAAAACTATAGTATTATAATATTCCAAAAAAATCATAAAAAAAGTTTTAACCTTAATACATAATATCAAAAGTTCATCATCATCAATTCCAACTTTTATAGTTTTCCAAAATACTTCTGTCCCAACTCTCTCTCTTAAAGGTTTCTAAATTCCAAAATCAATTGTAACATCAGATTCCCCAAAAAAGTAATCATTCTTATTATCACATACTAAAAATATAATTACCTTCATCATATTAAAAACATAATGAAAACAACAAGTACTACAATAAAATCATTATATATATCACATTATTCTTATAACCAGAATATAATCCTTGAGTCCAAAAGCACAAATACATTAATTATTCAACTTCATCTGTAGTAACATCATAATCTTGGCCTTTCTCCCTTTTCCTTTTCTAAGGTAATTTTCCTTGGAACTTACGGAATTAATTTCCATAATGCCCCATTTCTCTACAATTATAGCATTAAACATTGACATCCTCTTTCTTTCCCTTGTAATCACAAGTCTAGTGACATTTTTCTCTACATTTGTAACAAACTCCCATTCCTTTTAGGCAAGTACCGGGGTGTTTCTTACTACAATTATCACATAATAGATAATACTTCATTCCCTTTTTCCCTTTATCTATCTCTTTCTCCATCATTATCTTCTTCTCTTTCTTTAATTTGTTGTCATAAGACATAGAGAATTCCTTTTTTGTCTTGATAGCACATGAGACAATATCTATATACGATGATAAGGATTGTGATACTAAAGCTTGATAGAGAAATGGTTTTAACCCATCAATGAAATGATCAATATTACTTATTGGGTTACATATATAATCTGCAGCATGCCTCTCTATCCTTGTAATGTTATACTCATATATTGCAACATTCTTATCCTCCTTTTTCCTTAGACACAGAAATTGTCTTTACATATCCGCTCGATGGTCACGAGGAATTTATTTTTCTAAGAAAATATCTTTAAACTCCCTCCATTCCATATTTGATAATTCATCATATTCTTTGTGTTTTGAATCAATGACCACCATTGATCATCATCTCTAGTGAGGCGATAAACTTCCATGATAACTTTTTCCCTTTAACTACTCCCCAAAGCTTGAAATATTTTCTCTAGAGAACTTATCCATTGTATATCTACTAATGGATTTTTACTCCCATTGAATATTGGTGGCTATTTCATTATGAAACGATCTAACAATGATCCTCCATATTGCGGATCAGGGTGCTCCAGACGAGTAAGGTTATTATTCATAACCTGAGTGAGTTGTCCCAGTATGGTGATTACCTGATCAGCACCAGTTGCATCACCAAATCCACTGTAATTATCTTGAGCAGGAGTAGAATCCCTATATGGAGTTCGTGCATTGATACAGTTTCCATTTCTTCCACTAGGTGCCATTTCTAAAAAATGGCATAAACAAGATCAGTTTATGAATCAAAATTCAGAATTCCATACTTGTAAAACACTTAACATAAATTGAACAAATTATGGATATAATCCATAACCATAAAAATGTTTTCTACGAGGATGTATAGACTCATAAACCCTTCATAATGGTTTGTAAAGAAAATGATAATTATCTTATGCATATCCCCAGTGATTGTCTTAACCAAGAGTGCAACAAGTCCCTTTGTAGTGCACCATTTCCCGTTCGAGTCTAGCTCAAAGCGGTGTTTTCGAGTTTTACCCCTAGGTACACCTGTGCCAGATCTGCCTCTACCTACTCGTATCCAGACAGGGATGTATTGCTCGTAAAACTCACAAAATCTCTACAATACCAAAATTCTAGGAAGTTCTTCTATTCTAATTTTCAAAGTCTCTCTTACGGTAATGTGCTCTAATCAGAGTTTATCTAAATCTAGTTTCCATGGATTGAACTCAACTTCCTTTGATACCAACTGTAATGCCCCGAACCTAGTTACCTAGAGTCGGTGCATTATTACGTATCATTGGCATGATCACAGGAAATATCTAATCTCGAATGACTAATTAGTTTAGTATTCTTGGAATAACTAGATACATTCATAATGTTTACATTACATCATTAAGTGAAAAACTAAAATAATATATTCTCCATAGTCTACACTCATATCCCCATCAGACTATCCCTACAGGTCAGTGATAAAATAATTCATCACATCCTGGAAAAAATAAAACATAGAAAGGGGTGAGCTCAGATGCTTAGTAAGGATAACAATATAGAGGAAACATTCATAAATAAGCATAAACATTTTAGGCAATGTATAACTAAAACAAAATCCTTTAAAACTTGATCTTTAGCATAATATGGCAGAAATAAAATGAAACAATCCCATTTATATATTCATATGGATATTCTACTAATCTAATAATCACATGAAATATCAAAAACCACTTTCATAATGATGGAATGCATAATTCCAGACTATCATAACCACATATCCAAGGCCTCGTGCCAAGACTACAAATAAGATTTTGTCTCTGCCTAATGCCAAGACACTAGTTTGTCTCATGAGACCTACCTGTGCATCGAGGACATATAGCGGTCTCCACCCGTCACTTACTAAGTCCAATGAATTCCTCATATGAACAGGTTTAATCATAACATAAACATTCGAATTAAAACTAGAATACGAAATGTCAATACTTTCTCCATCAACCATGAATGGTATAAAAATAACACATCCACAGTCAAACATATCACAAAACATTCAATACGATATGGAAGTTTTGTATCATAATAAATCAACATCAAATAAGCGTAAAATCTATCAAAGTATTTTGAAATATATGAAATCAAAACTATTTGAGAGGAATATCTCTTTTCTGGAAATCATTGAAAAGTCACACATTTATAAAGGGTGTAATTTAAAAGAGATTTTTGAATCAAAGTGTCCCATACCACTTTGAAACTTTTGAAAAGAAATATCATTTCAAAACATTCAAGTCCATATAAATAAATCCTTAAAATCATTTTGAAAATATGGAAATTAATTAAAAATAATTAGAAAGATAAATCTATAAAAAATTTAAAATTATGATATTGATAAAGAGTACCATTCAAAAATTCATAAAATATTCCTTTTGAAATCATTTAAAAGTCACATAATTATAAAATAAAACATTTACTTTTAAAATATTCTTATAATCTTGTAAGGGAAGCTTCGATGAGTTTATAATGGTAGAAAATATCCGCACCCGCCGTAGAGGTTAAAAAAACATTTTTACCTTACATTTGTCAAAAAGGTCAAAAAGTACCTTATTGGGAAAATGACGAAAAGATTCATTTCAAAACACATAAGGGTATAAATGACTTTAACCCATTGTCTAGTAAATATTAAAAATGTTTTCAAATGTTTTTTTAAGAAACATGGATGTGGATGATAAAGAGATCCCAGTAGATAATTACATATAAACAACCTCGGATAATGAAGAGACTGTGAAATAAACCCATACCTTGTACTTTTCCTTGGTTTGGGGTAGGTTAACCTCATCTATAATGGTTAAATAATTGTTATTAAATTATTCAAGAATCATATACATTAATATGATATCATATATGAACGTTTAACATTTCTTTATTAATAATATCTTAGTATTATCGTCATTTAGGGTGTTAACTTACTCATTTTTATTTATATGTTTTGGTAAATAAGCCGTGTTTGTTATGGATAGGTTGTATCATATTTATAAACAGAATTATATCAAGTCCTTAACCATTATTTTTAATCATTAAACGGAAATTATTCTTGAATGGATACGATGGGGAATGAATCTCATCGCGTTCGTGGTGACGGTAGTCTGTACGTACGCACGAGCGACAATATGATTATTTTGATATTAAAATAATATATAAATGGATGGTATATCATATATAAAAAATCATTATAATGTTATATTTATTATTTACATGAATTAAACATCATTATTATACCCATCCAAATAATAATCTATTGAATAACAATTACACCACGACGTGGAGACGGTAGGCCGTACATACGCATGTATGGTGACATGTCATTAAAAGGATGGATAGAATACTGAATATGGTTGTAACATATATATAATAACATCACAATATATAGAATATTCTAGATTTATTATTTTATAATAGAAATAACAAAGAAAGAAGAATTTGAAGAAGAAAGGAACTTGAAAGAGGGTGATGAAAACATTACCTCTTCTTCAGGTTCTTCATTTTGATTTGATGAAAATGGCTCCTTAGTTTTGCTTTCTGATCAAACTAAGACATATGATTTGAAGTGAGGGATGTTGAAAGATTATTTGGGCATGGTTTGGCCGAGCCAAAAGGCTTTGATGGTGTGAAGAATTGGTTAGAAGTGGTGTCCTTTTATAAGGGGGAGGAGGGGATCTTTGAGAAAAACACAAACTATTATTTTATAGTAAATTCATATTTGGTTTCTAATGGATAAATAGTAGATTATTAAAATTCTAAGGTGTCTATGCATATAATTACTTTCAACTAATAGATTTTAGAGAGTTTTGGGTCATTATATTAACCTTATCTTTTAGTTCTAACTCTTAGTTAATTAATTTGACATTTACCATGTCAATTTGTATTTTTATATTATATAGTTAATATACATACTATATACATAGAAGCGACCCCCAAGTGGTCCATTAATGATTCACCGATCATGATATAAGTCTTTTGGCTGATCCTTATATTTTTAGGAATAGAATATCAATTAATAATATAATATTTTTCTTAAAAACTCTTTTATGTCAATTATGACACTATTTGGTATTTGATTTTTGTAAAACTCATAACAGCATGATTACTTCTAAAAAAGATAATTAAATAAATTTTAACATGTCATATTAACCAATAAAATTACTGTAATTCATAAAAAGTCTCAAATTAAATTTATTTGGATATTTATAATATTAATTACTTTAAAATTTCATTAATTAGGTAATTACTGCATCACCATTGTGTCCTAAATAAATTAAATTATTTAATTTCTAAAAATTATAAATAAACTACCATTATGTGGGAAATCTTTTTATCTTTTTAATGAATATTGAAAATCTAATTTATCTTATGTATAACCCTATATTAAAAATGTTTTAGTAATGAAACATTTATTTTAACTCTTTTAGCTCTTCTTTGAATTAAATAATAATTAATATCTTAATCTAATCCAAGTGGACCTAAATGATAATATTTTATTCCTAAGGTTGTTTTTGGTCTATATACACTTGTCCAATAGAATTATTACATGTTATAGGGTAATATTAATATCATTTTTTCCATTAATTTCCATATTTACTTTTAACCATGGTAAATAAAAGTAAAAAGTTAATATTCAACAAATAATATTTTCATCTCATTGAACAAAATTTTACACCTTGATATTAACCATGTCTCTTGAATTTTTGAAATTCCACTCACATAAGTGGTAAAATTATTTTTTATGTGAATTTCCAAAATCTTCTAGGAGGTGGGTAAAAGACTGTGAAATGTTCAATAAAATTTTTATATATCTAAAATTATTCTGAACTAACACCAATGAATTAAATTGAACTTATATAGGTATTATGTATTTATTTTGACCGTAATTAAATTAAAATAAAATGCATAATTATTTAAATAAAAATTCGGTTTTAATCTATAACTCAATGTTTTTTCACTATTCATCAAAAATTCAATGTTTTCAGAAAAATACCCAAAAGTCACCCTAAGCTAATTTCGATATTATGAATCCAAAAATGAAGACCGTTTTGAAAGATAAAATTTATAAAATTTCAAAAAGTGGGTATTAATATTCATAATGGCTAGTTTCATTGGTTGTGGTGTGTGTAAGAACTCGAAGATGTGTACAACACACACTACTATATTATTAAAAGAGAATCGTACCGTGGAAGTTTGGGGTGTCACATATTCACATTTAATTTAAAATAAGGGATACATGTAATGGAATATATTTTCAGCATAACATTTAATGAAAAATATCAAAAAGGATAAATAATATTGAAAAATATTTACAAAAATCATGGAATATTACACTCTACCCCCATAATATTAATATTTTCCCCAACATTCAACTTATTAATCAAATGTTTAGAATTTGAAACATCCATAATAGAAACCAACATCATATAATGGAATAATGAAACCCACTCTTGAAAAAAAAATGTGAGAAATTCATTTGGAATAATAGATTATGGGTTTGCATACTACATACCATATGTATGAATTTAGAACATGGACATAGATGATAAATGTAACATCAAAATGAAAATAGATAGTGATATATAACACCATCAGTAAAATTTTAATGAAAAAACCCATAAATCTAGGAGTTTTGAAGAAGGACTTTGATATCATAAAAAATCATGGTAACATGATAAATTTTTATTTTATAATTGTTTTTCTAATTTTGAGGAATTGTTTTTTATTACAGATTAATAACCTATTAAAATTTACATTGTTGACATCATTTTATTTCATAACTACAATTTCATTATTTGGTATTGAATTGATCAATTACTAGTTCATATCTTTGTCTAAGAGATTAGTTTTTAATGTTTGAATCACTAAATTAAATGCATAAAATAATGATAAGGCATTACTTTTATAAAAATCTATGAAAATGGTTAACACTTGTACTCTAATATGGATAAATAAACATATGGTGATTAAATATATTAATCGTCTAAACGTCATCAAAAGATCAATATAATCCATTCCCTAAATGGTTAACCTTATCACCGTTCAAAAATTCACATTTTATAAATAAAATCATTAATTTTACAAAATAAACATTAATTCTTAAAATATAATTAAGAATATATTAATTTTCACACGCATAATATGTGAATATCTAGGTCATATATTCTCATTAAATTTTATAATATTAATAATTACCACAAAACCTCAATTAAAATATTAATGTACACTCATTATTTCATGAAATAAAATGATTGTATAACTAATTCCATGAATCCAGTAATGTTTTAAACTCCATCAATGATAACATTAACTAAACACTCAACAAATAATTTTTCAATTCTAATGTAATTGATTAAATTTAGTTTACATTAAACACATCTACCATCACATTATCTAATTGAAATAAAATTTTCCAAACCTCAAGAACATGTTAAGGGTTATATTACTTTGATCATATGTTTTATATAAAGTAACACCTTACCATTAAATAAATTTTCTAGGTCATTTTTACCATTTAACATATTACAAGAAATCAGTAATGATAATAATATTCAAAAACTGTTTATATATATTAATATAAGATAATCATTTATTTGTAATAAATTAATAGTTTAATCATCCCACTTCATTCAAAAACAATTAACATAGATTCATCATATTCTTCTTTAATATCTATTTCCTTTCATATATAATTTTTATTCAATATATAATCAATTGAAAAAATATCAATCGTAAAAACATTCCAATTATCATAATAAGAATAAACCATTGGACATTTATATTCAAAATTATTATATTTTAAACTTTTAAATGAATCAATAATCGATGATACCTATGTGAGATCATTATTACCACCCATTACATTAAAGTACATTTTCATTTTTACTCTATAGTTACTTTCTTGGTGTCCTTACATTCCACACCCAAATAATCTTCTTCCCCCCGCCCCAAGACATTAACATCACTACTTATTCCCACATTATAAACATATATAAAATGGAACCATCATTCCTCCATCTACTACAATACATTATATATCAATAAAATATACCCCTCCATAACTTGGTGAGTCTGAGAGTTGGTTAATTTATATGTTTCTAACCATGTTTTGTGATAGCAAATTGTGTAGAATTACAATATCCTTCTCTCAAATCATCATCTAATTTGAATTATAATGAAAAAAATTTCAATCACATTAAATGTTAAAATTGTTATTTCATATTCCCATCATTGAATAAAAATAAAAAACACAGTGTCAGAAACAGTAATCATAGTGGGAAATCATATAATCAAGAAAAATAACTTATAGGATGTCTAATGCATATAAAATTATTTTTTGTATGTGACACCAAGGTTTAATCATCAGGCACTTATATTCATCATCCATTAAAATCATATATTATGGTTTGTAAATAGTTTTTGACTTTCAAATACATATCCTCCGGGAGTCTCAAATTAGGTATGATGTAATGCCCAAAGTCACACACCAGGTGATGATCATGTCTAGCTCTATGTGATACTTTTAGAGTTTTTAGCCCTAGATAACACTCTACCTATTCCACATGAACTTATAACATATATAATGTGATTTAATTTCTTAGAAACAACTCACTCTGTCATTTACCAAATTATTTTACATTTTCCTATATTATCCTTGGACTCATGCTTAATAATAACACTAGACAGAAAATTTAAAATATACCTAGGGATCAAAATATTATTTTATCATCCTAGTTTCAAAAGATTTATTAAACCATTCCTCAGATTCCAAAAACCATTACCTAGACTTTTGATATATATATATATATATGAAATATTTTTCGATTAATTTTCATTATAATATAAAAAACATGCATGTGGACCATACTTTTTTAATATCTTTTGATACTAGGTAAATAAATTTAAAATTTGGTAAATGATCTTCAAAAGTTCCCATAAATATATTATACATCAGTAATATTTTCAAATACACCATACTTAAAACCTTTATTCGTAACATGGGGAATGAAAACATCTGAAATGATTATCTCAAATGATCAGTAATTGAAAACTAGGAAGATTTGTAAGAATAATAAAAATTTAAGGGTATTATAAATTTATAATAACATATGAAAAACATAAAATGAATATAAAATTTCAAATTCATGTGTCATGGGGTTAATATTGGAATTTTATAAATTATGAGTCATTAAGAAATCAATGAACGTGGCATATGAGTGTGAAAAATTGTCATAAGACATGGAATTATGGAATACATGTAAGAATAGAAAATCATTTCTATAGTAGTCATAGATCACTAACAATGATATTGTTGTGTATTGGTAGCACTCCCCAACCCATTATATTAGTCAATATTTAATCCCTTTGTAAGAACCTGGTTCTCATTTTTGAGGTACATGTTTCTGTTTTTCCTCTTTCCTTAAGTGTTTTTGAGAAAATAAGGAAAATAGGAAAAAATCCCAAATTTTATGGGTACACGCCATGAACATTTCCACACTCCATGTACTTTGGCCATGTGGGATGAGTACACATGGCATATAGGCCTGCCGATGATGAAGGGTGTAAAGACCGACTACACGCCTTGTACTAGTTATTTGCATGCCATGTAATCGGTTAGTACGTGAATAGTAATGAAGTGGAGGAAGCTACCAATGGAGCGACAGTACACACCATGTAATCAGGAATACACTCAGTGTACTCATCTCGACATAAGAACAGTGTGGCAGTGATAAGTGGCTGCCAGAGGAACATTTAAATGATGAAAAGTACTCAGCGTGTACTTGAGAGTACATGTCGTGTAGTTTGTTTTTTCGCTTAAAATGGGAAGTAGCCTCCTCATTCGGCAGAGGAGGCATTGGACGTTAGAAGGACACAATAGAGATGGCCAGAGCTTGGAGGATCTCCTGATCATCGACCAGAACTCGGTTTCCCTCGATGACATTCTCGATTGAACCATGCGGGTGAGATATTCACTCTTCTTTAACCTCTCATTCCAATTCTTTCCTTAGGGAAAGTTATTTATGTTTTAATTGGGAATATTCTATGTCATATCTATTCCGTTCTTGGTCATTTCAAGAGGTGTCGTTTGCGTATATTGATCAGTTGAGATCAAGGTAGGTGTTCTAGTGTTTATTTCCAAATGTTGAGTTGAATTTGTGTATTGTTGTGCTACGAACCCATGTTTGGGGTGCCGTATAGCTGTGGCCTTTGCTAAAAGATATCAAGAATTTCATAGATAATCAAATGATAAGTTAAAACTGCAGTTTGGGATCACTGCTTGGATCCAGGACCACCTGAGGGGTGTGTTCCTCTGTTTAGCCGTTTGGCCAACATACCCAAGGGTATGACATGATTATATTGTGCATTGAATTTTATTGAGAGAATGTTTATATAAATATATTGTTTATGATTTGGCATCATCCCGGTTGCATTAGCCTGAGGGTAGTATTTTATTAGCCTGTGGGAAGTGTTTTTCTTAGCCTGTGGGAAGTGTTTGTTTATCCTGAGGGCAGTATTCTATTTAGCCTGAGGGAAATGTTTCATATATCATAGGACTGTATTTTTGTGCCTGAGGGAAATACCTCATTCTTGAGGGAAGTATTTATTTAGCATGAGGGCAATCACCTGAGGGTTTCGATTCTGATTATCCTGAGGGCATGGTTCTGATTACTTAAGGGTAAGGTTTTGCATGTCTGAGGACTCTGTTTAGTTCGTAAATTCACCGTGTTGATTTTATATGTTGTACTTTCCAAGAAAAATAAAAAGCTTGGAGGTAATAAGTAATAATTAAAATGGAAATGAAACTGGTAGCGATGATTAGATTTGAGTACTTACTAGTTTATTGCATTTAATTTTTCACATTACTGTTGCAGATTTTAACTGACAGTTGGGCATAAGCCTTTGGTGGGTTCCTACTGGGATTTATTTATCACACCCTATTTGGTTCATGTCTTTATCCCAAACAGACTATATTGTTGCAGGTGTCGACAGGGGAAAGGGTCCCAATACAAGTACATGATTGTAGTAGAGAACAAGGAGATCATGGGACCGAGCTTAGGCTTGCAATACTGATGTGTTCTGTTTACTCTACATTGTTTTGTATGGTTGTACCTTGTAATTTGAGTTGTATTGTATTTTATTACAATGTATTCTGTTTTGGCTGCATTCATATAAATAGTGACATGATGCATTTTTTATATATAATGGTTAGTTCTATTTTACTTCAGTTATCCATTTCAGTTGTATATTGTTTACTGCTTCCACTATTTTATGATATATTTCTTTTCTGATACGCTACACTTTGACATATGAGGGCATAGTTTCACCGCCATTAGACCTAGTCCCTCGTTGCTAGTCGGCAACCTTTGGTATTTGGGGAAATCCACTTGAGGTCATGTGACCAACCTAGTTGAGGGAACCTATTGCGTGGCTCCTAGATCCAAGATGTTACAAAGTGGTATCAGAGGGGATTTATTTTCATTGACTTACTGTTTGAGCCTTTAGTCATAGATAAGACGGAATTGGTATTTGGTAATAAGTTGTGCCTGATAGTAGCTAAACCATGTAGAGGGAAACGATAATTTACCTCATGTTGCAATTTTTCCGATTTATAAATTTTAAAGTAGATTGGATTTTTACCGTTGGGTGACACACATGTGGCACGCTGTTTATATTTTTATACTGGGTTCTATTTAGTTAAAACCCTATTAGATGAGGGTATTCCATCTCATGCATCATTTAGGCACATTATAGAAATCACATGTCACACATTCTTTTCATTCCATGTAGGTACATTAGAAATTGAATATTGTTGTGATAGTTGTCGTGCAATAAAATCATGCTGTTTTGATAGATGCATTGATAAAATACCTGCTATTTGATAGGGTATGCTTATGTGATGTATAGTAGAATGAATTCCAAACATTGGGTTTTGAAGGGTATGGGCCCTCATTGACCGGAGTTTGTTGGCACATTGACCATTTACATGTTATAACATGTATAAGATGCCAAAATTTTATTTTTGTGGAGTTTAGGCCCTCACGGATTGGAATTTGGAACATAGGTGTTTGTTTTAGTGTTTTTCTATGCTCTGGAGTAGTTTCTCAGGATTAATGTACGGAAAAACCCAGAATAGATGCCATGTAGTTTTGATAAGATGCCGTTTAATCTTTTTTTAGAGAATAAATGAAAACAATTAAGTACATACACGGGTATAAACTACACACCGGGTAGTTTATACCCGTGTGAAAGGCTGTGTAGGCAGGAACCTGGGATGGTAAAACCATCAAGACACACGCCGTGTAGTTCCTATACATGCCATGTTGTGTTGACCATGTGTCTTCTGTGTAATTAACAACACGGGCATCGAAATATAAGCTTATACACATCATGTCAATGATGAACACGCCGTGTAGTTTTACCTAGGGATCCGAACATGTAACTAACAAACATGTGTCGTTGTTACATCTTCTTAAACAAGCTGTGTAACTGAGGGACACGCCATGAAATCTTGACTGTTGAAAGTACATGTGGACTTGGTCGTGTGGCTAGGGAAATGGGGTGGTGTACATGCCATGTGCTGGTGTAACACGCCATGTAGAGTCATCTGATTAGCCTGCCATGTCATTGGAAACATGGATAGATAGAATCTAAGCAGAACACATCATGTCTATCTGGAACACACCGTGTAGTCAGAGTGGTGTACCCAGTCATGTAAACAGAAAACACAGGTGGGTGAAGCTCATCTTGTACACGCCGTGTAGTTATTATACCCACCGTGTAGTCTCGTTCAAAAGGAAGTCGTGTGGATAAGCCATGTAGAAGGACTTAGGCAGGGGAAGAAAGTACACACCATGTGCGTGGACTACACGTCGTGTGTTAGGGGTGTTACATGTCCAGTTTTGGCAGAAGAACACGCCCATGTGAAAGGCTTACGGGAACACGCCGTTTAGTTATTATACATGTCGTGTAGTCCTATTTGGTAAAAATTGAATTTTTTCATTCTCATGTTCTCTTTTTACAGTCCATGTTTTTGTTCCTTGATGATCTTAATATCAGGAGTGTGATTGACTTTGTAGAGTCATGCCGGTGAGACGACCACCGATTGTTCACCAAGAGAGCGTCAACGATTATACTCCAAAGATGGTAGGAAATAGGTTACAGATGGATTCTCCAGTTGTTCTAGATGCGGCGCCAGCTATTATACCAGACACAAATGCAGATTCATTCTTCCGAGAAGGCTTCATGCGGTTTATGCAGACATTCCAAGGAGCACCGCAGGCCGCCACATCTATTATAGAGCTGACGCGTATCTTCTAGCAGCCGTATCCGCCTAATTTTTCAGGGGATTTCGGACCATAGGCTGTGGAGTCTTGGCTAGGTTCTATGTAGACTATTTTCGAGAATCTTGAGATTCCTCCAGGGTGGAGGGTCTAGCTCGCTACATTCATGTTGCGTGATTCCGCCAAGAGTTGGTGGGATGTTACCACCCAGACTGGGAATCACCGAGACATGGCATGGGATAATTTTCAGGCATATTTATATGACTTCATTTTCCACGAGACATTGAGGGTAGATCAAGCTCGATCGATCATGAATCTACAGCAGGGAACCATGATAGTAATGGATTATTCTACCCCTTCACCGAGATCCAGCATTTTTCACCCTTTTAGGTGTGTGATGAGAAATTGAGGGCTCTATGATTTTAGGATGGTATTAGATATGACATCCGAGAACTTGTGAGTTTTTTCATGTTTCCTATAGGGCATGACATTGTGAACCAGACACTAATTACTGAGTGGAACCTGCAAGAAGCTAGTGGTGAAGGCTAGAGCGGTTTGGCAATAGTTTCTGGTACTATTTCTACCGGTAAGAGGAAGAAACTGATGGATTCCTCTCAATGTGGCTGTACTAGCCATAAGAATTCTCCAGGTGCAAGGTAATATGCTATTAGGGTGGTAAATAAGGTCATAAGAGACCTCACGGTCTACGTGACCTAGTGGAGTTCTGAGCTTGCGGCAAGGTGGGTTATCTACAGTGCTTTTGCAGGGAATTCTAACCAGTAGCTAGTGAGAGGGGTTCTGTGCAGACTCTGCATATGGGAGCCGGACCAACAGCTTCTTACCAGTCAGAAAATTGGGGTACGTCAGCACGTTCAGGCTGAGGTGGTGGTCATGGTCATGGAAGCCAGACTCGAGGTTCTCAGAGATAGTAGGCTGGGTTAGCTCAGGGTAGCTAGGTTGTGTTGCAGGGCCATGACACTGGGTAGTCATAAGTAGTGCAACATACCCAATAAGAGAAGGGTCCCAGACATTCCACTGTTATAGGTACTATTCTAGTAGATTCTGTTTTATCATCTGTACTTTTCGATATGGTTTCTACACATAGCTTTATATCTGTACACATTGTGGAGAGCCTTGGGATCTGTATTTCTTCTTCTTCTAATGTTATGATACTAGCCACTCCTTTGGCGATTAGAACAGCTTGTGTGCGTCAGTGCAGGAAGTGTCCCCTATAGGTTGGTGTGTGTCACTTTTAATGTGACCTCTATGTCTTAGAGATGATGATCTATGATTTCATTCTTGGGGTGGACAGGTTGGCACCCTTTCGAGCCTTTGTAGATTTATATCATCGCATGATGAGTTTCACATCACCAGAGGGAAGAGAGTTTCTATACAAGGGAGAATGGGATGTCCAGGCGAGCAGAGTGGGACCCAAGTATCGTGGGGGAGGTGGAGTGATAACACAGATTGCGAGTTTATATCTGGATGATCAGGGTACTTTTCAGAAGGATTTCCCACCAGTGGTTGATTGTTTCTAAGATTCCTTCCCAGACAACTTTTTAGGTATTCCTCTTTAGCAAGAGGTGTATTTCTCTATTGCGATAGTGCCAAGATCAGCACTGGTGTCCATTCCTCCTTATAGGATGGCTTCACCAGAGTTGCAAGAGATCAAGAGGAAGTTAGAGGAGTTGTAGGTAAAGGGTTTCATCTGATCCAGTACTTCTCCTTGGTGTTCAGATGTCCTGTTTTCTAAGGAGGACGGTACCCTCAGACTTTTCATGGATTATCAGAAGCTGAAACAGTTTAATATTAAGAACCGATATCCCTTATGTAGGATTGATGATCTGTTTGATCAACATTGAGGATCACGAGTGTTCTCAAATATTGACATGAGATCCAGATATCATCAGTTGCGCGTGAGACCATCAAACATACCAATGAAATATTTTTGAAGTACATATGGTTTATATGAGTACTTGGTCATGCCGTTTGGACTCACAAGCATGCCAACAGTTTTCATGGCTCTGATGAATCATGTGTTCCATCCTTATTTGGATTCATTTGTGGTAGTCTTTGTGGATGACATCGTGGTGTACTCTCACACACGATAGGACCACGCCACCCATATTGAGATCGTACTGAGTACACTGAGAGAGCATCAACTATATGTTATGCTCTCAAAGTGCCAAATTTGGATGGACTAGATTCACATCCTGGGTCATATCATCTCAGAGGCAGGTGTTGAGTTACACCAAGAGAAGGTGAGAGAAGTAGTTTCTTGGGAGAAGCCTAATAACATTATTGAGATATGAAGTTTCGTGGGGATTGATGGTCACTACAGTTGCATTATACAGGACTTCTCCTACATATGTGATCTGTTGGCGGGTTTGACTATGATGGGTGTGAAGTTCGTTTGGTCAGAAGCTTGCGAGACATCCTTTCAGGAGGTGAAGGGAAGGTTGACATCAGCACCAATCCTGATACTTCCAGAGCAAGAGAAGATCTATACAGTTTACTATGATGCATCAGGTATAGGGCTGGGAGTAGTGTTGTTGTAGGGCGATCAAGTTGTTGCTTACGGGTATTGGAAGTTGAGGCCACATGAGAGGAATTACCGGACGCATGATCATGAGTTTTCTATAGTTTTTCATGTGTTACGTTGTTGGGGATATTACCTATTAGGAGAATATTTTGTGGTGTTTACGGGCCAAAAAAAGTATCAAATATATAATTACTCATCATGTCCTAAATTTGAGATAGTGAAGTTTGGTTTAATACCTTCAGTCCTTAGACTTTGAGCATGCATATACACCTGGTAAGGGTAACATAGTTTCTTATTCACTGAGTAGGAGGACTCAGATACAGGCAGTGCATGAGGCGAGTGGTGAGTGGTAGCTTATGTCTTTGTTCTATGAGATTCATTTGGAGGTGCATGATAGTCAGGGGAAAAACTATCTTTATTCCTTATCTATGACTTCGACCCTCCTAGATAGAGTGAAGATGAGACAACTATTAGATTTGGAAGACATAGTTCTACTGGTGTCAGTGGAAAGTGATGACTCTCCTTCTGGTTGGACGAAAGGAAATGATGAGGTACTCTGTATCCATGGAAGAGTGTGGGTTCTTGGAGATATACACGAGGAGTTGATGTGGGAGTTTCATGCTTCACCTTGGGCATCTCATCCGGGAGTTACCAAAATGTACCATGACATGAGACATCAGTATTGGTAGATGGGTATGAAGAGAGAGATAATTGGTTTTTTTGCGAGATGTTTCACCTATCAGCAGGTGAAGGTAGAGCCTTAGAGTCCATCAAGACTGTTACAACAGTGACCCATTCCGGAGTGTAAATGGGATCATGTGGCAATGGATTTTGCGACTGGGATGTAGATGTAACCTCAATGAAATGATGTTTTGTGGGTTGTTGTGGATAGACTTATGAAGGTAGATCAATTTTTGCCAATCAATGAGACCATCTGTGTTGACGATCTTGGGAGGTTGTATATCCGAGAGGTAGTACGTCTACATAATGTCTCTCATTATATCATTTCAAATTGGGATGCCCATTTTACATGTCATTTTTGGTAGGATTTCAGTGGGCACTAGGAACACAGCTTCTTCTGAGCACATCTTACCACCCTCAGACTGATGGCCAATCACAGCGTACGATACAGGTGCTTGAGGACATGCTACATGCATGCATCCTAGTCTTTGGGGGTTCTTGGGAGAAGCAGATACCCCTAGTCGAGTTTTCATAAAATAATAGTTTTCAAAAAACTATTGAGATGGCACCTTATGAGGATTTATAAGGAAGGTCATGTCAATCACCATTGTGCTAGAAAGAGGCAGGTGGGGCAGCTTTACTGGGACCACGTCTCATGCACGAGACTACAAAATAGGTCCAGTTGATTTAGAAGCGGATGGATAATTTATATTATTGTCATAAAACTTTTTCTGATCGTCACAGATGGCCCTTGGAGTTCATGGTCGGGGATCCGGATTTCTTGCGTGTTTCGCTGAGGTTGGGACACAGGCGGATCATGAGTCAAGGTAAATGTTCACTAAGTTATGTGGGGAAATTTGAGATTCTAGAGAGAGTCGGTCTGATTTCCTTTTAGTTGTAGTTACCACAGAGGTACTGGGCCTTGTACGACGTCTTCCATGCATCTCAGCTATGCTATTATCACTCAGACCTGTCTCACGTTTTTTAGCCTGAGGAGGTTGATCTTCAGTCTGATGCATCCTTTGAGGAGCATACGATTAGAATTGTTGATAGGATCACGAAGGTTCTCTGAGGCCGGTCAGTTCCACTCATATGAGTGCTATGAAAACATGTCCAAGTGCAGGAAAAAACATGGGAGCATGAGACCGATGTACGTGCTTAGTGGCGAGAGATGTTCACAACTTTATCTTTACCACCCTTGGAAGGGAAATTTGTTGAAGAATTGCTTTAAGGGGGGAAGTTCGTAAGAACCCGGTTCTTATTTTTGAGGTACATGTTTCTTCTTTTCGTATTTCTTTAAGAGTTTTTAAGAAAATAAGGAAAATGGGAGAAAATCCCAAATTTAGTGGGTACACGCCATGTTGTTTTCCACATGCTATGTACATTGACCTTGTGGGACGATTACACAAGGTGTGTAGGACGGTCAGTAATGAATGGTGTAAAAACTGACTACACGCCATGTACTTGATATTTAAACGTCGTGTAATCAGTCGGTCGGTGAATAGTAAGGCAGCAGAGGTAGCTTCTAGCAGAGTGACATTACACGACATATAATCAGGAATATACACTGTGTACTCATGTCGACAAATGAACAGTGTTGCAGTGAAAAGCATCCACCATAGGAATAGTTAAATGATGAAGAGTAAACAATGTTTACATGAGAGTACACTCTATGTAGTATGTTTTTTTCTTTTAAAATGTGCAGTAGGATCCTCATTTGGTAGAGGAGGAATTGGACGTTGGAAGAACACGGTACAGATGGTCAGAGCTTGGAGGAACTCTAGATCGTCGACCATAACTCAGTTTCCTTCAATTACAGTTTCGATTAAACCATGTGGGTGTGTTATTCACTCATTCATAACCATTATTTCCACTTTTTTCCCACAGGAATGTTATTTACGTTTGAACGGGGAATATTTTATCTCAGATCAACACCATTTTTTGTTCGTTTCGAGAGGTATCGTTCATGTATATTGATCAGTGGAGATCAAGGTAGGTGGTCTAGTATTAATTTCCAACGGTTGAGTTGAATTTGTGTACTTTTGTGCTCCGAACCCATGTTTGGGGTGTTGTATGGCAGTGGAATTTACTAAAAGGTATCTATAATTGAAAAGATAATCTTATGATAAGTTAAAACTGCTGTTTGGGATCACTGCTTGGATCCAGGACCAACCCAGGGGTGTGTTCCTCTATCTAGCCATTTGGCTAGGATACCAGATGGTATTCCATGATTATATTTTGCATTGAACTTTCATGAGGCAATGTTTATATAAATTTCTTGTTTATGCTTTGGGCTTAGCCCTGTTCTATTAGCCTGAGTACAGTGTTCTTTTAGCCTATGGGCAGTGTTTTTCTTAGCATGTGGGCTGTGTTTTTTAGCCTGAGGGATGTATTATATTTAGCCTGAGGGCAACGTTTCAAATGTCTGAGGACAGTATTTCCATGCCTGAGGGAAATACCTCATGCATGAGGGCAGTACTAGTTTAGCCTGATAGAAATCACTTGAGGGTGTCGATTCTGATTAGCCTGAGGGCATGGTTTTGATTACCTGAGGGTATGATTTTTCATGTTTGAGGACGCTTTTTAGTTCGTATATTAACTGTGGTGATTTTCTACGTTGTAACTTCCAAGATAAAGAAAGATCTTGGAGGTGATAATTAGTAATTAAAATGGAAATGGAACTAGTAGTGATGATTACTTTTTAGTACTTACTAGTTTACTACAATTACTTTTCGACACTATTGTTACACATTTCCACTGACAATTGGGAACTGTCCTTTGGTGGGTGCCTAATGATATTTATTTCTCACACCCTATTTGGGTCATGTCTTCTGCAGAAACAGACAATATTTTTGCAGGTTTCGATAGGGGAAAGGGTCACTATACAGGTATATGATTGTAGTAGAGGAGCAAGAGAGCATGGGACAGAGCTTATACTTGCAATACTGCTGCATTCTGTTTACTTTCCTTCGTTTTGTTTGGTTGTACCTTGTACTTTGAGTTGTATTGTATTGTATTGTAGTGTATCTTTTTTTGGATGATTTTATAGGAATAATGACATGCTACAATTTTTTTATATATAACTGTGGGATCTCTTTTACTTAAGTTGTCCATTTCAGTTGTATATTGTTTACTAATTCCGCTGTTGTATGATATATTTATTTTCCCCTGCACTAATATTTGAAAAATGAGGGCATAATTTCCCCACTATCATACCTAGGACCTCGTTGCAAGTCGGCAGCCTCTGGCATTTGGGGAAATGTGCTTGAGGGCATGTGATCAACAGGGTTTAGGGCAACCGTTGTGTGGCACCCGGATTCGGGAGGTTACACCATATACCATCATAAAGGATCAAATCACTTACTGAACTAGGTACACTCCCTATTAAAGACTTATCTATCACAATATTGATAAATAATATCATAATTCATTACAGAAAAATATAGGTCCATCCAGTCACGAAATGAAAATCACAAATATATGTTTCCTGGGATCATAACAAAATAATCATATAATAATCCATGAATTGAAATAGTATTCATAATCATTCCATCTATCATAACATATGGAAAAGTGATGTGTTTCGTAATTATTTCATTATTTGGTCATTGGTTATCTCATTGAAAAATTAGAGGATTTAATTTGAATATTATTATGTGATATCCCATGGAAGATAAATGGGCTCAATAAAAACCTTTGCATCATAATGAATTGTAATAAATAATAAGAATGTTATTCTTGGTTCATATATATAGAAAACATTAATGGATTTATTAATATATAATGATTATTTTTGAAAGATAAATAATGTGAAACTTTTCATTTGGTAAATAAATTTTCTATCAAAATAACTTTTGAAAACTAATAATATATAAGATATGATTTCAATTCCGTTAATTGAATTAAAAAATTAAAACATGTAAATAAATGTTTAAAAATCATTTAATACATTTCTAGTCAATAATATCCATTCTAATATGAGAAAACATTTCAAAACCTCTTGTAACTAATTTTCTTTGAAAATAATATTTAATAATGTTTTAAGATTGTTCATAGGAAAAATGTTCACAATGATGAGAATTTCCATTCACTTCGCAAATTCGAATAAAATTTTGTTTCATATTTTTAAAAAAATCCAAAGGGATTTATTTGGACGATGATAATAAGACTCAATAAATTGTTTTTATGAAAAGTCATAAATAAGTGGAATTTTTTCAATAATTAATATTTATGATGTTAAAAAATTGTTCTTTTTTAAATGGTTCTAGAAGAAAAATTGTTCTCCAATTAATAGAGAAATAAGGTTAAATATTCTAAAAAAATACTTTTAACTATAGGTTAAATAGAGAGTGGAGGGTTTTGAGAAATAATTTATTCTTTTTAAAAAATAACATATGAAGAAAATACACATGATTATTGAGATATAAATAATAATATTATATAATTGGAATCATTATCATAATGAATCATGATAAAATATGGGGTTATAACATGAATCTCGTACAACATTAGTATATTTAATCATAATACTCATTAAATAACAAGATTAATAGGAAAATATAACATCATTAATTAGAATTATATTAATTAAATAACATTTAAAATGGTTTTTATATATACCACTTTAATAATATAGGATCATACAAAAACATAGGTCTCCATGAATGAAATTTCAAAAAAATCACTTACGACATTGGAAAATTTTGAAATGTGAACCCCAAAAAGGGAGTTTCTAAAATAGTAATCAAAATCACTACAATTTTATGTGTATAAATCATAATAAAAATTCATGTTTTGTATTTACACCATATAAAATAATCACATAGTGAATATGGGTTGAGTCTCATAGAAAATAAAGTGAGACAAAAATCCATTACTATCTTAGTAATATTTTTAATCATAACACCCCATAGAGAATAAAATCAAATAAAATAATAAATTTCATGATAATAATAGTAATCATGATATAAAATTTAAAATATGTGTTATATACACATTAGAAAAGAAATGTGTGGTGAAATTTCATATGCCTCTTATAAATAAAAGAGAGACTAGAAATACGTTACATTTAGTCTAGACATCCATCATACAAATTAAAACCTCCTACATAATAAGTATAGTTCTATTGAGAATATATTACATAAAACTAATTATATATATTATATCATATATTATTTACTTATGGAAATTTATTACCCATTTATTATCAATTCATTTTTAACATCTCATTTGATGAAAGAACTACATTGTTTATCTTATATGTTATGGTTTTTTATTTTCAGTCCTCATACTTTTCTCATTATTTCATCATCTCCAATAAAGTAATCATGAAATAATTATGATATTTAAACATAATTTATTATGTTTATACTATTAATTAAGGATTATTTTATAAATTATTTATATTATGATTATGTAAGTAGTAGGTCACACAAACACATGAGTAACGATTATATGTTTTTATAAATAATTATAAAAAAGAGTTATGTAATGTTGTATCTTAAATAATTATAATAATATCATAAATAAAATATTATTTCGATAAATATACTTATAAATATCGTCTATGTGTCTTTCCCATTAAAAAATAGTGGCACATCACTTTGTGATTATCGTAATGTACATGTTCTAGAATGATGTAATCATCTATCATTGAATAAAAATTTAAAAATAAAAATTTTATATTATGTTTTCAAAATGATAATTATTTAGTTAATATAAGAATTATTTCTTTAATATCACAAATATTTACAAAATTTAGCAAATTTATCTTCAATGTAGAGAATTATTGAATAACGCATCGCATCACTTCATGAGTCTGTAGTCCACCACACTCAAAATAGACGTTATCATATCCCATATGGAATGAAATATAAAAATGTATATATGATTCAATGACTCCAAAGATAAAATTGTTTTATAATGTTGATATATATAATTTGTATCCATAATTATACCCATTTTTTAAAAGTTTTAATTAAAAAAATGTTATTGATTCGTGAAGAGGAAGTCCACCAGACACAAGAATGATGATTTTTAACCCATTTGAGGGATGTGGGTATGTTTTAAGGTCATTAATGTAACATCCCCGACCTAGAATCATCTAAAATGGTTCTCTGAGTTAGGTCTTCACATGACCCCAAGGGAACCTCCCCATTTTCCAGAGCTTCCCAACTAGTGATGAGGGGCTAACGAGTCATGTGCAGATATTATACCCTCTTTAGCAGTGTATGTAACCGAAAAACAAAATATAAAAATCACAAATAATACAAACATGCTATGAACATGCATAACCAAACATTCCACAAATGGGGTATAACCACAAATCAAATAAAACAATTCCATGTCATACTTGTAGTGAAAGTTATGGAAACCCATAAATAAAGTAAACAACCAAAAAATACAACGGGTCCCGACTCTTCATCCAGGTCATTATCCATACACATCATGAGCCCAACTAAACACCTTATTATAGGGCCTTCTCCCTTGTCCTGACCTTCAACCAAGAAATCTTCTTGGGTACTCAATGACATCATGAGCAGGGTGTGAGTATAATAATATATAGGTCACCAACAATAGTGTTTATAAAATATCCAGTCTAATAGATAGTGTGTTGAAGTACAAAATAAATGGAAATTAAGCGAGGAAAAGTTCTGATGCTATAAGATATCAAAGTATATTTCATTAATTAGTATAATTTATCCCAATACCCATTCTTATACAAAATTCGTTACTTAATTAATTTTTATCACATGGGTTAGGCATAATTATTATCTACAAAAGGGTATAATGAAATAAATAACAATGCATTGGGAAAATAAATCAAGTCCCTATCTGACTAAGGAAACACATATCACATTAACACATTATCCTCACCTCGAATCCTTAATTTGGGTAGAATTAAACAGTTAGGGTAATAAATCCTCTATCTACATCCCACCCCTATATATCAGAGGGTGTATTTTAGAGCCTTGATTTAACTCGGCCTATAGGAGTATAACCTCATGTGGATACCATGCTGTGCCAAGCCACGTGCATATGCTTATTTGTCAATCACCACAACCATACCATAAAACAACATAACATAATAAATACCATCTAAAATCATCAATCACAAAACATGAAAAACAACATGGGAATTAATACAATTGCATAACCCATTAACACATTTACTAATAACAAATCATTTCCACTTATCTAAATTCACATTTTCATGACTTAATGACTTTTGTGTGTTCAACAGCCACTATTATTTAGTCAGAATTTGTCAATGGCCATACATTAACCCATTTAGCCCATTTATTATTTCAAGTACATTTATAAGGTATTAAATCATTACATATTTATCAAATACCTCCTGAAACACTTACATGTTCTCAATCCCCAAGACATTTATAGTTTAACAAAATCTTAATTTCATTTGTCCTATTCCTATTTTGCATTTCAACATAAATCATATTCCATTCGATACAATCCCATTTAACATGATTAACCCATTTACTAAGCCATTCCAAACAACCCCTTAAGCCATTATTAAACGAAGGAAAAATATGAACATTCCATATTTAATCCAACTAACCATACTCACATATTGAACATGGTTTATATGTTATTAATCCTCAATTTCACATGTAACCCTTCCAAATTATATGTTTAGAATGGTCAGAACACCCCATGGGTGGTCCCAAATTGGTCAAATAATCCATGACGCATCCCATGGGGGATTGTGAGGGTTTGAAATCATTATTTAGATGATCGTTCTACCAAAATCCCACCAAAGGTATCTACAACATGACAAGAGGAAGTATGGACACATAATATTATGCACAAATCTACATAAAAACTAAGGGAAATTTCTTATACACAACCTACATCGAATCCTTTGATGAACACACTCTCAATCATGGCCTTAGATACAGATTCATGCACCCCTTGAAGCACCATCCTCGGTTCCAATAGAAAGTGATGGTTTTATGGTTTTAGAAGAAGATGGAATAAAACACAAACACTAATTTGAGCAAAATAAGAAAGAGGAGTGTTAGACTTACTGAGGCGTCGATCCTCAACCAATAGTGCTCCAAACAGCCAAAAATCAAAGGAGAACCACCCTTGGGAAGCTAATTTCATCCACGATCATCCCTAGGGATGCAAGGGTTAAATGAAGGAGAAACCTGAGTTGGATTTTAAAATATCGGAGCGGAAATTTTATAAATTATCCAACTTTTATGGGACACATGGTTTACTAGCACCGTTTTGCAAACCGTGTGTGAACCACTTTTTGAAGAACAACCCTTCGCATGGTTTCCTAGAAATTCTTCATGGTTTTTATAACCGTGTTCTAATCATGCCAAATCCTAGGTCTATGGTTTCCCCGTTTTAAGGGATGATCCACATGGTTTTCATAGACCGTCTGCAACCCGTGAAACATGCATAGAAATTGATTTTTTTCTTCCCCTTTTGTGTCTCGATCCCAAAAAACACCCCCGATGCTTCACATGAACTTTGGGAAACACCTAATTAGCCAGAAAAAATATGGGAAAAAACAATAAAAACATACCTTAAAAATATCTGGTACCTTACAGCCTCCCCTATATTACAGCTCATCCTAGAGCCGCTAATCCATGTATCACTAAACATATGTAGCTAGGGGTAATTCCACTAGGTCTTGCTATCTCTTCTGATCCACCATGTTTCTAATTGCACATCACAATTCCCACTGAACATTGATCAAGGTCACAGACATTCCCCCAAAGCCTTCTTTATTACAACCACAACATGAGCTGAAAACTCTTTAAGGATGCATCAACTTAAACCACACCCAACCACTTGAACATTGGAGAGAAAACAAAGGCAACATCACCCAACTCACAAAAATTTAAGATTAACACACAAAATCATCTCATTATATCAAAAAAAACTAGAACCCCTTTGTTCTGATCCTCCATACAACTCGTGACCCAAATCAGTTGGTGTCATTTCCTCTATTTTTGAAAAACTAATGGTGACCAACCCAATACCACCTGAAATAAAAAGTGTGATCCTTCCAAAAAAATTTCTGACTATTTCATTCCAAAATAACACAACTAATAAAAACTGAAACTATCTAATAATCAACCACACGTACTCATTCTAAAACACTCTACCAAGGCCAACTCACTCTAATGGTGACTACTTGTGTCCTTCCAACTCAAAAATCTGATCACA
This sequence comes from Viscum album, assembly GCA_963277665.1. Taxonomy (NCBI): domain Eukaryota; kingdom Viridiplantae; phylum Streptophyta; class Magnoliopsida; order Santalales; family Viscaceae; genus Viscum; species Viscum album. The sequence goes on along the minus strand of OY728156.1, from coordinate 386,347,503 downwards.
TCATGAAACAAACATTTATCTGGTATGGTTTTCTCCACCATTTTCGATTACATGGAACCTCCACTTTTTAATAAAGACTACCTAACCCTTAGTCAAACTTTTACCTCACCTTGCATGTTCTAATTAACTGCACCACAACATCCATAAATAATTACCCTGCATTGGCATCTAGCTGCACCATTGAAATCATTCAGGTGGAAATTCCTACAACTTTCATTCAAGGACAATGATAAACTTGACTTAAATTAGGTAAAACATCTTTTCAATATGGAACTTTCCGCCACAACATGGACCATGTTGTGGGTGACTCCCACCACACACTTTCAATTTTATCCTCTCAGTTCAGTCCACCCCTGAATGGCAATCCTTAATGCACCCACTCTCCATAGATGGTACGCTACCACCATTATCCTCTTTTCAAGGTGCTTACAGATTTGAAGCATATAATTATCATCCTATGCATCCACTAAGGAAATTTATTTATTTCCAGAAAAATTCCATTATTGTGGTGTTACCACCCTCCCAACTATCATCGTCTTCACCCTTGGCATGACACCACATCACATGGAAAAGGCTCACCCAAAATCAAGATGTTCTAAAACCACCCATGGGATAATTTATAGATTCTATCCCCAATATTCATTGGAGTTATAGAACCCATCCTCTCTTGCCACACACTGTTTTCATATCCAACCAATACCTTCTACGGCTTCATAACATACATCACAGCCAACACACAGAACCACCCTGAGCCCAAAGCTAACACTTGTCTCATCAGTCACCACATCCATGTCCCATGTTTCCTCTATGAGGGACCTATCAAGCACCTTACATGTTCCTCATTGGCATACTTGTCAAACTACATCAGCTTGATGTTCTACTCTGCACATCTTGGACAGAATTATCACCACCTGGCTTAGGGGTGTTTTTACCAATTCTCTCAAGAGGGATTCCAACCACCACATCTTATACCCAATCACAAACCGAACCGAAAACATAGACATGGCCATCTAGATTTTTTCCAAAACAAGAAAACAACCATCACCCAGTGGCCCGTTCACGTATTTCTTTAACAACAACCCATGAGTTTTGTCGACATTCTGTCCATCCCGAGGACCTCAACCTATGCCATTGAGGGTGTACATCCCACCATAATGGTCCAAATATACCATTCCATGAGCATACCTTCATAATGTCCCTCATCTAACCAAACACCTTCATATCACTTGGCGTGAGCCAGAGCTTCTCAACGTACTTGGGAAGATGTCATGACGTTGGGCATGCTCATCACTAGATAAGGTATGATAAGTAGTTGTCAAAGAACACTACCACAAAATTATCTATCTTTGATGTCAAACTATGAAACACCATGACCTGGAATGGATTCTCAGGCTCCACTACCAAACTCAACATATCAACACTTAACCACAACTGCTCAGTTATGATCGCTAACAATGTATTACCATACGTTCTTGATTAAGACATTAAGTAGCCATAAACCAATGTTTCATGGGGAACTACTTCCATGAGACTTCTATAGTTCTTCCGATGCATACCTTCCAACTAAAAACTGAAGAACAATGGTCTGTCACACCAATCAAACCAATGACCTCTCGCAAATAAGACTTAACCTATGTGTATCTCGCCGCCTACTTATTTACATAACCATGTATCTTGGTTAGTCAACCTCATCAACACTGAGGCAGCCTCTACATCTCATCCTACTACCAAACCATTCATACAAACATTTTCAGCCATGTGACCACCATTATCTCGAGTGTCACTATAGAGCGATAACATATAACGACACTCCATCCACCCTTATCATTTTTTCATGGAAACAACTTCAAGGCCTATATTTCTTCATCAACCAAACATAAGAGTCATGAATTCTAATGATACAACCCTTCAAAACAAACATTAAACCTTATTTTAAATATTAGTGTGTCCTTTGGAAAGAACCAGGAACAACAATACAATTTGTCTAATCATGATGGTACTTAACATGCAATGAAACCACCTATGAAGTATAACTCATTCTTCATATTCTAAGGCACTTGAACCGCTGTACTAACCTCCCACAAGGTAGACATGACTTTTATGAATCTATCTTCATGTAACTATAAATCGATCAATAGCACCAACCATCAAGCTTCCCACTTATCCCATTAAACCAAACCCGCACCATATAATACTATGAGATCCACAATCAATGTCCAAACATATCCATACACGAGACACATGGAGTCACAACTATGAAAATAAATTTTTCCTATTTACCAACCATACATATTATAACACAAACAAAGTAATTATCAGGCATGGATCTCTCACTCCTATTCTGATGTACACTATACTTATCACACTAAACAACTATCTACTATAGGCTACACGCAAAAGGTGTACATGTTCATTGGAAAAACGTGCCAAACATTCTCTCCATAATTCGAAACACAACACATAAGATGTCTACACATAAGGTAACTAAGGAATATGCACTATCCATGAAGTCTAGCATGAACTTGTTATGGTTATGAACTGTGAATGTTTCTTTACTCACATGAATGAATAATGCCTCACAACAGAAAGGCCAAAACTCTACCAAGGGATCCCTAAAAACACTACTTAGGGCATATCATAACTGGAAAGGCCTTAAAATGAAAACCCAAGGTCTAAAGAATGGGAAATATTCATTCCCAACCGATACATACAAGGGTTAAACTGAGAACACAAAAGATACCCACCTTTGAACTCAATCATTTTCATTTGAAACATATCGTTCTCCGGACACTTTGAAGAATGACAGATAAGATTTAACCACAATTGAAAAGATCTCATGCTATCAATATTAGACAAAACATTCTTCACACTAAATCCCAATGGTCAAAATCACACTTAGAACACTACCCTCTACCATACCTACCTTGGCTCATGGTCAACATTGGGGACTGATTCACTTAATCACAAGTCCTTCATCAACACCTCCTCAATCGGATTCTTCTTTTACAACACGATCCCTTCCTCTTTGGAACATTTTCCATTTTATAACATGTTATAATAATAATTTTAAGTCATTTACACATTTAATGAGGTAAATTCATTATAAATTTTATAGTCCTTAGGCAATCATTTTTATTTTAGACACCGATTCAACATTTACAATTTTTCAAAACCAAAAATGTTAACTTGGTCACAACATTTATTTATAATTGATATTATTAAACTATTAATTTTCATTATTTTCATTCATTAACATACATTAGAAATTATAGGAATAATTTTCTTTAGATTTATCAAGGAATTAAAATACATTGTTCCCTCAATTTCCCACACAAACATCCCATATGGGTGCCTATACTTATGCATGGATTCTACTTCTTTAGGTGCCTAAATTGATGCACGGATTTACAACCACATGCCCTTTCATCCCTGAGAAAAATAACATAAACCAGTAAAATCACAAAACATGTGCATCACTCAATGGTGAAATATCATTCAACTATAATAACAAAAATCAAGAACAATAATTCTCAGCAAGGGTGACTTGGGTTTTCACTCAAACATGGGTTTGCAAATCCCAAGCATGAACACATTATAAAGGCCCATCATATCCTAATATCTTTTCTTCCATCCCAAAATAGTATGAAACAAAAAATACATACTATGATACCATGTTTTAATGTCATTATTCTAGAAGAAACTAAACCAGAGCTCCAAGGTGAGTCGTTACATGACCCTAGTGTGCCTCCCCGTATGCTAGAGATTTCGGACTAACAGGGCGGGTATAATGAGTCTTATGGGGAGACAATACCCTCTTTGCCATAGTAATTCATAGAAGAACACAATATAAAAAGAGTAAAAGATATGAAAAAATAATGAACATGCATATTCAAACATCTCTTAAATGGGGTACAACCACAAATCAAATGCCACAATGTCATGTTGTATTAGTAGTGAAAGTGAAAGAAACCCAAAATAATTCAAACAGACAAAAACTCCAACAGATTCCAACTCTATGTTCAGGTTCTCCACGAGCTACATCTTGATCCCAACTGAACTCCTTAGCATAGGGTATTCTCCCTTGTACTGACCTTAAACCAATAAATCTACTCAGGTAACCAACGACGACCCGAGCAGGGTGTGAGTACAATACTCAGTAGGCCACCGCCTACATTTTCTAAAAAATATCAAATATAATAGATAGTTAATCCAAGTAAAAAACAAATGGTATGTAAACAAATGACAGTTCAAGTGACACAAGTTAACAAATTTCATTTTATTCTTGAATAGAATTTATCCCAATTCCCATTCTTAAACAAACTTTATTTCTTACTTAAATTATAGAACACGTTCCAAGGGTTAGGTTTAATTATTATCTATACACGGGTATAAATAAATCAATCACAATTCATTGGTAAAATTAATCAAGTCCCAATCACACTAGGGATACACATATCACATCAACAAATTATCCTCACCTTGAAGCCTCGGTCCGAGTGGCATGATACTTTTAGGGAATATAACCCCCATCTTTTTCTCTAATACATGCATTTTGGGCTGGAGTTTAGATCCTCAGTATAGCTTGACTCATGGGCATAGAACCTCAAGTCGATACCCCACTCTACCAATCTATGTGACCATGCTTATTTATTAATCACCACAACCATACCATAACACATCATAATATAATCAATGCCATTGGAAATCATCAATCAAAAAACGTAACAAACAATATTGGATTTGATTCTATGGAATAACCCATTAATGAATTTACCTGATAGAAATCGTAGCCATTTAGCCAAATTCCCATTTTTGTCACTTAACCCTTTATGTTTGATCCAAAAAACCCATATGCTTTAGTAAATATTTATAAACAACCATACATTAACCCATTTATCCCATTTATCATTTCTTTTTCATTTCCCACATATTACATCATTCTATAGTTATCAATTGTCTCATGGAACACTTACATGTTTTCAATCCCCTATTCAATTCCAATTTAACATGATAATCATTTCATATGTGTTATTAATATTTTTCATTTCAACATAAATCATATACCATTAAATGAAATTCAATTTAACTCGATTAACCCAATTAATAAGCCATGCCAAACAACCCCTCAAGCCATTATTAAACCAAGGAAAAACATTAAAATTCCATATTATATCCAAATAACTATACTAACATGTTCTACATGGGATCTATGTTATTATACATCATTTCAACATGCGACCTTGTCAATTTCTATGTTCGGAATGGTTGACACACCCCATGGGTTGCACCAAATATGTCAAATCATCCTCGATGCATCCAACAGAGATCGCGAGGGTTTGAAATCATTATATAGATGATCATTCTACCCTAATCCCACGAAATTAATCTATAAAACAACAAGATGAATCAATAAAACATACCCATGTTCACAAAAATACAAAAAAAAAACTACAGGATATAACATATAGACAACCTACCTAGAATATTTTTATGAATGCACTCTCAATCATGGTCTTTGATCTAGATTTAAGCACCACTTGAAGCCCCAATCCAGGTTCCACTGGAAAGAGAGGGTTTTGGGGTTTCAGAAGAAGATGGAAGAATCCAAAAATTCCTAATTTAGAAAGAGAACCAAGAGGATAATTTGGCTTACTTGAGGCTTCAATATGCATCCAACAATTCTTTGAATAACCAAGAATCAAAGGAGGACAACCCTTGGGAATATAGGTTCATCTATGATCATCAATAGGGTTATATGGGGTGAAATGGAGGAGAAACTTGAGTTGGGTTTTATAACCACAGAGTGGAAATTTAGTAAAATTTTCACCTTTTATGGGCTGCACGGCATACCCACACATTTATCCAAACCGTGCGCAATCATTGCGTGGGCCACTACTTGAAAAACACTCCTTCACATGATTTCCTAGAAATTTTTCATGGTTTTTATAACCATGCACTAACCGTGCATAATCATCTATCCATGGAGGCACGGTTTCTGGGAATGATATGCACGGTCAGCGCTAATCATGCACAAACCAAGAAACATGCCCAAAAATTACTTTTTTCATCCACTTTTGCGACTCGATCCCCTAGAACACCCATGATTCTTCACATGAACATTGGAAAACACTTAATTATCCCAAAATAAGAGGCCCAAACAAAAACATAACAAAAAACATACCTAAAGGAAAATCGAGACCTCACAATTATCATAATAGAAAACACATATTTTTATATAATATTATGAATTTATTATATAATCATTGATTAATAATAACTTCATGTGGTAGAGGATAAAATAAATTAAAATCTTATGTTGAATAATGTTACATATTCTTTTCACATCCTCCTTAGTTTTTCATAAAAATTCATCCAATGATGTATTCTATCCCAAAAAAAAATTCTAATTTTAGTGGATGGAAATTTTATTGTTATTTGGTAAAGAAATGGATTAATTTTTTTTTACATTATAAATATAGTAGGAGAGTTGATGTCCTATCATAAGTGAGGCGATGTGCACAATTTTAATTATTAAATATAAATTTTTTAACAATTTTATTAATATTACAAATGGGCTAAAAATGGATTATTTTTATCCATAGACAAATTAGGATTGAAAATTTTCTATAAAATAGTTTTCATTTAACTTTATAGGTTGGTTTTTCTTTTATATTTTTAGTTCACCTTCTGGTAATCTAATTTTTTACCTTAAAATCTATAAATAATTACTATGGTATAATATTAATTATGGTCAAAATAAATGTTGAAATTATTTGAGACTAAAACATATTCTCATTGAAAATTATGACTCCATTATCTCAAATTTAATTGATTAAACTGTACAATTATAAATTTGAATTAATCCCACAGATGCAAAGAGAATACAAATTTTCAAAGAGAAAATGATAAAATTTTTAAATTTTTTTTTAAATTTATTTATGAAAATAAATAAAATTACATAAATTATATTTATATATATGTATAATTGAACTTATTTTTCAGTAAAAATATTTTAATTTTAATTTTACATTTAAAAAAAATATAATATAAAAAGAATGTTTTAATTAAAATTCAGTATTTATCGCAATTCATATAAAATTATTCATTTCAATAAATGAAAAGAAATTCACCCAAAGATATTTTTGAAATTTTTGTAGAAATATTATTTCTTATTTTTCATAGAATATATCAATAGGTTCAATTTTTTGTTTGAAAATAGTTTTTCCGAAAATTGATAAAAAACTTTTTAGGAAAATATAGTTTTATTCCTAAGATATAGTTAATTTTTATCTCTTTTCCAATAATGTGAATGTTAAATTTTGATTGGATAATTATATATTTTATTTCTTTATATAATTAAATGAGGGTGCTTTTTTTATTTTATCAAGGTAAATAAAATTATTTTCATAATTTCATTCAGGGAATGATTTCAATTATTTTTAAATATTTGTTCAGTTTCATTTTTAATTAATTGTTCTTCATTGAATTTATTTTAAATTCTTTTGTAGACAATATATTTTCATAATGTAGATAATAATATTCATATCATAAATTAATTTGTCTATGTGATAAGTATAATATAAAAATATTTTATTTATATGACACATTTCATTAAAAATAATTGTTTCATTTTAAAAAAATATAAGCATAGTGTTACATGTAATGAATAATATAGAAAATATTAAATTCATTTAAAAAAATATTTCAATGAATAATATGGTGTTAAAACTATGATATCCTGATTTTCCTTCAATGATAAGATGGAATCCTATTCTAGAAACTAGTTGAGAAAATTTCTCAACCCCATATCAAATATGTGACCACATATACCATATTTCCTTATGTGTTCAAATTAATCCACATACTAAATGAAGATCACATGATATGACATATATATATAGAGTTCATGCACCCATGACATTTATGTTTTCTCATAACCCCTAGAGGTGCAACTAAATCTTACAAAAGGTGATCCTCTTCCATAAGGGTATACTCTTAAACTATCCTTTATAATTATATATCTAATGGGGACATTTCCCCTATGGGTTTATTTTTTATTCCCTTTTCCCATAAGTACCCAAGGGACCATTTGAACTATGTAAACTCTGTCTCCCATCATTAACATGCTACACATGGTTCCTTCAATTATCACAAATCCCAATACGTAATAAATATCATTATTCATCTTCTTTATACATGGAAATATTCTTCTTAAGGGCCATAATGTCCCATATAGCCTCTATAAGATTCCTTATAGAGATATATCCTTCATGGGGCGTATAATCATACTCCCCTAGGGAATCATTAGTGTGTATGACTAACACTAAGTTGTAATGTTTCAGATCAATTAATGCCTCTAGTTTCTCACACTGAGAATAACCCACATGGTCATTAAGACATCCAATGTTAGGGTAATTATTATTAAAATATAGCACATTATTAGGGTCATCCTCACCATATTTAACCCCAAAAAATATCTTCCTCTTCCATCAAGTGTCTATAATCATGATAAAGAAGCTCATGGCAGCATTAAAAGCCCTAGTCTCATTCAAAAATCTATTTTCATAGCTCTTATTGTATTTATAAACATAAAAATTTATTAGGACACATATTCTTATCATTAATTGGATAAATAAGAAAATATTCCATTTAAAAAATTTCTTAACATATTAACCACATATATTTATATTTCACAATTTTATATCCCCTATGGAATATCATAATTTTTCTCCCATGAGAAAATATATACCCTAAGGATCGTAGTCACACATCACTTAGGCAATCCATAGTGTGTAAGAACCACACAAAAATAACACAAATATTGGAATCCTACAAATTTTTAAGTCCCAAATATATCATCTTCCTTATTAATGGACCATATTCAAAATGAATTACTTTATGGTAGACACAGTCCATAATCACAACATAGATTCAATATGAAAATAACATACAAACATCATATAATTTTCAACAACTTTTTTCTCATAGTGATAATGAATCACATTGGAGTGAATTATTTTAATGACAATTCCGTTTGTTTGATGAAAAAATATTAAAAATGGGATTCGTCCTATATTGTGTTACCTAAAACTTTTCTCCCCATGTTCAATGGGGATATATTTACAATTCAACATTATATCTATGAAAACTTTAATTCCCATTATAATAAGATATGCTAGATTATTCTATGAAGATGAATACTATATTGGTTAATAGACATGTGTCATATTCCATTTTTCAATATAGATACCAACATCATAACAACCACATTGAGGTTGATGTGATGGTCACAGTGTACAACTAACATGGTAAATTCATGAACCATGATTCAATACATGTGGGTTGTCATGCGATAATGTTCATAGTCCCAACATATTCTAGTAAGGATTTGATGATATTAGGGAAAATTATCACCACTTCTATCATTTATGTGATTCTATCCCATGAGTTTTGAAATAAAAAACTTCCTTAACATTAAATAGTATATAATGGTTTAAAAAAATACATCATATTTTTTATTTTCTTAGGAAGTCTCCTATTAACCACCATGTTATGGATGGGATAACCAGCCCACATTCACGTAGAGTTTGTTCTTACTAATGGGGTACCACCATGAAAACTCATATTTTTGTGTCATGGGGACCTCCCTAGGTGAATCATATAGAAGGTAAATAAATGTATCCCCATATTCACTCTCCTATAAATAAATACAAAAGTCATATCCTGATATCATACTATAAGTATAAAAATTATCATGATCTCTCATATCATATCTTGAAACATACATAAACGAATCCCATTTGGTTGTTTTAAGTACAGGCATGTGTATAATGAGTTTACATTTATAATATATTAAAAAATAGGTGCAGCTTCATGTTTTAAAAAACTCATAAATATTTATTCAGCATATTGTAGAGTAAAATGTAGGATATGTTTTGAAAGATATGCCTACATATATGGAAGGTGTCCACATGGGTGCCTCATAATTTGAAAATGTGAAGGTAAAAATTACTTCCATTACACTACTGAAGTTACAATATATTCTAAGAGGTATGTAGAGGTATCATCGAAATTTTTCAATACTGATACATGTTATACACATATTCATATTTTGGGTACCAGATAAAATTATATGTATTTCCAATAGGTATATATATATATATAATAGAAATAGAAATTAGTATTTCTCTCATAAAAAATCATTACCATAATATTCCAGTAATGTTTGAGGCCTATTAATTGGATCATATATCAATTATTACTAAGATTAATTAATTTCAAAATAAAATCAAGACATGGATATATTCTTATTGAATAATATCCAAAAAATATTCCAAATCCCATCCTGGATTAGACCTATATCCCGTATCCAAAGAGGTTTATTGACATATTTTATTGTTCACATAATAAAGGGAATGTATCTCTTCTAGAAGATATAGTACACATGCTCCAACATCACATAGGATTTAAAAAAACATTCATAAACTTACTGATAATGTAATTAATTGGAATCCTTTATAGGTTATATTTTTTTTATACCCATATTACATCTCTAATTAAAAATATTCATTAGATTAATTAATTAGTTAATGGGCATCTATATTGATATCTAATTATCATGTCGACCATCTTCAATGAACAAATTCTAACAACAAAAAATTGAAGATGCATTGTCGTACCAGTTATATAAAATAACATTGGAATAATCCAATATCATTTTACCAATGGACCCATGAATATAGTACATCCTCTAGCCATCGACATATTCTGGTAACCACTATTCTATATGAATATATTTATGCTCAACCACAAATGTCTGGTTATAATAATCTGATCAAAAGTAATGATAAAGTTAAAATTCCTAAGCATCTCAATTAAATCATTCATTAGTTCATTTAATAAGTATCATAATTTTCTCAAGGATACACCGAGTATTTATTTAAAGTATAAGGTCAAACCTACCATGATACTCAACCACTAAATGACATTGAGATTGATTAATGGGATCCTACCCATGATATCCACTATGTATAATATTTCTATTTTTGTATCTCACTGAGGAATGGAACTCCCTCCCTTGTTAGGGAATCATTATAAATAGAGGTTTTTAAAACACATAAGAAAACATAATTGTGATCACCATCAACCACCAACAGTAGCCTAGTTTGGTTAGTATGGAACCCAAGGTTTCATGAACAATCCCTGCATTATTCGTGTAATGTTTCAATATCCATATAATAGGGACCTCTATGTTCTTTAATTGAAATCTTATATGCATCCAATGTGGATGTAGATAACATAGAAATATGGAAGTCATTGGTTGATAACAACCTCCAAATAATCTTTTCATTTATTTCCACCTCGAGGTATGATTAACCATGTGACATATATGAGAAGAACATACCTTACATATGGAAGAAATTATGAGGAAAATATAAATTAATAATGATTATCATCCTTCAACTTCCATGGTGTTCAGATCATCTTCAATATATTAAAACACGCTCTTACTAGATAGACCTCACTGCCTTTTTCATTGTCCAATACATGAGGTTATAAAATCCTTACAAGAGACTAAAGTATTCTTAAATTAAAAATATTTCTACCATTTGAGAAATAATCATTAAATTATTATCAAAATTATGAATTTTAGTGTTGTTTTATTATGGATATTTTTACTTCATCCATCACAAAAATATGTGATTTCTCTATATATTAATTAATATAATGTTATATCTTCACGAGAAATAACATTGAGAAAAAAAGGTGTGAGACGGTGGGTCAATCCAGTGAAATTAATCAACAAAAAATACACAATAAAACATTTATTTGAGGGGGATGTCCCCAAATATGCTCTTTACTAAGTCCCCTTAACAGGGAAAAAGTGTTTACATAATGAGAAAAAGGAAATGTAAGATTACAGAAACAGTATCTCTATGGGGTAGCTCTTGCACTAAGAAATTGATGCACCCTTCGTATAAAATAAAAAAAACAAACCAAATAAATAAGTACAAGTTGAAAGATACAATGGATACAATCCTAGTGAAACCCCATACTATAATGAAGGGGGAGCATACAACCACCAATATCGCTAAGGGCATTAAATCCTTGGCTTGTCAATATTGATTTATAGGAGTCTCCAAGCCAATCCTTTCTTTCATGGTTAGGGATATTTTTATCTTGATCAAAATTATACAAGTTATAAAATCCCCAAAATGTGAAAAAATTACAGATGGATGACCCATGTCAATCCCATCCCTCAAAAATGGATGTATTATTTCTCACCCCTCTAATTTTATTTGTATTCTCTAGATTGGATGGTGGTGATAATGTAATGAATCCAAGTCATTCCCCCTACTGCATGACACAACCCTATCATATGGGGAGAAATTAGAAAGAATAAAAAAAACACTCTCATAGACACTATTCATAGTTCAAAACTAAGAGTGTGACTATTGAATGAAATCAAATTGAAAACGGGAAGCTAGTAATGAAATCATATATTTTGGATGGTTCATAGGGAAATCATTGATTTTTTCTCTTGATAGAGAATGTGTAAGTGATTAAGATACACATTTACATATAGAATGATGTGATGATTTTTTACTCCTAATATTTTAAAGTGAACATCATCACCACTGATCGAGTAGATGATATAAACTGAGTTCAGAATATTGCGGGGAAAATAAAGAAATAATATCTCAGGAATCATGTTTCATCGATTAACATGTTGAGTACGTATGCACCCAAAATCCGAGGAGGATGCAGAACATATCGCCTACAAATGTTGACCTAAAACCCCCTATATTTCTATAAACCCATGGATAAGTTGAATGATTATGAATAAACCAAGTCTTTAGAGTGAAATTTTTAAATCCACCACATAGAAAACTATTTGGAATAATACAAGGATAATATATGGAATCTCAAAGGACAAAATGTTGAATTTCATTGAGGAAATAATCCAAAATATTATAATCTCCAAATCCAAGAAATTTTATATCTACCCACCTTTTGAGAGGAATATAACATCCCTTAATGGATGATATGTTATCATTAAATGAGTTTTTCATTCATTCATCCAAATAATAATTACATGAAAACTGAAATCTCTAATAATTACCTCCATTACGGTGTAAACCTATACTATTTTGGGACAACTGCATTGTCTCGTCATATATGGATCATATAAATCCTATGAATGTATGGTGATTTCATCAATATTTTCATACTTCTTACACGTAGAAGAAAGTTTAGAAATCAATACCCATAAAACTACTCAATAACAGTGAGTCACATCCTGGTCAAATGTAATACATCAAATGGTGGGTTTCCATTGTATATATTGAAATAAATCAATATCGTGAATGGTAATATCCCACTCAACCACATACAAATTGATCGAACAATTTCTTTATGTCTTACTACACCGTGGGAGATAATGATTATACTATCTCACACTATGTGTCCTGATGCAACCCTATACTGATGAGGACCAAATACATGTTCCATTATTTATTTATTTATTATGTTTAACATTTATTTTTTTACACTACCCAAGATCACAATTGTTTAGATTTGTAGAGAGTCTAGATACATTATAAAATTCTAATTACAACCCCTATAAAATAAAATAACTTAAAAAAATTTATATTGTGATAACAGTTTATCATTATAAAGTGTCTCGACCACTCACTCATTTATGCGTATCATTATGCGTTGTGAAAAGTGGTCATAAAAACATTTGAGGAGCGAAAAAAGGACCAGTATGGGTTTTTGAAACCCATTGAAATAGAATACACTATTTCAATTTTAATATAAAAGTAAAACATATTATAATGTGTGAAAATGAGGACCTTATAAATCTTATGTATCTTTTAAAAGAAAAAATTTATTTAAATATTTTTCAACATATATATCTTTTAGAAAAATCACGTCATTCATTCATAAATATTTCCCTGGAAAACTATTAAGAATTCATAATTAATTCTCAATGGCACCTTAAATCATAACATAATGTCACTGTTCACTCCTGAGACGAAATATCATGGTGGATATAGTCCCTTGATAAATTAGGTTCACTCCCTAGTCACCTAGTGTGCTTAAGATAATCCTCATATACACCAAACAAGACATATCATGAGATTAAAACAATACCCATTGCATTTAAACGCTGTATAATTTTTGGAACACCCATTACATGATTTGGAAAACCACTAATAAGGGTCTCAGATCTCTCACCATCCTATGATATCAATCATATCATTTCCATGTGAAATTATTAGAAATTAAAAACATGATAACTTTCATTTTACATGATGAGGACCACGAATATTATTTAAAACCATGAGCTTCAATATCCATTTCATAACAAGTAATTATTTTTTTTACACGTTTCATGAGAAATGATTTTTAACATGAAATTATATATGTATATAAACATTTATGTACATATATATATATATAAATTTTCCACATAAAAAAGAGATATATATCAATAAGTATATATACATTTTTTACATATATATTGATAATAAAATAAATCATGACTGATATTAATTTACATAAATATAGATATAAAAAATATCAATACCATTACATAAATTGAAGATTATATATATACATTTATTTACATATATACATATTTCATGGATAAATCATTATTGACACACACACACACATATATATATATATATATTTATAAACATATATATAGATTTTTATATTGATGGCATGTTGAAAATTAGTTTTACCTAAAATGATTTGTATATAAGTCTAAACATGTTTCACAAATAAATTCATATGAAATGAAGTATTTTCATATATATATATATATATATGAATATTAAAAAATAACTTAAACATTAATTATGAAAATTCAATAACTTGGATCACAATTTGAGGCCTAAACTTTATTATATAAATATTCCTAATAATTTTATTAAAATAAAAACATAGGATGAAATTATTTTTAATGATGAAATTGTAAATATATATATATACACACTTTAGTAAATAAAATATTTTTTATTCAAATAGTAATTTTGAAAATTTAATTGCCTCCCTCGCTTTTATTATAGACTAACTAAGGGTCATTAATAATAAAAACTAATTTGAAGAAAATAAATCTAATGAAATAATTTGTATCAAATCATATTGAAAAAAAAACATGAATCACTGATGAAAAAGTTTTTTTAAAATAAAAATCATCCCCTAACAATCATAAAAAAAATAAAAATACCATTATAAATACAATATTGATAGAGTATACAAATTTTTTTTATAAAAATCATAATATTAGGAAATGAATAATATTTATTCCCTGTTTCAAAAAAACTCCCTTATTATCACAAATATATAATTTAAAATTTCTTAAATGATTAACAAATAAATATTAATATTTAAAGGATTCGACATATAATATATCAAGAACAGAAACTACTAAAATCAATTAAGAGTATTCTCCAATAAAATTCCATTATAATCTTACAAAAATAATTTAAAATAATTAAACTATAAAAATAATTTTATTTTTCTACAATAATTTAGCTGAAAAATATTTAAACACGGAAACAACTATAAATATTTTGGTAGTATATATATATATAAAATACCCAAAATCAGAACAAAAAATCATTAAAAATTATAAATATTTTAATAAAACTATATCTATAGACACAAAAATTATTTTAATCTAAGAATAGATTATTTTTTAATATTTTTTTAGATATTTATGAATAATAATTACCTTAAATTTAAATCACTACCACAAACTACTCCTACAAAACTTGTATTAAAGTTAGTCTATCTCAATGGCTAATAAAATATTAAAAGGATATACATAGATGGAAAAGTAAACTAATCTTCAATAGATATATTCATGTTATCCACCTACATTCTTCCCTCTTAATATTGTACATGGTCCTATATATATATTTATGACATGAAAATAACATTGTTATTAATATTTATAAAAAATAAACGAGACATGATTGATTTTTAACCTAACAAGAATCCTCAACATTCCCATAAAATGTATCAAAATTATGATTATGATATACATAATATGGGAACAAAATACCCATTATCGCAAATTTATGAACATGAAATATATCATTGATACATGGGATTCCCTACAATTAGACTCACCTTCAGGTTAATGGATTCGTGGGAGGATTCTTTCATGAGGAAAAAGATGATAAAATGAATCATGGGTTTCTAGTGTATGTTTCAGATTCCAAAACAATCAGTGGAAGGATGAAGATAAAGATGAGGTGTGGAGTCTTTATCCAGAGGTGACCAAACCCATCTTTTCCATAATCCCATTTGTTATTTAAAATTATTATATCCTTAAATCATTATATTATATATAATATATTATTTATATTGTAACTCCAAGACCCTATAATCCCAGAGTCGGTGCATTATTATGTGTCATTGGCATGATTAAAAAAGATCAAGTCTCAAAAAACCGATTAGTTTAGTAGCCTTGGAAGTACTAGATACATTCATATGGTTTTCATTACATCATAAAATAGAAAAATAAAACAACATTGTTTCTATAGACAACACTGAGATCCCGTAGTCTATCCCTGAAGGTCAGTCATAATATATATTTTCACATCCTATAAAAAATAAAACATAGAAAGGGGTGAGCTCAGATGCTCAATAAGGACAACAATATAGCAGAAACTTTCATAAATAAGCATAAACATTTAAGGAAATGTATTGAAATAAAACAAAAAACATTTCAACAAAAAAGTCATCATAATATGGAAAATATAAATTAATATAATGTCATTTACTTACTCACATGGATATTCAACTAGTTGAATAATCAATGCAATATCAATAGCCCCTTTTATAATGATGGAATGCATAATGCCCGACTTCATAACCACGTAGTCAAGGCCTTGTGTGAAGAATACAAATAAGATTTTATCAAGGAATTTTTCCAAGACAGTAGCCTGTCTTATGAGACCTATTGATGCATTGAAGAGCTATAGCATGCTCCACCTATCACTTACTAAGTCTAATGCATTCATCATATGAAAAGGTTTAAAAATAACATAAACATTTGTATTAAGACTAGTATACTAAATGTCAATACATTATCTATAAACCATTAATGGTATAAAAATAACACATCCACATTCAAATATATCACAAAACCATCAATATAATATGGATGTTTTGTATCATAATAAATAAACGTCAAATAAGCTTAAAATCCATCAAAGGATGTTGATATATATGAAATCAAAACCTTTTTAAAGGAATATCTATTTCTATTTTGAAATCATTTAAGAGTAGAATAATTATAAAGAAAACATATATTTTGAAAATATTCTTATAATCTTGTAAGGGACGCTAATACAATTTTACAATAGTGAAAAATAGTCGCACCCGCCATATATGTTTAAAAAATCATTCTTACCTTAATTTTGTCGAAAAGGCCATATGGTACCTTATTTGGAAAATGACGGAAAGATTACTTTCAAATCATTTTATAAAAATTCAAACAAGGGTATAAATGAATTTAACCCATAGTATAGTAAATAGTAAAAATTATTTGGAATAAAATTTTAATAAACATGGATGTGGAAGATAAAGAGGTCCCAGTAGATACTTATGTAAAACAACCCTAGATAATAAAGAGATTGTGAGATTAACCATTATCTTGTACTTTTCCTTGGTCGAAGGTAGCTTAAACTCCGGTGTAATTGTTAAATAATTGATATTAAATTATACAAGAATCATATAAATTAATATGATATCATATATTATCTTTTAACATTGTTTTGTTAATAAAATCTTAGTTTTATCTTCATTTCGGGTGTTAACTGGTCTGTTTTCCTTTATTTGATTTGTTACGTAAGTAATGTTTTTTGTGGATTGGATGTATATTATTACTATTTAGAATGATATTAAGTCTTTAAACATTATTTTTAATCATCTATTAAAAATTAGTCTTTAATGGATATGATGGGGAATGAATCTCATCGTACTCATGGAGATGATAATCCATACATACGCACGAGATACAATATCATTATTTTGATATTAAAATAATATATAATTGAAAGGGATATCATATATATAGAATAATTATCATTTAATATTTATCATTTAAATCAATTAAACATCATTATTATACCCATCCAAATAATAAAGTTTTTAATAACAATTACACCACGACGTGGAGACGATAAGTTGTACGTACGCACATATGGTGACATGTCATTCAAAGGATGGATAGAATAATGAATATGGTTATACCATATTTATAATAACATCACAGTATATATAATATACTATATTTATTATTTTATAATGTAAACAACAATGAAAGGGGAAGTGGAAGAAGAAAGGAACTTGAAAGAGGTGATGAAATATTTAACTCCTCTTTGGGTTCTTCCTTTTGATTTGATCAAAAGGGCTCCATAGGGTGTCTTTATGACTTACAAAAGGCCTATAGGATGAAGTTAGGACAGTTATAGGGTATTTTCATAGGGGTTGTCCATGAAAAATGGCTTTGTAAGTTTGAATTAGAGAGAAGGGTGAGTTCCCTTTTATAATAGGGGTGAGGGGAACCTTAGAAAAAACTAGAAATATTATTTTATAATAATGTCATTTTCGGTTTATAATGGCTCAAAAATGAATTATTTAAAGTCTAATGTTGGTGTGGGTAAAAAACCACTCTACCAATAGGTTTTATATAGGTTTGGGGCACTATATTAACTTTATCTTTTTGATTTAACTCTTCGTAAAATAGTTTAACATTTACCACATCTTTTTGTATTATTATATTATATTGTTAATAAAAATACTATAAACTTCCAAAAGAATTCCAAGTGGTTCATTAATGATACAACTATCATTACATAAGTCTTTTTACAAAATTTTAGATTTATAGGAACATAATATCAATTAATAATATAGATTTTTTTTAAAAACACTTTTTTGTCAATTGTGACACTATTTGGTATTTTGTTTTTGCTAAATTCAAAACAGCATTATTACTTCCAAAAAAATTAATCTAACCAACCATAACATGTCATATTAAAATATAAAATTATTTTAATTCCTAAAAAGTCTCAAATTACATTTATTTGGATATTTATAATATTAATTATTTTAATATTTCATTAATTAGGTAATTTGTGCCTCATCATCGTGTCATAAATAAATTAACATATTTATTGTATAAAAAATATAAATAAAATATCATTATGTAGGAAATTTTTTTATATTTATAATTAATATTTATAGTTGAATTTATCTTATGCGTAACCCTATATGAAAAATGTTTATTTGTTAGACAATTAATTTAACACATTTAACTCTTCATTGAATTAAATATTAATAAATGTCCTAATCTAATCCAAGTGGTCCTAAATGATCATATTTTATTCCTAAGGTTGTTTTTGGTCTAATTATATATATCCAATAAAATTAGTACATGTGTTAGGGTAATAATAATAGCATTTTTACCCTTAAATACCCTATTTACTTTTAACCATGGTAAATAAAAATAAAAATTTACTATTCAACAAAAATTATTTTCATATTATTGAACCGCATTTTACTTAATGATATCAATAGTGTCTCTCTGATTTTTTAAATTCAACTCACAAAAAGCGGGTAAATTATGTTTTATGTAAATTTTCAAATTCTCCTAGGTGGTGGGTAAAAGACAGTAAAAAGTTCAATAAAAGTTATATATATCTAAAATTATTATAAACTGACTCCAAAAAATTAAACTAATCAGATATATGTATTATGTATCTATTTTGAAATAAAATAAATTTAAATAAAATAAATAATTATTTAAATAAAATGTCGGTTTTAAACAATAACTTAGTGTTTTTCACTATTAATCAAACATTGGATGTTTTTAAAGAAAAACAAAAAATTCAAACTAAGAAAATTTTTATATTAAGAATTAAAAAATAAATTCTATTTTACCAATTTTAAAACATAAGAGTTTCATTAATTAATTTAAAATTAATTCCCGTGTTCAAAACCAAAAACAGTATTTTTAGGAAATAGTAACTATCAAAATATTGACACTTATTTATGTCCAATTTCAAAGTGAATTTACTTACAATGACCATTATTGGATTAAATGGTAAAGATATAATATAATTATACTTCCGAACTATTAAAATGTATAATTAAACACTATAACTTATTTTGACTAAAAAAGTGGTTTTCAGTTATAATATATTATTTTTCAGAATTCATCAAAACATTAGTTATTAGAAAACTACAAAAATTTATCCAAAAAAAATTCTTATGTTCTTATTGTAAAGAAGAATTTAATTTCATTAAATTGAATATATAAAGTGTTAAATATTGTTTTTAAAAAGGGTTTCCATTAAAAGGTGGTAAAATTGTATTTTTTTTAAAATACATCTTTTATCTGAATAAATGATTTTGTTCTTATATTATGTCTAAGAAACATATAATATGGATTCTAAAATTATATGGAGTACATAAAATTAAAAAGTCAGTTAAAAAAATTCATTGCCTTTTTTGAACGATTAGTTTGCTAAGTCATTCTACGCTCGAACTCAGAGTTGCCTATAGCGCAAGCTATTGAATTACTATAATGAAAATAACTTACTATCAAATCATGGGGTGTTACATTGTTCCCTCCTTCAATAAATTGTGTTCTCGCAATTTGAAATTGTTTTTTGAAAATAAATGGTTGAGAATAGAAAATACCTTTGTGGGGAAACCCACATCAGAAATTGGGTTATTAAAATATAGTCTTTATAAGAGGAAAAGGGGAATGAAAAAGTCACCAACAAATTATTTTCCTGATTAAGAGAAAATTAGTGGTAATTAGAGACACATAATTTGAGGAAAATCGTTAATATTTATGGGGAAAAATTTAGGTCATCAGTCACAAAAAATTATAGAATTGAGGGCCTCAAAGACATCAATCTATGATGATTTAAAATATCATCAGTTCAAAAAAACATAAGGTATTAGGATAACACATTTTTCATTTTCAGATCCCTTACCAAAAGATTAAGAATTAATTTATTCATAGAATAATAGAATTAAAAAATACATACTTGAAAATAAAAGTTGCATCCTTTAACTAATTTCTATCAAAAACTCATCTTTCACTCTAAAGGATGATATAACTTAAAAAAAATTCTATTTATTCTATTCTTATAGGGTTCCAAAAAATGAAATTATAAATAACATAAAAAACCTTTATAAAAACTACATTATTCAATCTAGGACATCATGTGGTCCAGTGGTAGGTGATACACCCTTGTCGCCCTTCAGTTGTGGGTTCAAGTCTCGTGGCCTTGCCAGACGCGACGGGTTACGGCCCGACCTCCTGGTTGTCCTTTTTGTGGAAATCCAAAAATAATCTCAAACTAGAATTATCCAAATTACTTTGGTCCGAAATCACAGTCCAAAATTTATAAGGAATGTAAACACAATGAAGATCCTTTTTCCACATAATAACATGTGAACACCTTCATCATGTATTCTTTTAAAACACTGAATCATCCTAAAGTACTATAAAACCATATTTATTACATTCATCCTCCCTCATTCATTATAGAATATTCGATATAATCCTTCTATCTAAAAATGTTTTAAACATCATCAATGATGGAATACACATATCATTAATCAGTTTCAAGGCAGTCAAGAATATCCAATATAATTTATCCAAATCAATCATGTATTATTACAAAATCACTACCTCAGTATGAGAACTATATTATGGTTTATCTTTCTCTCAACCATATATTTTATAAAAATTTAACATGGTAATCAGTCACTTTTCTTTGTTATACAAAATCTCAAATCCTTAATGAAATAAAACTGTGGTACAATACTTATATACTCTATAATTAATATAACTTGTACATCATTAATACAACACTAAAATGAGAAAATACTTTAATAAAATTGTAAGAAATATAATCGTTACTCTTCATATTCGGTTTTATCTTAACATTATTATTATCCAATAGAATCATTTGGGGTATACTCTGATGATTTAGAAATTGATTCACCTAGTGTCCCAACTTCTTGAAGATGAAGCATTATACATTTGAAACCTTTTTCATACCCTAGAAATCATGTATTTGGTGTCCTTTTTCTCCACACTTATAACAAACTCCGATTACCTTCAAGAATTTACCAAGGTGATTATTTCCACAGTTATCACATATGGGAAAATCCTTCTTTTCCCTCTCCCCTTTATCCAACTTTCTCTCTTCCTTCCTTTTCTTATATTTCTTCCTTAAAAATCCATAGGACTCAAGGAATTATTTACTTATCTTATTAACACATGATATTATTTCCTCATATGTTGAGAATACATGGGAGACTATTTCCCTTATAAATTTTGTCTTAATACCATGAATGATATGATCCTTCTTACTCTTTGCATCATACATATTACTGGAGTTTACATTCCTTCTACTGGGTGCCATTTCTACATAATGTCATACAATAGGTCAGTTTAATAACTGCAATTAATAATTCCAAACTTGAAAAATACCTAATGTAAATTGAAAAGTTTATGGATATAATCCATAATCATAAAAATATTTTCTTTAAGGAGGTATATAATTGTAAATCCTTTATAATTATTTTTAATGAAAATGAGAGTTTTCCTAAGCATATCCCCTGGGAGTGTCGTAACCAAGAGTGAAGCAAGACCCATTGTCGTGCACCAGTTCTCATTCAAGTCTAGCTCAAAGCGGTGTTTTCAGGTTTTACCTCTAGGTACATCTGTGCCAGAGCTGCCTCTAACTGCTCATATCTAGAAAGGGATGTATTTTCTTGGAAACCCCACAAAAATCCTACAGTACCAAAATTCTAGGAAGTTCTTCTATACTAATCCTAAATTTCTATCTTAGATCAATGTGCTCTAATAAGAGTGCATATAAAATCTAGTTTCAAAGGTTTTTACTAAACATCCTATAAAACCAACTATAACACCCCGACCCAAAATCCATGACTCGGTGCATTATTACCTATCATTGGAATGATCACAAAAGATGATGTCTCGAAAGACTGATTAGTTTACTAGCCTTGGAAGTACTAGATAAATTCATAATATTTACATTACATCATAAAATGGAAAATTACAACAACATTATTTCCATAGAAATCACTGATATCCCATAGAATATTCCTTCAGGTTAGTCATAATATACATCTTCATGTCCTGGGAAAAATAAAACATAGAAATGGGTGAGATCAGAAGCTCAGTAGGGATAACAATATTGTGAAAACTTTCATTAATAAGCATAAACATTTAAGGAAATGTATAGAACTAAAACGAAATCCTTTTCAACATAAAATTAATCATAATATGGAAAATATAAATCAAAATAATCCCATTTATTTACTCACATGGATATTCTAATAGTTGAATAATCACATGAAATATCAATATCCACTTTCAAAATGATGGAATTCATAATGCCAGACATCATAACCACATAGTCAACTCCCTGTTCCAAGACTGCAAATAATAATTTGTCAAGGACTTGTTCCAAGGAACTAGTTTGTCTCATGAGACCTAACGATGCACCGAGTAGCTATAACGGGATCCACCCATTACATAATAAGTCCAAAGAATTCCTCATATGAAAAGGTTTAACACAACATAAACATTCGTATTAAGACTAGCATTTGAAATGTCAATACTTTATCCATAAACCATGAATGGTATAAAAATAACACATCCATAGTAAAACATATCACAAAACCTTCAACACAACATTGTAGTTTTGTATCATAATAAATCAACATCAACTAAGCTTAAACCCCATAAAAGGATGTTGACATAGTTGAAATCAAAACCTTTTTAGAGAAATATCTCTTTTTATTTTGAAATCATTTAAAAGTCACATAATTATAAAGAAAACATTTATTTTGAAAACATTCTTATAATAATGTAAGGGAAGATTTGATGATGTTATAAAAGTGTAAAATAGTCTCCCCCTCCGTATATGTTAAAAAACATTCTTACCTTAATTTTTTCGAAAAGGTCATATGGTAACTTGTTTGGAAAATGACGGAATGAATCTGTCACGAACCAGCACGGGTACCCAGGTAACCGATAACCGAGCTGGCCCTGACATAGCCCGAAGGGCGTTCCCGATACCCATGGGTTGGCGACTAGCACCAACCATCGTACAATATACAAGTGGGAACAATTTTTCCACAAGAATGCAGAAGCAAGAGTAAAAAACAGTATACATAACAAAAGAAACTCCACTGAGATTAATGTAACAGAATAAAAATTGGCACAAAAAAGTCAACGTTTTACAACCCAAGTACCAAAAGGGAAAATAATTCAAAGGTCCCAAAGGACACAACTCACCATGTCCAGAGATGAACAACTGGTTCCACCTCCAAAAGGTCTCTTCCCTTTGCTCGATCCTAGAAGAAGAAAATTTACAAACACCCAAAGGTAAAAGTAGGGTTTGAGGCTAAGCCCAGTAGGATACCACGAAAGATCCCGTAACTGATTCCAAATATAGATTATCCAACAAAAAGATGTCAATTTTTAAATAAACAGGTTTGGAAATTCAAAATCATATATAAACAAAACATGCTATAAAATTTCAAATGAAGGAAATAAATATTTTACGTAAAGGCTTTACAAATGATGGAATATTTCTAAAACAATGGCTTAAGAAAACAATTTATATAAAATAGTTTCTATATATTCAGCAGGCATGTAAGCCAGTTCAAAAACATTGGTATATATTTATTTCTAAAATATTAATAAACAAGCAAGCAACATGGTCATCTTCCAAAAGATACAATAGTATTAACCAGTTATCAGATTCCACACTCTCTATGTGAACTCATCAAGATGTGTATACACACGTCCCAATGACAATGGCCAAAGGAGACTCATCCCCAACCCGTCGAGGATGTGACCCACTGCAAGTATGTTTTAGAACGTTGTCGTAGCATAGAGTGTATCCAAATAACTCACTAACTACCTAAGGCTTTCATGCACTATTACATGATGGGTGAACTATTTTATGATTTCATAAAATACTATCAATCCCATTCTACCATTTTAAAAGTGTCAATAACATTCCATTTAAAACCCAATCAGGTTTTATTCCAAACATGCCTCTTTCAAAAGATAAAACCTATGATTTTCTATCAAATCATTTCAAGCCATTTTCATAGGTTTAAAATCCATTCAAAACCAATTCCATCATTACACATTTCATTTCCACAATTAAATTTAAAGCTCTAATTTAAAACATTTCCATAAAATCAACAATTAAAATTAAACAATTTAAATTGAGCAATTTTCCATAAACACACCCAATTCAATGGAATTAGTTTTTTCCAAATTTCTATGCCAAAAGTATTTGAAATTTTTCAATTAATTGGAATTTATTTTTTGTCAATTTAATTAAAAGAAACATGAGAAATTTAATTTAAATCAATAATTGAAATAATTCATGAAAATATGATGATAATCAATTTGGAAAGACGGGACGGAACCATCTACCTCGAAGGTTTTCACCAAAACCACAACAGTTGAGAACACTCTAGAAAACTGGGTCACCTTGTCAAGAACCCGCCATAGATCTCTCCTTTTAGTAAGACCAAGACCAAAACTCATCAAACGTGGAACTACACACTTAGATCTACCCATAACGAGTGTAGATCTGTGAAATCGAGAGAATAGGAGAAGTAGATCTTAGTAGATCAAATAAACCGGTCAAGAACGATGAAGAGCGATCACATAACTCAAGGGTCTGACTTTGATTAACCAAGATGAGCCTTTGGATGGCATCCGGAACAATAGGAGAACCTGGTCTGACCTTAAGTGAAGATAAATTCCGAGTTAGGGCCACATAAGAGGAAAAAGAGGCACTTAGAGGAAAAACTAAGTGAGATCCACAATTTAAGGATCTTATTTAAGTGGAACAAGGTTTGAAAAACCATCCGCTAACCATGCATGAGATACTTCTTCAGCTACCCTTCTTGCACGGCTCAGCCGCACGGTTAGACAAACCGTACACTGCCCGTGCTAAAGATTCTGCCCAGGTTTCATGTCCCGCATAGTTTGGCCATACAGATTGTCAAATCGTGCGCAAACTGTGCACAACACATTGTCCTCTAGTTTTTCTTTAAAAGTTCACCCAATGAAACCAAAGTCTTTAATCCAAAACAGGGCTAATTAGAAACATCAAAAAGTACCTAAAAATGTAACTGGATGTTACAACCTCCCCTCCATAAGATCTTTCTTCCCCCAGAAAGATTATGATGAAACCTCCACCTCAAAAATATGATGTCGCTGATATATCATTAGTGCCTCCCTTTCCCACGTCACATGAGAATCATAACCATGCTACGAGAGTACACAGATGAGAGTTATCGTTCTCCCATGAAGTACCTAGGTCTCATAATCAAAAACCCTGACTGGTCATTCAGTAATAGATAAATATGGTTCCATCTCAAGATCACTCCACCTCACAACATGAGATGGATGTGAGAGATACTTTCACAGCTACGATACATGGAACACGTTATGTATCGACGTCAGATGTTGTGGTAGAGCTAGACAGTAAGCAACTTTCCCCATAAGACCAACAACCTCAAAAGGTCCCACAAAACAAGGAGCAAGCTTCCCTTGCCTCTGAAGCTGTCGATGACCTAATCGGGGTGAATCTTTCAAGAACAGCTGGTCACCAACTGAGAACTCTAAAGGTTTACATCGAAGATCGACATAAGACATATACCAACTCTGAGTAGTCACATTCATTAACGAATAAACTGGATATTAGATGTCTTCTCTTAGACCATACTCGGTCCTTCCAAGGAACATTCACCAATCTCTGACCAACATAAAGGAGATATATTAGGACGACCATACAATGCCTCAAAAGGAGCCATTTTGATCGCAGATTTGTAACTATTGTTATAAGAGAACACAACTGGCCCCATTTGATCATCCCAAGACCCACCAAAATCGAGAACATAAGTTTGGAGCATATCCTCAGGGATCTGAGTTGCTTTTTCTATCTTTCCATCTGACTATGGATTTTACTCCGTGCTCAAATGGACCTTAGATTCCAGTGCGTCCTGAAGGCCTCTCCAAAAAGAGAGAAGTGAACCGAGGATCCCTATTAGAGAATATAGAAGATGGAACTCTGTGCAAACGAACAAATTCATTCACATAAGCAGTTCACAACTCATCAAAATTGGTTATATCTCGAATATGTATAAAGTGAGCCAACTTAGTTATTCTATCGATCACAAACCATATTGTGTTCTTCTTCCTTTGGGTTTGAGGCAACACAACCACAATGTCCATATAGATTTCATCCCACTTCTATGTAGGGACTGGATGTGGTTAAAGCAAACCCGATGTTTTCTGGTGCTTGACATTCACCTACTAGCATGTATAACAACTAGATACAAACTCTACAATGTCTTGTCTCATACCTGGCCACATGAACTGTCGTCGCATGTCATAGTACATTTTTTTGGTTCCTGGGTTCACATCCGACTGAGATTTATTGAAAACCCCCATCACATCCTTCCTTTCCGCTAACGGCACAACGTAATGGATTCGATAACACAGAACACCCTCTTTTGAGAACGACCACAGAGTGTCAGTCTCCCCACCATAAAGTGAGTCCCTAATGCTAGGGAATTAATCATCCAGTTTTTTTCCAAAATATTTAACTCTAGGAGAGTAGTAGTCAACTGAACACTGGCTAAATAAACATCATTCCCCTTCCACTGAACACCAATATGCAACTGAGCGAAAAAATCCATCAAAATGCACTCTTCTGAGGATTCTTTCACTACTTGAGATGGATGTTTCCTTCTTAAGGCATCTGCAACTACATTCCCTTTCCCCAGGGTATAGGCAATGTCAAAGTCAAAAGATTGTAGGTACTCCACCAAACGCCTTTGGCGGATATTGAAATCTTTTTGAGTTAAGATATAACTCAAGATCTTGTGGTATGAATACATGGTAAACCTTTCTCCATAAAAATAATGTATCCTACACTTATGTGCATGCATTACAGTAGCAAGTTCATGGTCATGGATACAATTGTTCTTCTAATGGCTTAAGTGGACAAGATCCATAGGCAACAACTTGATGACCTTGAATAAGGACACATCCCAAACCTGAACCCTATGCATCACAGAAAACCACATAACCTATCCCAGCCTTAGGAAGATTTAACACTGGCGTAGTGGTCAAAATATGATTTATCTCAACAAACGAACTCTGAAATTTATCATTCCAGGAAAACTTCACTCCATTTCGAGTCAGATCAGTCATTGGAAAAGATATCTTTTAGAGGTCTTTAACAAACCGGCGATAATATCCCACTAACCCCAAGAAGCTCTGAATCTCCAAAACATTTCGTTGTTGTGCCCAAGTCATAACAGCCTTCACCTTTCTAGGATCAACAGATATTCCTTGTTCTGAGACGACATGTCCAAAGAATTTCACTTCCCAAATCAAGAAATCACACTTTCAAAGCTTGGCCTAAAGACAGTGATTCATTAGAATACCCAAAACTGTTCTCAAATGATGCACATGATCCTCCTCAGACATGGAGTAGACAAGAATGTCATCCATAAAGACCACCATGAAATAATCTAGATACTCACGGAAAATTGTGTTTATCAAATCCATGAAAACACCAGGAGAATTTGTGCAGCCGAAGGGCATAACTAGGTACTCATAATGGCCATACCTACTCTGAAAAGCAGTTTTAGGAATATCAGATACTTTTATCCTCAACTGATGGTAACCAGACCAAAATCAATTTTTGAAAACCACTTTTCCCCTTTCAATTGATCAAAAAAATCACCAATTTGTGGTAAAAGGTATTTTTCCTTTATTGTAACATGATTGATCTTTCGATAATCAACACATAAGCGAAGAGAACCATCCGAATTATTTGGAAAAGAGAACATGTGCTGCCCAAGCTGACACACTCAGGCGTATAAAACCTTTCCCAAGAAGAAAAAATAACTGAGACTTCAGTTCTTTTAGTTCAGATAGAGACATTCGGTAAGAGGTAATTGAAACAGATTTAGTACCAGGAATAATGTCAATAGAGAAATCAACATCCCTTACTAGTAGAAAACCAGTGAATTCAGAAGGGAAAACGTCGGGAAACTCAGTGACGACTAGATGAATATCACCACATATTGAATCCCACTATAGATCAAAATCAAAAACTGATATAACTTTCCCCGACTCTGGATAAGAGGGTCTTTCTCTGCTTGACCATGGGTCACATTCTCCTTGAAAAACAAGAGGCACACCAATAGGTGTAATAAGGTAGACCTGTCAAAGATAAAAATCGATTTGGTCATTATTGGAAATGAGCCAATCCAACCCAAATTTGAAGTCAAAAGATTTCATGTCGAGAACCAAGAAACTCCAAACCTGATCAAAATATGATAGAGAGAAGACACAAGCAGGACTACAAAGACAACTCTCTCTCATTACACTAAGGGTTGTAGTAATATCCATCGCAGAAGATAAAACCTCCATAAGAAGATTAAGAAGATTAAGTAGATGGGTTGAAATAAAAGAGTGAGATGCACCAGTATCAAAAAGAGCTTTTACTAAAGACGAAGCTATAGTAATTGTAACTCTCACAGTTGTAGGACCTGTATCATCAACCTCTGGAGACTCTTCCACTACCTTATGAATCTTCATTCCAGATGCCTAGGGCTGGAACCCTTTTGTACGTGAAGCATTTGATTTCCCCGCAGTATATGGAGGTGCTAATTATCTTGATCCACTACAGAGAGTAGATAAGTGATGGAAGAATCTCTATAGGTTCTCTAAACGTCCGCATGAGCTACAGTTCTTGGGTGGCTCAGTACAAACCCTATTAGAATGTACTGGATTCCCACACTGATATCAAGTCAAGGAAGTGCCTCCTGGTGCTACTCGAGATCTAGATTGACT
Organism: Viscum album; assembly: GCA_963277665.1. Lineage (NCBI taxonomy): Eukaryota > Viridiplantae > Streptophyta > Magnoliopsida > Santalales > Viscaceae > Viscum > Viscum album. Next base: position 386,317,517 of record OY728156.1, on the reverse strand, counting down.
TTCTTGTCAAGAACCACTATGAGAAACCTCGTGCTTACTTATTCCTTTAAAGGAACCAACACTGCCACTAGAAAGAAAAGGAACTTCCTACAACCCTGACTTTCCTGCCAAATCCATCTCAACAATCATTGCCCTATCCAACACATCAGCATAAGTGGGTAGCATCAGTGGAAAAATTGAGAACGGATATATGATCGAATCCCCAACTCAAATTTTCGAGCCTTCAAACTCTCATTCGATACAATTTCAAGAGAAAAATATACCAACTCAGCTAAGTGACTTGAATATTCAGTCATGGTATTTTTGGCCTGCTCAATTTTTGAAAAACTCCACATCCTTGGCCAACACCATAGATTTTGGATAGAACTGATCAGTGAAAAGTACCCTAATATATTTCCACTCCAAACCCTCATGTTTCATAGCAGTCACCGTCGTGTCCCGAAATCTCCTACTTGGTCCCTCCAGCATGAAGGTGGCACACTTCACCTTGAGCGCATCCAGTGTATCCAAAAACCCAAACAAACGTTCAATATTACTCAACCATTCTTCACCATGTTGAGGATTAGTAGATCCTTTGAAGACCAGTGGCTTCTGGCAGAGGAACTCTTGGGAACAACGTCGGAGAATATTACTATGAGGATCTATAGGTGGAGCCTGAATAGGAACTAGAGGTGGTGCATGTCCCAGAGCTTGGATAGTGAGAACAATCACCTCTACCAGACATGGATCCACAAAAGGACTTACTTTCTAGGAATCCACAGCATCCTTGTTTTGGATTTTATTTCCACATCTTCTCGAAGGAATGATGCTACACAACATCAGTAGAAAACAATGAAGACATTAGATTAACACTCAACCTGATTAACAAGGAAAACTACTCTTAAAAGAAGGGATATCAAGATTTGGATTCCACTCTATCCAAATCCGTATAGGTAAAATACTAGAACTAATTCATATGTCGCCCTTCCCTAACCACCCCTGGAAACTTAAGTTTCATTGTGGTGAGAGCTGTCCAGGCACTCAATCGCAACTACCCCGAAGTCTCGACAAGAAAACTCAAATGAATACTATCATCAAGGAAAGATGGTCACCCTCCCTCTGATACCAATTTTTCATGAACCAGCCCGGGTAACCTGGTAACTCGATAACCGAGCTGTCCCTGATATAGCCCAAAGGGTGTTCCCGATCCCCACAGGTCGGTGACTTGCACTAGGAATCGTACAACATACAATTGGAGACGATTTTTCCACAAGAATGTGGAAGTAAGAGTAAAACAAAACAATATTCATAACAAAAGAAACTCCATTGGGAGTAATGTACCAGAATACAAGTAGGTACAAAAAGTCAAAGTACTACAACCCAAGTACCAAATGGGAAAATAGTCCCAAGGTCCCAAAGGACACAACTCACCAAGTCCAGAGATCAACAACTGGTTCCACCTCTAAAAGGTCCCTTCCCTTTGCTCGATCCTAGAAGAAGAAAATATACAAACACCCATAGGAAAAAGTACGGTGTGGTCCTAATCCTAGTAGGATACCACCAATGATTCCATAACAGATTCCAAATATAGATTATCCAATGATATGCTATCAATTTTCAGATAAATAGGTTTGGTAATTCAAAATCATATTAAAACAAAAAATTCTATATATTTTCAATGGATGGAAATAAATATTTTATGTAAAGGATTTACAAATGATAGAATATTTCTAAAACAATGGCTTAAGAAAAAAATTTATAAAAAAGATTTTGTATAAATTCAACAGGCATGTAAAGAAGCTCAAAAACATTGGCATACATTTATATCTCAATTATAAATAAACAAGTGAGAAACATGGTCATCTACCAAAAGATATGATAGTATTAACCAGTTATAGGATTCTTCACTCTCTATGTGAACTCATCATGATGTGTATACACACGTCCCTATGAAAATGGCCAATGGAGACTCGTCACCAACCCATCGGGGATGTGACCCGGCTCATGTATGTTTTAGAACGTTGTCGCAGTGTAGAGTGTATCCAAATAACTCACTAACTACGTAAGGCTCTAATTCTCTCTTACATGATGGGTGAACTATTTTAAGATTTCTTAAAATACGATCAATCCCAATCTTCCATTTTAAAAGTGTCAATCTCATTCCATTTAAAACCCAAACATGTTTTATTCAAAACATGCCTCTTTCACAAGATAAAACCAATTGGCTGCTATCAAATAATTTCAAGCCATTTTCATAAGTTTGAAATCCATTCAAAACCAATTCTATACTTACACATTTCATTTCCACAATTCAATCCAACAATCTAATTAAAAAAATTTCCATCAAATCCACAATTTAATTATTCAATTTAAATTGACCAATTTTCTATAAACACACCCAATTCAATGGAATTGGGGTTTTCCAAATTTCCATACCAAACCCATTTGAAATATCTCAATTCAACGGAATCAATATTTTATCAATTTATTTGAAGGAAACGTGAGAAATTGAATTTATATAAATAATTGAAATAAATCAAGAAAATAAAATGATAACAATTTGGCAAGATGGAATGGAACCACATACCTTGAAGGTTTTGACAAAAACCACAACGGTTGAGAACACTCAAGAAAATCGGGTCTCTTCATCAAGAACTTGCCTTAGATCTCTCCTCCTAGTGAGACCAAGACCAAAACTCTTCAAACATGGTACCACACACTTAGATATACCCATAATGGGTGTAGATCTAAGAAACCGATAGAAGAGTAGAAGTATATATAAGTAGATCTAAGAAACTGATCAAGAACGATGAAGAACGATTACATACCTCAATATTCCAACTTTGATTCACCAAGATGAGCCTTTGGATCACCTCTGGAATGATGGGAGAACCTTCTCTGACCTTAAGAGAAGTCAAATCCTGAGTTTGGGCCTCATATAATGGAAAACAAGGCGCTTACAGGAAAAACAGAGCGATATCCACAATTTAATGATCTTATTTAAGTGACCTCACTTTTTGGATACACGGTTTTACAAACCGTGTGATAACCATGCGAGAGCTACTGCCTCGTCCACCCTTCTAGCATGGCTCAGCTGCATAATTAGACAAACTGTGTGCTTCCCGTGTGAAGGCTTCTTCCCATGTTTCATGTCCCGCATGGTCCGGCCGCATGTTTTTTTAAACCGTGCGCAAACCCTTCACAAAACACCATCCTCTATTTTTTCTTTAAATGTTCACCCAAACACAACCTAAGTATTTACTTCAAAATAGGGGTACTTTGAAACATCAAAATGTACCTGAAAATGTAACGGGATGTTACAGATTCCTTTCAAACCATTTTATAAAAAGTCTAAGAAGGGTATAAATGACTTTAACCCGTATTCTAGTAAATAGTAAAAATGTTTTGGAATAAATTTTTGAGAATCATGGATATGGATGATAAGAGGTCCTAGAAGTTACTTACAGAAAAACAACCTCAGATAATAAAGAGATTGTGAAATTAACCCTTACCTTGTAATTTTCTTTGGTCGAGGGTAACTTAAAATCATGTATAATAGTGAAATAATTTTTATTAAATTGTACAAGAATCATATACATTAATATGATATCATATATGATCTTTTAACATTGCTTTGTTAATAATATCATAGTATTATTGTCGTTTCGGGTGTTTACTGATTCATTTTCCTTTATATGGTTTTTTACATAAGTAATGTTTGTTATGGATTGGATGTATATTATTCATATTCAGAATGATATTAAGTATTTACAAATTATTATTAGTCATCAAATGAAAATTAGTCATGAATGGATACGATGGGGATTGAATCTCATCGCGTTCATGGAGACGGAAATCTGTACGTACGCACGAGCAACAATATCATTATTTTGATATTAAAATAATATATAATTGGATGGTATATCATATATAATGAATCATTATAATGTTAAATTTATGATTTAAATAAATTACACATCATTATTATAACAATCCAAATAATAATGTATTGAATAACAATTACACCACGACGTGGAGATGGTAAGCCGTACATATGCATGTATGGTGAAATGTCATTAAAAGGATGGATAGAATAATGAATATTGTTTTAAAATATTTATAATAACATCACAGTATATAGAATATACTGTAGTTATTATTTTATAATGGAAACAACAAATAAAGATGAAGTGGAAGAAGAAAGGAACTTGAAAGAGGTGGTGAAATATTTACCTCCTCTTCAGGTTCTTCCTTTTGATTTGATCAAAAGGGCACTATAGGTTGGCTTTATGACTAAAGGAAGGCCTCTAGAATGAAGTAAGGATAGTTTAGAGGGTATTTGGGAAGGGTTTGGCCAATCCAAATGGCTTTGTAGTTGTGAATTAGAGAGAATGGGGAGTGACCTTTTATAAGAGGGGTGAGGGGCATCTTAGGAAAAGTTAGAAATATTATTTTATAATACAGTCGTTTTCAGTTTCTAATTTCTCCAAAATGAATTATTTTAAGGATAAGGTGGGTATGATTCAAAACATGCTCAACCAATAGGTTTTATATAGGTTTGGGTCACTATATAAACTTTATCTTTGAGATTTAACTCTTAGTTAAATAGTTTGACTTTACCATGTCTTTCTGTATTTTTATATTATATGGTTAATAAACATACTATAAACTTCCCAAAGAACCCCAAGTGGTTCATTAATAATACACATATCATTATATAAGTCTTCTGACTGAACCTTATATTTTTAGGAATAGAATATCAATAAATAATATAATATTGTTTTAAAAACTCTTTTATGTAAATATTGACACTATTTTGTATTTAGTTTTTTAAAAATTCATAACACCATCATTACAAAGAAAAAAATTTATATAACCAATTATAACATGTCATATTAACATATAAAATTTGTGGAATTCATAAAAAGTATCAAATGACATTTATTTTTATATTTATAATATTAATTGTTTTAATATTTAATTAATTAGGTAATTGATGCATCGTCATTATGTCATAAATAATTTAAATTATTTAATGTCTAAAAAATATAAATAAAATATCATTATTTAGGAAATATTTGTAGATTTATAATGAATATTAATATTCTATTTTATCTTATGTGTATACCTATATTAAAAATGGTTTAGTTATTAAAATTTGAATTTAACACTTTTAACTATTCGTTAAATTAAATAATAATAAATGTCCTAATCCAATCCATATGCACCTAAAGGATCATATTTTATTTATAAGGGTTTTTTAGATTTATATAAATTCTATTGAATTAGGACATGTGTTAGGGTAATAATAATATCATTTTTACTCTTAATTACCGTATTTACTTTCAACCGTGGTAAATAAAAGTAAAAAGTTACTATTCACCAAAAATTATTTTTATTTTATTGAACCTCATTTTACTTACTGATATACCCCATGTCTCTAATATTATTTATATTCAACATAGAGAATCTGTAAAATTATGTTTTATGTAAATTTGAAAATGCTCCTAGGAGGTGGGTAAAAGATAGCAAAATTTTCAATAAAAATTATATATATATACAATTTTTATAAACATACTCCAATGAATTAAATTGAAATTATATAGGTATTATGAATCTATTTTGACCTAAAATAAATTTAAAAAAATAAATAATTATTTAAATAAACATTTGGTTTTAAACAACAACTCAGTGTTTTTCACTATTCATCAAAAATTGAAAGTTTTCTGAAAAATACAAAAAATTCACCCGAAGATAATTTTGATATTACGAATTAAAAAATGAATTCTATTTTACCTATTTAGAAAAATTTATGTAGCATTAACTAATATAAAATTAATCCTGTTGTCAAAACCAAAGAGTGTATTTTTATGAAATAATAACTATCAAAATATTGACAGTTGTTTATGTCCAATTTCAAAGTAAAATTAGTTAAAATGACCATCATTCGATTAAATGGTAAAAATATAATCTAGTTAAACTTCCAAACTTTTAAAATGTATAATTCACCACTATAAATTATTTGGATTAAAAAAGTTGTTTTCAGTTAAAATATAGTATTTTACACTTTTCATCAAAATATATGTTTTTAGAAAAGTACAAAAAATTTATCCAAAATAATTTTTTTGTCCCGATTATAAAGAAGAATTTATTTTCATTAAATTGAATATATAAAAGTGTCAAATATTGGTTTTAAAAAAGGTTTTCCATTAAAAGGTGTAATAATTTCATTTTTTTTGAAAAATACTTCTTTTATCTGAAAAAATGAATTTGTTATTATATTATGTCTAAGAAACAAATAATATGGATTCTAAAATTATTTAGAGTATATAAAATTAAAAATTCATTTAATACTATTCATAACTGCATTTGAATGTCTAGTTTGGTAAGTCATAGAGTGCTTTAACTCAGTGTTACACGTAGCATAATCTATTAAATTACTTTAAAGAAAATAACTTATGATGAAATCTGGCAGTGTGACATATATTATACAAAAACCAAAACCAAAACATATATATAAATATATGTATACTAAAAGTGGTTCTTACAAAACAAAAAAAACAATAAAACTTATAATTTACCACCTATAAAAAATAAAAACATATTATTGTTATCTATTACATTTATATTATTTACAAAAAAAATAATTAATAATATTCAGAATCTCATATATTTTTGAAATATTTTTATTTCCTAATAACCAAGATTGAATATTTTCAAAAATTTATAAGATTTATATAATAATGTGTCATTTAATTTTTACAAAAAAAATTCTAGATACCACAATGTTTTCAATTAATCTACACAATGTATATATATTTATGTTTGTATTTTCTATTTTTACATAAGTAATTAATTATAATTTTGAAAATAATTAGATAATTATTTTTTAAAAAATAAAAACCATTGAATTTAGTAAAAAAAAATCCCTTAAACTTATATGTAATTTTTTTGTTATTTATTCATGAAGTAAACATATATACATTTTTTAAACGATTCTTATTTTATCATTAAAACTAAAAATGCATATGAAAATTTTTATCATATATATATATACATATAATTATAGATATGTTTTTTCAAAAAGGAAAATATTTATTTTATTATTAATGGACCACAATGACTATTTTGGAACTTCCATATTATGGATAAATACATAACCTAAAACACCATTTTAGCCAACATTATCAAATATTGGATCCTCTACTCACAAATATACCGTATATTGTTAATTTCATCTTTGTTATTATTCTAATCCTCTTTGCTGTATTTATTCTTAGAGAAGACCAGAAAGATGTGTGCTTGGACATTGCAGTTGTCGTAAATATTTTAGGTTTTTATTTTTTATTTCATCATCATTGTTATAATTTTTATTCCATAGAAAATAACAAGCCCTACAGGGCTCCCATGACTAATGAGGCTTGTAGTAGTTAAGACCAAGGTCATTCCCTCAAATCAAGTTCACCCCCGTCATGTTCAAAGAAAGAGATGCTATTGAGACATGTGACATTGAGATGTTGGTTTTCCTAGGAAGCAAGTTGGTATGAAACATTGTACCCCTCCTTCCATGTGTGAGTATACTTCATGTTACCATTCAGCAAATATTTTCACTTCTATATGGTATATGTAATTGACCACGGTATGTGACATTTCCCATGTAAGGAGTCGTAGACCACCTTAGAGTCTATTTAATCATAGGATAGAAAAAAATTCTATTGAATGTAGAGGGATATACCAGCCAAAACCACTTTATCCTCTTTTTATAGAGGATTGCAATTGCTATATTGGGCTGTAAAATCCAGAACAACACTACCTTTTTTGTCCCTCACTAGACATCCTCTAAATATGAAATTCGCAATGACGGATCAATCAGTGTTTAACTTTTTCCCATATGATGGAGGTATCCATCACACCCAATTCCCTTGTGTTTCCTTTTTTATTGATGATGATGATAATAAAATTATCATTACCAACTTCCAAGCATGAGGTAAATCGTTTTTAATGATTTTAATATATTTCTTAAACAAATTTACATTTTTTGTTTTTAAAATTATAATGTTTATTTATTTCATCTACTAAGTAGTATATTATATAATAATACCTCATATGTTACATTATACCCCCATTAAAAATTCACCCTCAAAATTTTATTCAATCTCGCATAAATTTCTAGAAAATAAGAACACAAAAACAATACAATTTTATAATTGGTTTTAAGAATTTGTACATATATCCATTAAGCATTACTAAATTACCATTTTTTCATTGACAATAAAGAGAAAGGATCTACATATTGAGATAGTACCTATGTTATTTTTTAAAATCATCTCCTTCATTCTTCCACACATAGTTTAAAAAAGTCGGATCGTACTGATGTAGAAAATGATTAAATATTTGAAAAAAAATTTATTCCAATCATATTATTTTAAAACAACATCTTGAACATGGTTTGTATAAAACGGTTCGAAATAGTAATTTATGAAATGTTTTAAATTTTGTACCACAAATATATTGCCTATGTTTTTAAAAATTGGAAATAAAATAATATAGATTGGGTATTATACTCTTGAGATAAGGTGAAATATCTAAAAATTCACAAGTGGTACCTCACTTGGGTAAAAAGGTAGAAATGTTGGGAGCTTAAGATTTGATCATCGGTAAGCCATTGTCCATGATTATTCCATAGTATAAAGGGGGTGATTTATATGATGTACTATTTTTGTAGGAATGTTTTATATTGAAAAAGGTTTTGAATATGTGAGAGCTTTATTTAAAAATAATTATTTCAAAAATGTCATCAATAATGTACAAGAGAGTTGTGAGAGGTTTTTCACCTTCCATAATGAAACAATAAATTATCATGTTGATGAAAAAATAGATTTTTATTCATTAAAAATATGTTTCTTAAAATAAATGGATTGAGTTATATTTTTAGTTATATAATTATTCTATTAATACATTATTACACCTTATTGTAAAATACTAAAAAATATGTAGATATCCTCTATATGTTAAAAAAGTATCTTCACATCATGACCTCTAAAGTTAATTAAAACATGTATTTAATCCCAACAATGATGTCTAAAACCTATTTCATTATTTATTTAATTATTAATTTTATCATTTATTAATTTTATTTTATATAAATAAACTTGGGGACTCAATGTTTTAGTGTTTTATAGAGTCTGGGTACATTAGAGAACTCTTATTATAACACCTATAAAATAAAACAACGGAAAACTATTCTATTTCATTAAATGTGTTAAAACACAATAAAGAATCCTCAACCACTCACTCACTTCTACATTTACATATTTTGTACAAAAAATTAAGGGCTAAAAAGCATAGGTTGAGTGATAAACAACTATTTAAGTTGTTTCAAAACTTTCTCAAACCAAATTGTCTTATTCAATCCAAAAATAAGTAAATATTTTTATAAAGATATAAAATAGAGATCATATAATTCATGATTACTTTTTAAAATACACCTTTCAGAATATTTTTAAAAATAGATTAAATTTAATAAAATCCACTTCATTTATTCATAATGATTTATCTGGAAAACTCATAAGCATTCACTATTAATACTCAAAGTCACCATGGACCATATGAACGAGTCTGCATTCAATATTTTTGAAACATAACATGCTGTACATAGGCCCATGATGGATTACGTTCACTCCCTTATCCCATATCATTCTTAGGATCATCCTCTCTCACATAATACATTCCATCTCATTATATAAAAACCATACCCAATGTATTAAATTAATATATATATCTAGGAACATATGTTCCATGATTGGAAATATTTCCCATAATGGTTTAGGAATTCTTTACATCCACTAAATTTATTAACATAATATACAATTACAATTATTTGAATTTAAAAAACATGATAACATGTTTTTTTACAAACTAAAGTCCATAAAGATTCATTAAAACCATGAATATCGATATCCATTTCCTTGAATGAAATTACTTGGTTATAAATATGTCATGATAAAATTAGTTTCACATGAAATTACATATTTATATATACATTTATATATATATATAATCGTTTCACAATATATATATATATATATATTTATATTTTACATAAATATTTTTTTAAAATATTACATGATTATATGTTCATAAACATACATATATATATCTAAAATAAAAAAAAATTACATAAAATTTCGCATATATAAATAAATTTATTTGAATATATACATATATAAGAAATAAGGTAGTATTGATACATATACATATACACATTTATATACATTTATCTATTAATGTCCGACTAAACATATGATTTAGAAAAAATGATATGTATATAGAGAAATGCCTGTTTGAAAAAGTATTTCATATGAAATAATATATTTTTTATGTATATATATAAACATTTTTGAAAATAAAATAACATTAACATAGATAATAATTCTGAAAATTTTATGACTCTTCTTTCATTTAGAGTCCCAATTAATATTATTTAAACATTCTAAATGAGATTAAAATAATACCCTATGGGTGATTATTTTTAATCATAAAATGATATATATATATACACACAAACAAATAGATATGTTTGTAACTTAAATATTTTTATTCAAATAATAATTTATAAAATCTAATAAAATCCATTTTATATATTAGGGCATTCTTAAGTTTCTATAAATATTTTGAATAATTTTTAAAAAATTAATCAAAACAGATTCTATATATCAAATTTAAAATGTAATACCAAAATGAGTCATTGAGGAATAATATTTGTGTAATACCCAAATAATCCTATTACCACCATAAAACATTAAAAATACTATTATTAATACACTAGTGATTGACTAATACAATTCTTCATATAAAAAATATATAATCCATAAACCTATTTAAATATTTGTGCATTATTTCCTCAAATGTACATTTCAATAATAATGATATTAAATAAAATTATTTAAAAAAATCAATTAATAAATATTCCTAATCGACTATAACAATTTGACATATAATATCTGAAATGCAGAAACAACTTAGATAATTTAAGCAGATCTTTAAAAAACACACAAACCATCTTAAGAACATAATTACAATTATTTAAACAATAAAAATAATTTTAATATACAAATATAATTTTTTAGACATGGTTTTAAACAAAAAACCACCTTCCAACATTTAAAATATTTAAATATTTAAAAAATTACCAGAATTTGAACAATATCATTAAACAATAAAAATTATTTCATAAAACTAAATCTCTATATAAAAACAATTATTTGAATCTAGAAATAGGCTATTAATAATTATTGATGTAGAGATTTAAAAATAATAATTCCCTTACAATTAAATAACAACTATACACCGCTTGAACAAAGACTTTTCTTAATATAAGTTCATATCGACAACAAAAAAAATACACAAAGGTTCGACAAATATGGAAGTCTAAGCAAAATTAAAGTGGAATGATTCTAGAAATAAACTTCCATTTTTCCCTCTTAAAATGACACATTATCTTATATGCACACATCTGAAACAGAAAAAAAATCTTATGAATATATATATATATATTTTATTTGTGAACTGAAATATTTCTTAATCTACATGCAATCTATGCTTTCACATAAAATATATCCCTAATCTGAATTGATAATGTAAATCATGGGAACCTAATACCCACTGTTTCAAATTTATATACTTCATGTATTTGTTTGGTTCATCTTTTTCCACATGATCTAATGCACATTTATGTTATGTTAATCGAGGGAATATCATTCCCCAAGAAAGACAAAAGTTTAGGAAATAATAGGTTGCTGACATGAGTTCCAGGTAGACCGGCTGTCAGTAGTAGAAGGATGATAAAAAAAGGTGCGTCGGCTTTATCTTCACATGACCACCACCATCACATTCTTAGTCTCATGGGTTTTTAAAGTATAATATTTTATAATCGTTATATCATATGTAACTTATTATTATTATTACCATTATTATATTAACACACACACACAGACACATATATATTCATATGTATACTAACACTAATTCATAAAGAAAAACAATTATAATTATATTACTATTAATTTCTCACCTATAAAAATAAATATAAACACAATATTATTATATATCAATTTAAATATATATTTTAAGAAATTATTTTAAAAAAATATTCAATATCATATATTTTATAAATATTTATTTCCTATAATAAGAATTGTTCTGATTGTTCACAAAGTTATATTATTCATATAATAACATGTCATTTATATTTTTCAAAAAATTCCTATACTGAGCAATGTTTTCCAGTAATACACTTAAGGTACATATATTTAAGTATTTATTTTCTATTTTAAGATATGTAATTAATTATAATTTTAAAAATAATTTTATAACATTTTTTTCAAAATAAATCCTTATAAAGGAATTAAAAAATATGTTTTTTTAATTGATATGTAATTTTTTTCGACAATTAGTCTTGATGTAAAATATATAGATTTCTATAAAAATTAATATTTTATTATTATATTTAATATTGTAAATAGGAATTCATACCATATATATATACAAATATTTGTTCAAAAATGAATAAAAAATATCTTATGTGTTAAAGGACCTCAATATTTTATGAAATGACTATATTATGAAAAAATATATCACTATAATAAAAAAATTAACCAATATTAAGAAAATTATAGGTCATTAAATAAAAATGATTCAACCTATTTTTACGTTACTCAGTGATCTTACTCTCATCCTCTTCACTATATTTCTACTTATCATATAATTTAATGATCTGGACTTGGACCTTGAAATTATCATGTTTGTTATAAGATTCCTTTTGTACTAATGTTGATTATAATTGGTTTAGCATTACTACCTTCACAGTATGAGGGGTTGTTTTCTTATTAATTCTACTGTATTTATTTAATAAAAGTATTTTATTTGTTTATAAATATAAAATACATATTTTTATTAATAAACTAGATGGATTCTTATATAATAATTCCTCGGAATTTCCAATATTGTACCCACAAGAATATTAATGACAATTTCACCAAACATACCCCTAATATATGATCAGTTTCTAATGATATGTATGTGAAACGACTATGAGGAATTGAAAAAATAGCTCTTCTCGTTAGAATACTCAGGTGGGTATTGTGTATTTTCAAACGAGATCCATCTCCTGTAAGACATTATTCAATGAACCAATGAGAAAAATATAACCACTCCTACCATAGAATGAATGTTTTTAGATAATGTGTAAAATCCATTGTCACACATGAACCCGTCCTATTGAATTCTTGAGTATCAATAACATCCCCACAACATCCAATCCCTCAAATTTAGGGGATATAAAATCCAATCACCCCCACTTATAGCAAAAACATGATAAGGGCCCAAGTCAATTTTAGGAAGGAAGAAAAAAGAATCTGAATTTACAAATTAATTACATTTAGGTTATTTTCTCATAGATAAGGATAAAAATATACTAAAATTGACAGAACCTAGAATACCATGTGATGTCAACCATAATGATCATCCCAATAATTTCAATTTTCATAGGAGGAAAGATCAAACCATATAAGACTAGTTTTTTATCAAGGTTTTCTATAGTTTATGTTTCATTATGTATAAGTAATAATAGTAAAATATCATATTCATATATCCCATGTTTCCACCACTTATTTTGTAGAGGAAGGTTATTAGAAATATTATTCAGACATATTTAAAAAAAGATAATTATAACTCAATGACCCAAAAGATATATGACTATGAAAATTTAATCTTTAGATAAAAATTTCATAAATGAAATATGGCCCCAAAAATTTCATGCATATTACAAATTAATGTAATAAGACTATCATGTTAAATGCTAAAAAAATCATTAGAAGAACTATACATCCAATAATAATAGTGTCATTAATATCCTAAACTATCCCTAATATTCATATATTTATTTCCATCATCATCTAGAGAGTGGGACCACACCACCAAATAGAACCCCCAACATATGATGATATTCCCTTCAGAACTACTAAGGTAATTCAATAAAAAGACACCTTATCTGATTATAAATACATGTATGAGCTTATGTTTCCAATACTTGGCTAGAGTTATAGATGTTATGTTCTCAAATGTCATTGAGAATAAGAAAATATAGTTGTGGTCATTCCCCATATACAAGTCATGTCATTTTCAAATTCATATATGTAACGGAAACCCTTTTGAAGGAGATTCAGTGAGACTAGAGTGAGCATGGAGTCATTATAGATTGTTCCCGAAGTTATCTGAGTCTAAATATTATTGATGACTATCTAGAAAGCATAAAACAATATACGATTACTAGATGAGTGGGGAGACTAGAATGAATACCTCCCTTATATGAGATATGTCATCGTACTTTTATGAAAAACTAGATCTATCATCCAAAACCATCATAATTCCTATGAAACATACAATGAAGCAACCCCACATTGGTAGGAACATTCCTATTATTAAAAATAAAACTTCTTCAAAAAAATAGAATCCATGTATTATGAGCTCTTAATGTTTTTTCTCTCAAAATATAGAAAGATATTGGGGATTCCTTCATTGAATAATTATAAACATGTATGATTTATAAATTTTTATCAATGATAGTAAGGTTTTTTGAGATGAATCAGGTCTAGAAAAATATCATTCCAAAATCACATTTATAGGGAATGAACAAGAATAATATACTAGTCGAAATATCAGAAGAATTTATCTTCTACTAATACTAAAAAAATCAACATTTGATGGGATCTAGTTTGAAATGATTGTAGGATCAATCTCATATATGTTTGAACTCTCTATCATTTGGTATATAGTGTGGATTATTTTCATCTATAAAATATATCCATTCAAGTGTATATAATGATACATCCAAAGAACCTTGGAATAGACAAGATGAATATATAGTTTAGTGATCTACTATGTAATACCAATTTCATAGTTATCTATTATGATGTTGAATAAAATGTCATTATGAAGAGACTATAAAATTACATCCATTGAACTATCCCATAAACATTAATTCAATGTTTATTGTTTCCCATAGATTAAAAATATAATATGTTATATATTTATAATTCCCATATTGAATCATGTGATTCATTGTATATTCGATTAGGTGTCTATAATAGGTATGGTATGTACCAAATTATAGTGGGGGAAATGTGTGTTTCCACTAACAATGGATTTAGATCTTCTCATATTCTCCCATTAAGCATAATCATTAATGATTATCTGCAACATATAAACCTTATTAATGGAATTATTTCTATTGATGAGTCCACCCTAGAAAACAAAATATAAAACCCATGTCTATTTGATAATGTTTATGATAACTAAAATATGCCCATAAAATATTCTCATGAAAACAGTCCATCTAGGATAGAATATTTCAGTACCCCATTGAAGAAAAATTGTGATTTACCATTAAAAACATCCTAGAATTGGAGATTTCCATAATCCTATAATATTCAGAGGTGGTATATAGGAAATAAATAATCTTCAAATGACCCCATGATATCCTTTCTAGTTTTTGATTTTAATTATTATTCTACATGCCTATGTTCCTTCAAGAGGGGTAGTGATGACCATGTTTTGTCTACCATGACTAAGGATACATCCATCGAATCTAAAACTGATGTGGTAGAGGATATCCTTAGAGA
This sequence comes from Viscum album, assembly GCA_963277665.1. NCBI lineage: Eukaryota > Viridiplantae > Streptophyta > Magnoliopsida > Santalales > Viscaceae > Viscum > Viscum album. The sequence continues at coordinate 386,301,858 of OY728156.1, read as the reverse complement.
ATCACCTCATGAATAATTCAATTTCATCCCCATTACCATTGATGAACTCATGTATGTGAATCTAGAAAAATAACAGGACCCACAAACTACATTGATTAGTTCCTACGGTACCATGGGAGTCAACGAAATGCATTTCACATTAAGAAATTAGAATCTCAACGTGATCACAAAAAAATGTTCTATGATGCATGTTTTGAATCTTGATATATCTTCTCATCATCCATGATATCTAATTGGAAATAATTATTAAAATAGGTATCCATGATACTTCCAACATATAATGATTCTGTGGTGGAATTTGAACTTGAAAAAAAATCAATGAATGCTCAATATAATAGGTTCTATATAATAAATGCTAGAATCAATATTATTCTTATAAAAAGAACAATAATATTTTTGCCTAAATTTATTTTATGTATCTTAATCAATTTTTTCTAATGTATGATTTCAAAGTCCCAATTATAGAACTTTTAGTTGAATCTACAAAAGTATTCTAGGGAATTTACATTATTAAATTTAGAATATTGTAAAATAAGATCAGAATGGACTATGAATTTGATGATTCCTCCACGTTTTCTGTACCCCATGGAATAATCATTTAATTGGTCATTCAAATTGGTGTGAAATTTTTTTCCCTCTTATTAGAATGTTATGCATCATATCCGTATTAATTTTTTAAAATGGTGGAATATTATGTCTGAGGGATGGTGGATAGGAATTGGCAATATTGTTACCACCGAATCAATAATTAGAATCTACAAAAAAAATAGATGAAAATTGAAAGATAATTACATTTATTTTTTTAGTGTGACATGATTAAAATTACATTAATTAATGTTATGTTATAATTATATTGATGTTTATCCATAGAATACTAATTCAACCATTAAAATACCACAGGTATGATTCTTTAATGTGAATAATGAATTATACAGCCACCTCACTAATATTTGGAATTTCATATAAAATATGGATGGAAAATGTTTCCCCACAATAATTATTATTAAGAATGAGTTAAACTATAAATGGAAAATTTACAACAATTAAACCTTCTAAATCATTAATCAATACTTATTGTAACTACCATTCATAATGTTTCTAATACAAGGTAATAAACACATCCAATTTTAGGATATGATAGAGCGATCTCTTAAAACCCAAAACATATTGATTAATTGTATTAAAGAAAGAAATAGTCTCTAAAATATCATGTGAACCATGCTAAATATCTAGACACTATATTTTCATATTGAGTTGGTCTTCATTCCAATAATCTTTATAGTGAAAAAGAAGAAACACTCCAGAAACACCATGAATTACACATGTCCTCTTGAATCAATGTATTCAATTATATTCTCTTACATTCCAATATAACCAAGTTATTATCTAGATACAATTCAATCATGTAAATAAGGATAATTGATTTTTACTATAAGAGGCAATCTTGGTGAAATTATTGGAACATTTCATGAAACAAGATCCTTTAATAGAGAACATTATGAAAAACTATAATATACGGGAAGAAGTTTTTTCTATACATGTAACACTTCACGATCAAGAGGGATGTATTTTAATTGGAAATTTATATGATTTTATATTAATATAATAGAAATCCTAGTGTTTAATCGTGTTTTCAGGTGGATTTTTAATTTTTTGCAACTATAAAATTTCCATACACCTTATTTCTATTCAAAGGCTTCACCAATAATGAGAATGATTACAAATACCTTATTTTATGCCTAAATATATCCCTAAAATGACATAATAAAAAGTAGTATTGTCAATGTTGACAGATATTTAGTGTTCAATCATAAAAATGGATATTATGAAATAAATATAGAAGTATTAACAACTAATTTTTCTTTGTAAATGGAATGGCAGAATAATTACTCTTTTAGATAATGATGCATCACATAAATTATTTTCATGAATATTGTTTATATATAATAGCTAATAAGGACACCATACCAGCTTGTCATAATCAGGAAGGGTAAATTTTTCAAATCACACACTGATGGTCAGTCTTTATATCATTCAAATGTATCCACTAGTAAATCAATCAAATTAGTGTTTCTCAAACTCATGATTATTAAAATATCATTACCGGATGAATGAATAGTTTAATGAACCATCTGTAAAATGATACTCTATTATTAAAATGAAAAAATGGCTGAATAATGTAATTTTCAAATAATTCAACTGCCTTTATGATGTACTGAAGGAACACAAATTCCACTATAAATGATACTTGAAATGATCCCTCTTCCAAGCATCACATATAGAGATACCCTCATAAAAATGCGTGAAATAGATGAAGGATCTTATTATTATCATCATATTAGATTCCATTACTCCAAAAAACTCTAGATACTTTATTATTTTTTATGAAGATTAGTGTCATCGCAAAATTCACTAAGAAGTGTACATCTTGATCAATATACAAAAAATTCATCAATTATCAACTAGAACATTTGTAATCTACTAGGTAATCCATCATGTGAAGTATATGTCCAATAGATTTCATGGGTCCACACCCCCCATCTTCATTAAAGTGCATCAAGTACATCAATATTGATACTAACATATCCTCTAATAGGTCCATGAAAATACCGATATAAGGAGTTTCGACCAAGAGCATCATCAACTTCATGATGCAAAAAAATTATCACTAGATTTGGTGTCCCTCTTAAAATTTTGGTGAGAAAGGGAACCAATTTTATTCCTTTTTAGGTAAAGAGGCTATATCTCGAGTAGAACCTTGAGTACAACAATATATTTCACAGTCACATAATAGAATATAAGAAGGTTGGGCCATTAAAAAATGAATTGTAAAATTTATTATAGAATATAAAGGTAAATATAAGAAAAAATGGACTGAAAAAAAAATTACAAGCCTTGTGGGAGTATCGTTCCACAATTCACACTGTCATACAAGGGACCCAATATTCATATTATTATAAAATAGAGGAAGTGTTTCCCATCAATGTATTTTTTTCTTAAATATTGATAATTATTTCTATTCAATACTATGATGAATAAACATCAATAAAGTATTTATATTATTTGTAATTAATCAATGAAAATATGACTAATATACTGTATAACCTATATTTACATCATAATCAAACTTTTAAATCCATCAAAAATATTGTCTGCATCCTCTACTTCCTTCGTAGTGAACTAGTGGAAGTTCTTAGAACACCAATTATACTAAGGAAGAACTATAAAAAAGATAGAACCCTAGTGGAATTGACCATAGATCCAACTTATGGTCTATTCAAATAGAAAGTACTTTATATCTATGATGTATGAAGAATACATAACACTTAAACTAATATATTGTTTGTAAATAAATAATTTTTAAAATTTACTCCATGAACCAATGTACTAACATTATGGATTTGTACTATATAATATTTCTAGTCCTTATCGCATGAAATTAAACTCCAAGATTCATATTTACTCATCAAATAACGATAACCCACATGACAACTACCATATAAAAAAAGAAGAAAATATAAAACATCTTTTATATCCTTCAAAATAAAAACATCTTATAAGAGGAATGATAATTTAATCAATTACCATAATGACATCCATATCCCTTAATTATTATGGGGGAATATGCCCGAATATAAAAACATGAAAAAGGGATCAATGTTCTACCCTATTTTTATAATAGAAAAAGGAAATTCCACAACCCTATAAAATATAATTATATCTATATGAGACCCTTGGCTGACTATTAAAGTAATGGTTCACTCTTGAAATGGCAAAAAATTCCCCCATTCCATGGATCATGATCTATGATGGTGTTTCATACTTGAACCATGTGAATTATTGATTACCATAAAAATATTATATCTTTTGATGCCTAGATACTTATACCAGGCACAATTGAAACTTATATACACAACAATTACACACATATATAAAATTTTTCAATACATGGATGATATTATTTCAATTTTATATATATGTGACTTAATTCCCCTTAATTGGTGATATATACTTACTAATAGTTACTTTAATCTAGGTCCAATCATAATCTTTATAAATGATATGTTACTAGAATTTACACAATAATTTCAAAATAAACCCACCATATCATTGTTCATGACCTTTTACTCATTGATTGTGGGAAATTTGTTTATCCTACACTTAAATATGGTTCTTACAATTCTCATTATGGTCAAAACCATCTAAAACAAAAAACAGGTCCCCACCACATGACATATAACTATGAGTTGGGGTGGGAGATTCTATTCACTATAACATTATTCAACAATGAGTGTCTCACCTATTATAAAATATTCCCCCCTACATGATAAATAGATCAATGTAGATTAATTATCTCACATGTTGGTCATTTTCTAGAGAGAATATATACTCCTTTTCATTGCATATGATATATATTTATGTGATGAATGATCATTTTCTATATATTTTGGAGAACATGATTCAAGTTAATATAGAATACAATGTATCATTCGTGTTCTCAACCATAGAACAAACTATTATTTTTATATTAAAAACTTGAATATTCCCCCATACTCGTGTTATTGAGATTTAGGAAGCATATTTAAACACAATATATCTTTTACAAGGTCCTGTGCTCAATAATAAATACCATATCCCCTATATATGATCCAGTTCTATGCATGGAATTCTTTATTCTAGAGGAACATGTAGTTTTATTAATTCCCAAACATGATATGTCATGATGAAAATATTCCATTCCTTAGGTCCATCCAAAAGTTCATAGATAATCTCCTCTCCCTTTATATTGGTTAGTACTATGAAGGAGTTTTTATTTAATATAATTTCATGTACCTCAATTTTGGTACACATAGGATACATTTTGATGATTTGATCCCATGTCATAGACCCAAATGAAATCAATATGACAATATTTACCCTTTTATCTTTTCCCTCCAAATGTTAGAGATTGGTATCAGTGAATATTTTTAAACTGAGAATTATGGGTGCATTTTCATTTATTCAAATAATATTCATTGAAATTCACATTCCCTACCCTGTTTCCTTTTACTATATCAATTATAAAATATATATAAGTCCTCACATTTAAAATTACCCAAATACTTACTATGATATTCTTATAGAAGAAGTACATGAGGCCTGATCTCTATTTATACATTATAAATAGTGTAACCTAGATCCTCCATCTTACGTATAACCATAGTTCATGATAAAGCGACACCCAATTTTTTTCTAACGAAAATAATATAGGATGCATTAATAGAAACAATGTTAAATACATATAATCATTTATAACACTGTTGTAAAGAAAATAAACAAGTAAATACCACATTTCATCCTCTTATATTATACATTGAAATTTTTTAGTGATATATCACTTCTTGAATGGCATTATATTATGTTAGTATTGATTTATTTTTATTTTCGTGTGACATATACTTTTACAGAGGAAGAATAAAAAAATATTGTGCATGGCATAAATAAAATTACCCATAGCCATATTTTATCACAATCATTATATATATATATATATATATATGCCAGAACTATGAGTGACATGATTTATATCTGGATAAGATAAATAGTGATACCATGATTATCTATCCATGATAAAATAATAATTTAAAGAATGACCCCCCACTTTGTGCATGAGAAAGATCTTTGAATATTAATTTCATTAAAGGGGTTTTTTGTATCTTGATTATTACCCTCATGGGATATGGAGGAAAAAATGAATTCATGAATAGATATTTAACATGCTCTAAACTCATCTTGGTGTAAAATAAAGTTACATATCATTTTTTGGAATCCTCATCCATTCTATGGATCCTGTAAAGTTTCACTCTTATTCATGAACCCCTGGATATAACAATATAGGGTATCATATGCTCAACTTTTATACCTCAAAATGAACATGAATCCCATGATATTAGAGTTAGTGGCCATTTAAAGCATATATAATATCCTGTCCAAGGATAGGAAGAATCAATGGTCTAACATGGAAGACCACAAGGTGATTAAGAATATGCATGTTTTAAATAATTACGTTTCTTACATATGAAACTTATATATGTATATATTTCATTAGTATGACTACGATCATAGCAAATAACACCCAAAATAAGGATATTAACTAGTAATAACATTTAAAGTAATTAAATACCCCATATATTTGAATATAAACAACAATTATAGGGTGTCACTAAAGATAAATTTCATTATTTTTACACAGTTTTACAATCACTTAGTATCCCAACCTTATATTGAGAAAACATCATCATAGTTATATGATTTTAAAATAAATATAATAATTCCCTTGTCTTATGAAGAAAAAGAACATGATTTTTTTATCAATTCCTTGTGAAATTAAATTATAAAATAATAACATTCTCGATACACGATGTAAAACTACATAGAAAATGATTCATTATCACACCTTATAAAAGGAACACAATAGCCTTCCAATTGTCAAATGGGGATATACATGCTTCCGTCATCTATCATGGTAGAACAATACATTAATAAAAATTATTCTAATTAGTTTATCATTTTTCCAAAAACCATCCACAATAAAGAGAATGTAGTGGTGACCATAATACTTGAAGATGAATCTAATCCCATATATTTAAAAAAATTAGTTCCCCTGAAATGTTTCCATGTAGTATAATTAATTTAAACAAATGTTCTCAGATTACTATGACCTTAAATACATTACCACAACTTCTTTAACCTATGATCATTTTCAATTCATCCATTGTGTGCTTTCCAAATATGAGTACACATGATCCTATGAAAACAGGACACAATTTTCGTTAACTTCACCCCCATTCAAAAAATTATTTGTTAAATATATACATGTGAATATAAAATTTAGTTGATCATTAACACATTCATTTCCAGAATTCCATACCACATGGCCATAATCTTTGTGTATGTTATTCAATATTTAATGAACATAAAGTAAATATCTTAATTTTAAAAATGGTAGACCATAATCTAATAGTCAAATAGACACAAACCCATTAAATCTGAAATCCAAAATATTTTTTTATGAGAAAATGTATGGCCTCTGCCTGCTATGAAATTCATGTATCGAGATTAGAAAAAATATTGGAAAGAAAAAATGATGTATGAAAATATCTTAGGGTATATCCTATGAACGTAGAAGAGGAGATTACATACTTTAAAGACCATTTTTGTCCTATAAAATGTTAGAGAAATTATTTTTATATTTACCAACACCATGAAAATATGCTCAACAAATGATATTGTAACCATCAGTGTTCCTAAATAATTTCTTAACAATAAATTTTACTTTATCCAACTTCAAGTCATCAGTATTTGATAAAATATCCAAAATGTAAGTGAGTCAATACAACTAAACTTTATTATGATAAATTTGATCCATTTTTCTTGGTTCCCTTATGAATCATATTGGTAATGAGGACTGACTAATCCTAAAAAACCCACCCATGATTAACTAGTGAATAAGAAAATTTCATAGGGCTTTATTATTATTATAGTTATTTGTGCTATAGGAAAGGCACCCATTAAACATTTCATCTATTGTATTAACATTTTTAGATACTAGTTTATATATTAATGAATGGTTCACCTCCTCATATTTTAAAAGGATTTGGATTTTCATAAATAAATAAATCTAATTTTAGATGACTATTCATTACATTTAATAAAAAAAATCCCAGGTTCTAAAATCTATTTATGTAATTATAGACTATAATGTAATCATTTTATTTTGTAACATATCTTTAAGATCTCATACAATGATATTCTCACCTAGTACTCATCTTAACCATATCATACCAAAAACATTTTTAATAATTCATGGAAATAAACTTAATAATGGGTGAGAAAAGATGACGAGTAAGGATAATCATATGATATATGACTCTATGATCATATGAAATAATATAATAAGAATAGATGTATGTTATCATTAATAGAAATTATAAATTTCATTAACATTTTAAAATATATCATAAAAATGGCTCATGGATTAAAACATTATCATTTATTAAATTAAGGCCCATTAGAGTGAGAAGTGTTCAAATATAAATAATGGACCTTATGATCATGTTATAAAGTTGTGTCACCATTATAATTATAGAAAAGCGGTTAATATTTCATCTTTAACTACAAGAAAATTCAATATAGTAGATCTGAACTAACCACATGTTTTTCATTGAATATCTAGATGAACCCATTCCACATAGTGGATCAGGAATGACATATTTTCCAAAATGGTTATATCCAATAAACAGTATTCACATTGTTTTCTTTTAATATATTAAGTCTTAACTAGTGAATTATATGGAGATATAAGTCATGTACAACTATTAAGGAAATTCATACTCTCGTGTTCCATAATATCATAAAAAATTCATCACATTACACACATGTAATGAAAATATGTTTCATAATAACAATAACAATTAAGCATAGAATAAACCATGTAAATGTAACATGATTTATAAAAATATGATATAATAATCATTAATAAACAATGAAATTATATTTATGTTGTACTGTAATATTATCCCCATTAAGGCATAAGTAACATCACAAGGTGTCATTGTAGATGGAAAATGATATCAAAATATCACATTGAAAATTTATTTATGAAAATATATTTCATACTTTGAAAAAAATCATATAATAGTTTCAAAATACTTCTATTGGAAAATAACATTGGAATCTAATAAATTATTCTTCGAAACAATTAAAATATTTCCTGAGGAAAATAAACTTTTTATTTTCCAGATCATTATAAATTTATAAAATATTTTATAAAATATTTTCATAGAAAATAAAAATTATAAATTATAAATAATACTATAAGATAGTGAATTTTAATGATGTTAGAAATTTTTTTTCACACATACCTATTAAATTGAAAGATCCTTTCATATTTTCTGTAAAGTATGAACTGTCTTTGTTTATGAAATAGATGTAATATTCATTGATAATGAAATTTAAAAAATTAAAAAATTGAAATAATGTATTCAATATATAAATTTTATAATATTAAAACATTTTTTTGAAAAATTATAAATCATTGATATAGATGTAAAATTTTATTTTTGAAAAATAATGAAAAAAAATTCAATGAAAAATAATTTTAAACACTTGAGTACATAAATAGAATAAAATGGAGTTAAAATATATATTATAATGACATTATTATAGGACAAGAAGTATCAATTGTTACTTTATTGATTCATCATAATATTTCATCATCGTAATAAAGAAAAAAACACTCGCCATAAATAATGAGATTGAATCATAAAATAATTACCACATTGTTAAAATTAAATTGTAAGACACAAGAAAAATTAATATTAAATAAGAAATAATATATCCTGAGAATAAATAAATTCATGAAATAAAATTTCAATGGGGGATATATATTCAACTCAAAAAATAAGATAGGTTTACATTTATCATTGTGGGAAAATTTAAAAAAACCCCTTCCATATATATTGACATCATTCATATCTGTTTTAAAATACTGTATAATTAATATATGGTTGTTATAAATATATTATAATAACATTAATTGATATTAATATCATAATATATATGATTATCTTATGAAAATTTATTGTATTTTAATTAACAATTCCATTTTAAAGTAACATTTCAAGCAATAACTACATTGTTTTTAGTGTATATTTTAATTTGTTATTTTTGGTTTGATAACATTTATCCAAGTAAAATCATCTCCATAGTTTTATCCTTGATATAAATATCCTATATTTATTCATTATATCTAAAAATATTATAATCCATCAATGTTACTGATAGAAAATAAATTTGTTTTAGATAGAGGCGGTAGGTGGTATGTATAGAAGAATGTTATATAAATTTTCCCAATGGATGAATTTAAACAATATTAAATTATATCATTTAATTATAGAAGAATTTTTAGGTCATATATATTTTATTTATTAATTAACTTTACCCAATTTTTGTTCAATTAAAATCATTAGTTATAAGAGAATCACATTGCTTTGTAAGGTGGTAGTCTTTAGTACAAACGAACGAAGTTGTCATACTCCCCACTGAATATTATATAAGATGGTATAAGTGATATAATAACTAAATTATAATATCTATATAAATATATATATATTATATCCATGATTATAACCCAAAATTAGAGTTAATCATGGAAAACATGTCTCAATGGTTTAAGAGATAGTATTCTACAATACACATGATCAACATTGTTGGGTCTCATTTTAGTGAATATGATATAGATGAGGATCATTCATATAGTATAATAAAATTTGAGAATATTTTTATGAATTTTTTATATTATAATGGTATAATTATATTTTAATGAAGTGGTGGATTAAATGAAATAAAAATTCTCATTGAAGAACATTACCTCTTCATCAGGTAACCTCCTTGGATTTTCAGCCAAATCCTTCATAGTATGGATTTATGATCAAAATAAGGCCTTTAGGATGTGATTAATTAATTAAGTAAGTTATTTATTAACGCATTTCTCTAAACCATAGGTTTTTTAGATTTTTAAGTGAGGGGCATTGGGGGTTTCCTACAATAAGTGAGGTTTGTGGCACACATGTGATTTTTGAAATGGAAAATTCATAACCACCAGTTTTTCATTCCATGGGACTCTGAAATGGACCATTATATAGAATATATGAGATAAAGTTATGATATTTCCAGACAATGATTTTTTGATAACGTTCAAAGTCATTTACCACATATCAATTTAGTTTAACCTCTTATTAAATCCATTTTCACCATAACAATTGTAATTAATTTGTTTCATATTTTTATTATTCAATATGGTCAAAAATTAAGTTTACATTGTTATGAAATAATAACTCTGATTATAAATATTTTGGAATATGTTTCTCTAAATTAAATTCAATAATTGGTAAAAAATAGTTTGAAATGAATACTTGAAAAGAGATGAAAAAAATTTCCCAAAGGGAAAAGATTCAAAATATTAAGAAGTATTTATATAAAAATAAAATATTTAATTTACTAAAAAGGAATAATATATATATATATATAATAATTTTATTATTAAAAAATATTAAAATACAAATTTTCCTTTAAATTCTTTGATTGAAAGTAATTTCCAAAACAAATATTATTCACAGTTAATTAGAAAATATTCTTTTTGAAAAATATAATAATCCACATCAATATAATTTTAAACGTTGATTAAAATAAATTTGCATAGTTTTTCATATAAATTTTCCAATATGTATAAAAAATACTTTTATTTATTGTTTAGAAACATAATTACAAATATTTTTTTAAAATATAGTACTTCTTGAAATATATTTAATTTTCTAAAAATGATGTCAAATTTATAAATATGATGTTAATTTTATAAATCCATCAAAATAGTAATTTATAATGATGTAACTACAATCTATATAACAATTTTTAAAGGATAATATTTAGTAACTATTTTTAAATAATATTATATTAATAATATATCATAGTTAATGAAAACTCGGTGTAGTGTTTAATCTAATATTAATAATTTTATTTTTCTAAAACAATCTATCAATGAAATATAATTTATTTGAAGTATAATAATTTAATGAAATATAAAGTCTTATATTTAACCCCCGTTAAGTTGAATTTATCCCTAAAATTCCACCACGATGATAAAAATAAATTAGTATACACATACCACATTGTTTCCTAAGGTTCCAATGATGATTATTAAAACTACTTGCTTCCCAACATATCATTGACCATATGAGTGCTCTTGTTTCACATAATTGCCACCCTATAATCCAAAATATACCGTAGTCTGTCCTTATAAAAAAGAACCAACTCCATCGATAAAACCTATGAGTTCAGTACACGTCAAAGATCTAGTATGAACATCTTCATGAGAGAAAAATAGAACACATCGTGAAATTGGATGAATTTTTTTCAATTTTACAAAAGATGACTTAATATACCAATATGATGAATAGTCTCAAAATAATTAATGTGTCTAGGGATTCACGTTCACCCCTGTAGAATGTAAAGACCCTAATTTTCCATGTAATTGTATTAATTAAATAAAAATATTTTGAGTTTTTGAAAATTGACGGCATGGGATTCCGAGGCACAGTGTGCCCATAATAAATTTCAGAAATTTTTTAAAGGTGCGTTTAGAAAATGCGCGATCGGTGTTTTCCAACATTTGAGATGGTGCTCGGATTAAAAATATGAGGACACTATTGAATCAACATCGCCGAGATTCGCTTGAGGGAGGCTTCAATTCAGCTGAAGTAGGTCTAGAGAAAAAGATTGATTTTGGAACATTTTAAGAGAATAAATAAAATTAACTTTGTTATTTGATTTATTTATTTCTTTTCCTCCAATAAAAAATCACCAATGTGGTACCAGTGACGTGTCAAGACATTAAATGGCTTGACCCTTCAATCTTAAGTAATAACATAATTGGGAATGGAGAAGGTTCCTAATTAATGATCCCTCATAAATCACAAGAGCGTTAGACACCCTCCCTCTCTCTTATTTATATGAATATTGGAGAGAGGTATTTTCATTGGTTAACCAAGAATGGAAGTGACAAAAATGTGCCGAGACGCCAATCCCAAGGAGTACAGAGCCTGTTTTAATAGGAGGTGATGGTTGACACTGAACCATGAACAGAAGGATGTCGTATGAGCAACATCGTTGGAAGCTTGTTACGGGGAGGATGAACGCTAACACTTCCTCGATCGCAGGCATTCCCCGACGTTCTTGATGTAGGTATTTGATTTTTTTTAATTCTATTGTTCATTGCAACCTTTAATCCTCCCTCATGAATAGAAGATAACGTAAAGGGTGCAGGCCTAATAGTCTTTGCCAAGACCCTCCTCTACCTTGCTACCATTGAATTCTCTGTGGAAGCCTCCCGGCATGGCGACACCAACCAACTGTGATGGAGGCATCGTGCCATCTTTCACCTCAAGAGGAGGTCGTGACACCAACCTGTAGTGGTTAGTGGAGCGGCCGACATCGGCCAACCGTGGAGGAGGTGTCGCTTGCCGTCACGCGCTGCCTGTGAGCAAGGGTCCGAGGTCGAAGATGCGGTGGGTGAAGGAGGCGGCTGACACATAGGTTGACAATGAAAGAAGAAGGTCACGTGACCAGCGCACCACTGGTGAGCAAGGGGTCACTATCAAATCCATATTGGAGGAGGTAACTATGCCCGTGAGGTGTTCCATGGCAATTGGGTGGCGCCCGTGTGGCACCGCCGCTTCACAAACTGAATGAACTCTAGACCGTTTGGGAGACTGGGGGTCTCACCCACAAACGCTTGTTCGGGCGGACCCAACCACGTCCTGGAAATGTGGTTCATGTCCCCATGCCAACTGGGCCGCCCCCTTGCGGGCTAGGCCTGACAGTCGCCCCGCCTGGTCAGGTCGAGTTGTCTAGAGCCACGTCAGGTCATCCAAGACTGGGTCAGGTCTGACAGGGTCAGACCTGACCCAGACCCAACCGGACCCTAAAACACATAAAGGGACATAACATGAAATTAGGGTGTCTGTTTGACGAATGGTCTTAGGCACTAGGACTCTTGGAGCGATACTGACCTTTTGGTATACTCTGCTCGAGTTTTAGAAAATGTTGGAGTAATGTCGAGTAGGTTCAAACCTGAATCACAATGGGACCTCATAACTACAACGCATATAACTCACAGACTAGGAATCCGACTAATGCATCATCTATCGTATTGGAACCCTAATGAAATGGCAGTCCTTTGGGTTACTTTTTTTTGGATCTTATTGGTGGTCAAATTATGACTAATATCATGAGGGGTAGATTCAGTGGAACTCGAGTGCACCGGGTGCATGGAATCCTGTGGTAGGTTGTAACATGAAGAAAGAATATCGATAGTAAGTGGGTCAAAATTTATCTATCCTATGTGGGTCAAGATTTATCAAATCATATGTGGGTCAGCGCTTAGTGATCTTGTGTGGGTCAATGCATACCTATCCTATGTGGGTTAGATCCTATGTGGTTTAGCGGTGGTTATTAGCTATTGATCATCTGTGGGTCATAAGTAGTGCCTATTAACAGAATAATATGATCTAACATACAACTAATAAAATGTACTTCTATAAATAAGTTATACCTGACTGTGAGGTGATTCTTTTACCTTCATAGTGTTATTTTATGGGGTTTCCTATGTGTTACTTCTATCTTCGTGGTGTTACCTGTGTGGAATTTATATCTTCATGGTGTTAACTGTGTGGTACTTTTACTTATGTGGTGTTACCATTGTGGTATTCTTACCTCACTTATGTGATTATTATATCTTGATAACATAGGAAGATGTATGGGCATATAACTAAGTTGAGTTTATATCTACTGCTTCATGATTTGAGATTGATGTCTTTTATTGTGTAATTTTACTTTGTGGAACACTGGGAGACCTAAGGGGGTCTTGGGGTCTCTACTGGATATTGTTATGCTCACCCCTACATGGGGTATTCCAGCACATTGTTGTGTCTTGTGCAGAGGATGAACAACATTGTTCGAGGCTGAGGGAGCGAGGACTAGATGGTAGTCAGAGGTGGATTATTTGGAGTGATGTAACTTAGGGACTACTTATTGTGAGCGATACCAACCCTTTAGGTAAGATCTTCATTGGAGGATCTAGGAGCTTTTTTTCACATTTAGTTGTGTTTTTGATTTTTAGTTGTACTTTTACTTATCAACAGAGCTTGTATTCTATACACTTTACTTTCATCACACTTTTACTATTGTACTTTACACCGTGGTTGCTTCTTGTTGATTTCTTAAACTATGTGTCTGTATTAGTTAAAACAAAATTCCATCCTGTTTTAGGGATACGCCTTTCTGATGATAGTCACCAACCCCTAGCTTATGGGAGGTGGGTTTGTGTTAGTCCTAGAACAGGCCGCAAGAGACAAGTTGAGATAAAGTGGTATCATAGGAGTCGGTTCTACCGAAGAACTAGGACTATTATCTTTTTGATGTGGCGATAATGTTATGTGTTATGTGTGTGATTTTAATTTTGGGGAATCTAGTGTCGGTGTTGCGGCTGACATACCCATACACCAGGACCCTGAATTCTGATTTCCAACTCAGTACATGGAAACACTGATTGCGTGTGTTTTTGAAAAGCTTTTCTTGTGCCCTTTTTGAATCATCTCACTACGTATGACTTATTGATCATGGATCACCTATTTTATTTTAGGATGCTGCCACATAGACATCTTGCTAGGATTTTAGTAAGAGAATGCGATGATGATCCACTAATAAATGAGGCCTCGCTGCAGGTCCGTCTTATGGCGTTAGCACCTTCAGGTGGTGTACCTACAATAACACTAACCATTGAGTAGCTATCACCACCAGCCCCACCAGGAGGGGATGCATGCTGACTGAGCATGTTACACAAGTTTCCGGGGAAGAGGCCTCTGAGGTTCCGAGGAGAGAGAGACACACTGGTGGTTGATGAATGGTTGGAGGCTGTGGCTGGTGTTTTTTGCTTACTGGGTACACCAGCTAACCATATAGTGATCTTGGAAGCCAATATTTTTCAGGTAGCAGTAGGGAGATGGTGGAGATTTATGCTCTAGATACATGATGAGGTGACACTCATAAGGGTTGACATCGAGATACTTTTTACGGAAAAGTTCATTCCAGAAACCCTATGCTCAGTGAGTATACAAGAGCTGCTTCACTTATAGAAGGGAAACATGATTATGGCGCAGTACTCGGTGAGGTTCACTAATCTCTCCCGCTACTCCATAGGCATGGTATGAGACCCTTTCTTTAGGTCTCAGACAACTGAGTAGGTTCTCATATGGGAGATCATAACATCAATGATATCTCTTAGTATACCAACACCATCTGGGGTGCTAGAGCCAGCACTTTTGGTCGAGAGCTTCTTAGTTGTGCAGGCACCGACGGTGAGATCCACCACCAGGAGTCAGGTAGCAGAGTCATCTGCAGTATGTAGTAGACGAATGAAGCAGGGGCCCAAGTGGACCAGAAATTTTAGTGGGAAACCTCAAGATATAGGGTTGGTGTTTCGAGGCTCACGATATAGAGGGGGAAGATTAGGAAAAGGAAGTGCTACTTGTGCGGTGGGCAGGGTCATCTGGAATGCGACTGCCCATCCCGCCATATGGACGACCAGCTGACGGTTGATTAAAAACCAAGGTAGAGGCATATATTCGATCATGGAGGTCTACAAGAAGCATGCAGACGTGGAAGAGGAGATGACAATGTTGTAGGCAGTAGGAGGCGATTCGAGGTTCTACCATCAGCACCTCAAGGTGGTCCACCATGACAATAGCCAATAGGTGGACAGGGATGAGCTCAACTCCAGGGAGGTGAGGCCGATGACCATGATGCTCTGGTGATTATTAGAGGTTTGATTTGTGTCTACTACACCTTTGTTTTAGTAATTATAAACACATGTTCTAGTAACTCTTTTACTTCTACAACTCTCATTCGGGGAACAAAGATTCTGGTGGAGTCGTTGGCTCGATCCTTACCGCTGGAGTCTCCTAAGGGAGGGGATTAAAAAAATACACACTGGTGACAACAGAGTGAGCCTAATCTATGAGGAGAGAGATTTGGCTGGGATCCTCAAGTAGCGGCATCAAGGCCTTACAATGTCATCATGGGTATGGACAAGTTATCCACAGTCCATGCCCATATTGTCTGTATTAGGCACAATGTGAGGTGTGTTAGTGAATATGGGACCATGTTTTCCTTCACCAGTGAGAAGGGAACCTTTGCGGCACAAAATAGAAATACCCCGAGGAGGGTGTATCTAATCACACATTATTTAGATAGCATTTCCCTCAATGTAGTAGATGTTGAGAATCCATGATATCCTATAGCGGTGGGCTGGTATGACGATGTCTTTCCTGATGATTTTCTGGGACTACCTCCATGCAAAGAGTTGACTTTTACATCGACCTGAACCCTGGGATGACACTGATATCTTCACCATCATATATAATGGATCCCATAGAGCTTCATGAGTTAGGGGTACAGTTGGGGGACTTGTAGTGGAAGGGCTTCATAAGGCCTTGTGTTTCTCCCTGTATAATACTGATTTTGTTTTCCATATAGGTTGATGGGAGTTTGAGTCTCTGTGTGGACTGTGGGTGCCTGAACCAGGTGACTGTGAAGAACAAGTGTCCACATCCGAGGATTGATTTTATTTTTGATCATCTCAATGGAACTCATTGTTTTTCGATGTTAGACCTCAAGTCATGCTATCTTCAGTTCGGGGTAAGAGATTAGAATGTGCAAAAGACATCTTTTAGATGTCGTTATGACCACAATGAGTTCTTGTTTATGGAATTCGGTGTGACCAATGCAAAAATAGTGTTCATGGGACTCATGAATTGGATATTCTATCCATACCACAATCACTTTGTGGTAGTCTTAATTGATGACATCTTGATGTACACTGCGTCAGAGGAAGATCATGTATATCATCTAAAGATAATTTTGGACATAATCCATAACACTAGATTTATAATAAGCTCTAGAAGTGCCAATTCTAGATATGAGGGATCCACATTCTGGGACACATTATCTTAGAGGCAGTAGTGGTAGTGGATCATGTGAAGATAGAGGTTGTGCTTGCATGGGAGGCATCCAAGAGTGTGACCAAGGTGTGAATATTCATGGGATTTGCAGGATACTACCAGTGAATCGGGTCTGAAATTTATAGATTTGTGACAACCTTGTTAGCATTGATGAAGAATGGATAACCCTTTATATTGGAAGAGATATTCCATCAGTGTTTTTAGGATCTAAGGCAGAGACTATAGAGTGCCCCCATCTTGAGGCTACCAAAAGAGGGTGTTGGGTATGTAGTCTACTGCAACACATCAGGGATCAAAATTGTGTATGTCTAGATGTAGGAGAGAGCATTGATCGCATATGGGTCATGATAGCTAAGACAACATGAGAAGAACTACACTACCCATGACCTGGAGTTAGTAGTAGTGGTCTTCACCCTGAAGATGTGGTGGAATCACTTGATGGGCAGACATTTTATAGTCTACTCTGATCACAAAAGTCTCAGGTATATCTTTTCTCAGAAGGACCTAAATCTGAGACATTGATGATGGATATATTTCCTCTAGGAATATGAATTTGAGATAGTCTATACTCTTGGGATGGGGAACATGGTAGAAGATGTACTCAGCAGGAGGTCTGGTCTATAATTGTCGAGTGAGGCTTCAGTGTAGCAAGCCGCAATTCAGATATAATTCATGCATAGAGATGGATCATCTTACCTCTAGTCTATGATAGTAACTCCCCCACTTCATCAGTGATTTCGGGAGGTACAACATATGGACATTGACTATGAGGCTTAATGTGCTAATGTATCCTCAGAACAGGGACCAGATGGGTTTTTTGAAGGTGGGGAACATGTTGTCCTTTTTATAGAATGTTCCATGGTACCAGTGGCACTATGGGAGGATTTGTTGAGGGAGTTCTTTACTTCACCTCTGGCGGTATATCCTAGAGTGGTGAAGATGTACTAGGACGTTCAACGTTATCAATGGTGGCCAGGGATGAAAAAGGTAATGGAAGAGTTTGTTTCATGATGCCTCACTTGACAGCAAGTCAAGGTCGAGTATCAGACTGCAGCAAGCTTAGCACAACCAATAGAGGTTCCGGAGTGGATGTGGGATGTTATCTCTATGGAAATTGTGACAGGGATTCCACATATGTCCAAGAGTCATGATTCTATCTAGTTGATCATTGACCGACTCACCAAGTTGGCCCACATCCTACCAATCTAAGAGCAGAGATTAGTAGAGGGTTTATGATGCCTCTACATACTGAAGATCGAACGACTTCATGTGGTGCCATCAACGAATGTCTCTGACCGTGACAGATATTTTACTTCTCAGTTGTGGAAGGTATTATAAGAGGCATTCAAGATATAGCTACGTTTTATCATCACCTTTCATCCTCATATCGATGGTCAGACGGAGAGGACTATTCAGACGCTGGAGGACATGCTTCGTTCATACATCCTAGATTTTGGATGTATTTGAGAGGATCACTTGCCTTTGGTTGAGTTCGCATAAAATAATATTAATCACTCCACCATTGGTATGACACGATTTGAGGCCTTGATTGGTCGACCATGTAGATCACCTCTATGCTGGACGACCTAGGGGTGTCAGCACTTATGGGCCCAGAGTAGGGGCGAGCTTGAACTGAGAAGGTGCAGATCATCTAGAAGTAGATGATGATTGCGCAGAGCAGAAATAAGTATTATGATGATAGGAGGAAGATACCTTTGGAGTTCGAGAAGGGTGAACATGTCTTCCTACGGGTCTCACCTTGATGAGGACTACACCGATTTTATCAAGGTGGAAAACTCTCACCAAGGTTTATAATACAATTTCTGATACTTCGGTGGATTAGAGAGTTGGAATACCGTTTGGCACTACCACCTCCATTAGAGAGGGTGAAATACGTCTTCCACATATCCCTGTGTAGGAGATATGTGCATGACCCATGTAACACCCTATTCTTCCATAATACGCTTCCCTTTGAATAATACACTAGCGTGTGTTGTACGCAACTTCGAGTTCTAACACACACACCACAACCAATCAAACTAGCTATTAAGAATATTAATACCCACTTTTTGAAATTTTATAAATTTTATATCTCAAAATGGACTTCATTTTTGGATTCAGAATGTCAAAATTAGCCTAGGGTGAAATTTTGGTATTTTCTGAAAACTTTCAATTTTTGATGAATAGTAAAAAAACACTGAGTTATAGATTAAAACCGAATATTTATTTAAATAATTATTTATTTTATTTAAATTTAATTAAGGTCAAAATAGATACATAATACCTATATAAGTTCTAATGTAATTCATTGGAGTTAGTTTAGAATAATTTTAGATATATAAAAATTTTATTGAACTTTTTCACCATCTTTTACCCACCTCCTAGGTGAATTTGGAAATTCACATAAAAAATAATTTTACCGCTTATATGACTAGAATTTTGAAAATCCAAGAGACACGGTTAATATCAATGAGTAAAACGTGGTTCAATGAGATGAAAATAATTTTTTCTGAATAGTAACTTTTTACATTTATTAACCATGGTTAAAAGTAAATAGGATAATTAAGGGTAAAAATGATATTAATATTACCCTAGAACGTGTTATAATTCTATTGGACAAATTTATCTTGACAAAAAAACAACATTAGGAATAAAATATTATCATTTAGGTCCACTTGGATTTGAGTATGACATTTATTATTATTAATCTCAAAGAAGAGTTGAGAGAGTTAAAATCAAATATTATATAACAAAACATTTTTAATATAGGGTTGTACATAAAATAAATTAGATTGTAAATATTCATTAGAAATCTAAAAATATTTCCTATATAATGGTATTTTATTTATAATTTTTAGACATTAAATAATTTAATTTATTTATGACATAATAGTGATGTAGTAATTACCTAATTAATGAAATATTAAAATAATTGATATTATAAATATCAAAAAAATGTAATTTGATACTTTTTATGAATTCCACTAATTTTATAGGTTAATATGACATATTATTATTGGTTATATAAATTTTGTTCGAAGTAATAATGCTATTATGAAATTATCAAAAACAAAATACACAATAGTGTCAAAATTGACATAAAAGAGTTATTAAAATAAATATTAAATTAGTAATTTATATTATATTCCTATAAAATCTAAGTATTGAAAAATGTACTTGTATAATGATAGGTGTATCATTAATTTATCACTTGTGGGTCTCTTGGATGTATATAGTAAGTTTATTAACTATATAATATAAAAGTACAAAGTGACATGGTAAGTGTCAAACTAATTAACTAAGAGTTAAAACTAAAAGATAAGGTTAATATAATTACCCAAACCTGTCTAAATTCTATTGGATGAGTTTTTTTTCGACCCATAATCATATTAAATTTTAAATTATCTACTTTTGAGCCATTATAAAGCGAACATGAATTTATTATAAAATAATATTTCTAGCTTTTCCAAAGGTGCCCCTCACCCCTCTTATAAAATGGCACCCCCTTCTCACTAATTCACACATTAAAATCCTTTTGGGTCATCCAACCCCTAACCAAATAATCTCTCAAATTCCCTTACTTCAACCTAGGGGCCTTAGTTTGATCAGAAATCCAACCTAAGGAGCCCTTTTTATCAAATAAAAAGGAATAACCCGAAGAAAAGGTAATGATTTCACCACCCTCTTTCAGGTTTCTTTCTTCTTCATCTTCTTCATTATTTGTTATTCCCATTATAAAATAATAACACCAGTATCTTATATATATAGTGATGTTCTTATAAATATGGTACAACCATATTCAGTATTCTATCAATCCTTTGAATGACATGTCACCATACGTGCGTACGTACGGCTTACCGTCTCCATGTCGTGGTGTAATTGTTATTCAATAAATTATTATTTGGATGGGTATAATAATGATGTGTAATTCATGTAAATAATAAACATAAAATGATAATTATTCTGTATATAAGATATACCATCCAATTATATATTATTTTAATATCAAAAGAATGATATTTTCGCTCGTGCGTACGTACGAACTACCGTCTCCACGAACACGATGGGATGCATTCCCCATCGTATCCATTCAAGTCTAATTCTCATTTAATGATTATAAATAATGTTTAAGGACTTGATATCATTCTAGATATGAATAAGATAAAAACTATCCATTACAAACACAGCTTATGTAACAAAACATAAAAAATAAAACGAGTAAGTTAACACCCGAAACAATGAAAATACTAAGATATTGTTAACAAATCAATGTTAACAGATCATATATGATATCATATTAATGTATATGATTATTTTGTATTTTAATAACAATTATTTCCCCATTATACAGGAGGTTAAGCTACCCTCAACCTAGGAAATGTACAAGGTAAGGGTTTATTTCACAATCTCTTCATTATCCGATGTTGTTTATACGTAATTATCTACTGTGACCTCTTTATCATCTACATCCATGTTTCTTAATAGTTGTGATTCAAAACATTATTTCTATTTTACAGAATACCGGTTAAAGTCATTTATACCCTTGTTTGACTTTTTATAAGATGTTTATATAGGAATCTTTCAGTCGTTTCCCAAACAAGGTCATTTTTAACCTTTTCGACAGAATTAAGGTAAGAATGTATCTTTTTTAACTTATACGGCGGGCACGCCTATTTTCCACCGTTATAAAATCTTCGAAGATTCCCTTACAAGATTCTAATAATATTTTCAAAGTAAAAGTTTTATTTTATAATTATGTTACTTTTAAATGATTTCAAAAAAAGAGATATTTCTCTCAAATAGTTTTATTTCATCTATGTCAACATCATTTGATGGATTTTAATCTTATTTGAAGTTGATTTATTATGATAAAAAACATCCATATTGTATTTAAGGTTTTGCGATATGTTTTACTGTGGATGTGTTATTTTTATACCATTCATGGTTTATGGTGAAAGTATTGACATTTCGTATGCTATTTTAAATACGAATGTTTATGTTATGTTTAAACCTCCTCATATGAGAAATGCATTGGACTTAATAAGTGATAGGTGGAGCCCACTATAACTCCTCGATGCATCGGTAGGTCTCATGAGATAAACCAGTGTCTTGGAACAAGGCTTTGACAAAATCTTATTTGCAGTCTTGGAACGAGGCCTTGGCTATGTTGTTATGATAGTCTGGCATTATGCATTCCATCATTATGAAAGTGGTTATTGATATTGCATGTTATTATTCGACTAGTAGAATATCCATGTGAATAATTAAGTGGAATTATTTCATTTTATTTTTTCCATATTATGCAGAAGTTCATGTTTAAAATGATTTTTTTAGTAATACATTACCTTAAATGTTTATGCTTATTTATAAATTTTTTTGCTATATTGTTATCCTTACTGGGCATTTGAGATCACCCCTTTCTATGTTTTATTTTTCCCACGATGTGAAGAATTATTTTATGAATGAACTGCAGGGATGGTATAAGGCGACATGAGTGTGATGACAAGATGTTGTTGTAGTATTCAATTTGTGATGTAATGTAAACTTTATGAATATATCTAGTTTTTCTAAGACTAGTAAACTAATCAGTCTTTCAAGACATGAGATTTCTTGTGATCATGCCAATGATATGTACTAATGCACCAACTATGGGAAACTGGGGTCGGGGTACTACAGTTGGTATCAGAGGAAGTTTAGTACACACCTTGGAATCTAGATTTAGATAAACTCTTATTTGAGAACATAGATCTAAGATGGAATTTGAGGATTAGTATAGAAGAACTTCCTAGAATTTTGGTATTGTAGATATTTTGTGAGTTTTCTGAGCAATTCATCCATGTTTGGATATGAGCAGGTAGAGGTGGCTCTGGCATAGATATACCTAGGGTTAAAACCAGAAAACACCGCTTTGAGCTAGAATCGAATGGGAACTGGTGCACGACAGTGGGCCTCGCTGCACTCTTGGTTACGACCCTCCCGGGGGATATTCTTATGATAACTCTCATTTTCTTTACAAATCATTATGAAGGGTTTATGAGTATATAATTCCTCAAAGAAAACATTTTTATGATTATGGATTATATCCATAAATAGTTCAATTTATGTTAAGTGTTTTACAAGTATGGAATTATGTATTTTGATTCATAAACTGATCTTGTTTATGCCATTATTTTGAAATGGTGCATAGTGGAAGAAATGGAAACTGTATCAATACACGAACTCCATGTAGGGATATCCCTCAAATTCATGATAATTATAGTGGAGCTGGTGATGCAACTTTTTCTAATCAACTAATCACCATACTGGGACAACTCACTCAGGTTATGAATAATTACCTTACCCGTATGGAGCACCCTGATCCACAACGTAGAAGATCAATGTTAGATCACTTCATGAGTCAGAAACCACCAACATTCAATGGGAGTACAAATCCATTAGTAGCTGAGCAATGGATAATTTCCCAAGAGAAAATATTTCAGGCTTTGGGGAGTAGTGAATGGAAAAAAGTTGTCATGGAAGTTTATCTCCTTACTGGAGATGCTGATCAATGGTGGTCATTGATTAAAAAAATGGAGGTAGATGATGAAGTGTCAAATATGGAATAGAGGGAGTTCAATGATATTTTCATAGAAAAATACTTTCTTCGTGACCATCGAGCAGATATGGAAAATCAATTACTGAGTCTGAGACAAAAGGAGGATGAGAATGTCGCAAAGTATGAGGCTAACTTTACAAGGTTAGAAAGTATGCTGGAGATTATATATGTAACCTAAGAAATAAGATTGATCATTTCTTTGATGGGTTAAAACCATTTTTCCATCGAGCATTAGTCTCAAAGTCCTTCTCATTGTATGAAGACATTGCCTTTGTGATATGAAGACAGAAAAGAAATTCTCTAAGTCTTATGAATTTAAAGCAAAGAAAGAGATGAAGAGATATTCTGATCATTCTAGGAATTGAAATAAGGGGAAGAAGAGAAAGGGTTAATATCCATCATGTGGTAAATGTGGGAAGAAACACCCCGGTACTTGCTTAAAAGGAATGGTATACTGTTACAAGTGTGATGAAAAAGGCCACCAAGCTCGTGATTGTAAGGGGAAGAAGGAAGATACATATGTCCAATGCTATAATTTCAGGGAGATGGGGCATTATGCAAATGAATGTGCTAAGCGTCAGGGGAACATACCTCAGAAAAGGCCAAGGGATCATGTCCATGATTTTGCTATCACTACTGCTGAGGTAGAAGCTCCGAATGATGTGGTGGCAGGTAATTTAAAGGTTTCCTCACGTTTAGAAAATTCATTATTTGATTCTGGATCATCGCATTGTTTCATATCTTCCTAGTTTTCTAAGAAAATTAGATATTTCGAATTTTATTTAACAAAGGAGTTGTCAGTTAAAATTCTACAGGGAAGTATCATTGCAACAAAGTTTTCTGAATCAGTCCCCATTTGAGAACATAAATGTTCCTTATCCGTTGATCTCATGATCATACCTATGATTGAGATTGATATAATCCTCGGTATGTATTGGTTTTTGGACCATGATGTGAAGATTAATTGTAAGAAGAAGGAGGTTACGATTTGTTATGTTGATGATAAAGAACACCATATATTTAGTGCAGAATTGTCACCACCTAATTCTTATCTAGATCCACCCCCAGTATCTCAACTAAATGCAATTATTGGGGAGGAAGAGAATGAAATGATTGTAGGTGAGTAAAGGAATGTTCAAATATAGGATGTACCTATTGTGAAAGAATATGTAGATGTGTTTCCGAAAGACTTACCTGGACATCCTCCAGAACGAGAAGATGAGTTTTACATTGATTTATATCCTAGATCAAGGCCTATATCGAAGACCCCTTATAGAATGGCACTATGGAATTAGTTGAAATAAAGAAAAAACTAGAGGAATTGAGTAATGATGGATTTATTCTCCCCAATCTTTCTCCTTGGGGAGCCCCTATACTTTTTGTTAAAAATAAAGACGGATCTATGAGGTTATGTATCGACTACAGGGAGATAAATGTTATAACAATAAAGAACAAGTATCCCCTACCTCGCATGGATGATTTATTTAACCAACTGCATGGACCTCAATTCTTTTCAAAGATTAACCTTCGGTCTGGATACCATCAGTTTTGTGTGAAGAAGGAAGACATTATGAAGAAAGAATTTCAAACCAGGTACGGGCATTACGAGTTTAATGTAATGCCTTTTGGGATGACCAATGTGCCCTCTATATTCATGTATCTAATGAATATGGCTTTCAAGGAATATCTAGATGAATTTGTGGTGGTATTTATTGATGATATATTTTTATACTCCAAAAGAAACAAAGATCATGAAAATAACTTGCGCATTATCCGAAAGACTCTGAGAAGACATGAATTAAATGGGAAGTTTAGAAAGTGTGAATTCTGGCTTCAGGAGATTTCTTTTCTTGGCCATATTGTCTCTAATGATGGAATATCTGTTGATCCTTCTAAGACCAAGGCAATACAATAATGGCCTACACCGACGAGTATAATTAAGGTACACAATTTTATTGGTTTAGTAGGTTATTATCGACGTTAATTCCATAATTTTTCCCAGTTGGATAACCCATTAACAATTCTCACACTTATAGGGGATAAATTTGTATGGACAAAAGAGTGTGAAGAATGTTTCGAAGAACTTATGATAAGATTAGTCAATGCTCTTATATTGACTCTACCATTGGGTAATGATGGGTTCATTATTTATAGTGATACATCGAAGAAAGGACTTGGTGGTGTCCTTATACAGAATGATAGTGTTATTGCCTATGCATCATGAAAGTTGAAAATTCATGACAAAAACTATCCTAATCATGATCTTGAGTTAGCAGCTGTGATCTTTACTTTGAAGATATGGAGGAACTACCTCTATGGTTAAAAATGTGAGATTTATACAGATCATAAGAGTTTGAAGTATATTTTCTCAAAAAAATAACTCAACATGAGGCAAAGGAGATTGCTTGAACTACTCAAGGATTATGATTACATGATACACTACCACCTGGGGATGGAAAATAAGGTGGCAGATGCTTTGAGCAGAAAAGATCATGGATTTTTGAACATGATGAGAATTGAAAGGGATCCTGTTTTCATGGATCTAGTGAAGATGGATATGGAAATTAACATGAAAGGTGAAACATAAATACTTTTTCAAATGGTTGCCAAACCATCATTACTAGAAATAATAGAGTTCTTAGACTGGTGATGAAGAGTTTCAAAAGAAGATTAGAGCTGTGAATGATGGGAGATTGAATGACTTTGGGTATGAAGATCGAATTTTGAAATTTGGGAAGAGACTTTGTGTTCCCAATATACCTAATCTAAAAAGGGAATTGTTGGATGATGCTCATAGTTCCAATTTCTCTATACACCCTGGGAGCACCAAAATGTATAGAGTCTTGAAGGAAAATTTTTGGTGGGACATCATGAAGAAGGAGATTGCAAATTTTATGTCAAGATGTATGGGTTTTCCACAAGTGAAAGCTGGAAGGCAACATCCTAGAGGAGTCATGCAACCTCTTCCCATACCGGAGTGTAAATGGGACAATATTCCGATGGACTTTGTCATGGAACTACTAAATACTCCTAGAAGGAACAATGCAATATGGGTCATTTTTGATCATCTTACCAAGTCAATACATTTCTTGCTATAAGGGAATATTTACCTCTTGAACTTATAAAAAGGCTGTATATTAATGAAGTGGTGAGACTTCATGGAGTACCCCTATCTATTGTTTCTGATCATGATACCCATTTTACTTCAAGATTCTAGAAGAGTCTTTAGAAAGCCCTGGATACTGAACTTCATTTGAGCACTGCCTACCACCCTCAAACAGATGGACAATCAGAATAGACTATTCAAACCTTAGAAGACATGGTGAGATCATGCTCACAAGACTTTCAGGGTATGTGGGTTCAATATTTTCCTCTGGTAGAATTTTCCTATAATAATAGCTTCTATTCATGTATTCAGATGGCACCATATGAATCTTTATACGGAAAGAGATGTCGCACACCAATATGTTGGGATGACGTTGGTGAAAGAAAACTTGTAGGCCTAGAACTGGTGGAGGAAACAATGGAAAAGGTAAAGGTAATAAAAAACCACATCAAAGCATCTCAAAGTAGGAATAAGAGCTATGCCGATAACCGATAGAAGGATTTGGAATTTCAGGTAGGAGATCATGTTTTCTTGAAGGTATCTCAATGGAAGGGAGTTATACGATCCGATAAGAAGGGTAAATTGAGTCCTAGGTTCATCGGACATTTTGAAATTCTAGAATGAATTGGGCATGTAGCTTACCGTTTAGAAATGCCGCCAAGTCTCTCCAAAGTTCACAATGTGTTCCACGTATCACTGTTGAGGAAATACATGCCTAACTTAACACATGTACACACCTATGAGGAATTAGAACTGGAACCCGATATTTCTTATTGCGAAGATCCCATCAGGATTCTTGATATGAGAGAACAGGTACTGAGAAACCAGACGACTCGTTTGGTAAATGTTTTGTGGAGAAACCATAAGATGTAAGAGGCAACGTGGGAACCCGAGGAACTTATGATGAAGAACCACTAGAGTATTTTCATGCATTAGTATTCTAGAAATTTTGAGGACGAAATTATTTGAAGGAGGGGAGAATTTAACACCCCATGTGTCACGAACCGAATCAGGTCGCCATCAACTCAACGCCAGACCCGGCCCACAGCAAGACCCGAAGGGCGTTTCCAATCCCCACGGGCTGGTACAAGTGCCTGGGTAACTATTTAGAACCTTTGGGAATGATTTACCTGTACAAAAACCAAAAACAGATCATATGTAAACTAAATTCCAAAAACAACATTTCGACCACAAGACTTTAAAACAGCATGAACGGGTCTCATCAAAAAAGTAGCTACAACCTAACCACAACTAACTCCCATAAAAGAGTGACCAAGAACCAAATCATCAACTTTCACCTGATAGAAATATGTCACTATTAGGCCTCCTCCACCAGCGCCAAATCAGATGATCCGACTAACAACTCGGGCCGCCGTTCTGAAAACCTTGGCTCTGTCCTGCATCAGACATAATCAGATCTACTTACACCCAAGGGTGTAAGTAGGGTGTGAGCAATGCTCAATAGGTTGGGATAAAAGAAAAAAGAATTCACATAAAACAGGTTAGTTAGCCAAAACAGTTTGCAGGTTCAATTTTTTTGAGAAAGAAAATAAATGCTCTAACATTTTAATGAAAACATTTTTTAAGGTAATGAAGACAATTTCAAAAATAGGAAAAAGGGGGTTTTGGTACTATAAGAAAATGTATCATTTTTAACTTTTGAAGCTATAGAAATCACCAAAACCAACCAGTGGTGAGTATATAATCGTACAGGAGAAACAAAAGTGGGAGAGGCACTAATGTACTAAAGCTGTGTGGGCCCAAGAACCTCACGTCTTGGTGAACAATACCATACATTCCCGTGCACGAGCCACTGGCAGGGAAACACCTCCTACCATAGTGGTCTCCAGTCATTCACAAATGTTTAGTCAGTGTTGTAGTCGTCAATCCCACCAAGTGAAACTGGGCCGAGGCCACTCCCGTATCACTAGCACGCTAGTCTAGTCCGCCCACCTAGTACCCAGGCTTCCCCTTTTGTGCTCAAAAATCAAAGTTCACCTTTCTAATCAAGGTTAATAAATAATGTGGTATAAACCTGTTAATGTAAACAAACTACCCATAAAAGTAAAACAACACACTCTACCAGTCCAATCCATGACAACATTTAAATGAAAGGCATATAAAATCAATCAAACCATCAAACTAAATGAGAAACAACCCTAAGTATGCGAAACCACCTACCTCAAAAATGTGTGTGAAATGACACAGCACAGAACTCCCGTTGTGCAACGGTCGCACTGTAAGAATCCATCAAAAGGGTCCTAAAACAGTGAACCAAAAATACCCTCAATGCCAACCCAGTGAAACATTAGCGGTCCATAAAAGAAAAAGATAACAGCAGCAAAAATCTAGATCACCATTAAACAGGTTCAATAGTAATAATAACATAATAATAATAATAGTAATAACATTGATAATAATAATGTAACAATAATAATAATGATAATAGCATAATAATATAATAATATAATAATAATAACAATTATAATATAATAACAATAATAATAATATTAACATAATAATAATAATGATATGATAATAATAATAATAATAATAATAATAATAATAATATGATAATAATATTAATAATATTAATAATGATGATGGTAATATAGTATTAATAATAAAATAATAATTATAACATGATAAAACGTTAATCGCCTATTAAATAAAATAAAATACTAAAATAGAATAAAAGCAACAGGAAGAAAACTAAACTGGGGGGGTGCGTGGTTCGGGGCAGTGGACAGGGATGGCTGACGCGGCTCCAGCGTGGGTGCAACAGCAACGACAAGGGGTGCAGGTAGGTGCGACGACGAGAGTGTGAGAAGGGAGGTCGGAGAAAGGGCAAGGATTGCTGGTCCGGCGTGGTTGCAGGCAACTGGTACGACGCAGGTCTGGCGTGGATGCAGCAGGGGCGCAGCAGGGAGAGGTCCGAGGCGGAGGGGTGGTCCGGTAGGAGGTGCGGGTGCTGGGTGAGAAGGAGGTGCGGCGTACGGGTGATGCCAAGCAGAAGAATGGCGGAGAACGGGGCGGGGTGCAGGTAAGAGCAGCAAGGGGTGCAGGTCGGGCGACAGTGCGGCATGGGGAGAAGATAGAGAGAAGGAGAATGAAGGAGGAGAGGAGGAATGGGGTGTGCCGTGGGAGAAGGAGAGGAATGAGGGAGATAAGAAGAAGAGAAGGAGAGGGGGAGACGTGGGGGAGAAGGAAGAGGAAAAGAAAAGAGAAGAAAAGAAATAAAAAAAAATAGGAGAAGGG
This sequence comes from Viscum album, assembly GCA_963277665.1. Classification (NCBI taxonomy): domain Eukaryota; kingdom Viridiplantae; phylum Streptophyta; class Magnoliopsida; order Santalales; family Viscaceae; genus Viscum; species Viscum album. Next base: position 386,271,284 of record OY728156.1, on the reverse strand, counting down.
GGGTGGCGGCGACTTGGGTTAGTATGGGGGGGGGAGAGTTAAACAAATTAAAATAAATTAATAATATTAATATCATAATAATATTAGAAATGATAATATTAATAGTAATAATAATAATCATAATCTTAATAATAATAATCGCATAACAATAATAATAATAATAATAATAATAATAATAATAATAATATATTAGCAATAATAATAATAATATCATAATAATTATAAAGATAATAATAACAATAATAATAATATAATAATAACAATAATATAATAATCATAATACAAAAATAACCAATAAAACCATAATAAAAATTTATCCGGTTATTTAACGTTCGAGCATCGGCACCACGTGCCGAGCGACGTGAAGCCAACACAAACTTATCAACGTGCACATATCAGCACACTTAAAATAAATTTTACCCGGCCTGCTCGTGCCTTTCTCGCGCGCCAAGCGATGTAAGGCCAACACGCATTTATCAGCACCACTGCGGAAACCCCTTATCGATTCAACCCACACTTCAACCAAGCAATTAGATAAACTGGAAATTTAAACTCATGAAATAAAAATTTAAAATTAATGTCGTACTTCTAATGACGTCCGGGCGTGACAATTCTCCCCACCATGAAAACTTTCCGCCCTCGGAAAGTCAGCTCAAAACCTGATCAGAGAATAGAAATGGGTACTCCTGCTCAACCCACGACTTCCGCTCCCAAGTCTCATGTTCATCATTCCCGTGATGCCAAAGAATACGGACTAAAGGGATGGAATTTCCACGCAGCACCTTCTCCTGTGAATCAACTATCCGCACTGGTCGCTCAAACACAGATAAGTCGGGCTCTATCTCTAGCTCCTCCCAATTCAGCACATGTGACGGATCAGGGTTTACATCTTTAGTTGGGAGACATGAAATACATCGTGAATCGACGTCAACTGTGAGGTCAAGGCTAACCTGTATGCCACCATTCCAATCCGTTCAAGAATCTCAAAAGGTCCAACATATCTCGGTGTCAGCTTTCCCTGCTTCCCCAAATGATGGTGACCTAAGCGAGGGGCCACTTTCAGGAACACTCTGTCCCCCACTGAAAACTCGATATCCCGCCGCCTCTGATCTGCATAAGACTGGTGATGACTCTGAATTGTCAACAATCGCTGCCTAACCACCTTGATCTTCTCAGACGTCTCCTGAACAAGGCTCAGTCCCAAGAGCGAGGCCTCTCCTACCTCAGCCCAAAACAGAGGAGACTGAAAAGGCCGGTCGTAGAGAACCTCAAATGGTGCCATTATAATGGAAGACTGGTATCTTTTATTATAAGAAAACTCGACCAGTCCCAAATGGCTATCCCATGAGCCTCCAAAATCTAGCACACAGGCTCGAAGCATGTCTTCCAGAATCTGATTCGCCCGCTCTGTCTGGCCATCGGTGTGAGGATGATATGTCGTTCTCATCTTGATCAGCGACCCCAAAGCCTTCTGGAGGCCTCCCCAAAACTGAGATGTAATGTGGGGGTCCCTGTCATAAACAACTGCTGACGGCACACCATGAAGTCTGACTACCTCCTGAACATACAAGCGGCCTAGCACTTCTACCTTCGATGTATCTCTGATCGGAATAAAGTGAGCTGACTTGGTCAAGCAGTCAATCACCACCCAGATAGCATTCCTCCCTCGAGGTGTACGATGCATGCCAAAGATGATGTCCATGGCGACCTCGTCCCACTTCTAGGTAGGAATGAGTGATGGCTGGAGTAGGCCAGATGGTCTCTGATGCTCTGCTTTCACTTACTGGTAGGTGTAACATCTGGATACGAAGTCGGCTATGTCCAATCTCATACCTGGCCACCAGAACTGACGGCGAACATCATAATACATCTTGGTTTTACAAGGATGGACAGACCACTGAGATTGGTGGTTATGCTGCATCACCACCTTCCGTAGAGACAATGGCACCACAGCACGGCCTTTAATGCACAAGATCCTCTGGGAAGACAAAGACCAATCAGAAGGAGTCTCCCCACCATGGAGAAACTTCTTGGATTGCTGACACAACTCATCATCGGGCTGCTCCCGCTGAATCAACTCTAGGAGGGCAGGAGTCAACTGAATACTAGCTAAGAAGGTACATCCACAGTGCTCCCTGCTCTCCAAGTGCATCTGGGTGAAGAGCCCCATCAAAGTCCACTCATCACTGGACTTCCTCAATTCCTGTACTAGTACTTTTCTTCCCAAAGCGTCAGCTACCACATTACCCTTGCCAGGGGTATAGATAATGTCAAAATCAAAACCATGCGGGTACTCTACCCAGCGGAGCTGCCTCAAATTGAGATCCTTCTGAGAGAAAATATAGGCCAGGCTCTTATTGTCAGAATAGAGCACAAAATTCTCCCCAAAAAGATAGTGGTGACATGTCTTCAAAGCATGCATCACCACCGCCAACTCTAAGTCATGTGTCGGATAGTTCTTCTCATGTGGCTGGAGTTGGCGAGAACCATAACCCACAACATGGTCATCCTGCGTGAGCACACATCCATGGCCCGTACCTGAAGCATCACAGTACACCACATAGCCCTTTCCTGACTCTGGTAATGTCAACACAGGTGCAGTGGTTTACCCCCGCTTCAACTCCTCAAAAGACGTTTGGCACTGTGGGCTCCACTCAAACTTCACCCCTTTCTGGGTGAGTGCGGTCATGGGGGAGGCAAGACGCGAGAAGTCCCGGACAAAGCGCCTGTAATAACCAGACAATCCCAGAAAACTCCTGATTTCAAACACATTTCTCGGCTACTCCCCTGAAATAACTTCCCTGATCTTTTCGGGATCCACTGAAAGCCCTTGTTCTGAGACAACATGCCCCAGAAACTTCACTTTCCTGATCCAGAAAGTGAACTTCGAGAGTTTGGCATACAGGCGGTGATCCTGCAAAGTGCCCAAAAAAACGCACAGGTGATGATCTTGCTCCTCCTCAGATCTAGAATAGACCAGGATGTCATCCAAGAATACCACGACAAATTAGTCGAGATATCGGTGGAACACCCTATTCATGAGCGCCATGAAAACTGCAGGAGCATTCGTCAGTCCGAAAGGCATGACCAAGTACTCGAAGTGACCGTACCTGCTTTGGAAAGCCCTCTTCAGGATATCTGATTCTCTCACTCTGAGTTGGTGGTATCCCGAACACAAATCAATCTTGGAGAACCACTTTTACCCCTTCATCTAGTCGAACAAATCGTCAATCCGAGGAAAATGGTATTTATTCTTGATGGTTACCTTGTCCAATTTCCGGTAATCAATGCACAACTGAAGGGTTCCATCGGCCTTCTTCGAGAATAAAACCAGTGTGACCCAAGGAGAGACGGTCGGGCGAATGAATCCTTTGGATTCCAAATCCTCCAGCTGTATCTTTAATTCCCTCAATTTGGTGGGGTCCATGCGATATGAGGAAAGAGATATAGGCTGTGTTCCTGGTGCCAACTCAATCGAGAACTCCACGTCCCGCTCTGGGGGTAAGCTAGAAAAATCATCTGGGAAGACCTCTGGGAACTCATCCACTACACGAGGTAACCTGCCATGTGAAACACCACCATCATCCTCCAGCACGAGCGACGACAACTGATAAGCATGATTTCCCAGCTCCGGGAGTGGAGGTCCTGCGCGTCCCAACCGAGGATCCCATTCTCCGTGAAATAACTGGGAAGTCCCATCTGGTGTCGTAAAACTGACTCGGCACTGATAGCAATCAATGTGCAGCTGGAAGTGCACAAGCCAGTCCCTACTGAGGATCACATAAAATAGGTCCATGTTAAGGACCATGAAATCTCATTCCATCTCGACTCCCGACATAGAGAGTGCACATGATGGGCACCAAAGGCCTTGCTCCCTCTTTTTCCTCAATGGTGTTGTTAACTCCATAGCAAATGATAACATCTCGGTTGGTAGGTTCAACAAATTCACAAGACGAGCAGATATAAAAGATACTGAAGAACCAGTAAAAAATAAAACTGCAACTATAGAATATTCAATCAGAATAGTACCTCGAACAGTTAAAGGCCCCGCATCAGATCCCACTGGTGCCTGATCCACATGATGTAGTTGCCTGGTCCCTGTCTGAGAACGACCGCTCACCTGCGGCCCTGCCCTGATCTGGATCTGCCCTAAAGACGATCCGGTCCTACCACCACGACCACCGAACTGAGATCCTAGCATCCTGGTCCGCCCTGACTGCACTGATACACCCCTGGAAGCTACAGATCCAGTCCCACTCTGGTAAGGGCGTACGGTCCCGTAGAAACGCTGTAGGTGTCCCATGACTCCACACACATATCAAGGTCTGGGAGGATGTGGACACGCAGGTCGGATGTGCCCTACCATTCCACACTAATGGCACACGATGGTCCTCCCATCAGAAGCCCCATACGATGTCTTCCTAGAGGTCTGACCTGATCCACCCTCACTCTTCTTCCACTGATCAAAATTCTTTCTCTTCTTTTCTGAGGAACTGCTACTGCCAAAACATGACATAGATACAGAAGACCCAAACATTCCTTTCTGATCAATCTCGGCCATGCAAGCACGATCGACCACCTCAGCATAAGTCTTCAGCTTGAATAAAAAAAACCTGAGAGTGGATTTCTGGTCGAATGCCCTTCTCAAACTTCCGAGCTTTCAAGAATTCGCTCGAAAATATCTCAGGTACGTACCGTACCAGTTCAGCAAAGCGATTTGCATACTCCATCACTGTCATATTCCCTTGCGAAAGGTCCATGAACTCCTGAGATCTTTCATAGGCTAGGAATTCTGGACAATATTGCTCCTTGAAGATCACCTTGAAATCCTTCCAACTCATGTGCTCATGCTTCCCAGCCTGGATCACTGATTCCCTCCATTTACGACTGGACCCCTCTAGTTGGAACGAGGCACACTTCACCCTGACTTCCTCAGGCATGTCAAAGAATTCAAACATACGTTCTATCTTTTCAATCTATTCCTCAGCCTCCTGAGGTTCTAAACTACCTCGGAATGAAGGAGGTTTGTTCTTTAGAAACTCCTGGGCTCTATCCTTCCTGGAGCCAAAATCGTCCCCTCTAGCTGGAAAAGGGGTGGGGGCGGGAGTCGCCCCTTGACCTAGAGCCTGAATGGCTTGGACCATAGCCTCTACCAATCTCTGATCAAGTGGCGCGGGAAAACTCTCTACAGCTTCCTTCCGTGGGTGCATAGGAGCTCTTCAGGGAGGCATCTTACTGAAAAAGGGTTACAATCAAGAACGAAAACCATCAATAAAAAGGAATTCCAACCAGATAATTAGTCATTAATAAACCAAACATGCAAAAATGACTCCATGTAAAAGCTTTACTTTTCATTCCTTGTGTCCATGTACAGTCTGTAGCCTCCACGTCCCACCCAGAAAATAAGTGAAACACGCACCCTGACATCCCATGGTGATTCAATATCTACCACGAGGCATGCTGTCCTGGCACCCTACTCGCAACATGAATTCTGAGCCCAGACAGACCCAACTCCTGTATAATCCAATCATCCCAAATAACATAAACCACGAACTAACCTGCCTCTGATACCATTTTGTCACGAACCGAATCGGTTCGCCATCAACTCGACGCCCGACCCGGCCCGCGGCGAGACCCGAAGTGCATTCCGGATCCCCACGGGCTGGCACGAGTGCCTAGGTAACTATTTAGAACCATTGGGAACGATTTACCCATTCAACAACCAGAAACAGATCATAAGTAAACTAAATTCCAAAAACAACATTTCAACCCAAGACTTTAAAACAACATGAACGGGTCTCATCAAAAAAGTAGCTACAACCTAACCACAACTAACTCCCATAAAAGAGTGACCAAGAACCAAATCAGCAAGTATCACCTGATAGAAATATGTCACTATTAGGCCTCCGGCACCAGCGCCAAATCAGATGATCCGACTAACAACTCGGACTGTCGTGCTCAAAACCTTGGATTTGTCCTACATCAGACATAATCAGATCTACTTACACCCAAGGGTGTAAGTTGGGTGTGAGAAACGCTCAATAGGTTGGAACCAAAGAAAAAAGATTTCGCATAAAACGGGTTAGTTGGACAAAACAGTTTGCAGGTTCAAATTTTTCGAGAAAGAAAATAAATGCTCTAACATTTTAATGAAAACAGTTTTTAAGGAAGGAAATACAATTTCAAAAATAGGGAAAATGGGGTTTTTGGTACTGTAAGAAAATGTAACATTTTTACCTTTTAAAGGTGTAGAAATCACCAAAACCAACCAGTGGTGAGTATATAATCGTACAGGAGCAACAAAAGTGGGAGAGGCCCTAAAGTACTAAAGCTGTGTGGGCCCTATAACATCACGTCTCGGTGAACAATACCATACATTCCCATGCACGAGCCACTGGCAGGGAAACACCTCCTACCATAGTGGTCTCCAGTCATTCACAAATGTTTAGTCAGTGTTGTAGTTGTCAATCCCGCCATGTGAAACTAGGCCAAGGCCACTCCCGTATCACTAGAACGCTAGTCTAGTCCGCCCACATAGTACCCAGGCTTCCCCTTTTGTGCTCAAAATTCAAAGTTCACCTTTCTAATCAAGGTTAAGATATAATGTGGTATAAACCTGGTAATGTAAACAAACCACCCTTAAAAGTAAAGCAACACACTCTACCAGTCCAATCCACGACAACATTTAAATAGAAGGCATATTAAATTAATCAAACCAGTAAACTAAATGATCAAAAACCCTGAGTATGCGAAACCACCTACCTCAAATAAGTATGTGAAACGACGCAGCACAGAACTCCCGTTGTGCAACGGTCACACCGTAAGAAGCCGTCAAAAGGGTCCTAAAACAGTGAACCAAAAATACCCTCAATTCCAACCCAGTAAAACGATAGCGGTCCATAAAAAAAAGGATAACATCAGCAATAATCTAGTTCACAGTTCAACAGGTTCAATAGTAATAATAACATAATAATAATAATAGTAATAACAATGATAATAATAACGTAACAATAATAATATTGATAATGGAACAATAATATAATAATAATAACAACAACAATATAATAATAATAAAAGTGTAGCCATAATATAATAGTAACAATAATAATATGATAATAATTATAATAGCATAATAATAATATAATAATAATAACAATAATAATATAATAACAATAATAATAATATTAACATAATAATAATAATAATATATTAATAATAATAATAATATGATAATAATAATAATAATGAAGGTAATATAGTATTACTAATAACATAATAATTATAACATGATACAACGTTAATCACCTATTAAATAAAATTAAATAATAAAATAAAATAAAAGAAACAGGAAGAAAACTAAACTGGGGGGGGGTGCGTGGTTCGGGACAGAGGACAGGGACAGCCGACGCGGCTCCGGCGTGGGTGTAATAGTGACGACAAGGGGTGCAGGGAGGTGCGGCGGCGAGAGGGTGAGCAGGGAGGTCGGAGTAGGGGCAAGGATGGCTGGTCCGGCGCGGTTGCGGGCGACTAGTACGACGCAGGTCCGGAATGGATGCAACAGGGGTGCAGCAGGGAGAGGTCCGAGGCGGATGGGTGGTCCGGCGGGAGGTGCAGGTGTAGGGTGAGTAGGAGGTGCGGCGTGAGGGTGAGGCCGAGCAGAAGAATGGCGGAGAAAGGGGAGGGGATGCAAGTCGGAGCGGCAAGGGGTGTAGGTCGGGCGGCAGTGCGGCAGGGGGAAAAGACGGAGAGAAGGAGAAAGAAGGAGGAGAGGAGGAATGGGGTGCGCCGCGGGAGAAGGACAGGAATGAGGGAGATAAGAAGAAGAGAAGGAGAGGGGGAGATGTGGGGAGAAGGAAGAGAAAAAGAAAAAAGAAGAAAATAAATAAATAAAATAGGAGAAGGGGTGGCGGCGGCGGCTAGGGTTAGGTATGGGGGGGGGGAGAGTTAAACAAATTAAAATAAATTAATAATATTAATATCATAATAATATTAGAAATAATAATATTAATAGTAATAATAATAATCATAATCTTAATAATAATAATCACATAAAAATAATAATAATATATTAGGAATAATAATAATAATATCATAATAATTATAAAGATAATAATAACAGTAATAATAATATAATTATAACAATAATATAATAATCATAATACAATAACAACCAATAAAACCATAATAAAAATTTATCCGGTTATTTAACGTTCGAGCATCGGCACCACGTTCCGAGCGACGTGAAGCCAACACGCACTTATCAACCTGCACTTATCAGCACACTTAAAATTTTTTTACCCAACCTGCTTGTGCCTTGCTCGTGCGCCAAGAGATGTAAGGCCAACACGCATTTATCAGCACCACTGCGGAAACCCCTTATCGATTCAGCCCACACTTCAACGAAGCAATTAGATAAATCGGCAATTTAAACTCATGAAATAAAAATTTAAAATTGAAGTCATACCTCTAATGATGTCCGAGCATGACACCAAGCATCCATGGTATGCTTCCTTTGGAATAATATAGTAGTGTGTGTTGTACTCAACAGCGAGTTCTAGCACACACACCCCAACCAATCAAACTAGACGTTCTGAATAGTAATACCCACTTTTTTAAATATATTAAATTTTGTCTTCCAAAATGGACTTTATTTATGGATTCGGAATGTTGAAATTTTCCTAGGGTTAAATTTTGTAATTTTTCTAAAAACATTCCATTTTTGATGAGTAGTAAAAAAACACCGAATTATAGTTTAAAACAGAATTTTTATTTAAATAATTATTTATTGAATTTAAATTTAATTAATGTGAAAATAGATACGTAATACCTGTATAAGTTCAATGTAATTCATTGGAGTTAGCTTAGAATAATTTTAGATATATAAAAATTTTATTGAACTTTTTCACCGTCTTTTACCCACCTCCTAGGAGAATTTGGAAATTCACATTTAACATAATTTTAAAGCTTCTGTGAGTGGAATTTCAAAAATCCAAAAGACATGGTTAATATCATGGAGTAAAATGTGGTTCAATGAGATGAAAATAATTTTTGGTGAATAGTAACTTTTTACTTTTATTTAGCACGGTTAAAAGTAAATAGGGTAATTAAGGGTAAAAATGATATTAATATTACCCTACCGCATTTCCTAATTCTATTAGAAAGTGTATATCGACTATAAACAACCTTAGGAATAAAAATATTATCATTTAGGTCCACTTGGATTAGATTAGGACATTTATTATTATTTAATTCAGAGATGAGTTAAAAGAGTTAAAATCGGAGTTTATTACTAAAACATTTTTAATATAGTTTTATACATAAGATAAATTCGTTTGTAAATATTCACTAGAAATAAAAAAAATATTTCCAACCTAATGGTATTTTATTTATAATTTTTAGACATTAAATAAGATAAATTATTAATGACACAATGGTGATGTAGTAATTAACTAATTAATGAAATATTAAAATAATTGATATTATAAATATCAAAATAAATGTAATTTGAAACTTTTTATTAATTAAACTAATTTTATAGGTTAATATGAAATATTATTATGGTTCATATAAATTATTTTCTAAGTAATAATGTTGTCATGAAATTATCAAAAACAAAATACCCAATAGTGTCAAAATTGACATAAAAGAGTTTTTAAAACAAATATTATATTCTAATTTTTTTTTCTATTTCAAAAAATCTAAGGATCAGTATAAAGACTTGTATCATGATAGGTGTATCATTAATGGACCACTTTGGAGTCGTTTGGATGTATACAGTTTTTTATTATCTATATAATAGAAAAATTCAAAGTGATATGGTAAGTGTCAAACTAATTAACTAAGAGTTAAAACTAAAGGATATGGTTAATATAATGACCCAAACCAGTCTAAGTTCTATTGGTTGAGTGGTCTCAACCCATCCCCACCTTAAAATTTAAATAATCCACTTTGAATCCATTAGAAACCGAATATTAATTTATAATAAAATAATATTTCTAGCTTTTCCAAAGGTGCCCCTCACCCCTCTTATAAATGGGAACTCCCCCTTCCCACTAATTCAAACCTTCAAAGCCTTTTGGATCGGCCAAATCCTACCAAAATACTCTCTAAACTTCCCTCACTTAATCCTAGAGGCCTTATTTTGATTAGAAATCCAACCTAAGGAGCCTTTTTGATCAAATCAAAAGGAAGAACCCGAAAAAAGGTAATGTTTTCACCACCCTCTTTCAGGTTCCTTTCTTCTTCAACTTCTTTTTTAATTTTTATTACCATTATAAAATAATAACTCTAGTATCTTATATATACAATGATGTTATTATAAATATGGTACAACCATATTCAGTATTCTATCTTTCCTTTGAATGATATGTCACCATACGTGCGTACGTACGGCTTACCATCTCCAAATCGTTGTGTAATTGTTATTCAATAAATTATTATTTGGATGGGTATAATTATGATGTGTAATTCATGTAAATAATAAATATAACAGTATAATTATTTTTTATATATGATATACCATCCAATTATATATTATTTTAATATTAAAATAATGATATTGTCAATTGTGCGTACGTATGGGCTACCGTTGCCACGAATGCGTTGAGATTCATTCCCCATTGTATCCATTCAAGACTAGTTCTCATTTAATGATTAAAAACAATGTTTAAGGACTTGATATTATTCTTTATTTTAATAATATAAAACCTATCCATTACATACATGACTTATGTAAAAAAACATAATAAAGAAAATGAGTAAGTTAACACACGAAACGACGATAATACTATGATATTATTAACAAATCAATGTTAAAAGATCATATATGATATCATTTTAATGTATATGATTCTTGTATAATTTAATAAAAATTATTTCACAATTATACAGGAGGTTAACCTACCCTCAACCAAGGAAAAGTACATTGTAATGGTTTATTTCACAATCTCTTCGTTATCTAAGGTAATTTATTCGTAATTATATACTTGGATCTCTTTATCAACTGCATCCATGTTTCATAAAAATGTGTTTCAAAACATTCTTACTATTTTACAAAATATGGGTTAATGTCCTTTATACCCTTTTTCTACTTTTTATAAGAAGTTTATAAAGGAATCTTTCCGTCGTTTCCCAAACAAGATCCTTTTTAACCATTTCGACAGAATTAAGGTAAGAATGTTGCTTTTTTAACTTATACGGCTGGTGCAGCTATTTTCCACCATTATAAAATCGTCGAAGCTTCCCATAAAATCTTCTAAGAATATTTTCAAAGAAAAATTTTAATTTTATAATTATGTGACTTTTAAATTATTTCAAAAAAAGAGATATTTCTCTCAAATAGTTTTGGTTTCATCTATGTCAACATCCTTTGATGGATTTGAAGCTTATTTAAAGTTAATTTGTTATGATACAAAATTTCCATATTGTATTGATGGTTTTGCAATATGTTTGACTATGGATGTGTTATTTTCATACCATTAATGGTTTATGGTGAAATTATTGACATTTCGTATGCTAGTTTTAATACAAATGTTTATGTTATGTTTAAACCTGTTCATATGAGGAATGAATTGACTTAATAAGTGAAGGGTGGAGCCCGCTATAGCTCCTCGATGCATCGGTAGGTCTCATGAGACAAACTAGTGTCTTGGCTTAAGGCCTTGACAAAATCTTATCTGTAGTCTTGGAACGAGGCCTTAGCTATGTGGTTATGATAGTCTGGCATTATGCATTCCATCATTATAAAATTGGTTATTGATATTGCATGTGATTATTAGACTAGTAGAATATCCATGTAAATAAGTAAATGGAATTATTTCATTTTATTTTTCCCATATTATGATGAAGTTCATGTTTAAAAGGATTTTGTTTTATGTATACATTTCCTTAAATATTTATGCTTATTTATAAAAGTTTCTGATATATTGTTATCCTTACTGGGAATTTGAGCTCACCCCATTCTATGTTTTATTTTTCCCAGGATGTAAAAAATTATTTTATTAAATGACCTACAGGGATAGTATAAGGGGATTTGAGTGTGAAGAGAAGATGTTGTTGTAGTTTTCAATTTATGATGTAATGTAAACTTTATGAATGTATCTAGTGTTTCTAAGACTTCTAAACTAATCGGTCTTTCAAGACTTGATCTTTCTTGTGATCATGCCAATGATATGTACTAATGCACCGACTCTGGGCAACTGGGGTCGGGGCGTTACAACCCATATCACATCATCAACCATGGGAAGATCAACTTTGATGATGGGGTGATGTTTAAGGTGGTTTCATGTAGAGATCGAGGATTGATAGGATTGAGTCCTACATGGACAGTCGATACCTATTTTTCAAATTTTCTGGAAACATGGGAACCTCCAAGAAAGCACATGGGAGTGGAAGGCTCAGTTTTATGCTCAATACCCCCATTTTTTTCTTATTATATGTTGTGGAATTCAGGGATGAACAGACCTAAGGTGGGGAGAATGTAAGGACTTTGATTTTCTATGAAATTTTTTATAATTATATTGATTTATTATAAGTCTACAAAAATTAACGGCGCATGGTTCCAATTCCTAGTGTGCCTAGAATAAATTTTATATCTTTTTTTATTGTACATTTAGTATACACATGAGTGGCATTTTCTAACATTTGAACTGGTGGTTAGATTAAAAATATGAGGGAACCGTTGAATCCACAACGCCAGGATTCGGTTAAGGGAGACATCAATTTTTCCGCAGTAGGCCTCGAGAATAAGTTAGATTTTGGTACTTTTTAATATAATAAATAAAATCACATTGTTATTTGAATTATTTCTTTTTTTTCTTCCAACGCATAAGAGGAAACATGTGACTGGCGATGTGTCAGGACATTAAATGGATTCACCCTTCAATCCTATGTAACAACATTTTTGGGAATGATGAAGGTTCCTAATTAATGAAACCTCATATATCACAGGAGCTTTAGAAACCTCCCCCTCTTCTATTTATATGGTGCTTGGGGAGAGGTATCAACAATGCTTCACGATGCAACGATGGTCTCATAAAGAATGAGATGAAGAAACCTTAGAGGACAGATACAGTTCTAGTCAGAGGTGATGGGTGACATCAAACCACAAACCGAGGGATGAAAAAAGAGTGGCAACGTTGGAAGTTTATTGTTGGAAATGTGAATGTCGATACTTCCTCGAACACAAGTGTTCTCGATTGTTCTTGAGGAAGGGAATTTATTTTTGTTTAATTCAAGTATTTATTGAATCCTTTAATCATCTATCATGATTACATGCTAACGCGGAGGGCGTGGTCCTAACAAACCCGGCCCAGACCCTCTGCTACCATGATACACTTGCATTCTCCATGGAAGACCACTAGTGTGGTAGCACCAAATAGTTATGATGGTGGTAGTGCATCATCGCCTTCCACAAGAGGAGGTCGTGAAAATAAGAAATAATAGTCAGATGACTGGCCAACACCGGCTGTCCGTGGAGGAGGTGCGGCGCACCATTTTGTTCCACTAGTGAGCAAGGGGTTGCGGCTGAAGCCACAATGAGTGATGGAGGCATCCGGCACACCATTCGGTCATAGAAGACGAGGGTGGAATGACCAATGTCCCTCCTACTTCATAAGACGAATGACCTCTGTGCTATTCGGGAGACTGGGGGTCTCACCCGCCACCCCCATGCTGGCTAGGGTGGACCCCACCATGGGTCAGGCTGCCACATTGTGGCCATGCAACAACCTTACTGGTCGGGCTGCCTCTTCTAGGTGGGCCGCCCCCTTGGGAGCCAAGCTGCCCCATGCGAGCTGGGCTGCCCCCTTACGGGTCGAACGACCCCCTTGTGGGTCGGGCCATCCCTTCTAGGCATGGAAGCCCCCTTGCAGGCCATGCTACCCCCTTAAAAAGCCAGACTACCTCGTTTCGGGTCAGTTTTCCCCCTTGCGGGCCTGGCCACCACCATATGGCCAGGGCTATTACCAATCCTGGACGGGTCGGACCCCGACCAAGTTGGGTCAACCCGAGTCAGTGTAGGTCAGGTCAACCCAATCCAGGTCAGGTCGGCCCGGGCTGGGTCGGGGTAGGCGGGCGAATCGGGTCAGACCGTACCAGGACCCAACCAGAAACAAAAACACTTAAAGGGCCATAACTTGAAATCTAGGAGTCCATTTGAAAAACCATCTACAGAGCTGGAACCCTTGGAGTAAGGCTGTCCTTTTGGTTTAATCCACTTGGGTTTCGGGGTAATGTTAAAGTATGTCTCGGTTGGATCGAACCTGTATTCAATTAGGCTCTCAGAAAAAAACGCTTATAACTCATAGATCTAGAGTCTGATTGACACATCGTCTATCGTGTTGGAACCCTTATGATATGGTGGACATTTGGGTTACTCCTTGGTGGAGCTTAGTGGTGGTCGTGGTGCGATTGATATCTCGAGGTTTAGATTCTATGGAACTCAAGTGCACCAGGTGTTCGGTATCCTGTGATATGATATAACATGAAGAAACAATTTCGATAAAAATTGTATCATCATCTATCGTTCATATGTGAGTCAACATCTATTAAATCCTGTGTGGGTCAACGTTCAGTGTTATGGTGCGGGTCAGTGCATACAGATCATGTGTGGGACAGATCCTATGTGGGTCAGCAAGGGTTATTACCTATCACTTTTGTGGGGATCATAATAAGTGCCTCTTAACAGAATATGATGTTCTAGCTTAAGACGAATCATATGTACTTTATTAATTAAGTTATACCTAATTTTGAGTTGATTCCTTTACTTTCATGATGTTATCTTTGTGGAGTTACCAATGTGGTTTTTATATCTTCTCGGTCTTACCTGTGTGGTACTTCTACCATCATGATGTCATCTTAGTGGTGTTTCCTGTGGGGTAATTCTAACATCATGGTGTTGTGTACGTGGTGTTACATGTTTTTTACTTCTATCATCACGGTGTTACCTATGTGGTACTTCTACCAACGTGGTGTTACCTTTGTGGTATTCTTCCCTCAGGTATGAGATGATTATTTCTTGATAACTTGGGTATATATGGGAATATACATAAGTAGAGATGATATTTATTACTTTTTAATTTGAGATTGAGGTCTTGTTTTGTAGTATTTTTCTTTTTGGAACTCTGGGATACCTACGGGGGTCTCGGGGTACCTACTGAGTTTCATTATACTCACCCCTACACTGGCTTCACCCGCACCATGTTGTGTTTTGTGCAGAAGATGAACAACAATGATCAGGGTTGAGTAAGTTAGGGTTGGATGGTACTTATAGGTGGACTATTTGGCATAACCAGAATCATGGAATTCTGATCATGAGTTGTACCTACACTTTAGGTCGGATCCATAGTGGAAAATCCATGAGCTATTTTTCAATTTTAGTTGTGCTTGTACATTTCAGTTGTAATTGTACTTTTCATTTGGGATTGTATTTTAGCCCCTTTACATTCATCACACTTTTAATATAGTAGCTTACTTCTTGGTTTCTTCTAGTTGTGTTCATGGACTGTGTGTCTATACAGGTTAAAAGGAAATTCCTTCCCATTTTAGGGATACACCTTTTTAGTGCTAGTTGCCATCCCCTATCATATTGAAGGATGGCTTGGGGTAGTCACGAAATGGGACCCAAGGGACAGTTCGTGACATACAAACAAAATGATTTTCTTCAATAGTGTTTTTGAAAGTTGTACCATGTCACCAACATAAAATTATAAACCAGACTGGTGATTTTTAGAATAACATTTCAAATAACTCTGAGATGCCTTGATGAGTTTCTAAGTGTATCTAAACTTATATACCAATTTAATATAGTTCGCAATTCTAAATTGATATATTTCATTGAAATTTTTCAATACCATTGTAGTTACACAGTTCAATCCCTATAAGTATTCAAAAGGATCCATCTACTTCTCATGTGAATGAAATTTTTATAAGTATACACAACTAGAGAATGGTTTTTATCCCAATAACATTTTTTTACATAACTAGATCTCCACATATCCTCCATGATTTTAATTATTCTCTTAGAATAACCATCTATCTGAGGTTGATATGAAGATATAAATAGAAATCTATATCCAGAGTCTATTATATACCTCACTAGAACATCACGGTAAACCACATTTCTCGATTAGATACAATAGAATGTGGTAATAAATATTATCTCTCTCTATCATTAATGCACATTCTTGTATGACGATCAAGAGAGAATTATTCTCTAATGATGATGATTTTTTTTGAAATTGTATGGAAATGGAATACGACCCCAATATAATAATGCACATTATTTTTTTGGGGAGTCCAATAGAAAATTCATGGTGATGTTTTCCCCTTTTCATTCTATTATGGGAAATGAGTGTAACATCCTCTTGTATATTCATCTCTCAACATTAACTTGAAGACATTCAAAATTTTGTGATTCTAACTATGAAATAACTCTCTTCACTTCATCCCCCATGAAATATTCTTTCAAATATATATAGATAATTTTAATCCAAACATGAATTGATATTGAATAACTATGAGATTATGATATTAACTTCTTCGTGAAGTCAAATATGGATGGAACACATACACGATTTCTGTATCTTATCATTCCATCATAACCAAACATCATCTCAAGAACATTTCTCACTATATTCTATAAATAAAAATGTTCCTTTTACACCCTTGTTATCCTATCATGGTTATAATTTCATCACATATATGAGGAATATAATATCATTATCCTTCCTTAAATATCTGAATATTTATCCACTATAAATCTATGAATATTGGATCATTGGAGTTCCTCATAATAGAGAATCTAGAATGATTCTTTTAACCAAAAGCATCTTCCACATTTCACACATTCCAAGGGTGGTAATTTATTGAGGATTCATTATATATAATTATATTTAACAATATTTTATAGACTATATTAAAATCATTATGTGTGAATATATAGTTTAAACTTTTTTATCATTATAAATATCTCACCATTACCTATAATGATAATGCCTACATATAATTAATGAATAAATTTTGTTTGTTGTACATAAATCCTGATTTGGGTAACTTTTCTTAGGATCCTTGAATTATAATGTCAAAAAAGATCTGACCGTATCATTCTTCATGAGAACATTTTATAAACCGTCACTGGATTCATCACTGATGACAAAAAACCATTATCAATTGCAATGTAGTTTGTGGTTAGGCGAACTAAAAAACCTTCTCTTAACTCCATTAAATTACCCTCAAACTCATATATCTAATGAAAAATGACTCCATTACAATATATCTTGGTTATTGGATTAGACCACAATGAAAAATTACCCTCAAGGTGTCAATAATATCCAACTAAACCATGTTACCTATTGATCTCATTCTATATGGTTGGTCTAGTTTAACTATCAATTAAATAAATATATAATGTGTCCATATAAATAAAATCAAATGATATCATGTGTCCCAACAATGAATATTTTTAAACCAAAATTCAAATGTGTTAAATTTGTTATAAAGTTTTTTCATACTTAGGGTCCTCAATACGACTCTCAACTGAACTTTATAATCCTATTTCACATTTAGTATATAATAATATTATCTATATAGACTACCAAAAACATATCAATGTTCTATCTAATGGACTGTAATCATTAAATTCATGAAGGTTTGAGAGGAATTTGTTTTACAAAATGGCTTCAAAATAGATTCATAGTTAATATACTTCATACATAGGGCTTTCATGAGTATTTCATTACTTTTGAACGTCAACTTATTGTACCCATATAAAAGATAAATCAAATAAGTATATTTATATCCATATCATTAATAAAAAAAATTGATTAGGTGTACATGATAATTCATATTGATAGTTATCTAGTGATGTTCTCAATAAAAATGTAAATATGCATTGAAACATCATTATTTTTAAAAAATAGAACAATTTCCTCTTCAATGATTCAATTGGGGTATAAATATCTCGTCATGATTATGAGGGTGTATATTTTGGAAATGATTCAACTAAATCATGTCTATTTAAATATGTTCTTTGAAATAATTATTTCTCTAGCTATGAGTTATAATGTCAACTCAATATCCTGAATAAGAGGAATACAAGGAAATAACTATGAAAATTCATCAATAAACTCAGGAATAAAAATATTGTAATTTATTATGATATTCTACCCATCAATATAAGATAAATGAACATAATTGTTAGAAAATAATACCCAAATGGGTAATGTGATTTCATTTGTATGTTTTTACTCATCCTTTCAAACCATATTTCTATATAATTTATTTATTTTAAAAGGAATCATTATTGTCACTTCATTTGAAATATATATATTTAAATATAGTTCATTTATATTTCTTAATGGTGACATTTACTAACAATATATTTTAATATTATCCAAGATATAATCAGTTACTCTAATTATTAATGTGTTTTTGAAATAAACTTTTACAATTCTATACATATTTACACTTTATTTATTACTATCATATATCATTAGATCATAATTTTCATGGTTCACTCTATACATTTTTATTATTAAATAATCATTTGGTCCAATTAATTTTTTATTATCTTCCTTTTACATTAATGGGGTCAATTTTTTAACACGATTTTCATAGTGAGGCAGGGTTTTCATTCAATATGTTTATTATGATTTAATTCAGGATTATTTTTAATTTTCATACATATGTAAGGATTATTGATGGGTGAGGTCATATATTTCCTTCCAATTAATTTTTTAAGGTAGTATATATAATGGGATACAAAATTTTTCAAAGTATTTATTGATTTTAATTTATTATCAAAATCATGTATGTTTGTAAACATATTTATATTCTAGGATTACAAGGTTATCTATGGGTATAATTTAAATTATGAATTTTCTAGAAGTTTGTTCTTGGGTATTAAATAGGAAATCTATGTTGTTATTTTTTTTGAATGTTAACACATAAGGTTATGTTATACTCACAAGGATTTACATGAGTATAGTTGTGGTTAAAATATGCCCAGATTAATGCATGTTGATATAATTGGGGTATAACTATGCTCACAATGATATATTTTCATATAACAATTCTTATAACAAACTATTAAAAGTATTCCTAAACCAATTTCATTCTATCACTCCTCATGTTTTTTAATAATGTCTTTTTATTCTCTTGATTAATGTCTTGTATTTTTTTATTCTTTAAACCATGACTCATGACTTATATTTAAGAATTCTGGGTACGATTTTTATAAATATCATGAATATATCAATATTCTAAACTTATTATAAATTATGATATTTGATTATTATTTATTATGGAGATAAGAATATGATCTACAAATTTATTCAGTTTTAATCCCCCACATTATACAAATTAATGAAAAATATGATATGTCATGAATATGGCCTAGTTTGGTTTTATTAAGTGGAAATGATTAAAATTTTCAACAAATGTGTTTAACATATATCAGATCCTAATTTAAACTAGTCCATATATTATTTGGATCATGAAATTATTATATGTGATTTAAATTATATATTTTGGTAATGTTGTATAATAAATATAGGATATTAACTAGGTATTATTGTTGTTATCAAAGAATTTTTTTATTAATTTGAATTAAATTAATTTTTTATCAAATATTGTCTGATAAATTTAACAAAAGAACCAGGGATAAATTTAAGGTACAACTCTAGATGATATGTTAAAGTGTAAGATAAAATAATAAATATTGAAAAAAGTGAGCAGGTTGTTTTCATAGAAAATAATTACTTATAAGGATATTTTTTAGTGTATGTGGTCATAGAATGGATGCAACTATGGTTAGTGACCCTGAAAAATAATTGTTGAGAATTACATCAATCATTACATAGTTCTTGATGATTAACACTAAAATTACAGACCATTATAGAAATTCATGATATATACTCTCATGTTGAACAAATTATACTTATGAAAATTTATTATGGGGTTGAAAAAACCATTATATAGTGTTCATTTAACATATAAAGAGATAGATAATTAATAACCAAGATTGAAACCATGAAAAAAAAATAATGGTAAATATGTTTTTTGGGCTTGTTCATTAACGTTAACAGTTTCCTTTTTGTACTATAATCAAAATAAGTGTTTTTAAATTTAATTTATTCATGTAAAGGATAACACAAGTTAAAAATGTGTTAATAATGGATATAATTGGAAATTTGGTGATTTTTCATAGAGAAAATAATTTGGATTGGTGACGGTGTTGAAATTCATGTTGTTCGGTTTACAAAGATATATTGATTTATGATTTACAATATGATCCCTTTGAGATATGTAAATATGAAAATTTAGATAAGGATGATATTTTACAGAAGTATATGTAATGAAAATGATGAGAGAGAGAATATTAATTCTCATTCACGTCTAAAATGAATGAAGAAACACATAAAGGAATTTCTCAAAAGAAGAAGAAAAGGTTTCATGTGTAAATTGGTTCAACATAAAACTCACCGTTGTCAAATTGATATTAATTATTCTTATAACAAAATTAAAGGTTCCATAATCCACTTCCCCAATGCTACCCCTCAGGGGATGGAAGTGATTACCTAGATATAAAGATCCCAAAGCAAACCTCAAATAGGGCATGAGTTAGCAACAATAACTAATGGTATAAATTACACACATATGGGGTGATTTTCCTTACGAGATATTAGAAAGATATTAATAAGATATAAGAAACCAAAAAAACTCTCTTTCAAACAATGAAACAAATCAATCCCATTTCATGGAAAAAATGGAATAATACTATAACAAAAAAACACTAAAAATGATCCTTGATTGTGACCAAGAATCTCTAACTACTCATAGACAACTCTATCATATAAAAAGGTTTAAAAATATCACCAACTAGATCCAACAAGAATGAAAAATCAATTTATATAATTTCAGGGTTAGAATTACCTATATTCTCAGAAGGAACCTTTCTACAATCTCTCATGAACAATTATAATGAATCTTTCTATATCTATATTTGTCAAGAAAATGTAGCTAACTTGCCAAAAAAGAGGGTAATATTATTTTACCATCCTCTCCAAGGATATATCTCACTATAAATATCATGAATGGGATCACATAATATACTTATAAAAGAGGTTACCCTACCACTAGTTCCCTCTTGTTTACCACTCTTCCAAAATATCAGATACCCTAATCCATATTTCTCCAATTACCATTACAATTACTCTTAATATAATATATTGTTTATCTCATGCAACACATCATTTAATAACTAAAAAACATCTTCATATAGTATATAGTTATTATCTAGATCCCATAAAAATAGGTAAATTAGGTATTTCAACAATTGGACTCATATGATATAGATATAATACCTATATTCACTATTATGATACCATATCTGTAGAAATGTGTTTGTGAAAAAATCAATGTCCATTAAATCCTCCCACACACATATATGGGGGAAGGATGACCATCATGCATACCTGTAAATAATAATACCATAATAAGCAAACAAGATCAAATGGGGTAATCATCCATCTGGTTTTCTATAACAAATATGTTGTGGAAAATACTATCCTAGTTTCATTTGGATGTTGGACACCATAACAATTGAGTTGGGTTAGGGTATATAATAGATAAACATGATAGTTTAATATAATTAAACAAACCTCACTATGAGAAATTATTAAGCCTTATACTCATTTACTAAAAACGTCAGGCCTGACTCCCTTCTTTCCATTATTATGGCGTTGGTATCAAATAATTGAATATAAATAAAACATCATTTTATTTATTTAATTAACCATTTATTAATTATTTAACAGATTAAAATTTTAATCCTTTTAATAAAAGTTTGGATGAAACTATTGAGTCTTTTATTATATTCTCAAGTATGTAATCATTAATTTAATAATCATGATCCAAACTTGTTATTAATTTTATTCATTATCATTAATAAAAAATCAGGTAGTGTAGAATTCATTCCATGATAAAACTTAAATCGTTCACAGAATGTGAATATCATCAAAATATTTCCCCAAGTTGAATAATGATTATATAAAAATATTTTACCTTCTAAAATTACAGAAGGGGATTCACTATCATGCATAACAGTTTCCAGAACAACAAAAACATTAAATCCCATCATTTTCATATTCCATCAATATTAATTCCATCCTCAACACCATTGTTCATAATAACATTTGGAATCACATTCTATCCTTATCATAATAACTTTCTACATCATTATTTCTCATTTCCTCATAAATCAACAACAATATAAACTTAAATATACCATACATCACATTCTCACATCACTTCAAATAGTTAGGCTAATATCTATATAATTTTCATAAGGCAAAAAACAACCAGAAGGTTTGACAATATATCTAGGCCCAAAAATATCTTACATCATTTTCATAAAAATATGATTAGTTAGACCTAACCATTATATAAATCATTTAACTAATATTATAACATTTTGAGGATTAACCTATCAATTTTTTTCATGTTTCAACCCTTGGAATCCTATCAAATAAGTAGTTAGAAGATGCTAATTATATGAACATGATCCTCCCACATATCGTCTCATTTAAAAAATTTATTAATGAACATCCTAATTTTCATTCCTATATATTATTATAACATATAATTATCTTTAATAAGATGATATTTAACAACTAAATTTTCAATTTGTTGTTAAATATTTTAATAATAGATAACATAGAATGTACTAAATCATGAAGACCTATAATACATTTCAAAATCATGTGATCACACATACAGTAAATTCCAATCCATAATATAAATATTACCAAATAAGATTATTCTAAAGATTAAAATAATTTATTCAAATTTTAACATGAAAAATCTTCATTTCAGTCTCATAAATGAAATAAAATTATTCAATAAATTTCCATCAATATTACATAAACTGTTTAATACCATGGAATTAATTAAATTGTTACTAACTCAAGAATAAAATCCAAATAAAGTACCATTATTTTATAAAAAAATTATTAATTTATCTTTTATGAAATGAATTGGACCCTCATATTCCATTAAATTGTGATAATATTTTATTTTAGGTGTTCTATGAGGTCAAGGTGACTTATTTCAACAATTTGTAAAATTTCCTATTTTTCATGTTCGCCAAATGTTGGTCACTAGATGTAGGTTGGGAAGATGAGTCACAATAGTGAGTTGAAACTATGATTCATGAAGAATAGTCGCAATGGTGAGTCATAGGGGTGAGCCTCAATGATGAGTCACAATAGTGAGTCATAATTTTGAGTTGCAATAGTGAGTCACAGTAGTATCTCATAACAGTGAGTCGCACTTGTAGAACCCTGATCGTTGACTCACACTGATATCTTGCATCGATAGCTCGCCCTGGTATCTCAGCTAACAATGACTCACACTGGTGACTCACACTTGTGATTCCTACAGGTGACCTACCTAACACTTATCCATTTCCAACAGTTTTTCAGTTTTTCTTTTTTTTTTCATGTTTCTTTTGGATTCTCCCATTTAATGTTTTATTTGATGTTAAATGAGTTTAAAACATTATTTAACTATTTTGGAGTTGTTTCAAATATTATATTTTTTAAAAACTATAAAATTCACTTGAGCTCCAAATAGTATAGTCTTTGTCAAGATATACCGTTAATGGATTTTAAAAAATATTTCCCCCGTTGATTTAGTATCGGACATTTCTAAATGTGACATCTACTATTCCTTATGTTCTTTCTTTCTCTTGGTGATTCCTCAAACCTTCCTCCCACATGGATACATCCACTGGTTCTATATCTAGGATCATTATTTCCTTGTAGGTTATACATGATGCCTTTTCAACCCCTTTTTGGTGCAATAAGGATGTGTTGATCGTCTTTTCTTCGAGGTAGGTATCCCTTTGTCTCTCATTTATATTTTAATCATGTGTGTGGGTGTATGAATGTATCATTTATGAAGTTAGAATAATATCATATTAATAAATATAATTGAATCGTTTTAAGAGAAACAAGAGGGAATGGGAGTGTGATGAATGATCATACTATTCGTGATATTTTTATCAACATTATGAATTTAATGGGATATATTCCCATTGAAAATCTTGATTATTTTTTCACTTTTTTTTGAACTTATTTTGACAAGTTAATTCATTTTTTTGGAAATCATTGAATTACTATATATATATATATTATATTTATAAACCATATATATTTGATAAAATAAATAGATTCCCCATGGTTGAACTTGTTCTGTTATAACCACTGAATTAATGAGTGGAATAAAATAAAGGATTCCTTTTTATTTCTAGAATTTCTACCATATGTGGTTTTTATGGTTATGTATTTGTGGTAATGGTTGTGTGATGTGGGTTGGTTTGTGTGGGGAAATTGTATCTATGGATGAGAGATTTTTTTATTATAGAATAGATGGGAAGTGTTTTACAAAAGGGATGTGATCGGGTAGTGTGGTCGTGTGTTGTTTGGTGCGGCATTGAGTTTGGGTTTCCTCAATTGAGAGAATGGATTTGGTTGAATGACATTAAATAATTATTATTAGTGTGGTTGTGTGTTGTTGGGTGTGGCTTTGAGTTGGGGTTTTCTCAATTGAGAGAATGGATTGAGTTGAATGACATTAAATAATTATTATCAGTGTGGTTGGTATGGGTAATTTTTCATGGTGTATCTCTATTTTATCATGTATAAAACTTCACATAGTGTCATGGTATTGTCATATGTTATGCCATTAATGGGTGTCAAACTGATATGAATGTGTAGTGGGGTAATATCCCATGGTGATGCTTCCTTTGTGAAACTTATTTGTGATACTTGTTTTGGTCTATCTAACATCGTTTTCTAGGTAGTGATGGATAAATTAAATCCTAAATAATGTTTAGATGTAATGAGTTGGTTTGGTAAACAATAATTATTTTTTCAATAATAAGTTAAAATATTGGTAACATGATTAACTATGGTTTATGATAAATAATAAAAATAATGGGTGATGAGAAAAAGGGCGTTGTGAAAATGCATTAATTTTTATCAAGTTCTGAAATGACCGTTGATGAGAGTAATAGAATTTTTAGTTGCTGTAAATCTCATAGGTTTGTCTTGATTTATTGATACTATATATATATATATATACAGTATATGTTCTAGTGACTTCTATATGCACCCACCTTAGTTGACAACCATATGCTGAACATCCCCATTATCATGGGGGAGGGAGGCTTCCCCAAGAATCCCAGGGAAAAGATGTATGGTTGGCCACCCAATCATCCATGGTCCCTCTTCCAGGTGGAATATCCCCAGATTTATCCAGAAGGTTGTGGTTCGTGAGGCTCGGGTTTTTTCATGGGTGTTTTGTTTCCCATGTGTCTTTGGGATGATGTGTGGTAATGGCCCAAGTGTGTATATGAATGTTTTATTTCCCATGTGTCTTTGGTATGTATTGTGGTATTGGCTGTGGTTTCATTGAGAGAGTTGTGTTTTAGCAGGGGCACCCCTGTCTGTGAGAGGGATGTTTTGCGGTTTTGAGGACCATGTGTGTGCATGAGTGATGTGTTCTATTTAGTTTGGAATAGGTAAGAGCAGTATAACATTTCATATTTGTGTGTGAGAGTGGTTAATTATTGGGAAAGTGGTGTGGGGTACCCTATAATTTAT
The DNA here is from genome assembly GCA_963277665.1 of Viscum album. Taxonomy (NCBI): domain Eukaryota; kingdom Viridiplantae; phylum Streptophyta; class Magnoliopsida; order Santalales; family Viscaceae; genus Viscum; species Viscum album. The sequence continues at coordinate 386,245,620 of OY728156.1, read as the reverse complement.
TTTTATCTAATATTAAATTACATGACTTCCATTACTTGGTGATCATTCCTTGGTGAAGTTGGGATAGATAGTATACCTTGTATGGTGTTATTGGGTTTTGATGTTTTCCCTTGAGAAAATTACTATTCTTTTCAAAGCTGTACATGAGAGAATTTTTTTTACTACTAACTGTACATATATGCTCAAACTATGAATAAATTTTTTTTAGGTTTCTCTAAGGATTATGTGAACTATACTAGAAATTAATATCATAGAATTTGGGGTAGTTTTTGTGTTTCTTTGTAGCATTATTTTGGTATTTACTTGGGAGTTTTCATTTCATCTCTAATAGTTTTTTTTAAACAAGAATTTTTTGATTTCATTATTATATTTCATGAATTTATTTTTTGGTGATATATCTTATCTCCTTGTCATGTTATCTTCTAAATGGAATTGTGTCCTAAATTGATATATTGTTGTTCCATTTTCTCTAGTTTCCACACCTCAGGATTACTGGAGGAGGGACTCTAGTGTAGTTATCTCTCTCCCTTAATTTACTACATTTTAGGGTGATCATTGGAGGTTTGGCGTTATAACAGAATGGTATTAGAACATGGTTCAGAGATTGGATAGTGTTTAGAGTTAGTCATTATAATGATTTCTTGGGTTTTTTGAGAAATATTTTTATGTGATATTCGTCCATGAAATAGCCAAGGGAGGACCAGATATGACATGATATTTTTGGACCCCCATGATTCAATGAAAAGACTTTGAGGCTACTAAAAGTCCAAGTGAGGCTACACTGTTTACATGGTAGAGACCCCAAGAAAGGTACATGCATCATAATGACATTTGGTTATTTTTGAATAGGGCTATTTTGGGGAATTTTATATGGATAAATATACGATTTAAAATTAATATTAATGAAAATTTCATACAAGTCGGGCATAAGAATTCCTTATTTAACTTTTTCAGCTATGGAACTTGGTCGTCATTTTCATGAGGCTTGGTTATTAAGGATTAATAGGCTGATCTGGTTGATTAGGAGAAGGATGATCTAGTTGATGAGGATTACCATTGTTAGATAATTTTGCGTCCTCAACTAGTATACCTTGGGAACGTATGAGGGCAGTGTTTCAGATAATAAGATGAATAGCGGGTTCGAGGGGGTTTACATAACCATTACATATATATAGGCTCTGAAAGAGTATTGGTTTTATTTGGTATTAATCATGTTGTGTGGGGAACCCTGCTAGTGGTGGACATTATAGCTAGGGTAGAGAAAGGATGATGAAATTATATTGGTAGATTTCAAGGAGTTCCAAGTATAATTTCATTCAATGACCATGATGTCTGACATGAGGTAGGATTTACTCTCCCTCCATTAGGGGTGTATTTCGGTTATACATATGTGGATTATGTTCATGGATCTCCTTCCCTTTTCCCCATATCTCATTCCATCGGAGTATTCTCATGTGGGATGACTAGTGAAGGCACTTCATCCATATATCCAAAACGTGATCACTCAATTTATGTTTTTGATATATATGTACATTCAGTAGAATGAAGATTAAATTGAGTGGATGCGCACATGAGGTGGTCTACCATGATAGGGGAGATAGAAGGATTCTTTGAGTGCCATGGTTACCAGAAGATGGTCTCTGTTTCCTGGGGGTTTGATGTTTCGAACAAGGAGGAGTGGACCAGAACTGTTTACATTTTGATATTATCATAATCATTCCTCTCTCATGGGCTTGGGATTCATATATTTCTCCTGTGGGGTTTGTAGGAATCTTCAGAACTAGTTTTGAGTGGCCATTTGAGCACAGCATGTTTTTCTAAGACTTGTTTGGTACCATCCATAACAAAATATTCTAACTACGCCATTTTAGTAGTACATACAACAAGATCATGCTCCACCAAGGGGGGATGGAGCACGTAGAGGCAGTTATCAGGGTGTTCCTCATGGATGTTGACCCGATTGTGGTCCTGGAGGCAGTCATCATCATATCATTAGAAGATCTAGGAATGGTAAGTTTCACATAGCAGATATAGCAGTTTCCAATAGGACTAAAGATCAATAGTGGTAAGATTAGCTTCAATAGTACAATTTATTGTGCATTGTCTGATTCAAGAGATTCAAACTCCATAGTTTCACCCAGTCCATCCAATTCCAAAGGACTAGATGTAGAGATACATCCCATGCCCCTACTATTCATTATTCTAGTTAGAGGTCAAATAAAATTATTTGATTTGTGATGGGGATGTGGAATGATGATGGGACCAAATCAGTCTCATGGGGATCTATTCTTTATACAGATGCAACCAAGCATTGCCATTATATGTATCAACTATTTATATTCCATGCAGGCTATAATAAGGTTCTTTAAGAGAATATTCATGTTTTAGGACATGAATGGTCATTTTGTGGTTTTGGATGATGAGACGAGCTATCTAGTGGGAAATCGGCTTGTAGAGCCTATTCATTCCATGTTGGTTGAGCTGTCAGTTGAATCAGTGGATATTTGGATAGTGGAAATTCCCCCCCAAAGAGGTTTTGACTCTACCCCCCTAATGTCATGTTGATTTTGGGTATACATGCAGCCTAGTGATTCTCCAATTTAAATGGATCCTTATCAGGTGACCTTATGAATTGAAAGATTTGAGTAATCAAATAAACGTTCTAATGAATAAGGTCTTTTTTCTTCCAAGTCTATCATTATGTGGTTCTCGGTGTTGTTATCCAAAAAAATCATATGATGGTTTGAGGTTGTGCATAGACTATAGGAGGTTGAATTAGGTGATGTTTAAGAATCCCTTACCCCATACAAGGATATATTTTCTTTTCGACCATTGGAGAGCAGTGAGTTGGTTTCTTATGATCAATCTACTATCCGGATATCACCAGTTGAGGTTGAAGGATAGAGATATTCCTATGGCTTCTTTTAGATGGATGTATGAAAAATTCTAGTTTGTAGTAACATTGTTCCGTTTTACGAAGGCAATATACATATTGATCGGAATCGCTAACTTCATATTCTATAAGTTCTTGGATCGATTATTCCTTGTATTCATTGATGATATCTTGATTTACACGAAGTCAGATTTATAAAATGTTCAGAATATTTGAACCATTCTATAGGTTCTTCGATGCCACCAACTCTAAAGAATGGTTTCCAAGTGAATGTTTTGGACATGATAGGTGTGAATCCCTAGGAATGTGGTGTCTTAGAAGGGTGTGGCAATTGACCCTCCAATGGTTGAAGTTGTAGTTTATTGGGAACCACTGAATAATGTGGAATAATATCATAGTTTTAATGGAATAAAAGGCTATTAACTAATGTTTTTACTAAATTTTTCATTTTTTTTATCTCCATCGATAGCTTAGACACAAGTAGAGTTGATTTAATTTTGGAACGAGCAGTGTTCGATAGCATTCAGATATGAGAAGGGGGATTTTTTTTAGTTCTCTAGATTCAATAAAAAGGGGTAATGTTTGATGAGTTTAGTGATGCTTCCCATCTGGGATTAGAATGTATCTTGATGTAGTAATGAGTAGGGATCTCTTATGGGTCTAAGATGTTATGTCCCCATGAACATAACTATGCTACTCATGATCTAGATAAAGATTTAATCATATTTGTACTGATGTTTTGGTGACATTACCTCATTGGGGAGTTCTTTGTGGACATCACAATTTAAAAGAGTAAGAGGTATATCTTTTACCAACGATATATGAACATGATACATCTTGGGTGGATGAAGTTTCTTTCAAACATCGATTTAGATATCATACACCTCAAGAAATAGGAATTTTTTATCCGATGTTTTGACAAAGATTTAAATAGGGAGGTTTTTTGAGAATTTGTGGACTATTGGAAGGCAATGGAGGTGTTTACAGCCTTGCAAATCGATGCAAGGGTGGAAAATGATAGTGGATTTTTTTTCAGCTGATGGTTTAGTCTTTTGTGATGCATTATGTGTAGGAGTCTCAGTGGGGTGGTTTGAAGGTATAGTTAATGCACGATGGCATTTACAATGGTGATTATTTAGAAGGATGGTCGAAGAATGGTTAGAATCAACTGTTATTCCATTGAAGGTTGAGTTTTCTAGTAGTGATGCATACTGTAATCACCCACATGTTTCATAACTCACCTTTAGTGGTACACCCAAAAATTTCTACGATTAATATCTCTTGAGGATGCGGTTTTTGTTGTCTAGGATAAATCGGGAAATGGTAGAGTTTGTAGAGAACTACATATCATTCCAATAAGTGAATGATGGGAACCATATTCCCAATGGTTTTTTATATCCCATAGATATACCTTGAGTAGATGTGGGATGATATATTGATGGATTTAATCATAGGTATACGTAGGGATCAGTGATGCTATGATCCAATCTAGGTAGTAGTGTATTAGGTAAATAAATAAGCTCAGTTTTTAGCAATGAAGGATCCAGGCACAATAGATGTCTTGGAAACGAGGTATATGGTTGAGGTTGTGTGGTTTCGTAGATTTCTAAGATCTATTTTCTTGGATTGGGATACATTTTTTTACCTTTTTAGTCTTTAGTGGAATTTTAGAGGCTTGTGACACTCAGTTAAACCCCATCATTTCGTTCCACCCTTAGACAGATATGAATATAGAACAGATAATTCAAATGCAGGAAGATATATTTTGATCATGCATCTTGGGTTTTGGTGGATCTTGGTTATGATAGTATCCTTTTCACATTTTTCTTAAAATAATATCTTTCAATCTTCCATTATCATGGCTCTATTTGACGTGATGTTTGGGAGAATACGTCATTCAACTTTTTGCTGGATAAAGGTTCAAGAAACTACTATTCTTGTGAAATATGTGCTTCTTGGTATGAATTTGTTGTTTTAGCATGTTAGTGAGAGGATGAAAGCAGTGAATGATCCGAATATGTCATATGAACATTGTAGTAGGAGACCCTTGGAGATTGAGTTTTGGGAATACATGTTTTTTATGGTATCTAGTTAATATACACAATAGAGTTTTGGGAGGGAGGGGAATGTTTTTTCCTATAATTTTTAGACCGTTTGAGGTGTCAGGGGGAGTTGGTCAGGTGGAATACCATTTGGTATTTCCACCACACATGATGAGAGTACATGAAAAAATTCATGTCTCTCAAATTCATTAGTATCATCATGATAACTCCCATATCAGTGACAGGAAGAGTTGATATCGATGACGATTTTTCATACATGGAGTTTCCTATATAGATTCAACATCATCTAGAGAAGGTGAAATGTAGGAAACCCATTACCTTCATTCATGTGTTGTGATGGAATGGAGGTATAAATCAGTGTACTTTGGAATGAGAAGCACAAATGAAGTCACAGTTCCTAGAGTTGATTTCTGTTTTTCCAAATTATATTTTTTTTTGTGATGTAATGTTTGAATGTTTATTTATATGATTTTATTCCATGTTCTATAATGTGTGATGTAGAAAAAATTTGTGAAGCAGAGATGACTTAATTCCTAATAATGATTCATTAATTGTGATTTGATTAAAATAGAGTGGGTGAGTTTGTACCTCCCAGAACAAACTGTGTATTGAAATGGAGGATGGAATTCCATGGTTTCTATGTCAAGACAGTGTGGTTGTTGTTATTTTTTGGACTTCCCTGTGTTTTTTTACATTAGTGGATTTTATAGGAGGTGTACATGGATGAGGATCTTTCAACTACAGAATTTGAACAATGTAGAATGGTTAAACATTGGACACAAATGTTTTTATTTTGTAAGTGGTGTTTCAATGGTGGTAGGAACCTTGAGAGGAATCTCATAGGGTGGTTATTTAGACCCTTCTCATACATCTATGTTTGGTTTTGGATTCTTTATAATGAAAATAGATTGATAAGTATCTTATGTAATTGACCTAACCCCCAGTCCATTACGTTATGAAAATATAGCGTTTGAGGTGTTCTAGGAGGTCAAGGACACTTATTTAAAACATTTCCAAAATTTCCAGTTATTCAGGTTATCCAATGGGAGTTCAGGGATGGTAGGTCGTGACAGAGTGTTGAAACAATGAGTCACAATGGTGAGTTGCAATGGTGAGTCATAGTAGTGAGTCCAAATGGTGATTAATGATAGTGAGTCTCCATGGTGAGTCACTACGGTGAGTTACAATAGTGAGTTGTGATGGTGAGTCACAACGGTGATCCCCAGTGGTGAGTTTTAATGGTGATTCACAGTGGAACCTCGTAAAGATGAATTTCATCGATAGTTCTTTGACCGTTGACTCACAATAATGACTCAAACTGGTAGCTCACACCAGTAGCTCACACTAGTATCTCATCAAATGATGACTCACACCGATGACTCAAATAATTGACTTAACTAATGGTGAGTCATTTCAAATAGTTTACTGTTATTAGAACTTTTTTAGATTCCTATAGATTCACCCCAATATCATTTTATTCGACGTAAAATGATTTTACATCCTTATCTAATTTTTTGGGTGTTGTTTGGAATCATATATATCTTTTTAAAACCTATATGTTCTTCTAACATACAAATCACATAATCATGGTCAAGAACCACTATTAATGGATTTTAAAAAATTATTTCTCTAGTAGATTTAGGATCTGGCATTTCTATAGGAGGGATCCCCTCTTCCTTGTGCATTTCACTTTCTCTTAATGATTTCCCAAACCATTCTTCTTTGAGGATTCGTGCACTTTTGCTGTAGAATAGATCGCCATTTACTATGAGGTTCTTCCTACAACATGTGCACCCCCTATTTTGGAACAATAAGGAAGTGATTATTGTCTTTTCCTCGAGGATGGGACCCCTTATTCTCACTTTTACTAGTGTATCATGTGTGGTTGGGGTATAAATATCTCTTTTGTGAAAATAATTGAATAGAATATTAATAATGATAATTGAATCTGTTTATGATCAACATGTAGTGTTGGGAAAGTGATGAATGATCATATTATTGATGATATTTTGATCACCATTGTAAATTTTATGGTATATATGCATACTGAAAATTGTGGTTTTTTTCATTATTTGTGTACTAGTCATGGAATGTGAGTGATTTTTCTTGGTCTTCTATGGAATGAATACATATATAAGTGTGTGTGGGTGAAATTTATTAATAATTTATATTTAATTAAATAATTGGATACCCCATGTTAAAAATTATTCTGTGATAACCCTTCCATTCACAAGTGGAATTAAATAATTTATGTTTTATTATATTTTTAATATGTTCGTTGTGTGGTTTTTATAGAGATGTGGTTGTGGGGATGGATTTGAGATATTGGGTGGTTTAGGTGGTGAAATGGAATATTAGGTTGAGATATTTTTTTATTATGGAATTGATGTGAAGTGTTATATAGTAAGGCTGTGATTGGGTTGAGTGGTTATGTGTTGTGGGGTGTAGCTATGAGTATGTGGTTTTCTTTGTCGAGAGGATGGATAGGACAGATTGAATTTCATGAATTGTGATGGTCATGGTTGGTATGGGTAATTCACCTAGGGTTTCTCTATGAGTAACAACTTGGAAGCTTCACCTTGTGTCTCAGTATCAATACATGTTATGCTCTGAATGGGTGTTAAACATAGGGGAATGAGACTTCGTTAAATTTACCATGGTTTTCATTCTATTGTGTGACTTTTTTGTGATATTGGATGTGGTTAGTGTTACTTAGTTTCCTATGAAGTGATGGAGAAAATAAATACATAATAATATTGACATAGAATGCCTTGGTCTGGTAAATGGGATAGAGTTTGACAATATGAAGTTAAATTAAGGGTTGGATGGTAAACTATGGAAGAACATACATAGGTAAAGGACTAGATGATGAGAGAAAGGGCATCATGAAGCTATTTTCATTTTTATCAACTTCTCATGTGACTCTTTTTATTACAAATAGAGTTATTAGTTGTTTCTAATCCCACAGGATGGGCTTGAGTACATGATACTATATGTATATACATTCAATTTATTTTCATTTTTTCTATACACACACACCTTTGTTGAGAGCTATATCCCGAACACCCCCACTGTCATAGGGGTGGGAGTCTTTCCCAAACATCATAGTGGGAGGATGGATGGCGGGACACCTGTTCTTCCCTTCTGCATCTTCTAAAAGGAAGATCCCTAGATTATTTGGGATGGTGTTGGTTCTTGAGGCCCAGGTGTGTGTGGATGCGTTTTTACACAAGATGTATTCCAGATTAAGTCTGGATTTGGATCAAGTGTGCTTTGCTGAGATTCATTTCTAATGTGTCTTCACGATGATGTGTTGTTGTGGCCCAAGTGTCTTCAGGATGGATGTGTTATTGTAGTAACCCAAGTGTATGAGGACAAGGTTTTTTTGGTAGTGTCCCAGGTGTCGGCATGGGAAATGTGTAGTGTTTTTTAGGCTTAGGTGTGTGCGGGTGGGATGTGGTTTATTTTTTTGGATGTGGTGGAAACACCAAGATGATTTTCATCAGGGTTTCAAAATGTATAATTATCCAGAATTTGGTGTGGGGTTCCCTATTTTCAATGTTATTACTATATTACATTACTTGAGTTTCATTAATTTGTTAGGTTGAATTTGTGAGGTTTCGATGGCTAGTATACCTTTCTAGGTGCTATTGGGTTCTGCTATTTTCTCATGTCATCATTAATATGATTTTCTTACTTGCGCAAGAGAGGATTCGGTTTTTACTATAGATTATATGTGAGTGATCACCCTATATATATGAATCTTTTTTTAGTTTTCTAGAAGGATCATGTGGATCATGCTATATTTTACTATCCCTTACATTGGTATAGTTTTTTTATCCACACAGAGTTCTATTGGTATTATCATTGGAGTTTTAATTTCACTAATAATAGTTTTAATTTAAACATTCATATGGGATTGATTTTTTCATTCTTTTATATATGTCATGGAATTTTTTGAGGTCGATACATCTTATCTATATATCATGTTTTCTATAAAGGTTAATTCCTTCTATATTTTTAGATCTCTATACCCTTGGTGCTAGTCCCCAACCCAGGGCTTACTAGAGGTGGGAATCTGGGGGTCATTATCTATCTTCCTTCTTTTCCAACTCAAGAGATGGTATCTTTGGAGGCAGGGGGTCATGACACATTACATTGATAATATTAAATATGATAAAACATTAATATCCACTTCATGTAAAAGAATTAATTTCTATATTTAAATTAAATAAAAATAATATTCATTGTATATATATGTTACAATTAAAATTTCGAATTCTAAGATGACTTTATTTATCCTAGTATGAATTATAATATCTAATTCATCTCTAGAAATTAATTAATAATATGATAATCATTTTTAGAAATTTTCAAACTTATATTCTACTTCCTGAAACAATATTATCAAATTTACTCAGTGTATCAAATTATATTATTTTTATACATAATATTTCAACTATATAAATTAATAATTAATTTAAAATTATGTAATTAATATTGGTTCGTCATAATAAAAAAAAATTACACATCATGCATTTTATCCTATTATTTCTGTATTATCACATATCCATTATTCATGTGATTACTACAATGATTAATTTCATATTTAGGTTAATCACATACATATATTTAAGGGGTTTTAATCCTGCTCAATAAATGTTTTCCAAGTATAAAAAATTAGATGCCATAGATCCCCTACTAGGACAGATCCCTTAAATTATTTTTATCAAAAAATTAAGTGTAGACAGAGTTCATCCACACCGACAATCATGTAGCAGAAATGAGTAGAATTATACATAAGAATAGAATTTCTTAAATGATGAAGTTTTGCATTACCATTTAGAATTATTTTTCCATGATGATTAGAGGAAAAAAAGGAATATATTTGAAAGAATACATGTTCATTCCAAAAAAATAACACTTAGTTTCCCATTTATTCTCACTTAATTGATTTTTAATTCAAATCATGATTGAGATCCATTTTAAACTACTGAAAAATTTATATATAATTTAAAATATTAAAAACTAATAAAAATAATGATTTTAGGATTTTAAAACATATTAAATAGACTTTATAGGTTAATAAAGAAGGTAAAACTAAAAATGGTTAATTAAAATTTCCCATACATGAAATCTTAACACTGTATTTGGGTAAAATGGTATTACCCATATGTGGTTTGAAACCTTTGTGTAAATATATATTATCTATATAAACCCATCCTTATTTTAGTTCTTCCTATATGTATCCATTTTAATTTTTTGATTCCTTAATTTGAGTATCATTATTCCCTAACATAGATTTAATAAATTCAAAACTCTTATATTATAAGACAGATAATAAACATAAAAAAATCATGTGTGATGATGCATTCCATGAGCCACACAAGTGTAGAAATAAGATGTATTTTATTAAACATAGGTAAGTTATGTCTCACCATAATATAGGGAATGGATACCACTATAATAGATATTAGTAGAACATATTCACCATTATCAAAATCATGAATTCTAGGATTCACCATTAAGTAGGGTTTAAAATGAAATTCATACACTAAACAACCTTTTAAATCCATAAATTTCCCATGTACAAGTCCATTTTAATGTATAAATGTAAATATTTCCTTAAAAGTGATTGAATTTTAATTCAAATAATATAGTAAAAATATAGAAAGGTGATTAATATTACATTCATAATTATATAATATTTCTAAATTTTATAAAATCATTCAAATACATTGATATTAATTATCAAATAACCCTTTTGCCATTAAACTTATAAAATAACATAAAAAATTATAAATTTGAAAATAATTTTTTAAAACATATGAGATTTTATAAATTACATTTAAACCACATGAATACCCAAAATTATTTTAAAGGATATGGAGAAATACAGACCCTTATATTAAATACCTCTCCGAAAATTATCATCCATGAGAATGAAAAAAACATGGTAGGAGTATGATGGGATTTGGGATAGGTAAACCACAACATGAGATATTTTTAGTGGTGTTAGATATATTTGGAACAAAATAACCACTAGAGGAACTAAGGGTACATGTACATAAAAAATTTAAACAATCACTTGGGGAAGATACATTTAATCTAAGAGACATTCCATTAATAATTAATCCCATTAGGATTTATTGTAAATATAAAATATCAACATGATATTAGATACTCCATTAAAAAAATATTACCAATAAAATAGAATGTTGAGAACACATTTGTGACCCTCATTTCAATGTAAGAGTAAATAATCACATTAATGGGAATAAAGATATCCCAAATAAAAATAACAAAATATAAATGTAGAAATAATTTGAAAAAACACATATATATAATAACATTTAAAAACGAATTCAATTTGATTAAAACAGTAATAGAATATCTTTTGGGATAGAAAAATGTTATCTCTTGATATTCATGTATCCAAGCATTTTTCATTAAAAAACTTTAATATTAAAAATATACCAATAAAAATTTTAAACATGTATCCTTTGTTGATTACAATACAAGATGAGAAAAAATCAATGGAAATACTTTTTCAATCCATTCTCACAATGAATTATTTATGAAAATACAATTTAAAAAACACATATAATACAAATTTAAAACCAATTTTTTAACAAATAAATGGTTCATAGATGAATATTAATTTATTATTTATTAAGGCATGTTGATAAAAAAATTTACCAAGAAGGGATCATAAACTATTTTTATACATCATGAACGAAAGCTCCATGGATGACATACTCAAATTATGTTATCCATTTTAAAAAAACCATTTCATATTTAATGGGAGTTTCAGATAACTCGCATACACAGGAATGTTAGATTCTTTTATTAATTTTTTCCCAAAACCCTAGGTTTATCATTTTAATTAGAAAATTAATATTAATAAACCTATCATCCATAGTGTGGGAAAAACATTTCACATATGATATTTATTCCAAACAAAGAAGGTTTAAAATAATCCACTTTAACCGACATTAATTTTTCAAATTTATTTAAAAAAACAAACATTCGACATAGAATACTCATTGTAATGTTAAAAATCATATTATCTCCCAATTTCAATTTACTATTTCTATAAGTGTTTGATATAAACATATAAATAAAATGTAACCATCCACCAAGACATGATATTATCCACTTTTTATGGAATTGATGCACTAGAAAAATTTTAATATGTGTCATAGAATAACATATCATTATAGGTAATATGTACCCTCTCTTTAATTACTCAATGCTATAATAAATACACTACTATTACTAAGTAAATAAATTATGAGGTTGTTAAAAAATGAGTAAATATACATATCATTAACAATATAACTCATATATCTCACAACATTAATGATTTTTTATCCACAACATAATGAGTAATTAATGAAAAAATATAATATTATCCATTCCAAAACAAGGGCTTTTATAATCATTAATCATTGAGGATTATATTTATTAAAATAGAGTAATACTAATATAAACCCCAATTACATAAAAATAACTACCACATCAAGCCTAAACAAGAATATAAGATGCACATTATAGAAACAACCCCTCCCCTAAGCCTAAAAAATGCAATGAAAATAGAGTAATAAAATGTTATGATCATAGATAGATAACCCCATTCATGTGACAAAATCTATGTTTAAATCAAAACCCAAGAAATTGGATATGATTACCATATATGTAGTTTAGTTGATGTGGGTTTGGATCCAATGATAGTGTGGTATATACAATCATAGATCAATTATTTGTTTGGTTGGTTATATTTAATCCAATTACAGGGATTCACTACAATAATTCCAAAGGACTCTAAATTAATGAATAATTCTAATTACTTTTATTCACATTAAAGGGATAAAAATTAATGGGTGTTATGCTCAAAATGGAAATTCAATTGTATTTCCACACATAAAGAGAATAAATTCAACATCCTATAAAATAGGAAAAACCTCACTTAACAAAACAATTAAGACCAACATTAAAAGAATTAAACATATCCTAAAATACAATTTTAAATATCCCCCCCACTAATAAATGTCCTCAAAAACTATGTGGATAAGAAAATGTATTGCCTCCCCCACCCATGTATCATCATCATGGAAAATGTAACTCATTTCACTCTATAAATATAAATCAGCAGAAATCTATCACTACCTCATAAAACAAACCCATTATCCCTCATTCTATCTTTTTTTCTATATAAACATTTTCATATTTTGGAACTAAAAACCTTTGAGTGTCCCCTCCATGAAATCATCATATTTTTACTGCACTCATCGGTGATTTATTATAACATATTTCTAAAAGTTTCTAGGAGTTACCTGATTGGGTCTTGGATCTGGAGCCACACCTAAAATGGAAAAAACATTAGATCATCCTATCCATAAAAACAATTCTTCTAGAATGAATAAGTAGTTAATTTTTTTACATTTTCCATTTTCTATGTTAGTTTGAATAGAGGTGCATAAAACCATGATACAATATATTTTCATATAAATAAACCATGAAATTATGATCATATATATTATAATATCCATAAAACATGAATATAATTACCTTGAATAAGAGGGGTGTCTTAAATCACATATTCATACTAGTATTCCATGTTTACAAAACTTACTATTCTGAGTAGACACTATTTCACACTATCTCGTGCATCCCCACTAGTGCCTAAATCAAATATTCATTCAATTTCTCAGCATCCAATTGATAACACTTTTTAATGACCCTATACAACGAATGTTACCCATTATAGGATGGTAATTATAGAGAAGAAATAATTGCACTCTTATATTTTTTCAAATAGGAAACATGTTGGAAACATGCAATATTTTTATAACATACCAATAGATGGGATCCATTTCACTCCATTAACAGATAAGGGAGGTAGATATGATGGAAACACCACCAAAATATTTTATTCAATACTAATATAAAAACCAAAACCAACAAAAAAATGAAATGAAATAATACATAAAAAACTAAAAAAATTAAAACAAATTATCTTAAGAGGTAGAAATGCTCCAACATAACTTGAGTAACTCAGAAAACAATATAAGTTGATATAATAAAATATACATCTCTTAGCAACCTTAAATATATTTCATATAAATATATTATGATCCTAAAATTAATATATAGTAGGATCCCCTCTATAAAATCTAATGAAAAATATTGATATATATATACTATTGAAAAGTACGAAATATGGGGAATGAAAATATTAAACTATATTAGTTCAAATTTAAATTCATATCCAAATCATGTTTATCTATCACCATGTATCACCTACAAGAGATCACATAATATATTATAATAATTGGGTGCCCCACTATAACTTCTCTAATGGATTTTTTCTCAACAATAATATCACATATATTGTGTTATCTCTCTCTATAATCCATTATTAAGTCACCAGTTATAATGTATCATCAATCATCTATATCCCACCATCAAAACTACATATTCATATACTAATATTTATTAAGGATCTACCATAATTATTATGTCTTCTATTATACCTCCATCCATCATAACTAGTACAAAACATACTAATAATGAATATCATGATACTAAATCTTGTTATATATGTTTGTAGAAATTTATAAATCCATTAAAACATATATAGAATAAGGGGAGAGATAAAAGCCATATATAATACAAGATAAAACTATAATGACAATATATAAATATAAACTGTAGTATTAATCCATAAGATTGTTTCCAACATTTATTGGGTAAACACAATCCCAAGGTCCATTGGATGTTAATATCACTATATACATGGGTTAGGTAGAGTATAAAAAAGGATATATATAAATCCTGAAACTACATAATTGGAAACTAACAATCCTTAGAATCATCTACTCCTAACATCCTTCATGACACTGTAAATACACTTCAAAGTATTTTGTATAAATAATCAGAAAAGTATCAATAATTAATTAAATGAATTAGTTATCTATTAATTAATTATTTGGATGATTAACATTTTCATCATTTAATGTTAAGTGTTGAAGGAATAATTAATTATTTTCATGTAATCTCAAGCGTCTCATTAACAATGTGCACATCTTGGATAAACCTCAGTGCTTCACACATTAATTATTATTCATAAAATATTGGGATCTCTAGGACTCATCCCACGATATGGAAAAAAATGTTATGAATTCAGTACATAGCATCAAAAAATTGTTCATTGATGGAATGTGATTACATAAAAACATCATGTAATCATTAAATAAGCAAGAATATTAATTATTAAGAAAACACAGAAATTTTTATCACAACAACATAAAAGCCCAACATCAACTGATTCTATCTTTCTCAATGCCGTCACTGGCACCATAGTAGATAATCATATCTAAAATCCCATGAAAACATTATCATCATGACCTTAAATCATGTTCCTCCATCACAACCCCATGAATCCCCGCCTATATAATCACCAAACCTCCATCCTTCCTAAGATAAAATCACATTGAAGACCAAATAACATATCACGAGTATTCATTGAAGGTAAAAAATAATAAATAGTGTCAGATGTCTATCAAGGCCCTAACTGGTGGGAAACTCGCCTTAGCATAGAAAATGGATCCCTTGATCCCAATTGTTTCTCTACACAAAGAAACTAGTTTAATTACTATATTGGTTTAATGGGTTCGTTTATTATATTTTATAATGACAAGAAACTGATGGTATAATCTATTCAATGATGTTAATTATATAGGATTTCCCATAAATAATAATGTATCATTTCATCAATTAATGAAATAATAACAACATTATAATAGCACGTTGTAATTAAATAATATAACTATAGTATTAAAATTATATATAATTTAACGTAATTCTATTCATGTATAAAATCCATAATAATAATATCCCACTATATTTTAAATATCATAGGATGAATTTTTTTAATAGAATAGGATCACACATTCCATAAATTTATAGAATGAATATCAATATTACCATATGTGATAATACTTGCAGTAAAAATATTTATTTAATTCTACTATGTGTTAATATCAATGTCAATCTTCAAAATGAAACCAAATGTTCAAATAATTATAATCATTATTAGTTATGTAATTTAACACCATGATATTATACCATTTGTCTAACTATATTTAATAAAAAATATAACAATTATCATGATTCAAAAAATGAAAATTAATTATTTCCTTGTTTTTTTATAATAGTATATAATATAATATTTTAATTCATGAAATAATGATAAAGCATAATTTCAATTTATAAAATTAAAATATTTTTTTAAAAAATAATTCTACATCGTATATTAATATTTAATTTAAAATTATGGAATAAATAATTTTTATCCAAATTAACGGAATTAAATAGTAATAATTTGACCATATACTCCACATATTATCATTTATTCTTTCGTTATGTGATTATGTTTCCAAAAAACTATATAATTTAGGATAATAACATATAGATAAGGAAATAACCTCATGCATGGTTAATTAACAATTTATCATTGATAAAATGGATAATTCATAGATCCTCTAAATGAATATTTCCATTAGAAGTCACTTAACCAAGAAAGTTAAAAGAGGGTCATGTCTTGAAAATCTAAAAAATTTAAGACATACTCAACATGATTTTTCAAATCCTTATAAAGACTCAAAATAATATGTTTTAATTGACTAACATATATGGGAGTTAAAAATACAAGTAGGACAGGAACGGAAATTTATTTATAATGATGTATGTGTGTTATAAAAAAATTCCTATTTTTAGAATTTATCACATTTAATCCTACATTAAGTAAATAATTGATTTTTATCCATTTACAAAATTAAAAAAAATTACATATTATTTAAATAAATCAATATAAATATAAATTATTATTTTATTCTTTAAAAATGTTGACAACACTTTTTATAGGTTGAAGAATACAAAAAACTAGAAAATTGTGTAATTATCATTATCCAAACATTAAAACCTACATTACTAATGTGTATAATTTTCCAAAATTAACTTAGTGAATTTTTTTTATAAAACTGAATAATTCAATAAGATGACAGGTTTTTCTATATTATTTTTCTCTACTAAAAATTATTTTTACTCATAGATATATTTTCTTGTATTAAGTGAAATACTAAAAAATATTTTACTAACAATTGATTATATTATATTTTAATATTAAGAAATAAATTTTCCAACCAATATATAAATCTATTATTAAAACCTATTAATACACAAACATATTTTTCCATTATATTTATTTTCAATAAAAAATTTTACAGAATAAATGTTTTTCAAATAACTATATATATATATATATGAACCAAAATGATTTCTTAATATAAATGTAGGTTTATAAATCAATTTTATGTTAATTTAAAAGGATTTTTTTGTTGAAATGAATACATATAGAGAAACATTCATATATACCTCCATAAATACATATATAAATGCATAAATACACACATTCAAAAACATAAATAAATACACATGTCTGTGTTTATCTATTAATATGTTACCTGGATTTTGGGGAATTTGCAGCAGATTTACCCTCAACTAACAAAATGTTGAAAAATTAATGGTGGTAGAATCAACATGGATGAAATAATATAATTATATTTTTTTATGATCATTCATCATTAAAAAAATATATAGGGTAATGCTTTAAAATCCCTTACAACCAATTTAAAAAAAATGAAAAAATTGAGATAAATAAATAAAATTACATTTAAAATTATTAGTATTTATAATGAAATTAAAATAAAATTTAAATTGTAATAATAGTATGAAATTTTTAAAACAAGGGATTAAACATAATGGGTCACATGAATATTCATCCATCACCATCCATGTAACCTTCCCACCACCCATTTGTTGGCCACCCCACCTCTCAGTCACTGCAATCTTCAATATTACCCCTCTACTATCACTTCATGATCCTCCCCAATAAGTGATCATTATTACCCCAAGTACATGATATCTAACCTATAATATTTTATTAAATTCTATATCACTTCCATATGTTACAATAACAATATTTTATTGAGTAGTGAGATGATGTTGTTTGGGGGAGGTTCTAGTCGTCAACCTCCTTTATTTGTTTTTATGAATTTTTTTGTGGGTATAAAAAATTATTTATATATTAACATCATGACATATTCCTCCCTCTAATATCTTTTTTTATTTACTCCAGACATTATAGATTTTTAAATCAATCGCTTTATTAGAGGAAAGAGATCACTCACTAAGAATCATTTCAGTGGTGTGGAGAATCATTCGCATTAGAATAAGATACAAGGTTCGAATTCATTTATCTTTAATTGAAACCTTTATGGTTAAAAATCGGTCGATACTCCATCCCAAGATGTGAGCATGTAAAATCATATTCTAGATATTAACTATACGATTGTTTTTCTTACCAAATGCATTATTATTGAATTGTTTCACTCCTAGTGAAATTCAGTTTTTTCATCATTATTGTGGAATTATGATTCTATATTCATTATTATAATGATTATATAACCATAATATATATGGGTTTTCTAAAGAAATACAAATATAGACCTATGATATAATTTAAAGGATAATATATTCATGATATTATCTTTGTAGATGTAGGTAGCCCTGATAGTTCCAAAAAAGATTCATTCCATATATTCTTATGCACAGTAGAATGATGCTATTTCGACACCATAAAATATTTTTTCGAGATATTATATAATCAATAAATCATTTTTCATTTAAAGGGAATCTGATTTTAAATAATTAAGATTAATAATTTATCTTACGACTAGGGACTCTTTGGGAGTTAAATTTGATTCACGATGTCTATTTTAGGGGGTTAGGAAGGACTATTTTATATAAAATTATGGATTGATGGGTATTGGTGTTTTAATTATGTTTTACATATGAACTCTCCCATATAGAAACACTTTATATATACCTTTCGTTATACGGTGATGTAGTTTCTTCACATGATGCATTGATATTTAATATAATTTCAAGTTTCATTTCTGTTGTCAATTAATATCATTAATCTAAATGGGATTTCATATTGTATAATTCATGTTATGAATTATAAAATTATTATATTAAAACTAAAAATGTATTTATATTATATCCCCATATTCCTTATTATATCAATCGGGGTTATTATTTCTGGTGTTTTCAAACACATATATGTCCAAAAATTCATAATTTATTATTGTCATGGTGGATTTTATATAAACATATAGTAATTAGATGATCAAAAAATTTCAATATTTTATTAAAGACATGATGCATATAACAATTAATTATTTTTAGGATGTGATAATCATTTGAGAAATGATTTTTATAGTTCTTTCCTGGACTAAAATTGAATCACCTCTCTACAAAAATCTTCTAAACTAGTTTTAATTTCAATATTTCTTCAAAATAAAATAAATTGTATTTATGTTTTAGATATATTCACTTAAATTTTACATATTAGTTTTGTTATTATAATAATTATTAGTTATCTATTTGAATCCGCACATCATATGTCTCATCTACTTATAGAGGTTTCAAATACATAAAATAATGCATTGGTTATGTTATATATTCCTGTTTGATTATTTTTTTCACTTGTTTTAATAAAACAATGTGGTTTTTTATTAACTCTATATTTTTATGAATTATTATATAATTTTTAGATGTTTAAAACATGGATTCTTATGCCTATAAGTATTATTTGACTATTCTAACACACATACACTAAAAATTTGTGTATGAAAATAGACGTACAAATTTACAAATCCCAAAAATATATTTTCTAGACATTTTTTAGATGGGTTAGGTTATATTATTACAAAATATAGTTCATTTGTCAAATCATGTGGGGAAACATCTTACATTTGTGTCATTTATTATATATATTTTTATTATGATGAAGATTCATCTACATTTTATTTAATTGTAAATATTATCACTGAAATTAATTTTAAAATTATAACAATTAATTCATATTCAAAATATAAATTTTAAAATATAAAAAATTAATCAAAATCAATAAAACATTTTTTTAATTATATATCATCAATACGAATAATATATCATCAATTTAAATAAATTATTTATATTTATTATAATGATAGCATCTCTATATATTTATTTTTTTATTGTAATTTTATACTGGATTACATTGTTTTTTACCTACACTTAAAAAAAGTAAATGATAACTATTATATTGTTTGGTTAAAACAAAAATTTCATTCTCACCCTCATCATTTAATTGTTTAATTATTACTTATCAATCAATAGATCCATTATGCTATGATATATTAATATTAAATTCTTAATACTATTTATCTTATCATTCTTAATTCTTCAATCTATTGAGGGATTTTACAAAATATACTTATATATATATCATCAAAAATTATGTTTTGGGTAACAAATTTAAATTGTTACATAATACCTAAAATTAATCTAAATCGTACTATGAAGCATTGGATCACATAAAAATTTTTCAAAATTTAAATTCACTTGATCAAACTCATACCTAGATGTGAGACCTCATGCCATGATCTATCAAGAATGCTTGAATCAATCTTTCTCATACTGAGGTGTGGTGTCCTTTTTAATTATGAATAAATATTACTTCTACCAAATGTTATATTTTTTCACATAAATTATAATATATTTTTTATTACTATGAATATTAAAAATAATGATAAGTTATTTTACATTATACGCACATTCACACAACAAATAAATAGATTAATCATAAATTTTTTACACATATCAAGTTCTATTTACGAAGTCACAATTATCAACACTATGTTTATTTTTTTACTATCAATCCATTACGTATATGTTCAGTATTTAATTTGTAAAATTATATATCTCAACCCAGTTCTGGAGGTCATGACATTTGGATGTTGTGTGACCTTAAATTCACCATGTTTGTTAGTAGGATAATTTCTATTTCAGATATTATTTTTTATAAAAATATAAAGATCATGCATTATGGGTTGAAATGTTGGGAATCTTATTCTACTAAAAACAACATTCTAAATTGCTACTAAAACAAATAAAATTCATCAATATTATTTTGATAAGTAGTCTGGGAGAAGCTCCACATTTTTAACAACTATTTTTTTTTGTAGAAAAGACATTTTGAGGAAGTCATTCCATCACTATGATCCAATTTTTTCACTAATTACACTAAATATATCATTAAACATTAGAATCATACATGAAACCTCATTGGATTATATGTATGTTTGTTCATTTAGACAATATATGTTTTTCATTTAAGTCTATGATAGAACCTGTACTTCCATATTTTGACCCATAAATTTTCAGAAATATATTTATTACGGTTTAATACATTATTTTACATACTCAATGAATAGTCTCAATTTTCTTACATTATATGGTATTTCTATGTTCACTCAATCAAGTGAGTAGTTACAAAAACTACTACAAGCATGTTCTCTTAGTAGTGCTTCTATTAGAGAAAAAATGGATAAAAATTTATGGATAAGATACTCTACCTGATGGTATAAAAGGGGATATAATTTGTTTTCAGTCAAAGAGATCATGAAAGGAGCTGGTGACTACTCAGTGTCATCTAATGATGAAATTCATCTTGGATTATATATTTTCTGAAAGAATGGAGGAGCCTTTGTCTGGTTTAGACAATTATGGGGATCCTAGATTCCGGGTTAATTCTTATTCAAACACACACAATATTTAGATAAACTGTTTACATCTAATTAACAACTTCAACCAACTTCCACCACCAAATCCAAGTCACCATCTCATCATAATCCCCCAAAAATATAAAACATATGAAGCCCTATATGACTATTAATACCACGTATAAACTAAGTAGAATTATTAAAGTCTCCAAACACCACATTAAAAACCATGAAACAATCACCAACAACCAAAATAGTACATTGAAAAAAATATAACACATAAGTGCATCCCCTTTAATACCAAATTTCCTAACCAACTAGTATTTATTTGAATATATCTGAGTACATGTCCCAGATTTACTCTATAGTCCCATATTAACTCTTCCATGGCCCAGATTACATTAATCCCTAAAACATAACCATCAACACATAAAAAAATTAATCTTGAAAAATAATTATCATGAATAATTAAATAGTAGTAATTTTTTTAGAAAGTTCACTCGCTAAAGACGTTGTAGGGATAAGAAAATTTCACGTCCTCTAAGAGAAACAAGTTATGAAAAATTTAATTATGGATAATTTATAGTGTTAATCAAATTAACACATTAATTTTGTTCAAGGATTCTATCCATTAACCCGAAGTTACAATTTCTTGGTCAAAATGCCAATTCTCAACTCCTTTAATAGATAAACTCCTCCACATAAAAGAATAATATATTTCTATATTAATATCACAATCATTTATTCTTTTGAATATTTCTTTCAGGGGAATAGAAAAAAAAATTTCATTCCATGTTATTTAGAAGATCCATTCTAGACCCTGTTAGATAAATTGTGTTGTTATATTTCTTTAAAAACATTATGACAATGTAAAATAAACTATTCACAGTTCTTCTTGGCCTCAAATACCACTTATTTTATTAGCGCATCAGATTCATAATGTGCATTAGGACAATTTAAAAAAAATATTCCAAAAGAAATTCCTACCCTATTATTGTCTTCTCTTATCAATCTCTTATTTGAACTGACTCTATCTTTTATTAGGTAATGGAATTACAAATCAATCATTATTTTCTCAGTTATAACCTAATATGTTTTGAACTTTTTGTATGTAAATATTTATTCTCAATGTACTATTCAATTTCCATACTCCCAATCATATTATGTCACAAACATTGCATTTGTATTATTCTTTACATTATACAACTTCATATGAAATTTAGGATTAAAGGAGGGGTATACCAACCTTTCTCTCAAATATAAGTTTTTTATCATATATTAGAACATTATGAACCTCTGAATCAAATACTTGAACACTAGAAACATTTTAAACATTTATATACTTAATGTAAACCTCTCACAAACATTGACCAAGGAAAAATCTAATTTTGGTCACAATATCAACTGAATAATCAGATATTAAATCCTCGAACTAGTGAATAAATAATGTACAAAACAATTCCATGAGTTAAATAAAACAAAATTCACATTAATTTTATTTTAAATCATGTCATCCACTATAATTATATCTTATAGATAAATATTTTAGGTTAACATATAACAATTAACCCATGTTATTGAAAACTATATTAACTATGGACAATTATTATTAGATATTATAAATGATAAACTATTTTATAGATTAAAGTTTTTGAGTCATAGATTATTAATATTATTGTGTTTATGATTGAAAAATCAGTTTTCATACTTCAAAAATATTTTAGTTGAGTGTCATTTAGTGGGTTCATAATTTTCAATGTTTTTAACGTATAAATTATTTTTTTATTAGATAACATAATCATAAAATTATCAATAATATATATAACTTTTTATTAGGCTCATATATTATAGGAATTTGGTTATATTGGAAACATATTTTCCCACACTAATCTATAATCATAAAATATTTTAACAGAATTAGGAAACCCAAAATACATCACCAAGAGACAATACATAAAGCATAACTGGAAACCAATTTATCATTATTATTGTTGGAAATTAAAGGAAGAATTTAATGAATATCTATAAGTAATATGTTGATAATAAATATTTAATAACATTAAACACATGGCCATGACTTCCAGAATCTCTTTTACTAGATTTATTACTTCTATTTATTTCATTTATCACATATCATACCCTATAAAAATTTATTTTAATATCATATCAGATAGTTATGAATTAATAGTCATGTTGAAGGAAAAAAATAAAGAATTTCATATTATACTAGTATATATTTTCATCATTATAGATCATTATAGATTCTTAATATAATTATACATTAATTTTTATTTCTAATATCATATTATACATATGTAAATTAATAGTAATAGAAGAATTTTATATATTTTTAATGTTTTGTAAAAATATTCATAACTATTTTTATTTATTTTACATGGAATAATAAATAAAAACTATGGTTAATGGATTGGAAACTAACATGTAAAATATGAGATTTATATGAAGATAAATGAAGTTAATATTCATTAACATTATTGATATGATATTATATGTTATAATAATCGATAATTTTAATTTAATTATTTTTAATTATCTTTATTTTACTACTATTGTGATACAGAAGGTGAACTACTTCTATACACATGAATAAGAAAAGGGACATGTTATTATGAGTGGGTATGATCAAGTGCTTCCAATGACCTCTATTTGAAATAGGTGATGAATTCCTTCATGTAGCATATGTGAACCTAGTATTGATGATCTCCAACATTGTTATTATACCAAGAATTAGTAAATAAATTAAATAAATAGAACCTGATTCCACTACGAACAATGATATTGTTAGGTGATGTATGAGGGAAATATATTTTTTATTAATTTTTATGGAGTTTTATGTAATGTACCTATGATTGAGATCCTTTATAAAAATGATTTTAATATTTTTTTCATTTAATTATGTATTCTCTTAGTGTTTGAACATGTTTTTAAATTAATTTTGAATATATTTATTCTAATAGTATAAGTTCATTGGAGTTTTACATTTGTCAAAATTATAATTATTACATTATAATTATAAATTATTATATTTAATTATATTAAAAAAATATTATATATAATCATAGATACATGTATTTGAATACATGTTCATGATATTTTATTTAATGTATAATTTAAAAATATATAATATTTTTTGTATTTATAATAAATATTGATAGTAATATTTTCAACAGATTATCT
Organism: Viscum album; assembly: GCA_963277665.1. Lineage (NCBI taxonomy): Eukaryota > Viridiplantae > Streptophyta > Magnoliopsida > Santalales > Viscaceae > Viscum > Viscum album. The sequence continues at coordinate 386,220,793 of OY728156.1, read as the reverse complement.
TTTAATATTAATATCTTTCTAAAAATTTTGAAAAAAAATTAATTTTATATATTGGTTTTATAATAATTTAGACAGAAATATTTTATATATTTCAATAATGTTTACTTAAAATGTTATTACACATAAATTACTGAGTGGAAAAATCATGTGGGTAAAATGATTTACCAATAAACAATTCACACTCCCCATTAAATATAAGCATGTTGAAAATATATAATTATTATTTTTTGATAACTCTACTTAATGGTAACAAGGTTTTACCCTTATGTATTTGGCTATAATTACAAAAAAGACAATATGTAATATCTTCTGACACTTATGAATTCCAGAGATACCATTACATAGCCTATATAATAGTTCATATTCACTTATGTGGACCTAAAAATTCCCTTACACATCCTTTAAAACTCTTAGGTACCCATATGCAATACATTTATTACCCTTACTTGATATAGTTCCATTATAAAAGTTGTGAGATACACTTACATGTGTATAAGAATCTTGTTTATTAACCTAATGTGGGGTATGGATTACCCTTACACTGAGAATGGTTACCATTATAAATATATAATAACAAGGTTCTTAAATTAATATAATATAATAAACAATGGTTTAACTATTTTATAATTTTCAATAAAATCGCTACCTACCATTACACATTCTTTTAAAAGAATGACATGCCTTTAAGAAGACCATTTTCCCATGTAATGGTAAATATTTCATTATAAATAATATATTATTATTTAAATTGACATTTTCATAATTAATAATGGAGTACATTATTACATAAAAATTTACAGATAACATAATAAAATTAAGATTCTTAAAAAATAAAAATTAATTTCTAAATAAACCATCAACAAATTGAAATTACAGAATCACATAAAATTTTACTAATTATACAATAAATTTATTACAACTTATAAAATTTATGACATTACTCAAGAAAAATGTGACACCCTTAAATCATAAATGAGAGATCAATAAATAATACATACCCTTATGAATGTTATTAGAGTACTAACAACTACACCATATCCATGTCAATAATTCAAGTATAAGGATTCTGGAAGTTAGTAAAATTAATATCCTAAATAATTATGGAACTCATATCCCTCATTCTATATTTAATTAAGACATATTGTTTTCGAGTAAAATATACAATTAATGTATTCTAAGGTCATTAAATATCCATCATTATTTTTTTATTATCAAATAAGAGTTATTTTTTTATTTCACCCCATGATGATTTTTAGGAGAAAATTCTATTCTAAATACAGGTTATATTTTATTCATATGAATGAAACCTAATTTTATAACAAGATTGGTCCTCAATACATCATGGAAAAACTATGTGGAATAATGAAATCACATTTCATATTATCCAATATAATTTTATTAGTGAAAGGATAATTATAAAAAATGTATTATAAATATAATATGTAATGTGGTTATTTTGGAAAAATAAGGACAAACTCATTTTTATATTGGTTAAAAAAACAATGTTAGGGAAAAGGCTATTCTAAGAAAAAAACTATTTATCTATTTTTTGTAAAAATTATCTAATAATTATCTAGTGATCCACATAATAATTTTAGATATATTATTTATTTTTAATAAGTGTTTATAAAATATAATTTTTACCATATATTTTATTTAATTTGACAGATAATAATGACAAGATACATTAATATGTACTTTGATTAAATAAATATATATTATTATCACAAAACTGTTGATGACTAAAAATATTTAAAATATAATAGATCAATGAATTTAAATAAAAATATTTAGAAAACATAATCTATTTGAAATAATATAGTAAATATTTAAATAATCATACATTTAGATGATAAAAGTCTAATATGAAGAAAATGATTATTTATACACAAATACATTTTGAATTGTTAAAAAAAATTATTGGAAGTATTTGAATGATTATTTTTATGTTATATGATAAAATGTTTTAAAAATAATAAATTGTTATGGAAATATATCAGGTATACTCATTGTTCAATAATTTCAATTTCCAATTATATTAGTATTCTATGTAGTTTATTTTTTAATTTAAATAAGAAATTTTAAGAAATTCATCATTTTATGTACAAAAAATTAATATATGTTTTAGTGTAAAACGTAAAAAATATATTAATATGAATTTTTTTAACTATTATTTCTCTAAATAATGAATAATATTTTTAATGTAACATTTATTTTTTTCATCACTTATAAATATGAATATCCATATACTTTGGAAAACCATGTCGAGAACATAGAAATTGTTTTATATATAAATTTAATTATGTTAAAAAATTAAATGTTATTACACATAAATATTATATATTTTATAATTTATTTAATATTTTCCTTTGACATTGTTTTTGTTTGTTCTACATGTATTATTTTATAATATTTTATCAAAATATTTACAATGTAAACCAAACAATTATTTTCAAAAATGACTTATAATTTAAATATAATTTAATAATGAACATTATATGTTTAATAATAAAATAATAATTACACAGTTAAATACTGGTTACCAAAGTAAAATCCAAATGTTTATGAAGGGATAACTAATAGAGAAAAATCTTAATATGAAAAAAACAATTTTTCAACTGAGTTTCTAAGTTGTAAATCGATTAAAAATCATATCCACTTCATTATTATTTATTTTTCATTCATTTTGACATGTGAATCATGTTATCTCATTATTTTAAGATGAAATAATTTTTAAAATCCACCATCAAACATTATAAATGAGGCATAAAACCACCCATTCTTAAAAATATATATCAACCCTAACTAATGTTTCCCAGGGATGATAGATAATTGATTACATTGATTCTAAATACATGAAATCACCTCAAAAATAATTAAATAGTATAGTATTATTGGAAAAAGAGTTAAATTATTTAATAAGTCCTTTCAGAAGAATAAAAATACAATATAGTATTTTCTTTATAAATATAATTTTGTTCTTCAATAATATCATTGAAGATCTATAATCATAATTATATTTATATCGAAGATATATGTGAGAATAAAATTGAGACCTAAAATACCCAGTATGTAAATGAATATAGTGAGAGATATTGTAAAATGAAAAAGGGATGAATAATATGTCATGAATTATTGATTAGAAAATAATTCAATTGAAAAACATTTATACATTAAACCTATTCATGTGTTAAAAAAATATGTGAATAGTCACATGAGATTTAATAACTAATTTCATAAATATGGAAATAATATTATATAGTATCATAAACATATCATCGTGGACTCATTCTATGTTATTATATATTAAGGAGTAACTAATATTTAGAATACCCATATAATTTTTTATCATTTGACCGACTGATTCATCAAGGGGCTATTTAATTTTATGACAACCCATCACAAAATTTTTCCACTAAATTAATCATGTGAGTAAATGATACAACTTAATCAACAAGAATAGTATTAATAATTTTAATAATTAACCAAAATAAAAATGAGTTCAGGAAATACAGATAATTATGGTTGATGTTATCAATTTTTATAGCCTCGGTAATTAATAGTATTCATAAATTTATGTTCATGTCAATGTAAATACTTTTAAATGATCATTACATTGTTTCAATGAAAATATATTTGTTATTTTAAAATAAAATATATTATATATATAAATATACAAAATTTAAAAATAAAATTTATAAATTACCATGCATATTTATTAAAAGAAATAAAATAATTAGATATTTTACTCAATGGAAAATCTCTTTTTGTAATTTTTTTTAAATAATGAATCAATTCACAAATTCTATCATTAGTTCGTCTTTTGTAAAACAAAAATAATACTAATTTTAAATGTTTTTATAAAAATATAGTTATATATCAATTCCAATTAAAAAATATTTAATAATTAATTTCATTCTAGAATACTATATAATGAAAACATGTTTATTGAATAAAAATATTCATCAACAAATTTAAAATGAATGTTTTTATCCATAAAAAAATTCATCAAATATTTTAGTGCATTGATAGGGGAAAATGATTTAAAGAAATTTTATTTATAGAAATAGTCAAAATATGTTATATTTTATTGGGTTTAATGTGGAATGATAATAAATTTCCTATCACAGAAATATAAATATAAAAAAATATAAAATATTGTTTAGATTGTTTAATTAACTCTTCCCATAAGTATTAAATGATTTTTTATTGATGATAACCTCTCTTAGAATAAATATAAAATTTTTTACTTCTATTTTAAAGATAAAATATTTATATATACATATAAGATCAAATTATTATATATCAAACAATTTTAATAATTTTTTTTGTTGTTGTAATCACTGTTTTTAAGTGTTTACCTTTTTGTCTTTTAATGTGTGTTTTAGTTTACTAGCTCTCTCCACAAATACTGATAATGGTTCCATATTATGATTTTTTATACTGTTTGAAATATCATATATATATATATTCAACAATTATAAAATGATAATAAAAATTAATCAAATATTATCATGATGGTGGTAGTCCACATGTACACAGGAGTGACATTAGAAATTTTTAATGGGTGGAAGGTTATAAAGATAAATGTTATCTTATTTCAAACAATTTATAATTACTTCATAAATATAATATATATTCATTACATCTATATTTATAAAAATCCATGTAAATTGTTGATAAAACAGTGCATAAAATGTAATATGAAGACAACAGGTCACACATTTGCATAAGGGGCATTTTAATTTTTTTATATGATGAAAAGAAGATAAAAAATTGTTATGAAATAACCATAATTTTTTTTGAAAATATTTAAACAACTATTTATAAAATATTACTTATTATATATGATATTTTATGTTTGTATTTGCACAAATAAAATAAAAATGCTCGATTATGATGATTACCTCTACTTTGAAGTACTTCTTTTGGATCTCTACTTACAGACTAATGGGATGGTGTTAGAGGTTTACCTAAACCTCTAGAATATAGGAATATATGTCAATATGTTTTTCCATCGGGTTTTCTAAGCTATGGTGCTCAAAATATTTTGGGAATAGATGATAGTTAGTTGCCTTTTATAATGTATTTGAGGAGAACCATTGGAATTAAAAAATTTATTAACATAATATAAATTAATATTCATATTAATTTGAAAAAAATTATATATTTAAAATATATATTAGACATTATTATAATAATCTAAAGAAAAATATTTATTAATTTCATGTGTTATTTTAACTGTTATATCTTAGTTTTAACCCCTATTAATGCAATTTCATGATTCTCATAATAATAAGATTTTATTACATTAGGTGTTAGGAAAGAGACAATAGAATGGAAAGAGACAAATAATAAGAAAATAGTTTTAATTAATGACAATTTACAGTTAAATTTCTAAACTAATATATTTATAAATTTTATATCATTTAATGAAATATTATTGACATAGATTACTGTTATGGTTATTTTTTAGAGTATTAAAATAATTAAATTTAGAAAAATAACAATATTGTAATCTATTTTTAATATAAAATTTTACCATATTATTAATTAACAATATTTATCAAACAAATTCAAAGAAAACCATATCCTAGTTGGAAAATACAACTTTAATGGAATTTTCAATATATTTAATTAATTTTTTACTACTTCTCGAGCATAGTTTCGGTACTGCGTAAGCATTTAAGAAAATTATTTTTTAATTAAATTTCAAACAAATTATTTATAGAAAGAAATATTTTAATATAAAAATAATAAATTACGACCATTTATTACTTTTCTATAACACTATTAAAAAGTATAATAGATATTAAGTCCATGAATTATGAAATTTAGAACTTTTCATTATATAAAATTATATAAATTCCTTTATCAAAGATAAAAAGTTCAATAATGTCATATATTCAATGATATAAATGGTTTGGTCAAATTAATCTCATTAAATTAATTATTATTATTTTTATTGATGATTATATTGTATTATTTCTTTTTTATCCAATTTTTCATTGTTATCCTTTATATAATCATAACACTTTCATATAGGATACATTTAATCAAGAATAAAAAATACTCAACTTATTTAACAAATTTAATCCTCTTAATTTTAGAAATTTAATCCATTTCAAAATATTCAATTTATAATTTATTAGAAATATACATTTTTTATAATTGTAGAAAATGAAACAAATATTAGTTTTTAAAAAAAATTTAGCACAAAAAATGTGCTAAATCCCAAATAAAATTTATTATTTTTTAATATCTATATAATTATATTGTTTATATTTAATGTATAATTATATTCCTTTATTAGAAGATTAAAATTTCAATGTAACTCGTATATTATTTGATTTAATGGAAATAATTGAATTTTTTCCAAAAAAAACCTATTATCCAATTTTAAATCAAATATCAACATTTAAAAATGTCCCAAAAATTTAACCATCAATATTTTTGATATTATGAAACATAAAAAATAATAATAATATATCAAATATGTATTATTAAATTTATAAAATATATTTTTTTCTAAAATAAATATTATATCATCTATTATAGAAAAATGACTATTTTAAACCATATGTTCTCATATTATATTTCATTTAAACTAGTAATTCTGTGATTTATGTGAGTTATATTATTATTAATTTGAAATAAAAAATTTACAAACCAATATTAATTAATGATTACTAATGGTAATGCATATGGAGGATATATTATAATGAATATGTGTCCAATTACTATATTTATAACAGCTATATTTTGTTCTTTCAAATAAAATTACATAGTTCAATAAAATATTTTTCATTTACCACTAATATATTAATAATATAATATTATATTTTTTTATTGTGTCCATATTTTTAGTTGAAGAAAAAATATTAAGTTAAACCCTTTTTGTTAAATATTTTTTGTTTTTTGTATTTATGTGTGAATTTACTCAAAAAGATATTTTATTCATGTTTTTTTTATTGCATCCTCATAATCCATTAGGGATTATCTTTTCCTATAATATTCCATCTCATTAAAAGAATATATAATCATTTAAATTTACGTTTTTATCTGATACATATTAACTAATAAATATACATTTAATAGAGAAAAACCTATTTAAATATCGAGTTATTACATTATTCCCCTCATAAAGAAAAATGTGTCCTTTGAAATTGAATTTGATCATTCCAAAAATAATTTATAATATAATAAAATTAAATATAGTTTTTATCCCGAAAATTCAATTCATATCAAAATGAGGTATGAAATTATTACATAAAACAATATAATTTTCAAGTCATGTACTTTTTTTGAGATACAAAATGAGTTCCTTGATAATGTATTGATTTATTTCAAACAAGACAAGAAATTTTTTAATAATATTTAACCATCAAGATAGTTATTTGTTGAAAATATTCATATATTATTAATTTCATCTATATATGTGGAATAAAATCTATCATTTATTATCTAGATAATTTCCACTTATATCTCATCAATTACTCAATGAAATAAATACTAAAGAATAATTTTTCATTACTAAAAACAAAATTTATCATGAAACAAGAAATATGATGAGTTAAATAATGAAAATTAATAACTTTTATCTATAACCCAATTTTTTTTCACAAAAAAAATATATATGAATAATCCATCCAATTAAAAATTACATTGTTTATATCAAAATACTCAAAAATAAAACAAAAAGAACATAATTATAATTTTCATATGTCACTATATCAAAATGTAAAATATATCACTGACATTGATGAAAACATAAAAATATAGATGATTTTATTAGTTATTTAACCTATATCAATTTACTATTTATAATCAAACATAATTATTAACACAATATGTGATATAACAGAAAAGTATATATATGCACATATAATATCCATAATATGCTTATCATTCACATAAATAACCTAAATGACCTAAAATCCCAAATAAAATTATATATTCACCAGAAAGATAACTCAATATTTTTTTTAATAAAAATTATTATTTTTAGATATTTTTATTTCTATTAACCATAATCATATAATGTTCCCAAATGTGTAGAAATATATATATATATATATGATAATATGGTGACCAAATCACCTTTTAATCCCTCAGTTATATATTAGATAAAAAATATGTTCCTAAAATGTAATAACCTATTAATCCCTACTAGACACATTAACATTAATGATAATATTAAATGTAATAGTAATAAGTAACTCCAAATTATTCCTCTTATGTTTGGTTGTTCTATAGGTGGGGCCCTACATCTTATTGGAATATATTTATTATGGATATATATCTCATGAGGTAATAATTTTTTAATCGTTATAACTTTGGTTAATATATGTTTACTATGTTTTTAGATTGTTATGATTTAGGTTGTAATATGGTCATAATGTTTTTGGTGTGATTAATTGTGGTTAATCAAAGCACATAATGTCATTCATGGATATATGTTTAATTAATATATTCTTTATAAGGATCATCATTGGTATAGTTATACTTAAGCTATGATCATAAGTATGTGTGTAGGTATAGTAATTGTTAATATTTAATCACTACAATTATCATAGAAATAATCATATTTAATATATTTTAAAATTAATATGTTTTCAGTTGCCTATATTTTGACATTACACATATTAATATTCATTTTCCTTTACTATTTTATTTCTCCTAACATTTATCAAATACTTTATATACTTGAGTTTCACTCATGTATTAGGTAATTTGAAGCCTTATTCAGTGACACAAGATTTATTATCGTTTATTTTTCGGGAATTAATTAATTATTTATGATGATAATATGAGTATGAAAATATTATTATTAGTTATTATAATTGATTATTATATTATATTTTTACAATTATAAGGTTCCTCTTCCCATTAATTTATTTTTTTTCAAAATCCTTGGTTATGATGATTATTATAACATCTAATAAGACTAGAATAGAGTCTAGTGTTGTTCTATTATAGAGAAATTTTCATAATTATCATTGAATGAGTTTCTTATGTATCTATTACAAAAAGATAATAAACCAAAAATTCTGGTATTTTTTAGATTTTGTGTCTATCGAAATCATAATATTACGGAAATGATGTAAAATAAATATATATTTTTAGATTAGTTTACCATATATATATATATATATATTCCATTATAGTGATCCTATATAATTTTTCACTCCTTAAATGTTTCCTTAGGAATATCTCTTCTGACCCAATGTTCTTTTTAATTTTATATCTCTACCAAGATCATGTTTTTTCATATTCTTAAAATGAAACACATTCTAAATCATTACAATGGTTTCCCTTACAGGACAATTGATTTAAAATATTCTTAACAGTCCCATTTCCCCATGGAAGTGGATTAATGATTATATTATGAAGGAATCCATGTTTAAAGAATTTTTTCTATCAAATATTTACTAAATAATTTTTAATAATAAATTTTAGAATCTAATCACTAATGTGACTAATAATTTATGATCATTGATTATTTATTTATTTATAATATTTAATATTTAAATAATATAATTACTACAAAATATAATAGTAGTATTCTTGATATATCTTAATGAATATAATTATTTCCATTATGTATACTTTAGTTTTATTAAAAACATTGGAATTTTAACCAAAATAAGGTTATTCAATGACATGTAGTATATGTTTGAGTTAGGATATTATGTTATATAGTAATATTTATTCAGTACTTCATTACATTTATCAGTTGAAAAATATCCATTTATAATTATCACAATATGACAATTCACAAAAGGGTATCCGTTTTATTGTAATTAACATTGGGAAGAGTTGAATAAAAACTACTAGTAAATTCTTCAGTTAATAAGGATGTAAGGTCAATTATTCATTGAATTTATGATCAAATATGACAGATATTTTTTAATCCATCATCTATGAAAATATATTTATTTCAATCACATTATTTTTCTAATGTATAATAATTATACCTCTTATGTTAATCATTCTCAAATTCTAGAATATGGAAATGATATATGATTAAAATATAAGTTGAATAACAAAAAAGAAAATCATTAATTTTATTTCATCAGTTATATTCATGTTGTGGGAAAAAATTATTCCTTGATTAGATTTTCAAATTTATTAATAAATTATAATTATATTGTACATATAATTAACATTTAGATTAATCCTATATATTTGTGACATTATTATGATCAATTAAAAATTACTCTTATTATACGAAATCCATTTTCAGATTTCTTATTGTGAAATATTATCTAGGTTTATGTATAATATAATAATATATTATTGTTTAATGAATGGTTTTTATTGATGTCTAAAGTAACATTTAATTTTTTCAATATTTTATGAATCAATTTCTTGAAATGTAATCATCATCAGGAAATTATTTCCCCCCTTCAACATTTTTCCTATTGCCCATCAAACTCTAAAATATCTATTTTGGTGTTTTAATTTCCTGATAGTAATTAATTATTATATCTTTTATATTTTACCATTGCAAAATGATTAATCCATGTCCTTATGTCTTCAAAATGATAGATGTTCTGTGGATTTGAATCGCATGAGGTAACAAATATGCAATGTGTTTATAAAGTGGATATATCATAGCTATAAAAATGAACTTGATACCATAAAACCTATCATACACTCATATATCATCATTTTACATAAAATGAAGTTAAAATTAATATAAAATGAAACCTCAAAACATTTAGTATTATATGTATTAGGGATTATCTTTATGGCCTATTTATTTTACCAAAACTATCAATATTTCCTACAAAATTGTTCTCAACTGAATCATGTTATCTCATTATTTTAAGATGAAATAATTTTTAAAATCCATTATCAAACATTATAAATGACGCATAAAACCACAAATTCTTAAAAATATATATCAACCCTAAATAATGTTTCCTATGGATGATAGATAATTGATTACATTGATTCTAAATACATGAAATCACCTTAAAAAGAATTAAATAGTTTAGTATTATTGGAAAAAGAGTTAAATTATTTAATAAGTCCTTTCAGAAGAATAAAAATACAATATAGTATTTTCTTTATAAATATAATTTTGTTCATCAATAATATCATTGAAGATCTATAATCATAATCTTATTTATATCGAAGATATATGTGAGAATAAAATTGAGACCTAAAATACCCAGTATGTGAATGAATATAGTGAGATATATTGTAAAATGAAAAAGGGATGAATAATATGTCATGAATTATTGATTAAAAAATAATTCAATTGAAAAAAATTTATACATTAAACCTATTCATGTGTTAAATAAATATGTGAATAGTCACATGAGATTTAATAACTAATTTCTTAAATATGGAAATAATATTCTACAGTATCATAAACATATCATCGTGGCCTCATTCTAAGTTATTATATATTAATGAGTAACTAATATTTAGAATACCCATATAATTTTTTATCATTTGACCGACTGATTCATCAAGGGGCTATTTAATTCTATGAAAACCCGTCACATAATTTTTCCACTAAATTAATCATGTGAGTAAATGATACAACTTAATCAACAAGAATAGTATCAATAATTTTAATAATTAACCAATATAAAAATGAGTTCATGAAATACAGATAATTATGGTTGATGTTATCAATTTTTATAGCCTCGGTAATAAATAGTATTCATAAATTTATGTTCATGTCAATGTAAATACTTTTAAATGATCATTACATTGTTTCTATGAAAATATATTTTTTATTTTAAAATAAAATATATTATATAAAAAAAATTACACAATTTAAAAATAAAATTTATAAATTACCATGCCTATTTATTAAAAGAAATAAAATAATTAGATATTTTACTCAATTGAAAATATGTTTTTGTACTTTTTTTAAATAATGAATCAATTCAAAAATTCTTTCATTAGTTCATCTTTTGTAAAACAAAAATAATACTAATTTTAAATGTTTTTATAAAAATATAGTTATATATCAATTCCAATTAAAAAATATTTAATAATTAATTTCATTCTAGAATACTATATAATGAAAACATGTTTATTGAATAAAAATATTCGTCAACAAATTTAAAATGAATGTTTTTATCCATAAAAAAATCATCAAATATTTTAGTGCATTGATAGGGGAAAATGATTTAAAGAAACTTTATTTATAGAAATAGTCAAAATATGTTATATTTTATTGGGTTTAATGTGGAATGATAATAAATTTCCTATCAGAGAAATATAAATATAAAACAATATAAAATATTGTTTAGATTGTTTAATTAACTCTTCCCTTAAGTATTAAATTATTTTTTATTGATGATAACCTCCCTTAGAATAAATATAAAATTTTATACTTCTATTTTAAAGATAAAATATTTATATATACATATAAGATCAAATTATTACATATAAAACAATTTTAATTAATTTTTTATTGTTGTAATCACTGTTTTTAGGTTTTTACCTTTTTGTTTTTTAATGTGTGTTTTAGTTTACCAGCTCTCCCCACAAATATTGATAATGGATCCATAGTATGATTTTTTATACTGTTTGAAATATCATATATATATATATTCAACAACTATAAAAAGATAATAAAAATTAATCAAATATTATCATGATGGTGGTATTCCACATGTAACATGAGTGACATTAGAAATTTTTAATGGGTGGAAGGTTATGAAGATAAATGATATCTTATTTCAAACAATTTATAATTACTTCATAAATATAATATATATTCATTAAATCTATATTTATAAAAATACAAGTAAATTGTTGATAAAACAGTGCATAAAATGTAATATGAAGACAACAGGTCACACATTTTCATAAGGGGCATTTTCGTTTTTTTTATATGATGAAAAGAAGATAAAAAATTGTTATGAAATAACCATAATTTTTTTCTGAAAATATTTAAACAAATATTTATAAAATATTACTTATTATATATGATATTATATGTTTGTATGTGCACAAATAAAATAAAAATGCTCGATTATGATGATTACCTCTACTTTGAAGAACTTCTTTTGGATCTATACTTACAGACTAATGGGATGGTGTTAGAGGTTTACCGAAACCTATAGAATATAGGAATATATGTCAATAAGTTTTTCCATCGGGTTGTCTAAGCTATGGTGCTCAAAATATTTTGGGAATAGATGATAGTTAGTTGCCTTTTATAATGGATTTCAGGAGAACCATTGGAATTAAAAAATTTATTAACTTAATATATATTAATATTCATATTAATTTGAAAAAAATTATATATTTAAAATATATATTGGATATTATTATAATAATCTAAAGAAAAATATTTATTAATTTCATGTGTTATTTTAACTGTTATGTCTTCGTTTTAACCCCTATTAATGAAATTTCATGATTATCATATTAATAAGATTTTATTACATTAGGTGTCAAGAAAGAGACAATAGAATGGAAAGAGACAAATAATAAGAAAATAGTTTCAATTAATGACCATTTACAGTTAAATTTCTATTCTAATATATTTATAAATTTTATATCATTTAATGAAATATTATTGACATAGAATACTGTTATGGTCATTTTTTAGAGTATTAAAATAATTAAATTTAGAAAAATAACAATATTGTAATCTATTTTTAATATAAAATTTTACCATATTATTAATTAACAATATATATCAAACAAATTCATAAAAAACCATATCCTAGTTGGAAAATACAACTTCAATGGAATTTTCAATATATTTAATTAATTTTTTACTACTTCTCGAGCATAGTTTCGGTACTGCGTAAGCATTTAAGTAAATTATTTTTTAATTAAATTTCAAACAAATTATTTATAGAAAAAAATATTTTAATATAAAAATAATAAATTACGACCATTTATTACTTTTCTATAACACTATTAAAAAGTATAATAGATATTAAGTCCATGAATTATGCAATTTAGAATTTTTCATTATATAAAATTATATAAATTCCTTTATCAAAGATAAAAAGTTCAATAATGTCATATATTCAATGATATAAATGGTTTGGTCAAATTAATCTCATTAAATTAATTATTATTATTTTTATTGATAATTTTCATGTATTATTTCTTTTTTTATCCAATTTTTCATTTTTACCCTTTATATAATCATAACACATTCATATAGGATACACTTAATCAAGAATAAAAAAATAGTCAACTTATTTAAAAAATTTAATCCTTATAATTTTAGAAATTTAATCCATTTCAAAATATTCAATGTATAATTTATTAGAAATATACATTTTTTATAATTGTAGAAAATGAAAAAAATATTAGTTTTTAAAATTTTTTTAGCACAAAAATGTGCTAAATCCCAAATAAAATTTATTATTTTTTAATATCTATATAATTATATTGTTTATATTTAATGTATAATTATATTCCTTTATTAGAAAATAAAAATTTCAATGTAACTCTTATATTATTTGATTTAATGGAAATAATTGAATTTTTTCTAAAAAAAACCTATTATCCAATATTCAATCAAATATCAACATTTAAAAATGTCCCAAAAATTTAACCATCAATAGTTTTGATATTATGAAACATAAAAAATAATTATAATATATCAAATATGAATTATTAAATTTATAAAATATATTTTTTTCTAAAATAAACATTATATCATCTATTATAGAAAAATGACTATTTGAAACCCTATGTTCTCATATTCTATTTCATTTAAACTAGTAATTCTGTGATTTATGTGAGTTATATTGTTATTAATTTGAAATTAAAAATTTACAAACCAATATTAATTAATGATAACTAATGGTAATGCATATGGTGGATATATTATAATGAATATGTGTCCAATTACTATATTTATAACAACTATATTTTGTTCTTTCATATAAAATTACATAGTTCAATAAAATATTTTTCATTTACCACTAACATATTAATACTATAATATTATATTTTTTTATTGTGTCCATATTTTTAGTTGAAGAAAAAATATTAAGGTAAACCCTTTTTGTTAAATATTTTTTGTTTTTTTATTTATGTGTGAATTTACTCAAAAAGATATTTTATTCATGTTGTTTTTTATTGCATCCTCATAATCCATTAGGGATTATCTTTTCCTATAATATTCCATCTCATTAAAGGAATATATAATCATTTTTATTTACGTTTTTATCTGATACATATTAACAAAGAAATATTCATTTAATAGAGAAAAACCTATTGAAATATCGAGTTATTACATTATTCCCCTCATAAAGAAAATGCGTCCTTTGAAATTGAATTTGATCATTCCAAAAATAATTTATAATATAATAAAATTAAATAAAGTTTTTATCCTGAAAATTCAATTCATATCAAAATGAGGAATGAAATTATTACATAAAATAATATAATTTTACAAGTCATTTACTTTTTTTGAGATACAAAATGAGTTCCTTGATAATGTATTCCTTTATTTCAAACAAGACAAGAAATTTTTGAATAATATTTAATCATCAAGATAGTTATTTGTTGAAAATATTCATATATTATTAATTTCATCTATATATGTGGAATAAAATCTATCATTTATTATCTGGATAATTTCCACTTATATCTCATCAATTACTCAATGAAATAAATACTAAAGAAGAATTTTTCATTACTAAAAATAGAATTCATCTTGAAACAAGAAATATGATGAGTTAAATAATGAAAATTAATTACTTTTATCTATAACCCAATTTTTTTCACAAAAAAATATATATGAATAATCCATCCAATGAAAAATTACATTGTTTATATCAAAATACTCAAAAATAAAACAAACAGAACATAATTATAATTTCCATATCTCACTATATCAAAATGTAAAATATATCACTGACATTGATGAAAACTTAAAAATATAGATGATTTTATTAGTTATTTATCCTATATCAATTTACTATTTATAATCAAACATAATTATTAACACAATATGTGATATAATAGAAAAGTATATATATGGACATATAATATCCATAATATTCTTATCATTCACAAAAATGACCTAAATGACCTAAAATCCCAAATAAAATTATATATTCACCAGAAAGATAACTCAATATTTTTTTTAATAAAAATTATTATTAGATATTTTTATTTCTATTAAACATAATCATATAATTTTCCCAAAAGTGTTGAAATATATATATATATATGATAATATGGTGACCAAATCACCTTTTAATCCCTCAGCTATATATTAGATAAAAATATGTTCCTAAAATGTAATAACCTATTAATCCCTACTAGACACATTAACATTAATGATAATATTAAATGTAATAGTTATAAGTAACTCCAAATTATTCCCCTTATGTTTGTATGTTCTATAGGTGGGGCCCTACATCTTAGTGGAATATATTTATTATGGATATATATCTCATGAGGTAATAATTTTTTAATCGTTATAACTTTGGTTAATATATGTTTAATATGTTTTTAGATTGTTATGATTTAGGTTGTAATATGGTCATAATGTTTTTGGTGTGATTAATGGTGGTTAATCAAAGCCCATAAGGTCATTCATGGATATAAGTTTAATTAATATATTCTTATAAGGATCATCATTGGTATAGTTATAGTTAAGCTATGCTCATAAGTATGTGTGTAGGTATAGTAATTGTTAATATTTTATCACAACAATTATCATAGAAATAATCATATTTAATATATTTTAAAATTCAAATATTTTCAGTAGCCTACATTTTGACATTACACATATTAAAATTCATTTCATTTACTATTTTATTTCTCCTAACATTTATCAAATAATTTATATACTTGAGTTTCACTCATGTATTAGGTAATTTGAAGCCTTATTCAATGACACAAGATTTATTATCTTTTCTTTTTTGGGAAATAATTAATTATTTTAGATGATAATATGAGTAAGAAAATATTATTATTAGTTATGATAATTGATTATTATATTATATTTTTACAATTATAAGGTTCCTCTTCCCATTAATTTATTTTCATTCAAAATCCTTGGTTATGATGATTATTATAACATCTAATAAGACTAGAATAGAGTCTAGTGTTGTTCTATTATAGAGAAATTTTCATAATTATCATAGAATGAGTTTCTTATGTATCTATTACTCAAAGATAGTAAACCAACAATTCTGGTATTTTTTAGATTTTGTGTCTATCGAAATCATAATATTACGGAAATTATGTAAAATATATATATATTTTTAGATTAGTTTACCATATATATATATATTCCATTATAGTGATCCTATAGAATTTTTCACTCCTTCAATGATTCCTTTGGAATATCTCTTCTGACCCAACGTTCTTTTTAATTTTATATCTCTACCAAGATCATGTTTTTTCATATTCTTAAAATGAAACACATTCTGAATCATTACAATGGTTTCCCTTACAGGACAATTGATCTAAAATATTCTTAACTGTCCCATTTCCCCAAGGATGTGGGTGAATGATTATGTTATGAAGGAATCCATGTTTAAAGAATTTGTTCTAACAAATATTTAATAATAATGTTTAATAATAAATTTTAGAATCTAATCACTAATGTGACTAATAATTTATGATCATTGATTATTTATTTATTTATAATATTTAATATATAAATAATATAATTACTATAAAATATAATAGCAGTATTCTTGATATATCTTAATGAATATAATTATTTCCATTATGTATACTTTAGTTTTATTAAAAACATTGGAATTTTAACCAAAATAAGGTTATTCAACGACATGTAGTATATGTTTGAGTTAGGATATTATGTTATATATTAATATTTATTCAGTATTTCATTACATTTATCAGTTAAAAAATATCCATTTATAATTATCACAATATGATAACTCATAAAAGGGTATCCGTTTTATTGTAATTAACATTGGGAAGAGTTGAATAAAAACTAATAGTAAATTGTTTAGTTAATAACGATGTAAGGTCAATTATTCATTGAATTTATGATCAAATATGACAGATATTTTTTAATCCAACATCTATGAAACTATATCTATTTCAATCACATTATTATTCTAATGTATAATAATTATACCTCTTACGTTAATCATTCTCAAATTCTATAATATGGAAATGATATATGATTAAATTATAAGTTGAATAACAAAAAAGAAAATCATTAATTTTATTTCATCAGTTATATTCATGTTGTGGGAAAAAATTATTCCTTGATTAGATTTTCAAATTTATTAATAAATTATAATTATATTGTACATATAATTAACATGTAGCTTAATCCTATATATTTGTGACATTATTATGATCAATTAAAAATTATTCTAATTATACAAAATCCATTTTCAGATTTCTTATTGTGAAATATTATCTAGGTTTATGTATAATATAATAATATATTATTCTTTAATGAATGGTTGTTATTGATGTCTAAAGTAACATTTAATTTTTTCAATATTTTATGAATCAATTTCTTGAAATGTAATCATCATCATGAAATTATTTTCCCCCCTCAACATTTTTCCTATTGCCCATCAAACTCTAAAATATATATTTTGGTGTTTTAATTTCCTGAGAGTAATTAATTATTATATCTTTTATATTTTACCATTGAAAAATGATTAATCCATGTCCATGTGTCTTCAAAATGATAGATGTTCGGTGGATTTGAATCGCATGAGTTAACAAATATGCAATGTGTTTAGAAAGTGGATATAACATGGCTATAAAAATGAACTTGATACCATAAAACCTATCATACACTCATATATCATCATTTTACATAAAATGAAATTTCAATTAATATAAAATGAAACCTCAAAACATTTAGTATTATATGTATTAGGGATTGTCTTTATGGCCTATTTATTTTACCAAAACTATCAATATTTCCTACAAAATTGTTCTCAACTGAATCATGTTATCTCATTATTTTAAGATGAAATAATTTTTAAAATCCATCATCAAACATTATAAATGAGTCATCAAACCACCCATTCATAAAAATATATATCAACCCTAACTAATGTTTCCCATGGATGATAGATAATTGATTACATTGATTCTAAATACATGAAATCACCTCAAAAAAAATTAAATAGTTTAGTATTATTGGAAAAAGAGTTAAATTATTTAATAAGTCCTTTTAGAAGAATAAAAATACAATATAATATTTTCTTTATAAATATAATTTTGTTCATCAATAATATCATTGAAGATCTATAATCATAATCTTATTTATATCGAAGATATATGTGAGAATAAAATTGAGACCTAAAATACCCAGTATGTGAATGAATATAGTGAGAGATATTGTAAAATGAAAAAGGGATGAATAATATGTCATGAATTATTGATTATAAAATAATTCAATTGAAAAACATTTATACATTAAACCTATTCATGTGTTAAATAAATATGTGAATAGTCACATGAGATTTAATAACTAATTTCTTAAATATGGAAATAATATTCTACAGTATCATAAACATATCACCGTGGCCTCATTCTAATTTATTATATATTAATGAGTAACTAATATTTAGAATACCCATATAATTTTTTATCATTTGATCGACTGATTCATCAAGGGGCTATTTAATTCTATGACAACCCATCACAAAATTTTTCCACTAAATTAATCATGTGAGTAAATGATACAACTTAATCAACAAGAATAGTCTCAATAATTTTAATAATTAACAAATATAAAAATGAGTTCATGAAATACAGATAATTATGGTTGATGTTATCAATTTTTATAGCCTCGGTAATAAATAGTATTCATAAATTTATGTTCATGTCAATGTAAATACTTTTAAATGATCATTACATTGTTTCTATGAAAATATATTTGTTATTTTAAAATAAAATATATTATATATAAAAATTTACACAATTTAAAAATAAAATTTATAAATTACCATGCATATTTATTAAAAGAAACAAAATAATTAGATATTTTACTTAATGAAAAATCTGTTTTTGTAATTTTTTTTAAATAATGAATCAATTCACAAATTCTTTCATTAGTTCGTCTTTTGTAAAAAAAAATTATACTAATTTTAAATGTTTTTATAAAAATATATTTATTTATCAATTCCAATTAAAAAATATTTAATAATTAATTTCATTCTAGAATACTATATAATGAAAACATGTTTATTGAATAAAAATATTTTTCAACAAATTTAAAATGAATGTTCTTATCCACAAAAAAATTCATCAAATATTTTAGTGCATTGATAGGGGAAAATGATTTATGGAAATTTTATTTATAGAAATAGTCAAAATATGTTATATTTTATTGGGTTTAATGTGGAATGATAATAAATTTCCTATCTCAGAAATATAAATATAAAAAAATATAAAATATTGTTTAGATTGTTTAATTAACTCTTCCCTTATGTATTAAATGATTTTTTATTGATGATAACCTCCCTTAGAATAAATATAAAATTTTATACTTCTATTTTAAAGATAAAATATTTATATATACATATAAGATAAAATTATTACATATCAAACAATTTTAATTAATTTTTTGTTGTTGTAATCACTGTTTTTAGGTGTTTACCTTTTTGTCTTTTAATGTGTGTTTTAGTTTACTAGCTCTCCCCACAAATATTGATA
Organism: Viscum album; assembly: GCA_963277665.1. Classification (NCBI taxonomy): domain Eukaryota; kingdom Viridiplantae; phylum Streptophyta; class Magnoliopsida; order Santalales; family Viscaceae; genus Viscum; species Viscum album. The sequence goes on along the minus strand of OY728156.1, from coordinate 386,200,168 downwards.
ATGTTTCAATAGTATGATTTTTTATACTGTTTGAAATATCATATATATATTCAACAATTATAAAAAGATAATGAAAATTAATCAAATATTATCATGATGGGGGTAGTCCACATGTACACAGGAGTGACATTAGAAATTTTTAATGTGTGGAAGGTTATGAAGATAAATGATATCTTATTTCAAACAATTTATAATTACTTCATAAATATAATATATATTCATTACATCTATATTTATAAAAATCCATGTAAATTTTTGATAAAACAGTGCATAAAATGTAATATGGAGACAACAGGTTACACATTTGCATAAGGGGCATTTTCATTTTTTATATGATGAAAAGAAGATAAAAAATTGTTATGAAATAACCATAATTTTTTTTGAAAATATTTAAACAACTATTTATAAAATATTACTTATTATATATGATATTTTATGTTTGTATGTGCACAAATAAAATAAAAAATGATCAATTATTATGAATATCTCTACTTTGAAGAACTGCTTTTGGATCTCTACTTACAGACTAATGGGATGGTGTTAGAGGTTTACCAAAACCTCTAGAATATAGGAATATATGTCAATAAGTTTTTCCATCGGGTTTTCTAAGCTATGGTGCTCAAAATATTTTGGGAATAGATGATAGTTAGTTTCCTTTTATAATGGATTTGAGGAGAACCATTGGAATTAAAAAATTTATTAACTTAATATAAATTAATATTCATATTAATTTGAAAAAAATTATATATTTAAAATATATATTGGATATTATTATAATAATTTAAAGAAAAATATTTATTAATTTCAGGTGTTATTTTAACTGTTATGTCTTAGTTTTAACCCTTATTAATGCAATTTCATGATTATCATAATAATAAGATTTTATTACATTAGGTGTCACGAAAGAGAGAGTAGAATGGAAAGAGACAAATAATAAGAAAATAGTTTCAATTAATGACCATTTACAGTTAAATTTCTAAACAAATATATTTATAAATTTTATATCATTTAATGAAATATTATTGACATAGAATAATGTTATGGTCATTTTTTAGAGTATTAAAATAATTAAATTTAGAAAAATTACAATATTGTAATCTATTTTTAATATAAAATTTTACCATATTATTAATTAACAATATTTATCAAACAAATTCATTGAAAACCATATCCTAGTTGGAAAATACAACTTCAATGGAATTTTCAATATATTTAATTAATTTTTTACTACTTCTCGAACATAGTTTCGGTACTGCGTAAGCATTTAAGTAAATTATTTTTAATTAAATTTCAAACAAATTATTTATAGAAAAAAATATTTTAATATCAAAATAATAAATTACGCCCATTTATTACTTTTCTATAACACTATTAAAATGTATAATAGATATTAAGTCCCTGAATTATGCAATTTATAATTTTTCATTATATAAAATTATATAAATTCCTTTATCAAAGATAAAAAGTTCAATAATGTCATATATTCAATGATATAAATGGTTTGGTCAAATTAATCTCATTAAATTAATTATTATTATTTTTATTGATGATTTTCATGTAGTATTTCTTTTTTTATCCAATTTTTCATTGTTACCCTTTATATAATCATAACACTTTCATATAGGATACATTTAATCAGGAATAAAAAAAATACTCAACTTATTTAACAAATTTAATCCTCTTAATTTTAGAAATTTAATCCATTTCAAAATATTCAATTTATAATTTATTAGAAATATACATTTTTTATAATTGTAGAAAATGAAACAAATATTAGTTTTTAAAATTTTTTAGCACAAAAATGTGCTAAATCCCAAATAAAATTTATTATTTTTTAATATCTATATAATTATATTGTTTATATTTAATTTATAATTATATTCCTTTATTAGAAAATAAAAATTTCAATGTAACTCTTATATTATTTGATTTAATGGAAATAATTGATTTTTTTCCAAAAAAAAACCTATTATCCAATATTCAATCAAATATCAACATTTAAAAATGTCCCAAAAATTTAACCATCAATAGTTTTGATATTATGAAACATAAAAAAAAATAATATATCAAATATGAATTATTAAATTTATAAAATATATTTTTTTCTAAAATAAACATCATATCATCTATAATAGAAAAATGACTATTTTAAACCCTATGTTCTCATATTCTATTTCATTTAAACTAGTAATTCTGTGATTTATGTGAGTTATATTATTATTAATTAGAAATAAAAAATTTACAAACCAATATTAATTAATGATAACTAATGGTAATGAATATGGTGGATATATTATAATGAATATGTGTCCAATTACTATATTTATAACAGAAATATTTTGTTCTTTCATATAAAATTACATAGTTCAATAAAATATTTTTCATTAACCACTAATATATTAATACTATAATATTATATTTTTTTATTGTGTCCATATTTTTAGTTGAAGAAAAAATATTAAGTTAAACCTTTTTGTTAAATATTTTTTGTTTTTTTTGTATTTATGTGTGAATTTACTCAACAAGATATTTTATTCATGTTGTTTTTTATTGCATCCACATAATCCGTTAGGGATTATCTTTTCCTATAATTTTTCATCTCATTAAAAGAATATATAATCATTATAATTTACGTTTTTATCTGATACATATTAACTAAGAAATATTCATTTAATAGAGAAAAACCGATTGAAATATCGAGTTATTACATTATTCCCCTCATAAAGAAAAATGTGTCCTTTGAAATTGAATTTGATCATTCCAAAAAGAATTTATAATATAATAAAATTAAATAAAGTTTTTATCCTGAAAATTCAATTCATATCAAAATGAGGAATGAAATTATTACATAAAATAATATAATTTTACATGTCATGTACTTTTCTTGAGATACAAAATGAGTTCCTTGATAATGTATTGCTTTATTTCAAACAAGACAAGAAATTTTTGAATAATATTTAATCATCAAGATAGTTATTTGTTGAAAATATTCATATATTATTAATTTCATCTATATATGTGGAATAAAATCTATCATTTATTATCTGGATAATTTCCACTTATATCTCATCAATTACTCAATGAAATAAATAATAAAGAAGAATTTTTCATTACTAAAAACAACATTCATCTTGAAACAAGAAATATGATGATTAAATAATGAAAATTAATTACTTTTATCTATAACCCAATTTTTTTCACAAAAAAATATATATGAATAATCCATCCAATGAAAAATTACATTGTTTATATCAAAATACTCAAAAATAAATCAAAAAGAACATAATTATAATTTCCATATGTCACTATATCAAAATGTAAAATATATCACTGACATTGATGAAAACATAAAAATATAGATGATTTTATTAGTTATTGAACCTATATCAATTTACTATTTATAATCAAACATAATTATTAACACAATATGTGATATAATAGAAAAGTATATATATGCACATATAATATCCATAATATGCTTATCATTCACATAAATAACCTAAATGACCTAAAATCCCAAATAAAATTATATATTCACCAGAAAGATAACTCAATATTTTTTTTAATAAAAATGATTATTTTTAGATATTTTTATTTCTATTAACCATAAATATATAATGTTCCCAAAAATGTAGAAATATATATATATATATATATATATGATAATATGGTGACCAAATCACCTTTTAATCCGTCAGTTATATATTAGATATAAAATATGTTCCTAAAATGTAATAACCTATTAATCCCTACTAGACACATTAACATTAATGATAATATTAAATGTAATAGTTATAAGTAACTCCAAATTATTCCCCTAATGTTTGGTTGTTCTATAGGTGGGTCCCTACATCTTAGTGGAATATATTTATTATGGATATATATATCATGAGTTAATAATTTTTTAATCGTTATAACTTTTGTTAATATATGTTTACTATGTTTTTAGATTGTTATGATTTAGGTTGTAATATGGTCATAACGTTTTTGGTGTGATTAATGGTGGTTAACCAAAGAACATAAGGTCATTCATTGATATAAGTTTAATTAATATATTCTTATAAGGATCATCATTGGTATAGTTATAGTTAAGCTATGATCATAAGTATGTGTGTAGGTATAGTAATTGTTAATATTTAATCACTACAATTATGATAGAAATAATCATATTTAATATATTTTAAAATTCATAGGTTTTCAGTTGCCTACATTTTGACATTACACATATTAAAATTCATTTCATTTAATATTTTATTTCTCCTAACATTTATCAAATAATTTATATACTTGAGTTTCAATCATGTATTAGGTAATTTGAAGCCGTATTCAATGACACAAGATTTATTATCTTTTATTTGTTGGGAATTAATTATTTATTTATGATGATAATATGAGTATGAAAATACTATTATTAGTTATGATAATTGATTATTATATTATATTTTAACAATTATAAGGTTCCTCTTCCCATTAATTTATTTTGTTTCAAAATCCTTGGTTATGATGATTATTATAACATCTAATAAGACTAGAATAGAGTCTAGTGTTGTTCTATTATAGGGAAATTTTCATAATTATCATAGAATGAGTTTCTTATGTATCTATTACTCAAAGATAGTAAACCAACAATTCTGGTATTTTTTAGATTTTGTGTCTATCAAAATCATAATATTACGGAAATGATGTAAAATATATATATATATTTATATTAGTTTACCATATATATATATATTCCATTATAGTGATCATATAGAAGTTTTCACTCCTTCAATGTTTCCTTAGGAATATCTCTTCTGACCCAACGTTCTTTTTAATTTTATATCTCTACCAAGATCATGTTTTTTCATATTCTTAAAATTAAACACATTCTGAATCATTACAATGGTTTCCCTTATAGGTCAATTGATCTAAAATATTCTTAACAGTCCCATTTCCCCATGGAAGTGGATGAATGATTATATTATGAAGGAATCCATGTTTAAAGAATTTCTTCTAACAAATATTTACTAAATAATGTTTAATAATAAATTTTAGAATCTAATCACTAATGTGACTAATAATTTATGATCATTGATTATTTATTTATTTATAATATTTAATATTTAAATAATATAATTACTATAAAATATAATAGTAGTATTCTTGATATATGTTAATGAATATAATTATTTCCTTTATGTATACTTCAGTTTTATTAAAAACAATGGAATTTTAACCAAAATAAGGTTATTCAACGACATGTAGTATATGTTTGAGTTAGGATATTATGTTATATATTAATATTTATTCAGTATTTTATTACATTTATCAGTTGAAAAATATCCTTTTATAATTATCACAATATGATAATTCACAAAAGGGTATCCGTTTTATTGTAATTAAAATTGGGAAGAGTTGAATAAAAACTAGTAGTAAATTCTTCAGTTAATAAGGATGTAAGGTCAATTATTCATTTAATTTATGATCAAATATGACAGATATTTTTTATTCCAACATCTATGAAACTATATTTATTTCAATCAAATTATTATTCTAATGTATAATAATTCTACCTCTTACGTTAATCATTCTCAAATTCTAGAATATGGAAATAATATATGATTAAATTATAAGTTGAATAAAAAAAAGAAAATCATTAATTTTATTTCATCAGCTATATTCATGTTGTGGGAAAAAATTATTCCTTGATTAGATTTTCAAATTTATTAATAAATTATAATTATATTGTACATATAATTAGCATGTAGCTTAATCCTATATATTTGTGACATTATTAGGATCAATTAAAAATTATTCTAATTATACGAAATCCATTTTCAGATTTCTTATTATGAAATATTATCTAGGTTTATGTATAATATAATAATATATTATTGTTTAATGAATGGTTGTTATTGATGTCTAAAGTAACATTTAATTTTTTCAATATTTTATGAATCAATTTCTTGAAATGTAATCATCATCATGAAATTATTTTCCCCCCTCAACATTTTTCGTATTGCCCATCAAACTCTAAAATATATATTTTGGTGTTTTAATTTCCTAACAGTAATTAATTATTATATATTTTATATTTTACCATTGCAAAATGATTAATCCATGTCCATGTGTCTTCAAAATGATATATGTTCGGTGGATTTGAATCGCATGAGGTAACAAATATGCAATGTGTTTATAAAGTGGATATAACATGGCTATAAAAATGAACTTGATACCATAAAACCTATCATACACTCATATATCATCATTTTAAATAAAATGAAATTACAATTAATATAAAATGAAACCTCAAAACATTTAGTATTATATGTATTAGGGATTGTCATTATGGCCTATTTATTTTACCAAAACTATCAATATTTCCTACAAAATTGTTCTCAACTGAATCATGTTATCTCATTATTTTAAGATGAAATAATTTTTAAAATCCATCATCAAACATTATAAATGAGGCATCAAACCACCCATTCATAAAAATATATATCAACCCTAACTAATGTTTCCCATGGATGATAGATAATTGATTACATTGATTCTAAATACATGAAATCACCTCAAAAAGAATTAAATAGTTTAGTATTATTGGAAAAAGAGTTAAATTATTTAATATGTCCTTTTAGAAGAATAAAAATACAATATATTATTTTCTTTATAAATATAATTTTTTTCATCAATAATATCATTGAAGATCTATAATCATAATCTTATTTATATCGAAGATATATGTGAGAATAAAATTGAGACCTAAAATACCCAGTATGTGAATGAATATAGTGAGAGATATTGTAAAATGAAAAAGTGATGAATAATATGTCATGAATTATTGATTATAAAATTATTCAATTGAAAAACATTTATACATTAAACCTATTCATGTGTTAAATAAATATGTGAATAGTCACATGAGATTTAATAACTAATTTCTTAAATATGGAAATAATATTCTACAGTATCATAAACATATCACCGTGGCCTCATTCTAAGTTATTATATATTAATGAGTAACTAATATTTAAAATACCCATATAATTTTTTATCATTTGACCGACTGATTCATCAAGGGGCTATTTAATTCTATGACAACCCATCACAAAATTTTTCCACTAAATTAATCATGTGAGTAAATGATACAACTTAATCAACAAGAATAGTCTCAATAATTTTAATAATTAACAAATATAAAAATGAGTTCATGAAATACAGATAATTATGGTTGATGTTATCAATTTTTATAGCCTCGGTAATAAATAGTATTCATAAATTTATGTTCATGTCAATGTAAATACTTTTAAATGATCATTACATTGTTTCTATGAGAAGATATTTGTTATTTTAAAATAAAATATATTATATATAAAAATTTACACAATTTAAAATTACAATTTATAAATTACCATGCAAATTTATTAAAAGAAACAAAATAATTATATATTTTACTCAATGGAAAATCTGTTTTTGTAATTTTTTTTAAATAATGAATCAATTCACAAATTCTTTCATTAGTTCGTCTTTTGTAAAACAAAAATTATACTAATTTTAAATGTTTTTATAAAAATATATTTATATATCAATTCCATTTAAAAAATATTTAATAATTAATTTCATTCTAGAATACTATATAATGAAAACATGTTTATTGAATAAAAATATTTGTCAACAAATTTAAAATGAATGTTTTTATCCAAAAAAAAATTCATCAAATATTTTAGTGCATTGATAGGGGAAAATGATTTATGGAAATTTTATTTATAGAAATAGTCAAAATATGTTATATTTTATTGGGTTTAATGTGGAATGATAATAAATTTCCTATCACAGAAATATAAATATAAAAAAAAATATAATATATTGTTTAGATTGTTTAATTAACTCTTCCCTTAAGTATTAAATGATTTTTTATTGATGATAACCTCCCTTAGAATAAATATAAAATTTTATACTTCTATTTTAAAGATAAAATATTTATATATACATATAAGATCAAATTATTACATATCAAACAATTTTAATTAATTTTTTGTTGTTGTAATCACTGTTTTTAGGTGTTTACCTTTTTGTCTTTTAATGTGTGTTTTAGTTTACTAGCTCTCCCCACAAATATTGATAATGTTTCAATAGTATGATTTTTTATACTGTTTGAAATATCATATATATATATTCAACAATTATAAAAAGATAATGAAAATTAATCAAATATTATCATGATGGTGGTAGTCCACATGTACACAGGAGTGACATTAGAAATTTTTAATGGGTGGAAGGTTATGAAGATAAATGATATCTTATTTCAAACAATTTATAATTACTTCATAAATATAATATATATTAATTACATCTATATTTATAAAAATTCATGTAAATTTTTGATAAAACGGTGCATAAAATGTAATATGGAGACAACAGGTTACACATTTGCATAAGGGGCATTTTTATTTTTTTATATGATGAAAAGAAGATAAAAAATTGTTATGAAAGAACCATAATTTTTTTTAAAATATTTAAACAACTATTTATAAAATATTACTTATTATATATGATATTTTATGTTTTTATGTGCACAAATAAAATAAAAATGCTCGATTATGATGATTATCTCTACTTTGAAGAACTACTTTTGGATCTCTACTTACAAACTAATGGGATGGTGTTAGAGGTTTACCGAAACCTCTAGAATATAGGAATATATGTCAATAAGTTTTTCCATCGCGTTTTCTAAGCTATGGTGCTCAAAATATTTTGGGAATTGATGATAGTTAGTTTCCTTTTATAATGGATTTGAGGAGAACCATTGGAATTAAAAAATTTATTAACTTAATATAAATTAATATTCATATTAATTTGAAAAAAATTATATATTTAAAATATATATTGGATATTATTATAATAATCTAAAGAAAAATATTTATTAATTTCAGGTGTTATTTTAACTGTTATGTCTTAGTTTTAACCCTTATTAATGCAATTTCATGATTATCATAATAATAAGATTTTATTACATTAGGTGTCAAGAAAGAGATAGTAGAATGGAAAGAGACAAATAATAAGAAAATAGTTTCAATTAATGACCATTTACAGTTAAATTTCTAAAAAAATATTTTTATAAATTTTATATCATTTAATGAAATATTATTGACATAGAATACTGTTATGGTCATTTTTTAGAGTATTAAAATAATTAAATTTAGAAAAATTACAATATTGTAATCTATTTTTAATATAAAATTTTACCATATTATTAATTAACAATATTTATCAAAAAAATTCATAGAAAACCATATCCTAGTTGGAAAATACAACTTCAATGGAATTTTCAATATATTTAATTAATTTTTTACTACTTCTCGAGCATAGTTTCGGTACTGCGTAAGCATTTAATTAAATTATTTTTTAATTAAATTTCAAACAAATTATTTATAGAAAAAAATATTTTAATATAAAAATAATAAATTACGACCATTTATTACTTTTCTATAACACTATTAAAATGTATAATAGATATTAAGTCCATGAATTATGCAATTTAGAATTTTTCATTATATAAAATTATATAAATTCCTTTATCAAAGATAAAAAGTTCAATAATGTCATATATTCAATGATATAAATGGTTTGGTCAAATTAATCTCATTAAATTAATTATTAATATTTTTATTGATGATTTTCATGTATTATTTCTTTTTTTATCCAATTTTTCATTGTTACCCTTTATATAATCATAACACTTTCATATAGGATACATTTAATCAAGAATAAAAAAAATACTCAACTTATTTAACAAATGTAATCCTCTTAATTTTAGAAATTTAATCCATTTCAAAATATTCAATTTATAATTTATTAGAAATATACATTTTTTATAATTGTAGAAAATGAAACAAATATTAGTTTTTAAAATTTTTTTAGCACAAAAATGTGATAAGTCCCAAATAAAATTTATTATTTTTTAATATCTATAAAATTATATTGTTTATATTTAATGTATAATTATATTCCTTTATTAGAAAATAAAAATTTCAATGTAACTCTTATATTATTTGATTTAATGGGAATAATTGATTTTTTCCAAAAAAAACCTATTATCCAATATTCAATCAAATATCAACATTTAAAAATGTCCCAAAAATTTAACCATCAATAGTTTTGATATTATGAAACATAAAAAATAATAATAATATATCAAATATGAATTATTAAATTTATAAAATATATTTTTTTCTAAAATAAACATCATATCATCTATTATAGAAAAATGACTATTTTAAACCCTATGTTCTCATATTCTATTTCATTTAAACTAGTAATTATGTGATTTATGTGAGTTATATTATTATTAATTAGAAACAAAAAATTTACAAACCAATATTAATTAATGATAACTAATGGTAATGCATATGGTGGATATATTATAATGAATATGTGTCCAATTACTATATTTATAATAGAAATATTTTGTTCTTTCATATGAAATTACATAGTTCAATAAAATATTTTTCATTTACCACTAATATATTAATACTATAATATTATATTTTTTTATTGTGTCCATATTTTTAGTTGAAAAAAAAATATTAATTTAAACCCTTTTTGTTAAATATTTTTTGTTTTTTTGTATTTATGTGTGAATTTACTCAACAAGATATTTTATTCATGTTGTTTTTTATTGCATCCACATAATCCATTAGGGATTATCTTTTCCTATAAAATTCCATCTCATTAAAAGAATATATAATCATTATAATTTACGTTTTTATCTGATACATATTAACTAAGAAATATTCATTTAATAGAGAAAAACCTATTGAAATATCGAGTTATTACATTATTCCCCTCATAAAGAAAAATGTGTCCTTTGAAATTGAATTTGATCATTCCAAAAATAATTTATAATATAATAAAATTAAATAAAGTTTTTATCCTGAAAGTTCAATTCATATCAAAATGAGGAATGAAATTATTACATAAAATAATATAATTTTACATGTCATGTACTTTTTTTGAGATACAAAATGAGTTCCTTGATAATGTATTGCTTTATTTCAAACAAGACAAGAAATTTTTGAATAATATTTAATCATCAAGATAGTTATTTGTTGAAAATATTCATATATTATTAATTTCATCTATATATGTGGAATAAAATTTATCATTTATTATCTGGATAATTTCCACTTATATCTCATCAATTACTCAATGAAATAAATAATAAAGAAGAATTTTTCATTACTAAAAACAACATTCATCTTGAAACAAGAAATATGATGATTAAATAATGAAAATTAATTAATTTTATCTATAACCCAATTTTTTTCACAAAAACATATATATGAATAATCCATCCAATGAAAAATTACATTGTTTATATCAAAATACTCAAAAATAAATCAAAAAGAACATAATTATAATTTCCATATTTCACTATATCAAAATGTAAAATATATCACTAACATTGATGAAAACATAAAAATATAGATGATTTTATTAGTTATTTAACCTATATCAATTTACTATTTATAATCAAACATAATTGTTAACACAATATGTGATATAACAGAAAAGTATTCTTATGCACATATAATATCCATAATATGCTTATCATTCACATAAATAACCTAAATGACCTAAAATCCCAAATAAAATTATATATTCACAAGAAAGATAACTCAATATTTTTTTTAATAAAAATGATTATTTTTAGATATTTTTATTTCTATTAACCATAATCATATAATGTTCCCAAAAATGTAGATATATATATATATATATATATATATATATGATAATATGGTGACCAAATCACCTTTTAATCCCTCAGTTATATATTAGATAAAAAATATGTTCCTAAAATGTAATAACCTATTAATCCCTACTAGACACATTAACATTAATGATAATATTAAATGTAATAGTTATAAGTAACTCCAAATTATTCCCCTTATGTTTGGTTGTTCTATAGGTGGGTCCCTATATCTTAGTGGAATATATTTATTATGGATATATATCTCATGAGTTAATAATTTTTTAATCGTTATAACTTTTGTTAATATATGTTTACTATGTTTTTAGATTGTTATGATTTAGGTTGTAATATGGTCATAATGTTTTTGGTGTGATTAATGGTGGTGAACCAAAGAACATAAGGTCATTCATGGATATAAGTTTAATTAATATATTCTTATAAGGATCATCATCGGTATAGTTATAGTTAAGCTATGATCATAAGAATGTGTGTAGGTATAGTAATTGTTAATATTTAATCACTACAATTATCATAGAAATAATCATATTTAATATATTTTAAAATTCATAGGTTTTCAGTTGCCTACATTTTGACATTACACATATTAAAATTCATTTCCTTTACTATTTTATTTCTCCTAACATTTATCAAATAATTTATATACTTGAGTTTCAATCATGTATTAGGTAATTTGAAGCCTTATTCAATGGCACAAGATTTATTATCTTTTATTTTTTGGGAATTAATTATTTATTTATGATGATAATATGAGTATGAAAATATTATTATTAGTTATGATAGTTGATTATTATATTATATTTTTACAATTATAAGGTTCCTCTTCCCATTAATTTATTTTGTTTCAAAATCCTTGGTTATGATGATTATTATAACATCTAATAAGACTATAATAGAGTCTAGTGTTGTTCAATTATAGGAAAATTTTCATAATTATCAAAGAATGAGTTTCTTATGTATCTATTACTCAAAGATAGTAAACCAACAATTCTGGTATTTTTTAGATTTTGTTTCTATAGAAATCATAATATTACGGAAATGATGTAAAAAATATATATATTTTTAGATTAGTTTACCATATATATATATATTCCATTATAGTGATCATATAGAAGTTTTCACTCCTTCAATGTTTCCTTAGGAATATCTCTTCTGACCCAACGTTCTTTTTAATTTTATATCTCTACCAAGATCATGTTTTTTCATATTCTTAAAATTAAACACATTCTGAATCATTACAATGGTTTCCCTTATAGGTCAATTGATCTAAAATATTCTTAACAGTCCCATTTCCCCATGGAAGTGGATGAATGATTATATTATGAAGGAATCCATGTTTAAAGAATTTGTTCTAACAAATATTTACTAAATAATGTTTAATAATAAATTTTAGAATCTAATCACTAATGTGACTAATAATTTATGATCATTGATTATTTATTTATTTATAATATTTAATATTTAAATAATATAATTACTATAAAATATAATAGTAGTATTCTTGATATATCTTAATGAATATAATTATTTACTTTATGTATAGTTTAGATTTATTAAAAACATTGGAATTTTAACCAAAATAAGGTTATTCAACGACATGTAGTATATGTTTGAGTTAGGATATTATGTTATATATTAATATTTATTCAGTATTTTATTACATTTATCAGTTTAAAAATATCCTTTTATAATTATCACAATATGATAATTCACAAAAGGGTATCCATTTTATTGTAATTAACATTGGGAAGAGTTGAATAAAAACTAGTAGTAAATTCATCAATTAATAAGGATGTAAGGTCAATTATTCATTTAATTTATGATCAAATATGACAGATATTTTTTATTCCAACATCTATGAAACTATATTTATTTCAATCACATTATTATTCTAATGTATAATAATTATACCTCTTAGGTTAATCATTCTCAAATTCTAGAATATGGAAATAATATATGATTAAATTATAAGTTGAATAACAAAAAAGAAAATCATTAATTTTATTTCATCATTTATATTCATGTTGTGGGAAAAAATTATTCCTTGATTATATTTTCAAATTTATTAATAAATTATAATTATATTGTACATATAATTAACATGTAGCTTAATCCTATATATTTGTGACATTATTATGATCAATTAAAAATTATTCTAATTATACGAAATCCATTTTCATATTTCTTATTGTGAAATATTATCGAGGTTTATGTATAATATAATAATATATTATTGTTTAATGAATGGTTGTTATTGATTTCTAAAGTAACATTTAATTTTTCAATATTTTATGAATCAATTTCTTGAAATGTAATCATCATCATGAAATTATTTTCCCCCCTCAACATTTTTCCTATTGCCCATCAAACTCTAAAATAACTATTTTGGTTTTTTAATCTCCTGACAGTAATTAATTATTATATCTTTTATATTTTACCATTGCAAAATGATTAATCCATGTCCTTGTGTCTTAAAAATGATAGATGTTCGGTGGATTTGAATCGCATGAGGTAACAAATATGAAATGTGTTTATAAAGTGGATATAACATGGCTATAAAAATGAACTTGATACCATAAAACCTATCATACACTCATATATCATCATTTTACATAAAATGAAATTACAATTAATATAAAATGAAACCTCAAAACATTTAGTATTATATGTATTAGGGATCGTCTTTATGGCCTATTTATTTTACCAAAACTATCAATATTTCCTACAAAATTGTTCTCAACTGAATCATGTTATCTCATTATTTTAAGATGAAATAATTTTTAAAATCCATCATCAAACATTATAAATGAGGAATCAAACCACCCATTCTTAAAAATATATATCAACCCTAACTAATGTTTCCCATGGATGATAGATAATTGATTACATTGATTCTAAATACATGAAATCACCTCAAAAAGAATTAAATAGTTTAGTATTATTGGAAAAAGAGTTAAATTATTTAATAAGTCCTTTCAGAAGAATAAAAATACAATATATTATTTTCTTTATAAATATAATTTTGTTCATCAATAATATCATTGAATATTTATAATCATAATCTTATTTATATCGAAGATATATGTGAGAATAAAACTGAGACCTAAAATACCCAGTATGTGAATGAATATAGTGAGAGATATTGTAAAATGAAAAAGGGATGAATAATATGTCATGAATTATTGATTAGAAAATAATTCAATTGAAAAACATTTATACATTAAACCTATTCATGTGTTAAATAAATATGTGAATAGTCACATGAGATTTAATAACTAATTTCTTAAATATGGAAATAATATTCTATAGTACCATAAACATATCATCGTGGCCTCATTCTAAGTTATTATATATTAATGAGTAACTAATATTTAGAATACCCATATAGTTTTTTATCATTTGACCGACTGATTCATCAAGGGGCTATTTAATTCTATGACAACCCATCACAAAATTTTTCCACTAAATTAATCATGTAAGTAAATGATAAAACTTAATCAACAAGAATAGTCTCAATAATTTTAATAATTAACAAATATAAAAATGAGTTCATGAAATACAGATAATTATGGTTGATGTTATCAATTTTTATAGCCTCGGTAATAAATAGTATTCATAAATTTATGTTCATATCAATGTAAATACTTTTAAATGATCATTACATTGTTTTTATGAAAATATATTTGTTATTTTAAAATAAAATATATTATATATAAAAATTTACACAATTTAAAAATAAAATTTATAAATTACCATGCATATTTATTAAAATAAATAAAATAATTAGATATTTTACTAAATGGAAAATCTGTTTTTGTAATTTTTTTAAATAATGAATCAATTCACAAATTCTTTCATTAGTTCGTCTTTTGTAAAACAAAAATAATACTAATTTTAAATGTTTTTATAAAAATATAGTTATATATCAATTACAATTAAAAAATATTTAATAATTAATTTCATTCTAGAATACTATATAATGAAAACATGTTTATTGAATATAAATATGTGTCAACAAATTTAAAATGAATGTTTTTATCTATAAAAAATTCATCAAATATTTTAGTGCATTGATAGGGGAAAATGATTTAAAGAAATTTTATTTATAGAAATAGTCAAAATATGTTATATTTTATTGGGTTTAATGTGGAATGATAATAAATATCCTATCACAGAAATATAAATATAAAAAAATATAAAATATTGTTTAGATTGTTTAATTAACTCTTCCCTTAAGTATTAAAAGATTTTTTATTGATGATAACCGCCCTTAGAATAAATATAAAATTTCATACTTCTATTTTAAAGATAAAATATTTATATATACATATAAGATCAAATTATTACATATCAAACAATTTTAATTAATTTTTTTTGTTGTAATCACTGTTTTTAGGTGTTTACCTTTTTGTCTTTTAATGTGTGTTTTAGTTTACTAGCTCTCCCCACAAATATTGATAATGGTTCCATAGTATGATTTCTTATACTGTTTGAAATATCATATATATATATATATTCAATAATTATAAAAAGATAATAAAAATTAATCAAATATTGTCACGATGGTGGTTGTCCACATGTACATAGGAGTGACATTAGAAATATTTATTGGGTGGAAGGTTATGAAGATAAATGATATCTTATTTCAAACAATTTATAATTACTTCATAAATATAATATATATTCATTACATCTATATTTATAAAAATTCATGTAAATTGTTGATAAAACAGTGCATAAAATGTAATATGAAGACAATAGGTCACACATTTGCATAAGGGGAATTTTCATTTTTTTATATGATGAAAAGAAGATAAAAAATTGTTATGAAATAACCATAATTTTTTTTTGAAAATATTTAAACAACTATTTATAAAATATTACTTATTATATATGATATTTTATGTTTGTAAGTGCACAAATAAAATAAAAATGCTCGATTATGATGATTACCTCTACTTTGAAGAACTTCTTTTGGATCTCTACTTACAGAGTAATGGGATGGTGTTAGAGGTTTACCGAAACCTCTAGAATATAGGAATATATGTCAATAAGTTTTTCCATCGGGTTTTCTAAGCTATGGTGCTCAAAATATTTTGGGAATAGATGATAGTTAGTTGCCTTTTATAATGGATTTGAGGAGAACCATTGGAATTAAAAAATTTATTAACATAATATAAATTAATATTCATATTAATTTGAAAAAAATTATATATTTAAAATATATATTTGATATTATTATAATAATCTAAAGAAAAATATTTATTTATTTCATGTGTTATTTTAACTATTATGTCTTAGTTTTAACCCCTATTAATGCAATTTCATGATTATCATAATAATAAGATTTTATTACATTAGGTGTCAAGAAAGAGACAATAGAATGGAAAGAGACAAATAATAAGAAAATAGTTTCAATTAATGACCATTTACAGTTAAATTTCTAAACTAATATTTTTATAAATTTTATATCATTTAATGAAATATTATTGACATAGAATACTGTTATGGTCATTTTTTAGAGTATTAAAATAATTAAATTTAGGAAAATAACAATATTGTAATCTATTTTTAATATAAAATTTTACCATATTATTAATTAACAATATTTATCAAAAATATTCATATAAAACCATATCCTAGTTGGAAAATACAACTTCAATGGAATTTTCAGTATATTTAATTAATTTTTTACTACTTCTCGAGCATAGTTTCGGTACTGCGTAAGCAGTTAAGTAAATTATTTTTTAATTAAATTTCAAATAAATTATTTATAGAAAAAAATATTTTAATATAAAAATAATAAATTATGACCATTTATTACTTTTCTATAACACTATTAAAAAGTATAATAGATATTAAGTCCATGAATTATGCAATTTAGAATTTTTCATTATATTAAATTATATAAATTCCTTTATCAAAGATAAAAAGTTCAATAATGTCATATATTCAATGATATAAATGGTTTGGTCTAATTAATCTCATTAAATTAATTATTATTATTTTTATTGATGATTTTCATGTATTATTTCTTTTTTTATCCAATTTTTCATTGTTACCCTTTATATAATCATAACACTTTCATATAGCATACATTTAATGAAGAATAAAAAAATACTCAACTTATTTAACAAATTTAATCCTCTTAATTTTAGAAATTTAATCCATTTCATAATATTCAATTTATAATTTATTAAAAATATACATTTTTTATAATTGTAGAAAATGAAACAAATATTAGTTTTTAAAATTTTTTTACCACAAAAATGTGCTAAATCCCAAATAAAATTTATTATTTTCTAATATCTATATAATTATATTGTTTATATTTAATGTATAATTATATTACTTTATTAGAAAATAAAAATTTCAATGTAACTCTTCTATTATTTGATTTAATGGAAATAATTGAATTTTTTCCAAAAAAAACCTATTATCCAATATTCAATCAAATATCAACATTTAAAAATATCCCAAAAATTTAACCATCAATAGTTTTGATATTATGAATCATAAAAAATAATAATATATCAAATATGAATTATTAAATTTATAAAATATTTTTTTTTCTGAAATAAACATTATATCATCTATTATAGAAAAATGACTATTTTAAACCCTATGTTCTCATATTCTATTTCATTTAAACTAGTAATTCTGTGATTTATATGAGTTATATTATTATTAATTTGAAATAAAAAATTTACAAACCATTATTAATTAATGATAACTAATGGTAATGCTTATGGTGGATATATTATAATGAATATGTGTCCAATTACTATATTTATAACAGCCACATTTTGTTCTTTCATATAAAATTACATAGTTCAATAAAATATTTTTCATTTACCACTAATATATTAATACTATAATATTATATTTTTTTATTGTGTCCATATTTTTAGTTGATGAAAAAATATTAAGGTAAACCCTTTTTGTTAAATATTTTTTGTTTTTTTTGTATTTATGTGTGAATTTACTCAACAAGATATTTTATTCATGTTTTTTTATTACATCCACATAATCAATTTGGGATTATCTTTTCATATAATATTCCATCTCATTAAAAGAATATATAATCATTTTAATTTACATTTTTATCTGATACATATTAACTAAGAAATATTCATTTAATAGAGAAAAACCTATTGAAATATCGAGTTATTACATTATTCCCCTCATAAAGAAAAATGTGTCCTTTGAAATTGAATTTGATCATTCCAAAAAGAATTTATAATATAATAAAATTAAATAAAGTTTTTATCCTGAAAATTCAATTCATATCAAAATGAGGAATGAAATTATTACATAAAATAATATAATTTTACAAGTCATGAACTTTTTTTTAGATACAAAATGAGTTCCTTGATAATGTATTGCTTTATTTCAAACAAGATAAGAAATTTTTGAATATTATTTAATCATCAAGATAGTTATTTGTTGAAAATATTCATATATTATTAATTTCATCTATATATGTGAAATAAAATCTATCATTTATTATCTGGATAATTTCCACTTATATCTCATCAATTACTCAATGAAATAAATACTAAAGAAGAATTTTTCATTACAAAAAACAACATTCATATTGCAACAAGAAATATGACGAGTTAAATAATGAAAATTAATTATTTTTATCTATATCCAAATTTTTTTCACAAAACAATATATATGAATAATCCATCCAATGAAAAATTACACTGTTTATATCAAAATACTCAAAAATAAATAAAAAAGAACATAATTATAATTTCCATATGTCACTATATCAAAATGTAAAATATATCACTGACATTGATGAAAACATAAAAATATAGATGATTTTATTAGTTATTTAACCTATATCAATTTACTATTTATAATCAAACATAATTATTAACACAATATGTGATATAACAGAAAAGTATATATATGCACATATAATATCCATAATATGCTTATCATTCACATAAATAACCTAAATGACCTAAAATACCAAATAAAATTATATATTCACCAGAAAGATAACTGAATTTTTTTTTAATAAAAATGATTATTTTTAGATATTTTTATTTCTATTAACCATAATCATATAATGTTCCCAAAAATGTAGAAATATATATATATATATATATGATAATATGGTGACTAAATCACCTTTTAATCCCTCAGTTATATATTAGATAAAAAATATGTTCCTAAAATGTAATAACCTATTAATCCATATTAGACACATTAACATTAATGATAATATTAAATGTAATAGTTATAAGTAACTCCAAATTATTCCCCTTATGTTTGGTTGTTCTATAGGTGAGGGCCCTACATCTTAGTGGAATATATTTAATATCGATATATATCTCATGAGGTAATAATTTTTTAATCGTTATAACTTTGGTTAATATATGTTTACTATGTTTTTAGATTGTTATTATTTAGGTTGTAATATGGTCATAATGTTTTTGGTGTGATTAATGGTGGTTAATCAAAGCACATAAGGTCATTCATGGCTATATGTTTAATTAATATATTCTTATAAGGATCATCATTGGTATATTTATAGTTAAGCTATGATCATAAGTATGTGTGTAGGTATAGTAATTGTTAATATTTAATCACTGCAATTATCAAAGAAATAATCATATTTAATATATTTTAAAATTCATATGTTTTTAGTTGCCTACATTTTGACATTACACATATTAAAAATCATTTCCTTTACTATTTTATTTCTCCTAACATTTATCAAATAATTTATATACTTGAGTTTCACTCATGTATTAGGTAATTTGAAGCCTTATTCAATGACACAAGATTTATTATCTTTTATTTTTTAGGAATTAATTAATTATTTATGATGATAATATGAGTATGAAAATATTATTATTAGTAATGATAATTGATTATTATATTATATTTTTACAATTATAAGGTTCCTCTTCCCATTAATTTATTTTGTTTCAAAATCCTTGGTTATGATGATTATTATAACTTCTAATAAGGCTATAATAGAGTCTAGTGTTGTTCTATTATAGAGAAATTTTCATAATTATCATAGAATAATTTTCTTATGTATCTATTACTCAAAGATAGTAAACCAACAATTCTGGTATTTTTTAGATTTTGTGTCTATCGAAATCATAATATTACGGAAATTATGTAAAATATATATATTTTTTTAGATTATTTTACCATATATATATATTCCATTATAGTGATCCTACAGAAGTTTTCACTCCTTCAATGTTTCCTTAGGAATATCTCTTCTGAACCAACGTTCTTTTTAATTTTATATCTCTACCAAGATCATGTTTTTTCATATTCTTAAAATGAAACACATTCTGAATCATTACAATGGTTTCCCTTACAGTACAATTGATCTAAAATATTCTTAACAGTCCCATTTCCCCATGGAAGTGGATGAATGATTATATTATGAAGGAATCCATGTTTAAAGAATTTCTTCTAACAAATATTTACTAAATAATGTTTAATAATAAATTTTAGAATCTAATCACTAATGTGACTAATAATTTATGATCATTGATTATTTATTTATTTATAATATTTAATATTTAAATAATATAATTACTATAAAATATAATAGTAGTATTCTTGATATATCTTAATGAATATAATTATTTCCATTATGTATACTTTATTTTTATTAAAAACATTGGAATTTTAACCAAAATAAGTTTATTCAACGACATGTAGTATATGTTTGAGTTATGATATTATGTTATATATTAATATTTATTCAGTATTTCATTACATTTATCAGTTGAAAAATATCCATTTATAATTATCACAATATGATAATTCACAAAAGGGTATCCGTTTTATTGTAATTAACATTGGGAAGAGTTGAATAAAAACTACTAGTAAATTCTTCAGTTAATAAGGATGTAAGGTCAATTATTCATTGAATTTATGATGAAATATAACTGATTTTTTTTAACCCAACATCTATGAAACTATATTTATTTCAATCACATTATTATTCTAATGTATAATAATTATACCTCCTATGTTAATCATTCTCAAATTCTAGAATATGGAAATGATATATGATTAAATTATAAGTTTAATAACAAAAAAGAAAATCATTAATTTTATTTCATCAGTTATATTCATGTTGTGGGAAAAAATTATTCCTTGATTAGATTTTCAAATTTTTTAATAAATTATAATTATATTGTACATATAATTAACATGTAGCTTAATCCTATATATTTGTGACATTATTATGATTAATTAAAAATTATTCTAATTATACGAAATCCATTTTCAGATTTCTTATTGTGAAATATTATCTAGGTTTATGTATAATATAATAATATATTATTTTTTAATGAATGGTTGTTATTGATGTCTAAAGTAACATTTAATTTTTTCAATATTTTATGAATAAATTTCTTGAAATGTAATCATCATCATGAAATTATTTCCCCCCCTCAACATTTTTCCTATTGCCCATCAAACTCTAAAATATATATTTTGGTGTTTTAATTTCCTGACAGTAATTAATTATTATATCTTTTATATTTTACCATTGCAAAATGATTAATCCATGTCCATGTGTCTTCAAAATGATAGATGTTCGGTGGATTTGAATCGCATGAGGTAACAAATATGCAATGTGTTTATAAAGTGGATATAACATGGCTATAAAAATGAACTTAATACCATAAAACCTATCATACACTCATATATCATCATTTTACATAAAATAAAATTACAATTAATATAAAATGAAACCTCAAAACATTTAGCATTATATGTATTAGGGATTTTATTTATGGCCTATTTATTTTATAAAAACTATCAATATTTCCTACAAAATTGTTCTCAACTGAATCATGTTACCTCATTATTTTAAGATGAAATAATTTTTAAAATCCATCATCAAACATTATAAATGAGGCATCAAACCACCCATTCTTAAAAATATATATCAACCCTAACTAATTTTTCCCATGTATGATAGATAATTGATTACATTGATTCTAAATACATGAAATCACATCACAAAGAATTAAATAGTATAGTATTATTGGAAAAAGAGTTAAATTATTTAATAAGTCCTTCCAGAAGAATAAAAATACAATATAGTATTTTCTTTATAAATATAATTTTGTTCATAAATAATATCATTGAAGATCTATAATCATAACCTTATTTATATCGAAGATATATGTGAGAATAAAATTGAGACCTAAAATACCCAGTATGTGAATGAATATAGTGAGAGATATTGTAAAATGAAAAAGGGATGAATAATATGTCATGAATTATTGATTAGAAAATAATTCAATTGAAAAACATTTATACATTAAACCTATTCATGTGTAAAATAAATATTTGAATAGTCACATGAGATTTAATAACTAATTTCTTAAATATGGAAATAATATTATACAGTATCATAAACATATCATCATGGCCTCATTCTATGTTATTATATATTAATGAGTAACTAATATTTAGAATACCCATATAATTTTTTATCATCTGATCGACTGATTCATCAAGGGGATATTTAATTCTATGACAACCCATCACAAAATTTTTCCATTAAATTAATCATGTGAGTAAATGATACAACTTAATCAACAAGAATAGTATCAGTAATTTTAATAATTTACCAATATAAAAATGAGTTCATGAAATACAGATAATTATGGTTGATGTTATCAATTTTTATAGCCTCGGTAATAAATAGTATTCATAAATTTTTTTTCATGTCACTGTAAATACTTTTAAATGATAATTACATTGTTTCTATGAAAATATATTTGTTATTTTAAAATAAAATTTATTTTATATAAAAATTTACACAATTTAAAAATAAAATTTATAAATTACCATGCATATTTATTAAAAGAAATAAAATAATTAGATATTTTACTCAATTGAAAATCTGTTTTTGTAATTTTTTTAAATAATGAATCAATTCACAAATTCTTTCATTAGTTCGTCTTTTGTAAAACAAAAATAATACTAATTTTAAATGTTTTTATAAAAATATAGCTATATATCAATTCCAATTATAAAATATTTAATAATTAATTTCATTCTAGAATACTATATAATGAAAACATGTTTATTGAATAAAAATATTCGTCAACAAATTTAAAATGAACGTTTTTATCCATAAAAAAATTCATCAAATATTTTAGTGCATTGATAGGGGAAAATGAAATAAAGAAATTTTATTTATAGAAATAGTCAAAATATGTTATATTTTATTGGGTTTAATGTGGAATGATAATAAATTTCCTATCACAGAAATATAAATATAAAAAAATATAAAATATTGTTTAGATTGTTTAATTAATCCTTCCCTTAAGTATTAAATGATTTTTTATTGATGATTAGCTCCCTTAGAATAAATATAAAATTTTATACTTCTATTTTAAAGATAAAATATTTATATATACATATAAGATAAAATTATTACATATCAAAGCATTTTAATTAATTTTTTGTTGTTGTAATCACTGTTTTTAGGTGTTTACCTTTTTGTCTTTTAATGTGTGTTTCAGTTTACTAGCTCTCCCCAAAAATAATGATAATGGTTCCATTGTATGATTTTTTATACTGTTTGAAATATCATATATATATATTCAACAATTATAAAGAGATAATAAAAATTAATCAAATATTATCATGATGGTGGTAGTCCACATGTACACAGGAGTGACATTAGAAATTTTTAATGGGTGGAAGGTTCTGAAGATAAATGATATCTTATTTCAGACAATTTATAATTACTTCATAAATATAATATATATTCATTACATCTATATTTATAAAAATCCATGTAAATTGTTGATAAAACAGTGCATAAAATTTAATATGAAGACAACAGGTCACACATTTGCATAAGGGGAATTTTCATTTTTTTTATATGATGAAAAGAAGATAAAAAATTGTTATAAAGTAACCGTAAATTTTTTGAAAATATTTAAACAAGTATTTATAAAATTTTACTTATTATATATGATATTTTATGTTTGTATGTGCACAAATAAAATAAAAATGCTCGATTATGATGATTACATCTACTTTGAAGAACATCTTTTGGATCTATACTTACAGACTAATGGGATGGTGTTAGAGGTTTACCGAAACCTATAGAATATAGGAATATAAGTCAATAAGTTTTTCCAAAGGGTTTTCTAAGCTATGGTGCTCAAAATATTTTGGGAATAGATGATAGTTAGTTGCCTTTTATAATGGATTTGAGGAGAACCATTGGAATTAAAAAATTTATTAACTTAATATAAATTAATATTCATATTAATTTGAAAAAAATTATATATTTAAAATATATATTGAATATTATTATAATAATCTAAAGAAAAATATTTATTAATTTCATGTGTTATTTTAACTGTTATGTCTTAGTTTTAACCCCTATTAATGCAATTTCATGATTATCATAATAATAAGATTTTATTACATTAGGTGTCAAGAAAGAGACAATAGAATGGAAAGAGACAAATAATAAGAAAATAGTTTCAATTAATGACCATTTACAGTTAAATTTCTAAACTAATATATTTATAAATTTTATATCATTTAATGAAATATTATTGACATAGAATACTGTTATGGTCAATTTTTAGAGTATTAAAATAATTAAATTTAGAAAAACAACAATATTGTAATCTATTTTTAATATAAAATTTTACCATATTATTAATTAACAATATTTATCAAACAAATTCATAGAAAACCATATCCCAGTTGGAAAATACAACTTCAATGGAATTTTCAATATATTTAATTAATTTTTTACTACTTCTCGAGGATAGTTTCGGTACTGCGTAAGCATTTAAGTAAATTGTTTTCTAATTAAATTTCAAACAAATTATTTAAAGAATAAAATATTTTAATATAAAAATATAAATTACGACCATTTATTACTTTTCTATAACACGATTAAAAAGTATAATAGATATTAAGTCCATGAATTATGCAATTTAGAATTTTTCATTATATAAAATAATTTAAATTCCTTTATCAAAGATAAAAAGTTCAATAATGTCATATATTTAATGATATAAATGGTTTGGTCAAATTAATCTCATTAAATTAATTATTATTATATTTATTGATGATTTTCATGTATTATTTCTTTTTTTATCCAATTTTTCATTGTTACCCTTTATATAATCATAACACTTTCATATAGGAAACATTTAATCAAGAATAAAAAAATAGTCAACTTTTTTAAAAAATTTAATCCTCTTAATTTTAGAAATTTAATCCATTTCAAAATATTCAATTTATAATTTATTAAAAATATACATTTTTTATAATTGTAGAAAATGAAACAAATATTTGTTTTTAAAATTTTTTTAGCACAAAAATGTGCTAAATCCCAAATAAAATTTATTATTTTTTAATATCTATATAATCATATTGTTTATATTTAATGTATAATTATATTCCTTTATTAGAAAATAAAAATTTCAATGTAACTCTTATATTATTTGATTTAATGGAAATAATTGAAATTTTTCCAAAAAAAACCTATTATCCAATATTCAATCAAATATCAACATTTAAAATTGTCCCAAAAATTTAACCATCAATAGTTTTGATATTATGAAACATAAAAAATAATAATAATATATCAAATATGAATTATTAAATTTATAAAATATATTTTTTTCTAAAATAAACATTATATCATATATTATAGAAAAATGACTATGTTAAACCCTATGTTCTAATATTCTATTTCATTTAAACTAGTAATTCTATGATTTATGTGAGTTATATTATTAATAATTCGAAATAAAAAATTTAGAAACCAATATTAATTAATGATAACTAATGGTAATGCATATGGTGGAAATATTATAATGAATATGTGTCCAATTACTATATTTATAACATCTATATTTTGTTCTTTCATATAAAATTACATAGTTCAATAAAATATTTTTCATTTACCAATAATATATTAATACTATAATATTATATTTTTTTTATTGTGTCCATATTTTTAGTTGAAGAAAAAATATTAAGGTAAACCCTTTTTGTTAAATATTTTTTGTTTTTTTGTATTTATGTGTGAATTTACTCAACAAGATATTTTATTCATGTTGTTTTTTATTGCATCCTCATAATCCATTAGGGATTATCTTTTCCTATAATATTCCATCTCATTAAAAGAATATATAATCATTTTAATTTACGTTTTTGTCTGATAAATATTAACTAAGAAATATTCATTTAATAGAGAAAACCTTATTGAAATATCAAGTTGTTACATTATTCCCCTCATAAAGAAAAATGTGTCCTTTGAAATTGAATTTGATCATTCCAAAAATAATTTATAATATAATAAAATTGAATAAAGTTTTTTTTCTTGAAAATTCATTTCATATCAAAATGAGGAATGAAATTATTACATAAAATAATATAATTTTACAAGTCATGTACTTTTTTTGAGATACAAAATGAGTTCCTTGATAATGTATTGCTTTATTTCAAACAAGAAAAGAAATTTTTGAATAATATTTAATCATCAAGATAGTTATTTGTTGAAAATATTCATATATTATTAATTTATTCTATGTATGTGGAATAAAATCTATCATTTATTATCTGGATAACTTCCACTTATATCTCATCAATTACTCAATGAAATAAATACTAAAGATGAATTTTTCATTAATAAAAACAACATTCATCTTGCAACAAGCAATATGATGAGTTAAACAATGAAAATTAATTACTTTTATCAATAACCCAATTTTTTCACAAAAAAATATATATGAATAATCCATCCAATGAAAAATTACTTTGTTTATATCAAAATACTCAAAAATAAAACAAAAAGAACATAATTATAATTTCCATATGTCACTATATCAAAATGTAAAATATATCACCGACATTGATGAAAACATAAAAATATAGATGATTTTATTAGTTATTTAACCTATATCAATTTACTATTTATAATCAAACATAATTATTAACACAATATGTGATATAATAGAAAAGTATATATATGCACATATAATATCCATAATATTCTTATCATTCACATAAATAACCTAAATAACCTAAAATCCCAAATAAAATTATATATTCACCAGAAAGATAACTCAATATTTTTTTTAATAAAAATTATTATTTTTAGATATTTTTATTTCTATTAACCGTAATCATATAATGTTCCCAAAAGTGTAGAAATATATATATATATATGTTAATATGGTGACCAAATCACCTTTTAATCCCTCAGTTATATATTATATAAAAAATATGTTCCTAAAATGTAATAACCAATTAATCCCTACTAGACACATTAACATTAATGATAATATTAAATGTAATAGTTATAAGTAACTCCAAATTATTCCCCTTATGTTTGGTTGTTCTATAGGTGGGGCCCTACATCTTAGTGGAATATATTTATTATGGATATATATCTCATGAGGTAATAATTTTTTAATCGTTATAACTTTGGTTAATATATGTTTACTATGTTTTTAGATTGTTATGATTTAGGTTGTAATATGGTCATAATGTTTTTGGTGTGATTAATGATGGTTAATCAAAGCACATAAGGTTATTCATGGATATAAGTTTTATTAATATATTCTTATATGAATCATAATTGGTATAGTTATAGTTAATCTATGATCATAAGTATGTGTGTAGGTATAGTAATTGTTAATATTTAATCACTACAATTATCATAGAAATAATCATATTTAATATATTTTAAAATTCATATGTTTTCAGTTGCCTACATTTTGACATTACACATATTAATATTCATTTTCCTTCACTATTTTATTTCTCCTAACATTTATCAAATAATTTATATACTTGAGTTTCACTCATGTATTAGGTAATTTGAAGCCTTATTCAATGACACAAGATTTATTATCTTTTATTTTTTGGGAATTAATTAATTATTTATGATGATAATATGAGTATGAAAATATTATTATTAGTTATGATAATTGATTATTATGTTATATTTTTACAATTATAAGGTTCCTCTTCCCATTAATTTATTTTGTTTCAAAAACCATGGTTATGATGATTATTATAACATCTAATAAGACTAGAATAGAGTCTAGTGTTGTTCTATTATGGAGAAATTTTTATAATTATCATAGAATGAGTTTCTTATGTATCTATTACTCAAAGATAGTAAACCAACAATTCTGGGATTTTTTTAGATTTTGTGCCTATCGAAATCATTATATTACGGAAATGATGTAAAATAATATATATTTTTAGATTAGTTTACCATATATATGTTCCATTATAGTGATCCTATAGAATTGTTCACTCCTTCAATGTTTCCTTAGGAATATCCCTTCTGACCCAACGTTCTTTATAATTTTATATCTCTACCAAGATCATGTTTTTTCATATTTTTAAAATGAAACACATTATGAATCATTACAATGTTTTCCCTTACAAGACAATTGATCTAAAATATTCTTAATAGTCCAATTTCACCATGGAAGTGGATGAATGATTATATTATGAAGGAATCCATGTTTAAAGAATTTGTTCTAACAAATATTTACTATATAATGTTTAATAATAAATTTTAGAATCTAATCACTAATGTGACTAATAATTTATGATCATTGATTATTTAATTATTTATAATATTTAATATTTAAATAATATAATTACTATAAAATATAATAGTAGTATTCTTGATATATCTTAATGAATATAATTATTTCCTTTATGTAGGCTTTAGTTTTATTAAAAACATTGGAATTTTAACCAAAATAAGGTTATTCAACGACATGTAGTATATGTTTGAGTTAGGATATTATGTTATATATTAATATTTATTCAGTATTTCATTACATTTATCAGTTGAAAATATCCATTTGTAATTATCACAATATGATAATTCAAAAAAGGGTATCCGTTTTATTGTAATTAACATTGGGAAGAGTTGAATAAAAACTACTAGTAAATTCTTCAGTTAATAAGGATGTAATGTCAATTATTCATTGAATTTATGATCAAATATGACAGATATTTTATAATCCAACATCTATGAAACTATATTTATTTCAATCACATTATTATTCTAATGTATAATAATTATACCTCTTACTTTAATCATTCTCAAATTCTAGAATATGGAAATGATATATGATTAAATTATAAGTTGAATAACAAAAAAGAAAATCATTAATTTTATTTCATCGGTTATATTCATGTAGTAGGAAAAAATTATTCCTTGATTAGATTTTCAAATTTATTAATAAATTATAATTATATTGTACATATAATTAACATGTAGCTTAATCCTATATATTTGTGACATTATTATGATCAATTAAAAATTATTCTAATTATGCGAAATCCATTTTCAGATTTCTTATTGTGAAATATTATCTAGGTTTATATATAATATAATAATATATTATTGTTTAATGAATGGTTGTTATTGATGTCTAAAGTAACATTTAATTTTTCAATATTTTATAAATCAATTTCTTGAAATGTAATCATCATCATGAAATTATTTCCCCCCCTCAACATTCTTCCTATTGCCCATCAAACTCTAAAATATCTATTTTGGTTTTTTAATCTCCTAACAGTAATTAATTATTATATATTTTATATTTTACCATTGAAAAATGATTAATCAATGTCCTTGTGTCTTCAAAATGATAGATGTTCGGTGTATTTGAATCGCATGAGGTAACAAATATGCAATGTGTTTATAAAGTGGATATAAAATGGCTATAAAAATGAACTTGATACCATAAAACCTATCATACACTCATATATCATCATTTTACATAAAATAAAATTACAATTAATATAAAATGAAACCTCAAAACATTTAGTATTATATGTATTAGGTATTATCTTTATGGCCTATTTATTTTACCAAAACTATCAATATTTCCTACAAAATTGTTCTCAACTGATATCATTCTCGAAAATATAGCACATAATAATCCTCTATATTTCAATTGGAATGAAAACATAAGAGTAATTTTATATTCATAGTAAGTGTATGCATAAAAATAACAATTGATGATAATAATAGAGCATAAGAGTAAAATGTGGGTTTTCTAATATAATTATGGTGCAAGAAAGAATCAATAAAAAATCATACCAAATAAATAAAATATAACATATCATTATTCATGAGATTAGGATTTTGTATAATAGTATAAATGCGTTTTTTATATATGGTCATGATTTTGTATCATTATTCCATAAAAATAAAAAAAATTCATAGCCAGGAGTTCTATCGTATAAATATATATGATACATAATAATTGAAAAATTAATCGTACAAATGATCAATTAAAATAAAAAATGGGGTTTATAGGACATAAATACACATTTTTTGATATACTCTTTTTAATAATGATTCTCAAAACATGATCATAACCTTCTTGAATAATTATTCCACATATATTAGAAATGAAAAAATTCTAAATTCCTATCGTTCACCGTAAGAGGTAATCACATGCATCTTCATCAATTTTTAATGAAGACCATCAGAGTGGTAGTGAAATAAGTTTCCTTCTGAAGTGGTATCCATGGGCTTTCTAAATTACCATATGTTCAATGGGGATCCATATTCTCGTAATGGATTGTTTTTGCCTCCCAATGATATAGTGGAAGATGAATGTGTTGTATAGTTCTAAGGGGATCGTAAATCCATCAAAATGAGAAATATACCCAAATTTATTGGTTATTGTACATCAATATGTATAATAGTAGAATATTCCATGTATTATAATTAATTTACTCTAATAATATAATGTATGATTCAGTGTCTCAGGTATTTGATTAAAGCTATATATTAATCAGTAGATTACAGAAAATTTCATCTTATAGGGAGGTTTATAAATGATGAATTATATGGAAGACTACTAAAACATAACTCTTAATTAATGGAGAACATTTTTCTCAGATATATTTAGAGTATATCATAAATTCTGATTCAATATATAAAATTTAATTACTCCATGATTTTAGATTTTTTTTTCATTATTAATATATTTTCTTGTGCATGATATACTAATAATTTTTTTTAATAGAATTGTGATATAATAAAAAATATTATTATTTAATTATAAAAATTAGGACCTAGACAATGGTATTTTTCATATGATTAAGAAAGACCATATTTTAAAATAATATTATAAAAATTTTCTTTTATAAAATTTTAAATAAATCATAAATTGATTTTCCATTCCCTAGAAATTATGTTAAATTATTTTAATGATAAAAGAGTTGTTTTTCATAAAAGATGTATATATACAAAATGTATTATTATCATAATAGATTTAATTTCTCACTATTTAAAATTGATTATAATTAAATTTGAATATTATATATCTAGTTGGATTAGTTAAGATTCATTTAATTATTTTTAGTAGTTATAGAATCATAATAAATTCGGTTTATGATTCAGAAAAATGTTTCACAATAAAAACACTGTAACTAAATTCTGTGAGGGGATATAAAAAGGTGATATTATTATTGTTATAAAATCTAAATTATAAATTTGAAATAATTTTTTTATCTTGAAATCTATTAATGGATTATAATGAATATTTTATATTTTTTTTGAAATGGTTTGATTTTTAGCGAATAATGGGAAATAGTGAAATAGAATTTTTCATCAAAAAAATTAATCTAAATTTCCCATTACCTTTTGGGATTTCATTTCAAATACTACATCACATTGAATAAAAAAAATTTAAAAATAACATATTGATCAACATTAAATTATATTTTTTATAACATTAATTTAATTATTAATGTGGAATTTATTATAAACAATATCGTTCATTTTTTTCACACACATATATAAATATAGATTTAAAAAACATATTAAAAATAATTATTTTAAAATTTATTTAAAATTATTAATAATTGCCTCTATAGTTTTTTTATAATATAATTTTTTTCATAAAAGTAAGTTACTTATTTAAAAAAACTGATTTTTCATGGGAAAGAAAAATAAGTAATAATTGGTATCATGAATAAAATATAAGCATTACTTAAAACATATCAATTTTTTCATTATATTATGGGTTCCTCAACCTAAACTACCTTTAAGACTATTTTAGTTGGTTTATTTTGAAATCATATTAATATTCCTTTAAAAGGATGTGTTTTATTAAATTAATGAAATTTCAAGTAATTTTATGTCATATAAATGTAATAATTATTAGTTTAAGAGTAAATATAAATTATTAATAAACATATATATTCATTATTATGTTTAATAATTTAATTTATTATTAATAATATATTTATATTTTATAAATATTTATAATTATTATGTAGTTCCAATTCACCTCTTGTGCAATCAAACTAACAAAAAAATTATTTTAAATTTAATAAATGATTTATTACTTTGATGTGTTTTTGTATTCCAGATATTTCATAGTTTATTTTTATTTAAAAGTGTTTACTTAACAATTTTAATTAAAAATACATTGTAAAAATTATTCCTTACCTATAGATTTTTTGAATAATAATAAGAAGGAAATTGAAAGATATTTAATATGAAAAAGTAAATTTTAAATAATTTAAAAATTTCTAATATAATGAAATTTGATGGTATATTTTGAAGGATATAATTAATCATTCATTTCTATACCACATGTAATTTTTTATATTAATATGAACACCTATATTTATTGAAAATTTTATAACAATAATGAAACATAAATATATCTATTTTTTATTAATAGTTATATTTCCAAATTAAAATCCTAATCATCATTACTGTTGGAAATTTGTTAAATTTTACAATTATTATCCACTTAATATATATAAATATTTCATTTATTTACAAGATTATCATCTAACTCACAAATAAAACTATCCCACCTATACTCCTTTCCTCAAATCTATATTAAAAATTATAAACCCCAAGAACTACCTCATTACCTTCACAAAGAAGTTTAACCAAAATATTAATGTCAAAGACAAAGATTTATTTCTAATAAAGATGTAAAATTCTTTTCATTATTATTCATGTTTAGTTTATCTTATTTCCTCTTTAATGTACTATTATACCCTGATAAAATAATTTAATTAATAAATTACATAAATTATCACATAAAGGACCAAATCACGAATCTTCCTAGGTATTTTGCGAATATCCAGTATAACATTAAGGGTGTTACCAATCCCCATGGGTCAGTGAGTAGCATTAAGCCATCGAAAAAGAGGCAATTATTTCTCCTATCATAAAACAAAATTTATTGAACATACACATACTAGAAGGAAATCTATAGTTGAAAACTGAAGAAACATATTCCACCAACAACGTGAAATTGTTATAGTGATAATACAAAAAAATATAATATAAAAACTCCATTGGAAAATGTCCAAAAAAATAAATTGGAAATAAAACAAAATACTACTACAACATGTGATTAGAAGGTTAAATACCATCCATCTAACCTAAATATAGAAATTAATATATTAAATGATCCTCACTAACTCGCTGTTGAGAATTTACATATCGTGTATAAAAATATATAAGAGGGTTTATATACAACTATAGAGGGGTTCACGGTGTTAGCTAGACAAAATTTGCTAAATCCTAACCTACTATCTGATATCATGTCTTTATACAATAATCACAATGTGCTAAATTTATAGGAAAACATGGCACGATTTGTATTTAAACATTTTTCATCAAAAAAACATTGCAAATAATCAACAATATTATATAGTTCTATAACTAGATATGTAAAAAAATACAATTGATGTATTATTTATAAATGAATGTAATAAATACCAAAATAGTAAAAACCATATCTCTGGTGAATAATATAAAGGATTAAAATATATTGTTATAGAAGAAAACATATAACAACTTCAACAATTATTGAGAACTCGAGTACTTAGAAAAAAATCATGCAGACTATAGAAACTCCCTATGAGTGAACCCCGAGAATAAAAGTATGTTGATTATAAATTCCATTGTAACTCTATGAAAAATAACTTTTTAGATGTTTAAAATATTATGAATTTCATAAACATATTTAAATGTGTTGAAATAATGATGGATTGAAACAATAGTGGGAAATAAGGAGGTTCGGAAACATACACTGTATAATAGATTATATCAGAACAAGTTGAATGTCTTGTGAAATAAATAATACTCATGAATGAAATTATAATGATGAAGAAAAATAGTGACAATGAAAATAAATTAAATAATTTTTTCCTTAAATATGGATATACATATCTAAGAGATCAAAAATAACAAAATGAACGTTAATGAATAAGGAAATGTAGTAGAATATCTCATAAATAAACTATATATTATGGAATATGTGGTTTTAAAAATCCAATTAGAATTTCATGAGGTTTAATGTATCATAAAAAAGTTATAATTTAAGATACATTTCAGTGGTAAAACCTAAAACATCATGAAAAGCTATGAAAACACTATCCAAAAATAATTTGAAATATTTACTAAGTAAATAATGTTCATTACATTATTATAACCATGTATATTTTAGGATAATTTTTGGGAAAACATGGGTTGCGAATTGATATGGAAAACATGACACATAAATGAAATTTGTATAATAACATACATAATAAAGTTTCCCAATGTGACGATAAAATAGTAATAAAATTTGTTATAAAACTACACAATATTTCTACAAGGAAATATCCAACTAGTAATCATGATTGAGATTTGATGGTTTGTGTTGGTGTTTTGAATTTTATGGGAACAAATCTAGAAAAACTCTTTGTACAATTTGTTTCTCCAAAAAATAAACCATTACAATAGGGGAATCAACAATGAGAAATTTTTATGAAATGTTCAGGATCCATATTAAGAAATAATAAAATCAAAATAATAATGAGAAAATCCATTGAAAAATCAGTTTGGTTTCTTAAAACACATTTTTCAATGATTTGAAAAAACCAACAATCAGTCATGAAAAATAATTGACAACTATTGTAGGACAATATTCATATTATTGATTTGAAAAATCATCAAAAATAATAAAGATTATGAAATTGAAGTTTTTTTGGGAGAACTCCGAACAATAGAATATTGATCTAACCATGGATTATTTCTAGTGGTTTTTTCTCAAATATGAAAGGTTCTATAATAATAGAGGAGGTAATTTTAAATCATTAAAAGTGAGTATTTACAAGAAAAATGATAGATCTTTATGAATCAATGGATTAGGAATTTATAATATTGAAGCTATTAAATTGAAATGTAATGATTTTTTTAATTTTAGTGGGATTAAGCAAGAAATACTGAGTTCTAAACAACAATCTGATTATGTTATGAATTGTATCATCTAGAAACATTTTTCTAGTATTAGATGATTGGGACATTGGAAAATAGTTCCCAAGGAATGAATAACTGATGGAATTATCTATTAATTTATAGATTATTGAAACTCATTATACTAAAGTATTTAGGCATAAAAATTAGTGGGATTAAATAGTTGGTAATATTTGATAAAAAATTTCAAGAAAACATTCTATACAAATAACATTCATAATCCAACCTACAATGAAATTTAATTATTATTCTATTTTTACTGCATGTGAGAAATAAAATACATATAGTTGAATACATAATAAATTTAAATACAATCGATACGATCTCTAGAAATTATACATATTTATATTAGTAGAATGATGAGACACAAATCAATAAAAGAGAATTTTATTTATTATCACTATTATTTATAAGTTCACTCATATGAAAAATTTATTTATTAAAAACCCTAAAATCAATATCATAGAAACAATTGGGGGTTTCAAAAGAGATATTGAAATAGAAATGGGTGTTTACATTCTTAACATTATATTATTCTAGGAAATGGAGTATATAAGATACTATTTCATCTTTTATTTGAAGAAACATGGAATCAAACAATTTTACATTTCTCAATACAATCCTCAACAAATTGGAGTGGAAAGAGGAAAACCCAAAGATTAAGGGAATTAAGAAGATGTATTCCTTCTGAATATACTCATTATATGATTTTCTAGAAGTAATATATTATCATTCCTATACATGTACAAAATAGATGTGTTTTTCTCAAAAGAACAAAATGACTTCCAATTATAAGTTGTATAACATAATAGATTAAGTGAAATATTTCATGGATTTTGGGAGACCTTACATAATAATGATCATATATAATTATTATTTATTGTGTGATGAATCTGATCTTAATTGTATTTTAATGGGATATTCATCAAACTTATTTTTTAAAAACATTAGAAGAAACAATTAAAATCATTCGATGATTCCTATGTTGTGATTTTTTTTTAAAATCCAACATCGTTAAGAAAAGTTGTCAAAAATATTATATAATAAATCATAATACTTCCATTGTGAATTGAACATGTGATAGTTAATTGGTAAAAATTAAATAAAAATTGAACCATATAAGTTTTATGATGAGGAATGTGATGAAAGACCAAAATCAATGATATTACATTCATGATAGAAATAGGTAAAATGTGATAAAATCATATGAAATTTGAAAATAAAAATGAATAA
The DNA here is from genome assembly GCA_963277665.1 of Viscum album. Classification (NCBI taxonomy): domain Eukaryota; kingdom Viridiplantae; phylum Streptophyta; class Magnoliopsida; order Santalales; family Viscaceae; genus Viscum; species Viscum album. Next base: position 386,162,861 of record OY728156.1, on the reverse strand, counting down.
AAAAATAAAAAATATATTATAAAATTATAAATCACTTATCTCATAGGATGTAATGGAATTAGTTTCCAAGGAAATAAAACATAATGACTATATAATAAATTAAAAAAGTTTTAGGTTAGATTGTGGGGAATGAAACTAGAAAACATGTTCATAGACCTAATGGAAATAATTTTTTAGAGAGAATGTGGATGCCAAAAACATGTTGAATAAATGCTATTAAAATTTTATAAAAAATTATTTACATATTTTAATGTTTAATTATAAATTTAAGGATTAGATTTAGAGGGGGATTTTCCTTAATTTTCAGATTCGAAATTATAAAATTTTCATGGTCACTTAATATTCAAATGTATTATATTGTTTTCATATTTCTATTATGTTATCTTTAAAAAATGGAATAAATGATTAAGATGTTCACATTGAGAATAAAAATTAATTCTCACAATATAATAATTTTACAAAAATAGTTTAAATTATAGAATGATTAGATTGGTTATTTAAATATCTCCATGTTCATGGAACACAAAACATGATATTCTATTGAAAAAAGATGATATTAGGTAAAAGAAATTTTTTCATTAAATTATACATAAATTATATTGAACAAGTTACCATAATTTTTATAGTTTATATTCATGATATAATATATTTGGGGAGGTGATATATCAAGTAATGTGTTTTTTGATAAAATTAAAAAATAATTGGAATTAAAAATATCCGAGAATAAAATTTATTTTTAGGAATACTTGTAAAACACATGGAAAGAAATATCTTGTATGAAAAATTTCATTTCTACATTGTTGACATGAATTATTATCATGGAACATTCGAATGATGTTTCTAAAATAATTTCAATTTGGATAATGATGAATAATTATGGTTCGTGTAAAATTTTAAAGAAAACCATTTGAAAGTGGATTATAATAATTATCTATCATATATCAATATTACTGAAAATAGATTATATTGTCATATTTTGTTCTCAATATCAATGTGATCCTACAGAAACTAACATGATGGGAACTAACAGAAATTTCAAATATCTTAATGGAACATATAATAATTTTATGTTTTCTAGTATATGTTTGTCACATGAATATTCTTGTTTGTATTGATACTGATAGGGATAAATATTTAAATGGTTGAAAATCAACATAATTAAGAAATATTTTCTTGGAATAATTTGTTATTAGATGCAGTAGTAAAAAAATTGGTGAATTATATTTATTACATGTTTATTATAATATTATTCTACTACCCATTAATATAAAAAATTATTTTGGTAAATATTTATCTCCAATATTAGAGAATGAATTTTATAAAACCATTGAATATTATGTGTGATAATCAATGAAACAATAATCAATCCAAAAAACCTATAAACCATTCAAGATCAATGATCATTGATATTAAATATCAATTCATAATATAGTATGTTCCTATTGATGATGTTACCATTGAAAAAATTTTAAAATATATCAAATTTTTTACATTTTCGTCAAATCTATAGTAAGGGAATGTAACATCCTGACCAACGTACCGGGCCTCAGTTCCTTAAGATGGGTGATCTCATGAACTTTTATTTTGGCTCCCTAAATGCAAGAGGTTGTCAACTAATAGCGATGGTATAATATTGATCATGGGGAGACTATTCCCTATTTTTTTAAATTAATACATCGGGAAAAAATAAGAAACAATGATTAGAAAAACATTAACCGTAAATTGAAAATGAACAAGATAAAAAGATGACCAAATGTTGAGACACAAATTCAAAACATAACATTAAATATGTCAGGATAATTTAAGTTCCATGTGTTAAATTGTAAACCCAAAAGTAAAGACACTGAATAATACCAATTGGGTCACAAACTATGTTTGTTTCCCTCATGCATGATCCATACCAACACATCCATATAACACAAGTCCATTTCCCTTATCATATCCCTTAATCATGTAATTTATTTTATCACCTATTATGATGCTTGGGTAGGGTGTGAGTACAACTTTCTGGGCCACCACCAATAGCATTTAAAACAATATCTAGTAAATATTAGTGTATGAATTTGTATAAAGAAAAAATTACAATTCATAAGTAAAAAAGTTATCACATTATAAATTATTCATTATTTTACAACATAAAACATTGGAACCTTAAGACTCTCGCTCCTCAATTCATGATTAATCAGGGGATATATTCTAAATATTAACAATTAGATATCATATATACAAATTCATGTGTTACCATTCATTATCACAATTCATATCTAAATGTGAATATTACCAGTCTATATCACAACTATTATATCATAACTAGTATAAAACATGTAAATATATTTTCCCAAAATAATTTTCACATATGGATCTAACATCTAGGGTATAATGTGAGTGAGTGTAAATTAAGCATATAAATATCTAATCAAATGATATTGTCTCACGGTCTTTTCCCTGGAGTAACTCCATCAACTCTCATGTTCCCTTAAAAATCAAAATAGATTCCCCCACAGTCATCTTCCCCAATGGCTTCCACAATTCTTCTAAAATCTCAATGGAATCTCTAATAGTCTTTCTTCGGTACTCCCTCTCCCATAGCCCAGTTAATCACTGTTTTTTCTGGTCCAACATAATCACAATGAAGTGAAACACAACCAATGACCATTTGAAAACCCATTCCATTAATTAATTTATAATCTTATTAATCATACACATTCCCATTAATTTATTCAATAATTAACCAATTACATAAATTTCATTAATTAATCTAATAATTAATTAATCAAATCATTTCCATTTTTTCAACAAAATAGTAATTAATCACAACAAATTAAATTAATTATTTAATCAATTATTTCATCATATCTATCAATTAGTTAATTCAAAAATAAACTAATCATAGAAATAACATTAATTAATTTGGATGTTAATAAATCAAATTAATACCATTAGTTAGTTAAAAAATTAACTAAACACATTATTTAAATTAATTAATTTAATAATTAATTAAATAACATAATTTATCTAATTAATTTTAAAATTATCTAGTCACATTAATTTCATTACATATTAAATAAGTTTTTTATCATAAAATTCCCCTTAATAAATCACTAATTAATTAATAATTTCAATCTTAACAATTAACTCATAAATTATTTAATCAATATCATCAAACTCAAAATTCCATATTGAATTCCAAAACTAATTATATCAATCAATATCTCAATTTCACATAATTTTTCGATCAATTTATTATCTCAAATTTTCTATCTCAACATCTCATAATTAATCAAATAATGAATTCGATTATATAAAAAATCACAATGTGTCATAATTATTCTATCGATTAGTTTTTTAATCCATTAATTTCAATATCTCATAAATAATTCCGAAATTAATTACACGAATAAAAAATTCAATATACTAACAATACACATTAATTAATTCACTAATTAATTAATTATATTAGTAAAAAAACAAGCATAACAATTTTAATTACTTAATTGAGTAATTAATTAATATAACTCAATAAATTTTGTTAATACAATACTCCCCATTAATTAATTCACCAATTAATTAATATAACTCAATAATAATAACATTATGTCCATTTATTAATTCACTAATTATATAATCCAAATCATATCCATTAATTAATTCTACAATTAATTAATCACATTTATTCTCATTAATTAATTTAATAATTAGTTGTTTAGGTCATTTTAATTAATTAATTCCATAATTAATAAATCAAGCACAATCCCATCAATTAAATATCTAATTAATTGTTCATATTTATTCTATCACTAAATTTCATAATTAATTAATCATATTAAAATCCATCAATTAATTCACCACACGGTTTTTTAAATCAATTCCATTAATTAATTCTATAATTAATTAATCTAACTCAATCTCTTCAATAAATTCATCAATTAATGGTTCATATGAATTATAATAATTAATTCTATAATTAATTAGTCACATTAAACTCCATAATTTTATTCAACAATAAATTATTCACATCAATTTCCATTAATTAATTCTAAAATCATGTAATTACATTCTGTCCCTTCAATTATTTTCAATTAATTTCTCACGTCAATCCCATTAATTAATAAAATCATTTTATTTCATCAATCCAATCATTTTATTAAAATATTAAATAATTGTTTTCCCCCATTAATTAATGCAAAAATTTATATAGCCCTTCAATCCAATTATTTTAATGAGAAATCAAATAATCACATTTATCTATTAATTAATGACTCAATTAATAAATCAAATATTAAATAATTCAATAACACCAATGAATTCAACAATTATTTGTTTAATCTATATAAATTCAATCTCTTAATTTTTTTTCTCAAGTAATTATTCCTACTCAATATTATTACCAATATAAAAAATATTTCTTCACACCAATTTACATATTTAATTCCCAAATTAATTAAGCACACAAAACCCATTAATTAATTAGAAAATTATTTATTCAATATCCCCCCAAAATATATCCTATAATTAATTCAACAATTACTTATCTAATTAAATTTTAATATCTCAAAATTAATTCAATAATAAATAATATCATTCATAAAAAATATTTTGATAATTAATAGCATAATTAATTTTTCCCAAATAAAAATTACCAATTTCTTACTAATTAATTTAACAATTAATTACGGATGATCTGAAATCCTAATATTCCAATTTAATATTTCCCTTAATTAATTAATTCTCCAAATTACATTTTTTTAAGAAGGAAATTTATAATCATCTAATTGAAATTATATAATATAAAATAATTTATTATATTCATGACTATAAGATTTGATTTTTGACCACCTACATGAAGAACAATGATGAATGATCATTGATAGATAATCACCTATTTTAAACGGAATGATTATGAATGCGATAAAGAATATGATATTGATCTAAAACCATTATCAATGTGTAATATAATCAAGATATAAAAAACCTATATCTTGATCTATATTCAAAATAGGATAAATATACCACTTTTATATACAAAGAGGAGTGGGAGAGAGATATATATCTAAGTAGGGAGAAAACATATAATCAGGTGGTGAAAATGCTCAATCTTATTTTATTTTCACCAATAATAATGGTTGGTAGGGCTTTGAATTCATTTGAGAGAAACTAAAATATAGATATTTTGATTTGTGGTGAGTTGGTTGTGCATAAGTGTTAAAATATGGGTTTCATAATATTAACCTACAATTTTCTAATAAGTTAAATTACCACACACGATATTCTAGGAAGAGGTGAATGGTTTTCCCTAACTGTGTGTCATGTCTATCTGCTTAATCTAGGAAATGCATGGGTTCTCTTTTTAGGGATCTTGGTTTTACGAACTATGTGCTTGCAATTTGAATCTCCTCTGTTTAGGTTTGCATTATTATCTAGGATAGGATAATGGATTGTGAAAATAGTGTGCCAGCCATACACATTCCCATTTTTTCAAAATATTAAATTTCCACCCAAAACACCCAAAGGTAAAACCCAAATAAAACCTACTATATACATGGATAAAGAGTACTTATAAACAAGAACAAGATATCTCCAAGAAAGTTCACAAACTTATAATATTCTCACCAATGATATCTTATCCTCAAGATATACTCTAAAGCATCCCTAATATTTGAAGTCAAAAATAGCAGGACACTTTTCCATATTATCTGCTTCCCACCCAAGAGTTTCAACTTTAATATATCTATGTTTCCACCACACATGAACTATCAGCATAGTCTCTCCTTGCAATACATTCTCACTACGATATAAAAAACATGCCATATTCTCCCTAAAGGAAGAATTTGTGTCAAGATCATCCTCTATAGAATACTCAATTCATTGCCCAACTCACTAAGAAAAACAACCACCAGAACACCATCCAACACAAGAACTCATTTGTTCCATCAAAAACCTCCTAGAAATGATGCACATCAACCACTAGAAAGGCACACCCAACCTTTCTCTAAGGAATATAAAAATTTCCCTTACAAGATCTTCATTTGTAAAATATATATGGAATATATACCACCATACAACCCCATATAAACCTCTTCATAAGACTAACCTATAAGGATCCCCATATACAGCTAAAACACATTCAGATATCTTGGCATAAATCAATATTTTTCTTAGCATACTCAATTTGATATCATGGTAGGGGACATTATCTCCATAATTAAAAGTATATTATGAAGTCATTACTGAATCACCACTAAATAACCTTCATCACCGATGTTACTTCACACTATAGAAACACTTTAATCTTTCAAAAGTCTCAGGATTCATTTCCCAACAATATCATACCACATCAATCCATAACTAGATTGTCTCTTTCAAAAACTAATACTAAGTTTTCAAACTAATGAACTATAACTAACAAAACAACCCACATCATATGAGAAATAAAAAAAATAAAGTATTAACATTTACCAACATTAGAACAGTTATCAATGGGGACATACAAAAAATCCTTACAAGTCCTTCCAACTTTTTCCCTCCACACGGTCAACACTAAGGCACTATCACCACATGATAACATCCTACACCTAGTTTGTGGTAAATAAAGGGTAAAATAATTATCATCAATATAGTTTCTCATTATAACCCCATTTTTTCATCATTAATAATTTTATAATATTTCTTTTTTATAAATTACACACCTTTTTCAGATCAATTTCAAAAGAAATGAAAAGAGATCATGTTAAACAACATACTGATAATCAGTTTTCCAGTGTGTGTATAAACTGATGCATGTTTCAATAACCATTTTTTCCTATAATGATTTATTCAAACTCAAATCTCATAACATATTGATCCATCAGTAAAATATAAAAAAACATCTCAAAAACAAAAAACACATCACACTACAGATGTGTCACCCATGGTGATATAATATTCAACTATAACAACAAACAACATGAAAAACCATCCCACACTGGGCACTTAAGATTTACCCCATTCATAGGGTTTCTACTCCCATGCATAATCCCATAAACAATTCCCAAACATTCATAGTCTTTTGAATACTATTTCACAATAGTATGAAAAAATAATAATAAATAATTTAAAACACATTTGATACCACTTTGTAACATCCAGACTCCGGAGTGAGGCATCAGTGCCACGATCCTGACCACCACAAGACATCAAGAATGACTCCATGTGTGCCAAAGGCCACCAACTATTATAAAAGGCATAATATCAATCATGGTGATATAAAAAAACTATTTTTTGAGAGAAATACACAATTAGAAAATAAGAAACAATAGTTGTTGAACATATAACAAGAAACAAAATAGTACCAAGTTCACATGATAATGAAAATTGTAGATACAACATTAAAACTAAACATTATATATTCAATGCTAATGATTGTCTTATATTACGAAATTCAATACTATAGGTATATACACTAATGACTCCCAATCAGGTATCGAAAAAAATTTCCTTCCCTCAACCATGCTCCATCTTTACTCGACAATCTATCACATGGACATTTTTTATCCTTCCTTGAACACAAGTAATCTATTCGTGTGCCAATCATAGAGCCTAAGTAGTGTGTGCATACAAATATGTAGGACACCACCAACAACATCTAAAACTATATCCATTTAATAATAATATGTGCAGTTTTCTATAGAAACAAGTAAAGGTTATTATTAAATAGTTATTACATTATCAATAAATATTTATTTAACAACATAACCCCAAGGATACCAAGGACACCTAATCAAAAATACGTGTGTTAGCTAGTTTTGGAGTCTAAACTATCCCCATTTGATATAATATAAATGATTCCCATTGTTAACATTCATTATCAATATTCATATATGAATATCCCTGATGACAGTTATTATCAGAGTTTGTATTTATTAAAGATAATAATACATGTAAATCAGTCCAACATGAGTAATGTGCACATAGGGCCCCAACCACTAGGTTATAATGCGAGTGAGACTAACCGTAGTATATATATTTATAGAAAAAGGGGAACATTATCATGATAGTTTATCTGGCCCTACCCCACAATATCTCATAGTACATTGGAAATAAAAATGGAATCTTCCATAGTATTCTTCGCCCAAGGATATCACGGTCGATCAGAAATCATAATGGTAGCTCTCACTGTACTCCTTATGTAACCCCTTTCTCACACCTGGGTTAACCAACGTGATACTCCATGCCAACATAATCACAAGCACGTGACACACAACCAATAGATATTTCAAAAATCATTCCATTTATTAATCAATAAATTAATTAATCATAACAATTTCCATTGATTAATATAAAAATTAACTAACCTAATAAATTTCATTATTTAACTCAAAAATTAATGGATCACACCAATTATATTAATTAACCCAATGATTAATTAATCACATAACTTTCGATTGATTAATTAAATATTTAATAAATATTATTAATCAATTACCATCATAGTTCGGGACCGAGCATACTCATCCCAACAACATTTATTGAAAATTAAAATTCACAAGTTCTAAAAATCAATTTTTTTGAACAAAAAGTTACACCAACTCAGAGAAGTAAAAAAATACTGTCACTAAAGGAAAAAATGGTCTCGAAACCCACAATAATGGCACATATTCCCAAATATAGATCCAAAAAATCAATCTATAATTGATATAGCAGTAGGACCACACAAAGGCCTAATGAAGTGGGCCCTCGAAGCTACCCCTACCATGATGTTGACACCACTATGGTCCAACAACCTAATCTGCATGGACTGATATTGTCACCTACTTGTCATGTTGTCAATATCCCCATTTATGATAAGATTTTTTACACCATATCACATAGTCGATAGCATCTTGATCTTCATTTCCTGAGGTCTTTGTCGGCCCACACTATTCTTGCTACAATTACCGACCAAATCCTGCATTGACATCTCCATTGATAGATCTATTGCACCACCGTCAAGAATTCCTAGTTATAGCCTAAAACCCATGTTCACCATGGTACATCTATATGTTCTTTCATCGTGCCACTGATGATGTCCACCATCGATCTATCTTGAGTTTTTAAATGTCTCCTCCTATAGCCAGCATATGCCTAACAATCTACATTTGACCGCCCAATTACATTAATCAATTTAAAAATTAATTAATCATCCCAATTACAATAGTTAATTTTTCAATTAAGTATTCACATTTTGGTCATTAATAATTCATAAATTTTTTATCACATGTATCCCGATAACTAATCCCACAATTAATTATGTTCATCAATCCCATTAATTAAATAAGGAATTAATTTATCAATATCCCCAAACTCAAAATCCCATAATTAAATCCACAACTAATTATCTATTTCTGAATATCAATATATCATAATTAATTCTATAATTAATTATCTCAATGTATCTATCTCAATATCTCATAATTAATTCAACAATTAGTTTTCTATAATCCACAATCTAAATATCTAATAATTAATTCAATAATTAATTATCAAATTCAATAATCTTGGTAGCTCATAATTAATTCATTAATTAATTATCCAAATCATCTATTAAATAACACAAAAATACACACTAACTAATTAGACATTGAATAAATTAAATTTATTTAATTATGCCATAAAAATAATTCCTATTAATTAATTCCCCATTAAATTAATCTAACACATTCAATTACAGTACCCAAACAATTTCCATTATTTTAATCTCCAATTAATTAACCCAACTACAAAATAAAAACATAACATCCATTAATTAATTATCCAATTTACTAATTGAAATCATTACATTACATAATTCTATAATTAATTAATCCTATTCAATCTCTTTAATTATTTCACATATTCTTTGTTCAAATCAATTCCATTAATTAAATTCAATATCAGTTAACCTAACTCGATCCATTCAATTATTTCACCAATTAGTTGTTCAAATTAATTCCATTAATTAATTCAAAAATTAATTCTTCGTACTAAACTCCCTCAATAAATTCACAAATTATTTGTTCATGTCGATTATATTAATTAATTAAACTAATTCAACTCATTAAATTAATATTCCAATTAACATTTCACTTCAATTCCATTAATTAATTTAACAATTATTTTCTTAGATTCAACTCCCTCAATTAATTCACCAATTAATTATTCACATAAATTTATCTTAATTAATTCCCAAATTAATTTATCATATTTAGCACCTTCGGTTAATTTTCCAATTTATTTTACATAAAAATAATATTAAGAAATTCAATTAATTAATCTCATTATTTAATTTAGAAATTATATAATCACAATTTTCATGTTAATTAATTTAAAAAATAATTAATCTCATAAATACAATATTTTTATTCATCAATTAAATAATCACATTTCTCCATTAATTAATTCATTAATTAAATAATACCAACTTAAAAAAATGAATAACCCCAATTAATTCAATAATGAACTGATACATCTTAATCAATTCAATATCCTCAATTAATTAATCTATTAATTGTTCTTACCCAATATCATTACTAATTTGAAAATACCTTTATCACATCAATATACTAAAGTAATTCTCTAACTAATTAAGATGAAAAAACCCATAAATAAATTTCCAAATTAATTAATTAGTTTCAAAAAACTCAATATCATATAATTAATTCAAGAATTAATTATCAAATTAAATATCAATATCTATATAATTAATTAAATAGTAAATTATCTCATTCAATGATGCAATATTTTGTTAATTAACACCGAAATTAATTATGCCTAGATTAACAATCTCATTTTCCTCATAATTAATTTAAGAATTAATTAATCTTGATCTAAAATCTCAATATCCCAATTTCAAATTTACCTTAACTAATTAATTCCCAAAATTAATTAATTTAATAAATAGTGTAATTTCAAATTATCTAGTAGAGATTATTCCATTACATATACATAATTTTAATCAATATTATTGGATTTTAGCCCCCTAACAAATGAATGTTTATGAATGCTCTCAAATAGATAATCCCTGATTTCAAACAGAATGATCACGAACACTATGAATAAAATGATCATAATACGAATAATAGTATAATAATTAAATGAATCAAGACCAAAATAAACCTAAATTATGATCTAGAACAAACAATGGATAAATATACCCCTTTTATCTAGGTCAGGATTGGAAGAGAGAGATATATCTAAAAGAAAAGAAAACAAATACCATAGAGGAATAGATATTCAATACCCTCATTAAATAACATTCAAAATGAGGTCTTAAGGGATTTTAATCCATATAAGATCCTCAAAAATTGAGATAATTTGACTTGGGTAGAGTTGGGGTAAATGGGTGTTTTAATAGGTGGTTCCGGAAATTAAAATCTAATTTTCAGAGTAATTAGATCCCCACATATGATTTTCTAGTTAGGAATGCACTGTTTACCATAACTGTGCACCTTAATCATCCACCTCTTCTATGAGGTGCACGATTTCTCCATTTTGGCAGAATATTTTACAAACCACGATCCATCCTTGTGAATCCCTTCTATTTGGGCTCACAAAATAAGTTGTGATGGTGTGAACGTTTTTGGAATAATGTGTACCACCATCAACATGACCATTTCTTTTAAAAAACTATCATTTTCACCTCAACACACACCATTTATATTACTAAAATAATGGTACTCAATACATGGATAATGAGTAAAAATTGACGAGCATAATACATCTTCATAAAAGATTGTGTTTTTATATGGATTGTTTTTTTGCATTGAAGCAATAAAATTCTATTTTTCCCCTACTAATAGATTCAAAGTATCCTTGAAGAATAACCTCCACCATTAATTGGATTATTTCTACAAAATGTGAGAGTTTTCAAATTTTTTTTGAATAATTAAAAAAAATTATTATGAATCTGATTTAATGGTTATATTAAATTTATGTATAAAAATTTTGAAAGAGAATTTTTTTAGAGATGATTAAAGTGAGGGTGATTTTAGCATGTAATTAACAAGAAGCATTCTTATCAATGAATTATATAATTTATTTATTAAAACTTAATTATAAAACATTTTGGTGTTAGGATAGTATATATGAGAGATTATATGTTTTTTAAATATATATAAAATAATACAAATTAAAAAAAATGACTTCTGTAAAAAGATTTTTTGGAAAACGTTTCTTGTTAATATTTTAAAAAGATATAATGGTCGGGATTAGAGAACTTTTGTGATTTTTTCAAAGATGGTTTTTTTAAATTTTCTTTCAAATATATTTATCAATTTAAAATTTTAATATGTTAAAAAAAAATTCTTGGATTTTTGGAATGATATGATGTTGTAAGAGGAAGTTATGATGTATCCTTAACTTTTTTGATAATCACTCTTAGAACACATATGATATTTATGTATTCTTCAATGATTTAGAAATAATTTAAAAAACCATGATATGTAATTTTTAAATTGAGGTACATATGTATATAATTTTAACAGGATGGATCAAGTAATAAACACCCAATAAAATATTTCATAACATAAACCAATAAATAAATATTTATGGATGCAAATTTTATTGAATGCCACGTTTTTATTAACTAATTTTTTCATTTCATGAAAAAATAGAATCCTTAAATGTTTAGTTTCATCCAAATTAAGAACATAACACATGAAAACATAAAATATGTTTTTAATCTACATGTAATTATTAATCATGGGTCCACACTATGATTCATTTAAAAAATCTCTTATTTTAGGGACATACATCGTTGGAAATAGGTGTGCATGTCTCCTATAAGGGAATAATAAATGGATAAATTTTGTATGTGATCATTATGCCTATCAATAAGAACATGAGGTATGAAAATATAATATGATCACAAAAACATGAGGTGTGTCATTAATAGAAGAAAATTATTCATAACATAGAAATATGGCTACAATACTAAAGCGAGACATTCATAAGAATATCACCAAGGGTTATCACCATGGTATCGTAAATTAGAATTACTAATGTAATTCAATAAATAATCATAAAACATGTAAAATTTTATGACTAATATTATACCTAATGAATTAGATATCTATTAGAGGATATGATTCATATTTCTTAATTTCATGTGATCAACATTAAACATAAATATCATTTAACAATAACCAAAGGAAAATAAAGAATATGTTTCATATAGAATCATTGAGTACATAATAGCATAAATTCAATACCATAAAACCATTAGTCACCTATAGAAAGGTATTGAAGGGTTTTTATATGTAAATACACAATTATATAAATATATTTTTGTATATATTCATACTATAGAATAATGAAATTTTCTATGTTTTGAAAATATAATAAATTATAATTTTAAAGAGAGAAATTGATGAGTAATTTATGTATCAAGATCTATATGAAATAAGGATTTGGAAATGGTTAAAATAATATATAAAAAATTTACCCCATTTATAAAACATTTTTTTGTAATGATATGCTGAAAATCATATATAAGAAATTTAATGTGACCTTTCTAATATGTACTCAAAATGAATTTGTTAAATAGAAAATAAGATGACTAGAATCCCCTTTCCTTGAAGAGTTTCTACTAAATATTGATTGTATAACCTTAGGGGATTAATGACACATTGGAGGAATATTTAGGATGTAAATATCCTAAAAATCATGGAGGATGGAATGAGATAAGTGAAATAGATGAGTATTTAAATCCAATGTGGAGGAATTGTTTAATAATTTCAAAATATAATTCCTAGAAATTTAGGTTTTGGAAAAAGAAACACAAATTCATTAACGATGGATTTTTCACAAAATTTTGGACATTTCAATAACATTTTATTATATTTTAATCCATCATAAGGAATAAAATTATTTAATACCTCTTGGGATATAGAAATTAAAATATTCCAAAAAATAATGTTTTGAAAATAGAACTATCCATTTTAGACTTTGGATTGTATCTTATAGGTTTTGGAATTTATTAAATGAATTAAAATACATAAATTTAATTAAATAACATTTTCGAGATCTTGGAATGTGGTTAATTAATTATTAAATCATTATAACATAAATATAATGTCATTAAACAAATTGGAGAACAGATACTATATTTTTACTAATGACTAAAAAAGTAATTTTTTAAAAAAATTCACAATATATCACCATAACCTAATTTCAATGTGCTTATTTCAAATATATTATTTATTTTCTAAATAATATAATTTATATATGAAAAATTTAACTTGTAAATATAAACATCATTATTTATTGAATTTGTTTTGATATGGCTAATTTTTTTAAAATTTTAAAAAAGTACTATGAATCATGAATATATTTTATCATTTCTATTATAAAAACAGTGTATTAAAATACTATTTACATCAAATAAATAATATTCAAAATATGTATGTTAAAAAAAGGAATGCTTTATTATAATTCAATTTTGTTTTCCTTCCATCCAATAATAAATGTATCAAATTGGTTTTTTGTATGTATATATATTTTGAAACCAAAATTATACTCAAAAATGGGATTGATAGAATAAAAATTTTACTTATAACATGTAAGTATATATTTTTATAGCTAAGTACATGACATGTAATACATTATTACACTTGCATAAACCATAAGGGTAAGTTGTGTGATGGTGGTAGTTTCATGTAGTGGGTTTACTAACATTGAATGGGTGGAAATCTAAACTACCACTAACATATCTTGTATGTGATTTAATTTAGGCCTCTGTAGTTTTATTATGGATTGGGTTTTTTCATGGGAGAACCCAAGTGACACCACCTCTCTCCCATGTACAGACAAATGGGATTCTAAGGGAATGACTCTACTAGCTATGTCCGTGTTTTCACCTTTATGAATTAATTATGAAATGTCATTACAACTCAAAAAAACTAATTATAATGATAAAATTATTACTAATCTGTATAGTTATGAATAGTAAAATAAACTAACATTTATAATTACCATTGTTCATATTTCTATTCCTATGATATAATTACTCTATATAAATAACACATCATTCATTAAAACTATTTCCACTACAATTAAACATAATTTTATGTTTTAATTTTCTAATATTTTTATTGGTTTACTAATTTTTTTCACTTCAATATTTTTTTACATTATGTAATGATTCTAGTATATTATAAAAATTAATTGTTTCCCATTTAAAATTTTTTGTTTTATAATTTATCAATTGTAATGATTTGAATTTTCAGTGGTTTTATGATTGAGAAATGTAATTATACTTATTAAATTGATAAGTTCTCTTTAGTTCAATTAATTATTCTATGTATATAATATTGTATATTATAACATAGATTTTCTCAGGAAACAAATATCATTTATAAATTGTGGATGTTATATTCTTCACCCATTGAGAATATTTATACACTAAATTCAAACTCATATTCCCAGTTGACGACAGTGATCGCACTTTTTTAATTGATTTCTCTGATTATTATGTCACATAATCAAACATATGGCTCCTCCATAAAACATTTATGGGGCGAGTTATCCTGTTATATAGAGATTTTTCTTTCTAGTTCAATATCTACATTAATTTTTCCTCGTTAGAGAAGTCGTGACCCTTTTGTACCACCTCTAGATTCAATCTATGGGAGAGATAAAGAATGTATTGAATCAAGAGATATATGTTAAAGAAATAATGAACATGATAAATATTTAGTCGAATATTTAGATTATTAGGCACTTCTCATCTGGGATCAAGGATTTCAACGGGGACGATATACCTTAGACAATGATTCCAATTAATTCCAGAATTAGATGAAATTCTTTCATGGTAATTACTATAGAAAAAAATTGTATCCAATATCAATCTCAAAGTCTAATTGATATTTCCATGTATCTCTTCTACTAACTCTTTATAGATTATATAAGTGGTTATATGGCCTTAACCATTTCATTAATCTCTTTCATAAGATTGATCGTAATTATATTTCCCTACCTGAGTTTATACTAACAATTGTTTGTTATTAATATAATTCCATATAGATATTCATATCATTCCATTTGAAAACTCATGCATAAGTTGTTGTTGTTTGAAATCTAAACTACAGGGAGGTGTTTATCCCATCCACCATAAAATTTTAATTTCACATGTCCTCATCATGTTATTATTTATATAAATAGTTATTTCAGATTAGACATCGGTTTATGTATTATAGTCTATACAAATTAACAATTTAATATCCACATCATGTTGAAGACTTATTGAAAATTTATATGCAAACATTGGATAATGTTCATAAATGATTAAAATTTCCAACCTATGATTACTCCCCACCTACATTATATATATTATGGATAGTTTTTCAAGTGAATTGAAATCATTAATAGGGATTAAATGGGATGTCTTTGGGATAGGATCCACTATAACCCATATCGCAATATTTCCTTTAGATGTTCAAGGGATACTAGTGATAAAGAAAAGTGATATTTTCTCACATCCATGTTTGTATGGGTAGTGGCTAAAATACCCCTTTAGGATGTTTTCCCCCTCTTTCAATTGTTGATATACAATGCACTATTTTGTATAGTTGGAAATATCCTTTTTCATATTATCTCACTAATAATGATCATGAACTTCCATATAAGTTTAGTTCTTCTATGGTATATAGGGTATGTAAAATTGTGTGCTACATCAATTGTATCCTTATTTATCTCAAGGATAGATGTTAGACATAAAATTATAAAAAAAATATATCTTCTTGATCAATGTTGCACCTAAAAAACATCTCATTCTTCACAACCACTATCATATTTTCTTATAAAAGGACATTCTTATTTATCACTATTGATATTATCATGTAATTATTGACTTATTATAATTTAAGATAAAATTAATGATGTCCCTTTCTTAATTTATCCCAGTCCTAGCATAATAAGTCTTTGATTAATGGTTTTCCATGAATCCCCATCATTTCAAACACAACATGGACATTCTTAATAATTGAATCATAATCATTTTTTACTCTTCCATGGTTATAATGAGTTGAGTAGTCATCGTCACTAAATGTTACGTCCATAATTTTTGTTTCACATTACATTACTTTTTCATTAAAATATATTTTACTATATATCTATCATTTACATATCATATTTCCCTCTATAAAGATAATGCTTATACATCATTAGAGATAAATTAACTACATCTAGGTTAGAGAAATTTTCTCGTGGATATTTATCATTTGAGATGCATAAGATATCACCTTGTCTTTTTTCTATAAGGAAACAAAAAATCCCATTGATTTATGCATCACTATTATCAATATATACTTATTCAAAAGAGGGTACAATTAACATAGGTTTAATAATAAATCTCTTCTCTAGTTATAGGAATAATTATTTACACTCTTTTGGCTATATAAACCATGATCCTATTTTAGTTAGCTTTATTTGTAGATTATAATGTTGTGAATATTTTTTCACAAAAATTATATTATATCCTTCTAAACTAAGAAAAATATGATTCTCAGTTACTATTGAAGGATTTAGACACTCTTATGTAACCTTTCATCTAGTAGATTCAACATAGATACCTTCATTGGTAAAAATGTACTCTAATAAATCAACTTCAGGTAAACAGACTTCTAAATTTATAAATTTTCTAAATATATTTCCCTTTATGAAAATTTTCAATATAACCCTTAGTATTTCTTCATTCAACTGACATTTTTTGAAATTTATCAAAAATTCATCAATAAAATATACCAAATAATTATCAAGCTACTCCAAAAATACTATTTTCAATAAATCCATAAATCTAGTAGAATAGTTATTCAAGATGGGTTTTATAACAAAAAAATCATAATTCCCATATCTTGTTAATAAGGTAGTATTTTAAATATATTTTTACATCACCCCCAACTGATGATACCCACATATGTGATGAATCTTTTAGAATAAATGTTCCTTGTGGAGATAGTTTGATAAATCATTAATTCATAAGAGAGGGTACTTGTAGTTCACTATAATCCATTTAATTTCCTTATAATTAATGCATTGGTGCATTAATATATTATAATTTATTACAATATAAAAATGTTCTTAATATGGACGTAGAAATGCTTGGATAAATCCTTTCTTAAATATATCTTCTAGTTGTTTCTTTAATTCCTTTAACACCAAATTTTCAATTTTATATAGGGACTTCAATATTTGATATCATTGATGTATTATTTCAGTGGATAACTTAACAACCCCTTGTGTGGGAGGTCTAGATAACTATTTTTGAAATATATATAAATATTCTTAAATTATGTGTACATTTTCTATCCTTAAACATTCATTTTGTTTTCCCCTCTAAACCAATCATCTCTATAAATAAGTGTATAAGATTTTCCTATAGAAAATGATCATGGAATGATATCTCTAATTTGAATATCACTATATGTATTCCATTAAATAATATTGAAATTTATTTTCTCCTACTTTTTCCATTGACTCATAATTCGAGAGTCAATCTATCCGTTGTATAGTGTCAAATTCAAAAATGGTAATGACTACTAGATTTGAGATGGGATTTTACTCACCAAAGTTAATACTATAGCTTCTATGCACTATTAATGCAAGGATAATATCTCTATGAATATGGAAAGATTATTAGTCTTAAATAATCATATGGATGTATTTTATATCCATTTAAAACTTGGACAAAATTGAGAAATATATAGATCCATAATCTATTAATTACTAGATATATTCTAGAGGACATCATGTGTACCTACTACAACATCATTTAGATCCTCTAATATATTAATAATGAAATAAAATTTTAAACCTTGTCCCATCTGCCAATGATATAATATATAGTTGTTTCTATCCATTATCATATTATTTGATAATTAAAAGGAAATTCTTCCAAGTTTTCCACACATGATGTATTATACATCAGGATGAGACTCAACCATTTTCCTTCAATTTTTTGTGTTGAGAAGTTGAGGATTCACCTAAAAAAATTCTGAGCTATATTAATATTGCATCCTAACTTTTAGAACATCCACTCGAGATTAATCCAATTCCACAATTATTAGTTTCCCTTTTATTGCACATGCCATGTTACATAATGCTTTCCTCATACATGATCAAATTTTTACCTTTAATTAGTCCAATGTGACCACTACAACTCTTAAAACACAATTTCAACATTCATAAAACTACACACTATCTCGTCATGGATTTCAAAGTCTCGAAACTCTAAATTCATCGAAATATGGGGTATCAATCCACAAAAGAAACTATCAAACGTTCCCTCATGATCTATTTAAATTTTAGAGGTGTATTGAGGAAGTCATGTGAGGATAATCTCATAGCCTATCAGCGGTTAATTTTTCTTTTTCCCAAGATCTAATAATTCCTTCTAATTTTTTTCCCTATAAGGGGTAAAACAATTGTTGAAAAGGATTCCCCTAAAACAACTCAGTGTATAGTATCAATATCCCCTCATATAATTATGTTTTTAGTAAATTTACACCACGAATTATATTCCACTTTTAAGTGGTATACTTATCTATAGTGGTAATCCATTTTCCATAATCAATTGGTCTATATATCCACTCGAAAAAGGTGGTTCCTAACACATGAAAATCTCAAAATCAAGTTCTTTATTTTGAGGTAAATGATATAACACAACTTCATTCTTGTTATTATTCATACATCTAGATAGTTAATTCATTATCCACATTATAGTTTCCATTCCAGCATTCACCTTGTTAAGAAGGCCATTAGTGCATTGTCAATTTCTATCATCATTTATGTGATTCTTTATAATTCTATCTATTTTTATAATAGAAGAAATTCCATGTTTTAAACTATTAATATTATAAGTTATATAGTTATAATTGGATATTATGTTTTAAAACATCATTAATAGTTATTTTTTAATCTCCACAAATTAAAATTACATTTTCTATAAATTTATCATCATGGTTTTTAAATAACTAGTGTTTATCAAAACATAAAACTCATGAGCTTCAATCATAATGTGTATAAAAAATTATTTTTATAACCTATTTCATTACATTCTCTATAAAAATATAGTTTATTTGGTGAAATTAAACCTAAAAACATTTTTTCTAGATCCACAACCACATGTAGTATCCCTACAAGGATTTCATTTCATGGAAACCATGTGTTTGGTAGTTCACCAAAATTTCCTGATGTTTTCCAATGTTTACAATTATCCCAAGCGTTTATAATAATGTTTTTCTACCCTAGTTTACAAAAATAACTAATGCTTAAAAGGATACAAACTATTTAAACCCCACATTTTATTACATTAACTTTTCATTACATAGAGAAAACGCAAAAAAATTAAAGTTTTATTTCATGGAAATTTTGAACATAATACACGAAAAAAAAGCAATATTCTAATACACAAGATATTTTTTTAGTAGGTTCACTATATGTTTAGTTTACTTTATTTGGTATATTATACACATACATTGATAGAACTAGGTTTTTGTGAGTACAGTATGGGAATAAGAAAGGGATACATTTAGCATGTGATTGTGAGTCTTATCAATAAGAACTTGAGGTATAACAATATAACTTGATCAAGAAATCATTAGGAATATAATTATAAAATAAACATGATTCATAACATTGAACTGTTCCAAAAACGTTTAAATGATACATTCACAATCATATAACATTGTTTTATCACTATGTGGTCATAAATAAAAATTATGAAGCTTATTCACCAAGGTATAATAAATCATGCCATATCCATTGACTATTACTATACCCAATACATTTTAGAACTATCATGGACCACAATTTATATGTATTATTTTCATAAGATCCTTATTGAACATAATAAATAATTTTTCAAAAATGAAAGGAATATAAGGTATGGGATTTATATAATATAGTTGAGCACGTAAGTGATTACGATCTTGAATAGAACACCATTTTTAACTAAAAAAGGAAATTTGGGATTCATAAATTTATATATCATAGAAGATATAAATACTATTACCTGCTATGATAATAACCAGATACAAATAAATTATTAGTGTATTGACAATATAAGAATTTATTATGTAAAATATAGAAATTGATAATTAATATTCTGTATCATGATGGGTATAAAATTTGGATTTAGAACAGGGTAAAATAAGAGAGAATGAGGGTATCTTATTTATAAAAAAATATTATAGTACTAAGGTTGTGATAAAAATAATATAAAAAGAATGTCACTACCCATTAGAATAATTCTCAAAAAAATTACTCGAATGGAAAATAAGATAATGCTAATTTCCTTACCTTGATGAGTTGCATTAAATCATGAGTACAGGTCCATGATGGAATAAGGACACCATAGGGGATATTTGGGAATGAAAATGACTATAAAATAATACGATATAGATTTAGAGAAAATGTGAATAATGAATTTGTGTGTATTTATAACAAAAGATTTTGAATTTTGTAGTAACTTCCAAAAATAGGTCTAAAAGATTAAGGTCTGTAAAATGAAAAACCATTTTCCGACACATATTTTTTCTGTTGGGTTTGGAAATTTGAGTCACATTTTATGATATTTTAAATAATTATAATAAAACATAATTTTTTAATAGTTATCTATAAATTGGATAGTATATTTTCTATAGAATAATAATTTGTTAAAATGAAATTTCGTTTTCTATACTTTGGAATGTCACTTATATGTTAGGAAATTGATTAAATGAAATTAAAATAAAAAATCTTATAATAGGGCATAATTTTGGTCCTAGATTGTGCTTAATTAAATATTAAATATTTATGACAAAAATATTATGTCATGAAACACACATATAACATAAAACTGTATTTTCACTATTCACTACAAAATAATGTATTTATGATATTTCTAAAAAATTAACTTTATAATAATTTAGATGTTATGATTTTAAATATAATATTTATTTTACTAAAATAAATCCCTAAATAAAAGAGTTTTTTCTTCTAAGCATAAAAATTAGTATTTTTTAAAAATAAATTTTTGCGACATAGATAAAATTCATACAATTATTAAAATTTTATTGGAAAATATAAATTTATTTTATAGTAAAAATTTAAATAAGTGTGGTTTAAAAAAATCATTTTACAAAAACTATAGACAATAATTTTTTCTATTATATAATAGATTATTCTTCCCAATAATAAAATTATATTTTATTTTCATCCAATAATCATTTTTTTAATAAGGCTTACTTAGACATATCTAATATTAAGGACTATTATTCTTAAAATATGATTTGGGGAATAGTTATTTTGTTAATAAAAAATATAATTTTTGAAATTATGTTCAATGTATATAAATCCTTATTACACATGCATACATCATAATTATTATGTGTACAATGGTGGTAGTTTCATGGAGTGTCTCGAATAACAATGACTGAGTGGTAATATAGAATAACATGAAATTATCATATATTCTATTTAGTTCAATACATTCTTAAGGATGTTTAGCATAGCCTTGGTCAATGGAGAAACCAAACAACACAACCTGTAACATCATTCCCATCCTTATTTCCTAAATTCAAGGTGGAATTGTTTCTTATCTATAGGTTACATCCCGAATAAATAAAATGCTGGAAATAAATTCCATGGGATTTATAATAGTTGGTTGATAATTTTTCAACTGAAAATAAAACCAAAACTATTATATGATTCATGATAACAATGTACTAAAACTCAAAGTAGTTCCAACCAAACCAAATTATATCATATTGATGAGAGGAAACTAAAAAATATATAAAAATAAAATGAAGAAGTCAAAACTAACAAAACTAAATGACTCCAACGACACCAATAAATAATTCGAAAATTCTATAACCTCTAACTCATCAATCAATGAAAATTATTAATAAAAAAATCACTAATGTAATGTGAAACCATTCCATTACCTGTGTCCTGAGAAATAATATCTTCGAAATAAATAATGTTCTATAGAAGAGGTTAAGTAATGGAACTCAATAGATTTTTTCCAAATGACTTCCCAACTCACACTACTAGAAATGAACATGTAAGATCATTTATATAAAAAATTAATTTATAAATATTTAAATCATTTTATATAAAAATACAAAACACCTTCCACACATTAATTTTTTTCCCTATCCCAATGAAACTTATAAGGAAAGAAATCACAGAATATTAAAAAACTATTACAAATCTATCATTTTGTAATAATACATTCCACTACACATATCCACATATCCAACCATGCAATAAACCATTGATCTCTCAATAATTATTAGTGGTGAGTCATCTATTCTCCATGACATCACATGTTGAACCCTATTGATGTGGGAAACGTTCATACTATTATCAATTCCATAAATTATAAGTAAACTTTGTACCCTTATCTTTTCCAATCCACAAGATCGAACACAAAATTTTATACAAAAATCAAATTCCAAAAACAATTCATGCAACATCAATCAAACCATTTCAATGAATAAAAAAATAACATTCTAAAATATGAATTTTAATAATCTTTAGCTATGAAATTTTTAGAACAACAAACTTTTACAAAACCACAAATGGTCAAAAAATGTGGTTTCTACCATGCTTTGCACATAAAAATTAAAAATAAATTTCATGTAGGTAAAAATTTTGAAACTAATCATTCATTTGATAATATGAGTAGAAAATAGTGAAGCAACATACCATTAAAACTATTGTAGAAATGAATGACAAAATGGATTATTCATCAAAACATGGTGGAATCTATAAAAACCAACTTTTGACTTTATTCCATAACAAAACACAACAATATATAATAATTATTGGAATCAACCATTCTAGATATATCCCAAACGGACTACATCATTGAATATAAAAGAATAAATAAAATTAAATCTAAGGAAAACAACCATGAAAATAGACTTACTAAGAAATACAGCCTTTAATGCACAAATATTTTCCAAAATATCACACATATATTGAAGGTAAGAGTCTCAAAAGACAACGGGAGTATAGAAAACCATATTAGGGTCATAATAATGGAAACAATATGGGATAAGGTTCTTAACCCAATCAAATCCATAATTTTCAGATCACAATTTTTTATATAAATGTTTAGATTAATCTTTTCATAAAATCATTCACTAATCGTGCATAGGTATCCGCCTCAAGAAGAACATCACATTTTTGTCAAAAATAGTTAGAAAAATAAAGCATTAAACATGAATAATCCCTCTATACAACATTACAATGTTACTCTTAGTTGGCCCCATGGTTTGGCCAAACCTTATACCTATATATTCTCCTTCCCAGATTCCACTACCTCACTTTTCATACCTATATATATAATAAATTCATATTTATACTAATCATTCTCAAACCATCAACCTAAATAAAATCCCTATAATCATTCCAAAAGTCTTCAATCCCTATGAAACATCACACAAACACTTTATATTCTTAAAATACATAAATAAGTTGTTACAAACATGAAACATGTGGTTCTAAATTCTCCCCACCATTGGCCATTCCATCCCCATAATCTAGAAAACAATCATTTCCTTGAGTGACTTCATGCCATCCTTCGACCATTTTATTCTCACATTCCCACGTTTCTTCCATAATAAGACTATGTTTACACAAAACCCACACTATACCAATGATTTTCCCATAAATGAAATTATTATTCCAATCCAAATACTATCCTGACATATGAATCAATGAATAATTTGTCTCTAGGTTAATGTGATCCCATAAATTCACATGTTCTATATAAAGCTGATACATTTTCAACTAAGATACATGAAACACTTTGTGCACTACACTAAACGATGGTGGAAAATCCTACAGATATGTCACATCATCGACCATTAATGTATCTCATAGGGGCCTATTTATTAAAGATATAAAATTCCCTATTTAGAAAAAAATATGATGGAAATATCCTATAGAGAATATCGAGAACTAATGATCTATCGACTCAAATGATAATGGCCATTAATGATGATTCGCATTTGATATCTGATGACTCTAAACTATCTCAATTCTCTTTGGGATCAAATGAATCATCCTCATCTTATAATGGAAAAGGCTCAGCCCAACCAATTGATTCTCTAATGCTTCTATCCAATAAAGTGGATAATGACATGAAATACCATACAATTTTACAAAATGATGCATATTTATCAATACATTGTTAATTTTATTTTATGAGCACATCACTAACAATATGTTCTCCCCCCATGATCCACTAAAATACATAACACAATACTAATTCATTTCTACCAATATTTTTATATTTCATTCATAATGTCCATCCATCTGAGGTTGATACACCAAACACATTGCCAAATGAATCTCTATGTATTTTTGTCAACATTTCATAAAATTGGATGTAAACAATGGATCTAATTTTAATACTATGAATAATGGTATACCTTTCCACTTTAGCATTTCCGAGATATATTTTTTTTGGATATTCACCATCATATGAGATTAAGTAATTGGGTTGAAATGAATGCATTTGTAAGCTGTTACACTATCACCAATATGAAATTATGTTTATCAACCTCTATTTGGAGACCAATCATATACCCTTATGGTATTTTTTCACATTTCAAAATATGAAAATGTAAATTCAACAATATATATGTTGGTTTGTAGTTATCCTATTTATCCTAATGAAACGATAAGAATATAAAAACAAACTAATTCTCCTTCATTTTCATGCAGACCCTGAAAATTTGTTCTTTTAATTCCTTATAATTAATATATATTATAGAATGAACATCTTATCTCGAATGGTGGTAAGCATGATGTAGTTGGTCCTGTCAAGACAAATGTATGACCATCCAATATCTCAACAACGAAACTAAACTCTCATCCTCCCCCAATACCTAAATAGTATCACTACTATTTAATCTTGACCTGGTAGAAAAAATTATCAATTAGATGTTTGAGCCTTATTATCCATCTCTACCAAATATGGAACAAAATTTACTGAAAACAAAACAACTACACTACCATGGATATCACAATGCCATCTCATGTCAGCTATCACCAACATCATCTTATACTAATCTAGGTATTATTTATTCCAACATACCATATGAATTTCTTCTTAATGAATCCAAAAAATAATTCCTTTTACTTTTGGTATACATTAATTATAATTCAAACATTTAGATATACTATATCAATATTCATTTTCAATGATTAAAATATATTTATGAAAAGATATTCTTCAGAATATTATGTCAAAAAAACTATAAATTTATCACTAAAGAAGTAATAAAAAAATCTTCAAAGAATGTACTAAAATAGAGAACACTAAGTCATGTGTTTGGTATTTATTTTCATAAAACTATATATACATTGTTCCATAATCAATAACACGATCTACATTAATGAGAGCACATCCCAAAATTAATCCTAAATCCTAACAATGCAGCACATACCTTTATCATTATTCAAGAAAAATCAATCTCTTTGATGATGTTAGGAGAATATTAATCTGTAGAAAAGAATTATTAAATTCTTAGTTCTATAGGAATAGAAACTTATCCCTATTCGATGCTGTTATTTGTGATTCTATTCATGAAAACCACAACCCAATTATAGAAAATAATAAAATATACCATGGAAATTGTGCATCTCGGAGTAATTCATTAGAGGTTTCAAATTGGTAACAACTCTTGCCTTTTATAGATCTATAACATCGCCTCTATTAGAGATTACATGGTCAAGGAAATGTATATCTTTAATCCACAAATAACAATATGGTAAATTAAATACATATGATGATCTCGCAAAATTCCCACCAATGTTTCCAAGTGTTACTCATGATCATCAATTCTCCTTGAATGCACCAATATACAATCCAAAAACACCACCACAAAAGAATCCATATATCATTGAATATCTAATTCATCAATTCCACGATAGATTATGCGGAATTATTAAGACCAAAAGGAGTAACCATGTAATTTAAATGGAAATATATAGTTCTAATATATATTTTAGGAATATTCTCCTTTTCATCCCCAATTGCTGATATCCCAATCAAAATTCAATTTTAAATATCTATAATCCCCCATAAATTGATCAATAATATCATAGATACATGGATGTGGATACCAATTATTTATCATAACATAGATTATATTTTGATAATCCAAACACAAATAAATAGTACCTTCCACCTATTTTGAAAAAAAATATTATTGCTACCCATAGAGACTTTCTAGACTGAATGAGAACATTTCCTTCAAACTATTCGTAATTCACAATAAATTAACTTATTTTTTTTATTTTTTTTGATAAGACAGAAGAGATATTGTTCCAGCCCACAAAAAATTTAAATAGTAAACTACACAAATATTGGGGGTTTAATCAAACATAAATTTTTAGGAAAAGGTAATTAAATGGATCAAAACCCACTAATATTTTTATTCTCAATATATTCCACTGATTTCATGTTCACCACTATGAGCTGATATGATGTCATTCAAACTTATAGTGCCAATAATCTCATTGCACCTGACATTATATTCAGATCTCCTCTCAATAGGTTCTCCACTCTATCATCATTCATAAAATTTTTCATTCAGGTATAAAAACATATGTAATAATTTAACATTATCTACCAAAACATTCAAAAAAAGTATGTCCTAGACATCAATCTCATACACTGAGGAATAACTTATTAACTTAGCTTCATCAATTTTTATAGGACATGCTCTATAAAAAATGGTGAGACATTCTCTTTGACCAAGAGTTGTTTGAATTTCCAAAATGAATGGAATCATCTCATCATATAAACCTATTAGTTAAACAACATGAGAAGAAATAAAAGAAATGTAATTCACCTATATCATTAAAATATTGAAAAAAGGTAATGTTAAAAAGACACATAGCCCTCACAATCAATGGCCCTGGTTGATCAGCCACAATCACATGCTCAGCTTCATATAATGTTTTACTCACTGAACTATGTTCTTTATTTCTTGGGTGAGTTTTCATTACCTGAGGAGTCATAGAATTCCTAGAATCAACATAGATAGATCTATTCTTTTGATGAGAAGTATCATTATTCACTATTCCCGTCAAATCATAAGGCATTAATGAAACATGAAATGTCTCTCAAACACCTGACCATAAAAAACTATGACAATAGTGGTAATGTCTCTCCACATGGTTACAGTTTTGGAATGATCTATGTGGTTTCACGCTATATCACTTCATTTAGTTTAATTAACCACATTTAAAACATTAATGAATCCAATTACTCATAGGGAGAAGATTCACTGTTACAGTCTCTTAATTCGTACTCAACCCACTACCTTGGAAATAGGTTGCCCTCTTCCACGAATTCCCAAAAAATTTTGTTCACACCATCTTTCTTATGTATCAACAATATCCCTTAACTATCAACTCTTGATATATCCCTTCCCTTCAGTATTTCTCTATTTACTACTTTTTTATATGCTATTATAAAAACAACTAAATCTTTTGAATGAATTATTTTCCCTAAGATCTGATTCAAAGATGCATGCCTTGTTGGACACAATTGAAATAACATAAAGTTAAAAGTGTACAATGTTTGTAATTTTTTCCACATATTCTATCACTAAAATATTATCCTACTCTAATAAGAAATCCAATTACATTCTAGGAATTTGGAACATGTGAGGATATAATGGTTCTTATTATAATTCATAAAAATATTCCAATATAATTCCTTGGTCTAATTTCTCATTAATTGTTAAATCAAACCATTGACATGAATTATCATCCATCATATATGTTTCCAGACCAACATTCATCTTTGTACTTGTTCTAAGTAAATCATATATTTTTTTAATCATATTCATCATCACATCATCCTTTTCTTGTTTTGAATAACCTTTGAAAAAGGGTGATTTTCTTTTCTATAACTCAATAAAATGATCCACATTCCTTAGTTAATCCCTTCTATTCTCTCTAACCAATGCCAAAAATGTTTGAGAAAAAAAATTGAACCAGATGTTTGTCACCAATGGCCTCGGTCCAACCACATTCTTAGTAGTGTCTTTAATTTTTTTTCTACGACCCCCACAAGGTAAATTTTTCAATTAAACCCTCAAATGTCCTAGGTCTTACTCTCTTAAAACTGGAGTCAAAATTTTATATTTTCCACCGTTGAAATATTACAACAATTATATCAAAATAATCCACAATTTCTATTTTCCACCCATTTTTCAAAACACTAAAATTATTTAAAAAAAAACCATTTTCAAAATACCTCTACCATGTATTTTAATAATTTTACAATTGAAAACATTATTAAATAAATTAACAAATGAATCATGTTTGTACAAAATGATAAATCGTTACTCAAATTAAATATTCACTCATAGTGTAATGTCATTTATATTAATTTATTTCATGCTCTTGTCATTTGTGAAACACATGAAAATGATATAATAACTCCTACAAGTGTCTCAAAATCACATATATCCAAATCCTTTCTAACATGATGTTTAAAAAAATATGTTATCTAAGATATTTCTGCTCTATATTTTAAGTACTGACTATCCTATTCCTATATACCATTATAACTCATGGACTATACCATATTGAATTTTCATCACCAAGATTGAAACAAATGATATAAAAAGAAAACGGATACCACATGTCACAATGTATTCAGACTGGCCAAGACTGATACATTTCTCTCATTTTACTCTCCTCATTATATTGATTCAAGGTATAATGGAAATATTGCTTCATGAATCTTACCCAATATTCTGTAGGAAGGAAATAAATTCCAAGGGCTTCATAATAGTTATGGATGACTACCCCTTCAAATATAAAACAACTACAAAAAACAACACCACAACCCAAAAATACCATATGATGCATGATAATAATAAATAATTACTCAAATTATTAAAAATCAAACCAAACTATATCAGTTTACAAGAAGAAACAAATACCAATAACATAATACAATGGGGAAAACCAAACAACCCAAACTCAAAGACTCCAAGGACACCAACACAGTAACTCTGAAATGCTCTATGATATGACTTCACTATCAATTACCATGTTTCATGAAGCCTTACTAATAATATGATATATATTTTCCTTTTCACGTGTCTCAATAAAGAACATTGAGATATGAAGAAAGGGTCCCGAGTAGGGGGTGAGTAGTGAAACTAGATAGGTTTTCCCAAAAGGACATCGGTACTCACAACACAATGATAGACCATGTTAGAAAATTTACATTAAATAGTATATAATAAACAATTTAAAAATATTTATGTCAAAATATCGAAAAATATTCATACTAAAATAATTTTCCCAATTCAAATCCACTCCCAAATAATGAATCCACACCATACATTAAAACTATTTCAAAAATTCCATTTTAGCATAACCCATTCCACTAAATATATCCACACATCTTACCATGCATGAAACCACATACCTCTCTATACTTATGAATGGCGATTCATACATTCACCAATCAATCACATGGTGAATTTTTATAATGTGGGAATGTTCATACCCTTATCCATCCCAAATATTATGGGAGAATCTCAATACCCTTAACTGTCCCAATGAACATGAACATAAACCAACCGTTATTAAAAAACTATATTCCAAATAAAAAATTTAAAGCCATTAAAAAAACATTTATTTTATTAAAAACATTACCATAAACCCATTTCCATGAATCAATAAAATAATATTTTAAATAACTATTTTAAAATCTATAAAATAATCACATTCCATGAAAACCACGACTCACAAACCCATAAACCATCCCTACATCGAGTTCATAATTTTATTTAAATATTAATTTCACAGTAAATTTCAATAATTTGAATCTCTTTTAAGGTTTTACATCAATTTATAATAATAATTGTCAAGAGTGAGTCTAATGACATCCAAAACTATTATGGAAATGAATAATATCATGATTTCTTCAACAAAGTAAGGATGATTTTCCAAAACCCCACCCTATATCTTATTCCATAAAAATAAAAAAACATATCTCCTCATGATTGGTATAAATTATCTTAGATATATCTCCAATAGTATAGATCTAGGAATATATTAGGGGGAAGATGAATAGATCTAAAGAAACCTGGCAATAATGGAGAATTACAATGAAATCCAATTATCATTACTTCATGATATTCCAACAGTTTTCTATATGATTGAGGGGAAGTGCCTCTAATTTATTTTGGATCAGAGAGAACCGAGTTAGTATCATAATGGATGGAAAATGATATTTTAATGGAATAAACCATTTAGATACACTATTTTTAGACCTTTCACTTTTCATGGAATTTTATCTCAAAGGTTTCGGAATAATTATACAAACCATGCACATGGCTCAACCTCAAGAAGCACTAAACATGGATATACTACATCGTAAGACAATCGATGAACCAACCATGATAAAACCCATGTCCATCTTCCCATGGTTACTCCTTGGTGTCTACCCGGTATGGCCAAACAGTGCACCAAATCATGCACCCACAACGATCCCACAACCTCAATATACATGGTTTTCAATAGGATTATCATGGTTTGTACTAACCTTGATCAACCCATGCGCCAACATAAAAAGCCACAAAACATTCCAATGGCTATCCAAACCCTCCCAAAAATCACCCAATAACATCACATACATAATACACATAATGAAATGGTTACTTACATGAAATTGGAGGTGTTACAACACCTCCTTCTCAATTTATTATAAGAGGTCTTCATTTGTTATTAATAAACTAGTCAAGGATACTATTTCTACAATATGAATCAATTCTCCTTTTTTATTACTACTTTTAAACACTAATTTTAATGGTATTATTATTACCAACGGCTATAGTTTCCAATGGACCAATCGAAAAATGGTTATATCAATCAATGGACATATTTTCACAGAAGTCAAATTATGATTCCTACTATCACATGGTTCACTAAAAATTATACTTCATTAATTCAATAAATGCTCAATAAAATTCCTCATAAAGTTAATTTTTTATTTTTTATAATATTTTCAATAGTTTAATAATTTTTTTCTTCATTTTTATTATTATTTCATGGGGTGATGATTCTAGATAATTTTGATGATCCATAATTTCCCATTTCACATTTTCAATTATATATATTATAAAGACTCAAAGCTTGACGTACATGGACATTACATTACTTTTTCAGAATACTTAATACATAACAAATACAGAAACACAAGTATCGTAATAGTTTAGTGTCTTTGGAATCATGGAATATAAACTACTAATCATGTTGAAATATCTTAGACAACTCCCATAACGATCATCCCCTTTTTGTTTCCTTACCAAAAACCTTTCATTATTTCCTGGGGAAAATAAAACAAAAAAGTGTGAGCTCAAATGCTCAGTAAGGGAAAACATAGAGAACATTAAACAATCCATAAACATTTTAAAGAAAAAAACCTGAACATGAAATTTAAACATCAAAATCTTGAGCAAAGGCATAAATAATGGAAGTACGTAAGGCATATATCATAATGGAACATCAATCATGATAACATATCAAGGGAATAAAACATGTAATTGTGGAAACCATTAATCACATGTTATTATTTCCATAGTTTCTAAGTCATTTTTCCAAGATCATCTTAGTGGACAAAGTCCCTTTCTGAATCGAGTTCACTCCTCGTTTCAGTCCTGTAACACTGAACCAGATTAACATACCATTCCAGCCATGTCTATATCATGAGATATTAATCATTACCCAATGTATTAGAGGAAGATATAGGTCCCACCCATGTCATACTGAAATCATTCTTACTTGTGCCACAAAATAAACATACATCATTCATAATTACCCAATAAATAAAATGGGTTTCACAAATATCATCCCATCATCACATAATCCATTTAAAAGAAATGGATATCATTTCATAATAATAAAATTGAAACCATGTAAATCATAGAGACATGATAATTGAAACATACACATATGATATAATTTCATCTTAGATGAAAAATGGTTTTTATAAAACATTTGAAATGAATTCTTCAGGAAAATATCCTTTCTTCTTCAAAATCCTTCTCTTTCAACAAAATGTCATGCAATTTAAAAAAAATGATTTTGTTGAAAATAATCATAAAATCTTTTGGAGGAAGCATCATAAAAATAAGGCTTTATAAAACCGTAAAAATCCATTCATTCCGTATAAGTTAAAAAAACAATTTTCTCGTACTTTTTCCGGAAAAGTCAAAAAGTACCTCGTAAAAAAAATATTCCTTCCATACAATGTGGTAAAAGTAAAAAAGGGTAAAAATGACTTTTACCTTACATGGAAGAAAAGTAAAAATTTTATGATGACATTTTGAGAACATATGGACATGGATAATAATCATAACCCCAATAAATACTTACGAATAAACAATCTCGGATTAATATGAGATTGGAACAATTATCCCTTACCTTAGGTCTGATATGCTTCGTATGGATCTGAACCTCTTATATAATGATTTAAATAATTTAATTGACTTATTAAAGATTAATATTCATTGTTAACATATCATATATGGTTCACTTATGAATTTATATTACCTGTTCTTTTGTAAATTCTATGTTAAAGAGCGTTTTGGTTAAAATCATTTCATTTATCGGATGTGTTTTGACTTGTCGTTCTTGATATTATTACATATATCCTGATTTAAATAATTCCAGAATGTAAAACATGATTTATATACAATATATATTAATCATATAAATATATATTATAGATCGATAAAAGGAATGAAATACACCGTTCAGGGAGACGGTAGGCCTTACGTACGCATCAACGCTGTTTTTGTTTCCTTATTGAATTGAATGAAACTAAATAGATGGAATATATATATATATACATAAATCCAGTAGCATTCTTATTTCATATATTTCATTATTCTTAATTATGAAAAAATTATGATCATTCATGTATGGTTAACATGGAGAATGAATCTCATCGCGTCGTGGAGACGGTATTCCGTACGTACGCACGAGCGATGACATCATTCCCATGATTGTGGAATTGTATTTGAGTGTATGTATACTATTTCAGAATCAATATCACTTTTCAATAATCATATATAGTTATTATTTACAACCTTATACCCATCCAAGTAAGGTGGTGTTGGAAAATAGATTACACCACGGCGTGGAGACTGTATTCCATACGTACAAACGCGCGGTGATTTCGTTTTCCGTAGGATAAATGGATAGTGAAATAGGGTTGTTTCATACTTATAATAACATATCAGTATATGAGTGATAGTGATGTTATTACTTCATAGTGAAACCACTAAAGAAGAATAAGTGTAAGAAGAAATAAAGTTGAAAGAATCAGTAACAGACATTACCTCTTCTTTGAAGCGCCACTTTGAGACCTCCTCTTATGGCACTAAAATTGGTCTTTGAAGAAGACCACGACCTCTAGGATGTTTCTATGGAAGTGGAGAAGGTAATTTTTCAGTGGTTTTCTGAGCTTTAAGGCTCAATGTGGTGTGAGGAAGAGAGGGAGGAGGTTACCATTTATAAGGGAGGAGAGGGGCACCTTTGGAATAACAAAAAATATTATTTTATTATAAAGACATATTCGGTTTTTAATAGCTCAAAATTAAGTTATTTATAAGATAATGTGGGGATGGTTCGAAATACTCTCATCCAATAGAATTTATTCAAGTTTAGGGTTCTATTTTAACCTTATCATTTAGATTTAACTTTAAGTTATATAATTTTTCTTTTACCGTGTTTTCTTGTTTTCTTACAATATAAGGTTAATAAACTTCCTATAATAAGCCAAACGACCCCCAAGTTGTTTATTATTAACATATATAACCTTATCTAAGTAATTTGGATGAAAATTATATTTTTAGGAATAAAATAACAATTATTAATATAATATTTGTTTTAAAAACTATTTTATGTCAATTTTGACACTATTTGGTAATTGATTTTTGTAAAAATCATAAAAGAATGAATATTTATAAAAAAGTTAACATAATCAATAATAACATGTCATATTGACCTATAAAATTATTTTAATTCAAAAAAAGTCTCAAATTACATTTATTAGGGTATTTATAACATCAATTATGTAAATATTTAATTAATAAGATAATTACTGCATCACCATTGTGTCATAAATAAATTAAATTATTTAGTGTCTAAAAATTAAAAATAAAGTACCATTATGTACGAAATATTTTTATATTTCGAATGAATATTTATAGTCAAGTTCATCTTTTTTATAACTCTATATTAAAAAGTATTTATTCATTAAACTTTGATTTTAACTATTTTAACCCTTCTTTAAATAAATTAATAATAAATGTCCTAATCTAATCCACGTGGGCCTAAAGGATAATATTTTATCCCTAATGTTGTTTATGGTCGAATTAAACTTATCCAATACAATTAGGACATGTGTTAGGGTAATAATAATATCATTTTTACCATTAATTACCCTATTTACTTTTAACCGTGGTAAAAAAAGGTAAAAAGTTACTATTCACCAAAAAAATATCATCTCATTGAACAACATTTTACTTTCTGACATCAACCATGTCTCTCGGATTTTTTAAATTCCATTCACAAAAGTGGTAAATTTAAATTTTATGTAAATTTGTAAATTCTACTAGGAGGTGGTTAAAAGACGGTCAAAAGTTCAATAAAATTTTCATATATCTAAAATTATTATAAAATGACTACAATGAATTACGTTGAACTTATATAGGTATTATGTATCAATTTTTACCTAAAATAAATTTATATAAAATAAATAATTATATAAATAAAAAGTTGGTTTTTAAATAGTAACCCGATGTTTTCACTATTCATCAAAAAATTGAATGTTTTCAGAAAAATACCAAAATTTCAAACTAGGAAAATTTTGATATTCCGAATCCAAAATTGAAGTCCATTTTCAAAAATAAAATTTATAAAATTTCAAAAAGTGGGTATTACTGTTCATAACAGATAGTTTTAATAATATTTTAATAGCATATCGTTGTTTAGCGAAACTCGGTATTGCGTACAACACACGCTATCGTGGAAGGTCGCGCTTGCGTGTAATACAAGCCAACTCCGGGATGCATGTTGTGCAAGCTCCTTTTGGTGTAGCGTATAACACAAGCCATTAATGAAATTAAAAATAATATTTTTCATAAAATCTTGGGGTGTTACATTCTACCCCCTTAAAATGAATTTCACCCTCGAAATTCATCAGGGTTATAAACGGTTTACTACTCAAAAGTTTCTTTAATAGAAACCCACATCGTAAAAAGTAATACTAAAACTTAATTTTAAAAACTAGTGTATGAAACGTAACGATTACCCAAAGTAACTCATCATTGGGTTTCTATATAGGAGAGAATAGGTTAAAATATGGATATGGAAGAAAAATCTAACCATCAAGTTCTGATGGAGAGTGGTAACGAATATGGATATGAAAAAGCCATAAACCACAAAGCCATAAATATGTGATGATCTAAGGTACGATCTGATTCATCAGATATAGGAGCACTAGGACAACATTTTTGGTTTTCAATATCATTTCCCTAAAGTTGAAAATTTTGAATTAGAATAAATACTTACATGATTTTGGTACAATCTCACTGTTGTCTGTGCTTTGACCAATTTCCAATTCATCTTTTAAAGAAATGAAGTTGAATTTGTTATTCGTGAAGTGTTAACAGAACATGTGATAGAATAATGGGTCATTCCATCTGTTTCAAACAAAAGTTTTGCAAAAGTTATCAAATATACATATGTCCATCTATGGTGAGGTTAATCATATACGATTCCAAAAATGACCTTATATTTCATATATCATACCACTTAATAAAATAAAACAAGTTTATACTAACCCGGGACTTCCTGTAGGCCAGTGGTAGGCGATAAAGGCCAGTCGCACTTCGGTTGTGGGTTTGATTCCCACAGCCTTGTCCGACGCGATGGGCTGTCGCTCGTCCTGCAGGTTGTCCTTCTTCTAAAACTATAGTACAATAACGTCCCATCAATAATATCGAAAAAATATATATCCTTGAACAATTCTAACTTATGTCCAACATAATAAATTCTAATCTTTAGGCTTATCTAAAATATTTCGGTCCATGATCATAATATAATGAAAATAATTACTAGAAAGTTTATCTACCAACAATGTGAATACAAGCATTTATCTAACATAAATCATAAGATATATCTTGTTTGTTTCATTCTAAACACATGAATACCTCAGTCATATATTCTCTTGAAACATAAATTACAAAATAACCTTAGTGAAAACATGAATACTGCCAAAAGGTAACTCTTTCCACATACAAAAATCCCAAAAAATCTATTTAATCAAACCATAATATCACATAGTCCTTATATCAGTCATGAGATAATGAATAAAATAAAACATCTCATTATCTTTTTATCCCTTCATTATGCACATATCATCTACTTTCCAAAAATATCTGAATAACCTTCCATGTTTACCAGTACCATTCACCATATACTTTCAAATACATTAGGAAAAACAATTGTGTAACAATCCTTAGATGATTCTTTATTCCATAGTACCATACATTATTTTTTATAAACATACAATCATTCCACTAACTTCTTAAACCAATAGTTGAGCTTCATCATTTCCTTCATATCATATTTAATTTGTAGTCTCTTCATCATTATCCACATAAATACTACTCATATGACCATGCTGATTCTATTAATGTGATTTTACCTTAGGGAATTGGTTTTCATAATGCCCATACATTCCACATGTAAAACATCTAATCATTGTTCATGTCATAGCAATGCCATTATCCTTATCCATGGTGTTAACTGATCCTTTTCCTTTACACTTAATGGATTTGTGTCCTTCTTTTCCACACCCAAATCATCTTCTAGTTCCTTTGAAACAATCTCCCTGATGCCTCTTCCCACATGATTTACATGAGGGAAATTGAACGTTCTTTCCTCTATGATCATCATGAAACTCCATCTTTCTCTTATTATCTGAGTCGGGAAACATACCAAAGTTGAGATTATTTATCATATTATGAGATTGATGATTAGGAATAATAACGATGTTTGGTCTTCCACATCCCATTTCATTTGGATGCTCATGAATAATATCATTCCATTGTCCGTCATATCCTCCATTATCACGAATCTTCCTATTTCTAGCCATTTTCTAAAACCCAAAAAGAATAGTGTGAGAGGAAAAAATCATACTAGGGAAAAAACATAATAATAATGGAGTACCGTCAATATCTAACATATTAAGTTAAATTCTAAGAAGGTTACCATAGTTCTAGGACTATATCCTATACATATACTTATCCTTAGGGACATCCCTAGACATACCTTAGAAATATCTCTTGGGATCTCACTAACGTTTTCGCATCCCAGTTTCCAAAGGTTAACTAATCCTTTCCTCTAATACCAAATCTAGAGACCCGAAGCTTGACGTACATGGACATTACATTACTTTTTTGGAATACTTAATACATAACAAAAACAGACACACAAGGATCGTAACAGTTTAGTGTCTTTGGAAACTCAGAATATAAACTTCTAATCATGATGAAGGATCTTCAACAACTCCCATAATGATCTTCCCAAATTTTTTCCTTACCTAAAACCTTTCTTTATTTCCTGGGGAAAAAAAACATAAAAATGGTGAGCTCAAATTCTCAGTAAGGGCAATCATAGAGAACATAAAACAATCCATAAACATTTGAAAGCATAAAACATGAACATGAAATTTAAACATCAAAATCATGAGCAAAGACATAAATCGTGGAAGTACGTAAGGTATATATCATAATGGAACATCAATCATGATAAAATATAATGTTAATAAAACATGTAATTTTGACAACCATTAAGCACATGTTATGATTTCCATAGTAGCCAATGCATTGCTGCCAAGACCATCTTAGTGGACAAAGTCCCTCTCTGAATCGAGTTGACCCATCGTTTCAGTCCTGTAACACTGAACCAGATTAACATACCATTCCAACCATGCCCATCTCATGAGATATAAATCATTACCCAATGCATTGGATGGAGATATAGATCCCACCCATCTCATAATGAAATGATTCTTACTTGTGCCACAAAATAAACATACATCATTCATAATTACCCAATAAATAAAATGGGTTTCACAAACATCATTCCATCATCACATAATCCATATAAAATAAATGTATATCATTTCATAATAAGAAAAGTAAAACCATATAAATCATAGAGACATGATACTTGAAACATACACATATGAAATAATGTCATCTTAAATGAAAAATGGTTTTGATAAAACACTTGAAATGAATTCTTGAAGAAAATATCCTTTCTTCTTCAAAATCATTCTATTTCCACAAAATGTCATGAAATTTTAAAAGAAAAGGATTTTGTTGAAAATAGTCATGAAATATTTTTGAGGAAGCTTCCTGAAAATAAGGCTTTATAAAAGCGTAAAAATCTGTTCATGCCATATAAGTTAAAAATAACATTCTTCTCGTACTTTTGCCGGAAAAGTCAAAAAGTACCTCGAAAAAGAAATATTCATTCCATAAAATGTGGTAAAAGTAAAAAAGTGTAAAAATTACTTTAAACATACATGGATTAAAAGTAAACATTTTATGAAAACATTTTGAGAACATATGGACATGGATAATAATCATAACCCCAGTAAATACTTATGAATAAACAATCTTAGATAAAAATGAGATTGGAATAATTATCCCTTACCTTAGATCCGATATACTTCGTATAGATCAAAACTTCCTGTATAATGATTTAAATAGTGTCATAGACTTATTAAAGAATCATATTCATTGTTATGATATAATATATGGTTCACTTATGACTTTATATTACCCGTTCTTTTGTAAATTCTCGGTTAAAGAGCGTTTTGGGTAAAATTGTTTCATTTATCATATGTATTTAGACTTTTTGTTCTTGATATTATTACTTATATCCTGATTTACATAATTCAAGAATGTAAAAAATGATTTATATATAATATATATTCATCATATACATATATATTATTGATCGATAAAAGAATGAAATACACCGTTCATGGAGACGGTAGTCCGTACGTACGCATGAACGCTATTTTCGTTTCCTTATTGAATTTATTGAAAATAAATAGATGGCATACATATATATATACATAAATACAGTATCATTATTATTTCATATATTTCATTATTATTCATTATATAAACATTATGATCATTCATGTATGCTTAACATGGAGAATGAATCTCATCGCGTCGTGGAGACGGTATTCCGTACGTATGCACGAGCGATGATATCGTTCCCATGATCGTGGAATTTTTTTG
The DNA here is from genome assembly GCA_963277665.1 of Viscum album. Lineage (NCBI taxonomy): Eukaryota > Viridiplantae > Streptophyta > Magnoliopsida > Santalales > Viscaceae > Viscum > Viscum album. Next base: position 386,122,503 of record OY728156.1, on the reverse strand, counting down.
GAGTGTATGTATACTATTTCATAATTAATATCACTTTAAAATAATCATATATAGTTATTATTTACACCATTATACCAATCCAAGTAAGGTGGTGGTGGAAAATAGATTACTCCATATCGTGTAGACGGTATTCCGTACCTACGCACGTGCGGTGATTTCATTTTCCGTAGGCTGGATAGATGGCGAAATAGGTTTGTTTCATATTTATAACAACATATCAGTATATTAGTGATACTGATGTTATTACTTCATAGTGAAACAACTAATTAATAAGAAGTGGAAGAAGAAATAAAGTTGAATGAATCGGTAACGGACATTACCTCTTCTTTGAAGCGCCTCTTTGAGACCTCCTCTAAGGGCACTAAAATTGGTCTTTCAAGAATAAAAGGACCTCTAGGATGTTTATAGGGAAGTGGAGCAGATAAATATGTAGGGGTTGGCCGAGCTTGAAGGCTCAAAGTGGTGTGGAGAAGAGAGAGAGGAGGTGCCCTTTTATAAGGGAGGAGAGGGGCACCTTTAGAATAACTAAAAATATTATTTTATTATAAAGTCATATTCGGTTTTTAATAGCTCCAAATTGAGTTAAATAATAACTAAGGTAGGGATGGGTAGAAATCATCTCATCCAATAGAATTTAGAAATGTTTAGGTTTCTATTATAAACTTATCATTTAGATTTAACATTAATTTAAATAATTTTTCTTTTACCGTGTCTTCTTGTTTTCTTACACTATAAGGTTAATAAACTTACAATAACCAGAAAAACGACCCCAGGTTGTTTATTATTAACATATATAACCTTATCTAAGTCATTTCTCCGAGCCGTATATTTTTAGGAATAAAATAACAATTAATAATATAATATTTGTTTTAAAAACTATTTTATGTCAATTTTGACACTATTTGGTAATTGAATTTTTTATAATCATAATTGAATTATTAGTTAGAAAAAAATAAACTTAATCAATAATAACATGTCATATTAACCTAGAAAATTATTTTAATTCCTAAAAAGTCTTATATTACATTTATTTGGGTATTTATAACATCAATTATGTCAATATTTTATTAATAAGATAATTACTGCATCATAATTGTGTCATAAATAAATTAAATTATATAAAGTTTAAAAATTAAAAATAAAATACAATTATGTAGGAAATCTATTTAGCTTTCTAAATAATATTTATATTTTAATTTATCTTCTGTATTACTATATATTAAAAATTATTTAGTTATTAAACATTGATTTCAACTATTTTAACCCTTTTTTAAATAAATTAATAATAAATCTCCTAATCTAATCCCTGTGGTCCTAAAGGGTAATATTTTATCCCTAATGATGTTTTTGGTATAATTACACTTATCAAATAGAATTAGGACATGTGTTAGGGTAATAATAATATCATTTTTACCCTTAATTATCCTATTTACTTTTAACCGTGGTAAAAAAAGGTAAAAAGTTACCATTCCACAAAAATTATTTTCATCTCATTGAACAAAATTTTACTTACTTGCATCAACGATGTCTCTCGGATTTTTGAAATTCTATTCACAAAAGTGGTAAAATTAAGTTTTATGTAAATTTGCAAGTTCTCCAAGGAGGTGGGTAAAAGATGGTCAAAAGTTCAATAAAATTTGTATATATCTAAAATTATTATAAAATGACTCCAATGAATTACATTGAACTTATATAGGTATTATGTATCAATTTTTAACTAAAATAAATTTAAATAAAATAAATAATTATTTAAATAAAAAGTCGGTTTTTAAATAGTAACCTAGTGTTTTCACTATTCATCAAAAATTGAACGTTTTCAGAAAAATACCAAAATTTCACCCTAGGATAATTTCGATATTCCGAATCCAAAAATGTATTCCATTTTCAAAAATAAAATTTATAAAATTTCAAAAAGTGGGTATTAATATTCATACTAGTTAGTTTTAATAATATTTTAATAGCATATCGTTGTTTAGTGAAACTCGGTATTGCGTACAACACACGCTATTGTGGAAGGTTTCACTTACATGTAATGCAAGCCATGTCAGGGATGTGTGTTGTGAAAGCTCCTTTTGGTGTAGTGTACAACACAAGAAATTAATGAAATTAAAAAAAATATTTTTCATAAAATCGTGTGGTGTTACATTCTACCCCCTTAAAATGAATTTCGACCTCAAAATTCTCCAGGGTTATAAATTTTTTACTACTAGAAATATTCATTAATAGAAACCCACATAGTAAAAAAGAATACTAATACTTAATTTTCATAACTAAAGTATGAAACGTAATGATTACCCAAAGTAACTCATCACTAGGTTTTTATATAGGAGAACAGAGGTTAAAATATGGATATGGAAGTAAAATCTAACCATTATGTTCTGATGGAGAGAGGTAGAGAACATCGCTATGAAAAATACATCAATCACAAAGCCATAAATATGTGATGATATAAGGTACCATCTGATTCATCAATTATAAGAGCACTAGGACAACTTTTTTGGTTTTCAATATCATTTCCCTAAATTTGAAAATTTTCAATTAGAAGAAATACTTACTTGTTTTTGGTACAATCTCACTGTTGTTCGTGCTTTGAATAATTTTCACTTAATATCTTAAAGAAATGAAGTTGAATTTTTTAATCGTGAAGTTTTAACAGATCATGTGATATAATGATGGGTCATTCCATCTATTTCAAACAAAAGATTAGAAAAAGTTATCAAATATACATAAGTCCATCTATGGTGAGGTTAATCATATACTATTCCAAAAATGAACTTATACTTCATATATCACACCGCTTAATAAAATAAAACTAGTTTCTACTAACCAGGGACTTCCTGTAGGCCAGTGGTAGGTGATAAAGGCCAGTCGCACTTCAGTTGTGGGTTCGATTCCCACAGCATTGTCTGACGTGATGGGATGTCTCCCGTCCTGCAGGTTGTCCTTTTTCTAAAACTACATTACTATAACATCCCATCAATAAAATTGAAATGAGTTATATCCTTGAACAATACTAACTTATGTCCAACATAATCCTTTCCAATCTTTAATCTTATCTAAAATAATTCGGTCTAACCTAATAGTATAAAGAAAACAATTACTAGAAAGGTTATCTACCAAGAATTTGTTTACAAGAATTAATCTCACATATATCATAATATATATGTTGTTGGTTGCATTCCAAACACATGAATAACTTAGTAATATATTCTCTTGAAAAATAATTTACCATAGAACCTTAGTGAAAACATGAATACTGTCAAAAGGTAACTCTTTACACATACCAAAATCCCAAAATATATATATATAATCAAACCATAAGATCACTTAGTCCTTATATCAGTCATGAGCTCATGAATACAATCAAACATCTCATTATCTTCTTATCCCTTCATTATGCGCATATCATCTACTTTCCAAAAATATTTGAATAACCTTCCCTGGTTACCCATACCATTCAACATATACTTTCAAATACTTTAGGAAAAACAATAGTGCAACAATCCTTATATAATTCTTTATTCCATAGTACCATACATTATTCTTTATAAACATACAATCATTCCACTAACTTCTTAAAACACTAGCTGAGCTTCATCATTTCTTGCATCTCATATTTCATTTGTAGTCTCCTCATCATCATCCACATAAATACTACTCATATGACCATGATGATTCCCTTCATGAGATTTTCCCTTAGGGAATTGGTGTGCATAATGACCATACATTCCACATTTAAAACATCTAATCATTGTTGATGTCATAGCTATACCATTATCCTTGTCCATGGTGTTAACTGAACCTTTTCCTTTGCACTTATTGGATTTGTGTCCTTCTTTTCCAAACCCAAATCATCTTCCAGTTCCTTTGAAACAATCTCCCAGATGCCTCTTCCCACATGATTTACATGAGGGAAATTGAACTTTCTTTCCTCTATGATCATCATGAAACTCCTCCTCTCTCTTATTATCTGAGTTGGGAAACTTACCAAAGATGAGATTATTGATCATATTATGAGATTTCAGATTAGGCATAATAATGATGTTTGGACTTCCACATCCCGTTTCATTTGGTTTCTTATGAATAATATCATTCCATTGTCTGTCATATCCTCCATTGTCGTGAATCTTCATGTATCCAGCCATTTTCTAAAACCCAAAAAGAATAGTGTGAGAGAAAAAATTATACTAGGGAAAAAAATTAATAAAGGGGGAGTACCATCAATATCTAACATCTTACGTTAAATTCTATGATCGTATCCATAGTTCTAGGACTATATCCTATACATATACTTATCCTTAGGGACATCCTTAGACATACCTTAGAAATATCTCTAGGGATCTCACTAACGTTTTCGCATCCTAGTTTACTAAGGTTAACTAAACCTTTCCTCTGATACCAACTGTAGAGACCCGATGCTTGATGTACATGGACATTACATTACTTTTGTGGAATACATAGTACATAACAATAACAGACACACAAGGATTGTAATAGTTTAGTGTCTTTGGAAACATGAAATATAAACATCTAATCATGTTGAAAGATCTTCAACAAATCCCATAATTATCTTCCCCTTTTTGTTTCCTTACCTAAAACCTTTCTTTATTTCCTGGGAAAATAAAACATAAAAATGGTGAGCTCAAATTCTATCTAAGGGAAAACATAGAGAACATAAAACAATCCATAAACATTTTAAAGAAAAAAACTGGAACATGAAATTTAAACATCAAAATCTTGAGCAAAGACATAAATAGTGGAAGTACATAAGGAATATATCATAATGAAACATCAATCATGATAAAATAGAATGGGAATAAAACCTGTAATTGTGGAAACAATTAATCACATGTTATGATTTCCATAGTAGCCCAGGAATTTCTATCAAAACCATCTTAGTGGACAAAGTCCCTTTCTGAATCGAGTTCACTCCTCATTTTAGTCCTATAACACTGAACCAGATTAACTTACCATTCCAGCCATGTCTATCTCATGAGATATAAATCATTACCCAATGCATTGGAGATAGATATAGGTCCCACCCATCTCATAATGAAATCATTCTTACTTGTTCCACAAAATAAACATACATCATTCATAATTACCCAATAAATAAAATGGGTTTCATAAACATCATCCCATCATCACATAATCCATATAAAATAAATGGATATTGTTTCATAATAAGAAAAGTGAAACCTTGTAAATCATAAAGACATGATATTTGAAACATACACATATGAAATAATGTAATCATAGATGAAAAATGGTTTTTATAAAACACTTCAAATTAATTCTTGAGAAATATATCATTTATTTTTCAAAATCAATCTCTTTCGACAAAATGTCATGACATTTTAAAAGAAAAGGATTTTGTTGAAAATACTGATGAAATATTTTGGAGGAAACTTCATGAAAATAAGGCTTTATAAAACCGTAATCTGTTCATGTCATATAAGTTAAAAAAAATTATTCTCATACTTTTGTCGGAGAAGTCAAAAAGTACCTCGTAAAAGAAATGTTCCTTCCATAAAATGTGGTAAAAGTAGAAAAGTGTAAAAATGAATTTAATCCTACATGGAAGAAAAGTACACATTTTATTAAAACATTTTGAGAACATATGGACATGGATAATAATAATAACCCCAGTAAATACTTACGAATAAACAATCTCCGATAAAAATGAGATTGGAATAATTATCCCTTACCTTAGGTCCAATATGCTTCATATAGATCCGAACCTCCTGTATAATGATTTAAATAATGTCATTGACTTATTACATAATCAAATTCATTATTATGATATCATATATGGTTCACTTATTACTTTATATTACCCGTTCTTTTGTAAATTCCATGTTAAAGAGCATTTTGGGTAAAATCGTTTCATTTATCGTATGTGTTTCGACTTGTCATTCTTGATATTATTACTTATATCATGATTTACATAATTCCAGAATGTAAAAAAATGATTTATATATAATATATATTCATCATATACATATATATTATAGATCGATAAAAGGAATGAAATACAACGTTCATGGAGACGGTAGGACGTACGTACGCATGAATGTTGTTTTCATTTCCTTATTGAATTGAATGAAAATAAATAGATGGAATACATATATATATATACATAAATACAGTAGAATTATTATTTAATATATTTCATTATTATTCATTATATAAAAATTATGATCATTCATGTATGGTTAACATGGAGAGTGAATCTCATCACGTCGTGGAGACGGTATTCCGTACGTACGCATGAGCGATGATATCATTCCCATTATCGTGAAATTGTATTGGAGTGTATGTATACTATTTCAGAATCAATATCACTTTACAATAATTATATATAGTTATTACTTACACCATTATACCCATCCAAGTAAGGTGGTGGTGGAAAATAGATTACACCACAGCGTGGAGACGGTATTCTGTACCTACGCACGCAAGATGATTTCGTTTTCCGTAGGATGGATAGATGGTGAAATAGTTTTTTTTCATACTTTTAATAACATATCTGTATATGAGTGATACTTATGTTTTTACATCATTGTGAAACAACTAAATAAGAACAAGTGGAAGAAGAAATAAAGTTGAAAGAATCGGTAACGGACATTACCTCTTCTTTGAAGCGCCTCTTTGAGAGCTCCTCTTAGGGAACTAAAATTGGACTTTGAAGAGGAGCATGACATCTAGGATGTTTCTGGGGAATTCTAGAAGATAATTTGGTAGGGGTTGGCCGAGCATAAAGTTTGAATGTTTAGTGAGGAAGAGAGGGAGGAGGCGCCCTTTTATAAGGGAGGAGAGGGGCACCTTTGGAATAACTAAACATATTATTTTATTATAAAGTAATATTCGGTTTTTAATAGCTCCAAATTGAGTTATTTCGAAGCTAAGGTGTGGATGGGTCAAAATCATCTCATCCAATAGAATTTACACAAGTTTAGGTTTCTATTTTAACCTTATCATTAACATTTAACTTTAAGTTAAATAATTTTTCTTTTACCGTGTCTTCTTGTTTTCTTATACTATGTGGTTAATAAACATACTATAAAAAGAAAAACGAACCCCAGGTTGTTGATTATTAACATATATAACCCAATATATCTCATTTGGAAGATCCATATATTTTTAAGAATAATATAATAATTAATAATATAATGTTTGTTTTAAAAACTATTTTATGTCAACTTTGACACTATTTGGTAATTGATTTTTGTGAAAATCATAACAGAATGATTAGTTCTAAAAAAGTTACCTTAATCAATAATAACATGCCATATTAAGCTACAAAATTATTTTAATTCATAAAAGGTCTCAATGTACATTTATTTGGGTATTTATAACATCAATTATGTCAATATTTCATTAATAAGATAATTACTGCATCATCATTGTGTCATAAATAAATTAAATTATTTAATGTCTAAAAATTTCAACTAAAATAAAATTATGTAGGAAATAGTTTTAGATTTCTAATGAATATTTATATTGTAATTTATCTTATGTATAACTCTATATTAAAAATAATTTAGTTATTAAACATTGGTTTTTACTATTTTAACCCTTCTTTAAATAAATTAATAATAAATGTTCTAATCTAATCTAAGTGGGCCTAAAGGGTAATATTTTATCCATAATTTTGATTTTGGTCGAATTAAACTTATCCAATAGAATTAGTACATGTTCTAGGGTAATAATAATATCATTTTTACCCTTAATTACCCTATTTACTTTTAACAGTGGTAAAAAATGGTAAAAAGTTACTATTCACCAAAAATTATTTTCATGTCATTGCACCACATTTTACTTACTGACATCAACCATGTGTCTTGGATTTTTGAAATTTCATTCAAAACAGAGGTAAAATTATGTTTTATGTAAATGTTCAAATTCTCCTAGGAGGTGGGTAAAAGACAGTCAAAAGTTCAATAAATTTTTTATATATGTAAAATTATTATAAAATGACTCCAATGAATTACATTGAACTTATATAGGTATTACGTATCAATTTTGACCTAAAATAAATTTAAATAAAATAAATAATTATTTAAATAAAATGTCGGTTTTTAAATAGTAACCAAGTGTTCTCACTATTCATCAAAAATTGAATGTTTTGAGAAAAATACCAAAATTTCACCCTAGGCTAATTTCGATATTCCGAATCCAAAAATGAAGTCCATTTTCATAAATAAAATTTATAAAATTTTAGAAGGTGGTTATTACTATTCATAATGGCTAGTTTTAATAATATTTTAATATCATATCGTTGTTTAGAGAAACTCGGTATTGCATACAACACACGCTATCGTGGAAGGCCATGCTTTCGTGTAATGCAAGACAAGTGAGATATGTGTGTTGTGCAAGCTCCTTTTGGTGTATTGTACAACACAAGACATTAATGAAATTAAAAAGAATATTTTTCATAAAATCTTGGGGTGTTACATATTTTTTTTGCAATTGAATTGTTTTGAAATTACATTTGTTTCATATCAAACTCATGTAATGATATTTATTAATGGGGTACGAGTCTTAGGTTTCTCTATATATTATAAGTGTAAAATTTTATATAATTCAACACACATTTTCTCAACATATATATTTTTTAAAAACACCGAGTCCTTATTGATTTTTTGAAATGGAAAATCAATTGATTATCACTAGATGTAAAGTACCAAATAAATATTTTTTTGACAGAATAAAAAATTTATGATGATTTGAACAAGTATTTTTAAGATTATCAAACTATGTTACCATCCATACATTATTTGATAGAGATGAATGGGAATATATTACTAAAACTAGATAAAAAGATAATGATTTGGTAGTATAAAAAAGGATAAGGAGAGAAATGATAAAAAAACATTTCAAAATAGAAATGTTAATGAGACATAAGCCATAAATGACATGAAATGTGTTCTAGAAAGATATTTTCATGAATCCATATTATGATCATGTTATTTGTTATCAATTGATAATATTTTAAACTCTAATAAAATAATTTTTGAGATACGAGAAGTCCAAAAAGGAGATTTCATAATTTTATTTTTTATCAGTGAATAAATAATGAGAGATTACTCAATGTAGGTAAATAGATGTAGATGATAAAAATTAATTTTTTTTAGGATTTTAAAAAATATAATAAACAGTAATCAGTTTCTTGAGTTAAATAGGCAGATGAATATTGTTTTTCTAGACATGTGGTTTTAATGTTGTTTCATTCGGAATTTGTTTTGGAATTTGTTTTATAATGATGAAAAGTATTAAATCATTTATATAATAAAAGGAGATTATATTGATTTCACCCCACAATATTTAATCAACTAACGATCCATTGTATAAAAATACCATGGATGAAAAATCATCAAATAGAACATATTCATCTCATCATATGGATGATTCATAGAAGTATCACCAAATTATATTTTTCAACTCTATTCTATGCAAGAATATTTGATCATAACCATTATGGTTGAAATTAATCATCAAGAATTTTAGTTCAGTCAAATAAGATCAGATGGAATGGATTCAAAAGGAATATTGGATGGATGTTTCATAGAAATGTCATTTCAGAAACATATGATAGATAAATCCCTGAGAGATTTATATAATTTATTTCAAATCACATTTTCATGTTGATAGAGATCATTTTTTCATGTAATTTTTTACAATCTATATGATATTATTTTAATCAATATAGTTGCTAGAAAAATGAGGGTAATGAATATGGATGATTTTTTGGAACAAAATAGTCATTTTTAATGTTTCTTGAATATTTAGGAATAATCTGTTTTGATAAAAGAAAAATAAAGTTATTTTTAATGATAGGGGTAACCAAAATCAATCTCCCCATTTACTATTTAATTCACACACAAGTAAAAAGGGTGAAAATCACAACCTTAATAAGACAATTCATGAATATGAAATGTTTACATTCTATTTTTTTAACAACCTTGGTTTCTAACCATATTTGATAAAGATTAAATAGTATAGTTTACTTATTAGAAAAAGCTATAAAATAATGTTATTTGGTAGTGTTTTTATTTATATGTACCATACTGGGGCATAATGAGATGTAGAACTAAAATAGACACTATACCGTGTTTAACAAATTGATTTTTACAATTGTGTTTGAGGTGTAATATTATTATTCAACTAAAAAATTCATCATAAAAAATAGTAATATTTTAAATTTGGAAATATATATATATACTATTGAATGATTTTTTATGTGTTGGATGAACACTTACCAAGTTGAATTGATATGAATGATATTTTTAGATAAAAATTTTAGGACTTGTTTCTACAAAGTAGGACATATTTTTGCTAGATCATATTTTTATAAAACATAATTGAATATTAAGGATATTTTGTATAATCATATATATTAGGATATATAAGGATCGTTATAAATTTTTATTATCTTTTATTAACCTCTGTTTTTTGTGATTTTTTGTGGACGAATCACAGTCACCGTGGTAATGATGTAGGTTCACACATCAATAATAAGCCTTTTCAGACATGAGTTCATTCATTAAATTATTATAATTTATTTATTTCTATTTTATTATAATATTTAATTAATATAAATTTAACAACTTTTTCTAGTTGTTCATTTCATTATTTGTTTATTCTAAAATTTCACTGGTGATTTATCCCCCATGATAAATTATTCTCATGACCATAACGAACTGTAAGTGTGTACTTATTCTTCTACAATGAGGGCTGTTTTTTATTAACTAAAAAAATATCCCACTATATATATTATGGATCTTTATACTTCTCCCTATCTAAAATAATGTATTACATATACCCCTATTTTTTCAAAAACCGTTTAGGAAGTCATTTAAATATGTCTATTGTGTATTCTAATCCATCAACGGTTTCAGCCACACACTTTTTCTCAATGTTACATGGAAATAGTTTGTGTCCTCTATAATTAATGTGTTTCCAGACAGTCCCCTATATTTAAATAAATTATTTTTAAATTTTCCTACTAACTCTATATAAAAAATATAAATGTTTCATTTATTTTTTTAAAAACAACTCTACCAAAACATGGTTACATAAAACATTATCGTTTAGGACACAAACTCAAAAATATTATTTAAACATCATACAATGATTAATTTATATCCTATATATTATGATTATTTTAAATCGAAAACATCCCAAGAAAAAAACAATCCACAATTTGGGGTAGTCATATCCACAATAAAATACATCTCTTTATTGAACACCCATGGATGTGGCTAGCCCCATAACAATAGTATTTGATCCACTATAACCATTAAAATCATAATGTGTTACATTATATTATCTAAGGTACAATTATGTTATGTGAACTTGCCATAACTATTCATTTATATGATTGTCATAATAAACAGAACACCTATGTTTTTATTCCTCAATTAACATTAGTATATTCTAATCCCAAAAAAATCCCTTTTATGGAATGGTTCTAAAAATAACCTTCTTTTAAACAGTCAATGTGTTTCAAAATTCCCATAAAAATATATAAAACCTTTATTTACATTCATTATGTATTCTACCATTTTTTATATTCCATCTTCTCTAAAAATGATTATTTGAACTTTGAAGAACGTTATGCATCATAGACTTTTAAATTCATCCCACCATTAAGTGACTATGTCACACATAGTTCATACTTTCATTTTCAAAATTTCAATCCCAAATAAATTTAATAAACATATTTTATATTAAATTAGTTACTTACTTTATAATTCCCAAAATTTTCATTGAAATTATACTAACCATATCTATCATGATATTCCACTAATGTCCAAAATATCTTGATTACTACATTATTTCACAAATGATAAATTATTAATTGAAAATACTCCAACAATAATGTTTAAACATGTTAATTTCATATCATAATCCATCTAGTTCAAATGTATATATGAAATTCCCTAAATAAAGTAAAAATTTTCATTTTATGATTCTCAACAACAAATCAAGTATTTCCAATTTATGGTGAATTTTGTTGAAAATGATTATATAATTATACATCTACCTGAATACTAACTTATTAACATTGATATATAAATATATCACATTGTTTCTTATAACATCTATACTAGTGTATCAATATACACTTTATCTCCAAATGTTTCTATTTCATTAATCATAGATCATTTTTCAAAAGCCCTCAATTATTAAATTAATTGAAATAAAATGAATCACTAAACCAGCCATTGGTTCTAATTTATTTACCATCAACATATACTTTAAGAAATCAATGTCTTACACTTTTCATAACATGTCATCTTCTTGTTTGAAATTTTACCCACTTCTAATATCAACACAACTCCAGATCATAGGAATTATTGGAACAATTTATCTATTCCAAACACATTCAGAATACTAACAAATTATCTCTTTAAATAAATCAAATTTTTATTAAATTTCATATATAATGAAAAAAACTAATTATTTATCAAGAATTTCCATAAATGAAATTATTTCATGGAACTATAATAATACTGTAGAATATTTAGTATCACTGAAATTCCATATAAATTTGTGTATATGTGACTAAATTACCATTTTTATATTCAATTTAATTTATTTGATTCCCAATTTTCATCCATTTGTTCATAACAAAAGAATATACCTTCATCTATTGAGTGTTATCAATCCATTGTTATTTAGGAATTTATTTTTCAAAAAAGAACATTTTATGAAAAATAATTTTTCATAAGTTACTAATCTCTAGAGTTTCATATATTATACTTGTTAACTGTATGGGATTAATATGGTTCAATTTTTTTAATTATAATATTATGTAAAAAAGATTCTTTTAAAATATTCATTTCTTGATAAACAATATGCAATAGAATTTCAATAAATGGGATCTTAAATAATTCTGACTCTAGTGGAATAACATCACATACATAACTATTATATGATCTATATATCACTATGAAATGAATATATTATAGAATATCTCTCACCATAATGAAATTAGTGTAGTCTTATATGAAAATCCTCTTATATAAGTCTCAGGGATATTTGTGTTGGTAAGACTATACAAAATTCATAATATATTTCAATTTGAATTTCTTATTATATTAATAAATTCATATCGGGGTATCCCTATTATGTATAGGAAAATGAAATATCAAATAATTGAACAATATTATAATATTTTCACCCAATATTATTTTAAAAATGCGGTATAATCTATCTGAACCAACCATTGCTTTCACAAAACCAATTTGATGATTGGGGTAATACAATTATGATTTCAATGGAATAATTAAACAGATTATTTTAATGTGATTTAATATCAATTTCATATTACAAGTTATTAACTGTATTTATGAATGAAAAAAGTGATTTATTGTGGAATACTGTTACATAAACAATTCATTACAATCAAAATATATATATATATATATAGCTGATTTCTTGACTACTTGTTCATTCCACCAATCCAAAAATAGGTTCGAAAATTATTTAAATACATTAGAATGCATCTCATAAATAAGGTAGACAAAACTGTCATGAAATTTTTAATAATTATAGTAAATTTATAATCTCTACTTGACTAATCCACGACCATAGATTGTCATCCTCCAGCTTTCTAGAATACAAAATAAGTGTTGAGACTTGTGTTATTTACATCCCAAAGTAACTCTACATAGGGGAAAATTACTCAAGAGATATTTTAATTAATTCTATAAAAATAAAAATTAAATAAATAAATGAAAAATATAAATCATGATGGTAAATTTGATTAAAAATTAGATTCAAGATAGATGGAAACTGAATTCATTATCATTCCAAATATGTTACTCCATATATTAATATATAAAAATATTTTAAAAAAATAAAAATATTTTAAAATAAATCGTACACATATTTAAAAAATAATATATATATATATATGAATTATATAAATAGAATAATTTTTAAATAATGGTATGATTAACATATTTAAATGTGTGATAACAATTTTTGATCATTCCTTTAATAAAAGATTGTCATAAAAAATCTATATTTTAGATAGACACTATTGGAAATTCATATTCCTTACTATAAACACATTTTTTCATTTTATAAAATGACCCCCTAGTATTTTTTATTTTCTGTCATTTCACAATATTTATATGATATTTTTAAGAAATATAAATATTTTATTTTATTATTTTTTCTATTGATTATTTATATAATACTTCATAATTTATAATTCCAATTATATGAATGCTGATAAAATTAGACTTCAAATATCATTCTATGTGGAAAAAAATATCTCAAATTAGGACTTCTCATTTTAATAATTCAAATTAATCAACTATGTAAAACTCATTATTATTTATAAACATGTCTATATTTTTTGCAAAAAAAATTAATTTATGAACAAATTTTATGATAAACTAATTCTTTCTATATAGAAAATATAAATCTATTTTATAATTTGTGATATTTAATTTGGAAATTTTTTTTATTCTTAACACCTTTTAATGTGGAATATTTATTCATAAATGATTCAATCAAATTAAAATAATTAATTATAAAATCATAATTATTAATTATTTTTTAATTAATAAATACAACATTCTTCGATTTTATGAATATTTATAAAAATTATAGTTATTATAATTCTATTACTATTTCAATTTAAGGAAGAAAAAATTTTATTATTAAATATTATTTAGCAATTTTTCGTTATTTATACGACATGAATAAAATCATATTGAATGACTGATTGTGAATCAAAGCATATGATTGATATGCCACAATTAAGTACTATAAATAATGGATTATGACTGATTTCCCTATTAACTACAATGACAGACCAGTCAAATTTAATAGTGGTCATATATATCATAATGGAATTATGAATCTCTATATTTTAATCATAGAATTTATGTATTGCATGATTTCTTATCCGTTATTCATATAATATGACTATATATAATATTACTTTATTAGTACTAACTCACGACAAACATTACCCGAAACCATATGTCACATCTTATCATGATAGAGAAAAATCTAAACATTATTTGATAGTGAAACAGAGGATATGAAATATGATTATAAAACATTAAATACATATAGAGAATTCTTGGGTTTAGTGTCATGTAAAATAATGGATACCACTACAATGATATTTATGTTCTAATATAAGTTATTAAAAAACAAAAGGTAATAATGAATCTCAATCAAGGCTCAAACAATTTAGTAATGATAAATCCATCCATACTAAAAATGGATGGAACACTAAATCTTAACCCAATTTCACAAATGGATGTTTCATATATATATTTATCTATGCATAGTGAAGATCACATTAGAGGTAAAAATTATATGTCCCAACTATTTTATTTTCTAGGATCTTCTAAATGCACTAAATTTCATGTGGGATTACTCTTTCCATGAAAAATTACAAAAACATCAAATTGAATTTGTTGAATAAAAAATATTAATGTGGGTATTTGGGAGATTATGTTAACTAAAAACAAGATACACATACAATCATCCTATATTTGTCATCATTATAAATTTTCCCTTCAAGAAGGATCCTTGGTTATATATGGATTTAACCATGAGATATAAATCATGTGTAATTTTCCTAGATAGTTAACATAAACCACTTATAATAGAATAACACGATTTTAAATTTCATATCATATAATGGATTTCAAATTATATAATACTCAAAAGTATACTCAATGTTAACTCTTAAATTTTTTAACTCTATTTCAAAAATAAAATGTTAGAGAGTATCATACAATAATAATAAACATATACCACTAAAATATCATATATCCAATCAATCCTAATGATTATCTAAATATACTTCATTGATTTTATGATATCACATATGCATAGATTATAATTTACACTTGTTACATTAAAAAATTTATACAATCCGTTATTATTCAATGAGTTATTATATCATACCATATGATATATATTATTTATATCAATCATATTTATGTATAATGGATTTTGGGTATTCATCTTCATGACCATCATCAAATAAATGAAAAAGTCACAAAATGTATTCGGTTCAGTCCCAATTATATAAACATTGTAAATATTGTCCCATATTTGTTTTGGATTTCTCCCCATTATATTTCATAAAAAAAGTTATAAAAAAATTCTCAATAATTTTGGGGGATATATATTTTTGGGCCCACCCATAACCAAATGAACTTGTTTTGATCCACATTAATTTCTTCTAATAAAAATAAAGAATTAGAGAATAAAATTGAGTGTTATATAATTCATAATCAACTTATAATATAATGGATACATTTTACCCCCATTATGTATCATATCTTTATTACTCAATCATTAAAAAATGAATCAATGTTGTATATAATTCTCATCCCACCTATAACTTATTGAATGAACATTATTATGTTCAAAAATGAATTTGGCGAAATTCAATATTATATTATAGAAAAGTAAACACATTATTATGGAATAGATTTTATAATAATCCAGAAAAGGAAAAAAATAGAATAATTAAAATGGTGATAGTGGATGATTCCATTAGAAGATATCACATATGAATCGTAATAAATATTTACTAATATTTAATTTAATAAAAAACGCACTATAAGAGCATTAAAAAATCCATTGAAAAATGAAAATAAATATCATTTACTTTTACTGTTATATTAATTATAAAAATGAAATAAAATATAAACACTTGTTTATTAAATATAATAACAAAATAATTATTACTACGAAGAACAATTAAAACCTAAAATTTATGCTTTTTAAATAAAACCAAATAAAAAATATGGAGTATTAAATTCTTTGCAAAAATAGAATACATTCAATCCACAAATTTCTAAAGAAAAATAATTCTGATAGAAAATGAACATTACTAATCATAGATGTATGGTTCAAGGCATCAAAAAAGTATCAAATATATAAGGATACAGATACTAAATATTCTTTAACAAAAATTGATAGAAAATATTAGATCTACAAAGATACTTTATTTATGTATAATTATAATGTGTTAAGGTGTGAAAGGGAAAACCCATGTAAACTACAAAATTAAAATAAGATAAAAAAGATAGGGGTACTATACTGAAAGAAAAAAAGTTTATTAAGGAATATGCAGTATTAAAAAACATATAATTTCATGTGATTTTGGAATGAAACTATTATAACATCGTTTTATTTTACCTAAAATAACATTAAATTTTGAGTTGGATAAAATGTTTTAAATCCATTATTTTAATTTAAATTAATAATAAAATGAATTAAAGGGTTACTATATGTATAAAATTAAATAAAATATGTAGTAAACATAGAATAGATCTCATTATTTTATAGATATTATGATTAGTAGAGAGTTAATTTTATAGTTAGAGACAAGAAAAATTTCTATATTTAATATTAATTTCTTAGAGTAATATGTTAATAAAAAATTTATCTATAAAAAACTAATGGATGGAAGATATATTAGAAATTTAGGTAGTATTTATATATTCCTTTTGTTTTATGTAATGATAGTAAAATATCCATAAAATATTATTTAAAATATATTGAAATTTAAAATATATTTATTAAAATTACCCTAAAATTCATAAATGGACTTCTCAAAAATTACTAATTTATGGTTTTTTTGTTGTTATCCTTCTCCTTGCCATGTTTACTGTCACATTTTACAAGCACATGTGGAATAGTTTTTTGCTTCATTCCAATATTATTACTTCCCTTAAATTTTCCCCTATTTTGAATTTTTTTATTCAATATGAGCATTTAATTTTTCCTTTTCCATTTTAAGAAGATGTTTTAATTTATAATTTTTAACATTTCAATTCAAACAAAACATTATCAATTGTAAAATCATTGATTATATATAATAAGATCACATTTCATGGAAAATATTTATTAAATGAAAGGGGTATAATGTGGAACCCTAATATTATATATGATTACTTTGTTTGACATATTATAAAACACATAATACCATGATAAGATTAGTCACGAAATATTATTATTTTAATAAGATCGTAATAAGCTTATTATTAAATTGGAGGATATAAATATTATTAAGAAAATTATAAATAAATATAAAAAAGTCCTTTTATATTTAAATTAATTCAATAAATAATATAAAATAAACTCTCCTTTTATGGTAAATACATTTTATACTTCATAATATGTTTTCATCATAAACATTTTTTCTGTATTTTTCTGGGAATATACTATAAATAATTTATAAAATGTTTTAAATTTTATTGATAAAAGGGGTATAATTTCAATAATAATCATCTAAATAATATCTTCCATTGAATTTTATTGTTTTTTCAAATATTGATTTTATATTGAATTGTAAAATGTAATGTTTTTATTCAAAATTAGTAATTTTTAATGAATTTACAATTATAATTTTACAAAAAATACTATCAAATAAAATAGTGTTCTATAATAAAAATAATAATTCAATTATGTTCATTAGAATCATATATATTGATTCTTTTTATATAAAAAATATTATATATAATAATTTTTTTTTGAAAAACTATTTTTGTTGCATATTCTGGTATTGTATTATATTATTTTCTAGCAATTATAGAAATTTCATTCCTTAAAATTAGATTTCAATTTTTGAATTAGGGTTAACTGTTTCTCTAAAAGAACCTTTTTATTTTTTATTATGTATAAATAATAACATTTTTAATTTTTTGTGACAACAATGGAGGTATAATCAGTAAAATAGGTTTTAAAAAATTAGATAAGGTTCAGAAATCATACCTAAACGCCCTCTCCATAATATTTGATGCATGTTTTTCATCCCATTATATCCATTACCCTATTATATTGAATCAAATTTCTCAATTGCATTTATTTAAACATTTATATCAATTTAAGAAAAAAATAAATTCAAAATGTAAGTCTCTTGTCCTAAATAAGTCTAAATTTTAATTTGAAGGATATATTTAGGTAAAAAATGGTTATATATAAGGACTATTTTTTCATTATCATTATTTATTTTATAATTGATTGTGATTAAATAATATCCATAAGTTCTTACACAATTATAAAAAAATAATTATTCAATATATAGAAAAATAAAATTAAATATTTTCAAAAGAACTAAATATAATATTTTTTAGGTGAGTTATTGTCCCCCATAAATTTTATAGCTGTATTTCATGTATTGGATATGTGAAAAATGTCTCTATTAAAATTAAATATTTTATTTATGTATTCAAATTTAAATAAAATGATTGGTCCTAAAACTTCCATTATTGTTATTTTCTAATGAAAATATATTATTAAATTTTTTAAGAATAAAAAATATCATGAAGGTTGAATATTGGTATATCATATGGTTGAATAATTCATCCCATTAAAATTTAGGGGCCATTTATTACCATTTGTATGAAATTATAAATATTTAAAACTGATAAAATCTTTTCTGCGATGACAGTTAAAATAGTTTAATAAAGGAGTTAGAAGAATGATATTACTTAATTATATTATAAACCAGCAAAAATTTTATTTTATGATTTTATTTATACAATATCATTCCATATATTTTCATTTTTTTATTTTGATGAATTTTTCTTGAAGTGTCATTTTTTATATTTTAACATTTTAATAAATTCCATGACTTTCAATATCCACCAATATAAAAGGAATCCTCTTTCACAGAATTAATTACACAAATATAGGATAATTACCTTGACCAATCATTGATAAATTGCTCTTATAAACACCCTTATAATGTTTATAGAAGTACTATATTCCAGGACGACCATCCCAGGGGTCCTCAATACTATTTTAAATAGATTTATTCAAATATGATGTAATTTCCTTAACTGATAAATTTCATTATACATTTTCTTTTACCTAAAAAATTATGTTTTATTTTTATTTAGATAATTAATTTACTATCATCAATATATTTAAATGTTAAATTGATTTCTATGACACCATTATCCAATCACTTTTTAGTAAAATTGAATATTAAGCCATCCCTCATGTGTAGTTATGTTTTACAATCTAAAAGTTTTTTATACAATTCAATTTCATCACCATATTTTATAAAGTTTTATAGTTATGAGACTAAATTTAAAATTTTATAATTATAAAAAATATTTTTATAGAATTAAATTTTCAAATCTACCTTCGTACCTTCTAATTCGTTAAAAAATGATAATGTCTCCCACTTATATATGCGGAATATCCCCACCACAAATACATGTGAATAATTATTGAATTAAATTTAATATTTTATTAAAAATGATGTATTTAATTAAAAAATAATTTATACCTAGTATAAAAATACATTTATAATATTTAATTATTATTTATGTTTCATTTTTCTATTTGAAAAAATTGAAAACAATGGTGTTGAGTATATACTCCAAACTGTCTCCTTGTACTATATATTTAATTTCAACACATCATCATATTATTAATGAATGTAAATATATAAAATTTTTATATATTATACATACATAATTATGGAATTTTTTTAGATGAGGTAACCACGATCAATATATCAGGACCACAACTAGGGAACCAAAACACAAAAGAATAAAAACACTGTCATCACTAGGAAAAATAATTTTAATAAATAATTGTGTTAAAATTATTGAAAAATATTATATATATATTAGAAATAATATGATATATGTTATTATTATCGTATAATATATGTATAGTAAATTTATATATTTTTTATATTTGGTTTAAACAGATGTGATGGTAGTGAGATATAAGGTTGTGCTTCTTCATCAAAATTTTGGTTCATCGATATATATTTGATGTTATGAACCTATTAAGTTTTATCAACTGTATGTACCGATTATTGGTCATTATATATCCTTAATAAAATTATTTCCATGTTATTTTATACATCATTTGAAATAATTATTTCTTATGGATTATGAGTAATTTATTACCACATTGGTATTGATTTATTTTAAAATCAAATAATTATTCGGGATAGTTTATTGTAAATTTTTCACTAATGGAATTGTATGATAATTTTATTTTTAACACAATATATATTATTCTCAATTGTCATTTTAATAATTTTTTTGTCTTCCTATAAATTTTTACACTCTTTATTTACCAATGATATTGAAATATGATATTAATTATAAACCATATTTTTTTATAATCCATGGTGGAACGTTTTCTAAAAAATCCATATTTTTTATTAAAATCATTTAATGTGTAATTTTAAAACTCAACATTTATTTATTCAATAAATATTTAACATTGTTTCAATTTTACCAAGTTTTTTGAAAAAGTAATCTTATGGTTATTTTAAAAACAAACACTTTTGGACCTTTCATTCAAAAGATTGAATGATTTTTAATTATTTTATATGATATGAAAAGATTTTATATCTTTATAAGTAGTAAATTATTTTATTCTTCTGTTACCTGATTAAAATATCCTTGAAATAAAAAAAGTCACATTTTAATTATCGTTTTCTATTATATTAGTGAAGTGATTTCCACGTTAAATTTTTTATTTTCATCAAGTATATTCTATAGATCTTCATTATGAATATTAAAAAATTTCAGCATCATTTATTAATTCACATGACTTAATAAATACATAATTCAATGATACTATACAATTTATTTTTATTGATTTTGTATTTTTCCTATTTTCTGGGGAGATATTTGATATTTTGTATGCGTGTTCATCCAATAATGATTATTTTTATTTATTAAGATAAATTGATTATATTTCATTGATTATTAATATGATTAATGTATTTGAAATAATTATGTGATGGTTTTGGCTTCCTATTATATATAACATCAATGAATAAATATGTATTCGGATAAAAAAATATTTAGATAGAATAATTAAATGGGTTTTATATACATTCCTTAAACCAACCATTATTGGATCAATGCCTTGAAGATAGGTTTCATATGTCTATAATTATGTAATCCATCATTATAATAATCATTCGTTAATATCCATGAAAAATTATCTTAATAAAGTCAATCAATAAGAATAAACAAATGTATTGATTTAAATAGAAATATTTTGATATGTATTTACTACTTCCATATTATTATTTTTTCTCATGTTGTTAATAAAATAGGCACTGATTTCTATTTTTTCTTCTTCCATATTTATTAGTAATTATTAAATCATGTATATATATTTTTTATATAGCCCTTTTTGAGAAAATTTTATATAACATATTTTATTCTATTTCACTTGGTTATGAAGAATGAATCCTTGAATTTGTTAAAGGAAGAATAATATAAATATTCCAAACATTTTTCATGTTATGTTTTCGAATGTATAATGAAATTTAAAATTTTGTCTATTTCACCAAAAATACTAGAATATTTAGCATTTTATGGTTTGATTTCTAGTTTTTGTCTGATTGTATGAAATAAATTGTTGACTATGAGTTATTGGTTTTGAGTTCATCATTCATGCACCTCGCCAGATGCACTCTATCCCTATCTGTAAAAAATTATCAAATATTTTAATGATTTTAATTAATATAATATAAATTAATTTCAATTTTTAAAAATATATTTATTATATATAATTTAGAATATCTTAATTTTTGATAGCTAAAATAAATATCCTTTCTTAGAATATTATGTTTTTTATGTATGCTTATATGTGGAAATTGCTTTTGTCACTCCGTGATCTTCAGTTCATCACCTCTAAAACATTTATGATGTTGTATACTCTTTATTTTATATATTTTAAAATTCCACTTTTTTAAAACCAACATATAAATTATATTAATTGAACACTTTATTTTTATGAAAACATCCTAAAATGACCAGTTTAATATTTCATTGAAAAAAATACAAATATTTAGAATGAATATTTATTTTTTTCATAATTTTTCCACCCCCGGGTTGAGGTATATAGCATTTTTTAGTCCTACTTATGTGATTAAATTGATTGGTATGAGTTTTGACGAGGTTGTGAGACTTTGAAATTGTTATAGAAGGTTTTGGATGCCTTTTAGGGTTATACAGTTTGAGCACAATTACGAAAAACCATGAGATAATCCCAGGAAACCATGTAACTAGAGGCAGTGGGGATTCAAATGGTTTGCACATGCATTTTCTAACTATGTGAGGAGGTTGTGGGTGAATCCTTCTAGGTAGTATCATCTACACCTTTAGTGTGACATTTGTTAAATTGTGTGAGCTACTCATGGGCCCCATTAAAAATAGGGTTTTCAAATAGCATTAGCTGGGATTTTCTCTAAACAACTACATTATTCTCCCATACGAACCCTAAGTGGTATTTTGTCTTCCTAAGTGATACTAGGTTCTCTTCCACTCATTTTGTAAAGTATTTGAAAGTATTTCAAGGTAGTTTTAATGGGGTTTCTCCCAGGCAAGTCACTTCTATTGGATTCTATTTGGTTTCCTCTAGATCATGTCTTCCATCTCTCAACATTTTCGAGAGATACAACCTTTTTTGTTGATATAGGTGTTTTTATATTAAAGTGATGATTTCAAGACTTGTTGATGATATATAAGAAGATCTAAAGGGGTTTTAGTGATACATTTTCCGGATTTATGGTACAATTTCTTTTGGGTTGATTTCGCTGGATCCTTAAAGGTAGGTGGAATCTCTATAGACTCCATATTGTTATAATTAGTGTGTTTTTATCAAATTAATGTGTTTTTATTAAAATTAATTGTGAATATGATGTTTAAAATCTTAGAAAAACACATTGGTGAAGGATTTGGGGATTTTGGATGAAATGGGATATTATTGAAAGGGAGGTTTCCTTTGGTGATTTTAAAATGTAGAATTTATAATTTTGTTGGTTTGTTTTGATTTTAGAAATGGTTTGTGAAAATGGGTTTCAAAAACATTTTTGTTTTAATGAAATGAGGTTTAGAATGGAATATGGTAGTAGATGTTTTCCATAAATGGGTTATTTATTGAAGTGAATAGGAATGTGTTGAAAATGGTTGTGTGCTTATTGTATAGCCTTGTGGATTTATTCGTTTGGGTTGATTAAGTGTTATGGTAGGTGTTGATTGTGATGAATTGTATAATAAGTATCACAATAAACGGTTATGGATATTGGACAGAGGAGAAACAATTATGGATTCTGGTCGGGAAGCACCACTAATTGGAAATGTATTGAATGGGTTGGAAAAAAGATCCCCCATTTTGGTTGCCTTGTTGTGTGTTTCTATGAAAGATGATAGTTTTTTTGATATTTTGAAATGGTGAAATGGTTTGCATCATATTTGTGTCATTCCCTTGTTTGGAATGGCTTCGTAAGGGTATGTTTGGCTTATGGTAATGTTTTTAGTATCTAATTTTTTATATAATTTGTTTTATATAATTGTGATAATGGTTTTATCATAGTGGCGTGTGTAGGGAAGTCAGTTGGGGAAATCCTACAAAGAATTATTACTCATCCCTATTTTGACACCTGGGTGATTTTGTAGATGTTTTATTCTGAGACCTAGCTATGAGTTAATCATCTCATTTTTCTAGCAGTTTGGCATGAATCTTTGGTGATGTTGTGGTTATTAGAGCATGGAGCTTGGTGTGGAGAAATGGATGGTGTCCTAGTTATTAGTGGACATATATTGTAGCCTTCTACTTGGTACTCTGTAATTTATTTTGGTTTTATTAGAAATTGTAATTTATTATGGAGTAGTTCGGTTGTCTTTTGGTAATGTAAGGGTTTGGTTTCTATTTTCACATCCATCAAGTAGTTTTGTTGGTAATGGCTTGTTTGGTAAGATAGTTCATCTCAAGGTAAATTTATTCCCCAAATTTATTTTTGAAGCCCTAGTCATTTATTTAAAACCATTAGTGCCCTCAGAATATCTCTTAAGTCCAAGTATTATTCATCTATCCTCTCAAGACAATGGTATGGGGGTGAGATGTTACTAGTGGTATCGGTTTGTTCAGTACTTGGCTTTTATGTGATAGCAGTTGTTCATTCCTTTGTCGTTGAATGATAGTCTGAGTGTTAACATTTGTTCATGGTCTATTACTTGAGATGTGATGGTATCAAGGCATAGGATTGTTGGAACATGGAATGTATTGTATAAAAAAATGTATCTAACCATTATATTTTGAGATTCATGTTACCAGGTAATTATGTACATAAGTGTTTTGGAGACACTTATAGGCTTTGAAAATCTCATTTTCATGGGTATATCCAATGAGATGAGCATCGAATGCACGCTAGAAATGACTTCCCACTAGTGTTCATATTCCATTAGTTTAAAATGATTTATGGTGTGATACAAATGCGTGGATTTTGAAAATTCTAAATTGCGTTTCTAAATGGATGGATTTGAAACATGAAAACTAGTGGGTTTTTAGTAATGGATTGATTTTCAAAATAGTGAAACATGTAAATTTGAACTTGTAGAGAGCCATGTTGTGATAGTTGTAATGTATTGAATTTCAAAATTGTATTCAATTTGTTTGAGGGAGTGAGACTTATGGTTTTTTTGTATTAATAGAAATGGAATCGAGAAGGCGTTGTAGAGACCAATCGGAGGAAGCTGCTGAAAATTTGGTTGGACCTGAGCCTCTGGTGGACCAGTACCTAGTGTATAGTATAGTGAATATGGTATTTTATTAATGGAAAAAAGAAAAAAAATATAGGAAAAAATACAAACAAGAAACACCAAACAACCATAATGTATGGTTATGGTGAAAAAAAAACAAAAAACCAAGCAACAATAAACACCCATTGAAATAGGGGGCCCTGAAAGAAAAGAAGAAGGTTCTACAAAAGGAAACCCAAAAAAGAAGGCTTCATGACACCCTCTATATAAGCACGATATCTTCCACATCAGAGACTCTAAAAACCAATAATCAAATACACCTAGAGCCCCCAATAAAGGCATCAAACAACATCTTTGGATTATGCACTACTCTCAAGAGAAAAACAAACTCCTAAAAACCACAACAAAGTAGACCACACCTCGCCGACACTCCATGAATGTAGCCATGAAAAAATATTCATCTTAAAAACCAGTGCAGAAAAACACAGAGCAAAAGGCCTCCTAATTCCTACCTGTAGAAAAAATAGAAGCAAACCACTCCAAAGAAAAATAAAGAATAAAAATAAGAAAAAAATCCCCAAATAAATAATGCAGAACACAAGGATGTAAAAAACTATACAAAACAGTCTCAAACAGAGATAAGACACAGCTTATAGAAGTCTAAAAATGGGAGATTTATCACAATCTTTTTTATGAAAAGGAAGAAGATCATCAAGAACATGATCATACCAAACAAAATCAACTCCATTAACACCTTTATTATTCAGTCCATCAGCAACAGAATTGGCATCCCTATAACTGTGAGTGATAATATGATTCAAGGAAAAAATAATATCCAAAAAATTAATCCAACGTTTAGTAAACTTCAAGGACAAGTGAGAAAGACCCATCCTTATGCTAGAAACCACAACTGTAGAATCACTTTAAATCCATAAATTATCCAAACCATGATTCACAACTTGATCCACAATAATGATAATGCCAAGCATTTCAGCCTCAAATGAAGAGGAAACTCCACAAGAACCATTAAAACAACCAAGGACATCTCCTTTTTGATTTCTGAAAATAGTACCATAATCAGAAAGCCTCGAATTACCCCTAGAAGCACCGTCTAAATTAACTTTTAACCAACCCAAAAGAGGTACCTTCCAATGAACTTCTAAAGTACCATGCGGAGGCCTGATGTTTACCTTAACACCTATTTTATTTAGAATGGAAAAATCATAAACCTGTTTTAAACAAAACAAATTCCTTGGAATATCAACATTTTGCATAGTCGAAATAATTTTTGATAAAACCCCACTTACCGAGATGGAAAAACTATCATTAATATCTTTATTCAAAGAAAACAAAATAAAATGAATGATTTTAGTAGCAGAGACCCTAAAAGGATCCATCAATTGAGTAGAAAGTGAAATAGAATTCCATCATTGAAGGAAATGAAGAATTGAAGACATAACAGGCATTGGGATTTAAAAAATTTCATAAACATCCTTCCACATTGAAGATTCATTAACACAACTAAGAAACAAATGATTAATATACTCCTTATGTTGATGAAAAAACACACATGAAGAATAGGGAGAGATGCCACATTTTTTAAGGAAACAATTAGTAGGAAGCTTCCCATGATCTAGTCTCCAAGAAAATGATGTCCAAGAATGCCTAATAAAGTTCATATGAAGATCCCTCATCCACATACAACCTATATTGGAAGATAGATAATGAATGTAAAAATTGTTAGAAGTCAGAAGGCCATTTATAGCAGGTTTTAAAGCCCAAAAATCCTCTCTGTTAGAGAAGCAGTAACTATTGATAATAGCGAAAATATGATTAGGGAGACCCCCTAAATTATCAAGATGATCTTTAATCATAGCATCCAAATAATCAAAAGAATCATCATTCATCAAGGAATTATCTAGGGGACAGCCATTCCAATTGTCTATCCAAAAGGATAATGATGAGTTCGTTGAAACAAGCCATCTGGCATGAGATTCAATGGAAGAAAAAATGGATCTAAAAGCAGTCCAAACAGAAGAATCCAGATGATTAAAAACCCCATTCCTGATCTTAACCATAAATTTATTACGGAGAAAGTACAGAGACATAGAATTACTGTTGACAAGCCTCCAAATGAATGAATCTTGTAAATAATCATTAAACACCTCATGATCTATAATACCAAGACCCCCAGCATCATAGGGTTTACAAAAATTATTCCAAGATACCGTAGCTAATTTCCTCTCCAAAATATTACCACTACAAATGAAATTTTTAATAGAAAAATTAATGCTCTTGATGAGAGAGATCATACACTTATAGACCATGAAATAAGA
Organism: Viscum album; assembly: GCA_963277665.1. Taxonomy (NCBI): domain Eukaryota; kingdom Viridiplantae; phylum Streptophyta; class Magnoliopsida; order Santalales; family Viscaceae; genus Viscum; species Viscum album. The sequence continues at coordinate 386,094,635 of OY728156.1, read as the reverse complement.
AACAAACATAGAAATTATCCCAGCCCTAACCAAGAAAACACGACCCTCCAGAGAGTGGGACTTACCCTTCCAGGTAGCAAGGCGCATTTTGATTTTACAAAGAATATCAGAAAAACAACAAGCTTTTGGCCTCCCCCAAAACATAAGAACACCCAAATATGTAATGGTAAAACACCTTCATGAATACCCAAATCCCTAATAATTCCCGTTTACCTAGAAATAGGAAAATTGCTACCAAAATAAACAAATGACTTATTCTAACTAATCTCTTTCCAAGAGAATTTTTCATAATGAAAAAGAGCATGCTTAATATTTTTAATATTTATCTTAACCCCATTAGTTATTATATTTACATCATCAACATACGACAACTGAGTGAGATCAAAAAAACCTCAACTAGCACTAATAGACTTCAGTTTCCCATTTCCAACCATAATAGAAAGTATTCTACTAAGATAATCCTCTACAATGGAAAAAATAATGGCTGAGAGATGGTAACCTTGTCTGAAACCTCTAGAACAAGAAAAGTATCCCTCAGGGGAACCATTAACAAGGAAATAGATACAATCAGATTCAATAATTATTTTATTCAAATTAATGAAAATTATCATCGAAACCAAAAAAATACAGAACCTTATAAAAGAAATTCCAATTTATTGTTTCAAAAGCTTTCCTGATGTCCAACTTGAGAGAAATATTACCATCCCATGTGGATTTCTAAAGATTGTTTACACATTCAGAGGTATTAATAAGAAAATCTTCAATAGACTTACTCTTAATAAAACCAAACAGATTAAAAGAAACAATCTTACGGCAAATAGAGGACAACCTCATGGCCATGATTTTGCTAATAATTTTAAATATTGTTTTGATCAAGGACACTGGCCTGAATAAATGAAACTCATTATCATTATATATCTTTGAAATGAGGGAAAATAATTGAGAATTCAATCCATGAGTAAGAGAACCTCCTTAAAAAATGTGTAGCCAACATGCAAACATCCTCATGGATGACGTACCAATTTTTCGGAATGAAAAAATTCCCAAAACCATCTGGACCATGAGAGTTGTTATACATTAGACAAAGGCCGCTTTCTTGATTTCAATGTCCAAATGGATATATGTAAGGATTAAATAATTCTCTTGATTAATAAGAGTTCGAATAATACACTCCACTGCATCATCATGAGGGGCAAGAATGGTAATGAGATCCTTAAATTATGTAACATCATGCTCAAGAAAGAATATTTCTATTGTCGAAAGGAATTATTCCCATTTCTAACCAAAGAGAGAGTCCTTGAGACTTTCATAATTCTCTGAAAATAATTGAAAATTTTAGAATTTTTATCCCCATCTCTCAACCAATTATCCTTAAAATTGCCTCTTTGAAAAGCATCTTTTAGTTTCAACAAAATAATAATCTTGGAAACCAACTGTGTCTCACTCGAACCATCATTAGAGAAGCCATTAAAAGAATTATTCTCTTGCAATTGTTGAAGATATTCCTCAAGAGAGGAAATATAAGATTCAAGGGAACTGAAACGAAATTCACTCGAGAATTTCAAATTTCTATTAAGGAGTTTGAGCATGATGACACAAGAAAAATTATTAGCACTACCATTCCATGAACTCCATGTTTTTTCAACAATAGTTATACAGTCAGGATGATTATCCCATGATTTATTAAATCTAAAAGGCAACAGTGTTTTGGGATTCTTACTCACAAGGTCAACCAAAATAAGATGATTATCAGAGTTAAATATGGAATGAGTCATACAAGAAATTGAACCCCAAAAATGAAGACAAGCCTCATTTAAAAAATCCCTATCAATTTTACTAGAAAAAAATCTATCCAAAACATTCATGTACCAAGTATGCTTAGCCCCAACAAGATTATATTTAATCAACCCATTATCATCAATACATGCTTTGAAATCCCTGGAATAAATGACATTAGTCATAGCTCCAATATTATCATCATAACTCATGATGGAGTTAAAATCACCAAGGATAGACCACAGACAAGATATCGAAGAGTTGATATATCGAAAATCCATCCATAAATTCTTATGACCCTAATAAGAGTTATGGGAATAAATAAAAGAGAAGAAATATTTAAGCCCTCTAAGATTTAAGGAACATGTGACATGCTGATTAGAATTAACTATTAGGGAAACATGAGACATTGAACAATGAGACAAAACCCATAACCGTTTAATATATGATGAAGATCTATTATATAACAAAAAGTGAAAACCAGGATTTTCAAAATTGGAAATATTGGGAGAAAAAACTCTTTTGGGTTTGGACAAACCAACGAGAAGAGGCCTATGATTTAGAATAAAGAGCCTATGAGACCTCATGGCATCATGATTGGCCAGTCCTTGATAATTTCAGAACTAAAGCTTCATTTAAATCTATGACCGGGGTGATTTCCCCTTTTTTTGGCTCCACATAGCTACATGTTTTCCAGACATAGGAGGCCTTCTAGCCTTTCTCTTAGTACTAGAGGCCCCTTGTAAAAGATCACTTATGTCCAATTTACAAGTGGTTCCTTTTCCATTTTTAACACAAACAGTGAGGATGTCAACAGGACCTCTGGATAAATCAAAAACACCCATATCATGCAATGTCACATCACCACTAGATGAAACATAAGCCTCAATTTCCTCTACCAGTGCACGAGTACCATCAAAAGAAAAAGGAACCCCAATCACCCCTTCTAGAGAAGTGGAATCTGGCTTTAAAAGAGCATGTTCCACTCCCTTTATGGCAGAATTTGCATTAAGAGAAGCAGGATCTCTAGCCACCTAAATAGGGGAAGTGATGGGTGTAAAGGAGGGAATAATAGGATTAATAAGGACCTGATAAATCCTTGAATTATCACTATCCTGGAAAAAAACCACAAGCTCACAAATATTATCCTCTAAATCCTGCCTAAAAAACAATCATCAATCTCTTTTTCTAAAAAAATAACCAGGTCATAAATCTCAAAATAGATATTCTGATCCAAAATGTAATCCTATATGCACGTAAATACACCATATTTATCTATTTCCTGGCCAATCATAGCAAGAGGACTAGTTATATCATGAATCCTACATTGTTCAACATCTTTAGAGATATCTGCCCATTATTTTTTTAAAGTGACTATAAAGTGGATGAACCATGCATGGGGATCCTGACGTTTAGTTTCAAAAGAAAAATCCACCCATCGTTATGATAGATTTGGATCCAGAAAAGTATGAAGTGTGGATGAAAAAAATGAATATGGTATGTGATTTTCTTTGAACACCAGTTGAGATGAATGTGAACTTAGCCACATACATTTTGGAATATATTTCCCTTCAACGGTGGGAGATGGCGGTCCAAGCTGGGATGGACCAAGATGTTACATGTGATGTTTTTGAGGGGTTGTTTAATAAAAAATAATACCATCATACGATTAGGAATCTGAATAAAACGTATTTATTAATTTTAAATCAAAGGACCATGGATGTAATAGAATATGTGTCTATTTTTATGAATGTAGTGTAGTTTTTACGTGAAGTTGTAAGAAGTACATCATTGAAGGCATGAATTTTCTAAGATGGGTTGAACCAGTAAATTTATTCCAAGATAACAGTGTTGTGTATAAATGAATATAGGGAAATGGTGGATAGATCTACTGAGTATGAGAGGTATATTTTGGGTTATATAGATGGGGGAATTATATTGGTAAATATGGGAAATAGTGGGAATTAAAATGTTGGGTTTAAGAGGAAGAGAGAAACATGTTTCCTAGGTGGGAGTATGGATCAAAATCTGATGACCAGATCATTGAAACTTCCAATGAAGCCTCATATTATGTACAAAATTTTATAGTGTGGCACGATGAGGTATATAAGGGGGGATTTTACATCATAACCTAAAGCTTGTCATTAATGTAATAAGATTGGGAATTTTCAGAGTTATTTTCAGAATTCACTGAGGTCGAGAGTCCATGACACTGTTCAAGGGTCGTAGGTCTTATGCTTTGACAGGAAAGGGGCAGTAGCATGACCCTTGTAAGTAGAGTAATGTTGTTCATGGTGATTTGAGGAACACCATGTAACGACCCAAAGTTTCATTAATGGAAAATACATTTTGATCTTATTGAATGTCTCTTTATATAAAATGTTTTTATAAAATGTCGACTTTATTGGTTTTATGATAAGAATTGCGACCGTTACTTTTATATCTATTGAAACGTGATAACATTATTAGTATAAATATTGGGCTTTAACACATCCAATTTTACTTAGACAAAGGAAGCGATGGCCTCATCCAGTAGAATTTCCCCATACGAAGCCCATTTATCGGTGCTTGGAAAAGCGGTGGCGTCCTTGGGCTTTGCTCTTGACCAATCCCAATATGAGCTTCACCATGTCAAGCTCGAACGGGACCATATACGGGAGAAGTTGAAGTTGATAGAAATTACCACTCAAGCGATTTTATCCGAGCCACCCCAAGAGTTTGTCACCATCACACACCTTACCCTTAGGTCTTATGTGGTTGTTATAAGGGGTTATGTAACTAATCGATAGTACTATGTTCATGTACATTATTTTTGTATATAATAATGAATATAGTTTCTTGTCATTATTGATACATTGTAAATAGTTTTTAAAGTACAAGTGTTGTTTTTTGTTATTATTTAATTAAGAAATCTATTTTACTAAATTAAGGGACTTTTGAATTAAATAATATTTTAAAATAATATTAATATTATTAGTAGATTAATTTTATTATATATAATTGATCATGTAATTGTATGAATGAAAATATAATTTTTATTAATGTTTGAAAGCCATATTTTGTCAAAACTCGTGAATTTTTTATAAATGTCGATTTTTATTTTAAAAGTGAAAGTTAACATATTTAGAAAATTATTTAGATAAAATAAATGTTATTTTTGGAATCAGGACGTCAAAATTATCCAACGGTGAATTTTTCTTAATTTTCTGAGACAGTCAAATTTTTGAGTAAAAATTAAATACCATTTAAATATATAATGTGTTTTATGACATCATAATGACTAAATAGTGATGTAATAAAAAACTATAATCTTTTTGATCGGACAATATATTTTTTACCATTAAAATAATGTGATTTTGGGTTTGTTAGGCTTTCTTTTCAAATAATTAATGGACCCCTCAAAACTTATTAAACACCATGTCATTTTAAATTAATTTCCATGGGAGTGTGACTCACCTCCACACAGGCAACAATAATATTTAAAAAGTTGGGACCTTTGCCTTATAAAATATTATTTTCCTCTTCCCTTTTCCAAAAAAAATGTGCAAAAATCATGGGATGGTTTGCGGTTTGGACTAATTTAATATAAGGGGTCCCAAACCTAAATAATAAAGAATTCCCTCACCTTTCCTATACAAACCCACACAAGATCTGACTTCCTCTTCACTAAAATCCTTTGTACTTCGTATAATCTCTGCTCTACTCTCTCTATAGTCCTCCCAAGGTTCCCCAAGCTCCCAAGAAGCCTCTCACAAGCCTCTCTCTAGCCTTTGCAAGCACACTTCCAAGTAATGGTTTTTTATTCCTTTATCATTTTTGTCCAATTTTCTTTAAGTTGTTTTTCCCTTTTAATTTCAATTATAAATGTTGGGGTATGGTTTTTCACCTCCAAAATACTTCCCTATTTATTTTTGAATGATGGGAGACCCTTTCACTCTCATTAAATTACTCCCATGTACACCCGTTACTATGTCGAAATTCCAAAAAGAACTTCTCTCTCCTCTTTTACATTCAAGCAATACTTTTGTATCATGAATCTAAATTCCGTTACAATTGTTGGGGAATGTATATATATGACCTCTTTACTTTCCATTGCATGTAAATATAATGAGGAACCCCTTTCTCTCTCATCAACCATTTTTTTATGAATTCTTATGTCACGCCATTACGCTGCCGAAATCGCACAGATTTTCTACGCTAATGTCATTGTGTAGTGAATACCATGCCCATTTCTACATCAAGGGTATTCACATTTATGCACATTTACTTATTGATTTTAAAGTTTCATGTACTAATTCCACATTTTTTTATCTTGTAATAAATGATTATGTTTTATGAATCCATGTTTTAAGATCCATGTGGCACACTTATGCATGAAATGAAATGTTTAAGAAGGATGCGCCCTTATAGCACTCCACTGCATTTGGTAAAGTATAATATCATGATACGTCAAGTTCAATGAGTGTTGAATCATGCTAATTCAAGTGAAATTATGGATTACTCGTGCTTTAAGTGTGATGGGGATTTACTCATGCTCCATGTGCAATGAGCCTTGGATCACGCTAATTCAATGTTAAGTGTTGTTGCCACATTTCCATGTTATGATTATCATGCTTTATCATTCCTTAATGTTCATGTCATTCTTATGCTCTATTTATATGCCTATTGTCTAACATGTATATTACTCCTCATGTTATTCCATGTGTACTCCCTTACTGGGATTTATAGCTCACCCTTTACTTATGCATGCCCTCAGGTTATCCCATGCAATGCTAATTACGAATGAATGTAGTGGTCATTTAAGGAAGTTTTCAATAAAGATGTTGTATTTCATGTTTTATGTTTTTATGTAATGATCCTAAGACCCATATACACTAAAACTATCGATTTTGTTTTTTTATCAAGTGAATTTTTATATAATAAATCATGTTTAAGTAGTAGTAAAAAATGGGTTCTCATAGTTGGTATCAAAGGATAGGTTTGGTTATTTTTGGGATTAGGATTAGAAAACCTTAGTAAATCCTTAGATACAAGACAAACTACAATAAAAACGTCCCTATGTTTTGATGAGTATTGAGTAATTGGTTTATCAAGAAAATACATCCCTGTCTGGAAACGAACAGGTAGAGGCGGCTCTGGCATAGATGTATCCTAGGGGTAAAACCCAAAAACGCCGCTTTGAGCTAGACTCGAACGGGATCTGGTGCATGACAACGGGCCTTGCTGCACTCTTGGTTACATAACTCCCGGGGGACAGGCTTTGGTAAATTCACAAGCTTAGTATGAACCCTTATTAATGGAATTAAAAAAATGCCCCTAAGAATATATGTTAGAAAGTAGATCATGAAAAGCATAGATTAAAGCCTATAGACTCATGAGTTAATGAAATGAAAGTTTATTTATAAGTCATCAACTATTGTCTTTGGATTACCCTTTATGTGATACCCCTAACATTCCTTTTATTCCAGCCAATGGCCGGTAATAGGAGGACTCAGGCTAACAACCGATGTGAAGATCTGTGTGATGACTATACTAATAAGATGCCCAATCCCATGGGAGCGGGAATCGTGAACTTTCTCCGTCATCTCTCTCATCTAACACATGTTTTGAATAGAAACATGGGTCAAGAGGAATGTCTAAACCCCCCTTAAGAAATAACAAGTCACAATCGAGAGTGTCATGAGACAAAGGCCTCCTACTTTTAGTGTATCATTTAATCCCATGATCGCTGAACAATGGATCAACTCCATTGAAAATATATTTTCCATCCTTCAATGTTATGAACAAGAGAAGGTTCTCCTGGAAGATTATTGTATGGATGGTGAAGCTGATCAATGGTGGACTTTGATCAAAAATACAAAGCCTGAGGAGGAGATTGAGGAGTTGGAAAGGAAGGATTTCTGGAAGATGTTTTTAGATAAATTTTTTCCGCGCACCCACCGGCTTAAGATGGAAAGGGAATTCCTTTCCCTCAAGAAAAAAAGATGAAGAATCTGTTGAAGCATACGAGAAAAATTTCACAGGGCTTGCACGATATGCTTCTGGATTTTTCATTACCCCAGAATGAAAAGTTTACCAATTCTTTAGTGGGATGAAGCCTAGCCTGCAGAAATCATTAGGGATCTATGACTTCGATAGCTATGAGGAAATTGTCTGATGTGTCTTTAAGGTCGAAATGGAGATCGGGGAATCACAGGGGTATCGTGGGAATAAGAAGCATAAGGTGGAATTCAATGCTGGTGGGCCGATGGATAAATCCAAAGGTGCTAATAAGATCCACCACCCCACTTGCCAAAAGTGTGGAAAGAAGCACCCCGGAAATTACCTTAAGGGGACGAGGAAATGCTTCAGGTATGAAAGAGAAGGGAAACTAGCTGTTAAATGTCGGCAAGAAAGACAAGCGGCTGCGGCAGAGGAGAGGAACACTCCGTTTGAACCTCAACGCGTTGTTCAATGCTACAAATGAAAAGAACTGGGTCATTTTGCAAATCAGTGCCCTAATCCTAGGGTTTTCGGAGACAACCAACAACCAACAAGGCAGCAATGAAGAGCTTTTTCCATCAATTCTGCCAAAGTGAACCCTGAAAACGAAGTGGTGACTGGTACGCTAGTTATTCATTCAATAATAGAGAACTTACTTTTTGATTCAGGTTCTACGCATTGTTTAATATCTTGAAATTTTAGTAGAACAATCCCAACACCACCACAAATCATGGAAGTAAAGATGTCGGTGAGTACAGAAAATTAGGAAATCATTGCATCCAATGAATATAATTCCTCCCATGTTATAATCTATGGATTGAAGTTCCCGGCGAACCACTTCATACTCTCTCTAGTGGAATTTGATACAATTCTTGGCATGGATTGGATTTCCTTATATAGAGATAATATAAATTTTAGGGGGAGGGAATTCACACTCCATATGGAGAATCGACCCCCGATTCATTACAAGTGTAAGGAGTAGAATGAATCTCCTTTAGCTCCATCATCTCAAGTGTGGATATTACTGCCTTATAAGCATGAGTATCTGGCTCAGATGATTGAGTCCAAGGGAGAAACCATCCTTGAAGAAATGCCTATTGTGAGGGAATTCTCTGAAGTGTTTCCCGAGGAACTGCATGGTCTTCCCCCTAGAAGTGATGATGAATTCTCAATTAAACTTATACCCGGGGCTTTACCAATATCCAAGACTCTATATAGAATGGCTGTTATAGATCTTGAAGAGCTGAAGAAACAACTACAAGAGATTCTGGATAAAGGGTTTGTACGCCCAAGTGCTTCACCATGGGGTGCACCAGTCCTCTTCTTCAAGAAGAAGAATGGGTCAATGCAGCTTTGCATCGATTATCGTGAACATAACCAAATCACGATAAAGAATAAGTATCATATCCCCAGAATTAATGACTTGTTCGATTAGCTGCATGGAGAACAATACTTCTCCAAGGTAGCTTTGCGGTCGGGATATTATCAAGTAAGGGTGAAGAAGGAAGATTTCCCCAAGACTACTTTTCGTACAAGATACGGGCACTATGAATTCATAGTAATGCATTTTAGACTCACTAATGATACATCAATCTTCATGGACTTAATGAATATATTCTTTAGATATTACCTAGACAAAATTTTGGTAGTCTTTGTAGATGATATTCTAATATACTCCAAAACCAAGGAGGATCATGAGGAGCATTTAAGAACTGTACTAAAGACTTTGCGCGGGGAGAAGCTCTATGAAAAGTACATCAAGTGTGAGTTCTGGTTGATGGAGGTCTCATTCTTGGGCCATATCATCACAAGCAATGGGATATCTATGGATCACTCCAACATAGATGCAATTGAGGGATAGACGAGGCCAATATTAGTAACAGATATCCATAGCTTCTTGGGTTAGCTGGATATTATCGACGAATTGTGAGAACTTTTTCACAATTGTCCAACCCTCTTACCAAGATAACTTGAAAGGGGGTAATGTTTTGTTGGAGTGATTAACGCGAAGAAAGCTTCAAGGAGTTTAAAAAGTGGCTTATCACTGCGACCGTGCTCACTTTACCCACAAGTGGGGAGCTTTTGTGGTATTCAATGATGCTTCAAAGACGGTCTTAGGATGTGTGCTGATGTAGAATGATAAAGTGATATCCTATGCCTCAATGCAGTTGAAAATCCCTGAGCGAAACTATCCAACACATGATCTAGATTTGGCGGCGGAGATCTTTGCCAGGAAAATCTGGTCGCATTATCTCTATGGAGAAAAATGTGAGATATATACTGACCACAAGATTCTTAAATATATATTCACACAGAAAGAGCTTAATAAGAGCCAGAGAAGATGGATAGAGCTCATCAAGGATTATGACTGTTCAATCCATTACCACGCTGGGAAAGAGAACAAGGTGGCAGATGCCCTAAGTAGAAAGGATCCAGCGATTCTATCAACGATGAGGATTTTGAAGGATCCAATATTCTTAGACATGATGAATATAGACATGGGAATCATAGATAAGGGACCATCATCAATCCTATCACAAATGATTTCTCAATTGTCTCTTTTGGAAAGGTTAAAATATGCTCAAAAGGATGATGTGGGAATTCAAGAAAAAGTGGGAGCTATCGAAAAAGGGAAATCCTCAGAGTTTAATGTAAATGAAGAAGGAATTGTACAGTTTGGGAAAATACTATGTGTTCCATCAAGTCTGGATCTAAAGAAAGAACTTTTCAATGATGCACATAGTTAAAATTTCTCTATTCACCGAGGGAGCACAAAGATGTATCGAGATCTCCGAGAAAACTTTTGGTGGGATAATATGAAGAAGGATATTGCTTAATATATATCAATGTGCCGGGTGTGTCAGCAAGTGAAGGAAGAGAGGCAAAAGTATAAGGAGATGATGCAACCATTTCCTATACCATAATGGAAATGGAAAAAAATCACCATGGACTTTGTCATGGGACTTCTGAGGAAATCCAAAGGCAATAGTGCAATATGGGTTGTTGTGGATCATCTTACAAAGACTGGACACTTAATTTCTATTTGGGAGGATTTCTCATTGGATCAACTGGAACAGATATATATCAGGGAAGTGGTAAGGTTTCATGGAGTACCACTATCTATTGTGTCTGACCAAGATCTACGATTCACCCTTATGTTTTGGAAGAGTCTTCAACATGCTCTGAATACTGAACTGAACTTCAGTACGGCCTAACATCCTCAAACTGATGTCCAATCCGAGCAGACTGTCCAAACACTTGAGGATATGTTGAGAGAGTGCTCAATGGACTTTAATGAAGGATGGGATCAACATCTTCATCTAGTTGATTTCACTTATAATAATAGTTTCCACTCAATCATCCAAATGGCACCATATGAAGCCCTATATGGGAAAAGGTGTAGAACACCGACATGTTAGGATGAGGTCATTGAACGTAAGGTGCTTGGACCAGAAATGGTCAAGGAAATGGTAGAGAAGGTGCAAACCATTCAGCAGCATATAATGGAATCCCAGAGTCGACAGAAGAGTTATGCAGATAATCATCATTGATACCTTGAGTTTAAAGTTGGAGACATGGTTTTTCTATGTATATCTTTGTGGAAGAAGGTCATGAGGTTTGGAAAGAAAGGGAATTTAAGTCCAAGGTACATCGGCCCCTTCGATATTCTTGATTGTGTCGGGGTTGTGGCCTATCGACTAGCACATCCACCTACTATGGCCAAAGTACATGATGTCTTTCATGTATCCCTCTTAAGGAACTACATACTGGACCCTTCAAATGTACTCTCTTCTGAGGTGGTATAATTAGAAGACGATCTTTCTTATGAGTAGCAACCAGTGAAGATCTTAGATCGTAGAGAAAAAGTTCTATGAAATACGACAATTCCCCTCATCAAGGTGTTGTGGAGAAACCACAAGTTTGATGAAGCAACATGGGAATCAGATGAAGTGATGAAGCTGAGTTACCCACATCAGTTTTAGTGTGGGAAAATAAAAAATTTCGTGGACAAAATTTCTTAAGGGGGGAATATTGTAACAAACCAAAGTTTCATTAATGGAAAATCCCTCTTGATCTTATTAAATGTCTTATTATATAAATTTTTTTTATAAAATTTCAACTTAATTGATTTTATGATAAGTATTGTGACCATTACTTTTATAGATTTTGAAGAGTGATCACATGATTAGTATAAATATAGGGCTTTAACACATCCAATTTTTCATAGACAAAGGAAGTGATGGCCTCATCTAGTAGAAATTCCCCATACGAAGCCCATTTATCAGAGCTCAGAAAAGAGGTGGCATCCCTGGGCTTTTCTCTTGACCAAGCCCAAGCTGAGCTTCACCATGTCAAGCTCAAACTGGACCGTCTATGGGAGAAGTGGAAGTTGATAGAAATTACAACACGAGCGATTTTATCCGAGCCACCCCAAGAGTCTTTCACCATCACAAACCTTACCCTTAGGTCTTATGCGGCAGTTTTAAGGGGTTATATAACTAATCGGTAGTACTACGTTCATGTACATTATTTTTTATATAATAATGAATATAATTTCTTGTCATTATTGTTACATTGTAAATTGTTTTTAAAGTAAAAATGGTGTTTTTAGTTATTATTTAATTAAGAAATCTATTTTATTAAATTATTGGATTTTTGAATTAAATAATATTTTAATGGATTATTATTATTATTATTAGATTAATTTTATTATATTTAAATTATCATGTAATTGTATGAATGCAATTATAATTTTTATTAAGGTTTGAAAGCCATTTCTGTCAAAACTCGTGAATTGTTTATAAATGTCAGTTTGTATTTTAAAAGTGAAAATTAATATATTTATAAAATTATTAGATAAAATAAATGTTGTTTTTGGAATCAGGACATTGAAATTATCCAACGGTGAATTTTTCATAATTTTCTGAGACAGTCAATTTTTTAAGTAAAAATTAAATACCGTTTAAATATATAATGTGTTTTATGATTTCATAATGACTAAATAGTGATATAATAAAATACGATAATCTTTATTTTCGGCCAATATATGTGTTATCATTAAAATAATGTGATTTTCGGTTTTTTGGCTTACTTTTCAAAGCATTAATGGACCCCTCAAGACTTATTAAACACCTTGTCTTTTTAAATTAATTTCCATGGGAGTGTGACACACCTCCACATAAGCAACCCTAATATTTTTAGATGTTCGGACCTTGGATTTATAAAATATCATTTTCCTCTTCCATTTTCCAAAAACCATGGGCAAAAACCATGGGATGGTTTGTGGTTTGGATTAATTTAATATAAGGGGTCCCAAACCTAAATAATAAAGAATTCCCTCACCTTTCCTATATAAACACACCCAAGATCTCACTTCCTCCTCACTCAATGCCTTTGGAGTTCGTCCAACCTCTACCCTACTCTCTCTAGAATCCACCCAAGGTTCCCCAAGCTCCCAAGAAGCCTCTCACTACCCTCTCTCTAGCCTTTGGAAGCACAGTTCCAAGTAAGGGTTTTTTCTTCCTTTCTCATTTTTTTCTAATTTTCATTAAGTTGTTTTTCCCTTTTAATTTCAATTATAAATGATGGGGTATGGGTTTTAACCTCCCTCATACTGCCCTATTTATTTTTGAATGATGGGAGACCCTTTATCTCTCATTAAATTCCTCCCGTGTACACCTGTTACTATGCCGAAATTCTGAAAGGAACTTCTCTCTCCTCTTTTACATTCAAGCAATACTTGTGTATCATGAATCTAAATTCCATTACAATTTTTGGGAAATGTATTTATATTTCTTCCTTACTATCCATTACATGTAAATATTATGAGGAAACCCTCTCTCTCTCATCATCCTTTTTTTATGAATTCTTAAGTCACGCCGTTACGCTGCCAAAATCGCACTGATTTTCTATGCCTATGTCATTATGTAGTGAATATCATGCCCATTTCTCCATGAAGGGTATTCACCTTTATGAACATTTACTTATTGATTGTAAAGTTTCATGTATAAATTCCACATTCCTTTATTGTGTAATAAATGATTATTTTTTATGAATCCTTGTTTTATGATCCATGTGGCACACTTATCCATTAAATGAAATGTTTAAGAAGGGTTCACCCTTATAGCACTCCAATGCATTGGGTAAAGTATAGTATCATGATACGTCATGTGCAATGAGTGTTGACTCATGCTAATTCATGTGAAATGAGGGTTTACTCATTCTTTATGTGCAATGAGGATTTACTCATGCTCCATGTGCAATGATCCTTGACTCATGCTAATTCCATGTTAAGTGTTGTTTCCACATTTCCATGGTGTGATTATCATGCTTTATCATGCCTTTATATTCATGTTTTTCTTATTCTATATTGATATTCCCATTTTTAAACATGTATTGTAGTCCTCAGGTTATTCCATGTGTACTCCCTTACTAGGTTTTATAGCTCACCCTTTTCTTATTCATGTCCTCAGGTTATCCCATGCAATGCTATGTACGAAGGAATGTAGTGGACATGTAAAGGATTTCTTCACTAAAGATGTTGTATTTCATGTTTTATGTTTTTATTTAATGATCCTAATCCCCAAATACACTAAACCTATCGATCTTATTTTTTTAATTAAGTGATGTTTTATGTAATAAATCATGTTTAAGTTGTAATAAAAAGAAGGGTTTTCATAGTTTGTATCAAAGGATAGGATTGGTTATTTTTGGGATTAAGATTATAAAACCCTAGTAAAGACTTAGATAAAAGACTAAGTATAATAAAAACGTCCCTATGTTTTGGTGAGTATTGAGTAAGTGGGTTATCAAGAAAATACATCCCTCTCTGGATACGAGCAGGTAGAGGCGGCTCGGGCACAGATGTATCCTAGTGGTAAAACCCAAAAACACCGCTTTGAGCTAGACTCGAACACGATCCGGTGCACGACAATGGGCCTTGCTACACTCTTGGTTACGACAATCTTGGGGGATATGCATTGGTAAATTCCCAAGCTTAGTATGAACCCTTATTAAGGGAATTAAAAAATGCCTCTAAGAATATATTTTATAACGTAGATCATGAAAATCCTAGATTGAAGCCTATAGACTCATGAGTTACGGAAATGAAAGTTTATTTATAAGTCATCAAAATTTGTCTTTGGATTACCCTTTATGTGTTACCCCTAACATTTCTTTTATTCCAGCCAATGCCAGTAACCGGAGGACTCGGGCTAACAACCAATGTGAAGATCAGTGTGATGACTGTACTAATGAGATGCTCAATCCAATGGGAGCAGGAGTCGTGAACATTGTCATGCTTCTCTCTCAGATAAGTCAAGTTTTGAATAGAAACACGGGTCAAGAGAAACGTCCAAACCCCCCTAAGAAAGAACAAGTCTCTATAGAGAGCTTCATGAGACAAAGGCCTCCTAATTTAAGTGGATCATCTGATCCCACGATCGCTGAACAATGGATCAACTCCATTGAAAAGATCTTCTCCATCCTTCAATGCTCTGAATAAGAGAAGGTTCTCCAAGCAGCTTATTGTATGGACAGTGAATCTGATCAATGGTGGACGTTGATCAAAAATATGAAGCATGAGGAATAGATCGAGGCGTTGGAATGGAAGGATTTCCGGAAGATGTTTTTCGATAAATATTTTCCACACACCCTCCAGCATAAGATGGAAAGGGACTTACATTCCCTCAAGAAAAAATATGAAGAATCATGTTGAAGAATACGAGGAAAACATCACAAGGCTTGCAAGATACGCTTCCGGCTTTGTCGTTACCCCAGAATGCAAAGTTGACCGCTTCTTTGGTGGGCTGAAGCCTAGCCTGCGGAAAGAATTAGCGATGCGTGACTTCAACAGCTATAAGTAAATTTTCCGATGTTCCCTCAAGGTCAAAATGGAGATCAGAGAATCACAGGGGTATCATCGGGATAAGAAGAGTAAGGTGGACTTCAACGCTGGTGGGCTGATGGACAAATCCGATAGTGCTAAGAAGATCCAGCACCCCACTTGCCAAAAGTGCGGAAAAAAGCACCCTAGTAATTTCCTTACGGGGATGAGGAAATGCTTCAGGTGTAAAAGCCAAGGGCACCTAGCTATTTACTATCAGCAAGAAAGACACACGGCTGCGAAAGAGGAGAGGAATGATCTGTTCGAACCTCAACACAATGTTCAATGCTACAAATGCAAAGAACCGGGTCATTTTGCAAATCAGTGCCCTAATCCAAGGGTTTTCAGAGACAACCAACAACCTCCAAGGCAGCAAGGAAGAGCTTTTTCCATCACTTCTGCTGAAGTGAACCCCAAAAACGAAGTGGTGAAAGGTATGATTGTTATTCATTCAAGAATAGCGAACGTACTTTTTGATTCAGGTTCTACAAATTCTTTTACATCTCTAAGGTTTATTAGAACAATCCCAGAACCACCACAAATCATTGAAGTGAAGATGTCGGTGAGTACGGAAAAAGGGGAAATCATTGCATCCTATTAATATAAGTCCTCCCTGTTATAATCTGTGGATTGAATTTCCCGGAGAACCTCATCATACTCCCTCTGGTGTAATTTGATGCAATTCTTGGAATGTATTGGCTTTCCTTATATAGAGCCAATATAAATTTTCGGGAGAGGGAGATCACACTCCATATGGAGAATCGACCCCCGATTCTTTACAAGTGTAAGGAGGAAGATGAATCTCCTTTTGCTCCATCATCTCAAGTGTGGATATTACTGCCTTATGAGCACGCGTATCCGGCTCAGATGATTGAGTCCAAGGAAAAAACCATCCTTGATGAAATGCCTATTGTGAGGTAATTCGCTGAAATGTTTCCCGAGGAACTACATGGTCTTCCTCCTAGAAGGGATGTTGAAATCTAAATCGAACTTATACCAGGGGATTTACCAATA
This sequence comes from Viscum album, assembly GCA_963277665.1. Classification (NCBI taxonomy): domain Eukaryota; kingdom Viridiplantae; phylum Streptophyta; class Magnoliopsida; order Santalales; family Viscaceae; genus Viscum; species Viscum album. The sequence goes on along the minus strand of OY728156.1, from coordinate 386,077,978 downwards.
TCTAAGACTCCATGTAGATTTTAATGTTGTAGAGAACGAAGAGCTGAAGAAACAACTACAGGAGAATCTAGATAAAGGGTTTATATGCCCATGTGCTTTACCATGGGGTGCACTAGTGCTCTTCGTCAAGAAGAAGGATGGGTCAATGCGGCTTTGCATCGATTATCGTGAACTTAACAAAATAACGATAAATAACAAGTATCCTCTCCCAATATTTGATGAGTTGTTCGATCAGCTATGTGGAGCACAATACTTCTCCAAGGTAGATTTGCAGTCGGGATATTATCAAGTAAGGGTGAATAAGGAAGATGTCCCCAAGATTGCCTTTCATACAAGATACGGGCACTATGAATTCATAGTAATTCCTTTCAGACTCACTAATGCTCCAGAAATCTTCATGGATTTAATCAATAGATTCTTTAGAGAATACATAGAAAAATTTGTGGTAGTCTTTATAGATGATATTCTAATATACTTCAAAACAAAGGAGGATCATGAGGAGCATTTAAGAACTGTACTAGATACTTTGCGTAGGGAGAAGCTCTATGAAAAGTACAACAAGAGTGATTTCTGGTTGAAGGAGGTCTCATCTTGGGCCATATCATCATAAGAAATGGGAAATATGTGGATCCCTCCAATAGAGATGCAATTGAGGGATGGATGAGGCCAACATCGGTAATAGGTATCCATAGCTTCTTGGGGTTAGCTGGATATTATCGACAATTTGTGAGAAATTTATGACGATTGTCCAACCCTCTTACCAAGTGAACTCGAAAGGGAGTAAAGTTTTCTTGGAGTGATGAATGCGAAGAAAGATTCAAGGAGTTGAAAATGAGGCTTATCACTACGCCCGTGCTCACTTTACCCACATGTGGTGAGCTTTTTGTGGTATTCAGTGATGCTTCGAAGAAGGTCTTAGGATTTGTGCTGATGTAGAATGATAAAGTGATATCATATGCCTCAAGGTAGTTGAAAATCCATGAGCAAAACTATCCAACAAATAATCTGGAGTTGGCGGCGGTGATCTTTGCCTTGAAAATTTGGTGGAAGTATCTATATGGAGAGAAATGTGAGATATATACTGACTACAAGAGTCTTAAATATATATTCACATGGAAAGAGCTTAATATGCTCCAGAGAATATGGATGGATCTCATCAGGGATTATGACTGTTCAATCCATTACCAACCTGGGAAAGCGAATAAGTTGGCAGATGCGTTATTTAGAAAGAATCTAGCAATTCTATCAATGATGATAATTGAGAAGGATCCAATCTTCTTAGACTTGATGAAGATGGACATGGGAATCATAGAGAAGGTAACATCATCAATCCTTTCACAAATTATTGCTCAACTGTCTCTTTTGGAAATGTTAAAGGATGCTCAAAAGGATGACGTGGGAATTCAAGAAAAAGTGGGAGCTATCAAAAAAGGGAAATCCTCGGAGTTTAATGTTAATGAAGAAGGAATTGTGCTGTTTGGGAAAATAGAATGTGTTCCATCAAGTCCGTAGCTGAAGAAGGAACTTTTGGATGATGCACATTGTACAGATTTCTCTATTCACCCAGGGAGCACAAAGATGTATCGAGATCTCCGAGAAAACATTAAGCAGGAGAATATGAATAAGGAGATTGCTGAATATACATCAAAGTTCCTGGTGTGTCAGAAAGTGAAGGCAGAGAGGCAGAAGTCTAAGGGGATGATGCAACGATTGCCTATACCAGAATGGAAATGGGAAAACATCACTGTGGACTTTTTCACCAGACTTCCGAGGACATCAAAAGGAAACAATGTAATATCGGTTGTTGTGGATCATCTTACAAAGACTTCACACTTCATTGCTATTCGGGATGATTTCTCATTGGATCAACTGGCATAGATATATATCAGGGAAGTGGTAAGGTTGCATGGAGTACCACTATCTATTGTGTCTGACTAAGATCCAAGATTCACCTCAATGTTTTGGAAGAGTCTTCAACATGCTCTGAATACTGAACTGAACATTAGTACAGCCTATCATCCTCAAAATGATGGCTAATCTGAGCGGACTATCCAAACACTTGAGGATATGTTGAGAGCATGATCAATAGACTTTAAATGAGGATAAGATCAACATCTTCCTCTGGTTGAGTTCTCTTATAATAATAGTTTCCACTCGAGCATCCAAATGGCACCATATGAAGCCCTGTATGGGAAAAGGTGTAGAACACCGACATGTTGGGAAGAGGTCGGTAAACGTAAGCTGCTTGGACTAGAAATGGTCAAGGAAATGGTGGAGAAGGTGAAAACCATTCAGCAGCATATCAAGGTAGCCCAGAGTCGACAGAAGAGATATGCAGATAATCGTCAATGATACATTGAGTTTATATTTAGAGACATGGTTTTTCTACGCATATCTCCATGTAAAAAGGTCATGAGGTTTGGAAAGAAAGGGATTTTAAGTCCAAGGTACATCGGCCCCTTCGAGATTCATGATCTTGTCGGGGTTGTGGCCTATAGACTAGCACTTCCGCCTACTATGGCCAAAGTACATGATGGCTTTCATGTATCCATCTTAAGGAATTAATTACTGGACCCTTCACATGTACTCTCTTCTGAGGTGGTACAATTGGAAGACGATATTTCTTATTAGGAGCAACCAGTGATGATCTTAGATCGTAGAGAAAAAGTTCTACTAAATAAGACAATGCCCCTCATCAAGGTGTTGTGGAGAAACCACAAGTTTGAAGAAGAAAATTGTGAATCGGATAAAGTGATGATGCTGAGTTACCCACATTTGTTTTAGTGTGGGAAAACGAAACTTTCAAGGGCGAAATTTCTTAATGGGGGAATATTGTAACGAACCAAAGTTTCATTAATCGAAAATCTCTCTTGATCTTATTAAATGTATCATTATATAAAATGTTATTATAAAATGTCAACTTAATTGGTTTTATGATATGAATTATGATAATTACTTTTATAGTTGTTGAACAGTGATCACATGATTAGTATAAATATAGGGCTTTAACACATCCAATTTTACTTAGACAAAGGACGTGATGGCCTCATCCAATAGAACTTCCCCATACGAAGCCCATTTATCGGAGCTCGGAAAAGAGGTGGCGTCCTTGGGCTTTTCTCTTGACCAATACCAAGCAGAGCTTCACCATGTCAAGCTCGAATGGGACCATCTACAGGAGAAGTGGAAGTTAATAGAAATCACAACTAGAGAGATGTTATCCGAGCCACCCCAAGAGTCTGTCACCATAACACACCTTATCCTTATGTCTTATGTGTATGTTTTAAGGGGTTATGTAACTAATCGGTAGTACTATATTCATGTACATTATTTTTTGATATAATAATGAATATAATTTCTTGTCATTATTGATACATTGTAAATAGTTATTAAAGTACAAATGGTGATTTTAGTTATTATTTAAATAAAATATCTATTTTATTAAATTAAGGGATTTTTGAATTAAATAATATTTTAATAAAATATTATTATTATTAGATTAATTTTATTATATATAAATGATCATGTAATTGTATGAATGCAATTACAGTTTTTATTAATGATTAAAAGCCATTTTTGTCAAAACCCGTGAATTTTTTATAAATATTGGTTTTTATTTTAAAAGTGAGAATTAAAATATTTAGAAAATTATTTAGATAAAATAAATTTTAGTTTTGGAATCAGGACGTCGAAATTATGCAACAATGAATTTTCATAATTTTCTGAGACAGTCAAATTTTTGAGTAAAAATTAAATACTGTTTAAATATATAATATATTTTATGACATCATAAGGACTCAATAGTGATGTAATAAAATACTATAATCTTTAGGTTCGACCAATATATGTTTCACCTTTAAAATAATGTGATTTTGGGTTTGTTTGGCTTACTTTTCAAATCATTAATGGACCCCTTAAGACTTATTAAACACCTTGTCTTTTTAAATTAATTTCCATGGGAGTGTGGATCACCTCCACATAAGCAATACTAATATTTTATGAAGTTTGAACCTTGTACTTATAAAATATTATTTTCCTCTTCCCTTTTCCAAAATCCATGGGCAAAAACCATGGGATGGTTTGTGGTTTGGATTAATTTAATATAAGGGGTCCCAAACCTAAATAATAATGAATTCCCTCACCTTTCCTATATAAACCCACCCAAGCTCCCACTTCCTCCTCACTCAAAGCCTTTGGAGTTCGTCCAACCTCTACACAAATCTCTCTATAATCCTACCAAGGTTCCCCAAGCTCCAAAAAATCCTCTCACAAGCCTCTCTCTAGCCTTTGGAAGCACACTTCCATGTAAGGGTTTTTTCTTCCGTTCTCATTTTTTCTAATTTTCTTTAAGTTGTTTTGCCTTTTAAATTTCAATTATATATATTGGGGTATGTTTTCACACCTCCCTCATACTTCCCTATTTATGTTTGAATGATGGGATAACCATTCTCTCTCATTAAATGCCTCCCATGTACACCCGTTACTATGCCGAAATTCCGAATGAAACGTCTCTCTCCTCTTTTACATTCAAGCAATACTTTTGTATCTTGAATCTAAATTCCATTAAAATTGTTGGGACATGTATATATATGACCTCCTTACTGTCCATTACATGTAAATATGATGAGTTACTCTTTTCTCTCTCATCAACTATCTTTTATGAATTCTTTTGTCACGCCGTTACGCTCCAGAAATCGCATCGATTTTCTAAGCCAATGTCATTGTGTAGTGAATACCATGCCCATTTCTCCATCAAAGGTATTCACCTTCATGCACATTTACTTATTGATCGTAAAGTTTCATGTATGAATTCCACACTAATTTATAGTGGAATAAATTATTATGTTTTATGAATCCATGTTTTATGATCCATGTGGCAGACTTATGCATGAAATGAAATGTTTAAGAAGGGTGCACCCTTATAGCGCTCCAATGCATTGGGTAAAGTATATTATCATGATTCGTCTTGTGTAAGGAGTGTTGACTCATGATAATTCAAGTGTAATGAGGGTTTACTCGAGCTTTATGTGAAATGAATATTTACTCATGCTCCATGTGCAATGAGCCTTGGCTCATGCTAATTCCATGTTAAGTGTTGTTTCCACATTTCCATGTTATGATTATCATGCTTTGTCATTCCTTTATGTTAAATTTTTTCTTATTCTCTATTGATATGCCTATTATCTAACATGTATTGTACTCCTCATGTTATTCCATGTGTACCCCCTTACTGGGCTTTATAGCTCACCATTTTCTTATGCATGTCCCTAGGTTATCCCATGCACTGCTAAGTATGAAAGAATGTAGTGGTCATGTAAAGGAGGTTTTCAATAAAGATGTTGTATTTCATGTTTTAAGTTTTTATGTAATGATCCTAAGCCCCAAAGACACTAAACCTCCCGATCTTCTTTGTTTTATCAAGTGAGGTTTTATGTAATAAATCATGTTTAATTTGTAATAAAAAGCAGGGTTGTCATACACCACAACTCTTGATTAGAGAAATAACGAGCAGAGTCTGGAAAGAAATCACTTGTTTGGTACTGAATAGGCTATGATGGATGATCAGTCAGGATTGTCCACTATGCGCGGTACAGTTCCTTTAAAATCTCAATTAATGAATGATTTATTTGATATGGGATCTTCACTTTCGTTTATTTCTTTATAGATTGTTGGATTGTAGGTTTTTCATATGTAAATGATTCCTTCACTTTTAAAATGCCAAACCCCTCTAGGTAAAAAAAGTGTACAGCCTTCATGTGTATAGCATGTTGAGTTTTTTAATATGTTTTTAAAAAAAAATTCAAAAAACACCCAACATAAAAAAATTATAAAAATGAGCCCAAAAGGCATCATCCTAGATGCCGCCATTGCATTCTGGGTTCAAGCCAGCATCTGGGATGCCGCCTTTGCACTGCGGGTGAAAGGCGGCATCCGTGATGCCGCATTTCCCATAATTTTTTTTAGTTGAAAATTTTAATTTACATTTTTTTGTTTTGTTTTTTTGTATATAAATATATATATAAATAAAACAAGAAATTTCAGCATAATTTCTATGCTATTAATGATCCGACTCTATAGCCATTACAGAAGGCCATTACAGTAGTCTAGATTCTGACAGAAACCCTCACCCAAGCCTACCTCTTATAAGAGGGCATGTCTTAAAAATCACTCTACATTTTCTATGTGGGATTCAGGTTCTCCCTTTCATGTGCAGTACATTATTCATTTCCGATGTGAGATTATGTTCCAAGTATGTGACTTTTAAATACAATAAAATATAAACTATAAGACCCATATAAATGAAATTTTAAACATTGATTAAACATATAATAAATAGTTGAAAACAAAAGGAATTTCCTAAAAAAATGTTGATGATAAATAATCTATAACCTTTCATAACCGCATACTTGAAACTTAAAAATGTTTCAAGTATGTGAATTTGATAGAATATTAAATTTCAACTATAAAAAGAATATAATTGAAATGTTAAACATTAATAAAACATATAATAAATAGTTTAAAACAAAAGGAATTTCCAAAAAAAATGTTGATGAAAAGAAATTTATATGCTTTCAAAACCACTTACATGAAACTAAAAAATGTTTCAAATATGTGAGTGAGAAAAACTATAAAATATAAAAAATAACGCCAATATAAATGAAATATAAAAATCAATGATTAAAAATATAATAAATAATTGAAAATAAAAGGAATCTCATAAAAAATGTTGATGAAAAATAATTTATAAGCTCTCAAAACCGACGACTTGTAACTAAAAAATGTTTCAGTATCTGACTTTGAAAAACCATAAAACATATGAAAGAAGGGAAATATAAATGAAACATTAAACATAGATTAAACATATAAGAAATAGTTGAAAACAAAAGTAATTTCCAAAAAAATGTTAATGAAAAGTAATTTATAAGCTTTCAAAACCGCTTACTTAAAACTTAAAAATGTTTCAAGTACGTGAATTTTAAAGACTGTAAAACATAAACTATAAAATGAATATAATTGAAATCTAAAACATTAATTAAACGTATAATAAATTATTTTATTATATAATTAGTAATATGATTATTAATTATATAATAGATAATTAGTTAATTAGTAATATAATTACTAATAATTAATTATGTAATAAATAATAAGTTAATTTTTAAAATAATTATTAATTATATAATACTTAATTAGTAATATAATGATTATTTATATGATTATTAACTATATAATAAATAATTATTAAATTACTAATATCATTATTAATTATATAATAATTAATTAGTTAATTATAAATATAATAATTAATTATAATAAGTAAATATAATTATTAATTAGTAATTATTAATAATTAAATATGTAAAAATTAATTAGTTAATTAGTAATATTATTAATAATTATATAATAATTAATTAGTAAATTTGTAATATGATTTTTCATTATAATTATTCATTATAATTATTAATTAGTTATTAGTAATATAATTATGAACTATAATCATTAATTATAATTATTAATTATTAATTATTAATAATTAATTATATAAATATTAGTTTTTTAATTTCTAATATTATTATTAATCATATAATAATAAATTACTAAAATAGTAATATATTTTTTAATTACATTTCTTCATAATAATTATTAATTATTAATTACTAATTAGTAATTAGTAATTATTAATTAGTTAATTTGTAATATCAATATTAATTATAATTATTAATTCTTAATTCTTAAATATTAATTACTAATAATTAATTATATAATAGTTAGTTAGTTCATTAGTTATATAATTATTATTTATATAACAATTAATTAGTAAATTAGTAATATAATATTTAATTACATTTAGTCATTATTATTACTAATTATTAATTAGTAATCAGTAATCAGTAATTTTTAATTTTTAATTAGTAATATAAATATTAATTATAAATATATATTATATTTATTAATTATTACTTATTAATTATTACTTATTAATTATTTCTTATACGGTAATTTTTTATTTATTTATTAATATAACTATTAAGTATATATTAACTAATTTTTCAATTAGTAATATAATTATAAATTATATTACAGTTAATTAATTAATTAGTAATATTATTATTGAATATAATTTTTATAATTTTCAACTAGTATTTGTTAATATTCAAAAAGGTCATAATTAATCAGTTAATTAGTAATATTATTATTAATTATATAAAAATTAATTAGAAATATAATTATATCATATATAATAAATATTTAGTTAATTAGTAATATAATTAATAATTATAACTATTAAATAGTAATTAATATTTAGTAATTATTAATTATTAATTAGTTAATTAGTAATATTAATATTAATTATAATTATTCATTGTAATTATGAATTAATAATTAATAATTGTTAATAAGTAATTACTAATTATTATTTAGTTAATTAGTAATATAAATATTAATTATAACTATTCATTAAATTATTAATTATTCAATATGCATTATTACACATTAATTATTACTTATATAATATTAATTTAGTTAATTATTAATATATCTATTAATTATATACTAATTAATTAGTTAATTAGTAATATAATTACAGTCTTTCAAAGTCACTTACTTGAAACATTTTTTAGTTCTAAGCAGACGGTTTTGAAAGCTTATAAATTATTTTCCATTTATAATTTTGTGTAAATTTCTTTTGTTTTCTACTATTTCTTTTATGTTTAATCAATTTTTAACATTTTATTTATATTGGTCTTCTATTTTATGTTTTATGGCCATTCAAAGTCACGTACTTGAAACATTTTTATAGTTTCAAGTAGGCAGTTTTGAAAGTTTATAAATTATTTTTCATCAACATTTTTTTAAGAAATTCATTTTTTTCAATTATTTATTATATTTTTTATCAATGTTTTTTATGATTCATTTATATTGGTGTTATATTTTATATTTTATATTTTATAGTCTTTCGAATTTACGTACTTAGTCCATTTTTCAGTTTCAAGTAACCGGTTTTGAACGCTTAAGGATTACTTTTCATCAACATTTTTTTGTAAATTCCATTTGTTTTTAACTATTTATTTTATTTTTAATCAATGTTTAAAGTTTCAATTATATTTTTTTATAGTTTATATTTTATGGTCTTTTAGATTCATGTACTTGGATCATTTTTAAGTTTCAAGTATACAGTTTTGAATGGTTATAGATTATTTTTCATCAAAATTTTTTAGGAAATAATTTTTGCTTTCAACTATTTATTATATGTTTAATAAATGTTTAAAATTTCCTTTATATTGGTCTTATAGTTTATATTTTATTGTATTTCAAAATCACATTCTTGAAAGAGAATCTCACATCCGAAATGCAGAATGTACTGCACAGGAAAAGGAGAACCTGAATCCCACATCGAATATGTAGAATGATTTTCAGGGATAGTCCTCTTATAAAAGGTAGGATTGAGTGAGGATTTCTTTCAGAATCCATACTACTGTAATGGATATAGTGCTGGATCTTTAATAGCAGAGAAATTCTGCTGAAATTTTCTATTTTGATTATATATATATATTTAAACAAAAAAAAATTAAAATTAAAAATTAAAATTTAAAAAAAAATTAGGGGAATGGTGGCATCTCGGATGCTTCCTTTCACCCATAGTGAAAATGCAGCATCCCAGATGCCACCATGCACCCAAAATTCAAAGGCGGCATTGCGAATGCTGCCTCTTCACCACATTTTGAAAAAAAAATCCCTAAGCTTTTTCAACAATTTTTTTAAAACATAAAAAAAATAGATCTTGTTTCATCGTTGTGAATAACATTGAATTATAATGAAATTTCTCTATACTTGAATTGGATGGTTATGATATTATCCTAGGAATGAATTAGTTGGTGATGTTTAAGGAATATATTTATTTCTATGTGCGATCGATTTGTTTTACAATAGAGGATAGTGTTGAACATATCTTTAAAAAGGAGAGTAGTTAAATGATAGGTGCAACGGATTTGTTGGCACAAGCTATTGGGATGATTTCATATTAGTTAGCAGCTTTGTCATTGGAATAAATTGAAGGTTTTTAGCATAGTGTTATCTCAGATGTCTTTGTTTAGTTTATAGATGTCTTTCCAAAAAAATTATCAGGGTTCCTATAACTAAAAGAAGTTAAATTCAAGATTGTTCGCCTTCTGGTGACCAGCCCAATCTCACTTCAATCATACCGGATGGAACTATTAAAATTGAGAGAATTAATGGTGCAGTTGGAAGAGATAGAAAAAAATCTCTATAGACAATGCTGGTTTTGTTTTTAAAAGGTCAGATATGACATTGTGTTTATTTTTCCATTATCGTAGATGTAATCAGGTTATGATAAAAAATAGATATCCACTTCATTTCATTTATGATTTTTTGACATGTTGAGGGTATATTAGTGGTTCCCCAACATTGACTTGAGGTCTGGATATCAGAAATTGAGTGCGAGGAAAATGGATATTCCCAAAAAAGATTTCAAAAGTAGATGTGGCCATTACGAGTATGTTGTTATTCTCTTTGGTCTAACAAATGCACCATCGGTGTTCATGAAATTGAAGAATTAGATATTTTAGAGATATATGGATTCTTTTGTGGGTTATTTTTAGATGATATATTGTTGTATTCAAGGACAAGGGAAGACCATGAGCAACACATGACAACAGTTCTGGAGATCTTGAGGGATCATCGGTTGTATTACATATTGTTAAAGTGTTACATTTGGATAAAGGAGGTTCATTTACATGGCCCTGTTATTTATGAGAATGGTGTTTTACTTGATCTGGAAAAGATAGAGGTGGTTAGCTCAACAAAACACCAAAAGAATGTTTTTGAGAAACAGATCTTCCTTTGTCAAGCTAGTTATTATCAACAATTTTTTGGAATTCTCACGATTCTCTATGCCGATGATATCATTCACAAGTAAGAATATCTTATATGAATGGGATGAGTAGTGTCATAGATGCTTTGAAGAAATAAAGGGAAACCATATGTTACCATTAATCATGGTTTTTCTTAAACTAGGGAAAGGGTAAATGGTGTACTATGATGCATTGAGAATAGGATTGGGGTGTGTTCTAATATAGGGGGATCATGTTGTTTCATATGGCTCATTCCAATTGAGGTCGCATGATATGCACTACCCAAAAGATAATTATAAAGTTAGCAGTAGTGGTTCATGCTTTGAAAATGAGGTGCCATTATATCTTTGGTGATTTTTTTTATTTTTAGAGATCATAAGACCTTAAATTATATTATCTCATATAGAGATTTTAATTTTAGGAAAATTAGATGGATGTAATATCCCTAGATATTTGATTTTGACGTAATTTAAAAACTGGGTAAGGGGAATTCTACATTGGATTCATTAAGTAAGAAATTATTTGTTCATGTGGTGAAACAAGCATCAAATTAGTGAAAGTCGATGTCATTCATAGCTGACATGCAGTTCGAATGTGAGGACCAGGGTGACAGAGCGACCTTCTTTCAGGTTTCCTTGGTTCCTGACTTGGTTGGTCTGGTTAAAGAGGCACACTAATCTTTTTTTGAGTGTATGGAGATGATGTCGAAACTCAAAGGTTGGGAGAATATTGAGGCTAGGAACTAAATCAGAATTCAATTTTTCATTTTTGGAATCAAATGGTGGTACTATTATCATGTCATAAGAAACTTCTCAACACCTATAATCATTCTAGGTGGGTTATTCATCCTAGAATTCAGAAGATGTATTAGGTGCTTCAAGCCATATTTTTTTGGGATGGTATAAAAAGGGATGTGGCTAAGTTTGTTTTTAGATGGATGACTTGTTAGAAAGTCATGGAAGAGCATCAGTGGCAAGTAGAAATGTTGCAATATTATCCTATTCCAATTTGGATGTGGAAGAAAATAGCGATGGATTTTGTGACAGGACATCGGAGAATGGTGAAGTAACACGATTACATATAGGTTATTGTGTATCATCACACAATTTCATCACATTTCATCACGATTCATGAATCTCATAAGGTGTAGGATCTATCCATAATCAATATCTGGGAAGTGATAAAGAGGCAATGTGTTCTATTTTCAATTGTATCAGATAGAGATCCGAGGTTCACATCTCATTTTTTTAAATCCTTAGATCAAGACCATAGGACATAGTTGAAGATAAGAATGACATATCACCCTCAGCCGGATGACCAATCCAAGTGGACGATACAAAAATTTTAAGATATCATAAGGGATTGTGTGATGTATTTTTTTGGATTATGGTAGGATCACTTATCATTGGTGTAGTTCTCATATAATAAAAATTATCAAGGATCAATACATATGGCTCCGTTTGAGGCATTTTATGGGTGATTCTTTCCTTCTCTATTATTTTGGGTGGAAATGGGCGTGACATTGATGACTGGACCGAACCATATCCAATTGAATACTAAGAAAATAAAAATGACCAGAAATAAGATGGAGATAGCTCAAATTATTTAGAAATCATATGCAGAAGATTTTTTTGACCATTGTCATTTGAGGTGCATGATCATGTGTTTGTTAAAATCCCTCGTAGGTTAGGACATCGTCAATTTTGAAAGTAGGTCAATTTATCTACAAGGTGTATTGGGCCTTATGAGATAAATGTGAATATTGGAGAGGTGTTTTATCGGTTGGATTCTCCACCACTATTTAGTGCAGTGCACAATTTTTTAATGTGTTTTAGTAGAAAATTTATTAGTCAGATCATAACCATGTGATTTTTTGGGATCATGTAAAGAAAGAACCCAATGTTTATATTGTGTATGTGCTCATGTGGATCGGGGATAGTCACGAGAAAGTCTTATGTGGTAAGATAATCAATTTACATTGTGTTTGTGGTAGCATGGTCATATATAGGATGAGACATGGGAGAGGGAGAAAAATATTGTCAAGAAATGGCCTAAGCTCTTTTGGCTAATCAATGGTTCTCTACATACCAAGGAATAAAATTGCAATTGTTGGGAGAATGTAGAACCCCAAATTTGAGAAATGTATCTTTTAGTTATTCTTTTTTGTATGATTAAAGTGATTTGGATCAGTTTAGAAGAGGTTGGGAGAGTTTTGAATGGTTTTTAAAGGATTTGGAGGGATTTGTAGGGTCGCATAGTTCGAGCACAGTTAAGGGAAGCCATGCGAGAATCCCAGGAAACCATGCAACCCGAGGAAGTGGGATTCTTCACGGTTTGAGAATGGTTTTTATAACAATGTGATTATGTTATATGATAATCTTTCAAGACAGTATCATGCACATAGTTAGCTCACAGTTTACCCAATTATGCAATTTAACAGTGTAACCCATTAAAATTTGTTTTTTTAACTTGGGTTAGTTGGGATTTTTTCTAAACCTCTCCATTCTTATCCCATATGAACCCAAAGTGGAATTTCACCTTCTCTAACTCTGGGTATTCTCTACCACTCATTTGAAAAGTGATTTTAAGGCGATTCAAGGTGGTTTGAAGGTGGTTTCTCCAGAGTATGTCTCTTATCTTGGTTTCACTTTGGTTTTTCGGAGATCTACTCTTCCCTCTCTCTCAGTTTTCTACATCTACATTTTATTTCTATAGATCAAGGGTTTTGTATCATGTTTTTTTTATTTTAGGGCCTGTTGATGATGGGGAAGTGGATCTAGAGTGGTTTCGGTGGTGTGTTTTCTAGATTTGTGGTGCAGTTTCTTGTGGGTCGATTTTTCCCGAACCCTAAGGGTAGGTGGTTTAACTCTCGACTCTAAATGTTTATAACTAGTGGTTCTGGTTTTATTTAATGTGTTTTTTTTGAAATTAATTGTGAATATTATGTGTTAATTCTTGGTGTAAACCCATTGAGGGGGGATTTATGGATTTGGGGTAAAATGGGATATTATTGAAAGAGGGTTTTATCTGTCGGATTTTAAAATGTTTATATTAAATTTTTTGTCATGGTTTGGATTATGAAAATGGTTTTTGAAAACGGTTTTCAATAAAAATGTGGTTTTATTCTAATGGGGTTTGACCTGGAAAATGGTAGAATATTTTTCAGTAAGTGTGTGATTTAATAATTTAAATTGGCATGTGTTGGAAATGGTTGTGTCATTATTGTGTGTCCTCAGTTCTTTATGATTGTTGGTTGATTACTTGTTTTGGGTGGTATTGATTGTGTGTAAGTTGGTGGGAAGTGTCTCTATAAAATTTTACAGATAGTGGAATGAAGGGCCACCATTATAAATAGTGGTCGAGAAGCACCGCTAGTTGGAAATGTAGTGAACAGGTTTGATGGGAGTACCACTATTTTGGTTTCATTATTGTTTATTTCTATGAAATATTAAAATTTTTGTTCAAATTTGAAATGGTGAAATTTCTTGTGTCATAGTTTTGGATTTCTGTTTATTGGAATGGTTTGGTAAGGGTCTGTTTGGCTTATGGTAATGGTTTCACAATCAAATGTTTTAAATATTTTTTTTAATATAATCGTGCTAATTGTTTTATCTTAGTGGCATTTATAGGGAAGTAATTTGGGGATATCCAACTGTATATTATTACTCATCATTTCGTTGGTACATTGGTGTTATTACATATGTTTCATTACAGGACACATATATGAGTAAATAATCTCATTTTTGTAGTAGTTCGGCATCTTTCTTTGGTTATGTGGTGCTGTTTGGAGCATAGACATTGGTGTGGAGTTATGGATGGTGTACTAGTTAATTGGGGTCTTGTTCTGTAGTATTCTTCTTGGTAATATGTTATTTGTATTGGTTGTATTGGCATTTGGGGTTTTTATGGAAATGTTGGGTTTTATTTTGGTAATGTAAGTGTTGGGTGGCAATGTGAACATGCATCATGTAGTTTGGTTAGAAATGTTGTGTTTGGTTGGATGGTTCATCACAAGGAAAAATCATTCAACAAATATATTTTTAAATACCTCATAATTTATTACTATCATTTCATTCCTTGGGAACTTCACTTATGACCAAGTCTTATTCCTTCTCCCTCTTTAGCCAATGGGATGGGGTGTGATGTTACATACTATACCACAAAAATCCTATAATGAAATATAATCATTTTTCCTAATAAGGAACTATCAAAACAAAATTGAAAATATTTTGTTTTAATAATATAACTTTTAATATTATTTATTATTTACAAAATTTATAATTATTCATATATAGGTTACCAATTTTGATCGGTGTTTTGAAAAAATAATTTGGATATAAGATGTGATATTTTAATGATATAAATATTAATTGATTTTTTTATATTAAATAAACAAAATAATCCTTAACTATAATTTATTTAAATGATATTTGTAAAATATATATCCAGATATATGAATTAAAATTCAAATAATAATTAGTAGTAGTTGTAGAGTTAATATATGATCATCCTAGTATTGATAATTTTATTTTCATGAAAAGAAATTCATCATGTACAACTAGTTGAATTATATAGATAATATCATCCAATTATATAAATAGAATATAGAAAAATGGATTCCCAATTTTGAATCTCAATTTAAATATTTATTAATTTGTTCATCTTTAATTTTTTTTGTGATGAATAGAAAAAAAAATATATGGTAACCTCGATTATAAAAAAAAGTGGTTTACTAAGAGTTTAATCAATAAAGGTATGTTTTAAAATAAAATAAGAACATTTATGAATCCATTTTTCTTATTTTCACCCTCTAATATATTAAATTGTACAATGAGTCACTTTTTAACAAACTATATTTTTTTTAATTAATTTTATTTTAATGTATTAAAAAGATCATGTGTTGGACACACCACACTTAAAAGAGAGAACATACTCAACTG
Organism: Viscum album; assembly: GCA_963277665.1. NCBI lineage: Eukaryota > Viridiplantae > Streptophyta > Magnoliopsida > Santalales > Viscaceae > Viscum > Viscum album. The sequence continues at coordinate 386,062,164 of OY728156.1, read as the reverse complement.
ATATCATCAAAATAATTTGACAAATTTAATATTAAAAATACCAATTGGAATCTCTTAGGATCATCCCTAGAATAATTTTATTGGATAATGCATTCTCAAATTCCAAACCATGTGGTCCTTAAAAAGATATCAAAAAGAGCTCCACCAATGAAGTGGTAATCATTTTAATTCATCACTTTTATTTTTATTCTTAGTCTACAAAATTAAATTATATCTAAATCATTAAATTATAAAAAACTATTATATAATATATAATTATATGATATTAATTTTATGGAATAACATTTGTCTGTATCATTCTCCCTAAAAAGGGAATCAAATCCTTCTCTAACGTCTACTATAGGCAACCACCTCACGATGATATATAATTTTTTTAGTGTCCACCTATAATGGATGGTAATTATAATTTAAATTATTGATATATATAAATATGAAAAAATTATTTTAATATGATTCATGTTATTTATAGTATCACTCCTTTAAAAATCATAACAACACTCACACATACATGTGGGCTACCATATCCACACAGTGATGTGATTTATTTTTCATTCCTGAATTTTGAGGATGGTTTTCAAAATGTATATATTAAATATTTATGATCATTACATAATTATTAAATGTAATTATATTATACACAATGATTAGGACAGAAGGAACAAAACTTCTAAATTAAAAAAATATTTGAAAACGTAATTATTTAACAACGGGTACAATGGATATAATGAATGATTATTAAAAAAAAGTCATAAAATTTTATTTGTGGACATGTATAGTATTATATATGTATCCAAAAAATTATTTATACAATAAATATAATTTTGATATATATAAGGATAATTCACATTAAACAAGGGGAAAAGTGATGTAATATATTTCGTCCAAATCTACACTATTTGAGACATTATTTGTATTATACACATAAACTATTTTATGTGGTGTATATAATTCTACATAGATTAATATAACTTGAATAAAAAATTATTAACTATAATGTATATATTGAATCATGTTTAATAAGTTAGTGGTTTTTATTTTTAATGCTACAAATAAGGTCAGAATTCATTTTCTATTATCATTCTTTAGGGAATTTCTTTTAGTTTCATTGATGGGATCTTATCATATAATTGTTTAAAAATCTATAATTATTATTATCCTTTTTATATTTAATTATGTTATGTGTTTTAATCCAATATTTTCTGGATTATGAACTTTAATAAAGATAAAAATAATTTTATATAATTTTATTTTCTTTAAATTTTTTAACATGAATAATTTTATTTAATTTCCATTAACTCTATTTTTTCAAATTGTTTTAAAAGAATATTATTTTATGAAATTTTAATTTTTTTTTAATTCCACTTGAATCTATTGATCAGATGAATTTATTTTACTAAAAAATGTCTATTACGGATATATTCATTGCCAAATCTCCCTAGTTGATTATTTTTTTATCACTAATGTTATCATGAAGCATTCAATTTCATAGTATCATCATTAATGAAACATTAAATTTAATTACAATATCCATATTATATGTAACATGTATATGATTATTTCCCCAATAATTTCTAATTTTAAAATATTTTTTACTGATGATTATAATATAAATGTTTTTTATCTATTGGGAATGTATTTATATTTCATTTTATTTACTCAATGAATATTTTAATCTACAAGTTATGTTGTTTATGACATTGATATGTCATCTGGTATTTAGTGAATATAATTGACATGATGTTATAGATGAGTCAAATTTATAGATTTCTTCTCCATGCATCATTGGGTCTCATGTTGAAAACTCATTAAGAAGCCTAAATAATTAAGTTTTAGTTTATACCTACCCATATTTGAAACTATCTCTACACAACTCCTTGGTCCAAACATCCAAAATTATGAATTTATTTCAGTGGGAATAATCTTTTTATCATGATTTTTAGGTTTTTAATTGATATTATACGTGGATACATTTCAATCTCAATTTTTTACTAAATTTCATGGGTTTTCATTTATCAAACATTCCATATTTATTCTATGTTATTTAATAAGTATATATTATACTACACACAACCCGTACTGAGTATCTGATCTCACGTGTATTATGTTTTATTTTTAACAATATATGAAGTAAAAATATTTCACTTTTTTATGGATGAAAAATATTATCTATTTGTAGGTTTAGAATTTTATATAATGTAAAATTTGAATCATGTAATTATATATCTCTTGATGTATTCTAAACTAATAAATCTTTATTAATGTGTTCCCTTTTATCTTCATCCAATATATTAATTTAATCATATTTTCTATGTTCCAGATGTTTGGTTTCTACAATTTGTATAAATTTGTTTACAGTAGAATCTATATGAATTAGATTAATGAAAAAATATATTTAGGAATGTTTCCTTCTGAATTAATTTTATAATAAATGTAATTATAATGAAATATCTGAATGTTTTGGTTGATTTGAAATTGTGTGGTTTCTAATAAAATACATCCTGCTCTAGATTCCACATGTGAACTTGGATATATAATATATTAATCCTATGCTAATAACCCAAGAATATATGTCCAAAATAACAATGAAATAGTTTTAAAGCATGATCAATGAGTGCTAAATGGGAACTTGGTTTGACACTACCCAAGGATATCCTTGAGTTAATTAACATTTAAATTAAAAATAATTATTAATTTTATGAATATAACATTATTATATAATGTTTTTTCAAAATAATAATCTTTACTAACATGATTTTATAATTTCAGAAACATATTATTTTTTATGATGAAAATAATATTTAAAAATATATAATAAAATCTAAATATTATATTTCAATTAGTTAATCCTTTGTTTTCTATTCATTAGAAATGGATCTTGGAAGAATTCACTGAATCAATACATACGATCAATTTATAGATTACCCAAATGATGAAGCCAAAAAAATAGGATTATATTTGAGAAGATAATTTCAATATTATGGTTGTTAAATAAGGATATGAATAATTAGTTCTAAATATGAAGATATATGATTTTTCATTGTTTGATGCACCTATATTGGATCTTTTCATGAAGTAGAATCATCTTTCATTAAATAAAACAATTATTCTAGTAGTAATTGTACAATGGATTATGTTCCTTGAAAATATTTTTGTATATCGTTTATGAAATGAATGGGTAAATATAATATAGATAGTTTAATGTCCTATATGTGATATTTATTTGTAGTGGTCGTCGTTCAAGAATACTAGGGAGTAAAATAAATTATAATGATCCTTGTATTATAAAAAAAATTATATATAATGTGCTATAGAATATAAGGATTTCATTATGATACCTTCTAGGTGTGTTATAGATGAATTGCATAATTGAGAATGAAATAATGAAAATTATTTCAAGTGCTAAAAGACACCCATCATAGGGAATTTTATAATCAAATTTTTTTATCACGTGATGAATATTTATTTTGTTACATAAAAATGGAGAATTAATTTTATTCATCGTATATCTTATAGTGAAGCTAATATAACATAATATTGGATAAGAACTATGAAAAATTTATTTAATAAATGATAAATAAGGGAATACATGAATTTAAATCATTTGAACATTGTTGAAATAATATCTAGAGAAAAGTATGATGGGTATGTGAGTTTATTTCATGTGTAGATATAATATTCAACCTGATAATGATTATAATGTATAGAATGAAACAACTATTATGTAGAGATTAATGTATCAATTTTTTTTCCATTATTCGAATCAATATCCCTTGTTTTGTTGTAAACTACTGCTCATGCTTCCAAGGGGATAATTATAAGATTATGTGATCACTAAACTAAGAATGGTGTCTCTAAATAAGTGTTGGTAGATACATTAATTATATAATAAATTTATATAATGATTTATTTGTTCCATGATATTCACACACATTTTTATATTACATATTGTTTTTCAAAAATTACATGTTCTTATCTAACATTATCAAGGGAGTTCTCAGTCCAAACTCACAATAGAAATATCATCGAAACAATATAACTATAGTTAGTTACAAATATTCAGAATATATTTATATTATTTGAATAAATTATTTATATATATATTTTTTAAATATACATAACATTTTATATTCAAAAACTATCAAAATATAATGAAAAAAAATATTTTCAATTGATTGACAATTGGATTTGCAATGAAATATATAATTCATTATCTTTGGAGGAGAAACATCATCATCCAGGGAATGTTTTTATACTCCCTCAGTGGATCATCTATTTTGTTTTCTTATTGAAGAATAAAAGTAACAATAAAAGGATGATTATTTAAATAATTATATTTAGTGTTTACATGTTTTACCAGAATAAATTCATGTATTTTTTAATGAGTTTCATAGATATACAGAAGTATGTGATGTTGAGTTTTACATTAATTTATTCCCTGATGAGAGACCTATATCGAATATTACCAATAACTACTCCTCTATGAAATTAGTGTAGTTAAAGGAACAAAAGTGATTTGTATGGTAGAGGATTTACATGGCAATGTTTTCCACTTTGGGGAGCCCACATTCTTTTCGTTACGAATAAAGAAGAATATATAATGTTCTGCATTTATTGTAGGGAAATCATAGATATTACTAACATGAACAAGTATCCAATGCTTTTCATTTATTAATTAATGTGACAATTTATTGAGATTATAATTTTTTATTTATTGACCTTTATTATGGATATCATTAATTTTGAGTGAATAGTAAATACATTCAATTGATAGTATTTCGACTGTTTTTTGGAAATAATGAGATTAAAAAATAATATTTTGGTTAACTGAAACTCTATTAGTTTTTATGGATTTCGTTAATATAGTATTCAATATATATAGATTTGACACAAATCTACCAAACATGTATATGCATTTGTTTTAGTACAGGTAGGGATTGAATCCAAAATGACCTAATAAGTATCTTTTTGACAAAAACAATTTGTTGGAGGTTTGGTTTTGGAATTTCCATCCTTGTGGTTTATTTTAATTAGGGAAAGAATAATACAATGTACATAAGATAAAGGATGGAATTGATTAATAAAACACTAAAATATTTTAATGGAAGCAACTAAAGAAAATGAGTTGATCTAAGGTTTTCTCTAGGGTGATACTAGATGTATTTTTTTCTATAGAGAATTTCATATCACTAATTCAGGATATATCCACAAAATGAGATAACACCCCATCAAAATTTACCAGTTTAATTTCTATATTATTACTATTATAATCCCAAATTCACTTAAAGGATAGCATTAATGAGCACTCCGACGTGATAGATTGTACGATCAATTAAATTGTTTCATCGATAAAGGTGTCGACGAACAATAAGAGAGTAAATCATTGAATAGAATTTAAAAAATGATGATATGATTTAGGTATTTCATAACCTAAAATAGAATCAAATCCATCATCTTAAACTCTCTTGGATCAATCCATTTGATGTTCAACCCTCCATTTTTTCTGTTATATATATGGAAGTGGGAAGTAGACTGGAAAAGGGTGAATTGATGAAGATAAACATTTGAAATAATGATCACTCAACCATTGTTTGAAGAATAACATAAAAGATCATATGAATAGATTCAATATCTAAAGAAACAATATCAAAATGATTCGAATATGAACAGAAAAATAGAATAAGAATAACTTTTTTACATAAATTTAGGTGAATGAAAAACTTACATGAGAAAAATTATTGATGTGATTACAAAATGAATTTGTAAAATTAAAATTGAATAAATAAAACTTTTACCACAAATAAATTCACAAAAACCTCAATAAATAGGCATAAAAAAAGTTTATGGTCTATTAATCATGATTAAATTCCATCCCAATTAATTTGGTGAGTTAGTGGTGGGTGAGAAAATAAAGGGAAAGTGTACTTTTCGTCTTTTAACAGTAAAAAGGATGTTAGTCATATGTCATTTTAATTGTCCAGATCAGAAGGGTTAGCAGAATATAAATATGATCTTTATTTTTTCCTATAGTAGTTTTCAAAATATTTACAAATCATATCAACCTTTCAAATTTTATTCTTGAATTGTTGGGTTGACTTTATGAGCGTTCAAATATATCCATAAATTTTTGTTTCATCTTTGACCACCTGTATGCCAATGAATACTTTATGATTTTTTTATCCATAGTGGAAATAAATTATTTGCAAAATTATATATTGCTAAATTTAATATTTTAGCTTCATTGGACTTGGATTGTGGGCCTCTCTTTTTTATGGAACTAAGGCCCACTATGCTTTATATATAAATTCCTGTGTTCATTTCCAATAATATCCATCATCCATTGAGAATCATCCATCAATCCTAAAAGACAAAATTTTCTAATCAATGTGATAAATAATATTCAAAATATTTATAATTAATATAATAAAACTAATAAATTACATAGGAATATGATTAATTGGTCCCAAATTGACATATTAAGCATGAATTGTAAAATTATGTTAAATGAAGTTCAATTCTGGAATGCACTAAATTTGGCATCTATGGTCATTGAAACAGATGAAGAGTAAGATATAAAAAAATAATATTAGGATAATTTAGTGGCTAATCACACCCCCAAATATATCTTTTTATTTATTAATCTAGGTTTAAAATTTTAAAACAAATGTTTTATCTTTGTAAAATTTACCATTAATAGGTTATGTGTTTCGTATTTAAAAAAATATATAAAATTTATAAAATTTATATAATAATATTTAATTAATATGTTGTATAGTTGTTCTGATATTATATAATATCTGATATTTTAATTTTATATAGAAAGAATTAATTACCTTGGTAAAAACCAATTACATTAGAAAATGATTGAAAGGGTTAAAAGGGTTCAACTAAGAGGGATAGACCACTAACATTTTTAAAACATTTATGAGATTGTCTAGATGAGTACTTTTTTAACCGTATCCCCTACCCTATCCAATATTTGTAAATTATGGATTCAATATCCTTGATACTAAATTCCCAATATTATAATGTTATTTTGTACATAGAGGAACTCTATCCCTTCCTACTTATAATAGGGGCTATCCTATTCTCAATTTTTCTATCAAAAAATACCCATTAGATCAATATAAAACATACCTATCACACTCCTAGAAATTCCGAGAATCCTTCTAGAGGATCTAGTTATATAGACCCCCCATATATTATATATATATATATATAACTCTATAATATGTTAATATTCCTCAAATAACATATTGTTCCCCTTTGAAATTGTATAATTCTAGCTCCCACAAAAACATGGACATGTAAAAACCCATTTCATATAATAACTATTTCATCCCCATTATATTATTCATAACTATAATCCTTCTTATAATAGTTCATAATTAAAGAAATTATCCATAACAGGGGGAAAGTAAACATAGGAAAGTGTGAGATATGATGCTCATTAATGGAAAAAGGGATATATCAGTATACCATGAGAATATGGGTATTATAAAATGATGATAACATTTTTAAACCCATCCTAGAGTATAATATATCTTATAAAATAGTAAGAACATAAATCATGGTTGGTCAGAAGGACATGAGTCATAATAGAATCAAATAAAATGAAACATGATAGCATAAAAATGGCATAAGACATATATTTAGGTCATACACCTAAGAATATTGAAAATTTTAATTGGTTTCCATTGTATACCTCCTCAGGTATCATAGTGGATTTGGTTCAAACCCTAAAAATCATATTAATCAATGGTCCCTCTGTGGAAAATAATTGGGTATAGAGTCCCTTATTTAACTAAAATCACTCTCTATTGTAGTCCTACTCTCTCATAAGATATCAATCATTACCAAATTAATTATAGGGATATATAATTCTTAACCCACTCGTATCGTGACTGAAATAGTATATATATGTTTCAAAACATTAAAAAATTAATTTTATATAAACCCATTAAAATAAATGGGTTTCATTATAATTTTACTATTAAATATCCCATTGAAAGGAAATGTGTTTCATAATCATTTCATCATTTATTTGTAACATAATCAATGTAAAGGGAACAATAGTCCTCAATAACAACTCATCATAAATATAATCCATATAGAGTAACAATAAGGATAATATAATTGGATCATATTCCAAGTAAAGAATATGTAAAATCATAAGATTCCATATTATATAGAAAATGATTTTCAAAGATCTCATGTCTCATTTATCGAGGAAAATATGATGCTAAATTGTGAATCAATATGTTAAATTATAAAAAATGATTAAATATTAATGAAAATATTTTATTTTAAATATACATTGAAAAAATGTAATTTAACACTCAAATAATTTAATGTTCAAGATAGTGGAATATTATGATCATTCTATGTATTTTTTTTAGAAAAAAATCACATTTCTTTTAAAATGTTAAAAGTACATAATTTTCAAGGTATCTTGAATATTTTAATTTATTGATTTATCACAAATGAACACAAAGGTAAAAATATATTTCAAAAAAATAATTTTATAATATTATACAAATTAATGAAAAAAAAATTTATACCAACATTCATATAGAAGGAAGAATATTTTTATTTGAAGAGAGAAATAAACTACGTTTTCTGTTAAAACATTAATTTTTATCTAGATTACATAAAGATAAAAAAATTGAAACATGTTTTTATGAAATAAAAAATAGAATAAAATTATAGAATTTATTGAGAAATATGTCATAATATTTTTTCAACAGATGCATAATCATAAATAATCCTGATAAATGATGAGATTATAATATAAAACTCTTACAACCATGGTAGAATTTATATCAAAAGACATAATAAGGAGTAAAATTAATTGTTACTTTTAATACAATAAAAATAATCATATTCATGATATAAATTTTATATGGATTAGTAAATACAACATTCAATATAAAAGAGTTGTAAATAATGAATATGACTTCCATATTTATTTGTATTTATTTAAAAAGGTCTAAATAAACAAGGAACTCAATAAAAGAAAAGATCTGGAGGGGGAGAATAATGAAGGATAAGGGAAACCCCTCTAACGGATTAACCCCCTCTAGTGTCAACTGATTTGTGTTGTAGAAACATGGTGTACCATAAAATTTTTTTGACCACTTCATAATAATGATATATTTTTTATATATCAATTATTAGAAAATATTCATATATATCATACCATTAATGATTTAATTATTTCTATTTATTACAAGTTTGTTAGTAATTCTTTTATAAAATCATATTTGGTGTAATTAGTTCATTATTTTTCATGTAGAAATTGGGATGGTATTTACAGTTATTTTAATTTAATTATGATTACGTAATCTCTAAGATATATTAAATGATATAAATAACATTAAATGAATTATATCTATATTTAGATTGAACAATAAAATTTAATGATATGAAAATTAATTATACATTTTATAGAGACATTAGGTCTTACAAACCCATGAATGTTGAATCCATTTTCTAAAAGGCTGATAAAATTAGGTAAATAATATATAAACTTTTCAGTATCATTTTTATTTAATTTATATATTATATATTAATTATGTATATCATTTTTAAAAGCTCTATAAAAATGAAATAAAAAATGTAGCACACCATTTTGTAGCAGTGGTAGTCCACGTGTATGCATGCGTGACATTATATATTTTCAATGAAATTTATGGTAAGAAGTTAGAGGTGATATTATAATTACAGTAGAATAAATATGATATTATCATCATATATAAATTTTTAATACATCATTATGACCAGTTAAATGAGGATTTAAGAGAAAATAATTTACATCTATTCATGAGGTTATAATTCATCATAACGATGATCGACAATTTCAATTCACATTTAGTAGTAGATTTTATATATATATATTATAAAATTTCAACAATAACATTTCATTATATTATCCCAAATGGCCTGTAGGCCTTCTTTTTTACTTATTTTTTATCATACCTCTTTCATTGGATGAGGGGGAACCCCTACAATGCTGGTATTATTAGAGATTACATGACCTAAGGGATTTGTAAATTACAAGGCCCATAGGTCTAGGAGGAATTAATTAGGACAATAACTAAATGGAAATGCTAATCCCCATATTTTACATCATGATGTTAGCTAACCACTTTGCGTGGTTGTTCATCTAGGATACTTATGCCTGAAAAGGCTTGTCTTGGTGGCAATTACATACCCTCTCATTCTTCCAAATCCATTGTCTTCTTCTCTGGTGAATATGAATTCTATGTATCCTTATCTAGTGTATGCTGCTTGTATATTTTACCTGGTCTATTTAGAAAAATTTCATGTGGCTGAGAATCCTTAAAGTGACCCGAAGGCCTTGAGGTTTCCTGAAGGCCTTGAGGTTATAAGGCCCCAGCCTTAAACTTTACTTAATCTTGAGTTATTACAGGATTACACACTGAGGATCTTTTCGGGTTTAGAGTTTTAGAGAGTTAGATCATAAAACTTGCATTACATTCCACATATAAAAAAAGTGGTTACATAAAGATATTATTCTTCTTTCCCATCAATGGAAACATATTTAAAATAAAACATGGATTCTTTCTTGACACTTCTTTGACATTATCATCATATCATGTACCTTTTCCTTGACCTGTGAAAAACATTTCAAAAAAACATGGGATGAGCATAAAAACTCAGTAAGGGATATAAAAATATGGAAAGGAAACATGGGTACATATATACATAAGAATGAAATCATACATTACCCCTAAAAAATATGCACTTTAACATACCTCATCAAATCATGAATAAATAGTATAAATCATAAGACATAAAGGTAACTTGAGGCATTCATAACATTCTTACGTAGGGAGTAACCCTCTTGGTTACATTTGGAATACCCATCACAGTATATTCCATAAATCTCTTCGGAGAAACCTTAATGTTTCACTCCTTCGCGTTACCCAATGCATTGGAGAGCTATATCGGGCTCACCTGCCCTTATTTTATCACGGAACCTCTCGTCTTCATAATAATGCCCAAGAACCTCAACATAATCGTATCACATAAAACATGCATAAAGGAAACATAACATTTCCACATTTCAATCACAAGATATAAATACAACAAATTGATATAAAAACATTATGAAAACCATTTTCAATACCAAAATAAAAGAAAATTAAAACATGGTATTTATTTTTCTTTTAAAAAATAGGTATAGCTTGTAGAGGAAGCTAAAACTCAAATAATGGTCACGGCGGCGGAGAAGTCATTGTCGCCGCATACGTACGACAAAAACATTCCCTTTTTTCGTTTAGTAAACACTTCGTATAAAAAAGATTCCTTTTGGATAAACATAAAAGTCAAAGGGGTTTATACACCGTATAAAAGAAGGTTTTGTATTAAACAAAATATGCCTCAATGAAGGAGATTGAGACGAAGTCCAATACCTCGGGTCCGACCTGACTCGATCGTTCTTTAATCTCCTGAATAATAAACTTGAGTTAATTTTATAATTGTTTAAGAACCTTTTTCAAGTTCATTATTCCTTTTATATCACTTATTTCCATGTCATGAACACTATGTAATTATTTATGTTAATAACGGTCGTTTTAACGATCATTGATACTTCAGTAAAAAATAAGCCCTTTATAATTACAAGTTGTTCATGTATCCATTATGTCCAGAATGTTATTCATGATGTAGATATCATATATTTCATATATATCCAGTACATTCATGCATTTATAATATTACATAATCATTTAGAGGTAAGAAATGAAATGCACCGTTCATGGAGACGGTAAGTCGTACGTACGCAAGAACGCTACATTCATTTCTATTTCATATTTTATAGAATGGAATCATAATTATATAGAGGTATATTATAATTCCAGTGTAATATCATATATAATATCATAACTCCATCCTTTATACGTCCCACATATGGTATTTAACCAATCAAATCACTTTGAGGGGGCGGTAGTCCGCACATCCTTAAATGAAGATATCGTGTTTACCCACAATGGAAACCATAAAGGTATGCCCAAAATGAGAAATACAAAAGATTAAGGAAAACATAAACATATATATCATATATAAATATAGTGGCCTCTTAATGTCCACCTTTGAAGGTGTTAAAAGAATGTTGAACAATCATCGTTTCGGGAGGCATAAATTCACCATCCACGGAAACAGTATGTCCTTTAACCATTAGATGTAGGTGTGTGTATGTGTAGCTCGAATACTTCTTATAACAACATCCTAGTATATTGAGGATACTGTAGTTGTTAGAAAAGAAAATTATAAAAAGAGTTTAGGGGGTTGGAGAAGCAAAATCAAACAAAAGGACTCAAAAGAAGACATTACCTTAAAATCAGGTAACTCTCTTAGATTTGAGATCAAAGGCTTACTTGGGAAGACTTACGCCCAACGTGAGGCTTCAAGGAGTAAGATAGGGATGTGGAGTGCCAAACTGGGTAGGGGTTGGCCGAGCCAAAGGCTTTGTGAGTCTCGGTAAGGAGGTAGAGGTGGGGGCCTTTTATAAGAGGAGAGGAGGGGCACTCTTGGAAAGTAAGGAAAAGTCACTTTATTTTAAAATGGTATTCGGATTTAAGAGGTCCCACATTGATGTTTTTCGAGTATAAGGTGATAAGGGTTCGAAATCCACCCATCCAATAGGTTTTGTACATGTGTAGGTCTTAGATTTTACATTATCCTTCCATTTTATATAAATCGTTAAATAATGAGGTCATCACTGCATCATCATGATGTCATAAATAATTTAATTTATTTAATGTCTAAAAATTATAAAAAAAATATCATGATGTAGGAAATATTTTTAGATTTATAATTAATATTTATAGTCAAAAATATGACTTTTATAACCCCATGTAAAAATTATTTTAGTAAAACATACCATGTTTGTGTCATTTGTTACTTTAACATTAAATAAAAGGTATTTATGTCATTTTCCAACCAAAGTGGCTCCATGGGGTCCCCATGTTGACCCATGGCTTGTCTTGGTCGGCCATGACATATCCAATAAGGTAGGACATGTTTCAAGGTCATTTCATATTATTAAAATATTATTTTTACCTTAAACTACACTAATTACCTCTAATCGCGATTAAGAACTTAAGAGCTATTATTCACCAAAAAATTATTTTAATCTCATTGAATAACATTTTACTTCTTAATGAAAACCATGTATGTCGGATTTTTGAAATTCAAACCACAGAAGTGGTAAAATTTCATTTAAACGAAAAATCAGTTTTTATAAGTACCACTTAATGGTTTCACTATTCATCAAAAATTGATGTTTTTCAGAAAAATACCAAAAATTCACCCAAAGCTATATTTGATATTCTGAATTCAAAAACAAATTCTATTTTACAAAATTAAAAACATATAAGTCAAATTAATTAATTTAATAATTAATTCCCACTATCGTGACAAATAGCGTTTTTTTATGAAATAATAATTATCAAAAGATTGCCACTAGTTTAAGTCTGATTTCAAAGAGAAATTGATTACAATGACCACCATTAGATTAAATGGTAAAAATATATTCTAATTACACTTCAAAACCAGTTCAAAATATAATCTAATCATATAAATAAATTATATTAAAAAGCAGTTTTGATGTAAAATACAGTATTTTTCACTATTCATTAAAAAATGAACATTGTCTGAAAAATACCAAAAATTCACACAAAGTAAATTTTGATGTCCCAATCATAAAGAATAAGTTTATTTTGACAAAAATAGCTTATAAAATTGTCAAAAGATAGATTTAAAAATGGTTTTCCATCAAAAGGCAGTAAAACAATCTTTTAAAAATATTAGTGTATTCCATGCTTAAGATTGGATTTATTTTCATTTTAAGCCTCTAAAACACTATCTAATTCATTAATAGAAATATATAAAAATATCCATTACTCATTACTTACTTGGGATGTTACATCCTTCCCCCCTTTTGAAAATTACGTCCCTACAATTTATTTACTTATCGAATAAATGGGGGTACTTATCCCTCATTGCATTTTCAGATTCCCATGTCGCCTCTTCCATAATGTGGTTTTGCCACAAAACCTTTACCTAATTAATCACCTTATTTCGTAACACTTGCTCCATGTGGTCAAGAATCTAGACCGGTTGTTCCTCATAAGATAGGTTCTCTTCCAGCTGAACTACCTCTAGACTCAAAACATGATATGGATCTGGCATATACTTTCTCAACATCGAAACATGAAAAACATTGTGTACCTGAGATAAACTCGGAGGTAAAGCCACCCGGTATGCAACTGATCCATCTCTCTCAAGAATTTCATAAGGTCCAATGAACCTTGGACTAAGCTTTCCTTTCTTACCAAATCGCATCACACTTTTCCATGGAGAAACCTTGAGAAAAACATGATCACCTACCTCAAAAGATAGATCCTTCCTCATGTTGTCCGCATAACTCTTCTGCCTGCTCTGAGCTGTTCTCATGTGTTTCTGAATCAGCTAAACTTTTTCTTCCATCTCTTCTACCAATTTTGGTCCCATCAACTTCCTTTCACCCACTTCATCCCAGAAAGCTGGAGTTCGACACTGCTTCCCATATAACGCCTCAAATGGTGCCATCTGTATACTGGAATGAAAACTGTTATTATATGAAAATTCAACCAATGAAAGATGTTGGCCCCAACTTCCTTGATAATCCATTGAACAAGCTCGTAGCATATCCTCCATGGTCTGAATTGTTCGTTCTGACTGCCCATCTGATTGAGGATGAAATGCTGTACTAAAATTTAATTCAGTACCCAACGACTTCTGAAGGATTTTCCAAAAGTTATAAGTGATCCTTGGATCACGATCAGATACAATGGAGAGAGGAACTCCATGTAACCTAACTGTCTCATTAAGATACAAACGGGAAATTTGATCTAGGGAAAAATTATCTCGTATAGCAAGAAAATGAGTAGATTTAGTCAAGCGATCAACAATAACTCAGATTCCATTATTATCTCGAGATGTCTTCGGTAATACCACAACAAAGTCCATGGATATATTCTCCCATTTCCACTCTGGCACGGGTAAAAGCTGAAACATCCCTTTCGGCATCTGCCACTCTGCTTTAACCTGCTGACAAGTCAAACACTTCATAGTAAAATCAGCAATATCTCTTTTCATTCCATCCCACCAGTAATACTCCCGCAGATCTCTGTATATCTTAGTATTTCCAGGATGAACTGAAAACGGAGAAATATGAGCTTCACATAACAACTCTCTCTTCAACTGTGAATCACAAGGAACACACAATCTCTTCCCAAATCTCAAAACACAATCATTATCAATGTTGAATTCAGGCAACTTACCTTTCTGAACCAGCTCTACCTTTTTCTACAACTCACTGTCTTGCTTCTGTGCTTCCTTGATTCTATCTGAAAGAGATGATCTCACTGATACATGAAACAAAACAGAAGAACTTCCTGCATCAAAAACTTTTATGCCAAAGTTCATCAAATCCTTAACCAAAGGATCACGTTCCAAATGCAACATTGCTAATGAAGCATTACTTTTTCGACTCAAAGCATCAGACACTTTATTTGCTTTTCCCGGATGGTAATGAATTGTACAATCATAATCCTTGATTAATTCCAGCCATCTCCTCTGTCTCATGTTTAACTCTTTCTGAGTGAATATATACTTTAAACTTTTGTTATCAGTATATATTTCACACTTTACTCCATACAAATGATGCCTCCAAATTTTTAAAGAAAAAACAACAGCAGCTAATTCCAAATCATGTGTAGGGTAATTTACCTCATGAGTTTTCAACTGTCGTGAAGCATAAGCAATTACCTGATCATTCTGCATTAGGACGCAACCAAGTCCTTTCAATGAAGCATCACTGTATATAACAAACTCACCATTCCTGGAAGGTAGTGCCAAAACTAGAGCATTCACCAATCTTCTTTTCAATTCCTGAAAATAATCATCGCATTCTTTTGTCCAGATAAACTTAACACCCTTCCGAGTTAGCTTAGTCATTGGACTAGATAACCATGAAAAATTTCTAACAAACCTTCTGTAATAGCCTGCCAAACCAAGGAAGCTAAGAATCTCAGTTACATTTGTGGGTCTTGGCCATTCATCAACAACTTTTGTTTTTGCAGGATCAACAGTTATCCCATCATTAGAAAAAATGTGACCAAGGAAAGAAATTTGTTGAAACCAAAACTCACACTTGCTGAATTTTCCATACAGTTTATTTTCTTTTAAGGTTTGCAAGATAACCCTTAAATTTCTATCATGATCCTCTTTAATTTTAGAAAACACCAAAATATCATCAATGAAAACCACCACAAACTTATCCAAGAACTCATGGAAAATTCTATTCATTAAGTCCATGAATACAGCAGGTGCATTGGTTAGCCCAAAAGGCATTAATACAAATTCATAATGGTCATATCTTGTACGGAACGTGGACTTCGGAACATCTTCTTCCTTTACCTTCAGCTGATGGTACCCCGATCTCAAGTCAATCTTTGAAAAATACTGAGCTCCCTGTAGCTGATCAAACAAATCATCGATATGAGGGAAAGGATATTTGTTCTTAACAGTGATATTATTCAAGGCCCTATAATCAATGCAATGTCTCATTGAACCATCTTTCTTTTTAACAAATAAAACAGGAGCACCCCATGGTGATGTGCTAGGTCGAATGAAACCTTTCTCTAATAAATCTTGAAATTGCTCCTTCAACTCTAAAAGTTCAATTTGACCCATTCGATAAGGGGGTTTTGAAATTGGCTTAGCATCAGGAACTAAGTCAATAGTAAACTCAACTTCCCAATCTGGTATTATTCCAAGCAACTCATTAGGAAAAACATCAGGATACTCATTTACCACTGGAAAATCATTAATCTGAACAGTTCCTTTATTTTCAATGATGTGTGCAAGGTAACATTCATTTCCATCTTTTACAGGTTTCTTGGCCTCTTGATAAGTTATCAACAGTAAGGGTTCATTCTTGTACACAAACTGGAAGTCTTTCAAAAAAGAAACATCATTAGCTCTACAGTCAATCTTAGCATGGTAAATAGAGAGCCAATCCATACCCAGGATAACATCAAACTCTACTAGAGGTAGAACAATAAGGTTTGCAAGTAGGTTCTTTCCACAGATAAGGATAGGAAGATTCTTATAAATTCTTTTTTCCTCAACATTTCCCCCAGGTGTTTTTACCAAAATTTCAGGAGTCATTTCTTGAGATGGTATTCCCATTTTACTAGAAATGTTTTCAGAGATGAAAGAATGTGTAGACCCCGAATCAAACAACACACTGGCATAATCTGAAAAAACAAAAAAAGTACCTGATAAAACTTCATTTGATGGCCCGACATCTGCTGAAGTAGTCGCAAAGGATTTCACCACCCCTTTTTTCATGTAGTCTAACTGCTTCCCATCACTCAAGCTCTTTGTCGGACACTCGTTTGCATAGTGACCCATCTCATTACACTTAAAACATTTCACTAACTGTAAATCAAATTTGGTCTTACCTTCACCCTGATCTTTTTTAGTGCACTCACGAGCCTTATGTCCCATCTTACCATATCGGTATCACTTTCCAGAATTAAGAAGGCATTTCCCAGTGTGCCTTTTCCCACATTTATCACAAACTGGAAACTTATATTTCTTACAGTCAGACTTTTTTGAAGAATTCTTACCTTTCTCCTACCACCTCGGTCTCTTCTTCTATTGGTTGTTATAGAACACTTGATCATCGGAAAACTCCATTCCCACCTTCTCAGCACATCGAACAAGCTTTTCATAACATTTAAACTCACGAGAAGCTAATACCCTTCGATATTTTGGATTTAATCCTAAGTAAAAACGATTGATTTTACTATCAAGGTCTCGGATAAAATTTCGAGCATACCTTGCCAATCGAGTGAACCTTTCTTCATAGGTATCCACTGAGTCTTCCTCTTTCCTCAATTCCAAGAATTGTTTTTCCATCCTTAGTCGAACAGCCTTAGGAAAATACTTCTCAAGAAATATACCTTTGAATTAATCCCAGTCAAGAGTATCAATCTCATTAGCGTCCCTGATATTTTTAACCATAGACCACCACTGATCTGCCTCACCCTCCAAAAGGTAAATATCAAGACTAACCTTTTGATTGTCTGAACACCCCATGACATCAAAAATCTTCTCCAGTGCTTTAATCCACCCTTCAGCTAGCACATGGTCAGATGATCCTATGAATGATAGGGGTTGTTGCCTCATGAAATTTGCCACCACTGACATGTTCCTCTGTGGTTGATCTGGCTGATCTCGTGTATGGATACCACTGCCATTTATCGCTTGAGTAAACTGCACCATTACCGCAACAAACTGTTCAGTTCCAATTCTGACCATCTCAGGATGCTGATTTGGAAGGTTATTTCCTTCTGCATGCCTTCCTAGCACTGCTTCCCTGTTTCCTCTGCGGAAAACCATTCTGAACAAACATGTCTTAGATTAAGCTGCATGGTTATCTTCAAATACTATATCACTTCAATTTGTCCATAAAAAAATATTTTTGGATAATCATTTAATAGAATTCTAACTCTTAAAGTTATCTAAAATGACCTCTGATACCAACTATAAGGCCCCAGCCTTAAACCTTACTTAATCTTGAGTTATTACAAGATTACACATTGAGGATCTTTTCAGGTTTAGAGTTTTAGAGAGTTAAATCATAAAACATGCATTATATTCGACATATAAACAAAGTGGTTACATAAATATAGTATTCTTCTTTCCCATCAATGGAAACATATTTAAAATAAAACATGGATTCTATCTTGACACTACCTTGACACTGTCATCATATCATGTACCTTTCCCTTGACCTGTGAAAAACATTTCAAAAAAACTTGGTATGAGCATTAAAATCTCAGTAAGGGATATAAAAATATGGAATGGAAACATGGGTACATATATACATAAGAATGAAATCATACTTTACCCATAAAACATAAGCACTTTAACATACCTCATCAAATCATGAATAAATCATAGAAATCATAATACCTAAAGGTAACTTGAGGCATTCATAACATTCTTAGGTAGGGAGTAACCCTCTTGGTTACGTTTGGAATACCCATCACAGTATATTCCCTAAATCTCTTCGGATAAACCTTAACGTTTCAATCCTTCGCATTACCCAATGAATTGGAGAGCTATATCGGGCTCACCCGCCCTTATTTTATCACGGAACCACCTGTCTTCATAATAATGCCCAAGAACCTCAACATAATCTTATCACATAAAACATGCATAAAAGAAACATAACATTTCCACATTTCAATCACAAGATATCAATACAACAAATGGATATAAAAAAATTATGAAAACCATTTTCAATACCAAAATAAAATAAAATTAAAACATGGTATTTATTTTTCATTTAAAAAAAGGTATGGCTTGTAGAGGAAGCCGAAACTCAAATAATGGTCACGGCGGCGGAGAAGTCGTTGTCGCCGCATAAGTACGACAAAAAAATTCCCTTTTTTTGTTTAGTAAATGATTCGTATAAAAAATATTCTTTTTGGATAAGAGTAAAAGTTAAAGGGTTTTATACACCATATAAAATAAGGTTTTGTATAAAACAAAATATGCCTCAATGAAAGGAGATTGAGACGAAGTCCCATACCTCGGGTCCGACATGACTCGATCGTTCATTAATCTCCTAAATAATAAACTTGTGTTAATTTTATACTTGTTTAAGAACCTTTTTCAAGTTCATTATTCCTTTTTTATCAC
Source organism: Viscum album (assembly GCA_963277665.1). Lineage (NCBI taxonomy): Eukaryota > Viridiplantae > Streptophyta > Magnoliopsida > Santalales > Viscaceae > Viscum > Viscum album. The sequence goes on along the minus strand of OY728156.1, from coordinate 386,042,379 downwards.
TTATTGTCATGTCATGAACACTATGTAATTATTTATGTTAATAACGGTTGTTTTAACGATCATTGATACTTGAGTTAAAAATAAGCCCTTTATAATTACAAGTTGTTCATGTATCCATTATGTCCAGAATGGTATTCATGATGTAGATATCATATATGTCATATATATCCCGTACATGCATGCATTTATAATATTACATAATCATTTAGAGGTAAGAAATGAAATGCACCGTTCATGAAGATGGTAAGACATACGTACACATGAATGCTACTTTCATTTCTATTTTATATTTTATAGAATGTAATCATAATGATATAAAGGTATATTATAATTCCAGTGTCATATCATATATAATATCATAACTCCATCCTTTACACATCCCACATATGGTATTTAACGAATCAAATCACTTTGAGGGCGAGGTAGTCCCCACTTCCTTAAATGAAGATATCGCGTTTACCCATAATGGAAACCATAAAGGTATGCCCAAAATGAAAAATACATAAGATTAAGGAAAACATAAACATATTATATATCATATATAAATATAGTGACATCTTAATGGCCACCTTTGAAGGTGTTAAAATAATGTTGAACAATCATCGTTTCGGGAGGCATAAATTCACCATCCACGGAAACAGTATGTCCTTTTACCATTAGATGAAGGTGTGTGTAAGTGTAGCTCGGATCCTTCTTATAACAACATCCTAGTATATTGAGGATACTTGAGTTGTCACAAAATAAAAGAATAAAAAGATTATAGGGGGTTGGAGAAGCAAAATCAAACAAAAGGACTCAAAAGAAGACATTACCTTAAAATTGGGTAACTCTCTTAGATTTGAGCTCGAAGGCTTCCTTGGGAAGACTTCTGCCCAAAGTGAGGCTTCAAGGAGTAATAGATATATGTGGAGAGACAAAATGGGAAGGGGTTGGCCGAGCCAAAGGCTTTGGGAGTGTGGGTAAGGAGGTAGAGGTGTGTGCCTTTTATAAGAGGAGAGGAGGGGCACTCTTGGAAAGTAAGGAAAAGTCACTTTATTTTAAAATGGTGTTCGGATTTAAGAGGTCCCACATTGATGTGTTTAGAGGATAAGGTGATAAGGGTTCGAAATCCACCCATAAAATAGGTTTTGGCAATGTTTAGGTCTTAGATTTTACATTATCTATCCATTTTATTAAAATCGTTAAATACTGAGGTCATCGCTGCATCATCATGATTTCATAAATAATTTAATTTATTTAATTTCTAAAAATTATGAAAAAAGTATCATGATGTAGGAAATATTTTTAACTTTATAATGAATATTTATAGTCAAATATCTAACTTGTATAACCACATGTAAAAATTGATTTAGTAAAACATATCATGTATGTGTCATTTTTTACTTTAACATCAAATAAAAGGTATTTATGTCATTTTCCAACCAAAGTGTCTCCATGGGGTATCCAAGTTGACCCATGGCTTTTCTTGGTCGGCCATGACACATCCAATAATGGTAGGACATGTGTCAAGGTCATTTCATATTATTAAAACATTATTTTTACCTTAAACTACACTAATTACCTCTAATCGCGATTAAGAACTTAAGAGTTACTATTCACCAAAATATTATTTTAATCTCATTGAACCGCATTTTACTTCTTAATGAAAAACATGTATTTCGGATTTTTAAAATTCAAAACACAGAAGTGGTAAAATTTCATTTAAACGAAAAATCAGTTTTTATAAGTACCACTTAGTGGTTTCACTATTCATCAAAAATTGAAGTTTTTCAGAAAAATACCAAAAATTCACCCTAAGCTATATTTGATATTCCGAATTGAAAAATGAAGTCTAATTTACAAAATTCAAAACATATAAGTAACATTAATTAAATTAATAATTAATTCCCGCTGTCATGACAAATAGCGTGTTTTTATGAAACAATAAGTATCAAAAGATTGACACTAGTTTAAGTCCGATTTCAAAGTGAAATTGATTCCAATGACCACCATTGGATTAAATGGTAAAAATATATTCTAATTAAACTTAAAACCCAATTCAAAAGATAATATAATCATATAAATAAATTATATTAAAAAGTAGTTTTGATGTAAAATGCAGTATTTTTCACTATTCATTAAAAAAATGAACATTGTCTGAAAAATACCAAAAATTCACACAAAGTAAATTTTGATGTCCCAATCATAAATAATAAGTTTATTTTGACAAACATAGCTTATAAAATTGTCAAAAGATAGATTTAAAAATGGTTTTTCATCAAATGGCAGTAAAACAATCTTTTAAAAATATTAGTGTATTCCATGCTTAAGATTGGATTTATTTTCATTTTAAGCCTCTAAAACACTATATAATTCATTAATAGACATAGATAAAAATATCTATTACTCATTAATTACATGGGATGTTACAGAGGTGGCCCGAAATCCTTATTGTCTAGAAGGCCTTCTGTGGACCAAAGGCCTTAAAGGATATTAAGAACAGTCTAGTGGCCTGAAATCCCATGAAAATGAAAAGTTACACATTCCACAATATCGACAAGTTGAAATATATTTTATGGTGGGGAATAAGAAAAAAAAAAGAAAAAATTGTTATGAATGATACAACTATTTTAGAGAATCACCTTATGTTTTCAAAAAATATATTTAATAGAGGTGTATGGTAACCATTATAAGTTATTTTGGAGATGGGGAGGAAATGATGAAATATTTATATAAATTTAATAACTAAAAAATGATTTCTATATGTGAGGAGGATATGATAGGATGTTCCCATATTTAATTGGGGGATATAACATGCATTTAATTTTTTAAATGAATAAGTTATACCCATGATTTACAAATTAATATTGGATCCAAAATATATCATTTTAGAAATGTATATGAAATATGTTCAGATAAATGTTCATTAATTTGGAATATTACAATTTTCTATTTTATTGTAACTTGTATCATTTTTTAAAACCCCTATAAAACACATTTGAATATTAATTATGATAATTATATTTTACAATTATTACTATTAATTATGAAATACATTTACATTCACATGATTGTATAATATCAATTTTGAGGAAATAATGATTTAAATCCTTTTTTACAAATTCAATTCCCAAAAGTGGCACAATTTAAGTAAAAAATAAACCCACATATATGATAAAAAATAAATTTTCAACAGAAAAAAATATTCATAAGTAAAAAACTGTTTAATATGAATGATTTACAAAAAACATTATTAAAATGAATTGTGTTCAATTAATTATAATATTTTTAAAAATAATAATTTTTGAACCATTTTAATTATATATGTATCTTTTTATCTTTTTAAAACAAAAAGAAAATTTTCAATAAAACTTGTTATCTTTTACTATTCATTTAAATATTAAAAAAGATTCAATAAATCTGAAAAATTTCCGATGAAAATGATTTTGAAATTTTTTATTTTAAAACTGATGTTAAATTTTTGACATATATTTTTAAAAATTTACAAAACATTATTTTATATTTTATTAATAAACTTGTAAAAAAATTTGAGAAAATTTGTTTTTAAATCATATAAAAAATTTACTAAATATTAATTATATTTTTATCAACATATTTTAATTACATTAAAAACATTGATACATTAATTTTAAAATTTATCCTATTAAAACAATATGTTTTTTATGTTCTCATAGTCATTATTTAATGATATTATTGGTATATTGTGGTTTATAAAAACTCATTTCTTAGTTTAATCCAATAGATTGATTAAATTGAATATAATTGAAAATAAATCATAATATATAAGTCCATTACATTATACCTACCTCAAAATTAATTTTTTGTTTCAAATTATTTCATGTTGATATAAAAAACTAAGGATACTTATAGCTCATAATATGCTAGTATTCTCACATACCTTCTTTATAGTGGTGGGTTTTCCACAATAACAATAACCAAGTAAGTGTTCTTAATTCATAGTACATTCTCTCCCTGATCTATAATTACCCGCATGATTTCCTTCATAAGAAACATGGTGATCTAGTGGTAAGATTATACATTAAATACATTTGAATGATTATATATATACTTCCTCATGGGAGATTTATATAGAACAGAATGAAATCGAGAGATGATAGGTTGAAGTTGAAAGTGATTATAAAACATCTATACTCAATAAATTATTTCAAATAAGAAAATATATATATGTATAATATGTCAATTATTTTTTAATATTAAATACTTCTTCAACATGTTAGTTATTAGGAAAAAATATCAACAACTTCAATCCTTACATCTCATTAATGTCAAAGAGAACAGATTTTGTATCGACTATGAGATTTCATGGTGTTTAGTAGAATGGATTCAAATTTATCATCCATGTAATTGGCTAGATTATTTTCAAAAAAACATCAAAATGCATACCATGCTGTTGGACATCTGTACCTATTTCCATATTGGGATTCATATGGAGCCATCTAAATTCTTTGGTGAACTATATTAGTGTAAGAAAACCTTACTAGAGTAATGTGTTGATCCAAAGCTCCAAATGAAAACCATAAAATAGTATATCATAATATACTATTGGGTTTTAATTTTTCACTCATATTGACAATCTATCTGAGGATGATACATAGTTCCAAAACACAAATCTGTGTCTAGATCCAACAAATGTATTCACTTGAACATTGTGGTAAATCTCATTTAAATGTCAAATAAAATAAAATGGGGTACACCATAAAACCTTAAAACAAACTGAATTTATATATTAGAAGGATGATATAATGATTAAACATTTCTGGTAGTGATGAATTATGCTTACCTTGTAATGATGTCGACTGAAACCCCTATAGAATTTTATAGATTAAATTTTATAAGGAATTTGATGGAAAATTACATGGTGATGATTTAAAATTTCTACTATGTAAAGGTAATGGTGGTTACAACCAAATATAATTTTTTATCGAATTATATATTTTCTATGATATTATCAGCCTAGATACAAGCAGATCAATAAATTTAATTATGCCATATAAATATAAATATTTTTTTAAATTATTGTTTATTATTAAAATTTTATGATAATAACATAATGAATTATAATGAGCTTCCAATAACCCATCCATTGGTAAATAATTTTGGGATAAAACGTATTCATATTTACAAAACCTTATCATTATATCTTAAACAACGTTAATCTCATGAACATTGATACCTGTCTTCTACATTTCTACCCCATCCTTATGTGCCACATTAATCATCACATAAATATATAGTTGAACAATCATTTGAGAGTGGTAATTTTTACCCACACTATTCTATGATTTCTAGATCCATCCATGGAAAATACATAGATATTGGACCTTTTTCATTTCTAATCATGGATAAACTAGCATATTCATTTTTAATCAATGAATCTACCACCATGTTTTCTTTCCTAGTATGGTAATGTAATAAGTAGTCCAAATATATAATCAACTCCAACTATCTTCTAATGAAAATATTCAAAAAACAATATATGAATTTATTATTTAAACTCTTATTATCAATATAAATATATATAAATTTTTTTTCCAGAAATTTAAAACCACACGGTTTTAAACATATTTCTTTTGTAATAAATTTAATTTTTTCGACAGCTTGGAATGAAAGAAATATCGCGATAAAAAATTTGATACTCTATTAAAATATTAGAAAAAAATTACAATTATAAATTTGAAATTAAATTATAAGGTATTGATGTTACAAACTAAATGATGAAAATTATTGTTATTTTTTCATTATTAATAAAATATTAATCATTTAAATATAAAATAAATTGTTTTTCCAGAAAATATTATTTTTTCTGAAAAATGGTTTTGTCTCGCTTCATATAAAAAATTTAAAATTAATTTTTAACACTTTTTAAAAATATATTTGATAAAATGAACATAAAATTTTAAATCTTGAAATAAAAATAATTTTTGGGAGAATTTTTGATATTTTTCTAAAATGTTTCATTTTGTGATGAATATTAAAAAATAATAAATTTTAAATAAAAACATCCTTTTTGTATAAATATTTTGAAATGTAAAATTTAAATTTAAATTTTGTTTTAATGCTAAATTAGTTCAATTATATATTCATTTTTCCAATTTAAGACATTGGAACAATTTTTATATTAAATGTTTATATTAAGAAATGGTAAAAATTTAAAACGTTTATCCATGAAAACCCTATTTCTCGTCATGGCCTTGGAGATTATTTTTAAATTAAATTTTTTTACATTTGTTAATTTAATATGTAAAAATAGATTTCATATTTTTAATTTTAATAAATTATATTATCTAACAAGTTTAAGTTATTTTTAACAAAAATGAATAGTGAATAATTAAATTGTTTTAGTTTTAATGGAAAACAGATATACTAAGGGATAAAATTTGAATATAATAGTAAAAAATGACCTACAAGTTTTCTAAAAAATATTTTGGATGTATTTGCAAATTCTATTAAAACAATTAGAATATATGGTCATTTGGAACCTTTTCCCATGAGCATGATATTAACATTTTGGATATTTTTGTAAAATTTCCATGTAATTATTAATAGGTTTCTATTTCCCAATTATAAAAGAGAACTCCCTAGCCTCACTTATTCAGACCACCCATAAACATAAAATTCTCCTACCCATGCCAAATTCACATTGAAATATCCTTATTAAAATTATATTTATTTTGGTCTTCCTAAAATACTATCCCTAGGGTCCTTTAGAGGAGATCCAAATGAAGTATATCTTGGATATGTTAAAAGGATTGACAATGTAGTATAATTTTATATACTTATATCACCTTAAATTATTCCTTAACACATAACGCATAATAATTTTTGTTATCCCATATAAGTAAATTGTTAATTTTTTTAAAAAATATTTATCTATCTACACTTTCATCATCTGGGAAACGAAATCAACAATCGTTTTTACAACGGACTACCGCCTCGTGATAAGATTCAATTAATTTTCCATCACCACCATTAAAATATATATATTGATAGAAATAATGTTTAGATATATATTAATGATTAAAATATTCTTATGGAATTATTGTATCACATTTTCCTTCTTATTATCCATGTTATTTCAAATAGGATAATGTCATTTGTGTGTATGATAGACTACTACCTCACGAAGCGATATGAATCAATTTTCACATACACATAAATGGAATGTAATAAGGAAAAATTTAGTTAATATATGTGATATATATTTATATATATGATATTATATTTATTATGGATATTATATATGTCACACACATCATTAAAATTTCACCTGTTAATGGATTTGTATCATCTCTCATGTGTATGTACATCCTACCATCTCAACGAAGTGATGGGTTTAATTTTCCATTCCAGGTTTTAAGAATGTTTACAAAAATTTATCTAAATACTAAATATAAAATTTATATAATTTTTTTCTTTCTAAAGATGATATAATTTTAACCAATATACATGAACTGGAATATTAAGTACAAAATAGACATGATAAAAAAAGATATTGACACACAAAAATTTATATAATGTAATATTTTCTGCCACATGGAAGTAAAATGTGATAATATTATCATATATGATATTATTAATATGATTATGATCCTTATAAAAATATTTAACATGATTAAAACCTTGTATATTAGTTTAATTCATTTCCAGCTATATGAAAGTGTTAGGTAAGGTATTTCTTATCAATTACACTTCATTAGGTCATATTATAATTTTTTGGGAATAATTTAGTTTATATGGTGTATATCCACACTTTTAAATTAATATTATTATACGTAAATAATTAATTGTATTTTATGATTCCATTTTAATTATTTCATCCATGTTTATTGGAATTAAAAATTACTAAGTTGTAAAATTTATTGTACAATCTCATTGTTTTGGGATTTTATGTATTCTATTGATACTATCACATAATTTTGAAAAAATTTCATTGGAAATGATATTTATATTATATATCAATATTTTTATATGATGGTTATTATTATTTCCTAAAATATATAGAATATGTACACATAGTGTTTTCATTGAATCGTACTATATTAGGTGGGAAAACGATGATGATTAAACATCCATTACTATATATTGATAATTTTTTAGAAGAAAATTTATTATTGAATTAAATCAATGATTTGATATATGAGAAATTATCTATAATGATGATATGATGGGTACCAATTATAGATATTCCATTTATTCATCAACATGCTTCTTCAGAAAAACCAGTTGGAAAAATCTGATGTATATTTACGTAGAAATTTTGATAATTAATATACCCTAATATGTGTGTTCTTTTGTTTTTCATTTCATGATTATAATACATTTTATTATTGGTCTCACCCAAATTTACCCACTTTTTTATTTTTAATCCATCAATAGTATATTTGTTTGGGTTTTCGAATCATTAGAGACCTAAGATGTGACCTACAAACACGTGCACGTTAGGGATTGTATATTGAAAAGAAGTGACCATCATGGGTTGATTATAGATGAGTTTATGTGAATTATAATATTCTTAATTGAATTTTATTTAAAATAATGAGTTGATCCTAGGTTATCACTAGGGGTAGATTGGACATATTCCCTTTTTAATTATTCTAATTTCTTATATTTGAGATGTGTTCATTTAAGAAGATAAAAAGACATCATCACTTATTGGTTTTAAACTAACTCAAAATTAAACTAATCACCTATAAACATGTATGATCAAATTTATGAGCACTCCAAGGTAACAGTTCATACTAGCACTTTAAGTATATCACCTTAAAATCCAACAAGGATGACTATGTTTTAAAATCATAAAATAAAAGTATTAATAAAATAAATTATTAGACATTAATGGGGTTATAAATAACATCCAATCAGACTGGTACTACTCCCTTTGATCAACACATAATTTTGTTTTCCATCCATTTATTCTATGGATTTAATGGATGTAGGAATTAGACTCATAGGGGAGGAAATTGAGAAGTAAAAAAACAATGAAATAACGATCACTGCAACATTGTGTGATAATATCACATGGTTTGGTGTGAATAAATTCACACCTTGAGACAAAGGTATAATAAATATGAATAATAATAGAATAAGAGTAGAAGAAGAACTTTTATTAATAAACTAAGATGAATTAGAACAACTTACATGTGAAAGGAACTTGAGACAAAAAAATGCAACATAACATTACAATGAAAGAGAGAAACCAAAGATGAATAAATCCTCTAACACCACTACCTTAAATAGTAATTTTTTGAGCGTTGGGTTGACCCTCCCATTATTAATGTCATCCCACTATAGTATGGTAGGATTAGGGTGGTGGAATGCTTGTGGAACATAGACTTTTCCATGCTTGACCTGAATTGGGAGTCATGTAGCATCCAAAAAATTGATGCATTGAAATGACCTTTTAGATTTGTAGCATTATAGTGGGATATAGAAGAAGAAAATAGAGCTACATATGTCTCCAAAATTCCTATAAAATGAAATCTCAAACTGAATTTTGGTTTGTGAGATACTATCTAAATGGTAGGGTATTTTTTTGGGCCGCATAATCTGACCATGAATTTCATCTCCAAGTTGGACCACCTGGAAGTCCATTAAAACATCCGAATTAGCTCTTATCACTATGGAAAACAATGTTCTCCATGATGTCCTCTATATTCAGATAACTTTTTAGTGTCATTTTGCTTGTCTCTTGGCTGTTTCAGTCTTTTTGTTGTCTTTATATCAAATTTACTTTTCCCAGAATGTTGTTGGTTCAAGGCCAACTTTGGTGGTCTGGTAATGCGAATCTTCTAGAGTTCTAAGAACATGAATGTTTCCTTATAGCACGGGATACCTGAAGTAAAATATAAAAATAAAATAAAGATGATTTTTTATTTTAGGATTTGTTTAAATTTGTTCCAAGTAAAAGTGAACTTTAACAAATAATTACAATCATAATGTGAAATAATGTCATAGTGTAAAATGAACTAAAATGGTGTTTATCAATAATTTATCACATTAATATTATAAATATTAGAAATTATTATTAGCCATTTTCCGCGACTAATCACACCCCCAACATGAGTTTTTCTAGTCTTGAGAAAAATTTATAACAAAAACAGGAAATTATAATTCCATTTTCCAAACACATTTTAATACACAATGATCTCCAAAAACCCTTATACCAAACAACTATGAAATCCATAAAAAAAATTTAATACAATATAGTTTCAATGATCCCAATCCCAAGCCCATTCCTTTGTTCAAATTCATCACCATATTTCATCCAATATCAATCAAGCATGAGGAGGTGTTGTGTATCACAATATCCATGGGGGTTCATCTTAATAAAAGGGAGAAATTACGGAAGAACTAGGAGGAATAACCTTTCAATATTATGATTAGTATTCATTTATTTTGCAAATTTTTCCTTGAAAATTGAAATTGAACTCAATAGAGTTAACCCATTTATCGAGACCTTGCCGATGAATCCTAGGTTCAAAGACCACGGGGCACCAACTTAGGCCCACATACTCAAGAATCATCTCAAGTAAACTCTAAAAAAAAGTAAAATTACCTCAAATAGAGATAACATTACTATGTTAGGGCCAGAAAATTAAGGAGTCATGATCCCCAACTGTCGAAAGCCACACATTACGTTATTTAATTACTATACACTCAAATTTAACGTATTTTTATTATTTTTTATTGAATAATCACATTAAAAAATAAATGATCACCAAACCTATGTTATTTATTTGGGGGACCCCCATGAACTCAATCTAATACCTCACTATCTAATGGACGTGCATTGTGTTAATTTTTTATTTGGATGATAATATAAATGAATAACTTTCACAATAAACAACCAGACTTTCTAAAATCTATTCTCATGAAATTATACACATAATAAAATTAGAATCAGTAAATGCTAAATTATTTGATACTTAGTGTTAAAGTGTTCAATTTGTATTATCATGTTCAATGATAATGAAAATTTTCCTTCCGCAATTTTTTTTATGAACACAAAATTAATGAATTTTTCTTTCTTTTCACCCTACCCCCTCCCCACATAGAATAACATTGTCCACATTGATTAATTAAAATATAATTTAGAAGGGGTTAGTGGTAGAGGACAGGATTTGTGAACGGAATTTGAAAAAATAAACATGGAATAATGTCACGTGGTGGTAAAATTTGATGTTCGTGGTGATCCAATTTATTTCATTGATATCCATGTCACTTATAGAGTTCCCTAGTTTAAAAATGAAAAAACAAAAATACAATATATATATATATATATATATATATATTAAAATAATAAAAAAAGTAAAATAAAAGTATATATACCAAAATTATAAAATAAGGGGGCACTATAAGTGGTAGGTCACTAAAAAATGTGCTCCCATATCTCCCATATTTCCTAGGATCGTGTCCTCGCGGCTTCTCCAGTTGTGACGTGATTTTCCCCATGACCTAAGTCCTTTCCTTTTAATTTTTTTAATTATTATATATGTATATATATATATTAACCTACAATCACATAAAAAAATAAACTGATTATACATTGTCTTATTTTTAAATTTTTGGGTAACGTGTTACTTAAAGATCACACCAAATAACACCGATAAATTTGGTGGTCCCCTTTCATACACATCTATACTCATGATAGAAGAACATTTCAAAAATCTATAGTATTATCATATTCAGTGTAATTTTTTTTAATTTGATAATTGATTTATTAATTCTATATGAAAAATAATGATGATTTAAAAATAATTGAAAATTGAAAACCACAGGTTGCCTCAAGTACAATGATTCTAGTTAACATCGTTATCCTGACATATACCCCCTAATTGTTTATGTATTTTATTCATCAATGTTTGGTTCATAGAAAGCCTTCATCTACATCAATTTTTGGAATCATTCAATGAATGGTTTGACTCCAAGACCATTAACATCAAATGATTGGCCATTGGTGGATCTTGAATTTATACAGCCCCATAGGGATACACCTTATGCATTATATATGGACCCAAACATCTGGTCCTGAACATTTCTAGGTGTAAATTTAGTTTATATCTACACAAAATAATAGGTTTACATGGTACATTATGTTTGGTTTTAAGATTTTGAGATTGGTAGGCTATAACTCTAGCTTCAAATATCCTTGAATTTTCATAAACCTCCAACCAATGTTCCTCATGATAATTGATATCTAATTTTATTTTTTTTTCTAGCCAATGAGAGGTCAAAATTCACTTTATTAATTTCTCCAAAATCTTTATGTTCAATCTTCACTGGAAAAAGGAATAATTTACCATAAACCAAACTATATGGGGACATTCCTAAAATGGTTTTATATGAATTGATATATACCCAAAGTGAATATAATATTTTTCTCAACCAATCCTTCCAAGATGGACTAACTATTTTCACAAGAATTTATTTTATTTCAAGACGTCTAACTCAGCTAGACCATTGGGCTGCCGGTGGTAAGAAGTGGACACTTTGTGAGAAATTCCATACTTTTCCGCGAGTGATAGGAATGAATGATTTCAAAAATGAGTTACACAATCACTAATGGTAGCCCTAAGAATTTCAAATCTAGATAGGACATTTTCTATGAGAAATCTAATTAGAGTTTGATGATCATTGGATTTTAAGGAATTTCCTCAACCAATTTGGATATATAATCGACAACTATAAGGATCTACAAATATCCCCTAGAGTTTGGGAAGGGGCCCATGAAATCAATTCCCCAGCACTGAAATATTTTAATCACTATGATGATAGGGGTGGTATTTGATTCCTTTTTGTGATGGACCCTACTTCTTGACACCTAGGATAGATTTGAAAAAATGTGTATGAGTCCCTTGGGAGGGTGGGATGAAAGATACCACAATGAATAACCTTTGAAGATTTTTTAGAGGAAAAGTGACATCCACACCAGTCATTATCACATAATATATAGATAGACTCTTGTTTGGATTCTATGACACACATCCTAATTACTTGGTAATGGAAGAACATATAGAGGTATGGATCATCAGACACATGGTTCCTAATGTCAAGAAAGGATCTTCCTTTGAGCTTGAGTCCCTAAATCTTTTGTAATGACTCCTATATCTATGAAGTTGGATATATAAGCATACCATAAGAATAACTCACTGAATAGAGGTTCTCATCAGGAAATGAATCAGCTACAGAAAGGTTATTTGAGTTGTCTATGAATTCCAACCTAGAGTGCTGATCAGCTACAACATATTCTACACCCTTTTGATCCTTGATTGTGATGTTTAATTATTATAATAAAATAACCCACCTAATCAGTCTAGCCTTAGCATCTTGTTTATGGAAGTGATATTTTATAGCAGAATGGTCAATGAACACAGTGATGGGGGGTCATAAGAGATAGGATATAAACTTTTATAAGGAAAACATAATAGAAATTAACTCCTTCTCAATGGTGGGGTAGTTTATATGTGCATCATTTAAGGATTTTCTTTCATAAGAAATGACACATGATGTTTTCTCACACCATTGACCTAATACTTCTCCAAAAACAATGTCACCTTCATCACACATGATTTCAAATGGAATCTTCCAATTTGAAGCTTTCATGATCGGTGGAATGATAATAACTGACTTGAGTGTAGAGAATGATTCTTTACAGCTATATATCGATAATAATGGAGTATCTTTCACCAAAAGAGCAAAAAGTCATCAGAAAATAGAGCTAACATTCCTAATGGACCTTCTATAGAATCATGAATGTCCTATGAAAGACCTAACATTCGTAATAGTTTTAGGATAGGGAAGGTTACGAATGATGTCGACTATAGAATTATCAACTTCAATCCCTCTATGGACACTAGATGGCCTAGAACAAGTATTTCCATTACAATGAAATGGAATTTTTTCTAATTTTGGATGAGATTATAATCCATAAAACTTGACAAAACACCTTCAAAATAAAGAAGGCATCCCTCAAAAGTATCCCAAAATATAGAGAAGTCATCTATGAAGTTCTCAAAACAATCACCATCCATTTCAGAGAAGATTCCAATCATGTGTTGCTGGAAGCTAGTAGGAGAATTACATAACCCAATGGGAATTCAATTGAAGGAAAAAGTTTCAAATGGACATGTGTAGGTTGTTTATCCTTGATCCTATAAGGATACCTCGATTTGATTATACCCTGAGAATCAATCTAGGACGTAATAGAATTGACGACACACAACTCACTCAAGGACATGATCAATAAAGGGAATAAGAAAATGGCCCTTCTTGGTTTAAGAGTTGAGCTTCCTATAGTCAATATAGACTCTCCATCCACTATTGAACCTTGTGAGGAGAAGGTCACCATCCTTATTGGTGATCACATTAATTCTGGATTTCATTGGGACAAATTGAATTTGGCTTACTCACTCCCTCTCAGTTATAGGATATATTATACCAGCTTTGAACAATTTTAGAAGGTATTTAATCACAACATCCATGAGATTAAGATTGAGTCACCACTGAGGTTGATGACATGGCTAGGAATTAGATTCAAGAATAATCATGTGTGTCCTGATAAGTGGGATAATCCAAAGAATATTAGAAAGGGTCCATCCAATTGCTTTCTTATGCTTTCATAGGACAACTAGAAGAATCATCTATTTATTGGCTTCAAGAGAAGAATAAATGAAAACATGAAAGGATCAATTTTCCCCTAAGAATGAATACTTGAGTGATGAAGGTAAAACCTTAAATTTTAGATTATATTGGTTATCACATTCCAAGAAAGGATGAAACTTTTTAATGAACATAGTTTCTATTTTCAGATATTATGATAGAATTTGTTCCTTGGGAACCAAATTTTCATCCCCTAAATTAGTGAGATTAGTGTAATTATTGGATATAGAATCAATGTTACTAATTTCACCCAAGGAATCCTTAATTGGTGAATCTAGAAAATCATCAATAGAGATATCTAAAATAGAATCAAACCAAGGAGAAAAAATTTCCCCATGTGAACAAAAAAAATAAATCAATTCTTGGCTTAAACATCCTTCTGCAATTCATTGATGTTCCTCGAGTTCAATATCAGCACTACTAATATAATTAACCTCATAAATCTCCTCATAATTCCCAATTTTAGAGTTTTCATTATGGATGTTTAGGTCTAGACTCATGTTCTCATTTTATACACGGATGACTAAGTTTGTTGTTTCTAAGATGGGATGACCAAGGATGATGGGGGTTTTCTCCCTAGGACCTAAGTTTGGGGGACTATTGTGGAAAATGAAGTGAGCTGGGTAAATATAAATTTTGACTTCCACCAAAGCATCATTTAAGATCCCCTTAGGAACACAAATGTTATGATCATCATGTTGAGGAGTGAAAGATGTGGGTTGGAGTTCTTCGAGCCCAAACTAAAAACACATGGCATAATGAATGAGGATCAAACTAGCTCCCAGATCCCAAAGGGATTTCACTACTTTGTTCTATTTTATCTCAACATTGATGTATGAACATCCTAGATCTTTCAACAATGGAAAAATGATCCCATGAATAGTGGTACTCACATTAGCATCCAAAAAGAAAAGATTTTTAAGTGAATATTTTCTTTTAAAAATAAAAAAGTCCTTAAGGTAATTTGACAAGGCATGAATGATTTGTATTTCATTGAAAATTAGAATCTTCAACTTAACCTGAGAGAATATGTCCCTCAAAGTTTCATTTAGTTTTGGTTTTGTTTTTACTCTCATGCATTGAGGGAAGTGGTCAATTTGTTTTATAGTTTGGTGTGGTTGTAGTTCCTTCACATTCTCATTGGGATTCCCAGAATCTATTGGTGGTATTTCATCATTTTTATGAATTTTTTAAAATTTTAATGGTTCTAGAATAGATTGTTCAGGTTTCTCAATGGATATCGCACATCTTAAAATAGTCACTACTTTGAGTTGTTCATTAGAGGTTTTGGTTTAATAGTATTCTCCCCATAAAGTTGAGGATGATAAATCTTGAGTAAGCATGGTTTCCTTTTCAGTATTGATGTTTTGAAGTTCTTTTTTAAGGTATGAGAAACCTGAGATCATTTTTTCCATTTGTTTACAAAACTGCTCAATGATTGGAAGAGGGAAAGATTTCATAGGGGCTTGTGATGGTTAGTTTATCCCAAGAGGATATATTTGTTGATGGATGGATTGTCTGTATTGGAAAATAAAATGTTGGTATTGTACTGGTAAAGCTTATAATTGGTTATGGTTTTGTAAATTTTGTGTAGTGTAAGGGTTTGGTCCTTATGGTTGGCTAGGTTGTTGGATACCTTTCCAGCGGAAGCCTGGTAGGTCATTATACCTTGGGATGAATGTGTTTTGGTATTGAGGATTTTAGAAATTAAGGGCATCAGATATATAATGTGGTCCCCCTAGAAAAACATCTTTAATGTGAGGGATGGTTGGGAAGTTGTCTATTTTTTTGTCATGTTTGCCACAAATTTTGAAAACGGGGTCTACAATTTGAATTTCATGGATTTTCCTACGGTATATCTCTTCAACCATACTATTGAGTGTTTTGAGTTTATCCCTAAGGATTTACTTTTCTCTAATTGTGTTTATTTGACCAGATTTGTGTGGCTTCACATAGTAAGGTGATGTTCCCCATGTTAGATTTTGTTTAGCAAGGCTTTCTAGATACTCGTAGACTTCATTTGGGGCTTTGTTTTTTAAAGTTCCATTACACATCATCTGGATGAATTGTCTGTTTCCCGGGCCGAACGCTTCATAGAAAATTAGTACATGTTTTGGGATTGAAAAGCCATGGTGTGGTACCATGTTGAGTGTGACTTTGAACCTTTCCCATGTTTCATAAAATGAATCCCCTTATTTTTCAAAACAGTTTTGAATAATCATTTTAAGTGAAATTGTTTTGTGATGGGAGTAGTATGTTTTTGTCAAATTGTTTTTTCAATCGGTCCCAGGTGTGGATTGATGATAGTCTAAAATTGTTTATCCAATATTTAGGTTGATCCTTTAAATCCAAATAAAATATTCTCATCTTAGCTGAATTTAGTTGATGTGGGAAACACAAGGTTTCTATAATGTCATTGAACTCATTAACATGAAGGTATGGAATCTTTGACTCCATTCCATGGAATATGGGAAGGTGAATTGGGACATAGAGTTTAAAGATGTATTTTTAATCTCCTTGTTAATTGTGTCTAATTCATGAGGGGGCATTGGTCCTGGTAGGTGTGTGGTAGACATTCATGGTTTGATTGACTGCATTCCCCTTGTTTGGGGTTGCCTTATTTGGATTCCATTTTGGTTCCCACCTGGGTTTATAAGATGTTTTCTTTGAAGACCATCAACTAAAATGGGATAAATTTGGGATTCTGGAGTATTAGGAGGATTATTATCTAACGTAAATAGTTCACTTGGTGTACTTTACTCCCCAACCCCAAGACTGTCCACCCAAACTAGACGGTTTGATTGGTCATGAGTGTTGGCATACATGCTCCAAAAAATGGGAAAGGGAAAAGATAATAGAATTTGGATTAGTATAGAAGAAATGTGGGATAATAGAATGTATTTATAGAAAACGTACTTGGGTCCCTATAAATGGTTCCAAAGTTTGGTCTCACCCAAATTTACCCAAGTTGTTAGGGTTAAGAGGTCAATTGTAGAGTTTCTTGGGTTATCGAATCCTCGGAGACCTAAGAAGTAACATGAAGAAACGTACATTCAATGGATTGTTTTTGGATATGAATTGGACAACATGGGTTTGTTTTAGTTGGTTTCAAGTGAATTCATAGAAAATTAAGTGAATTCAATTTATAAGAATGATTTTTTCCAAGATTATCACATGGGGTGGATTATACATATTCCCTTTCCAATTATTTCAATTTATTATATTTGGGATATCAAACAACTTAATAACATATTAGTTTTTTTACCAACAAACCGTAATACTACTCATTTATACACTTGGATGATAAATTGTATGAGCTATCCAAGGTAATGGTTTAAATTATCACTTGAAATATGTGGCCTTAAAATTCAACAAGGATGAAGAAGTTTTAAAATCATCAATTAAAAATCTCAATTAAATGAAGTGATAAAACATTAATGGGGTGATAAATAACATCCAATTAAGCCCCTTTCTACTCCCTTTGATCAAAAAATAAGTGGGTTATCCCTCCATTGATTCTATGGTTTCAATGGAAGTGGGAAGTCGACTCATGAGTGAGTAAATGGAGATGTACAAAAACAATGAAATAATGATCACTCCACCATTGTGTGATAATAGGACAAGGTATGGCGTGAATATATTCACACATTGAGACAAAAATATCACCGTGATATGAAGAATATTAGAATATATTAGAATAATATCTTTTATTAAGAAACTAAGGTTAATTAGAACAACTTACATGTGAAAGACGACATGAGACAACAAAAATGTAGCATAACATTACAATGAAAGAGAGCACCCAAAGTTGAATAAATCATCCTACACAACTACCTTAAATAGTAATGTTAATAGCATTTGGGTTGTGCCAGCAATATTTAAATTCATCCCACTTCATTATGGTAGGCTTAGGGTGGTGGAGAGTTTTTGGAACATAGACTTTTCCACCCGTGACCGAAGTGGAAGGCATCATGAATCCACAGAATAGACGTGTTGAACTGACCTTCTAGATGGCCGAATTAGAGTGAGAAATAATGTACGAAAATTGATATAAGTATGTCTCATAACATCCTGAAAAATTTCATCCCAAATGTAATTTTTTTGAGAGATATTATCTAAATGGTGGGATGTTTTTCTGGGTCGCAGAATCTGGCCCATAATTTCATCTCCAAATTGGGCTACCTGGAACTCCATAAAAACGTCTAAATTAGCCCTTATAACTATTTGATGAAATGTTCAACATGATTTAATCTATATTCAGATAAATGTTGAGAATAATTGGTCATGTATCTTGTCTTCTTCAGTCTCTTCATTGGGAACTTGTCCAGTTTACATTGCCAAGAATTTTGTTGCTTAAGCACCAACATTGGAGGTCTTGTAATGTAAATATTCTAGTGATAAAAAAACATAAATTTTTACTCATATCATGTGAGACCTGAATATGAAATATTTAAGTAAAATAAACACCATTTCTTATTTTAGGATCTGTTTAAATATATACCATGTAATAGTTTATTTTAACAAATAATTACAATAATAATGTGAAATAATGTTCAAAGTATAAAATAAACTAAAATGGTTTTTATGAATAATTAATCTCATGAATATTATAAATATTAAAAATTAATATTATACTATTTCAATGCCTAATCAATTATCAAGATATTATTTTTATTTAAATGAAAATAGTGCTTAGTTATTTACCTTTCCATGTTGATAATTTTTATTGATTCATGTTAGATTCATCTTTATTTTGCCATTACAGACCATTTTAGGTCACCCATATTTTGTTAAATTTCCTTATGATATGAAGAATGATTCATAGAATGAGTTTTCTTAGATAAAAATAGTTTTATTTTTAAATGTTTTACCTTGTGTATTATATTCGCAATAAAAAATGGTGTCATAAATATTTTCAATTCACCAACACATCTAAAATTATAAGTCCATAATTATTAAACCATTTATTCAAGTGATAATGTAAGAAATTAGAAAATATATATGGGTTACTGTATTCATGGTCATTACCATTGGTATCAAAGGAATTTTTATAGAATCCATGGTATCTAGATTAATTAAAACATAAATTATAGAACATAAATCTATGATTTTATTTGATTATAACTATAAAAAAATATCTTAATGTTATTTAACGAGAGATATTATGTGTTTTTTCCTATAAAAACATATATATCTTTATATTAAATGTGTATTTGGTTCTTTAAAAAAGTTACTATGGGTATTGAATCCAAAAATAGCTCATTGGGAATGATCTATTTATCACTTGGTGCCTAAAAATGATCATTACTCGCACATTTTTTGATACTCCCAAGTGATATACTGAGGATTATTAAAATTATTCTTATATACCATTATGAAGGATATTAAAATAACGATGTTTGTGAAGAAATCGTGTTTTTATATCAGAGCTTAATAATTCAGAAACATTAAATTTTTTTGAACTAATATTCCAAATTAATAATTAGACATTATTATTTTTAATTATTAATATGATGAGAAAATCGATTATGTAAAATTTTTTACAAATTGAAACCTGAAGTAATAAGTGTATTAATACTAATTCACAATGCAGAGATTAACCTAGTGATGAGTCTAAAGGAGTTGGTAATTGAACATATAAATTTCTGATATATTAGGTAGTCTTGATTATGTTAAAGAAAATAAAATTTCCTAGATGGAACAACTTGTTGCGTAGTGGGATTATCATATGTTGGACCACTTTATTTAGTAGTAGCCCCAATCATTTGGTGGGTATACTAATTCAATGGTATCTGTACAATTTATTACATCTATTAAGAAAATATTTATGGAATTTTGATTTCATCGAAATTATATACTTATAGAGTATTTAATAAAAGGAGATGTTGATCAGTAGTGAACATTAATCAAGAATATAATTGATGAAGAAGAAATAGAATTCATGAAATTTAAATATTTTAAGGAGTCATTATTAAAAAAATACTTCCCTCATTGTAAAAAAATAAATGAATAGAATATTCATTATAAAAAAGGAAATAGATGAATAAAGTGTCTCAAATTTTGAAGCTACCATTATATGGTAATATAGTTATGTATTTGATTACATTTTCAATATAGAATGCATGATTTACCATTTCATTTAGGGTCTTAAGACAAGTCTCTAAAAGGAATTTTTCTATCAATGTTTTTCATCGTATGGTTAAATTCTTATTTTCCATAAAAATTTAAATGGAATTACATTTCACTTACATATTCATGTGAAATAAAAAAGATTATGATTTTATTTGAAGACCAGAAAATAAAGAATGTTCCAAATATTAAAGAGATAAAACATCAATTTTAGTCTTGTAAAAATAAAGGAAGGAATCACCATATGAAATTCATAATGTTATTGGGAGTTATTTATATTTTTGTAAATAATGGTCACTAAGAAAATAAATTTAAACGAAAAAAACACTATTTTTTATTGTTTCAACAATACAGACATGGGGAATTTTGCAGAAAAACACCCAAATCATAAATTCGACACAACATATGAGAGGCTAACAAGGGAATAAAGGTTGAAGGACCCCGGGACACCCTGAGAGGGGAGGGGTGAATAAGGGTGCCAACTTTTTCTTCTAATGTGATAGATCTTGTTCCCACGTTTGTAGGAACTTGTTGAACCTGTATGATGAAAAAGATCAGAAAGAAAACATGCACATGCACAGAGAAGACACAACCCTTTTTACTTGGTTCACCACTAAGGGCTACGTACAAGGAGTATACGCCGACAAGTTGTCGGTCGTACCAAAATCCACTATGCTTCACTAGATGGAGAATACAAATATTCGGGCACAGACACTCTGTCCCAGGCTCACTGCCTTTACAATGGTTTAGGGAAAGCTCACTGCTTCCCTTGGGTCACTCCCATTGACTCCCCCTGTCTCACTACTGTTGGTGAAGTCACACTCGGTTTATAGACATGAAGGTCTTTTAAATTGATAGCCATGAAGTTCATTGTCTCCTGTTCAACATGAGACTTTGCTTGCATCAGAGTCCTGATTTTAATGCTCTGTTAAGATCCAAATTCCAACCACTGATGAATACTCCATTTTACCTTGCCCATAGGGCATTCAACCTTTTGAAAAGGCCTTCGCAAAGTACCCTACTTCGCGAGGCTCCCAATATTTCAAATCTCAAACATGCCTTCGCGGAGCCCCTGCCATTTCGCGAAGCTCAATCGCGAAGCTCAATCGCGAAGCACTCTCATGATGCTCCAGCCATCGCAATTCTTAGCTATCGAGAGGATCCTGCCTCTTCGCAAAGCTCACTAAGACAACGCGGGGCGCACGTCTTTCGCGGAGCTTGAATAGTCGTCGTGAATCTCCTCTTTCGCGAAGCCCACTGCCTTCGCGAGAGACGTTTGCGAACCGAGAGAAAAGGACATTCTCTGAAATTCTCTTTGCTTCTCTTGAGGGGGTCGGCCTATATTTATTGGCGATTCCACCGACACTCAACCCTTCCGCGCGAAGTCAACGCCACGTCATCTCAAATCGCGAAGCTCCAAAGATTCCACCGGAATTCTCTCCAAATCGCGAAGTACCACGACACTTTGCTGTTCGCGAAGATTAATGTAGTCGCGATGAATCACCGTCAACATACCTTCGCTCTTTCGCTGTAAATCTCCCTCGTGAATCCCTTCATCTCCGCGAAGCTCCCTTGCGAAGCCCTTCTCCGCCGCGATGCACTTCAGCCTCTGCCGTTCGCGAAGCTTGACGTAATCGTGAAGAATCACCATCATCATTCCTCTGGTCTTCGCGAAATCCAGTCCATGCATCCCATCTTCGCAAAATTCATGACTTTACCATATTATATTATGATCTTCATGGAAATACTATTTTCGCGATGCTCACCAAATTCCAAATTTTGGACCCCCAAAAATTTGGCAAACACTGGAAAATGGCGCCACCTTCAATACTGTTGTGTGCTTGAACAGTATGATCTCTTTGCTGGTACACGATCCGAACATCCATTGATGATTGACAACAAACACAAACCACACTCCAAATCATGCATAGAAGACCATGGTTCTAACAAAGGTCTTGTTCAATCACTATAAATTAGGATGAAGTACCCAATTATTTGGTGGTAGTTACTTCGATAAAAAATTTAAACATATGTAATAAACTATTTTACTAAGAATCCCCACACTATTTTATATCTACCATTTCCACTTCAAAATTATGACCCATCATTTTAATTTTAAAAAAAAATTCTTGTATATACTTCTAAGGGATGTCTCATTGTGACAATAATATATAAGGAATTGAGAATTATGATACATAAACATGATTTATTTGTTAAATGTATTATCATACCCATGATTTAAATAATGAAAAGTATTTTTATGGACTATCCTTAAAAATATCATATAATAATTTATTGAAATAAGAAAGAATATATGATTTTGTGAGGATGATATAGAATTCCATACCCTTATAGTATATACACTTGATTCATATGTATAACCACACCCAATATCTCTACTGAATGAAATTCATGGGGAATAAGAGAAAAAATATAGTTATGGATAAGGTAATTATCATATTGATGATGTATCAATTGTACATGAAAAAGTTTATGTATTTACTAAGGAATTACCTAGACTTCCCTCAGAACATAATGTTGAGTTTTCCATTTATTTAAACTGTTATTAAAACCCACCATCAAAGACTCCTTATATAATGGCCATTCTATGACTACTGTAATTTATTAAAAAACTAAAGGAGTTGGGTGATATGTTATTTACTCATACTAGCTTTCCAAGATGAGGAGCCCTTATTCTGTTCTTTTAGATGAAAGATGAATCCCTTAGATTATACTCTACCTCATATTTTTTTCGTATTAGATCATTTCAAAGATACCAATATTTTTAAAATAATTATCTTCATTTTGTGTATCATCAATTTTGAGTAATGAAGGAAGAAATTTCAAAGGCATCTTTCTGAACAAGGTATATTCATTACATGTTTATTGTAATTCCATTTTGATTGACCAATTCACCCTATATTTTTGTGGATCAAATGACGTGATTAATGAAAGAATGTTATGATTTTTTAGGTATTAATGGATACTATCTTTCTATAATAAAAAATCCATTAGGTATATCAAAATATCTTGTAGATAATTCTTGGTACTCCTAGATGGATTATAATATATGTGAAATTAGAAATTTTTTATTTTTGACTTCATGAAGTTTATTTTCATTTCCATATTGTCTCTATGTATTGAATCTTAATTTATCTTATAAGGATGAAGAATTCAGATAATTTCTAATGCCAAAAAACATGGTTATGGTATGTAGTTCCTATAGGTTGGTAGCTCACAATCAGTGATTTGTTTAAAATTTTTCTATATTATCTAATCAATTAAAGAAGAATATATATAAAATGATTAAATATGTCTTAGAAAAACGAATATAAAGATTGTTTTGTTGAACTACAAAGGTTGTTGGTCAAAGAGATGATTTGGAATGTTCCGTATGAAAGTAATGGATTTTTGATATATTGTGATCCATCAAAAAAGATAATTGGTTTCATCCTTATGAATAAAATAATGTTTTTTCATATGGACATTGTAAATTGAATTCTAATCAATATAACTACTCATCCAATGTTCTTGTGTTGAAAAGTATAATATTTTAATTAAATAAATTGACACACTATCTCAATTATTATTGTTGAAAGATATTAAAAAAATCCCAAAAACCTAAAATATATCTTTTCAAAAGAAGAGGTCAAAATTATAAAAATAAGGTGGATTGAGTGGCTCGAGGATTATGGTTTCCCAATTCTCTACCACCATGGAAAATATAATAATGTTGTTCCATAGTTGAGTAGAATAGATCTTGAAATTATTAATGAAATAAGTACATAGATATATCATATGTTCCTAGATCTATCAAATATATATACATATATATGGAAATGATTAATGAATGAGACACATCATTTATTTTACAATTAATTTTAAATCCAAATTTATTAGAAAAGATAAAATGTTCTCAATCTGAAGTTGATAACTTCTTGAAGAAAATCAATACAATGAATGATAGTAAGCAAGTTGCCATAATTTCTGAAGACTGAGTTCATAATTTTTATTCATATTAACTGTTTCATCTACCCCTGACATAAAAAGGAAATTTTTGGATGATCCTCAAAATATAGTTTTCTCTATATAGCCTATTTACTCAAATATGTATAGGGTTTTGAGGGGAAAATTGGGGGGATGACGTTAAGAGGGAATTTTTTTATTATGTAACTTGATGCTTGGGTTTTCAACAAAATAAATCATTGAGTAAGTTTCATAGATGACACATGAATCCTTTTACTGTACCTTTTTTGAAATGGAATGACATTATTATGGTCATTTTTACATGGTTTCCAAAGAATCCAAGATATGATTGAAGAAATATGGGTTATTATTGATCATCTAAAAAATATACCAATTTACTCTATATAATATAATATATAGCAATATATTTCAATTCATTGATCTATATTAATGATTATTTAATACTTAATTGTGCACCAATTTCAATTTTTTCTGAAAAGGATCCCCATTTTACATAAAATTTTTATAAAAGTTTTCAAAAGGATCATGACATTGAGCTTCATTTTAGAACAACCTACCATCCTTAAATTGTTGTGTATTCCAAAAGGTCTATTTATACAATTTAAGACATGTTGTTTACAATAGAAAATGACATTTAAGGTATTTGGGATCAATATTTATCTTTGTTAGAGTTTTACTATAACAATAGTTTTCATTTGGGTATTCAAATGGTGTAATATGAAAAATAATAAATAATGAGATTAAATACAACAAAATGTTATAATAATATTAGTGAATTAAAATGCATAGTCCTATAACTTGTTGACAAAAGATGAAAAATTTTAAGGGCTATTCAAGAACATATCATTGAATCTCCAAGTATAAAAAAGATTTATACAGATAACCAGAAGAAATATATTTTTTTAATTCCAAGTTGGAGATCATTTTTTCTTTAATGTATGCCTAATTAATGAGGTTATAAGGTTAGGTAAGAAATGTAAAAATAATCCATATGTATAGTAAAACCTTCTAAATGTTTTTAAATAATTAGAGTTTTATATTATCATTTTGAAATTATACAATATCATTCATAAGTAAAGATGTGTTCCACATATAATTTTTAAATAAGTACTTGAATGATATAATGAATATTCCCCCATCAGATGAAATATAATGGGATCCTTATATATCTCACTATAAATTACACATCCTAATTATGTAAAATAGAGGGGATGTATTGAGAATGCAAATGTCTCGGCTTGGAAAGGTATATTGGATATATCATGAAATGGAGGAGGCAATGTGGGAACAATAGGATATTATGAAGAAGAACTACCTTTATTTTTTAGAAGGAAATAACCATGAAATTTCAATATTGAAAGAATTTTATGATGGAAAATGAAAAACATGAATACATTAAAATATATTTTATTTAGGATAAATTTGATTTCATTAATAGCTTTCGATACACCAATACCTAGTCTAATAAAATATACTCTATTAAAATATTTTTTAAACATCACCCTTATAACCTATATGTTAAATTATATGGTATGGATATAATAGATTAAAAAATGAAATATATGTTTATTTATTGATTTTAAATTAAATAATAATCATTTAAAAGAAAAGGTAGTGTTTTCTATAAAATAATATTTTTTATAAAAAAAGTTTTGGTCACACTTCACACACATAATTTAAAATTATTTTTTCCCAATTATATAAATCTTATTTGATAGAATGATAAATATTTCTCAAAAAAATAATATAAAATTTATCACTGGGTGAAGATTTGATAATTTTAGGAAATGTTTCATTTTTCGATAAGTATTGTGAAATGATGATTTTTTATTGTTAACATCATTTTCATTAAAAATATTTATAAAAATATATTATATTCTAAATTGGTTTAAATTAAATTAGTGAAATTATAGATGTATTAATCCATTTTCTGAAATTGTAATCATTTTCATTATTAATTCCGATATAGTAATGTGTTTAAATTTTGAACATTTTCCCTTTGAAACCAATTTTTCTCATCACATATTTGGGATTAATTTTAGATTGAAATTTTCCACTTCTATGAAGATAATTTAAAAATATGGATTCCATATATAAATTACTTATTTTTTCTTTTATATAATGTGATATTTTTTTATCTAAACTTATTTGTGAAAATTTAAAAAATTAATTTCCATAATTATGGTAAAAATGTTTTTACTCGGGGTTAAACAATGAAGATATGGGATAATTTTAAATAAAAACGTGTAAAAATATTATTAGAAGGAAATATTTTTACATTAAAATTTCATATATGGAATATAGTGTCTATTTTATGAATTTTAAATTTGAATGAATTTTTCATTTTGGTTTATGTCGGGAAAAATTTCATGCAATTTCCTAGAAGGTTCCCTTTACCAACTTATAAAAGAAAACGTCGTCCCCTAATTTTATCACACATTCCAAACCCATTGTGTCAACCAAAACAAAAAAAATAATCTCGCAAAAATAATTATTCACATTACATAAATTATTTTCTTCCCAAATAGAAATCCCTAGGTTCTTAGTGAGGATATCTATATGAGCCATCTCTTATAGAAGGAAATTATCTTAACAAATATCTTCCATTTTCACAATACTTTTCCAACATAATTTATCCATTAACACATAATAATAATAATAATAATATATAAATTATAATTTGATATTTTTTATTGATGGATTAAAATTTATTTATATCCACTATCATCAAATGGGAAGAAAAATCTGTAATTGTGGGAATTGTGGACTACCCCCATGCGAACTGATTTAGGTCAATTTTCATTACCATATCAACAGAATGGATATATTGATGTAATTATAGTTTATATATAATATTTACTATTAATATATCTTTTTTGAGATATAATATGAATAATAACTTCTTACTATCTATGACCAAAAAAAATTATAACATCGCTCTGGAATACAATGGACAACTGCCTCATAATGTGATATGAATCATTTTTTACAAAGAATTTACATGGAATATTATCTAGAAAAAGATACGGAATATAGTTGATATACATGACATGATATTTATTAAATAAATTTAATATTTCAATCATTTTCTTACCCTTTCAACCTTTAATGGCATGATATTATCTCTCAATCATACGTACAGTCTACTGTTTCTATGAAGTGTTTTTTTCACTTCACATGCCCAACATTTATTTGTGGTAATAATAATATTTCATAATATTAAATATGAAATTTTAAATAATATTATTTTATGGGTATGATTTTATTTAATCCTTTTATAGGAACCAAAGATTCATTAAAAACATGCATGGGAAAACAAAGCAATTTACACACAAAACAATAAAAATAATGAGCTTTTATTAAAAAATTGGTGGTAAATATTTATTGTAGAACAATATATTATATTATAAATAAGGGAATTGTTTTATTATAAATTAATTAAAAATTTAAAATGATTATACATGATGTTAACTCATGTTAAAAACAAGGAAAAAGAGATATAAGGGACTTCGACTTAATTTCCCTTCCTTGAGGCATATTCTAATTATAAGCTTGTAAGAACCAAGTTTTTCACTAAAGTATATATACATTAATTTTCGGTCAAAATAATTAATTTAGGACTAATATTGATTCCTAGTGAGTTAGTATAGGTTTTGAGGGTGTCTAGGGCTTGTTTGGAGCTCAGAATACATCTTTTTGGGAAAACAGGCGAACTTGCACGGTTTGCGAACGGTTAGCGCCCAGTTTTCTTAACAATGTGGATTTTGTTATTCTAGATAGTGGAACCTCACACAGCTTGTGCATGTAAATGAAACCAAACTGTCTAGATGCCTATTTTTCCCAGGATCGAGCATAACCATCTCGCACGGTCTGTGCCCGGTTTGACAAACCAGGCGGACAAACCCTGCACAAGTTAAAAAAATGTGTAAAATAAATAAAAATTCCTTAACGTTCTATTAATACTTTCCCTCTTCCATAATCCAAGGACCTATGTGATTGTCTTCATTTTTCATCCCTTTGGAGGATTTGGAATATCCAAACATGGAATAAAGAGATCTTCTTCGTCTAGCTTTTGATCGAACATTCATTTGTCACGTTGGATGCAGAACGCTATGTACTGAAGTCCTATTTATCCATACTTCTTCTCTTTCACTCTCGACCTAGATATCTCAATGTGAACCTTTTTCAAATTTTCTTTTATCTATATCGATATGATGGAAATCAAGGGATGGTACCGGTGGAGAAGGCTTGTACAACCCTAATGTGGGTGTTCTATAACACATCCTTAATGTTCATTGATTTTTTGGGATATTCATGAGGGGCCTATCAGTTTCATTGGAAACCATTTTGTAAATTTATATTACATACCTATATTTGTTTCCAATTATGTTGTTAGTTGTTAGTGGTTACAACCCCAACTCAATCTGCCTCATGTAAATGGTTATTCAATAATTGAGTTTTTTGTGTTTTGACACATTTGATCCTCTGTTTGGCTGTGACCATGATTGACCTTTCTAAAAGTGAGACATCTTATTATAAATGAATTTGTATCATTGAGAATTTCATAATGGCATGTACCATGTATTCCAACCACTTGACCTGCCGAAAGTAAGTGCATACAAATGTTTATTAAATCTGTAATATGTTACATGAAATGAAAATCATACAAAGTATATAACTTAGGATAATAAAAAGTGGTTTAATAGTGGTTACATGTCTATAAAAACCCTTTCCATTTTGATGGAAGTCAATGGGGTGAACCTCAATAATTAAATAAGCTTTAATGACTAACTAAGACTTTATTAAATGGTTGCAACACTACTTGGCCTATCCACACTAATGGAAGACCAGGCTTGGACCAATGGTTTCAACACTACATGACTTATCCACACTAATGGAACAAAAGTCTTGAACCGAATGAATTGAAAAATGATTTGAATATCAAATAGGAATGGATTGATTCAATCTCCCCTTGGATTATGAGTGGAGAATACACTATGTCTCAAAAAACCCATTCTAATTCAAGGATATGGTTTTCATAGGTTGATAACCACCTAGAATCCGGTTCATTTCAATTAATTGGAGGATCTATATACTACCGTTGGTCCCATTAATTATTATCTGATACCTTGGATACACTCCATGGATCTAGCATTGACTAGTAGGTTCCATGGTGAATGCTCATCAGGCCCATGTCTTTTCCCAGCACCATTTTACCTTGGTTAATCACCTTAGACTCAGAAGGAACCTTCTTGTGGAATGCCTTGGATTACACTCCATCGATTACATTATAACCCCTTATCTAGACTCAGATACAACTGATTCAGCTTTCCATCAGTTTACATTGCTATGGATTTTACACTAACACTCCCTCACTGGATATCATAGTTTGGTTTCCTTGTTACGTATTGGGTCCTTCACTACATATACTATCATGAGGTGATGTCATTTCTGGCTATGCCTCATGTGGCCTATTAACATAAAATTGTAATTGATTAATTAATTAACATGTTACATGGTCAGAAACCAACTGGGGGATAAAGTAATTAATTTTCTATTTAGTTATATTGCACTACTTACCATACATTATATATTAATGCCTACACACAACTATATTCCATTACATGGGTGGGATGTTATAGACACCATTAGTGGTGGCCAACTGAGATTTAACTCACACCCTCTCTAGGCATCATTTGGTACCCAGAGTAGATTACATGGATGTAGGTATTGAAAAAATAAATCATACAGCTTCCAATACTTGATTACATGCTGATATGATGGGTCTTGATAGCAGATGACTGAGTAGGATCTCGGTATGCTTGGAGTAGGCTTTATTTTCATTACATTATGGAACATGTTTTGCCTATTTATTTTTATCTATGTTTTCTAGTATTCTAGTGACATGACATGAAATTATTATTGTTCCAGATGATATAGTTATTATTATTCCTGTTAATCTATTTCATCAGTTTTCTTCCGCTATTTATTTATATTGCTTCCATGATTTAATATTCATTTATATCTCAAACTTTGTGACACACTCTACTAATGAAGGAAAAGTCTTCCCATGGACACTCCCTAATCCCTCACTGCTAGTCGAAAGCCTCTGGAATTCGGGAGATGTGCTTGAGGTCATGTTGCCCACCGGGATCGGGGCACTATTATGTGGCATCCGGTATGGGTCATTACAAAGTGGTATCAGATGTGGTTTCTTTTTTTTTTTGTGAATTTTTAGAGACAATATATTGGAGAATATGAATTCTTTGGACTTGATCATAAGCTGGGATTGGGCTTTGTGAAGACATATTTTGGGTAAAATCTATGTTAAAAATAATTCAATTGTTGTTCTATTTTTCCTATTAATGTAGATATTATTTCACCGCTGGGTGGATTACATGTTTTGTAGTGTTACTGATTATTACTATTTGGGAATTTATTTCATCCTTGCCTGTTGAAATTAGGGAAATTAGTATTTCTAAATGCATCATTATATGCCCCTAGAATTCACATGTCATAAAAATTTCAATGCTATATAGGTGCATCTCACTATGTTGGTTCATCGAATTGGATAGAAATTTTCATGACCTGTGATAGCTGATAGTTATATGGGCACTAATTCATCAGAAATGAATATCCATTATGAAGTGAATTCAGAAGACTAAAATGAATTTGTTTCACATCCATATCCTTCTTATTTATGTTTATTAATGTTTTAGGAGTGTACCTAGAATTTAATTTCAATGTAACATGAAACTTATACATGAGAACTTACAGATACCTATCCATATATGTGGGTAGTTTGGGTAATATTCCTTGGGTAGTATGTCTTCTTACATTCATATTATATTAGTGATGATATCTCCTTTATTTTATGGTTGTTCTAAGATGTGTTTTTGGAATTTTTAGACTAATGATGCTACATCGTCCTCGGGTTGTTCTCCAAGATGGTGGTGATGACAGTGTTCCATACATGGTGGGCCTTAAGCCACTAGTCTTACATTTATGAGTGACACATGAGGTAGCGCCAACTGTACCTAATACAAGAATTGATGCTCGAGTATGTGATAGTTTTTTATTTATAAAGAAGTCCATGATTCGGGCTCAACGAGTTACACCTATGATGGCTTATCTGACCCACGAGTTTCAGTAGCAGTATCCCCCGACTGTTTTAGGTGATGACAGACCTCAGGATGCTGGTTCATGGCTAGAGGCAATGTTCTCTATCATTGGACATCTAAAAAAACCTCTCGAGTGGAGGGTTAAGCTTTCTACAAACATGCCATGGGATTCGGTGAAGCGTCAGTGTGATGTTGTTACCCTGGATGGACGTCAACAGGGAATGTTACGGGTTGAATTTCAAACTGCCTTCTATAATAATTTTTTCTCTCAGTCATTGAGAGATGGTAGAGCTAGATAGTTCATCCTTCTTGAGCATGGTTCTATGTCAGGTGTGAAATATTGAGCACATTTCACTAATTTACAATGCTTTGCACTGCTTCTAGGCGGTGTTGAGATTTCGTATGCTAGACATTTTTATGATGTGATTTACTATTCCATCTGAACTCAGGTGAATTTATTTTTCCTTCCTACATTGTCTACAATAGTTGATCACACCCTTATCACTAAGCATATCTTGAGGGATAGAGTGTGTGCATGGTTTAAAGGATTAGTACTGCATTCAGCCATTAGTTCTTCAAGTGGCAGGAAATGTTCCATCGAGGTTTATCATCAGGGAAGTGGCATCTAGAGTCTTAAATTTGATAGCTCTGTAGTGTGTCTTCAGTGCGGAAAACTAGGGAATAAGAAGACCCAGTGTGATAGAGACCCTACAAAGTGTCGATTTTATGGTAATATGGCTCATCTTCATCACTTTTGTTAGACCATTCATAAGTTTTGAGTGGAAAAGGATCAGCTTCAGCTCCACCTTCAGGATGGAGTTATTTTGTGCTGTGTCAGGAAGGGAGTTAGAGTATCACTGATAGGTCTGATCAAGGAGGATCTCACAGTCGATATAGTCTGATCCCTTATCATCAGCAGTGCCAGCAGTCCATTCATGATCATGGTATTCCATATGTTGCACAGGTTCATGGATCCAATCAGTTGCATGTGTTACATCCAATACTCGAGGATCAGGATGTGTGACCCTCTATAGTACGAGGTACTATTCTGGTAGACTCTATTATTTGCTCTACTCTGTTAGATACTCATGATTCAAAAACATTAATATTTTAATATATCATGGAAAGTATCGGACTAGAGATACAATATCACTATCATGTAATGAACCTCGATAAACCATTGGAAATACAGATGGAGAGTATACACCAGTGAAGGGACTATCCACTTTTTGTTGGAAGTTACCCATTCTTGTGGAGTCACTTTTTTTCTCGAGATAATAACCTTTTATTTCATTCTCGGGATGTACTGGTTAGTCCACAATCATGCCTTTGTAGACTATTATCGTTGCATGGATTATTTTACATCACCAAATGTCAGTAGTTAACTTTTCAAAGGCGAGAGGGATTTCCTGGCTAGGAGAGAGGGACCGAAGCATCATGGGTTAGGTGAAGTGACCGGTCATATTTATAATCATTTCAGGGAGGATCAAGGTTTTATTCAAACGGATTTCCCTCCTGTATTTTATCATTTTAGGGAAGTACTTCTGGGTGACTTTTCTAGATTACCTCCAAAGAGATAGGTATGGATTACAATTGATATTGTTCTGAGGGTAGCTACAGTTTACATTCCTCCCTATAGGATGAAACCTACTGAGTTTCTGGAGCTCAAGTGGATGATAGTGGACATAGAGGCCAAAGTCTTTATATGGCCTAGTATTTCTTCTTGGGGTTCACCCATGATTTTTTTAAGAATACAGATGGAACTCTTCATTCCTGCATAGATAATATATTTTTGAAAGAACTTATATTCATGAATTGGTATCCACATCCATGAATCAATGATCTCTTAAACCAGCTCAGAGGAGAAAAATGTGTTATCTAAGATTGACCTGAGATCATGTTATAATCGAGTGTGAGTCATACCATAATACATAACTCGTACATCTATTTGTAGAAGGTATGGTCTATATGAGTATCTTGTTATGTTGTTCGGTCTTACGAAAGCACCTTCTGTTTTCAGGGATTTGATGAATAGGGTTTTCCGTCCCTATTTGGACTCATTTGTCATGGTCTTTTTGGAATACATCTTGGTGTATTCATGGACTCATAAATATGATGCCAAACATTATGATATTGTTCTGAGTACACTGAGAGAGCATCAAATTTATGAAAATATTGATAAATATGACTTCTGTATTGACAAAGTACATTTATTAGGTCAAATTATTTCAGAATCAGGAGTATCTGTTGACCCAAAAAAGGTTGGTGTTGTAGTTTCTTGGGAGAAGCCCAAGAATGTGAATGATATCAGGAGTCATTTGGGATTTCTAGATATTATAGGCATTTCATACAAGACTTTTCACATATTTCATCATATTTTTGTAGAATTAAAAATAATGATGTTAAGTTCCTGTGGTCAGAAGAATACGAGAAATAATTTCTGGAACATAAAGGAAAGATTGTGTTGGTAACTATTTTGATTCTTCCAGATCCTAGTAAAAGTTATATTTTCTTCTGTGGTGCATCAGGAATTGTCCTAGGAGTAGTGTTGATTCTAGAAGAAAAATTCATTTCATACAGATCTTAGCAGTTGAGGGTTGATAAGGGAAATTACCCAACACACATCCTCGAGCTAGCATAAGTTGTATGTGCCTTACATTTCTGGATAGACTATCTTTTGGGTGATCTCATTGTGTTGTATTCATATCAAAAGAGCCTCAAATATATCTTTTCTCAACATGACTTGAGCCTCCAATATCAAATATGGGTCTAATATCTACAATCAGTTATTTTGATCATTCCAATACACCTGGAAAAGAAAATTTGGAAGCATATAAACTGAGTCGGAAAACTCAAATGTAGGCCATCCATAATTCCAGTGATGAATGGTTGTTAATGGGACTCCTTTCTAAAGATAAACTATAGATTATCACGATAGTCATGGGTACTCTTACCTTTTCTCCTTAACATTTTTTTCTTCCCTCCTTGAGAAGGTGAAGAGAAGGAAGTTTTCAAATCCTGACGGTTTGGTTCTCTTTGATAGTATATTAAGAGATAAAACTCTTCCGAATTAAACTGTAGACAGAGATGACATCATGAGTGTACATGAACATATCTGGGTTCTTGAATATTTGAGAGAGGATTTGATGAAAGTGTACCAAGATTCCCAGTGGGAATTTCATCTAGGATTCTCAAAGATGTATCAAGATATGAAACGATAGTATTGGTGTCCTGGGATGAAACATCATATTGGAGACATCATCACTAGTTGTTCCACCAGTCTGCAGGTGAAGGTGGAGCACCAGAGTCCTCCTGGCCTGTTAAAGGGACTTCCAGTCCCGGAATGAAAATGGGAATATGTTTCTATATATTTTGTAGCTGGATTACCTTGGTCGTTGTGGGGTAGTGATGTTATCTGGGTTGTCATTGAACTACTAACAAAATCGTACCACTTAATTTATATTCGAGAGACATTCTCAATTGATTAACAAGTAAGAATTTATGTTTGTGAGATCATATGAATACATGGGGATCCATGTGATCTCATTTCTGATAGGGATTCTCGTATCACACCACAATTATGAAAGAGTTTACAGAATTCTATGGGCACTCAGGTGCTTCTAAGAATATATTTTCACCCTCAGACCGATGGAAAATCATAATAGACAATATAGGTTTTATAGGATATTTTCTTGGAAGGCATCCATGATATTTTTGGTTCATGGAAAAAGCATATTCCTCTCATTCATTTCACATATAATAACAATTTTTAGGAGGAAATTCAGATGGAACCTTTTGAGGCCTTATATGGTAAGCCTTTCTGTTCACCATTGTGCTGGCTAGAGGTAGGTGAGGCATCCCTACTAGGTCCTCATCTTATTCAGAATACATTAGAACAAATATTGATGATTAGGAAACATATGACTACTTCTCAGTCTAGAACGAAATACTATTCCCATCACCTTCGATGGCCTCTTGAGTTCATGGTTGGGGTTCTTGTTTTTCTTTGGGTAACACCCACGATTGGGCAGAGAGGGTTATGAATTTTTAGAAAGATGTGGCCTTATTATGTCGGGCCATTTAAAATTCTAGAGAGAGTCGGTAAAATAGCCTATCAATTGCTACAACCTCAGAGGTATTGTTCCATGCACGACATCTTTCATATCTCACAGCTTCGCCAATATCATGCCGACCCATCTCATACCTTTGGTCCTGAGAAATCTGATTTATATTTCGATGCTACCTATGAGGAGTATCTAGTACGCATCAATGACTCAATCTTAAAGGTTCTATAAGGCATGTATATCCCTCTTGTACATGTTCTTTTGTTGCATAGCCATGTACAATATTAGATATTAGAGAGGGAAGCTGATGCATGTACTCAGTGGCCAGAGTTGTTCTCAAAAACTGTTTCTGTATCCTTGGAAGGGGAACTAGGTGGGTGAGTTCATTTATTGGGGGATGATTTTAAGAACCCGATTTTTCACTCAAGTATGGATCCTTTGATATTTAGTCTAAATATTTACATTGGACCTAATATAGATTCTTAATGAGTTAGAAAAGGTTTTGAGGGTGTGTGGGGATTTTTTAGAGCTCGGAACACCTTATTTTTGGAAAATATGCCATGTTTCATGGTTATCACACAGCTTTCCTAACTGTATGGATTGTGTTT
The DNA here is from genome assembly GCA_963277665.1 of Viscum album. NCBI lineage: Eukaryota > Viridiplantae > Streptophyta > Magnoliopsida > Santalales > Viscaceae > Viscum > Viscum album. The sequence goes on along the minus strand of OY728156.1, from coordinate 386,005,791 downwards.
TTATAGAAAGTGGCACCTCACACGAATTGTGTGCAATCGTGAAACTAACCCGTGCGAATGCCCATTTTTCCTTGGTTAGTGAAGAACAATATCTCCCTGTTTGTGCAGGGTTTGAAAAACCATTCAGAGAAACAGTGTGTAGGATAAAAACATGTGTAAAATTACTAAAAATCCCTTAATGATATGTTAATACTCTTCGTTATCTCTAATCCGAGGACCAATGGGACTTTCCTTTTTTTCCTTCCCTTTATAGCATTTTGAGGATCCAAATGTGGAGTTAAGATATCTTCTTCATCTGACTTCCAGTCGAGTTTCCATTTATCATGTCGGTTTCACAATGGCATGTACTTGATTCCTCTTTTTCCACATTTCTCTTTTACTCTCAAACTAGTTACCACCATGTGATCATTTTTCACCATTTCTTAGATCTACTATAATCTAAAGAAAATCAAAGGCAGATATCAGAAGAGAAATCTCATAAAACCCTAATGTGGGTGGTCCATAACTCATCCCTGAAGTTCATTGATTTTGGGATATTCTTGTGGGGCCCACAGGTTTTGTTGGAAACCATTTCGTAAATTTACATACCATAAATATTCTTTTCAGAATCGTATCATTATGCTATTTCCAATTATGTGATTAGTTATTAGTGGTTACACCCACAACTCAATCCACCTTGGGTTAAAGTTTATGTCATAATTGTGTTTTTTTGTTTTCCCACTATTGAGACACCATTATAGAGTGCCCTCATTTGACCTTTTTAAAGGAGATTCTTCTTATCATAAATGATTTTTTAGCACTGTGAATTGCACAATGGAAAGTACCATGTATTCTCACCACTTGAATCGCCTAAGGTAAGTGATTAAAAATGTTTATTAAATGTGAAATATGAAATGTGAAATGGAATGTATACTTAGTATGTTACTTGTCCTTATAAGAGGACATTGAATAAAGGTTTCATGTTTGTATCACCGATTTCCATGTTGATGGAATGTAGTTGAGTGAACCTTAATAATTAAATAAGATGTAATGACTAACTAAGACTTGATTAAATGGTTGCAACGCTACATGGCCTATCCTCACTAATGGAAGACAAGGCTTGGAACAATTGTTTCAACTCTACATGTCCTATCCACACTAATGGAAGGAAAGACATGAACCAAATGAATTATTAGATGATTAAAATATCAAATAGGCATGTAATGACACAAGCTCACCTTGGATTCTGAGATAGGAATACCTTGGGTCTTGGGAATCCCATTTTAATTCAAGGATAAATTTTTCTTAGGTCGATACCCACCTAGACTCTAGTTCTTGTCTATTCCTCATATGCTTGGTATACCACTATTGGGTCCCTTTATTTATTTCATGATACCTCAGATACACTACATGGATGAAGATCTTACTAGTAGGTTCCACAATGAATGTCCATTGGGCCCATGTCTTTGCTTAGCCCTGTTTTACCTTAGTCGATCATATTGGACTTAGTAGGAACCTTATTATAGAATGACATGGATTAATATCCATGGATTACACTCTTAACCCATAGATAGACTTAGATACTACTGAGTTAGATTTCTATGAGGTTAAAATATCTTGGTTTTTAACCTGGAACTCCCTCACTGAATTACACTATCTGGATTCCTTGTTACGACTTGGGACCTTCACTACTTATACTATCACGAGGTGATGTCAGTGATTAATATACTTTATGTGACCTGTTAACATTAAATGGTATTTGATTAATTAAAGAACTGGCAACATGTTCAGACACAAGTCAAGGGAGGAATTAGGTACTTGGTTATTTAGTTATATTGTAGTGTTTTCTTTATATTATATATGCATGCCTGAATACAACTGTATTCCATTACATAGGCCAAATGTTATAGACAGTGTTGGTGGTGGCCCATGAAGATTTATCTCACACCGCTCTATGCGTCGTTTGGTACCCGAAGTAGATTACCCTGTTGCGGGTATTGGAAAATGGAAGCATGAAACATCTTATACTTGATTGCATACTGATATGATGGAGCTTGATAGTAGATGACAGAGTAAGATCTTAAGACGGTTGGAGTAGACATTGTTTTCATTACATTGTGGAAAATGTTCTACCTATTACACTGTATCTATGTTTTCATGTTTTCTAGTGACATGACATTACATTATTACTATTCTAGCTGATAGAGTTATTGTTGTACTTGTTTATCTATTACATCAGTTTCTTCCAATATTTATTTATACTGATTCTCGTATTTACTATTATGTTATATCTCTTTTGTTGTGCTAAAATTTAATAATGATGGAATAGTCATCCCTTGAACACAACCTAGGTCCTCACTACTAGTTTTCAGCCTCTAGCTTTTAGGAAGATGCGCTTGAGGCCATGTGGACCACCAGGATCAGGGCACTATTAATTGGAATTTGATTTAGATTCATCACAATAAACCTAATTTATTTTATGTGTTGTATATACTGATCATTTGAAAGGTAATATCATTATTTCTTATTAATTAATTTTATTTCAGTCATCAGTATGAATTAATATATCCAAGGGGATTTGAAATGAAAATTACTAAGTGCAAAAATATATTATATAGTCTCACATTATTTTGTGGTTGATAAGTTTCTCCAGAAAAATATCTTCCATGTGATAATTTTTTATTACAAATTATATTACTATTATATATTAATATTATTGAATAATTCATATAATTAATTCATAAATCATTCATCATTTATAAAAATAATGTTTACTTTGAATATTATTTGAATAATTGGGGAAATACTAACAAATTGGTATCCTTAAATCAATACGAATATTTGTTGATAAGACAGATTGTTCACAAATTAAATAGATCATTTGATATACGGGGAATGATTTATATATAATGATATGGTTGGTTCTCATTTATATAGATAATCTTGGATGCATAAATAGGTCCCATGATAAAAACTAGTTTACCAAATAATGTATCTTTTTACTGAGTAGTTTTAAACTGTCTTGAAGAAAGATCATTATAGTAAATGTCTCATGATGCATGAGCTCATGTATTATAATTGTTTAGAATTTTTATTATTCACAAATGGTTATTATCATTTTAATTGATATTTTTTCTATGATACAATATTTGGATGCATTTCATTCTATAATTATTTCATAAATGGAATCAATGTTCATTTATTTGCATTTTCATATTGGCTATTCATTATCATATCATGATATTCATGTTCTCTAAATTTAATTTTATTTATTTATTTACTTTTTTTATTATTCAAATTATTTATTCTTGATTACTTCCATTGTACATAACCCTTGAAGATAATTTTATCTCACACTTACTATTTTTCATTTCCCATTGATATGAAGAAGAGTTCCTGGAATGAGTTTTCATGGATGATGTTCAATTTATTTGTTATTTTTTTGGTTTTAAATTAAAAGAAATTAATATTGATATCATATATATATATATACATCTGATAAACCAAAATTGAAAAACTAAACTATCCTCTAGGATTTGACCATTTTTATATACATTAGTGTAATTTAGAAGACATCTACTTTAGTTTACTAGAGTTAGGTTTATTAAAATAATGTTAATTCCCCAATATAATTTATGTTAAAATAAATGATTCAATATCCAAAATATGATTTGGGTAATTTTCTCCTGAATCTTAACATATTTTGAGTCACAAACTATAATCGAATCACTTTTAAATCTCACGGTTATCTCTATGATAAAACATATGTTACCAAAAGAAATATAATATTTATATATAACATTATTTTAAAAAATTTCATACTAACCAATGAATCATGTAGTCTACTTATAGTAATTTAACCCTCATCATCATTTTATTAGGGTAATAAAACCCACTGTATGGTCAAATAAGATAGGTTTTTCATTTGAACAATTATAAATTAATATATTTCTTATAACATCCTTAGAAATATAATTATAATCAATAAAGATTATATAATAATTATTGGTTATATATTCCCTAAATTTTATTATTAATATTATTCTTATTAAAATATTAGTATCCCTCATGTAATTCTTCATGATAGAAATTAGAGTTTTTAATACCTTATTCAAATAAAATTTCACCAAAAACATCATTAATGACTTTAAAATTCAATCTCTTAAAATTGTACAAGGTCTTTTTATGAATTTTATCATATTATCAACATTCAACTAATAAACCCATAATGGTTTCTATAACTCTTACATTAAAAATGCATGAATATACGCATGAATACAAAATTAACACAATATTTAGATATTTAATTATTTATATAGAAAAAATACCATTGGTATGAATTATTTAATTACATAATTCTGGAATCCCAAAACATGTATAATTCAACCCTTTTAGTTTAATTAATTTTTTAAAATAGTTTTTTGTTGGCCTTGGGGTAACCCTTACTTTAGGGAAATGAATCAAATAATTCCCATCATCCACAAACAAAAAAACCATGAAGTCATTAACCATTTATTGAAATACAACCTTTATTACAACATGGAAATAAAATTCCTCTAACTTTTTTATATTCTAATAAGGTATTATTTACATATTCTTGAAATGCAGTATTACTAATAATAATTCTTATATATTCCCTACCACATAAACATTATACAGATTACATCTTCCTGTCATTTAAAATGTTAAGAATCTTTTTGATGATCGAGTTTTTAATCGAATATCGTCAAATATTCATAGAAGTAATCACAATAAATTTCCCTCTAGTCATCATCAAATATAGATTCATATAATCATAAATTTTTTAATCGAATAGTGTGTTAACTAGAATCCATATATATCAATCCAATTTATAAATCCAAAAAGAATAGTCTAGGAAATATAATCATTGTGGGAAACAACATAATCAGGAAAAAGTATTTGTTAGATATCTTAATACCTAAATCCTTATTTTAAATATATTAAACCTTAAATTTAACCTAGGTAATTTATGGTCATTGTATATTATATTTATGGTCTGTGAAGAGTATTTTAATTTCCAAAATGTATATCCCTTGAGTGTCAAACCAGGTGTGTAGCAAGGCATGTTGTCAGGCAGTAGATGATGATTCATTTAAAGCACAATGAATAGTCTTCAATTTAATTAATCCTTGGTAAAATGATTACAAAAATCCACATTTATTATTAGTAAATGTATGTAATTTATTAAAAACGTGTCTCATTATCCTTCACAAAATTTGTAGGAAAATTTCTTATAAATAGTCTTATCCTTATGGATCTCACTAAATTTTTATCATCCTACTTTCCAAGGGATAATGAAATTTTTATCTAATATAAATTATAGAGACCCATAAAATTGAGAAATAGTATTCACAACTTAATAGATGAATATGCATTGAATAACCTAATAAAAGACACAAACATCATTTAGGAGGAGTGCCTTGGAAATCATTAACATTTAGATAACTCGTTTACTAGTGAATTACAAAAAACCCTATAATTTTCTCCATAACTAGATCCTTTTTCCCAATATATCACAATTAATTACATTTTTCATAACCCAAGGAAAGGAAAAATAATAAATTATGATCTCAGATGGTATGTGTGGATAAAGAATTGAGATATCAGAATAACATTGCTATAATGGTATGAGAAAAGTATAATAATACCTGGAATCCATAACCTATATATTAATTATTATAAAATTCATTCATTCTATAATTCATCCTAGGGAAAAATCCATTTATCATAATGGAATCAACAAATAGGAACCATTTGTGAATAAAGTTGGCATAATACATGAATTTGTAGCTAACACTTAAAAATATAAAATAATTAGCTTAGTATACACATACTACTAAAATTTTCATCATAGATTAATGGGTTCACTCTACAAACCATCATAGTAGTAACAGTTATATCCAAATACCTTTATAGTGGATAGAGTGTGTTGCCAAATTATATTCTCTTCACATTCCAAACATATTTATCAGATGTGATATCAACTAGTACACACTATATTATAGGGATATATAAATCTTGGCCCATAATTCACATAATTACAAGCATAATAATTCATGAAAAGAGAGACTAAAACATTTATTATATACAAACCCATGAAAATATATTGTTATGTTATACATTTTACCATAGTATACCCAATGGAAAGGAAGCTGCCTTCATGAAAATTTCATCATTTCATCATTGTATAATCCATAAAAATGGAACCGGTCTCAAAAGTACCTTGAAATCATAAATATAAATATATTAATAAATAATATTGATTTTATCATATGATAATATGCACAGCAAAGCATAATTAACAATAATGTATGTGATGTTAAATAAATAATTAATTTGACTTATAAGTTTCAACATTTCTTGAGAAATAAACCATTTCAAATAGAAATCAATTATATAAAATATTAAAAATTTCCCATATATTATTTAAAATATTTCTATTGAAAATAACATTTATATTTGTTAAATGATTTCTAAAATAATATGTTCGTCATGATGGAGGAATATTCCACTCATTTAATTTACATTAAAACAAAAATTCATTTCAAAATTAATGTAAAAAATAAAAAATACCATGAACCATAAATAAAAAAATATTCCTTTCAAATATTTTTTTTAATTTTGAAAATGAATAAAAATTATTTTAAATAATAAATTTCAATTACAAAAAACATTTTTATAAATAGTTATATACATATATTGATACATAGGACACATTATTTTTGACTGAAGAGTGAAATAATGTTGGATTTCTTTAAAAACAAAATTTTTGACTCATGAGAACCTAACAATAGTAAAATGAAACAATTTTTTATTATTTTAATGAAATAACCATAAGTTCAAAAATTGGATGTGTTTATTGAGTTATAAATTATAATATTTTATCATCAGAATCAGAATCATAATAAATCCCTATATACAATGATATTGTAACATAAAACTATTACCATAATAGAAACTTTTGATTCATAAAACCTATGAACGAATAATGGAAAATTAATCAATATTTTTAATTAATAAATTATATAATATATATACTATTTCAAATAGTTATTTTAAACTCCACTCAAAATAATAGTGTACTGAATATGTCAGAATTCTCCCAAAAATAAATGAGAAACAATAAATCCCTTACCACATATCTCGAAATTCCTGAAAATATTCCAAAAAACTATATAATAAATATTGGATTATTAAAAATAGTTTATATAACTATAATCATATATATCATAAGATTTATTACTTATTTATGAAATTTTATCACCCATTTAAAAAATAATTTCTTGTTAAAATTTAGTTTCATAGTGAATTTTCTTCATTTTAAGGTATATTTTCATTTGGGGTCTTCTTCCTACTAAAGAGACAATGATACCATCATATAAATAATTATAAACATGAATTAAATAACATATTATATATATATATATTGATTCATCTATATATTTTATATATCTCAATGTAATTTACACTATTGATTGAGATGGTATTCAATACATACATAAGAAATTTGTTTCAATTTTATCGAATAACAGGATCAAAGAAATGTAAATAATATATCACCTTTATAAAAAAAAATTAATTTTTTATATATAATATATATTAGTTTAATCTTTTCATATTACCCTATATTTCAAAATTAAATGAAAAACATATTGGATTACATCGATGAGACATTATTACAAACATATTCCCAAGCAAGATTATTGTTTTCTAATAGACTGCAGTGTAATATAGTGAAATTTCCCAAACCCAAAAGTCCTTAAATAGTGACATGAGCTTGGTGGCTTACAATGCCTCAAGAAAATATCCCCAAATTATAAAATTTTTCTTCTATCGGTGAGGACCTACATGTGTGTTATTACGGAGACTATGAACTCATCACCATAGCGTAACACAGAAGAATAACAGTAGTAGTCCATTACAAGAGAATATACAAAATGCAGATAATAGATAAACAACCAAGATATGAATATATAAAAAATCCATAATTATATCACATAAAATCATGCGTAAGAAAATATTATATAGAAAACATACAAATAGTTTGCATTAAAATACATTACCAAACAAGTATAAAAAAAGTCCGAATAAAAAAAAGATATCCCAGTAGTTTCTCAAGAATATGTTTAGTCCCTTTCTCTCCTGATCCTATCATTTCAAAACAATATACTCTAATATTTTGGGAGATTTCCCTTTTAATTACCTACATCCAAGAAGTCTATTTATGTTCCATGTGAGAGGCCCAAATAGGGTGTGAGATAACATTCTAGCGCGTAATCACCCTAATTTCTATACTTTTCAGTTTCTGCAATATAAGGTATCTAGTGCAAGAAAAATATGTAAAAATGAAATCATAAATCATATTAAAGGTTCCCATTTAACTTAAACCACTACAAGAAAGTGAAACCAACTTATCCTCTTAATCCTCCCATCAAAAGAAATTTCAATCTCATAACATGGAAGATATATAAAATTATTAATTGACAACACGACCTTGCAATATAATCAAGTGTGTCACATTTCCAATATCGAGCCATATTTCAAAATGGCAGACTATAAAGTGTTGGATCCCAGGTGACAATGACCAAAGATTCCTCATCAATTCCAAGGATCATCCTGAAGGAAACATGGTATAAGCATTGGTTGGAGTGCTGGGAACTTGTATACCATCAGGAAATATGAAATTTCATGTAATTTGGATCCACTTGGTTGCAAAACCCAAGGAATCCCATGAAATAAAGTCTTCATAAGCATACTCTGCCCTATGTTTCCACTACCATGTTTAAAATACATGGAGAGAAATACATTGCATCTATACAATAAACATCCATTTCATATCATTTAAAATTTCTATATCAAATTATTCTACCCAATATTATGATGAACTATGTTCAATTTCAAACAAATAGTATTCCCATTAGCTTACTACATTCCCATTTAATCAAGTAACATGATTTTACACACCCATTAATAGACTTTTTAATGTAAACATATCACATGTGTTGAACATCCCATTCAACTAATTCCAATTTTTTCCATTGATCCCAATCATTCATAACATAACAAGATGATAAAATTCTAGGAGGAATTATATGTCCTATAATGGTAATTTAATTACATTTAATATTAGTTGACATTTCTACAACTGGATAAACTCAAGAACACACAATTGGGTTGTTCGTTAAATATAAAAACCAATGAAAAATGGAACACCCCATGGGTGGAATTGGGTTGGGGAAACAACCACGAACACATCTCAGGATTACAATGGGATACCATAAGAGTTCCTATTTCATTATTTCAAATTGTAATTTCATTTTTAGGGCCTCACTAGAATGTATGGTGTGAGGAATAATGTATGATAGATTGATAAAGAACCAAAAATAAAAATAAATTTATAGAACACCTTCCTTAGCTCAATAGTGGAGTTCATTTCCAGTATTATCTCCTAATTCAAATCGATTGGCAGATTTCTGAAGAATAGATAATGAACAAGAAATTAGGGAATGTAATCATAAACCCATATAGCATAGTTGATGAGAAGAAGAATCAATAATGGCTATAAAATGTACATATAACTGATGAGAATCTAATTAGATAAAATTTTCTTAAAATAGTGATCCGACGGACAATCATGATAGATTCATAGTCTACTCACCTTAAGAGCTCAAATGAGTAGCCACATTATTGTGCATAGGGAGAAATGAGTTTTGGTTATAAGAATCTAATTAGTTATTTTAAAAATATAATTTATCTAAAAATAGTAGGGGTCTTATGTTTTAGGGTGCATGAGTTTCCAAAACATGCCCCAAATGTGATCGACCATCTGCCGGACATGGGTAACGCTCATGGTTTACCCACAAAATATACAGACCATTGTGGAACTAGGAAAAATACCCACCGTCATGTTCTAAAAATACAACAAAACTAGATGTAAGGATATAAAACCCATTCCATGTGTTTTTTCTTAACTGTGTGGCCTATACCACCCCTCTATCCAGCGTCACATAGTTAATAATAACTATGTGGCATGCCCCTCATGGTTTGTAAAAACTATTCTCTAGGACATTTCACACAAAACATGTGTTCTGGGCACCATAAATTCCTCAAAAACCCCCTTTAAAACTATGATATCAAAGGGTACTTACAATATGCCATATTTTAGAATTCAAAAGAAAAAAAACAAGGAACATTTAACACATACCAAAACCTATGTTTTTACAATATTCCATCCTTAAACAAATGAATCCCTGAATTAATCTTAGAAAGTTGGTCAGGAATCATTTGTGATCAACTATGGACATACTGTATGTACGTCAGCTTTCTACTCTGAAGGTTCATCCTATAAACGATCGTGCTAACATAGCACCCACACTAGAGGAACTGACCATCTTTGGAGAACCATCCTTTTACTATCAATGGTAAAAATTATATTCTTCACAAAGGACCCATATGTCTATTAATCAACCTCTTCAAGATGAAATATTTGATATGGGTTCGAATGATAGTTGGGAATCCAAGAAACATGGAAGACAATGTTCATGGATCACTAGAATTAAGGAAACTATAGATGATGGGATCGCTAGAATCTCAAATGGACCGACATATAATGATGAAATAATTACTATATTTGGCTTCTCCTATGTCCCTTAATTTATGAAACATATAAAAAACTCACCTCAAACATAAAACTGTAGATATAATTTATCGCGATTATAGAGTCGTTTATATTGAGCATGTGTAGCATCCATCAACATCTGAATCAGCTGTAACTGCTCAAAATTATCCTATGTCAGAAGCGGTCATAGTAATGCCTCCTCATATTACTTTGTCCACAAATTGGGTAATAGAAATTCCCTACCATATAAATCCTCATATTGTTTCATTTGTATAGTCTCATGATAACTATTAATGTTGGAGAACTCAAATAAGGGAGTATTTTTTCGACCCGTTGTCCCAGAAATCCATAATGCATGCTCACATAATTTCCTCTAGCACCTGAATTTTACTATTTTACTAGAAATCAGTTTTATTATGGTATGTTATGCTTATAATCACTTGTGTACCCAAAAAGCTCTATGAAATTTGAAAATAATGAGACATAAAGAAGGAATCCCTTCCTGGAATGATGGCACACATGACCCATTGATGTCTTCTTATCTAATGGATGTATAACATTCCAAGATCATGAACATTGAAGGTTTCTTTGATCAATGTTAAATGATGATCCTTCGCGATCTTATCAAAAAATACCCACACAACATCATTACCTCATGGAGACCTCAGAAAAATGGTCAGAAAATACATCACAACATTATTCTACTTCCATTTCAGAATAGCTAAGAGCTGTAAAATCCCAACTGGCCACTAATGATCTTCCCTAATCTACTGACAGATGGACCACCTTGTAATAAAACCATATACCATTATTTTCATACCTAGAAACCAATATTGTTGACGTACGTGACTATACATCACGGTGATTCTGTGATGAACTACCCATGTCAAGGCATGTAAATCCCGCACCATATTTTAACATATGCCTTCTAGTACCCAAATGTGACTATGGAAATACAATACCTCATCCCTGATTACTATATAACCTCAAGGTGGGTCCTCATATGAAAAAATCCCACATTGGACTAGGCCTTCAGAATATGATATTTGTCTCATACTAACTCTTTCTAGAAGTGTAGAGGTCATAGATAAGGAAGATATAAAGTTTTTCCTCGACCTTTTTTGAACCTCCAAGTACATCTTAGAAAACAATGTCATAATATTCCACTGGCTATTGGGTTGTTGTAATGCATGTATTTGAGTCTTCTGGATCAATGCACCAGACACTTAATTTACTTTACGAAGAATTTGGAAAATCTAAATGTAAAAACACTAAATTTACACAACCCGTCTCTACTACTTCAAAGTCATATCACACTGAGTAAAAATATACATGAGATTTTTTATCCATGTACACCATAAGACAATATCCTAGTAAATAATGTCTCCAACAATGAAATCTGTGAACAACAACAGGTGGATAATGATCATGCATTGGGTAGTACCTCTTGTGTGGCCTCATCTTCCAAGACCAGTACCCCACAACTATATCTCCCTACCATATCAGTGCTCTCAGTCTGATACCTGATGAATCAATGAAAATAATATATCTCTTTCCCTATTCTGGTAGTACCAAGAATAATTCTAATGAAAAACTCCATTTCATCTCTTGAAGGTTATCTCACATTATTCTGTCAATACAAAGGTCAAACCCTTCTTAGTCAAGCCTTTCAATGGTGCATCTAGGGATGAGATTACAAATATGAAATTTTGGTAGTAACTAGCTATCCGTAGAAACTCTTTATGTCAAAACATTATTTAGATCTTCCTAGGATTCCGTTACGCTCTCATTCTCTGTGTCCAATATTATTTATGTATCTTAGTTCATTTGACCTATGAGGTTAATCTAATATATCCAAAAGCTGATCTTTGTGAAATTATATTATAACATCTTCTCTCTTAGTGTATTTAAAAAAATTTCAACATTGTTTTCAAGGTCATGTTGATGTTGGCAATACACCAAAATATCATCCATGAAAACTATCACAAAACTATCTAGGTAAGGATCGAACAATAAGTTCATCAGTTCCATGAAAACAACTATAACATTCATGAGGTAGATCAATATAACCAGATACTCATATAGATCATACCTAATATGAAAATCAGGAAAATTTATGTTTTCAAGTCGAGCAAATAACTATTGATATCCAGAACTCAAATAGATTTAGTGGAAAACCAGGGCTCTCCAAATATAATCAAATATGTCATTTATCTAAGGAATGGGATGCCAGGTCTGAATCTTCATCTAGTTCAAATTTTGATAATCCATACAAATCCTAAGGATACCATTTTTTATTTTCAAAAAATGTAGCAGAGAACCTTAGAGAGATGTACTAGGTCGAATAAACCCCTTCTCCTCCGAATCTCTAGATTCCTCTTATGCTCACAAAAACTATAATGGCCATCCTATATGGAGTAATTTATTTTGGTGAAGATCTAGAAACTAGCTTGATATATAATTACACCTCTATCTCAAAAGGTAACCTAAAAATGTTGTTTTGGTAGTCTTACCTAAAACAATCTTCCACTAATGTAATGTATTCTAGACACACTCCAAGATCATCTAAATACGAATAAGAAATCTAAGCTTTTTTTTCTACACATCCAATGATGTTTGGGTCAATATCACCTTGCCTGGGCATCCCCATATCCCTTGTGTGGAAATTATACCCCCAATTATGATGTCAAAGTCACCTTATAATGATAATAGTCAAGGTAATCTCGTAATATAATATCCAGCCCATCAAAAGTATTGAATCGAACCCTTTCACCTTGAGGAACTACAGATTCTATATGAAGTGACACCCACAAACCTCAAGGGGTAATCCCTACACATACACACTTCTTCCATTTTGATTCCAAACAATTTTTCTACCATCATAAGGACCTCATTAGAAAACAAAATGAGCCAAAGGATTTTCAAAACTAATGAACATATAAAACAATTTGATGCCCCTAAATCAAAAAGAGAATATTAAATAGTATAGGTTACCATGATTGTACCTCTAACCATACATAGTCTGACACAGAGCTACTCGAGGGTAGGCTGTGTAGAATAAATATAGTATATACCTAAACTCGTTGATATGACCTCACTTCCCAATGTAGGCCCACTCTGATGTCTCATTGTAGCTAGTGTTTGGATACCAGCACCATGACCACAACATCCTCATCCTGATCATACGACACTACTCCAGCTCCCTGAAATACCCGAAGCTATGAAACCTACTTCTCTATAAGGTTTCGGAGCTAACCCCTATCACTCATAGCTGCTGGGATAGTCATAGAAAACTTCTTCAAGTTGTCCATCCCACTCAAGCACAATACTCAACTGGGTCGTGATGGTACCAATTGTTCATGTGGCCTTACCTTTCACACTAATGACTATACAATGAGCTACCGGCACTCAACTTTTGACTATCACTCATCTGATGGGAAGCCTAAATGTTGTGTTTCCCGACTAAATCCATATAACCAATGGGTTGAAAGGTGATACCGCTCCACTTTGCACCCCCAAATTCACATTGGAATTTCTCTAAGATTAGTTCCTAATTAACAATTTTAATGATAGATGTCAACAAGAGAATGTTAACCTATGATATGATGGTATGTAAGAGACCATCCTCATAGCATCTCCCTCCACAAATATAATCAGTATGGTAAATTAGTGAAATTTTTTGTAAATATGTAAAGCATTTCAAGTACTCTATAACCATCTCATTTCACTACTCTACCAGCGTATAATTCAATAGTTGTTTCTTCACATAGAGTCTTGTGGTAAAACAATTTGTAGAACGAGGTTTTTAAATCAACACAACCCATGTCTCACAACCCATCAACCTAGTTCTGAACATCCCACCAGTGCTTTTATTCACCATGTAGAATATATGAGGTAATCAGGACCCTCCTATCAGGAAGTGTCTCAATTTTGGTGAAAATTTCTTTTGTATTATCTAACTACATCTCATAATACTAGGGACTAACATCCAACAAAACAAGCGAGGATTCTCCTCTAAACACCCGCAGCTGCTCATCTAAGAATATTGTAGGTTGTGATGCTCCCTAAAAATTCTTCTTGTAGTTAAATAATACTATGTAGAATTGTGCCTCAGAACCTATTTCCAGAACAACATCTTACATTATAGGTGGATCTAATGGAGGATCAATTAGTAGCCCATGTCCCACAACCTCTGTAATGTGGTTGTTTCCTCCCACACCATGTTCAACTGGAGGTCATTATGGTGGATTATATCTATAATTCTAATCAAATACATTAAAATTTAATCTTTTAATGATTAATACATAAAATTAATAGTATAGAATATAAATCTCCTAAAATAAGTTCTAATCCACTGCTTACTTCTAAATCCTGTACTGTAATAAACTGTCACAAAAAAACCACTAAGAAATTTCCTCCTACCCACTACAAAGACGGATCTAGGTCAAGTATATGTTCAACAATTTGAACATTTCATTTAATTTTTAATTGAATTAAAATTTATTTGACATTCCATTTCAAAAACTAAAAAACTCAATATATTTTACCAATTGTACTCCGATTCCAAATCCAGGAGGGCCCATAACGCCTCATGAATAAATAATTTTGGTTGGCATTCAATGCATGCATTAAAAATTATAATTAACAATTATATTTAAAAGGATCCTCATTTCACAGTCCATAGGGGTCTATATAACTTATGAACTCACATATGGAATCACATCTCTATCGAATACACAAGATATTTCATAGAAAAAGATATAGCTAACAAAACATCAACCAAAGTATCATGAATTTAGTCTTGCTTCGTAAATGTCATGGTTTAATGCATGGAATGGGATTTATAATGATTTTCAATATCATTTGTGTTATGGAATACCCTCATCTCATCGAGTTGAAATAGAATTAAAAAATAATAATTTTTTCAATAGTAACAATATAAATAATGTGTGTCACCCAACGGTAAAATCAAATCTACTATAATAGTAAAAATAATGAAAATGAAAAAAATTGGAGGTAATTTGGATTTTTCTTTTATGTTGGGAAGCTACTGTACGGAGAAACATATTACCAATTTCAATTTCTATCATATCTCAGAATATTATCTCTAAATAGTAAGTCAAATCAGAAAAATCATCCTGTGATACCACTTTTTAACGTACGAAACATGGAATCCACTCAATATTTCTCTATGTTCAGTGGGTCACAAGGCCTCAAGGGCGTCTCCACAAATACTAGAAGCTACCAACTAGTAGCGAGGGTCTATGTGTGTCATTTGGTAGAATATTCCCTCATCACCAGAGAGTAACATAGTGGAATTGAATTAGATGTCTATAGAGGAAAAAAATTCATCAAGAAGATAACCTAAAAACAACCAAGACATGAATATATAACCAAGATAAAAGTGTATCTTATAACATTTTTCAGATGATACTTGTATGTAAAAAAATACAAATAATGAACATATAATTACAATATAAAAAAATATTCCAAAAAAAAAATTACCAAAATGGTTCCCCAATATAATTATAATCATTGTCCTGATCACTTTCTCGGCTACTCAAATCCTGGAACAATAGTAAAATATGATATTATAGAAACTGTCCCTTTTCATTACCTATATCCATGGTGTTTATTTGGGTTTACCAATGGAGGCCCAAATATGGTGTGAGATAAAATCCCAGTAGGTAACCAACATATTTTCTATACATTTCAGTGTGAGAAATATAATCCATGTTGTGTAAGTAAACTGGGTAAATAGGTAAGAAAAATTAAAATTTAATTTTCCCATCGTATTTAAACCAAAAAAAGAAAGGGAAACTAGAATAGAATCTTGATGTTAAATTATATAAAAGTGTCAATAACCTAACTAGTTGGCTATATAAAATGATTATGTAACAGAAAAAATACTATCTGTATAATCGATTGTATCACATATCCAAGGTTGAGCCCAAAAGAAATGTATCAAACCACAAATTGTTAGATCCAAGGTGTCAAGGACCAAGGAATTCTCATAGAGTACGAGGATCAACACGATGGAAGCTGACATAGTCATTATTTGATGTATGGGGAACATTTATACCAAAACATCCTACATGTGTCCATTCAAGGAAGATCAATACGGTTGCAAAGCCCGATGCATCCTACAAAATCAAGACCCCCGAAGCATACTCTACCTAAGGAATACATTACCATGCTCTAGATATATGTATAGTCATCCATGACATATATACAATAATAATACATTACATACCATAATAAAATTTAATAACAACTGATTCTACCCACTCAAATAATCAAATGCATTCAATTCCATTCAATTAGTATACACGCTAATTTACACCATTCCCATTTAATCATGTAACATGAGTATACCGAACCATTTATCACCATTTTCATGTAAACATATTACATGGTTATATCCTCCTATTAAATGAATTCCACATAAGTAATTTCTCCGAGTCACGATTAGAATAACATCATTACACAAAGAAAAGTGTCATTACATCTCTTATGTAAGTAATTAAATTCCATTTAATTCCAATTCAGCTTTATATAACATGGAAAACTAAAAAAACCACCCATGTGTGGTTCATTAATGTTCCGAACATATGAAAAGGAATCGAACACCACATGGGTGCCCTTTGATTAGGGAACCCCCCAACATACCATGAAATATATGGAAATCCCTAATTGCTCATATTTTATTTATTTCAAATTAACATTTCAATTTTGAGGTCGTGATGGAATGTCTGGAGGGGAAAATAATAGATGATAGCTTGAAAAAACACCAAAACTAAAAAAATGTCTACAATGCATACAATAGTTTAATAGTGAAATGATAATTTTGTATCAGATTTTGATTTGACTCATACTGGATGAAATATGATGAATAAATTATGAGTGAGATGTTAGGTCATATGAGAGTAAATCCAAATAGAATAGTTGATAGCCTAAAATCGAGAATAGATTAAAGGGAATGCATATCTTAATGATTCAGATCATGTGAGAAAAACTCAATTGAAATGTATATTAGATAAAGGATCGCGATTGACTCACATTTTAGTAACCTTGAGAGCTCAAATTGGGGTCTTTCTTTCTATGTGTAGGTTGAAGGAAATGTTTTTTTTAAAATTAACATAATTAGTTTTAAAATATTAAATTTATAAAATATTTAGGGGTATCATTGTAAAAGATACACAATTTAGAGAACTATTCACAAGCCAGGAATTTCTTCCTGTAGGTCATGAAGCACCCACAAGTTTTATAAACTAAACTAAAACTGTGGTAAAACCTATTGTCATGTTCTGTAAATACTTCTGACCTAGATGCACAACCATGAGGGCCATTCTACATAGATTGGACTTAAAATGATGCTTATAACACCCCTCTATCGAGATTCATGTGGTTTATAATAACCATGAACGAGAGAATTTTACCCCAAAATTGGGATTTAGTCTCCAATGAATCCCTAGATACCCCCATTACTCCCATGACCTCAATCTGTACTCACATTAGGCCATATTTATGCATTAAAAATTAAAAAGAATGGAAATATACCTCATAAAAACCTAGGTTCATAGAGAAGCTATATGGGGTATTATAATTGTTTCAGTATAAATATATCATTAATTTATTCTATAAACTATAAATATATCATTATATCCATCCATAAGATATTATTTTGGAAAACTAATTACTTTTATTTGCGAGATTATATAATTCTATACCCATGGTCGATAGTTTCTTTTCCCATTTAATGATGGGGAAGATTGATAATGGTTATTACATTAAATTAAAAAACTATTTTTATATTTAATATTTCTATGCCATTATATCATCATATTTGAGGAATAATTAAAATCAGTTGATAAATAAATAAAACAAATACTCACAGTTAAGAACGATACTTCTTCTTAAGATATGTTCAACAGTTTTGAGATGATAACATTCATTAGAGGTCTTAATAATCATAATAATTCTATTTTTTATGGTTAACAATATAAAAAATATATTTGGGTAGGTTGGGAGTGATCTAAAATGCATTGTATGTGTGATTATAAGAGTATAATGTGATCCAATTTATTTGTGGGGAGAGGAAAAGCCTTAAATTTTTTTAAATAAAAATTCATACACATGTTTTAAATTGGAAATATTGTTACAATATGGTGAATTATATTGACTTGGATATTATAAATCTAAAATATTTTTAGTAAATATAATGTGGACTTATTCATAGGTTATTTATTCCCTTAACATTTTATTTTAACCCCTGGCAAACACCTTTTATCATTAATCGTTATAATTAATTTTATAATTTTTTACTATTCATATGTTGAATAATTAATTTTAATTTATTATTAAATAGGATTTAATCTGTTTCAATATATGAAATAAATTTTTATAAAATCAATTAACTAAATTTGAATGTTTTAATTTAAATTTAAACTCGATGATTCGATGAAAATTGTGGGTTTTAGAAGAAAATGTGTTCCAAAGTATAAAATGTTTTTATATCATTTAATAATAAAATATTATTCCGATTTCCTAAAATTGATAAATCAAAACATAAATAAAACAATATTACTTTTAATCCATTTGAAAACATAATGTAATATTTTAATTTATTTAAACAAAAATTTTGATTACAATAAAAAAAAATTCACTATTCATTTATAAATAAAAAAATTCATGAAAATCCAAAAAAAAATTAAGTTAATTTATACATATTTATTCAAAAAATGAATTCAATTTTTTATGTACATTTCCTAAAAGTGAAAAAAAAAATTATTATAAAATTCAATTAAAATCATTTGTTGAGTAAAATTTTTTTTATATCATTTTACAAATTTGAAAAAAATAGTATTTTTTATCATAACATTATCCGTATATGAAACCATTATAAATATTTTTCTATAATATTTAATTATCATTCGTATAGAAAATTATTATTTCTTTGTGATAATGTTCAAGTTTAAATAATAGTATTAATAATATATTGTGGTTCATTAAAATGCAGTAATGCATGTTAAGAATGTTATATAATAAACTATATCTATATGAAAAACATGTATTAAAAAATGTTATATTTTTTCAATATAATATTAATAAACTATAATCCATGTGATTAACCCCTTTCTAAATGAGATAATTACGATGAGGTTGGATAATGTTCAAGGAATTCATGATAAAATGTAAGTGTTTTTACTTGAAATTATATGTGCATGAGAAATATTTAATATTATACACTATGTTTTATTTCAAATGGTATATGTAATTCAATTTAAACTTTTATATTAATTATAATCTTATTTATAGCTATATCCATTTTTATATTAACTTTTCAATCTCTCATAGGTATTTTAGGTAAAAAATTAAATTTGTGCCTGATTTTTTCATTACACAACTTAAATATTTTCTCACAAATATTCATTTCTATATATAGTTATAAATTTTAGATTTATTATATTATTATATGATAACATAATTCCTCTATGTTGTGGAATAAATTATTTAATTAAAATAATTACATTGATGAATTTATTTCGTAAAAGTATATCATTGTTGAGAATAATAACAATCCAGTTAAAAGGTAATTTCCCATTCTTGTAGATAGTTAAACTTCCATACAACATTATACTTCTTAATTTGAAAACTAATTATTTTTTATTACATTATTCAATAATATTTCCCTTCCCAAATTTTGTTAATAATTCATTTCTATGCTTTTTATAGTGTGGGATTTCGTCAAATTTGTTTTTATAAAATATAATGTTATCATTTTGAATTATTATTTTAGGATTTGTAACACGTCTAAAGAATTGATTTCCTTAGTATCATATATTAATGAGACTATTAATTTTAAATAATATAAACCTAGTATAATTATTGTATAAATAAAAATTATAATCAATTTTATTCTATAAAATACCATTTTTTTCATTTTGAAAATCATAACTTCCGTTGTTCATTCTGATTCATACTCCTCCTCATACCAAACAATGGAATTTTTTTATTGGTACTAAAAATTAAATTCCATTTTTTATTTACTATGTTCAAAAAATCAAAAATGATTTGATTACATCTTCTACTAGTAATCTTTTTTGTAAATCCTTTAGTTCTACACCTTAGAATGAATGTAAATCTCAGTCCTTCCTTAAGGGTTTCATCATGCTTATGATATATATTCCCGGTCATTTACACATGTAATACACGTATTCTTGTACATATTATGATTTTCATTAGGTGACAAGCGAGCCTATAATCTTATATACCTTAAAATAATTTGGTAATTCATCTATCCCAATAAATATCATATCTGTTCCATGGGTGGTTTTCCTGGGAACACATTGTTTTAGGATGGCTGGTCCCAAAACCAATATTAATACTATGAATTGTGTAATGATTTGATCCCATAATTTTTTATGGGATTATGGTTGTAATTGTCTCCCCTAAGTTAAATTGTTAAAATTATTATCATAGTATAAAGTTTGAATCCAAACTTATACTTATAAAATCATTCTTTTGGTTGCTGCTATATATTTATGAGTAATTTAACATATGATATCATTTCAATATTAATTGTTCCCCCATTATCTTGAACTATTTTTTAATGACCTTGAATTCAGTAAAACAAATCAAGTTTCTAATTCATTACATATGCACTGGATATATGTTATTTCATACTGAAGGACAAAATATTTTAGTAGTCTTCATAATCTAGATATATATTGTATTCTCACCAACATTTGAAATCACAACATATAACAATATATATTTATTCAAAACACCATTATTCCCCTTATCATATCCCTGAAGATCAGTCATAAAATACAATTTACCAACCAAGAGAAAATAAGACATAATAGAGGACTGAGATTAGATACTCAGTAAGGGTATATTTATAGATGAATATATCATGAATAAATAATCATAATCAATATTGAAAGGTAAATAATGGAAACATATCCATTAAACTAATAAAAATTCCATAATTATTTTAAAATAAATGATGATATTATAAAGTCATATAAATAGTTAAATTTCATTGAAACGTATCCATTGATATAATAACTAATCAAAAAGTCACATGGAATTAAATACGTTATCTCACATTGAGATAATGCACAATTCAAGACATCTGAAAATTTCCAGAACTATCACAATATAGTTTAAATCATTTGGTTGAAACTCATTTAATTTTTCTAACTGATTTTTCTTATTAAACCTATTGAGGCATCAAGGGGAAATCTATAATTGGTTCCAAACTTCCATTTAATAATTCCAATACATTCTAAATTGTGAAATTGTTGAAATATAATCAATATATATTTTTTGAAAACCCCACATAATAAAGGTTAATAGTTACCATAATCAAAAAAATATAGTCATAAACAATCCAAAATAATATGTTCAATTGAAATAAAATTTTACAATCTCAATAAAACTTATAATAAACCATAAAAAAAATGAATTATGATGATATCAATATAACAGAAAATAGTTGATGATACATACATTATAAGGGTTGAAACTGTTTTTAAATGTAAATATAATAAATATTTCATAAACCAGTTCTTGAAGAAAATAAGATTTTGGCATTGAAAATTCCCATTTTAAATAAAAATTTCAATACATAATTGAATATAAAATTCATTGAAAATAACCCTTGAAACATATAGAATAACAATTAAATCAATAAGTGTTCATGATAGAAAGATGTGGTGTTCATATTGTGCATATTAAAAGAAATACTCCATCAACATTTTCATTTATAACTGAATGAAAATTGGTTTGAAAATGATATTAATATTCATTAAAAAAAATTATCAAAATTAAAAATTGTTAAAAATTAAAATAATATTTTATTCTAATAAATAAAAAAAATATTTTTATAAAAACGTTTTTATTAGAAAAAGTATTTTGATCGAAGATTGAAATAAAGTAAAGTTAAAAAAACATTTTCCAATTATTTTATGTACTAATGAGTAGGAAAATGGTAAGTGTGTTCAATGAGTGATTGTATGTGCACATATATGTGTTAAATGGATAAAGAAGCATGTTCACATGGCTTGGGGGTATGTGGGGTATTGACTTTAGGTTTAACACCCCTAAATCTGGTTAGGTTGAGTCTCTAAACCCCACCCCTATAATGCATCGGTTAAGGAGTCAGATTGAGGTTCTATACTCCTAATGAATGTTGATATATGAATATCTAGAATGCAGCTCCAACTTAAATGCTATGTATTTGTGTAAAATATTTCCCTAGTGATGTAGGGAACTTGATCCTTCCCATTATTCATAGTTTATGTGACCAACAAAGGTTGAAGATTAATTGATGGAAATTGTAAAACCCATGGAAGAAATGATAAATGTAAAAAAAGTGAACCATGTTAACTGATGAATTTTTTTATCTTATGCTTATCTTTTTTTTTCAATATATAACTATATACTCTATTTATTTAGACTAGATATTTTGTATATACTATTGGTTTTGGCCTACCGAGTTGTAATCATACCCTTCTTATGCCATAGGTGGGTACTTGAATAGACTTCATGGTTGAAGGTCAGGATAAGGGGAATGACCCTATGATAGATAGTTGATTTGGGGGAGATATATGCATCTATGATGGATCCAAACATTGAGTTAAGACCCATTTTCTGATTCTTTAGTATATCTTTATTTGGAGTTTTCTTGCCCTTGTCACTTTATGAAATGATATAAAATATTTACTATTTGGTTGTGGGATTTTACCCAGTTTTGGAGAATGCATTAGTGATACATGTTTATTATTTATTCATTTCCATTATTTAATATTTTATCTATTGTGAGATACTCTGATAAATATGGTATAGTCTCCCATGTGTTCTATTATAACCTCACTGCAATTTGTCATCCTCTGGCATAAGGGAAGGTGTTCTTGAGATCATGTGGTGACTCGACTCGGGGAATCGATATAGTGGCTACTGGGATGGGAATGTTACAATGTGGTATTAGATCCATTTTTCTTTCCCATAGTCTTACAATTTGGGAATGGAATATGGGAAGCTAAGATGTGCCGAGACATGAAAATGAGATCATGCATTGGAGTAGCTAACCCATGTGTGGGGGAAAACCAAGTACCCAATGTGATATTGTCGTTCTTGATGTTTTGTATTACATTTTAATGAGATAGTGAAATAAACCCTCACATCGTTACTACTGATTGAATAATAATCACCATAAATGAAATAACATCAAATAAAACAATAAATTTCCTAAATAAGAATTTGTTTGTGATATAAAATATAAACACATACATTAAATACACAACACAAAGAATAATTTTTGAATATGGCATATGTCTCATGGATGTAAATGTGAGAAGATAAACAGTTTCCACAAGTTTTACAACATTAATTTGTGACAGAACCTCGAATATAGAATATTTATATATATATGTTTAATATAAATATATAATTTAAATATAATCATATATTTCTTATGATATATTATTTACTTATATCCTTTAATCATCATTTTATTAAAAATTCATTAATAAAATAATAATTTAGGGTGATAATGGATTTTTTTATGTATTAGTTTGGTAATTTTTGTCATTAGAATATTATCAGGATAAAATAATACACATAATTTTTAAAATTATATAATTAAAATATATATTTATTTAGTGTAATATAAAAATTATTGAGGTATAAAACAATGTACACAGTTCAATAAGATGTTAGGTTGTTTTTATGAATGAATGATGTTTCCATTATCTAGGTAGATAGATTGAAAGAAAAATAAATCTTAATTTATATTTATAGAATAATTTTTATTTAATAAATATCATTTATATAAATCAAATAAATCCTTTACACGTTCCAAATAATAATAAAATTAATAATATTTCTCATTGTTGTGTGGGTGAGGTAGTCTAAATACACGCACAAAAAAAATTCTTATTTTCAAATAGATTAGAATATTGGTAGATATATATGACAATATGTCACGACCCATCTCGGTGGGGCCCACGCCGTGACTACCCATGCCCGCCGCCAATAGGCCAGTGGCTGGTGACTAGCACCGAGTAGACATGTCACTAACATGGGAGGCATTGCCTAAGTACCTGTACGTACGCACACATCTCCAAGACCACAAATGCTGAAATTTAAAACACTAAGGAACAGAAATGCATGCATACAACTAAACCCAACCAATAGAGCATGACGAAAGGTAGAGTACTATAAAAGTAAACAGGGCCAGAATAAAAGCCCACCAAAAACAGGAGTCGGAAAAACTACCAAGTCCAACCTGTAAGCACAAAGGTACTGGGACTTCTTCTCATAGTCGTAGGAATGCCTCGGCCTGTAGGAAACTCAGAAATCTCAGTCTTGTCTTGGTCCTCCCTAGACTCTTTCAAAAGGCTACTCGTCTGCACAAGACACCAGACATGCGGGAAAAGCCCGTGTAGGGGTGACTATAACAATACTCAGTAGAGGAACCTGAAAACCACAAAGCAGTACACAAAGTAAAGGTACAGTTAGATATGCATAATATATGTTTATAGAACATATAAAACAAACCATATATACTCGAAACCCAGGCTCATGGTCTGGAGACAAGTCATGCAACCGCATACCCCCACAAGGGATTCCGTTTGAAGATTCCATGATGCGCTCTTTCTGGGATTACACACTCCATGAGTCTTATTGTTCTGATGACGTTCATCCCAGAAGGGATGTTCTTCGGGAACCATCACGAGATAAAGCTACATGCATTACGGGAGACACACTCTTGAGAGGAAGGGTTACGATAGATAGAAGCACTCATTACAGGAGACATAATCCTGAGTGGGAAAGATCTCGATACACAGATGAGGATCACTGCCAGGGCCATGGAGGATACCGCGACTCATCCGGAATTCACCTTCTAGGTAGAGGATCAACACCCGATAAAGTTGGTCACGCCGATTCCTGACTCTACCTAGGGTCTGGAAAGGATAGAGGATCTTGATCCGGGCCTTCTAGATTGATGCCTGACTTTATCACAGAAAAGTCCTGCTGAAGGGATCATAATCTGGCGTGAGGAAATGATGCCTAACCTTCAGGGGAAAAGAAGAAGGGGCACTAAACCAAATGAAATATGTTCAAGGAACGGTGAACAAAAGGACCAAGCCATTATCAAAAAATTACACGGTGTGTAGAAATTATACACACCCTGTTGTCCGACCCTGGGTACTACCTGTGTACAACGACCCATGTCGTGAGGCTGGTCATGTAAAAAACCATATAAATGACATGTCGTACGGAGTACATGCCGTGTCTGGGTCACTGGGGCCAGCTACATGTACTCTGGCCATGTGCCTGTACACTATCACCAACCCATGTACTCTAACCCGTGCAATCTACACATGGGGTGACTTGCGCTGGTGACCTCGCCTGGCCGGGTGAGGGAGTACACGGCCGGGTACTCCATCCCGTGTCCGTGTATCCCTGGGATACACGCCGAGCTCCGCGTAGCTGCCTCTGCCGAGCTGTACACGCCGTACCTCCTGAAGCCGTGTAGAGCATCCTGTGTCCGTGTACCACCCGAAGTACATGCCAAGCTTCGAGGAAGGTCCAACACGTCGTCTGACCAAGTTCACACGCCGTGTGATCCTTCTCTGACCCCAAAACCCTAGCAGCCACCATCATAACTACACGGCGTGTTCTTCGGAAGTACACGTCGTGTATTCTGGAAATTTCCAGATATGCGGACCTCCATCGTCACGCCTCCCGTGGTGCTCCGATCATTGATCAGGCGGTCCAATTTCCGCGAAACCACCAGGTTTTAGTCGCCCTGACACCACGAAGTTGTTTCTGTCATTTTCGGTCCTACGATCGTCTTAGGAAATATGATTGATCTTACCGCGCGAAGAACGCCCGAAGAACGCCCCTTCCGATCTGGTCCGATTTGTCATCTGCAATCGCTGCCACACCTCCACAAGGTTGTTGTGTTGTCGAACCTTCGATTTGGGATCGTTGCATTACAGAACGGATGCGGAACGATCCATTGTTCGTCTCCCTACGAATAATGTGAAGAACACGCGGGGAAAAAGAAGGAAGAGATCCAAATAAACAAAATGAGTAACAAACATCCTCCTTCGTTTGTGACGGTGTTGATCCGCTCCCGTTAGTAGTATTAAACGAAGCATAGATCAACATGAATATAAAGCATGGATTAATTCCCCCAAATCAACCCAAAGAAAACCCTTCCGCAAGAACGTACGAATCCGTGGATCATCTTGTTTGTGGTTGATCCGTGTTTGTCTTTTAAATTCAAAGACGGGGAAAAGAAAATCAATACAATAACCCCTACGTCTTGAAAGGATCGATCGTTGATGAAGGCGCCGCGCTTCCGTTGTCGTCGAGATCCTTCAATGTTGTTGGCATAGCGATTCACGACTTCGATCTGTCGTTGTTCGCCAACACGTCCTCCTCCACCCACGCTCCAAGAGAAATCTCTCTCTTTTACTCAACTCGTAGGGTTATGAGGCTAACCATGCGAATTTTCCATAAGGATTCATTTATAAGGGAGGATTAGGTCATGCTCAAATAAAAGAAAACGTTTTAAAATAATAAAAAAAATTATTAATTTATTTTATTCCCTCCAAAGAGAATTCCATTTTTAAAACGTTCCAAATTAAATTTTGCAGCCGACCTGTGCCGGTTGAGGTTAGTGTCATTCTTAGGAAAAGTCTTCGTCCCGGACGCAACGGTGCACTCAGATTTTTAATCTGGGCATCCGTTTGGAAACTGCCACAACCGCGTAGAAGCGCCGACTCACATGACCTAAAAAATGTTTAAACAACCATTTCATGCTCACTGGTCCTCGGAATGATGTGTTTTCTTCGCACATGGCCTTGAAATAATTCCTTATAATATATAGAAATAATAATAAATGGAAAATATGAGACATTACATTCTCCCCACCTTGGGGCTTGACGTCCCTGAAAAGCCAAAACAAAGGCTATTCAAAAAGATGAGGGTACTAGGCACGGATCTGAGCCTCCCGCTCCCACGTGCGCTCCTGAAGATTCCTGTGCTTCCACCGGACACGAACTAAGGGAATCGATCGCTCACGAAGGATCCTCTCCCACCGATCCTCGATCTCCACTGGGTACTCAGCAAAGGTCACTCTATCCTCAATGTCCAGCTCGCCTCAGTCGATGACGTGCGATGGGTCATGCACGTACCTCCTCAGCTGCAACACGTGGAAGACATCATGTACCCGATGCATCTATGGCGGTAGAGCCAGGCGGTACGCCACCTAACCAACTCTAACCAGGATCTTGAAAGGTCTGATGAACCATAGAGATAGCTTTCCGCCTCGACAGAATCTCCACAACCCATGTCAAGGTGAGACTCGAAGAAAAATGTGGTCTCCCTCCTCGAACTCCAGAGGCCTCCATCGTCTGCCATCATAAGACTTCTACTGGCTCTATGAAGTATTCATCCGCTCCCGGATGATCTTCACCTTCTCTGTGGTAGCTCGCACTAACTCTGAACCCATGAGTGCTGACTCTCCGGGGACGGTCCCGCAAAGCGGTGAACGGCAGGGTCTCCATTACAAGGCCTCGAACGGTGCCATACTAATGGTGGAGTGGTAACTGTTGTTGTATGCAAACTCAACCAGTGGTAGTTGGTCCTCCCAACTATGACCAAAGTCCACGATACAGGCTCACAACATATCCTCTATAACCTGAATGGTCCTCTCTATCTGACCATCTGTCTGGGGATGAAACACTGTGCTAAAGCGTAGCTGAGTCCCAAAAGCCTCCTGCAATCCCTTCCACAACAGGGATGTGAAGCGGGCGTATCGGTGTGAGACTATAGTCGAGGGGAAGCCATGAAGCCGAACTATCTCTTGTACGTAGAGGCATCCCAAGCTCTCTACCAAAATCTACTCCCTGATAGCTAGGAAGTGGGCCGACATGGTGAGTCCGTCAACGATCACGCAGATGGAGTCATGCCCCTTGGACGTCTATGGTAAGCCCATCATGAAATCCATAGATATTCCATCCCACTTCTACTCTGGAACATCCATGGGGTTAGCTAACCCTGCTGGAACCTGGTGCTCTGCCTTCACCTGCTGGCATGTGAGGCATCGAGATACGAACTCTTCCACTGCCTTCTTCATGCCTGACCACCAGAACTAACGTCGGAGATCCTGGTACATCATTGCCACTCTAGGATGTACCGCCAAAGGGGATGTATGAAACTCCCTCAGGAAATCCTCCTGGAACTCCACTAGTATAACAGTGCATCCTCTAAAAAGAATTACGACCTCCCCACCTTGCGAATATCCATCAGGAGCATGTCTTGTGGATAACTAAGCACATAAGGTCACACAGTCGACATCCCCAAGATGTGCCTCCCTAAATTGTTATATGAGTGGATGGGTGACAACCATCGACTGTAGGTATGTTGTGCCTCAACATCTAAGAAGGATAATTGCAACACGACTAATTGTTGTGTCGCTCACTCAACAGCTATGAGCTTGACCTTCTGCTAAGAGCATTCACCACCTTGTTCCCCTTCCCAGGAGTATAGATTATCTCGAAATCATAGTCCTGGAGGAACTCTAGAAAATGCCTCAGTATCAGATTCAGATCCTTCTATGAGAAGATGTAATTGAGTCTCTTGTGGTCAAAGTAGACAATGAACTGCTCGTCCATAAGGTAGTGTCACCACATCTTTAGTGCGAAGACTACCGCTGCTAACCCAAGATCATGGGTAACATAGTTATGCTCATGCGGCCAAAGCTGGCTTGAAACATAAGCAATCACCACGTGTAACTGCATCAGGACATAGCTGAGTGTGGTCCCTGATGCGTCATAGAAAACTATGTACTCGACACCCTCCTCCGGATATCTCAAGACTTGAGTGCTTGTCAAACTCTGTCTTAGCTGCTCAAAAGCCTTCTGGCACTTTTCTGTCCACACGAAGGGTTGCCCCTTCCTGGTCAAGGCCGTCATCGGTGCTGATATCCGGGAGAAATCATGGATGAATCTCCAGTAATATCCTGCTAACCCAAGGAAGTTTCGCACCTCTGTCACGCTCCATGGTGGCTCCCATGCTAACACAGCCTCCACCTTGGCTGGGTCCATAGCTACTCCGTCTGCTGATATGACATGTCCCAGAAAGTGGACCTCCTGAATCTAGAACTGACACTTCGAGAGATTTCCATAAAGATGGTGCTCTCGGAGTATGTCCATAACCATATGCAAGTTTCTCGTGTGCTCTTCCTCTGATGCTGAGTAAAAAAGGTTGTCGTCGATGAAGACCACTACGAACCGGTCCAAGTACAGCTAGAAGATCCGGTTCATCAACCCCATGAACATCGCAGGGGCATTTTTCATGCCAAAGGGCATCACCAAGTACTCATAGTTACCATAGGGACATCTGAAAGCCGTATTCGGTATATCCTCATCCCGCACTCGTAGCTAGTGATAGCCTGATCGAAGATCAACCTTCGAGAACCACTAAGCCCCTCTTAGCTGATCGAAGAGGTAATCAATTCTCTGAAGTGGATACTTGTTCTTCACAATCACCTAGTTCAGGTGCCGGTAATCCAAGCACAACCATAGACTGCTGTCTGCATTATTGGAAAACAAGACAGGGGCCGCCCATGGTGAAATGATGGGTCACATGAAACCCTTTCTCTTCAAATCCTCCAGCTGCACCCTCAGCTCGCGAAGCTCCGCGGGAGCCATCTGATAAGCCGATGAGGAAATCGGTGTCGTACCGAGGTGTAAGTCGATGCAGAAGTCAATTTCCCAGTAGGGAGGTAACCCTGGAACATCTTCCGGAAAGACTTCCTCATACTCTGCCACCATTGCTGGGATTTGAGAGCTCACAACATCTACTGCTCTAAGGGTAATGCTAGCCAACTCATGAGTGATCAGCTGCCCCCTCCTATGCATGAGCCCAATTTGTGCTACCTGGGTTTCCTTTTCTCTGACAAAGGAAAACCTTATTTCATCATGGCGGACACACCACACTCTTCACCTGAAATAGTCTATCTTGGCATGGACCGAAGATAAACAATCCATACCGAGAATGACGTCGTAAGGCCTCGACTCTACCACCAAGAGGATCCAACCGAAACTCTCGCCTCCAAGGGTAATGTCACACTGTCTGCAAAGGTGTGTGATCGTCGAGTCTCCTACCGTATGTGTCTCCAAGCGTAAGGATCGAGTCAACGGTTCTACTAGAATCTCGAGGTTTTGTACAAGACATGTGGCTATAAGGGATTTACTAGAACCTGTGTCTATGAGTACGGAAGCTAAGGTATAAAAGATACATATCGTACCTCGAATCATCCCTGGAGCCCCTGGGTCTTATGCCTCAACCGCATGCAGTTGTCCCTTCCCTATCCCCCAGATCCCTGAGCCTGGTGCGGACCTCCTGGGGTTGGTGGTGGAAGTAAGTCGAAGTGTCTGCCACCAACTGCAGCTCTCCCAGCTCCTCTGCCACGTCCGCCGCCTGGCGGATTTTCCTGCTCTGTTCGTTGCCTCTGTCTCGGTGGTCCATCCACCAATTCCATGTCAGCAGCCCGACGTGTTGGGAAATCTGTAGAGAGATTCCCCCTACTGTCGCATTCATAGCATCGCTTCTCCATAGGCTGACTGGATCCAGCCAGAGATCCATGTACTGTCGATCCCCTATCCTGGGTCCTCCTATGACGTCTCCCACATCTAGATCCCTGCGTCTAACGTCAGCTCCCTGCTGCAGGTGTCTCCGCACCTGTCTGCCTGCTGCTGACTGTCGGCGGCTGTCTCTACACCACCAAGAAGCTCTCAATCACCAAGGCCCTCTAGAGCACTCCAGCATAGGTCGACATGCATAGTGGTACGACACTAGCTCGGATGTCTTGCCGTAGACCTCGCTTAAAGGTCCGAGCTCTAAAGTACTGGTCCCTGACCATATCCATCGAGTACCTGGCAAAGTTGGTGAACCTCGATGAATAGTCATCCACCGTCATACTGCCCTGCTGGAGCTGAAGATGCTCCTGGATTCGCTAAGATCTCAGTGTAACTGGAGAGTGCTCCTCCCTGAAGAGTCACTCAAACTCCATCCACGAAAGAGTCTCCTCGTCCTGAGACTGCGTGGTCAGACTCCACCATCGTCTGGACGAACACTGAAGAAGGCTCACTACTAGGATCACCATCTGGTCTTCTGGTGTCCTCACTAGATGGAAAACTCTGTTCACCGCCTCAAGCCATTCCTCAGCCGCCTGAGGTTTGGGCTCAACATGAAACCTGAGGGGCCACTAACTCTAAAACTCATGGAGCGCACTAAGCCTGCACTCCTCACATGTCAGTACCACTGGTACCACTGGCTGCTCCACTGGTGGTGGTATAGCAGGCACAACACCTGGTGGAAACACCTGGGGAGCTAGTCCCTGTATCGAAGCCTCGTCACTGATGGGGGTCATCCTTGTGATCGTGCTGCTGAATCCTAGCGGGTATACATCGTGGAGGCATCCTGTAAAGAAACAAGATGTGTCACGGTCAATTAGTATATCTGGATAGCGGACACCAAGAATATGGAAGACACAACTCATTCCTATATGATGCATGTACCTTTTATTTCCCCACAACCAGTGTTTTCGTGAACCGGGTCGAAAAGCAGGTTATCAGAGTCTTGGTGTATGGATATGTTGGCTGCCGCACCAACACTGGAATCTCTGGCTTGAAAACCAAAACCGACACACCCAACACTATTTCCCCAACCAAACTCACAGACTCTTGGTCCTAAGGTAGATCCGACCACCTCTGATACCACTATGTCACGACCCGTCCTGGTGGGTCCCGCGCCATGACTCCCCAAGCCCACCTCCAATAGGCCAGGGGATGGTGACTAGCACAGAGTAGGCATGTCACTAACATGGGAGGCATTTCCTAAGTATCTGTACGGACACACACATCTCTAAGCCCAAAAATGCTGAAATGTAAACTACTAAGGAACAAAAATGCATGCATACAACTAAACCCAACCAACATAGCACGACGAAAGGTAGAGTACTGTAAAGTTAAACTGGGCCAGAATACAAGCCCACCAAAAACAACAGTCAGAAAAACTACCAAGTCCAACCTGTAAGCACAAAGGTACTGGGACTGCTGCTCATAGTCGTAGGAACGCCTCGGCTTGTAGGAAACTCAGAAAGCTCGGTCCTATCTTGGTCCGCCCTGGACTCTATCAAAAGGCTGCTCGTCCGCACAAGACACTAGATATGCGGGCAAATCCCGTGCAGGGGTGAGTATAACAATACTCAGTAGAGGACCCCGAAAACCATAAAGCAGTACACAAAGTAAAGGTATAGTCAGCTATACATAATATCTGTTTACAGAACATATAAAACAAACCAGATATACCCAAAACCCAGGCCCGTGGTCTAGAGACAAGTCACGCAACCGCATACCGCCGCAAGGGATTTCGTTTGAATATTCCTTGATGCGCTAGTTCCAGGAGAACACACTCCACGAGTCTTATAGTTCTGATGATGTCCGTCTGAGAAGTGATGTTCGTCAGGAACCGTCACAAGATAACCCTACACTCATTACGGGAGACACACTCCTGAGTGGAAGGGTTACGATAGATAGAAGAACTCATTATGGGAGACACACTCCTGAGTGGGAAAGATCTCGATACACAGATGAGGATCACTACCAGGGCCATGGAGGATACCGCGACTCATCCGGAATTCACCTTCTAGGTAGAGGATCAATGCCCCTTAAAGTTGTTCGTGCCGATACTTGACTCTACCTAGGGTCTTGAAAGGATAGAGGATCTCGATCCGAGCCTCTCGGTTGGATGCCTGACTCTATCACAGAAAAGTCATGCTGAAGGGTTCATAATCCGGCATGAGGGAATGATGCCTGAACTTCAGGGGAAAAGAAGAAGGGAACTAACCCAAAAGAACGATTTTCAAGGCACGATGAACAAAAAGACCAAGCCGTTCTCAAAAAAGTACACGGTGTGTAGAAATGATTCACGTCGTGTTGTCCGACCCCGGGTACTGCCCGTGTACAAAGGCGCTTTTCGTGAGGCTGGTCATGTAGAAAACTTTATACAAGGCATGTAGTACAGAGTACATGCCATGTCTGGGTCACTGGGGCTAGCTCCGTTTACTCTGGCCATGTGCCCGTACACGGTCACCAACCCATGTACTCCAACCCGTGCAATCTGCACACGGGGTCACCTGCGCTGGTGACCTTGCTTGGCCGGGTGAGGGAGTACATGGTCGTGTACTCCATCCTGTGTCCGTGTATCCTTGGGATACACGCCGAGCTCTACATATCTGCCTCTGCCGAGTTGTACACGCTGTGCCGCCTGAAGCCGTGTAGAGCATCCTGTGTCGGTGTACCACCCGAAGTACACGCCATGATTCACGGAAGTTCCAACATGCCGTGTGACTGGGGTCACATGTCATGGTATCCTTCTCTGACCTCAAAACCCTAGCCGCCACCATCATAACTACATGGTGTGTTCTTCGGAAGTACATGCCGTGTATTCAGGAAATTTCCAGAAATGCGGACCTCTGCCGTCGCGCCTCCCGTGGTGCACTGATCATTGATTCGGCCATCCGATCGGCACAAAACCATCAGGTATTGGTCGCCCTGACACCATGAAGTTGTTTCCGTCGTTTGCGGGCCTCCGATCGGCTCTAGAAACCAGATTGAACTTCCCGTGCAAAGAACTCCTAAAGAACTCCCTTTCTTATCTGGTCCGATTCGTCGTCCTCCATCGCCGCCGCACCTCTACAAGGTCGTTGCACTGTTGAACCTTCAATTTGGGATCATTGAGTCATAGAACGGATGTGAAACGATCCATTGTTCGTTGCCCTACAAAGAACAGGAAGAACGCGCGAGGGAAAAGAAGGAAGAGATCCAAATAAACAAAATGAGGAACGAACCTCCGCCATCGTTCGTCACGGCGTTGATCCGTCCCCTTAATAGGTTTAAACGGAGCAGAGATAAACATGAATATAAAGCAAGGATTAATTGTCCAAAATCGTCCCAATGAAAACCCTCCCGCAAGAACTTACGAATCCGCGGATCAACTTATTCGTGGTTGATCCGCGTTCGTCATTTAAATTCAAATACAAGGAAAAGAAAATAAAAAAAACAACCCCTATGTTTTGAAAGGATCGATCGTTGACGAAGGCGTCACACTACTGTTGTCATTGAGATCCTTCAACGTTGTTTGCGTAGCAATTCTCGACTTCGATCCGTCATCGTTCGCCAATGTGTCCTCCTCCGCCCAAGCTCCATGTGAAATCTATATATTTTTCTCAACTCGCAGGGTTATGAGGATAACCCAACAAATTTTCCATAAGGAGGCATTTATAGGGGAGGATTAGGTCGTGCTAAAAAAAAGGAAACATTTTAAAATAATAAAATAAATTATTAATTTATTTTATTCCTTCCAAAGAGCATTCCTTTTTTCAAACGTCCCAAATTAAATTATACAGCCGACCTGCGCCGGTTGAGGTTAAAGTTGTTCTTAGGCAAAGTCGTCGTCCCGGACGCAACTGTGCACTCAGATTTTTAATTCGGGCAACCTTTTGGATACTTACACAACCGCACAAGAGCGCCAACTCACTCGACTTAAAAAAAATTTAAACCACCATTCAGGGCCCACTAGACCTCGGAATGATGTGCCGTCTTTGCTCCCCGTCTCGAAATAATTCCATATAATATTTTAAAAAATAAAAAACATAAAATCCAGGAAATTATACAATATATTAATTGGAGTATGATTAGATGATAAATATATCACATATTTCCTCACATAATATTTATTTCTATTCATATAATTCATAAAAGAAAAAAAACCACATCACATTGTGAGGTGGTTGTATGCCATACATAGGAGTGACATTGTCATATACCAGATGTAAAAGAACTTTAGAACCAATATGAGATGTGATAAAAAAAGTTAATAATAATATCATAACTTTCATATAAATATGTTAAATCTATCATTATTTTGTAGGATGACTGTTACTGGTGGAAAAATAATTACATTAGATTCTGATTCAGTAGTTCATGGTACACATTATTAACAGTCTCATTTTCCATTTAACGTATAAGGATATAGATATTGAATATTAAATTATAATAGAAATATATAAGTATTTAGTAGATATGGGTTATATTATATTATAAAATTTAAATAATTTTTTTGTCGGTGGAGGAATAAAAAAATACGCATGATTAAGAAGTTTACCTCCCCATTAGAGAGCAACTTTTTGTTAATACCAAAAGCCTTCATATGAGGGATTTGAAATCTTATAAGGTCACTAGTGTTTTGAGAGGGATATAAGGTTGGGATATTTCTTTGTCTTGGAAGAAGTAAATGTTTTCTAATGTGTGAAGAGGGATGATTGGTTGAGTCCTTTTATAAGTGGGGGGAGAAGAAATACCTGGAGTTTTAAAAAAGATAATGTGATTCCGACAACGTTCTCATTGAGAACCAATCCAAAATAGGTAATTCTTGATACATAGAGGTTATAAAATAAAATTATGTCTTTACAATGGGTTTTGAACATATTTTGGGTATTTTTAAACACTATCATATTATTTTATGAACATGGTTCACCCATTTTTTCCTTAAATGAGGTAATTAATTTTTCACAATTCATTTTGGTGAAAATTAAAGTTTAAAGTATTAGGTAATATAAATTATGATTATTAAAAAAATGGTAACCATTTTTATAAATTTAATTCATATTATTGACATAATTCAATTAAATATTAAACCATAGACCTAATGAAATAGTGGTTTTTGAAGGACGGCTTTCTCATAATTGTATAATTTTTTAATCTCAAAATTCAACATGAAATTGATTAAAATGAACAAAATTAATTTTCTTGTAATAAAATTTACATTATTTTAATTTAAATCAAATAATATTATAAAATTATATTTTAAAAAAATTAAATCAAAAGGATTATTTCAATATAAATAATTATTTTTCTATTAATCACAAAATTAATATTTTCAAAAGTTTTTGAAATATAATGCAATGATAAGTTTGAAATGTATATTACCAAAATGAATTTTATTTTTCTATGATAATTTTGTATATTTTTTTATAAAATAATTTTCAATTATGGGTGAAATGTGAGACTATATCACCTTTTAAATAAATATTCTTTCTCAGAAAATAATTATTTTTCATTAAGATGTTTATTATATTATTAAAAATCAATAGATAACATTTTAATTTATTTTATAACTAAAAAAAATATCATCTCATATTTTAGATAGATCTTTTCACACCAACATACATAGTGGTTACGTAATAATGGTCATAATAATATTTAAATTGAATATCGAATTTCGTTCAAACCTGGGGTTTCTTGAATAGAAATATATCAAGGATATTGAATTAATTTTAGAAGTAAAATATATAATAAATAGTAGAGGTGTTACATTAATATCTATTCTTGGTGGTTATGTTCATATAATATATTAAATATTACTATCCATTTTTAAAATATAAGGTTATGATATTCTTCTCCATGAAGAAACTACATCCTAACCATTTAAAATTATCCTCGATAATCAAAGGGATTAAATTTTACAAAAAAAACTTCTTGAATTACAACATCAAAAAAAGTTTTACTTTTTATTCATCTTGATATGAGAAGGAGTGAAGTATAATGGTAATCCAGAATATACCATACTGGGTTTTCAAATTGAAAAATATAGGTTGAAAATTAATATATCGAAATGAAATAAAATTTTAAATAATTATGTATGGTGGTAATGATAATTGATCACAATAAAGAGATTGGTCTTGAAAAATTAATGGCCATTATCCCATAAATTGGCGATAGATGAAAATACAATTTGTTTAACATAGATGAATGTTCTTGTATAAAATATTTGTTTCAATTATTTTCATATAATTAAGAATTATTATACCATATAGAATTATACTATATGAAAATATTTATACATTATATATTTCTATTTCAAGGAAAAATTTATTCCATTGGTTTTTATTCGATCAATTCCAATATCATTTCATACACTAATAAATGTATATCCAAAATGACATTTTATGTCTAAAGAAGATTTAACAAATCATTATAAAGACATTCCATTCCTCATGTCTCTTGATATTTTAAAAAAATATAATTTCTACTAAAATTTCTCATGTAACACCCAATGTAAAACATAATCCATTAAAAATATAGTTGACCATATGTATAATAAAAAATACTCATTTCCAAATTCATAGTTTAAAAATTGTAAATGATGGAAACTATAGAAACATCATATTCCTTGGACAATATAAAATGTCTCTTAATGTGACACTCCAAATATATTAATTCCTTGATAATAATAAAACATTAGTTAAAATATGCATGATTGAAAAAATAAAATCATAGGTAATTGGATATATTTTATATATCAAAACATGTACTAATCACAACAAATGAAAATATACACAATAAAATATACAACCCAATTCAACGATACTAACATTAGCTCATACTCATCTCTTTATCATTGTAATCTCAAAATTGTGCACATATTTGGGGTTACATTACCTCTAAAATATTCTTTACAGAAGACCAAGATTGAACTAAATCACTTTTCTTGGATGTTGTTTCAATTTATCATGTCGTTTGAAATAAATAATGACAAGGTACTACAGTACAATCCTTCTACAATTTAAGATTTCTATAATGAGAATACTACTGATTATATAATTTTTCATAATATTTAATGAATCTAAATAGATGATCTTTAATAATTAATCATCAAATATATCAATAACATAAGCTTGACATTGACCTTGTGTCTTCTTATGTGGTATATTTCTTTGGTGTAATGTCATATTTCAAAATCCACTGAATATATGCCACAAATTAGTTCTCCATATAAACTAATGAACCCCTCTTCATTCACTAAATGATGTCAAATAGAATTGGGGGGTATAAATATGTCTTTTCGGATACAATACACCCATATTAGAGTTCAAAACTAGATTAAAGAATCCAAATATCATGCATGACCGAGTGAGGGAAAAAATAAAATAAATCATTCCATAAAAAAAAAAAATTCAATAAAGGTCAAAATGACCATTTCGTTCCTTATACAGACCATCCACTTTTCTTGTTACATAACATTAAAAATAAAATTAATGAAAAATATTACCCATTGAATCATAGATCAGAATGCATCTAATCAATTTATTCCACTCATTCAATCATGATCAACCTAATAGTACTCAACACAACCTCATCCCAACATGCTCCTACAATAACATGTGATTACGTCTTGGGTAGCCATGTGAAATATCAGCCTAAGAGGGAGTGGGTAAAAACTGTAGGCCTCCACCGATGGTGTCAAAAGAACATACCAGTCTATAAAATAGTATACAAAGATAATAGTGGAATAAATAAGAAATACACAAAAAAACATTCCAAATAACATGACAATTAACTCATTATCCACTAGACACATGGGTTTCAAGGTTCCCCCCATCCAAAAAACATGAAATGACCTTACACTATTGCCTAAAGTGAAAAATATGGTTATATAGCTTTTTAACCCACAAAAGGGTTTTTTCTTATTCAATCAACTAATGTGGAATAAGACATACATCCATGGAACATGAGTCATGTAATCATGCCATTACTGATTAAAATGTTAGTCTATAATCTAACTCTAATATCAAAATCAATTTCAAATGAGGATGGAGAATCCATCCAACATATATCCATGTATCAAACTATCAATATTGGAACGGAGCATCGGGTCCATCACGGCCATCTCATAACATAATATTAGTGCTTGGTGCATCAGTTTAGTACTAATATAAACATGGCATATCTATATCCTAGATCATTGTTCTGTAAAAACATTAGGAGGATGATCATTATTCCAACATCATATATAAATATCTATGATATATTTTAGAGCATCATTCTTGCCTCACATAAATAAGAGTACCATATGTCCATTATCTAATATACATATAATCGATGATTATGGGATCATCATTCTAACCTAGTCTAAGGAGGATCATTAGTCCAACATCCTTTTCCATAAGGTCTCTATCATTTTCCAAATCCTTAATCAAGAATATAGGCCAAATATTATCCTATTAGGGTCCATTCCCTTAATCTTAAATCTTATATATAGTATACTACATGTTCCTAAAGAAAAATTCTAGCACCCAAACTTTTCCATCAACTATTTTTAGCATTTAATTTATCATTCCCACGACCCATTAAGATAATTATAATAAATATAACATTTATATCATTTAACCCTTTATATAAATAAATATTTATCAAATTATGTTGAAAATATTTAAAAATAATAAAGTAATTTTTTTCAACATTTTCATTACATTCAAAATCACAATGGTTATCATGATCATTGAAAAATGTTAATTCAACACATTTCCCGAGAAAAAACCAAACCCATTTCAATAGTCATTAAACACCAAAATCAATCAATCTAATAAAAATTTCAATACCACCCCATTATCCTGGGTATTCTTCATTTAAAATCCATACAAGCTTCATGACCTTCATGTTATATGAAAATAATTAAATGTGTCACAAAACACCCATTTCAAGTCAACATTTGAAATCCAATTAAATCACATTTAACTCATCTTGAGTTCAACCCCTCAGTTAAAAACTATAATTATTTAAAAACATTTCCTTCCCACTTTGACATCCAAAACTAGATCAAAACCAAATGCATAAATTTTGCTCCATTTTTTAAACCTGAATTGAATTTTTGTAAATTATTACATATAAATCATCCCAAACCTACCCATTACCACACTAGTTTGCCCTTTTTTTATAATATAGGGCATAATTGGTTTGGTCTTATAAACACATATGGATTAAATGGGTTCCATTGAAGGTTTAAGGTGTTAACCCAAATCATAAAAAATTTATTAAGACAAGGAAGAAAATAAAAAACCTTGCAATTTTAGGAACGTTCTGCATAAACATGAAATGAAATTAATAGTTCTATTATTATTAACCCTAGATCAACTTCCTCATTAGCGATGCTTTCCAAAACATTTCTAATGCATGGCAGTTGTGCCATGTTCAGTCCAAGTCTCATCCCAACTCTTTGTGACCCATCTGGGATCATCCCTATCTCCCGAACCATAACCTCATACCAAAAAAAAATTATTACTTATAAAAATAATAATTAATTAACTAAAACCCCCAAAATTCCATATTGCTGGAAAACTCATTGGGAAGTCGTGGAATAACGAAACTGAATTTGACCACTCTTCATGGACAAGTGGCAAATAACTGACCACATTCCATGACAAAGCCCTAAGAGGTGATACCATATAAATCCCTAATTAAATTAAATTAAACTAACATATAAAACATATGATAATTCAATATGGTATCATACCATTAAAAAATGAAAGGCGATGGCGTGTAGATTCTATATGGAGATATCCTCTACCAAGTACCACAAAATGACCAATGAGAGATGAATAATTCTACCATACTGTGATGGAATCATCAAAAATTACTAAATCTGAATTCAACAAAAATTACATGAAAATTAGGCGAATAGGGTAGGTACCGACTAAGAGTATAATCTAAAATCAAAATACTGATGAATCCCCACTAAATCACATCCTTACTGAGGAATAAAAATGGAGGAAGGTAGGAGGGGTCTCCTCTAGTATGTTCACAAAAGTAGTGGAGAAAGGGGAGGGTGATATGAAATAATGAATTAGAAATGGGTATAAGAACCATTTTAATGAAATTATTTGGATCCTCATCATTTTATCTCATGATTTTCCAAACTATGTAATAATATTATGGGTTTCTTTATATGTAACCAACCGACCAGCATGGTCTGGCCACACTGCAAGACAAAATGTGCACCTAAAATGTTCACCCCTACCATCAAACACCAATTCCCCACATATTTGGGAAAAATATATTTAAAATATTGAACCAACCTTATTGTTAGCTCTACCTCCATATTACAGTAAGGAGTATTGTTTATTGGAAACTGTATGTAGCATATAAACCAAGTCTCATACACTCCTTCACCTTGCACTATTTTCCCATATACCACAAATAGGTTCTACATATCCATGATGAAACTGTGCAACCACACCATGCTCGGTTCAAAAAAAAATCCTCTTGAGAAGTATAGTGTCACATAGTTTCTCATAAAAAATATCACACCAAACAATAATACCATACAAAAAAAAACACATACAACCTCACAAACATAACACAATTCTTTTGAATCACATAAAAACACTTATTTTCAATCCCCAGAGTTATTGCTCTTTTCAAAACAACAATTTAATGAATTATAACTCTCCAAATCTCATTCTAGGCCTTAATTCAAGATTAATTCCATTAGGTATTAGAAATTAAAATTAATTTATAAATTTTCAATCCATATTGAGGTAATATATTATATCGTTCCCACCATAATAAAAATTTTCCTTGAGATTTTCTTAGTGGTCATCAATCTAAGCACACTATTCTAGGTCTGTCACTTAATTTTATCCAACCTCTTGGATAATATTTTGATATCATAAATGATACCGAGTAATAACCTCCAACTGAATGTCCTCAACCCAGAAAACTTCAAGCTAAAACCCATTTGGAAAACCAATGAAACATGATGGTTCCTAACTGTGCCTATCCAATAAAAAATTGA
Organism: Viscum album; assembly: GCA_963277665.1. Lineage (NCBI taxonomy): Eukaryota > Viridiplantae > Streptophyta > Magnoliopsida > Santalales > Viscaceae > Viscum > Viscum album. The sequence goes on along the minus strand of OY728156.1, from coordinate 385,963,445 downwards.
AGAAAACATCATCTGATTATTCATTTTGATATGGTTCTCCCCCTATAAGCATCATCTTATACCCACAAACTTTTGATACATAACAACATTACCCATAGAAAATAAAATCAACACGATAACTCACACACCCGCAAAAATTCAAAAATCATCTCCAAACCTAATGTTCCACAATAACCATGAGAAAGACAGTAATAATTGGCGCCCTGCCTCATTATAAAAATCCCACAAAAGAAGATTAACAACCACCTTCCCCTTATGAATTAATAAAATACTAGACAATTTGCGAAGGCTGAACTCAATCATTATGCAAACCCGACATTCTTGAAATGAAAAAAATGGACCTTAAATGAAACCTTCCTCTCCCACATCATGTGTTCTTCCTTGTAAGACTATCGTCAATAAAATAATTTTCTAATGATATTTTCCCTATCTTTAAACTTGTTTTCATATCCTTTGATTATAATCCCTACAATTCCAAAGGTATTTCAAAACCTTAAAACATGCCCAGTGGAGTCCAGAGACAACTTACTATGAGATTCTATAGTTATATCCTCTAGTGACTTAAAAACATTTTTGTTTCCTCTAATTTATAAATTATTTCCCAATCCTTGAATCCCATAATGAAAACTATGACATTCATTGAAATCTAGTCCATCCTGAGGAACATAAATATAATTAGTCGATGGTTCACGTCCCACTATGTTACTTCACATTAACCTCTCAATAAGTGTAACCTACAAGAGGAATCATATCCATCTGAGAGACATTTTTGTTTCTCTACATAAATTAATTATACATTTATCAAAACTAAAAAGTTGTTAATATACTATGAATGATTGAAACTACTTGAAGCACACTGACATCTTATAGATGAAAGCAACCCCACAAATTTATTAACTGTGTCACGTTTATCTAAAAGGATTTTCCAAACCATAAAATTTCATGGGCCTCCCTATACATAAACATCTCAACAAATCCACACTAGAGATCATCCTATTCAAAGTTGTCTACTCTAATTGAGAACCATGGGTGTATGCTCTCTTGATGTCTTATCCACAAACCGATTGACACAACATGTCCCCATCCACTAATATCTCTATGATACTATTAACACATAACCATTAGACACACAGTTGTATGAATCCACAACATAACGTGATATTGACTCCAATGATTCAAGTATTAAAGAAACTCAGTTAACAACCCCTAACCACTAGAGATGGAAACCCAAGATTCCCATATCACCCATCATAGCGCACCCTTACCCCATTCCAAAACCAAATCAACTCACTAGAACCACGACCACTTTCATGAGCACTCAAGACATGAGAGTTATTAAAAAGTCCTACATAGATTTTGTACACTCTCATTGTGTTTGTAGAGACACATCAAAATCTAGTGGGGTAAGTCACCTAAATGCTCCAACCCTTAATAACCACATGTACCACCGACTCACTATCACTCCAAGTATTTTCTATCACAATAAAAATAGACATATCCATGTACCTCATATAAGAAAATAGAATCACATATATGGTCTCCATTTTATGTGAATTCTCCCACATGATCCCAAATATCATCAACCCTGAAATGTGGTCCTGATCCGACTAATATACATTATTCATAACTCATATGCACAAAAATAAATTGGGCTAGACACCCAAACCAAACTCTAATTCTTGGTAAAAACTATAAAACTATAATACTAGTATAAAAGTGTTCTTCGTCAAAATAAATGAAATAAAATTTTTCCAAACCACATTCTAGGATGAAGAATCATGGATTATTCTCTAGAGTCCAAGGAATATATATATGCACCTCTGCACCAAAATTAAACATAACTAGGCCTTCCCCTCAAATGATTTATCCTCAAAATCCACATAGAACAACTCTAAATACTAGAGTCACATCATGTGATCAAAATGTCCAACCACCCCAAGTCGACTCCAACCATAGAAGGTCACAAATCATAGGGAAACGACATGAAATTGTCTCTTCATCACAAACAATCAAAAAAAAGAACAATATGTTCTATGGTCCAACTCCATAAATGTGTCGTATATCAAACGACTACCCACAAATAAAGAATATACCCTCTCTTAGAATCTAAACATCCTACTACTTCTTATAGGACTTATACATACTACCTTTCTCACACTTAAAGTACCAATAGGGGTCCAACGGTTCTGTAATCAAAACATAATGACCCAACATGGTCTCTACACCAACTATACATGAGGTCCACAATAGCATCCTCATCGAGCACCTCAACATAGTTCCACATATCATGCCATGATATGTATTTCTAGAAAAACACACACTAGTAGGCCAACAACATGTGGATCTTCAAGCCTCAACTAATGCATAAAACACCTATGTCCTATATAATCCATGATTTAGAACCAATGCATGGGCCATTTGTAAGTGGGATAAAATTATTAAATCCATCAGAAAACATAATATCAAATCAACTTATTCACTTATTTAATTGAACAACATATACAACCATAACATCAAAAATCCATAACATTAATCTCGTCGCATTATAACATAGACTGCCTAAAAAACATTTTTTCCTGAGGAATCAACAAAATATACATAAAATTATCTAAACCATTTATATATATATATATATTGGTTCTACCAGGTCCCAAATTGTAAAATAATAGGAAAGTAAAATGCACTAAAAGAACATAGTAACATCATGGTATGGAATCCACAATGTTGGTTCCCGAATCTGATTCTCCACTTGAACTCATGTGTAAATACTCATATAACATAGATTTTTTATTGAATGTGGGGGTATAATGTGGGATTTCAGGTGAATATACCCCAATATCATTGTGTACGACAATATGAAATTTTCCAAATGTCATCCTTATTAGGGTAAGTAGAATGATTAGATATGTTTAAACATTGTTTAATAAAATGAAATGAAATAGAGGCCCAAACAACTATGTCACACATAAAACTAATAGCCTAGTGGGATGGTTATATAACCTAAAAAAATAAAACATTATAGAAAAAGGATCCATATAATACATGAGGTGAATCTATCTAGTCACCTAATACAACTCATGAATTCCTTCTTTACTTAATATTACTCAACGTGGACTCACCCCAAACTTGTGTCCGCAATAATGTGATAATGTTCCACAGACACCTATGTGAAATTATATCCTGTGAAGGGTGTGAGTATAACTAAACAGGACAAAACCAATGATGTCTAATGAATATACATGTATTAGAAATAGTCAATATAGATAACATTGGACTAAATGAAAATTCATAAAATTTAAATACAATCCATGTAACTAGATAGATAACCCATTATCCATTGGTCCGAAGGGTTATGAGGTGACACTCATCTAATAAATCATGTAATGACCATGCCTTGTACCCTAAAGATTAAAAATGGGTGAGATCTCATCTAAACTAACGAAAAGGATGTTTCTTTATCATTCATATCTGGGGGAATAAAACTTTCATCCCTGAAACCTTCTGCATAAACCAATTCCATTAGTTCCAATAATGTTAGTCCACAATATAAAATAAATATCAATATTAATATCAAATGAGGTTTGAACCTCCATCTAGTACCAAACCATGTACCAATATATTGGTACTCATACTGAACATCAGGTCCACCACACCCATCTGAAAACATAACAGTTATGCCCAAATCATAAGCCAACAACTAATCTAAACAAGAAAATTTGGGGTCTTATATCATAATCCTGGCCTAGCCCATGGAGGAGGATAATAAGGTTAATAAAATATATACATATCATCGGTGGTGGTGAGAGCATCATTTTTTCCAACCTAAAAAGAATAAGAATTTTTTCAACATATTCTTAAATATGGTATATAATCATCAACCAAACCCATAATTTGGTTATCAAAAAATGAATTATAATATTAATTTCCATAACCTCAGTCTAATACCTTATATATAGTATACTTACTTTGCCAGGAGCATCGGTCTAGAACCCAATGCATTCAATCATTAATTATTAAAATTCTATTCAATAATCCAACAACCCCGTAATGTAATTATAAACCAAATCCACATTTATATTTTCTGACCCTATACCCAAATTCATATTATTCTATGCTTATTATAACAATTTAATAATTAAAGAAACCCATTTTAAACTATTCTTGTCACCTTCCAAAATAAAAACACTTATCATGGATCCAGAGGAATTTTGAATAAACACATAAATAATATAAAAAATCCTTTAGAAAAGGTATTCAACACCAAAATGGATCATTCTCATCAAAGTTTAAAAAACCTCCCATTAAACTACCATCATCCTCAGTGAAAAAATAGTCATGATCTTAAACCATAATTTACCATGATAAACATTTATAGAGTCACCACAGAACTATCTACAATAAAAATATAAAATATATTTAAAACCCATGTAGAGAATATTGAGTTCAACAACATATTTCAAAAAAGAATAATTTCAATACATTACATTTCCCCATTGTTATTCCAAACCATGCCAAAACCCAATGCATGAATTTTACACCATTTCAAAATATTCCACGTATTTTTAAAAAATTCTTACACATAATATAATTACAAACCCATCATTTAAAAATCCACTTTACACTTTTCACGAAATGGTACCCCTATGGGTGACCGTATGATTGGTATTATAAACACCAATGTGTCCTAAAGGATTCTTGGAAGTCCTATGGAGGTAATCCAAATCCCAAAACAAAATTACCAAATTTATTAATGAATTCTCAAAACACATGGGGATTAAGGAAATAATAAATACACATAAATGTAAATTTAAATGACTATGGGTAAGGGTCTTAGATCCCATACCTAATTAGTGAATCCATCCAAAACATTTCCAAAACAAGGATTCCCTATCATAGCCCACTCAAGTCTCATCGAGAATCCTTAGCACTAAACTAGGCTTATCATAATCACCCAAAAAAATAACCACATACCAAAAAATGATTAATTAAACATAAAAATTATAATTAATTAATTAAATAGAACCCATCATGGAATGATGTTAGAGAACTCATCAATTCATCCTTACCATTAAAAACTGAATCTAATCTCCCACTGAAGTCCTATGGAAAATCCCCAATGACATTTTGGGGAATATATGTAAGTGTATATACCAATTACATGAATAATTACATTAAATTAATATAGAAAAAATAATAAAAATCACTATGGTCATAAACCATAATTAAATAACCCATGATGACATGTAGAATCCATCTTAGGATCTCGTCTAGCTATCCCAACCAAAATCCCCCTGAGAGAAGGATGATTCTTCAATGATCTATTATAATTTTCAATAAAACGTAAACCAAAAATCCAAAAAATTTGATTAAAATAAGGGTAAGAGTGGTGTAATATACTAGGATGAGAATCATACTACAAAACAATAATGAATTTCCACCAAAACCTTCCTCAATAAGGCTTAATGATGGGAGAAAACAATAGGATGAATTCTCTTGATCATGCGCATAATAGGGATGTAAATGGAAGGGTTTAATTAAAAAACCTATAGTAATAATATAAATAACACCATTTAATTGAAATTATATGAAGCCAATGGGTTTGGCCACATGGGTTTCCAATCTCTGTGTAAATTATGTGGTTGGATCTTTCCATAGACAACACACTGACATAGATTCACTACATGGTTTCCCAAACTATTAACTAACCATGAAAACACATACTTTATAACACCCAATCATTACATGACATAGAATCCATGAACCAGCCATGATTTTATCCCTTCCTTCAATCTTCAGAAAGGAGCACAATTTTATTTAAACTATGTGAAGCTTCTGGGATATGAATAATAAAGTCCATAACCTTATAGGGTATCCCCTTTGACCACCCACATTATACCCAGAACTGGGCTGTGATCGTGGAAGAAAACATTTTTCAGTTAAAAATGAAATAGAATACTCTTGAGAATCATGAATTTTCACAGTTCCACTTAAATTTTCCAAAAACCCATACACCCCTTCCAAAAAACCGAAACCTATAGAACATAGCATAGTTCCTAAAAAGATCATCCAAACAACCTATATACCTCATAATAATTATTCCTCTTCTTAAAAAAACATTTATTACTTCTATCTATTGAAATTTTATTGTGAGTCTCAATTCAGGATTTGACCTCTTTATTAATGATAATTCATATTCATTTATGATTTTTTGATTCATCTTGATGAGATATTTTTACAGGATTCTTGAAAAATTCTTTTATATAGTTCCTCATATTCTAATTGTTAAATAATTTTACATTTGAAACATCTATCATGTTATGTAACCCTAATAATGAAGGAATTTTTCATGAGACTCATATAAAATATGTATTCCATCAAATAAATTACTTGGGAGGTTATTTCCAAAATTATCACCTGATGAAATTTCTTTCATTCCCATCTTCGCATTAAACATATTTTTCTCTATCATAGTTTGATTCTCATACTCTCCCTTGTTTTGACAATACTTTTATGTCCCCATCAAATTCTGGATACTAAATAAAATCATGTCCTTATATGATGAGAAATTTTAGAAGACTACTTCACTTTTATGAATTGATATAATTCCATCAAAGAAACATTAAATACAGATATATAGATTTTTTATGTTGTTTATATAATTCCTTACAAACATTGTAATATTGGATTAATACATATAAATATTTTACCTTACTTTTTTTTTGAGAAATTTAAACTATCTCTAAAAATCCCCTCATTTCTCTCATAGAAAATAATTTTCCAAGAATTATACTTTAAAAAGTATATATATTTCATTCATTCCTCCTAATCATTATTTTTTTTGAATAAATTCCCACCATTGATGTACATATCCCAATATATGATAACTATCCATAGAAACCTTCCCTCTTTAATTAAAACTAAGGGAGATAAATAAATTCTATAAGGAACCTCTCTCTTTATAATCTATAAATAGATTTTAAATGCCATTTATTGATGATTGTTGATGAAATACGAAGTGATATAGAATTGTTTCACCACATCACGGATTATTAGGATACTCCATGTAGGAAAGCATATTTTCCCTAACCTGGGTCATCTTCCCAAATATAGTTATAATTTGGATTGTTTTATCAATAGAACCATCTTTATATTCATTATCTTTACTAGGAGAGAAATCCATATATTGTGTGAGTTCATTTTTTTGGTTCTAATTTCATCCAATAGGTTCTATTTCCAAAAAAAAGAACAAACTAGATTATGTTATAAAATTACAAAGCATAATATATAATTTTAGTACTAGAGAAATAGATAACATTAATTAAGAAATTTATCAGCATATAATCTCACAATATTAAACATGTTTTCATTTTTAATGTTGTCATGTAGTAAAAATATAAAACAATTTATAATGGGTTGTAATGAATTTTGGATTATCCTAAATATATCATTCATTACTATAAAACCATGTGTTTAGTGAGGAACAATTTTATGTACTAGGTAAAGCTAATGTCATGTCTACTGTGCCTTTTGGATTTATTACTAGAAGATAAATTTATGTTAAAACCTCATCCTCTTATAATAACTATAAAAGGTGGTATTTCTATGCAAAACCACATTGTCTATACCAAAATTACATTAGTATGTTATTTTATACATATTCAAAATTATTATTATATGGTTATATTACCTAACATATATTTTCATAAATATAGTTATCATGGTTTCTAGAAAACATCCTTTGACAACAACAGTAATGACCATAAATCCAGTAACCCATGGTCGATGTCTAAATTATTACATTGGAATTATCTATATAGTTTCACATCACTATGGAATGAATAATTTAGTATCCATTATAAAATGGATTCATACATGAATTTCAAAAATAATTAAAAACATTTAATAAATCCAATAAATATTATTTGAAAACAGAATTATTAACCATATCATATCCATGCATATCAATAAAAATGGATTTCCTAGAATATATAGGAAAATAAAACATTATAAAAGTGTTGACACATATTTTCATTTTGTGTATACATATAGTAGAATAAATCCTGAATAAATTTTCATAATCAACATGGATTGGTTAATAACCAAAACACATGCCATTTAATCAATATCATCATCATAATAAGGAAGAAATAATTAATGATCATATAAATCGACATAATTAATTACATGATATAAAAAAATCCGAGGATGTTATTAATAATTGAATTATACAAAAAACCACCAAAATTGATCACAAAATATTCAAATTTATCATTCCAAACATCTAAAACATTAAATTTTATTCTCATGATTACATTAATCTATGGGTTAGAAACCATTTAATCTGGCCAACCAAATTTTCTCAAGAGGCCTTTTGATGCATCGAGGGGCTATCTGTAACTATGCCACTCATATCACTTACTAATTTCAATTAATTTTTCTAATTAATGGGGTGTATCATAATTAACATTACTATTTTATTGGAAAACTAACATGAGAAATGTTAATACGTACCCTGATCAAATAGAAAATTTCTAATCTATCAAGAATAATATGTTGAATTATATTAAAATTTTACAACCACATTAAAACCGATCATAAACTAGATAAATAAATAATAATTATGATATCAATAAAAGATAACCAATTGAATCATACATTCAATAAATATATTATTATTTTAATGAATATAAATATCATAAAAATGTCCTTAAATAATTCTAGGGGATTTAAAACTTTTCACTTCTAAATTATTCATTTAAAAAAGATATTAATATTTTAAAGATTCTTTTCATTGAAAATAACTATTTATATTATAATATAGTCATTAAAATGATGAATGGTCATGATGGTGGGAAATTCCATTCATGTCAAACACTTTAAAACAATGTTTCCTTTATTATTTTCATTTAACACCAATGAAGCCTCGTTTTGACAAAAACATTAATACTAATTTTGAAATAAATTTAAGAAAAGTAAATAATGTGTAAATAATTTCACTATTAAATAATTGGGAAGTGTATACAAAGATTTTTTAAATGTTTTTTGAAAACATAGATTTTGATGATAATGGATTTTAAAATGAAGAGGAAAATAATATCATATTTTCAGGAAAACATGTTCACCATCATTTTAAGTACCAAATAATATAAAATGGTAATATTATTTGAAAAAATATATTAATAAAAAGTTGGATAAAAACATATAATGAATTTTTGTTAAAAAATAAAATAAATCCCCCAAGGAAGACTTAAAAAAATTATCGTGATAAATGATTTGATTGTTAAATGACCCATTACCACTTTGGAATATATTGAATAATAAGACCCATAAAATACATAACATAAAAAAATAAATAAGTTAAATCAATATTGATAATTTCATGATATAACATATCCAAATGTGTAATAAATTCACCACACAAAGTAATAATTGGTGAATATGGTGTTTGACACATAAAATAACATATGAGATGAGAAACCATTAAATAATGTTCAAAATCATCAGTATGTGCCCAAACATCTAGTATAATAAATATATATTTGTAATAAATATATTAATGAATCATAATAATATATAGCATACCATGTGTGATTTAATTATAGGATTTTTTACAGGTTTATTTACAATTATTTGATAAAATCATGATCTCGAGTGACAATTGTTTCATTATTCTTGTATATTTTATTTAAGTAATTTTGACCATTTTAATTTCATCATGGATACATAATAAATATAATTTTAACCATTATATAAATATAATATATATTCCATATATATTTATTTCAATTAATTTAATAAACATGTAGGTATAAAAATTTATTACATAGTTTATGCAGACAGTATATTAAACATATAGTTGAATTTCATTTCAATTTATATTCATGAATGGAAGTAAAGGAAAATAAATATAATATAACTTTAATAAATTATTATTAGTATTTATATATAGTGTATATTAATTTGATAAATCATTATAAACATCGATGTAAAAAGAAAAAGAAAAACATTTCATATAACTATAGGAAAAAGGTAGCACACACATATGCAAGGTCAACATTATTGTTTCCCAATATATTGAAATGTAAGAAGTTATATGTGAAATTATATTTATAGAAGAATTTATTTAATGATTATCAAATAAATTTATTAAATTTAACCTTGCTACCCCTCATATAAATTATTAGAGAAAAAGAAATCACATCGCTCTATAAGGTGGTAGTCTGCCATACACACAATAGATGTTTTCATATCCCCCACAGAATAGAAAATAAAAATGTATAAGTGATATAATATATAAATAAATATATTAATATCATAAATATTATATAAATATTTTAAATCCATTTTTATTCATGCCTGGATCATTTCAACATGTCTAATGTCGCAATTACTAGGTCTAATTACACATGGAGTAGATTTACCGTGCATGGTAGAAATGAATTAAAATTAGATATTTTTTTTCCAATTTGATAATTCAAGTGAATACATGAGAGTATCTAGTTTCACCCCTCTCAAATAATATATATAACATAATATATTTTTTGTGGAGCTTTACATCAAACATAAAAGGACAATAGTCATTCTATTTAAATTAAATAATGGTTATCATGTTATTATTGGATGTATTTAGAATATCATTTAACCCTAGGGAATAGATTTAACTAGAAGCACTACCTGGCCACATTATGGAAGAAATAAAAACTAGGAAATTTTCATTAAAAATATAGATAAGTTAAATTTAAAAGATTAGATAAGACCTCAAAGATGCTAAATATTTTCTTTCCCTTTATTAAATGAGAAATTAGAATCATGATACTAATTTTACTAAATATATTCAATAATAATCCAACCATTATGTTCTCTTAACTCTTATAGAAAGTCATTATAATAATTATCTCAATGTTAAATTTCTCATGGATGGTGGAAGGAATTCAATTTTTTTCACCAACTGCATTAAGAGAAAATTTTGAGGAAATATTATAGAGTTATTAACATAAATGGTTGTAGTATCACTTATAACGATTTCATTTCTAATGTAGTGATCACTCACTTTAAATTTCACTATTTAGATGATGGAGCTAATAATAATCAATTAATGGTGTATTGTATCAATTGTTCCATTGGGGATCATCAAAATATGAACCTCATCAAGTCTCCCTTGAAAGAGGAAGTGAAATTAGAACTCTTATTTATAAAAATTAATGGTTCCTTTATCTTTTATGGGTTCTCCTTTAAATATTTTATTTTATAATGGGATTCTTTTAAAGATGAGGTGTCTATTTCTGTTGGAGATTTTTTTTAATCCTATTTTCATTCCTTTTAGAATGAATTCATGCTTCATTTCCCTTATTCATTAAAAAGAATTTGGATTGAGATAAAGGACACTAAGTTAGTTGCTATTAGTAATAGTATAAAATATATCACTATAAAAGTATTTGTGGCCAGATTTACGAGGTTATGAAATAAATAATTACTCTAAATTAGTTTGTATTTTTATCAGGAAAGTGTATCAAAAATTTCTTGTTTACTGCCTATTAAAGTTTCAATCATTTGATGAATAAAATGGAAGGTAGAAAGTCTTTCATTAATATTGATATCTCAAAAGATTTTGACACCATGAAATATAGAATCATTATCAATATATTTAGGAAGTGTGGATTCACTACCACCTTTATTAAACTCAACAGCAACATCCTCGTCACATCAAAAAATTTCAATCTTATAAATGGATCCCCCAAAGGCTTCATTATGTCTACTAGGGTTGTGAGATAGGGTGATCCAATCATACATCTAATTTTTTCTATTTATGAGGATTATATTAGCAGATGTATCATTGAACTAAAACTAATTAGATACAATAAATTTTTAATGTTCATTAGGGATTTTCACACCCCTCTAATATTCTCTATGTTGATGGTATTGTTTTATTTCTGTATGGCTCCATAAAAAATTTATTATATTAAATCTATTTTTAACTGTTATTAAGGGGTGGTGGTGGAGACCATCAGTTGTATAATTTCATTAAATGAGTTTAGGAATAGACGTTTAACTCAAAGAAAAATAGATTTTCGATGAATTATGATGTTAGAAAAGGTGCATTTCCCTTTATATGAAATTTTCCTCCTTTTAGGATGAAATCAAAAATGATATATTGAAGATACATTTTCCATCATTGTTAATAAACTATCCATTTGGATAGAGAAATCCATATCACATAATGGGATAATATAGTTGGTAAATCATTTTTTCACATAAATGGGTTTTATATACATTATCTTTATACAAATTGTTGAGTGGTATTATAAAAAATCTGAAAATCATGATAAAAAATTTAACATGGACTAGTTTGGTTCACAAAAATTATATTATTATTTTATCATGGTATAGGTGCATTAAAGACATTTACCTATGGAGTCTAGGAAAAATGGATCTCACAATTTTTAATTATACAATCCTTGGAAAATTAATATTGAATTTGATTAGACATTATCACTCTTCACTTTATTTCCTTTCAAGAAGGCATGCTTCTATGTTTCATAATATATCATCACATTATCTTACCTCATCCATTTGGTCCACCATCATGAATTCCTTCAATGAAAAAATAAGGTATTCCTTGTTGATGGTGTGCCAAAAATCCAAATTCAATTACTGGAAAACACCTTGTATAGACATCCCCCATGAAGACATCATTGATGTGCCTTCAAGAATCTATAATATTCTTATTTCTGACTTCCATCATAGATAAAACAACATGAAATTGGTAATTCCCTCTCATGTTTCCTCTGAGATAAAATCTTATCATTTTGTTAACAAAGACATTCTAATTTGGAATCCTAATGTGGCTGGGATATTCAATACCATAGAGCGTAATAGGATTAGTTGTGTTGTAAATATTGAAGTGTCAACAGGTTTTTTTATGATTAAATACACCTTTATTAAACATTATATATAGCTGCACATTTGGAGAACCTGGAGTGGCCTCATTCCAACTATAAATATGTTGAAAGGTGATGGAATTATTCTTATCGTAGTCTACTAAATATTCTTACAGAATGGTAAAAAATTAAAAAAAATTATCTATTATAATTTTGTAACCTATTTCTAGGTTCATATTCATGTATTTTTAGTGATTATATATGTACAAATCACATAGTGTTGGAGTTATTAAATTAAATAACTACAATACAATTTTAATGAGTGGGTTCTTATCATGTTCATACAGCTACTATATATTCCAAATACTACATATATATGGCTTTAAATGACCTATTATTTAACAATTAAAATCCTTTTTTATGACTGAATGATTTATACTTATAACTCAAATTTTCAAAAAGGTATTATGGAAAATAGATTTCTTTATTTGAATTTCATGAGAGTGTTGGGTGTCAATGAAAGGTCCAAAAATTCTATAATGGTTTAATCCATCTGGTGGATCCCTCTAATATATTATTAGAAATATATGAATGTTGATTGTTTTGATTCTAGGTCACCAGGTCCCTCTTGTTGTGGGGGTTCCTTTAAAATCCTCTAGGCCTCATCAAAGGATGTTACTACTAATAAATATGGCATGGGAGTGCTTAGGAGGCTGACTTACTAGCCATTTTTTGTTATTTACAATAAATAATGTATCTTATCATGAATTGATGAACCTCTAGATTGAATGAAACTCAAAGATTGAGGTTGAATCCATTAACTATAGATCCTAGAATATATCAGGGAATGTTCTCCCTAAATGGATTAAATGTCTCCCTACAACTAACCACCTCTACCAGGTTATCTCACATTGGTTTAGAGTAGCTAGTCATGTTGAATATGTACTATAAAAAATAAAATATGGAAATGATTCTAATGTGGTCATTTAGGATACCTGACTTTTATACACCCAAAGTGAATGTGGACATTTGGGGTGAGATACATTCTAGTCTCTGTAAAATTCATTATAATATCTAATAACTTCCTGATATTTATTATTATTAAAAATCATTAGGATCAGTATTTTTGGTTTTTGAAACCATTTAGAGTATTTTGAATCATTCATTATACCATCCGTTTAAATTTTTTGATTGAAATCATATTATGTATGTTCTCGATGTGGTAGTCAGCATTACACATGATCAATTGTTTTGTTTCACTTTTAATTGATATAAAGATAAATATATGATATATCATTAACATAATAATGTCTTATTATATAGGACATACTGGTTATATAACATTATAATGTCTTATTATGGTTTTAATTTAATGGACTATTAAATAAAACAAACAAACATGTTTATTTATTTTAACACTTCAATATAAAACCTATTAGATTTATACATAATCCATAAATTGATATGATGTTTTTTGGAATTAATAAAGGGATATTGGTGGGGAATAGCCATAGAAAGGGTTTTGGATGTGTGAAGAGGGGAGGATAGTTGATGAACATTTATAATTTTGAGAGAGGACAGATATGGTATTTTTGAAAATATATATTGATATCCATGTTATTCACATTCCATAAGACTTAAAAATAGAACATTATTGACATTTTGAAGTGACAAAGTCGAAATATGGGCCTAAAAGTGGGTCTGAATATGTTTTCTTTCATTTTAGCCCTTATATTTTTAGTTTAACACCAGATATACTCATTTTTATCTTCAGTATGATTATTTCTTTTATTGATCTCGCTATTATTTATGGAAAGAATTTATGTTTAAGTTATTAGGTAGTATAAATTAATATAAATCCAAATATGAGTTCTATTTTTAAAATTCACATTACAGATGTGGATTAATTCAACTTAAAATTGAACCACATATCAGATGAAAGAAAATTTTTCTAAAAAGAATTTTCCCATAATAATAAAATGGTTAAATAAAATTTTTATATTTAAAATTAATTACAATTAACTAAATTAGATTAAATATACTTAAAATTCAAAAAATTTAATTTAATGGAAATTCAAAATTTAATTTAACTTTTTAAATAAGAGAAACAATATGTCATTTTCAAAAAAATATTTTTTTATCACTATTCCGAAAAAAATTAATATTTCAAGAAAAATATGAAAATATTTAAAAAAGATAATCTCTAATATATTTTCCAAAAATTAAAACAATTTTTATTAATAAAAACTCTAAAATTGGTAAAAAAAATTATGTGCCAAAAGCGTAACTACACCAGATTTTAGAAAAAATATATTTTTTTAGAAAGAATTTTTTCATTCAAATGTTTCATGTTTTTTAGTAATCATTTGATTACCATTTAATTTATTTATTACATTTTTAAGCCATAAAATTTTTCTAACTTATTTAAATCTATTTATACCATCAAACTTAAAAGATAGGTTATAATGGTCATAATAATATTTTAATAGTGAATCACCTTTTGTTAAATCTTGTGGTGTGTGCATTAAATTCTATTGGTGAGATACAATTTATGTAAAATGATATATATTTTAAATTATCTAGGAATTACATTCTTAAATAATATTTAGTGGTTTGGTCTAAATATTGTATCAAATATGAGGTTCCTTTATTAACATTTTGGGGTCTTAAAATAAATTATTATTACTTTTTTATGGTTTGGAGATCAAATATTTTTTTTTCATATTTTATGGGAAGATATTATTGTCCCATTTTAATTTTATTTGGAAATTTTTCACTAATAATGTTTTATAATAGTCTTATTATATGAACTTGGGTGAAAAATCGGTATTTTTTCTCTTAAAAATCATTTGAGCCCAACTATTTATTATGATCCCATTCCTCAATTATGCCGATACATATATTTTAAGAGATGTTATGAATGTGTTCTATAAGTGTTCTATTTTATTTATGTGCAATAATGATCTATAAAATTATTTTCCTATGTAATTGTCCCTTAAATACAATAACACAAGAATTCACAATATTTGGATATTGTTTTGAGATGTAGTGATTAAATTATAGAAATGATGTAAAATATTGCTATTATTTTTCTAGGGTTATATTTTTTAACCCATAAAAGGGTGTTTTTAGTATTAAATCAATAATTACCTTTCCCACAATAAGGAGGAATAATGAACACCTAGATGGGCACTCTGAGGGGATATGAGTTAGTTGATTCACATTATATTTAGTTGAAATTTTTTGATATTTTAATATATAACTTATTTAGTTACCAAACTGTCCTTGTTTAAACTATATGGAAACCAAGAGATTGATTTCATAATGGACTAATGTTAAATGTGATATAATCCATATAGGTTTATAGTTGAATTATATATAAATTCATTAACTTATGTATCATTATTTCAAATGTTTTGTTTGTTAATGAAATTGTAGGAACTATAAAGGAATGAGTTAATTGGTGTAATGGAACACTGTGATAATTTACCAATAACAAACCTAATGTGAGTGGGGATGGAATGAAAAACATTCTCTCAAAATAGTATCACTGTATGATAAATAATGCATATATTCATGAACTATTGAATATTCCATTGAAGGAGTTTCTCATTATTGATTCATTCCTGTAGAAACTTACACCCCTTTTATTTGGTTCTTTAATCCACATGTTGTGTATTACTGGGATAATGTGATGGAAAATATATTTTTAATTCATTCATTTTGAGATTATGGAAAGGTTCTTCTTACCATTTATCTTTTAGATAGTGAGGCTTTCCAATAAATGACTCCTAAAATTAATTCCATACATATGGAAGAATATAAATTTATGTAATGGAAATATTTTACAAAAATAAAAATAAGAAAATATTTTTTTCGAACGATATCACATTAAAAACAATTGAGGTTTCATTGAGGTAAAAAAAATGAGGATTAATCTATTATAACATTTATCCCTAACATTATGTTACTAGGAATGAATTCCTACAGTTTTAATTTTAACATTGATTTTAATATTTAATGCTTATTTAGTGTCCTTTAACCTATACATAAAGAGGAATTATCTACAAGACGAATCTGTTGGAATGAAGATGTTGTTCAATGAAAATAGAAAATGGAATTGGAATAATGAAATTATATTTATTCCTTATAAAAAAATTATTTTAATGAATAATCAAATGAAAAATCACATAGAGGGAAGGAATATCAATTTTCTACCAACAAAAAGTGTTGGATAAAGCACCAATGAAAGTTATTAGAGGGACTAGAAGATGTTTTATGTGTGAAAGCACTACCCATTATTATCTAGATTTTTGAAATTTTTTAATGATGTCTTCCAATAGAATAGTTAAAATAAGATTTAATTAATGGTCCACACACACTACAATGCATAAATTATAATGAGTATGTATGTTATTCCTAATAGTGTACTAATGAAAGAATCTATGGAATTGATTAATGTTTGAAACATCCATAAGGAATGGAATAATAGAAATCCAATAAAATTAAGCCAACTGAATTGGTTCCTAAAATTAATTTAATGTAAGATACACTAATCATCCAATAAATAATAATGAGTTTTCAATTTTAATCTTGTTCAAACCAAAATAGTATAGCTCAAATTAAATATATAAAACATTTATGAACATTATGAAATATTAATTTATTGGTGAAATTATATTTTTATATTGTATCCATATTTAAATTTTATAAGAAAATACCATATGTTATTCTTTTTTATCCATTATTTCAATTAATTTTATGTGATTGTTTTCTTTACTCAAGATAAATGAATATTTATTAATAATATGGATATCACATTTTATATGAACTTCCCAAACTCTATCAATGATTAGAATATTTTGAACAACATTTGATATGATTATGTAAGAGAGTTAGGTTGATATATACAATGAAATTACATTAAGATTTTTTATAATATTTATTTAAGAATGAAACAATTAAAATTGTAATGAAATAATTTATTTAAGGGGGGATAATTAAATATTTTGAGATATGGATTATATTTTTAAAATTATTACTATGATTAATAGGAGGGACCAAATAAAAGGCTAAATAAATAACTGCTACAATATACTAGATAAAAATAATTATGAAAAAAATTATGAATAATACTATTTCAAAAAAATTATAATAATTTTCTAAAGTTTCTAATGATTCTTTGATTAAATAATTATTATAATTTTGTTATTAATATTAATTTTATTGTTTTTTTGTTTTAATAAAAAAAATCAACCTCATTGAAATAATTATTAGGATAATATATGATATTAAAGTATAAGAACATATAAATTCACATTAAAAATATTATAAATGTTTTTAGATAATGATAAGAACACATAATTTTTTAAAATATAAATTTTCAGTAAAATCATTTTTCATTTTTTAAATTTAAAAAATAAAATTATATATATTAGATTTATTATTTTGAAATTATTATTTATATAATTTATTTAAAAACATTATTATTATATTTAAGTGATTTTTTTGTTATTTTTCAATATATTAATTTTTTGTAAGTATTTTGAAATATATTTATTAATATATTTTTAAATATTATAAATTATACAATATCATTCCATGAAATAGAAATTTATGAAGCCTATTCATATATTAAATATTTATTTATGGGTTATAATATATATTTCTTAATATAATTTTTGATACATAATTTCCATTTTCCTCATTTATAACATAAGTAACATATCATTCAAAATAAAAATTAAGATCCATTCTATTCATTTATTTATTTAGTTTAATGTTAATATTTAGTTATGTATTCCATTGGAGGATAGAATAAACTTATTATTTTTTTATAATAAGCCAATTAAAATCATGATTAAAATTTTAATTACGTAAATTCACAACACAATAAATTTATTCCCAACAACAATATTTTTCAAGAATACATTTTAACACTTTATATTTACTATTATCAATATTTAATATTTTTGATGAATAAGAATTCTATTAGATGAAATGGATTAAATATATTCAATAATTATGTCAAAGTTATGTAATATTTTGAAATTAAAATTTAATTACTTTATTAAAAAATTATTTCTAAAGTAAACAATAAAAGTGTAAAAACTGTTTTCTAATGTGGTATAGGTCCTAAAATATTAAAAAATGTTAAAAATTTAGTGTATTAGGAAGGAATATTCCAATCCAAATCTCTATTCAATTATTTTTTATTTTTTAACTTGTTGAAATGTTTATCATTTTATCACATTATATTAATTAGTATGATTACAAATAATTCCTTATCACAACATATAAAAGGAGACTCTTAACACCCCTTCAACACTAGTAAGATAATTATCTTCACACATGAAACTATATAGTTTTACCTTCCATTAGAATTATATTTATTACAGTTTAATCTTTTTAATTAAATTCATTCTTAATAACTCTATTTACAAGGATTATTCAATGGGTGATTCCATGTCCCAAACATGGGTACATTTTTCTATTAAATTTTATATTTTTTTCTATTCATTATTACCTTCATAATGATAAATTACTAATTCTTATATAATATCATTAATATTATTAATATAGTTTTTGTTCTAGTATAATTTAAATATAAATTATAAATCATTTATGCTATTCTATTAATAAAAATGAAACCATCAATTTTGAATCCTGTAGTCTACCACCTCTATAATGTGACTATATAAATATTTTCATCAGCACTGCACTTCAATGATTAAAAGGGTGATATTGAAGATTGAATGTGAAATATATAATAGAAAAATTATAATATTCCTTATTTCAATGTCATTTTCTATTGGTAATAATGTAAACCATACATTTATTTAACTACTTCAACTACAATGTATCCTATCTAATATTTCATCTATTATGCATCATCTTTATTAATATGTCTTCATATACGATTCATCACATTAATATATGTAATTAATATCATTATAATTTGATAATGATGATATTATTCCTAATTAAATAATATTCATATTAATAATCTCTCATAAATTATTGTATGTTAATTCTTGGGATGATATTATTGTATATAATATTAATATGTTAATAATTATTTTACTTTTTTTATATTAAAAACATTATTTTGCATGTCATGAATTAATATTCCAACAATAGTTTGTTAAAAGTCACTAAAATTTTATATTTTATAATTTCATATTTATGGATTCTAAAAAAAATTCAATATAATGAAATTATATCATTTTAAATAATTATAAAGATTAAACACTACTACCATTTACAATCATGTATATATGAAAATTGGGATAATATTGAGTAATAACACTAATCCTATTAAATTATTTGAATACTATAATAATTACAAAAAATATAGTATTGGTATTAGATAATAAAAAACTATCATTAATTTATAAAATAATATCAAATTTAGTTCATGAGAGGTTAAATATATGAATACTATTATTAAATATTTTCTTTAATAATTTTTTATATATTTGATTCTGGAATATTTAGAGAAGTTATAAATTAAGGTAGGGGTATCATTGTCAATAATTTAAATTTAAAAGGTATGTTTCTTATTGGTAACCATGTAATATTAGCTATCATGTAATTACCACCTAAATATTTTTAACTATATTTATTTACGACATGGGGTATGAAGAGAAATAAAATGTAATCTCTTTAAATAGATTCTAATATAAAGGATTCAAATTTCATAAGATTCAGTTTTTTTCTCAAATCTCATCATTGAGATATTAAATAATTTTCATGAATATCAATTTTCCAAGATTTATTTCTTCCTCCAGAAGATTTTATTTATTAGTACACTGTATTTCTGTAAAGCCAAATTAATCACTTTTTTACAAATATCTAATATTGATTAATTTCACCATCATAAATTTATTTCATCATTAATGATAAATCTTATTTTCATTAATGATGATTTTTCTTCCATAATCATACTTTCTGTTCAAGAATTTGTAATAAATTTAATTTGGACACCCAATTATCTGTAATATCATTTGAACATAATAATATGATTTCTAAATTTCCATTTGATGATTTATTTCTTTTTTTATAGTGTTGGGTTTAAATAAACGTATTACATTTTGAAAAAAAATTGTTCCCTTCAATATCTAATTGTTTATCACACACTCCACATTTCCATTTATAAAATTTATTTTAATTCTATGATCTATTATTGAATATTATTTTTTTAAATGTATGTATTTTTTATATAATTCACATTATATTTAGAAACTATTTTTTCTTTTTCAAGGATTCTCTTTGGAATAATTATTGACTAAAATAAATGGTTTGTAGATGTTTTAAAATAAATGTTTGAAATCATTATGTTTATTTTATTAATCTAATATTGAAATTAGCTTTTAAAATCAATCCCCTTATGAAAATAATTCACTTAGCATTTATCAAAATTAATTTTCAAAATCACCATAACATCATATTTTAACCCAAATATAAAAAATTATAACAACCATTTTATGATTTCATTTTCATTTTCATATTTACCACACCTAGTTTTTATCTTTAGTTTTTTTAATGAAACATTAATATTTTTTATTAAACTCACTTTTGTCAGGGTTTATTTTTTAGTATCATTTGTTTACATACATTATTTTAAATTTGGTGATAGTATATAAAATGTTGTTAAAAAAATATTTTATTCCATGAGTCCTTTATGGTGTCGAGAATGAAACCCATTTTACTCTATGGGTTTTTGTGATATGATGAATGATTTATATCACACTATAAACATATTTATGTTTTTCCATTAATTAATTGGTGAACCTATATAAATCCATAAAATCTATTTGGTAAATCATTTTATCTCATGATATAATGGGTAATGAGTTTTAATCCTTGATATATAAGTGGATTATGTGACTAAATTCTAATTAACTAGAGGTAACCTATTTAGCTAATTCTGGTCATATAGGTGAAATATTTATTGATTTATGATACACAATGTTATGATTCAAATTTCTATGTTTGTTTCATGTTTCTATATTTAAAATCATTCTTATGTTATGAATAATCAATTATTGTGATCCATATTTAAAAAATGTATTTTTTCTTAATGTTATGTTTCTGGATATTAATTTCACTCCTCTATCCATATAATTATCCTTTACTTCCAAATAATTTTCACTAGTTATCTATTATTTTTGCTATGATGCATCTAATCTCACTTTTTTATTAAGTATCCTTTACCTATGACATATATAAGGGTATATCATTATGTTGTCGCAAAATTGATCTTGAGGAGAAAAAATATGGAAAAAAATTCACAATTGATGAAGAATAAATTTTTTTACCTATATAATATCACATAAATAGAAACTGTTGGTCCTTTGTGCCTTTTTTTTGCGAGTTATATTATCTAAATAATGAAAATACTGTATAATTTAAGTTATTGTTTTCTTATAAAACTTCATTATAATTTTTATTGATTAAATATAGATTATTCCTTCAAACAATTGATGTTTTAATTTTTTTTTTCTGAAATTTCCACTTTAGATTAAAGGTAACACAATATTTTTATCCCTATGATTAGTGTATTGAGATACAGAATAAAATAGCAATAAATTATAACGAGTACTTAAAATGATTAAATATAAATTCAAAATAACTATATAATAAAGGTTGAATTAATATTTATCTAATACTAAATCAAATAATAATAATTAATTTGGTTCTCATTTATATTATTTCTTTCATGGTTTTCAATATTCTATTATCTTTTTTACAAATAATTGACAATTATCATAAATTGGGGGATTTGTTTTCCTAAAAAAATTCATTATACCTAGACCATATAGAATATTAATGGATCATTAAGTATCCCATTAGCTACAATTTATGTTGAAAAACACACATGATAACTTAAATTAATTCACATATCAATAACTTCTTTCTCATGTCCCATTATAGAAAAGTATCCTTATATATGGATTAACTTATTTGAATGTCCATCAGTATGGTGTGTTGGACTAAAAAATATTTGAAAATATTACATATTTATTTTCATCCTTATAATTAATATGCATATAATCTTGGAATTTATTAAATCTATATATGCGTCGATCTTATTTTATTTTGGTATACTCCTCCCTGATAAAAAATATATATATATTAAATACACCGTATTATTTTTCTCACAAAAACACACACATCACTTTGTACCCAATATGTTATAGAATTAACGAAATTTTTATTATGAATTTAAATTCCTTTGTGTTTGAAATATTAGATTTATGTATGGAGGATCCCAAAAGAACTATCACTATTGAAAATAAATTTTCCATACATTAGGATGTGTTTAAGAACTCATGGAATGATCCCCTAGAGTAATTGTTTTCATGCTTATTGTGGTATAACATGTCATTCAAAAATCATGATCCACTAAATCACTAAAACCACAAAAAGTATCTTCACAAAATTTTATATTTAGCCACTGAAAATGTTGTTTGTAGTAAAAAACACCATTGTTCGAAAATATATATTTCCCAAAATTTTAAAAAATGAATCTTACATGATTCCAAAATGAACCTAACGAAACAGAAGATTATTTTTTAATCTATTCAAAAAAATTAATATCATGGATTGGTATTATCCCTTCCCCAATAATGTTGTTATTCTTATATCATTAACTCGATTAATGACACTAATCTAGCAAAATTCAACTAACTACTTATACATAATTAATAAAAAGTCGTACATTACAACTCAATGGCTGTAATATTCTCCCAGAATGAAATTTAATTTCAATCCTCACATTAATAAAGGATTATCCACAAATTAAATATTCATAGTGTTATTTTTTTCCTTTTGGTCAATCACTGTCACCTCTATGTTAACTCATTAAATAAATTTAATAATTATGACTTATTATCCTTAGGAAAATAAAAATTTTAGGGTTACCTTGTTATTGATCTGATAAAGAAAATCCAATTAACTATTCTGCTAAGAAATGTGTTATTAATATATTTTATAAGCCTATTATAGTCAATTATAATTGTATAAAACAAGATATCATGATAGTTTAATCAATATAGTCTAGAGAAAAAGATAAAAACTCACTCATAACTCTCCATATATTTCATGTTCCCTGTCATTTAAAAATATATATTCATTTAATAAAATATAAAATAATTATAAATAATTATAGAAAATATGGAGAGATAAATTCATAGAAACCGTAATCTAAGGGAGGTAGTGAAGCCCCATGTTTGAATAATTTTATTTTAATACATGTGTGGACCATGATTTTTTAATTATATATTTATCCCTGTGATTTGTAATGATGTGCTCTTGATTGTTAATTTCTTTTAAAATCATTTTTTAAATAATGTAAAACTGAATAATTAAATTCTTTGTTCATGAATTTTGTATCCAATTCATTGTAAACCCTATCACACTTTTGATCTCAAAACAAACCACCATTAGTGGATTCACTTCTTCTCTGAGATCTTACATTTAATATTCCATGCATTCCATTTGTGTATTTTTTTATAAATATACTATTATTTTGATGTGTCACGACCCACTCCCCACGAAGTCTACCCATCTTATTATTGAAATTAGAGTAGGGAGATGATGAATTTCTAAATGTATTCCCTAGTAAGACCAATGTTGGTGACTAGAAATAAAATTATAATAATAATACATATGAGAGGTATTACCCTCTAATAGAACATTCAGAATACAAAGATTATAAAAATACACCAATTACCACCTTCTAAAACATATTAATATAATTAATTATTATGTGAATATTTATAACAACATATAATACTGAAAAATATAAAATAAACTAAAAAAATAAATGTTAATTATGAAAGTGACCATGAATCCTAGAAAACTCTTATAAATCCCTGAGAATGTAATATCCCACCCAATAATATTCATTTTACGGTTGACCTAAAAAATAGTTTACATAATCACAGGGTGATACGACTATATACTCAAATGGATTCTATTTAATGACTCAAAATTATAGGTATTATTTTTTACTGTTGATTATTTTTAAAACCACACACTAAGTCATAATGTGATTCTAAGGCCCGATGTGACCAGAGAAAATATTTGAATGTTATTAAATTTATTAAATATCATGTATGTGTATATTTTCTAAATAAGTAAATATACATTTAAGAAGAGGGATTTAATCAAAAATTAGAGGGAAACATTGTTCTCAAGATGTGGGTTTTATAATAGGCATTCTATATCCTCTGTCTGTGTGGGACACTTTGGGAAAATTATTCATCGGAGATAAATGAAAAAAAAAATATAATTATTTAATACCGTTCATTGATGTAGTGAACAAATTTTTTCAATATATATTATTATGAACATTCCTAAGGTTTAGTAGCATAACCCTGGATCCATTTGTGAACTGTTGGAGAGAGCATTGGACGACTTCTCTTGGATGAATATTAACGAGATCATAGATTGATTATTGATATGGAAGAGGATTTTGATATCTCTCCAATGATAATGATTTGGGTTAATTATTCTTCAATGATTGATCCATATTGGGGGAGAACATTTTTTTTATTCTCTTTATGATTATAATTCCAATTATCTATATGAATCAATCAACCCATTAATTTATTCACAGATCATGCATATTGTGAGTAAGGGTTGGATTATTTGTAAATTGAGGGGATTTTCTCCGTGATTATCTATAATATCTTTGATAATAATTACAAAATTAATGAATTGAGGTTGAAATAAACATAATCAAACGCCTGTTCCACATAGATGTTCTTTGTTCCTTTCTTTTCCTTTACCTTTCCTCACAGGTGACATTCTTGTCATGTAGTTTGAATAACTCTGTGGAATCGACCATTACATGCCCATTTCATAGAACAATGAATTTATAACATAGATTTGGGATCACCATGATGTGAAGATAGTGTGATGATAAATGAAGTAGTGGATCGAATGGTGTGGATACCCTATTTTTTGGTGCATGAAAAATAATGATGTTTTAAGGTGTTATCCAAAAAGAATTTTTGTCATATTTAGCTTATTCGATGATGCCATAGAGTATTTGAGAATAATTATTTGATCCAAAATATGGATCAAATATATCTCTTGCAAGAGGAGTTGGAAAAATATATGACTAGTATTATAATTATTGAATTTTCTATCTCACATTGCTTTTTTTCTAGAGGAACATGTTGTGTGGGAATCTATCAGTGAAAGATATGGTTTTTATAGGAAGATAATTATCATACGATAGTGACTGTGTGACAAGGTATGTGACCCTTCTCGATTATCTCGGCATGTACCTATGAGGATACATGGACATGGTATAGATTACTTGTGAATGGGAAATCCATGTACTCAGACATGAACATGAACATGTAGGGCATACATGGGAAACACCATGAACATAGAGATAGGAAAATGTAAATAGGGAAGGTCCCATCATGTCCTTCTATGTAGACATTGGAACATGTTGTTTTACATATCTAAGACCAGGTTCCAAAGGGACACACCATGTACACCTTGTACTTGCAGTGTACTCCTTAAAATAAGGCTTGGATCCTTTTATCTATATGTTGGGCATGTTTTGTTCATTGTTCATTCCCTTATATAATTTTCCATAGAGGATGGAAAAGAATAACATCCAACACACAGGAAGGGGATTATATTATAGTCACTTCTTTGATAGTGTTGTTGGAATACTTCCATGAGACTCAGAGTCATATCCTATATCATCCTCATCCCCTAGTTGGAGTTCTTTATATCATCTAGATGATTAGTATACAGGTTTAGATCCTCTACCTAGCTAGTTAATCCAGATTGATTTGTTGTTATAACAATGGCATTGGGGTTATCCTCCACTGTTTATCATATCTCTTTGGACTTGTATTGTATTATACTCACAGAGTGACTCGATAAGAATTAACAGTTGGATGGATATCATTTCGTGTCTAACTCATCTAGAAATAGGTCTGATCATTTCACATAAGGGTCCTAAAATCTATCTCAAACACCTAGACATTGTAATTCCCCTATCAAATGGTTAAAATTGCATGGTGAACAACAGCCTGCACGGCTGAAGAATGAAAATATTCATGGAACTAGTCTCAAAATCTTGGTTATGTGACTTATAACTCTTCATGATCCATAAGGAATAAAAACCAAAACATCCTCAATATTATAAATAGAATTATCATGGAAAAAAAACATAAATCTCCCTCAGACCATGGATCAAACTAAATGTTATCTCGACCTCATTCAACAAGTCTCATGTGTAAAAATATGAAACATATTAATTATATATATATATAGATAATGGCACTAAAACTACCTTAGTGTCTTCCATGTGTCATTTTCACCAAAATCTAATCTTTCTAGATGTCTTGGCACATCACATTGAATATTTTGTAGTGAAAATGATGAAGATGTCAATTTGGATAAATTCATGAAAAATGGAAATGAATTATACTCAAAAACCAATAATATTGAATACTTTTCATTAACTAGTTATTTATTTTATAATATTTTTTATGGTTTTAAACTATCTCATAGTCTACCCATTTCAATCATAGGTGAAAAGTTGAATAATTAATGATCCCTTCCTAGGTATCTTCCCCTAAACTAGTATCCCATTACATAGCATTCTAAGGGAACATAACATTTTGTGAATTAGATAATTGGGGTCTCTAAATAACAATGTATCATATTTTCTCCTTTATTAAAAATGCATACTTATCATTAATAGCACCATTTCCCTACCAAACCATATATCCTCAGAAATTCCTACCTTCAAACACCATCATATAGCTCAACATAAACCATTTTTTGACATGTTCATAACACATTTCCACTAATTCATACCAATCATAGGTATTCAATGAGATATGAGAGATAATGACTTCCCGATTCTCACCTCTAGAAAGACCCATGTTGGCGAATGGCAGTATGGGTATAGTATGAATACTTATTAAAGGCAAAACCCCCTAAGAGAACATGTGGAAGAGAGATATAATTCAAATAAACCAACCAAAACATTCTAAAACAAGTATATATAAATAAATTCCATGTGAATATATGAAATTTCTTTATTTATAGAAACAATTGATAAGTAACTACAAGAACATAATGTTATAGAAAATAGTAACCATTAAGCCCAAACCGCTCTTACAAAACCAAGATCTAGTAATATCATGTACTATATACATCATTATCTAGAAAACTAAAAATAGTTTACATAAACGTTTTGGGAGTATATATGTATTATCACAAGATTCCTCCATGAATCCTCTCTTTCAAAAGATAAATAAAGCATAAAAAATAAAAGTGAACAATAGTAAAAAAACACATCACTTAAACAGGTATACAATGTTCAAAGTATCACCATTTCTAACTCCTACTAGTTATTTCATACAAGAGAGCATATAGTATAATTATTATCTATATGTATATTATTGATTTTTTAATTATTTTTTATCTCAGGCGTGGCTAATCTTGGTTATTTAATATTTTTTGTAATTACATTATTATTAAACATTCATCACATAGAGTTCAACATTAACATATCATAATGGGTACTAAAATTTAGGTTTAATTAATATTTATATTTTTATAATTTAATTACACTGGATAATTGGTTGTGATCATGAAATAAGAAATTCATGATGGCCAAGTTTTTTTGTTTTGTATGAAAATATATTGGTATCATAAATAGTTTGTTTCAAATTAATTATTTCATTCCACAAAAAACCATTTTTTCTTATTTATATCATATATTGTGACAATTTTGCATTCACATTGAAATTCATGATATTATTTTATATCATTCTTGATGTATGTTACTAGACCAACCCAAATATTAACATACCATAATTAATATACGATTATATTATGAAAGTTGTTTATTTTTGGAATAATATAATTATTAAAGAATAATAATAAAAATAATAATTATAATAATTTATCTTTGTGATTCATATTAGAGTACGGTTTAACTCATAATAATGAACCCGAAGTAAAAGTGTGACCCATTACAACATGGGGGTGGTTGTCCTCACAAAAGATGAGTAACATTTTTATTTCATGAATAATGACCCGAAATATAGGTGGAATATGATTTCACTTTTGAAAATAATTATTATGTTATAAATGTATCATTTATTAATCAGTTTTGGCTTATAAATATCCAATATATGTGATGTTAATAAATGGGTATCATCAATTCATGGAAGAATTAGTACACATAAAACATGAAAGGATGATTTATATTCAGTAGTAGTATAGTAAAATGGTGACTAATAGTTATTCTTAGTGAATAATATAATTTATTTAAAAAATTAACTATTTCATTATGGTAACCTTCGCAATTTTTTTAGAAAATAAATACTATGTTTTGTAGCGTACATTATATGATACATCAAGCTTGAACGAACAACTAAATATTATTATTTAATTGTTACAACTATAACCTATTCGGTTTAATGATATTGATGAAAATGAGTAACTAAATTATGAAATCATGGATAAAAAATGTATATATAATTATTTCATTTTGGAAAAATTAATTATAAATAAAAGTGAATGTTTTTCTAAAAAAAATATTGAAATCTTTACAAGTGTGTTTTAATGCAATAAATAAAAAAATCACACTTTTAAAATTATATAAGTGAAATATATATTATATTATATTATATGTTTTTTTAAATTCAAATTATATTTTTAGACGTGATATAAGATCAAATTCCATTTTACACATAAACGAATAAATTTTAGAAGAGGCATTTTTTCCACATTTTGATGGAATACTTGTTTAAAATCTGGTTTATTAAACTTTTATAAGTTTTACATTAAAAAATAAACTTATTGATTTAAATATTAATATGAAAATTAACATTTATTAAAAAATTTACATATTTTATATGATTCATGTATTCATAAATTTGAAGAAATATATCTCTTTTTAATTAGAAAAGTCTTTTCATCTGTTTTATTAATATTGATAGATAACATTTATACTATTTTTAAAGTAAAATTAGATAAATATTTTATAATTTAATCACATCTAGTTCATTGATATAGATTTAAAATTGAAAATGTAAATAATAGTTTCATGAAATTTTGATCTATTTTACTTTAATAACTATTTTTGTCATTATTTCATCCAAATTACCTTTTACATAATTTTTGTAATTTCTATGTCTTGAATTTTTTAAAATGGACTCAATATATTTAATTATAATTTTAATATTTTTAAAATAGACACCTTTTACTTTTTGGACATTATGAAAAGTATCTTTGGTAATTTTTTATTAACACAGTTAAGGGTAAATAGGGTTTGTAATGGTAAAAAATATATTATATATATTATTAAATTTCTCTAAAACTTATCCTAATTTTATTGGAAGACTATTTTCCTATAATCATTAAATTATCTATTATATGACCACTCAAGTACATTTTTATGAGAATATAACTTTTATTATATCATATTCAATGGTATTTTAATTTATTCATACTTTTATTTTTAACATGTGAAATATTTTTTATTTAGGGTTAAATAGGGTATATGTTAAACCAAAAATATTATTTTTAATGACAGAACATCTATATTTATCATTATATTCTAAAATTATTTAGTAAAGATATATTTAAATTAAAATATTGTACAATTATTATTCAATAATTATTTATTGTAAAAAATATCTAATAAATGATATTAAAATTACTAAAATAATTATAATTTGAGTTGATTAATGCCATGCAGGATTTTTTTGACGAATTTTACATAATAGTTATTTTTTAGATGTTTTCATTCAAATTAATAAATTTTTTATAATATTTTTGAAAAATATTGTAATTAATAGTGTGAAATATAAAATTATTGATATTTAAAAAAAATAATATTATATTAAATGATAAAAAATTTCAAAAAATATATATATTATCTAACTAATTTCAACAAATCATAAAATTTCCTTAGTTAATAATTTATTGATTTTTTTTTATTTTATAGCGATAATATTATCCCTTAATGTATAAATTACATGATATCATGTTAAGAGTTAATAAGTATAAATTAGAGTTATTTTAAAAACATAAGGATTAAAAAAAATGATACCCTTTATAATTTTAATTAAATTACTTTTTTATGAAAAAGAAGAATCCAATATTATAAATAAATCATTTCTAAGACATTTAAAAAAGATAATTACTTTATATTATTCTAATTTTTTGAAGAATTACTTGTGTTCCCCTCTAATCTCCTATAAAAGATAACTCATTCAACTCATTTCAATACACTTAAAAATTTATTTTTTTCTTCCAATATAAAACAAAAAAAACATACTAGATTATCTCCTCACATTATAGTTGACTTTTATTTGACATAGAAACATCTGTATTGTTGTTACATTGTTAATAAATGGTGATCATCCATACGAGAGATATTTTTTTATTAAATTTTTCAATTTTCTTTCATATTCCACATCCTTAAAATCTAAATTAACCATGATAAAATAATATAAAAAATAACCTAAATATAATAATATTTTTTTCTTACTAATATCATTATCTAAATTCATCTCTAATTTCATCAAATGTAAAATGAATTATTTGTTCGTGTATACGGTAGACTACTAGCTCCTAAAGAAATATAATTCATTTTCCATCACCGTAATTCCATACACTTCATACTAATGTAATTAATTTTTAATTATAATATTAATGAAATATTTAAAACTATGAATGAATGATATTTCATTTATCTTCCAACTATTCCATACTCATAAAAATGATAACATCATTCTTGCATATGTGTGAATTACCACCTCTACAAAGCGATGTGATTCATTTTTAATCACCACATCACATGAATTATATATATTAGTATTTCTAAATAATTAATATGATATTTTTGATATTAGTATCAATATGTAAATCTAAATAAACTATTAACTTCTTTCCACGATGATCATTGAAAATAGCAATGTTGCTCATGTGTATGTACGACCTCTAATTTCTATGATTATAACGTTTTTCATTTTCATAACTATATATAAATGGTTTTAGTTAGAATCATATTGAATGTATAAAATATATCATTATTTCATTAAAATTATTCTGAATATGATGATATAATGACCACATTAACTATTTCTATCATGCCAATGTCAATTTGGACTTAATTGCTGAATATTGTTAAAATGTCTGACCTGAACATAAATAAATACTTAATTATTATAACATCGTAAAAAGATTTTTAAGATGAATAATAAACATTAAAAATGATATCAATAAATTAAATAATTAAGCTATTTTAATTTTTCAAGTTAGTAATTAATGTTTATATTCAGCCAAACTCATGAAAATGGACATCTTACCTAAATAAACATTATTTTAAGTGTTTTACCGATTATTTTAATTCCTTACATTTTAAGTCCTTATATGTAAAATAATTTTTATTAATGTATACATAGACACATTAATGTTTTAAAATTATAATTTTAATGTTTCTCTAAAATTTTATTAAAAAGTAATATTATTATGGTTAAATTTAATGAACATTCTTTGAAAAATCACTTTTAAAGTTACACATTTATCTGTTTCTACGAAAGCCTAATGGAAATTTCTTAACATATACAGCATGCACTAAATTTAACACTTTCTATTTACTTTAATTATTTAATTTATCCTTTCTATGATTTCATAATTTATTCTACAGAATTGGTTTTCTTTATTATTTTCATGGTTTTTTATATTATAAGTTATTTTGACATGAAAAGGGTTGTCTCATATCTAAAAGTGTATTACACATGGTTTGAAAATAGTTTCTCAATATTTTTATTAATGAATTTATCCATGAAAATTATATAAAAAAGGCTCAATTCCATTATTTCTCAAGTTTGTGCCCTATGTAGCCTATACGAAGGGTTAATCCCCAATATATCTCATGGAAAATATGTGTTCCCAATATTTCATATATGAGGGATGACACCCATTATAGATCTCCATTGTATTTGGTACTCCCAATATGGATGTTGGTTGTATGGTTATTAAATTTGTATGTTTGAATGTAATATTGATATAAAATTGATTATCCATGTCACTTATGTTATTTTTTATGCTTCCTAATGATTTTTTATGAAAATGTTTTTAATGTGTTTTCTTGTATTTAATGGGATAACAATTTAATGTCATTATTTTCTTTATTGATATTTTTTCCCTCATCCAAGGTTCTAATGTTTTATTAATAAGTTTTAATGAATATAATATA
Source organism: Viscum album (assembly GCA_963277665.1). Lineage (NCBI taxonomy): Eukaryota > Viridiplantae > Streptophyta > Magnoliopsida > Santalales > Viscaceae > Viscum > Viscum album. Next base: position 385,930,301 of record OY728156.1, on the reverse strand, counting down.
CATTAATGTGATATTTGGGACATTACTGAAGTTATTTTATAAATAGAAAACATGTTTTATTTTAAAAAGTCTTCCTTTAGTGAAAAAATGGAAATTAAGTATATATATCCACTTGTAAAGTATGGGCTCACTTTTTTATAGTTTTTCCTAATTCATTATAAATATAAATGTAAAATATCCTATAACATTGATTTTACATCAAAAACACTAAAAAATTTAATGTTTATTGTCCAGGGCTTACAGTTGGAATTAATGGATGGTTTATACAACATTGGAGATTATGATTTTTTCAGGTAATATAATATTAAGAGTTATGGATTTATTATTATATGATTGATTATAGTTTAAATGTTTCAGAGACCAATATTTTGGTTTAAATTCATTAATTTATCAAATATTGATCATATTTTGGATATTTTAGTTATAAAGTTAATCTTATTCGTACAAAGGATTTAATGGTTAATGTATTATTGTAAAACTATAGATATTATATTTAAATGAACTATTTTCATTTTAACAAGTTGTAATTCATTTGAGGTTTTTATGATGATATTTTCCACATAATAAGGATGATTTTTCAAGATGGAAGTAATGTTATATTTCAAAACCATCTTATCCCATCCATGTGATTTTATTACCATTATTATTAAAAAAACATGTTCTAGGGATTTCAATTGACTTCTGAGTATATAAATTTCCTTCTATAATCTATTTATTTTATCAAAAACATTGTCTTTTCTCCATAAAATTAATGGGTCATGGTATATATTTCATTTTAATTCAATGTATCAATATTAATAACCCTTTTTAAAGTGAAATTTTTAAAGGATGTGACTGTTTTCTTTTTGTAATTTTGGTATCATGTCATAAGACAAAGGGAATATCAGTGAAATATTGATGTCTAAATTGGGGGTAGGAATGTTTTCTTTATGTTATAACTATGAATAATTTTAGGGTTTATATTTAAGAAATATAAATATATAATTCATAACTTATATTATAGAGATAATTTATTAACGATTAAGAAAAATAAGTGTAGTTAATTGTTTAAAAATGAAGTTGAATGAAGGAAGTGTTTATGTGTTGAATTTTCAAATTTATGGTATAGTGTTGTTTTATAAATATTATGTAAATCATGTAACACCTAGAATTTAATCTATAGTGGGTTTTATATTTAAAAATTTGGACCTACGTATTAGATGGAATCAATACATATGAATAGTGGAAATAGTGATAATTATTTGGAGAAAGTTTTGTAGTTTGTTAAATGATTGTGGTACACAAAACCCTTAAGATTATTATATGAGAAAATCTTATTTTGTGGAAAATTCCATTACATTTTTTTCATTCAATTGATGGTATTAGTAGCCTATATGTTTTATATGATATATAATATTGTGGTAATTATGAATTGTTACAATTTAGGAATATATTTTTTATTTTAAAATAAGTGGTTGATTACGTTTTTAATGTTATTTTTGAAGAATTTCACTATTTTGGGAATATTATAAGAATAAGCCAAATAGAATAATATCTTATTTTTTTAGGAAAAATTGATGAATTATATTTTTCAATAATCGTGGATTTAATTGTGGACATGTGGTGATTCATGTTATTTATGGAAATAGTTAGAACATATTGAATATTGAAGTGTAATTACTTTTTGGTATGAATCATAAAGAGTAATTAATGTAATTTTTAGATAATTATTAAAATTAATATTGGAATATGATGTGATAAAATCATTATGACTTTTTAGATTCAATATTATTTTGTAATATTTGTTTTGAAAATTAATAGATAGTAGTTTTTGTAATGATCTTTATTAAACATTGGGAATTACTGTTTAATTCTGAAAATTAAGAGTAATTTATATTTTTTAAAATGAAAACTATTTTTTGGAATTTCATTATATTATACTAAATTTTTTTAGATAATATCCAAATACAAGATAAATAGATAGTAAATATTATATAAATTATGTATCTATATAGAAGATTACTATAGTGCTTTAGGCGTGAAATATTAATCATTAATACACAACATTTGGATGAAATGAACATTTTGTGGATGAAATTTATTAATGGATTAAAATCTAATTATCAATAAGGTATATTTATTTATGTTCTAATCCAGGTAGTAAAATAATTTATCAACTATAAGAAAAATATCTTCAAACAAAAATGTTATACATTTACTTTTATCAATGGTCTTCTTACCCATCACAAATTTATCAATTTGTGATTGTTATATTTACCTTGATCATATTATATAACACTATATATTATAATTTTTTTATTTATGCATCTCAACCATGTCTATTTTTTCTTCTATGAAAGCCTAGTACATGAGATCTTATGCGATGTTAGTGGTTCCCTTTCATTGTTTTAATCTCAATGTTTTATTTACCCTTGATCTGATGTGGGATTTCAGCAACGATATTATGAAAAGTAAAAACATAGTTACCAATCTAGAGTTAAAAATTCTGAGGATTCAATTTTCAAAATGGAGGTTGGGATGTAACATCATGGGTTTTGTTTTAAAAAAAATAAATACATAGTTTGATAACGTACATGATTCACCACAACGAGCACAAACAAACAAATAATTATTATTTTTTAATGTTGCATTATAATCTAGCTAGTATAAGGGTAGTGAAGAACAAAATTAACTGAAATATGAAAATATTGATTACACAAGTATATATAATTACTTATATGGATAAAAATTATTTATAAATAAAAGATAACGTACTTATGAAATGAATATTGAAATGTATACAAGTATTATTTAAATTAATAAAAAGAAAATAAATATTATTGGATTATATTAATTAAATATATATATATATATAATATTCAATATAATTTTTAAAACTAATCTAATCTGTTTTCTAGACATGATATGAAAATAAATCAAATGTTATGCATAAAAGAAGTATTTATAAAAAAATAAACTTATGCCAATGTAACATCCCAAGTAAATGAAGAATAAGACATATTTAATATTTATTAATAATTTTGAATTAAATATTAATTTTACTTTAAAGGGATTTCTATTTTAGATAGCGTACCCGATATGCAACAATGGGTTTCTTTGGAATCTTATGTTGCACACTAATAATATAATATTATTATTTTAAATGGTAGTTAACTCCTAGCCATTGTATTAGCAGGAATGAATGAAACTAACTACAATATGATTATACATGTTTATTTAATGTATTTATATTATATAATAAAATTTTTGAGGCTTAAAATGTGAATGAATCTAATTTTAAGCATAATTTACAATAAAAGGCTGATTTATCACCTTTTAATGGAGAACCCTCTTTAAATAAAATTTTGGTCACTATAATACATTCTAATTTAGAAAATAAAATACTTCTTTAAAATTGGGATATCAAATTTTATTTTTGGTATTTTTTTTGTATTTTTCTCATAATGTTCATTTTGTAATGAATAGTGAAAAATATTGCATTTTAATTCAAAAGTGCCTTTTAATCTAATTTATTTATAAGGATAGATTATATTTTTAATTGGTTTTAAATTTTAATTAGAATATATTTTTACCATTTAATCCAATGTTGGTCATTACAATTAATTTCACTTTGAAATTGGACATAAACAATGTCAATCTTATGATAGTTATTATTTCTTAAAAACATGCTATTTGTTTTGATAACAGGAAATAATTATAAAATTTATTAATGCCCTTTATATTTTCATAAATTTAAAAAATATACATTAATTTGAAATTAGGAATATCCAATAATTCTTAGTCTATATTTTTTGTAGTTTTCTGAAAAACATCAATTTATTGATGAATAGTGAAACCACTTAGTAGTAGTAAAAAACCGACTTTTTGATTTAAAGGAAAATTTACCACTTCTGTGAATTTAATTTCAAAACCCCAAAATAAATGGTTGTTATCAATAAGTAAAATTTGGTTCAATAAGTTGAAAATTATTTTTGGTGAATAGTATGTTTTCACTTTTATTTACCACGGTTAAAGGTAAATAAGGTAATTCTAGGTTAAAAGAATATTATAATTATTCAAAATTTAACTTAACACTTGTCCAAACCATATTTTATGAGTCATGACCGACCATGGGTATCTTTGGGTTGATTTTGGGACCCCATATAGCCACATGGAAGTGATCATGACAATTTAGATTAATTAATTTAATGTAAAGACAAAATTGACATTAACCAAAATATTTTAGTTATTAATTTTTATATGGTGTTATATAAGTCCTATTTTTGTCTATAAATATTAATTAGAAATATAAAAGTATTTCATACATGATAGTAGTTTTTTTATAATTTTTTGACATTAAATAAATTAAATTATTTATGACACAATAATGATGCAGTATTTACCTCATTAATAAATGATTTAAATAAATAAGAATATAATGATTAAACTATTATCTTGAACATGTCTAATTCCTATTGGATGATTTTATTTCGACCATGAGTTATCTTATCTTCATCTTTAATGATTTTTGGACCATTAGAAACGGAATATCACAATATAATAAAATAATATTTTCACACTTTCCTAAAGAGCCCCTCCTCTCCCTTATAAATGGAGACCATTTCTATCCAATTACTCAAACCTCTCAAGCCATTTATCACATCCAAACACTGACCAATTAAGCTCCCTACATCCCTCTCCTCCACTATAAGACTTACCTTATACATAAGGCACTTAAAGAAGTCCTTTTTGTTTAAACCAATGGAGGTTACGCAAATTAAGGGTAACAGTTTCTCTAAATTTGTTTTCATTTATTTTACTTCTCCAACCCCTAAAATCTTTTTATTCATTTCTTTTGTAACAAAACTAGTATCATCAATATACTAGGATGTTTTTATGAGAAGTATTCGAACTACACTTACACACACCACTATCTAATGGATGGAAAAATAATGTTTCTTTGGATGGAAAACTAACGCCTCACGAAACGATGATTGTTCAATTACATCTCACCGCCTCTCATGGTGGCCATTATGGGGGAAAAATATTTTTATATGATATATATTATGTTTATTATTTCCTTATGATTCTGTAAATACCATTTATAGCACGCCTTTATGGTTTCCATAGTGGGTAAATATGATAATCTCATCTGAGGAAGTGCAGACTACCGCCCCCTCAAAGTGATGTGACTCGTTAATGCCTTCTGTGGCATGTAGAAAGGATAGAGTTAATGATATTATATATAATATTATATTGTTATTATAATATAACTATGTATAATTATGTTTAAATTCTATTAAAATATGAAATAGAAATGAAAGTAGCGTTCATGTGTACGCACGGCTTACGATCTCCATGAACGGTGCATTTCATTTCTTACCACCATATGTTATGTACTATTATCAATACATGTATATACTGGATATATATGATATATTTGATATCTAAATAATTAATATCATTTTGGATGTAATGGACTATTAACCACATGGACAACTTGTAAACATATGGTGTTCATTATTGACTCAAGTACCAAATATCGACAAAATGGACGTTATTAACATAATTATTACATAATGTTTATAACATGGTAATAATTGCAATAAATTGAATAATAAACTTGAAAAAGGTTCTTAAGAAAGTAGAAATTAACTTTATTTTAATATTTAAGAGATTAAAGAATGATTGAGTTGAGTCATACATGAGGTAAGGGACTTCGTCTCAATCTCCTTTCGTTGAGGCATATTTTGTTTTAATACACAATTTTCATTTATATGATGTATAAGCACCTTTGGAATTACATTTCATTAAAGGGGAATCTTTTTATACTAATCATTTTACTAAACTATAAAAAGGAATGTTTTTTTACGTAAGTAGTGACAACGACCTTTCCGCCGCCGCGAGTATGATTTGATCATTGGCTTCCTTAACAATCTGTAATGTTTATAAAAGGAAAAAATAAATACCATATACTATTTTTACATATTTTGGTATATAAAATGATTTTACGAATGGATTTATTATTTCAATATCATGAAATGTTATTTTTTTATTTCAATGAGAAAATTTTATCTTTCCTTTATTCTTATGTTATGTGTTATGATCAAGTTATGGTTATTGGGAATTATTTTTGTATACGGGTGGTTCTGCGATAAACCTAGGACGGGTGAGCCCGAGATAGCTCTCCAATGCATTGGGACACGTGACGGAGGTAAACATGAATATTTCTCCTAAGATATTTAGGGAATATACTGTGATGGGTATTCTAAAGCTACTCCCTATGTAGCTGTGATAGCTACAATGTATGTATGATATGGATGCCACAAGTTACCTTTATGATTTATGATTTCTATGTGTTATTCATAAATATTATGTTATTATGAGGTATGTAAAAGATTTCATGTTTTGTATATATTTATGAATTTTTTTTATCGTTCTTAGTTTTATAACACTTACTGACCCATTTATGCTCATCCCAAATTTTGAAATGTTTTCACAGGACATAAAGATGAATAGGGTCAAGGCTGGGATCAAGTAAAATTCATGCTGTCTAAAACATGGAACTAGACATGAATCTTTCTTCCATGAGTTTATATTTTATGAAAAAAATGGAAGCTGTGTAGAAGTGTCTACTTTGTAATATTTTGAGATGTAATAGTTATGTCTTAATTCTCTAAAACTCTAAACCTAAAAAAGATCCTTATTGTGAATTATTCGTTGAATTCAATATTATGTAAATGTTTAAGGCCGAGTCCTTATAGTTGGTATCAGAGGTCGGTTTAGAAAACTTTAAAAGTTAGATCATTTTCAAATTAATATCCATAATGTAATTTATGTTAATATTGAAATCATATATCATTTACAGATTACCATGTCACTTCGCCTAAGATATTTCTGGGTTTAGAATGGTTTTCTGCAGAGGAAATAGGGCATCTATGTTGGGAAGACATCATGGGGATGAAAACCTTCTAAATTAGAAACCTGATATGGTCTTAATCGGAACTGAACCATTTTTTGCATTGATGGAACAGCTGACTCAGGCTATAAATGATAGTGGTATCCATGCATGAGATCAGCCAGATCAACCACAGAGGTACATGACAGTTGTGGAGCATTTCATGGGGCAACATCCCCTATCATTCAGAGGATCATCTGACACTGTGCTAACTGAACGTTGTATTAAAGTACATTAGATGATTTTTGATGTCATGGGTTGTTCAGAACATCAAATGTTTAGTATCGATATTTATAGTTTTGATGGTGATGCAGATCAGTGGTGGTTGATGGTGAAAAATATCAGGGATAGTAAGGAGATTAATGCTCTTGATTGGGTTTAATTCAAAGGTATGTTTCTTGAGAAATATTTTCCTAAGGGGGTTCAAATTAGGATGGAAAACATTTCCAGTAATTGATGTAGGAGGATGAATTAGTGGCTGCTTAGGATGAAAAATTCACGAAACTGGCAACGTATGCCCCATATTTGATACTAGATCTTGATAGGAAAATCAACAGTTTTACTCAGGATTAATGACAAAGTATCAAAGTGCTTTAGCTTCTCATGATTTCAAAATTTATGTAAAACTTATTCATTGTGTGGAGAAGGTGGAAATGGAATTTACTAATGACCATGTATTCTTTGAAAAATAACAGAATAAGAGGTCGAGGGGTAACGGAAATGGATGAACTCTTCATAAAAGTTTGATGGTAGGAAACATAATTTTACAGTTTGTGAAAATTGTGGTAAAAATCATACAGGGGAATGTCTTTTGAATTCTGGTAAGTGATACCAATGTGGTATAATGGGACATAAGGCTCATAATTTCACTAAAAAAGATCAGGGTAATGGTAAGGCAAAATCTGATTTACAGTCAGTAAAATGTTTTAAGTGAAACGAAATGGGTCATTATGCAAATGAGTGTCTAATAAAGAACTCAACCAATGAAAAACAACAAGACTACAAATAGAAATGGGTGGTTAAATCCATTGTAACTACATTAGAATATGTTGGGAAATCAAATGAAGTTGTATCAGGTACACTGTTTTTTTTATATTTTGCCAATGTGTTGTTTGATTCAGGGTCTACACACTCTTTCATTTCTAAGAAGTTTTCTAGTAAATTGGGAATTCCATCTCAGGATATGAATACTAAACTTACGGTAAAATCACCTGGAAGAAATTTTGAGACAAAATGAAATCATAAAAAAATTCTTGTCCTTTTGTGCAGAAAGAATCTTCCTACAATCCTTATTGTTTTGCCTCCAGTAGAGTTTTATGATATATTGGGAATGGATTGGATTTATTTTTATCATGCTAAGATTGACTATATAGATAAAGAAATTTCTTTTCAGTATTTTTTTCAGTTTTTATACAAAAATGAACCCTTGTTGTTGATATCATATGAGGAAGCTGAGAAACTAATAAAAGATGGAAATAAATGTTACCTTGCAGATATTGTTGAAAACAAAGGAACTATTCATATTAATGATGTTTCGGTGGTAAATGAGTACCTTGATGTTTTTCTTGATGTGTTTCCTAGTATTATACCTAATCGTGAAGTTGAATTTACTATTGTCTTAGTTCCTGATGCTAAGCCAATTTCAAAACTGCCTTATCGAATGGCTCGTATTGAACTTTTAGTGTTAAAGAAGCAATTGCAGGAGTTACTAGATAAAGGTTTCATTCGACCTAGAACATCACCATGGGGTTCTCCTGTCTTGTTTGTTAAAAAGAAATATGGTTCAATGAGACTTTTCATTTATTATAGAGCATTTAATAACATCACTGTTAAGAATAAGTATCTTTTTCCTCATATTAATGATTTGTTTGATCGTCTCCAGGGAGATCAGTATTTTTCAAAGATTGATTTCAGGTCGGGGTACCATTAGTTGAAAGTAAAGGAAGTAGAAATTCTGAAGACCGTGTTTCATACTAGATATGGCCATTATGAAATTGTAGTTATGCCTTTTGGTTTAACCAATGAACATTCTATATTCATGGATCTTAAGAATATACTTTTCTGTGAGTTCTTGGATAAGATTGTGGTAGTGTTCATTGATGATATTTTGGTTTATTCAAAAAGTAAGGAGGGACATGAAAGTCATTTAAGGATTTTCTTTCAAACCTTAAAAGAAAAGAAACTATTTGGGAAATTCAGCACGTGTGAGTTTTGGTTACAACAAATTTCTTTCGTTGGTCACATTGTTTCAAAAAATGGTATAACTGTTGTTCCTGCTAAAACGAAATTTGTTGATGAATGGACAAATCCAAAAAATATAACTGAGATTCATAGTTTTCTGAGTTTTCCAGGTTATTACCGGAGGTTTGTTGAAAATTTTGCACAGTTATCTAATTCAATTACTAAGTTTACCCGAAAAGGTGTCAAGTTTATTTGGACAAAAGAATGTGATGATTGTTTTCAATAATTGAAAAGAATATTGGTGAATGCTCTAGTTTTGGCCCTGCCATATAGAAATGGTGTGTTTTTTATCTACAGTGATGCTTCATTGAAAGGACTGGGTTGTTTCCTAATTTAGAGTGATCAGGTAATTTCTTATGCTTCACATCAGTTGAAACGTCATCAGTTAAATAACCCTACACATGATTTGGAATTAGCTACTGTTGTCTTTTGCTTTAAAAATTTAGAGGCATCATTTGTATAGAGTAAACTGTGAAATATATACTGACCACAAAAGTATAAAGAATATATTCACTCAAAAATAATTGAACATGAGACAGAGGAGTTGGTTGGAATTAATCAAGGATTATGATTGCACGATCCATTACCATCCGGGAAAAGAAAATAAAGTGGCCGATGATTTGAGTCGAAAAAGTAAGTCTTCATTAACCATGTTACGTTTGGAACGAGATCCTTTGGTTTTTGATTTGATAAAAATTGGCATAAATGTTTTTGGTGAAAGAAATTCCCTTGTTTTGTAACATGTGTCATTGAGATCATCTCTATCAGACAGAATAAAGCAAGCACAGAAAAAAGATAGTGAGTTACAAAAAAAGGTAGTGTTGGTTCAGAATGGTATGTTGGAAAACTTTAATCTTGATAATGATTGTGTATTGAGGTTTGGGAAGAGATTATGTGTACCTTGTGATTCACAGATAAAGAATTCGTTGTTATGTGATGCTCATAGTTCTCCGTTTTCAGTTCATCCTGGGAGTACTAAGATGTACGGAGATCTCTGTGAGTATTACTGGTGGGATAGAATTAAAAAAGATATTTATGATTTTATTGTGATGATTTTGACTTGTTAGCATGTTAATGTATAGTGATAGTTACCAAAAGGGATGCTTCATCCTGTACCGGTTCCAGAGTGGAAATGGGAAAATATATCCATGGACTTTGTTGTGGGATTACCAAAGTCATATCAATGTAATAATGAAATCTGGATTATGGTTTATCGATTGAATAAATCTGTTCATTTCCTTCCTATTCGAGATACTTTATCTCTAGATCATCTTGCTCGGTTGTATATTAAAGAGATAGTCAAGTTTCATGGTATTCCCCACTCTATTGTATCTGCTCGTGATCCCAGGTTTACTTCTAACTTTTGGAAAGGCCTTCAGAAGTCATTGGGTACTGAGTTAAATTTTAGTACAGCTTTTCATCCCCAATCAGATGGGCAGTCAGAACGAACAATTCAGACCTTGGAGAATATGTTACGTTCTTGCTCACTAGATTATCATGGAATTTGGGACAAACATCATTCTTTGGTTGAAATTTCTTATAATAACAGTTTTCATTGTAGTATACTAATGGCTCTGTTTGATGCATTATATGGAAAACAACGTTGAACTCCAACTTTTTGGGATGAATTAGGTGAAAGGAATCTCATGTGACAAGAATTGGTAGAAGAGATGGTAGAGAAAGTTCATTTGATTCAGAAGCACATGAGAACAGCTCAGAGCAGACAGAAAAGTTACACGGATAACTGGAGAAAAGATCTTCCTTTTGATGTAGGTGATCATTCTTTCTCAAGGATTCTCCATGAAAAAGTGTGATACATTTTTCTAATAAGGGAATGTTGAGTCCGAGATTCATTGAACCATATGAAATTATAGAGAATGTTGGATCAGTTTCATACAGAGTGTATTTTCCTCCATGTTTATCACTGGTGAACATTGTTTTTCATTTTTCAATGTTGAGAAAATATATACCAGATCCATCTCATGTTTTGAGCCCAGAGGTAGTTCAGTTGGAAGAGAATATATCTTATGAAGAACAAACAGTCCAAATATTTAACCATAGAGAGAATGTTTTTCAGAATAAGGTGATTCAACAGGTAATGGTTTGTGGAAAAATCTAATGGTTGAAGAGGCAATGTGGGAATCTGAAAATGCTATGAGGGATAAATACCCACACTTATTTTGATAACTAAATAAAAATTTCTAGGACACAATTACCAAAAGGGGGGAAGGATGTAACATACAATGTAAATGACGAATAAGACATATTTCATATTTATTAGTATTTTTGAATTAAATATTAATTTTACATTAATGGAGTCTCTATGTTTGAGAGTGTACCCGATATGCAACAACGAGTTTCTTTGGAATCTTACGTTGCCCACTAATAATATAATAATATTATTTTAAATAGTAGTCATCTCCTAGCCATTGTATTGGAGGGAATGAATGAAACTAACTACAATATTATTATAAATTTTTGTTAAATGTATTTACATTATCCAATAAAATTTTAGGGGCTTAAAATGTGAATGAATCTAATTTTAAGCATAATTTACATTAAAAGGCCGATTTATCACCTTTTATTGGAGAAACCTCTTTAAATATAGTATTGGTCACTTTAATTCATTCTAATTGAACAAATAAGATCCTTCTTTAGAATGGGGACATCAAATTTTTCTATGGGTAATTTTTTGGTATTTTTTTGATGAAGTTCATTTTTTTAATGAATAGTTAAAAATATTGCCTTTTAATTCAAAAGTGCCTTTAAATATAATTTATTTATATGGTAAGATTATCTTTTTAATTGGTTTTAAAGTGTAATTAGAATATATTTTTACCATTTAATCCAATTTTGGTCATTGAAATTAATTTTACTTTGAAATTAGACATAAATAAGTGTCAATATTTTGATAGTTATTGTTTCTTAAATAAAAGCTATTTGTTTTGATAGGAAGAATTAATTTTAAAATTAATTGATTCCACTTATATGTTTTGAATTTGGAAAAATAGAAATCAATTTTAAATTTGGAATATCAAAAAAGGCTTAGGCTGAATTTTTGGTATTTTTCTGAAAAACTTCAATTTTTGATGAATAGTGAAACCACTTAGTAGTAGTTAAAAAAGTGACTTTTTTTATTTAAATGAAATTTTACCACATATGTGAATTGAATTTCAAAAATCCAACAAACATGGTATTTATCAATAAGTAATATTTGGTTCAATAAGGTGAAAATACATTTTGGTGAATAGTAACTTTTGAATTTTATTTACCACAGTTAAAGGTAAATAAGGTAATTCAAGGTTAAAAGAATATTATAATAATTCCAAATTACCTTAACACTTGTTAAAACCATATTGGATTAGTCATGGCCGAGCATGGGCATCTTTGGGTCTATTTTGGGACCCCATTGAGCCACTTGGAAGTAATCATGATAATTTAGATTATTTAATTTAATGTAAAGACAAAATTAACATTAACAAAAACTATTTAGTAATTATTTTTTATATGGTGTTATATAAGTCATATCTTAGACTATAAATATTAATAGGAAATATAAATTTATTTTATACATGATATTATTTTTTTTATAATTCTTAGACATTGAATAAGTTAAATTATTTATGACTCAATAATGATACAGTATTTACCTCAATTATAAATGATTTAAATAAATAAGGATATAATGATTAAACTATTATCCAAAACCTATCAAATTATTATTATATGAATTTATTTCGACCATGAGACATCTTATATTCATTTTTAATGATTTTTGGACCATTAGAAACCAAATATAAATATATAATAAAATAATATTTTCACACTTTCCTAAAGATCCCCTCCTATCCCTTATAAAAGGAGACCATTTATATCCAATTCCTCACACATATCAAGCCATTTTTCTCGTCCAAACTCTTCCCAATTAATATCCTTACACCTCTCTCCTCCCCCTAGAAGCATTACCTTAGTAATAAATCACTTAAAAAAGTCCTTTTGGTTCAAACCAAAGGAAGTTACCCAAATTAAATGTAACATATTCTCTTAATTTGTTTTCTTTTATATTACTTCTCCAACCCATAACTCCTTTTATTATTTTATTTTGTAACAACACCAGTATCCGTAATATAATAGGATGTTTTTATGTGATGGACTTGAATTACACATACACGCACCTCTATCTAATGGATGAAGAACATAATGTTTCTGTGGATGGACAACTAACGCCTCACAAAAATGATAATTGTTCAATTACATCTTACAGCCTCCCATGGTGGCCATTATGATGAAAATGTATTTATATATGATATATATTATTTTTCTTATTTCCTTATGATTCTTTACTTCCAATTTATATCATGCCTTTATGGTTTCCATAATGGGTAAATACGATAATCTCATTTGAGGTAGTGTGGACTATCGCCCCCTCAAAGTGATGTGACTCGTTAATGCCTTATGTGGGATCTATAAAAGATAGAGTTAATGATAATATATATGATATTATACTGTAATTATAATATATCTATGTATAATTATGTTTAAATTTCATTAAAATAAGAAATAGAAATGAAAGTAGCATTCATGCGTACGTACGGCTTACCGTCTCCATGAACGGTGCCTTTCATTTCTTACCTCCATATGTTATGTACTATTATACATGTATATACTGAATATACTATATATATATGATATATATGATATCTTAATAATGAATACCATTCTAGATATAAAGGAATATTTACCACATGGATAACTTGTAAATATAAGGTGTTCATTATTGAATCAAGTACCAAATATCGAAAAATGGACATTATTAACTTAAATGATTACATAATGTCTATAAAATGGTAATAATTGATATAAAAGGAATAATAAACATGAAAATGTTCTTAAGAAACTAGAAATTGACTTTAGTTTATTATTTAGGATATTAAAGAATGATCGAGTCAAGTCAGACACGAGGTAAGGGACATCATCTCAATCTACTTTCATTAAGGCATATTTTGTTTTAATACACGATTTTCTATTATACACTATATAAACACCTTTAACTTTTCATTTCATTCAAAGGGAATATTTTTATACAAAGCGTTTTACTAGATGACAAAAAGGAATGTTTTTTATGTAATCGGTGACAATGACCTTTCCGCCACCGCGAGTATTATTGGATCTTTGGCTTCTTTAACAACCCGTGATGTTTTTAAAAGGATAAATAAATACCATATACTCTTTTTACATATTTTAGTATTGAAAATTATTTTAAGAATGGATTTATTATTTCAATATCTTCAAATGATATTTTTTTATTGCAATATGGAAATGTTATATTTTTTTTATTCTTATGTTATGTGTTATGATCATGTTATGGTTATTGGGAATTATTTATGTATACGGGTGGTTCCGTGATAAACCTATGGCGGGTGAGCCTAAGATAGCTCTTCAATGCATTGGGTAATGTGACAGAGGTAAACGTGAATGTTTCTCGAATAAGATTTACAGAATATACCGTGATGGGTATTCCAAAGTAACTCCCAATGTAGCTGTGATAGCTACAATGTAAGTATGATATGGATGCCACAAGTTATCTTTATGATTTATTATTTATATGTGTTATTCATAAATCTTATGTTATTATGAGGAAAGTAAAAGAGTTCATGTTTTATATGTATTTATGAACAAATGTTTTCATTCTTTTTTTATGGCCCTTACTGAGCCTTTTATGCTCATCCCATGTTTTGAAATGTTCTCATAGGACGTAAAGTGGAATACGATAGAGGATGGGATCAAGGAAAATTATTGTTTTATAAAACATGGAACTAGACATGACTCTTTTTTTTCAAGAGTTTTTATTTTATGAAAAAAATGGAAGCTGTGTAAAAGTTTCTAACTTGTAATATTTTGTGATGTAATAGTTATGTCCTAATTCTCTAAAACTCTAAACCAGAAAAGATCCTCAATGTGAATTATTCATTTAATTCAATATTATGTAAATGTTTAAGGCCGGGTTTTTATATCCACCCTTTGATGGTGCACATTTTTAAAATATGTCTTCAAATTATTTATTAATTCTATTTGAAAAAAATAAACCTATTTTTTTAAATGAAAATTTAAAAATATATTTTTATTGATTTATTTGTATTTTTCAAATAAGTTTCATGTCTTGATGAAATGTTAAAAAAAATGATTGAAGTTTAATTAGAAATTTTTTTATTCCTAATTTATTTATATTGTTAGATTAATTTTTGCCTATTTCTAATGTGTATTAATATATATATATATTTAAATTTAATAATATATATTTTATGTAATAAATTTCATATTGAAATTCGATATAAATACTTTTTAAACATTTGATCATTTTTTACTTTAGAACATTTTTTTTCATTCCGTCAACATTATAAATTTTGAATTAATTTCTATAATTTATAGGTTTTCAAATTTGAAAAATTAAATCCATATTTGGAATTATAAGTTCCAAATTTATTTAATAGATCATTTTTAATTTTAGAAAATTAGAATAGTAAAATTAGAATTTTTTATTATAATGTTTAATTATAAACTAGGTAACGATAAAAATAAAATTATAAATAATATAAAATTACACTAAAACTTGTAATAATTTTATTGGATCGGTATTTTTCACCCTTTAACATTGATGGATCAATTATGAGATTATTTTTGGCCTCTTGAATGTGAAAATAACCATTACAATATTATATCTAATGAAAAGTCAAATCTTTCTAACTTTTGTTTTTATCAAATGACTAATTTTTAATATGGGGTTATATAGAGAATTTATTTGACCTTTAATATTATTTTTTATGAAAATTTTTTTATATTTATCATGATAATTTATTATTAGTTTTTTGGAAATAAATAATTAAATTAAACTCTCCCACAATGTTGATGCAAAAAAATGTGTAATTGATTGAAATATCGAATAGATGATATAAAAATACTAAAAAATATTATTTTATATGATTAATTCCAATAAAATTTTTCTGAGACTAATTTGACATTTATTAATGTATTATATGTAATTATTCAATTAATCTAATTTTATGATATTTTTAAATACACTAGTAATAAATACTTCTGAAATTGCTATTTTTGATGTTTTAAAACAATTATTTTTATTAATTGATATAAAATATATAAATAAAATCTTCCAGAATATTGTTAGATCTCATTAAATTTCTTCAATGAATCATTTAATAGTTTTCTGTAATTTTATAATACATATATTAACCCTAAAAGGGTAAATTACATGATATTATAGTAAGAGATGACATTGTTAAATATGGGTTATGATAAAAAGATAAGGATTAGAAAAATAGTCCAAACTTATCTGATATTAATTGGATGGATTTATTTTGATCATTTACCATCATATTTTCAAAATAAATCATTTTTATCTATTTATAATAGATAATTAAATTATATTAATTTAACATTTTAAATAATTCAATGAGTTAGCCTCCCATATTCTATAAAAGGGAGCCCATTCTTCTCATAAAAATCCTCTTAAAATCCTATTTTTCATCCAATATATGCCCAAATACCTCCATATAATCCCTCAAAAAATTCAAAATTCCTTATGGTATGAAAAATAACCTATTTATAGTTATTAAGTTTTTTATCAAATGAGGTTGTATGAATGGGAGTTATCATTTTTTCTTGAGTGTTTCTGTTTTATTTCATCTTCCACTTCCTGAAAATAAAATTAATCGCTGATTAAGTAATTAAATAATTATCTTGAATATAATGAGATGTTATTATATTAATACCATCTCCTATATCAATATACAACTTCATGAAATGGGAACTAAAATATTCATTCGTGTGTGTGGAAGACGAACACCTCACAAACCAAAATAAATCATTTTCCATCACTGTCTTCCATGAGTTGTTATAATTTGGAAATTAATGTTTATATATGATATTAAATATATATTTATCATTATTAAATAATAATATATTATTTTTATTCTTCCCTTTCCATGCACATAAAAATGAAAACAGTTTTTGTCCCTAAGTGTGAACTATCACCTTAATGAAGCTATGTGATTATTCTTTCATCACCCCCTAGAAAGGATGATATATATAAGTACATTAAAATAAATTATATTATATTTATTTCTTTATCATTATTTCATAAATATAAAATAAAATTTAATTGTTTTTAATTATGATTATAGAAAAATAGAAACATTACTCAATCATATGTATGACCAACCATCTCCATAGTTCGAACATTATTCATTTTTCATAAACATACATAAATGGTTTGATTTGAAGTTATAATATAAATATTAAATTTATTATTACTTGATGAATATTATTCTACAAATGCTAAACTAATTACCCCACTTATACGAAATTCATTTTGGACTCAATTACTAAATATCTCCAAATCATCAAACATGAACATAAATAATTATGTATATGTTATGACATAGTAAAAATGTGGTATAGAAGTAATATTAAACATTAAATATGTTCTCAAGAATATAAATAATTAAACTATGTTCATTATTCAGGTAGATAAACAATGTACATGATTAATCAGACTCGAGGTATGGTACATTTTAACTAAATAAACATTATTTCAAATGTTTTAAAATTTTATTTTTTTTATATTCTTATATTTCATTTCCATGGATTAAAAATTATTTTTGCGAATTTATTCTTATATAAATAATTTTTTTTAATTTTTTTTCTAATTTCCCATAAATGAAATCAAAATGGAATTCTATTATGGATTTGGGAAACTAATTTTTTTAGAAATCTTTTTTACTGATAGTGTTTAAGCTATTTTCCAAAATCCTAATAGATGTTTTTGAACATATTTGACATGAATGTTATTTATGATTTCATGATAATTTAAATATTTAATATTTCATTATATTTCGTCACATTATATTTTAATGATTATGATATCTTTATTATATGTTTGGTTTTTAAATTTCAGAAGGGACTTTTTACATAAGAATGGTATTTTCATATATGAAAGTGTTTTAAAAAAGGGTTTAAAAGAGATTTCAGGGGTTTTATTAATTATTTGTTCATTGTAAAGTATATATGAAGGGTTTATCCCCATTACAACTCACAAGTGAGAATTATATATCTAATACAAATGGATTATAACTAATATAGATTATAAAAAATGGATTAACCTGATATAGATTATATAAAGGGTGAGACCCAATATAGCTCTCCAATGTTTTGGGTACACCAATGATGCATGTTTTACATATGGTTATTCCATTTGTGTAGGTGAATGTAATGGTGATATGGTAATTATTTACTAATTCACCTATGTGATATTTCTATGAATTATAATGAGTATTTATGAAATGGTTTTAAATAG
Organism: Viscum album; assembly: GCA_963277665.1. Classification (NCBI taxonomy): domain Eukaryota; kingdom Viridiplantae; phylum Streptophyta; class Magnoliopsida; order Santalales; family Viscaceae; genus Viscum; species Viscum album. The sequence goes on along the minus strand of OY728156.1, from coordinate 385,911,753 downwards.
GTTTCCATGTTTTAAATAGACTATCATTTTTCATCCATTACATACTTCCTGAGATTTTTTGTTCTCATCCCATGTTTTCAATTTTATTGTAAAGGTATTAAGTAATTTTAGATACATTTATGAGATTAGGGTGATAATTTTTAATTTAATTTCTGAAAATAATATATATTTTATTTTAAAAGGTGTTCTATTTCTAAGAAAAATTAATATTGTGTATTACTATGCCCTTGGAATGTATGGGTTTAAATTTTTTGATTTTCTGATAATTATATAAAACTCAAATCTGAATAGAACATATAATGAGAAATATTGTCCCAAAACACTAAAATATGTAATGTTTAATGTTCATTCCTTGAAATTATATATTAATTTAAAAATTATATCTAGGAATTAGAAAATAAAATGGGAATAGTTTTGTTAATAAAGAGTACTAACATTAAGAAAATAGGATTTCAATTGAAAAACTCTTTGGAAATTTTTCTCTTTGGAAATTATAACATTAATTGTGAAACAAGAAAAATGAATAGGATTATGGTTTATGTTAACATGTATAATTTTAAATATTAAACCAGTATTTAGGTTGGTGTTGAACTATTGGTTAGTAACCCATTTTATATGCTACTATTATAAATTCTTTATATATTTTTAAATTAATAATATGTGATATAATGTAACACATATCATATGAATCCAAAAAATAGAAAATAATTGATTGGGGATGAGATAATGTAATTTTAACCCTATATAATTTAGTAATGCTTATTTAAGCATATTTTAACTCATTTTCTCATGGAATTTTAACTCTTACCAGTTTCTCATTATAACTATTTTTACATAATAAAATTATATATAATTCATGATAAATTATATTTTATTAAATTCATTTTTCTAAATTATAATTTAAAATTTATTTATATAATCTTATAATTTTTTATATTTATAACAAATTAAATTTCATCATTGGTTCATATAACGTGTAAAATGTATTTTTTAAAAAATATTTTATTTATGCATAACATTATTTGGTAGGATGTTGTTATCAATAAATATACATATAATGATATTAAATATTATAATAAATCAAATATTGATTTTTGTGGATTTTTTTGTAGTCCCAAAAATAATTTTACTATGAAAATATTTAATTAAAATGAAAGACCAAATTAGTTTATTTTATTGTAAAATCATACATATGTTCATTAAAAATTATATATAGGTTTTATAAATTTAGAATGTTATTTTAAAATTAATATTTACAATATTTATAAAATTATTTTCCAATTAAATTTGTTTATAAACTTCTATGTCTCTCTTATAAAATATAAATTCCTTTAATGTAATTTTTTTAGTAAAAATTTAATTTTCATATATTCACCTTTAAATAAATAATTTCTATAAGATAACAAAAAATTAAAGTTAAAATAATGATTAAATTATGAATCGAAAATTGAATATAATTTCTTTATCTCATAAATATTTAATTTGTTAATTCTTCATTTAAATAAAAATATAAAAAAATAATATAAAATATTTTTATAGAAATATATTTTTTAAAAAATAATCATTATTTTTTTATTTAATCCTATCATTTAAATCTAAAATTAGTGTTCATATTTTATTGATTAAAAAAATATTATATCATGATGATATTTTTATTCACTAAGTATATATTATAAGATAAAATTTATAAATTTGAACAATTTTGAATACTAATTTATTCTTATTAGTAATTTAGTTACATTAATTGATTATTTTCATATCCATAGTATTATAAATGGCCTTTATTTTCATATATACAAATTTAATTATTTTTTAACTCTATTTTTTCTAAACCATATATATTCATTTGAATGGATGTATATTACTTATAAATCATCTTTTGTTGTTTCTCGTAGAATATGTTATGAAAAAAATATTTATTTATTAAAAACAATTGTGAAGAATCAGTTCATTAAATTCAAACCCTTAAAAAGTTGAATCCCCAAAATTTAAATTATTCATAACTATTTTTATAGTTTTTTATTTCCATATGATATACATGACATCAAATTTAATTTCTTATGAGGTCTCATTATCAAGACCTGTCCCCCAGGGCCCGTGTCGTGACTGCCCCAAACACACCTTCCATAGGCCAGTTGTTGGCGACTAGAACCAATGGCATGAATCTAAAAAACTAGGAAGGCATTGCATTTACAATTTATAAACACACACAACAGACTAGTTGGATGAAATACACTAAGTAAAACAGTATACAAAAGAAGTGATGAAATGTAAAGGGGCCGAAAATACAAGCCCAACTGTAAAGTACAAGGAAATTAAAAGTACAAGGGAAACAAGTACAATAGAAGAAAGGTGATAGAGTTGTTGGATCGTCCTACATGAAATACTACCTGAATGGTATGTACAGATAGCCTCCAAAACACTACATGTTGATACTTATCCTCTGTGTTCTGCCAAGCAGTGTGGTCCACCTTATGGTACCGTCCAGTCCTCGTACACTCAGCCCCATTCAGCAATGTCTGTCGTCCGCATCCAACACAATGATGTGCGGGCATAGCCTTTGCAGTGGTGAGTATAATGATACTCAGTAGGGACCCCGAGAACCTCATGGTCTCGCAAAATCCAACAAGGATAATCCAAATAGTATAAAATCAATAGATAACCATGCATTGGTATATGGCCATACATATACATAAGACACCAAGTAATCTGTCTCAATCATTAGGTAAACTCAAAAGTTTCTGACTCAGGTCAACCAGGATTTTAATTCACAAAAATGAAACCACGACTACTGGAGAACTCATAATCATTAATGTACAGTGGGCATGTCGCGACACCAAGTCACTTCCCACTAACATTGGACTGCTGAGGTACTCCTCCATTGGAGTACCGTGGGTCTTCCGCGCTCACCCTAAGGGACTCCCCACTGTGGGTATACCACCAACTACAAGGAGCCTCCCCTAGTAGCATGAAGAGGTACTCCTCCTATCTAGTATCGCAGGTCTACTACCAACTACCAGGCGCTCCTCCACCGTGGGTCTGCCCCAACTACTAGGAACTCCACATTGGGCTAGTCAAATCACTCCGAGTCAAATTTGTTAAGCAGTCATCAGGTCTCATCCAACTACTAGGTCTTTGTACTCCACTCACTCGTCAATGGGAGGTTCCGCTCCATGAGATACAGGTTGATACTCTAACTATCACGAAGTACCATGAAGAAGTATCACAAATATATACCTCATCCTAGGGGTATCAAGGCAATAGAAGACGCGTCAATCAGACTCCCAGTCTCTGATTTATAAGATTTTTAGTCTTAGGGGGCCCAGTTGGATTTTTGTACGATCCAACCTGACCGTATCTCAAATATACCTTGAAATCCAGTGGGGTATTCTCAAATGGATCATCATGTTCAAAAATTACAAGTACCGCTGACTGTTTTTCGAACGGATATCATGTGCCAAAGATATAGCCAATGAAAGTAAAGGGTCAGTAATGGGCCTGGGCCCGGTCCATCCTGGTCAAACCTACTTAGCCAAACCGAGACTGGGCCGAACAGGTCTGGGTTAACCCAGTCAGACCTGCCGAGTCGGACACGGCCCGTTGGGTGGGTCAGCCCACTAGTTTCGGCCCGGTCCACTTGGCCCGGCCCAACAGACTATGGGGCAGTTTGGCCCAGAGGATGTCTCGTAGGTGGTTCGACTTAAAGGATGGGGCCGGTTCGGCCAGAGACACGAGGGGCGCGGCTCGGGCGGCTCGACCTAGGAACAGGGGTGCGGTTCGGGAAAGCCAGGTGGCAGCCATGCAGGGCGCCAGGTGGCGGCCGAGCATGGCGCCGTGTAGGCGGGTAGGGCATCAGGAGGGTGTCGGGCAGGTTAGCAAATGGTTAGGTAGGCTGGGAGGAGGCTTGGAAAGGCTGACAGGGTGTCGGGTAGGGTGTCGGGTCGGCCGGCCTGCAGCCGGAATGGAGACAAGCAGGTCGGGCAGTGGCCGAGACGGGTATCGGGCAGGAGGCGCGGGGCGCAGGGAGGCCTGTAAGGCACGGGGCAGGCTGCGGGTAGGTGGCGCGGGGCGCAGGCAGGCCACGGGTAGGCCACGCGGGGTGCGGGAATGACGGCAGGGTGCTCGGAAGGAAGCTGGAGGCGGCGCGGGGTGCGGGCGTGCCTCGGGCAGGCCACGCGGGGCCCGGACAGGTTGGTCGGTGGCCGGTGGCAGTCAGGAACACTGGTGTGCCGCGGGGGCGGCGTAGTTCGTGGAGGCCGCATGGATTACGACCTTTGTTGTTGCCTCCTTCGTCAACCCGTTTTCACTTCAAAGAACATGATAAGAAAGAAAAATTGATGGGGATGTTGGGCCATGTTTGGTTGGCCCGCATCCTCCTTGTTTAAGGTGGTATCAATTGGTTCATTAAGAATATCAGATGAACAACAATTAATTACATCACTTTTTATCGATTCCTTTCTTTTGATTATGAGAAGAAGGAAATAAAAGAATCAACATGAAATAACCCCCTACCTAGATTTTCGGGCATCAACGATGAATTTGCGGGAAGAAGACGAAGTCATCATTCGTCGCGTCCGCCGCACACTTCCACTTACGAGTTCGCAAGATAGTTGTGGAAGTGGATCCACATCAATATAAGTCCATGGAAGAAGTCTAATAATTATTGTCACTAGCATTCTTCATTGAAATAATGCGTTCTTCATTCTTTATTGGGAGGATTCTCTCTTCTCCCAATAATTCTCCTTCCCATCTTCCACCCAAATGCCAAAAGAACATAATAGAAGAAAGGGTTTGTATATTATTTTGTTGGCACAACAATTAGAATTGGAGAATTAATTTAAGAGGCTCCTTCTAATTAATTCACGAGAGTTGGCATGAATTAATTAGGTGATATTGGCACAAAAAATAATGTTAGGGGGGTTTTCTCCAATAAGGTGGGGGTGGGGGGTTAACGGAGTTTCACCCCATTTAAGTGGGAGTTGAGGAATCAAGATACTCTCCCTCATTAATGAGGGAGAGTTGTGAGGTTTTCCTCTCCTCCCATTAATAGGGGGGTTAAGCCCCTTGTGGTCCCTACCACATTAATCCCCTCATGGGAAGTTTAGTTCGGGTGGATCCCACCACCATAACCTCCCATGAGAGGTTAATGTGCGGTGGACCCACCACAAACCTCCACATGGATATTTTTACCAACTATAATAAAAAAAGTTACCAGTTTATTTTTATCTAACATATTCATTAAAACCAAAAAATTAATGTTTATCCTCCACTCAATGTCGTCGAAGTGAAATTCTTCATAAGGGAATATCGGCACTACGAGTTCAACGGTGCTCTCAGATTTCAATTCCAAGCACCACTTCAAAGGTTAAAAAATCCCACTCATACGTTTACTGAACATACTCGAACAAAACTTCAGAAATTGATTCCGGGCACACCGGGCCTCGGAATCAAGCACTGTAAATTCTCATGGACTCGTAATATTTCCATGTATTTAAGAAAAAAATTTAAACAGAATTTCAGGTCATTACATTCTCCCCACCTCAGGGCTTCACATCCCCGTAAGCTATAACTCAAACTATGGGAACAAATGAGGGTACTGAGGATGCATCTGAACCGCCCGCTCCCATGTGCCTTTCTAGAGGTTCCCATGCTTCCAGCGAATGCATACCAGAGGTATCTATCATTCTCTTAGGACCCGCATCTATCGATCCTCAATTTCCATTGGAACCTCCGTAAAATTAACCTCATTTTCAATGTCCAGCTCTCCATGGTTGATGATGTGGGAAAATTCATGCCCATATCTCATCATCTGAGATACATGTAAGACGTCTTGCACCCGGTGCCACTGAGTTGGAAGATCTATGCAGTAAGCCACCTCGCCAACTCTGATGAGGACATGAAGAGGTCTGATGAATCTCGGTGATGACTTGTTGGCTCGTCCAATTCTCTATAGGCCTCATCATGGTGAGACATATAGAAAGACGTGGTCTCCATCCTTGAACTCTAGAGACCTCCGTCTCCAATCAGAATAAGAATTATGCCTGTTCTGTGCAATCTTCATCCTCTCCTGGATGATCTGCACCTTCTCTGTGGTAGCCCTTACGATCTCTGGTCCTACTAGTGCTGACTACCCTGGGTCTGTCCAGCACAAGGGTGATCTGCAAGGTTTCCCATACAACGTATCAGAAGGGGCCATCCCTATAGTGGAGTGAAAACTGTTGTTTTAGGGAAACTCCACCAAAGGTAACTATTCCTCCCATCTGCGACCAAAGACGAAGACATAATCACACAACATGTCTTCATGGGTCTGAATAGTCCTCTCAGTCTGGCCATCCGTCTGAGGATGGAAGGCCGTGCTCAGATGAAGCTGTGCCTCAAAAGCTTCCTCCAGCATGTTCCATAACTAGGAAGTAAATTGTGCGTCATTATCAGAGACAACAGATGAAGGTTCTCTATGTAGCTGCATAATCTACTGCACATAGATGTGTCCCATTCTCTCTACTGAACCCTGCTCTCTGATCGGTAGGAAGTGGGACGACTTGGTGATACGGTCAATGATCACCCAAATCGAGTCATGACCCCTAGATATACGAGGAATACCCATCATGAAGTCCATGTATATCACATCCCACATCCACTCTAGGACCTATAAGGGCTAAACCAAGCCCACTGGTACCTAGTGCTTCGCCCTCACTAGATGAAAACAGAGGCATCCTGAGACAAACTCTGTTGCTGCCTTCTTCATACATGGCCACCAGTGCTGTCATCGAAGGTCCTAGTACATCTTTGCAACATCTGGATCAACCACTAGAGGGGATGTGTGTAACTCGCAATACATTTCCTCCTGAAGTGACACTGGTACCATGGTACTTCCTCTTAAGAGGATGACGTGCTCCCCATCGTCAAAAAATCTATCCGGTGGCTACCCTGTGGATATCTATCCACATCACGTCTTGCAGTCAATGTTCCCATGATGTGCCTCCCTAACTCACTGGAGAAATGAAGGAGTGACTGTAAGATACTGAAGAAATGTTTCTCTATCTCTATCCATAAGGGATTTCTGTAAAGAAGATATCTTTTCTGTCGCCACGCCTTGCAGCTGTATACCAGTTCTCCCGTTGATTACATCAATAACAAAGTTCTACATCCTAGGATTATAGACTAACTCAAAGTAATTTTCTTGGAAGAACTCAAGCCAACATCATTGTCTCAGGTTGAGGTCATTCTGAGAGAAGATACACCTAAAACTATTGTGATCAGAGAGCACGGTAAAATGATCACCCATCAGATAGTGTCACCACATCTTCAAGGTGAAGACCACTACTGCGAATTCTAATTCCGGGGTAGCATAGTTATGCTCATTCTCTCTCAGCTGCTGAGAACCATATGCGATCACTGATCGCTCTTGCATCAGTACACACTCAAGTCTGGACCTTGATTGGTCACAGTAAACTACGTACCCTACGCCGTCCTCTGGAGCCAAATAATGGGTCACTAATCAGCCTCTGCCGCAGCTCCTGAAACCTCAATTGGCATCTCTCTGACCACACAAAGGATTGACCCTTTCTTCATCAAGGATGATAGTGGTGCGGCAACTCTGGAGAGGTCTAGAACAAATTGTTAGTAGTAACCTGGAAAATCCAAGAAACTTCGTACCTCCGTCACACTCTTGGGTGGATCCCAAGAAAGTATCGCCTCAATCTTCACTGGATCCACTACAACTCTAGCCTCCAAGATGTCATGTCCCAAAAATTTAACCTCTCATATCCAAAACTAGTACTTTGAGAGAATGTGATAAATCTGGTGCTCTCAGAGTGTGTCCAATACTACCTAGAAATGGTAGGTATGCTCCTCCTTAGTGGTCGAGTAGATCAGAATGTCGTCGATGAAGACTTCAACAATGCAATCGAGGTATGGCTGGAATATCCTATTCATGAGTCCCATGAACACTGATGGAGAATTGGTTATTCCAAAGGGCATAACTATGAACTCATAGTGGTCATACTGACACCTAAAGGTCATCTTCTGCACATCATCGTCTCAAACTCTAAGCAGGTGATAGCCTGATCGGAGGTCTGTCTTCGAGAACCACCGTGCTCCCTTCAGCTGATCAAAGTGTTCGTCAATCCTTGGGATTGGGTACTTGTTATTCACGGTCACCTGGTTCAGGCAATGGTACTAAACACAAAGCCTAAAGCTCCCATCCGCCTTCTTGGTGAACAGAATCGGGGCTGCCTAGGGAGAAACACGGGGCTGAGTGAATCCCTTCCCTAGCAAGTCCTCAAGCTGTACTCGCAGCTCATGAAGCTCTGATAGAGCCATTCTATACCTTGGTGTGGATATCGGTGTCATCATGTGGTACAAGTCAATTTAGAAGTCAACCTCTTTACAAGGAGGTAGTCCTGGAACATCACCAGGGAAAACATCTGTGTACTAGCCCAACACTACAGGATAGCTCGGACTCTCAATATCGATTGGTTTGAGGTTAAGGAAGTCTAACTAATGAGTTATCATTTTCACCCTACTCTGAGTTAGTCTTTCATATGCTGCAAAGGCTCCCTTATCACCAATGAAGGTGATCCTAGTCCCATCTGGGCTAACACACCACACTTTTCTCCTAATATAGAAGATCTGAGCATGGATTGTAGATAAATATCCCATACCCAAGATGAGGTTGTAAGTCCTCGACACGACTACAAGGAGATCCCAACACAAGATCTCTCCTCCTAGAGTAATCTCACACTACTGGAACCAGTGCGTAATCATTAGGTCTACTCTCGTAGGAGTCTCTAGACATAAGGATCGAGCCAACGACTCTGTCAGAATCTCCGAGATCCGAACGAGGGTTGTGGCAATAAAAGAGTGACTAGAAACTATGTCTATAAGAACTGAAACTATGGTAGAGTAGACATAGATCGTACCTTTAATCATCATCGAAGCACCATGATCATAAGCCTCAACTACCTAGAGCTGAGCTCTCCCTTGTCCACCTACTCCCTATGGTCTGGGAAGAACTCCTAGCGGTCGTGGCGGTAACACCTGGAATCGTCTCTCACCGCCTGTTGCATGACCGACTCCTCTTCCATGTCTTCCTTATCCCAAGAGACCACCTCGATCAAATATTTTTTTCTTCCTGGAAGGTCCTTTAATCTCTTTATGATCATCATAACGGTGGGTTAGACAGTCACGAGCCATGTGACCATGCCCGCCACATGTGTAACAATGTCCGCTCCTATAATGTTTATCTTTGTCTCCACTCCAGGTGTCCCACACAACCTATTATGAGTAGTGCGGTCATCCACTTATAGTTATGGTACTCTTGGACCTCTGTGAAATCTGTCTACTGCCAGCTACAGAAGACTCTACTGCATGTCAACTAATGGCCGGTCTCGTTGCTAGAGACTTCTTAGCAAGTAAAATCTCCACTAAGAGGGATCATTCCAACACCCCTACCAGCGTTAGGATGCTAAGGGAGATCATAGGAGCCCTGATCTCTCACTTGTGTCCCAGCTTGAAGGTCCAGACCCAGAAAAATAAGTCTCGTACCATATATGTGGAGTAGCGCGAGAGGTCGGTGAACCTCGCTGAGTACTGTGCCACCATCATGCTACCCTTCTTTAGATGCAGTAGCTCATGTATCTGCATTGCATGTTGGGTGTATGGGACAAACTCTACCCGAAACAGGATCTCAAATTCTTCCCAGATAAGTCTCTCCTCATCATGTATTTGGACAATTAATCTCCACCATCTTCATGCTACTTCTGGAAGGAGACTCGGGACAAGGATCTCCAAGAATTCTGTTGCTATCCCAACTAGTATGAAAACTCTCACTAGAGCCTCCATCCCATCCATAAATACATGCAGGTCCATATCTCCCTTGAAATTGGGTGGCATCTGGTGTTGTAACTCATGAAGTGCACTCAAGCAGCGTGCATCGTCTGCTGTTGGGGCTGGTGGCATCAGTGGCCCAATGGGTAGTGCTACCACTGGTGCCTCCACGGGCAGAGGGCCATGCACACAGGCCTTGTCGTTCAGTGGGATATCTGTGCGTACGACTATTGGGGCCCTAACTGGGCATCCGCACGGAGGTATCTTGAATAAAATAGATGTGACACAGTCAAAAGACTATACCTGGTGAGCTGACTTGGTTGAGCTGACCAAAAGAAAAATTTTGAAAACACACATGCAATTAGTGTTTTCGTGCACTGAGTTGAAAATCAGAAGTCAAGGTCCTGATGTATGGATACGTCGGCCGCCGAAACTACACTATACTCCCTAAACAGAGAACCAAAATAAGTACACGTGACGCTATTGATTAACAGAAAAGAAATATCAGAGTCCTCAGTTCTGCAATAGAACTAACTCCTCTAATACCAATTTGTCATGACCTGTCCCCGGGGGCCCATGTCGTGACTACACCAAGACCGCCTTCCATAAGCCAGGGGATCGAGACTGGCACCAAAGGCGTAAATCCCTAAAATTGGTAAGGCATTTCCTTTACAAATTATAATCACACACAACAGAGTATATGGATGTAATAAACTAAGTGAAACTGTATAAAAAATTCTAAAAGGTAAAGGAGCCTGCAATATAAGCACAACTGTAAAGTACAAGTAAACTGAATGTACAAGGGAAACAAGTACAAAAGAAAAAAGGTCATGAAACTGATGGATAGTTCTGTGGGAAATTATACCTGAAGGGTAAGTACATATAGCCTCCACAACACTCCACTTCTGTTCGTCTCCTCCGTGTTGTATCATTATGTGTTCCGGCACGCCGTGTGGTCCACCTTTGGGTACCGTCTTGTCCTCGTACACTTAGCCTCGGTTAGTGATGTCCATCTTCTGCATCCAACACCACGAGGTGCAGGCATTTCCCATGTTGGGGTGAGTATAATGATACTCAGTAGGGACCCTGAGGCCCTTAAGGTCTCACAAAATCAAACATGGATAAACCAAAAAGTAATATATCAATAGATAAACACACTTAGGTATATTCCCATACATATAACTAAGTTATCAAGTAATCTGTCTCAATCATGTGGTAAAATCAAAAGTTACTGACTCAGCTAAACTAGGATTTTAATTCACAAAAAAACCATGACAGCTGGAGAACTCCCCCTCTGTCACGTATCGTGGGCCTTCTATGACACCAAGGTGCTTCCCACTAACCTTGGACTGCTAATGTGGTCCTCCTGACGAGTATCGTGGGTCTTCCACTGTTACAAAGAGGCGCTCCCCACTGTGTGTCTGCCGCCAACTACCAGGCGATCCCCCTAATAACCTACAGAGGAACTCTTCCAGTCGAGTACCGCGGGTCTGCTGCCAACTACCAAGAATTCCTCTTCCATGGGCCAGCCACCAACTACTAGGAGCTCCCCACTGGGTAAGTCGAATTACTCCGAGTTGAACCAGTCTAGCAGTCGTCAGGTCTCAACCAGTTACTAGGTCTACGTACTCTTCTCTCTCGTCTCCAGGAGGGTCCACTCCACAAGCCAGAGGTTGATACTCTAACTATCATGAAGTCCCATGAAGAAGTATCTCAACGGTCTGCCTCATCATAAGGGTCACAATCCAAGAGAAGACACATCAAGCGGAAGACCTGCCTATGAGTTATATGATTTTTAGTCCCTGGGGCCTAGTTGGATTCGTGTACGATCCAGCATGGACATATCTCAAATATACCCTAAACTCTAGTGGGGTATTCTCAAAGGGACAGTCTTGTCCCAAGAATACCGGCACCGTAGACGGTTCGTCAAATGGTCACCTGGTGCCAAAGATATGGGCAATGAAAGTAAAGGGTCGGTAATGGGCATGGGCCAGGTCCGACTCAGTCTGGGTGGACCTGGTCCTCCCGCTCGGTTCGGCCTGATCTTCTGGGCCCAACCCAGTGGACTGCGGGGGCGGTTCGGCCCGGGGGAACCGCGTAGGTGGCTCGGCTAATTCGGCCAGCTCCGCGAGGGTTGCAGCTCGGGAGACTCGGCCCATGAAACGTAGTGCGGTTTGGGCAGGCCGGTTGGTGTCCAGGCAGGGTTCCATGTAGGACGGCAGTGCACCGGGAGAGCACTGGGCAGGCCGACAGACGGCCAGGTAGGCCGGGTGGCAGCCTGAGTAGGATGGTCGGGTGCCGAGCAAGCATCCAGGTAGGCCGGTAGATGGACGGGAGGGTGCTGGGTTGGCCGGAAGGCAGCCATGCAGGCCGGGTGGCGGCCTAGGAATTCCACGGGCAGGCGGCGCGGGGCACGAGCAGGCGGTGTAGGGCCCAGGTAGGCCATGGGTAGGCCAGCAGGGTGCTGGGCGGGCCGTGACAGGTGGCGCGGTACGTGGGCAGGCAGGTCGATGGCCGGGCTGGCCGGTTCAGCGCAACTCGGGCTAGCGGTGTTCAGCCGGAAACACCAGTGTGCTACGGGGGCGGACCGGTTCGCAGAGGCCACGTGTAGAATGAGATTTTTCATTGCTGCCTTCATCGCCTTGTTGCTGCTTCGAAGAAGACCACATGAAAGAGAAATCGATAGAGTTTGTCAGGCAATGTTAGGTTTTCCCGCATCCTCTGTGTTTAAGGTAGTATCAATTGGTTAATGAAGAAAAGAAGATTAACAACAATTGATTACATCACTTTGTGTCAATTCCTTTCATTCGATGATGGGAAGAAGGAATGAAAAACATCAATATGAAATAACCCCCTACCTGTATTGTCATCCGTCGACAGTGAAGTCACAGGAAGAACACGTAGTCGTTGTTCGTTTCGTCTGCTGCACACTTCCACTCTTGAGTCCGCATGACGGTTTTGGAAGTGCCTCCACGTCGGTAGATGTACGGGGAAGAAGTCGAAGAAGGATCGTCACTGACGTTCTTCATTGGAAGAACACATTCATTGTTCTTCATTGGGAGGATTCTCTCTTATCCCAATAATCTTCCTTCCCAACATCCACCAAAATGCCTAAAGAAAATAATAGAAGAAAGAGTTTGTCTATTATTTTGATGGGACAACAATTCGAATTAGAGAATTAATTTAAGAGGCTCCCCCTAATTAATTCATGATAGTTGGAATGAATTAATTAAGGGAGATTGGAACAAAAAATAAATTTAAGGGAGTTAGCTCCATTAAGGTGGGGGTGGTCAAGGAGTTTCTCCCCATTTAATGGGGAATTGACGAATCAAGACTCCCCCTCATTAATGAGGCAGAGTTGAGAGGTTTTCCTCTCCTCCCATTAATAGGGGGTTAAGCCCTGTTTGGTCCCCACCACATTAATCCTCTTACGGGAGGATTAGTTTGGGTTGATCCCACAACCATAACCTCTCATGAATGGTTAAGGTGGGGTGGCCCACCTCCAACCTCTATATAGATATTTTGACCAACTAGAATAAAAAAAATATTACCACTTTATTTTTGTCTAACATATTCATTAAAACCCAAAAACTAACTTTTATCCTTGACACAATACCGTCGAAGTGAATGTCCTCTTAAGAGAATACCAGTGCTGCGAGTTCAACAGTGCCCTCAAATTTCAATTTCGAGCACCGCTTTAAAGGTTATAAAATCCTGCATTTACGTTTACTAAATGTACCCAAAAAAATTCAGAAATTGATTCCGGGCACACCGGGCCTCCGAATCAAGCGCTATAAATTTTCACGGACTCATAAAATTCCCATGTATTTAAGAAAACAAAATTCAATGAAATTTCCGGGTCATTACACTCAACCTCATAATAAATGGAATGACTAGTGAACTGATATCTTCCCTCATTATATAAATATATCTAATTCTGATATTACCTAAAACAATTTCATTTAAATAATAAAATATAAATTTATTACTTCGTATCATTGGGATTATATATTAAGCCTTATTATGTTATAATTGGTTAATTTTCATATGTTATTTTCATATCATGGTAATTATCTTGTAATCCATGTAAGGATATCGAAACTGTTTCTGACATCACATATAATTAAAAAAACAAGGGAAAAAACTTTATTTAAAAAAAGTTCCAATAAGAATATATTAAGTATTAGTTATATTATTTTTATACAATAAATTACCCAATTAGAGTAATTTCTCAAATATTCAATGTATAGACATCATGTGTGTTGATTTTGTGGTCTTACTAATGAGAACCATGATATGAACACAAAACTCATTATTATTGAGTGGTTGATAAGTGTACTTTATTTCTATTAATTTTATTAATTCGACATTCATTATATTTATTTTATAATGAATTAAATGAATTGGATATTTCATATTCCTATCATACATTTTAGACATTGGACTAGGTTACTGAATTGGATAATATTCAAGTTTCCCAAATTTAAGTAATTTATCATTCATTGGTAACTCTAGTAGAAGTCTGTTTACTTTTTTAATTCCCACTAATATAATAATTTTTTTGAAAAATTAGGTGGTTTATGTTCACCTATTTTACATATAAAACACAAATTGTTTTACTACATACCACCTTTTGATTCTTTCCGCATTTTTGATATGATAGAAGTGGAATATTATTTCTGTAATAATATTCATGACATAAACATCCAAGATAATACTTCCATATTATTTATTGTTTTTCTAAATACTCAACTATGATTCTTAATCATTATTCCCTACATGTTTTATATGATTGTCATTAAATTTAACATATTGTTCCAAAAAAATATTTTTCTTTTTAGGGAAATCTATGCATTGTCCACTATATTATTTGTTAAATTTTTTTATTTTGGCTCTAGATATTTATAAAAATAAATACAAATAATTTATAATGATAAAAAAATATATATTATTGTGATTATAAAGAAATTTTACCATCAAAGTTATATATCTATTAATATTGTTATGTTATACTTTTTGTTCATCCGGAATCATTATTTAATAAATGTATTTTTCATTATGTTAGTTTCTCAATTATTAATTAACATAATTCTATAACATAATTAATAATTCACAATTTATTTTAAAAATAATGTGATTAACCCATTAATAACACTCGTGAGTGTCTATTTAGCTGTGGAGTCATTGGCCCACACATCTTGAATAGGCGTAATGATTTGGTTAATACCCAACTAGACAATTTCAATGTCAATACCCCTATGTAATTTTATCCACAACTATATCCACATTCTTGTATCCACACATTGATGCAATTTCATATATAATAACACAATCTCATCATTATCAAATATTTAATATACAATCATATACATTTATATCTCTATTTTTATTATACGAGTGGTTTTCAATAAAGTTCTTATATTCCATTCCCAAAAATTTTCAATATTAACAAAACTAAAAAAAGGGTCATCGATGCCTTTAATATAATGTTCAATAATATCACATAACACATTAAAAATCCATAACTATAATTATAAAATTCATGTTATATAATCTATCCTTTGAAACCATATGTGATTATCTAAACCAATACACAAAAATCCATTGTTCGTATATAAAATCTTTAAATAACATATTTGAGATGAACCAATGCATCCAAATTTTAAACATTCATAAGTATAATATAACTATCAAATAGTAATTAAATTAGATTATAAAGATATTTTTGGTTAATAATTTTAGAATACTAGATATATATTTTTCTAATAAATCCGATGTATTTACAATTAAATTTATACTTAATCAACTATATAAGAATGTACATAATTCATATAACTCATTATCATCTCTCACAAAACACTCCAGATGTCATAATATTTAAGAAATATCTTACATAACACATGTCATAATAACCTTGTGAGATAGAAAAATAACACGAGTCGAGATAAAATGATCATTAGGGTTAATTATGAGAGATAAAATTCAATGATCCTAATTTAGTAGAAGACTCCAATAAATAATATTTCATGAATATATAATCAAAATTATTCCATAATAGATTGAATATTTTTGTCATAAGGTATCCAAGGTTGATATATTAATAAATGTAAGCATTGGTGACAATGAAATTTTTCTTAGTGTTGATATGACTAATTTTGGACAAAAAGTTCCATAATATAGGTAAGGACATCATAATAATGGACATCATTATCTAAAATTCAAGGAGAAATGTTGATGAAATATTTTATTATTGGTAGAAATAAAATAAATTTCACAAGTTATTTTTTCTCATGAGACCAGTATATACATCAATGATCCATATAATATTGAGCCCCACCTATTACTATTTTATGTTCAATGGATTCACCATATCAATGATATGAATATCAATACAATTCATAATCAGCTGACTTTAGGAATAAATAAATATAAATATTGATATAAAATCATTTAGAACATTAATAGTTTCATTCTCAATAAATGGTATTAAATGGACATCATTCGTCTATAAAAATATGGTAGATTATTAAATAATACATATTCATTTGGAAATAGTAATAAAAAACATTGTTATTGAATAAATATTTGTTCATATTTTAAATATAATCCAAATTATTAATGGAATAAATTTCAATATATGAATACAACAATCTAATATCATATAGAGTAATAGGTATAAGGTTATTTCAACTCACTATTCACTTCATCAATGAATAAAACCAAACATATATCAATTGTTAAATTAATTATCATTTAATAAAACCCATAATTATTTGAAGACTATAATGAGTCCAAAAAAATATTATCATTTTTAATGGTAAAGTGTTCTTTATGAAGACTAAATAAAATATTTAAAAATTGTTTTAAATTTTTTTTGAAGGTATATTTTATTGTCATCTAACCACTTGTAAGGAATAGATTATTTTCAAAATATGATTAGATCATATTGATAAATTTTTTAATGTCAGGTTTGATGAAACATAGCCATATTAAAACATAAAACATCTAAATTTTTCTGATCTTCATAATGATTTTAATACCTTATCTCTTGTGTTCCCCAAAGTCAAATCACATCATCCCAATATTATCATTGGGGAATCTATACTAAAAAAAATAAAATAAATGTATTTTAGTTTAATGGATGTTAATTCATTTCTTGATAAAAACAATCACTCATTATTGTAATTAAATCAGATGTTGTTATTGAATAATCCAACAAACAATATCATTGTGGGTGTAAGGGAATTTAATAAAACAATAAATTCTATATTAAATGATTGTGATAATCTTAAAAAATTATCTCAATAGGATCTTTAAGGGACTGATTTGATATTTGGTGATGAATATTAGATAATATTTTGGAATGAAGAGATTAAAAACATTTAATGGAACAATGATTGATCTTTGATTAGAACATGGGTGATTTTAAGATTATATTAGAATAAAAATATTTCTATAATTAATTTAATAATATTCATATTATCATCATAAATAAATAAATATTTTTAGTTAAAGGGTAATACTTCGAGATACGTAATAGATTATGTGAAAAAATAGGTATATAAACAAGATTCTATTAATGGTGTTCTATTTCTTTTATCTCGTATTAATAATACATTATATCTAATGGTTTATAGATTTACTTACATATAATATCTATTCATGAGGATTAATATGTGGATGAACCCCACAGATATTGAAAATGAAATTATTCTAAAACATATTTTTAAATATTTAAATGTTTATAGTTGCTTAAAATAGTCTATGATAGCCTAATATGATTGATTTTATTGTTTTTAAAATCAATTATGTTTTTTATTATAAATTATAATGCCAATATTTTTAACCATAATTTCACTAATGATGATATAATTTGTTAAAAAAATCATGATTAATATTTTTTTCTAAATTTTTTAAATATTCATTGTTTTTTCTCTAAACATATACAATTTAATATTAATATGGATGTGATTGATGGAATTAATTTCTTTATTTTCATAGAAATTAGTAATTATTCTTAATTATAATCTATAACCCTAAATACATATATAATATATTCACATAATTTTCTTGTTTTTTGAAAAATATACAGTGTTTATACTCTAATGGCTGGATCAGGATGTTGTTTTTTGGTGATACATGTAAACCATTTCATTAGTAGTTATTCATATGAATGATCATAATAAACAATAATTTAACATATTGTGAACTAAACTTATATAATTTATATTTTTATGAGTGAAATTCCAGGAAAATATAAAAGAATTAAATAATAAATAAGTGAATCTGATGTTATACTACTTTAGTAGAACACTATAACATGGATTATTCTGTTCATTGTTAATAATTTTTAATCTAAAATTTTAAACTAATATCAATATTTCTGAATATAAATAGGATAATAAAATATATTTTATATGTTTGTATTTATAGAGTGACTCTTTATATTAATAGTCTCATATGAAATAAGACATGGATTTACTTTCCACAATTAATTCTAAAAATGTTATGGACTGATTTTTATTTGATCTGTTGACATGGATTCATCAAAAAATAAAATTTTTTATTTTTTTTACACTCATATTTCAATTATTTATTACAATAGAACTACTAAAAAAGTGTCCTCAAATAAAACATATCAATCTTTTGTGAAGTAGGATTACATAAATTACAAAATCTATTTTGAGTAGAAAAAAGAAATTGAGATATTAATAACTATATGATAAATTCTGATATCTATCAAGAATATATTTGTAATACACCATAAATATTGAT
The DNA here is from genome assembly GCA_963277665.1 of Viscum album. Lineage (NCBI taxonomy): Eukaryota > Viridiplantae > Streptophyta > Magnoliopsida > Santalales > Viscaceae > Viscum > Viscum album. Next base: position 385,893,150 of record OY728156.1, on the reverse strand, counting down.
ATATTTAAATACATTAAAAAAATTTCATGTATAATGAAATCCACGTTATAATAATTTTTGATATATGTATATAATGTAACATGAAATTGAAAATGCATTCAGAATTGTGAAGTAAAATGTTTTTTCCAAATATATTGACATTATTATGAAGATATCTAAATTCATCTAGAGACACATTAAAATAAATTTACACTAAATTATTTTCAATACCACACGTAGTTGAATTTACCCTTTGAATTTTGTTTAATTGAAAATAACATTCATAATAAATTATATGCATCATTTATTTTTCTTTTTTGATATTTAGTATTTTTTAAAATGATATAAATTGTTTTTATATCATACTTATTATTCATATCCTATATCATTACAATCTATTTTTTTTAGAAGTATCTAATTTTTATAATTTCCTAAGTAGAAATCAGGTATTAGATACATTAAAATAATTTATTAACCTATGAGGTGATGATAGATATTTTATTTAGTTTCATATATTAATACACTAATTAAATTACTAAAGAATCGATTTTCAAAATTCTTGGAAAATTTTTACTTAGAAGAATTTAATCCATCATAATTAGAATATAACATCTAGATTGATAAATATTATTAATGTTATTTTTTAAAATTATACTCATTAACACACATAATTTTTTTAAATCTGAAATAACGTAAATGTTTTTTTTCTATATTTTTTTAAAATTATTTTTATTCCATGTTTAACTCATCTAAATTAATAGATTTTTTTATTTTTTACTCAAATTTTATATAGTTAATAATCTAAAATTTTCATTCTCTTGTTATTTTTTCTTTTTGGTAGTTATATTGAAGGAAATATAGTAATTTATATAGATAAAATTTTCATTTTGAAGAGTTCTATAATGTTTAAAATTATTTACCCTTTGAATAATGTTTTCCTTTATAGTGGAGAATATCATTTAATGACATATCCATTAATTGTTAGGTTTTATATATTTTTTATTTTCAGGTTGTTTTAAAAAATATTACATTCATGTGGATATATGTTATTTCGTAATAAGGAAAGAAATAGTTAATGGAATAATATTTAAAAAGAAGAGAATAATTAAATATACAATGTATTTTTTAAAATCAGTATAATTTTATGAAGGTGAAATTTTAGTTTCCTTTAAATGTATATTTAAGTTGTGGATAATCGGATCATAAACTATACTTTAAGTCTTATTTTTGAATTCACGTAATGAATACACTAAATTTGATCAATTTTTTGAAATTATAAAAATTTGGGAAAATTTTTAGTCAAATACTCTTAATATACTTGAATTTTAAACATTCAAATTAATTGTGTTATAAATTTTTTACTTTGATTTATGTTGGATGCTTATGTTTTTTTTTATAGTTTTTGATGATTTTATTTAATATTCAACTAAACTTATTTGGTCTGAAAAACTACCTAGACATAAATAATGAATTTTAATGATGTTTAGTGGATGCACATATCAAATTGTAAATTCATTTCTAGATGTGTCAAAAAAAATATAGGTGAACATCTCATTCAATTGTGACTAAACATGATAAACATGGTATCTACATATAACAACTTGATATGATAATGTTTTAAAATTGATGTAGAGTAATTATCGATGAGAATAAAATTACATATAAGGGAATGTTTATTCAATGTGACTTCATGAAAAGATAATGTTTCTTATAAGAGGTGATGTATATAGTCTTTATTCATGTGTGATAAAGGCTATAGTCCATAAAGTTTCTGTAATAATTATCTCAACTTATCCAATAAAATCATTCTTTTTTTATCCAATTCGATCTATGATTTTTAGGGATTGCAAATAAATTTTTTAATATGGACGATCAAGTGATTATATGTATATTGGGGTAGATCTCATGAAATAGGGTTACAGTATATGTATCTCTGGGAGGATCAACATTATTTTATCTATCTAGTATGATTTCTTGTCTATATGAATGGGAATAAAATACTTTTAATAGGGTTTTCCATTAATTAGCATCCAAGTGTGGAAGTGGAAAACAATTGATCAATCATACATAATTATTTACTAATCTAAATTGAAGAGAAGGTTTCCATTAAGTTGTTTGTTGATTCGAAATAATTTCTATATTTTCTGATGTATGGGTTGTCATAAAAACTACATTAATTTTTAATAATGTTTTTATTATAGTTGGCTCAATATAATTTATTTTTGGATAAGTAGGATATATATATTACACAATTTTATATTATTTGGTCATGTCTCTCAATGAATTTATAAATTACCATTATTTTTTGGATTCTCATGAAAAGTATAAGTACGATAAGCTCTAATAAATTATTTGTTGGTAATAAATTAATTTTTTTAGGGACATAAATCATTGTGGGAGTTTAAAATTTATTTTTACATTATGACTATAGTAAATGCCCTCAAGTAGTTATACATTCTATGTTCATATAATCTCCCTCATTTTTTATTTCCCAGACCTTCTAGTTTTATAAATATATTTCTAACTAAATATAAAAAGTCTCTAAATCTTCACAATTTCTATGATATTCCCACAATAACTTAAAAAATATTAATTACCTTTTAAAATATCATGTGGTGCAGATCTTAACACATTCCTTTATTCCTAATTTGGGTAATAAATTTTGGATCCTTTTGAGAAAAATTTATTATTAAATCTAAAAAAAATTCATTGATCTAAATTTCATTAACTTTTATTGTTATTCCTCATTTTTTATGGGTTTCAATAAAGTTAGTGTGATTATAATTTTTAGATTCCAAATATTTACATTGTTTTGGATAATTTTTTTTTCTCTTCACCTTTTTTCTTAACTCATTAATTCCATGAAAACATTAATCGTCTTTATCACCCATTTATTGTGATTATTATTTTTCTAACTGAGTCCCGTCATTCTATAGATCATCCTCATATTTTTTAATATCCTAATATAAACATTCTCAAATTTAATCCATAGAATTATTATTTATTGTATTTATTATTTTTCAAATCCATTTTAACATTGATCAAATTTAATTGAATATTTTCATGTTCCTTCACAATCATATAAAATCTTCCTCTATTTATATTTTTTTATGTATTCTCTATTATAATTACCATATGCTTTCATCACCTACTTACATAATCCTTGACTCTTTTTTAATAAAAAGAGTGTAATTTTTTGTGATGTTTAAATGTGATTTTATTAATATGATTTTGTATTTTTTCAGCCTATAAATCCATGGGTGATGTTCACTAAGTTATTTATTAAACATAATCTCTACTTCTATTAATTCCTTACATTCAACGACAAAAAATTCTTCACTGTTGAACTCATCCTCATTCTGTTTGGTGATATTTAACTATTTCTCAATATCAAAAGATATCAAGACTTCCTCATTATTTAAAATTCCCTAATCACCATCTATCATTGATATAAAGTATCTATTTTGTTATTATAGAGAAATTATAAATCCTTTATTTTTATGAGATCAAGGATTCATGTTATTTCATTACAACTTTCTATTGTGAATCTCTATATTCTCTTATTATAATATCCAAAATATTCATTATCAATTAATATTGGACAATTTTATACAATATTTAAAATAGATAAAAACAAAATAAATTTTAGTGGTGTCATTCCGTGATACATTACATATCCACAACTATGTAATATGTATGTTTATGGAATTATTTTCACAAATTTTATTCAATAAAATAAAAATAATCATAACATTGTCTATTAAAAACTAATTAACACTTATACTATCTTATTTTGGAAAATTTTATGACATAAAATTATAATACTTATAAATATTTTTGAATAAACAACCCTTACTCATTTAATATAAATTTTTAACGAGGTGTAAATTATCTAAAGGAAATGCATCTAGATTAAGGCATTTGAGTGAGATTAAATTTTCCATAAACCTATCATGAATAATGATTATAATATTCTTATTAATTTATGTGTCACCTAAAATATCACTAAATCAAATTATATTTCATGGTATTTCCATGACATGATTGATGTTTTCATAAACTATTTCACCTTAATAGTTTTTTCTCTATAAATCATCTTCCAAACATTTATTTTATCTCTATTAACTATATATATTACATGATTTATAATTTATAACATTTCACATATTTCCATTTGAATAATATTTACATCAACCATAAGAAAATATTTCATTGAAATTGATAATGAAATAGCATTCGAAAACCATCATTTATTTTTAAAATAATCATTTTGATTCAATTATAGAATTATATTTAATAAAAGAAATAAATATATCATTTATATCCTAAAATGCATATAAATTAATTTATATCATATTAAAAAATATGATTATTCAATATTAAATAATTTTTATTGTCAAACTGTGAATCCACTTTTGTTCACTGAATTTATATTATCTATATATGTCTTATAAATTAAATATCACCCAAAAAAACATTGAAGATTAATTTATATCTATATATCAAATAGATTATCTAATTCAAAGGGAATTATGAAATGTTAGGAATTTAATGGACCCTCATGTTATGTGGAAAATTTGGTGAGTGGGGGTTAATAACTGGCATATAATGTAATTTATGTTTAATAAAAAAAACATCATTCATTTCTTATTAATGTGATAAATAATATCTCTATCAAACATAACAAATCCCAAAAAATAGGTATAATATAATTTTAAAATTGTCACTAATTACAATATTTATTTAGTTCATTGAATAATTTGGCTATAAAATTTTACATTATCAACTATTTACATTATGTTAATTATAAAAAATGGTTTATCATCGTAGTCATTTAATAAGAATACTCATGATATAGTGTCGATTTCTCCCAAATAGATTCAATGAAAAAGATATTATTATAGATATGAATAATGCATCAACTGATCAACAAAAAAATTTAGTTTACAAATTTTTATATCTTAATTGTATTAATCTATTTCATTTGAATAATCTTATTAATTATTCCCTCATGTATAGTTTTTAACAAAATTAATATATCATTTTCCACACAAAACTAACAATAAAGTCCCTAATGTCATGAGCCCTTATTTATTTATCGCTCACATTGTAGTATGAATAAGTAATAATTTTAATTTAAAATTTAATCATGATGTATATTTTCTTCTCTACTACTACAACTTCACTTATTTTTACTATATATTCTTTTATTTCAGTCATTTAACTTAACCAACTGTAATTTTAGAAGTAAAACTATTTAACTATGTGAAATAAGGATGTTAATATTAGATATTCTTATAATAAATCAGCATTCATGGTGTGATGGTGTCTTCCTAATACAAACCATCCTTATCTAAATTAAGGAATCAAATATTTTCCTTGTGATGTTTAAACCACTATAAATCATTATAAGAGATTTTTAACGTAATAAACCATTTTAAAAACGAATGTATTTTAGAAAATAATAAATTTTATGGATCCTTTTATTTTATCTAGTATTATCCCAATAAATATCTAAAATATATATTTCTCATAAACTATAAATCTTGACATTAGAAAATATAAAATATCATACACTAACATTCTCTCTTTGCCTCACCCATGATTTTTTACAATGTTTAAAATTATAATTAATAAAAAATAATATATTATATATCGTCTAATATATATATATATATTATACATAATCATACCTTATCTTGATGGCCATTAGAAATTTGTATACACTAGAGAATAATTTATTTATCCTTATAAAAACATAGGTAGCATCAAAAAGTTATATATTCTATTTTGAACACATACTTATTCTAAAATATAAAATTATATGGCTCGTCTAAAATGTTAATAAAAACATATCTATTGACAGAAAACTAATTTATAAGATTAAACCTTTTCCTTTTAAAATTATTCACATCTATAATATGAAAATCTTATGTCTCATAGATGGTTTACGCCATTGATGAATTGTAAACTATTCATGATAAAAACATTGTAAATTGAGTAACATTAAATACTTAGTAAAAATATTTTTTATTTTACAAAAATAAATTATTATTATGAAAAATGAAAATTAATTTTATAAATTTAATAATTTATACCTACTGTGAAATAATTACGCATTTCAGAGTCTGAATTTTTATAACATCGTCCTTATAAATTAAAATCCTTCTAAAATGACTTCAACAAAATCTAATACATTATCAAATATTTTTAAATCCATTAAAGGATTAAACTAAAATAATTATATGTTAGTTTATTTATGAATTATTTAATTAAATCAAAATCCAACAAAATTGACATATAGATGTCATCTTCTTCAATTTTTTATCATGAATAGGTTTAAAAATCCTGAAAAATCATTACATGATTTATAACATTGATTGAGTTATCATATAGTGATTTATTTATACCCAATTACTATGTTTGTGACCTACAAAATAATTTTACCTAGAATACACTAATACAAGAGAATAATTATATGTTTTTAATAAGAGTGGTTGGGTAAATAATCATAGGGGTATGTGTTTTTAATCCTATAACTATATTCATCGAGTAATTTTCTATCATAATATGTTTCACATACTAAAAATAAATATTTAAACTATTCATTATGTGTATATAAATAAATCATTAGTATTTATGTATTTGTTGTCAATGTCACATTTTTTGTATCTTACATGAAAAAAAGGGAGATATAAAAGTATGGCATTGATCATTAGGATTTCATTTTGTATCTGTGGGTCATATTTAGTGGTGTTTCTTATTTAATTTTCGTATGAATTTAAAAAACCATTGGATTATATTTACGGAACGTAGATATATGAAGAAAATGTGGATTTCATTTTATAAATTGTTAATATATATATATATATATATATGTTGGTAAATTCTACAAGTTTACCATGGACATGATATGTGGTGGGACGAGGTTGGTTATACCATTATTCAAACATTATATTTTTATATCATTTTATTGTAATATTTTTACCCATTGAATACATGGTTTCTTATTGTTGTTGTTTTCTACCGGTTATGATTGATAAAAAAATACACGACCTTATGGATAAAATTAATAAAACATGGAATATTTACTAAATGAAGATTTGTCTCTATATTCCACCACAAATGGTTTATATATTTTATAATATTAATTATAATAATTTTAAAAAATAAAATTTAATGCATTAAAATTTCTATAAAATTAAACTTTTTCAACATGATTATAGTGGAGATCCATGTTTTCAATAATTGTAATGAATATTAATTATTATGTGGTGTTCCTTACTTATTTTATTTTGAAACATTTATGATATTATTCTGTTATCAATGGATGGTATATTGAGTATTAGAGGATCAAAAATTACATTTTGTGAGATAAGATATTTGTCATTTTAGTTGTATACTTAATGAATGAAAATATATCTTAATATGTTGGGATCTATGGTAGAAAAAATGTAAAATAAATATTTAATGTTAAAATTATATATATATTTACATGAAATGTTATTTTTTATAAAATAAATATTCATAATTATTATGTAAGAAAAAATTGTTTATTAAATTTAAATGTATATTTATTATGTCACGACCCGACCCACACTGGGGCTCGAGCCGCAACTACCCCAAGCCCATCTCTGTAGGCCAGGGGCTTGTGACTAGCGCTGAAGGAACAACAAACTAGGGGATGCCTTTTCCTAAGAAACAGTACACACACACGCTGTTGTCTCAAAGAAAAAGTTCAGAGAAAAGAAAGCAAGATACAACACTACTGCAGAAGGGAAACCAACATACTTGCATCGACCTCTAACCAGTACAAGAAAAGTTCTAAAATGTATGCTGACAAGTAAACTGAACCGTAAAAGGGAAAACACGCGCCCAACTAGAAAGGTGACATAACCCGACAAAAGGTAAATGAAAGTAAATAGCTGGGGATTCTGACACCTGGAAAGTCCTGCTACGACCACTGAACAGAGCACAATCTGTTATGTCCTCTACGATCCTCTGTAGTCTCGACCGACCTGTCCGTCGTCTACAAGGGCACAACAAGTGTGGGAAAATCCCAAGAAAGGGTGAGTATAAAGATACTCATTAGGATGCCCCAAAATCTCGATGGAGAACCAAAAGAAGGTACTAAAAATGTGAGCAATAATCAAAACAAGAATAGTGTAAGTGTACAAGAAATATAGAGTGCAGCTCAACCCAATAGAATTAAAGAAGTAGAATCATCCAATCCAAGAGGAGCTAGACACGGAAAGCACATGGCATACCCCGGGCATCTTTTCCCCAGCTAGAAGAAGAGTAACTGAACCCATGGAGTGGGAAAAATAGTAGGATGTATATATATTCTCAATAGTTCCCGCACATCAATAGGCCTCATCGCTAAACCCGACAACCAAGGGTCCCGTTCCGGTAATCATGGAGAAAAGTCACTGACTAGCCTCGTAGAAAGGGTGGAGTCCAAAAAAAGTTTTCAGGTAACCCACTGCCCAACCCTACTGGAGGGTAAACCAGAAGAGGTCATTGGGTAACCCACCGCCTAGCCACGCTGGAGGGTAAACCACAAGGTGAAAGGGTAACCCACTGCCCAGCACTGCCGGAGGGTAAACCACAAGAGGTTGTAAGGTAACCGACTTCCCAACCATGCTGGAGGGTAAACCATAAAAGGTCGTCAAGAAACCCACTGCCCAGCCCTACTAGAGGGTAAACCAAAAAAGGTCATCAGGATACCCACTGTTCATCCTACCTAAAAGGTAAACCACAAAAGGTCGCCAGGTAACCCACTGCCCATACCCACTAGTGGGTAAACCACAAGAGGTCATTGGGTAACCCACTAACCAGCCCTACTGGAGGGAAAACCCTAAGGTCGACGGGTAACCCACTACCCAACCCCACTAGAGGGGAAACATGGAATTGGTCTACTAACTCCGCACTGCCTATGCCATCACTGGGTGCCACCAACACCGCTACTATGCGTAGGTTTAGAGTGCGTCAAAGGAAGCTTTGAACAATTCCCTTTCATGTTTCCACATTTAATGAGATCTCAAAGGAGGCTACGCTCTCCCAAAAAGATTACACTATTGTAACCCTTATGGAAAAACATGCTAAATAGACTACTTACTTGCTGGAAACAGGCTCCTGATGGAAATGTTATTCAACACCACTTTATACCCATACGACATCTCATGGGGCCTGCACCTCGGACATGAAAGAGGTTGGGAGGACTACGCCATCACGATTCTCTGGGGAAAACATGCTGAATAGACTATTAATACGCCCCATACGGATGCATGATGAAAAAGTCACAGTACACTGCACACATCTTAAAAGACGGCCCATGGGGTCCACAACTCAACTTCGACTTCAACACCTGAAACCACCCTGGTCAACTTCACCTTGATGCCAGGGTCACAACGCCGCTGACGACGCCGAAAACAGACTCCGGATGCCGAAGCTGCAACTCCACGCGTTATATGAAAATGGGGCCCTATGGGGCCCACACCTCGACCCCAAAACAAATCACGCAGACCATAACATTGCGTTACTTGAATGTAAACATACGGTGTTGGGTATTCATTATTCCTAAATGGACTTATGAAGCATATGTCGTAAAAGCGTAGCATGCGTCCGAGATCCTCCTTGTGGGTCCAACGCCTCAGGCTCCAATTTAGGTGGGCAGATTCCGCCTTAAAATCCCCTCGAAAAAACACGTAAAACGAGTACTCAAACACCCTAAATAAATGTTAGGTGAAAAAAGTGGTGTTTCACCGTAAAACTTGTGAGTTAGACCATGTGGGGCCTGAACCATTTCTCAACCCAAACGCTTCAGAAAGAATATCAAAAAGTCTGTTCAAGGACTGGGGTCACGCTGCCACTAATGGCGCATCAATCGGACATTCCAAAGAGGTGTTAGGTCTGACACAAGAATTACTATGTATTTAAATAATTAATTAATTATTCACATTAATCATTTTGTGCCACCAGGCAACGAAACCAAGCCGAAAGGGTTCTGAATCAACTATAGAAGGAATGTCTCAACTCCAGGACCACATCGCCTCTGACAGCGCATCAAATGGACATTTGGTTGTGGGTACGTCCGTAGTAAATTTTAATAATAATTTAATATTATTTAATTAAATTGTTCCCGGTCACCTGTCTTCGGGTTCATAACCCAAATCCCCCGAAACCCACTTCAAAATGTCTGTCTCAATGACACAAACCTACAGCCATAAACGGTGCGTCAAATGGATGCGTCGTTCAGAAGATATGGCCCCCGAACACAACGGGGCCCAACCGGGCCGGTTCACCCCGGTCGGCCCGACTCGTCGTGGCCTGCTGACCGTGGCCCAGTCCAACTCCATCGGGCCATGTGGCTCGGTTCTTTTGAATGGACCGGCCTTCCTCTCTGGTCTCCCCCTTCACACGGTGCATCAAGGAGGACCCGCATCTCGCGGGTCCTGTTCCCCTGTGGCTGCCGCATCCATCGACCAGCCAACCTGGATGGTCCCTTCTTGCTGCATCAAGCAAGGGATACCTACCTTCAGAAAGTCTTTGTCTTGTCCGGACACCAGAGGTCACCACCTTAAGTTCCCCCCTTCAAATGTGATAGGATGGCTCCCTCCGCGCCTCTGCCTCCCACAATGCCCCGCCGCACTCGACGCCGCCCACGGTGCACCACCATGCTCGACATTGACCGGCCCACCATGCTTCGCCGCGCTACTGCCCGTAGCGGTTGGCTCCGTCTACCCGCTTCGCCACGCCGCCGCAACAACAGGCTCGCGCGACTACTCTGAGCCCTACCCCAACCGCACTGGCCACACCCGACCCCACCGCACCGGACCAGGTCCTCCGAGCTCCACCTTGCCGCACTCGGGTCCTTCGTTGATCGTCGCCACTCGCCGGAGCCGAACCATCGGCTTGTCCCCCCGACCACTCTAGTGGTCGAAAAAATTATCCAAAACTGTTTTCGGGATCCTCGAGACTAGATATTCACAACGCCGCCCCTCGCCCTTCGATCCGACAAGGTTTGCGCGCATGTGAAAATTTGGACAAGGAATGCCCACGAATGATAATTCAAACGGGGCTCAGGCATTGGCCGTGTTCATTCGACCAACGCCCCAAATTCTAAAAATGTTAGAATTAAAATATGAAATTTTATGTAAAATTTAATAAATCAACGAAGGTGCAAAATTTAACCATAATCCTACCTCGATCCGCCTATTTGTCGGTAGCGATGCGTCCACGACGCCACATCTTCGATCCGACAATGTTCCGGTGGGGGTCGCTCCTCAATTTGGTGAAGAACAGAGAAGAACATCTAGAGAGAGAGGGGGTGGGGGAGGGAGGGAGGGAAAGGAGAGAGAAGTGAGAACCCTAACTCTAAACACCTTATCTTCTATTTATAGAAGAATCCTCTTAGCATGGATTCTGAAATTGTTGTGCCCTCCCATTTTATGTTGCGCCTAGGAAAAACGCCCCATTTCAAACTCAACGGACGTCTCAGATTTCCATTCTGAGGCTTCGTTCAAAAGTTATTAGAAAATAACGCCAGTGAGATAAATCACTATGTCATTATTTTGAAATGGCAAATTTTCCCCTAGGTGAAATCTCTCACAGCAGGCCTGCGCCCACAACTTTTACACCCCACCTAGGGTAAACAGCATGATCCGGACTCAACTATTCCCTCGTATATTCGATCCAAGCTACCATTTAGGAGAAAACACAACCCCTACATGTGCATAGTATAAAAACACTTACCATTTAAATAAAATTTATTCCGGGCACACTGGGCATCGGAATTGCATGCCATTTTCATGCCTAGCTCTGGAATCATATATAGAAATATTCCGAAGTCTTACAGGGAAAAAACCGGGTCTCTACATTATTCCCTCCTTCAAGAGTTTTGTCCCCAAAATGAAAATCTAGGGAAAACAACTCGGGATATAGAGCTCACACCTAGCTCCCCCACTCCTAAGAATACTTGCACAACACCATGTTCGCACAACATGTGAACCAAAGAGATGGTTCGTACTCACAAGGTTTTCTACTTTAGATGACATGCATAGGAACAGGCTTGCACCTCATCAACCACAACACATGGAAGACATCGTGTGCCCACACCTACTATTGGGAGGGTAAGGAAAGTCGGTAGGCAACCTCTCATCCACTTGCACGATTCTTGAATGGAATAAACAAACTTGGGGGACTTCCTTGGCTGAACCTATACATCCCACGTCGCGACCAAAATCACAGTTTATTCCTGGAATATGATCTCGTGATTCCCTCTTTAAAAATACACATTTGGGGCTTCGTCCGTTGATATTTGATCACGCAGTACCTCTCTGTCGACATCCCCCAGTTGTGACTCTCTCACACACTCAAGGAAAAAAGAAGTCAACACCAACGACTATAGGAAATTTGTACCCTCCTGCTCCACCAACGTCAGCCATAGGGAACCTAACTACTACAAAACTTCCCGCAACTGATGAGTTTGGGACTTCCTGCTAAGTGAACCTTCTACAACACTGGCAAATTTTTTGGAAAATAGACTACCTAAAAATCATAGTCCTGGAAAAATTTTCAACCAGCACCATCGCCTCAGGTTCAAGTCTCTCTGGGTGAGGGTGCACTTCAGACAACGGTGGTCTGAGAAAACACAAATCACTCTCCCAGAAGATAACATCTCCACATTCTCAGTGCAAGGACTACCAATACTAGAAACACATAGTGAAATATGTAGTTATGCTCATGGGGTGTCCATCACCTCGACCTCTACCTGATAGTGGTATCAAGATTGACGTTGAGCATGCAAGGTACCAACGAACATGGTAGGCGAGCAAACTCATCCAACTGCCAGGGGCTAGACACAGAAAGCACGTGGCATACCCCACATGTCTTTTCCCATCTTGGAAGGAGATTAATCCCCAAAACAGGAACTCTGCCAAACCCACTAGTAGCACCTCAACAAAGGGAGGACAAGAAAAATGGCCCCACTGGAAAATCTAGAACCTTCTATATCACTCCACCGCACAACCCTACCATGAATGCACATGTCAGAGGGACTCTTCCATTGAAACCCAATACTATCCTCTTTGGGTGGTACTGACTTACCCTCACAGTTTTGATCGCATCACAAAAAAGTGTCTCAGTGGGGGAAAGAACCCCTCTTACCTACGCATTCAAAGCTATGTCGGACAACACCAACATAGGGTTACACCGACGCCCTACATCACACTCGGTAACCCCTCAAATGAGGAGTTAGATGAAGAGTGCGCCTCAGACAGCGTCGTAAAATTCCTACTGAGAAAAGTTGAAAAAGTCACAAAGCATTCCTCTTATCATCTCATCCGTTCGCCAGATTTTAGACATTTCTAGTAGCCCGCCGCCCGCAGCCCCATCCGTCAACTCCCTGATCCTAACATGGGACACCTAGTGATGGAGGATGAACCTTGAAAGGTCAGCTGCCAAACATAGTTCTTCTAGGTTTTCTGCCAACACCACCTCCCTGGGGACCACCCTGTCCTCACCTAGGAGTTCTCTGCTCATGACACTTCCTCTGTCATGGCGGTGCATCTACAAACTATCTGGAAAACTCTGCACATTTGGTCGAGTAGTCTCATTCCACGTGACCTCGCACATCACAACCAAAGAACTAGTCCCCCCTAGGCTATATCGGTGCTCTAGGATGTCCCTGACCATGTTCATGAGTCTTATCAAGGGAAGATTTCTGGCGTTGAGGCCTTTCCAATTAAAGCCCCTCTGCCAGAAATTTTTCTATCACCAGTGCCTACTCTAGCACCCTGAGATGGGTGAGGATGCACAAGGGCACTACGCTGGCACGACTCTCCTCTACAGAGACGTCACTCAAACTTTTGTGCTCAGAAGTTTCCATCATGGACCATTCCTAAATAGTATCGATTATGGTTTTCGAACCCAGTCGCATACCCATCCCCTGCCAGCACTCCCCGCTGAAGCTCCAGAATCTCCCGAAACTGAAAAAATCATAAGTAAGAGGGGTAGTACTTCTCACAAAAAAGCTTCTAGAAGTCATCCCATGAGAGTACCGACTCATCGTGCATATGAGTAACCCTAGCTCTACTACGCCAAACTGCATATCAAAAAAAGACTAGCTATCAAAGCCACCATCTAACCTGTCAGTGTCCGAAGAAGCCTGAAGAGGCGGACCACCGACTGTAGCCATCTGTTCACTGTCTGAGGGCATGGCTCAATCCAGAACATCAGTGATCTCTAAAGATGGAACTAACATAGCATGCATAGCCTACGCTCATCATCTGCATTCACTACCTGTACTATATGCTCTTCCACAAGTGGAGGTGCTGCTGCATGTCTTCCTGGAAAAAGGGTAATCACATGATGGATCTTAAACTAAGGTCTCGTCGCTCACAGATTCATCATCATGAAATGGAGCTAGTATCCTGGCTGGCAATCATCGCGGAGACATCCTGAATTCAGTCAATGAGTACCACTATCAAATAATCATATATATACCAACAACGATGGGGAGATTACTCAAGAAGGACAGTCAAAGACTCAATCCTATATGATTCACGAACCAAATTCCCTACAACAAGTGTCTCAGTGTGCCGAGTCGACAAGAGGGTTATCAGGGTCATGGTGAATGGATACATTGGTCGTCGCACCATGACTATACTCCTTGTTCTGAGAGCCACTCTCGAGACATGTTGACACTATTTCCCCAATACGGAACTAATTCTTTTGTAGGGATGTCCAAACTACGTTCCAAGGAAAGAACAACCTCTGATACCACTTTTTCATGACCTGACCCATACTGGGGCTCGAGCCGCAACTACCCTATGACCACTTACATAGATCAGGGGATAAAAACTAGAAACGAAGGCACCCGAAACAATGGGAGGCCTTTTCCAAATAAATTGTACACACACACGGTGCTAACTCAAAGAAAAAGTGAAGAGAAAATAAAGAATGATACAACACTACTAAAAAGGGAAACCAACATAAAGTCATCGACCTCTAACTAGTACAAGTAATGTTCTAAAAAGTAGGCTGACAAGTAAACTGAATAGTAAGAGGGAAAACAGGCGCCCTACTAGAAAGGTGCTACACCCTAACAACAGGTAAATAAAAGGAAATAGCTGGTGAGTCTCACACCCAGAAAGTCCCGCAACGGCCACTAAATGCAGACCAAGCTCCTATGTCTTCTACGCTCCTCCATAGTCTCAACCAACCTATCCGTAGTTTGCAAGGGCACACCAATTGCGGGAAAATCCCACCGAGGGGTGAGTTTAAAGATACTCAGTAATATGCCCCGGAAGCTCGAGGGAGAAACAAAGGATGTACTAAAATGGTGAGAAGTAGACATAACAAGAACAGTGTAAGAGTATAACAAAGAGAGTGCAGCTCAACCCAACAAAATGAATGATGTAGAATCGTCCAAACCAAGAGGATCTAGACACAGAAAGCACATGGAATACCCCACGCGTCTTCCCCCTACTGGAAGGAGAGTAACTAAACCAAAGGAGTGGGAACAAAAGTAGGGTGTATATATATGCTCAATAGTTCTCGAACGTCAAGCGGCCTCATCATTTAACTGTAAACCAAGGGTCCTACTCAAGTAATCACAGAGAAAAGTCACTAACTAGCATTGTAGAAAGAGCTGAGTCTGAAAGAATTCATCAGGTAACCCACTGCATTTCCCAACTGGAGGGTAAACCATGATAGGTCGTTGGGTAACCAACTACCCAGCCCAGCTAGAGGGTAAACCATAAGAGCTACTCAGGGAACCAATTGCCCAGCCCTGCTAGAGGGTAAACCACAACAGGTCTTCAGGCAACCCACTACCCAGCCCCACTGGAGGGTAAACGACAAAAGGTCCTCAGGTAACCCACTTCCCAGCCCTGCTGGAGGTTAAAACACAAAAGGTCATCTTGTAAACCACTGCCCAACCCCGCTGGAGGGTAAACCACAAGAGGTCATCGGATAACCCACAACCTAACCCCGCTAGTGGGTAAACCCTAAAGTCAACGGGTAACCCACGTCCCAACCCCACTAGAGGGTAAACCCTAAGGCCGATGGGTAACCCACTACCCAGCCTCGCCAGAGGGAAAACCCAAAACTGGTCCACTAACTTTGCACTGCCCATCCCATCATTGGGTGTCACCAACTCCGGTACTGTTCGTAAATTCCGAGTGTCTCAAAGGATCATTCGAGTAATGCCCTTTCATGTTTCCACATTTATTGAGATCTCGAAAGAGGCAACACTCTCCCAAACAGATTACACCATTGTAACCCTCACGGGAAAACACGGGAGATAGACTACTTACTCACTGGAAATAGGCTCCCAGTGGAAAATTTATTCAACACTTCTTTATTCCTATACGACGTCACGTGGGGCCCGCACCTCAGACCCAAAATAGGTTGGGAGAACTACACCATTGTGATGCTCTCATAAAAAAATGATGAATTAACTACTCATACGCCCCATATGAACGCATGATGAAAAAGTCACAGTACACTGCACACAGCTTAAAAGACGGCCAGTGGGGCCCATGCCTCAACTCCGGCTTCAACACCTGAAACCATCCTGGTCAACTTCGCCTCAATGACATGGTCATAATGCCGCCAACGGCGCCTAGAACAAACTCTTGATGTAGAAGCTGAAACTCCCCACGCGATACGCAAACAAGGCCCTGTGGGGCCTACACCTCGACCCCAAAACACGTCACACATACCATACCATTGTGTTCCTTGCATATAACCATGCGGCGTAGGCTATTCATTTTCCTTGAATGGACTTATGAAGCATAATTTGTAAAAACGCAGCATACGTCCGAGAGCTGCCTTGTGGGGACCATGCCTCAGGCCTGAATTTAGGTGGGCATATTGCACCATTGCAATACCCTCAGGAAAACACTCAGAATCGAGTACTCAAACACCCTAAATGGATGTTAGGTGTGTAACACCACAAGCCTTCATGATACGCTTCACTTTCAATAATGCAATAGCTTGCATTGTACGCAAGTTTGAGATTCTAACACACCGCGACCAATCAAAGTAGTAGTTATGAATAGTAATACCCACATTTTGAAATTATATAAATTTTATATTTCAAAATGGACTTCATTTTTGTATTCGGAATATCAAAATTATCCTATGTTGATTTTTTTGTAATTTTCTGAGAACATCCATATTTTTATGTATAGTGAAAAATACATAAAACAACTTTTTTAATAAAAATAATTTATAGTGATAAATTATAATATTAAGTGATTTTAATTTATAATTAGAATATATTTTTACCATTTTATCCAATGGTGGTTATTAGAATTAATTTCACTTTGAAATTGGACATAAACAATTGTAAATCTTTTGATATATATTGTTTCTTAAAAACACGCTATTTGTTGTGACAACGGGAATTAATTATAAAATTAATTAAGCCAAAATATATGTTTGGAATTTCCTAAAATAGAAATCATTTTTGAATTCGGAATGTCAATTATATCTTAGGGTGAAATTTTGGCATTGTTCTCAAAAACATCAATTTCTGATGAATAGTGAAACCACTAAGTGGTAGTTAAAAAAGAACTTATTTTTTCATTTAAATAAAACATTACCACTTCTGTGATTTTATTTTCATAAATCTAACATATATGGTTGTCATTAGTATGTAAAATGTGGTTCAATGGGATTAAAATAATTTTTTGGTGAATAGTAACTTTTAAGTTTAATTAATCGCGATTAAAGTTAATTAGTGAAATTTAAGGTAAAGATAATGTTATAATAATATTAAATGACAGTTATACTTGTCCTAACCCCATTGTATGAGTGATTTCCGACCAATACAATCCATGGTTCAACTTGGGGACCCCATTGAGCCACTTTGGTTGGAAAATGTCATTAAAAACTTTTTATTTAATGTCAAAATAAAAATGTCACAAACATGAGTTCTTTTACTAAAACAATTTTTATATGGGGTTATACAAGTCATATTTTTGACTATAAATACTCCTTATAAAGATAAAAAGATTTCATACATCATGATACTTGTTTTATAATATTTAGACATTAAATAAATTAAAAATTTTATGACACAATGATGATTCAGCGATTAACTCATTAATTAACAATTTAAATAAAATGAAAAGATAATGTAAAATCTAAGGATTTCACTTGTCAAAAACCTATTTTATAAGTATATTTCGAACCCTTATCACCTTATCCTCGCAATATATCATTGTGGGAGCTTCAGAGTCTGAAAATCATTTCATAATAAAGTAACATTTCAATCTTTCCTAGAGTGGCCCTTCTCTCCTCTTATAAAATGCCCCCACCTCTACCACCTTATTCACTCGTTGAAGCCATTTCACTCAGCCAACCTCTGCCCAAATACTCTCCCAACTTCCCTATATTACTCCTAGATGCCTCACTTTGGGTAGAACGCTTCCCAAGGAAGCCTTTGGCTCAAATCAAAAAGCGTTATCCGATTTTAAGGTAATGTCTTCTCTTATGTTATTTTGTTTTATTTTGCTTCTCCAACCCCTAAAATCTTTTTATTAATTTCTTTTGTAACAAAAACAGTATCCTCAATATACTAGGATGTTGTTATAAGAAGGATTCGAGATACACTTACACACACCTACATCTAATGGTTAAAGAACATACTGTTTCTGTGGATGGTGACTTTCTGCCTCACGAAACGATGATTGTTCAACACAAATATAACACCTTCAAAGGTGGCCATTAAGATGTCACTATATTTATATATGATATATAATTTGTTTATGTTTTACTTAAGCTTCTGTATTTTTCATTTATTTCATACCATTATGGTTTCCATTATGGGTAAACACGATATTTTCATTTTAGGAAGTGCGGACTACCACCCCATCAAAGTGATTTAAATCGTTAATGCCATATGTGGGATGTATAAAGGATGGAGTAAAAGGTATTATACATTATATTATACTGGAATTATTTTATAACTTTATATAATTATAATTTCATTCCATTAAATATGAAATAGAAATGAATGTAGCGTTTAAGCGTACGTACGGCTTACCGTCTCCATAAACGGTGCATTTCATTTCTTACCTATAAATGTTATGTAATATTATAAATGAATGTATATACTGGATATATATGATATATATGATATCTACATCATGAATATAATTCTGGAGATAATGGATATTCTCCCACATAAACATCATGTAATTATAAGAAGTTTATTGTTGACTCAAGTACCAAAGATCAACAAAACAACTGTTATTAACATAAATGAGTACATAATATTCGTAACATTGTAATAAGTGATATAAAAGGGATAATGAACTTGAAAAAGGATCTTAATCATTTAGAGATTAACTCTAGTTTAATATTCAAGAGGTTAAAGAATAGTCGAGTCAAGTTGGACACAAGGTAAGGGAACTTCTTAACCCAATATCCATTCTTTGGGTTAATCTCCTACTTTAAAATTATGTCATGATATTATTATGTCCTATATTGTATTTATACATTCTTTATGTTTATATATATTTAATAATCATAATAGATCTATTTTATTTAAAAAAATTATATTTCTAAGGGACTTTGTCTCAATCCGCATTTATTTGATATGTGGAAATGTTATGTTTCCTTTATGCATATTTTATGTGATGTGATTATGTTATAGTTAATGATATGTTTAAACATGTTCATATGAGGAATGCATTGGAATTAATAAGTGATGGGTGGAGCCCGCTATAGCTCCTCGATGAATCGATAGGTCTCATGAGACAAACTAGTGTTTTGGCACGAGGTCTTGACAAAATCTTATTTGTAGTCTTGGCACGAGGCCTTGGCTATCTGGTTATGACAATGTGGCATTATGCATTCCATCATTATGAAAGTGGTTATTGATATTGCATGTGATTATTCGACCAGTAGAATATCCATGTGAAGAAGTAAATGGAATTATCTCATTTTACTTTTTCAATATTATGTTGAAGTTCAAGTTTAAAAGGCATTTGTTTTAGTTATACATTGCCTTAAATGTTTATGTTTTTTGATGAAAGCTTCCGCTATATTGTTATCCTTACCGAGCATCTGAGCTCACCCCTTACAATGTTTTAATATTTTCCATGATGTGAAGAAGTATTTTATGAATGACCTGAAGGGATAGTCAGAAGAGGATATGAGTGTGGACTATGTAGACATTGTTATTGTAGATTTTCACTTTATCATGTAATGTGACATTTATGAATGTATCTAGTGTTTCAAAGGATACTAAACTAATCGGTCTTTCGAGACTTGATATTTTGCGATCATGCCAATGTTTAGAAACAATGCACCGACTCTGGGTAGCTGGGGTCGGGGCGTTATAGTTGGTATCACAGGCAGTTTAGTACTAACCTTGGAAGCTAGATTTAGATAAACTCTGATTAGAACACATAGCCCGAAGATAGACTTTGAGGATTAGTATAGAATAACTTCCTAGAATTTGTTTGTTGTAGAGATTTTGGGGGTTGTTCGAGCAATACATCCCTGTATGGATACGAGCAGGTAGAGGCGGCTCTGGCAAAGATGTACCTAGTTGTAAAACCCGAAAACACCGCTTTGCGCTAGACTCGAACTGGAACTGGTGCACGACAATGGGCCTTGCGGCACTCTAAGTTACGACACTCCCGGGGGATATTCTTAGGATAATTTTCATTTTCATTACAAAAAATTATGAAGGGTTTATGAGTATATAATTCCTCAAATAAAACATTTATTTTTACGAATATATATTATATCCAAAAATAGTTAAATTTATATTATGTGTTTTAAAAGTATGGAATTATTTATTTGGATTCATAAATTAATCTAGTTTATGACATTGTTTAGAAATGGCTCCTAGTGGAAGGAATGGAAACCGTATTAATGCACGCACTCCATGTAGGGATTTCCCTCATGCTCAAGATAATTATTGTGGAGCTAGAGATACAACTGATGCTGATCAACTTATTACCATACTGGGACAACTCACTCAGGTTATGAATAATAACATTACTCGTATGGAGCACCCTGATCCACAACGTGGAGGATCAATGTTAGACTGCTTCATGAGGAAACAACCACCAACATTTAATGGGGTTACAAATCCATTAGTAGGTGAGCAATGGATAAACTCCTTAGAGAAAATATTCCACGCCTTGGGGAGTAGCAAAAGGGAGAAGGTTATCATGGCAGTTTACCGCCTCACTGGAGATGCTGATTAATGGTGGTCATTGATTCAAAATACAAAGGAAGATGAAAAGCTATCATGTATGGAATGGATAGAGTTCAAATATCTTTTCTTAGAAGAATACTTTCCTTGTGACCATTGAGCAGATATGCAAAGGCAATTTCTGAGTCTGAGACAAAAGGAGGATGAGAATGTCGCAAAGTATAAGGCCAACTTTACAAGGTTAGCGAGGTATACTGCAGAGTATATATGTAACCCAAGATGTAATATTGATCGTTTCTTTGATGGGTTAAAACAATTTCTCCGTCGAGCTTTAGTATCACAATCCTTCTCATCGTATGAAGATATTGTCTCGTGTGTTATCAAGATAGAAAAGGAATTCTCAAAGTCTTATGACAACAAAGTAAAGTAAGAGAAGAAGAGAATGGTGGAACAAGAGACACATAATGGGAAAAAGGGAAAAGTATTTTCCATTATGTGATAATTGTTGGAAGAATCACCCTGGTGCTTGCCTAAAAGGAACGGGAGTTTGTTATAAATGTGGAGAAAAAGGTCACCAGGCTCGGGATTGCAAAGGAAGGAAAGAGGCTATCAATGTTGAATGCTAAAATTGTAGAGAAATGGGGCATTATGAAAATGAATTTCTTAAGCATCAGGGAAACTTACCTCAGAAAAGGCCAAGGGATCAAGGACAATCTTATGCTGTTACTACAGTTGAAGTGGAATAATTAATGTGTTGGTGCTTTTGGACTCAGGGATTATATTATGGTTATAAGGATAATGTGATATATATATATATAAGGATTGTACTGCAGTACTTGTTGTTTTCATTAAGGATTTAATATGATGAAGTTAATAATATTTTTAGTATGTGACAATAAGATAATCTTTACTTTGTTTGGGGAATCTGATGTTACAATTGATTTTGGAATTTAGAGACCTTTATAGAGAAAGTCTGGATAGAGGTATTTTGGATAACTATATAGGTTGGACTGGATTAAGTTGATCATTGGATAGTATTTTTTAGGGCTAAAACATTTCTGGAGATTATTTTTGGAAGATTATAATACTATAGTTTTAGGAAAGGATAACCTGCAGGTTGGGGGATAACCCATCACGTCAGACAAAGCTGCAGGAATTGAACCCACAACTATAGTGCGACATGCCCTTATTACCTACCACTAGCCTACAGGAAGTCCCTGGTTATTACAAAATAGTTTTCCTAATCTAAATGGTATGTGGTAATATTTGGAACCTTATACAATTAGGATAAATAGAATATTTTTGTGTTCTGTTACCATTTGGAGTGAAAGATGGGTTTGTGGTAAAAATTTATTAAAGAATTAAATCCTACATGACAAGTAAGTATATTTCCTTACATTCATAGAAAATCTCTTAAATAAATTCCTCAACTTTATAAAAGTTAACTT
Organism: Viscum album; assembly: GCA_963277665.1. Lineage (NCBI taxonomy): Eukaryota > Viridiplantae > Streptophyta > Magnoliopsida > Santalales > Viscaceae > Viscum > Viscum album. The sequence continues at coordinate 385,870,539 of OY728156.1, read as the reverse complement.
AAAACAAAAACGTTGTCGTTTAACTTTTCCAACTAGTGATTCAATGACCGTTTAACCAATCACAAGATTGTGATTTTCTTATGGTTAACTTTCTTCTAATCTTGTTTTCTAAAACTCTCTATCAGACCTTGATGGTTTGTTTCTCTTCCATATCCATATTTTCATAGAATCCTAGTATGGGATATCTTGAGTGACCTTTGTACTTCTCTTTGTTTCTTTTAATGTTATATTCTTATTAACCCTATTTCCGATGTGGGTTTTCCACAAAGGTATTTTCTATTTTCAACCTTTTATTTTCAGAGAACAATTTAACATTGCGAGGTCACAATTTATTGAATGAGGGGATAATGTAACACTCCAAGCGTTCACGATACGCTTCTCTTTCAATAATGAAATAGCTTGCATTGTGCACAAGTTCGAGATTCTAACACACCATGACCAATCAAAGTAGTAGTTATGAATAGTAATACCCACCTTTTGAAATTATATAAATTTTATATTTCAAAATGGACTTCATTTTTTTATTCGGAATATCAAAATTATCCTAAGTTGAATTTTTTGTAATTTAAGAGAACTTCCAAATTTTTATGAATAGTGAAAAATACTTAAATTTTTTTTAATCAAAGTAATTTATAGTGATAAATTATACTATTGAGTGGTTTTAAATTATAATTAGAATATATTTTTACCATTTTATCCAATGGTGGTCATTAGAATTAATTTCACTTTGAAATTGGACATAAACAATTGTCAATCTTTTGATATATATTGTTTCTTAAAAAAACGCTATTTGTTGTAACAACAGAAATTAATTATAAAATTAATTAATGAAACTTATATGTTTGGAATTTTTTAAAATATACATCATTTTTTAATTCGGAATATCAATTTTAGCTTAGGGTGAAATTTCGGCACTGTTATGAAAAACTTCAATTTTGATGAATAGTGAAACCACTAAGTGGTAGTTAAAAAAACTGATTTTTTTGTTTAAATGAAAAATTACCACTTATGTGATTTTATTTTCAAAAATCCAACATAAATGGTTGTAATTAGGAAGTAAAATGTGGTTCAATGGTATTAAAATAATTTTTTGGTGAATAATAACTTTTAAGTTTAATTAGTCGTGATTAAAGGTAATTATTGAAATTTAAGGTAAAGATAATATTATAATAATATGAAATGACCGTTAAACTTGTCATACCCCTATTGTATGAGTTATGGAAAACCAAGAAAATCCATGGGTCAACTTGGGGACCCCATGGAGCCACTTTGGTAGGAAAATGACATTAAAAACTTTTTATTTAATGTTAAAATAAAAATTTCCCAAACATGAGTTCTTTTACTAAAACAATTTTTAAATGGGGTTATACAAGACATATTTTTTACTATAAATATTAATTAGAAAGATAAAACTATTTACTACATCATGATACTTGTTTTAAAATTTTTAGACATTAAATAAATTAAAAAGCTTATGACACAATGATGATGCAGCGATTACCTCATTAATTAACGATTTAAATAAAATGAAAAGATAATGTAAAATCTAAGGAATACACTTGTCAAAATCCTATTGGATGAGTATATTTCAAACCATTATCTCCTTATCCTGGCAATATATCATTGTGGGGCCTTTATAATCCGAAAATCATTTCATAATAAAGTAACATTTCAATCTTTCCAAGAGTGCCCCTTCTCTCCTCTTATAAACGGCCCCCACCTCTACCACCTTATTCACACCATCAAGCCATTTGGATCGGCCAAACTATGATCAAATACTCTCCCAAAATCCCTCTATTACTCCTAGAAGCCTCACATTTGGCATAAACCTTCCCAAGGAATCCTTTGGCTCAAATAAAAAAGAGTTTCCCGATTTTAAGGTAATGTCTTCTCTTATGTTATTTTGTTTTATTTTTCTTCTCCAACCCCCTAAAATCTTTTTATTAATTTATTTTGTAACAACACCCGTATCCTCATTATACTAGGATGTTTTTATAAGAAGTATTCGACCTACACTTATGGACACATACATCTAATGGTTAAAGAACATACTGTTTCTGTGGCTGGCGAATTTCTGCCTCACGAAACGATGATTGTTCAACACTCATATAACACCTTCAAAAGTGGCTATTAAGATTTCAATATATTTATATATGATATATAATATGTTTATGTTTTAATTAAGATTCTATATTTTTCATTTATTGCATACCTTTATGGTTTCCATTATGGGTAAACGCGATATTTTTATTTTAGGAAGTGCAGACTACCGCCCCCTCAAAGTGATTTGAATCCTTAATGCCATATGTGGTATGTATGAAGGATGTATTAAATGGTATTATAAATTATATTATACTGGAATTATATTATACCTTTATATAATTATAATTTCATTCCACTAAATATGAAATATAAATGAAAGTAGCGTTCATGCGTACGTACGGCTTACCGTCTCCATGAACGGTGCATTTCACTTCTTACCTCTAATTGTTATGTAATATTATAAATGATTGTATATACTGGATATATATGATATATATGATATCAACATCATGATTATAATTCTGGATATAATAGATATTCTTCCACATAAACAACTTGTAATTATAAGAAGTTTATTGTTCACTCAAGTACCAAAGATCGACAAAATGACCGTTATTAACTTAAATCACTACATAGTATTCATAACATTGAAATAAGTAATATAAAAGGGTTAATGGGCTTGAAAAAGGTTCTTAGGAAAGTAGAGATTAACTCTATTTTATTATTCAGGAGGTTAATGAACGGTCGAGTCAAGTTGGACACAAGGTAAGGGAACTTCTTAACCCAATTTCCATTCATTGGGTTAATCTCCTACTTTAAAATTATTGTCATGATATTATTATGTCCTATATTGTATTTATACTTTCTTTATTATTAAATTTATTTAATACACATAATAGTTCTATTTTATTTAAAAAAATGATATTTTTAAGGGACTTCGTCTCAATCTCCATTCATTGAGGCATATTTTGTTTTATACACAAATTTCATCTATACGGTGTATAAACCCCTTTGACTATTACTTTTATTCAAAAGGAATCTTTTTATATGAAGAGTTTTTACTAAACGAAAAAAGGAATGTTTTTTTCTTACGTATGTGGCAACAACGACTTCCCCACCACCATGACCATTATTTGAGTTTCAGCTTCCTCTACAAGCCAAAACTTTTTAAAAAAAAAGAAAAATAAATATAAAGTTTTAATTTTCTTTTATTTTGGTATTGAAAATGGTTTTGAAGGTGTTTTTATTATATCAATGTGTTGTATTGATACATTGTGATTGAAATGTGGAAATGTTATGTTTCCTTTATGCATATTTTATGTGATATGATTATGTTATGGTTTATGATATGTTTAAACATGTTCATATGAGGAATGAATTGGACTTAATAAGTGACGGGTGGAGCCCACTATAGCTCCTCGAAGCATCGGTAGGTCTCATGAGACAAACTAGTGTAATGGCACGAGGCCTTGACAAAATCTTATTTGTGGTCTTGGCACGAGGCCTTGGCTACGTGGTTATGATAGTTTGGTATTATGCATTCCATCATTATGAAAGTGTTATTGATATTGAATTTTATTATTCGACCAGTAGAATATCCATGTGAAGAAGTAAATGGAATTATCTCATTTTACTTTTTCTATATTATGTTGAAGTTCTAGTTTAAAAGGATTTTGTTTTAGTTATTCATTGCCTTAAATGTTTATGTTTATTGATGAAAGCGTCCGCTATATTTTTATCCTTACTGAGCATCTGATCTCACCCCTTTCAATGTTTTAATATTTTCCAGGATGTGAAGAAGTATTTTATGAATGACCTGCAGGGATAGTCAGAAGAGGATATGAGTGTGGACTATGGAGACTTTGTTATTGTAGATTTTCACTTTATGATGTAATGTAACAATTATGAATGTATCTAGTTTTTCCAAGGCTACTAAACTAATAGGTCTTTCAAGACTTGATCTTTTGTGATTATACCAATGTTAAGAAATAACACACCGACTCTGGGTAGCTAGGGTCGGGGCATTACAGGGTGAAAAGCGGAATTTCACCGTAAAACATGCAAACTAGGCCCTGTGGAGACCGCACCTTGTCCTCAACCCTAACACTTTGGAAAACATCTGAAAATGTATGTACGAGGACTGGGGTCATGCGGCCACTGATGGCATGTCCATCAGACATTCCAAACAAGAGTTAGGTCTGATGCAAGAATAAATAATTCGTTTGAATAACTAATTAATTATTTTCATTAAGCATTTCATGACACTGGGAAATGAAACTAGGCTGAAAGGGTTCTAAATAAACTTCGGAAGGGCCATCTCAACTCTAGTGCCACATCACCTCCGACGGTGCGTCAAACGGACATTCGGCTCGCGGGTACGTCCGTTGTAAATTTTAATAATAATGTATTATTATTAAATTAAAGCGTTCTGGGTGACCTGTCTTCGGGTTCAGAACCCAAAACCCGAAAAACCCACTTCAAAAAGTCCGTCTCGCTGACACAGACATACATCCATAGACGGCGTGTCAAACAAACGCCCGTTCAGAAGATATGGCCCCCCGAACGCAAGGGGGCTCAACAGGGCCGGTTCACCACGGCCGGCCCAGCCAGAACTGCCAGCCCACGGCCCTGCCGCGGGTCCGCCTAGACTCACCGTAGCCCACTGGCCGCGGCCCGCTCCACCTCCACTGGGCCACGTGGCCCAGTTTGTTTGAATAGACTGGCCCTCCTGGCCACTCTCCCCCTTCGCACGTCGTTCCAAGGAGGACCTGCAACACGTCGGTTATCTTCTCCCAAGGTCGCCGCCTCCACTGATCGGCCAACCTGGCTAGTCCCTTCTCGCCACATCAATAAATGGAGCCCCCCCCCCTTCAGTAGGTCCATGTATCCTCCACACACTCGAGGTCGCCACCTTGGGTTACCCCCTTTGATTGCGACTGGTCGGCGACCTCAGCGCCTCTGCCTCGCACTGTGCACTCTCATGCTTGACGCTGCCCACAATGCAACACAGAGCTCGATGCTGCCTGGTCCTCTGTGCTTCGCCATGCCACCACCCACAATAGCCGGCTCGGGATACCCACAACGCCATGACTCCGAGACAGCCGGCTCGCGTGACTGCTCCCGGTCGCACCCCATCCGCACTGGCCACACCCAACCCCGCCGCACCAGACTGGGTCCTCCTAGATCTGCCTCGCCCCACTCGGGTCCTCCATCGGTCATCGCCACTTGCCAAAGAAAAACCTTCGGCCAGTACCCCCGACCACTCTGGTGGTTGGAAAAATTATCTGACACTTGTTTCGGGATACTCGGGACCGGATCTTCACAATGTCTCCCCTCACTCGTCGATCCGAAAAGGTTTGCGTGCGTCCGAAAATTTGGACAAGGATCGCACAAGAACGACAATTGAAATGGGTCTTGGGTGTTGGCCGTGTTTGTTTGGCCAATGCCCAAAATTCTAAAAACTATAGAATTCAAAGACGAAATTTGATGAAAATTTTAAGAAATCAACGAAGGTGTGAAATTTAACCAGAATCCTACCTCGATCCGCCTGTTTTCCGCTTGCGATGCATCCACGACTCCCTCAATTAGATCCGCCAATGTTCCAGTGGGGGTCGCTCCTCGATTCGGTAAAGAAAGGAAAAGAACATCTAGTGAGAGAGAGGGGGATGGAGGGAGGGAGGGAATGGAGAGATAAGGGAGAACCCTAACTCTAAACTCCTTCTCATCTATTTATAGAAGAATACACTTAGTGTGGATTCCAAAATGGCCGCACCCTCTAATTGTATAATGCGCCTAGGAAAAACATCCCATTTCAAACTCAAAAGAAGTCTCAGATTTCCATTTTGAGCCTTCGTTTGAAATTTATTTTAAAATAATTCCAGTGATGAAAATCAGTAAGTCATTATTTTGAAAATGACGATTTTTCCCATGGGTGACATCTCTCACAGCAGGCATGTGCCAGAAACTTTTACACCCCACTAAGGGTAAATGGCACACTCCGGACGCAATTGTTCCCTCATATTTCTGATATGAACTACCATTTAGAAGAAAACACTACCTCTCCACATGGATACTATAAAAACATTTATCATTTTTATAAAATTTATTCCGGGCACACCGGGACTTGGAATTGTACGGAATCTTCGCGGCTAGCTCTGGAATCATATATAAAAATATTCCAATGTTTTACAGGGAAAAAACTGGGTCCTTACATAATATTTCATCATGACGACATGGGTTAGAAAGTTGGTTCTTAAAGAACGATTTAACAAAAATATTATATAGATATTGAATATATATATATATATACTTAATGATTTCCTAATTTATTGGGTTATTTATCAAATATAAAATAATTCCTATCTAAATTTAATATGTTTATAATAAATATTGTAATCTAAAAAGATGATAGAATGTAAATGATGATTCATATGCAACAAAAAATATTTCAAATAAAAATATGTTTAATAAAAATGTGGAATGTTTATTCTCTTTAACACATTGTGATTTTTTTAAAAATAATTATTGATATAGAGATGATGAAATTAATTTGATATTAAAATTTTAATGTAGAAATTCATTTTTAGCTTTTTGTAATTGAACGTGGTATTTTAATTGCGTTAGTTGGGTGATATATAAACTATGTGTTAGATATATAAAAAAATTTAATTTATTTCATCATTGTACTATTAGAAATTAAAATGATCAATGTTTTTTTAATTAATAACATGTGACTGTTTATTAATTATTAGTGTATATATGTATATATCAAATTCCAGGTTTAGATGATAATTTTATTTAAATATAATACAATTATATGTCTTAAATTTTATAAATAAAAGGAAAAATTAGTAATTATTATAATATTAGTTGAATACTAATTTTCATAATAAATTTAATATTGATTATTTATTTAATTTAAATGATAACATTAATGGGTTGAGATGAAGTGAGTGAGGATTTATAATAATTTTTACCATTTTTACTAAAGAATAATAGTTATGTATTGTAATAATATAGATTAATTTTTTCCATTATTTGAATTTTTATTTTTAATGGAAACCGTAACATTTTTAGAGTATACAATATTGTGTTATTCAATGATTGCAACATTTTTAAATTTAAATTTATTATCTATGATTGATTTATTAACTTATAAAACAAAACTATAATTCCTTATATAATTTCATTGGATGATAGTTACATATGATACTTTTTTAAGAATATCAAACATTTATGGTTGACTCGAAACAGTTGTATGTGGAGGAATGAATTGAAAATATATAGTGGAGCATTGAGTTATAGAATATATTTCAGTTTTTTCGATGTATTTAGTATCATTATTTATTAATGGCTCACTTAGTTATAGTGGGATGTAATGGATTATGTAATATGAATTGAGAACCTCATATGGCATGGATTCAATATATATTTTAATGAAATATTATAGTCTTATTTTTTATATATATCTAATGATTTTTTTATAACATTGACTTGATGATCTAATAATAATTTAGGAAATTTTATGTAAATTTTCAATATATTCCACTACTAATAGGGGGATACTAATTAAAAAATCCTAATGGATTATAAAGGGACTACATACTCAAACCTTGTATCATGTTTCTCTATTTTTAAACCAATATTTAACAATTTAGTAATAATTAAAATATCATTATAGATTTAATTTCTTATCATTAATTTATTTTTATATATTATTTTATGAAATAATGTATGATTAGATAATTTTGTGTTATAATTTGACAAAGTAAAATATTCAATTATAATATTTATGACATCCTATATATTCCCTCCAGAAAAACCAGTCACATAGATTCACTACCTTACATTATGTTTTCCTCTATATTTGGTATAAATTGTTATATAGTAGTGATGTACATGAATAGTCATGGGGAGGATATTTTTATGGCCTAGTTGAAAAACACATTGTTTTGGGTTGTATTGGTTTAGATAGTGTTAGAAGGTGTTTCTATAAATGTTTTTTTATTTGGTATGGAAGAAGAAGAGTTTAAGGTTTAAAGGGATGAATTTCAGATATTCTAGAAGTTTTTATGTTTTTTATGGTCGATTCATTGTCCAATAGACCATCAATTTATTCATTAGTGGACTATTTTTGGTGTTCTATAGAGTCTGTTTCATTTTAATGATTAATTCTTGGTAACACAATACTATGTAGTCATGTCACCTATGATAATAATTGTAGTGAAAACATGGTAATAATGGTCAATGAAAATTCTCTAGATCCAGTTAATTGTCCCATGAGTTCAAACAAAAACTCCAAATGAAAATTCAATTTTAGAGAAACTTGATTTCCTATGCTCAGATTGACTTCACCTCTGATTACATGTATTTTTTAGTGAATATATAATTATTTCATTCATATGATAATCATTCAACCTTGATAAAATTTTAACTGATTATGAGTTATTAAGTAAGTATCTTGAAATATTATTTGTTTTATGTATTAATGGATTGATCATATTAAAACTCTTATAATTTTGGGTTTTAATTGAATTCGTGTTTTTGGATAAAATAATTATTGTACATTTATTCATTGTTTTTAATATGATTTTGGGGATATCCTATCTCTTACTTTTTCTAGGGTTTCATGAAAATTTAAATTTTGGGTAGGTGTCACCTCACTCAGGATATAAATAAAAAGTCATAAGGATATAATGCCATGTTTTCATTACAAGGTATATATTTCAAAAAATAGATAATGATTAAATGATTTTCTTACGTTAATGAATGGGGTTCAGATTAAAAATTATTAATTAAAACAAAAACTAAATTAGTTTCTGTATTTTATTCATAATAATGATTGATAAAATGGTGTGAAATTATATTATAATTAAAAGAATTAATTTTCATGTTTATGTTTTTGATTGGTTAATTTTTATTGAGGTTGCCAATTTATGTTACCAATGGATAATAAAAGAGTTTGGTCAACAACCACTTAGGTGTGAGGATATTGACATAATTGATATAAGGATGTTATGGTGAACATCTGATTATATGTGAGTAATATTTCATAAATGAAAATGTTTCATTTTGGGGTATTCAGTCCATTTGTGATTTCATATGGCACATTATTTTATGTTACTCATTATTTATGGTTCATGAATGATTTAATTTTTTTATTAGTATGTGGAGTTTTATTTGAATCATTATTATAATATTCCTCAAATAAAATACCTTTTTAAAGATGTGGAATTTAAAATTACCACTAATAATATTGATTTTAGTTATTTTAGAGTTTGTCTCATGATTGTAATGTATTACAAAAATCATTGTGCAATCGTGTATTATTTATACAAATTTTATTCATGGGTAGAATTTTAGAAATCATATTCGTTCTACCACTCAACACCTATTCACCACCTCAAATGATGCATACGGTATGTTTTATAGAGAAAAATTAGGGAGATGATGATTTTCATTATTATTCATGGTCTATGTTGGTAGAGTAGGCATTTATAATAATGGGATTAGTCTGGGAGGATTATTGTTTTGGATGAGTAATTTGGGCTCCATTAGGATGATTATCAGGGTTGGCCTTATGAATATAATTTCATGATTGTTTTTTATTATTCCATGGGAGTTGATATTATTTTTTAACCGAGATTAATGGAATTTTTTCAATATATAATATTAGATCCTACAAATATCTTCACTAATCAATATTTTTTGTTTTTACAAGAGGTTGGAAAAATCCAGATTTCAGAATATTATAGAGAAATTATTTAAAAAAAATCAATAATAAGTTATATGATATAAATACAAACCATCCCATATATGTATTTTAAAAATCCTCAGTATTTTATTCCATTCATTTCTTATTATGTGGATGAACCAAATATAATTTAATTTTATTACTAGGCTTGAGATAGGTTGATGGATAGGGGTCTTTTTATCTTGTTTCAAACGGTATCAATTATATCCTTTTGTATTTTATGTATAGAAATAATATGACTTGGGAATCATAATTTGGTCTTAAATAAGGGCATATAACCACACTACTATGAACCATGTGTCATTAGGGATTTTATGGATTATTTTGTGATCATAGAACTTCATTAAGAACCTTGGTAGGGACTTTATTTTTTCACTTTCTGAATTTTAATGGTGGTATTCATAATTTTATTGGAATTTATTGATATAAAATGAATCTTTATTTCAATTTTCAATGAAAATGTTTTCAATTTTTTATGAACATCATTTTTAAATGATTAAATGGATACAATGATTTTAAATATTACTTATTAAAAATGATGAGTTTTATAGTTGGATTTAACACATAATTCCATAAATGATTTTCATGATTATTTTTCTATTTTTTAACAAAATCATGAAAGTTAATAAACCATTTGGGGAGTGATGGTGATAATTTTTTATTTTTTAGGGATTATATTTACCAATTGGATTTTTTTTGAACTCATGTAAATAATAGATATCTCCTTTGTTATTGATAGATTTTCCCAGGACCATAAGACCTATGATGATTTAGTATTGGGAAACCTATCATGAACGTGGTTCCATATTCCCTATAGTTAAATTTAAATATATTATGCTTCTTGTGGAAATCCTAGTATATTTTTAGTTGATACATATAATCTCAGAAAGAATATCTATGGAAATTTCATTGTGGTTATATGTTATATAATCCTCAATTTTGTATTATATTATGGATATATAGGGGTTCGTAGTAATAATTAAGTACCACACCCATCATTGGTTAGGTAACGGTTCAAGTTGAGTCGATATATGTTTCTTATATTCTTTCTTGGGATGGAATTTGGTACCGTGGGTCAAAATTTAGAAATGGATTTTATTATAGATATGAATCATGGCTAGATGATTTCTATTATGGTTAAATCTCTTGGATGAAGTGTAACCATGTGATGGAATTATGAAAGTTGATTTTATAATTTGAAAATAAATTATGGTTTTTAATTATTATTTATACATGAAATGTGACAAATATTCTAGAGATTTGATGTAAAATTAATATCCATGTCAGCCTAAAATAATGTAGATATAGAATATAAATTAGTAGTTGAACAAAATTTAGTTATGGTACATGGAATTATACTGCATTGGGAAGAAATATTTATAGATAATGGTCCAAGAAACATGGAATTTTTTAATTTATCTTCGATCTTATCATACAATGTGGATGTGATAGTTGTATTTTTAATATATTATTCCATAAAATCTATAGAATAAACTAAATCATTTCATTAAAACTATTTAACCCTCTGAAATTGTTATATATATATATATATTTAATTATATTATATTATTAATAAGTTTATTCATATTCCATGAAAAAATAAAAAACAATGTTGAATTTTAATGATATAAAATATATTGAAAAAAATTGAATCATTGTGATAATAAAATATTATATAAATATATTATACTAAATTAACTCATTTTATAACTTATATTTATATTAATGTGGTACATATTAATATTGTTATTATTTTTTAAAAAAAATATTTATTTACAATATTCAATGAAATAATTTTGGGGCCTATTTATTAATAAATGTAATTTATTTGAATATAAGAAATAATTTTAAATATATTTCAGGTTATGATCATTTAATATATAAGAAATATTTTTTAATGATCCATTTTTTAAAATATATTCTTTATTAATATCATAATAAAATATATCACCTCTATAGAATGTCATTAATGAAATTAATTTGTTATGTAAAATATAGAAAAAAATAAAAAATCATATCAAGGATAAAAGTACACAATTAATTTTAATAAAATCATTATTATTCATAAAAAGGTATTTTACCATAAAATTTCCTCTTATGTGTTAAGTGAACTTATATAAAAAATGATATTTATTAATAAATTAAATTTCATAGAATTAAATGTTTTTCAAATTTTAATCATCATATAGTTTTTTTATTATTTTGGTTACTTTTATTTTTAGAATAAAAATAAATTACCAAAGTAAATATTACATACCACAAATATATAAAAAAGTTTATTAAAACTAATTTAATTTTTCATTATTAAAGACAATAAAAACAAAATGTTTTAGAAATGAATTTCTATAAAACCATTTTCAAAATATATTTTATATTGGAATTTGGAAGTAACTTTTATCACATTTAAACATTTAATTAGATAAATTTGATACATATTTTGTATTCATATTTTTTATAATTTTTCATAAGGTTAATCATATATTTTCATTAATAAAAATTAATTACTAGGGAATATTTCTAAACTGTGTTAATAAGGGTTAAAAATTTGTAACTTCTAGGGAATGATTTTTTTTAATTAAATAAAAAAACTTCTAAAGGATTTTTCTTGTTGGGAAGTCATTCCTAAATGTCACAATATCCATTCTTTTCCTAACTATAATCAAACACCAATATTACCTTGTTCATACCATCCAATTTTGATGAACAATCCTTCTTCATTTTCTACAAAAGAAGGATACTTGCACCCACTTCAAGGAAAACACATGTCAACAATTCCATAAAAATTATTTTAAATATAACTATATTATAATAATTATACTTTACTAATATAATTATTTTACAGTAAATTTTCCCATGCCTTCCAAATTTGTTAATTTATTAAATAGAAGTCTGAAATCCTCATCATATGTTTGTCACTCACTTTGTTATTTCATAATTATGATTCTCATAGATTCACCTCAAAATACATATTATATATTCTAATATCATATGATAATTCTTATTATAAAACAATTTTTTATAATGGGATAATAATTTTATTCCTTTCTCCCACTAGATAAGAAAAATAAGTAATGTGTTCATATTACATACACAATACCACATACATAAATTAGTTGTTCATTCCTCTAGACCATATATAACACCATTAAATGTTAGATATAATTAATTAATATTATATTTATAAAATCATATGTATTCATTGAATAAAACAAATTTCTACATTTATTCTAATATATGTACATCCAAATGCATTATTTGTGTGTATGTAGGGAATACAGCTTCTATGGAAGAAAATCATCTTTTTTTACCACCAACATAGATATATGTAACAAAAATTTAATTTGTGAATATATATGATATTCTACATTAATAAATTTCAGAAAAATTATTTCCATATTTTATCAAAAAATTACAATTATTTATAAATTCGAATGTTAAAATCACATTATTAATATAAATGTGTTTATCATGTATCCATATCCCACAAAACATGCCCACAATGTCCATTAAGTTTAAATAGGGATGAATAAAAAAGGTATGTTTTGTTATTAATGTAAATTAAAATATTGTAATGATAAGTTAGTATCATCAAATGAGATTTGATATCATTATTAAAAAATATTAAGAAAACATAAATATTATATAAAAATGTTATGAAAATAAATAAACATTTGGCTAATATTTGTATACTAAATTATAATAAATAAGGAATGTAAAAGTTAATAGATAAAAAGTGGTTCTTAAATAAGTCCTCATGATGGTTATGTTTATGATATATAATGTTGATGAAATTTCTTGGATGAAAATATTATAAGTAAGTGTTTCATCTTAATTTAAACTTTGTGAGATTTGTTTTATGTTATATTCCTAGTTTTGTTTATATGGTCTATATAGTAGTTATTAGAAAAATAATTTCATGATTCACTCCATATTTATAGGAATTAATTATTCCATTACATTTTTATTCCCATAAGAATTATTCATTAAAATGTTTTGAAATTCATAATATTTTTCATCTCTTTTACATCATTTGGGAGTTTTATTTTGATTCAAATTGAAATTAATCTATCTTAGAAAATAATACATATTTAATGGTTTTATTGTCACTCTTATTGAATTGATTTTTTCTTAATTAGAGGTCAATATAAGATGAGAGAATCTTTTTAAGCATGAGTTGGGTGGTCTAATTTCCATTCCCTTACATTATTGTGATTTTCAAAAGCACATCCATTATGCATCATGCCAAAAACATGATGATGGAATATATTTGTAATTTATATTCCCTTGAATTAATTTAGAAACTTTATCCAGGATTATGATTCATAGGTATTGTCTATAAACACATTTCCGATCTGATAATTTTTTAAGGTGGAGGTGGGATTTACTTACATATAATTATTCTACAAATATTTTGGCCTTTTTTATGATACATAATAATATTTTACATTTTTTCTGATCTTACATATTAATTGAGATGGTTCCCTTGATCATGTAAGGAACATGGACTTATTTGGGTCAATTAAATGATTTTCTATGGTGTTACCCTAAATTCTACAAGAACTTGATAAAATAGGGTGTGTGTATAGGTGTGTTACACTTTATCATGCTACCCTGAGGATGCTAAAAAAACCAATGTTGTTTCTAAGACCATGAATGCCTCTTCTTAATTAACATCGAAATGAATTTTTTGATCCTGATTATTGATAACATAAAATTTCATGAATGAACAAGTGATACATGATCATTTAATTCAACTTTTCTCGAATTAGGATTCCTTAACATAAATTAGGGAAATAGTAACCTTCTATATTATGGGCATAGGGTGTGTCCAGGATCCCCATAATAAAATCATACCTTCTACCAATCTCATTTTGAGAAATATTTTTAACAAAGGGATAACTATCATTTCTAATATTGTGATCTAAATTAACGAAAGAGGGCTGGGGAGTTGTGTTTAAAAAAATTAAATGACTAATTTTTAAAATAATAACATGAATTTTAATGGGACAATAAATAATTGATTCTTTATTTTAAATAAAAATAATTCCATGCTGAATTGTGGCATTAAATATTTTATTATGTTTATTTTCCATTCTAAGGGACTATTTCTTTATAAGAATTTTCATTAGAAGGAATATTTTATGGAATAAAAGTGACACCATATATATGTTAGCCACTAATTTTAGAGTGGAATTCCTAGAAAAAAAATGATTGATAGAACATGATTCATTGAAGTGATATATTATATAAAATTAACATTATATAAGGTTAATATCCAATATTCTTGAATGGGTCATCCATGAATTATGGATTCCACAGAGAAGACATGAAACATTATAATTTCTAGGATGATCTTCTAGATTCATCTTGAAATCCTCTAACATGGAATTCATTGGATTATATCCATCGATCTAAATAAATCTCCTTACCATAATCATAAAGGATATGCTCCATGGGATTAATTAAAGACCCCTTTATGGTGAAATGTTTATGGTTAATTCTTCATTTTCATTTATAGACCAATATAGTGTGGTATTATTGTAATGGGATGTCTCCCTAGTTCTTAAAATTGAATTACATTGAGTTTCCTTGATTCACATGGTTTCATTAAATGGGTATTCCTGACCCCATTCCTTGGATTTTCCCATTATTTGTTTCTCACGAATTCCTATACTATATTCCATGGATCCTACAATGCCTTATTGGGAAAATGATTGGAGGTAGCTATCTTGGGCCAATTAAGTTTTTTTCATCGACCCATCACCATGTTTGTGATTTCTTATTTATATAATGACAACAATGATATTTTATATTCTTGGAATTGAAATACATTAGACAGAGTTTGTGGTGGGATAATTGTTTTGACGCATTCACATTAGAGGCTGTCACATAGTACATAATAAGCTCTCATAGTTACAAGATTTGAAATTGACTAATTCCTATTTTTTGCTACTTATCATTATCTATGGAATAGAACGGGAGATACGAACACATACTCAGACTAGATACATGAGATATGATGAGTTTTTTTTCGAGCCTTTTTGTATGTGTATTAAAAGTGTCACATATTTACTACCACATACATATAGTATCATATAATTTTGTTTGGTTTTTTCCTATTTAGACATTTCATGTTCATAGAAATCATTATTATTATCTCATTGTAGTTTATTTAATTTAATTACTTGTGTATATTTTATTGTTCTAGATAGTATTGTATCCAAATTGAATGATTATTTGACCATTAATTATATTTAGCAGCTTCTATCATATTGGTAGGAATTCATTAGGCATTGTTTCCCACCACATTATTCACATAGGTGTTAAGTATGTTAGGGACATAAAAAAGTTATATCATAACACATTTTCCATTTCATACTTATTTGGGATTGTATAAATGATAACATGACTGTGTCAAACCCTAGTTAATAACTCATGTTTGGGAATACCCAACCCATGCATAGGTGACCAACCGTTTTTCAATGGATGGAAAAGTGGTTCATTATAGTACATAATTGTAATTTTTTATAATTTTACATTGATTTAATTCTCATTATTCTTCGAGTTACTAGTTTTTGGAATTTCAACTTGTGGTCATGTATGATTCGAGGGTGACATGTCATGAATCATTTCCAAAAATTAATTTAAACATTCCATCAATAGGATTACATTGATTTCTCATATTCATTTCTTTATTGACTTTATAGTATATATTTATTTTATACAGTTCATTATCTAATTTTTTCACATCAATATTGACTATGTTTTTCTATCTAATGTGATTTTTCAATTCATTCTTATCATCCTGATATTAATTCAAATAAATATAACAGTTTCAAAACTATTATTTAATTAACTACAATTTAACTCATTAACTTTTTCATTAAACAGATTTTATATTATATGAATCCATTTCAATAGTGATGTATTTTTGATAAATAATATTCTTATTAAAAAAGTAATGCATGTTCCCTTATAAAATTGGAATCAATCCCCATATAACTGAATCTTTATATGATTGAATCATCATTTGTAGGAAAATCAATTCATTATTTGCCTAATGTAAACCCCATAAGGGAATATACTAAATTTTATATCCCAAACCAAGTGCCACATGTCATTGCCCTCAGTCGGTCAGTCAGAAGACCTCAATAACACCTCCCTGTTTTCTAGAGACTACTGACTATTACTGAGGGTCTGATGAGTCAATCGTGGTGAGAATATACACTATTTGATCAGAGTAATACATGAGCAGAAATAATAAACAATTTTGGATGAAATTTATATCAACCAAGAATACCCATAATCATAGTAATCAAACTAGGATATAAAATATCAAACTAATATAGAAAAAAATCCATTCAACTGTATGATTCATGTATCCAGATGGAAATAAAATATAATGACAGTGGTGTCTCCCATGATGGTCCCAAAAACATTTTGGTTCCCTCAACCCATTTCTATCCAGAATCAGCAATCTTACAATGGGCCATTACCCTTCCCCTATCCTAAAATAATTAATCTTATTTGGGTAATGATCAAGAATCCTAATTATGGTGTGGTAAGAACTCTGTAGGCCACCAACAATAGTGTATAAAATAGTATCCATTCAGATAATAGTACATGTATTTCTATAATGAAATAATTACAGTGTGTAATTAATTATCTATCACATTATAAATTAATATTTATTTATCCAAATAAACATCATGTTCATATGGACACCCATATCCAAATACCTACATTGTCCAATGCCAGAGTCTAATCTATCCCTAAATATTATCACATGTTTGAATGTCCATGTTATAAATTGCATTTCTACAATGAATGACCATATTACTATTCAATTATTCACACATTACAATGACAATGTTATGGTTCTCTATTTCACCAATGAATTACCATGTTACCATCAATTAATTCACACATTAGAATGACCATGTTTCCATTCTTTATTTCTTGGTTGAATGTCTATTTTTTTCATTCACCATTTTATAAAACAAAATTATATGATCATGTTACCATTTTAAATACATAGCAAAATGTCCATGATACCACTCACCAGCTACAAAATATTTAATTGACAGATCAAGTTACCATTCATAATATATGGTCGAATGTCATTGTTACCATTCACCATTTAGACATATATAATTGAATGAGCATGTTTACATTCATAATACTTGGTCAAAAGTCCATGTTACCATATACCATCAACACATATTCCTTATCCATCCATCAATTAATTCAATACTTAATTAATCTATTTTGTAATATATGAAGCTTTAAAAAATTAATTAACTAATTAATTCTCAAAACTCACAATTCTAAAAAATCATAACTAATTCTTAATTAATATTCAAACTTATTTATCAATATTACACAATCAATTTCCACATATTATTATCCCTAAAATCCAAAATATCACACTATCATAATTAATTAATTAACTAAATTAAATAATTTAATCAGGAAATTAATATGCTAAAAAAATATAGAAATTCTAAAATATTCATGAAATAACTCAAAGTCATTAATGTGATATTTGTTCATTATATGAGGATCTGGATGGTCCCCATTCTACAGGTCTCATTTTATTCGCATTGTTCTAGGGTTACATTCCCAAACAAACACTTTCATTCCTCTTAAGACACCCACATGATGAGACAACTTTTATGGAGTTCTTATCTATCTCTCAATCTCATCCCCTTTTTCTCCACCTGGTGTGTGGTTTCCCCATCTTTAGATTCATTATTCTCTTTTCCCATCTTTCATGGGGATGCTTTGATTCATTGCATCTTCATGTGCCTCGTCTGCAACAACCATCACTCTTATTGGTGGAATCATCGGGAAGAAACCCTATATTGGTTTTACTCGATGATTCATTAGGGATTTGGGACTATTTATTTACGCATTTGGTGATGTTTTTTTATTTATTCATGGAATTTTGAGTTTTATATTCATTATTACAATCCCTAATGTTGGTGTTTTTATAACTGTCTCTTCTAATCGCTTCCTGTATTCACATGTTTCATCCTCCTTTCCAATGGATCTCTTAAATCCAGGCACTGGTCCTCTAATGTTTCTTCTCTGGGTTTATTTCATTTTCCCTTCATGGTTCCAAATTTCCATTCCTTCCTTGCATATATTTGTAATTTTTTTCTATCCTATGGATTATGATTTTGGAAATTTTTGTGTTGTTAAATCAAGTCTGTTCACAAATTTATCTTTTGGTGTTTCATTATGAGCCACTATTGGTTTTTTTTGTTTTCATATTTGACCAACATGAGTTAATTTAGGGTTGTGGTCTTGGATTTTAGGATGTAGGTTTGAATTTGGGGTTTTTTGGAAGTGACTGATGGACATATAATTTTTGTGGCCTAATGTCGATGATATTTCAAACCCAAATCTACACTCGTTTCCTTCTCCAATTCTCCTATCTAGGTTGGTCTAGTGTGGTTGTTGTCATGAAGACTAGTAAACATACTTATTTACCCAAAAATATGATTAATAGAGAGATATAGATATCAATGAGAGGAAATAACATACTATGTGGTGAAAATCAAAAATTTGTCTCTAGATTGGTGAAGAATAGATGTAAGAAAAGGTTGAGATCTGTCTCAGTGCCTCTATAACCATCAGAATGTTTCTATGGATATAAGAGGAGGGTTGTAGAAAAAAATATTGAATAATTCATCCACACTGTTGTTTAAAGTTATTGGTCTGGAATTTATCCATCATGTAACCAAATTACACTTCATGAAATTCATGTTAAAGGATTCTACTGAGAATAATGTCACTTATGATTTATTTTTTTAGATCCCTCAAAACATTACATGAACTATAAAACCCATACATGATGTTTTAATGTTCGATAGTTATGTTTCATCCCATTTTATATTCAAAACCACTTAACTCACCATGAACCCATTTATAACACTTCACTCATTTATACCTAGACTCTAATAATTAATATAGGCATACCTCCCAGAAATATATTCCATCATATCCATAAAAGGATCCCTATATTTAAAAGAAACTCAGCCCTTATGTTTTAAATGAGAGGAACAATGGAAAAAATGTACATAAAAAAGGATATATCTTATAATCATTTCACCTAATAATATCTCTTCAACAAGATGCACCTCCATGAATCAATAAGAATATGAGTCAATAATTTTGGTCCAATTAACCCACATATCAGCTTATCTTTCCCATGTTTCCTCTAGAATAAATCTTTGTTCCCACAATACATGAACTATCAGCATGGTATATCCCCACAAAAAATTATCAATGTGATCCAACACATGCATCAGATTCTCCTTAAAAGACGCATCTATCTCAAGATCAACATCCTCTACCTCAATCAAATGAGAATTTTTGCATTGATACGTCTAAATTTTTGACACATAGAGAACATCATTCCTAGTTCTATATTTCTATTGAAGATCCAATCAGTACACCATCATCCAAAATCTATCCACTAAGAAAGTGACTCCCCACCTCCAAGGATTTATTTCAAAGATAAACACTATGAATCCACATACTTTCATTCTTGGATCAGTCTCAAAAGTTTAGAATCCACTATAACTGATGGATGATTCATCTATTCCCAGTTCTCATAAACCACCACATGAATCTCCTCCAGCAAATCCATCATATTGAACTCAATACTAGTCTCCTAAACTATGTATGTATGAGAATCCCTTCCTAAATCATTATCCACAATATTTACTTTCCCATTAATATATTCTATCTCAGAATCAAAATAATTCTTATACATAACCCATCTCTAATACCGACGATTCAAATATCTATGTGAGAATATATATCAGAATGCTTAGTCAAAGACAAATTATCCAACCATTTATTGAAGATAAATAAAAAGTAAAGAAAGAAAGAAACATAATCCATAAAAATTTGCTACATATCATAAAAACAATATTCATCACCATAACCATGCCCGGTTGCTTCATCTGTAGTGGTTGACTCCCAATCTGAGCATTCATAATGCCCCCGTTCCATAACATACTTCCTTCTGAAATTTAACATGTCTAAATAAAGGTACTCCTCAGAAGATTTCATACCATTTCCTTTTATTACAAAGGACCTGGTGGCCATCAGCTACGGCAAATGCGAATATTCCTTCCTTTGTCTTCATCTTGGTGGAGCAGTCATAACTTTTTCCTTCCCTGATACAACCCTATTTCCACCCTGAACAATGTCAATATAAGTGCACCTCACCCTTCCACCAACATTATCCTTTTCACTATTAGATATATCCACCTGTTACCAGTGATCTTTACCTCCTGATAACCATCATGCACACCCCGTTGATGCTCAAAGTGACTATTATCATCAACTGATCCCAAACATTGTGAAAACTTAATAGGATCCTTGTAACCATCCAGACCCTCCTACAGAGAACCTTCACTGAAAAAAATTCTGGGGTTATGAGTCAGAATGAAAATTTTCTACTTCATTCCTAGTGATATCCTCTCCGGTGTGAGAAATCCTATAATTCATTGAAATAAAAGAACTACTTCTAATAGCCTGCTCTTGCGCAAGAAAAAGGGTCATGTTATCATCTAATTCAGCAAAAACATCAACATACGCCCTGCCATGAGACATAGGGGAAATAACATGGGCAGTCATCAAAGCAGCCCGATTCGGGACAGATTCAACTTCACCATTCAGCAGTCCCGCAAAAGAGTTCACATGCTCAATACCGCAAGCTTTCTTATCAGGGAGAGACTTCTGCCCAGCTGAAACCTACACCAACCCATCAAAAAAATCCGATGAATCACCATCCTCCATATCCATAATAGAATTTTCCTTCACCGTATCATTATATCTAACAAGATCATCTTCTTGGTTTACCACATCTACCATGTCTCCTGTAGTTTGAACATCATGGTTTGGATCATTGGTCTGAATAGACTGATCGGCAATATTCACATTTTCCACTAGACCTCCTTTATGGGAAACACAAAGATCACGCTTCAACATGCCAAACACCACATCCACCATTGGGTTTGAAGGCAAGCCCACGTCCCTCACAACATCCACAATATCATTACTAGCATACCTGCTGGAATTATCTCGAAGGCCTACCTCGACACATGGCACCACATCCTTCAACACTGGAGTGTAGCCTACCAACCACTGTTTTACATTATTATCATTACTCTTACCTCCACTCCTACAGTTCACCAGATTGTGCCCCAACTTCTTTCAAGAGTCATAGAAATTTTCGCATGATTCATATATTACCGGATTTTTGTAATGGAATTATTCACTAATAGAAATCCATATAAAATCAACCGGTCTATGTGAGACATCAACTTTATCACAAACTCGGGGTGTGACCAGATGACAAACTGATTTTGTTTTACTGTCCGAGCAGATATATCTTCCTACCAAATTTCTTAACATGCATATAATGGAGGGATTTTGGAAGGGAAGGGGATGTTCTGGGAATCTTACCCAGATGGCTATCATGGGAGAATTGTGCTTCAATTGAATGTCATAGTTACATCGAAGAAGAAAGAACCAAAGTCTGTTGAAAAGACGAGGTTTCGAATACCAGGCATGGATCAAATCCTCTTCTGAGTCAAAGAAAACCATGAACTGACGACTATCCAAGATCCCCATCATCTCATGCTTTTAAAGATTCCACAATCCGAAAACAAATCTACCGAACTCATCCACCGAGGGGAAACGGTCCATTAATCTCACGATTAATGTCCATCGGAGAAGAGAGGAGACCTCATTGAACTCCGAAAGAGAAAGGGGGATCTGAGGAAGCCCTTGGAAAAGATCATACACCTTGGTGCCGATCAAAATACTGGGAAATGATGGGAGATAATATGAGTTTGAGAAGGGGAGGAATCGATTGCAGATTTCCTTTGAAGGTAGTAGGGACCCGCCCCCATCATGGGGGGAGAGGGAGCTAGAACGGCAACCACAGCCATCTAAATTTCGAGGGAATCCACACAGAGCGCCTCTAAAATCAATACCTATGGGACATGATATACCTTAATCACTTATGACCATTAAAAATCATAATCTTCTCACCCAATAAATACTTTCCAAAATTCTTTAATGATTAAACCATAAATTCTATCTTGAGGTCATGCGTAGGGTAGATCTATTCATGTGGAATAAGCGTCCCTAACCTATAAACACCAATTAAATCTCCCAACATCAACACAACTCCATATTTGATTCCAGAAGCATCGCAATAAACACTATATGCCTCACATGGATCATTAATGGACAAGATTTGGGTGGATTTCAAACAAGTATTTTTCTCTTTTAATGTATTATTACAAGATACCATTCATTAAAACATTACCCCATTGCTATTTAGGCATGAATATGGTGAATTCAAATGGGAAATAGTCCTAGTTGAATATATGATAATATCTTTTTATCCCCATAAATCCAGGGATATTGAAAAGTTATTAGGAATCTCCCATGAAACCAATTCTTTTCCTTTATTGGGATCAGAAAAACAACTTCCTCTGAGATTTTGTGTCCAAATAAGTGCACCTTGTAATCAAAAAATGCCACTTAGATAGTTTGGGGTATATTTTATGATCTCTTAATGGACTGAGGATGATGTTCTGATATTATTTATGATCATAATTAGTCTAGGAGTACACATTCAATTAATCCACAAACACCACCACAAATTAACCTAGGTACATATGTAAGATATTGGTCAATAAGGCCACAAACAATGTGGGTTTTTTTTCAACCCAAACAACATTACGAAAAGAACATAAAGTCCATACCTGATTACGAATGAAGTCCTCAGTATATATGAAGTCTGAAAACATAGATGTTGTGCCAATATTTTAAATTGATCTTCAAGAGCATGTAATATCTTTTCAACTTGTCAAATAAATGATTAATAATAGAAGAGGATATAGATTAATCAAATTTATCCAGTTTAACTTCTGGCAATCATTTCATAAGGGAAGAATCTCATCATACTTCATTAAAAACAACACAGGTGGTCCCCTAGTGACATAATCAAAGGGATAAACCCCTTATCCTCAAACTCCCATAGTTGATTCTTGATCTCTCAAAGCTCAATTTCTGTTATTCTGTATGGTAGAAATAATACTATCTCATTTCCTAGCATGATCTAAATTGTGAATTCCACATCTCTCTCAAGAGGTAGTCTCGAGTAGTCTTTGGGAAACACAACCTAAAATTATTCCAATATTAGTGAAAACGTATCATGTTGTACTCCTCCATCATCCATCTACAAATTAGAAACATGGGCTCTGAGCTATCATAAATATTGAGTAGTTTCATTTCTCGTACTTCATGGATATCTTACTCCACACATGGAATATAATGGTCACCCTTTGGAGATGTAATGGTCACTCTCCTTTGGAAATAATCTATGTGGTCTTGGTATGAATCTATATAGTCCATAACCATAATTAGGTTGAATCTTAACATTTCATGAATATAGAGAGTCTATTGAAAATAATATTCCCCAATTTTGTGAGAACATCCCTTATATTAATAGATGTTTCTACACTTCACTTTCAATGAAGTATGAGTATTCACAACTCCTCTTATAATACAAACACAATTCTTATAACAAAAAAACATTTTAAGATATAGATGAATGAGAGAAACCATTATAAAATAAGTAACAACCTAATGTAGAAGCTATAAGAATTATACCTAACTATGTTGGTGTTATAAGATTTTTATCAACTAGTGTATACCAAATTGCAAGTATCTTTCCTTCCCCACTCCCCTGTGATGCTTTCTAACTCCCCTATGTCACACCACTCTACCTATATGGGTGTTTATTCCTAAAAGTGCCAAAACCTATTTCTCTACAACCTTATCTTGTAGAAAACCGAATCACATCTAGATGTGGTGTATAATATACCGTTCCCACTCTCTGGCCTTGTCTTGTTGCACCCTCACTGACTGCCAGTCTCGTCGTCCTATAGAACTACTTTAGATATCTAAATTTTCTAAAAAAACGATACTCTACTAGAGGATGGGGACAATCCATATGATAAGGGCATGACCTACCACACCAATAATATCTCACTGTTATATTGTCTTGTACAATATACTCTCCTATTTGTGTACTCTTCCTTCCACTTTTATGACTATTGTGGTTAAAGATGTGCTTCCTAGTATTAGAAGTACCACATCCTCATCTTATAATTAAAATTGTCTATACATAACTTGGATACTCCTTTAGGATCCTCTCAATATATTAAATCCTGATACACTACATTATAAAACTTCTATAACCCTCAAAATGTTATCATGGAACATAATTTCTCACTTATGTCAATCTAGAAAGTATAACTCTATGGTTGTATCATCTCCTTTCAATGATGATGAAAATAATTATAAGTATATAAAAAATAATACACAATCCATCAAGTAAATGATCCCCTGATTTATTTGTATGAATCCCACAACTTTCTCCTGTCTCAAAACCTCTGCATAGAAGTTCTCCAAGAACCTCTCCATAAATTATTTCAATAGCATGCCATCAGCTAGTCTAGTCCTTGCATGAATATCTCACTGGTTAATTTATTTTCCTGGTCAAATATAAGTCGAAAACTTTACCCTTTTTAATAGGTGTCTCTAAATGGTAAATTATCATCTCTATGGACTGAATCTAGAACTAAACTCCTTCAAGTTCAACATCTCTAGTGAAATTTTGATGGTGTTGTAACTGGATCTCCCTAGTTATCTTGAAATTCCATTTCGAAATCCTCCATTGGTTTATTTACATGAACTTAATCAAGAGAGTAATTTTATAATAGAAAATATCTTATATGTCCTCGATAGGAACTATCATCTTCCACCACTGCAAGACCATCCACTTATCTGTCCTTTGGCTTTCCTCTCAACAAGCTCCATCGTGAAGTAATAACTCTATGATTCAAAAAAGTAACCACATGACCGAGTTTAAAATAATTACACATTTTTATATTGGATAAAAATAAAATACTGTACAACAAGCCTTTTCCTCATATCTCAGCATACGGTTCAAACTAAGGTACTAAAACATCCCTTTACCGTTATACACCTCGGTCTTCATTTCAAGGGTTTACATGTTTTAATAGCTAAACTTTATTATTTAGACACCCATTTATTCTTATTATTACATCAATTTACCATTTTTTATTTCATATTAGTCACCATTAATTTTCCAATTTAACAAGACAAGAAAAAAATTCATGTTTGTCAACTTACCAAAAACACATTTTCTTGTGCATGCCTAAAGTGATGAATTTCCTAACATAATCATGATTTCCTAAAATGATGCATATAAACACAAATATCGTGAAATTGCCTCCACAAATCAATTCTAGTTAAATCTCAAAAACAATTTTAACCTCACACAATATATGTGTCTCTCAAGGTGAAGTAACATTCAACTAAAACAAAAAACCATAATAACTATAATCCCACCTGGAGTACTTGTGGTTTCCCCCATATATGGGATTCAATATTCCAATATAGAGATCATTACCAAGGCATGACTCATCTTATTTTCATTTATACCTTTTCAAAATAGTATGAAAAAAGAAAAATAATAGAAAACTCCTCTTATGCCATTTTTAATATCCTGACTTTGGTGCCTCATACCTGTTCCATGAGTCAGACAATCGCATCGCCTCAAGTGTTGCTCCCCATATGCAAATGGATACTAACTAGTAGTGTGGGTCTAATATGTCTATCATGGGGAGACTATACCATCTTTGATCAGATTAACACACTACATGAAATAGTAAATAATAGCAGATGTAATATATATCCACAAAAAATAACCATATCTCATAGTAATCAAAAAAGAAAATAAAATATCTAACTAAAACAAAAAATTGCCAGGCTAAAGTATGTGTCTTGTGTCTAGATGAAATATAATAAGGAAACCAACACCTAAAAATCAAGTGTCAAACCATGATAAGTTCATGCAATGTATCTCTATCCCCAATCAGAAATCTAGCCCTAGGCCATTTCCCAAAACATGTCATGAAACATAAATCTTATTCAGAAACTGATTAGCCAGCCCGAGTGGAGTGTGAGTATAAATCAGTAGGGAACCACCAATGGTTTCTGAAACAATATTCAGTCAGAAAATAGTTCATTCACTTATATAATGAAATAATTATAGTCCTTAATTAAACGGTTGTCACATTATCAATTAATAGTTATTTGTCCACATAAACAATGGGTTCACATGGACACCCTTATCTCAATACATGCTTCGACCAATGACGAAGTCGAATATATCAACAGGGATATCCTATGTTTGAATTTTCATGCTTCCATTCTTATTTTAAAAATTAATGACCATGTTTCCATTTATCTATTCATCATTATAATGACCATTTTACAATTCTCTATTTCAAAAATGAATGACCATGTTACCAATCATTATTTTGCACAATAGATTGAACATGGTTCCATTAATTGTTTTTAGTGGCTGAATTTGCATGTTATCGTTCACTATTTTTCAAAACATAATCGAATTTTCATGGTACAATTCAAAATACATGGTTAAATTTACTTGTTACCATTCACCATTTACACATATATAATTGAATGTTCATGTTATCATTCATAATAATTTGCCAAATTTCTATGTTAACATTAACCATTTACACATATATAATTTAATGATCATGTTACCATTCATAATACATGTCCATATTTCAATGATACCATTTACAATTTACACATGCTTCGTACCATCCATTTATTAATTAAATATTTAATTAATCTATTTTTCAAAATTTTATGCTTCAATAAATTAATTCCCCAACTAATTAATCAAAATAAAATTTGTGCATATCATAATTGTTTCCTAATTAAATATCTAATTCAGTCATTTATAGCAGGAAATAGATTTTCGTAGTTGGTTATCCTAAAATACCACAATTTCATAAAGTCAAAAATAATTACTTTACCAATTTAATTAATTATAGCAGGAAATCTAAGAGATAAAAATTATAGAAATTATGAAATTTTTTTGTACAGTTGAAAAATCACATTTATTGTATTTTAATATGACACCACCTATATCATTTTTTGGAAATTCCTTCCATTGGATGAATCCCCAATTTGATGTGGATCCGTCAAAAACACAAAAAATAATGAAATTTAGATTCAAATCTAAAATGAAATGTCAAACGAATAAGGCTCCAACAATAATATATCTAGATCTAATGCCAATACAGGGTAAACATCATTCTTCACCAAGAAAAAGGAGCAGAAGAGTGTTATAGAGAACAAGGAGAAGAAAGAAGACACTTGGTGGTGAAAATCATCAATCTTCCTCTTAATTCACCCAAAATGTAGGTCATAAAATGTTAGGATCTATCTAGGAGGCCCAAAAAATGTCAAAATAAATCTATGTTTTAAGGTGGATGGTTTTAGCCCAAAATATCGATGAATTTAGCGACACTTCCTGAATAAAATTGCATGTCGATAATTTAATTATCTTATAATGTAGTTACATGTCATGAAATTATTTTTCAAGGTTTACTCCAAAAAAATTAGTGACCTCAGATTCATTTATATAAAATCCACAAAAACATTACATTACATGTAATACCCTTACATTACATGTAAATTTTTTGTGGTTTACTTTCATCCCATTATCCCTTCAAAGCCTCTAAATAGGCCTTGAACCCTTTTTTACACTTAACTCATTTAAATATGTACTCTACTAATTTAAAATTCTTATATCCCGAAACTATTGGCAATTTTATCCAAAAAATACCTTCAATATCCGATCATTAATTGGCCATTATTTTTTAAAATAAATCATTTAATGGTGAAAAGTACCTAAAAACGTAAGGATATTACACTAAAACAATTTCATATTGAAATGGTTTTCTATTAAAGGGATTCATTTAATGTTTATTTCAATTTATTATATTGGTGGACTACCTTTATATCATGGTATTTTCTTCCCATATAACTTAGTCTAGGTTAGTATGAATTTACACTCATTTTTAATTAATTTAATTTTAATATTATACTAATTATCCCCTTTAGGGAACATTTATATTTAAGTAATTCGTTTGATTAATGTGTGAATATAATATAAACATAGTTTTACAATATAAAATGTTGGGAGAATTATACGTAGCCTATCCTTAAGAAATCACATGCATTATATATATAATCCCTAGTGATGAAACTGTAATTATTGAATCTTTTTTGACAAAATAATTTTATTAGTACCAAGTTTTACTTGTAATAAAAATCAATTATCATTATTTTTTTATGTAAAATTAAATTCATAAAAAAAACATGAACTCATGAAGTGTATTAAACAATACCTTTTATGTATGTTTCTATAATGACCCTAGAATAGTGGTTTGTTTTAGAGTTTCCATGGATGATTCTTAGGACAATGATGAGGATGTTTCTCATGAGTATCAGGTTTTTTCATTTATTTTTGACTTATATGTTATGAAAGAGTTCCTAGTGACCATTAAGGCATTACCCTTAATTTGGAGTTGATTAATTTGGTCATGATATGGATATACCTAGTTTTTTTAGAATTCATAGAGATATGAAGCATTATGATGAAATGTATGTGTTTTGAGGATCTAATAGTGTTTTTTTGTACTCCATTTTTTATTAGTTATGAGAAAATGGTAATATCTAATATCCCTTGTATGAAACTCATGTTAGTGTGCCAGTGCCTTGTTACCCATGAGGATACCCAATTATAGGGGCTGAAATTATCCTATTTTGTTCCACTGGTAATACAATATGTGGGGATACATCTCTATTGGAAATAATTACATGTATGGTAATAATAGTTTGATATAGTTGTGTTCTAGTTCCCTAGGTTCTTGTTCAATGAGTTTATGATCATTTTGAATGGAGGTGTTGTTTAAATTACAAACACTAGTAGTAGTAGACTTGTTTTGGGGATTCAGTGCTCATTTAGGTGAGTGAAATTTATTTTATAGATTGAATATTGGGTCTTGATTAGACGTACAATTTACCTTGATGTGTATAAGAGGATAGAAGTGTTTTCATAGGGTACTAATGATGCCTATGTGCAGTGAAAATTACATAATGATAGCATGGTTATCTTATTAGTTCAGCTTATGATAAGAGTATCAATAACACTCAAATAACAGGAGGATGAGTCATGTTTTGTATTCCTATCATTGTTGAAATTTAACCTTTTTATATTGATGAGATCCGGTAATATAATAGAAATAAACCATTTCTAGTGGGTTCTTAAATAGGTATTGGATTTATGATTAGTGAATCTATTGTGTGACTGAGTGTATACCATACACTCTATGAATCCCTAAATGGATAAATATGAAATCACATATGGTAGCATTTTATAGTATCAATTTTTATGTTGACGGAAATAATGGTTTATTTTTTAGATCTTTTTATTTCAATGTATGATTGAAATAGAATTTTGTGTGAAAGGGGATACACTTAGAGTTTTAAAATGATTTCATTATAGGTGGTGGTGTTTTGAACATTCAAAAATTCATAGATCCATTTTCGAGGAGTACGAAGGAATATACTTATTCTGTAAAGTGAAATGTAAATGATAAAGACATGTGGTCAAAGCATATGGTTCATGTAATTAAGTGACATTATTATTGGGAGTGTCAGTATGGATACAATATGGGTTGGATCAAGAGTGCGAACAAGGTTTGACATAAATAATTAAAAATGTTCATGATAGTTACCATGGTGACTACCATGTTTTATGGTTGATAGGATATCATGTGGATGATTAGGGAAAATGTCTATGAAAAGACACCATAGGAAGATATTTTTATGGGTTTCATGGATAAGGGGAAAACACTCAATTGATATGAAAATAATAGTTTTATATCACAGTGTTTTGGTGTTTAAATACATTATACAATGTGATAGGCTCATTCCAATAGATAGACTTGTTGAGTTTATTACATGGGAAAAGTTCTTGAGTATGATTTGGATTCACCTTGAAAACCAATTATGTTTTGTGTAAAAGGAACTATGGAGTTCAAGATCAGATGGTTGACCTAATGGAATGAAACAATAACATGACTCTTTTGGGGAGTGTTGTAGAAACAATTTCTCTTGTGAACTATATGAGATATGTTTATTGGAATTTGTGATAAGGAATTTTAACTTTTTGGAAGAATTATATTTCAATGAATTTTTTTTACAATATAATCTGGACAAAATTATAATTTTTTAATGACTCATATTTCTATGGTTTTATTTTGATAAATTAATTGGGAAAATATTTATACAAGGTGTTGAGATGTTATATGATTATGAAGCCTGGTATGCCCTAAACAATTCATTGATGTTTTTATTTTTAATTTAATATGTGAGTTGTTTTACTGAAAAAGTGTAATAACTTCTAAAATGGTTCCTAGAATTATGATAGAACTATTTCATTCAGAGCTAGGAATTTACACTAGGAGAGACATAACATTGGCTGGTGTAGGTCAACTCTGAAAAGTATTTTTCTAACGCAACGAGAATAGTTATCTTTAATGAAAAAATTTGTATTGATAAAATGATTATTTTTTTTAAAATTATATTTATTTATAAATTCTAGTATTATCCACTAAACCATGGGGACATTAGAGATTCACTAGGGAGAACATGAAGGATTTTCCCAAGGCAAATGACGACCAGATCGTGGTTCGACGATCTCCCTATAGAAAAATTAAAGGATCTCTCAAACGATCACAGTAAAAAATTATTATTCATTATTTTTTGAGCCCAATGAGGTAGGGCATGTGTCTTAATTTGATGTATTCCTTGTTTTTTATTTCTATGATGAACATGAATTAATCGATGAATGGATTGATTCATTGGTCATGCATATTGCAACTTGGGATTACATTTTCTTGATTTATTATTAGCGTTTATTTTTTAGAGATTTTTTTCCATTGTGATAATTATTAAGAAATTTATTGATGCCAAAATGAACTACAACAATGTTTTTTTAGGTTGTTCCATTTTTTTCCCACCCCGATGTTCGCTGATTTCTTCATTTTCTTCACGGTTTTGAAACAAATGATTGGTTTGACTTCGTTTCCTAGTTCAATGATCCACGATATAAGATACGAATTCATGACGACATAGAGAAGGTGTGACAGTGATTCCATGACATGATTCGGTTGGGACTGTGGTGTACAGCAGCGCATGCGGTGGCCGACAGCCATGGATGGGGTCACAACTTCGATCAGTTTAGGTGAGAGGCAGCGCAGGTCCAGGGTTTCAGTCTGGGATAAAAAAGTGGCAGATGAAAATCCACATAGGGGGCATGGTGGTGGTATAATACGAAAAAACATGGGATCATGGGATCCAGCAGTGGTAGCAATGTCATAGGAAGATAGATTGTGCGGGGTGCGCATGGATGTAGTGGGCAGACCTTGTGGTACATGGAATGACACCCTGGGACCAAGGGGCATGCGTTCGGGGTAGAACACATGTGTATAGGCTGGACCATGGATGCTAAGAGATTTCATGTGGTATAGCATGGCCAATAGGATAGGCCAGACCTGGTCTGGTTGGGTCGGACTTGGTTCAGACCATTTTACTAAAAAGACCATATCATTCACCCTGTATGTCCATTTGATGCATCGGTAGTGGTGTTAAAAACCTTGAGATGATGCAATCCTTAAAGAAAAATGGTGGGTTTTAAATCATACATATTTTAAAAATACACATTCCAATTACATGTCCTGTATGAATGGTCAGGGGACACAATGGGTGTGACTAATACTCACCACGAACCCTATCTTTTCTACATGAATTGATTTTCTCATCCGTTGTATCATAGATGAGTTTCATGAGGTTTCATTCCCTTTATCATTGAAAAAATGGATTATTATTTTCATGTCCGTCTTATAAAAGCATGATCTATTTATCATGGCTTCCTAGATATAGTTTTTTTAATCCCACAAGAGGCCCCATGCAAGGAACTCTATTCATCTTTGTGCCCTAGGTACAGTCTTTAGTATTGACAAGAGAAAATTTTCCAGGAACTGATCCAATAAATATATTGTTAATGTATATTGAGATGTTGGTTTTACCCCACATAAATGGATATGAATCTCATTAGATGTATCATATCTCTCTTCAGATCAATTAGTGTATCTCTCTCATGATGGTTCTCGACAAATGGTACCTCTCAGACAGACTTCGCCTATGCTATCAGACTCAATAGAGTGTTCTCCAAGATGTGTCATTCATGGAATCTTCGAATAGAATCACCAGTGTTGGTATGTTGTGGTTATGACATACCATAGACTATGTGGGATGGTTTGAGTATATCCAGATATTCTTTCTATATGTCATGTATACATATACTTGTGTAGAGATAACATTATCAATCCTATGTGTATTTCATTGTGGTTTTGTGTGTCTTGCTGAGTATTATAATACTCTCCCCTATATGGGATTTTCCTGCACTTGTCACTTCTTGAGAAGATAAGTGACCTTTTGACAAAGTATAGGGTGGACTAGAACCAGATGGGGCTTAGTGAGATCAGGAAGACTGAGGTGTTCCCACGACAACCGACAGAAGTCATATTACCTTTCCTTCATGATGGATTGGGTAGGATTTTCTGTGGATCAGTTCCAGGATATTTTTTATATAAATTGTTTTTTTCTTTTATTCGGACATGATATACCATTCTTTTCTATAATTTCTTGTGGTACTATAGTTGATTTGTAGTGGTATGCATGTAGTTGTTTTTTTGTGGTTTTATATTTCATCATTTTGGTCTTAGAGATGTCTGTGTGTGCACAAATACATTGTCAATGCCACCAATGTTAGAAATATGCATACCTAATATAGTCACCAGCATGTAACCTATTAGAGTTGGGCTTGGGTAGTCACAGCACAGGACCCACTGGAATGGGTCATGACAGAGTGGTATTAGAGGTGTTCTGTTCTACCTTAGGACTAAGAGTCTATGGGATTAGTTTTGGGAAATGATGATACATGTTTCAAGTTTTTAATTCTGGATAGGGACTCTAGTATTGGGGTGGAGGCCGACGTATCCATTCCCCAAAACACTGATAAACTTATTTTCAACATAGTACCTGAGAACACTAATTACAGGTAAAATTGTGGTACATTCATTATATAGGAATGGGTTGGGGTTCCATGTCCATCATGAGTCAGTTATCCAGATATCCCAATTGACCATGAAATAGCTTGTTTTTTTATAGGATTACTCCTCAAAACATACCATCTTGCATTAGGTAGTTAGATCATGTGAATGACCCACTCAGTGATGAGGCTTCAGTATATGGATGAGTTTCCCAGATGTAACCTCTAAGTGGCGATCCAAATTTACCCCCACCTATGGATCTACCCAAGGAACCTAAAATATTAGTACATGTGGATCACAGGCTGAGTGTAGTTCATGTGTTTTAGAGATAGAGACCCCTTAGGTTCTGAGGAGACCCTAACCCTTAAGTGGCTAAAGAATGGATTTGGGAGGTGACCTGAGTTTTCTACCTAGTCAGCACACCAGCCGAACTGATGGTGCTCTTGGTAGCAAGCCTTCGGTAGGGCTGAATAGGGACTGGGTGGTGTCTATCAATTAAGACTCATGTCGTGTTTACTCTCCCATGTATAGGGTTTATCACCTCTTCAGAGAGGAGTTTTCTCCAGTTATGCTAAGAGATTTGTGTATACTTCATCTTATTCAGCATTAGCAGGGTAGCATAACAGTAGCTTATTATTCATTATAGTTTATTAACCATTCCTGGAACACGATGGATATGGTTAGGGATCAATAATTTTGGTCTTAGATCTTTGAGTGACATCTCCACAGACACATCTGAGCCAATATTATCCCTCCAATCATTCCAACTTATGTGGGGGTACTACAGTGAGATTTGGTGGTGGATAACATCCTGGTTGAGCAAAGATAGTTAGTGAAAGTCATCAGAGGACAATAATGTACAGATACATTGGTAGTATGGATTGGATGTCAATATTAGGTATCTAAATATGAGAGATGTTCTAGGAAGATGTACTAGGATAGAGGATCTATAATTCGCAGTTCACATGGTCAATACTGTCATCCTAGAGAGTGGTTATGCTACTCTTGTGACGGAAGTGAACATCTCGCTAGAGATAGTACAACCCGTATTACATTTGAAAGGGAGAAAATGGTTAGAATACCAAGGCAGGGGAAGATTTAGGTTAATTCATATCCATAAGGCGGAGTACATAGAAGAGGATATGGGAGAGTAGTGATAGGTTGTCAACCTTTTCACATGCTAACAACACCACCACCAGGTCGTCCACCCTAGGCTTAGGGAACTAGAGAATAAGGGTAGGGATAGGTGCATGTGGTTGAGGGATATCACCCAAGGACTACATGGATTCTTTGTAACATCCCAGACCCGGGTGCGACGCAATGGGTGCCCCGATCCCGGTTCGCCACAAGACCTCAAGCACATTTCCCCAAACACCAGAGGCTGCCGACTAGTAGTGAGGGCCCAGGTCTGATAGTGGGGGAAACTATGACCTCATTTGTCAAAGTGTAGCATAGAGGAATATAAATAAAATATACAACGACAGCGGAAGTAGTAAACATACACAACTGAAATAACTACAGAAGTGGATATAACCAACAACATATAATTGATGATGCTACATGTTTCAAGTTGTAAGAAAATATCCAGAACATGATATAAATCAATACAGTACAAAAAAATTCAGAGTACAACAAAACAAGTAAAACAGATGGCAGCAGCACCATGAGCCTAGGCTCGGTCCCATTCCCTCCTACTCCACAAAAACAGTCAAGTACCTGTACAGGAACTCTTGCCCCTATCTGCACCTGCAACAACGTAATCTGTTTGGGCCAAAAAGTGTGACCTAAACATGGTGTGAGAAATATATCACAGTAGGCACCCACCAAAGGCCCGTGCCCAACTACGTGTAAGCATGAAACAATAGTGTGAAATATTAAAATGCAATAAAGTAATCAGTACTAAAAAGTAACTAACTTAACAATTAAATTTCCATTTTATTATTCATTTAATCGATTAAATTTAGTATCGTTCTGTGCTCAACAGCACCACGCCCTCATGCCAACGAGTATCTCACCCTCAGGCTAATATAGTGAACCATGCCCTCAGGCTATATAGAATCTTGCCCTCAGGCATTGTAACAGAATTCTCTCCCTCAGGCATACGTAAGGCTGCCCTTAGGTGGAATAATGATAGCCCTCCGGCTAATACATTCACGCCCTCATGCTAATATAGTCACACCCTCAGGCTAATATAGTCACTCCCTCAGGATAATATAGTCACACCCTCAGGCTAATATAGGTAACTGGGCCATTCCCAACAGGTAAACAGGCAGTAAAAATCAATTCCTCTCAAGGCAATTATACAATTACTACTTTTAAGGCATACCCTCGGTGTCCTGGCAAAATTCCTAAATAGTGAAACACACCCCGGGGGTGGTTCCGGATCCAAACAACGATCCCAACCAGAATTTTATTATCAAAATTAAATACCTTATCAATTCCAGGTATTAAATATAGCAATGACCTCAGCCACACAACACCCCAACATGGGTTCGTGGCACAAAAATGCAAAAAACACACAGCAACTGGAAAACTAAACACCAAGCCACCTACCTTATACGTCAACGAGCATTATACCTGAACGCCGACTCCAGAAACGCCCAAGAACGGCATAGATCTGAGGAAGAAGAAAAACCAAACATTCATAAATAACATACATTAGGAGAAGAATTGGAAAGAACGATACCACGAGAGGAGAGGTCTTACCCGTGCAGTTCCAACGAGATCGTTCGAAGACGATTTGGATTCCAGACGAACGCCCGGTGGATCTTCAAAGATCCTTCCACCTCCTTTGGCTATTAAAATGGCTCAAGTGCCTCCTCTGCCAAATGAGGAGGCTAATGCTTATTTTAAGCCAAAAAAAAACAAAGTACACGGCGTGTACTTCTGTGTACACGGTGTGTACTTCTTTCATTTAACTGTTCATTTGGCGGCACCGCCACCCGTCGACCTGAGTACACAGCATGTACTCTTGAGTACACAACATGTACTATCACCTAGATGTCGACTGCTCCACTACCTTACTGTTTAATCTTGCCGACTGACTACACGACGTGTACGGTACCACTACACAGCATGTAGTCGGTTCCTACTCCCCTCGTCGTCGGCATGGCTACACGCCCCGTGTACTCATCCCAACACGGCCAAAATTACATGGCATCTGGATAAAGTACACGGCGGGTAGTTTTGAAATTTGGGATTTTTCCCCATTTTCCTTATTTTCTCAAAACACATAAAGAAAAGGAAAAGAAGAAGCCCGTACATCGAAAATAAGAACTGGGTTCTTACAAGATTCCCCCTTATAACAATTCGTTCCCGAATCGCCCTTCCAAGGGTGGCGAAGATAAAGATCAGAACAGCTCTGGCCAATGAGCACGTACGTAGGCCTCCTGCTCCTAGGTCTCGTCCTGCACTCGGCCATGCTGCCATAGCACCCGTACAAGAGGAACTGACTGGCCTTAGAGAACCTTCATGCTCCTGTCAACGATACGGATCGGATGCTCCTCAAAGGACGCATTATGCTGAAGCTCAACCTCCTCTGGCTGAATGGTGTGAGATGGGTCTGAGTTGTAGCGATGCAACTGAGACACGTGGATGATGTCGTGCATGGATCGGTACCGCTACGGTAACTGCAACCGATAGGCAACCAGCCCGACTCTCTCCAGAATCTCGAATGGCCCCACATACCTCGGTGAAAGCTTACCATGTCTCTTAATCCGCTTCTGTCCCAACTTCGGTGAAACACGTAAGAAAACCTGATCCCTGACCATGAACTCCAAATGTCTTCTGTGGTGATCATCATAAGACTTTTGACGAGACTGCGCGGTAGCCATCTGCTTCCGAATCAACTTGACCTGCTCAGATGTCTCTTGTACGAGCTGTTGCCCCAGTAAAGTTGCCTCACCTGCCTCTAACCACCAAAAAGGTGATCGGCATGGCCTACCATATAAAGCCTCTTATGGTGCCATCTCAATAGTCTCCTGAAAACTATTGTTATAGGAAAAATCGACTAAGGGTATATTCTTCTCCCAAGAGCCCCCAAAGTATAGGACACATGCACGCAACATGTCCTCTAGCACCTGTATTGTCCGCTCTGACTGGCCATCTGTCTGAGGGTGGTATGTTGTGCTCAAAAACACCTATGTACCCAGCTCCCTCTGAAAACTCTGCCAGAAACAAGACGTAAAGCGGGTGTCCCTATCTGAAATGATAGAACGAGGGACCCCATGAAGACGTACGATCTCTCATATATACAGCCTTCCGAGCTCGTCCACACCGAATGTCTCCTTAATTGCAAAAAAGTGATCCACCTTCGTGAGTCTGTTCACAAAAACCCACACGGCGTCATTGCCTCAAGGTGACCTCGGAAATCCCGTCACAAAATCCATCGCGCCATCATCCCATTTCCACTCTAGAATGGGTAACTGCGGTAATAGTTCAGCTGGTCTCTGATGCTCTTCCTTCACCTGCTGACAGGTGGAACATCTCGTAACAAAAATAGCTATCTCTCTCTTCATACCCGGCCACCAGTACTGACGCCTCATGTCACGGTACATCTTGGTAACCCCGTGATGAACTTCCCAAGATGAAGCATGAAACTCCCACATCAGCTCCTCGTGTATATCCCATGGAACCCATACTCATCCATGGAAACACACAACTTCATCATCGCCTATCGTCCAACCAGAAGGAGGGTCCACATTTTCCATCGAATCCTATAGAACTAGGCCTTCGGAATCTGATAGCTGCCTCATCGTCACTCTGTCAAGGAGGGTAGAAGTCACAGCTAACGAGGAAAGATAAGTATGTCCCTGACTATCATGCACCTCCAGATGCATCTCAGAGAACAAAGCCATAAGCTGCCACTCACCACTGGCCTCCTGCACTACCTGTATCTGAGTCTTCTGGCTCAGTGCATCATCTACTGCATTACCTTTACCAGGTGTATAGGCAAGCTCAAAATCAAAGGACTGTAGTTACTCAACCCACCTTCTCTGCCTCAGATTCTGGTCACGCTGAGTAATGATATACTTGAGGCTTTTGTGGTTGGTGAAAACCACAAAATGCTCTCCCAATAGATAATGTCTCCAACAGCACAACGCATGTACAACTGCATCCAACTCGAGATCATGCGTCAGGTAATTCCTTTCTTGTGGCCTCAACTTCCGAGACCCGTACGCAACAACTCTATCTCCCTACATCAAAATGGATCTCAACCCAATCCCTGATGCATCACAGTAAACCGTATAACTCTTCCCCTACTCTGGGAGTATTAGGATTGGTGATTATGTCATCCTTACCTTCAGGTTCTGAAAAGCTATATCACAATCTTCTAACCAAATGAACTTCACACCCTTCTTAGTCAGACATGTCAACAGTGCTGTTAAGCGGGAGAAGTCCTGTATGAAGCGCCTGTAGTAACCAGCTAGCCCTAGGAAACTTCATATCTCAAACACGTTCTTAGGCTTCTCCCTGGAAACTACTGCTCTCACCTTCTCTGGGTCTACTTCAACTCCTACCTCTGAGATGATATGACCCAGGAAGTGAATCTTGTCCATCCAAAAGTGGAACTTCAAGAGCATAGCATATAGCAGATTCTCTCTCAGTGTACTCAATACGATCTCAAGATGGGTGGCATGGTCGTGTTGAGTGTGAGAGTACACCAAGATGTCGTCCATGAATACTATCACAAATGAATAAAGATACGGATGTAACACACGATTCATCAGAGCCATGAAAACTGCTAGTGCGTTTGTCAGCCCGAATGGCATAACCAAGTACTCATATAGACCATACGTACTCCTAAAAGCTGTGAGAGGTATATCAGATGGTCTAACACGCAGCTGACAATATCATGTTCGCAAGTCAATCTTCGAGAACACCCATTCTCCACAAAGCTGATCAAACAGATCATCTATCCTCGGCAAGGGATATCAGTTCTTAACCGTCAAATGGTTCAACTTCCGATAATCCCCGCCAAGTTTTTGTGTACCGTCTGCCTTCTTTGCAAAAAGGACCGGAGAACCCCAAGTAGAAGTACTGGGTCAGATAATGCCCTTTTCCTGCAACTCCTCTAACTGCCTCTTGAGCTCATGTAACTCAGGCGTGGCCATCCTATAAGGAGGAATGGACACCAGTGCCGCTCCTGGCACTAGCTCAATAGAGAAATACACCTCACACACAGAGGGTAGACCTGAAAAGTCGTCCGGGAAGACATCCCTGAAACGATCAACAATTGGAGGGAAATCTGTCTGACAAGTCCCCTAGTCATCCAGATATAAACCTGCAATCTAGGATGTGACTCCACCTTTCCCATGATGCCCTTGTCTATCCTGACTTGCCTGAACATCCCATTCGCCCATGTATAAAAACTCTCCGCCCTCTGGTGACGTGAAACGCACCCTGTGATGATAGCAGTCTACAAAGGCTTGAAATGGAACCATTCAGTCCATCCCAAGAATGATGGCATAACTCATCATCTCCAAGACATAAAGGTCCCAAAGGAAATGACACCCACCAACCTCAAGCGGGTACTCCTTGCACTGTCGCACACCAACCTTCCTAGTCACCAACGGAGTGTCTAGCGTCAAGATATCGGAAGAAGTAGACACACCGAGCCCAAGGCTCTCCACAACGGGTACAGATATGAAACTATGTGTAGCACCCGTATCAAAAAGTACCGAAGATAAAACAGAAGCTACTAGAATAGTACCTCTGACTGTAGAAGTTCTGTGATCCTTCTCCTACTGGGTCTGTTGCACTACATAAGCCTGCCTAGTGCCGCGGCCCTGCGACACAGCCTTGCTACCCTGAGCTGTCCCGCCCTGCTGCCTCTAAGATTATGGTGTCTGGCTACCATGGCCACGACCATCATCTCTTCCTACATGCCCTGACGTATTCTAGTTCCCAGACTGGTAAGAAGCCACATGTCCTACTCCCACTTGTGGAGTCTGCATAGAACCCCTCTCACTAGCCACTGGTAGCACCGCCCTGCAAAAGCGCTGCAGATGACCCATCTTGCCGCAAGCACGGTCTCCACTGGGTCTCATGGAAACTGTAGTCTCTTGTTCCCCTCTCTGCCACACTGGTAGCACCTGATCGAGCCACCTGAAGATGCTGCTTGGCTGGTACAGCCGCCCTGAGATAAGTCCATATTTCTCGTCCTCTTGCCAGTAGAAATAGTACAAGTAACTGGTGCTGATCCACCCTGGCCCATACCACTAGCTTCCCACAGGTTCCTCTCTGTAATCAATGCTTGGTTTACAATTTCATGTACAGTAGGCAACCTAAAAACATTCTCCAGTGCCCGGATGTCATACCGATGACCATCCTCAAAACTTCTGGCTCTCAACATCTCATCACCCACCAGCACGGGTTCAAAGTGCTGAAGCTCTTTAAAATGAGCAGAATAGTCCATCACCGACATAACGCCCTGCTGTAGATTCATGAACTCTCAAGCTCTATCTGCCCTCAGCGTCTCAGGAAAGAAGAAGTCATAGAAGACTACTTGAAAATATTCCCACGCCATGTCCCTGTGATGCTATGACTGGGTGGTAGCATCCCACCACCTCTTGGCGGAATCACGCAGCATGTAAGTCGCGACCTTGACCCTCCTCCCTGGAGGCGTCTCAAGATGCTTGAAAATAGTCAGCATTGACCCCAACCAAGAATCTGCATCCTGTGGTCCTCCATCCCTAGAAAACGTAGGCAGATGCTGCTACTGAATGATACGTGTCAGCTCGACCATAGATGTGGTAGTCGGCAGTGCTTCCTGAAAGGTCTTCATGAACCGCATAAATCCTTCACGGAACTGTGCCTCTATGCCTGTGTCTGGTATAACAGCTGGCGCCTCCTCTGGCTCCGCTGGAGGATCAACTGGTAGCCCATGTCCCACCATCTCCGAAGTATAATCGTCGTCGCTCTCCTGGAGAACAACTCACGGTCGTCTAGGCGGCATGACTCT
Organism: Viscum album; assembly: GCA_963277665.1. Lineage (NCBI taxonomy): Eukaryota > Viridiplantae > Streptophyta > Magnoliopsida > Santalales > Viscaceae > Viscum > Viscum album. The sequence goes on along the minus strand of OY728156.1, from coordinate 385,828,649 downwards.
ACAAGGTCAAAAGCACGCCTCAGGATCAAGATTATTAAGACTGAAATCGAAGGAACCACAAAGGAACAAGAGGAAGAAAGAATATCAAAATTGGAAAAACAAGACTACACGGCGTGTACAGTAACTACACGGCATGTACTTGACCTCCCTTCCCCTTCTTGGGTCCTTCTACACGGCTAAGACACACAGCTTCTGTTCAACGAAACTACACGGCATGTATAATATCTACACAGTGTGTACGATGTTATTTTCCAACTTCCCATGTCATATTTTTCACGTTCGACTACTCGGCTTTACTCCACACGGTGTGTTACACCCGCACAAGGCGTGTACACCATCCCGCATCCCAGCCACACGGCTAACTCCACACGGTCTGTCCTCAGACAAGACTACACGGCGTGTCCCATAGGTACACGGCGTGTTCATGGAGCGGTGAAACTGGCCCGTGTTGTTAGTTTCACGGCCGAGTCCCCAGGTCATACTACACGGCGTGTTCATCATTGACACGACATGCTGTACAAGAGTTCACCGACCTGTTTTGTTAGTTACACGGCCGGTCTCCAGGTCACACTACACGGCGTGCACAAAAAATACATGGCATGTTTTACCCAAGCTCTTCCCTACCCCGTGTCACCCCCACACAGTTTGTGACACGGAGAGAGACTACACGCCGTGTACTAAGGGTACACTATGTGTACTCAAAAAGTTAATTTTTCTTCCCGAACAGAAGAACACATACAGCATGTATGAGGTCCTACACAGCGTGTACTCTGGGTTTTCTGGACATTATGCTTCAGAAACATCCCTGGAACCCAGAAAATACTAAAAACCAACACTTAAGTGTCAAATTCCAATCTGTGAGGGCCCATACTCCCCACAAATCAATGTTTGACATCTTATCTGCGTTATAACCAATAAACCGTCAACGATCCACCAAATTCCGGTCAATGGGGGCCCATACTCCCCAAAAACCAAAGTTTGGCGTCCATTCTATAAACAATCTCAAACAAACATACTATATCACAAGGAAAGTATTTATCAAGCAGCTATCACAACAACATGCTTTATTAGCACAACCACTATCACAACAACATGCAAATTCTAATGCACCTAGATGGCATGGAAACTATGCTTGGCATGTGATATCTAGCATGTTCCTATATGATTCATGAGATGACATACCCTCATCTCATTGGGTTGCAACTAAATAGAACCCGCAGAAAAAATATAAACAGAACAATCTCAAAGTGTGTCACCCAACGGTGAAAACATATCAACCTTAAAATTGAAAAATCAAAAGAATGCAAAATACGAGGTAGACTGGCTTTTCCCTGTACACGGGTTAGCTATGCCCGGGCATAGCTTATTACTAACTATCATTCCGTCCTATCCCTGACTACAGCTCCAAATAGTAAGGAAAAGAAAAGAAACTCCTTTGATACCACTTTGTAACATCCCGAACTCGGGTGCCACACAATGGGTGCCCCGAGCCCAGTTTGCCACAAGACCTCAGGCACATTTCCCCAAATGCCAGAGGCTGCCGACTAGTAGCGAGGGCCCAGGTCTGATAGTGGGGGAAGTTATGCCCTCATTTTTCAAAGTGTAGTGCAGCGGAATATAAATAAAACATACAACGATAGCAAATGCAGTAATCATACACAACTGAAATAACTACAGAAGTGGATATAACCAACAATATATAGGTGATGATGCTACATGTTTCATATTCTAAGAAAATAGGTAGAACATGTTATACATCAATACAATACAACAAAATACATAGTACATCAAAACAAGCAAAACAGCTGGCAGCGGCATCGCAAGCCAAGGCTCTGTCCCATGCCCTCTTACTCCACAGCAACAGTCAAGTACCTGTATAAGGACTCTTTCCCCTATCTATACCTGCAGTAACGTAATCTGTTTGGGCCGAAAAGCATGACCCAAAAAGGGCGTGAGAAATATATCTCAGTAGGTACCCACCAAAGGCCTGTTCCCAACTGCGTGTAAGCATGCAACAACACTGTGAAATAGTAAAATGCAATAAAGTAACCAGTACTAAAAAGTAACTAACCGAACAATTAAATTTCCATTTTATTATTCATTTAATCCATCAGATTTAGTATCGTTCTCTGCTCAACAACACCACACCCCTAGGCCAACCAGTATCTCCCCCTCAGGCTAATATAGTGAACCACGCCCTCAGGCTATACAGAATCTCTCCCTCAGGCATTGTAACAGAATTCTCGCCCTCAGGCATACGAAAGGTTGCCCTCAGGAAGAATAACGACAACCCTTGGGCTAATACAGTCACGCCCTCAGGCTAATATACTCACTCCCTCAGGCTAATATAGTAACTCCCTCAGGCTAATATAGTCACGCCCTTAGGCTAATATAGGTAACCGGGCCATTCCCAATAGGTAAATAAGCAGTAAAAGCAATTCCTCTCAAGGCAATTCTACAATTACTACTTTTAAGGCATACCCTCGGTTTCCTGGCCAAACGGCTAAACAGTGAGACACACCCCGGGGGTGGTTCCGGATCTAAACAACAATACCAACCAGTATTTTATTATCAATATTAAATACCTAATCAATTCCAAGTATTAAATATAATACCGACCTTAGCCACATGACACCCCAACATGGGTTCATGGCACAAAAACGCACAAAACACACAGCAGTTGGAAAAATAAACACCAAGCCACCTACCTTATACGTCAACAAGCGTTATGCCCGAATGCCGACTCCAGAAACGACCAAGAACGGCGTAGATCTAATGATGAAGAAAAACCAAACAAACATAAATAACTTATGTTAAAAGAAGAATTGGAAGAACGGTACCAGGAGAGGAGAGGGATTACCCATGCAGTTCCAACGAGATCGTCCGAAGCCGATTCAGATTCCAGACGAAGACCCAGTTGATCTTCAAAGATCCTGCCTCCTCCTTTGGCTCCAAAAATGGCTCAAGTGCCTCCTCTTCCAAATGAAGAGGCTACTGCATATTTTATGCTGAAAAAACAAAGTACACGGCCTGTACATATGAGTACATGACGTGTACTTCTTTCATTTAACTGTTCATTTGGCGGCACCGCCACACTGTTCACCCGTCGAACTGAGTACACGGCATGTACTCCTGAGTACATGGCGTGTACTGTCGCCCAGCTGTCGGCTGCTCCACCGCTTTACTGTTTAAACCTGCCGACTGACTACACGGCGTGTACGGTACCGCTACACGGCGTGTAGTCAGTTCCTACACCCCTCATCGCTGGCATGGATACACGCCCCGTGTACTCATCCCAACATGGCCAAAAGTACACGACTTGTGGATAAAGTATAGGGCGTGTAGTTTTGAAATTTAGGATTCTCCCCCATTTTCCATATTTTCTCAAAACACTTAAGGAAAAGGAAAATAAGAAGCCCGTACCTCTAAAATAAGAACTGGGTTCTTACATTATTCAAGGTATGATATGTGTTTTTTCAACTATAGATTACATAATAATAGAAATAGGTTATAGTTATTCCTTTCTTTCCACATATCTTGTTGGAGACCATGAGTTTCTAGTAGAATCGTTGAATCGAACATTACGCTTTGAGACACCTACTAGAGGAGTCTAGATGATCACAAATCTATAATGACAGTGTGACCTTACACATATAGGAGATATTTTTTTTTGGACCATCTTGGTTGTAGAATCAAGTCCATGTGAGGTCATTCTCTATTTTGAGTGTTTATCTTCAGTCCCTAACTAGATTGACTATTTTAGGCCATGTGTGTTGTGTCTCCCAAGTGATGGGAAGAGATTTTTATTTTATTGGTGAAAAGGAAATCCAAGAAGCATTGGATATACCCATTCATATGATGTAGAGGATGATACCTCCTCACATGGATAGCGTAACCCTCTATGTAGTAGATGTTATGAGTATATAGTTTGTAGTTTTAGTAGCAGAGTATGATGACATATTTCCTGAAGATGTTTGAGGACTACCTCCTCATAGGGAGAAATACATCTTCATGGACTTACACCCCTGGGTGTAACTGATATCCTCACCATCATATCATATGGCTCCCATATAACTTCATGAGCTAAGTGTATAGTTGGAGAATATATAGAGGAAGGGATTCATGTAACCCAGTGATTCCCCCTAGGTGTCCCCAGTGTTATAATCCAAAATTGAAGATGGGAGAATGATATAGTGTGTGGATTACCTACACGTGAATCAAGTGATGATAAATAAAAATTATCCACTACTGATGATCAATGACTTATTTGATCAGTTGAGAGAGGCACAATGGTTCTAGAGGGTTTGAAATCAATCATGAAAGCACTAGATATAATTTCAGGATGATGATAGATTTAACATGACTTTTATATGCATCTATGGTCACTATTAGTACATAGTGACTCCATTGGGATTGATGAACACCCCAACAGTGTTCAAGGAACTCATTAACATGATCTTCTGGCCACACAATGATCGGTTCATGGTGGTATTCATTGATGACATCCTTATGTACTCAGAATCTGAATAAATGTATGAAAGATACATTAGGCTATTTCTAGACATACTCTGAGGGAAGTAGAATTATGGAAAACTGTTGAACATAAAATTCTATATTTAGAAATTTTTCTTATTGTACATGTTATATTAGTTGATGGAGTAGTATTGGACCTATCCATGGTCATTGCAATTTTAGCATGGTATTCAACTCAAAGTATGGCGGTTGTGCAGATCTTACAGGGGATAGTTGGATATTACAAGATATTTATCCTAATTTTTCTAGGATATCACAACCAAGGAAAACATTGACCTAAATGTGAAATCCATTCAAGTGGATATATAAGTTCCATTAGCTTTTCTACAATTGAGGAAAAGTTTGATGAGTGCTCTGATCGGGAGATTTTTAGAGGATGGTATTGACTATGCTGTGTTCTGTAATTCATCTGGAACCAAGATTGGTTGTTTTCTGATGAAAAGGAAAGAAGTGATTGCCTATGGTTCATCCCATCTATGATTACATTATAAGAAAAACCCAACCAATGATCTTGAGTTGGAAATTGGAGTCATGGCATTGCATATGTAGTGACATTGCCTAATGAGCAAGTAGTTTATCATATACTCCTATCACAAGAGTCGCTAATATATCTTCTCTCATAAATATTTTAACATGATACAGAGTCAATGTTTAGAGTTCCTCCAGGATTATGGCTTTCAGACCGTCTATACTTTTGGGAAGGGGAACTTGGTGGCATATTATTTCTGCAGGATATCAAGTAAGCAGTTGTTGGATGAGGCATCACAATAGTTTGACTTGTTCTTGTTATCATTTGTGGATGGATATGAGGGATCTTACCTCAACTCCATGGTTGTTAACACTACACTATTACAAAAATTCATGGAGTCACAACTTGGGGATAACAACTACAACACTCTATATGCTCAATTATCCATAGGACAATTTCTATATCAATATTCCAAAAGTGGGGAGAACATCATTATTTTCAGAGGAAGCAAAATAGTACCAGTGGGTTCACAGGAGGACGTTTTGAGAGAGTTTCACACACCCCCTTTAACGGTGAATCCAGTTTTAGAGAATATGTACCAGGACCTCTGACATCATTTTTGGATATCAGATATGATGAATTAAGTAGTGATTTTTTTCTCTTAGTGCCTCGATTTTCAGAAAGTGAATGCTGGCAAACAGGTTTCAATGGGTTCAGCTCAACCCATTGAGGTTCCATAGTGTAATTGGGATGGAATATCGATAGAATTCATGATGGTTTTACCACAAACATCCAGAAAAAATGATATCATTTAATTGATCATTGTCCAACTCACCATGTAAGACCAATTTCTACCTATCTAGTAGTATAGTTCATCAGAGAGCACGAAATAACTCTATGTGTAGGATATAGTTCGGCTTCACAGAGTACCATCAATGAAAATTTCATATCATGATGCTCGTTTCACATCTTGGATGTGTAAGGGATTACAAGAGGATTTTGAGAATCAGTTATGCTTGACCAAGGTGGTTCACCCATATATGGATGGCAATATGGAGAGAACCAGTATGGTTCTGGAGGATAAGTTGTGGGTATACATCATGGACTTTTGAAACACCCCGACCCCAGTTACCCAGAGTCGGTGCATTATTACATGACATTGGAATGATTACAAGGAAATCATGTCTCAAAAGACTGATCAGTTTAGTATTACTGGAAACAAGATTTATATATATGATTCACTTTATAGCTTGGAGAGAAAAACAACAATAATATTTTTCATTAGAAGCATCCAAGCCTCCTAGATTATGCCAGCAAGTCACTCATAACTAACTTCTTCATATCTTGGGAAAATGAAACAAAATAAATGGATGAGCTCAATCAATCAGTAAGGGTAAGTAATACATCAGAAAATGACATAAATATTAAGCGTGGTAAATAATTGATGACCACATGCCTTTACCAATAATAAACATGAAAACTTTTATGGAAAGATTATAAATTGAGAAAATAATTTCATAATAAAACATAATCATGGGTATTCTACTAGTTGAATGACCACATGAACCATCAATATTATTTCCATAATGAGGTAATGTATAATGCCGTACATTCGGAAACATTTTATCAAGGCCTCAACCAAGATGTATAAAAATGATTTAGGCCTCAGCCAAAACCATGAATCAAATTGGGAAAGGGCCTCGGCTAATTCCACGTGTAGTTGTCTCATGAGACCAACTGATGCATTGGGGAGCTATAGCGGGCTCCACTCATCACTTAATAAGTCCAACACATACCTCATATGAAAAGGTTTAAACATATCATAAACATTCCTATTAAAACTAGAATATGAAATGTCAATACTTTAACCATGAGCAATGAATGGTATAAAAATAGCACATCCACAGTCAAACATATAACAAAAACTTCAATACAATATGGAATTTTTGTATCATAATAAATTAACTTCAAATAAACTTAAAATCCATCAATGGATGTTGACATAGATGAAATAAAACCCTTTTTTAGAGACACATCTCTTTATATTTCGAACTCATTTAAGAGTCACATAAAGAAAATATTTATTTTTAAAATATTCTTATAATCTTGTAAGGGAAGCTTCGACAATTTTATAATGGTGGAAAATAGTTTCACCCTCCGTATAAGTTAAAAAAGACATTCTTACCTTAATTTTGTCGAAACGGTTAAAAAAGGACCTTGTTTGGAAAATGACGGATGGATTCCTTTATAAACTTCTTATAAAAAGTCAAACAAGGGTATAAATTACATTAACCCATATTCTGAAAAATATTAAGAATGTTTTGAAATACATTTTTAAGAAACATGGATGTGGATGATAAAGAGGTCCCAGTAGATAATTAAGTATAAACAATCTCGGATAATGAAGAGATTGTGAAATAAACCCTTACCAATTTGGTAACTTAAGAAATATACACCCCATGAAAGAGGTATCAGACAATGAATATGTAAATAAACATATATTAATGTGTATTACATAGGGAATACAATAATGGGCAGTACATACACCACACAAAAGCTAAAAATGGAAATTTGGTATGAATCTCATGGGAATAATGAGTGAGATGAAAACCCCTTACCTTGAACTTTTCCTTAGTTGATGGTAGGTTAAACTCCTGTATAATGGTTAAATAATTGTTATTGAATTATAAAATAATAATATATATTAATATGATAGCATATATGATCTTTTAACATCACTTTGTTAATAAAATCATAGTATTTTCTTCGTTTTGGGTGTTAAGTTACTCATTTTATTTTATATAAGCCATGTTTGTTATGGATAGGTTGTATCATACACATATACAGAATGATATTAAGTCCTTAAATATTATTTTTAATTATCCAATAAAATTTAGTCTTGAATGGATACGCTGGGGAATTAATCTCATCACGTTCGTGGATATGGTAATCCGTACGTACGCACAAGCGACAATATCATTCTTTTGATATTAAAATAATATATAATTGGATGGTATATCATTTAGACAGAATCATTATCATGTTATATTTATTATTTAAATGAATTATACATCATTATTATACCCATCTAAATAATAGTATATTGAATAACAATTACACCACAACGTGGAGACGGTAGGCCGTACGTACACACGTATGGTGACATTTCATTTAAGGGATGGATAGAATAATGAATTTGTCTGTTCCATAATTATAATAACATCAAAGTATATAGAAGGTACTGGATTTATTCTTTTATAATGGAAATAACAAGGAATGAAGATGTTGAAGAAGAAAGGAACTTTAAAGATGGTGGTGAAGACATTACCTCTTCTCCGGGTTCTTCCTTTTGATTTTATCAAAAGGGCTCCTTATGTTGGATTTATGATCAAACTAAGGCCTCTAGGATAAAGTGAGGGATGTTGGGAGGATATTTTTGTAGGGTTTGGCTGATCCAAATGGCTTTGAAGGTGTGAATTATTGAGAAGGGGGAGTTCCCTTTTTATAAGAGGGGTGAGGGGCTCTTTAAGAAAAACTTAAAGTATTATTTTATAATAAAATCATATTCTGTTTATAATGGATCCAAGGTGGATTATTCAAAGTCTAAAGTGGGGATGGGTCAAAATCCTTTGAACCAATAGATTTTAGACAGGTTTGGTTCATTATATTAACATTATTTTTTTTAACTTTTGGTTAATTTGTTTAACACTTACCATGTCACATTGTATTTTTATAATATATAGTAAATAAACATACTATATACATCCAAGAAACCCCCAATTGGTCCAATAATGATAAAATAATAATGATATAAGTCCTTTTTCAGAACCATAGGTTTTTAAGAATAGAAGATAAATTAATAATATAATATTTGTTTTAAAAAACTCATTTATGTCAATTTTGACACTACTTAATAATTGATTTTTGATAAAGTCTTTAAAAAATTATTAATTCGAACTAAATTCATTTTTGAAATACTAACATGTAATATTAACCAATAAAATTCGTGTATGTCATCAAAAATTTCAAAATATATTTATTTTAACATTTATAATATCAATTATTTGATTCTTTCATTAATAAGGAAAATAATGCATCATTATTGTGTCATATATATTTTTACATTTTCAATGCCTAAAATTTTTAAATAAAATATAATTATGTAGGAAATATTTTTAAATTTCTAATGAATATTTATAATCTAAAATATAACATATATTACCCTATGTAAAATGTTTTTTTCTAAAAGATATAAGCTTATGTCATTTTTGTATTTACTTTATATTAATTAAAATAAAGTGTCCCTATCACCTACAAGTGGCTCCATGGGGTCCCAAAAATTGACCCAAAGATGCCCATGGTCAGACATGTATCCAAAAATAAGGTTAGGACACGTTTAGGGAAATTTATTATTATTGTTATATTATTTTTAACCCTTATTTATCAGATTTTCCTTTTAACCATGGTAAATAAAATATTTACCGAAGTATTTATTCAAAATGTATAAAAATAAAAGTTACCTATTTACATAATTTGGACATTATGATTCCAAATATGGAATCCATTTTTCCAAATTCAAAACATAGAAGTGGAAGAAATTAATTTTAAATGATTTCCTGATGTCAAACCAAAAATCGTGTTTTTAAGATATAATAACTATCAAAAGATTGACACATGTTTATGTATGGTTTAATTGTGAAATTATGTCCAATGACCAAAATTGTATTAAATGGTAAAACTATATTCTAAATATACTTTAAAACCACTCAGATTAATAATTTATGAATATGAATTATTTTGATTAAAAAATTTGTGTTTAATTAAAATTTAGTAATTTTCACAATTCATCAAAATATAAAAGTTATCCAAAAAGTACCAAAATTTCACACTAGGATAAATTAGATATTCTGAATCCAAAAATTAATTCAATTTTGAGAGATAAAATTTATAAAATTTCAAAAGGTATGTATTACTATTCCTAATGGCTAGTTTGATTGGTTGTGGTGTATGTTAGAACTCGAAGTTGCGTACAACACACGCTATTGCATTACTCAATGGGAAACGTACCATGGAAGCTTGGGGTGTTATATTCTCACCACATTCAAATAATTTCATCCTCAAAATTTCTAGAAAATTACTGTATAAAAAGACTCGAGTGGTTCTTCATCATAAGTTCCTCAGGTTCCCACGTTGCCTCTTCGATCTTGTGGTTTCTCCCTAAATATTTTACCAGACGGGTGGTCCGGTTTCTCATCACTTGTTCTCTCATATCAAGAATCCTAACAGGATCTTCGCAATAAGATAGATCGGGTTCCAATTCTAATTCCTCATAGGTGAGTACATGCATTGTGTCAGGAATGTATTTTCTCTATAGTGATACGTCGAACAAATCGTGTACTTTGGAGGGACTTGGAGGCATTTCCAATCAGTAAGCTACAACCAAAATTCTTTCTAGAATTTTGAATGTTCCAATGTATCTGGGACTCAATTTACCTTTCTTACTGAAAATTATAACTCCTTTCCATGGAGATACCTTCAAGAAAACATGATCTCCTACATGAAATTCCAAATCATTACATCGATTATCGGCATAGCTCTCCTGCCTACATTGAGCTTCTTTGGTGTGGTTTTTGATTACCATTACCTTTTCCATCGTTTCCTCCTCTAGTTTTAGGCCAAAAAGTTTTTTTCACCAACCTCATCCCAACAGGTTGGTGTGCGACATCTTTTTCCATACAACGCTTTATATGGTGCCATCTGAATACTTGAATGGAAGCTATTGTTATAGGAAAATTCCACCAGAGGTAAATATTGATCACACCTACCCTGAAAGTCATGTGAGCATGATCTTAACATGTCTTATAAGGTTTTAATAGTCCGTTCTGATTGTCCATCTGTTTGAGGGTGGTATGTAGTGCTCAAACGAAGTTCATTATCCCATGCCTTCTGAAGACTTTTCCATAATCAAGATGTACAATGAGGATCACGATCCGAGACAATTGATAGGGGAACTCCATGAAGTATCACTACTTCATTAATATAAAGTCTTGCTAGACGTTCAAGTGGTAGATATTCTCTTATAGAAATAAAATGTGCTGACTTGGAAAGACGATCAATAATGACCCATATTGAATCGTTCCTTCTAGGAGTCTTTGGTAGCCCCATGACGATGTCCATCATAATATTATCCCATTTCCACTCAGGTATGGGATGAGGATGCATGACTCTTCCAGGCTATTTCCTATTAGCTTTCACTTGTTTACAAACCATACATCATGACATAAAATCAGCAATCTCCCTCTTCATGTTGTCCCACCAAAAATGTTCCTTTAAATATCTATACATTTTGGTGATCCCATGGTGTAAATAGAAATTGGAACAATGAGCATCATCCAACAATTCTCTTTTTAGATCAGGTATATTCGGAACACAAAGTCTCTTCCCAAACATCAAAATTCCATCTTCATACACAATGTTATTCAATCTCCCATCATTCACAACTTTAATCTTATTTTTAAACTCTTCATCACTGGTATGAGAAATCTTTATCCTTTCTAGTAAAGATGGTTTCAGAACCATTTGAAAAATTATTGATGTTTCACCCTCCATGGTGATTCCCATATCCATCTTTACTATATCCATGTATACATGATCCTTTCCTACTCTCTTCTTGTTCAAAATTCCATGATCCTTTCTACTCAAGGCCTCTGCCACCTTATTTTCCCTCCCCAGGTGGTAGTGTATTGTGAAATCATAATCCTTGAGTAGTTCAAGCCATCTCATTTTCCTCATGTTGAGATCCTTCTATGATAAAATATATTTCAAACTCTTGTGATCAATATAAATATCACATTTTCCACCATTGAGATAGAATCTCCAAATCTTCAAGGAAAATATTATAGCCGCTAACTCAAGATCATGAGTAGGATAGTTTTTCTCGTGAATTTTCAGATGTCATGATGCATAAGCCATAACTCTATCATTCTGTATAAGGATACAACCAAGACCTTTCTTCGATGCATCACTATACATAACGAACCCATCATTCCCTGATGGTAGAGTCAATATAGAATCATTAACTAATATTCTCTTCAGTTCATCAAAAAATTCTTCACACTCTTTTTTTTGGAAAAATTTAACCCCTTTACGTGTGAGGTTTGTTAATGGGTTAGTCAACCGGGAAATGTTCTGGACGAAACGTTGATAATAACCTTCTAAACCAATAAAACTGCGTAACTCGGTTATACTAATTGGTGTGGACCATTCATGGATTGACTTGTTCTTAGAAGGATGAACAAAGATTCCATCCTTAGAGACAATATAGAGAAGAAAAGAAATCTATTGAATCCATAATTCACACTTGCTAATCTTCCCATATAATTTAAGTCTTCTTAGAGTGTTCAATATAATGCGCAATTGATTTTCAGGATGTTTGTAGCTTTTAGATTATACCAAGATATCATCAATAAATACCACTAAAAAGTCATCAAGATATTCCTTGAAGGCTCTATTCATTAGATCCAGGAATACAGAGGGTGCATTAGTTCGTCCAAAATGCATTACTGTAAACTCGTAATGCTCGTACCTAGTTCAAAATGTTGTCTTCAGAATGTCTTCCTTCTTCACACACAACTGAGGATATCCAGATCGAAGGTCAATCTTTGAAAAGTATTGAGGTCCATGCAGTTGGTCAAATAAATCATTAATGTGAGGTAGGGGATACTTGTTCTTTATTGTTATAGAATTGATCTCTCTATAGTTGATACATAACCTCATATATCCATATTTCTTATTAACAAAAACGATAGGGGATCCCCATGGAGAAACACTAGGGAGAATAAGTCCCTTATTATTCAATTATTCTAGTTGTTTATTTAGTTCAACTAATTCCAAAGTGGAAATTTTATAAGAGGTCTTCGATATAGGCCTTGAACCAGGAATTAAATCAATGGAAAACTCAACTTCTTGTTTTGGAGGATGTCCCGGTAAATCTTTCGGAAACACATCATCATATTCTCTAAAAATAGGTACATTTCTTATTTGAACATTCCTTTCCCCACCAACACTTATTTCATTCTCTTCCTCCATGATAATTGTATTTAGTTGAGGAACTGGGGGTGGATCTAGATAAGAATTATGTGGTGACGATTCTGCTCTAAAGATAAGGTGTTCCTTATCATTATCATCAAGAATCGTAACCTCCTCCTTCTTACAATAAATCTTCACATCATGGTCCGAAAGCCAATCCATGCCGAGGATTATATCAAATTCAATCATAGGTATGATGATGAGATCAGTAGATAAAGAACATTTGTGTGGTCTAATGTGGATTGATTCACAAAATTTCGATGCAATGATACTTCCCTTAGGAGTTTTAACAGACAACTCCCTTGTTAAATTAAATTGGAAATATCTAATTTTCCAAGAAAAAAGTGAAGATATGAAACAATGCGTTGATCCAGAATCAAATAATGCATTTTCCAAGATTGAGGAAACCATTAAATTACCTGCCACCACGTCTTTTGGGGCTTCAACCTTAGCAGTAGTGATTACATAAGCTTGGAATTGATCCCTTGGCATTTTATGTGGTAGGTTTCCTTGATACTTTGAAAATTCATTTTCATAATTTCCCATATACATACAATTGTAGAATTAAACATCGGTAGTATATTTCTTTCCTTTACAATCACCAGTTAGATTCCATTTCTGTCCACATTTGTACCATACTCCTTTTCCTTTTAGAAAGTCACCAGGGTGCTTCCTTCCACAATTATCACAGGGTGGAAATTAAATTCTACCATTCTTCCCTATTTCCTTATTTCCTTTCATAGAGTGTTCAGTAGATCTCTTCTTCTCTTTCTTTGATTTAATGTCATAAGACTTAGAGAATTCCTTTTCTGTCGTGATAGCACACGAGACAATATCTTCGTATGATGAGAAGGTTTGCGAGACTAATGCCCGACAGAGAAATGGTTTTAACCCATAAAAGAAAAAGATCAATCTTACTCCTTGGGTTACTTATATAATCAGTAACATGTCTCTCTAACCTTGTAAAGTTAGCCTCATACTTTGCGACATTCTCATCCTCTTTCTGCCTCAGACTCAGAAATTGTCTTTCCATATCTGCTCGATGGTCTCGAGGAAAGTATTTTTCTAAGAACAGCTATTTCAACTCCCTCCATTCCATATATGATACTTCATCATCTTCCTTCATGTTTTCTATCAATTACCACCATTGATCAGACCTCCAGTGAGGCGATAAACTACCATGACCACTTTTTCCCTTTCACTACTCCCAAAAGCATGGAATATTTTCTCTATGGAATTTATTCATTTCGTAGCTACTATGGAATTTTTACTCCCATTGAATGTCGGTGGTTGTTGCCTCATGAAAAAATCTAACATTGACCCTCCACACTATAGATCATAGTGATCTCTACGGGTAAGGTTATTATTCATAACATTAGTGAGTTGTCCCAGTATAGTGATAAGCTGATCAGCAGCAGTTGCATCACTATCTCCACTATAATTATCCTGAGAAGGAGCGAAATCCCCACATGGAGTGTGTGTGTTGATATGGTTTCCATTCCTTCCACTGGGTGCCATTTCTAAACAATGGCATAAACTAGATTAGTTTATGAATTGAAATATATAATTCTAAACTTCTAAAACACTTAACATAAATTCAATAGTTTATGGAAATAATATATAATCATAAAAATGTTTTCTTTGAGGAATTATATACTCATAAACCCTTCATAATTATTTGTAAAAAAATGAGAGTTATCCTAAGCATATCCCTCGGGAGTGTCCTAACCAAGAGTGTAGCAAGGCACGTTGTTGTGCACCAGTTCCCGTTCGAGTCTAGATCAAAGCGGTGTTTTCATGTTTTACCCCTAGGTACATCTGTGCCAGAGCCGCCTCTACATGCTCGTATCCAGATAGGGATGTATTTCTTGGAAAACTCACAAAATCTCTACAATACCAAAATTCTAGGAAGTTTTTCTCTATTAATCCTCAAATTCCATCTTAGATGTATGTTCCCTAATCAGAGTTTATCAAAATCTAGCTTCCAAGGATTGTCCAAAACTTTATCTGATACCAACTATAACTCCCCGAACCTAGTTACCCAGAGTCCGTGCATTATTACATAACATTGGCATGATTACAAGGAAATCAGGTCTCAGAAGACCGATCAGTTTAGTATTATTGGAAACAAGTTCATACATATGATCCACTTTATAGCTTGGAGAGAAATAAAACAGTAATATATTTCATTAGAAGCTTCCAAGACTCCTAAATTATTCCTGCAGGTCACTCATAACTAACTTCTTCATATCCTGGGAAAATGAAACATAAGAAAGGGTTGAGCTCAAACTCTCAGTAAGGGTAAGTATTATAGCGGAAAATGACATAAATATTAAGAATGGTAAATAATTGAAAACTACATGCCTTTACCAATAATAAACATGAATAATTTTATGGAAAGACTATGAGTTGAGTAAATAATGCCATAATAAAACATAATCATGGGTATTCTACTAGTCGAATGACCACATGAACCATCAATATTATTTCCATAATAAGGGAATTTATAATGCCGGACATTCTGAAACATTTTGTCAAGGCCTCGGCCAAGACGTCTAAAAATGATTAAGGCCTTGGCCAAAACCATAAATCAAATTGGGAAACGGCCTCGGCCAATTACCTATCTAGTTGTCTCATAAGACCTACCGATGCATCGAGGAGCTATAGCGGGCTCCACTCATCACTTACTGAGTCCAATACATTCCTCATATGAAAAGGTTTAAACATATCACAAACATTCGTATTAAAACTAGCATATGAAATGTTAATAATTTAACCATAAGCAATGAATGGTATAAAAATAGCACATCCATAGTCAAACATAGCACAAAAACTTCAATAAAATATGGATGTTTTGTATCATAATAAATCAACTTCAAATAAACTTAAAATCCATCAAAGGATGTTGACATAGATGAAATCAAAACCTTTTTTTAGAGACATATCTCTTTATATTTTGAAACAATTTAAGAGTCACATAATGAAAAAATTTATTTGAAAATATTCTTCGAAGCTTTTAAGGGATTTTTCAACGATTTTATAACGGTGGAAAATAGCTACACCCGCTGTATAAGTTCAAAAAAGTCATTCTTACATTAATTATGTCGAAAAGGTTAAAAAGGACCTTGTTTGGAAAACGATGGAAAAATTCCATTATAAACTTATTATAAAAAGTCAAGCAAGGGTATAAATGAATTTAACATGTATTCTATAAAATAGTAAGAATTGTTTGAAATAAATTATTAAGAAACATATATTTGGATGACAAAGAGGTGCCAGTAGGTAATTAAATATAAACAACCTCGAATAATGAAGAGATTGTAAAATAAACCCTTACCAATTTGATAACTTACGAAACATACACCCCAATAAAGAGGTATCATACAATGAATATGAAAATACACATATATTAAAGTGTATTACATAGGGAATACAATTATGGGTAGTACATACACCACACAAATGGTAATAATGGCAATATGGCATGAATCACACGGGAATAAGGAGTGAGATGAAAACCCCTTACCTTATATTTTTCATTGGATTATAGTAGTTTAACCTATAATATAATGGTGAAATAATTGTTATTTAATTATTCAATAATCATATATATTAATATGATGTCATATTTGATATTTTAACAACGCTTTGTTAATAAAATCTAAGTATTATCGTCGTTTTGGGTGTTAATTTACTCGTTTTATTTTATATAAGTTGTGTTTTTATGGATAGGTTGTATCATAATCATATGCAGAATTATATTATGTCCATAAATATTTTTTTAATAATCCAATAAAATTTAGTCTTGAATGAATACGATGGTGAATGAATCTTATCGCGTTCGTGGAGACGGTAATCTGTACGTACGCACGGGCAACAACTTCATTCTTTTGATATTAAAATAATATATAATTGGATGGAATATCATATAGACTAAATAATTATCATGTTATATTTATTATTTACATGAATTATACATCATTATTATACCCATCTAAATAATAGTATATTGAATAATAATTAAACCACATTGTGGAGACGGTAGGCCGTACGTACGCACGTATGGTGACATGTCATTCAAGGGATGTATAGAATAATGAATTTGTTTGTTCAATAATTATAATCACACCAAAGTATATAAAAGGTACTAGATTTATTAGTTTTGAATTGAAATAACAAGGAAATAAGATGTTGAAGAAGAAAGGAACTTTAAAGTGGGTGGTAAAGATGTTACCTCTTCTTCGGGTTCTTCCTATTGATTTGATAAAAAGAGATCCTTAGGTTGAATTTATGATCAAAATAAGTCCTCTAGGATGATGTGAGGGAAGTTGGGAGGATATTTGTGTATGTTTTGGCCGAGACAAATGTCTTTGAAGGTGTGAATTAATGAGAAGGGGTGTGCCCTTTTTATAAGAGGGGTGAGGGGATCTTTATAAAAAACATTAAGTATAATTTTATAATAAAATTATATTCAGTTTCTAATGCATCCAAAGTGTATTATTCAAAGTCCAAGGTGGGTATGGATCTAAATCCTTTCAGCCAATAGATTTTAGACAGGTTTGGGTCATTATATTGACCTTATCTTTTAGTTTTAACTTTTGGTTAATTATTTTAACACTTACCATGTCAAATTGTATTTTTATAATATATAGTTAATAAACATACTATATACATCCAAGAGACTACCAAGTGGTCCATTAATGAGACAAAAATAATGATATATGTATTTTGTTCTAACCTTAGGTTTTTAGGAATAGAATATAAATTAATAATATAATATTTGTTTTAATAAACTCATTTCTGTCAATTTTGACACTACTCAATAATTGATTTTTGTTAAAGTCATAAAAACTTTATTAATTCAAACCAAATTCATTTATGCAATCATATCATGTCATATTAACCAATAAAATTCGTTTATGTCATCAAAACTTTCAAATTATATTTATTTTAACATTTATAATAGCAATTATTTGATTCTTTAAATAATAAATAAAATACTGCATCATTATTGTGTCATTTATATTTTTACCTTTTAAAATTCTAAAAATTATAAATAAAATTTCATTATGTAGGAAACATTTTTAGATTTCAAATGAATATTTATAATCGAAAATATAACATATAAAACTCTACTTAAAAATAGTTTTTCTAAAAGATATAAGCTTATGTCATTTTGTTATTTACTTTATCTTAATTAAAATAAAGTACCCCTATCACCTACAAGTGGCTCCATGGGGTCCCAAAAATCGACCGAATGATTCCCATGGTTGGTAATTTATCCACCAATAATTTTAGGACGTGTTTTATGGCAATTTATTATTATTATAATATTATTTTTAACCCTTATTTACCGGATTTACCCTTTAACCATGGTAAATAAAATATTTACCGAAGTAATTATTCCAAATGTATAAAACTAAAAGTTACCTATTTACAAAATATGGAAGTCCTGATTCCAAATATGGAATCCATTTTTCCAAATTCAAAACATAGAAGTGGAAAAAATTAATTTAAAATTAATTCCTGCTGTTATATCAAAAAGCGTGTTTTTAAGATATAATAACTATCAAAAGATTGACACTTGTTTATGTCCGGTTTATTTGTCAAATTATGTACAATGACTAAATTTGTATAAAATGATAAAAATATATCGAAATATACTTTAAAACTACTAAAATTAAAAATTTATCACTATTAATTATTTTGATTAAAAAGTTGTTTTTAATTAAAATTTAGTAATTTTCAATATTCATCAAAATATAAAAGTTATCCAAAAAGTACCAAAATTTCACCCTAGGCTATATTTGAAATTACAAATCCAAAAATGAAGTCCATTTTGAGAGACAAATTTTATAAAATTTCAAAAAGTAGGTAGTACTATTCATAACTGCTAGTTTGATTGGTTGTGGTGTGTGTTAGAACTCGAAGATGCGTACAACACACACTATTGCATTACTCAAATAGAAACGTACCGTGGAAGCATGGGGTGTTACAACTTGGGTCATATTTGGGAGTATCACCTACCGATAGGGGAGTTTTCATACAATAAAAACTAACATTACTCCATTGGTATAGAACCATTTCTGGATTTTCACGGGAAACCCTACAAGCAACCACTTTGCTAGACTAGACCATGAGAGTCAAGACACATGGGCCTAGAGTTGTTCTGAACTACTAAAGAGAAGGTACAGATCATCCAAGAGTGGATGAAAACTTTTTAGAGATAGAATAATTCATATTCCTATAGTATATAGAAAACTTTGGAGTTTGAGTAGGGAGACCATGTGTTCATTCGGGTCTCACATCGATCTGGGTTGCGAATATTTGGTCCGGGAAATAAGTTATCTCCAAGATTCATAATCCATTTATAGAAATTTCAAATATTTGGTGAGGTGGTGTACCATGTATTTCTACCCCCATAGTTTTTTTGGGTACATGATATCATCCATGTTTTGTAGCTGAGGAGGTATTTGAATGACCCATCACATTTCATTTACTAGTGAGAGATAGATGTCAAGGATGGATCGATTTTTTTTGGATACACATTAGAGATTATGGATAAGTTATATAGGATCCTTTGGGGGATATAGAAACCTTTAGTGTGTGTCCCATGGTACCACAAGTACCTCCATCAAATCACATGAGAGCTAGAGGTTAATATTTGTGTGAAAAAGTCTCATCTTTTGGGAGAGTATCCCTTTTTTGGATATCAAGGAAAAAAATCCCTATGGTGAGGAGAATGTAATGGATCTTATTTATTCTATTTTATTTTTATAAATTAATTAGAAAAATTTAGAAACCATGAGCTAAGACTGAGTGATATTCTAAGGCCATGTTTTCCCATATCAATTCATTGAAATATGTTTTGTTTTTAATAGCAAGGGTTAGTGGTTTCCTGAAAAAAAGGGATTACAACTAAAAAAGTGCCTAGATCATAAATATCAGGGCATAATTGTATTCAGAGAAAATATTTTAGCCTAGGTGAAACCTAATAATGGCCGACATGGGACAATAGTGAAAAGATATTTTTGAACAAAATGAGAGAAAATATATTTTAAGGAAGATATTTTTATTGATGTAGTGATGATTTACTTTAAAATAGTCCTTATGTGGAAATCCCAATGTTATCTACATAACCCTAGGAATGATGTAGAATATATAAGATGTTCATGGAGGATTTTTCCTTACTGAACAATGACCAGATCATGGATCAACAATCAGTGTGTGACGAAATGCAAGGATGTCACCAACTATCATGGAACAATGTTTTTCTTCATCGGTATTTGAGCCCAAAGAGGTATGGAATATGTTCTAATTTTATTTTCCCCATTATTTATTCCTATGATGACCATGATTCAATCGAAAAATGGATTGATTCAAAGTTCATTGGTATTGCTGGTTAGGATTATATTTTCAATATTTATTTTCGGGGTTCATTTGTTTATAGATTTGATTTTCTTTCATGTTAATTCTTACAGAATGTACAATGTATATGGATTATTCTTTGGGTTGTTCCATGTGGTTTTCACCCCATATGTTATTTGCGCTATTTGTGGTATAGAAATAAACAATTGTTGCCCCTTCGTTTTGTGATTCAACTATCTGAGATTTATGATCTGACCTCATAAAGATGCATCAAATAAAAAACAATGATGGAACGATGTGATTTGTCTAGGATGGTGGTGTATGGATGAGTAAGTGGAATCATTGATCTGTGGCCAGAGGGTGGATTCAGTTGGTCCATGTGGGCAGCAACATGGGTCTAGGGGTTGATCTAGGACAATAGTGAGGTGTATGGTGAGCCACCAGTTGGAAAAATGGTGGAGAATGAACACAGCCCAGCTGGGGTCCATTTGGGAGCTCACATTGGGGGTGAATCTAAGAAAATGTAGTGTGCGTGAGTTGCACACATATGGAGTGGTTTGACCACATGGGATGTGGTGCAGCCCCTTTGGACCTGGGCCATGTTGTAGTGGAGGACCGTGTGCGGTGGACCAACTGGCCCACGTGCATGAGGATATGGACCTGGGAATCTAGGATTCTCTAGGAATCCCAAATGGCCCAAGTAGCTAGGTAAGTCCAAGTCCATTGTAACGACATTAGGTATAGTTAGACCCGGACCATCCCTATGTCAGACCTTTGTACTAAAATAACCATATCATACAAACTGTATGTATTTTGAGGCACCATAAATGGTGTCAAGACCCTTTAGATGATATTATCCTTATGAGACCAATGGTGGGTTTCAACTCTGACATATTTTTTAGTTATACGTTCCATTTACACAGACTGTACCAGGGGTCAAGGGACAGATAAGGTGTGACTACTACTCACTGTGAACCCTATATTTTCTATGGGTATTGATTTTCTCATCCACCATATCTTGGACAACTTTTGTGTGGTTTTGTTCCCATTATTGTTCCCCTCTATGTTTATTTGTAATTAGAGGAGTATGATCTTATCAGTAGGACTCCATGAATAGAGTTTTTGGAATCCATTGAGAGTCATGGTGTGGGATTCATTATTCATTTCCATTCCACATGTAGATTCTTTGGTATTTACGTGACTGACATCACTATGTATCGATCCTCTACTTAGAGGGTTAATCCAGATTGGGTTTTTGGTACCATCCCACTATCCTCACAGTGATTGGAATCTGATGTATCATATTTCTATTCAGATCTATTAGTGTATTTATATCATGAAGATCCTTTAAAAATAGTACATATCATATGGGCATCATATGTACAATCAGATTCATGAGTTTGTTCTCATGGATGTGTACTTCGTGGAAGTTTCAAACTGAATCAGTAGTGTTGGTATGTAGTGGGTATGACTTACCCTAGACTGTGTGGTATGGTTGGAGTATATTTGGATGTTCATTTTATATTTTCTATAGACATATACTTGTTTAGATATGACTATATCTTTTCTTTGTCTATTTCTTTGTGGCTTTGGGGTGTCCTACTTATTATTATTATGCTCACCCCTGCATGGGATTTCCCCATACGTGTCATGTCTTGCATAGATGACTGTCCTTTTGACAGAGTATAGGGTGGACTAGTAATGGACGAATCTTAGTGAGATCAGGTAAGATGAGGTTTCTCCACAGCTTCAGACATTAATCCTAGTATAATGCCTTTATGAAAGACCAGGTAGGATTTTCTATAGATGATTTTCAGGATCTTGTTTATAGACTATATTTATAAGGATTGCTTGTATTCAGTACCTAGTAACCCTACAATAATTTTCATTCCTTTCATTCTCTTATCTGGTTATAGTGGTATTCATGAATTTGTTTCTTAGGGGGTTTATTTCTCAACATTTTTGTCTTGCTGATGTTTTCATGTGTATAGGTACATAAGAAATGTATTCTGTGATATTGATATGGCTACTCAGTGCTAGTAACCATCCCCTAACCTATTGAAGGTAGTCCTAGTGAGTTGTGGATTAGTCCCTAGTAGAATGGGTCCTGAAATATTTCCAATTCTTGGAAAATATATTCGCTTCTAATGACTATAGGTTTCCAATGTATTTAAGTGTGTTGTGTCTTTGAGTTTTAATAAAAAATCTTTTTTTGATGTAGAATGTAATTTATTCAGGTTCAATGGAGGATGTATGATGAAAGTTTTTCATGGGATTTGTTTTGATAGGTTCAAAACAACATCATTATCCTCTAAATAAATTTAATTTAACATTTTATGGGGACAGTCAGGTTCTCATGAATGAGTCTCTATATTTTATTCATTGGTTATTCGAGAACATATGTTTTTTCTAGAGAGTTTTGAAATAATAGTTAGAAATATTTTGTGAATAGTTATTTCATTCATGATGAGTATTCATGTATGGGAGACCTTCTCAAATGGGTTAGTATGACAATAAATGTCATCTTTTGTTTGAAAATTGTATTAGCGGGAGAGGAATAAATATTGAATTTTCAATATCATCTGAGATCTATGATCCATGGAACTATACAACCTATTTTTATCTAAATAACAACATGTATTTTTATAAATATAATTGAATGTATTGTATATTGGTATTTTTGTTTATGGTGAATATGAGACTAATCTCAAATAGTGATTCGTCAAATGTTTCATTTTTACGGTACATTTGTACTTCATTGGTTGTTCGAGGGTGTAATGTGTCCCTTCCACACCAATAGAATTTTTAGAATACATTGGGTGATATAGTTGGATCTCTACTAATGATTATAAAAAAATGATGAGTTCAAATATGGGGATTTTTTAAGATATGATGTTCATATGTGTTATTTTTTCAAATGATATTTTGTGATATCAATATAATGGATCTGGTGATTTAAAGATTATGCCTCAGAATAGAATTCTAGTAGTGGAGGTATCCTTAAAGGGTGTTTTTTGTTAATTATAAACAATATGGGGTATCTCGGGTTCTTGGAAAATACATGGGATAATCAATGATTGGGTTTAATTTTTTTTGTGTTTCAACCATGGGCTCATGGTTTTTGAAAAGTTACTACTAACCATTTTCTCCAAAAGTGGAAATTTTTTTTCATCTCCTTGGCTTAGCTAAACATTGTAATTAGATCAAAAACCATGATGTTTTCTTGATAAATTCGTAGGGATCCATATATCTAGAAATGTGATTTTAAATTTGGAGTTATACCCATTCGAGGAAGGGTTTATTTTTAGATGTGAGTTGGTACAGTTTGTGAAATGATTTTCAGAAATTGTGGTCAATGCATGTGTCTCATTAAGAGATGAAAAATTATGACTTTTATGTTCTACAAATTAATATTTAAAACCCATTTTTCTCCATCATTCATCCAAAGGCCTCTCCATTGCATTCCCCCTCCTTTATCCCTTCCTCCATAAGAGATCTTGTTTATTGCTTTTCCAAATCATGTTTTCTGGGTTATGATAAATAGTTATTGATGAAACTATTAATCACATCCATAATGTTTTAATTATTTCATAGTCATGGGGATGTCCTCTGTTTTATCTAATAATCTATATTTTTACATATTTTTTTTTATTATTTCTCATTTTCTATTTATTTATGTTGAAATATTGGCTAATAATCAACTACTAAATCTTTATATGCATGAGGTATGTTGTTTTTTTCCATTTCAAAAAATAATTTTCATTTTATAAATCATATATGTTGTTCATCATTCTATAAACCTGATGTCATCCTAATTTTGAAAAAAAATTATTTTTCATAACTAAATTATTATAATTTCACATAATCCTATTTGGATATGTCTTTAAATATAAATATAACCCAAGGACTATGTTGGTTTCATGGGTCATTTAATTCCTAAAAATGCATCTAGAAATAATTTGATCTCTTTTTATGTCACATAATATGGTATTACTTTCTCTTTTAAGAGATCTAATAATTCCACTAATTAAATAGACAAATGAAGTTCTATAAAAGTGTTTTGGTATATTAATTACTCAACCCATTTGATTCATTTAATTTCCATAATATAATTCATTAAAATTTATAATCACTAATTTTTCTACACATAAGGTAACTACACCAACAAACCTTGAAATAACCATATTTATTTCCAAGAATTTGAATCCCATTTCTGAATTAACAAATAAATTATATAGTTTAACCGAAGTGTATGACTAACAAGAATGCAAAGAGATTTCCTTGTGATTATTTTATATTTATTAGAAATATATTGGCATTGGATTCCATAATCCAATACATGGAATGGGTATCATTATGTAACTTGGACATAGAGTGTTCATGGTGATAGGTAATAAACATGTTATATATAAAAATCCTTTGATTATGTTTTAAGGATTACAATGGGATGTTCATCATTTCTTATAAAAATAATTAAATTATAGACATTGTGTTAGAATCTTGTGTTGGGAATAATTAAATAGGTAACTTTTGAAATAATAACACTAAATAAAATTATTTTATAATTAGATGAGTTTTTAGTTTACATAAAAAGACATTACTTAATCAATGACCATGATTGACTTTATTAAATTATTATTCAATAGTATAATAATTTTACATTTTATACCTCATTTTTAAAATAAAATTGGGTCCATAATTAAAATTATACCTTTCATGTTATATCCATCGATTCTATAGTTTAATTTCAATAATGAACCCAATTGATACCAAACATTCTATCAATGTAAATGCTAGAGTTATTTATTCCTTGGATCTAGTTAATGACATTAATTTTTTTCTAATTTTATGAATCACTTGACCTAAATATTCTATCAGAATTTCATTGATTCATGTATTACTTTTGATGTTATAAAGTTTTGATGCAAAAAACCCAATCAAAATTATAGGCACCATAGTCGAAAATGTAAAATTCATGATTTTAAATCATTATTTGTTAGTGAAAGTCCTGAGATATTATATTTGGTATCAAAAGGTCTGTTGAGATAAATTAAGATATTTAGAAATTTTTTGGTGTGATTGAATTATGTTTTACGGTATTTTTTAGAGGACTATAAGATTAAGGATGATGATACGTTCAATGTCCTAGGAAACCCATTTGAGGGTTGTCATTAGTAAAAATACCAAGGTTATCAATGATATTTTGGAAGTTGTTTTATTGGTTTGGATTCCATAGGATCAAAATAGTGTGTTATTTTGGAAGGAATTATTTTTTCATGTTTAAAGACAAAAAGGAGAACAGAAAGGTTAGGTGATATCTCATTGCATCATTCATGGTCATGGGGCTTGATCCCACAACTAAAGTGTGACATGGGTGTATATCCTTCTTTTAGACTTGGTCTTTTCCTGGTTAGTATAAAATTATGTTTTTTTACTAATCAAATGGTCTTTTGTTTGGTGAGTTATTTTTATTTATCATTGAAGAATATATGACCAAATACTTCTAATTTATGGGTTTGATCCTAATATAGAAATGTTAAATGAATTTTAAGGATATTTTTTTATCAACTGGTATGGATTGAAATATGTATATTAAATTCTATGATTAATATATCCTGTGGAGGTTCAGTCATTTTTGGAATTATATTACTAGGGGATAACCATATTGTTTCTGGTTATTGTTTAATGAGAAGTGGAATGGCTTCTTATCCCATTTATTGTTATGTGGTTGTTAAATTTTTATATTTATTTTTCTTGTGTCAAAAAATTCATTTTTAATACTCATTGTTGAGGGAAAGGATGTGATTGTGGTTGAAATTGGATAAAGGATGAAATTTACCTTTTCATGTACGTATATTTCATTATGTTTCCAGTCTATATGGTGAAAACCCCCTTCCACTTTTGGAAAATGATTTTAAATAAAATTTTATCATATTACGATATTTTAGGACTCTATCAATCAACTTTTCTGTAGTTATAATCCTTATGGGTTTTTAATTAGCATCCTCTTGAACATGTTATCTATCACTCTCTTAGTCCATGGGATTTTTTTTTCCGTCCATATCTATTTTTAATTTCCCACAATTGATATCCCTATATTTAATATTATTTATGTGTAACTTCAGGTTAACATTATGTTTCCCGCATTCCCTTTTTATGGTGTGATTTATATATTTGATTTTTACAATGTGGGTTTAAATTTTATAATTCAATAAATGTTAATCTTTTGATAATTAATATGAATGTTGACGGAGAATTTCATTCTATATAAGGTTGGATATAACATCAAAATATTTTATGAAATATAACCATTCAAATTAATTTAAATACACTATTAGCTCTTGTTAGAGGCAATACAAATTTTATCATGAATTATATGAAACACAATATTTTTATTTTATATCAGGTAATATTGATTTTCATCAACAACTTGTGTTACACACAAGGCTAAGACTTATTGGACCACAATATACTATTAATGTTATTATTAATCATTATAGTTATCTCATAGTCATTGGAATGGTGGGAATGAATAAGACTAACAAAATAAGAATGATTTTTTTAAACATGTTTATAAAATTAATTAATATTTTATTAATTAATTAAAAATTAAAATAAAAACTAAATAAATATAAAGGACATGTTTTTACAAAAAAAATATTTTTATGTTCCCAAAGGGGTTTTATCTTAATAAATTAAATTAACCACTATTATATCTTGATATTAATTAAATTTATATTATTTATTTAAATTCACTTTTTTATATTTTTCTAATAGATTTTATAGGCATATGAAAATAAATAATCTAATTTTAAGCATAGAAAGTTGTATTTTTCCAACATACTATTTTTTCGCCATTTAATGACACAATTGTTTTAAAAATAATTTGTCAAACTTTTATAAATTTTAAAAATTTTATTTTAAAAAAAGAACTAAATTTGGAAGGGCTATATCTGAATTTACTTTGGGTGAAATGTTTTTATTTTCTGAAAAATATTAACTTTTTAGTTGATAGTGAATAATATCAACTTTTTAGAAACATATTTCTTTTAATAAATTATGTAATTTAAGTGTCTTAAAATGATCTGATTATGTTTTAATAAAACCTATGTATTATTTAGTTATATTTAATCTAAATTTTTTCTTTTGAATCAAATTTATATGAAATTTTAATATACGTTTATTTTTGGGATTAACTACTTTTTTTAGAAGGTATTTTAAAATAAATATTTTTAACCTATTTAATTAATTTAAATAATCTATAATGATAAATTTTTTAATGAAATTTATATTATAAATATGATCATATATATTATTTTAGTTTCATTTAATAATTATTATTAGTTATTTAGTTAACATAGATTAATATTTTTCAAAAAAAAATCCCTACATAAAAAACCCTTTATGTCTCCATGACTGAAGGGTTAAAATTAAATTAAATTATATCGATTTTTATTTCATTTAGAAAAATTTATCCCATATTCGGAATTAGAATACATTATATGATCTTATAAAGTCAAATTAGTATTTATAACCATTATGATTAGTGTAAACAATTAAAATTGATTACGATATTAAATTTAAAATAGGGTTCTACACATTAAATGTATTTATTTTAAAATAAATTATAAAAAAATTGAATTTTTTAAGGAATGTGGATTGGTTGTGCCCATATTTACTCAAAAGGTAGAATTTGGCGTTGTATTATATGTAGGGGTCGAATCCACAGGGACTGAAGAAGTCACATCGAGACACTAAAAGTTTGGTGTTTTTGGCTATGAAGTGGCCAACTTGGGATTGAATAGAGTTGATAATTAATTGGTTTTAAAAATATCTGTGATTTTAATTTCAAAATATTTATTTCACCCCTTTTTATACAATGTATTTGGATAAGAAAAATTTCTTTTAAAATTATTTTAATGTCTTAAATTTGAGCGTTTCCTACAATGGAATATGAACGTCCCTAATCAATCAAATAATTTTTTGTCATCACTATCATAAGGATAATAACCTATAAAAATGAAAGATTATATATATAAGAACTCTATTGTATTGGTTTTTTTATGACTCGGTATGTGTATCCTTACAATTGGTGACTTTATAAGAGAGATTTATATTGATTAAAAATAACCAAAATAGAATTGATTAAGAATTACTATAATCAGAAATAAAATCCAATACATCACATTTCTAATCCCTTAGATCAACGCAATAAGTATTATCCCTATACCTATTCTATTATATCAATTTAAGTGGGTAATAGACTCATGAGGGTGGAATTGAAGAAAACGATTAAAAACTGAATTTCGATCACTTCATCGTTGTGTGATAAAAATCACAACTGATTGTGTGAATAAATTCATACCTTTATTCAATAGTATAAATGTCTAAATTAAAATAACAAAAATAAATTAAGAAAAAGAATAATAAATTTCTTTATTAAAATAACATGAATGAAAAAACATAAACATAAAAAATGAATGTGTGATTACAATATGAATAAATGAAAATATAATTGAAAGAAAAGACTAATAGAAAGTAAAAAAATGGATTCTAACACCCTTCACCACCACCTCCTTATATAGGAATATTTAGAGCCATATGTTATCACACTGTAAATACATTCCTTCCCCATTAATTAGTAGAGGGAAAAGGAGGGTGAGAAAATTAAGTGAAAGTTGACATTTTATAGTTGACTAGAAAAATAGTCAAGATTCATCCCCCTTCTTGACCTGTGAATTTTCAACTAATGATGACCAATTAAGAAGGGGTCATATAAAGGAAATAACTTTTTCTATGTCTCCTCTAATATTTTTTGAATTTCTGGGAAAATAGGAGAAATCGTTTTGATTTTGTTCTTGGTCTAGTGGGATGACGTTATGAGTGATCAAATATGTCCCTCTATTTAAATGTCAACTAGGGATCCCTTTATCACCATAAAAAATCAGAATTCGCATTAGAAACAATTTATTAAAAATATACCCTTATTTTTCTATTTATGTATTTAAAATTTTATCTTCATTGGTCTTTTAGGGTGGGACCCACTTTTTTTATAGGCCTTAGGCCCATTATTATTTTTCAATGAAATTTATGCATTCATGCCCCAAAATCTTAATTTTCATATGAAATTCATCCATCTATCCTAAAAGATATAATATTCCAAAAATTTGATCAATAATATCCCAAAATATAAATTTCATGTAATTAATTTATTTAACTCTTAAAGAAGATGATTAATTGGACCCAAATATGCACTTTAAACATGAATTGCACAAATTATGAGAAACGTAGTGGAATTTATGAATTGCATTAAAATTGATGTATATAGTCATCAGAACACATGAATATTAAGATATAATAAAAAAATATTATCCCATTTTAGTGTCAAATAATACCCATCAACATGATTACTTCTAGTCACGAGAAAAAAATATCTCAATAATTTGAAATTAAATTACATTTTTTATAAACATTATAACATTCATTATTTACCAAAATACTTCATACCAAACTATCATGAAACCTATTTAAATTATTTTACATATCATATTTTCACAAGAATATCCCTATCCCAATCATATTACTTTGTTAAAATTCAATACCAAATTTTATCTAATATCAATTAAACATGATGACATGTTATGTTTCTGAAAATACATACAGCCAAATTTCATGTTCAAAGGGAAAAATGGAATTTCTAGGTGGTAATCTAATTAATACATAATATAAGTATCCTATTTTTTTGTTTTTTATCCTGTTTTGTTTTTTTAATACACAATAGATATGAAACGTCTAACTCAGTGAAAGACAACTGTGGAGTCATGGTGACCAAGTGCTAGACGCCCCACATAATGTGAATTCCATGCACTATAATTGAGATATAAAGCCCAAATTTGGGAAATAAAACTATGGAGTCTTGATCCCCCGGTTTTTTATTACACACATTTGGACAAAATATTTCCTTATGTATTCATTATTTCTATTTGTTGGGATACTCAATATTATACTAAAAGTGACCCCATCCCCTATTCTATGATGAAGGGGTCCCAAGAACACAAATTTAGACACACTATCAAATGGATGTGAATTGTTTCATTTTGATTTTGATTTTGCAAATGTTGTCATTGTAAAATCAAATTGGATAATCATACTTTCCAAAAACAATGCTCATAAACTTAAACATGCATTAAAATCATAATCTAGGAATTCAAAATCATATGAAATTTAGATTCCATGTTTCACAATGTACATTAATTCATTCAAATATAATATTTTTTTTTTGAGTTTTTATCTTAAAATCCCTTTTTCAAAATTCTTAGATTCTCACTCCCCCAACATAGAATGAACAATCCCTTGGTTTTTATAGAGTAGAGAAAATGAAGTGTTCAAAATTGGGATAAATGAGGGGTGATAGTGATTTGAAAGGAAATCATAGAATAAAATAACCTTGTTTAAAGTTTATTTTCCATCAGTATGCAATTTATATTCACATAATATTTAGACTCCTTGGTGATGTTTGATTGATAAGTTCAAACATTAAAAGGTAAGGGTTTTATTTTTAACTACTAAAATTCATGTATACAAAAATCTCTCAAAAAATAGTCATTTGATCACCTTGGAAAAACTAAGGGGTTACTTTGTAAAATAATACAAAAAAGTAGTATAATAACACATATTGCCTCCTAGAAAGAACTTAATTTAATGTCATTATCGAGTCATTGACACCACATCATTTCCAAAACAAACATTCAAAATTATTAAGACCCCATTTTTCAGGAATTAAAATTAAATGAGATTGATTATCTTTTTTGGTTTGAAGGACGTTTTAAAATTTATTGAAGAAACATCATATCGGAATTAGTGAATGGGATAATACCTTGAATATCCAAAAGGGTCCATCCAACTGATTTTTTGACCATCTAAATACAATAAGGGAAATTTTCTCTTTATTAGCTTCATGAGGGGATAAAAAGATGATTTTTTTTATTATCCAATATGATTGGAGACTTGAGAGGGTATTTATAATAAATTAATTCTATATTAGGTTGGATAACACTTTAAGACAAAAGTAGGGATATTGAATTAAACTCATTTTGATTTTCAATATTTATCAATAGAATTAGTTCCCTTTGAATAGAAATTAAAACACCAAAATTTACATGATTAGTTTCATTAATTATTATATAACTGATTATTGATATTTATTCTAATGGTTTAGTGATTTTTTTAAATAAAAAGTCATCATTGGATAAATTTTCAGGACATTCAATCATTGAAGACAAATTCCTCCCTTATGAATAAGAAACTAATTTACAAGTTATCTAAAGATCCATAAAAAATACCTTGATTTTCATTAGCTAACCCAATCCAAAGTTTGGTTTGTTAATAAGTTCATGATATGGTTGTGGGATATAATATTCATCACATAATGTTATGGAAGTGATATTCAGCATAGGGATGGGTTCCTAACATGTTATAATGATTTATAGTTCTAATCTTAAAATTGAATCCTTTTAATTCATTGTATCTATTTTTTACATAATTGATCAAGTGATGGTTCTGGATATGGATGGATTGGTAGTTTAAAATCATGCATTTACTTACGATATATCCCTTTGACCATTAACGAGAGGGAATGAAATTGAACATTTAAACTATCAATATCTAAATTTTTATGCATCTCATAGGGTGCGGGGTATTCATTCATGAGTTGATCAAATAAATTAAAAAATTTATGTGATTACCAATATTTATTCTTTATTTTAATCCATATTGGGTTCATTTTGTTGTATTTTTATGTTTATTCCATTATAGTTGTATAAAATGAGGATTTTTTATTATTTAGACATACATAAATAGAATGGGTAAATGATAACAGAAATGGGGATGAGAACAGATAATTGGATGAGAATATATTGTTTGTATAAGGCCCCATCCTTAAACCGTACTTAATCTTGAGTTATTACAAGATTACACATGGAGGATCTTTTCGGGTTTAGAGTTTTAGAGAAATAGATCATAAAACTTTCATTACATTCCACATATAAAAAAAGTGGTTACATAAAGATAGTATTCTTCTTTCCCATCAATGGAAACATATTTAAAATAAAACATGGATTCTTTCTTGAAACTTCCTTGACACTATCATCATATCATGTACCTTTCCCTTGACCAGTGAAAAACATTTCAAAAAAACATGGGATGAGCATAAAAAGCTCAGTAAGGGATATAAAAATATGGAAAAGAAACATGGGTACATATATTCATAAGAATGAAATCATACTTTACCCATAAAACAAAAGCACTTTAACATACCTCATCAAATCATGAATAAATCATAGAAATCATAAGACATAAAGGTAACTTGAGGCATTCATAACATTCTTACGTAGTGAGTAACCCGCTTGGTTACGTTTGGAATACCCATCACAGTATATTCCCTAAATCCCTTCGGAGAAACCTTAACGTTTCACTCCTTCATGTTACCCAATGCATTGGAGAGCTATATCGGGCTCACCTGCCCTTAGTTTATCACAGAACCACCCGTCTTCATAATAATGCCCAAGAACCTCAACATAATCGTATCACATAAAACATACATAAAGGAAACATAACATTTCCACCTTTCAATAAAAAGATATCAATACAATAAATTGGTATAAAAACATTATGACAACCATTTTCAATACCAAAATAAAAGAGAAGTTAAACATGGTATTTATTTTTCTTTTAAAAAAAAGTATGGCTTGTAGAGGAAGCCGAAAACTCAAATAATGGTCACGTCAGCGGAGAAGTCGTTGTCGCCACATACGTACAACAAAACATTCCCTTTTGTCGTTTAGTAAAACGCTTCGTATAAAAAAAGATTCCTTTTGGATAAACGTAAAAGTCAAAGTGGTTTATACACCGTATAATAGAAGGTTGTGTATAAAACAAAATATGCCTCAAAGAAAGGAGATTGAGACGAAGTCCCATACCTCGGGTCCGACTTGACTCGGTCGTTCTTTAATCTCCTAAATAATAAAATTGAGTTAATTTCTACTTGTTTACGAACCTTTTTCAAGTTCATTATTCCTTTTATATCACTTATTTCCATGTCATGAACACTATGTAATTATTTAAGTTAATAACAGTCGTTTTAACAATCATTGGTACTTGAGTCAAAAATAAACCCTTTATAATTACAAGTTGTTCATGTATCCATTATATCCAGAATTATAATATTGATGTATATATCATATATATCCAGTATATAGATTCACTTATAATATTACATAATCATTTAGAGGTAAGAAATGAAATGCACCGTTCATGGAGACGGTAAGCCGTACGTACGCATGGACGCTACTTTCATTTCTATTTTGTATTTTATAGAATGTAATAATAATGATATAAAGGTATATTATAATTCCAGTATAATATCATATATAATATC
Organism: Viscum album; assembly: GCA_963277665.1. Classification (NCBI taxonomy): domain Eukaryota; kingdom Viridiplantae; phylum Streptophyta; class Magnoliopsida; order Santalales; family Viscaceae; genus Viscum; species Viscum album. The sequence goes on along the minus strand of OY728156.1, from coordinate 385,794,756 downwards.
ATAGTTCCATCCTTTATACGTCCCACATATGGTATTTAACGAATCAAATCACTTTGAGGGGGCGGTAGTCCGCACTTACTTAAATGAAGATATCACGTTTACCCATAATGGAAACCATAAAGGTATGCCCAAAATGAAAAATACAGAATCTTAAGGAAAAAATAAACATATTATATATCATATATAAATATAGTGACATCTTAATGGCCACCATTGAAGGTGTTAAAAGAATGTTGAACAATCATCGTTTCGGGAGGCAGGAATTCACCATCCATGGAAACAGTATGTTCTTTAACCATTAGATGTAGGTGTGTGTAAGTGTATCTATAATCCTTCTTATAAAAACATCATAGTATATTGAGGATACTGGATTCGTTACAAAAGAAAAGAATAAAAAGAGTTTAGGGGGTTGTAGAAGCAAAATAAAACAAAAGGACTTAAAAGAAGACATTACCTTAAAATCATGTAACTCTCTTAGATTTGAGCTAAAAGGCTTCCTTGGGAAGACTTCTGCCCAATTTGAGTCTTCAAGGAGTAATAGAGGGATGTGGAGAGACAAAATGGGTAGGGTTTGGCCGAGCCAAAGGCTTTGTAAATGTGGGTAAGGAGGTAGAGGTGGGGGCATTTTATAATAGGAGAGGAAGGGCACTCTTGGAAAGTAAAGAAATGTTACTTTATTTTCAAATGGGTTTCGGATTTTAAAGGTCCCACCTTGATATAATTCGAGGATAAGGAGATAAGGGTTCTAAATATACCCACCCAATAGGTTTTTTACATGTGTAGGTCTTAGATTTTACATTATCTTTCCATTTAATTTAAATCGTCAAATAATGAGGTCATCACTGCATCACTATGATGTCATAAATAATTTAATCAATTTAATGTATAAAAATTATTAAAAAAATGTCATGATGTACGAAATCTTTTTAGATTTCCAATTAATATTTATAATAAAAAATATGGCTTGTATATCCCCATTTAAAAATTGTATTAGTAAAACATATCATGTTTGTGTCATTTTTTACTTTAACATTAAATAAAAGGTATTTATGTCATTTTCCAACCAAAGTGGCTCCATGGGGTCCCCAAGTTGACCCCTGGATTGTCTTGGTCTTCCATGACACATCCAATGAGGGTAGGACATGTGTCAATCTCATCTCATTTTATTAAAGCATTATTTTTACCTTAAACTACACTAATTACCTCTAATCGCGATTAAGAACTTAAGAGTTACTATTCGTCAAAAAATTATTTTAATCTCATTGAACCACATTTTACTTATTAATGACAACCATGTATGTAGGATTTCTGAAATTCAAAACACATAAGTGGTAAAATTTCATTTAAACGAAAAATCAGTTTTTATAAGTTCCACTTAGTGGTTTCACTATTAATCAAAATTGAAGTTTTTTAGAAAAATACCAAAAATTCACCCTAAACAATATTTGATATTCCTAATTAAAAAATGAAGTTTATTTTACAAAATTCAAAACATATAAGTCACATTAATTAATTAAATAATTAATTCCCACTGTCATGACAAATAGCGTGTTTTTATGAAACAATAAGTATCAAAAGATTGACACCAGTTAATGTCCAATTTCGAAGTGAAATTGATTTCAACGACCACCATTGGATTAAATGGTACAAATATATTCTAATTTCACTTCAAAACCAATTCAAAAGATAACCTAATCATATAAATAAAATAAATTAAAAAGCAGCTTTGAAGTAAAATGCAGTATTTTTCACTATTCATTTAAAAATGAACATTGTCTGAAAAAAACCAAAAATTCACACAAAGTAATTTTTGATGTCCCAATCATAAAGAATAAGTTTATTTTGACAAACATAGCTTATAAAATTTTCAAAAGATAGATTTAAAAATGGTTTTCCATCAAAAGGCAGTAAAACAATCTTTTAAAAATATTAGTGTATTCCATGCTTAAGATTGGATTTATTTTCATTTTAAGCCTCTAAAACACTATCTAATTCATTAATAGACATAGATAAAAATATATATTACTCATTACCAACTTGGTATGTTACATCCTTCCCCCCTTTTGAAAATTGCGTCCCCTCAATTTATTTACTTATCGAATAAATGGGGGTACTTATCCCTCATTGCATTTTCAGATTCCCATGTTGCATATTCCATCATTTGGTTCTTCCACAAAACCTTTACCTGATTAATCACCTTATTCCGTAACACTTTCTCCTTGTGGTCAAGAATTTGGACCGGTTGTTCCTCATAAGATTGGTTCTCTTCCAGCTGAACTACCTCTGGACTCAAAACATTAGATGGATCTGGCATGTACTTTCTCAGCATCAAAACAAGAAAAACATTGTGTACCTGAGATAAACTCGGAGGTAAAGCCACCCGGTATGAAACTGATCCAACTCTCTTCAGAATTTCATATGGTCCAATGAACCTTGGACTCAGCTTTCCTTTCTTACCAAATCGTATCACACTTTTCTGTGGGGAAACCTTGAGAAAAACATGATCACCTACCTCAAAAGATAGATCCTTCCTCCTGTTGTCCGCATAACTCTTCTGCCTTCTCTGAGCAGTTCTCATGTGTTTCTGAATCAGATGAACTTTTTCTGCCATGTCTTCTACCAATTCTGGTCCCATCAGCTTTCTTTCACCCACTTCATCCCAAAAAGTTGGAGTTCGACACTGCTTCCCATATAATGCCTGAAATGGTGTCGTTTGTATACTGGAATGAAAACTGTTATTATATGAAAATTCAACCAAAGAAAGATGGTGGTCCCAACTTCCCTGATAATCCATCGAACAAGCTCGTAGCATATCCTCCAAGGTATGAATTTTTCGGTCTGACTACCCATCTGATTGAGGATGAAATGCTGTACTAAAATTTAATTCAGTACCAAACGACTTCGGAAGGCCTTTCCAAAAGTTAGAAGTGAACCCAGAAGGTAATGAATAGTACAATCATAATCCTTGATTAATTCCAGCCATCTCCTCTGTCTCATGTTTAAATCTTTCTGAGTGAATATATACTTTATACTTTTGTGATCAGTATATATTTCACACTTTACATCATACAAATGATGCCTCCAAATTTTTAAAGCAAATATAACAGCAGCTAATTCCAAATCATGTTTAGGGTAATTTACCTCATGAGTTTTCAACTGTCATGAAGCATAAACAATTACTTGATCATTCTGCATTAGGATGCAACCAAGTCCTTTCAAAGAAGAATCACTGTATATAACAAACTCACCATTCCTAGAAGGTAGTTCCAAAACTGGAGCATTCACCAATCTTCTTTTCAATTCCTGAAAACAATCATCACATTCTTTTATCCAGATATACTTAACACCCTTCTGAGTTATCTTAGTCATTGGACTAGATAACTGTGAAAAAATTCTAACAAACCTTCGGTAATAGCCTACTAAACCAAGGAAGCTACGAATCTCAGTTACATTTTTGTGTCTTGGCCAGTCTTCCACAACTTTTGTTTTTACAGGATCAACAGTTATCCCATCTTTATAAACAATGGGCCCAAGGAAAGAAATTTGTTGCAACCAAAACCCACACTTGCTGAATTTTCCATACAGTTTATTTTCTTTTAAGGTTTGCAAGATAACCCTTAAATGTCATTCATTCTCCTCTTTACTTTTAGAAAACACCAAAATATTATCAATGAAAACCACCACAAACTTATCAAAGAACTCATGAAAATTCTATTCATTAATTCCATGAATACAGCAGGTGCATTAGTTAGCCCAAAATGCCTTACTACAAATTCATAATGGCCATATTTTTTACAGAACGCGGTCTTCAGAACATCTTTTTCCTTTACCTTCTACTGATGGTACCCCAATCTCAAGTCAATCTTTGAAAAATACTGAGCTCCCTGGAGGTGATCAAACAAATCCTTGATATGAGGCAAAGGATATTTGTTCTTAAAAGTGATGTTATTCAAGGCTCTATAATCAATGCAAAGTCTCATTAGACCATATTTCTTTTTAACAAATAAAACAGGAGCACCCCATTGTGATGTGCTAGGTCAAATGAAACATTTCTCTAATAAATCTTGCAATTGCTCCTTCAACTCTAAAAGTTCAATTTGAGTCATTCGATAAAGGGGTTTTGAAATTGGCGTAGCATCAGGAACTAAGACAACAGTAAACTCAACTTCCCGATCTGGTATTATTCCAAGAAACACATCAGGAAAAATATCATGATACTCATTTACCACTGGCACATCATTAATCTGAATAGTTCCTTTATTTTCAATGATGTGTGCAAGGTAACATTCATTTCCATCTTGTACAAGTATCTTGGCCTCTTGATAAGTTATCAACAGTAAGGGTTCATTCTTGTACACAAACTGAAAGTCCTTATAAAAAGAAACTTCTTTAGCTCTACATTCAATCTTAGCATGGTAAATAGAGAGCCAATCCATACCCAGGATAACATCAAACTCTACTAGAGGTAGAACAATAAGGATTCCAAGTATGTTCTTTTCACAGATAAGGATAAGAAGATTCTTATAAATTCTTTTTTCCTCAACATTTCCCCCAGTTGTTTTTACCAAAAGTTCAGGAGTAATTTCTTGAGATGGTATTCCCATTTTACTAGAAAAGTTTTCAGAGATGAAATAATTTCTAGACCCCGAATCAAGCAACACACTGGAATAATCTGAAAAAACAAACAAAGTACCTGATACAACTTCATTTGATGGCCCGACATCTGATGAAGTAGTTTCAAAGGATTTCACCACCCCTTTCTGCTTGTATTTTAACTGCTTCCCATCACTCAAGCTCTTTGTTGGACACTCGTTTTCATAGTTAGCCATATCATTGCACTTATAACAATTCACTAATTGTAAATCAAATTTGGTCTTACCTTTACCTTCATCTTTTTCAGTGAAATCATGAGCCTTATGTCCCATCTTACCACATCGGTAGCACTTTCCAGAATTCAGAAGACATTCCCCAGCATGCCATTTCCAACATTTATCACAAACTGGAATCTTAGATTTCTTACCGTCCGACTTTTTTGAAGAATTCGTACCTTTCTCCTGCCACCTCGGTCTCTTCTTCTGTTGGTTTTTATAGAACACTTGATCATCGGCAAACTCCATTTCCACCTTCTCAGCACATCGAACAAGATTTTCATAACTTTTAAACTCACGAGAAGCTAATGCCCTTCGATATTTTGGCTTTAATCAGGAGTAAAAACGATTGATTTTACTATCAAGGTCTCGGATAAAATTTGGAGCATACCTTGCCAATCGAGTGAAACTTTCTTCATAGGTAGCCAATAAGTCTTCATCTTGCCTCAATTCCAAGAATTGTTTTTCCATCCTAAGTTGAACAACATTAGGAAAATACTTCTCAAGAAACATACCTTTGAATTCATCCCAATCAAGAGCATCAATCTCATCAGCGTCCCTGATATTTTTAACCATAGACCACCACTGATCTGCCTCACCCTCCAAACGGTAAATAGCAAGACTAACCTTTTGATTTTCTGAACACCCCATGACATCAAAAATCTTCTCCAGTGCTTTAATCCACCCTTTAGCTAGCACAGGGTCAGATGATCCTCTGAATGATGGGGGATGTTGCCTCATGAAATGTTCCACCACTGACATGTTCCTCTGCGGTTGATCTGGCTGATCTCGTGTATGGATACCACCGTCATTTATCGCTTGAGTCAACTGCACCATTACTACAACAAAATGTTCAGTTCCAATTCCGACCATCTCAGGATGGTGATTCGGAAGGTTATTTCCTTCTGCATGCCTTCCTAGCACTGCTTCCCTGTTTCCTCTACGGAAAACCATTCTGAACAAACATGTCTTAGATGAAGCAACATGGTAATCATTAAATACTATATCCATTCAATTTGACCATAAAAAATATATTTTTGGATAATCATTTAACAAAATTATAACTCCTAATGATATCGAAACCTCCCTCTGATACCAACTATAAGGCCCCAGCCTTAAAGCTTACTTAATCTTGAGTTATTACAAGATTACACATTGAGGATCTTTTCGGGTTTAGAGTTTTAGAGAATTAGATCATAAAACTTGCATTACATTCTACATATAAACAAAGTGGTTACATAAAGATAATATTCTTCTTTCCCATCAATGGAAACATATTTAAAATAAAAAATGGATTCTTTCTTGACACTTCCTTGACACTATCATCATATCATGTACCTTTCCCTTGACCTGTGAAAAACATTTCAAAAAAAATTGGGATGAGCATAAAAATCTCAGTAAGGGATATAAAAATATGGAAAGGAAACATGGGTACATATATACATAAGAATGTAATCATACTTTACCCATAAAACATAATCACTTTAACATACCTCATCAAATCATGAATAAATCATAGAAATCATAATACATAAAGGTAACTTGAGGCATTCATAACATTCTTACGTAGTGAGTAACCCTCTTGGTTACGTTTGGAATATCCATCACAGTATATTCCCTAAATCTATTTGGATAAACATTAATGTTTCACTCCTTCATGTTACCCAATGCATTGGAGAGCTATATCGGGCTCACCCGACCTTAGATTATCACGGAACCACCCGTCTTCATAATAATTCCCAAGAACCTCAACATAATCGTATCACATAAAACATGCATAAAGGAAACATAACATTTCCACCTTTCAATCACAAGATATCAATACAACACATTGATATAAAAACATTATGAAAACCATTTTCAATACCAAAATAAAAGTAAAGTAAAACATGGTATTTATTTTTCTTTTAAAAAAATGTATGGCTTGTAGAGGAAGCTGAAAACTCAAATAATGGTCACAGCGGCGGAGAAGTCGTTGTCGCCACATATGTAAGACAAAAGCATTCGCTTTTGTCGTTTAGTAAAACGCTTCGTATAAAAAAAGATTCCTTTTGAATAAACGTAAAAGTAAAAGGGGTTCATACACCGTATAAAAGAAGGTTGTGTATAAAACAAAATATGCCTCAATGAAAGGAGATTGAGACGAAGTCCCATACCTCCGGTCCGACTTGACTCGGTCATTCTTTAATCTCCTGAATAATAAACTTGAGTTTATTTCTACCTGTTTAAGAACCTTTTTCAAGGTCATTATTCCTTTTATATCACTTATTTCCATGTCACCAACACTATGTAATTATTTAAGTTAATAACGGTCGTTTTAACGATCATTGGTACTTGAGTAAATAATGAACCCTTTATAATTACAAGTTGTTCATGTATCTATTCTATCCAGAATTATAATCGTGATGTATATATCATATATATCTAGTATATACATGCATTTATAATATTACATAATCATTTAGAGGTATGAAATGAAATGCACCGTTCATGGAGATGGTAAGCCGTACGTACGCATGAATGCTACTTTCATTTCTATTTCGTATTTTATAGAATGGAATAATAATGATATAAAGGTATATTATAATTCCAGTATAATATCATATATAATATCATAGTTTCATCCTTTATACGTCCCACATATGATATTTAACGAATCAAATCACTTTGAGGGGGCGGTAGTTCGCACTTCCTTAAATGAAGATATTGTGTTTACCCATAATGGAAAGCATAAAGTTATGCCCAAAAAAATACATAAGCTTAAGGAAAAAATAAATATATTATATATCATATATAAATATAGTGACATCTTAATGGCCACCTTTTAAGGTGTTAAAAGAATGTTGAACAATCATCGTTTCGGGAGGCAGGAATTCACCATCCACGGAAACAATATGTTCTTTAACCATTAGATGTAGGTGTGTGTAAGTCTAGCTCGAATCCTTCTTATAAAAACATCCTAGTATATTTTGGATACTGGATTTGTTACAAAATAATGGAATAAAAAGAGTTTAGGGGGTTGTAGAAGCAAAATAAATCAAAAGGACTCAAAAGAAGACATGACCTTAAAATCGGGTAACTCTCTTAGATTTGAGCTCAAAGGCTTCCATGGGAAGACTTCTGCCCAAAGTGAGTCTTCAAAGAGTACGAGAGGGATTTAGAGAGACAAAATGGGCAGGTTTTGGCCGATCCAAAGGCTTTGGAAGTGTGGGTAAGGAGGTAGAGGTGGGGGCCTTTTATAAGAGGAGAGGAGGGGCACTTTTGGAAAGTAAAGAAATGTTACTTTATTTTGTAATGGGTTTCGGATTTCAAAGGTCCCACATTGATATAAATCGAGGATAAGGAGGTAAGGGTTAGAAATATACCCACCCAATAGGTTTTGGACATGTGTAGGTCTTAGATTTTAGATTATCTTGCCATTTTATTTAAATCGTCAAATAATGAGGTCATCGCTGCATCATTATAATGTCATACATAATTTAATCAATTTAATGTCTAAAAATTATAAAAAAAAATATCATGATGTATGAAATCTTTTTAGCTTTACAATGACTATTTATAATAAAAAATCTGACTTGTATAACCCCATTTAAAAATTGTTTTCGTAAAACATATCATGTTTGTGTCATTTTTTACTTTAACATTAAATAAAAGGTATTTATGTCATTTTCCAACCAAAGTGGCTTCATGGGGTCCCCAAGTTGACCCATGGATTTTCCTGGTCGGCCATGACACATCCAATGAGTGTAGGACATGTTTCAACCTCATCTCATTTTATTAAAGCATTATTTTTACCTTAAACTACACTAATTACCTCTAATCGCGATTAAGAACATATGAGTTACTATTCACAAAAAAAATTATTTTAATCTCATTGAACCACATTTTACTTATTAATGACAACCGTGTATGTAGGATTTTTGAAATTCAAAACACAGAAGTTGTAAAATTTCATTTAAACGAAAAATCAGTTTTTATAAGTACCACTTAGTGGTTTCACAATTCATCAAAAATTGAAGTTTTTCATAAAAATACCAAAAATTCACCCTAAACTATATTTGATATTATGAATTCAAAAATGAAGTCTATTTTAAAAAATTAAAAACATATAAGTCACATTAATTAATTAAATAATTAATTCTCGCTGTCATGACAAATAGCGTGTTTTTATGAGACAATAAGTATCAAAAGATTGACACCAGTTTAAGTCCAATTTCAAAGTGAAATTGATTCCAATGACCACCATTGGATTAAATGGTACAAATATATTCTAATTTCACTTCAAAACTAATTCAAAAGATAATCTAATCATATAAATAAATAAGATTAAAAAGCAGCATTGATGTAAAATGCAGTATTTTTCACTATTCATTAAAAAATGAACGTTGTCTGAAAAATACCAAAAATTCACACAAAGTAAATTTTGATGTCCCAATCATAAAGAATAAGTTTATTTTGTCATACATAGCTTATAAAATTGTCAAAAGATAGATTTAAAAATGGTTTTCCATCAAAAGGTAGTAAAACAATCTTTTAAAAATATAAGTGTATTCCATGCTTAAGATTGGATTTATTTTCATTTTAAGCCTCTAAAACACTACCTAATTCATTAATAGACATAGATAAAAATATCTATTACTCATTACCTACTTGGGATGTTACATCCTTCCCCCCTTTTGAAAATTTTGACCCCACAATTTATTTACTTATCGAATAAATGGTGGTACTTATCCCTCATTGAATTTTTAGATTCCCATGTTGCCTCTTCCATCATCTGGTTCTTCCACAAAACCTTTACCTGATTAATCACCTTATTCTGTAACACTTTCTCCCTATGGTCAAGAATCTGGACAGGTTGTTCCTCATAAGATAGGTTCTCTTCCAGCTGAACTACCTCTGGACTCAAAACATGAGATGGATCTGGCATGTACTTTCTCAGCATCGAAACATGAAAAACATTGTGTACCTGAGATAAACTCGTAGGTAAAGCCACCCGGTATGCAACTGATCCAACTCTCTCCAGAATTTCATATGGTCCAATGAACTTTGGACTCAGCTTTCCTTTCTTACCAAATCGCATCACACTTTTCCGTGGGGAAACCTTGAGAAAAACATGATCACCTACCTCAAAAGATAGATCTTTCCTCCTGTTGTCCGTATAACTCTTCTGCCTGCTCTGAGCTGTTCTCATGTGTTTCTGAATCAGATGAACTTTTTCTGCCATCTCTTCTGCCAATTCTGGTAACATCAGCTTTCTTTCACCCACTTCATCCCAAATATTTGGAGTTTGACACCGCTTCCCATATAATGCCTGAAGTGGTTCCATCTGTATACTGGAATGAAAAATGTAATTATATTAAAATTAAACCAAAGAATGATGTTGGTCCCAACTTCCCTGATAATCCATCGAAAAATCTCATAGCATATCCTCCAAGGTCTGAATTGTTCGTTCCGACTGCCCATCTGATTGTGGATGAAATGCTGTACTAAAATTTAATTCAGTACCCAACGACTTCTGAAGGCCTTTCCAAAAGTTAGAAGTGAACCTGGGATCACGATCAGATATAATGGAGAGAGGAACTCCATGTCATCTGACTATCTCTTTAAGATACACATGGGAAAGTTGATCTAGGGAAAAAGTATCTCGTATAGCAAGGAAATGAGCAGATTTAGTCAAGCGATCAACAATAACCCAGATTGAATTATTACGTCAAGATGTCTTCGGTAATCCCATAACAAAGTCCATGGATGTATTCTCCCATTTCCAATCTGGCACTGGTAAAAGCTGATGCATCCCTTTTGGTAACTGCCACTCTACTTTAACCTGTTGACAAGTCAAAACTTCACAGTAAAATCATCAATATCTCTTTTCATTCCATCCCACCAGTAATACTCCCGAAGATCTTTGTACATCTTAGTACTGCCAGGATGAACTGAAAACGGAGAACTATGAGCTTCACATAACAACTCTCTCTTCAACTGTGAATCAAAAGGCACACACAATCTCTTCCCAAATCTCAAAACACAATCACTATCAATGTTGAATTCATGCAAATTACCTTTCTGAACCAACTCTACCTTTTTCTGCAACTCACTGTCTTGCTTCTGTGCTTGCTTGATTCTATCTGATTGAGATGATCTCACTGATACCTGAAACAAAACAGAATAACTTCCTGCACCAACAACATCTATGCCAATGTTCATCAAATCCTTAACCAAAGGATCACGTTCCAAATGCAACATTGCTAATGAAGCATTACTTTATCGACTCAAAGCAACATCCACTTTATTTTCTTTTCATAGATGGTAATGAATTGTACAATCATAATCCTTGATTAATTATAGCCATCTCCTCTGCCTCATGTTTAACTCTTTCTGAGTGAATATATACTTTAAACTTTTGTGATAAATATATATTTCACACTTTACAGCATACAAATGATGCCTCCAAATTATTAAAGCAAAAAAAAACAGGAGGTAATTCCAAATAATGTGTAGGGTAATTTATCTCATGAGTTTTCAACTATCGTGAAGCATAAGCAATTACCTGATCATTCTACATTAAGACGCAACCAAGTCCTTTCAATGAAGCATCATTGTATATAACAAACTCACCATTCCTAGAAGGTAGTGCCAAAACTGGAGCATTCACCAATCTTTTTTTCAATTCCTGAAAACAATTATCACATTCTTTTGTCCAGATAAACTTAACACCCTTCCGAGTAAGCTTAGTCATTGGACCAGATAACCGTGAAAAATTTCTAACAAACCTTCGGTAATAGCCTGCCAAACCAAGGAATATACGAATCTCAGTTACATTTGTGGGTCTTGGCTAGTCTTCCACAACTTTTGTTTTTGCAGGATCAACAGTTATCCCAACTTTAGAAACAATGGGACCAAGGAAAGAAATTTGTTTCAACCAAAACTCACACTTGCTGAATTTTCCATACTGTTTCTTTTCTTTTAAGGTTTTCAAGATAACCCTTAAATGTCTTTCATGCTCCTCTTTACTTTTAGAAATCACCAAAATATCATCAATGAAAACCACCACAAACTTATCCAAGAACTCATGGAAAATTATATTCATTAAGTCCATGAATACAGCAGGTGCATTAGTTATCCCAAAAGGCATTACTACAAATTCATAGTGGCCATATTTTGTACGGAACGCGGTCTTCGGAACATCTTCTTCCTTTACATTCAGCTGATGGTACCCCGATCTCAAGTCAATCTTTGAAAAATACTGAGCTCCATGGAGCTGATCAAACAAATCATCGATATGAGGCAAAGGATATTTGTTCTTAACAGTGATGTTATTCAAGGCTCTATAATCAATGCAAAGTCTCATTGAACCATCTTTCTTTTTAACAAATAAAACAGGAGAACCCCATGGTGATGTGCTAGGTCGAATGAAACCTTTCTCTAATAAATATGGAAATTTCTCCTTCACCTCTAAAAGTTCAATTTGAGTCATTTGATAAGGGGGTTTTGAAATTGGCTTAGCATTAGGAACTAAGTCAACAGTAAACTCAACTTCTCGATATGGTATTATTCCAGGAAACTCATCAGGAAAAACATCAGGATACTCATTTACCACTAGAACATCATTAATCTGAGCATTTCCTTTATTTTCAACGATGTGTGCAAGGTAACATTCATTTTCATATTTTACAAGTTTGTTGGCCTCTTGATAAGTTATCAACAGTAAGGGTTCATTCTTTTACACAAACTGAAAGTCCTTTTGAAAAGAAACTTCTTTATCTCTACAGTCAATCTTAGCATGGTATATAGAGAGCCAATCCATACCCAGGATAACCTCAAACTCTACTAGAGGTAGAACAATAAGGTTTTCAAGTAGGTTCTTTCCACATATAAGGGTAGGAAGATTATTATAAATTCTTTATGCCTCAACATTTCCCCCATGTGTTTTTACCAAAAGTTCAGGAGTCATTTCTTGAGATGGTATTCCCATTTTACTTGAAAAGTTTTCAGAGATGAAAGAATGTGTAGACCCCAAATCAAACAACACACTGGCATAATCTGAAAAAACAAACAAAGTACCGAATACAACTTCATTTGATGGCCCAACATCTGATGAAGTAGTTGCAAAGGATTTCACCACCCCTTTCTGCTTGTATTCTAACTGCTTCCCATCACTCAAGCTCTTTGTTGGACACTCATTTTCATAGTGACCCATCTCATTGCACTTATAACATTTCACTAACTGTAAATCAAATTTGGTCTAACCATCACCTTGATCTTTTTCAGTGCAATCACGAGCCTTATGTCCCATCTTACCACATCGGTAGCACTTTCCAGAATTCAGAAGACATTCCCCAGCATGCATTTTCCCACATTTATCACAAACTGAAATCTTAGATTGCTTACCATTAGACTTTTTTGAAGAATTCGTACCTTTCTCCTGCCACCTCGGTCTCTTCTTCTGTTGGTTGTTATAGAACACTTGATCATCAGAAAACTCCATTTCCACCTTCTCAGCACATCGAAAAAGCTTTTCATAACTTTTAAACTCATGAGAAGCTAATTCCCTTCGATATTTTGGCTTTAATCCTGAGTAAAAACGATTGATATTACTATCAAGGTCTCGAATAAAATTTGGAGCATACCTTGCCAATCGAGTGAACCTTGCTTCATAGGTAGCCACTGAGTCTTCCTCTTTCCTCAATTCCAAGAATTTTTTTCCATCCTAAGTCAAACAACCTTAAGAAAATACTTCTCATGAAACATACCATTGAATTCATCCCAGTCAAGAGCATCAATCTCATCAGCGTCCCTGATATTTTTGACCATAGACCACCACTTATCTGCCTCACCCTCCAAACGGTAAATAGCATGACTAAACTTTTGATTGTCTGAACACCCGATGACATCAAAAATCTTCTCCAGTGCTTTAATCCACCCTTCATCTAGCACAGGGTCAGATGATCCTCTGAATGATGGGGGATGTTGCCTCATGAAATGTTCCACCACTGACATGTTCCTCTGCGGTTGATCTGGCTGATCTCGTGTATGGATACCAGCACCATTTATCGCTTGAGTCAACTACGCCATTACTGCAACAAACTGTTCAGTTCCAATTCCGACCATCTCAGGATTCTGATTCGGAAGTTTATTTCCTTCTGCATGCCTTTCTAGCACTGCTTCCCTGTTTCCTCTGCGGAAAACCATTCTGAACAAACATGTCTTAGATGAAGCAACATGATAATCTTCAAATACTATATCACTTCAATTTGACCATAAAAAAAATATTTTTGGATAATCATTCAACAAAATTCTAACTCCTAATGTTATCTAAACCTCCCTCTGATAACAACTATAAGGTCCCAGCCTTAAACCTTACTTAATCTTGAGTTATTACAAGATTACACATTGAGGATCTTTTCGGGATTAGAGTTTTAGAGAATTGGATCATAAAACTTGCATTACATTCCACATATAAACAAAGTGGTTACATAAAGATAATATTCTTCTTTCCCATTAATGGAAACATATTTAAAATAAAACATGGATTCTTTCTTGACACTTCCTTGACACTATCATCATATCATGTACCTTTCCCTTAACCTGTGAAAAACATTTCAAAAAAACATGGGATGAGAATAAAAAGCCCAGTATGGGATATAAAAATATGAAAATGAAACATGGGTACATATATACATAAGAATGAAATCATACTTTACCCATAAAACATAATCACTTTAACATACCTCATCAAATCATGAATAAATCATAGAAATCATAAGACAAAAAGGTAAATTGAGGCATTCATAACATTCTTACGTAGGGAGTAACCCTCTTGGTTACGTTTGGAATTCCCATCACAGTATATTCCCTAAATCTCTTCGAAGAAACCTTAACGTTTCACTCCTTCGCGTTACCCAATGCATTGGAGATCTATATCGGGCTCACCCTCCTTTATTTTATCACGGAACCACCCATCTTAATAATAATGCCCAAAAACCTCAACATAATCGTATCACATAAAACATGCATAAAGGAAACATAACATTTCCACCTTTCAATCACAAGATATAAATACAACACATTGATATAAAAACATTATGAAAACAATTTTCAATACCAAAATAAAAGAAAATTAAAACATGGTATTTATTTTTCTTTTAAAAAAAGGTATGGCTTGTAGAGGAAGCCGAAAACTCAAATAATGGTCACGGCGGCAGAGAAGTCGTTGTCGCCGTATACGTACGACAAAAAAATTCCCTTTTGTCATTTAGTAAAACACTTTGTATAAAAAAATATTCCTTTTGGATAAACGTAAAATTCAAAGGGGTTTATACACCGTATAATAGAAGGTTGTGTATAAAACAAAATATGCCTCAATGAAAGGAGATTGAGACGAAGTCCCATACCTCGGGTCCGACTTGACTCGGTCGTTATTTAATCTCCTGAATAATAAACATTAGTTAATTTATACTTGTTTAAGAACCTTTTTCAAGTTCATTATTCCTTTTATATCACTTATTTTCATGTCATGAACACTATATAATTATTTAAGGTAATAACGGTCGTTTTAACGATCATTGGTACTTGAGTAAAAAATAAACCCTTTATAATTACAAGTTGTTCATGTATCCATTATATCCAGAATTATAATCATGATGTATATATCATATATATCCAGTATATACATGCATTTATAATATTACATAATCATTTAGAGGTAAGAAATGAAATGCACCGTCCATAGAGACGGTAAGCCGTACGTACGCATGAACGCTACTTTCATTTCTATTTCGTATTTTATAGAATGGAATAATAATGATATAAAGGTATATTATAATTCCATAATTATATCATATATAATATCATAGTTCCATACTTTATACATCTCACATATGGTATTTCACGAATCAAATCTCTTTGAGGGGGCGGTAGTCCGCACTTCCTTAAATGAAGATATCGTGTTTACCCATAATGGAAACCATAAAGGTATTCCCAAAATGAAAAATACAAAAGCTTAAGGAAAAAATAAACATATTATATATCATATATAAATATAGTGGCATCTTAATGGACACCTTTGAAGGTGTTAAAAGAATGTTGAACAATCATCGTTTTGGGAGGCAGGAATTCACCATCAACGGAAACAGTATGTTTTTTAACCATTAGTTGTAGGTGTGTGTAAGTGTAGCTCGAATCCTTCTTATAACAACATCCTAGTATATTGAGGATACTGGAGTTGTTATAAAATAAAATAATAAAAAGAATTTAGGGGTTTGTAGAATCAAAATAAAACAAAAGGACTCAAAAGAAAACATTACCTTAAAATCGGGTAGCTCTCTTAGATTTGAGCTCAAAGGCTTCCTTGGGAAGACTTCTGCCCAAAGTGAGTCTTAAAAGAGTAAGAGAGGGATGTGGAGAGACAAAATGGTCAGGGTTTGGCCGAGTCAAAGGCTTTGGAAGTGTGGGTATGGAGGTAGGGGTGGGGGCCTTTTATAAGAGGAGGGGAGGGGCACTCTTGGAAAGTAAAGAAATGTTACTTTATTTTCAAATGGGTTTCGGATTTTAAAGGTCCCACATTGATATAATTCGCGGATAAGGATACAAGGGTTCGAAATATACCCACCCAATAGGTTTTGGACATGTGTAGGTCTTAGATTTTACATTATCATTCCATTTTATTTAAATCGTCATATAATGAGGTCTCGTTGCATCATTATGATGTCATAAATAATTTAATATATTTAATGTCTAAAAATTATAAAAAAAATATCATGATTTAGGAAATATTTTTATCTTTCCAATGACTATTTATAATCAAAAATATTACTTGTATAACCCCATTTAAAAATTGTTTTAGTAAAACAAATCATGTTTGTGTCATTTTTTACTTTAACATTAAATAAAAGGTATTTATGTCATTTTCCAACCAAAGTGGCTCCATGGGGTCACCAAGTTTACCCATTGATTTTATTGGTCAATCATGACACATACAATGAGGGTAGGACATGTTTCAAGCTCATCTCATTTTATTAAAGCATTATTTTTACCTTAAACTACACTAATTACCTCTAATCGCAATTAAGAACTTAAGAGTTACTATTCACCAAAAAATTATTTTAATCTCATTAAACCACATTTTACTTCTTAATGATAACCATGTATGTCAGATTTTTTAAATTCAAAACACAGAAGTGGTAAAATTTCATTTAAACGAAAAATCAGTTTTTATAAGTACCACTTAGTGGTTTCACTATTCATCAAAAATTGAAGTTTTTTAGAAAAATAACAAAAATTCACCCTAAACTATATTTGATATTCCGAATTCAAAAATGAAGTCTATTTTACAAAATTCTAAACATATAAGTCACATTAATTAATTCAATAATTAATTCCTGCTGTCATGACAAATAGCATGTTTTTATGAAAAAATAAGTATCAAAAGATTGACACCAGTTTAAGTCCAATTTCAAAGTGAAATTGATTCCAATGACCACCATTAGATTAAACTGTAAAAATATATTCTAATTTCACTTCAAAACAAATTCAAGAAACAATCTAATCATATAAATAAATTAGATTAAAACGCAGTTTTGATGTAAAATGCAGTAATTTTCACTATTCATTAAAAATGAACAATGTCTGAAAAATACCAAAAATTCACACAAAGTAAATTTTGATGTCCCAATAATAAAGAATAAGTTTATTTTGACAAAAATAGCTTATAAACTTGTTAAAATATAGATTTAAAAATGGTTTTCCATCAAAAGGCAGTAAAACACTCTTTTAAAGATATTAGTGTATTCCATGCTTAAGATTGGATTTATTTTCATTTTAAGCCTCTAAAACACTATATAATTCATTAATAGACATAGATGAAAGTATCTAGTACTCATTACTTACTTGGGATGTTACAATTTTTCTCTAGGATAACTTAATATGGTCCACGTAAATTGCACCAAAATTTTTTTGGGCCCATATTTACTCTATAGGTAGAATCGACCATTGTATTATATATAAGGGAGGAATCTATAGGGACTGAAGAAGTAACCTAGAGACACTCAAATATTATGGGATCTGGATATTAAGTGTCTATCTTGGGATAAAATTTAATTTTTAATTAAATGGTTTTAAAAATGTGAGTTATTTCAATTTAAGAACATTGAGTTGATCCTTCATTATTACTTGGGGTAGATTGAATAAATTTCCTTTTAAATTAATCAAATCCCTTAAATTCAAACATTTCCTTCAATGGAATGTGAACTTCCTAAATCAATCATGTAATTTTGAGTCTTCACTATCATAAGACTAATCACCTATATAATTGGTTGATTATATAGATGAGAAATACATGGTGTATTATCATTTTTTCACTAGGGATGTGTATTTTTAAAATTTTTGCGTTCAAATGAGAAGGTATATCATTGAATGAAAATCTAAAAAATAAAATTGATTAAGAATTATTAAAATGATAAATAACATCCATTACATCCCATTTATACTCCCTTTTATCAATACAATATAGGTTAATACATCCATTACTGATATTATATTAGTAGAATTGTGTAGTAGACTCATGAGGGTGGAAGTGAAGAAGACGAAAAAAAAGTGAATTATGATCACTCCACCATTGTGTGATAAAATTCACAATTAATGTTGTGAATAAAATGAAAACATTATTCAAAAGTATTATAATTTATATTTAAATATAAAAATAAATTAATAAAAGGATTAATTTCTGTTAGTTAATAAAATATATGAAAATAAAAACATAAATGGAAAAAATAAAGGTGCCACTACAAAATGAGTGCTTGAAGTTACAACTGAAATAAAGATATTGTTATAAAGAAAAATCATGGAGTCAAATTCCCATCACCACCATAAAATTATATATTATTATTTTAAGTCATAGTCATACCCACCATAAATAAATTACTTCCCTATTAATTTTTTTAGTTGATAGGAGGGTGATAAAATAAATGGAAATTTGACATTTTAATGTTGACTAGGAAAATCGTCCAGATTCATCATCCATGATGACTTGTAATTTTATAACAAAAATGGCTGAATCCAAAGTAATTTTAGAATAAAAATATATGTTTCAGTGATGCCTCTAATAAATAACATAATTTCATTAAAATTGGTCCACCTGTTTGTAACTTATGATCGATCTAGTGATATGAATTTATGGGCGTTTAAATTTGGGCCACCATTTAAATGTCAACATGGGATCCCTTTATCTCTATGAAAACATCATAATTAACTCTGGATAGAGTTGAATGAAATGATAAAAATGTTATTCTATTTATAAAGATAATTTTTTTTGATTCATTGGTATAGGATTGCAGGCCCCAATTTTTATGGGCCTTATGCCCAATATGATTTGTCCAAGAAATTTCTGCATTTATGACCAAATACCATTATCTTCCTTTGGCATTCATCCATCGATCCTAAAAGATAAAATGTTCCAAAAAAATTAATAAATCATAAAAAAAATATATAGTTAAAAAATGAATTTAACTAATTATATAAGAACTTGATTGATTGGACCCAAAAATGAAATTTAAACATGAATTGCAGAAATGATGGAAAATGTAGTTCCATTTCTGAAATGTACTAATACTGATATTTATTGACTTCAGAACACATGAATTTTAAGAAACTATTGTGGAATATTTTACCAATTCATTGGATGATAATGAAATAATATTTATAATTAGTGTGTATAAATTATCTAACAATTGTATTTTTAGTTATAATATTAATGGTAAAATTTTCAAGGTAACTAAAATTATAAAATTAAATTTGTTAAAACTATAATGAAAAAACTAGGTAAAATAATATAGTAAAGAATAAATTTATGAAAAAAATATTTTTTAGGTATTCCTAATCTAATTCATCCCTATCATTATTTATTAATCTATTTTGGAGTCACATGAGTTACAGGAGACCTCCCATTAGTGTTTACCTTTTGGTATTTATAGGAATACCACTCATCTTATATCATAAATTAGAATGTAATCTCCCCACTTCTTTACACATATCAATATATATTTATCAACCAAATCCAATCTAATTAACTTAACTAATTCCATCCTCTTATCCTAAAACACATTATTTAGTAATTAATTCATCCATGAAATTCTTTTGGAGGAAACCATATAGTGATACCCAAATAAAAGGTGACATTCATCAACTAACATATTTTTTTATTTATCTTACCCATTTAATACTTCTTACACCATTATTATATAATAAAATATGTATCATAAACATAAACATATCCATATTTTTAATTTTTTGGTTACAACTTTAAAAAACACACACTTCAATCAAGGGGTTAAGAAATATATATTCATGTGTGATAATGATGACTGTTTTGTGAAATAATGTCATTCAATTTCCCATAACCACCTCTCATGCATGGTATTTATGATGGAAATACTGTTTATATATGATTATTATTATATTTGTAAAATTACAATATATTTTGATTTACGATATTTTATAATCCCTTTTTAACATTCCATACCATAAGGGATACGATAGTGGCACTCATGTGTACAATGGACTACCTCATCGTGAAGTTATGATAAGAATTTTTCAATAATGCCTTAAATGGAAGGAAATAGGGGTAAAATTAATAACTATATATTATATACATGAAATAATTATTATATTTCAAAAAAATTATCCTTTTTTAAATATAATATAAAATTTCAGTTGTTTCATTTCCATACACTAAAAACTTGATAACGTCGCTCGTGGATGTGTCGATTATTGCCTCCTTGAAGAGATGTGACTCATTTTTCATAAAAATAATTATATATATAAGTAAACATACTTAAATAAAATTTTATTAATGATATTATTATCATTATTTATATATGAAACATAACATACCTTCAGTTAGTAATTATCATTGAAAAAATGGAAACGTCACTCATGTGTACATATGGAATACCATATTTGTGATGGTATTGGTATATCATTTATGGTAATCATATTTCATCATTTAATTTAAAATAATAATTTAAGAATAAATATAATAATCATTTATGGATTATTATTCACGGAATTTTTATATAATGACTCATTCTAACCATAGTCTACCTAACAAAGTTGGTTTTGAAACATAAGCATAATATTTTCAAAACATCTGACATAAACATAGTTTATTAAGTACATATATTTATATTATATATAAGTGAAATAAATGTAAAATTACATTTATGTAAGTTTATAAATAATTTTAATAATTAACATAATGTTATTATTAATAAATAAAAATATCACGTCTGATGAATCAACCCCAATGTAACGGCATTTATTATCTCATTTTTATTTATATAAGATACACACCATATTCAAAAAGAATTGTCTATATACTATTAATGAATGTATTTTATTATTATTATAATTATATTTTTGTGTATTTATATATAAATTTTCGGTTCTCCATTTCATGGGGTTTACATTTTTAATGATACCAAAGTGGTAATGGATTTTGGTCACAATATGTCTTTATTGAGGCTTATGGTGTATTATGAAACTATATTCTCTTATGATGTGTATATACATCCCATTTGATAAGTAATATCATGAATATATTTATTATCAAGGTATTTTAGGATTATATTAATGTAATAATTTCTTAGTGATCTTGATTCAAGGCTACCAATGTGGTAAGCGTCTTTTCATAAATTCTCATCATTTACCAGTATTGTATAAAATTAATTTTCCAATTTTTAAATCATATAATTCTCACAAATTATAGTATACTTTTTACATTCATTAAATCTTCATATAATGGTACCATTTTTACATTCTTTTTTACATAATATAATTAGGAATTTTTTTATGAAAATATAACATTGTTTCTCTTCTCAATTGAATATATATTTTCATCCAAAAAATCATTTTCTAAAAATGTTTTTAAAACTAACGTAATAATTGTTTTTAAATAAAAAAATTTAACATCGTATATAATAGTTTTTAATTATTTTTAAAACATAATATTTTTGGTTCAATTTATTTTCAATGAAATAAATTTTCAAAATGTTTTAGGGTTTAAAATCTAGTTTTCTTAAGTTAGATGATCTTTTCCAAAAAAATAGGTTTTAAATGATATATGAATTCTTTTTCAATTCATAAATGTCAAAACCCATTATTGTTACCTATCCTCTACTGGGATATTTTTTATTGATACAATCCTCTTTCTTTATCATTTTGTATAATGATTATTTTAAATATATTGTTTGGTAACACATTTCATTTCCATAAGTGAATCATGTTTCAAAGAGATTAATGTGAAAACCATTTATTAACCTTGGGTTGATATGGTTATAAAAGAAATAATTATTTTTTCTAAGATTTATATGAATAAATCTATATATTTTGTTGTTTTTAGAAATCTTATATGATGGGGTGGCCCAAAAATTTCTTATTGATCATGTTTTAACAGATATGATGGGGTGGCCCACAAATTTCCTATTGATCTCATTTTAACATAGATGATGGGGTGTCTCCAATAGTTCTAGCCACGTCTATAAAAGCATAGACTATGGGGTGGCCGAGATAGTGTCTGTTGAGTCCAATGAAATTATAAAATTTATCTACTCTAAGAAATTACTAAGGAGTTTATCATTTTGATCAGTTATAGACTACATTACAATGCATTATTATTAGTGGTTGTACCTAATATAATTCTCCATTGGTGTATAGTGTGTCTTAAACACCATTTGTTAGATTAGAAGTTTTACACATAGAATTAATAAGATCATTCCATGTCTTATCATGGATTCATTGTTTGCAAATTTAAACACATGTTATATGGATTAATCTTTATAAAGTTCTCTTGGATGTGTGGGTTATATTCCATAGATCCAATGATGCCTTATTGGGTGACATGATCAGACATAATATGCTTAGGCCAATGAATGTGGTATTCTTTAAACTATAACCACATTATGGAATTCTTATTTATATTATTCACTGAATAATGATTTCTATTAATAGACTAAAATTCAATTAAACAACATTGGAAAAATAATATTTAGTATTAATCACACCTTATTTTGGATGTCACTTAGTACGATAGAAGAACTCATGATCATATGTTAATACATTGGATAATGCCTCCTTATATTTACTTTTCTTGCGCTAAGACCTAGCATGAGAATTTTAGACTAATTAGGTACAATAGATTCTAAACAATGTCGGGTATACCTATTTATTTATATATTTATTTCATTCACCTATTTTTTGTATTTACAACCATATATATATAGTATTATATGTTTTGGCATGTTTGGTTTTTATTAACACATTCCATTTTATCTTTTATCATTATTAATGTCTAGAGATGGTTTTTTGACAATTAATTCACACTTTATTTTGTTATTATCAGTATTGTATAGTCATTCTTTTTTAAAACCATTATACCCTCACTTCGTGACGGTATCCTCAAGATTAGAAGTACTCATTCTTGAGACCATGTGGTATTTAATTTTAGTTACATATTACTAATCTTTGTTTGGGACATCATAGAAAATATAAAATATTTTTTTTGATAAAATTTTATAAATTGTCAGTAATTTCCAATTACATTCTTCTTATTTCAAATGGTTATGATTCACATGCTAATACACCCATAAATGTTATTCTGGACACAATTTACTTTCATTCAGTTATGAGCATTCGTTTTTGACATTTTTCATATATGATGGATACAAACCACACTATTATTTAATTATATGTTACTTTATGAAATATTTTCAGGGCAATTATTTTTTATACTCACAATATTCATTTTCAATGGTTGTTTTCAAAATTCTTATTCATTGATTTATGCATTTCTTAACAAAAATCCAACATTGGTAAGAATAGTTTTCATCCTCTCTAATTTTTTCATTCTATCATATCAAAATTTCATCCTTCCCTAAAATTTTTCCATTCTTATTTTAAATATCTAATATGTATTATCTACTATTTTTTTTATTTCTGTATACATATTATTAAATGTGTAATTTTTGATACTTTTTACATTATAGGTTTTTGATAATAGTATTTTTATATTACTAAAAATGATATCCCTTTTATATTTTTATATTTATAAGAATCTGAATTTCTTTAATAAATGCTTTATGAAAAATTTAAGGGTTCTTTAATATTAATATTTATAATATTTTATTTAAAAAAAATTCTTATTAATGTTTGAATATTATTTTTGAATATGATTTATAATTTTTTCCCATAATAATAATTTAAGAAATTCTATCTAAAATTTATTTTTATGATTTATTATACTTTTTCTTATTTTACTAAAAAAAATTAACTTCTTTAGTGTAAATATTTTTTAATAACCTTAAATATAAATATATTAATGGCTTTTTTTGTATGATTCATCATTTGGAATAATCTAGTCTATATCGCAAACTGATTTTATGTCTTAACAATTAGTAATCCTATAAAACTGATGTTATTTGATTGGGATTATTATGATATGGTAAATGATTGATTTCTTATTTAACATATTTGTTGAGATGATTTTTCTGATAGGTGATTTTCTTATATAACAATCAAATTCATTGGGTTATTTTTTATATCTCATGATAAAATTTTGAGATATAAGGATGTGAATGGCTGACCCATTATTTTATAAGAGAATTTATTGTGAATTAAAAACCTAAATTTTAATGAGTGACATGGATGTTCATTCTAATTAGAATATGATATTTTACATATGGACATGAATTTTTGACCACATAAAATTAATTTAGATATAGATATTAATTCGTGACTGACTATGTTATGGTATACATATACAAGATTTCATGACCCACTGTGTTATGGGTGATATGGATATGAATTCCTCACCCATTTTATTATAATGTGGGTTCTTCTATTTCTTCAAAATTCATGATATATTCAATTTTATCATTTTATAATGAACTATGTCCTATATTAATCTTACATATGTATTAGTGGGTTTATTATTGATGATAAATGTGTATTTGAGTATAATATTCTGGTGTTATATTCAATGTCCTTGAAAAATATCTTATAGCTACATTCATACCATATATAGACGTATAAAAAACCATTTGAACTCATGTTATTACCTTTACTATGCTACTAGGATCACCCCTTTCGTACGTTACAATTTCATAAGTTAAAAATACGACTGTAACTAAGGCTATGTTGACAAGTGTATCTAGTGGTGTTGGAATTTGAATTAATTTTCACTTATACTGTAAAATAGTTTTTCTTCTATCTAATCTCCTAAGACACTAAAATTTTGGTTCCACAAAATTGTGAAACTATTTTGAAGAATAAATTATTGCTCATGTATAAATGTTAATGATGTTTTTTTATCTTGGGTTACATCAGCTAGAATCAAAGTAGTATTGAGTTATTTTTAGGGATTATAAAGAGAAAACATTACTAAAACTCAATGTATAAATATTTTTATTGGATAAAATCATGAACATTACGTTTATTAATGATTATTTTATTTTTTATTGATTTTAAATATGTCCTAATAAAAATATTTTGGTGTTAGATCCCATACAGAAATACATATTGGTAATATCACTAAAATACATGGTGTGTTATTAACACGATCTTCATATTTTTCAATAAAATGTGCACCAATGGAAAAACTTATCTGAATTTCATGGTAGATATTACATAGTAATTCACACAGATTTTATGAACCATGATATGGGATTAAAATGGAATTTTAGGATGTATGATATAACAAAATAAGTTCTAGAAACTAATACGAATATAACTATAACATATTCAATTATTTTATTGATTCAGTTGATTATATTTCTGAAATTATATTTTTATTTTGAGTTTCATCTTTGATATTTTTCTGACACATATCTATTTTAATTTAATATGGGTGGATTTTGGATGATGGAGTAGTTATAGAAGGAATCTATCTTGGTGTAGTTGGAATACAACCACCAACTATCTCATAAAATCCACTAGCCAACCATTAGGATTCATGCAATTTATATATATGATATACCCCATAAACAACTATATTTCCATGTAACAATGACATGATTTCTCCTAGTCACATCAAGAACCCAGTTCACCTAGTCTAATAGTGAAATTGATACCCACCATTGGTGTTTAATCCGTTTTTGTTCTGCCCCTTTAAAATCCTAAATCCAAATCTGATGGAATTATATTGAATATTAAAGCTCCTATATTTAATATTGGAATTGAGATTCCTCTACCCTTGGATCAATATAATTATAATGATCAGAATAGAATTAATTCTTGGTTTTTGTTTATACCTATGAGTAATACTTCTTCCCCATTATTAGATGATGATTGATATGTGACAGTTATGTGAATTTTATAAAGATCAGAAAAAATTCTTCCTCTTATCATATATTGGTGATTGGTCAACCATTATGATGAATTTTTTATCGAATTATGTTTTACCAATTTAATTAATCATTCCATGGGTAAAATGTTATGAATAACCTCTTTGATCATATCCCCCAACAAAAGATTGATGATAGATCATTAATTTGATAATTATTCTTTGGTATGTTTGTGGAATATTCAGAATTTCAGTAGAAAAACTAGTTCATATATGACAGAACTCATAATAATAATCATGATTCTATGTTTTAATATTAGATCAATCGTTGTTAAAATAAATTCCATATGGATTTTTTTCTTCCATTGAATGATTGTTGATTGATTGATGATCATTGGCTAGACCCAAGGTTGTCTTCCAAAAAATATGTTGAATTATTAATCCCTACTTAGACTGACGATGGATATGGAGAATTGTTATACCTTCATTTATTATATCACCTTATTTACATGGTTTTGCCTTGATTATCATAAATAATACTTCTTTATTACAACCAAAACTCACGAGAGTAATCTTTAATGTGTGAGATTATTATTTATTGTTGCACCATTCTGTATTCCCTTTAATATTTTGACAAAACATGGAGTTATTCATCAATAATGATGATGTAGGATGTTCCACCCCATATGTGTCACTTTTATAAAATTGTATCCATTATATAATACTTATTACGGGTTTTCTGACATAAATTATTTTATATAGTTTCATGAGTATATATGTCAGTATAGATATTTATAGCCATTTAGGATTCTCGGTTAAATTATTATTGTTAGAATATAATACTTCCAGGATTTAGGATAGTAACATGTTATTATCTGATGCTACTACATTCTAGTGATTAAATTATATACTTTTCAAAGTACGTTTTTCCCTATTATGTGGATTATCAAATTGTTTGAGAAAATTCATAGTATTTGTGATAGTTAGTCATCAGGAAATGATTAGCGTTTTAGGGAGAGAACACATACTATTCATAGATGCTAATAACTAGCCCTTCTATAGGGCATGGACTTGACATCCTTATATCCTGGAAGGTTCTAAATAACATGAGGATACTAAAGAACACACCAGACCCTAATTCCATGAAGATAGTTAATAACATGTCACTAAATAACTTGTCTATTTTTATAGATATGTCACCATATTTGTTGATTTTTCTTGGTCACTTTTCTCGATTAGTTGAACATCCTTACACCACTTGGATACAAATATTAAAATTAGGTCCATTGGTAGAAATATTTCCACATAGGTTCTATATACATGATTATTATGTTTTTTTTATTTATAATATTCATCAATATTTTTTTAAATATTTAAAACTATATTATTAAAAAGTGGGTCCTTTCTTATAGGGATTTAGTTTTCACAAATTGTATGAGAATTATTATTTTTTATCATATTTAATGTTTATGTATCTATGAAATGAAATATATGGTTGAGTTTATGATCATGCAGTTATAATTAGTACTCCGATTTATTTTAGAGGACAAAGTAATTTAATTATTTTATTACCTATGTAAACGTTCCTCTAGAATGGTTTTCTTATATGAAAAATCTTCCATTATCATATGTATCACTAGTGTGCCATGTATTGTCACCTTTTTATTATATATTTTCTATATGATACATTGGTTATTAATTTTTTTATATATAACTTGTTCATGGATATGATACAAAGGATATTGAATCCCCTCCAGTTTGTTTATACCATCACTACTTCTTGGGAGCCTCTATAATATATGAATAAAGACATAATGTGTTTTTACTATCAAGGAGATACCCCATTTCGTAGGTTATGGTGTTAGAAAATTGTATTTTACAATATTCATCATCATTTAATTTTAAAAAAGAATAATAGGAGCTGGTTGAATGTATATATGTGTAAGGTCTCCATGAAGGGGAGTATCTATATTCCTAGCCAACTAATGGTTTATGGGCTTTTTAGTTACCATTGACCAGTTTCTATTACTATTTTATGACATTTTTTGTGATGTTAATGCACCATGACTAGGGGAATTGGATTATATGATGTATATATACCTGTTTTTGTGCTTCATATTAGATAATAAATTTAATTAGTAAAATTTATTTATATGTTTTTGAAAAAATATTACTCTGTAGTGTAATATATCATTTTTCTATATTATGGTGATATTTAATTTATGGAATTAGTTATTAGTTCTTTTAATTGGATTTATATTTTCAATATATGATTGTGACTAAAATTTGATGATATAGGCCACCAATAGTGTAGTGTGGGTTTTATCAAGGGTTATGGGTATATTATTTGGAAGATCATTGTATGGTCCCTTAAAATGAATAAGATATATCATAAAAACTCTAAAATATTCCATTTATT
Source organism: Viscum album (assembly GCA_963277665.1). Taxonomy (NCBI): domain Eukaryota; kingdom Viridiplantae; phylum Streptophyta; class Magnoliopsida; order Santalales; family Viscaceae; genus Viscum; species Viscum album. Next base: position 385,766,141 of record OY728156.1, on the reverse strand, counting down.
TTGAAAAGGATTATTCTTAATTGAATTATAATTATACAGAAAACTGGTGTGGGGTAGGGAAATCAATTTAGTGGGGATTCCCATGTTCCGCAACTTATTTTATAGGGCTATTGAAATGCCTTATCCTATACTTGATCTGGTAGTAATGATAGTACATAATTCCCATCTAGGGGTCCTTGTCATTATTCCATACTAGAGTGGAGAGGAATTTAGGTCTATGATCAATTATACAAAGGACATTGATATCTACCATCCACCATTATTTTAGTGAACTGTAAGACTATAGGTTGTAGAGGACTATGTAAAAAAAATTTGGTTTCATTGAACAAATTGGTTCACATGCGTTCAATATGGAGGAGATAAGAGTATTCATAACACAAGGACATTCCATGATTTGGTGGGGAGATGCAAAATATCATATGTTAGGACTGTGTGACCTTAGTGATTTATAAGGACCTATTCTATAGGGAATTATTTTCCAAAGCACTTTATCAAAATAATATAGTGATGTTATTGGAGCTACATAATGTTTATATTAATGTATCCTTGTATTTTTTAATTCCAAAAAAGATTCATTTTTCTCCCCAAATCTATAGTATTGATGAAATTGATGCTATGAGGTTTGAGATAAAACATCATCACAAATTCTTATTTAAATATTAGATATTCAACTTAATGACATACCTAATGGTTCTAAGAAATACTTTAACTCTCAATAAGGACCTACAAGAAAATCAAAATGTGTATTTTATTCCTCAATTCTATAATTGAGTGTACCTCCAATAGTTTCTTTGGGAATCCTCTATAGTATCAAGAAGAGAAGATATTGAAAAGTCAATAAGAGTAATGGAATGAAAGTTATGGGGAGTAAGAAATATTTATCCCTATTATGATGATCCTCACAGTTCTTCAACTATTGGAAAGTAGTAAATTATTTTACATATACTAATATAACATAGAATAATTTTCAATAATGTAGTGAGGTGGGGTATTGTCGTTGTGTTTCTCAAGGAATTCAGGGATGATATTTCATAAGGGTGGATTATATATTTGGTCGATGACTTATGGCTACTGTCTAGGTCTTCATTAGTTTGCTGCGTTGATAATAAGTATGAAATGAGATACATCACAGGGAAAGTTTGGTGGAATTAAATAATATTGTTATTATGTTGTGGATCAGAGTCCATAATTTGGTGTGCATAGTCTAATAAATATTCAAATTATGGTTTTGATTAACTACACTTCCTATAAATCCTTCAATAAAAGAAATTCCTAATATACCATCATACATTCACATGTTTTTACAAGACTTTACTTATTTAATGTTAATTTTTTATTTAATTTCACTTGATATATTATTCTGTATTAATGTAGACTATCTATAGATATCCCTATAGTGGTCTATAGTTTATGATGTTTATTGAAATCATTGATAATTTAGGATTCTTGATATGTTACCCATTGATGTAATTCTTTATATTGAATGGTTGAAAAAAAAGAAACTCATTATTATACATATCATAGACGGGACTCATTTTTTCACTAATGGTATATCAGTAAAAGATATGTAGATAGTGGGAACAAAAATAATCTAGATTTATACCATATTTGAGTCTTTTGGAGATGAACATAGTATATATTCTCAGATTTTTTTCATCTAGATCAGCGGTATCCCTATTAATTTTTCGTCTAGTTTTATTACTCTATTTGGAATTTTTTTCGAATGGATTCACTATTTATCCCTTTAATATAAGAATTAATTTGATATTTAGGTCAATATGGGTGTAAAATATATATCAATACCCCAATATTGTGTGGTGTTAGCTGAGATTAAGGATCTGAAGTTACTACTCAAGGACTTGAGAAAAAGGGAAAATCATATAGAGTAATTTTCCTTGGGGTACACTGGTTTTATTCTATAAAAAGATTGATTGTATTATTTAACACTATGTTTATTATCATATGTTGAAATATGTGATGATATATAGGATATAACATTTCCAATTATCAATGTTAATTTTGATTCGTTATAGGGATCTTTGTGGTTCTTCAAGATTAATCTTCGATCAGGCTATCACTAGCTATGCACTAGAGTGGAGAAATTCATGATGGTGACATATCAGAGTCATTAAGGGATATATGAGTACCAAAATATATCACTTTAAATGATTAATTAGTTGGATGTTTTCATGGATCTCTTTAATAATATCTCTCACCAAAATTAGGACTCATTCATTGTTTTGGTTTTTGATGACATAATCATCTCCCCACTGACACCAAAACAATATATCAGACATCATGGAATAGTCATGAGAAAACTTCGAGTAAATAGGATGTATACTTAGATATTAAAGAGTGTATATCTAATTTATGAGCTTGAATTATAGGGGTAATATGGTTTTTAATAATTATATATTTTTGAGCCTATATAAATTCATTGAAGTGATGTCTTTGACACATATCTATAATTTTTTTCAAGATTATTACCATCATGTGTTTTGTAGAATAATTAATCTTTTCTACCTAGGTCTTATCCCATTTATCAAAACATGTGACTACATTTATGTAGAAGGAAATAAATATAAGTTGTTTATACTAGTGTGAATAATAATTTTAAAACCTATCTCTATGTTTTGGTCCATATATTATAGTGTTGGTGACACTATCACTTCAGTGGGAGTTTTATTTTCATCCATTACCATAAGTTACATCATTATATATTTACTCAATTAGACAAGATCATGTGTAAATTTTATTTTATACTGTATATGTATTTTTTAACTTGAGTTGGATTATGCTCTTAGTAGCTATAATGCAATTTTATTTACACTTAGATGTATCATACAGATAGATCAATATCACAGAGAATTACCTACAGAGTAATAATGGATCGTAATGAGCATCCTGACTGATTAATATACCAATTCCTACATGGAATATGGATTGATGCAACATGCCACATTTCTATTCACATATTATATAATTCACTCTATAATTACATAAGAGTAGGTTGACCCACAATGTGTTGTGATGTGAGAACAGTTATTAGGAGGTAACCTAAAATCATGGTGATCATTGGAGAGATATGACAAGATCCTTATACATATGTTATTTTTAGTCCCTAATTCCATCAAGATAGATATGATGAGACATACATACCTCTATGTGGTTGGGGAATCTTAGATAGGTCATGATTTACATGACATCATGGTGTCATTCTATTGTGTATAGATAAAGAGATACATTACTAGATTATTTTCTTGATCCCTTATATATCGATTATAAAGGCTGTGAAATATCATCCTAGAAACTTACTCTAGACACATGAGGTTCCTATGTTTATGTGTAGTGATATAATATTTTACATTGTTGTGGATTTAAATAGGAACTAGAGAAACCATGATATTATCTTGGTAATTATCGATCTTCATATTAATGTAGCACATTTCTCACAAATCTATGATAGTCACATTCTAAATGAGTTAGAAAAGATATATGTCTAAAATATTATAAAAATTAATGGAGTTTAAATGGTTATATTCCATATAATAGGAATATTTTATATTTATTGGTTTTGTAATGACATTAATAAGGACTTAGGGACTTATCTAATATTGGAAATAGTGTACTTTCTTCAGACAGATTGATTGTACAAATGGATGATTCACATAATCCAGGATTTTATTCGGGCCTATCCCTTACGCTTGGGTTGATCTTTGGATGATCACCTATGCTTGGGTTAGTTCAAATTAAACATTTATTTCTAGGATTCCATATAAGTGTAACTATAAAAGGATCTCAATAAGGATCCATTTCGCTCACCAAATTGTTCCCATGAGGCTAATGAGGAAATAATTATGTTGGCCAGTAAAATAAATGGGATCTCCTAGAGGTTGCAAAAAAATTTATTTGGGTGATCAAAATATTGATTCTGAAGCTATATAATCCAAAATATAATAAAAGTGGCAGGTATTTTTTTTGTAGGTCACCAGGTTTTCCAGAGATACACTCCTATGTTAGGAAAAATTCATTTTATGTGGTAAAGACCTCTCATGATCATCATGAATGTTAAGACAATGAAATACCATTTTGATATTCCATATCATTATTAATGTGTGCATTACATGATTCTTGTGCCCCATTTTTAATGCTATATTCTTGATCATACTCATTTCATCAACTAAAATGATGTCAATTTGGATCCTCATAGATCATATGTGGATCACCTTTTGTATATTTTAGACTAATATGAGAATTTCATTCGAATGAATATGGAACCACTTGTACAAATTATGTGGAATCATTAATGGATCAAGGAAGAGGACAAATATAGAGATGATGATATTTGGGATTAGTATCCTATGTTATTTTATTAAAACAATTGATGGTACATCTTAGGGAATACAATACATTATAAGGTGAGAACATTAAAATCCTATGATGTTTTGTATTTTCATATGAATATGTTTATGAAATTCGATTTACGTTTGATGCTCACTCTCTGATATGGAAGCCGTATATATTATTTTTCTGTGGGTAGGGGTCCGAGCATTGAATATAGAAGACTCGAGGAAGGACATGTCTGTATTGTGTCTAGAAAATAGCCTCCATCCAGCTCATTTATTGAATGTTACACATCCAATTGTATTTTAACTCCATCAATATTTTACCCCCTTTAGCAATAAATTAAATAAATGATGTTTATAATTTAAAATTCAATACTTATCTATTTAGTCATGGAACAACAATTTTACTCTCCTTTACTATCCATCAATGCAGAACCATGAATTATTTGTTGAGATATTTTTTACACATCCTTTCAAAATCAGTCTTCCTCCATGAGATATGTGCATGAATCTATGTCATATATATGAAATCCATAATGATGCAAGTATTATTTCTTCCATTATGTTTTTATCTATGAAGGATATACATCTTTTTATAGTTTCATATTAGAAACTAAATCAAATTCTCTATTGGTATGTGACTGGGAATAGTTAAGCCAATAATCATTTTATAATAGTTTGATGATAGAATGATAATTGGTTGATGATTTCATGGTATATTGGTTGAAGATTATACATGTCAATGAAATCAACTATTTATTGGATATTGGACAATCACAAGATAATACGATTATGGGAAATTATTTTTGATTGCTTATTATGATACATACTTCTTTCTTGAATCACTTTTCAATTGACATATATTTTTATATTGATTATTGTTGGATATATCATAGGTTCTTCCCTCTAATAAATGAATAATTAATTATATGTTCTTTAATTGACGATGTATATGGTGAATTGGCTTCCCTTGTATAAATATATCGATATTTTTGATAGTTTATGGAAAAAATATGTTTTTTATTTAATAATCAGCTTGATTAATTGGTTTCTTCATTACCAACCATTATTAAAAAAATTACAATTAGATCCCACGTTAGGAATCCTTTATGTGTGCATTTTTCTCTATAGATTCTGTAATTTTTTCAGTATATAATAATTTCATGAAGCATGGAGTACATATTCAACAAATTTGAGGTAGGAAGTTCATTACATGTTAGGGATAGTATACATACATTTTACTATGGTATAATCCTTATATTGGATTATTTACCTTCTATCCCTGAGTGTTATTATTTGTGGTTGTGTGTAGCATGTGATACCCATTTATTATTATTTATTCCATGTGTATTAATAGATGTGATTGTTACCATGAATTATGATAATCACTTGTTGTTTTACGATGAAACTATATTATTATGATGCTATGATATTATTCCCAAATTAAGATATTCCCTATTATTTTAATGATAATTTATTTGGGGGTTATTCTTGGTCTTTGTGACTCGTGACCAACATGGTATGATTAAAACATATAGGGGGAGTGCACATGGCATGAAACGTTGAGAATGGTGAACCCTACATAGGGTTCGTGTGTGCTGGACTTACGGTAAGGAAAGAACTAGATTCAATTAAGACACTGAGTAAAATACTAGAACTTGATTCCTTGTGTATATAGAGTAGGATTTATACATGACACTTTAAGTATTACTGTTGAAATTTCTCTAACCTTATGTTTTAGTGTTGTTCACATTTGATGACCCATGGAGAATCCTTCTAACATGCTACAGAAGAAGCTACAACTGGGGATCATGGTGGATAGGTTAACAAATGAGTGTTTGGTATATGATTGTTATTTATTTTTTTACATCTATTGACTTCATGGAATATGAATACTATTCATTTTTACATTTTTAGGGACGTATTGGTGGTACCATGGTAGTTTTTATTACTAACATCTTATAGTGGAATTTTAATGCCTATGGAAAATTCATGTATAGGGATCCTGGAAGGAGAAAATTACTTGTAGCATGTGATTGAGATATGAATTCTAGACATAGGTGTGATAAAGGTATTATCTCTTGAAGATACCATAGTTTTATTTATTTATTTCCTTCTTTGACATTACTCTAGTTAGTCTAGGAACATAGGATTACAGTTTGTTTAATACATGTATTTCTTATTTTCTATTTATTTTTTCATTATAGTAGCTTAGGAATCAATATTATACTCTAATTATTAAATTATTTATTATAATATTTTTCAATTTATATGATAATAATGGTATAGTCTACCAACATATTGACCTGGACCCTTGTCTCTTCTTGGATGACTCTTCCATACATGGATATGATCATGAGGTATTCTGCGTGTAAAATAGATTAGATATTTTAGGATGTGGTGTCAAAATGACTATTAAAAAATATTGATAAACTTAATTAGTTAATGTTTGATCCAATTATGTCATTGATTCACATATAATATAATATTCTTTATTTTTTTGAGAAGAAAAAGTCATTCTCACAAAACACATTCATTTTATTTTTTTGGATATTCACATACTGATATTTCATATAAAATTTGGATGTAAAAATATCATGAATAAAAAGTAGTGAATGTTATATATCATGAAATTTTAAAGAAATTATATAGAAAAAGGAGAATTATATTTTTTGTAAAAGGTTAAGAATTTATATATATTCAAATTTTCTAGAAAAATAATAGTCTACTATAATTTGATTAGATATTAAGGTTTATATTACCCGGAAATATATATCTTCAATCATTCCCTTCTTATATATGCCCATATCTAGTTCTGTATCGTATGTTAATTAAAATTTTGGCGGCTTAATTCATTTTGTGGGTATAATGTAATTCCTCAATATTGTATTTTATATATTTCAATAAAAAAAATTTAATGATGAATAGATTTATTCCCATTTCACAATGATCTAAACTTAAAAATAATTTATTTTTTTGAGGTAAAAGTTTAGGGTAAAAATTGGTACATTTTATATAATGAAATTTAAATCAAAATGATAATTAATAAAATGAAAATTTTAATATAAATAATTATATTTATGAATTATATAGAATAATTATTAATCACTATTTTGGAATAATTATTTAATGCATCTATACAATTTAAATTAAAAATTTTAAGACAACAGTATTGAAAATTTTAATGATTTGAATAAAAATAGTTTATTTTTACTGTATATAGGTTTAACAAATAAAATATAATGGTAATAGTTTTTAAAAAAACTATTTTTGTAAAACTAATTTGTATTTATATTATAATATAATAATCTTCCTCAAAATAATGTTTTTTTAGAAATGAATTAGTAATATATAAAATGGAATAAATTGAAAAATAATCCTAATTTTGATACTAGAGATAAAGTAATAATAAAATTACTTTTATTCATATAGATTCAATTCACTAAAAATATACTTTTTGTGATTATATTAAAAATAATATTTAATTATACTCAATTGACTTTTTAATGGTTTTTAAATAAAAATAAAAATATCTATATTATGGAATTGAGTTATCCAAAATTTTAAAATAAAAATATGTTACCAATGTAGATATAGTTTTCTATGGAAAAATGTTATATTTCAATTATTTTTATTTCAATTGCATGTGTGAATATTATATAATTAAATTAACATGATCAATCATTAATAATGAATTTATTGTATAGAAAATATTTATATATAAATAGAATAATTATCACATATTGGTTAAGTGGAATTGACTGTAAAGGAATGGTATTTTTATAAAAAAATGTAATTCTATATTTTATATTGTTTAGCTTATGTTGATATTTCCTTGTATTTATATTTTTTAATATATTAAAAGTATCTCATATTAGTAATTATCCTGGACAAATTTGGATAGTGGTATAGTCTGAAATTATTATTAAGATACTAATTATCATTGTAAATTTTTAATCATTTTTAGTAAGGGTTTTAAATATACCAAAGAAGTTCCTTTAATTTTATTATGATTACATGATATAAAAACATTCTATAACACATTTATTTGGTTGTAATTATAAGGAAACATCATTAGACATTACAGAGAAGATGACCTTTTACATTTCTTGGTTTTGGAGAGTTAGATACAAAATTACAAAAAATCATAGTTGAATCAAAAAAACAATCAAGGACATATCACACGCTATCTCTATAAGTGAAGCGAATCCTTCGAAAAACTCTATTGGACTTGTGAAATTTAATTTTAAACAAGTGTTCGGCACTAAAATGCCCAGTAAGGGGTTTTAAAAAACATTGATATATCCTTATAAGATATTTTTTTGACAATAATTGTGTTAATACATTTTGAAATTCCATTTTTAAGATACTATTTGAAATTACTTATTGTTTAAAAATACTAAATCATTTTAAAAACTAATTATATTCAAAATTCCTAAAACATAATCTAGTGTTTTTCTAAAAACAATACACAAGATTCTGAAAAAATTCTATTCTTAGGTGACATGAATCACTAAAGGATTTTTGGGCCTACCCACTTACCAGAAGAAGGGTTCATTTCCCAATGACCTTCCATATTTACAACGATCAAGTGCCAGATCTTATAAAAATGCTTTAAGATTGTTTTACCAATATATATTTTCACAGGATGTTTTAGTTTTTATAATAAACATCACTTAATTAAAATACTCATTCCCACATAAGTATATATATGTACATATGGGTAAATTTCTTTGTACATGTAATTTTGGTTAAAACACAACCTTTATTATAAAATTCCCATGTATTCAAAACACTTTCCATTCATATAAAAAATTTATCTTATCAAAATAATCGTAATAATTAACTTTGTAACAAACATATAATTTCAAAAAAATATTAAAAACATGACACATTTAATGAAATACATGTACTTATTAAATTTAGAGTTTGAACATTAGAATTTTAATTGTAACCATGATTTTATTAAGGATACAATCGATTTTTATGAAAATGAATAAATACATGCCCATATATATAGATATATATATATATATGAAATCATGATGCCCAAAATGTCGATAAAAATTTATGACATGTTAGGTGAATGTTTCTAGAGTCATGGCGATAATGATGTCATGATTTTTTGATATAAAAATTCACAAAAAATATAAAAAGTCATTAATAGTTTATTTATGATTAATTATGTACATAAATAAATAATTATATAGGTCCATATAATTTAATTATATATATATATATGTGGGTGTGTCTGAAACTAATTATTTATGTATACATAATGATATTAAATAATGAGTAGTCTCCTAACAAACTAAGTTCTTAAATAGATAAATTGGATGATATATATATACATATATATATATATATATTGGTAATTAAAATTGTAAACTTAATAAAGGTTTATAAGATTAATTGGTAGGGTAAATTATAAATAAAATCTAATTTAAAAACTTTTAAATGAATTTTTTCGTAACACCAAATATATACTCATACATATTATAAAATTATACAAATCAAGAGCGGGGACTTGAATTCCCTAAAAATATTACATGTGATTAGAAATTATTGAAAAAATTACAAATATATATAAATTAATCTAATTCATTTATAGAATTTAAAGAAATAAAATATGGAAATAATTTAAGAAGTCCATTGAATTTCATTAGACATGAAAAGAATAATTTTATTATAAGTATTTGAAAAAAAATGAATAGTTTCCCTTAATAAATAAGGTTATCAATAAAAATAAATATTAATTCCCTTACCTGATGTTGAAAAAAACAAGTGGAGGACCTTCTACTAAGGCAACATTACACACTCACACTGTTCATAGAGAATTTTTTTGAAACTTCATTCACACAAATTTATAAGACTCTTATAACCATAAGATTCACTATTATACAAATCCATTAATATAAAAAAATCCCAAAACATATCGGTCGACCAAAAGAGTGACAACGACACAAAACAGCTTGGGGTTTAAACTATGTGTCAAAGTTTACATCAAACTAATTATATATTCATTCATCTAAAAATTTAAAACCGGAAGAAGTTCATCCAAATAAGAAACAACACAATGAAATATACATAAAGGCTATAAAAATACCACTAGGTTGTTGGGAATTTTGGCATCAGTGGATTAAGAACAAACATAAATTTAATGCAAACTAGGAAATACACAGACAACAAAAATAGATGATTTTGACGAATAAGAAAACATAAATAACAAACATCTAAGGAGTTTTTTTAATTTGAAGAAATATTTGGTAGAAAACGGTTAGGGAAAAAATATTTTTCAAAATGCACAGCAATGGAGTCTTCCACGATGCCACCTTTGTATTTTAGTTGAAAGGCGACATCACAACTACCGCCTTTTCACTACGGCTGAAATGCGGCACCCGCGATGCCCCCATTCCCCTAAGAAAATAAATTATGAATTCTTTTTATGTTATTTTTTGTATTGTTTATATATTTATTTATATATATAATTAATAAAAAATGTTCAAGAGGATGCCGCCTTTCACATAACAAAAAAATTATTATCTTTTAAAATTTTGTTATTATTTTTTGTTTTTTATGTTTAAATTTTTATTTATATATACAATTCATAAAAATTGTAAAAATTATAATTTTTTAAAATTTTGTTTTTATTTTTAGTTTAGTTTTGTTTATATATATATATATTTATTTAATTAATAAAAACTTTTCAGGAAAAATATTTTACTATCTTTCATGACCACCTACATTAATGTTAAAAATGTTTCAAGTAAGTCAATTTTATAGACTATGCAATATAAACCATAAGACCAATATAAACGAAACATTAAACATTGAAAAAATATATTAGAATTTTTTTAAAAAATAATCATTTCATAAAATATGTTCTTGAAAAATAATTTATAAGCTTTCAAAACCACCTACTTGAAAGCTAAAAATGATTCAAGTACGTGACTTTGAAAGAATAAAAAATTTAAACCATAAGACCAATATAAAAGAATCATTAAATATTGATTAAAAATATAACAAATTGTTGAAAAAAAAACATTTCAGGAAAAATGTTCATGAAAAATAATTTATAAGCTTTCAAAACTGCCTACTTGAAAGTTAAAAATGTTTCAAGTACGTGAAATTGAAAGACTATAAAATATAAACCATAAGACCAATATAAACAATACTTTAAACATTGATTAAACATATAAGAAATTGTGGAAAACAAAAATCATTTCAAAAAAGATGTTCATGAAAAATAATTTATCAGCTTTCAAAAACTACTACTTGAAACATAAAAATGTTTCAATTATGTGACTTTGAAAGACTATAAAATATAAACCATAAGACCAATATAAACGTATCATTAAAAATTGATTAAAAATTTATGATACTGCTGAAAACAAAAATCATTTCATAACAAATGTTTAGGAAAAATAATTTATAAGCTTTCAAAACTGCCTACTTGAAACTTTAAAATGATTCAAGTATGTGACTTTGAAAGATTATAAAATATAAACCATAAGAACAATATAAAATAATATTTAAACATTGATTAAACATATAGGAGTCAATCCCACATCAATGTGATGCACGGTGTTGCTATTATAACATAAATCATTAATCATTGATGCATGAGAACATGTTATATCTCCTTTTATGGGAGAAAGAAATCCATTCTTCTACCCGTTATGTCCATATCCATATCAACATCTAGACGCATAAGGGTATGCTGAATGATATGCCACATAAATTGCTCATCTGTTCCCATTACTGCAAATACCAACCCCTTCAACACCACCATGCATCCAACAATTATAATATCTTCCACAATTGTCACCCCATTTCCCCAGGCCCAGTTGATCAGATGAAAACACCAACGATTCCACATAGCCCATTAAACTCTTCATCACCAAATCCTTATCCATTATCATCCTCAAAAGGCTACTATAGGACCTCCTTGATCAATCCACTACAAACAATCACATAGTATAATTTGAATGGATAGATCAAGGAGGTCCTATAGTAGCCTTTTGAAGAAGATACGGGATAAAGATTTGGTGATAATGAGTTTTATGGGCTATGTGGAATCGTTGCTGTTTTCATCTGATCAACTGGGCTAGGGGAAATGGGGTGAAAATTGTAAAAAAAATTATAATGGTTGGATGCATGGTGGTGTTGAAGGGGTTCATATTTGCAGGAATGGGAAAAGATGATCATTTTTTGTGGTATATCTTTCACCATACCCTGATGTGGTCGAATGTTGATGTGGATATGGACATGGAGGGTGGATGTATGCATTTCATTTTCCCATGAAAGGAGATATAACATGTTCTCATGCATCAATGATTATAGATATATGTGACAGTAGAAACACTGTGCGTCACATTGTTGCAGTATTGACACTTATATGTTTCATCAATGTCTAATGTTTCATTTATATTGGTCTTATGGATTATATTTTATAGTCCTTCAATGTCACGCACTTTAAAAATTTTAATGTTTCAAGTAGGCGGTTTTAAAAGCATAAAAATTATTTTTAATAAACATTTTTTGTGAAATGATTTTTTTTCAACAAATTCTTATATGTTTAATCAATGTTTAATGTTTAGTTTATATTGGTTTTATGGTTTATATTTTATAGTCTTTAAAAGTCACGTACTTGAAACATTTATATTTTTCAAGTAGGCGGTTTTGAAAGCTTATAAATTATATTTCATGAACATTATTAATGAAATGATTTTTGTTTTCAATAATTTCTTATATGTATAATCAATGATTAATGATTCGTTTATATTGGTCTTATGGTTTATATTTTATAGTCTTTTAAATTGACGTACTAGAAACTTTTTTAACTTTCATGTAGGAAGTTTTGAATGATTATAAGTTATTTTCATTTCCATAGAGATAAAACATATAAATGATAATAAAAAATCATTGTCTATGTCTACGGTGAGGAGATCCTGTCCCAAATGGTGCTCTAATAATAGGACGTCCACGGCGAGATCTCGGGGGAGTCAGATGACATGGAGAGGCATGATAATCAAGTGCTAAAATATCGACTATCATATCCTCCACCTTTGTGCCAGTAGGAGAAAATATCAACTCCAGCTCGTACTACCCTCCTAATCCTTATCCAACATCGATGGTAGAAATACATGACATCATCGCAGTGGGGAAAAATCATTTGGTGGAACTATACCCCAACTCTCATATGTGTCTAGACCCCAAGGTTGCGGTGAATCTGGACCCAAAGGTTGCAATCCATATGGACCCCATGATGGAGAAAACTGAGGATATCCTATCAAAAAATATGGATCCCATGACAACTGAGGCACATCTTACATCGGATTAGAATGAACTACTAGAGGGCCGACCCTTGCCTATGGAACTGGTGAGGCCTGACGTGCAGGACGACGCTATCTATGTCATCGTGGTCATGGATCTACAGCACCAGCAGCTACTGCAGGATCTTCTTCTACAGAAGGAACCTGCTATCTCCGTGCCATACGCACAAAGAGGCTCTCAGAAAACACATGGATAGATGACCTCAACTACAACGCTTGAGCATGAATGGCTTCCCAGCTGAAGACTTTGTCCTCAGCCTCATCACTCATATGAATAAGACTGTTTGTGTAACTCTCCTATAAACAGATTACAAATGAATTAGAAAACAAGTCAATAAACATAGTAACTTAATTTAATTGACTTATAATCATAAGCATCTCTCTGCTGGCTAGGGTAAGATATAGTATAGATTTCAGTATATATAATGGCTCATACTCGTGCTGCACTGAAAGATAGAACTGCATCGTAGTAACTCCCAGGATATGAAACTCTATGCGTCTGTGCCAATAATCGAGAAATATCGCATGTACTCAATGCTAATCAGCATCTTGCCTCCCAGTCAGCTTCATCCCATGAAGCTGATCTGTCTGCCTCGGCGGTAATGCAATCTGCTGAGTCAAGAGAAACTAGCACCTGACTCTCTCAGGCTAGTGCTGCTCAACAATATGAAAGTGAATGAGTGTAACTACATCTGTAACATTGTCAAGACCGACCGTGTTGTATGGAGGCAACTGGTTTATAACAGACCAGTATGGAACCCATGAAATCTGAAATAACATATTACCCTTGTTAGAAAAACTCTTAACTAAATAAATGATGCTATTACTAAATTTGTTACACATTAATAGATTGTATATACATACCTATTGGGGTAAGAGAAAGTCTAACTCGAGCTGATATATGGCCAAATCGTGTCTTGGAACTGCAATGAAATTGTGTCACTGACACCACAAATAAAATACAACATCTATAGTAATAAATAATGACAAGTTAAAGTCAATAACATGTAGTAGCATTAGAAACTGATATAAATGAGTGGTCATACCAGCGTCCATGCAGAGCGTCATGCAGTACCACCATCTTGAACAGCGGACCAACACGATAAGGGAAGAATGTAGGGATATGCTCACATGCCCACATCTAAATAAGGATAACACGTCCCCTGAGACCTGTGCACCGCCTGTCAGATATCCTTCATAATGCTCTATATGTGTTTGCTGAGTAGGAGGATCCCCAACTGTACGTACTTTCCCGATCAAAGTCCTCTAACAGGGGTAGATATAACATGTTCACATGCATCCGTGAATGATATATACACATGGTCCCTCCAATAAGTCATAATATATATTCACATACCTAACACATCACCGTCTTCTCATCAGTATCATCATCTAAAAGTGGAATATGTGTCCCCAGCCAAGGCATGGATATCGATGCTCCATCGGCAGCACTACGATCAAAAAAAATGTCAACGCTTAACAAGCACTGAGCAAGGTCAGGCCAATATGCCCGAGTGGATCCAATAACGGGTGTCCCTTGGATAGGAAGAACAAGAAGCACAACCACATCCTAGAGGATGATGGTCATCTCTCCCTCAGGTTGGTGGAATGTGTGTGTATCTAGTCTCCACCTCTCCATGTGTGTAGCTAGCATCTGATTGTCTACAAATATAAAATCTGATACCGCAATACCATAGACGCCAGCATGATGCAAGTATGGTATAATGGCAGGATGAGGCTCTATGTGATGAAAATGGTGTGCTTGATGAGACCTAATCAATCAATCTGGACCACCCTCTATCACAACCTATGAACAATGGATTTCCTGCTGACTAGGTAGTATGGTGTCATTCCTCTACAGATAAACAAATGAAATGAGTTGTAAGTGTAAACTATAAATATAACATCATGATCAGTAAAATATTAGGATTTGTAGAATTCAAGACATTTCATGTTTATTCACATTGTTTTATGAAATTGTTTTTACCTAAAGAAAGGGGATTGTCTTCATGATTTTCAAAGAATATTACAAAGGTTTATTATGATATGATTTTACCTAGAATAGGTTGTTTTATAAGATATGGATTTATATATTTATATATATAAATAATTTCTTTGTATTATATATATGTTTATTAGAAAAGTATTTGATTTGTAATTTATATATTATTGTCCACATGATTGTATGTTTCATGATTATTTTCTCAATCACATAATGTTTTGAAAACTGATGTAAAGGGAATATGTCTTTTGGTTTACAGTTCATCTTTTGGATTTTAGGATTAAGATATTTGGGTTTGACATTTTTCATTTTGGATCTAAGATTTTGGATTTTTTTAATTATTTTATAGTTTTGGTTAATGATTTGAGAAAATATTTTCAGGAATATGGTTTAGAATGTTAGGATTACGGTATACAAAAAATGTTTTTTGGTTTACTGTTATGATTTTCAGTATTGGGGGTTAGAAAACTGAGGTAAAAAGAAGAGATAACAACATAAAATTTATAATATGAGAATCTCCCAATAATGAAAATACATCATTGTGGCTTGAGTGTGAACTCGACAGCAAAATGTTAGGGAATCGTTTTCGATTATGACCTTCTTGATGACATATGTTGCATCTCAAACTCTATCATTGTTCTTGAGTCTAGTCCATCTCATTTCGCATCCTAATTGCCTTCGGTCTCCAACGGGGACGCAACTGATTCATATCAGGTACCATTATCGGTTGAACATCGAGAATTGTGAAATAACGAATCTCGCCAATAGGTGTCCACGTTGGAGACTAACAGTTAGCAATGGTGTTAATCCGGTACACTTGATCAACATATTCTTCCCATGATATATTAACAGAGGCACATGCTACGATGGAATGTGTGCATGGAAACCGTAAGGCCTGAACTTTTTCACATTGACATTTCCTCGTTTCTAGTAATACCACCATTTTTTCACCAATGATATTTGTGGTGCGGTTCATCTTCTGTTTAACTTCAAATCGAGAGTATTCTCATAGAAATAGGCAGAACTAATAACCAGAAGCTTCTTTAATATTCTTTTCAATCTCTCATGGAAATGTTCTTCTGTATGCTAGCCCCTAATGTATTCCATCTGATGCTATTTTTTTGATCAACAAAGTACATCATGCAACGATGTAATGTATCTTGAATGAGGGAAGTTATAGGTAGATTGCAAAGCCCTTTGAAGACACCATTGATTCACTCTATAATGTTGGTTGTCATGTGTATGTACCCCTTCACCCCATCATATGCCAATGTCTATTTTTCTTTTCAAATTCGAATCATATAGTCGTAAAATTCATCATTAACCTAACAAATTTGTTTGAAATGTTCTTCAAACCATCGTTAATCTGACTCATATGATACACAGAATAGATTATATTTCACATATTTTGAATTTATATTTATGTTGATATACAAAGAAATATCAAATACAATGCGTACCAAGTCTGGTGATTTCCTTCATCATTGGTTTGTTGTGGAATTTTTTATGAAACTTGCTAGAAATGTGTCTAATGAAGAACCCATGATGTGAATTTTGGTAACTCCATTTATCTAGTTCTGCATTGATTGCTTCATTAATTGCCTGATGCTGATCAGATATCAAACAAACACCCCGAAAGTTAGGGAAATGGTTGCTGGTACATTTGAAAAACCAACTCCATGATTCATAGTTTTCATTCTCTATAATGGAAAAGGCATGGGAAAGAGGTGATCAGTTTCCATCTTGGGTTTCTGCAATCAACAATATGCCCTTGTATTTTCCATACAGAAATGTTCCTTCAATGTGAATTCACTGTTTTCAGAAACGAAATGTGGCGATACAATGAAGGAATGCCCAGAACAACCAATGAAATTGAACACTTGATGGATCAAGTCATTTATCGTGATACACATGTTCGTTTGTATCCATATGCAAGACAAAATGGTTATGATGGCTCAATATGGCTAGCAATTGCGGCAACACCCAATATGTGTCATCCCAATCACCATAGACCATCACAATTGCCTTCTGTTTCGCCATACATGCCTTATTATAGGAAATATTATAACCGGATGCCTATTGAATCCTCTCTTGAACAAGGGATATTGGAACATCTTGAAGTTTTAAAATCTTCTCAACAACAATGGATGACACAAATTATGAATCCAATGAGGTATGATCTTGTGTGGGGCTTGGATGAATGCATGTATGATCCACCTCAATCCTCGAGAATCTCCAATCTCCAAATTCATTGTTTGGAATCTCCCTCAATCTAAATCTACAATCATCCCCATAATTCTCACACCGTATGGCATATTTTCTACGGTCTGATTCATAAACTATACTGCTACAGTTCCTCTCAATGTGAAATATCTTTAGCGTACTTTTTAATGCATCTTTACATGGAAAAATCCTTCCAACATATGATGGTTGTCCATCTCACTTAACCTATGTTGTATAACTCCGGGAAACTCATTTTCCTGTGTGGGAACAATATCTTCAAATTCAGGCACATGTGTCATTGATTCTGACCCTGATACAACGAGTGGTGGATACTTTATTATAGGTCGAGCCTACTATACAACTAATTCATTTCTCTAAACCTCCATCATTCCTTCCTCATCATCATTATTATCACCATATGTTTTGTTATTACAAAACTCCTCATCAGATCTTGGGTTAAGATGTATATCCGAGAGATCAAGTAGGTTTCCTCTTTTTCATCATTTGGAATAGTCCGAACTTCATGGGGCAGACTATCTTTGACGACTCTTGTATGTCTACGTCTTTGTACAATTGGATGTTGTTTTTGTACAGTAGAAACATCAACATATAGCTCCATCATGGTACCATCCGACCATTGAGAAAACAAATTAATTGTTTGGATCTATTGTGCATCATTAACCAATGGACACGCTAGATGCCACAATGTTTATTTGAACTGTAAATGTCTATAACTCATTGACTTGATATTTTGATCTGGTCCTGGATTTAATGAGCCACGAATTCTATCTTGACGGTCACATAGGGTTACACATTCAGTTGTATTAACCACTGTTATTGGTTGTGTACTGTAAGAATCTCCTTGCATAGTCTAAATAACCTCCCCATTGCAGTACACATAGGCAAACATTACGCTCTACATAAAAATAGTTTTTTGATCAATATTTTCATAATGTAAGTGACATTCAGAATGATGGTTACCAATATAAGTTGTATTTTAAACTTTGAAGTTGTAATTAAACTACTTATTAAAAATAAGTTGGATTTTACCCATTGGTACACCAGTTCCCGTTCGAGTCTAGCTCAAATCAATGTTTTCGGGTTTTACCCCTTGGTACATCTGTGCTAGAGCCACTTTCACTTGTTTGTATCCAGAAAAGTATATTATTACTTAGATAACATAGTCTTTATGCTACCAAAATTTCATTAAAATAATCCTAAATTAATTTATACTAATGATAATTATAATTCCTAACTATATAACTAATTAAACAATATAATAAACAAAAAAATTTAAAACTACTAAACTAATAAAGAATTTAAATATTTAAGTATAAAAAATTCAACTAAATAAAAAAATTTAAATTTACAAAAATAGTTAACTAAAAACATCTGATCGAGATAAAAACATTAAATTAAAAACCATAACTCTAAAAGCTTTCCAAAAATTTCAAAGTGAAAACTCTACCTCAAAAGATATAAATTGAGAGGTAAATGGGTGTTTGGAAGTGAGTTAAAGGGGAGGGGGCGTTTCCCTTTTATAGGGAGCATAGGCAAAGGCGTCACCCTTGGTGCCACCTTTCACAATAACCCCAGGCGAAAGGCGGCACCACGTGTGCCGCCTTCGCCACATCAGTGATCCATGCCAGCAGTGCAAAGGTGGTAGACTCAATTCCTCCATTCTCCAGAAATGCAATGGAGGCATTGCGGATGCTGTCTTTGGGGCGAATTTTGAAAACAAAAATGACCTAACCATTTTTTGAATTTTTTTTTAAAAAAAAAAGTAAAAAAAACTCAACATCTGAGTTAGATCAAATCAGACATGGTAGAAGCACACATACCTTGGTAGGTTGAAGATGAATCATAACCATAACCTTGATCTTGACTTCACCAAAAACATTTCCGAAATCACCTTGCTCAGTAACGACGGACCACGAACAGGTCTGCGACTCCAAATCTACGAACATTCCTAAACGAAACCGTCTACCTTTGTTGACTTGACTAGAATTGTCCTTGACTCTCGACCATAATCATGTTCCAAACTCATA
Organism: Viscum album; assembly: GCA_963277665.1. Classification (NCBI taxonomy): domain Eukaryota; kingdom Viridiplantae; phylum Streptophyta; class Magnoliopsida; order Santalales; family Viscaceae; genus Viscum; species Viscum album. Next base: position 385,746,187 of record OY728156.1, on the reverse strand, counting down.
AATACTAACACAACTAAAACTCCTCAATGGCACAACTTGGCTTAGGTTGGAAAGCCATGAAACCCTAACTCGGCCACCCATACCTATTCCTTGCACCGCAACACCCCACTACGAGCCCTCTTATATTCACCCTTTTTATTCGATTTCATTACTATTACTATATCATCATTACTATTATTTTTATCCTTTATTTAAAAAATCTCACATTAATATATTTATATATTTTATCCTTTCATTTTATTTTATCTTTTATCAACAAATTTATTGTGCTTCCCATTTTCCAATATCAATTTTCACTTTTACTTTTGTTTTTGACTTATGTGTAAAGCATGCCACGTATCATTATTCCCAATTCTTCAATTCATCATTATCACATTATTATTATTATTTTTCTCACCTTTACAATAAAAACAGAAAATATAGGTTTAAAAAAATGCTAATGACATTTAATTTTATTTTTTTCATAACACGTATATTTATATTCATAAAAAATTTAATAAGTTTATTTAATTTATATATATATATATATAATTGTTTTAATAAATTAATCAAATCACACATATATTATTGTTTTTTTGTAGTAAAATAATTATATGCATTTATAACTTAAAACTAATAATTTTTTTTTACTTCACACACACACACATATATATATATATATTATATTTTCTAAAATATATAAAACCCAAATCAATTTAATTTAATTATTCATTTGATAGTTTAAATATATATTTTTATAAATATAAATACTCTATTTTTTACAAAGTAATTTCATTAAAATACTTGATATTGTTATTACAACGTGTAATACATTAAAATAATAATTTTAAATGACATGTATAATCAAAATATAAATTAATAAACTTATATAGTGTTAAATTTATATTATCTTAACAATTTTATTCAAAACATAATTTTATATTTTCAAAATCATAAAAAAAATTAACTATATGCATATGTAATTATCATTTAAAATATTCTATTAAAAATATTTTTTGAAAAAGTTGTATTCTATTTAATAAATGTAGTTATTCTGAAAAAGTAGAATAATATTTTATTTTAAAATAAATATAAAAAATTCACTTTTAATAAATCAACCAATTTAAATTGTTATTTTACATAAAATCATCTTCAAAATGTTTAAATTATTAAGGAATTCCTTTCTTAAAAATATTTTTATAACAGAACCAAGTTTAAAATTTTTGAGCTTTTAAATTATTCTCCCTCTAATTAAATGCAACCTCACAATTTGTTTCATTGGATTAAATTCAATTCTAAATTTCTGTCATAAGAATTAAGAAAACTAGTACTGCTAGACTCTAAAACTCTACCAATTAGATGAAACAATCTAATCTCAAAATTGGTCTAGAACGTTCTTATGGTTCCAATTATAAGCACACATCCTTAAAAAATTTAATAGTAGAGGGCCTTTTACTGGTTTAGGTTATAGATAGTTAGATACAAACTTACAAAATATCAAAGATGTACCATAAAAATGAATAGTGACATGTCACGTGCTATCTCTGTAAGTGAAGCGAATGCCTTCAGAAAACTTCGCTCGATAAGAAAAAAAAATTAAACAAGGGGTGAGAAATAAATATTCCCAATAAGGGGTTTTAAAAACCATTGATATATCCTTATAAAATATTCTTTTGAAAATAATTGTCAAAATACATTTTGAAATACCATTTTCAAGATACTATTTGAAATTACATACGATTTTAAAATATAAAATAATTTTTGAAACTACTTATATTATTAATCGCTAAAACATAATCCAGTGTTTTTCATAAAAAAAATTCTATTCTTAGGTGGCATGAATCACTAAAGGCTGTCTAGGCCTACCCACATGGTGAAGGATAGGTTTACTTCCCAATGACCTTTCATATTTACAAGGATCAAGCACATGACTTTCTAAAAACATTTTAAGCATTATTTACTTATATATGTATATATATATATTCATTTTATTTTTAAATTTATGATAAAACATGTCACAAAATTAAAATACTCATTCCCACTGATGTTTATATATTTATATATATATATATATCTGTGTGTGTGTGTGTGTGTGTGTTTTAAGGTATGTATATTAGCTTTAATTTTTAGCACTACCGAGTCTGGTTATAATAGAAAACCCTTATTATGAATTTTCTATGTATTTAACACACATAATATTATGATAAATAATTTATCATAATAAAATAATATTAATGATTATATATGTATCTCACACAAAAGTTGAAGACAATTATTTTAAACATGACACTTTCAATGCAATACATGTACTTATTAAATTCGAAGTTTAAAACATAAAAATTGCAATGAAACCATGATCTTATTAAGGATGTAATGGATATAGTTGAAAATTCATAAATGTGTGGCAATATATATGTATAAAAACATGATACCCAAAATGTCTGTAAAAAGTGATTACATATTAGATGCATTTTTCTAAAATCACAGTAATAATGATGTCTTGATTTTATGAAATACATATTCTCATTAATATAAATAGTCATCAATAGTTTATTTATGATTAGTTATGTACTTAAATAAATACTTTTACTTATCCGTTTAACATATATATATATATATATATACACGAATGTGACTAAAAAAATTTAATTACAAAAACATAATGATATAAAATAAATTATTTTCCCCTTACAACCTAAAATCTTAAACACATAAATTGGTGTATATATATATATAATTTATAATTTAATCATAATAAAAAATTAATATAAATTGGTTGGATAAATTAAATATTAAATATAAATTAAACAACTCTTAGATGATTTTTTTCATAACACCAAATATATTATTATATATATTACATAGTAATAAGAATCAAGATAATGGAATTGAATGCCCTAAAAATGTTTCAAATGATTACAAATTCTTGAAAAATTACACATACATGTAAATTAAAGTATTTTATTTTTAGGATTTAAAAAGTAAAAAATTTGGATATAATTTATGATATCCCTTGAATTGCATTAGAGAGGAGAGGAAAATTATTCTTATAAGTATTTGTAAAAAAAATAATATTTTCCCTTACTAAATACGTTTAACCAAAAAAATAAATATTAATTCTCTTTCCTGATGTTGTAGAAATAAAAGATAAAGAACTTCTGCTAAAACAACATTACACACTCACCCTATTCGGAGATAAAAAATTTATTTTACATCTTTATTTTCACAATTTTATAAGACTCTTATAGACATACATTTCACAATTATACAAAGACATCAATATAAACAATTCTTAAAACTTCTCCGTAGACCATAAGAGTGAAAGTGACAATGAACAAATTAGGGTGTAACATATGTGTCAAATATGATATCAAATCAATTATATAGTAAATAATTTACAAATTTTAAAAAAAGAAAAAGTTTATCTAAATAAGAAAGTGAGCTAAAAAATTGACATAAAGAATATAAAAATACCATTAATTGGTCAAGAGATTTGAAATTAGTGGATTAATAGAAAAAATAATTTTTTGTAAATAAGGAAATACACGAACAACAAAAACTGATGATTTTTACTAAGAGGAAAACATTAATAACAAACATATAAGTTAGATCAAATCAGACCTTGGAAAATCACGCCAACCTTGATAGGATGAGGAAGAATCAAAACCCTAACATTGATCATGACTTCTCTCAAAGCAGCTGATAAATCCATGGCTTTTTTTAAAGGTTTTTTTTTCATTGATTTTTACTATTTCAGTATTTATGGGGGGTTTTCCATGCATTTTAGTGTAAATGGTGGGTTTTCAAAATTTGGGTCAAAGAGTGAGAATATTTCTATATTTAAAAATAAATTTTGTTTCAATTATAACTCCATCATTTATCAAAATATTACATACATTATCATTCCCAATTGTCATAAACTAATATATTAAAATCACCATTTCTATTTGGACCCAAAATGAATCCATAATAATTATGGATTTAGTGTTTTTATTGTGGTATTAGGCCATCCCTTAAGGTCATTTCCTTTATTAATCTATTTTTTTAGTTTTTCTATATATCATACATTTTTTACTTTTCTTTAGTGATTCTACCTCCCAATCAAATCCAAAATCCAAAGGCTCTCCCCAATTATCGATTTTTCCTCTTTGGATCTCATCTCCCCTGTGGATTAGAGAAATATTTCTCAGTTTTTCTCAAATATCTCATATTTGAAGAGGTAAAATATATCATTCCTAACTCCTTAAATTTTCACTCGTTTCCCCCATTGCAGTCCCACGTAACCTAATAAAACATCTTTGAGCCTCCCTACCAGTTTTTTTTACTTGGAGATTCAGATTTTGGTGGATTTGGGACGAATTTTCCAATATATCCCTATTATGTGAGTTTCTTCTCATGTTTCACCATTTTTCTTAGGGTTTATTCCACTTTTCATGATGCTCCTAATTTTATAGTATTAAGATAGCATACCTGGGGTTTTATTTTATTTTTTTCATTTTGGTGAAATCAAGAGGATTGGGGCTTGATATCACTTTCTTATGAGGTGGTGGGGGTGCGATTGATGTTTCAGACAACAATATGGAGTTTTTGGCACAAATGGTAGGTTATTCCATGTGAAAGAATTATTTTATGAGTTATTTTTGATTGAATTATACTTTAAGCATTATTATCTTCCATTTTTTTGGTGCAATAATTATATATGGGATAATTTTTAAGTAGTTGGTTTTTAAGTGGAATTTTTGTGCAAAAATGAATATTTTTGGGTGTATTCCATGTTCTATTCATGTGGGATGTTTTATGATTCATGGAATAGTTTTATTAAATGATGTTATGGACTAAATTGTTTTTGTGATATTGGTATGATTTTGGTCTTCAGAAGGGGTTTTAGAATGAATTTTTGTTCAAAAAAAGGTAATTCTCATTAGAATTGTTTTTTGAATGTTTTAAATGGTTCCATGATTTATATATGAGGTGAAATTATGTTTCCAAACTATTTTGGTAGGAGTGTACTTTTTAAATGGTATATTTTCTATGTGACATGGAAGTTATGTGATGTGTACTAACATGGAATGGTTTTATAAATTTGTTTAATGGTTTTTTTGAAATGTGAAAAAGAGGTGAAACGTGTTGTGGGCTATATTGGAGGGATTAAGATTTGAAAAATGAATTTGAATGGAAAAGGGGATCATTTGAAATGTGTGTGAGCTGTTTGGTGTGTGTGTGACTTGGAAGGGGTATTTTCATCTTGAAATTTTATTTCATGGCATATGGAACATGTTTTATCACAATACGGAAAACACAGGTATCTAGGAGAGTGGACGTGTACTAGTATACAAGTGATCTAGTGGGGTTTGGCCCTTATTTCCCATAAGAATATTAATGATTAAAACACTAACTAAACTATGATGATGAGTATGATGATGTTGTTGTTGTGGAATGACTATTTTATATGTATTCTCCATACTAGTGGCTTGTGTGCACAAGAACGGTTTTTTATTTGGTTGCATTCATCGAGATACGAGGTATGTGGGACCGACAACGAGCTAGTTCATATGGATTATTTTCCATTGCGTGTGCTCATTAGATACTTTAAATTTTCCATCGTCATAAGGTATTTTTGGATGGAAAATTCAGTATATTTTTCATTTTATTTAAAAGTTCTGATTTTTTTAAAGTATCCCAGTTGAAAGTGTTTTCAATTAAAGTTGCATCTTATAGAAACCGTTACATGCATTTCCTGTTTACAAAACATTCATTCTTTTTATATTATAATTATTACCACATAGAATCTATTTTTGGTGGTATCCTACTGGGATTTTCCTCACACCCTAATTACACCTTTGGGTGTAAGTATACATGATAATTTTTTTGTAAGTTTGGGTAAAGCTTTTAATGCTAGTAGTTCGGGTTTCTAGGGGTCCTTATTGGTGCAGTGTCTTGGAGACGGCTTGAGGTGGGGCCTCTTGACATGAAAAGGCTCTTGGGCTATCCACACTGAAATTATTATATAATTATAGTCTTTGAGTTTTGATATAAATTATGTAATTCAATTCTGTATTTTTGTAATTGATGTTTTTGTTCGAAAAATCTAGATTTGGATTATTGGATTCATTCATTGTATTATGTTTATAAACTCTTGTAAATAATTCACAAATTTTATATTTTGTTACTCAGGAACTTGTTCATGACCCTGGGGATTCAGAACCCCCTTCATTTTGTTCCATAGAATGGGTGTGGTGCCGGTTTTGATGGCGACCATACCTAGTTTGTGGCGAAATGGTATCAAAGGTGGTTCACTCTCCATGGGTCCTGTTATTTGGGGAAGATCGAGATAATATGAAGTTAGGACTCTCATGGAATGAAATTCCAATTGTGATTAAGGTACCTAGCTAGAACACCTGGTGACATTATTCAATTCTCTAGGGGATGTCGGGTTTTATCTGAGTCCTTTGGTTTTCATAGATTGATGATGATTAGGGGAAATGAAATCAGAGTTGGTTTAATGGTCTTAGTGAGCTCATAGGGCCTAGAAATCCATATGGAGGTAGGGGTATTTCCAAGGATCACTCTCTATTATGGTGAACTGATAGAAATATGGCCTCCAAACATATTTCCAAGTCACCCACCAATACTATTTTCTCCTCGTATTGCCATGTGTCCATCATTTTTTGAATCATGGATGTTTGGTTTTAAAGAAAAATGACTTGGTTTAAAGAAGCGTAATATTTTTGGGAAATTATTTTTAAATAAATAGGTAATGGTCCTATTTTGGAAATGGTGGAACAATATTTTCATTATTTTTCTCAGATGGAAAATTGTGTATTTAAACTTTTTTGGAAGTATAAATTATATAAAAGTGGAATTTTTAAAATCTGTTTCAAATGGAACTTTTTGAATTATTGGAAAAGTGTTCTAAATGGAATAATGTGTTTTTTGAGATAATGTGTGGAGTTTGAAATAGATTTTTGATTTTGTAACCAGTGATAATTTGAAATGTTTTACTAATCATTGGACCCTTGATTTAAATAAGTTATTTGTTTTTTAATGAATGGTTGTTTATCATATGGTTTTTGATATAAAATCCTATTTTTCTGAAAGGGGTTAAGTTGTTTTAAAATTGATATGAATAGATTGAAAGTGAGATTATATTGAATTATTAGTGATCTTTTGAAAAGTTTTGTAGGAAGTAAATTGGGTTTTGATTTCATTGATAATGGTCTTGAGAAAAAGGATGTATTGGTGTTAGGTACCCGGACTATGCAGCGGAAACCGGTGGGCCGGGATTTTGAATTTTTTCTGCTTCACCGGAGTGCCATAACCCTGTCAACTCCGGTGATCTTGTCCTGGCTTGGTCCGAGGATCTCGTAAGGTTCTTTATGAGCACAAAAATTAAACTTGAACATTTACCTTGTTCAGAATTGACGTGCAGGATGCCGGCGATCGTTGCTCGAAGACTCCGATGTCGAAACCCTCTAGATCATCCACAGACGCCTCGCAAATATTCTCATGCGCCGTTCGTCATGATCCATGTGCTAGCGCGGATATTTGACGCACACTTAGACGCAACGATGATCACCACAAACTAGCGTCTTCAATCCATGAAGGCGAAACTTGAAGAAATAACTACATTTAGAGAGTCTCTCTCTAGAACTTAGGAGGAGAGATAGGATCTCAATTCCAACAGATGAATAGTAATGGTTGGAGAGCATCTCTCTCGCTTATATAGAGAGTGTTAAAACACGCGGTATAGGTTCCCGACCCCCATATAATAGACCTCCGCTATATAATCTATATAAATAATTATTTATGAAAAATAAGATTATGCCATAAGTAATATTTACAATTTATCACTTGCTTGTAATATATAAATATATTATGTGATAAATTTGAGTCTTTAACTCGACTCATTCCTCCTTCTAATATTAAAATAATCTAGGATATTTAAATCCAGTTGATTAATATTAATACGTGTATTTACTATATTACTCGTAAATACATGTTTTAAATAAATTTAAAGAATTATTATAAACTAAAATAATTAATGAATTTATTTATTATTTGGAGATCCATAGAACTTTGATAGTGCTCGGACCCTTTGGCGAGGCCCGCCAAGTTCTAAATTCATATTCCCAGAGTAGGGCAGATTCTCAAGGTGCTATTGTGTATGACCCTCTAGGCCCTTATCTCAATAGCAGTGAATAATATCATCGACCTAGAGTGGGGTCTAGCAACCCATCGAGGCCCCTATATAGATAAGGCAAAGTCAAAGCAACGAATGTCTTCCTACGAACATGGTCTGTGTATTATAATCTCTTCGTCATCGATATCTCTATAATGAAGAATGCATACTTAGCATCATCATTATTTATTTTCTTTATTTTGTTTGTTGATTTCCCAAGATAGTCTTACCTTCCACTACCATGTCCATGGATTTAATGAAGGTACAACCATCCTAATCAACCAGGCCCGGGATATCTCTTCCTAAACTCGGAAGCGACATATCCTTTCTCGATCATTCAATCAATGCCATGCAATTAATGACATACCCAATATAAACTACCTTAGCATGACTTTTCGCCATTGTTTTAGCATTATATCAAATGTACGTAATTAAATAACATTCATTGATAATAATCTCAATTCAAGAGACCATTACACGTGTCTGTAGATAGGAATGACCAATGACACAAGAAACATGTGGTGTTCCCATTAAGCGGGTATGTTCTCATGATCTCAATAGCTAGAGATCATCAACGGTGAACTTCATTAGATGATGTCTCAATGCTTATGAGCCCCCATCACCTGATGGTCACACATCATCTGTTTCCTTTCAAAATGATGTAACTGGACCATAGGACGTTACATTAAGATTACTGTCATGGAATCTCATGGTTCTCATTATAGCATGGGAGCTTCTATAACCATTTGAAGAGACAGGTAATCTAAGGACATTGAAATTAATAAAGTGGATGAAGAAGTGTCCACACTAACATGGAATGATAAACACATGTATAAAACAAACTGAATACATGTAACAGTAATCAAAATACAATACAGTTTGGGTATATGGCACCCACTTTAAAAACTCCCACTTTCACTATAGACAACTGCGAACAGGTTTCAATCCACTAGCTCTCACATGTGAATCATGCTTCTTTTGAGAAATGGATTTAGTCAGGGGGTCTGCCTCGTTGTCCTCAGGGGCTACTCTGCTAACTGTTACTTCACCTCTTTGAGTAAAATCCCTCAAAAGATTAAACATCCAAAGAATATGCTTTTCCCTCTGGTGAGACTTGGGCTCCTTGGAAAGCACCACTACAGTAGTATTATCACAATACAATGGAATAGGGTCTGCACTGCTAGGTACTACACCAATGTCTGAGATAAATCTGTGTATCCATACTGCTTCCTTGGATGCATCGGAAGCTGTAATATATTCGGACTCTGCTTTAGAATCAGCTACCATATCTTGCTTTGAGCTTCTCCGTCTCACAGAACCACCATTCAGGCAAAAGATGTATCCTGACTGCGATTTTATATCATCATGATCAGTCTGGAAACTAGAATCAGTGCATCCCCTTACAACTAGTATCTCATCTCCTCCATACACCAGGAACATATCCTTAGTACGCCTCAAGTACTTAAGGATAGTTTTAACAGCTGTCCAGTGCAGCTCTCCTGGATTGGCTTGATATCTAACAACCATGCTTAAAGAAAAGAAAACATCAAACGTAGTACATAACATGGAATACATGATAGAATCCACTGTCGAAGCATAATGGAATCTACTCATTCTTTCACTCTCCTCCTTTGTTTGTGGACACATTTTCTGGGTGAGATTTACACCATGTGACATAGGTAACAATCCTCTCTTGGATTGTTCCATATTGTACCATTTGTGTACCTTGTCAATATATGTACTTTGACTTAGGCCAAGTATTCTTTGATATCTATCTCGATAGATCTTGATCCCAAGAATGTAGGCTACTTCACCTATTTCATTCACGTAGAAGCATTCATTTAACCATGTCTTAACTGACTGTAATACTTGCACATCGTTTCCCATGATTAATATGTCATCAACATATAAAACTAAGAAAATTATAGCATTCCCTTCAACCTTTTTATAGGCACAATGCTCTCTTTCATTTTTGACAAAACAAAAATTCTTATGGCCTCATCAAATAGAACATTCCATGATCTTGATGCCTAATTCAATCCATAAATGGATCTATGAAACTTGCATACTTTATTGGAATTCTTTCACTTAACAAACCCTTCGCGTTGAGTCATATAGACGTCTTCAACCAACAACCCAATTAGAAAATAAGTTTTGACATCAATTTTCCAAATTTCATAATCATGAAAGGATGCTATTGCAAGAAATATTCTGATGGATTTAAGAATTTCCATTGGTGAGAAGGTTTCATCATAGTCAATGCCTTAATGTTGTCTGAAACCTTTTGCAACCAGCCTTTATTTAAAGGTATTAACCGTACAATCCATTTCCAGATTTTTCTTGAATACCCATCTGCATCCAATGGGCTTTACATCAGCAAGAGGGTCTACTAAAATCCAAACTTGATTTTGGTACATGGACTCCATCTCGGAATTCATGGCTTCTTTCCATGTCGCATATTCTTTGCCTTCTACTGCTTCCTTGTAGGTTAGGGGTTCATCATCCTCAAGGATCATTGTGTCGCCTGACTCGGTGACGAGAAAACCACAACGCTCTAGTTCTCTAACCTATCGGGTAGATCTACGCAGTATCTGTGTCTCATGAACAATTTCTTCTTCCACTTTCTCTTGTGGAGATTGTTCCTCTACCAACTCTTATGCATCAAGAGCATTAACTTCATTGAAGTCAATCATGCTCTACTATTTACAGTAGAAATGTGATACCTTTCTAGAAATGTGGTGTATATTGCCACAATGACTTTTCTATCTAAAAGGTTATATAGGTTGTATCATCTAGTTTCCTTATGATAACCTATAAAGATGAACTTAGTGATTCTGGATGCTAATTTTTCACTGGGTAATGTCTTGACAAATGCCTCGCACCCCCACACATGCATGTGTGTCAGATTGGGTTTCTTTCCATACCATAACTAATATGGAATCCCATCTACAGCTTTAGTTGGTACTCGGTTAATGGTATATACTGTTGTCTGCAAGGCGTATCCCCAAAAGGATAATGGATGAGTAGTATGACTCATCATTGATCTGACCATGTCAAGAAAGGTCTTATTCCTCATTTCACTAACACCATTATATTGTGGTGTATAAGGAGGAGTGAGTTGGAATACTATCCCACACTCCATCATGTGATCAATGAACTCTTGGTTTATATATTCTCCGCCTCGGTCTGAGCATAGTGCTTTTAACTTCTTGAAAGTTAGTTTTCTACTTCATTTTGGTATTCCTTAAAGAAAGGAAAGGAATCTGAATTATACTACATTAAGTAGATATAGTCATACCTACTATAATCATCGATAAAAGTAATGATGTATAGAAAACCACCCCTTTCCTCTACTGGAAATAGTCCACATGCATCAGTATGTATTAATTCCAGCACTACATTAGCTCTTTCTCCATTTCATGAGTAAGGTTATCTTGTCGTCCTTCCTTGTAAAGAAGCTTGACATACATCTAAGGGTTCTAACAGTACCAAGTCTAGATACCCTTCTTGATGTAATCTTCTTAATCACTTCTCATTTACATGACCAGGCCTGAAGTGCCATCAGTGGGTGTTATTTGAGTCATGTTGGTTGTTTTTGTCATTGATTTCCATTATTGATTTTCCTAGTTCTAATATATATAAACCATTGTTAAGATGTGAAATACCATAACATATGGTATCCCTATAAAAGAGACAACTGTTATTTCCAAACATGAAATAAAAACCCATAGTGTCTAAACATGACACATAGATAATGTTTATGGTAACAGACGATACATAATAGAAATTGTTTAAAACAAGAACCAAACCAGTTGGTAAAGTCAAGTGATAGTCTCCCACTTCCAAGGCTGCCAGACTTTCACCATTTGCAGCTCAGAGATCCACCCGACGTTTTCAATCTTCATAAACCTACATGGTTCCTTTATATGAATACAAATGTGCGAGCAACATTCCGTATCCAATACCCAACTTGTAGATAAAGATAGATTGAATTCAATGAAAAAAATACCTGAAGTAGAAGCGTCAGCTTGATTCTTCTTCCCAGCTCTGCAATTATTCTTCCAGTGGCCTTTCTTGCCACATCCAAAGCAGACAGCTTCCTTCTCATTACCTTACATCTGAATCATTGGATTATTTGCGGGACGATGCATTGGTGTCTTTGGCCTTGACTTGGACTTAGACCCATTTTCCTTGCCCTTGTTTTTCTTGTTCACCATAAGGAAAGATGTATTGGTGTTTTTCATGTCCTTATCAGCTTGGTGAAGTAAATCCAAAAGATCTGGGAGCGACTTTGTCATAACATCCATACTGTAATTGACAATGAAATTCGAGAAGCTTGATGGCAAAGAGGAAAGAATGAGATCCACTGCTAGTTCTTCATTTAGTTTGAACCCAAGGGCTTCAAGCCTCTAAATATACCCAGTCATCATGAGTATGTGAGGACCGTCTTGGTGCCCTTCTAGAAACCTGCACTTATAAAGTGAACTTGAGATCTCATGCCTTTCTTGTCTGGCCCTCTCCCCATATAGTTCTTGGAGATGTGAAAGAATATTGTAGGCGTCCTCTTCCTCATGCATTTTTTTTGCAATTGGTAGGAAATGGATGACAACATGATGCATTGAACATCAAGTCCATCGTCTACATGCTTTTTCTATTTATCTTTTTCTATCTTTCTTGCTCCCTGAGGAGGCTCAGTAGGAATTGGGGATTCCACACATATAACTTTCTTTCTTGGCATAGTACTATGCGCAAGCGTCTATACCACTTGTGGAAGTTATTTCCGGTCAGGATATTTTATTTATCCAAGATCGATCACAATGATAAAGTACTATTGGTGTTGGTGTTGGCCACTTTGAATCTACATCAAATAAAAATTTAGCAGTTAGTACTTTTTCTTGATTACCTTTGGACATTTTATGATTAATAAATTATTATATCATTTAATGTCTCCCACTATTTTAATGAACCTTAATATCCCTCACTATTATATTCGGAATAATCTATCTCTTGAGAATTCTAGTGGCAAGGATCCTCGAAACCTCCCTTGTAGTCTTCAAGATAGGGCTACGAAACTACTTGGAGGGTTTCAAGGTAGGCGCTATGTTGGCCAACTGCTTATTCTTGTGGTTCTTGTGTTGTTGAGTAAGGTCCCAGCTTTAGGAATCTGAACATGATTCCCTCAACCACTTTCCTCTAAATTGATAGAAAGTTAGCTAAGGCTAATCCTTTACTACTCACATTAGTTAAGTCGACCAATTTCTCACATGGAAATGCCCCGGTAGTAAGAGGCACTCTCAACTAAGGCTGATGAGCACCCAAACAGCCAATTTTTTTAGATGTGAGAAATAGGAGGCATTTTGACTTAATATATCATTGAGGTATTTTTTAATATTAATTGACGAATATAATCCTTTTCTATTTATAATGTTCAAACTGGGTTGTCACGCTCACAACTGAACATTCAATAGAATATTTATTTATCATAAATTTATGCATTTTCTCTTGTTTACTATCCAATGTGATCATGCAATAATCATGCAGTCACATAAAATAATAAACTGTGCATAAAATAAATCATGCATTCCGACTGGTCTTGAGCATTCTATAATGATTGATCAATAACTTATCAATCATCACCTAGGGGCATCCATACCTGAGTCGATACAAGACTCGTGTCGCTGCTGGCCCTAGTGCAAAGTGTCCAACTCCTGTCTGGACTTCCGCCTCAACTTGGCGGGGTCTGCCTCTCGGATCGTCACTGAATAAATAAAAATATACTCACACGCATGCGAGGGGTCTAGGGTACAAAATACAAGTAGTTCAATGGACGCACATGCCCTTATACATATTTGAAATAAAAGACGAATCACAGACCATCATTTATCTAATTAAACAGTACAATCATCGCACGCATTGAATAAATAATCAAATAAATAAATACATGCTAGACATTCACAGGTCTTTCAATATCTCAAGACCAGTCGGGGTAAAAGCGCACTAAAATTAAATTGAAATAAATTTAAATTATGCGAGGGTGTTCTAATAAATTAAATGAATTTGATTAAATTAAAATACGTTATTTTTATCGGTTCCATTTGTTTAATTTAATTTTAATTTATAAAAATAAATTAAAATAATCCATTAATTTAATTCTAAACATAAATTAAATTAATATTTTTGGAATAAAATTATTTAAACACATAAATTAATACCAATTAATTTTATTTAAAAAACTAAATTAATTACAATAAATTCAGTGCAGGGGTACCTCTAGACGAAGTGGAGTCCGGCGGGACTGCATACCACTATGGGATGTCGTCTTGGATCTACGACGTTAACGTGGCATGACTGCGGGGTGACCGCGGCATCCGACGATTCCCACAATGGATGCCTCTACCGGCAGCCCGCTGCTCTGGAGAGCCGGCAAAGTTGTTGTCCGGTCAGGCGCCGGCTCGGGTCGGCCGAAAGGAATCAGTCCAGAGTAGAGGAGGATCCCAGTGAGGGCTCGGGGTGGCGGGAGGGTGTCGGTCTGGCGAGGCCCAGAGGAGGAGGAGGCCAGCGAATGTCCGGGGTAGCCGAACAGAGCTGGTCCGGCGTGGTTCGGTGGAGGAGGCCAATGAGGGTCCGGGGCGGCCTATGTGCACGGGGCAGAGGCGAGGAGGCCGGCGCGAGGGGAGGAGGCCGTCGGGCAGGGCGGTCCGGTGAAGGGGAGGCTGGCGCGGAAGGCAGGGGCCGGCCGGAGGCGGCTCGACTTATGGTCGGGGCTGCCGGCGCACAAGGGGAAGAGGTGAGGAGGCCGGCACGAGGGCACTCCGAAGAAGGGGAGGCCGGCATGGAGGGTGGAGCCCGTCCGGAGGTGCCTTGGCTTGGTGCAGGTCCGGTGGGGAGAGGGAGGCCCTAGGGTTCAGCCTCCCTTGGTGCGTCATGGGAGAGAAGACCTGTAAGGGTCTTCCTCCCCCTTTTTTTCTTATTTGTCCTTTAGACAAAATTACAGCCGCTTTGTTTTTTTAAATAAATGAAGAAGACCCCATTTTGGGGTCTCTTCTTCCCCTTTTTTTAAAAGGCAAGAATAACCCATTTGGGGTCTTGGTCTTGGTCCCCTCCCTTTTATCATTATAAAATTATAATAAAGTATTCATTATAAAAGATAATAAAATATTTTAATAAAAAATATTTATAATGAAATAATTATTTGATGCTGATTCTAAATTTGAGATTAACAACAAATGAAAGAAAAACGCGACATCGATCCGATTAAAAATATTAAATTATCGTATCTTGATCATTCCAAATCGAAACGACATGAAGTCAAATCCGAATGAATAGTTTTAACACCCCACAATTAAATTTAATGCATTTTAATCCTTTTTTGACTCAGAAAAACCTTGAGACTCCCTCTAATACCACTGTTAGGTACCGGGACTACGCAGTGGAAGCTAGTGGGCTGGGATTTTAAATTTTTTCTACTTCACCGGAGTGACATAACCCTGTCAACTCTGATGATCTTGTCTCGGCTTGGTCTGAGGATCTTGGAAGGTTCTTTAGGAGAACAAAAATTAAACTTGAATATTTACCTTTTTTAGAATTAACGTGCAGGACGCTGGTGATCGTTGCTCAAAGACTCCGACGTCAAGGCCCTCTAGATCGTCCACACATGCCTAGCGAATCTGCTTGCGGGCCGTTCGTCAAGATCTGGGTGCTAGCACGGATCTTCGACGCAGCGATGATCACCACAAACTAGTGTCTTCGATCCATGAAGGCAGAACTTGAAGAACTTGCTAGTTTTCAGAGAGTCTCTCTCTAGAACATAAGAGGAGATAGAGGCTCTCAATTCCAATGGATGAATAGTAATGGTGGGAGAGCATCTCTCTCACTTATATGGGGAGTGTTAAAACACACGGTATAGGTTCTCGACCCCCGTGTAATAGACTTCCGGTATATAAGCGATATAAATAATTATTTATGAAAAATAAATTTATGCCATAAATAATATTTACAATTTATCACTTGCTTGTAATATATAAATATATTACATGATAAATTCGAGTCTTTAACTCGACTAATACCTCTGGCTAATATTAAACGAACCTAGGATATTTAAATCCAGTCGTATAATATTAATACGTGTATTTACTATATAACTCATAAATACATGTTTTAAATAAATTCAACAAATTATTATAAACTCAAATAATCAATGAATTTATTTACTCTTTGGTGATCTATAGAACATGGATAGTGCTCGGACCCTTTGGCGGGGCCCTCTAAGTTCTAAATTCCTATTCCCAGAATAGGGCATATTATTAAGGCACTATTGTGTGTGACCCTCTAGGCCCTTATCTCAATAATAGTGAATAATATCACCGACCTAGAGCAGGGTCTAGAAACTCCTCAAGGCCCCTATAGAGATAAGGCAAAGTCAAAGTAATGACTACCTTCCTATGAACATGGTCCGTGTAATCTAATCTCTTCGTCATCGATATCTCTATAAAGCAGAATGCATAATTAGTGTCATCATTATTTATTTTCTTTATTTTGTTTGTTTATTTTCCCGGACAGTCTTACCTTCCACTACCATAGCCATGGATTTAATGAAGGTGCAACCATCCTAATCAACTCGGCCAGAGATATCTCTTTCTAAACTCGGAAATGACAAATCCTTTCACGATCATTCAATCAATTCCATGCCATTAATGACATAATAGATATAAACTACCTCACCACGACTTGTCACAATGGTTTTCGCCTTATATCAAATATACATAATTAAATGAAATTCATTGATAATGACCTCAGGTCAGGAGACCATTACACATGTCTATAGATAGGAACGACCAATGACACCAAAAAACATGTGTTGTTCTTATTAAGCGGGTCTGTCCTCATGATCTCAATAGCTAGAGATCATCAAGTGCGATGTTCATGAGATGAAGTCTCAATGCTTATGAGCCCCCAACACCTGATGGTCACACATCATCTATGTCCTTTCAGAATGATGTAACTGGACCATAGGATGTTACTTTAAGATTACTTTCATGGCATCTCAGGGTTCTCATTATAGCCTGGGAGCTGCTATAACCATTTGATGCGACAGGTAATCTATGGAAATTTCCATTAATAAAGTGGATGGAGAAGTGTCTACACTATCATGGGAAGATAATCACATGTATAAAAAAACTGAATACATGTCACAGTAATCAAAATACAAAACATGTTGGGTCTAGGGCACCCACATTCAATAATTGGTTGACCGTTTTGGTTTTGAAAAGTGGAACAAATTTTTTCATCCTTTGGTATTTCCATGTGAGATGATATACATGGGGTTATATTGAATGATAAATGGGTAATGGCATGAATAGATGAGTTTCGGGATGGATATGAGGTTGGTTCTTAGGGTTTCATGTAAACATTCACGTGTGAGGACCATGGGATAATATTGGTGGATACAGCAACCGCTAACCCATTTATTTTCAATGAAGTGATTTATTTTAAAGGAAAACATGATGTTTTGATGACAGGTTTGGGTGGTGTGTCTTATTTTTTTTTGAAATGTTGTTGTTTTAAGAATTTTTAGTCCAAGAACCCCTCTTGTTGAATGGTTTTTGGGTCAGTTTTTAGTCATAATGTTGGGTTGAAGGGCTGGTTAGTGTTCCCTTTATGAGAAATGTTTCGAGAAGCCTTTACTGTGGTTCCCCTCATGTGTTTGGTTTTAGTTTGTGGATTTTTTTTGACAAATGAAACATCTTGGTTGGGTCCTTGGGTTCTCACGTTGGATAAGGTATGCCCCAATTGGGGGTTAGTAAACAATTGAAGTGTAACATGGATTGTTCCATCATTGGAAGAGCCTCGAGATGATCAATATAAGGAACCACTTTCTGGAGATTTGGATATTCAGACTACATCACTTCCTCTCTTGGTTTTTGGGATCCTTTTGTAGTGGGAGAGTGGTCAAGGGAGGTTGAAATATACCTTAGTTTCTTAAGATTCCTTAGTCGTTAGAGTTGACAGTAGTCAGGGTTTGTTAGTATGGATGGTGTCTAAGAGGGCCTCTGGGTCCTTCATCATCTCTTTGAAGTAAAGTTTCACATTAAACCAACAGTTTTGTAAATCTGGTCATGATAGGTTGTTATGGACACGTGCAAGAATTTTGTTTTGTTTGGGGAATTGGAATAAAGTCTCCTTTTATGTGTTGTTTCTCTCAGTTGCAATGGTCATGTTCGGTGATGGATTGTGATGTCATATGCTCTTTTGATGGTAAATGTGAATTTTTACAATCTTCATTAAGTCTTTTTTTTGTCAGAAGTGTGTCTCCTTTCACAAAATCTCAACATCCTTTGTTAATAGTAGGTTGTTTCCACAAAACATTCCCACGTTCAATTTCACATCTGAATAAATGAGTGGTGATGTGTGTGAATCTTCTAAGAACTTGTTTTGTTATGTGTTATGTATTACTTCACCCTCATAGGATCATGGTATAGTTTTCATGGCACCGAAAGGAGAAGTTATATTTGTCATGTTTACAAAGTCTCAATATGAGGCTGATGATGCTTAAAAATTTGAGCTGCATCCATAGGTCAGAGAGAGTACATGGCGCATAGTAAGGAGAAATACCAGGGTCGTTCAAACCATTGAACAATGTCCTATCCTCACTTTGAAATATGGGAATAGTTTAAACCTATGGTGGCATAATATTTCTTTTGTTGTTCCCATTAGGTGGAAAGAGGTGAGATGACCTCATTTCCATGTTATCTCCTAATGTCATTCCATTCCCCTTGGGTTTCCATTTATTTTCTTGAGAATGGTTTGAAATTTGGCAAGACAGGTCGAGCGCACTATTTTTATACAGTTAGTAGTAATCATACCCTAGAAAACTATGAATATAGAAGGATCCACACTGTTGTCTCATGGTTTTCCAAACTATGTGGACTAACCGTGTGTCCTTCCCAACTCATTAAATTTTGGTGTCAAGTTGTGTCATCATATGGTGGTTAGTTAGGGTGGTTGGTTCTTATAGTGGGGTGACATACTATCTGTCTCATGTACATTATTTTGGAAAATACTAATGAAAGTCTTCCCCTTGAAAAAGAGAGAGTGTTAGGTCCTCCTTTTGTTCGTGTCTTGATTCTGCCTTGGGAAAATATAAGTTATGTCTTATAGTGGAGATCCCATCTGTGTATCCTTGTATCAATAACTTAGATTTGTCCTTGAACTGGGATTGGGGGTAGGTAGTCTCATTCAGATCTATTTCAATTCCAAACTAATCTTTAGGTAAACAATGGGATTTGAGTACACCCAACAGTTTTGTTCAAGTAAAAATGTGGTAACTCTTTTTGGTGTTGTTGTTCGTTCAGATAATTTGGTTAGGCCTTGTTCAGATGGTGATTGAGGTGTTTTGTTTCGCGATGAAGTTTTAATGGGCTTGAAAATTTTATTAAGTGGTGTATGTTTTGGTTGGTGAGATTATTTCTTACTTGATTGATCAATAAGAGGTGTTTATTCCTTTTATTGGTGGATGAAACTTGACAAAATATTCAATTTCAGCGTTTTAGTTGGGTTTTATTTTTTCATTTGGCTTTGTTATGTCTTTTCGAGGGTGGAATTTTTTATGGTGTGGAGAATTTTCACATCCATTATTTATTTTAAAGGTATTTTTTTCATTAATTTTCATTATTTTATTCTTTTGAGTGTTTCACAAGTATTTTCATGGGAATGGTGGGTTTTCATAATTTGGGCCAAACTATGAGCATGTTTCCAGATTTTAAAATAAATATTTTTTCTTTTATAACTCCTTCGTTTTTCAAAATTATATACCCATTCCACTACTTAATTGATATACCTTTTTATATTAAAACCACCATATCAATTTTTACCCTATATAAGTCCATAATAATGATGTATTTGGGTTTTTTTATTAATGTATTTGGACAACCCATAAGCCCATTTTCTTCGTTAAATATTTTTTTTAATTTGTCAATAACTCATTCATTATTTAATTTTTTTCTATTATTCCATCTCCCACTAAAATTATAAAACCAAAGGCACACACCCATTATTGTGTTTTAGTCATTGAACCTCATCTCCCCCGCAGATTAAAGAAATCATTATCAGTATTTCTCAAATCTCCCAGATTTGTGGAGGTATAATGTTTCTTTCATATCTCCTTCAATTTTAACTATTTCCCCTCATTTAAATACCCCTTATTTCCTAATAATACTTATTAGAGCCTCCAAACCATTTTTTGGTTACATGTAGTTTCATATTTTGGTGGATTTTGGGTGATTTAGTCGACATCTTTCAATTATGTGAGTTTCCTCTCCTGTTTATCAGTTTTATATATGATTTCTCCCACTTTTCGTGAGGTTATAAAATTTACAGTAGCTAGGGTTCATAACTAGGGTTTTATGTTGTGTTATTATGGTGAAATATTGATGACTAGGGCTTTATTTCACTTCATTATTGTTCAGTAGTGGTTTGATTGATGTTTAACACAACAGTTTGAAGTTTTTGTCTCAAATGGACGGTGATTCCTTTTGTAAGAATTATTTAATGAGTTTGTTTTTTATTAATATTTTTAGCATTATTATATTCATTTTGCTGGGGAAAATTATTTTTGGTAGCATTTGTTAAGATTTTTGTTTTTAAGTGGAATTTGTGACCCAAAATGAATATTTTTGGTGTGTATTCCTTGTTTTGTTTAGTGGGGGTTTCATCTGATTAATAGAATTGTTTTATTAAATGTTGTTATAGATTCCAATTCAGGGTTTTTGTAATATTGGAATGATTTTGGTCATCAAATAGGGTTTTTAGAATAAATTTATGTGCCAAACATGGTTATACTCATTGGAACTGAATTGTGATTGTTTTAAAAGGATTCTTGATTTATCTAACTAGTGAAACAATGTTTCCAAACTGTTTTGGTAGGGGCGTACTTTTGAAATTTTCAGTTTTTCTGTGAATTGGATGTTATGTGATTTATAAAATCTTGTAAGGGTTTTATAAAATTATTTAACAGTTTTTTTGAAATTTGAATGAGAGGTGACAGGTGTTGTGGTTATTTAAGTGTGAGTACAATTTGTGAAATGAATTTGAATAATAAACGTGAACATGTGGCATGTGTGTAGAGTGTTTTTTGTTTGTGTGAATTGGAATTGGTATTTTCATGTGCAAAAAATATTTCATGGAATGTGGATAATATTTGATCACAAGATGGAAAACTCGGGTATCTAGTTGGGTGGACATGTACTAGTATGCTAGTGATCTTGTGGGTTTTGGAACCTACTTCACTTTTCATGTTTGATGTTGAAAACACTAAATAAAATATGATGATGATGATGATGATGATGATTATGGGTAACCACTTTGTTATGTGAATGCTCACAACTAGTGGTGTGTGTTCACGAGAATATATTTTTGATTGGTTACTTTCACTGAGATACGAAGTACATGGGACCCACAAAGAGAAAGTGCAAAGGGGTTATATCACGTTTTGATGCTCATTAGATACGTTATACTTACCATCGGAACATGGTATGTTTGGCTGAAAAATTTAGTATCTTTTTAATTTTCTTTCAAGGTTTGTATTTCATTTAACGCATCCCACTCGAAACTGTCTTCAATTAAAATTTCATATTTTAGAACATTTTACTATCATTTCTTTCTTACATAACATTCAAGATTTTTATCTTATAATGTTTACCACATGGAATATTTTTTTCCTGGTATCCTACAAGTATTTTTATCACGCCATACTTATATCTTTTGTTGTAAGTAAACTTGGTTCTTTTGTCACATGTTTGGGAAATGCTTTTAGTGACATTAGTTCTGGTTTCCTGTGGTCCTTCTTGGTGTAGTGTCTTGGAGATGGTTTGAGGGCGGTGCCCCTTGCCATGAAGTGGTTCTTGGAATGTCCTCTTTGACTTTGTTCATCTTTATAGTCTTTGAGTTTTGTTCTAAATTATGTAATTCAATGCTTAATTTTTTTGTAAAAGATTTTTTTCTTCAAAAAATACATATTTGGTTTATTGGATTTGATCATTGTTCTATGTTTATAAACTCAGGTAAATCATTCCCCAAATTCATTTTTTGATACCTGGGAACTTCTGCCAGCCCGTGGGGATTGGGAATGTCATTTGGGTCTTTCTATGGTCTAGGTTTAGTGATGGTTTATTTGGTGACCAGATCTAGTTCGTGACAACATTACCAACATCACCTTACTTAGCCATAATAGACCCCAAACAGGTCCGCGACTCCACATCAATGAACATGCTAAGATGAAACCCCTAACCTCTGTTGACTCGACCAACATCAGCCTCGACTCTTAGCCATTCTCATGCTCCTGACATTTGAAGAAGAACACAATTGGACCTCCTTAGTGGCACGACATGACCTCCCTTACCTCCCCATTGCTCTACGACACCCCAATATGAACCCCCATTACATTATCCATTTTTTATTCAATTTAATTATTATTATTATATCTTTATAAATAAATTTTTTATTATTTTTTAATATTATTTTAAAAAATTTATATATTATATCGTTTAATTTTATTTTAAATTTTTATCATCATTTTTTCTGATTCTCATTTCCCAATATACCTTTTCACTTTTACTTGTGTTTTGACTTTTGTGCAAACCATGCCACACATCACTATTCCCAATTCATCAATTCATCATTATCACATTATTATTATTATTATTCTCACCTTTACAATAATAACACGATATTTAGGTTTTAAGAAAAATGATAATTACATATAATTATATATATTTATTGATTTTTTATAACTCATATATTTATTTTTATAAAACATTTCATATGTTAATTTAATTATATAAATAAATATATTATTATTTTTTAAAAAAATTAATCAAATCCCACATATATGTGTGTGTTTTATTAGTATTAAAATTATTTTATGCATTTTTAATTTTAAACTTTTATTTTTTTTACTTCACACACACACACACATATATACTATATTTACAAAAATATATGAAACCCAAATAATTTTTATATATTTATTAATATGACAGTTTAAATTTGTATTTACATAAATTAAAATAGAGCAATTTTTAACAACATAACTCCATTAAAATATTTGATATTTTTATTACAACATATAATACATTAAAATATAAAATTTTAATAATATGTATAATCACAATATATAGTTAAAATTTTATAATAGTTATTGATTTATATTATATTAATAATTTTATTCAAAACTAATATCATATTCTAATTTTTTTTATCTATATCCATATATGCTTATCATTTAAAATATTTTATTAAATAACAATTTTGATAAAAGTATATTATTTTAGGAAAATTAGTTATTATAGAAAAGTAAGAAAATATTTAATTTTATAATAAAATTAAAAATTTTACATATAATAAAAAATTTAATTTTAATTATTATTTTAATGAAAATCATCATAAAAATGATTAAATTATAAATAAATTAATTAAAAAAATATTTTTATAATTAAATATTATTTAGAATTTTTGGGCTGTTATAGTAATACCCTACCTATATTTCATAAATCCCTTTATTGAAGAACCCAAAACTTACATCACATAACAATGTCTAGTACTAAAAACCACATTTCGAAAATTAAGTTTGATACCACATGTGGAGATAAAATCAAAACATGCACAAATTTCACATTACTATTATATCCCAATGTATTCCCACACAACTAAGAGTAACTTTTAGTTTAGTGTCTCTAAAGAGTAGTTACTGTTGGATCGAATAGTCGATATAAAAGTCTATTAGATGGAACAATACAAGAGGGGGGGTGAATTGTAGGTTTAAAAACCTTTGAGTTTTAGTAACAAAGAGATTAGTTTAAATGAACTTAAACTAATACTAATACAAACACCCACAATTGTATTGAATGTAAAAGGTATGATGTATTGTAATACTAATGTAATGCAAAACAATTGTATTCAAGATGAACACAATAATCAGAGTAATACATATATGAATGATTCTACCTTAAAGCGTATAGAACCAATCAAAACAATATGTAATAGAATGATTGTAATTGAAACAATTACAATTGAATATGTAAGGAAGAAAGGAAACAATACAATTCCTTTCTAATACAAGTAACAGCGGAAATGTAAAAGTAATACAATTCTTTTAACCCAAAGAGAAGGGTTATCCTTTCACCTAGGATAAAAGGTCTGTCTCACCAACACCTTGGTGAGCCCTCGATACGATGATCGGCACGTCTGTCTGCCTATCCCTGGCAGCCCTCGATACGATGATCGGCACGTCTGTCTGCCTATCCCCGGCAGCCCTCGATACGATGATCGGCACGTCTGTCTGCCTATCCCCGGCAGCCCTCGATTTTGCAGGTAATCGGCACCTCTGTCTTTCAATTACTTGAAAGCCCTCGATACGATGATCGGACACACAAGGCTGATGAGAGAAGTCACAGTGTCTCTCTCTAGAATCTTCGTAGTTCACAGTCGTTCTCTTCGTTTATCAGTATCTTCTCAGCTTCAAATGACCTCCTATTTATAGGCCTCGGGTTCCAACGGTCATATTGCCTCCAACGGTCATATTGAAACAGAAAGCACGACATCGTTTTGATTAGCATATAACTAACTCAACGACATCGTTTTGTTAGGATAAGAGATATATAGAAATGTAAAACATGAGTACGATTCATATGCAGAGAGAGTTTTTGACAAAGTACCAAAACAAATAATGATCATCTGAATAGCAAAGTCAGTACGATACGATTGACAGAGTCAGTACGATACGTTTGACAGAGTCAGTACGATACGTTTGACAGAGTCAGTACGATACGTTTGACAGAGTCAGTACGATACGTTTTGGTCAGTACGATCAACATCGTACGATACGATTTGGTCAGTACGATCAACATCGTACGATACGATAAACATGATAAAAGACAATTTGTTATTTACAAACATATGATAGAATACATTTGAGATTTCCAAAACATGACATAGAATATATTTGTGATTTCCAAAACATGATGTAAAATCCAAAAGAAGACTTTTGACTTAACAATCTCCCCCTTTTTGGAAAGCACAAACACACAAAGTAAATGAAACAAGAAATACTTATCTCCCCCTGAGTTATTGAAAACTCTTCTGAATAAGAAATTGAATACAACTAACTCCCCCTTAGGTATTGACTTTCCTAAGGATTGTATTCATAGATTTTCCTTGAGTATTGTAATGCATTCTCCCCCTTTGTAAAACAATCTTTTCTTTGTAAATATTCTCCCCCTTTGTGATTTACAAAAAGAAAGGAGGAATCTCGAATTGTCTGGAAGAGTTAGTGAACTAATACAAGACAATGGATAAAAGAGAAAGGATTATAAGAGTTATTACAAAACAAACAAGTTCCAAAAGAAACAAATACAACAATCATTTGTTTTCTCTTTCCTTCTCTTTCTTTATAAGCTCATGAAGCACAGCTTTCATCTTCTTGATCTCCTTCTTGTCTTCAGAAATTGATTCACCCTGAGTTTTGAGAAGATCCTATTGATCCGCAAAAATCTGATCTTGATTTCTGATGGTCTCCTCCTGTACTCTGATTACTTCTTCAAGAGTATCAATTCTGTTTTGTAGAGTCTTGTTATCCTTGGACAACTCAGAATTTTGATTCTTCAGTAAAACCATTTCATCTTTGAAAGACGAAACCTTCTAGAATTCAGATTGGAAAGCATTCATCCTATCTTGCAAGTCTTTCACTGAAGGAACATCGGTTCTTTGAGAAGATAAAAGGTTCAGCCTTTCAATTGTTTCTTTATCAAGCTTTTTGAAAGCAATTGCAAGCTCATTTGATAACCTTCTTATATCTTCAATAGCAATCTCATGGTCATTGATTGAGCTTTCTGTTTTGTACGACCACTTAGTCATCTTATTGCAAGCTTTCTTATGAGCAACTGAGCTTTCCGAAAGAACTTTTAAATCGGCTTCTACAGACA
This sequence comes from Viscum album, assembly GCA_963277665.1. Classification (NCBI taxonomy): domain Eukaryota; kingdom Viridiplantae; phylum Streptophyta; class Magnoliopsida; order Santalales; family Viscaceae; genus Viscum; species Viscum album. The sequence goes on along the minus strand of OY728156.1, from coordinate 385,720,054 downwards.
AAACTTTCTTCCTCAATTCTTTCACAGATCCAAACTTCTTCCTTTGATTTTCAGTAATAAAATCAATCTTCCCTTCCAGCCTCGGGAAATAAGGAATTGTTTTCTCCACCCTTCTCAAAACATGAACAATGTAATCACTCTTCTTGAGAGAGATTGTTTGCTCTGAATCAGTATCTTCATCGTACGATGCTAGTTCATACGATCTGCTTGAATCAACAACTGGCTGTTTCCCTTTCGCTTTTTCTTTCTGTTTTCTTTCATCTTCCACTTTGTCACTAATGACAACTACTTTATCAGACTGAGAAGATTGAGCATCTTGCTTTTCTCGAGATAACATTCTGTCCAGAGATCTTTCCTGATCGGCATGAGGAGTTTGTTGAACACCTTCGCTCAGCTTTTGAAGCGATTCCTCTCTACTTTTCTTTGAACTTTGAAGAAATTCTAACAGAAAATTTCCTTCTTCTACTTCCACTTCTTCTATCACTTGTTTTCCTTTTTCTTTCTCAGGCAGACTCTGTATGATGGGCTCTTGATGCACTTCCACAGTTAGTTGAGCACTAGCATCTTCAACTGCTTTCAAGACTTTAGAGATATCAAAGTCCTGAGCCTTTCTTTTCAAAAGAGTCTTCTTTTTCTTTTCATCTTGAAGGGTTTCTTCTACCCTTATTCTTTCTGCAAAGGCCTCAGCAGGGTCAAGTCCAAACTTTGGATCACCCTCTTTTCTCTGTTCCTTGTCCTTTCTCCACTTTGCAACAACTTCTTTACTGTACCTCGGCTTCTTCTTTGGCTTTGAACTAGTCTGCGGATCATACTTTCGAGTAACACTGGCGGATTGATTGTCCTTGGCTGGCATAGGTGCCGATTGATTTTCAGGCAATTCAGCTTCTACATCTCTGACAAAAAGTTTTGAATTTGAATCAAAACAAACATTCAGCTTTTTCATCGTACTCTTATTAATCAAAGACGGCCACAAAACCATAGGTTCTCCTTTCAAAGGAATGTTACAAAACTTCATACTCTCAAGAATGAATTTCGTAAGGATGGCTGGATACATTATTATTTGGGATTTAATCCCTCCTTTCTTGACATTCTTGATGGTTTCAAAGATATATCCCATGAGATTTACTTTCCTCATATTCACAAGATAATCGAGCATAAAGACATCAGAAACTTTAAGAGTTTCTCTATCCCCTTTCCTTGGGACAAGAAAACCTTTCATCCATAAAGTGACAAACCGATTGTCTGGTGAAAGATGATAAACTTTCCTCTTTCCCTCATTAACAACAAACAAAGATTTTTCAGCACTTTCTCTATTGAACGTACCAACTTCCTCTGGTAGTTTGTGAGATGGACAGAATGAATCCCCTTCTATAGAAACATTCAGAAAGTGTGCCGCTTGTTTCACAGACATGGATAATTTTCGATCGTACACAGCGAAGTTTATAGTCATATCTTTGTCGAAAGACACGGTTTTGTAAAACTGACAAACTTCATCAAAAAGAACTGGATCTTGAATATCAGGCTTTTCCACACAGAGATGTTCCCATCCTTGAAACAAAATAATCCTCTTGATTGTAGAATCGTACATATCGAAAAATTCTCGGGAAACTAACCTTTCTCTGTGAAAGTCTTTCTCTGTAAAAGTCTTTGAAGACATTTCGGCAGGAGTGTTGGCAGAGGATTGAGACATAAAGATGATGCCGATTGAGAAGATCGTACGATTGTTTATAGCTAGTGGAGCCGAGCTTCGCCTCAAATCCTGGACAATCAATGTGGGTTTGGGGAGGGGAGGGGGGTATTTATAGGCAAAAAAGAGATGACCGTTGAACTTCTACGGTCAGGATTAGATAATACCATATCAATGGTTAGGATTAAAACAAAGAAAATAAAATAAAAGAAAATGAAAAGAAACCTGTCGGAGAACATAAGGTGATTGCTGGTTTTGGTATGAATCAAAAGTAAACACAATCGTAAGAAGAAAAAAAACATGATGCCGATGGAAAACAAAGTCATTACTATGATCGGACCGTACGATGGAAAATAGTTGTTACCATTAACCGACAGTACGATGGAAAACAATCTCAATACTATCATCGGTCGATACAAAAAAAATCGAATGATACGATGGAAAAGAATTTGAATACTATCATCGGTCGATACAAAAACTATTGAATGGTACGATGGAAAAGAATTTGAATACTATCATCGGTCGATTCAAAAACTATTGAATGGTACGATGGAAAAGAATTTCAATACCATCATCGGTCGATTCAAAAACTATTGAATGGTACGATGGAAAAGAATTTCAATACCATCATCGGTCGATTCAAAAACAATTGAATGGTACGATGGAAATGTATTTCAATACCATAAACAGAAAAACTGAAATGGTCAATACGATAAACAGAAAAACTGAAATGATCAATACGATAAACAGAAAAACTGAAATGATCAATATGATAAACAGAAAAACTGAAATGATCAATACGATAAACAGAAAACTGAAATGATCAATACGATAAAAAGAAAAACTGAAATGATCAATACGATAAACAGAAAAACTGAAATGATCAATACGATAAACAGAAAAACTGAAACATATATAAAGAGAGTAAATATTTAAAGATCAGAAACATAAAGACAAAGAAATGTCCTCCCCCTTTCTACGAGGAGTTTCTTACTATTAGGATTCCAGTCATATGTCGAGAGCAACCACTATCCATGTACCAAATGTTCTTATTGATACACTTCTCGTTTTCCTGAAAAAGAAACAATTAGATTTTCGGAATCCAAACTTGTTTGGATCTAGAAGGGTTAGATAAAAGAATTTTAGGAATCCACATTTGTTTTGCAAAATGAGCTTTATGAAATCCTAAGGATTGAGTTTTGTTAAGAGAATAATCTCTTCTCCAATGTCCACCACATTGACACTTGGAACAGAAAATGGTTTTTTGAGGAACAAAATAGTTATTACTAAAAACAGGTTTGGAATAAGTATAACCAAGACCAGAACGATTTCTCAAAGGTCTTATTTGAGAGTACATCCTATCAAAGTTTTCTTTTCCATGAGTAAAGTTTGACAAGCACTTTTTCAAGGATAAAATCTCTGACTTTAGTTTTAAAACCAAATTCTTGTTTTCTAAAACATTTGAATTAGAACTAGAGTTAGACTCTAAAAAGTTTTTCTTTGAAATTTCAGTTTCAAGATCCTTAGAAAGTTTATCCTTTTCAGATTTGACTTTCTCAAGGGTTTTCAAAATGCTTTCAAAATCAGAAGTTTTCCCATCAAGATCTTTAGAAAGATCTGATACTTCTTTAGTCAAAATAGAAATTCTAGAATTTGCTTTTTCAAATCTCTTTTTGAGTTTGGAATTTTCATTTTCAAGTAACTTAGCAAATATAGAGACTTCTTCAAAAGAAGGTAAAGTATCATCTTCTGATGATGAGGGTTCATCATTTGAAGATTCATAATATTTATTATCAACATAATTTGCATTTAAAGAGACATTTGTAACAGCTTCAGCATTATGTACCTTAGCCATGAGACAATGATCTTCAATTGGTAGTCTAGCTAGAAGTCCAATATTCCTTTGTCCTGACGTCTCATATTCTGAAGAATCTTATGAGGAATCACTACCACTTGCACTCCATGTATCATTTGCTTTCAAGACTTTCTTTGTCTTATAAAACCTTTTCTTGTTTCTGTCAGAGTGTTTCTCTTTTCTATCTTTCCTCTTCAGTAAAGGACAATCAGGCCTTATATGTCCTGCTTTCTTGCATTCATAACAAGTTACCTCTGAATATTTCCTATCTTTCCTGTCTTTCTTTTTGAATCTATATTGAAAATCATTCTTTCCCACAATCTTGTTCATCCTTCGAGCAAGATTAGCTAACTCATTATCTGAGAGATTACAATCACTTGAATCAGAAACAACAACTTTCTTGGATTTAGACCTTGTAACTCTTTCAGGTGTTTTAGCTTTAGATGCAAAAGCTACACTTCCATTCCCATTCTTCTTCTTATTGAAATCAGCATCTCTTTTCATTCTTGTCTCGTGCTGTAGAAGAGTTCCAAAGAGTTCATCAAGAGTAATCTGGGAAACTTTTCTATTTTCATCAATGGCTGTTCTTTTTGACTCCCATTCATTTGGCATAATGTCTATAATCTTATCAACAAGAGATTCATCATCAAGACCTTTTTCTCCCATAGATTGTAAGCTGTTGACAATTGTCATAAACCTTTTTTGCACTTTACAAAATGGCTCTCCATAAGGAAAAACAAATCCATGATACTCTGCTCGAAGCATTGCTCTCCTTGTTTCTATAACCTTGGATGTACCAAAATGAGTGACTTCTAATTTCTTCCAAATACAGTTGGCTGCTTCACATGAAGATATCTGACTATATATATTCCTGGTCATAGAGCATAATAAAGTATTGCGTACCTTGTAATTCAGTTGATATTCTTGCTTCTCTTGATTGGTGAAAGTACTAACTTCTTTGTCAGGAATTTTGTAACCCCCAGTAAGCATAATAAAATTGTCTACACCAGTATTGATGACGAAAGTCTTCATACGATCTCTCCAATACTCATAATCATTCCCATCAAAGATTGGTGGTCTAGAAGGATTCAGATTATCTATTGATCCGATATTCATTCCTGCCATCTAATACAACAAAACTACTTTTCCACTCCACACGTTAGTGTAGTAAGTATTTAAGAAAATAAAAAAAATAAAGCTAGTAATACAAGTCAGTGGAAAACCTCCTCTGATACCAATTGTTGGATCGAATAGTCGATATAAAAGTCTATTAGATGGAACAATACAAGAGGGGGGTGAATTGTAGGTTTAAAAACCTTTGAGTTTTAGTAACAAAGAGATTAGTTTAAATGAACTTAAACTAATACTAATACAAACACCCACAATTGTATTGAATGTAAAAGGTATGATGTATTGTAATACTAATGTAATGCAAAACAATTGTATTCAAGATGAACACAATAATCAGAGTAATACATATATGAATGATTCTACCTTAAAGCGTATAGAACCAATCAAAACAATATGTAATAGAATGATTGTAATTAAAACAATTACAATTGAATATGTAAGGAAGAAAGGAAACAATACAATTCCTTTCTAATACAAGTAACAGCGGAAATGTAAAAGTAATACAATTCTTTTAACCCAAAGAGAAGGGTTATCCTTTCACCTAGGATAAAAGGTCTGTCTCACCAACACCTTGGTGAGCCCTCGATACGATGATCGGCACGTCTGTCTGCCTATCCCTGGCAGCCCTCGATACGATGATCGGCACGTCTGTCTGCCTATCCCCGGCAGCCCTCGATACGATGATCGGCACGTCTGTCTGCCTATCCCCGGCAGCCCTCGATTTTGCAGGTAATCGGCACCTCTGTCTTTCAATTACTTGAAAGCCCTCGATACGATGATCGGACGCACAAGGCTGATGAGAGAAGTCACAGTGTCTCTCTCTAGAATCTTCGTAGTTCACAGTCGTTCTCTTCGTTTATCAGTATCTTCTCAGCTTCAAATGACCTCCTATTTATAGGCCTCGGGTTCCAACGGTCATATTGCCTCCAACGGTCATATTGAAACAGAAAGCACGACATCGTTTTGATTAGCATATAACTAACTCAACGACATCGTTTTGTTAGGATAAGAGATATATAGAAATGTAAAACATGAGTACGATTCATATGCAGAGAGAGTTTTTGACAAAGTACCAAAACAAATAATGATCATCTGAATAGCAAAGTCAGTACGATACGATTGACAGAGTCAGTACGATACGTTTGACAGAGTCAGTACGATACGTTTGACAGAGTCAGTACGATACGTTTGACAGAGTCAATACGATACGTTTTGGTCAGTACGATCAACATCGTACGATACGATTTGGTCAGTACGATCAACATCGTATGATACGATAAACATGATAAAAGACAATTTGTTATTTACAAACATATGATAGAATACATTTGAGATTTCCAAAACATGACATAGAATATATTTGTGATTTCCAAAACATGATGTAAAAGCCAAAATAAGACTTTTGACTTAACAGTTACATTGAAAATTTATTTTAAAAAATCAGTGAACATTTACCTATAATTGAACCATTTAAGACTCCATTGTAAATATCCAATAGTATACAATCGTCATTATAAACTGTTGAAAAATAATGGGTGACCTAAAACTATTATTAGTGGAAGATAACGAAACATTTTCTAATCATGGGATGACGCATAAGCATTAGAGAAAACAAGACTAGGGAAAATATTTTGAATAATATTTTAGAATAATAAGAGTTTTTAAGAAAATGAAAGAAGGAAATGTGATCTAAAATGACCAAATATATTCTATGTAAAATGATGTGGAATAAATATATAATAAACCAAATCCATTAAAAATAATTATTGGAATACAAAATGGATATGTATGAAACACAAGAATTATACAATAAAAGAGATATTTGGAACAAAAATTAAGCTATGAAAATTATAACATTTTGGTAAACAATAGTTTAATGTATATTTGTGGTTAAAATATCTATGATTCATAATAAGATCAAATAAATGCCCATTCATATTGTTGTGAATAATTAAAATGTCCATGCATCATATTGTGAAAAAATACCATCATCCATGTTGTTAAAAAGAAATTTCATAGTTTTATTATTTTGAACAGACACAATGCGCATGAAGCATGTTTTAAATAAGAAAAAATATCACCGCTTAGTATTTGAAGAAATAATACACCCAAATTTAATGTTTTGACCAAATAAATGAATGATTCTTAACATTTTTTTCTCATGAAATTTAATTTCTTATGCAATGAAATATATGGTTACAAAAGAACCAACCATTAACCATTTATTCATATGTCTTAAATTCTTTAAAAAACTCAAAGAACATATCATGAAATCGTATGAGAGAAAATGGGTAATGTTCAAGAAAAAAATTAAGATCCAATGTAATGAAAAATGTATTTCATATCATTTATAAATGCACCTTCTAATTTGAATGCAATAATTTAGCATGTTAATAAAAAAATATCAATCATACTAAAATAATATTTCATACGTATATTTAGATTGTGGTTTAGAATATCATTGAAAATATGAAAATATGTTATAAAAGAGAAATATAGATTAAATTTTAAAATTATTTTAAATTATTATTAACAGATAATAATATAATTAGTTTGAAGATGTCATTTCAAAAAAGGAAAAGTGATATTTTTTGGATAAATATTTTTCAAAATAAGACATTCAATACCATTTCCTTGTAATTTAATAAATAAGTCAATAAGGTTATGTAAAAAAATATTGAAAATATTCACATTTAACAAGAATATATAATAATGGTTCCCAAAAAATTACACAAAGGTTTCAAACAGAATATGTGAAAAATATTTAATATATATTTCTATATATAATTATTGTCCATTGATCTTTGAAAAGTGCATATGGTTATCAAAAACTAAATCTTATTTATAATTAAAACATTTTATTTTTCAAATAATAAATTCCATAAAAATACTTACTAATAACTTATATGAAAAAACATATTCACAAAAGAGTAACAGAAGATTATTTCATAAAAAATGAAGAGGAAGTATAAAGGTCAGATGATATTTCACATATTTTTATATCCAATCAAATAATAGAAAAATTGGAAGAAATAAAATAGGGAAATGGAGGGGGAAATATTCATTGTAGTGGATCAAAATTAATTGTAACAATTATTTACATTATATAGTGGCTTAATTTATTGTGTAAAAAAGGCATGATTTAAAAGATTAATTTCTTCCTTGTGGTAATGGTTGTGGAGAATGTTTCTAAACCTCATTATGTATGGAATACATAATAGAATAAAATTTCAAATAATATTCATTAATAATTAATTATGGTAGTTGATTTAGTAAAAACACATATTGTTTTGACAACTTATTGATCATATAATATAGACATGATATAATAAAATAGAAAATCAAATACCATGAATTGAAAGATATTCATTATAATTCTATTAACGGTGGTAGTTAAATCACCATATAATAATTGTTATGGTGAATCATATAATATATGTCTCATGTATTTAAAAAATATACAAAGAAACCATTACATCCATTGTATCCATTAAATAAAAATTCATTTAAATAAAAAAGTTACACGGTGTATCAAACACCAAGGATTCTTATAATATTATAATTTCAATTAATTAGGGGTAATCAAACAATATCAAAGATCTATAAATTAATAATAATAAATTTTACACTAAAAAATGTAATATAAAAAAACCCTATTTAACAATAAAAATATTTGAATCCAAACCCATGAATGATATAATTTCTAATAAAAAAAATAAATAATCTAAATAATTATAGGATAATGATAAAAAAATATTAAATTATACATATATAAAAAATTCAAAAAAATGTTCTACAATTATAAATTTGTCTCATGGGGTGAATATTTGAGAGATTAAAACTATACATCTTTACTCAACATTGTTGAATACCCTATAACCTCGATGAGACCTTGAACATTAGCTTAGAAGAATTGTTAGAAGTAAATGGTGTAGGGTAAAAAATCGTTGTCGAAGTCCTACAAAAATGATATAAATTCCTAGAAGGATTAAAATTTAATATTTTTGGTATGAAATTTATTTATATGTGTGTAATGATGTTTGATAACTATTCCCCTTTTATAATTAAATAAATGGAGAGTTTTGTGTAAACATATGAATTTTTAAAAATGGAATCATGGTATTTGATGTTCAATGTCTCTAAAATAGAATTTTTTTAGTGGTGTCATATATTTTCAAAAATTATTTTTCTCTCAACATAAGAAATATTAGAGAAATGTTTTAATATCATTTTTCTTTGAATTTTAATTTTTATCATGGTCTTTTTACCCTGATTATTAATGTTAACTACGTTATATATTATATTAAAATTATATAACAATCTCTCATAAAATGTTTTTTATGAGCATAAATATTTTCCCCATATAATATAACAAAAAATTAAGAATTATATATAATTTACTTTTAAAAAAATACATTTTTATAAAGTAGTATTATGGAAAAACAATTCTAACAATTAATTGTTATTTATATTATTTATTATTTATTACTAAGGAATTGGTGGTATTATATATTTAAATTGAATTAATAATTATATTAAACCCATTTTTTGGATGATGGTAATTTATTTTATTAGATTAAAATTTCAAAATATTAATAAAATTAATCTTTTAAATTAAAAAATTTACACTTATTGGGAAGATTAAAATTAGTCATAGTTTTCATTATTTTATGAACAAAACTGAAAATCAATTTATTACATAATATGAACACATAGATCGATAATATGAGATCTATATTGAGATAATTAATTTTTATATTTTTATAAAATATATTTTATTTAATAAAATACAATTTTTTTTAAAGAAATGTATTACCTAACATATTATAACATTATAAATGGATTATATAAATTCAATATACTATTTCTAATTAACATATTTAAATTAAAAAATATATTTATTTTATATATAATAGTTTTAAATTATATTTAATTAATTTTTTATTATTGTATTATGATCAATGAAAAAATATTAAAAAAATGATTATTTTTTACGATTCGCCTAAAAATATTATATTTTATAGAAATATTGAAAATTCCATTCAAAAAAAAATTATGGAGTTAAAAATTGATTTTAATTTTTTTAAAATTAGAATGATAACTTCTATAAATGTAACTTTTAAATAAAAATTCATTATATAGAAAATTATATTTTTCTGGAGAAATTCATATTAAATTTTTTTTCCTTATCATGTTATATATGTGTTTTCCAAATGATTAATGTCAATTGTTTATGTAGTATATATAGTTCATGATTCACTTATTTTTTTAATAATATTCAATTAATATGTCATAATAATTTTTTATTCAATTTGGGGAAAATAATAAAACATAGTGCTAATATAAAAGATAAAAAATCTGGATTAGTTACATATATCACAAAATTCACTTAACTCCCATGAAATTTCATTCCTACACCTCACTGACAACTCTATTAAATGTATAAATCCATAATTATCACTAAGAAAAGATATACACTTCCACCCACTTCAAACCACACTTATAGTTCTAAATTCTCTTGTACTAATACCAATTTTATATCTCATACAGGAACTCTTCTTGTTTTATATCCCTTTGTTACATTATATTTACACATGATTAAAAATATTGTGATGTCCCTCAAGATAAGTCTCAAATATAAAGCAGTGGTATTATATAAAACTAGTCATTTCTTCTTTATCATTATCACCCATTATATACAAATAATATATTATTAATTCAAAAATAATTATATAATTTATAATCATATATTGAAATGTTTATTGAAAATGGAATAATGGTCCTCAGTATTTCCCTTAATTTGTTTAAAGTATGCGAACATCATCATTAATAGTTGCGAGATAATTCCTCTATTAAATTCTGATTTTATTTTCCCAAATATATTTATTTGGATTTCTTAAATTTGTTATTTATTGAATAAATTATTTATTTTTACCATTATTTGGAATGTAAAAATTAAAATAAATATCTATCATCTTTTCCTTTTATGAAAAAATTAAAACAAGATTCGTTTGTACATGTGGACTACACCAACATATATATATGTGTTCCTTTTTTCATTGATACGCTACATGAATAGATATAAAATATATTTTATGAATATATATGATATTAATTATGAATATATCATGTGAATATTATTCTAAAATGGTGACATATAAATTAATTATCACTATAATGTAGTTTATTAATATCGGTATATTAGTTGAAACAAGGTCCTCAGGTATCTTCTTCACATGAACCATGCCCATAAATTCCATGAAGTGAACATGTGTAGAACTAAATAATTGATAATATATCATTTATATATTATCTATAATTATTTAATGATGGAGTTGGAATCATTTAATGGGTTTGTTCATCATAATTATAGAACAGTCATGAAATAATCCGAACTACTTACTCAGGATGATGAAAATATACATTATTTAACTAAAATATTATTAATGAATGATTATTGTTATGTAATGAAAATAGATAGATATATATATATATATGAATTATGTTCATAAATTATTAATTAATATGTTTTTGATCATTATATAGTATTATAATGAACATTTATGGATGTAAAGTTTAAAGGTAAGGATTTTATCTCAAGTTCAATTCTGTGGGAAATGATTCAATTATGAAAATATTGTTTTTTATATTGAATGTATAAAAAATATTTTAAATTTTATATGATTAATCATATTTTGATTTAGTTTCTTTCAACTTCTATTTCGTTTTCTCTATCACATATTTTATAGATTCATATGTTTTAATAATTGTAAGGGTTTTTCCTCTCAACCATCATTATTTGAGAAATGTATCATATTATACTGAAAATTTTTTTATTTGGTTTATATAAAACCTATATAGAATAAATTTTCATTATAATATTTTATGTGTGGTAATTAATTAACATTAAAATATTATTCTCTCAATGGTTTACAATTCCATGTTCATTAAATGTGTAAGGGTTTTTGGTAAGTCAGTTTCCCTTCATTATGTTTTGATTAGTATTATTGAATATTATTATTATAGTATGGGTATATTATATACTATTATTGAATGAAACTATACATATATCATGTATATTAATATACATTTTTTCCCATAATCTCCATTTCAAATTTTTTATCTCAATTCTTCTTCACAGACATACATTTTTCAAAATAAAAATGAATCATTATTTAGAATATTTCTCTTCTTCTTTAATGGTCTTTCAATCCATATCTATATAATTTTATTCAAAAAAGTTAATTAATTCCTTAAATAGAAACCCTAGAATTGGTTATTTCATGTTTTCTTATTATTTTTCATTACATATTCACAAAAGATTACTTATTATCTTTATTATGATGATGATATTCAATAAGGGTTTTTTTAAATATATCAAATAGGATTTCATATTATTGTTTTCTTTTTATCTACCTCTCCACATTGACACTAGAAAATATTTTTACATTATCAGGATTACATATAATGATTAATATTAAATTTTAATATTAAAAATGTTTTCATGTTTTCATCTTGAAAAATATTATTTAATATTATTTTTATTTTTATTTATTTCATATAATGTTATAAAATATTTTCTAAAATATAATGTTTTAATTTTTATTTAATTTACCCATATTTATTGAAAGTAATTTTTTATTTATTATAATTATTATTAAATCACTATATGGATGTCATTATTAGGATCTCTTTTCAGATGATTAAACTTTTAGTAACAAGAAATTCAAGCCGAGAAATAAATTTATGTGATAGAAATTTCAGATGTTATAGAACCTATATTATTTCCACACCTTAATTATTATATTAAAAATGGTTGGTTTCATGTGGGAAATATATGTAATCAAGATTATTATTTAATACGTGGGTCATATATGGTGTATAATGCATCGGGTAAATCATTAAGTCTCATGTGATGATTAAATTAGAGAATAAATCGAAATCCTAAACCACAATATTATGTAAGTAATAGATGTTAATTACATACCCATGGTCTTCTCAGAGACTTGGATTCAATTTCTAGTCCAACATCATAATTTTAGACAAAGACTAGAATTCATAACCCATGAAATTGTTTAGTGAAAGTGAAAATATTTTTTAACTAATCATGTTAGGGGGATATGGATGTGAGTTCTTGGCCAATTATGTAATGGAAGATAAGAATGTGAAGTCATTAATTTTTTTTGATTTTTTTTTATGTTTGTTAAATATTATTATTTTTTCAAAAAAATTTAAATTTTAGGATGAATCATGTATAATGTTATACCCAGATTCATCATCCTTAATATATTATTTATGATCCATTTCTGTTTGGGAGTGACATTTTAATTTTATATTAATGGACCCTAAAAATGAACTCAAACCCACTTGATTTTTATTATCACTAATTATCATCAATTAAAATCTCTTACATTTAAAAATATTTATCATCTTCTTTTAACCATTGCATATTTTTTATTTTCATATTTTCAGAATTAATAATATCTTATGAGATGTTTTAAAGGGTGTATATGGATGTGTGGTTGGGAAGGAATATTCACGAGTGTTGTAAAATAAGTTTTTCTTGTATTAAATATTCTGATACACTAACCCATCAGGTCATCGGGATTGTTCTATAATTTTAAATTTCAAATAATTACTTAATTACAATATCAAAATAACTTCGTTTTTATCATCTGTTACCTCTATAGAACCAATATTTTTATGTTATTTATATAGATTAGTATGATAAAATATTAGTGAAAACCATATGTATAAATTCTTGTATAAGGTAACATCATATTTTTTAGAAGTATATTTTTGTGTTACATTGAAATAATATCTCTCTATATATTTAATAGGGAAGTTGGTTTTAGGACTGATCCACCTAACAATAATAACCCTAAATAGGTTAGCTATTTTTTAATCCACAATCACGTAATTTTTATTAAATAATCTAAGCTGAAATCATATTTTTAATATAGTAGTAGATATTCTTTAGTGATTCACATGAACATTGAGAAAAATTATGAATGACTTAAATTGAACTTTATAATATATTGTATAATATGCTATCTTATTGAACGTAATAGACATATGACCATGGAAAACCTAGATAAAACTGAAATAATTTAAGTTTTATCAAATTATATCATTATTGAACCACTAGTAACAATTGAATAAATGAATGTTTCATTGGAAAAATTATCTAATTATTTAGAATTCAAATTCATATGGTGAATTACATTTATTCAATTAGATATTATTTTATCCATTCTCATTTAACAACTTCAGTTGAAATAAATATCATAAAATTGATATTTGGAATCCTCTGTCTCTAGAAATTCCACTAAATCATGAAATAAAATATTTATAACTGAAAAAATAGTTTAGAATTTCAATATATGCCTCTTTTTATGGAAATGTTATTTTTTGTTGGACTCCTCATGTGTTAATCATGTTTTAATAATCACAAATCTCATTACTGTTAATTAATCTTGATCATCAGTGCACATCTTGCTAATGCTCTTCAAACTACACAATAGGTGCATATCATGTTTTTATAATAACAAAACATATGGATGTTAATTACTCTTTACATTTATTATGCATAATTACAATTCTCTCATATATTATCTCTAATGAGTAACCTTAACTCATATTCTGCATATCACTGTCTTTGTCCAAATATAGTTTTTTGGTCTAAGTATGGACTCACCGTGAAGGACTCACCGTGACCAGACACCGAGACAAGACACCGTGACCAGACACCGTGACCACTCACTGTAACCTAGACACTGTGACCACTCACCGTAATGTAGACACCGTGAAGGACTCACCGTGACCAAACACCGGGACCAGACACCATGACCAGACACCGTGATCGGACACCCTGAAGAAGACACCGTCTTCATGATCACTGTGACACAATTTCATAATCTTTTGTCAATATTATTTTAAGTAATTCTAACAGTCATATTTGTTGTCTTTAATGCAATTAATGTTATTTAATACTAGTTGTTGGCTTGACAGGAAACCGTATCTCGTACCTATGAAAAGGTAATCATTCCTACTGCCAGAACTAGTGGAATATAAGAAATATTGAAATGTAGTACACGTGCAACAAGTGCAATTTGTGACGTGAAAGTGTGAATGTACAATGAGAAGAACATGGAAACACCAGAGAGTACTATTCTGAACAAGAAGAACAATCCTAAGCATGAAATAGATTTCATGTTTTTCAAATAACTCTTATGAATTCAATCCAACACCACTGATGAACACACGACGAATCAAGAGATCATTCTCACTGCTGTAGAAGACAAGCTGAACTACGACACTCTGTTTTTCAACAGAAAAAATAGAGAAGGACTCAGAAGAACTACTACTGAATCCAAAGAGTCCCGAGCTTCATTGATAATCACTAGATCTTTCTAAACTCTTAACTATCTTCTCTACATGATTTATTTATTAACTTTCGAGCAGTGTGGTGTACTATGTATTTCTTATACTCACACTGTATCCTGTACTGAACTGGAGGATATCATAATCCTCACTCTAAATCTCTTATCACTTGTATACCCAAGTCAACTGTGGAATAGGTCCTTGTGTGGCCTGGTCTTTGCTCTGTTTCCCACGTAGAACAGTGGTAGAGGTCCTTGTGTGGCCTAGAATGTTTTTTAAACTGTTGTTAACCCCGATCCAGGGTGTGGATCAAATTTATATAAATTTTATAGGACTATGTCTCAGCTTGAGACTGAACCTCTTGTTATATCTACTGTGAATATTTTATTTAAGATTAATGTATACGACATATATTATATTTATTCCACTGCTATTACTTTAAAAAATACAAAATTATTTTGAAGCTACTTTGATAGTTAGATTAGCAAGTGTTTACCCTTATTGTAAATAAGTAGATTAGTTTCAAAATTTAGTTTGATCTTGTGGTTACACTAACTGAGACCTAATCAATCTTTGAGAAGCTAAGTTAACACTTACAATCTGTATAAATTCACTACAGTTTAACTTATTTTATAAATAGGGGGATTTTTAACTAGACAATGTTTTAACAGAAATTTTAATTGGAACTCAATTCACCCCCCCCCCCCCCCCTCTTGAGTGTCCACTCTGACAAACATTTGGTATCAAAGGTTATTTTTTTCTTGTTCAAAGATTTTTGAAATACTCTGTTTTTCAACTGTGGTTTTAGTTGCATCTCTAAAGATCTTAAATTTCTGTTAGTTCTAAATTTTTTCTCCTTAAATTTTCTTTCTAAAATCTAGTTATGGATAATAGACTAGAGGGTGCTACTACTAACAGGCCTCCTTTCTTCAAGGGTACCAACTATGCCAAATGGAAGCTTAAAATGAAAATTCATTTAGAAAGCATAGGTTTTGATATATGGACAGCCATGGAATCAGAATATAAACTTCCCACTACTACTAGATCCACTTGGGATGATCCTACAAAGACTGCTTACAATAATAATTGTAAAGCCATGAATGCCCTAAACTGTGCTTTAGGAGATGAAAAGTTTAACAGAATTTCTGCTTGTAAAACTACTTTTGAAATTTGGGATACCATAGCTGTTTCTCATGAAGGAACAACTGATGTTATGGAAATGAGATTAAACACTTATACTATTAAATATGATAATTTTAAAATGAAAACTGATGAACCTATTTCTGACATGTATCTCAGGATTAATGAGATAGTCAATACAATGAATTCACTTGGAAAAGCTGTTCCAGCAAAGGAACAAATTTTGAGAATCTTGAGATGTTTACCAGACCGGTGGAGAGGCACATCTGTTACAATCAGGGAGTCATGTTACATTGCTACTCTACATGTTAAAGAACACATTGGAAAGCTTATGATGTATGAGGAAGAACTTAAGGTGAAAAAAGAAGAATACGATGAAACTAGAAGAAAGTATGTTGCATTCAAGACTTCAGCTTCAAAGAATAAATCTAAGGAGAAGCTTCAATCTATAAACAAAAGATCATGATGTGAAGACAGTGAAAGTGCTTCTGATAGTGATGCTGAAATGGCTCACATTTCCAGAAGCTTTAAGAAGTTCTATAGGAAGAAGAAGTTTTTCAGAAAATCAAATTTCAAAGGAAAGTATGACAATAAGGAACATTGGAAGAAGGATTGGAAAAATCCAGATAAAAGTAATGAAGTTGTCTATTATGAGAGCAAAAAGAAAGTACATATTGAAGAAGACAGCCCAAAGCACAAATTCAAGAAGAAATATGATTACAAGGACAGTAAGTACAAAAAGTCTGTGAAGGCTACTTGGAGAACTTTTGAGGATAGCTCCACTGAATCTGAAGTCTCTGAAACTGAACACAGAAATAAGGAAAACATGTGTTTTATGACAAAAACTTCTGAGGTAACAGTTGAAACTCCTACTTTAAATTCTTATTATTCTAGAGACGATACTGACTCTCATAAAATGTCAAAATCTGAACTATTTGAATATCGTGATATGTTAGAAGAAACCTGTAATGAGCTGAAAGACAAATACAAAGTTTTAACGAAACAGTATGCTTTAACTATTAAACATAAATCTGATCTTGATATTGAAATGGAAAAGAATGCTTAGTTACTTAAAGAAAACCCTGAACTGAAATTATCTAATGAGAAACTCTGAAAGGATTTAGAGAAATTCACAAATGGAAAGGATACACTAACTCAAATGCTATGAAAGAAAGTTGCACTAAAATACAATACTGGAATAGGCTACAAACTTGGACAGAGACAGTTTACTAAGAATATATTTATTCCTAAATATGGATAGAATGCTGCTAATTCTAGTTCTGGACATTTATATGCTTCAACTAGTTATATTCATAGTTATGGATCTAATAAGGTTTATCTTTCAAAGTATGTTGATTATACAACTTTCATGAGACCCATAAGACATATTTGGGTACCAAAAGCTTTGATTGCTAACATGTCTGGACCAAAGAAGATCTGGGTACCAAAATCATTTCCTATCTAAATATGTTTTGTAGGAAACCTGCTTAAAGAGATCTTGTAGGAAGACCTGGTACTTGGACAGTGGATGTTCAAGACATATGTCTGGAGACTTCTCATGCTTTAAAATCTTAGTCAGAGTTGATGGAGGTTTTCTCACCTTTGGTGATAATTCTAAAGGGAAAATCATCAGCTTGGGCCAGATTGATAACACTAACTCAGTATTAATTTCTAATGTTTTATTCATTAATGGACTTAAATATAATGTGTTAATTATTTCTCAGTTATGTGATGATGGTTTTATTGTTAAATTTGAAAATGATTCATGCAATGTTTTTAATTCTAAACATGCTTTAGTATTTTCTGCCTTGCGAAATGAAAATGTTTATGCTGTTGATTTAAATTCTTTAGCTAAGAAGAATATTACTTGTTTAGATTTTTTTGATAAAGATTCTTGGAATTTTCATAGAAGATTAGGACACTGCAATATACACTCGCTTAGAAAACTTATTAGGAAGAACTTAGTTAGAGACCTACCCAAACTTGAGTTTCGAAATGACAAAGTTTGTAATCCCTGTCAAAAGGGAAAGAAACAAAATGTTTCTTTCAAATCAAATAAAGAAGTTTCAACTTCTCAACCTCTCGAGTTGGTTGACATGGATTTATTCGGACCATCTAGAGATTCTAACTTAAATGGGAAGCACTATGTTTATGTCTTAGTAGATGACTTTTCTAGATATACTTGGGTATATTTTCTAGCTCACAAAAGTGAGGCTTGTTCATACATTGTTAAATACTCCAAATCTGTATAAAAACATAGTGGACTTAAGATTAAAACTATAAGAAGTGATCATGGCCGTGAATTTGAGAATCATGAATTTGAATCTTATTGCTCTCACAATGGCTATAGTCACAATTTCTCTGCCCCTAGGACACCCCAGCAAAATGGTGTAGTAGAAAGAAGGAATAGAACTCTGCAAGAAATTGCTAGAACTATGCTTAATGAGTATGAAATGCCTGTTTATTTTTAGGCTGAAGCTGTAAATACAGCTTGTTATGTTATCAATAGAGTCTTAATCAGACCTGTTCTTAAGAGGACCCCTTATGAGTTGTGGAACCATAGGAAACCCAAGGTTAACAACTTCAGAGTTTTTGGTTTCAATGTCTTTATTCTTAATAATAAAGACACTCTCAACAAATTTGCATCCAAGAGTGATGAAGGAATTTTCCTAGGTTACACTACTTCTATTAAAGCCTATAGAGTTTCCAATAAGAGAACCAAGTGTGTGGAAGAATCATTTCACATCAAGCTTGATGAAACTGATCCACATGAGCCTAAAACCTCTCTTGAAAATATTGAAGATGAACAATTTGTTTTGAACCTTAATGATAAGGACAGTTGACCTATAGTTAAAACGTCCATTTCTGGAAATTTTCTAGAACCTGCTTCAGTTGATTCCCAACCTATTGAGGAACCTGAAATTTCTAGCCCTACCATTACTAGATCAACTAGAACTCTGAAGAATCATTTTTTAGATGCAGTTGTAGGAAATCTTGATACAGGGACACAGACTAGAGCTTCTCTTATAAATCAGGTTGAACATCAAGCCTTCTTGTCACAGCATGAACCTAAAAACATTGATGATGCTATTAATGATGAATTTTGGGTAATTTCTTTGCAAGAAGAACTCAATCAGTTTGAATGAAATAAAGTTTGGAATCTTGTTGAATGACCTAAGGACACTTTCACAATAGGCACAAAATGGGTGTTTAGAAACAGAGTAGATGAATACGGAAACATAGTTAAAAATAAATATAGACTAGTTTCACAAGGCTATAGTCAAGAAGAAGGTATTGACTATGAGGAGACTTTTGCTTCAGTAGCCAGATTAGAAGATATTAGGATTTTACTTTCTTATGTTGCACATCTAAATTTCAAACTATATCAAATGGATGTCAAGAGTGCATTCTTAAATGGATATATTGTTGAGGATGTTTTTTTTGAACAACCACCTGGTTTTTCAAACGCTCATTTTCCAAATCATATTTTCAAATTATCAAAAGCTTTATATGGTTTAAAGCAAGCTTCAAGAGCTTGGTATGATAGATTATGTACTTTTCTAGTTTCTAACGGTTTTATAAAAGGAATAGTTGATCCTACTCTTTTTATAAAATGAATTTCTATAGATGTTTTAGTAGTACAAATTTATGTTGATGATATTATCTTTGGATCTTCTAAAAATTCTTTATGTACTAATTTTTCATAAATGATGCAAAATGAATTTGAAATGAGTTTAATGGGTGAACTTAAATTCTTTCTTGGTTTTCAAAATTTTCAAAATGATGATGGAATTATTTTAACTCAAAGTAAATATACTAGAGATCTTTTAAAACATTTTGGATTGGATAGCACAAAAAGTAGTGACACTCCCATGAGTACCACCTATAGGATGGATATTGATGAAAATGGTAAATCAATTGATCAAACCACTTATAGAAAAATGATTGGAAGTCTACTCTACCTGACTGCTAGTCATCCTGATATTATGTTTAGTGTGTGTATGTGTGCTCGTTTTCAAGCAAACCCTAAAGAGTCACATTTAAATGCTGTAAAGAGAATTTTCAAATACCTCAAGCATACTCCCAATTTAGGACTATTCTATCCCAAAGGACAATCATTTTAACTAGTTAGTTATTCTGATGCTGACTTTGCTGGATGTAAGATACATAGAAAAAGCACCTCTGGAATATGTCATCTTTTAGGCAAGTCACTAGTATCATGGTGTAGTAAGAAACAAAATTCTGTTTCATTGTCAGCTGGAGAAGCTGAATACATAGCTATTGGAAGTTGTTGTGCACAAATTTTGTGGGTAAAACACACAATACTATACTATGGATATCAATTCAGACATGTCTCATTAAATTGTGACAACACAACTGCTATTAATATTTCTAAGAATCCTATTTCCCATTCTAGGACAAAACATATTGATGTAAGACATCACTTTTTGAGGAATCATTATCAAAAAGGTAATATCACTTTGGTATTAATTGGTACTGAATATCAACTTGATGATATATTCACTAAACCATTAAATTCTGAAATATTAGACTATATCATACATTATCTTGTAATGATTAATCATAAATGAATATCTTACTATTTCTAAGTTACTATTTTTATTCTCACAGTCTGACAACTCACTGTCTCACCGTGACTATATAAACTGCTCACTGTTTCATGGTGATGAATATAAGCTGTCTCACCATGATGGCGAGTTTTCTGTCTCATCATGAAAAGTATGATAATTTTTATTATTTTTATTTTTACCCGTATCGCGATAATTTTTATTTCACCATTATTTGATTTCCCTCGTTTGTGTTTTTATGACGTTTGACATTCCCAAATGATAAAAAATAAGGGTTTCATTCAAATCCTTACCTGAATTCTCTCTTGAACCTTATTTTCCCTCTCACCTGAACATTTAGTGAATTCCAAGGATGAAGTGTCCATCTTCACCCTCGTCTGAGAAGCGCCGCTCTACGAAACAAAGGAGGATACCGAGGATAGCTCCGGAAGGACCTCTAAACCCAAACCTGGTAAGCCGTACAGTTTTACCTGAAAAAGAGGTTTTCCCTAAATGGTTTCTGTCTAGCAGATCATTAGTTTTGAAAGTTTTAAAAGAACAAGGATGGCTTGAATGGTTCACTGGACAGAATAGACCGATTTACCCGAGGCTTGTATCTCAATTATATCATTATGTGAAGTTCTATTTTGAGTTTAGAGAAATCTTTTTGGTGACCAGATGGATTGATGGTCAGAGGTGCTCTTTCTCTTCAATGATGTGGGCTACATGCCTAAGAATTCCACATGAAAGAGTGTGTGAAGATTACCAAAGAGACCCTCCTCCAACAACTGACATCCTTGACCTAGAAACCGCTTTGGAAAATCTAACTGGAAATGGAACCAAGTGAATGGCCATAACTGCTGAACTGGATGGGGAGACAAGAATTTTGTTCAAGTTTGTTCAGAATTTGGTTAGTCCAAGAAAATGAGATTTTGCTGTGATGAAGTATCAGGATGTGTTCCTGATTCACCTGTTGAAGAATGGGCAAAAGATCAATCTGTGTAAGTATGTTATCAACCATATCTATGAGCTGATCAAAGTAACCTCCAAATCCACCTCCCTGTTTTATTCATGGATGATTTCAACCATGTTAGTCTCAAAAGGAATGGTTGGACCGAATGATGAAAAATTAGAGGACTTTGATTTCTACCTATCCATGCCTATCATTAGAAGGATGAAGATTAGATGGAATCCCTAAAAAAAGAAATGGGTTTGGGATAGTAATCAACTGTATAAAAAGATTAATCCTGTTGACTATCCAAGAAGGCCTAAGAACCTAGCTGATCTTGGTTTGGAACCAGATGAAGTGGCTGAGTACTCAGAAGAAGCGAAACAAGAATAAGTAACAGCTGAAGTTCCACCTAGAGAAGAATCTGTAATACCTCCAATGGAAACAGTTCCTACGGAAGAGGAAAGGGGTGTTATCCCTACTGAAATACCTCTAGGAGAGGAAGTTTCTATTGAAAAGGAAAGGACTAAGGATCCTTCAGTTGTTCTTTTTGAGGAAGAAGCTCATCCCAATTCTACAAGGAAATTAGTTTTTCCTGGTTCAGAATAGCAAGAAACCTTTGAGGAAGTTTTTGTTGAAGAGACTCTTTCTGTTGAGAAAGAAGCAAGTTTGGAAGCTTATCCAGTGGAAAAATTGGTTCCTGAGGTTATTCTATTTGCTAAAGAAAGAATGGAAATTTCCTTTAAGCTGGCAAGGAAAGAATTTGGTGAAGAGATTAGGGATGATCTTGTGGATCTTGTCCTTGTTCCTGATCCTCAAGAATCTGGAAGGGAAGCACAAGTTGAAGGGGAGGAAACTCGAAATCTTGATATTGTGTAAGCTGGGTCTGGTGAAGCTTCTCAACCTTCTGTCACTTTCTTTGTACACTCTCTGTATGAGTTCCCAAGATTTTATGATGTGAATGAGTCACAACAAGTGACTGTAACTGGAATGGATCTTTCTTCTCTATTTCAACTAATGTCCTTAGCTCATTCAGAACCAGAATCA
This sequence comes from Viscum album, assembly GCA_963277665.1. Classification (NCBI taxonomy): domain Eukaryota; kingdom Viridiplantae; phylum Streptophyta; class Magnoliopsida; order Santalales; family Viscaceae; genus Viscum; species Viscum album. Next base: position 385,697,294 of record OY728156.1, on the reverse strand, counting down.
GAGCCCCAACCTCAATCTCGATCAGAATCTCAGTCTGAAGATGACTCTGACACTCAACCAGAATCTGAGCCTCTACCTTTACCTGCATCCTTACCTGAGCTTCATTCCTTTGTAACCAAAGATGATCTGAAAGATTTTAGCGAGACTTTGTTAGCTGGTTTTGAGAAAATTTTCTCCACTCAACCTCGCCTAGTGACTCAATTAAGTCAAGAAGATGCATCAATTCTCTTGGAAAATATTATCTTGCATATTCAACCAAATATGATCTGAGAAATTCAAGAAGTCCGAGTTGAGAATAGGCTGCTGAGTTCTGATGTTGAAAATCTAAAAAGTATGGTAGCAAGTCTGCAGAATGAGCTATCTGTGAGATCAGAGCCTGCTCCTGTTTCTGCCCCTGCACCTACTGCTGTTTCACCTGAATCTTCTGATTCCCTCCTTTCTAGGGAGATTGTGTCTCAAGTCCATCCTTACATTATATATTTTGATGAAAAGATTGGAAAAAGGCACACGAAGATTCTGGAACGCATGAGAGAGCTTGTGGAAACTCTGAATAAGCTTACAGATTAATACACTGGATGTCTGCAAAAAGTTCTAAAATAGCTCAATGTTCTAACCGAAGCTGTCAAGGCTTCACCTGCTTCTGGTAAGACCTCCACACTTGCTTTGGATGATTCTCTGCTGAGATCCTTGATTAAGGAAGAATTACAGAATGCCTTCAGTGGCTTGGATCTATCTTCTTTGTCAGAAGTAATTAATAACAGTGATAGAGAATTGGAATTGGTTAGGATCCATTCAAAGATAGCCAATGATGCTCTACAAGAGATCTCCAAGAAAATAGATTTGTATCTCTCCCAGATTTTCTCTAAAAGTGACATGACAGATCACTTTAGATATCTTGTGGAAAATCTAAGAATACCTCTGGTGACTCAAGATTTTAAATCTCATGTTCAGAAACATTCAGAGTTCACCAGGTTGTTGGACATATTTCTGGAGAATAAAGATGATTTTGAAAAGGCTATGCAGTATGGTGGTGAAATCATTATTGATTTCATCAATATTTTGAAGCCGTATCATCACGTGTAGAGTACTGATATAGTTTCTCCAGCTGCTGCACCCCTTAGACCTAGACATCCTGCCTTAGCATCTACTACCATGACAGTTAGCCAAGCCCTTTGATGGGATGCCATTTCTTGTTTCCAGTTTGTGCTTCTCCTGTACTTCGTATTATGAATGCTTTCGTTAATGATAATTGTCGAGTTTCATTTCCTTTTCTCTACTTTTTGATAATCCCAAAAGGGGGAGAAAAACCTACATGTATCAGTTCTATAATAGTATACATGGGAAAAAAACTGCAAGTATCTATTCTATAATGTTTTTTCTATGCTAGTATCTTTAATATTACATATCTTTTATATTCTGCCTATATGTGATTTCTGATCATCTAAAAGGGGGAGATTGTTGGACTCCTCATATGTTAATCATGTTTTAATAATCACAAATATCATTACTGTTAATTAATCTTGATCTTCAGTGCACATCTTGCTAATGCTCTTCAAACTACACAATAGGTGCATATCATGTTTTTGTAATAACAAATCATATGGATGTTAATTACTCTTTACATGTTTTATGCATAATTAAAATTCTCTAATATATTATCTCAAATGAGTAACCTTAACTCATATTCTTCATATCACTGTCTTAATCCAAATATAGTTTTTTTTCTAAGTATGGACTCACCGTGAAGGACTCACCATGACCAGACACCATGACCAGACACTGTGACCAGACACCATGACCAGACACTGTGACCACTCACCGTAACCCAGACACTATGACCACTCACCGTAACCAAGACACGGTGAAGGACTCACCATGACCAGACACTGTGACCAGACACCGTGACTAGACACCATGATCAGACACCATGAAAAAGACACTGTCTCCATGATCACTGTGACACCGTTTCTTATGCTTTTGTTAATATTATTTTAAGTGATGATAACGGTCATATTTGTTGTCTTTAATGTATTTAATGTTATTTAATGCTAGTTGTTGGCTTGACAAGAAACCATATCTCGTACCTATGAAAAGGGAATCATTCCTACTGCCAAAACTCGTGGAATATAAGAAATATTGAAATGCAGTACACATGCAACAAGTGCAAGTTGTGACGTGAAAGTGTGAATGTACAACGAGATGAACTTGCATACACCAGAGAGCACTGTGCTAAACAAGAAGAACAATCCTGAGCACAAAAGATATTTCCAGTTTTTCAAAGAACACTTATGAATGCAATCCAACACCACTGAAGAACATACAACGAATCAAGAGATCATTCTCACTCCTGTAGAAGCCATGTTGAACTATGACACTCTGTTTTTTAACAGAAAAACTAGAGAAGGACTCAGAAGCACTCCTGCTGAATCCAAAGAGTCCCGAGCTACATTGATAATCACTAGATCTTTCTAAACTCTTATATATCTTCTCTACGTGATTTATTTATTAACTTTCAAGCAGTGTGGTGAACTCTGTATTTCTTATACACAGACTGTATCCTGCACTGAACTGGAGGATATCAAAATCCTCACTCCAAATCTCTTATCACTTGTTTACCCACGTCAACTGTGGAAGAGGTCCTTGTGTGGCCTGGTCTTTGCTCTGTTTCCCACGTAGAATAGTGGTAGAGGTCCCTGTGTGGCCTGGACAATTTTGTAAATTGTTGTTAACCCAGATCCATGGTGTGGCTCAAATTTATATAAATTTGAGAGGACTAAGTCTCAGCTTGAGACTGAACCTCTTGTTATATCTATTGTGCATCTTTTATTTATGTTTAATGTATACGAAATATATTATATTTATTCCACTGCTATTACTTTAAAAAATACAAAATTATTTTGAAGCTACTTTGATAGTTAGACTAGCAAGTGTTTACACTTATTGTAATTAAGTAGATTAGTTTCAAAAGTTAGTTTGATCTTGTGGTTAAACTAACTGAGACCTAATCAATCTTTGAGAAGCTAAGTGAACATTTACAATATGTATAAATTCAGTACAGTTTAACTTATTTTATAAATCATGGGATTTTTAACTAGATAATGTTTTAACAGAAATTTCAATTGGAACTCAATTCACCCCTCCTCTTGAGTGTCCACTCTGACCAACATTTTTAAATGCCTTAAATAAGATAATGAGTTTTATATCATCTAAATTATAACTTGGCTCATTATCATATTATGAATACCCTTATCTATTTCATTATTAGATTATAATTAAAAATATGGGGATATAATTTACATTATGGGGAATGCAATGAAATTTATTTTTTTTAAAATATTTTATTTAATTACATAATATTTTAATTAGATTTTTTCAAAAGACACATTAAACTAAGAAAACCATGATAAATTTTATTGAGATAAAATATTAATATAAATTTTGACACATTATGAGAATTTATTATGTTTTAGTAATTATATTGATAATTATATATTTCTTTTATAAAAAATCGTGTATGTGTTTTGGTGTAATATATTTTTACTTTAACAAATTTCGTAAATATTTATTATGTATTTATCAAAAAAATGGAAGAACATTTCATTAAATTTTAATGATATGTTTATGTGATTTGAAAATAAATATTTATTATTAATTTTATTTTGGGTTGATATCATTTAATATAATTGAATATTTCAAAAAAGAAAAATAATCTCAAAATATTGTGAATTCTAATAAAAATAAAATGAATCAACATTGAGGAATACTTTTATGGAAATTAATTAATCATATACATAAGTGAATAAATTTTTAGTCAACCCATAGAAATTATTGGGCACATAATTAACTTATAATTATTTTATTTCTAACAATATATTTTTCTAAAAAAATCATTTCATATATGATATTATGCTAAAAATTATTTATCAATTTTAGAAATTTCTTCATAATGATTTTTTTCAAATTCCAATAAGAATATCCTAATTTTTTAATATTTCAATTCATCTTTTGAAAATAATATTATATTACCATACTAGATATCATTTACCTTGATAAAGATTACTTTTTTAAATAGTCATTTTCATATGGTTTTTCAAAATTCATATCTATATAAAATATGTGGATATATCTTATATAATTTATACAATATACATTTTTTATATAATTTTTTTTATTATCAATAAATTATTTAAACATTGATATTGAAAAAAATTAATATTAATAAATAACTTTGTCCACAAAACATTTTTTAATATATTAAATGTTCTAGATTAAAAGATAAATTTCTCATATTAAGAAATTAATTTACATTAAATGTCAACAAATTCTAGAATCACAATGTCATATATTTAAAAAAATCATCATCTTAATTTAAAACAAATTATCAACTTATTAAATTATTCATCAAGGGTATTAAGTCCTAAAAATGTGTAACATTAGTTACTAAAATTTGTTAATTTAAAAGATACATAAACCTTAAATAATACATTTTAAGGATATAATATCCATTATAGATGACTTAATAACATTCTGGTGGATATATCACCTAAAACTCTTATAATTAAATTCTTATCCCTTACCTACCATTCAATTACAACTAAAAAACCATATCTTTCTGCAATAAATGTAGGTCCCATGCATTATATTTAATCCTCTCTCCACATTAAACATTACCATCTTCCAGATCAAATTTTACCTATATTATAATCCATGATAAAATTTTACATCATTTTTCTATATTATATTCACCATTTTCCACCAATTCCAATAATTCAGTAATGTTAGGGCTCACCATCAGAATGTGAGTATTATCCACCCATAAGAGTTTCCTATTTATCCTTCCCATAGATTCTCTTCCAAAAAAATATTATCCATTCCAATATAATGAAATAATTATCAATCATTCAATGTAATATTTTTAGGAAAATTAAATAATCATTCTCTACCTATAATTTATGTTGTTAAGAAATAGAGATAGTCATTTGTCTTACAAGTATATTAAAGCATTCATCAATGAAACAATTTATTTCTCAAAAAAACTTAATTTTTTTCATTGAAATAATTATTTACCTAATAAATTTAATTTTTATATCATTATTAGTATTCTAAAAAGAGAAAATAATTTCATATCGTATTTGTGTTCGATAGAAAAAATGATCCAGTTGTCTTTTTCTATTTCTAGACTACTACCTCTATGGAACGACATGTTCTATTTTTAGTAAATACAATATATAAATTGATAAAAAAGAAATTTAATTAATATATATAATATAATTTTAACATATATCGTTGTGTTTATTAAAAAATTATGATATAAAAATAGCTACAATTATAATATATTATATTAAATTTGATACAATACCTTAAAAAAGTTCATTATGTATGCCATTCTCAATAATAAAGACTATAATTTACATAATGTGAATATGTCGATGCAGCAATAAATGAAATTATATAATTTAAATATGTTAGATAATATTTAAATTATTTAACTAATATCATTAAATCAGTTTCCACCTTAATATAAAAAATATTCCCCAAACATTCAAAATTACAAAATCTCAATGCTGACAATAAATACTATTTATCAGATACTTTTTTATTGAATGTTAAAAAAAATGTAATGTATAAGGTTTGATATATTAATATATTTTTTAAATATTTATTTAATATGGTAATTTTTTTATACAATATGATAATGAACATTCAAGGGAGATGATTTTAATTAGAAGGGTTTCATCTCAATTTTCACTCCTTAAGTCATTATTTGTTTTACAAACCTACTGTTGTTTAAAGGGTGTGTCAGCTACCTCTTTTAAATATTATGCATTGAATATTTCCCTAAATAATTTTACATAACGTTCTCTTTAATTTTCCATCTATCAATGAGTAATAATTCAAATACTTTAAAACATATATGGGTTATTAATATAATACATTATTCTTTGAGACCTATTCCACATTAGGTACTTGTTTTTTGAAGTATATATACTACTTATATGGAATATTTTATAAGGATATTATTTCGTACATATTTAATGATGTCTTATTACATGTTATCCCATTCACAAGGATATTATTAAAGGGTTATCAATACCATAAGAGAACTTGTTAACATAATTTCCATTAATTGGGTTATGATTGTTCCTATCAAACATAATTGGTATAATATGGGTAAAATAGTAATTTTGTAAATTATATTTTACACTATCTAATGTTTTTTTGGGAATTATAGTTTATTTTTATGTTCTTATGTTTTAAGGTTTATTACGTCATTTTTTCTTTTTTGAGATACTTCATTCTTCAAAATGATGCATTATTATTAAGAGGATTTTTCAAAATCATTAGTGATTATTTTGATCCCTAACCATTTTATTTATTTAAATATATTATATACATTGTTATTTTAAAATATTAATATGAAATATAAGATTTTATATTCTTATTTCCATTTACTAATTCCCAAATCAATATATTGATTTAATTTTATGAAGTGATTTTATAATCAGGTTATTTTCAAGTTATTAAAAAATATTTTCCTTTCAGGTTCATAATTTTTAATACAAACCACATTTCCTCTTGAAACCCATTATTTTATTTTCATAAATTCAGAATTTTTATTTATTTTTTAAAAAATCCGGTTTTTTTAAAATAATATTTAATGTGATTTATTATTTCATCTAATTATTAAAATGTTAATAAATACTTTTGGATATATTTTGTTATTTATCTACAATTTTTCTTATAAATTATAAATATGTCGATCACATGTAGATTTATTTCATCTAATCACCTACTAATTTTAATAATGAAATTCTATTCTTGTGTGAATGATATTTGGATATTATCTTTTTTTTTTGTTTTTGAGGATATTGTATGTGATATATTTTGGAAATGTTACATAATCCATTTTACCTATATAGGTTTTATATAATATGATAAATGATTGATTTCATGTTTCATAAACACGCAAATATATATAGTCACCTAGTAATGATAGATATCAAATTTTAAAATTTTGGGTGAATCAGATACACATTCTTGACCCACTATATTATGGGAGATCCAGACATGAATTCCGAGATGATAATGTTATATAAGACAAGGAATATTAATTGGACACAATTTTATTGGAGATATGGAATTAAATTCAAAACCTTATTTTTTTTATGGGAGATGATGACATTAATTCCAAACCCATTATGTTGTGGATGATATAAATGTAAATTCATAAACAATTGTTTTATGTGATAGTGAGAACTAAATTCCTAAACAATTTTGAAATTATTTCACAGAAAATGTTATTTTCATATTCAGGTTTTTTAACAATTATAATAATATCCTCACTCATGTCACATGATATCCCTAGAAAATTATTCCTTGAAATATTATTGATGATCCATATTTATGTTTTTGTAATTTCATAATGTTATATTTATACTTATTGACAATGATATCACACCGACATGCTTATGTTTTTTTTCATTTATGGTCAAAATTTTAATTCTTATATTTTACCATACTATGAATGATAACTCATTCAATACTTGTTATTCAATTTGAATGTAATGTTTTTGATAATAACTAATGAGAAGTATATATGGGGGTTTAGAGGGTTTCTATTAAGGAGGAATGATCACAATTGTTTTAAAAGTTATTTTTATGTATCTAATTTGACTAGAAACTAAACCTCTATATTATTTAGATTGTGAAAATTTATTTTAGATAAAATGATTTGTGATGTAAAATAATAATAAAAAATTATCTTGGATCTCTTCATAACCAATTATATGAGTTGGTTGTGAAAAATCAATGATTTTATGTGAGGCATGTTATTTATATTTTTTTTGATGAATATAATGAGATATTAAATGTTTTTAGAGTTCATGTTCATATAGATTGTTTCATTTTTTTTCTTATTTTAGATTTTTGGTGAAACATGATGAATGATTATAATTAGGTGTTTACAAGGTTTTAGAAAATGTATTGGGAATATGGGTGACAACATGGTTTTATTTATTTATTGATAATGTGGTAATTCATTGTGATATTTTCCATGTATAAGAAACATTTAAAACAATTTAAACAGGATATACCTTGGTTTTCCAATGGAAAATGGTGAAGTATAGCATGATGTGTGTGATTAATGTGATAGTTATATGAGTATGTTCATTTTGATATGTGTTTTCACATTATCTGAAACTTTTTTGATGTCATCTTAAATTGGTGTAGATGATTTACATTTAGACAACAACAACTAGGGGATTGGATTCTCATGAAGTAAATACCATATTAATGAATTGAGGGTCTCAATATCAGAATTGACGAAGCATAGATATTTTATCAACTATGGTTATAACGAATACAGTGTTGAAAATTAATCCAAATTTGATGAAATCTTTAATTCCTAGACAAATGTAGAGTAATATTTTTGTGGCACCATTATTTTTAATACAATTTTGGGAATTACCATTAAAATACCAATGATATGGTAGAAACTTATTGACTTTATTAGAAAATAATTTCATATATCTATTAAATTATTAGAAACCATTTATAATGTCTCATAATAATACACTGTTAGTTTTTGGGATAGTAGTTGTATGTGATGAAATCTAGTCGATGAAAAAATATTTAGTGCGAGAAATTAGTTTGATTGGGATTAGATGAATCCAATTATGGGTCTTTCAATATTAGATTTATAATTTTATGGACCTTTTCCAAAAAGTTAATAGATAGAAGTAAATACTGAAATACATTGTAGACCCAAACCAATGGTTATTAATATTATAAATTTGTTCTTGGATTTATGAAATCATAATTTGATGATTTTAAAAAATAATAAAAATCGTTATTAATCTATGGAAATAAGATGTGATTAATATGTTAGGTAACTGACCACATTAGAACTTCTTTGTATTCATTTATCAGATGATCATAATATAATAAGTGGACATGAAATATCATACCTTTCATATAATTCATTTATATTTTAGTTTTTAGACTCAAGAAATTTTAAATTACTAATATTGATGCAGATTGGGGGATAAATAATACATTATTAGAGTTCCAATATTAGACATCAATTTAGAAGACAAAATCGTTGGCCTATTTGAAATTAAAAAATAAACCTTGAATCTATTCTATAAATTAATTTGTAAGGTTCAAATAGATAATTTAAATTTTAATATGAACATTAAATTTTTGGTTTTTAAATTTAATATTAATGAAGAGGAGTCTAATAATGATAGGATAAATATATTTCATCATTGTGTAGTGGTCAAGTATAACTAGATAGATAATGTTATAATCATTTACATATTCTAGTTTTGATGCGGTAACAGATTCATATGTATTCTGGGATTAGTAACCCCTAACAATGAAATATAGTGATTCTATTTTGGTATTAAATATTAGGGTTCCTTATTAACTTATTTTTCTCAAATTAATAAATTATATATTGTAATATATTTGAATGAAATGAATGTGCGAGATTTAAATAAATTTAATTGAGTTGTAAATGTCATTGATTATGGTTATTTTGGTTCTGAAGTGGTATACCCCATAAACTAACATTCAAAATACTCCATTTCAAATTTGAGAATACGAAAATTTTAGAGTAACTATAGAAGTTAATATTTTCATAGAACTATAAAAAAAATTTCCTTATCGTCCATATATATGGGTCTTATATCTACTATAATAATTTGTTCCATAGGGACTCTAGACAACCTCGGGCTTGTTATTATTGGGAATTTAGGCTAAATTCTCTATTGGATATTTGGTAGTCACGTCGGACCATGTAGAAGTAGGGCCCTAGAAGAGGCATTAGATAATGTAGAATGCAAAAGAGAAGAACTATCTAGAGTTTAAATGAAGAGTATATACAAAAATTTCACCATTATAATAGTAACTATAGAGATCTACAAGGAGAAATGTTGTCCAGTCATCCATGTGAGGTTGGGAAATAAGCTCCATTAATGTATAAATTTCATGGGTGGTGTAGTTGCAGTGTAGTTAGGTATTTGGGACATTGTGTTATATACAAAATATTTTTCCACATGTCATATGGCTTATATAATGGTTCTCTATCAACCCTATTAAAATGTATATTATACAATATATATATATCCCTCATGAATTTCCATCTCAAATTAATTGTTTTGAAAAAATACACTAGATTGAATTTAGTTCATTGTAATGAGTTCATAAAATATATGTGGATTCATTTAATTTCTAGCACTACATTCCATTCTATGATATAAATTCAGTCCATCGATATCATGTAAATATTATATAACTTGATATAGAAAGATTTTATTTTTTTTGGGGGTTTTCACAAGAACCATCTCCCCTTAAGGGTTGTTTTTCATAATAATAGTCATTGGAATTCCATGTATAATATTTTCCTTATGAGGTATCAAGTTATATATTTTAATTATACCCCACATTTTATGGTAAATACAAAATATTGAATCATATAATTAAATTTAATGTAATATAATATTGGTTAAATATAGCTAGATTGATTAAATAATTCTATAATATATGAAACAAAAAAATTATATAATAACCATATTTCATAGTTATTCGAATTCATTCTAAGTAATCATTTATTTTTTATGGTTTTTCCATGGCGATTCAAGGATGTTTTTTATTAATGGGATGCTTAACAATGGAGACAAGAAATATTTTTTATGATTAGATATATTAGTTATATAGTATAAATTTAAAAATATTTTTGTAGTTAACATTACATTTATTTATGGAAATAAAAAATTTAATCATTAATTAATTTATGTTTAAATTTAATGAAGATACCTTCACACAAGTTATGATAGTTTCTTCGTTCAAAAAAATATCATGGTATGTGTATCAAGAATAATATATTTTCATTCCATGTAGATAATATCCTATGGTAGGATAGTTTAATTAATGATTTTGGTTTCGGGGGAATGAGTTAATGGAATACCCCCTCATGTGAGATATAATGGTGAATATTATTCTACTATGTGACATTAATTTTTTCTAATTAACTAATTTTATAACCTACAATATTTTTGTTTTGTGATTTTATACAAATAAGAAATCATTGTTGGAATGGTAGTTTTGGATCAACTAGGTTTGTTTTCCATTAGAGTACATTAATTATGTGAAGGAAAAATTAATGATTAATTTTAAATTTTTCGAAGGAAATGGGTATTCATTATTATATAGTTTGCAATTATAGTTTTCATTCTTGTTTATTTGGTTTTATGAAAAATATACCCTCAATAATTTTGAATGAAAAATATAAATTGAAGGGGAGTTTATCATTAATCAATTTTAGAGATTGTTAGATGAATTGAGTGTCCTGATGTATTTATATGAATATTTTAAAGGGATAATTTATAATTAACTGTTTTTTAAAGAAAACAAATTATGTTACATATTTGTGTATAGTGATTAGATATTTTTTAGTGTTGGGATATATTTGGATGATAATGTGTTTATAAGTATTTAGAGATAAATTATTAATATTATGTAATGCTTATGTGAAATAAATAGTTTATTCCTAGTATCATGGTTTTTGTATCATTTTATACATAACCCATGAAAAGTATTATGTGAAGATTTTTGAATTTTAACATTTAATGAATTCTCTACCAATTCAGTTCTATCTGGTTATGAGGGAATAAAATATTTAGGGGATAACAATTTTCATGGTCGATGTAAAACCACTAGGGATCTGAAATTGGTCTATGTAGTCAAATAAAAGAAAATATTATATTTTCAGAATGATAATACATTTTTGGTCCAATTATATACAAATTTCATTGAAAATTTATTTTTAGTTGGTATATTGGTGATTTTCTCCATTTAATTCTAATTATTCATTAATCATACTTTGATTGGTTTTTGGATATAATGTAATAAAAATTGATTCATTTATATAAATTATTTATGTATTACGCTTTATAAAAATGAACATGTGCATGAATTTAGTTAAATTGTTTCTTTTAAATAAAATATTATTTTCTTTTTTTCAATATGTTTTAGTTGAAATAAAAGACAATAGATATCTTTTTGTTAAAAGAATTTTATTAATTCATAATTCCGTGTTAGGGGGCTACCACTCTTCCTACTTGTGTTAACTAAGATGGAATTAATATTACATTTTCCATATATGGTAAACATATTTTAAATTATTTCTTGAATTTATGCATTTTTTAATAAAAATTAGGTTTGAGAATCAGTGTTGAGCAACAAAATGGTATTTATTAAATTCATTAGTGGATTCAATAAAAAGTATTAATAGTGATTTATTATTTATTTAGTTGATTTAATATTTGAAAACAGTTAATGAATTAAATTATTTTGTATAATAATTGTTTATTATAATATGTACTATTTCAATTTATGATTATTTATTTCACAAAAATTACATAGTTTAAAAATACCATGAGTGTGGGGATACTCATGATTAGGTGATATACTGGAAAACTCATACATTATTATGATGACCATATTTTAAATTAAAAAGTTTATTTTGGGGTACCTAGTACATTAAAAATTTATGGTACCCATTATTGGTAGTTACTCATGGAATAAGGGTTATTTCTGAGTATTAGTTGAGAAATGTGTTCAAGAAGATTTATTTTTATCATGAATTTGATTTTACATTGATATAAATTTTAATTATTTTTTTTAATTATTATTACTTCTTGAATTATTTATTTTGTTTATTTTATATAATTTTAGGTGTTGGTGTAATTTAAAAAATTCATTGAGTACGAATAAATTTTTAAATATATATAGTACTTTGGGAGAATTATAGAAATTTTATATGGTATAATACATACCACTAACATTCAGAGCATTTTTAAACTATAAACTATATTTTGAATAAAAATAAAATGGTTATTAAAATTTTATTTTCTAGTGGTTGTTCATTTTCATGGATCATGATCTTCAAATCATGGGATGTGTCAATGTGTTATGGCTGTATTGGGGAATCATTTAGACTTCATATTGAGGATTCCCATATATACCCTCATCATCTCCTATTTTGAATGGTATGTTCTTAGGTATTGGGGGTTTTGGTTTAAATATTTTTCAATTTTAAAAGTAATTTTTGTTTGAGAAATTTGATGTCCTTGTAATAGATTCTATTCTAATTGTTTTTTTGTTTTATAGGTTTGGAAATTATAAACTAATGACATTATATAAACCCTTAACAATTTTTTACATCCCCAATAGCTCAATGGGATTCACATAAGGCTTAGTAATATATAAATGTATTTTTTTGTTTGGTCACATTAGGATGTTACAACATTATCCAAATTAAAAAATATAATGTTCATTCATGAATCTATCAAAATTTTAGAATAAAAAATACATATAATATATCCCCCTATATGGGGAAAATATTAATAGATCTAATATGAGGTCTCATATCTTATTAAATTTAATAAAATGGTTCCAAATAAATACATCAATACATAAAGAAGATGTAGGTAGAAAAATTAATCATGCATCATCTGAATTAATAAAAATGTTTCACACTACTCAATACTTATTTTTTTAAAATAAAAAAATATAAATAGTATTCCATTAAACACAATAAATTATAAATATATTTCTACATAATATCCATTCGATTCACTTATTATCTTGCGAATCAAATAAAACTTTTATTAAATTAAAATCAAAAAATAAATTGGATTTCCATTACATATATATTTAATAAAATTACATAGATATGTGAAGAGTCTAATGACCTTTTCGGATTTTCCCACTGAAAAAAACACTCAATTCAACTGATCAATATTATGTTCATGAAAATGTTCATATAATATGATTAAATCACCCACTATACAAATTAAAATATTTATTCCCATATACTCTATAAAAAACATTATGGTATATAATGAATACACATAAACCTAGAAGGCTCAACTAATATTACCATACTTGTTATTGATCAAAAAATTATTTAATTTTTAACATCTATAATTTTTTTTACCAATAAGTATTAATGAAAATAATATCATACCATTATGATGTAATTAAAAAATTAATCGTGCAATATTTATATAATGTAACTCAACAGAGTCACATGATACATTTACCTATGTCTGTTCTCGTAAGTAATCAAAAACTAAAACATCATGTGATGAATGTTGTTGCATAGAAGACTAATAATGGTAAAAATAAATATATCCAAACCATAAATATAATAACTCAAAAATAAAATTATTATAAAAACTATTTCATTAATAGGGTGTTTATATATAATAATAAATGAACTATTATGATAAAAAAAATTTGAATAAATAATGAGTATTGTCTTATATTATAAAATAACGACCCATGTCTAATACATTACCCATTATCAATAAACTCTTTCTAACTATATCAATCGTCTAATCTAATTATGAAAAATATCTATCCTAAAACAATTTCCCATAACCCATCAATGGTGTTGGTTCTCACTATATTAAAGAACATTTATAAGGTTCACATGGATCACTTATATTTAACCTCATCACTATTCATATAATAATATATAGAGGTCATAGAACCTGTCCTACCTATGATAAAACCTTATGAGGATTCATTTTTGATTTATGTCAAGTAATAAAAACCCCATACCATGAGTAATAAATTATTAACTATAAATCATTTTTTAATCTCTCTATATCCATATAACCACATAAAATACTATATCATGTGAAAGACCAACCCATGGACTATCGAATAGTATATTCACCGTTGATTAAAAATTAAGGTATAACTCTGAATCCAAATATAAAGCTATGAATTAATCTATTATTTAATGTTTATAGGAATCATATCTTAATAAACTAGTCTATCATGAAATTATCACTACCTATTTGGCTATCTTACTAGTCTCTTTTCTCATATGTTGTTAGAAAATATAAATATGGTTGAACGTCATTGTCCCCATTTCAATACCATAATAGAAGCATTTGGTTATATGTTAAACCCATCATAGAATCATTATTTCTTATCATAATAATTTAAATACTACATCTCATAAATATATATTAATTTTCTATCATAATGTAAGGGGTGATATATTCCAACGTAACCAATACAATCCAACCATGTGTGAACACTAAAAAAATATGTATCCTAAATTATTATCATGTGTTACAAGAGTATACCAAAAAAATATAATAAGTTTTACCCATGAAATTAATGAAAATAAATATTTCATTATGATAGGAATGTCCCTCCAAAAAATAAATCACTCTAGGATGTTCAGGTAGTTGTGAATTCTAGACACAAATAATTTTCAGATGTCATCCCAATATTATTTTAGACCTACAATAATAAGTTATCCAAATAAGTATATTATCTCAATAAATATAATACAACTCAAATATTATAGACTCCCATTTGGAATGTATTCTAATATACACACCGTATCAAGAGTAAATAAAATATAATGAATAAAAGAAAAAAATATCAGAAAATAAAAAGTGTGTTAATTAGTAAATTTTCATCAAAAGGTCAAACAAATAATAAACTATATAAAAAAAATCCCATGTAAATTTATTTTTATAAACAGAACACAAATCTATAATGAGTTCTATGTCCCTATTTTTAATGATTCAATCAAAACATATTATTTAAATATCAGTTTTCACATAGAAACTCTACTAAAATCAACTTCAAATACATACCCCTTTTTAATCAATGTTACTCTATATTATTTACTTTTAATTATTAAAATTACTTAATTTGGAACTCCAATAATACTTATAATCTCTTCTAAAATAACATTTTTATGATAATGGTAATATACTCATCATAAAAAAAACTCACAAGACTAAAATAGTCTATATAATTGGATATTATAGTTATTCCAATAGTAGTACAACAAAAAATAGTTTAATAATTTATATCATAATCATTTTTAATAGTAAAAAAATTCAACCCAAATATCATGGGATATATCATAATATCATAGAAAATACCATTAATAATAAAAATAGTAATAATATTATCAATAATAATTGTAATAACATCAACCACTTTAATATAGTAAATATATATAATAGATTTAATGTATAAACGTAACATGCGCACAGGAAGCACACCCTAATTGGGGAGGACACAGAAAGGGAATCCAAGAGACCCGAGTTCAAATATGGATATAGATATATTTCCATGTTACTGTAGTTGGTAATGTTCGGTATTGTAGCAGTCTGAACTATTCATCTGTTTGGGATTTCGGGCCACTATTTTGGTCCTAAGGTTCTTTAATGCCTCCGGGCAACCCAAGGACTATGGGACAACAATGATTTTGGGCCACCTTAGTGCCTCCGGTCCTCTTCAAGGCCTTCGGGCCACCTAAAGGATTTGGAGCCACCTAAAATTATATATAATAGACTAGACAGACTATACCAGGAGCAGAGTCCATATGAGGATTCAGAGAAGGTGTATTCACCTAATAAGAAGATAAAATCTTTGGAAAAAGGATAGGGTGGTGTGTTTCCATATAGACCTGTCTGTGCATGCACGAGAAGCCTAGAAAAACAACCATGAAAAGGTGGAGAGATGATATCACGATGCAGAATCTCAGGAAGAGAAGTTCCATGTAGCTATAGTCTGCATATATCTTTTATGACCAATGGTTCATGTAATCTCTAAGAAAACCTGTTTTTAAGGGTTCCCCCATCCATTGAATGGGGGGTTATCAAAAAACCAATAACAAGAAGGCCTTCATGCCATTATGGATTTAAAGGTAACATCCATCATTAACACACCTCTAATATACTTCATATCACATATAAATCTCTTTCAAATCTAATAAGAAACGATAAAAAGAATAAAAACTCATATTTAAACAAAATTAATTGGATGAAACAAAACCTCAAATGGAATAAGAAATTCCCATAATATTAAGGTTTGTAGTAGTGCCAAACTAATGATAAATTTTTGTAACCACTCCCCTAAAAACGTAATCCAAAACTAGAAAATTTCCACATTTAGAAAAAAAAATTCAATGTTCATTATTATGTAAAATTTAGAAAGTCATTAAATAAAAAAAATGTGGAAATATAACTCTTCATATAAAATATTTAATAATATTATGAAATCCTTCTCAAGATTTATCTATGAAAAAACATACATACCTTACATTTAAAAATAAATTTCACTATATAATATTGAACCCCTCTCAGAAAGAAAATCAGGGGAATTCAAATATTTAAAATGATGTGGAAGATGAATGTGAGGTAGTATTTGTAATGAATTTGGTATTTTTTTAGTTCTTTTAACATTTCTATAAATATATCTATTTCTTTTCCATCAAAGTAGAAATTGTGTTTGAGTGTCTCAAGACCCTAGAATTGAAATTTAATAAATTTATATATATTATAGCACTTTGAGGAATCCTTTTCAGAATAAATTGTATTCTATTTTTTGGTACCTCAAATGGGAAATATAATACCATGGTTGATCTCAAATCATGGGGATTTCCATAGTTTCAAAATAATGGTCATCCATGATAGTTTTTTAATGGAACAAAGTTTTTTTATTTGTGTTAATTAAAATTAATAAATAGATTTTTTTTAATAATCCAAAATATATAAATTCTTTATAAATATGTTATTATTGGATATATATAGGTTTATATGCATATCCCTAGAATTTTAGTGAGGAGAAGTTGGAAAACATCAATGGTGCATCATGATTGAAGATTAGGGATGAATAATCATTGTATCATAAAGAATACATCGAAAAGAGAATTATATTATTCTTAAAAAACTAGAGAATACATTTGTTCCTAATGGTCAATTGATTTTTTAAGTTGTACTAATTTTTTTTATATTTTGACTATTTGGTTAAATTGATTCATTGTGGATTTTATCTTCCTAGCTTCAATTTGAGTTATTCATATGTCAAATATTTTAAATTCACTAAACCAGTATATTGTTTTCTTGACTATCCATATGTTTCAAAACATATTTCTTTCCATTATTCTTTGATGATGTTTGGGATCATACCATATAAGGATTTTATTGTGTTGTTTATGTTCCTTCCCCCATTAATCTTTTTTTATTCACCCATAGAAAACATGTTTGGTGTTTCAATTATGCATAGTGCTTTTCTTTTCTGATCATACCCAAAAATCCTAGTTAGTTACATGAAATATTGTAGGATTGATTATTTATTGAAGGATAATGATTCAATCATCATTAATGGTATTGGATTCATTGATTTGGGATCTAGAGAACCAAATGATGCTTTGATGGTTCTATTTCAGGTGATTAGAGTTACGATATCTAGCCATCAGTTGTTAGTGATTTACATTCTATGAAAACCCATTAGATTTATGATGATTAAAAAATATTATTTGTGTGTAATTGGAATATTTGGAGTGCTCGTGATTACTAAGAATTAATTTCTATGAAAACCCCCACAAAACTACTTGTAGTCTTAAAGAACACATGTCACGTAGTTTCCTAGATGTGGTGGATTGGGTTATTTGTTGATGATTAGAACCACATGTCATGCATGAACTATAAAAGAAATTTGAATATATTATATAACCTTGGTGTGTGCTCATGGGGTAAATGGGATTTAGTATGGAATGCCACAAAGTTTTGTATACAAACAAGTATAAAATTCTACACCAAAACGTCCAGTATAAAAGGTAATGAACATGTTCATAAGAATAGACTGGGAGGACATCAGTAGACCCCAAGTATCTAAGAAATAATTCTTACAACCTTTATATGTTCTTACATAATAAATTTATTCCAATTAATTTTCAAGGGGAGAACATGTCCAGATGATGTGGTGATAAATAAGATCTTGTGACCCCATGTACACATCATATTCTTATCCTTGGATCATCAGGAATTTATTCCTCCATCCTCACAACCTATATTATGGCCCATGTTAATAATATCCTAAATTTTATTGTTATATAGATTTATGGTAGCCATATATGAGAATTATGTGAAATGATGTGAGGTTTTTAGAGTATGAATGTGCTTTAGGGGATTCTTGACCGATGACATTGATCGGGCGGGATCATCAAAGATATCTTAGGGTTGGTAATCTAGTGTCACACCAGGAAACATGACGCCCATAATTTTCCCATATCTAAATAATTTAATACTTCATTGTACAGAAGGATTCAGGTCCTCTATATATGTACTTTTAACCAATCTCCTTCAAGTTGTGGAGGAAAAAAGGGTCTTCTACAAGAGTGATTCCTCCCTCGAGTATGGAGTGATGTCATAAGGATCAGGACCCTCTACAAAGATGTTTTTGGAAATGTGAGTGATTTTGGGAATCAAAGATAGATCTATAGGACTACAAAAAGTGTCATCGTTCATTTCAAGACTATGAGGTTGGATATATCCTTTCTCTCTCTCCATCTCTCTTTGGTTAGATGTATGAGACTTTATATTAGGTTTTGGTTTCCATCATGTTTCAGGGGGATTTTTGTTTTGTTGTATCATAATATTTCTCCCATAATTGATTCTATTGAATCACAATGGGTATATATATAGTCACACATTCATGGTATATGCATTAATATTTCATGTCTTATCTAGATGACAGGTATATCGATACTGACTTCAGTGGAGCATAGTAATTATTTGGTGCATTCACCACATTTGGTGGCCGGATATCAAGATCAGAAGATGGGAGCTCTCATTTTCACTCTCATTCTGGTTGTTACTATTTTGAGAATTCATTTATGGTTCCACATGTCTTCCCCCTATTCATTATATTTATATTTTTATTCTATTATTTATCTTGTAATGGTTAATTAATGCATGTTAATACTCTAATAATATTAGTAATATTATGATTTCAATAAACAATTTCCTAGATATGGTTGTGAAGGTGATTATATTTATATTTCAAAAATGATTCAAATAGATCAAAATTTTGTCTCAGTTCATATCACTATAACCTAGACTTTAATTGGGTGTTTGGGGTGTTCACACCCAAAATTATGTTATCCAAGAATTCTCTAGTGGATTGGGTCCTAACAGAGAGCTATCATAACAATTCATTAATGGTATAGTGTAATATTGGATCGATATTAATGATTGGATGGGAATATACTGAAATAGTGTCAGAGTTCCATGCTTTCATCTTTTATGGAATGGAATCTAGTGTTCATGTGCTGCTCGATAGATCAATTCACTAAGACTCTAATTACCTACTTGTTAATTCATCACAAAGAGACATCATTTTCAGGTACCATTCTGACATGAATTATATAGGATTTTTTCCTTTGTCATCCCTTATTTAGTAATATCCAAATATATATTCTCATATTACCATGGTACTTCATGAACTCCTTTAAGATGCAATATAAATATTGTCATCCATGATATATATAAAATAATGTACTAATGATTAGTTGAGTAATGAGGCCTCAGTTTAGAGGAAATCTCATGAGGTATTTCCATGAGGTGGCCAAGGATTAGTGAAAATACCTCTTTATAAGTGCAGGGTACTTATAGGACTACATTAATTTTTATAGAGACATAGAACACTATGTGGGTTCCAACGACTGAGCCTGATGTGGTTTAAATTAAAGATAATTAATAATGATTATGGGGTTGTTCTTAAGCTGATAATCATTAGTTTTAGGTTCATATAAAACCCAATAGATCAAAATATTTTACTTTTGGCTGACCTTCTTCATGGGTTAGTTTTTTGGTCGATAATCTTCATTTTTAGGGTTATATAAAACCCATTGATTCAAATGGTTGTACTTTCAACTGACCTTCTTATAGGGTTAGTTGGGACATGGTGGCGTTTGATGATGGAGACACATGACTAGGTGATTCTCTCAAGGTCATACCACGAGAAGTTTTTTCCTGAGGAGTTTTTACCTTTATTATTTTTCAACATGCAGAATATAGAGATTCTTGAACTATAACATGATGATACTATGGTTACTATGTGTTCTATTAGGTTCACTAACCTCATGTGTTACTCTCTCTATGTGGTACAGTATTGATTCATCTTATTATTGATGTTTGAGTAGTTCCTTCATTGATATATACATTCTCTCATAGTCAACTTTTAGAAACCCACTTATGAAGGTTTGTTAGAACAAGATCTAATTATAGAGGGTTTCTTATAATAGGGGTTCCAAGCAACTAGAGCCAATGGTAGCCACTATAGGGATGATTCATCTATATCAACTAGAAGGATTTAGTTAGTATATACTCATTGTATAAAGAAAACTTTTTCCTGAACAATAAAATGCGATTCTATGGATGAAATGTCATATCGGGATCTAGACATAAATATAAGGGATGATTATATTATTTGATGGGAATGATCAAATTTCTCATGATTTTATTACAAAAAATGCATATGAGGTCATGCTAACATTTGAGGGACCACTATGGAATAAACTAAAATGTGATCATGGATTTCTAGTCAGTGTCAATGTGACCCTTGGGAGGCAATGCTGGGAGAGGAGTTGGTGGTTCATCATAGGGAAGAGATACTAATGAAGGTTAATTATATGATCTAATTCCATAACAACCACATGATGTCCCAATCGAGTCTCAAATGGTTGGAAGTCGAGGTAGTGGGTAGCATGATGATATGGGAGGTTATGACAATGCAACTAACATGATGATTCATGGTATGATTTACATCTTCTAAACAATTACTCCAATTGTTATATTTATAGTTGTGATTCATTTCTTTATCTCTCTTTCTTCCAGGTGATATATAGATCTCCCCATTGGTACCATAGCCTCGTAACTTTTGATAAAGTTTTTGATTGAGTGTGATTCATTGATTTCATATATCTGATTGTATTGTGAGTTGGATCTTGGTGGATATTGTATCATTTGAGGAATATTGGTCATCAGGATAAAAAAAAGGAAATCAACTTTTATATGGACTTTTTTCCATTGTTCAGGATTATATTTACTATAGTCTCATTTGAGTTAAATGGAATTGGATAGATCCAATGAGATCCACCATTTTGGGTAATAGATATCACAAGGAATAATGACTGGGCTTTGTGAGAAAGAATCTGCAACCCATCACCAAATTGTATGTGATATTAGACCTTGGTGAAGCAGTCTCAATTAGTATTTCTATTCCACTAGTATTGTATGAATATATTTATATCATCATTGATGTTTCTCTCAGACTACCTATGGGGATAATGATGGAAATATGAATCATCATACACACTATGATTACAAGAATATATTTTCCATATTATACAGCGGACACAAACAAGATCTAGTAGATGAGGGTGTAGTTGTAGGGCCATTGATATAAGTTTTTTATAAAAAAATAGTGTTTCACCCTTGGTAACACCAGTTTTGTTCACGAATAAGGTGTATGGGAGTTTGAATTTTTTATTTATTATTAATGCCTTAATTTGGAAATGACAAATAATATGAATCTTTTTTTAATGATAGATGTCCTCATTGACGATTTTAGGAAAATTTAATTTTTTGTGATGATCAATCTCTAGTCAGAATACAACTAATTTAGCATTGGTGTGGATGATATTCAAAAGACAGTATTCCCAAGTCGCTACCGACACCTTGAGTTCCATGTGAATCCATTTTGCGAAGAATTGTACAATAATGTTTAGATATCCCATGATCCAAGTATTTTTGTCATACATGAACTGATTTGTGGTTTTTTACATTTACAAGTTACTCATTTACTAATTATTATAGGAGGAGTTCTTATAACATTGAGGAATGGTATTATACTTACTACAAGATATCCATTTTTATGGTAGTATCTAAATGTTCCATTTCTAGATACATGATGATATATTAATAAGAAATGTCCTATATAAATAATTTTTACCTATGGAACCATTGAATCATGATGAAATGATTTCTTGGGATCTACCCAATAGCAGGACGGAGGTGTTGAGTTTTTTTCTTTGTAGGGTGCTACATGACATTAGTGGTCAACATATCTAGGTTAGTAGTTTATTATATCCCACTAAATTAAATGGGAGTACTTTTACAAAGATATTGAATTGGAAGAGTTACTTTGAGGATTTAATAGAAAGGATTAATAATAATCCTATTTTGAGACGACCTGTGGAGATAAATCTCTATGTTGTGTATTGTTATGCATCTAATGATGGGATTGTTTTCATGTAGATACTGAGGTAGATGTTGAATGATAAGGGGACAATGAATTTGAGACATTATTATCCTATATATATGACTCATTAATTATAGTTGTCTAGTTCATTTTTCTTTATAAGGATATAGTGGAACTATATGATAGGATAATATTTTCTATTTACTCAAACTATAAGACTCTCAATTATGTATTCAATAAAATATACCTCACCAAATATAGATATATTGGATTGAGATTTTGTAAGATTATGAATTAAATATAATTTAACTTCTAGGGAATTCAAAATGTGGTTAAATATTCCTAGATCATGAAGTCATTCTCTCACCTAGTCAAGGAAATGACTAAGTAGATTGATTCTTTCTAGATGGCCCTGGTGGATTATAGGGGTGTTGTTTTTAATTAGATGGTGGTGGTCACTCAACCACATATTTATTAATTAATATATGTTATGTTGGGATAAATCAACTATGATATTCTTTGTGACCAAATATCTTTGGAGATGCAGTTGATGGATTTTATGAAGGAGGGTAGAACATAATTTTTTTAGGGGAGAGATGATCGTTCTAACCACTTTGCATAAGGGGTGATGATATTGTTTTACATTTATCACAAACTTGTATAATAAAATGTGTTAAATATATACATGATTAATTATTAATTATTTTGGTGCTCTTACATGAGGTTTAGTGTTGATTTATTCCTCTCTCAGTGTCTCACATGTCAGTAGGTAAATGATGATCACCAGTATCTAATTGGATTTAAAAAACCTATTGAAATCCTAGAGAGGAAAATTGAAAGAATATCCATGGAATTTATAATGGGGAATCTATGGATAGATAGAGGCAACATTTCTATTTAATTTATTAGTTACTAAACCATGAATTCAAATCATTTAATTTTTATCCAAGAGATAATACCAGTTGAATTTCTCATGAAGTTGAATTTGAATATCATTTTCATGCTAAATAGGGTATCATCAAATACAATCTATGAATATAAAGATTTGTTAAAATCAAAGTTCTACAGAGGCTAGACATAGACCTTTAAAACCTAGTGGAGGATGATCGTGGTGTTGTAATCGTAGATAGATTAGTATAATAAGTAGACTATCAAAGTGTTCTAGGATATGATGGGAGACAGAGTGTAAGACATTAAATAATTATGGGATGATCACTTCCCACTAGAATAATTTTTTTAATAACATGTATCAATATAATATCGATAAAATACTTTTCAAGGATATGTATGAGACACCTTGAATGTATCCCTTATGTTTGAATGAGATTGGGGAGACATCTATTATTTGGTCATAGTTTGTGTATGCGATGATGGAGGAGGTACATGTAATCCATGATCTCATGAGGAGAAGACAGAGTATATATAAATATTATACAGATCTATGTCATATTCCTTTGGAGATTGAACTGGGATACCATGTTCACCTAAGAGTCTCTCCATGGTGAGGATTGTTGTGGTTTATCTAGGAATGAAAGTTATACATTTGGTCGATCTGGCAATTCAATATCCTATAGATTTTTATTTATGTATCATATATCTTTATATTTCCCTGTATTTTGATTTATTTTTTGAAATATTCAACGTGACTCAGATGATCAGATTTTTACATTGACATACAAAAATTATTTATGGGGAGAGCTAGGAATCATGGATGAATCCACCTTCACAAATTACCTTGTGGATATTGAGGATATCTAAGAGAGGATCCAACATAGATAGACCATTTATTTGGTTCAGGTTCTTTACGACCACATGAACACAATCAGGATCTCTGTAGAGTGTTAGAACCAAATATGGGATTAGTACCCCACTATTTGTGTAATATTGGATTTTCAAGGACGAAAAAACATTTATGGGAGAATGTAATGACATGAGTTCTATGGATTTATCCCATTTAATATTTATACAAATATCATTCATTTTTTAATTCTATTTGAAACTATGATTATGTTTCTCGTTATCATTGAATGAATATATTAAAAATGTTATTACATTTTAAACAACCTTCATGCGTTGTTTCATCATAAATCGGCTTCGCATATTCATGGATGGCCAATGATGAATTTTATACCACGTTTGATTCCAAGAGAAGGGTTTTACATTAGGTGTTACAAAACATTCATCGATGTCGGATGTTTTATATATAGAATCTATAGGTGATGCATTACAAATTTTTAATTAATTTTCATAACTTATTTAAGTATCCTACAAACACAAATCCCTCTAAAAATATAATGCTAGAGAAAATCTCATGTATTATATACATTACATTGGATGGTTAGAGATTTGTAGGGATTATTATTAATTGGCTAATCGGTATTACACATCAAAGAAGAGAGATAATTGAATCATGGGAAAGATATAAAACAAAGTGAGAAGATATTCTTCATTATAGGTAAATGTGTTCTTCACCACTATTATATACATAATATAGGTGGGAATCATTATTTTTAGATTTCACCCCTCTTATTTAATTATTATTTAAAAGTTAATGTTTTCATATATTTGAACTTCATTTATCAAAAGACTTATTTTTTGGTAATCCCTAAACCAATAGTTATATCTTGATTTCACAGATGATTCAAAACATAGTTATTTAAAATATTCATGGTCTTTTTTCAAGATCACATCATCGAATGATGGTATTACTATTTTCATTTCATTTTAACCCAATATTCCATTCATAAAGTTTCATTATACCATAGAGTTATGGTTTGAATTTTCTGATGTGTGTGTGATCATGATTGTACACATGAATTCCTTATTATTATGTATACAATTGGAATATTTATTATTATAAAATATAACATGATTTAAATTCAATTAGTGTTTTTTATTTGTGCATTTTGAATCCATAATGTCAATGATTGAAACAACCATATGTATTGAGTGAACAGATTTTTTATTTTTGGCCAGCAGAGTCCAAATTATTGATATTTGGTGATGACCCCTTCAATTTTGGGTGGTAAAAATAATTACATTCAATTTGGAGGTTTTTTCTAGATTAATCACAAAAATAATGATTTACTATCTATTAAAAATAGAACTACACACTATTATGTCCTGAATAACACAGGCCTTGTAGACCCTCGTCATCAGAGGCTAGGGTTTCAGGTGAATATATGGATCACTAGACATGTATGTTTCTTATAGGCAGCGTTCCCCTATGTGTTTAGATATAAATGAACATAGGGGTTACTTGGCCTATGGTGTATTAAGGAACATGAGCACGGCTAGTGAACAAATCAATGCTTACAAAATCAAACACAACTATTGTACACATCCACTAGCTGAGAGGACATGTGTAAACCCTAGGTGGATGATTCATTCCATTTACTACCATTACATGAACTGTATTATGGAATTGATTTACAATCCATATATAGGAGATAAAACAACTAGGCAACTAGGTGTTGCCATAAACCATTTAACCACAAGTATAGGACATATACTTCTCTTATAAACTTGTATCTTCTATATCTTCTTATTTAGAACTCATATTTTTTCCAATAATTATCCTATACTAAATTTTTTCAATGTATAATATATTTTTACCCTTGATTTTTGAATATAATGTATTGTTTTAGGGATTTAAGAAAGAATCCTAATTAGGAGATATTTGACCTGTGGTAGTGGTCATGGAAGTTCATCAATGAGATCACGGGGTTGGTACACCAATGTAAAATTGGGCAATGGATCCTTGATACTCATTATATAGGTTGAATTATTTCTCCCCCATTCTAAAAAAAGAAATTGGACCTCTACCTATGGAGTGGTATATCCCATCAGTGAGATTTTAGGGTGATATATCCATCATTGGGGAGATTTCACCCTCAACTGTAGAGATAAGTAGCGAGGAATATAAAACCTCGCATGAATATATGTGTGGTTAAAAATTATGATTCAAAAATTAGATTGAACGTTATGATTTTAAGTAGACTAATAATTATAGAATTGACTCCGGAGATGAATATTCCCTTTCTATCTTTCTAATATTTCCTTATGAAAATATATGTTGGGTTTTCATTTCCCTCTTTTTTCGGCTAAGATAGTGTACGTTGAATACTTCTACTACTCCCTTTATGGTTTCATAGAAATATTAATATATATATATATATAGTCACCCCTACATGGGATTATCCCTCACAAAACATGTCTTATAATGATGATAGTAATATCAACAATGTTTTAATTATATTGTAATAGTACTGGGGTTAATTGATCATGTTCAGTCGTAGGACATCGAGATCAAGAGTCACGCTCTATAAATTATCCTCTTTATCTAGTTTTTTCTGATTAATAGATTATTTTTTAATGGTTGTCTATTTCCTTCTTTATTCATTAGATTTATTTTTAAAACTCGTCATCATTCCCAATAGTTTATTGAATGCATGTTTATACTCTAGATTTTTCATCCCCTTTAATAATAATTTTCATACTTTAATTGATATAGGTTTATTTTTGTGTGTGTATAATGGTATATTAGGTAATGGATACCCATTTTAGTATATATATCCTTATGTATTTTTTCCATCTCCTAGCCTATTGCAGGTGGGAGTAGGGTTCTCACACATAGCTTTCCAACATCCATGCAATCCCTGATTGTTTTTTAGAGATTGAGGTGCTTAATATTAAATAATAATTGAGCAAATTATATATATATTGACCTTAATGTTCATCAAATAAAGAGTATAGGTTGGATATCAAGTAAGAATGGCCTCCTAAGAAGAATATATACACTAAAAAATAAATGGTGGTTAAATATAAATATATAATTTATCCAAAAAAACCATGGATAAGATCTATATGATACCATATGTACATACATGACCTTCCTCATTCCAAATAAAGGGCATGATAAGAAAAGCCTAACTACCTGGTAGCTATACTGGTAGGGCATCCTTATTGATTACTCAATTAGGAAGTAAGATAAAGTATACTAGAAATATTATGTACACATTCAATCCCCACCCTCTCCCTTTCCTCTAAAAACAAAGAAAAAACATATTCCGATTATTATCCACTTATTTTTTCTTCTAATTGAAAAAACATTGATTCCAAAAATTATCTGTACATCATACCATTGAATAAAATAATAAAATACAAATTATACAATTCAAAAAATCAAGGGATTCAACCCATCCTTATAATTAATGGATATGTTAATACAAGAGTCATTATAAATATTCCACTACAATAATTTTTACATCAGGATCAACATTGAAAAAAACTATAATCCTTATCCTACACTAGCTTATAATTCTTCCATAAATAATTTTATTCAACAATAAAATTTATATCTCAGAAATTCCACACCAACACACTATATTCCTAAAAACATCACTACTATATTACAGTCATATCTATTTAACAATACATGATTTAAATCACCTAAATTCTGAAATTATTCTTTGATCATCCCATTGATTCTTTAAAAATTTAATTCAACTCACATAAAAATCCTTCTTTATAATCCAATCCAAAATACTATTAATTTGTACCAATAAAACTCTAAATAAAATGCCATTAATCCTTCTATTTTTTTCTTGATGTTTCACCACACAAACTTAACAGTATATAAAACACTTTTTACTAGTTATGATCCTCCCCTCTATATTAATTACCTATAAAAAATGAACCATTAGTAAAAAAATGTAAAATCAATTATTTAAACAACTGAATAATCTTTTAATACAAAAAACCAGAACCTCTAATGTCTAAACCAAGTGGATATCCATGAAATGATAAACCTAAAATCCAAATAAACAATCTGAAATATTCTTTTAAAATTCAATCATGAACTTTAAAACCATGTAAAACAATTTTTTTGAAAATATTTATTTTCAAAAATGGGACATATCATTATTAAAAAAAATTATATCTTGCATAATTTCTTGAATCCCATTTAATATTGTGTGGATTAAATAAAAACCATTAAAATAACATCTTCATTAAAATAAGGTTTTAAAACCCAATTTCAATATCATTTTCCTTGAATTGAAAAAAAATGACATCTTGAAGTGGTATGAATCACATTTTATTACCACAATGACATAATATTTCATCACAGAACCCTCTGAATTTTTTTTCTTCTATAAAATAATATTTTCCCTAAAATATAAATATAAAAAAAATTCACAAAAGCTACCCAAACAACAACAATCAATCACCATAAAATAAATACCCTAAAACAGATATTACTTCAATTATAACATATAATATTGTTTTTAATATATCTTATACTCTATACGTTAATTCAGTTCATAATATTCCCAAACAAAATATTATGGAGAAAATAGTGGACCCATGAATTATGCCACAATAGTGATAAATAATTAATGAAATTGTATCCTAGATGAAAAATATTGCACATAAAAAGTCTCATACATCCTATATTGTGTTTCTCATTCAATTTATTACTTATATACAAATTCCAACATCATATATTAGGCATCCCCAGGTGAAACTATTTTCCCTCAAATATATACTTTAAAGTTATTCTACCAAATTTCCTCTTTTGTTCTAAATTTTTTTCTCAACCTATATATAAACTAATCCTAATAAAAAACATTATAAAACTACTTAATTTCCCTTCTCTTAGCCCTCTCGAACATCAAATGATCTAGAGGATCAATATGACATCAATCTTTCAATTGCAAATGTTAATGGAAACTAAATAGAATCAATGTGATAATATAGTAATGAATAAAATATTTCATTAGTTATGTAACATGTGGATCATGATAAAATTTTACAAAATTAAAATACAACCCACTCTTATAATGGAAATACTCAAATTTAGAAGGAAAATATTTTGACAACATGTAGGGAATCATATAGACCGGTACATAAAATAAAATAATCTACATCACATAAACCAATAGTTAAATATAAGGAATATTAATGTATATAAGATACATCATTATAACAAATATAATGGGGACATAATGGATCATACTTTTTTTTAAATAAAATAAAAATAAATATAATTTCCTCTCTCCTTACTCACAGTAAATATGAATATGAAAAAACATCCTATAATACCCTGGACACCCTCATAAATAGATCAAAATACCACTTTATGAGATTCTAAATGAAGAAAAATTTAATATAACACAATAAAAAAATTGGTATCATGTGTGTTTGTATGTGTGATTAAATAAATTAGTCATATACCCACAATCATCATGAAATGTTAATTGTTATTGATAATTTTTATGTGAATTAAAAACATTAGAGAGTGTATTGTATTTGTATGTTTCCCTTAGCCACCTAAAAGTAAATCTTATAACTTATCATAAATTCAATAACATATATCTATAATGGACATAATACCGAACCAAAAGACACAACTAGTGGTTCCCAACTCAGGATCATCTTGAAATTACAATACACTATAATTCAAATACCTTGATGACCAAATGGGGTATAAACACAATAAATTTCATCATTATAATAATTAAACTAAATATAAATATCAATATATCTAGAATGACTCATTTATCAAAGAACCACACTATTATTATTCATTTAGATACAAATATATAATAAAAATTTCACAATGAATATTGATGGCATTAGGAAAACCACATTGGGTAATTAAATTGTGCCTAAACATAAATATATATAGTTGAACAATAATGAAACCCAAAAGTGTATTAAAAAAGCTAATAAAGAACTAAATAAAATATAAATATAAATCTCATGTTATAAATTATTAATAATTGAGTCCAAACCACATGAATTAACAACCTATCTCAAATCCACTACCCCATTTTAATTCATATATCCTGAAAAAATCTATCTACACGGTTTCCAAAAGGGCACACCCCTTACTCGAACCCATGTATTTTTAGTCATAATTGTGAATGTGTCCCACAAAATTATTATACAATACATGGATACACATTGATTATATATATTTTATGTCATTATCAATAGATGATAAATCTTTTTGTTCCATTAATATTTTCTAGCCATATGGTGAAATAATGGAAGATGTGATTACTATATATCTCCCAATGAAAAAAATATACATCAAATATTATACCACCATAATTTCTTGAGTATCAAAATTAGTTGGAGGAACACTATAACACACTATGATTTCGGAAAAAAATACTTTTATTAATAACATGTTTAATAACTAAATATACAGGAAACATTGAATAAAGAATAAAAATACACTATGATACTATTATATTTATGTCATTAAATTTCATGAAAAAATAGAGGTAAAATCAATATAAATAACGTTACAAATAAATTTAATTTCATCATAAAAAATACATTCATAAAATTATTATTCAAATATAACTCGTAAGATCATTTTCTTTTTATAAATATATTATCTTCTAAAATTTTATTTGAATGATGTTTATTTTAAAAAATTAATCATTTCTTAACTTCATATATTATGGAAACTAAATTAGAGATAATATATTTATTAATTTCTATAAAATTATAATTTGTAAGGATAATATCAAAAAATCTATTTCCTAACCTAAAAAACGTTTTAAAATATTTTTTTGTTTTAAATTTAATCTCATAAAAATTATATTTTTAAAATGATAACAATATGTTCATAAATTTAATTATCATATCACTATTAGAATATGACAATTTATTGGGTTTTTAAAAATATAAAATTTAGGGGAATACTGATAATATAGTATTCAAGAAAAAACTACTGATTTTAATAAATAATACGAACTTAAGAATAAAATTAATGAATATAAAAAATTCATAAAAATACATTTTATTGATAATATAAATACTTTTAATATTTTATATTGACTTTATATAATCTATGTATATCATTTTATAATCTTGAGTATTATTTTACAACAAAAACTGTGTTTATTCTCTGATGTTAATGAATTTGTTTTCATAACTTGTGTATATAAAATGTATAAAAATAGATTTCATTTTAAATAATAATATGTACATATAATTTAATAATATTAATATAATTTGTTAGGTTATAATTTATGATTAATATTATTATTATTGATGGCCATGAATTTGGTGAATTTTGTTTCGTGAATTATTTTACAAAAGTACTGTAATTTTCTATTTATAAAATTAAACATAAATATTTTCTATATTGAATATGATTTTTTTAACAAAATATATAAGAATATGTTATTAAAAAATTAATTATTTTTCGATATTATATAAGATTAAAAATATTTAACATTCAATGATAATTTTGTTTTAAAATATTATTCTATATATGATATTTTTTAATTAAAAATTTAATTTTATTTCAATAGATATTGAATTCGATTAAAATCAGGAAAAATTTCATTCATGAAAAAAATTTCTATGAATGGTTATCTTAAATTTTTAGTAAAAACTATATTGATTTTTTGATAAAAAGGTTCAATAGAAAAAATAAGAAATGTAATTTTTAATAATGTAAAGGAATATTTCAAAAAACATATCTAAAACATGTGTACAAATGTATGGTTCATGTTTTATCAACCAAGACTCATATCCCCTTAATTAAGGACCACATTTTGATACATTTAACCTCTAATAATTACATTCAATTGTAAATAAATAATGTCTGTTCACAAAATTGTGTTTGTATTCACATATTAAAGTTGGTCAATTACACACTTTTAATGTTACACATACCCAATGTTAATTACAAGGACCCCCTACACAATATTCCTCTTCTAGAAGCATTTTTTGGTTCAATACACCCATAGTGTCATTAATTAATAATTATACAGTCATTTCTGGTAACACATTCATGTGAATCATCATTTTATGTAATGCATTATGTGTATGCAAAGAACAATTCACATCCTATGGTGGGGTTTGTGTGTCTCAATTTTATTTTAGTGAGTCATGATTCAAATTAAATTTTTGGTTCATTATTTGGTGTATTTATTTTAAAAAAATATTATTCAGAACATTCATGAAATATGTGTTTTTAAAAAATTCACCTCATTTTTTAACATCCATGTAATTTCTATTTAAAATCATTCAATACTATAAATTATTGTTTTTAAATCTAATCCACCGTACATTCTGCTTAAAAATTTATCTTATAACTTCATACTTCTATTTTTGGTTTCTCCCACACATATATTTTATACTATTTATTCTGCTCATCTTAGGGGAAAATGAAACTCCTATTTCAAATCATCAGCCCCTATTAATTTTTTCACCATAAGAACAAAACATTGTTAAGAATGATTCAAATTCTCAATAAATATTATATTTTATATATGTTATTTTTTCCCTTCCATTCAATTATTTACACTATTTTTAGGACCCTAACAATATCTCATTTCAGGTGAAATTAATATTTTACAAATCCTCAATTCAATGTAATGATTTATTATTCACTTATATAACATCAAATTTAAAAAAATGGCATTTTAAAATACAAAAACAGATCTTCTGAACAACCTTCGAAATTTTTGGGTTACATGTTGTATTTACGTTTCCATCTATTTCCATTATTTTATTAATTTGTATTATATCTATATTTATTCTATATAATCCATATATATATTTTATATTTTCCATTTCATTATCTTATTTTAGATAATATTTGTTTTTATTACTCAGGATATTTCTCACTTTAAAGTAATCTTGATATTATGCGACGTCTGGAGTAATTTTTTTCACATAAATTATTAATCTGATAAAATATTTGATCCATGTATACCTTTAAGGAAACCTTATTATTATATGTAATATCAAAAATGTTAAAATATGTTCTAATGGTAAATAAGAATCTATTTTTATTCCCAATTTATCCATTTACTATTTTAAAAAGAATAACATATTCCATATTTTTAATGAAACAAACCTAATCATTCTTTTGAATTATTAGTTATAGGAACTCTATGATAGTGACCTATGTCAATTTTGTAATACATTATCATCTAGTTTTATTTTTTCTTTTATTTTAGGAATCATTTGGAAATATCCTTTACTTATATAAATTATTATTAAACCCACTTTATTCTCTAGGGTTTTACAATTATTTTATATGTATATATGATTTCCTTTCAACTTTTGGAACCCATATTCGAGTTCATATTATGAATATAAATGTTTCAAATAGTTAAATCTTCAGTTAATTGGTTAATGATTTTATTTCTATATATACCATTTATGGTACATATGAAATTATCTTGTGAACACTATATTATATAGTCTTGGATATGACCCTTGAGTCATACATATGCATTATGGGTTGATGGAAAATAAAAATTGTTATATACTATTACAATGGTGGGCCTTTATTTTTCTAAAATGATTTCATGTTTTTAGTTGTTATCATATTTTTATTATCCATGATATTACGTTATCATTTTCTCATGCCCTGATTCTATGCTTATTTCAAAGTCTTAATTCAAGATACATGTTTTTTATTTTTTTAGATTACATTCACTCCTATAGGTTTATTGGAGAAAAAATTTTATGTTGTCATTAATATGAAATTTTTCCCTCACCATTCTTTCTCATATTTTATGATCTATCACCTTATGAATTATTTATCTGTTTTCCAATTCAGGGAATTTTATCTCACCACATTCCTATGTTTCCCTTTCATGGGATATAATTATTAATGAAATATGTGAGAAGCCTATCATGGGGTCTAGAAGAGAATAATAATTTAAAATTTCTCTTGAGTTTTGTAAAAAATTCCAATTTAACTAGTCCCTAAATAAACTATCCCAAAATATTCACTGAGTTGTTTGAGATTTTTGGATGATATATTATTTAACATATGATAACGATTTAGAATAAATACATTTTCATCATAGACCATCGCTATTGTAATAATGGAGAGTGTAGTTATTTTTTTTGTTAGTATATTTATTTACGTGGATTAGGATTAGATTACATTATAGAAACCCATAGTGAGAAGTTAATGGACTGACACTAATTAATGGATAACGTCTTCAAATATTGGTAATATTTACTTTATGAATTATTACTAGAAAACAATTCTCGTTATGGATGCTTAATGTGGATTCAATACCTTATGTATATGAATATTTTGGTAGTAACATTGAATGTGTTTTTTATGGGTATTGAAACAATAATCACCTAGTGCACCACAATAAGGCCAGACTACCCTCATATTCTATAACTCCTAGAGGATATGATTTTTCTAGTCACACTTCCATTATTATTAATTTCGAAGAATTTAGTTTGTTAATAATTTAGGATAAAGAGTATGATAGAACACATCCTAATGAAACATAAATTTAACTAACATTGATTTAGTTTAGACATAAATATTTTTTGTGAGTTTCAATTATTAATAAATTTAATTTTTTTGTTTACCATTATATAATTAATTTTAATTCTGTTATGATATTTATTATGTATCATACACATTAACCCCTTATAGTTTTTGAAATGGCTGAAATACAATTTAATGAAGATAATAATATTTTTCATGAATAATGTCAAGATTGTCAAAATAATAAACCTATTATGATAAGAGAAGTACTAAGAAATAATTTGATTATTGCAATCTAACTATAACATATTATGATGAACAACATAAACATAGTTGGATTCAAAATCACACCAAACAATGTAATAATTATTTCTCATGGATTTTCATGTGAAGATGATGATGTAGGTAAGTGGATTAAATTTAGATCATATCAAAAATATGGAATAGTCTCCTAAAGCTATATATCAACGGAATATAAACATTCCTTATTCTTGATAAAGGATGGAATAAATAAAACACACACAAAAGGAAAAAATAAATTATTTAGTATAAAGGATGGGTAAAAATAATGTTCTCTCTAAGGATCAACCAGAAATATGATGTTTTGAATCATATAAATTTGTGTACTAAAAAAATTAGTGAACTAGTCAAATGGAATAATATGAAAATTTACAAAGAAAATATTCTATATCATGGGAATGATGAAATGTCAATTCAATGAATCCTATTGATTTGGATACAAAAAATTATGTTTTTTTGTACAATTTTTCCTCACTCAAGATTTTCAACTGTCTTATGCCATGTTTGTTTTAAAAATAATGCACTCCTAAAAACACATTGTGGTATTAATATTATATTTATGTGATATGAATCAACTTCATTGATTTGGGGATTTCAGTTCTTGAAAATATTTTTCTAGTTCCCTGAGGATTGAACTATTATGATGGGAAATTATATATTAAAATAACATTTATGAATGATATTTTTTTCTAGAAATTAAATCTTAATTAATTTATAAATTTTATTATCCATTACCTATTTCCATTAGAATGTTATTACTAATCTTCTGGGGCATAATTTTTTTAGGTTGGGGAAATTTATCACCAAATGAATATGAAATATTTATTATCTATATTATTACATTGTTTAATAGCTCGATGTATAGACTACATATATCCCAAATAAACCATGATAGATTACATAATTGTTAAAATTTAGTGGTTGAACTATAATTTATTAATATAGGTAATCATCATTTTATATACGTGTAGATATATAACTATATTCCTTCTTATGAACAATCAGTTGATTAAAATAATGTTCTAAAATGAAAATTATGTTATTTCTTATACTAGAAATATATTTTGTTTTTAATTGAAATTTTTATGTGACTAATTTTATGAAACAATATATTGTGTCCATAAATTTTATTTTTTATACAATTTAAATACTATTTTAATTATTCATTAATAGGAAAAAATAACAATATTTAACATCGAAACACCATTTTGGTATTTTAAAGAAACATAATCTATTTTATTTTCCAAATTTTAGTTAAGTTATAAAAATTTATAATTTTAATATGAATAAAATACAAAATCATTATTTTATATCGATGTTTTTTTAAATTTTCTAATTTTTTTTGTTTTTAGATAAATAGTGAAATTATTGATATCGCTAATAACATACACATTAATGATATTATATAAACAGCTGAATTAATGATTTTTTTTATGAAATTTTATTATAAAATATATATTTAATATGTAATTTAAAAAATTGAAATTACAATGTAGTGTTTTTAATATGCATGATTAACTTCCTTTAAAATTGTCTAATATTTTAATCTAAGAACTATTTTTGTTCACTTATGATAATTTTTTTGGTTTTGATTACCACTAGAAAATATATCTAACAAATATATGTTTAATATTTTATATCAACATATTCATATTTAGAAATAATTTTAATTTATTTTTTGGGATAAATATATGATTAGTATGTTTAATGTTAATGACTGTGATAATGTTGAAAGTGATGATTTCAATTTTTTTATAAATATTAAGAATTTATTATCAAAAAAATTAAATTTAGTTATTTTATATAATGACTTGTATATAATTTTATCACATATATAAAAATATAGTACGTATCATTTCATTTTTGAATAATGTTATATAATATTGATAACACATTTTGAACAAAACAACATTTTCCACATAAACAAGTTTTCTATATATTATATGTTGTATGTTAAATGTTAATATTCTCATAAATATAAATTGTATTATATTACATATATGTAAAATATAAATTCATCAAACACAAATAATAATTGAATTTTTTTATTATATTTTATAAAAACCCATAATTATATTGTTAAAAATTAGTTACCAAGGAAAAAAGTGAAAACAGAAATGATTAAAAATATTTAGGCATAAGAAATAATTATTTTTTTAACATGTTTCCAAATTAGTAATTGATTCATTATTGACCCAAACACCTAAAAATTATATTATGGACATCTTTTGGAACTATTGATCATTTACCACCTTTATTTCATTAATAAAATCATTTTTTTTCAAAATAAATTCCATATTCATACTTTATAAAAGAGGATCACATCCAACTTCTAAAAGATACATATACCCGTTCAGAAATAGGTTTACCCCCCTAAAAATATGAATAAACAAGAAGTATAAACTTCATCCATAATACCAAAGTATCCAGAAGTTATCCTAGACCCATCATTTATAATAATAATTTCAGGATAATTTTCATGCTCTCCAAGACATTAGGTGCGCGTGGAGAATGAATTAGTAAGTAAGGAATTAGTTTTGGGGTCTATATTTTTCACCCAAGAATATTTAATATTATCTAATTCTTTATTTTAGTTGTGTATAAATTGAAAAAATTATTGGAATCTTGGGTATTCTAAAATCTATTTATTTTTTATCTTCAATGGATTTTTTTATTCAAAATATTTTCATATTATAAGGGTGGTGTTTAAATTAAACCCCATTTAATTGATTTATAATGATTCATCATGAACATCATTTATATATTATGTAATTCTTTAATTATTAGATTTTTTTGTTAAATTATCATTATCTTTGGGGAAAATGACACATTTCATTCAAATATTCCAGAGGCAGTGTTAGGGTTGGGTAAGGAAAAATTTGTGTTGTTACAAGATAAATTTTATTACATCATGAAAATCATGGAAAGAGACCTTGATCAAGTTTTGGGGATAATGTCGAATAGAACATGAGATTTTCATTATTGAACCCTCTATCTATTACTAGGGGTGGACCTAAGGGAGCTAAAAATTGGATTTAGAATATCGAGAAGATACATGAAAAATTGGAGACATTAATTGAGAAAATGTGAAAGATGATTTCATATATGATACGAGGATCAAAAAATCACATGTTTGAAATTCAGGCTCATATTGGATAGGCTAATTTAATGTTGTCAAAAGAAATTTTGGAGATGTTCTTAGAGTACATATATCTAGAGAGGCTGAGTAAGGAGAAAGAGGTTATGTTAATGAGGATGAATTATGGGTGTATGTACGTGACGTAATTTGATTTATGATTTAAAGACATTATTTCACTTTGATCCAGCGTAGGAAAAAGATGTGATAACTACATATAGACATATCCAAGATGTACGTCAATGTGATATTATTTCCTAAGGTATCTTCTTTATGTTAAAAAAGATTTCTATTTTGGTGGATCTGGATCTCGTAACTAAGGGGAACCTAAGAGAGGCCTGACGTACATGGAAAATTGTTTCATCTAGATGATTATAAGGTTTGAATTATGATAGAAGGAAGCATCTGTATGACAACATTATCTAGTGTAGTGGGAAGCAGGGTACCTAGATAGAGGGATCAATTGATTCATATCTTACTCGAGTGACTTATCACCTATGTCGCAGGTTAGGAAACATCAAAAGATAGTACCCCTAGCCACTAATAGAGTTTCAATATTGGAGAAAGATAGTACATATATACATGTTATGTAATAACCCACGACCTAATTATATTAATGGAGGATATCGGAAGAACCAACATGTTTCAAGGGGGTATTCTGAAACATATGAGTTAGACATGTGGAGTTCTACTAACTGTGGAGATGGAGGTAGTGTATGTAGTGATTCATGGAAAGTGAACCCATATCAGCAGTGTGATTTAGAATTGAGGACCTGTACTACATCACTATGGATTAGGGTAGGATGATTACATGGAAGTCAGCCTACACTTATGGATAGTGAGGCTGGAGAATCCGTAGTGAGAGGTACTATTGTTGCAGCTTCTATAATATATATTGCCTTATTTGATATTGATTCCTCTCATTCTTTTATTTCTATATAACATTGGAATGTTTTGGGCCTAGAATTAGATTTCATGATATGGGTGTTGATGGTAGATACACAGTTGGGGGTATGATCTAGAGACAACTATTTATACAATGGGTGTTATCTCTTAAGGTTGGGGAGTATCATTTTAGTTCGTATCTTTATATCATTGACATGGTTGGATTTGAATTGATTTTTGGTAGGAATGGTTAGTATCGTACTAAACCCCCATTGACTGTCACCCAAAAAGTGTGACATTTACATATCCTTAGGATGAAAAATACATTCATCATGAAGTGTGGGATATCATGGAAGGCCGATATGGGCTAATTACTCAGAAACTAAATGATATCACTACCCAGGTTTCTAGTATATTTCCAGAAGATGGGGGTTTGAAATATGATGTCCTTCCACCTGTTTTGGAAATAATTAAGGATTTGTTTCTCAAAGATGTCTATAGCATTCCACCTAATAGAGATAAAGAGTTTACAATTGATCTCATATTGGGGCCGATACTATTTCAATTCCACCATAAAATAATGGAATTGACAGGAAATAAATATCCCAAGACTCAGCTGGTGGATTTAGTGTAATAGAGGTTTATCTACATGAGTATGTTTCCTTAGGGTTCTCTAGTGTTGTTTGTAAAGAAGTTCGACCTGACTCTATACCCTTGAGGTTATTAACAGAAGTTTAACAAAATGATAGTGAGGAAACATTATCCTCTTCTTCATATGAATTATCTATTTTACCAGTTGATAAGATCCTGTGTCTTTTCCTAAAAGTACATGTGATCTGGGTATCATAAGTAGAGATTTCAGCCCTCTTATATACCAAGGACTAGATTTATATGATGATATGGCCTGTATGAGTTCAACATTATGTCATTGGGTTGATGAATGAACCTTAAGGGTTTATGGACATAATGAATATAATCATACATCTGAATGAAGAACAGTTTTTGATACTTATTGTGGATGGAATCATTGTTTACTAAAAGACTAATGATGATCATTCCCATCATCATGACATCATCTTGGGTACACTGAGAGATTATTTGCAATACAATAATCAATCAAATTGTCATTTTGAGACTGATCAGGTCACATTCTTGAGCCACATCATCTAAGAGGATGTTTTGTGTGTGACCCTACAGAAATATTAGGGTGTTATTTTTTAGGATAAGCCTAATAATTTTTTTTATATCCATAAATTTCATGAATTAGCCAGATATTATCAAAGAGTCATCTGTAAATTTTAACGATCAACATAACCTATTTTGGGCTTCACTATGAAGACGTTAAATTTTAAATGGTTTGAAACATGAGATAATTCCTTCATATAGTTAATGAAGTGGTTGAAATATTCACCATTCGTATCATTACCTGATCTGGGTTAGGTGTACATGGTGTTTTGTAGAGTTTTGTGATAAATCGTGTGGCAGTGTTGATGTAGGGATATTATGGTGTGGTGTATGATTCTCAGCAGTGGGGGACACATGAATATAACTAACCTATTCATGACCTCGAGTTAGCTATAATTCATTATTCCATGAAGTTTTATTAGAATTATTTTTTGGTAGAAAAGTTTCCTTTGTTTATGGATCACAAGAGTTTGAAGTATATATTTACACAGTGAGAGTTGAATCATTGTCAGTAGACGTGTATTGAGTATAGGAATTCATTCAATTTGGAGCTAGCACATACGCTCATAAGGTGGTAACAATGTGGCTGATGATTGGACCAGGAAAACACATACTCAAGAAGTTAGGGAGTCTAGTTTTTAGTGGAATATGGCGACTACACTAGATGATATACACATGGTGGTACTGTATAGTAAATAGTAGACTACTTATGTATTAGTTTCAGTGGAGTCTACAAATTTGGGTCTAATTATAGATAGGTAGTGTGAGTATCTAAAGTTCTTGACATTTAGGGAAAGCCATGATGGAAG
Organism: Viscum album; assembly: GCA_963277665.1. Lineage (NCBI taxonomy): Eukaryota > Viridiplantae > Streptophyta > Magnoliopsida > Santalales > Viscaceae > Viscum > Viscum album. The sequence goes on along the minus strand of OY728156.1, from coordinate 385,655,605 downwards.
GGAGTTACCTTTTTATTAGTTAACAAATGAATATGAGAACATCTATGTGTGGAATTTTGTTTTTATGCCTACGAGAAAGAGGGATGAGCTTATGGGTGAGTTTCAGGCCACATAGTGGTTGGAATGTCCAGGTTTGAACAAAATGTATTGTGACATATATTGAAATTTTTAGTGGTTGGGCTTGAAAAAGGAGATATAAATGTTTGTAGAATTATGATACACCTTTTAGTAGTAGAAGGCTATTCATCAATGACCTAGTGGGTTTTTGTATTCATTTCCCATTCTGTATTAGACGTGGGATAAAATTTCTCTAGATTATTTGTTGGGTCTCCCGAGAACACCTCATATGAGTGACTCTATTTTGGTTATGGTGGATAGATTAGCGATGGTTGGACATTTCTTACCAATAAGGGAGACTTTCATAGTAGATCAACTGGGTCATTTGGGTGTTTGAGAAATAGTACATCAATATAGGCTACCATAGACTATTATTTTACACTGTGACTTAAACATTACTTCACATTTTTATGTAGGTATTACATAATGAACATCATACATAGGTTTTTCAGAGAACATATTTCCACCGAGAGACATATGGACTGTCCGGGCATACTATACATCTGCTTGAGGATATGTTGCAATTGTTTATTCTTTACTTTGGGGGGTCTTGAAATAAACACATATACTTTGTGTAGGTTTTATATAAAATTATTTATTAGGAAACTATAAATATGAAACCATACAAGTATCTTTATGGTAGGAAATTAAGATCACCACTTTTCCGGATGGAGGTGGGAAATTCAAATCTATTAGCACCAAGTCTCTTGCAGGAGATGTTTGAGCATGTTTAACTGATTCAAAAATGTTTGGATATAACTCAAATAATATAGAATTTATATTTTGACGTATTTCATTGTCCCATAGATTTTTTAGAGGGTTATTGTTATTATTTCATATATTTCCTAGGTTGGGTCACTACCAGTTATGGAGATAGGGAATATTGGTGCCCAGGTTCGTTGGACCATTTGAGGTTGTGGGGAGAATCTAGGATGTGGCGTACAAATTTGATCATCTATAAGAAGAAAAAAATCCACCCCTTTCTATATTCTATCAATTAATGTGTGGTGAAGGAAAATATGGATTTTTAATGGGGGATCATTAGAAAGTTGAGTTCAAGGTGCATGGATGGAATGTGTGACCATAATATCTTTAAAGGGGTGCTATGAATGGATTTTCCATTTCTCGAAACATCATAGGTATCAACCCAACCCTGCTAATGTGATATATTTATATTATGTTGAGCATGAGATAGATGTATCCATTGAGGAGCATCTGATATGTGTTGGATCAAAGTGAGAGTGTATTACTGGGAAATACCATGTAGATAGTTTGTGAATTTTGGATCCATTGTTGTGTGCACAAAGAATCATGGGATAAAGAAATGTATATGAAGTCTCAATTGTCACAAAATTTCCCTCAGGGCCCTTTTTGTGACTGCCCCAAGCCCGCCTTCAATATTCTAGGGGCTGGAAACTATCACCAGAATGGAATTTCTAGAAAAATGGGAAGGCATTACCTCAAAACATGTACACTCACAAGAATGGTGCACTACACAAAATTAAATTACAATGGAATAGTAAGGTGCAACCACAACTAGTAACCACAACTAAATGTAATAGTATTTATTGAAAGTAAAGGGGGTGGAATATAAGCCAAAATGATAAGATACAACTACAATAAAAAATAGAAAATAGATCTCGAGATCATCTGCCAAGGATCCTACCTGAAGGGTAGGTACAGATCATCTCCATAGATCGCCACGTCAACAAGTCAACTCTATGTACCAACTGGTACTGGCTCCTATAGTCTCAGTCGAGCTACATGCCATCTGCACACGACATAGAAATGTGTTGGAATATCCCATGCAGGGGTGAGTATAACAATACCCAGCAGGGACCCCAAGACCCCCAAAGGACTGTGAGAATTCCACAAAGAAAAAAATCACAAAGAATTATCTCAATCACAAAGCACAAAGAAAAAGACATTTCTTAAAACATTGTATAACTAAAGTACAATAGTATATATTATTAGTTGTATTGGTGGATCATCTTACTCTTTCTAGAATCACTATTTCTAACCCACATAAGATCGATAAGTACTAACTCTCGCAACACCGACACAGGATCGATAGATGATGATTCCCACATAATCGATGGGTGATGATTCACACAGAATCGCTGGACGCTGATTCACCCAGAACTACTGGGAGATGATTTAAAGAGAATGAATCAGTGATAATTCACACAAAATAGTTGGGTGATGATTCACATATATTCTCTAGTTTATTATTTACATAGAATCTATGGGTTCAGATTTACACAGAATCCCTGGGAGTTCATTCACACAGAATCGCTTGATTATAATTCGCACAGAGTTGCAAGTCATTTATCATTTCTCAAATAGATATAGGATTCCCACTCAAAGTACACTAGTCTCTATGAGAAACTACTTTTCAATCCATTGATCATATTTCTTCTAAAACTATGTCCCACAATAAGTAACCCGATTAACTATCATGTTATAAGGGTTTCAACATAATAGAATGCGCATCAATCGGATGCTCGGTATGTATGTTATTGGCGTATTATTGTCGAGGGACTAGTTTGATTCATATTCTATCAATCACAGACATACTTTATATTTCTCCAAAACTCTATTGGAGTATCTCAAAATGTCTTAATCACTCCGAGGATCCTAGTGCCGCAGACGGTTCGTCAAACAGATGTCTGGTATGCGTGGTACGATCATTTATGTGTAACTGGGCCCGAATTGGCCTCGGTCCATTCCAACCCAGTCCAACTGACCCAGCCGGGCCTGGTTCGGGCTGACCCATCCCCATTGGAGTCCGACCCTAACCGGAAAAAACCGGCCCGGGAAGGCCTGGTTGGGCTGGGCTACGGCGGGCGCGACCTACTTGGCGATGCAGCATGCTGCGCCACTGTGTCTTGCCAGTGGCGTGGCCGCCAGCCCCATGAATGGATCTGTAAGAGATGGTCGACTCTTTAATTATTAGTTCCACCCATTCTTGCCACGTGGTCGGCGGGACCTGCAGGGCATGGATCCCTTTCTTTCCATGGCTTTGATGATGTAGCTCCTTATCTGTGTTGCGCAACGGCACGCCGCCTCACCAACACAGTCAGCTAAAAGTGGGCCGCCCCTTTTGGTCTACCGCTGTGCCAAGCGGTGCCTCCATCTTCTGCAGTCGGTAACCACTGGTCGCCAGTGTTTTCATGTCGGCTCCATGCAAGATAATCTTCCGCGGGCCACCAGGTGAGCTCTGGATGTCCATTCATCCTTCTGAAAGCACCTCCGGTCCTATCAGGATGTCGTCGTCATTGCACGCCTCTCAGTTTTAAGGTTATGTTAGTTTGGAACAACCCACCTATAAATAACATAATGTAAATCAATCACCTGAGGGTCTGGGATTGGTTTATTTTGCCCGCTCTCTCCGCATTATCATTATAAAAAGTGGGATAAATGTATACATCACATTATAGTTATAATAAACCCAATTTATTTCCTCCACAATGACCACCTAAAAATTCAAGAATGAGGGGAATAATTGAAGGAATTTCTTTAATTATTAGACAATCCCAACCTCATGAATCATTGGAGTCATCGCAGTGGAGGAAGGCTAATCTGCGCTTTGATGAAGCTGTTAGCGTTCATTGTTCCTAGTTCAATCCCACTGATGATGTCCAAGATTTTGTTCTCCTTTGGTGGAAGATGTCATGTCACATTGCCAGATGTTTCTTTCAATGTGAAGACATGTCAAAACCACACCCCCAGCATCACATAAATTGAGTGGTAATGGGTGGGTAATGCACTGATGAAATAATGATGTTCATTAATTGACTTAATTAATGTTCCTCATTAATTGATCCAATTAATTTGCCATGTTAATTACGCGAGGGGTGGTTATGCAACCAAAGAGTAAATAAGCATTTAATATCCCATATTAAAAAATTTTACTTCCATCTCGGTCCCTACTACCCATGATCAACATGTTGTAGGAAAAAAAGAAATAAAATAACAATCTTTATGTTATTTTATTATTTAATTAAAATTCATAAATAATTAAAATTTTCACCCGACCAACATCATTTAATGTTAAACATCCCATAACATAATCCTAGTGTTGTGGATTCAACGGTTCCCTCATATTTTTAATTCGAGCACCATTTCAAAAGATAGAAAACACATCCCATGTGTTTAATGGATGCATCTTTAAAAAATTTAAAAAATCATTCTGGGTTCACCAATCTTTAAAATATCACGCTCTAAAATTTTGCAGACTCATAATAATCACATATATTTTTAAAAGAATTTACATGGAATTATCCTGTCTTTATATTCTCTCCATTTTATGGATTTTTGTCCCCGAAAGCTACAACAAAACTAAGGGAGAAAATGGGGGTACTGAGCACATTTATGGGCCTCCCTCTCCCATTTTCCCTCCAAGAGATTCTCGTGCTGCCAATGAACACACACTAGAGTAATAGACCATCCACGAAGGACTCACTCCTATCGATTCTCTATCTCTACCACGAACCCCACAAAAGTCCTACATCGTCAATTTGCAGCTCACCCTAGTCAATAACATTAGATGGATCATGCACGTACCTCCTCAGATCTAAAAGATGGAAAACATTTTTCACCCAGTGCATCTGTGGGGGAAGTGATAGATAGTACACCACCTCACCTACTCTGTTGAGGATCTAGAATGGTCTAATGAACCTCATAGATAGATTTCTGCTATTTCCAAACCTTTGTAATCCCGGTTAGGTTGAGACCCATAGGAAGACATGGTCTACCTCCTCAAACTCCAAGGGTCTCTGTCTCCGGTTAGCTTAAGACTACTTTTGGATCTGTGTAGTCTTCATCTTCTCATGGATGATCTCCACATTCTCTGTGGTAGCATGTACCAACTATGGACCCATAAGTGCAAACTCTCTTGGGTCTGTCCAGTAAGGAGGTGATCTACATGGTTGTCTGTACAAGTACTCAAATGGATCCATGCTAATGGTGGAGTGATAAGTATTGTTTTATGAGAACTATACTAGGGGTAGTTCAACCCCCAATAAAGGACAAAATTGAGAACAGAATATGGACCATGTCCTCAAGTGTCTGTATGGTATGCTCCGTCTAACTACCATTCTATGGATGGAATACGATGCTCAAGCGTAGATGAGTGCCAAAAACATCATGAAATTCCTTCCATAAGAGGGGTGTAAAATGCATGTCATGATCCAAGATGATCATCTATGGAACCCTATTTAGTCTCTTAATCTCATTCATGTAGAGGTGTCTTAAGCCCTCTAATGATCCCTGCTCATGGATGGGTAGGAAGTGGGATGACTTGGTGATTCAGTCAACGATTACCAAAATAGAATCATGGCCCATGGATGTACGTGGTAGCCATGTCACGAAGTCCATGGAAATACCATCCCTCTTCTACTATGGTACCTCAAGTGGTTGTGCTATGCCCACTGGTACCTGATGTTTGGCCTTCACTTGCTCTCACGTGAGGCATCGTGAAACAAACTTTTCCACTTATTTCTTCATTCCTTTCCACCAGTACTAATGCCAGAGGTCCGAGTATATCTTCTATACTCCAGGATGTTTCTCCAAAGGATATGTTTGGAAACCCCTCAACACATCCTACTATAGAGTTATTGGATCCATACTTCTTCCTCTGAATAATATGAGATGCTCCACACGTTCATAAAATCCATCAGGAGATTTTCCATAACATATCTAGGCATGTAGGGTCTTGTAGTCTATGTCCACAAGTTGTGCCTCCCTAACTCGCTGAAGAAGTGGGGGAGTGAGAGTCTTAGACTAGAGGTAATATGCTTAATCCTTATCTGCAAAGGATATCTGAAATGCAGTGATCTACTCTGTCGTCTCACTCAGAAGTTGTAGACCAGACCTCCTACTAAGCGTCTTTGCTACTACGTTTCCCTTCCTAGGAGTATAGACTATCTCAAAGTCATATTCTTGGAGGAACTCTTACCATCTTCATTGTCTTAGGTTCAGGTCCTACTATGAGAAGATATAACACAGACTCTTGTGATCAGAGTAGACAGTAAAATGTTCGCTAATCAGGTAGTGACACCACATGTTCAACACAAAGAACACTACGGCTAACTCAAGTTCATGGGTAGTGTAGTTCTTCTCATGTTGTCTCAACATCCATGAACCATAGATGAACAATTCTCACTCATGGATCAGGAAACAACCAAGTCTATTCCCTAATTCATCTCAGTATACAACAAACCCAAATACCTCTTCTGGTAGCCTCATGATGGGGGAACCTGTCAATCTTTGCCTCAGCTCCTAAAAAATCTGCTGACACATCTCTATCCACACAAAAGTATTCCCCTTCTTTTTCATGGATAACATGGGTGCTTTGAATCTGGAGAGGTCAGGTACGAATCTCTAGTAGTACCTAGCCAATCCCAGAAAACTCCACACCTCGGTCACAAACCTAGGTGGTTCCCAAGAAAGCACTGTGTCTATCTTTTCCTAATCCACTGTGACTCCATCCTCTGAGAAAAAATTCCCTAGGAAGGTAAATTATAGTATCTAAAGCTAGAACTTTGAGATCTATCCATATATATGGTACTCTCAAAGTGTATTCATAACTATCGGCATGTGTGTCACATGCTTCTCCTCTGACGCAGAGTATTTCAAGAAGTCTTCTCTAAAGACCACCGTGAAGTGATCATGGTATGGTTGGAATATCCCGTTCATGAGGCCCATGAACACTGTCGTAGAACTGGTCATGCCGAAGGGAATCACCACAAACTTTTAATGGACATACCTACATATGATGGTCATCTTCAGTACAACCTCATCCCGTACCCTGAGCTGGTAATAGCCTAAAAATGGTCTATCTTCGAAAACCATCGATCTCCCATCAGCTGGACAAAGAGATCATATATCCTAGATTGTGGATACTTTTTCATCATTCTCACCTACTTCAGGAACTGACATTCCACAAAAATTCTTAGACTCCCATATTCCTTCTTGGAGAACAAGATCGGGGATTCCCATGGAGACACACTGGACCTTAATAACCCCTTTCTCTAAAGTCCTCAAACTGTACCATCTGCTCACGAAGCTCCACGGGAGCCGTCCTATATTCTAATGTAGATATCAGTGTCATCCTGGGATACATGTCGATGTGAATGTCTACCTCTATGTGAAGAGGTTGTCCTGGAACATCATCAGGGAAGACATCTGCATACTGGTCCACTACTACAGGATAACATGGACTCCTCACATCAACTGCTCTGAGGGTGAGGCAAGCCAACTAATGATTAATCAGCTACACCATCCTCTGGGATATTCCATCATGTGCTGGAAAGGTTTTATCCTCACTGGTGTAGGTGAACCTAATACAATACTCGCAAACACACTGCACATTGCGCCAAAAACAGTCGATCTTAGCATGAAATGTTCACAGCTAGTCCATAACCATGATGATGTCGTAAGGCCTCAAAAATCCTACTAAGAGATCCTTTCTAAATATCTCACCTCTTATAGTGACATTACACTACCTAAGATAATGTTTAATCATTCAATGTTCTCTCGTAGGTGTCTTTAATTATATGGATCAAGAAAACATAATCATCAGAATCTCCAAGCTCCGAAAGAGTGTTGTGGAAATAAATGAGTTACTGAAACCTATGTCTATAAGAACTATGGATATGGTGGAGTAGACATAGATCGTACCTCTAATAATCTCCATAGCACCGTGCTCATAGGCCTCTGCTGCCTATAGTTGTGTTCACCCCTATCCATCGGCACCCTGTAGTCTGGGTGGACAACCAGGTGGTGGTGGTAGAACCTCAATCTGTCATCCACCAACTCTTTCCTGACTTGCTCTTCTTCCATGCCTGACACCCTATAGACCTCCTCACACAAGCCTTGCCAACTGATTTGGTGGTCCCTCAACTGTCTGCTGATCATCAGTATGAAAAGTGATGCAGTCATGAGCCATGTGGCCCTACCCGTAGCATGTGAAACACATTATTCTTTTATGATGACATCCTCTGCCTCGTGGGCTCCACACCTACGACCCTATATCCTAGGGCCCCCCTTTAGATGTTCTTTCCCCCTTGTAACTTGTGTCATATTCTTACTGCCTCCTGCAGATCACTTGGCTACCTATCATCCAATGGTAGCTCTCACTGTTGGTGTCTGCTTAGCTAAAAATCTCTCCACTAACAATGACCGCTCGAGCCCTCTAGTCTACATCAGGATAGTCATTGATATCATCGATGGTCTGATATCCCACCAAGACCATGCACAGAGGTCCTAAACATGAACAATGGTCCCCAAACCATGTCGGTGGAGTAGCGAGAGTGGTTAGTGAATCTCACCGAGTAATGGTCCACTGATAAGCTTCCCGGCTATAAGTGTAGTATCTCCTCTATACACACAAAGTGTAGTGTCATTGGGACTAAATCATCCCTGAAGAGGCTCTCAATATCCATCCAAGAAAGGTTCTCCTAATCAGGTAACTCAAGCGTCAAGCTCCACTATCTTCCTACCATGCCCAATTACATACTAGCATCTAGGATCAATATCTACTTCCCTAGTGTCTAAACTAGGGTGAAATTTCTAGCCACAAGCTCTAGTCAGTCCTCTATTACTAGGGGATCTATCATTCCTCTAATCCTCAAAGGCCTCTGCTGCTAGAATTCATAAAACACGCTCAGCTGGCGTACACCATCTACTAGTAGGGTTGGTGGAAACTGATTCCCCCCAAGTAGTGGTGGTGCTGATACACCACAAAAAGGTGCCAACATAGTAACAGGGCTCTACACCGAAGCCTTGTCTCTTGGTAGGTCATCATCATGTACTCTCATGGGAATTTTAGATGGTTGTCTATGTGGTGGAATCCTAAAAATAAATAGGTTCTCCACAGTAAATATGTTATACCTGATGAGCTGACTCAAAAGCGGTGAAAAGTAAAACATTTCCAAAACACACACAATCATTGTTTTCATTCACCAAGTCAGAAATCAGATTATAGGTTCATGGTGTATGGATACATTAGTGACCATAATAACACTAAAATCCTCAAACTAAAATCCACACTCAAAACACTTGACACTATTGCTCTATTAAATAGATCAGAGTATTAGTTCTTCGGTATAATCGACTCATCTGATACCACTTTGTTGTGACACATTTCCCAGGACTCATTTCATGACTACCCCAAGTCCGCCTTCCATGGGTTAGGGGTTGGTGACTAGCATGGGAAAGGAATTGACTGAAAATGGGAAGGCATTATCTCAGAACCAATACAAACACACGTAGGGTACACTATGAAAAATTAAAACACAGTGGATGAGTATGCTAAAACCAAAACTCTTAACCACAACTAATTGTAATAGTATGTATAGAAATTAAAGGGGAGATGGAATACAATATCCACTAAAAATATACAACTTCAATAGAAAATAGAAAATATCTCCTGAGATCATCCACCAAGGATCCTACCTGAAGGGTAGGTATAGCTTGTCTCCACAGCTCTCTGCATCAACTTGTCACCTTCGTGTACCACATGGTATTGTCTCTTATAGTCTCATTGAAGATACTCGTCATCTGAACAAGACACAAAAAGGTGCATGTGAAGCCCGTGCAGGGGTGCGTATAACAATACCTAGTATGGACACTGATACCCCTTAATGTCTCTCAAAATTCCTCAAAGAAAAACCAAAAATCATGATCTCAATCCCAAAGAAGAAAAAAATACCAAGATCAAAACTAGGATTTACTAATGTAAAATAGTACATATAATTAGTCATAAGGATAGATCATCAAAATTTATCAAGAGGCACTACTGCTGACCCACACAGGATCGATAGGTATTAACCCCCAAAAGACCCACACAAGACCAATAGGTGTAGATTCACACAGAATTGCTAGGTGCTGAATCACATAGAATCAAAGGGTTCTGATTTACATAGAATCACTGGGGGATGATTCAAATAGAATCAATGAGTGATAATTCATAGATAATCATTAGTTGTTGATTCACACATAATTGATGGTTGTTCATTCACACAGAATCGCTCGGTATAGATTCACCAAGAATGACTAGGTGTTGATTCATATAGAATTGATCGATACTGATTCACACAGAATCACTGGACATTATTCATGTCTCAACCAGACACTAGATTCCCACTCCTAGTACACCAGTCTCTGGGAGAAACAGCTCCTTAGGCCATTGGTCATATTTCAACCCGCACGAAGTCCCATAAATATTTATCATGATGAACCACCATGCCATAAGGGTTTCAATGAAACAGATGACACATCAACCAGATGTCGGGTCATTATTTTATTGGAATTTTAGTGTAGAGGGCCCGGTTGGATTCAGAGTCGGTCCAACCCGACTATACTCCAAATTCCTCCAAAACTCTCATGGAGTATCTCAAAAGGACCATCTCACTACAAGGATCCCAGTGCCATAGGCGGTTTGATAAATGATCTTCTAGATTTCAAGGTATGGTCATTTAAGCATAACTGGGACTGAATGGGTATGGTTCTGTTCCAACAAGGTTAGACTTACCCAGCCATAAATGGCCTGGGACATAGACCGACCTGGCCTAATCACTGGGCACAACCTGCCTGGTGATGTAGCCTGGTGAATGAGCATGGCTCGCCAGCGGGGTGGCCACCAGCATCTCTGAAGGTCTCGGGAATAGCAGTTCGACACTTCAATTAGTGGCACCACGCAGCATTGCCAGATGGTCTTTAGGACCGGAAGGGTGCAGGTCCCCCTCCTATCGTGGATTCCATGTCTCGGCTCCTCTACAATGAATGAAAGAGTGTCGCCTCGCCAATGCGGTCGGCTGGTTGGAGGTCTCCCTTTCTGGTCCGTTGCGGTGCCAAGAAGCACCGCCCTCTTCCGTGGTCGATGAGCGCCATCTGCCACCTTCTCCACTGGCACGAGTAGCCGGTTTCGCTGCATTGGTGCTGCTCTGGAATGTCATCTGCGGGCCACGAGGTGAGATATGGTTGTCTGGTCTTCCTTCCAAACACTTATATAGTCCTCCCGGGATATCGATGTCATTGAACACCTCTCGATTTCAAGGTTTCCTCATGTTGGAACAACTCACCTCCGATGAACACAATGAAAATCAAGCGGCGGAGGGTACAAACCTTTTTTTTGGCCCGCACCCTTCTTGTTATCATTATAACAAGTGGGTGTAGTTTATACATCAAATTAAATTAATGTTGAAAACCGTTAAAATCCCCTGCAATGATCGCCCAAATATTCAAAAATGAGTTGAAGAGTTGCGGGAATTTTTTGAATTAAAATACAACCCCTACTTCATGAATCATTGGAGTCATCGCAGTGGAGGAAGGAGAAACTACACTTTGATGAATCCACCAACCATCATTGTTCCTGGTTTAAACCCTCTAACAATGTCCAGACTTCTGTTCCATGTCGGTGGAAGACACCATGTCACTTTTCTATAGGTTTCATGCTTGGTGAAGCCATGTCAAAACTCCATCCAAGCCTCACATTAATAGAGGGGGAAATGGTGGGTTACACACTGAGGAAATAATGGGGTTCATTAATTAACATAATTAATATTCCACATTAATTAACTTAATTAATGGTCCACATTAATTAAACAAGAGATGGTTATGCAAATATAGAGTAACTGGGCTTTTAATAGCCCATATTAATAGTCTTGACTACCTCTGCAGTCCTCACCACTACTACTCAACAGGGGGTGGAAAAAAAGAAATAAAATTACCATAGTTATGTTATTTTAATATTTCATTAAAAAGTCATAAATACTAATTTTTCACTCGACCAACTATTTTCGAAGTTAGGCATCCCTTAAGAGAATCTGGGTGCTTCAGATTCAATGGTTCCATCATATTTTTAATTCATTCACTGGTTCAAAATATAGAAAATATCACTCGCACGTTTACTGAACGTACCATTAAAAAAGATCAAAAATTCATTTCAGGCACACCGAGCCTCTGAATCACGCACCGTAAATTTTCCCAGACAAACAATACTCCCAAATAATATGAAAATATTAAATTGATTTTTTTAGTCTTTACATTAATAGACCAATCCTTTTTATGGGGAATATTGGAGATTATTTTTAGTACATCTAGAGGAAGAGCTATTATACGGTGGGGAAATAATAAGATCACATCATTTTTTGGAGACATCTCATTCTAGTCTTTAGGTACAACTTTTTATTTATTTGAGTATAATCTTGTTGGGATTTTCCATGGGGTGTATTGGGGTAGAAATTATAAAATTTGGAATGATGGTTCATGTGAATGGTTGCTGCATGGTTTTCCCATACCGTGTTCTCTTGACCAGTAAACCATGTGAACAAAGGAAGAGGGGATTTGCATGGCTGATGTACTATTTATTCAAAATATAAATACTTAAAGGAGAAACAGTTCACCCCACTTGAATAGATGGATAGTTAAGGTGAATGCTGAGGGGAAACCATGCACTCCTGCCAAGAAAATTGTTTGTGGGAATTGAATTAATCCAAAAATTGGTTTTAATAATTTTGAACCCCCAATTATAAACCCTAATATAACCGCATTCAACCCTAACCCCTATTTCATGATTTTTGAGGCTCCTAGATAGATTCCATGAATTCCAAAACTCTTTTCATGGTTAATTGAGGGGAATATTGAATATTTTTACCTCCACATTTATGTGATTTCTTATCCTTAGGATCTATCTCCCTCTCTCAAACTCCCCCTTCCAGATAAAAGAGGTATGTTTATCTAAATTTTGATCAAGATATAAACGAAGGATTTTTAGGTCCTGATCAATTCAGTTATGGATGTTGGATATAGATCTAGATCATGTTCCCCTCATCATAGTCTTGATTAATCAACTTCAAATTAGGGATTCTTCCATTGGTGAGTATTGTCAACAAATTATCATAGGTGGAATATAACTCAAATACCATAGTCATTATTTCAATTACATGTATGTAACTATATAATTGAAAGTGTTTGTTTAGAAATTTAATTTCCTAACTAAAATAATTAATTTTGATAAATTATTTAATTAAATGATTGTGAAATTGGGGATAATTAATTGTTGAGTTATTTATCATAATAGTGAATAATGGAATTAAGGATAATCAATTGTGGAGTTAAATATCTATAAATTTAATTGTGAATTGGGAATAATTGATTGATGATTAAATTATATTCTTATTTATATTATGAGAATTGTAGAAAATTAATAATTAATTAATTATCAAAATAATGATATTGTGGGAATTATGGATAATTAATTATTGGGTTAGTTATTAGAACATTGAAATGTGATTTGGGGATAATTAATAACTGAGTTAATTATGAGAATATTGAATTCTGATATATGAATAATTAATTTTTCAATTTATTATCAAACATTGATATTTTGATATATGAATATATAATTTTTAATTAATTATAGTTTGTTGGAGTTTGTGATATATGATTAGTTAAATGTTGAAATAATTATCGGATGTTAATATAGAGAATTAAGTAATTAATTTTATAATTAATTAAGGGAACTGGTGTGATAAATTAAATGTGTCATTAATTAATATAATGATAGGTATATTCAATTTTATAATTTGATTAATTAATAGGAAAATTGATTAATTTTATAATTGTGTGTGAGACACGGTCTACTACATTAAAATCCCATTTTCATGCAAGATATGATGATTGGTAACATGTGAAATCCAATGTGATAATTGTATGTGGGACATAGTTTAGTTCATGAAAAGTGAAAAGTGTGATAAGAGATGATGAATGGTAACTATTTAATTCTCATGTGATAATTGTGCATGGGAAACGGTCTACCTCAATAAAATCCCATAGTGTATATTGGACTAATGAATGGGAATAATGAAATTTGTATATGATTTGAAATTAAGAATGGTAAAAATGGAATTACAATATATGAAATCCATTGGGGACTATTCAGACTCTAGCATGTGTCGATGCACATATTGAGATTTTGGGTGTGCTCTGGAATACATTTGTTCTGTGATCTAACAAAGAGTGACTAAATAAGTGAAAATATGTTAATTTATGTATTTTATGTATTATTTATACAATTAAATAAACATTTTTATGGGTTATTGTTTTAAATGACTTTTTTGTTAGCATAATAGGTAGCACACACACCCTACATAGACTACCTAATCATTAACTAAAAATATTTCATGATTACAGGTTGGGATAAGGGAAAAGGATTTGAGTTAGATAGATGATTTGGGATAGATCTGGAATAATAAAAATATATGGGGTTAAGGAATATCTTTGTATTTTTTATTGTCTTTACTTTTGGGTTTACATTTTTTAAACATGGCACATTTTCTAGCATGGCATATCTATTGTAAGTTTTAATATTTTATTCACATTTTCTTCCCTCCTGTGAAACTGGTATCAATCTAGCGACGGTAATTTGTCATTATGTTATTTATTATTTATTTATTTTATGGTATTACTATAATAACAAGGGTATAGTCTCTCCATGATTGACACCAGACCCACTCAGTTAGTTAGCAGCATTTTGCTTACGGGGAGGTGTGTCTGAGGTCACATAACTGACCAGCCAAGGGCATCCGTCTGTGGCACTCAGGTCAGGTAATTAAAATCCTCAATTTTTATTTTCCTATATATTATTTCAGTTATTTTTAAATTATAATTTTCTCTCATGGTAGATTTTCAATGTCTCGTATTGTATTAATAATTGACTAATTTTTACTGATTGTATTGTTTTTCCCACAGTATATTATTTTATATTTATAAAAATTTTTACATTATATTTAATGAATTATGAGCTATTTCTTTTTCATGGAATTGAATATCATTCAATAGAATTTTATATAAATAAGACAATTGTTTTAGTGATTCATATGTATTCTATCATTCAGGTTATCTTGATGGTGGATTGTCAATTCTCAATTGATTGACTTCTTATTTCACGAAGTTCCATTTTTACGAAATAACTATAATGTATATTGGTGGTATTATTATTCATATCATATCATATATAATTTAAATATTAAATGAATATAGATTTATTTATATATTGTTCAAATTATTATATAATGCTTTGGAATATTAAATTATATTATAGGTGTTATCTTTTTTTTAAAGGTTGGGGCCGAGGCCTCATTTATTAATAAAGGAAAGAAAATACTACTTTTTAACTGGGCAGAGGGAGACCCATTACATATCCCGAAGGCCCAGTGGGTATTTAGCCCATTACATGGCCCGTAGACCCATTTTTTTTGCCCGAAGCCCATTCAGTGAATAGTACTGCTACAGTACCTGCACTGCTACAGTTCTGCACAGTACCCGCCACCGCTACAGTACTCTGCCACCGCTACAGTGCCATGCCGCCGCTACAGTGCTCGTCGTTGCTACAGTACGCCGATGCTACAGTACTGCTACAGTACCTGCACCCAATGGGTTTTCAACCCCCATTTTTCATGTAGATTTCAGGGGTGCTTACCACTAAGCCAAACCCCAACTACATATTATAGGTTTTATCTTATATATCATATTTTAAGAAATAAAATGATTGAATAAATTAATTCAATAAATTTTATATTTTTGAATAATATTAAATACTGGTGAAAATGTGATTTTTTAGTCGTAATAATAAATATATGATTCTTTGAAATCTATGTTTTTATAATAAAATATTTCTCAATTACATTTATTTTAAATGAAATCTTGATGAATCTTTTTCTTGAAGAAAATTAAGGTCGATATTTATTTATGATTTATATTGTTATGAATTTAAATTTTAATAAATATTTTTCCAATATATTTTTAAATAGGCCGTCATGATCTAGTGAAAAAGATCATTTAGTTGATCAAAATTATATTTATCATGTTTGGTTTCATAATTCAATGATAGAAATTGATACATATTTTAATCATATTATTATATTTTTTTGAAAACAAAATCAATATCATTTTGAAAAATTATTAATATTAAACTTACACTCATTTAGAGATCAAATTTTCTATTTCAAAATTTATTCAATATCCTATTACATAATTGGGATTTATTGATTTATATAAGAATAATCATTTTTATTTTTACATCACTATTTTTATTTTATTTTTATTTATAAATGTAAATTAAATATCAATATAAAACTCTTATATTAATTACATAAGATATTTAAATATGTTACAATAATTCATTGTTTTATTAGAAAATCGTAGAAGAGTTTTGAATATGTGAATGGGGTTGATAATTTTTTTAATATTTGTTAAATTGGTTATTTCAAATAATGAAATGATTTTTTATCAATGCTGGAAATGAATAAATATGAAAATTATGAAAAGAATAAAAACTATATATCCTTAAAATTTTAATTTTTTAATCTGAATTAATGTCCCTGTATTTTTCGTTTAATTTTTTTATAAATCATGATTTACTAGCGATAAATATTTTCTTGATGATATGACTGATTCATTTGATTATATGATTCATGATATTGATTTTGGGAAATTAATAAATAAACAATGATAGAAAACTATATGATTATTTTCTAAACAATTGTATATAGGTTGTATGATATTTATTATTTTAATAATATTTTTTTATTAGTAATCTTGATGAATTGAAATTGATGGAGTGAAAATTGTTTTACATAGTTTCAATAGATGAATAATGAAATACATCCTATAGAAAAAAACATCCAAACCCAAAATATAATGTGAATAAAATATTATTCATGAGGATTTATGGGTATTAGAAGAAATATGCCTTTTTGAATGACTATATGACATATAATAATAAATGTGAAGGAATTTCGGAGCTTCTTAAATAAGTAAGCTCATGGTATTAGTGGAATGAAAAATCACACGCTTATTTCGGTATTATTAGGACTCTTAGTAATGAAATTTGTTGTCTTATTTTAATTAAATTCCTTAAACACGGATTTATAAATTCAGATTTTTTCCAAAATGATAAAAGTACATGTATATAAGAGAATATCTGATTGAAATTTTACCAGTCTAGATGGTTTTTGAAATTGGGAAAAATTGATCAATAAATTACACTATTTTGAAATGAAGCTATAAATATTAGACTTAGGTTGTGTGTATATTTAATGAATCCATATTGGATCTGTAGTTGGAAAAATGTTCATGGGGTTTTTTTTGATAATTTTATACTTATCTTTAGAATATTATATGATGAGGAATGAAATCTTATTGAGAATTATGATTTATTGCACAAATAACCATGTAAATGATATCGATTATTACTTTTCGACATTAATTAATTATTTTAAACACATATAGGATAATGATATCTGGGATTATAATTATATAATTATAATTATTTTTAATTACATTAAACTTATATTATTACTATATAAATAATTTATTATAGAAAATATTCATTATATAGTGGTAAGGGGAATATTGAATTTAAAATGATCAATGAATGATTATTATTTTCCAAACTATAATGTGGGTGAAAAATATTGTACGTAGTACATGAAATGTTTTTTCTATGGATAAATTTATTGATGATTTAAAATTAAATTAAAAAACTCATGATAATTTAATATCATTCAAAATATTTTTTTAATTGGTTAATATTTGTATAGAGTGGAAAACAATTATGTCAAATTTGAAAATACACAGTGGTTCACGAATAAAAGAAATATTTTAAATATGTAATAAACATTTTCATATATTATATTTTAAGGATATATTTAGATTTTATATAATATTGTTTTTATTGATGTTGAGAATAATACTTGTGAAAATGTTTTTGGATGATTTCTTGATATTCAATATATGATGATGAATCGTTTAACTGCATGATTATTTTTACATTAAATGGAAATATATTTAGCATAATCTGTCACTCATAACTAAAAATAATCATATATTAATTCCAATTTTCATACATTATTCAGGATGTAGAAAACATTTTTACCGTATTGTGTTCATGGTATCAATGTCATCTAGGTTATTCTTCAAATGTAAAAAAGATTAATTCCATAAAAATAATTGATGTTAATCAACATCATACCTTAATTTCATTATGTTATGGTAAAAATATTACTACCAAATAAAATAAATTAATACAACTACTCTGCATCAAATTAATATGAATCACGTTTTATTATTTTACGAATTTCATTTTTATGAATTTTATGGATCTTAATTAATTATTCATTTTTGATAAATTTTTTGTATATATAATTTTTAAATGTAATTCATACTTTTGACATTAGTTTTTTATCATGGTACGTGATTTATAATTTAGTTAGAAAAATAATGTTATTGTCAGTATATATATGCGTGTGTTTTATGTATCCTTTTGAGAGTTATATAATGATATAGAATAGTTGTGTTAAAAATATATATCGACTATTATCCTTATTTTATTCCAATGTTTCTTGTAAGTGTACGAGGTCTATAAAAAATACTTTTCTGTAGTTTAGAAAATTTATTTTCATACATAATTCTATGAATTAGATAAATTTGCGATAAATGAGAAATGTGGGATGGAAATGAATACTATAATAGTTGAAATAATATAGAATACATGTTTTTACATGATGAATAATATAGAAAATTATCAACTACATATAGAATCACATATTAATGTGTCAAATAATTAGAATCCTATAATGAAAAGTATATAAATATTCAACTCATAACCAAATGTTTTTTTTTCAATGTCCTAATAAGACTATGCATGGAAAATTAGAACTCTTCAAAACATTTATAGTCTTAGTGAGGGGTATAAGCTTAAATTTAATATCACGTTAAGGGTATTGTATCAGTGGTTATACAATTTTCAACCAATGACTAGGACAAAAAATGTCTATTTTAGAATATTAGTGTATTGGTATTGATGGAGGAAATAATTTTTTTGAGTTCAATCCAAGAAAACCAATATTCAAATAATTTTAACCTTATAATGTTATTAATGAATATGTATGAATGATTACATTAAATACAGAATTAATTTATTCAACTATAAATTGATTTCAAGTTACAACTTTGGGATGATTAATTATTTTTGTTTTTTGAATATAATGGAATACATAGATGGCCCTTTTATCATTTCTACTAATGTGGAAAAAAATTATATGTTTATGATCCATGAATTTTGTAGTGTTTTATAATTATATAATGAAAGAACATTATTTTAGTGATGAGAAACCTGATGATGAATTATATGACAACACTACATGCCTAGAAAAAATAAATTAGGGAATTGATATCAAATTGTTAAAAATTATTTATTTATACAAAACATATATAAACAAATAATATTTGAAACAAATACGTTAGTAATATACTAATATTATAATAATATAATTTTTTTCATAATATTTAAATTTATGTTGAAGGGTATTTATTCTCTTTCAAATATTATTTTTTATTTAAATAATATATTATAAAAAATAAAAAAAAATTAAATTTTTTATATTTTTTATATTTTTTCAATATAATTTCATAATTATTATTCTTTATAGAATGATAATTACTTTTTTGAAAAAATAATTATTATTTCTCTTATATTTGATTCATTTTCTGTATATCTTTCTAATTTAAATTCATCCTTATATGTAACAAATGGATTTTTATAATCATAAAGCTCTGATTTGTTTTATTTTATTCATATCACTGAATATATTATTATTGATATCAATAATGTTTTACTAATAAAATTATCTACATCGTACAATAATAATAATAATAATAATTTGTGTCATTTATTTTCTTAATGTTTTTTCATTTTGAAATTTTATATTTAATTATTTATGTATCTAATATATATTATAATCACTATATAACCATCTGGTAATTATATTTGTAGGATATATATGCAGAAAAAATTTTCAAGGCATTGTAATATTTTTAGGATGATCATACACATACATCTACTAAGGAACCTCCACATTCTTTTATATAGAACCATTATACTTCTAATGTTATATAGAATGGTTCCTTGGATTGAAATAATGGTAGCATAGGTTTACCTAAATTATCAGTTTCCTGTTGTAGGGACAAAAGGATAGTTGTTAAAATTAATGATAGTTTTAATCCTATTGGTGTAAATGAAAAAAGTAATTTATTGATTTTTATCATTGAAATACTTAGAAAAATTCACCATTAAAATTTTCGATTGAGTAGGTTTTGATAAAATTTCAAGATATTAGTTAAATGAGACTATTTTTATAACATAATTTTTTATTATTTGATTTATCATTTATATTTTTATAATATAGGTTTTTGCTATTTTTCATGAGTTTTTATATAAAATATCAGACACTAGTGAATATAATTTTATGTATTAAACTTTTTCTTCATTGAGGTAAAATAATTTTACAAAAATTTAAACATTGGATTTCATTTTTTCGGTTTGGGAAATTGAAAATCCATTTAATATATAAGGTTTCCTAGATGAATACACATAAAATCATTTTATATAATATATATCTTGGGAATAATTTTCTATATTAAATATGTTAAAATTTATTTTGTTATTCTTTGTATTGTGCATAAAAAATATCATATTATGGATTCATTGAAAATATTCACGAGGAGATGCAGAAATCTCATCGGGATATTCAATTAATCAAGTAAAATTCCCACAATTTTTTTCTGATCGAGGGTATATGTTATTATAAAAAACTGATGTCCAAAGATGCTAATTATCAAGATATGATTCATCATTATCTAATGATGATTCCCTTATATTCCATAGAAAGAACTAAAAATGGATTGGGGTGTGACAACACAATTTTTCCAATATATCCTGATTCTTTAAATTACTATTCGAATACAATTTTTTAACTTTTAACTGTGATTATGGGGTTAAGGAATGATTCAAGAGAATTTTGAGCTTCTTAGAATATCATAGATCTTGTTTTTAAAAGAAATATGTGACGCACCTATTTAGTGCTCGATTAATACATATCATTCCCTTCAATAATGGATTCCCTGGAGGATTCTACATGGTTTTTAAAACCTTTTACCTAAGGAATAACCAATAAATTTTGTTTTTGTTGTGTTATATTGGGGATCTTCATCGGTTATGAAATGTTTCTTAATCTATCCTCCTATTGTGTGGTAGTGTTCCTCTTTAGGAAGTGGGTGTGAATATTTATTGTTCTATTTTTTCAATTGTATGACCAAACCATGGAACCATTAAAAATTGGTGACACAAAAAAATCCCTCTAATTGTGAATCATAAAATACGTATAACACCTTGACATGGGATCTACTAAATAGATCTATGTTCTAGTGGGCCACATAGCATCAGGTGCACCTCTCCATATTCTGGAGGATAACACCTAGTAGAAAGGGCCTAAAGTGTGTTTGTATGGAGACTGTGCAATCATTTCCCAGTGTAATGATATTATTTAAACACATATATAAATAGAATAAGAATAATATAAATTCAAATATATAAGATAAACATCCATGGGAAAATAATAATAACAAATAAGAAAAATGCATTCATATTTAATATATGGTTCATTTCATGTCTCTTTAAAAAATGGAAGTTAACACAAGAAATAGTCATCCAATATGATACATGTATCAAAAAATAAAATGTTTTATCCTTAGATATCATAAAATAAATCTCGTTTATTTTCTCCCATACTCTTATGTAATGATCAAATCAATCATAAAAAAGGAAGTCTTTTTACTAGGTCACTACTTTTATCCATGAAGTCTCTCGGTGAACCCTAGGATGACATGAATTGAGATTGAGATTTCACTCACTAGTCCACCACCTATGGTGTCTATAAAAATTATATTATACATATAAATAATTGTGTATTGTTCATTATATTATTGTTATCACTATAATAAATTTAAGGTTTCAACTGAAGAGCTGATCCTATCCATCCAAACATATACCCCTATGACCAATCCTGAGGCTCCCATTATAAGGGAAACTCTAATGTAGAAAGAACATGTTTGATATTGTCCAATCTATCAACTATAATCAAATACCTATATCGGGGCTATATTTTTGTTATATAAAAATATGTAAAAAGATCACGTCATGTAATTAAGTGTATAATGCCCAAAATGGACTATGTCATGTAATCCAATCTAAACCCTTGAATAAATGGATCTATGGTATTAAATAACAATGTATCCTCATTGAATCCATTAATCATCACAATAGAAATTCATTAAAGACTTGAGTCATGTCCATGGTTCAGGTCTATATAGCTTCTCCAATGAAAATACATGAATGCCAGATTTATGGGGTCGGAATACCCTTGGAATCCTATGGAATCATGATTCAAAAAGTAATCTTTTCTATTAATATATAACTATTAACTATACAAATCCATATAGTAGACATTTTAATGGAATCAAGTGGAAACAAGATCCAAGGAGTATAATTTTCCATGGAGTCTACTACCATTATCGGGATCTATGGAGTATAAAATTCAATAGAATATTATGTAATTCAGATATGTAGATTAGATATTTCCATGGATTCCACTATAACAATTTATTCATTCATCAGTTTAAATCACATTTAATAAACATAAATAATCTATGACTATATTTGAATCATTCCAAATTTTCCATTTAAACTCATTAACTAATTCATTCCAACTCTACCATTCATGTAATCACAAATAAAGGATCCACAACCATCTACTATTAATTCATTCAAAAATAATTAAATTTATTAAGGTTCCCAATAATGATGTAAATCTTAAACACACCCAACCATGTGAAATATCATGGGTAAAATACATATAAATGCCACAAAACATGCCTTAGAGAAGGTAAAGGTCCTACAACCATAAAATAGTACAAATGAGAAACCTAAAAAGTTATAGAGATATTCAAAAAAATATGTTAATTTTATGTGAAATTCTAAATAGCTCGATGTGGAGAAAAATTGAAACAATGTATATAAAACACATAACCTTGAGGGGAATTTATAGACTAACTACCATATACCCATGGTAAAACACTCATCCTATATTGGCTCCTAGCTTAATTTGGATTGGAGGAAAACCTAGAAATGGATAAACACTATAAACATGGGAAATTAGATCCCTCCCCAAAATTTCTCAATGAAGGATAAGAGAAACTGGGAATGGTTCATGATGAATCGAGATATAACTATCTTGGATCCAGTTTTATTTTAGGTGGAGGAATCAATGTCCGTATTGGAAAACAGAACCAAATCCTAGGTCACCCTCAAAGGGGTAGAACCATTGGAAGCTCTACTATGCATTAGGGGAAATTAAATTATGGAAAGAGATACTAGGGAAAATATAAATCCTTATATCTTATTTTAACAACAAGACCGTCGTATTTCTAAATCATATAATTTTTTAACATGTTGTGTAAACCTTGAGTTTGTCCCCATGGGAAAATAGTTTTCATGTCATAAACATGCCTACCTAGGCTACTACACATCATGTATTATATACATGTCGTGTAAAAAAATTCAGGTCTTGTAATTATCCTCTATCCAACCAACATTCCTCTTTCCTCATCCACTCAAAATGAAACCCAATTATCACCTGGTCCCAGCTTAAGGTTCTAATCCAAAAAGAGGACATAAACTAGAGTTTAACTAGAAATAAAATATTTCTTACCTCCAAAAAAACCCAGTATCATACAATATTCCCACATTAAATAAATTCATCACTAAATTTATGTACCTGTTGTTTTCATGAACTATCTAATAATAACTCTGACAATTGAGAATGTATGTCTATCTCCCACGCCCAATTCATGTTAGTTAAATACTTTTTCACCCAAAGAACCCAATATCGAGGAACATACCAGCCTCGTTGAACCTCCATGCTCTGATAAACAATAAGTATTGTATGATCATCAAAGTACAAAATATCCTCAAACACAATATCATTAGGTTGGTTAATATGATATGGGACTAAGTGATAATGCAACATCTGATATACATTGATGACATTATGCATTGATCAGTACCAATTAGGAAACTATAATTATTACTCTATTGTTATGTCTCTCTCTAGAATCTCAAATGGCATAACATATCAAATTGAATGAATACCTTCTCTATTAATTCACATCATCCACAACATCATTGTGCTACATAAAAACCTAATCCTTTACCATATACTCTAGAGGCCATTAAAACTAATTGACATTGGAGTTATGTCCATATTGTGCAGTATCCATCTGCTTTCTGATCAGTTGGGCCTGCTCTGAAATCGACTAACATAAAGGAGGTCCGAGTAATGCTACCTCCAAAACCACTTACCCTTACAGGGGTGACCAACATGGCCTACCATATAAAGCCTTTAATTGTCCTTATGTATTTTCTAATAATATTTATTATTATAATTGAACCAAACTAGTGGTATATGCCTCTCCAAAGAGAACAAAAAATCCAAGATGCATACTCTAATCATTTCTTCTAGAACATATATAGTTCTCTCTAGTTTTTCATCCGTATGAATCACCCATGCGCCAAAAACCCACTATATTTCTTTAAAAAATGATAAGTAAACCAATAATCCATGTTATTTACCATGGTATGGGGAACCCCATGAAGGTGCACAATCTCAAGGACATAAAATTATCAAATTGTGATCTATTGAGTAGGTCTCGTGGATTGGAAGAAAATGGGAGGCCTTCATGAACAAGTCCCCAACAACCCACACATCATCACTACCTCAAGGTGACCTCATAAATCTAGTCATGATATACATTACAAAATCATACCATTTACACTTAGGTATATGCTCTTGTTTTATAATACCTACTTTTTTTAGTTTTCAACCATTACCTACTAATAGGTGGAACGCCTCATGAAAAGACAAACTACCTCATGTTTCATACATAGCCACCAATACTGATGGAGTAAATCTCAACACATCTTCATAACACTGGGATGTACTTAACAAGATGAGGAAGGAGATTCATGCATACTATCCTCACATATATTGGCTAGAACCCAGAAACGGTCATGAATACACAACATTTCGTCCTTGCCCGTGGTCCAACTAGGTGGTAAATCTACACCAGCCACATTCATCCTTTGGGCTAGTATGTCAACATCAGATAATTGTCTCATCCTTACTCTCACAAGAAGAGTGTATGTACCAAATAAGGATAATATTAAAGTCTAAATAATTGTATCCTCCACTATAATGTGAATATCTAAAAACAAGGGAATATTCATCAACTCGCAACTAGCCTTAAAAAATTATTATATATATTTCATTATCATCATTGCATTAGAATCTACTGCACACTTTACATAACAATAAGCAGAATCTATGTTAAACAATTTTAGGTATTCAATCCATATTTCCTACATTAAATTGAATTAACACTGTGTAAATATATATGTTATTCTTTCATTGTCTATGTTCACACAAGAAATGTCTCCTAGTAGTTAATGACTCTAATAGCTCAAGGAATATACCATAGTTTCTAACACCAGATCATGTGTCAGGTAATTCCTCCCATGTGGAATCAAATGAAGGGACAAATATTCTATGAATCAATCCTTCTACAACAAAATTTCATTTATCCTGATACATAATTCCTCAATGTATATGAGCTATATTCTACTATACTCTTTCATAATGACAATCACCACTAATTTCAATCTCCCATTTATATTCAGAATGGTTTTCTCATAGTCATAATAACATACAATCATCACACCCTTCTTATTAAATCCATTAAGAGGTGCATCTAAGAAAGAATAAGTACTATTTGAAATGACTTTAATTTCTATATATCCTCCTAAACCTAAATATCTCAAAAAATGTCTTGAGATAGTCTTAGGAAACAACTGATCTCACCATCACTAGGTCAATTAATACACCTATATCTGAAAAAATACGAACCAATATGTTAGTCTTATATATATATAAGTGAAACTTTGTGAGATTAAAATATAAATAATGATCTCCAAATGTATGAAAATATATCTCGTAATGTTTTTCATGATCCATTCAATTCTGAGAATACATCATGATATGATCCATGAATACAAACACAACTAGATAATGATTGGAATCATTGATCATTATTTCCAGGAAAATTATTAGTTCATTAATGAGATCAAAGGAAATTACCAAATACTCATATAGACCATACATACAAAAAATGATGTGATTGTATATCTAATGGTCGAACACAAACCTAATGATAACTCGATCTCATGTCAATCCTCAAGAACGCCCGAGCTCCTTAGAGCTTGTTGAAGATATCATATACATCCAAAACTGGGGATGTTGTTTCATTATTGTAAACTATATAAATATTCTTTAATCAAAAAATATTCTAAGGTTACCATCATCAATTTTCACAAAATGAATTAGAAACCCCCGTGGTGAAGTTTTGGCCCATATAAACCCCTTTACCTCTATAAATTTAAGATTTCTCTTGAGCTATTGAAACTCAGTTGTTTCCATCCATTAAGGAGGAATCAATAGCGATACAACTCTTAGATGGAGATCAATATAGAAATTTACTTCTCTCTTGGGAGGTATAAAAAAATATCATTCATGAAAATGTACCAAAAATGATCAACCACTAGATGGATGTCCACCTAACATGTTCACAAATAATCCAAATTAAAAATTGAAATCCTTGAAATCAACCCTCCCATCCCACGTTATTTGGGTACATTTCCAGTCACACGAACACCCCTTTAACCCTTTTTAAAACTCTTCCGTATTGTAATGTGAATGTCGCCCTCTAGAGATATAAATCCACAAAATCATTATGGGAATCCATTCAGTCTTTCCTAAGTATGACATCAAACTCTATCATTTCAATGACAAACAGATCCCATATGAAGTGAAATCCACATATCTTAAGGGAGTATTCATTATATCTATTCACACCCTCCATTAAAATTCTCAAAGGAGTATCGAGTCTCATCACACCATCAAAAAACTAAACAACAAGCTCAGTGCTTTACACAATAGTAATAGATATCAAACCATTTGGTGGACCTATATCCAAAGGTTTTGATAAAAAAATAGAGGATACAAAGATAATATCTCTCCCCATAGATATCTTAGCACTCTTCTCCTCAGTTTTAGGTTGTATATAATATATATCAATTGAATTTTAGCCCAATAAATAAACCTCGCGTCCATAAGTAGTCCCACTCAATTGTCATTGTACAATTTTTGAATGGCTACCTAGGGAATAACCACCACCATGGCCTAGATGACTAGCACTAATTCATATATTTTCTTGAATAAAAGCTTTGAATACCACTATGGAACCTAGTGTGAGAGTCTATCCTCTTCCACTAGCTACTAAAAGGAGGGTCATGCAGAATTATTGTACATTGTCGATCTTTCTACAAGGTAGGCACTTGACTTGGTATATATCACATTGAATACTCATATTTCATCCCCATATTCAATATTGATGAATGAAGATATAACTACTAGCACAGATAGCCTAGCCATTATTCCCCTCATGAGTAGTCTCAAAATGGAACTTCTTATCACTAGAATCTAAACCATTTGGTTGAGATTCTTAACTTCCATTTTCTATAAACCCGTCATAAATTTTGTTACATTTAGTAATAAGCCCCTATTTCACTATTTATGAAATAATAGTCATCTAAAACATAGTTACCTATGATCGAAAGGAATTGTTGAGAACATATATGAATCGACTCACCCTCAATGTCTCATCATCTAGATAAATCAGTGAAAAATTCCAAAGATCTATAAAGTGTATTTAAAACTCCATAACACGAATGTTAACTAACTACAGACATATAAAATCCCTAGATTTCACTACTCTGAGAGTCTTGGTAAAGAATTATTCATAAAACCATGGTGGGAAATCCCTCTAAACCATATCATTAAGCATATTATCCTAGTTTATAATATCCCACCTACACTTACCTACTCCCCCAACTATATATTCAAGGTCTTCAATATCCTCTTAGGAGGAATCTTATGATACTCGAAGATCAAAAGAAAAATCTATGTCTATATATCAATAGCCTATAAACTACCAACCCCTGTTAACATGGGATAATTCTACTATTAAAACACATGTTATTTCTTTCGTTTTCGTGGAAGGTAGTGTAGATCCTTAAATAGTCTATACAATGTGTAGTAAACCATCAAGGAACTGGGGAGTAGAACCCATTTTGGGAAAGATGGGAGGTTCTTTAAGGGATACAATTATAGTGTCTACCAGTATCCATGGCCCAAAATGTTTAAGGAATGATAATTTACACCCTCATGTGTCATGACTACAGGCCATCATGGTGTCATTCCTCTACAATGAGAAACACACACCTCATAAAATATTAGTTCTATCCAATTCACCGATATTTAATAATAGGATAGGTCATACAATTCCAATATAAATAACAAAACCCCAGTGATCACTTATAATCCAAGGATAGGTTAATATAATCAACCAAAAAACTATTATAGACACTTCTTAGTGTCCATTATAATTTAGGGCTTAGTCATGTTCTCTATTTACAACACGAGCCCCAAAATATCTAATGGTTTCCTTTCAATTTGATTTCAATTAATTTGAATTCATATTTTTTTAATAGTCATCTATAAAAATTTGAAACAGTTGGACCACAACTTCAAGAATATAAGGGTCAATAAAAAATGTAAACCAAAGTTTGACATCTATTTAATTAAAAAACCAACATGTTCCAATACATGCAACCATTGTCCAAGACTCCCCATGTTGTAATTGAATTATTTGGATGTTTTCTATAGCCTATACTAGAAAAAACTATTTATGTTTGTGAATTCACTCTATGTACCAAATATATATATAATTTCTATACAAAAAAACATTACACAAGAATAAAATATATCATTCACGAGACACTTAATATTGGCATGTTGTCAAGAAATGCATCCATTTTTACATGGAATAATGCATGGAATGTGAATTATAAAAGGATCCTAAATTTCTGAATGAGATGGAATTACATAATCTCATCATGAAAAGTATAAAAATAGGTATCATAATAATCATAAATCCTCATATCTGTCACCCAATGTTCGAATCAAATCCTCTATAATAATAAAATACCAGAATAACAACTTCTCAATCACTAAATTTATTATTTTTCTAGTATGTGGGTAGCTAATACATGGAATATCCCACTACCAAATTAAAATTCATTCCTTATATCTAGTATATTTTCACAAAATATAATATCCATAAGAGAAAACAACCTAATGAAACTTCGTAACACCTGGACTGGGGATCCATGAAATGGTGCCCCAAGCTAGTGGGTCACATGGCCTCATTTTCACCACCTCGTATTCTATGTTTTTTCAACTAGGAATGAGGAATAAGGTGTTTCTATAGAGATATTATTACATCATGTGAGAATATAATAATGTGGTTTAAACTCATCAATCAATATCTAAAGAATTATATAAATCGATTAAAGAATATAAATATCTAGAAGAATATAATAATTAATAAGTCAGAAGTAGTCATATACAATTTTAGGATATTTTCATGTCCCTTTACCAAATGGTAGGTAATTAATGGAAATAATAATACAATACAATACATGTATTAGAAAAATAGAACATGAAATAGGTATTATACTCATCGAGGATCATGATCATAGATCACTCATGTGATCCCCTTCTCCTAATAAATGATCAAATATAGCATCAAAAAGTATTTTATTTCCCCAATAGCTACATGAATCCATGAACTCTATCTATGTAACCAATAGAGACCTAAAAACGGTGTGACACAACACTCAGTATTACACCACCAATTTTATCAATAACAAGTCCAATATTTTTAAAATCAATGATGCAGTGTGTATTATAAAATTGGTATAATAGTGATAAAAGTAATGTGTCCAATCTACATTTGATCTTATACATCCAAACCTATATCCCTATAAACAATAATCATTCTCCATATTAAGGAAAAATATAATGTGTACATAATAGGTGTGACAATTCCTAGTATAAAAACTATAATCGAATACAAATAGTTTGAATATATGTAAACAATAGAAAAATATATGTAATGTAAATGTCATGTAATCAAGAGTATAACATCCAAAAAAATATTATTTAGTGTGGTATATTGTCATTCCCTAAAGGGAAAAATATATGTAATAATCTACAAAGGCATCCTCATTCATTCCATGAAGTATCTCAATAGAAACTTGATAAAAACAACGGTGGTGTCAAAGGATTATATCTACAGAGCATGTCTAATGAGTGTCTAAAACTGATGGATCCATGGGATAGAAATTCCCTTGGAATCCTATGGAATCATCTCCCAATGATTAGTAATTTATGATTTATCCACTACCACAATCAATACAAATCCATTAATTATAATGGTCCATGCAATACAATTGAATCTTGATCCAAGAAGTAGAAATGTCCAAGGCATAAACTACCATTATCAGGATCCATGTAGTTGAAATGACCATGGAATCTAAAGGAATATTGATCTGTGGTATAGGAATTTCCATGAAATCCACTTTCATAATAAAGTTATTCTTTAATTTACATTAAATTTAATAACCAAAAATAATCTATGAGCTCATCCAACCCATTAATTATTTTCCATTTAAGATGTTTGACCAATTCATTCAACATTTACCATTCATTTAATCACATGGGAATGAGGCATAACCATATACTATTAATTGATTCAATAATATTTCAATTTATTAATGATTAAAAAAATCATAGAGATCACACACACCCAACTGGGTGGTATTTCATGGGTAATATACTCCAAATCACATCATAGGTGGAATGTGATTATATGAATGACCTCTAACTATATTATTGTACTAGTTAGAAACCTAAATCTTTCCCAAATAATTTAATCAATCCAATCATTTATTTTCAAGGGACGTGTAGGAAATACTATGGTGCAGAACAATAAAAACAATATATCTACAACACAAAACCTTAATGAAATGTTATGGATCTCCTACCATATACACATGGTAGAAAACTCAATTAGTATATGTTCTTAACTTGAGATGGATTGGAATAAAATAGATAAAATGATGAACAACCTAAAAATAAGTAATAGTATCCTACACCAAAATAACTCCATAAAGGATATGTTACTTACAGAGATGTGAAATAGGAATAAATAACTCACTTTTGTTGATCCAATGAGCAATGTGGTTGATGAATTGAAGTCCAAATTAAGAAATGACACAAAGCCTAGGTTTTGATCAAAGGGCGTACTTCTCCAATTACTATCCTATGCATGAGGGGATATTAAATAAGGGAGGGTGTTCTATTGAACATAGTGGACCCTGTATATTATTTTAAAAACTAACCTAGGGAATTTACATGGCATGAAAATTATTTACATGTTGAAAAAAGCTCAGGGATTCCCCTTAGAAGTTGTCATTACCTGATCCAAGCTAGGGATCGATCCACAAATCGCCCAAGCTCACCTCCATAGGCTAGGGGTGAAACAAAAAGTTGAAGGAAAAACTAACTCATGGAGGCCTTTGCCTAAGAACCTGTACATGCAAACATTGTCATCTTGATGATAAATTGTAGAGGGAAAGAATAAATAATGAAACACTATTATAAAGTATACCATGAAAACATGATCCTTTATGAATTATGAAATTAATGTAGTGTAAATTGAAAATAAGAGGTAAAATATAAATTCCCACCAAAAACAATTATCAACATGACAGAAAACGTCAAAATTAAATAGCTAAAATAGAGCTCACCTCTTGAATCTGGTACAGTAAATAACACAAGCTACAATGAAAGAGTATTTCTCAACCCAAAATGAGAGTGAAGTTAAACTCTTCCAATCACAAGGAGCCCAATTTAGTGATTAGATGATCTAATCCTCAAGTTTCAACCGCTAATATGGGGAGAGTAGAATCATCTTACCCCATGAAACTTAACAAATAAATCATGTGGCATACCCCATGCGTCTTAACCACTCATAGAAAGAGAGTGTCCAAATCCAATGATTGGATACTATAGAAGCATATATACATACACTCTGTCAATGAATCCCGAACAAGTGGGTAAGGGGATCTACATCCCGCATCTCATTCTGAGAAGAATAATTTCCAACAATTACAATGGTCCATCAATGATGCACATCATCTCACATGTTGGTCCAAAGGTGACCATATATGGTTGACCATGCCTCATCATTGTTCCACACATCTTCTTCAGAAAAAACATTAAGTTAAGGAATCGTGCCCTAGAATCAGAGGGAATACCACTCGGAAGACATCAAGGATCCACTAACTAAAACATATGAAGGGCATCACTCATAAGGTCTCTGATGATGCTTTGTGAAAACTTCCCTCATCAGGCATTTATTTACATGGTTTTGTTCCTAAAACATTTCACATTGTATCTTGAAAGCTAAAAGAGAAGGCATTATAATTTTCTACATAGAAAAACCCTTAGGATAAGAAAATCATGTGAAAAAATATGAGTCAAAAGAAGAATATTTTTAACCTCAATGTTTCTTAAAAATATAGGTACATTGCATTTATAGGACCCACACAACATCTGGTCCCACTCAACTGCATGGTCATTTCATAATTATAAATTTCCATTATGTCAATGTAGCTCTACATAATATTTAAGGGTACTACATGATGTGTCTTAGCCGAAATATAAAAAATGCATGAGGCTTGTCTCCGATCTGAGGGAAAAAACTCATTTCACTAGTATGACTGCTCAAAAAGCCACAGATGGCCAAACAAATCACACCATTGGGATACTCATAGAAAAATTATTAGGATAAACTATTCACATGCCTTAATTGGACTACTGGTGAATATGTCACATTTTACCACATAAAGCATGAATGTTGATACATGATCCCAAACCAAAATTCTATATTAAGTACCAAAAATTTGTCTTGAAACATTAGTCTTAATTTCATGGTTGTAGTGTCATCGACGGTTTGACATTCTGACATTGTTTCAGGGATATATTTTGGATATAATATTCCAAAATAATAGAAATTTTATTATTATTGGGTGTTTACTTAACATATGTCATGACTATAAAAAGTCATCAAACATTAGTCATACAATTTAAATATGGTATTGGGGTCACGATTTCACTGATGAACCATCAATCTGAAGTTTTATGGATTATTATTGGCCAGATTAATTTCTTATGACCAATAATAATAATAATATTTTAATATTTTTATTAATATTTTTTAACACTAAAACAATGGAAATGCATGCGTCTCGTTCCCTTGGTGTTTCATGTAGCACACCAGGATTATCCAAGGTGTCTACTCCTCTCCGTTCATCAATTTATTTTATTTTATTTTAATAATGTTATCAAATAATATATTTAATACCAAAAAAGGAGTACAGGCTTCTCCAGCATGTTTTTTCACCCCTCATGTCATCCAAAATCCTTAGTGATTATTTATAATTAGTTAAAAATTAAATATCATTTAATTTTTTTACTCGGAATTTTTATCGTGATTTTATTTTATTTTACATATAATGATATAAAAATTATCTTTTGATAATAGAAACCCTCATTTATTATTCTAATTTTATTCAATTAAATTATTTTCCAATTGTTCTCCTTATATTAAATTAAAATGATTTAATTTAATTAACGACAGACACATTTTATGCCATTGTTATTATTATTATTCAATATAATAATAAAAAAATAATCTTTTAATTTTAATAAACCAATCAACATTATTATTATTATTATTATTTAATGCTCACTCTATTGACCATGTACGACCACCTCATGATAGATCTGAGCCTGACCACCATCGAGTCAATGTTGAAAAGCCACATCCATGAGACATTGTGCATGACCTCAGCTTAGAATCAGTCTCATCACACATTATTTCATTTCCACACGCCAACAGATAAAATAAGGTTCACCAATCTGATCTAGAACCACTTGGGTTCACAAAGCTCACACCCACATTACCAAACTATTCTATTCACTAAAAACCATCTTTCTCGATTATCAATCCTTCCCCAAACCATCGATTGACATGTTTTTCATGTTACCAAGATGAATATAGAGGTTTGATCACTTTATAACCCGCCCTGGTGATGTGAAATCTTGATCCTCTGGTCAAATGATCATGAACACAAAAAAGTAGGGGAAAATCCCTAATAACAATGTTATAAACATTATTGTCCTAGTGGTATTGACCAAATAATTCATAGTGGTGAAACCGGGGAGAGAAACATGACTTTGGAAAGAAATAAATTGAAGGAATATTTCTTTCATTACACTAGCTCACAAAACGGATCAAATTTACTAAAATCAAAGAGTGGGAATTGATCATGATCAATAATATTATTTTAAGGGTGAAAATCACATATAACGAGTGTTATGTTGATTACGAATTGATCCTTTGTGAAAAATGTGTCCACCAGCGATGAGGAGGACCTGTTATGATTGGAATTTACTGAACTAAATCAATATAATCACCGTGTTTATTTTGATATTGATCTTCCATAGTAAAATTATCTCCTCCCCCTCTTTGTTCTACAATGGGTTATGTGACAACCCCTTGGTAAAGCCTCATAATATGGTTTTTACAAGAACGAATCCTTAAACCAATCTTATTCCAGTGAATTTTTACCATAATTTATTTTCATTAATTCCAAATGATCTTTTATGTCAATAGTTTTATGTAATTAGGAAAAACACATACATTGTAAACCCTTACATTATAAGATGATACATATAATAGGTTTCCATTTTTTCACTAAAGGAATCCCTTTTAAAACGAAACATGTTTTCTTTTCCTTTCTCGTCTTAAATACTTTCATCATGACACCATCTTTGTCCATATCAATATTAATACCCTATGAAAAACATTTTAAAATATGAGATTGCCACAAAAATAGAAGAACTGTACATAAATAAAGAAAACTATTAGCCTAGTGAAAACCCATAAAACATTTACCTAAAATAAAACACACATTTTTTAACTATATAGAGATCATCATTTCAAAATGAAAATTATCATACCATTCAAAAAAAATATTTTTATGAAAACTCATAAGAAATCATATTACATATAAGTATATAACATGGGATCTATTAATAATAAAATGAAATAATTATATGGCCTACTTCTATACATGTCACTCTTACAATTGTAATAACCTTATAGAGGATTTTTATACATTTAACTCCTCTAAATTGAATATTCGTCCTACCGACATCCATACCCAATGAATTATTGGTCATAACATAACCACCCATCCTTGGACGATCATGTGACCACCCATAAAATTTCCATTTAATTTTATATAATCACAACACACAAATTATTTCTATTATATGCATTTCACTCATAAAAATTATTTTCTACCCACAAGAAATCATTTCAAGGTATATAAATAATCCATACATTAACAAAAAGATTTTTAATACAATAATACTTAGAAAGGGGAATATGTTTTTTCTTTTTATATTAAAAACATTCAGTCATCTAGATGAATCAAAATATCATCTAATGGTTATGATGTTGGAGAAGTTGTTATCACCATTAACGTTAACTGACATTAATTTTATCACTTGTAATGAAAGTAAAATGCTCCATATAGAAAGAATAAAAATATTCCTTCTTGAAAACATATTAAAATAAATTAAAAATAGGCATAAAATTCACTTTTAATCATTTTACATTTATATAAATAAATATGATAAAAAATATAACGAACACTGATATGGATAAACAAATTTTATAATTAATTATTTAAACATTCATGGAGTCCCATACCACTATTAATATTTACATCATAATCCCATAAAAGAAAAACATTTTAAAAACAATAAATAACTTGAAATTAAATAAATTAATTCCTTGATTAGTCAAACAGGATGTATATACACCTAATAAAATAATAATGGTGTATAACATTACGAAATGCATCAAATAAAGGTGATTGAGCTGAAATCCCTGACCATGATTCAAATTCATCACATTTGTTCATTATCATCCTGAATAAACATATTATGTTAATAATTTAATTTCATGAGAACTTTTTTTTAGTTTTTTATTCCTTTAACATCTCTTATGACCATATTATAACAATTACTTATTCATGTAATTTTCCATTGGATATTTTGATGATATTTAGTACCTGATTCCTAAATGACATGTTATGATGTCTATACCCAAAAGTGGACATTATAGCATCATATACAGAATAAAATTTAGGGCATAATAATTACTATAAAATATTTGTTATACTTTTACATTATAAAAATTAGGCATAGTTACGAAAAATTAACAATGTTTTAATATTGGACACGGTAGGTCATATGTACGGATGAGTAACGTTACAATTTTTAACTGAAAATTATTTAAATAACATAATTATTATATAATATTAAAATAATTATAATAATATAATGAATATCATATTTATAATTTATATATACTAATATATGTCATACATGATTTGTGGTAATGACAAAAATCACATCGCTTCTTAGAAGTGATAGTTCACACACACGCATTAACGAAGTTATCATTTCTATGTACATGGATGGTAAGAATGTAATTGATATATTATTTTTTACAATTTTAAAGATTTCATTAATATCATATATAATTTTTAATTGCATCATTATAACCAGACATTATAGATTGTAATTGAAAACGAATTACATCAGTTTTTGGAGGTGATAGTTCACATATAGTCTTAAACGATTAATTATTTTA
This sequence comes from Viscum album, assembly GCA_963277665.1. NCBI lineage: Eukaryota > Viridiplantae > Streptophyta > Magnoliopsida > Santalales > Viscaceae > Viscum > Viscum album. The sequence goes on along the minus strand of OY728156.1, from coordinate 385,618,774 downwards.
GCATTATGTGTATGTGGAGATGTATTAAGGCGGTGATATTAATATAATAACATACCATTATATTTATTCTACTTGATTAATTACATCATCATGGTTTACAAATATTTGAAAGAAGGGGAATAAGAAATAAAACTAGAATACTTGATTAAAAACAATACAATTCCTTTGGATGAAGAACATTGATTAACAAATCAACACCAATAAAGAGGGTGTTCTTCCTAAAATAAGACCAATTTAATGTGGTTTGGGAATATGTTAATATATATGGAATGAAATGTTCTATACGAAAAATGTTATGGTTTTGAAAAGTGGAGAAAAATGGATGACCTTTTATAAAAGAGGCGAGGGGAACACTTGGAAATAATCGAAATATTAAATTAATATAAATAAATATTCAATAGTATATGGTCCCAAATTTTCTGATTATGTATATATAATTATTATCAGTCTAAATGAAATCAAAAATTAATATTAGACCTGTTATGAATAATTTTTTAATCTTGACCATTTTTAACCCTTTAACTCTAACCCTTTTATTATTTAATATACACATTGAGGGTCAATATAATTACTATAACATGCCAAAAGACTAATAAAAGTGATATTAATGACATTTTAGGAATTATTACTAAATGTTTTTATGAATATTTGGTTTTTATAAATTTTATACTATTTAATAAAATATTTTATGTTTAAAAATACTATTGGTGTCAATTTTGACAACATTCATTTGTTGACTTTTTAAAAATATCATAAATTCATTATATAGTTAAAAAAATATCTTTGAAACCCACAATAAAATTTAAATGGAATCCATAAATTTTTTATGGCATCAATTATGTTGAATTTTTTTATTTTAAAATTTAGAAGACCATTTATTTGATTCATTCATTAATTAGGCAATTAATACATCATCATTATGTGAACAGGTAATTAGTTTATTTATTTCCAAAATAGTAAATAAAAATTAACACGATATATTTAATAATTTAACAGTTCTAAATAATATTTATATTCTAATATATTATATATGTTAACCCAAATAGAAAATAATTTACCTTTTAAAAATAAAAGTGTAACAAAAATGACATTTCATTGAATATAATATTATAAATGTATTAAAATCATCCATGTGACTCCAAGTGATTCCAAAATTTACACAATGTTGATATAGGTTGTATAACACTCATGAAATTATCTTAGAACAAGTTTCTGGTTTGTTTTGAGTTTTTATAAAAACAATTTGTTTCTTTTAAATACCTTATTCTCACTTACACATGGTAATAAAAATTACTATCAAAGTTATGGTTCACAATTTCCAAAAATTAAATTTAAATATTTAAATTATTTGGACCTTTTAATTCCAAATATTGAATTTTTATTAAAAATTGAAAAAAAAGAATTGGAAAAAATAACCAAACATTAATCCATTTTATAGAATAACGAAACAGGTTTTTAATGTAAACGAGTTAAAAGTTACAATAGTTTTCATATCCAAATGTAATGTGAAATTGATTACAATGACCTAAATTCTATTAAATGAGAAAAAATGATATAATTAAGCATTGAAAAATTTTATAACATAATTTAAATATATATATATATATATATTATTATTAAAAATAAGTTTTGATGAAATATTTATTATTATTCACTATTCATAAAAATATGAATGTTATTAGAAAAATACCAAAAAATTATCCCATGTAAATTTTGATAACACACTTCTAAATAAGATATTTATTTTTTCGAATAGAATTTATAAAAGTTTCAAAAACTAAATTTTGAATTGGTTCTTAATCAAAAGGCGGTAAAACTAATTTAAAAAAAATAATCCTTTTATTCTAAATATAAAACTGTTTATGTCATTTATAAAAAATAAAATTTAAACATCATATTTAATATATTACATATTTATTTCATTAATATAATTCAAAAATAGTGACTTTATAATTTATTAATCACACATGTGCACATTTAAATAGTTTTTTCGAAAAACATTTTCTTTTATTTTGAAAAGGGGATAAAATTCATTTATAATAAATTGATCACCAAAGAAATTAATATAATGGAGTAATTAATAATTGCATAATTCGATAAATATTAATCAATCCCTCGATTTTAATGACTATATTATAACTGTAACATTAAAATAATAATATCCACTTGTTCATTTCATCTTGATGTGATGTATCACGTACACTATTAGACATAGATTTTCCTTTTAAACACATAGGATTTTACATCCCCTCCACTGCCTTTGAAATTAAAAACTCACAATTTTAATTCAGGTTCAGTAATTAAGGTATGACTTTTCAAAATATCTTAATTTCAATACCTAATTGGAGAAAAGATTTATAAAACTACCACTTTAAAAGATAGGGAAGGATGAAGATCATTTTAGATTAAAAATATGAGCTTTATATGTATAAAAACTTGGATATTGAAGAGAAAACTAACCAACATGTTCTGATGTATAGTGATATAAATCATTGTAATGAAAATGTTATCAATCAAAAAACCATATATTTGTGATGGGATAAATGGTGTTTGATTTCATAGTATAAAAATTACAAAGAAAACATTATTATTTTATTATCCTTTTCATATAGTTGATGAACACTATTTATAGTTGGACTATGATCATAAAGAAATATTCCTACTTAACATATACTGTTTTATCCATTGATCAATTTCTACCATAAACTCATATTTATTCCCAAATGTTCAGCATTGAAGATGGTTTTTTTACATATGAAGCACTAGAATCAAATTATAGATAATCACATGATAAAAAATCCATTACCAAATATAATTCTCTGATCATAGACATTAAAAAATTCAAAAAATTTAGTTCAATGGAAAATAAATCCCAAAAACAATAAACCATATGTGAAGAAAATGTAATTAAATTTCTAAAATTCAACAGTAATACAAAAAGTTCATCACAGACCATTAAACAGATAACTTCCCTAAACAATTTTTGGACTAATATTGAAAACCTGAATTTCGAAAAAATTTATCATAGAGTCTTCGAAGCTAAATTTTAATATTTATCTATAAATAAAAACAATATCTATTGAATTCTCATAATTAAAAGTAATTTTATTATTTAAAAATTATCCAAGTTAGATTAATCATTTCCATAAAAAATTTGAAACACCCTATGTCTATAATAAAATCCTTGATTAATAAAAAATATAATTCAAACATTAATTTTCAAATAAAATCCCATATTATTCTATTTACCATAATATCATAGGATTCCTAAAATATCAAACAGTTACCATAACAATATTAATAAATTAATCCCCAAAAAATTCCAATCAAAATATTATCTATTCAATAAAATATTTAAATCCAAATTAATTTTTTCTTTCATCCATAAATTTTTTTAACTAAAAATAAAGAGTCATTATAACCAAATACTTCATGAGGCTAGTGGAAGGTGATAAACCCTTATAGCACTTCGGATATGGGTTATATTCCCATAGAAATTGCGGTCACGTTGAGTTCTCACCCATCCTGTACGTTTTCGTTCTTCTAAAATAATGAAATTATAATAACATTCTTGAAATTTGGTAATATCATCAAAAATGATTGTAACATATTTTAACCTCAATGTATATCTCATACCTATCAATTGGCATCCCAAAATATAATAACACTTATTTAACTAAAAATTAATTTCTTCAAATATACCATTAGTCACATTAATATTTCTTGGAAATAATCCAAAAAATAGTTTCTAATAAATCAAACTAATCTAAAAACATAAAATTATAACCCAATGAAAATATCCATATCACATAGGAAGACATCCTAATCTTCAAAGTTTTCCAAACCCTACTCAAGTACCAACTATAAGAATTCAGCCTTAAACATAACATAATATTGAGAATTTTGACTAGAATGTATTTTCATTCATTCCCAAATACCATTCAGGTATAGATGTTAATAGATTAAAGAAAAACTCTAACATATTAAACCCTTACATTACTAGGGTATACTTATACTCTGTGTCCATTTTGTCACCAAAGGAAAACCTTTTAAAACAAAATATGGTTTCTTTTACTGTCAAATCATTAATAATTTTATCATGACAAATTGTTTTAATTAACAATCATTAACCCAGGTGAATTTTTTTTAAACATGGTTTAGAAACAAATCTCAATAAGGTACACAAATAAAGAAAACAATTAGTCTAGTTAAAAACTATAAATAATTTCCTTAAAAACATACATTTTTACAATCCAAAATATGTCATCTTTTCAAAAATATAATTATCGTAACATTAAAAAATCATGAATTTTCATGGAAACTCGTAATATAACATATCATATAAAAAATGTGACTTTGGAAACATTTATAGTTAAATTCAATAACCATTAAATCGACTTCCATACAAGTCACTCTTATAAATGGAATAAACATTAAGCCAACATCCATACAAGTCACTCTTACATGTAGAATAACCATAAATCCAATATTCAAACCTAATTAATTGGAGGTAATAACCTTACCAAACATACATATTTTATCATGTATCCGATAGAATTTCCATGTTCCAATATATAATCATAAAACATAAACGATTTCAATTTTTTCATTTCACTCGTAAAATTTCATTTTCAATAATAATAAATCGTTTCAAGGAATTTAAATAATAAATCCATATTCAAAACCATTTTTAAGTAAATAATACCCAAAAGGGGAATAATAAAAGTATTTTTATTTTAAGACATTACGGATAGTTGAGTAATACCAATATCAAAAAATGGTTAAGGAGGTGTATAAGTCATCATCCCTGTATATGTTATAAAAAATCCATTTTCATTTGTCAATAATGTCAAACATTCTGTATAGAAATCATAAATATATTCCTTCTTGAAAAACATTTTATGGAAATTATAAATTGGCATAAATATTTGATAATTAAATATTTAAACATTAAAGGTGTCTCGTACCATGTTGAACAATTAAATATTAATCCCCATAACATAGAAAAATTTAACTAAACATTAAATAAAATGAAAATAACTAAATTAATTACATTATAAGTCAATGTTTCTATATATACACAAAATGAAATAATAATTGTTCATATCATAAATAAATTCCTCAATTATATGATATTGAGATGAAATCCCATACCTTTATACTATTCATCATGTATTTTATTCATCATCCATAATAATAAACAGAAGATAATTATTTTATTTCATGCGAATGTTTTTCATTTTTATTATTTATTTTATATGTTGTATTTGCATATTATAATAATTACTTAATTGCATAAGTTCACGTGGGCTGTTTTGAAGATATTCAATAAATGAGTCTGAAATGACTCGATATGATATCTATAGATAGAGGTTTTAATTATTCAATCATATCCATAATAATATTCATGGAATAATTATCACTTTAAAATTTTAATTACAATTTTAAATCAAAATATTTATGTTTGGTTATTAAAAATGAACACCTATATAATCCTCGAGACGATTGGTCGTACGTACGCATGAGTAACATTTCTATTTTACATTTTTCATTATGAAAATAATGAAATTATTATTTTATTTTTCAAAAATGATAATAATATCATAAATTTAAAATAAATTATTTATATATACTTATATATATCATTCTTGTGATTTTTTAAAGATAAATGAATCACATCGCTTCGTGGATGTGATAGTTCACCAGTATGCACGAATGACATTTTTATTTTTATGTGCATGGAATGTAATAACATAGTTGATATAATAATTTCTAATAATGAAAAATATTAATCAATATAACATATAAACTATAAGGCCCCGGCCTTAAACAATACTTAATCTTGAGATATTTCAAGAATACACCTTGAGGATCTTTTCAGGTTTATAGTTTTAGAGAATTAGATCATAAAACATGTATTACATTACACATTTAAACAAGGTGGTTACATAAAAGATAGTATTCATTTTTCCCATCAACGGAAACATATTTAAAATAAAACATGGATTTTTTTTGACACTTCCTTGACACAATCATCATATCATGTACCTTTCCCTTGACCTGTGAAAAACATTTCAAAAACGTGTGATGAGAATAAAAAACTCAGTAAGGGATATAAAAATATGGAAAGGAAACATGAGTACATATATACATAAGAATGAAATCATACATTACCCATAAAACATAAGCACTTTAACATACCTCATAAAATCATGAATAAATCATATAAATCATAATACATAAAGGTAACTTGAGGCATTCATACCATTCTTACGTAGGGAGTAACCCTCTTGGTTACGTTTGGAATACCCATCACAGTATATTCCCTAAATCTCTTCGGAGAAACCTCAAAGTTTAACCCCCTCGCGTTACCCAATGCATTAGAGAGCTATATCGAGCTCACCCACCGTTAGTTTATCACGGAACCACCCGTCTTCATAACAATGCCCAAGAACCATAACATAATCGTATCACATAAAACATGCATAAAGGAAACATAACATTTCCACATTTCAATCACAAGATATAAACACAACACATTGATATAATAAAAACATTATGAAAACCATTTTCAATACCAAAATAATAGAAAAGTAAAACATGGTATTTATTTTTCATTTAAAAAAAGGTATGACTTATAGAAGAAGCCGAATCTCAAATAATGGTCACAGCGGCAGAGAAGTCGTTGTCGCCGCATACGTACAACAAAAAAATTCCCTTTTTTCGTTCAGTAAATGCTTCGTATAAAAAATATTCCTTTTGAATAAACTTAAAAGTCAAAGGGGTTTATACACCGTATAAAATAAGGTTGTGTATAAAACGAAATATGCCTCAATGAATGGAGATTGAGACAAAGTCCCATACCTCAGGTCTGACATGAATCGATCATTCTTTAATCTCCTAAATAATAAACTTGAGTTAATTTCTACATGCTTAAGAACTTTTTCAAGTTCATTATTCCTTTTATATCACTTATTTCCATGTCATGAACAATATGTTATTATTTAAGTTAATAACAGTCGTTTTAACGATCATTGGTACTTGAGTCAAAAATAAACTCTTTATAATTACAAGTTGTCCATGTGGTAAAATATCCATTATATCCAGAATTGTATACATGATTTAGATATCATATATATCATATATATTCAGTAAATTCGTGCATTTATAATATTACATAACATTTAGAGGTAAGAAATGAAATGCATCGTTCATGGAGACGGTAAGTCCTACGTACGCATGAACGCTACTTCCATTTCTATTTCATATTTAATGGAATTAAAACATAATGATACATAATAGTATTTTAATTTCAGTATGGTATCGTATATAATATCATTAAATATATCCTTTATACGTACCACATATGGTATTAACGAATCAAATCACTTTGAGGGGGCGGTAGTCCGCACTTCCTTAAATGAAGATATCGCGTTTACCCATAATGGAAACCATAATGGTATGTCCAAAATGAAAAATACAGAAGCTTAAGGAAAAAATAAAAAAAAAATATCATATATAAATATAGTATCATCTTAATGGCCACCTTTTAAAGTGTTAAAAGAATGTTGAACAATCATCGTTTCGGGAGGCAGAAATTCGCCATCCACAGAAACAGTATGTTCTTTAACCATTAGATGTAGGTGTGTGAAAGTGTAGTTCGAATACTTTATATAGAAAAATACTAGTATATTGAAGATACTGGTGTTGTTACAAAAGATATGAATAAAAAAAGTTTAGGGGGTTGGAGAAGCAAAATAAATCAAAAGAATACAGGTGAAGACATTACCTTAAAATCGGGTAACTCCCTTTGGTTTGAGCTCAAAGGATTACTTGGGAAGACTTATGCCCAAAGTGAGGCTTCAAGGAGTAATAAAGGGAAGTGGAGAGACAAAATGGGTAGGGGTTGGCCGAGCCAACGGCTTTGGATGTGTGGGAAAGGAGGTAGAGGTGGGGGCCTTTTATAAGAGGAGAGGAGGGGCACTCTTGGAAAGTAAAGAAATGTTACTTTATTTCAAAATGCGTTTCGGATTCAGAAGGTCCCACATTGATATAATTCGAGTTTAAGGTGATAAGGGTTCTAAATACACCCATCCAATAGGTTTTGGACATGTGTAGGTCATATATTTTACATTATCTTTTCATTTTATTTCAATCCTTTATTAATGAGGTAATCGCTGCATCATCCTGATGTCATAAATAATTTAATTTATTTAATGTCTAAAAATTATAAAAAAATATCATGATTTAGGAAATATTTTTATCTTTCTAATAAATTTTTATAGTCAAAAATCTGACTTGTATAACCCCATTTAAAAATTGTTTTATTAAAACAACTCATGTTTGTGTCATTTTAATTTTAACCTTAAATAAAAAGATATTAATGTCATTTTCCTACCAAAAATTCATTTTAATCTCATTGAACCACATTTTACTTCTTAATGAAAACCATGTATGTCGGATTTTTTAAAATAAAATCACAAAAGTGGAAAAGTTTCATTTAAATGAAAAATCAGTTTCTTTATCTACCACTTAGTGGTTTCACTATTCATCAAAAATTGAAGTTTTTTAGAAAAATACCAAAAAATCACCCTAAGCTATATTTGATATTCTGAATTCAAAAATGATGTCTATTTTTAAAAAATTCAAATCATATAAGTTACATTAATTAATTTAATAATTAATTCCCGTTGTCATGACAAATAGCGTGTTTTTATGAAACAATAAGTATCAAAAGATTGACACTTGTTTAAGTCCAATTTCAAAGTGAAATTGATTCCAAAGACCACCATTGGATTAAATGGTAAAAATATATTCTAATATCTCTTCAAAACCAATTCAAAAGATAATATAATCATATCAATAACTTAGATTAAAAAAAAGGTTTTGAATTAAAATACATCATTTTTCACTATTCATTAAAAAAGTGAACTTTATCAGAAAAATACCAAAAATTCAGACAAAGAAAATTTTAATGTCTCAATCATAACGAATAAGTATATTTTGACAAACATAGCTATAAAATTGTCAAAAGATAGATTTAAAAATGTTTTTCCATCAAAAGGCAGTAAAACAATCTTTTAAATATATTAGTGTATTCCATGCTTAAGATTGGATTTATTCTCATTTTAACCCTCTAAAACACTATCTAATTCAATAATAGACCTAGATAAAAATATATATTATTCATTAATTACTTAGTATGTTACATCCTTCCCCCGTTTAGAAAATTGCGTCCCTGCAATTTATTTACTTATCGAATAAATGTGGGTACTTATCCCTCATTGTATTTCAGATTCCCATGTTGCCTCTTCCATCATGTGGTTTTCCACAAAACCTTAACATGATTAGTCACCTTATTCCATAACACTTGCTCCCTGTGGTCAAGAATCTGGACCAGTTGTTCCTCATTATATAGGTTCTCTTCCAGTTGAACTACCTCTGGACTCAAAACATGAGATGGATCTGGCATATACTTCCTTAACATTGAAAAATGAAAAACATTGTGTACCAAAGATAAACTCGGAGGTAAAGCCACCCAGTATGAAACTGATCCAACCCTCTCCAGAATTTCATATGGTCCAATGAACCTTGGACTCATCTTTCCTTTATTACCAAATCGCATCACACTTTTCCCTGGTGAGACATTGAGAAAAACATGACCACCTACCTCAAAAGATATATCCTTCCACCTGTTGTCCACATAACTCTTCTGCCTGCTCTGAGCTGTTCTCATGTGTTTCTGTATCATCTGAACTTTTTCTGCCAACTCTTCTACCAATTTTGGTCCCATCAGCTTTCTTTCACCCACTTCATCCCAAAAAGTTGTAGTTCGACACCGCTTCCCATATAACGCCTCAAATGGTGCCATCTGTATACTGTAATGGAAACTGTTATTATATGAAAATTCAACCAAGGAAAGATGTTGGTCCCAAATTCCCTGATAATCAATAGAGAAAGAACGTAGCATATCCTCTAATGTCTGAATTGTTCGTTCTGACTGCCCATCCGATTGAGGATGAAAAGCTGTAGTAAAATTTAATTCAGTACCCAACGACTTCTGAAGGCCTTTCCAAAAGTTAGAAGTGAACCTGGGATCACAGTCAGATACAATGGAGAGGGGAACTCCATATAACCTGACTATCTCTTTAAGATACAAACAGGAAAGTTGATCTAGGGAAAAATTATCTCATATAGCAAGGAAATAAGAAGATTTAGTCAAGCGATCAACAATATCCCAGATTGCATTATTACCTCGAGGGGTCTTCGGTAATCCCACAATGAAGTCCATAGATATATTATCCCATTTCCACTGTAGCACTGGTAAATGCAGAAGCATCCCTTTCGGTAACTGTCGCTCTGATTTAACCTGTTGACATGTCAAACACTTCATAGTAAAATCAGCAATATCTCTTTTCATTCCATCCCACCAGTAATACTATCGCAGATCTCTGTACATCATAGTACTTCCAGGATGAACTGAAAATGGAGAACTATGAGCTTCAAATAACAACTCTCCCTTCAACTGTCAATCACAAGGCACACAAAATCTCTTCCCAAATCTCAAAACGCAATCATTATCAATGTTGAATTGAGGCAACATACCTTTCTGAACTAGCTCTACCTTTATCTGCAACTCACTGTCTTGCTTCTGTGCTTGATTGATTCTGTCTGATAGAGAATATTTCACTGATACCTGAAACAAAACAAGAGAAAATCCTTCACCAACAACTTCTATGACAAAGTTCATCAAATCCTTAACCAAAGGATCACGTTCCAAACACAAAATTTCTAATGAAGCATTACATTTTCGACTCAAATCATCATCCACTTTATTTGCTTTTCCCGGATGGTAATGAATTATACAATTATAATCCTTGAATAATTCTAGCCATCTCCTCTGTCTCATGTTCAATTATTTCTGAGTGAATATATAATTTAAACTTTTGTGATCGGTATATATTTCACACTTTACTCCATACAAATTATGCCTCCAAATTTTTAAAGCGAAAACAACACCAGCTAATTCAAAATCATGTGTAGGGTAATTTACCTCATGAGTTCTCAACTTTCGTAAAGCATAAGCAATTACTTGATCATTCTGCATTAGGACACAACCAAGTCCCTTTAAAGAAGCATCATTGTAGATAACAAACTCCCCATTCCTGAAAGGTAGTGCCAAAAATGGAGCATTCGCCAATATTATTTTCAATTCCTGAAAACAATCATCACATTCTTTTGTCCAGATAAACATAACACCCTTCCAATTTAGCTTAGTCATTGGACTAGATAACCTTGAAAAATATCTAAAAACCCTTCGGTAATAGCCTGCCAAACCAAGGAAACTACGAATCTCTGTTACATTTGTGGGTCTTGTCCATTCATTAACAACCTGTGTTTTTTCAGGATCAAGGGTTATCCTATCTTTAGAAACAATGTGACCAAGGAAAGAAATTTTTGGCAACCAAAACTCACACTTTCTGAATTTCCCATAAAATTTATTTTCTTTTATGGTTTTCAAAATAACCCTTAAATGTCTTTCATTCTACTCTTTTCTTTTAGAAAACACCAAAATATCATCAATGAAAACCACCAAAAACATATCGAAGAACTCATGGAAAATTCTATTCATTAAGTCCATGAATACAGTAGGAGAATTGGTTAGCCCAGAAGGCATTAATACAAATTCATAATGGCCATATCTTGTATGAAACGCAGTCTTTGGAACATCTGCATCTTTTACCTTCAGCTGATGGTACCCCGATCTCAGGTCAATCTTTGGAAAAAACTAAGCTCCCTGGAGCTGATCAAACAAATCATTAATATGAGGGAAAGGATATTTTTTCTTAACAGTGATGTTATTCAAGGCTCTATAATTAATGAAAAGTCTCATAGAACCATGTTTCTTTTTAACAAATAAAACATGAGCACCCCATATTGATGTGCTAGGTCGAATGAAACCTTTCTCTAATAAATCATGCAATTGCTCCTTCAACTCTAAAAGTTCAATTTGAGCCATTCGATAAGGGGGTTTTGAAATTGGCTTAGCATCAGGAACTAAGTCAACAGTAAATTCAACTTCCTGATCTGGTACTATTCCAGGAAACTCATCAAGAAAAACATCAGGATACTCATTTACCACTGGCACATCATTAATCTGAACAGTTCCCTTGTTTTCAACAATATGTGCAAGGTAACATTCATTTACATCTTTTACAAGTTTCTTGGACTCTTGATAAGTTATCAATAGTAAGGGTTCATTCTTGTACACAAACTGAAAGTCTTTCTTAAAAGAAACTTCTTTAGCTCTACAGTCAATCTTAGCATGGTAAATAGAGAGCCAATCCATACCCAGGATAACATAAAACTCTACTAGAGGTAGAACAATAAGGTTTGCAAGTAGGATCTTTCCACAGATAAGGATATGAAGATTCTTATAAATTCTATTTTCCTCAACATTTCCCCAGGTTTTTTTACTACAAGTTCAGGAGTCATTTCATGAGACGGTATTCCCATTTCACTAGAAAAGGTTTCAGAGATGAAATAATGTGTGGACCCCGAATCAAACAACACACTAGAATAATCTTAAAAATCATAGTACCTGATACAACTTCATTTGATGGCCCGACATCTACTGAAGTAGTTACAAAGGATTTCACCACCCCTTTCTGCTTGTAGTCTAACTGCTTCCCATCACTCAAGCTCTTTGTCGGACAGTCGTTTGCATAGTGATCCATCTCATTGCACTTATAACATTTCACTAACTGTAAATCAAATTTGGAATTACCATCACCTTGATCTTTTTCAGTGCAATCACGAGCCTTATGTCCCATCTTACCACATCGGTAGCACTTTCCAGAATTCAGAAGACATTGACCAGCACTCCTTTTACCACATTTGTCACAAACTAGAAACTTAGTTTTCTTACCATCAGACTTTTTTGAAGAATTCTTCCATTTCTCCTGACACCTTGGTCTCTTCTTCAACTGGTTGTTATAGAACACTTGATCATCGGACAACTCCATCTCCACCTTCTCAGCACATCGAACAAGATTTTCATTACTTTTAAACTCACGAGAAGCTAATGCCCTTCGATATTTTGGATTTAATCCTGAGTAAAAATGATTGATTTTACTATGAAGGTGTCGGATAAAATTTGGAGCATACCTTTCCAATCGAGTGACCCTTTCTTCATAGGCAGCCACAGAGTCTTCCTCTTTCCTCAATTCCATGAATTGTTTTTCCATCCTATGTCGAATAGCCTTAGGAATATACTTCTCACTAAACATACCTTTGAATTCCTCCCAGTCAAGAGAATCAATCTCATCAGCGTCCCTGATATTTTTAACCATCGACCACCACTGATCTGCTTCACCCTCCAAACGGTAAATAGAAAGACTAAACTTTTGATTGTCTGAACACCCCATGACATCGAAAATATTCTCTAGTTCTTTATTACACCCTTCAGCTGACACTGGGTCAGATGATCTTTTGAATGATGCGGGATGTTGACTCAGGAAATGTTCCACCACTGACATGTTCCTCTGCGGTTGATCTAGATGATCTCGTGCATGGAAACCACCACCATTTATCTCTTGAGTCAACTGTGCCATTACTGCAACAAACTGTTCAGTTCCAATTCCGACCATCTCAGGATGCTGATTTGGAATGTTATTTTCTTATGTATGCCTTCCTAGCACTGCTTACCTATTTCCTTTTCAGAAAACCATTCTAAACAAACATGTCGTAGATGAAGCAACATGGTAATCTTCGAATGCTATATCATTTCAAAAAAAAATATTTTTGGATAATCATTTAATTGTATTCTAACTCCTAATGTTATCTAAACCAAAATCTGATACCAACTAGAAGGCCATGGCCTTAAACATTACTTAATATTGAGATATTTCAAGAATACACCATGAGGATCTTTTCAGGATTAGAGTTTTAGAGAATTAGATCATAAAACATGTATTACATTCCACATTTAAACAAAGTGGTTACATAAAATATAGTATTCATTTTTCCCATCAACGAAAACTTATTTAAAATAAAACATGGATTCTTTCTTGACACTTCCTTGACACTATCATCATATCATGTAACTTTCCCTTGACCTGTGAAAAACATTTCAAAAACATGGGATGAGCATAAAAATCTCAGTAAGGGATATAAAAATATGGAAAGGAAACATGAGTACATATATACATAAGATTGAAATCATAATTTACCCATAAAACATAATAAATTTAAGATACCTCATCAAATCATGAATAATTCATATAAATCATAAGACATAAAGGTAACTTGAGGCATTCATAACATTCATACGTAGGGAGTAACCCTCTTGGTTACATTTCGAATACCCATCACAGTATATTCCCTAAATCTCTTCGGAGAAACCTCAACGTTTAACCCCTTCACATTACCCAATGCATTGGAGATCTATATCGGGCTCACCCGCCCATATTTTATCATGGAACCACCCGTCTTCATAACAATGACCAAGAACCATAACATAATCGTCTCACATAAACCATGCATAAAGGAAAAATAACATTTCCACATTTCAATCACAAGATATCAACACAACACATTGATATAATAAAAAAATTATAAAAACCATTTTCAATACCAAAATAAAAGAAAAGTAAAACATGGTATTTATTTTTCATATAAAAAAGGTATGGCTTGTATAGGAAGCTGAAACTCAAATAATGGTCACAGCGGCAGAGAAGTCATTGTCGCCGCATACGTATGACAAAAACATTCCATTTTGTCATTTAGTAAATGCTTCGTATAAAAAATATTCCTTTTGAATAAACGTAAAAGTCAAAGGGGTTTATACACCGTATAAAATAATGTTGTGTATAAAACAAAATATGCCTCAATGAAAGGAGATTGAGACGAAGTCCCATACCTCGGGCCTGACTTGACTCGATCATTCTTTAATCTCCTGAATAATAAACTTGAGTTAATTTCTACTTTCTTGAGAACATTTTTCAAGTTCATTATTCCTTTTATATCACTTATTACCATGTCATGAACATTATGTTATTAATTAAGTTAATAACGGTCATTTTAACAATCATTGGTACATGAGTCAAAAATAAACACTTTATAATTACAAGTTGTCCATGTCGTAAAATATCCATTATATCCTGAATTGTATCCATGATGTAGATATCATATATATCATGTATATCCAGTACATTCATTCATTTATAATATTACATAAAATTTAGTGGTATGAAATGAAATGCATCGTTCATGGAGACAGTAAGTCGTACGTACGCATGAACGCTACTACCATTTCTATTTCATATTTAACAGAATTAAAACATAACGATACATAATAGTATTTTAATTTCAGTATGGTTTCTTATATAATATCATTAAATATATCCTTTATACGTACCACATATGGTATTAACGAATCAAATCACTTTGAGGGGGCGGTAGTCCGCACTTCCTTAAATGAAGATATCACGTTTACCCATAATGGAAACCATAAAGGTATGACCAAAATGAAAACTAGAGAAGCTTAAGGAAAACATAAACATATTATATATCATTTATAAATATAGTGTCATCTTAATGGAAACCTTTTATGGTGTTAAAAGAATGTTGAACAATCATCGTTTCAGGAGGCAGAAATTCACCATCCACGGAAACAGTATGTTCTTTAACCATTAGATGTAGGTGTGTGTAAGTGTAGATAAAATCCTTCTTATAACAAAATCATAGTATATGTAAGATACTGGTTTTGTTACAAAAGAAATGAATAAAAAGAGTTTAGGGGGTTGGAGAAGCAAAATAAAACAAAAGAACACAAGTGAAGAAATTACCTTAAAATCGGGTAACTCCCATTGGTTTGAGCTCAAAGGCTTCTGTGGGAAGACTTCTTCCCAAAGTGAGGCTTCAAGGAGTAATAGAGGGAAGTGTAGATACAAAATGGGGAGGGTTTGGTCGAGCCAAAGGCTTTTTATGTGTGGGTAAGGAGGTAGAGGTGGGGTCCTTTTATAAGAGGAGAGGAGGGCCACTCTTGGAAACTAAAGAAATGTTACTTTATTTTGAAATGAGTTTTAGATTCAAAAGTTCCCACATTGATATAATTCGAGGGTAAGGTGATACGGGTTCGAAATCCACCCATCCAATAAGTTTTGGAAATGTGTAGGTCATATTTTTTACATTATCTTTTCATTTTATTTAAATCCTTTATTAATGAGGTAATCGCTGCATCATCATGATGTCATAAATAATTTAACTTATTTAATGTCTAAAAATTATAAAAAAACTATCATGATGTATGAAATCTTTTTATAATTCTAATGAATATTTATAGTAAAAAATCTGACATGTATAAGCCCATTTAAAAATTGTTTTAGTAAAACAACTCATGTTTGTGTCATTTTAATTTTAACATTAAATAAAAAGATATTAATGTCATTTCCTACCAAAGTGGCTCCCTGGGGTCCCCAAGTTGACCCATGGCCTTTCATGGTCAAACATGACACATACAATAAGGGTAGGACATGTGTCTAGGTATTTTCATTTTATTATAACATTATTTTTACCTTAAATCACACTAATTATCTCTAATCGCGATTAAAAACTTAAAAGTTAATATTCACCAAAAAATTATTTTAATCTCATTGAACCACATTTTACTTCTTAATTACAACCATGTATGACGGATTTTTGAAAATCAAATAACAGAAGTGGCAAAGTTTCATTTAAAGGAAAAATCAGTTTCTTTAACTACCACTTAGTGGTTTCACTATTCATCAAAATTTGACGTTTTTCAGAAAAATACCAAAACATAATCCTAAGCTATATTTGATACTCTGAATTCAAAAATGATGTCTATATTAAAAAATTCAAATCATATAAGTTACATTAATTAATTTAATAATTAATTCCCGCTGTCATGACAAATAGCGTGTTTTTATGAAACAATAAGTATCAAAAGATTGACAGTCGTTTAAGTCCAATTTCAAAGTGAAATTGATTCCAATGACCACCATTGGATTAAATGGTAATAATATATTATAATTTCACTTCAAAACAAATTAAAAATATAATCTAATAATATAAATAAATTAGATTAAAAAGAGGTTTTGAATTAAAATACAACATTTTTCACTATTCATTAAAAAATGAACTTTATCAGAAAAATACCAAAACTTCACACAAAGTAAATTTTGATGTCCCAATCATAAATAATAAGTTTTTTTTGACAAACATAGCTTATAAAATTGTCAAAAGATAGATTTAAAAATGTTTTGCCATCAAAAGGCAGTAAAACAATCTTTTAAAAATAATAGTGTATTCCATGATTAAGATTGGATTTATTGTCATTTTAAGCCTCTAAAACACTATCTAATTCACTAATAGACATATATAAAAATATCTATTATTCATTACTTACTTGGGATGCTACATCAAAATTAATTATATCATTATACCCACCATTTTTAGATAGTAATGGAAATCAAATTATATCAGTTCGCGGATGTGATAGTTCACAAATACACATTAATGGTTAATTATTTTACATTTTATGGAAGTGGAAATATATTTATGTGATGATATTAACATAATAAAATATAAATAAATTTAGGATACTATATTTATTATATAATAATTTTTGAATAAGATTTTAATTAAATGGATGAAGAAATTAAATAAAAAATACTTCCTCAAAAAAGATAACATTCCTTTGGGAGATCACCTTTGATTAACACCTTAACACCTATAAAGATGTTATTCTGCATAATCTATGCCCTATATAAAGTGGGTAGGGATTCTAAAAAGTTTTGTTTGTTAGATATTTTCTATTTTTTGAGGTGTGAAGTATGGAGAATAACGTTGGCTCTTTTATAGGATATAGGAGGGGCACTCTTATATATATTTAATATATTGAAGGAATATTATTAAATTTTCAATACCAAAGGGATCTGACATGATATATTTCGAATATAATTTAATTATTGGTATGAAAAAAGTTATCTAATGAAAATTATACAAGTTATGACTATTTTTGAGTCTTTATCTTCTCTATTTTAACCTTTTAAACACTTACTCTTTTATCATGTAATTCACACATTTGGGGTCAATATAATTACGAAAACACTAAAAAAGATCAATAAAAGATTCATTTATAATATTTTAGGACTTATTTTAACAAGTTGGACGAATAATGAGTTTTTAAAAAATTTATAACTTGTAATAAAATATTTTATATTTTGAAATACTATTAGTGTCAATTTTCACCCTATTAATTTACTAACTAATTTGAATTACCATAAATTCATGATATAGTAGAATAAAATCGTTTAAAAATTTATTATCAAGTAATATTATTCCATATAATTATTTAATAGCCTAAATTATGTGTAATTATATTTATTTCAGTATGTATAATATCATTTATTTGATTTTTTCATTAATTAAGAAATTAAAACATCATCATTGTGTCACCATTTAACATAAATATTTACTTTATTAACAATTAAAATAAATTGAAATTATGTAGGTGATAATTTTATCTTTGTCAAGTATATTTATGGTTAAAGATATTCCATGTATATCCATATATTAAAAATTCTTGTTAAAAAGTGTAACAACAATGGATTTTCATTGAATTTAATATTATAAATGTATTAACATCATCCAAGTAGATCAATGGGGTAGTAAAATAGACCCAATGATTCTATTGGTCCTAACACACACCTAAATGAAAATTCGGACACGTTTTATAGTAATTTTATATTTTTATAATATAATTTTTACATTTAATTCCCAGATTTACCCTTAATAGTGCTAATAAAAATTATTGCTAAAGATAATATTCAAAATTCTCAAAAATAAAAGAGGACTATATAAATAATTTGGACCATATTATTTCAAAAAAGGAATCAATTTTTCCAAATTCAAAACATATAATTGGTATAAATTAATGAAACATTAATCTTAATGATGGAATAAGAAAATGGGGTTTTAAAGTAAAATATTCAAAAGCTCACATAATTTTTATGTCCAATTGAAATGGGAAATTGATTCCAATGAATAAATTGAATTAACTAATAAAAATTACCTAATTATATTTTAAAACCAATTAAAAATAACTTTATATATAAATTGAACAAGAAATCAATTTTCAACTAATATTTTGTATTAATTCTTATTCATCAAAATATAAAAGTTATCATAAGAATACCAAGAATTTAACCATTGTAAAGTTTGATACTATTGTTCTATAGAGGAAACCAATTTGGTAAAATATAATTTATAAAAGTTAAAAAAACTAAATTTATAATGGGGTCTCCATCAAACGGTAGTAAAATTTATTTTTTGAGAAATACTACTTTTATGTAAAAAATCAAATTTGTTCTAATATAATGTATAGAATACATTTAAAATAAATTTTAAACACTATATTAAAAATATGTCATATATATTTCATTACTATAATCTAATAAGAGTGGATTTATTATTTATAAATTACACTTCTGCACATTTAAATAGTTTTTCAGAAAAAATATCATTTAATTTATCATTATTTTATATTAAATTATAATTAAATGGAAAAAAATAATTATATATACATGAGTAGAAAATAATTTCATAATTTAATTGATAATATTCATTAAACCATTCTAATGACTACGTTATTGCAGTAAAATTTGAATAATAGTATGTAGTTGTTAGTTTAACCTTTACGTGGTGTATCATGTACGCTATTGACCATAGTATTTACCTTTAAAACATGGGATATTATAGTTTTAATTAGGCATTTTAACAAAAAAATAAATAAATTATTTATTTATTTCAATTAAATGTACCATCAAAGGGATGCCTCATCCAAACATCCCACACCGACCAATATTATCACACAACTAGGGTAAGAACCACATTCTGAACTCAATGGTGCTACTAGATTTACCATCTGAGTCTCTACCAATGGTATATTTAAATTATGTATATTAAATAGATTAGTTACATTAATTATTTTATCTAATGAACCCTCCAATGACTTCCCTGTCTGAAATTCTTGCCCAGACCAACATTATGTCATGCATAGGGTAAAGTCCATATTTTTTATTCAAAAGTGGTTTCAAATTTCTAATCAAAAAAACTTTCACAAATTATTACACATTTTCTGGAAAATTTTTATTGTAAAATAAAAATATATTATATATTTTTTAAAAAAAATTACGATCATTGACCCTCAAAATCATAAATCATCTAAGTGCCTAACTCCAATGCATAATATATATTTTACAGAATAATGTGTTTTCTTAATGTAAGAAGAGACCATTCCTAGATGATCAACTATCTTATATGGTCTTTCCATAAATCACCCCTACACTGGTATTTACATCCAATGGAGAAGTGTGAAACATCCTCATCACCTCCTCTCATAACGTGACTGGAATAACTGTTCATCACTTAAAAATTATGATGTTAATCTTTTCTTAAAAAATCCATTAGATGAAACTCTTAAATATATCTAGTCTAGAAATATTTCTTAGTCAATATTCCCTAGAAGGTTGTTCCTCCATATCCTCAAGGTGAAGATTTCCACTTCAATCCCTAGGTAGGGAGTCAATTAGTCCTATTCTTGGGGTCACAACTCCCTCAGCTCGTATATCATAACATATTCCCACTATGTCAAGGGTGAAACTAATCCCACAAGGGTACCAATGAATCTGGTATCTTATTAGACTCCTCTAACCAAGATAATATTTATATGGATAACCCATGTAATACCCCACACATCTTCACCTCTATTGGAGGGAGAGTAATCTAAAACCCTAAACTCTACCAAACTCATTAGTGGAATCCTAAGGAAAAATGTTCAAAAATAAATACTCCTCTATAAATGTCAAGACATGCTCTGAAACTCCACTAGATAACCTCACTTGAAATTCAAAAGTATGAAAAACTCATTTAATACACCTCAACACTATCCACATTGGGCAGCACTGACATTCCAAGATAGATTTTATAATGCAAAAAAATCAGTTGGGAAAATTTCCCTCTTCCTTGTGATCCCAAAGATAGGTCAAACTATATAACATCCTCCTTGAGAGTATTTTATAAAAATATACTCCAAGAGCATGAGGGTAATAAAGGAAATCAAAGGGCTACCCAAAAAATGGGTATTACCAGAACCTCTATTTGAAAACAACAACAACTCACCCAGAATTGAACACAAATGTAAGAGGGACTCATCCACCACACATCAATACTATTTCATTTGGGTGGAATTGACTATCCCTCATAGATATTCTCATGTCTACAAAAATATCTATAGTGTAAGGATGCTTATTCCTCATGTATTTGAAGCTACATAAAACAACCCTAACATAGGATTACATCGTTGCCCTATGTCACCCCAATTTAGATCTCAAGTGAGAATAATAATGAAAAGAGTACCTCACATTTTTTCTAACAATTTCTACTATATAAATTATATGTGTCCCATGGGCAGCATGTTACAATAGTTATGATAGAGACATATCTAATATGGATCATGTACAAAGGATACATCATTTTGATCATGAGATCTTAGTCCTATGGGTGATAACATATGGTGGGGACATAACTCCATGTTGTGATAATAATGAGGAATAGATAAAATGCATTAAATTTTTAATCTAGGTTTTTTTTGGGAGTGGAAGAGGAATTGATTTCAGAATTACATGCCTCTTTATAAGCAGCACACACTGTACTCACCAGTATATATTGTGATTTATTTCACCAATATTAGTGGATATATATGAAGAGGCTAATAGTTGGTTTAATCAATAGATCCTAAACTTTTCATCACTTTAAATTAGATCACTAGAAACCTACTATAATTTTACAACCTTTATGTATTAATGAGTTGAAATGGGATATCATCACCAAGAATTTTTTGGTCGGTTGTATGAAACCACCTCATGGTGGTGATGTGGTATGGGAGATCATTGATAGTATATTTACATTTATCCAATTTATATATATTAGATAAAACATTATAGTTATAGATAATGGAATTATATATGTAATAAATATGATACTATTTGTCAAGGTTATGAGTTTTATAGTATTATAAAGATATACTTGATTTACATTACAATTCTGGCATGGGTTGTAAAGGGTTTGGGGTTAATTGGTACTTAGTAGTATATGAAACCACACATATACATATATTTATTCTCATAATATGATATGAGGGTTCAATGAAATTCATTGAGCATTAATCATTCATTTTAGATCTTCATGGATGAAATAACAACCTATTAAAGAATTTGAATTGAATAAAAATTCAGAAAACAATATAGAAGATTCATTATGAGGCCATATGTAACAAACCATTTAATTCACCCCTTTTTAGTATATAGGTGTGTTAGGGAGTTCTTTTGGAATGATTTCTCATTCAATATACATTATTTTAGGTATAAATTATCATGAAATATATAGAAATTATGACATTCTAAAAAGATTTATGGTGTTGAAGAGCATCACCAATATCTATAGATAATCATTGGAGATTGGGACATCTTAAAGTCATTGCATGGATTTTGTCATGTAATGATTTAAAAATAGTATGGATTATCACTTAGTTATATTGGGCCTTTGTAGATCATGGATATAGTTGGGATGGTAGTCTATAATAACCCTGAACCTGTGCTCCCAGATCCAGGGCTGAAATTGTAAACATCAAAATTCTGGAATTAATTCCGATAATTGTGACCTTATTTTTTCATCCAAACTATATAACATAAAAAATGTAAATGTTGATCACCTATATCCTCTATATCCTTTTATTTTTAGAGTTTTATAGAATTAGGGCAAACTTATATATAAATAATTCACATGACTTTAAATGAGTATTTGTCACCCTTAACCCAACTATTTTTTTAGCATTAATAAATAATCATTATCCATATAAAATAAGTTATATAAATAACTCATTAAAATTAAAATTTTATTAAATGGGGAAAAAGAAACATAATAATGGAAATCTCAAATAATAGTTAAAATAAATAAATGAACTTACAAATTAATGTCATTAATGAATATAGGAATATCGTAATGGTATGATGAAATTATCAAGTGCAAAGAGTGTAAAATAAGAATAGTCGCACCCATCAATATATGGATCATGAAACATGAAATTATTTCATTAGTTTTTATGAATGTAAGTACTTATAAGAATCATATATCTTGAGATAAGGGATATCGCACATGATCAAATGAAACATCATAAACCAATTGGATGCATAAAAACATATTGGTTTCATGGAAATGTTTTCTTCATAACTGGTGTTAAACACATGTCATAAATAAACAGATCCCGGTTAAATACATAGAATAAAATATTTGGTCACCACCTATTTTATTCATCCGAAAAAAATGTACATTACATAATTCATTAAAGTGATATTTGGGAACAACCATCCTTTAATCTGTAAAGGGCTCACCCAGTGATATCTAGTCTACCCCATTATAAAATTTGTAATGGAATGATGTATAAATATCTATTTTCATTATCATATAAGCTATAATGGGCTCACTCAACACTATATGGGCCACCATATAATATAAGCTACAACATTCTCACTCAGTGCTATCTGTGTTACCCTATCATATAAGATGTCTAAGAAACACAAAATGAATAATTTAAAAATTGATTCAATATCAACATAAATATCATAAAATAAATCATTACTCATTTCGTAACATGGTTAACCCATGTAAAAAAACCATGTTCAATAATAATCCCTCTGAAATATGTTTAATATTTGGGGAAGAAAAAAGCTCCATAACAATATCTTCAAACTAATATTAATTCATATAGAGAAAGAGTGAGGATATTATCATTAAAAAATATCCCAATATCATGAATGTTTAAAAATAATTTTTTTAAATTATTAATATAAACACCATTAAAATATCATTATAACCATACTAGAGGAAAATATCAATTTTATTTTGAAAATTACTATTTAAAACTTAAAACATTTAGAGAATAATTTTCCTTAAAGAACCAAAAAAAACATATAAATTAAGTTTTAAAAATTATTTAAAACATTTCCTGACGATAATTTACTTTCTTCATCTAAAATTAATTTTAATGAAATTTAAAACTTTTTTATAAAACACGGGTTTGGAAGAAATTATATTTCAAACAGAAAAGAGAAATAATGTCCTATTTTCATAAAAACACTATATAAAACATTATAAGTACCATATAGTGGATAAATGGATAAATTATATAATATATAATTAATAAAAAAGTATAATATTGTTAATTAGAATTATTATATCTCAATAATCTATACTTAATCAGATAGGGTCCTGATAAGTGATTCTATTGTAACAAGAGAATCTTATCAATTTTGTAATATCGGATTGTAATCCCTATTAAAGAATAAATCTAAATGAAAATAAAAATATACAAAATTAAGTATATACATTTTATAAAAAATTAATTTGTTATTATATAGATTACATTTAATAATAAAGGTGTATAACATAACATACATCTCAATGAAGGAAAATCGAGATAAAATTTTCTTAAAGATTTGGTAACATTGAAACCATAACCCCCATAAAATAGATATACTAAAATAGATAAGGATGTTAATATAAATATAACAACAATAATAATAATAGACATTAATTTTCATTATATACCCCACATAGGATAACTAGTGAATAAGGAATATATCCCATATAAATTGTTGTGAGATGAGAATACCCTTACCTCGAGTTGGATTCTTCACACATTTTATTTTTCATCTAAAATAATCATCATATGATAACTATTTACAAAATTGATAAATTCTTTAAAGTTTAATATTATTAAACATAATTACATGTTAAAATTACTTAATCAATTATAATTAAGTTTTATGTTTTGACAATATTAATCTTTTGTTAAAAAAATGACTTTCTTAGGTTGATTATGGTCAAAGAGGTCATTTTTTAAAACTATCAAGAATAATAATCATGAAATAATAACCATAAATAAACATATATTATAATTGTAAATTAAATAAATATATTTTTCTTATGAAAAATTAATTATTGGTATGATCTTGGAGATGGTATGAGTAACGTTTCCATTTTTCAATGATCATTATGGAAAAAATGTGATTAAAATTTATCATTCCAAAGTCATACAAATTACATATTATTTTTTATATATATAATTATATATATATAATTATATTTATATTTTGGTGAAAAAATTAATTATACCACGTCAGGTAGGTGGTAGTCCAAATATCCTTGAACAACGTTATAATTTTTTAGTGTGTCAAAATGTCAAATGAAAATGATATATTATATTTAAGTAAGGAAAATATTGTCATGAGTATAACAAATAGGTCATTAATATCACATATATTTATTATATTTACCCTTATTACCATCTATGTAATGTGTTTGTGAAAAATGAATCACATCGCTTTGTGAGGTAGTAGTGTTCCGTACACACGAGCGATGTTGTCGTAACACGTATAGAATAGATAAAAAAAGTGAATATATGATATAATTAACTAATAAGTATAGTCATTTTATAATAATAATATCTAAAACTTATATCCATCATCATATCTACCCTTTATATGTTCTAATTGAGAAACCAATGAAACCATTTTTTGTGGCGATACTCCATTCTACACATAAAGGATTATTTCGTAACCCATTTGATGGATGTCTGTGTACTTGTTGGTCATACTCTTAACATAAAAAATATGAGGATATTTTAAACTATTATTATATTATATCATCATGTTATAAGTTGAATTTAAGTTGGATGAGTATGAAATAAAATAAAAATGATCATTGGAGAACGTTTTCTCTTCTTATATTAGCTCCTTTTTGTTTCCACCAAAGTCCTTAATTTGATATATTTTTAATCAAAAATGGATTCAAAAATTAATCTAATGAATTGGATAAGATATTGGGAAAGTTGTTGGATAGTCCAATTGGTTTTCAATGTGTTCATAGAGGAGGAGATGTTTTTACCTTTTATATGTGAGGTTAGAGGTATACTTGTAATTTTTAATAAATTTTATGTGAACCCATGTGAATACATAAAAGAAGGCACAAATAATAAAAAATTGAAAAATATAATGTATGAGGATGAAATATGGCTATAAAATCGGTTTTAGATATGTTTTAGGAAATTTTTACACCTAATATTCTATTTTACCCACCAAGTAAACTCATTACTACCTTATTCATTGTAACAAATTTAAATTAATTTCAGTAATCACATTACTAAAAAATTATTTGCATTTATTATATAATATATATTATTCTAATTAATGATATGTAATATATTTTCCTAAATTCAATTAATATATTTTTAATATTTTACATTAATATTAATATTGTATACTTGAGAGATAGGTGGGTTTTAAGAAAAATATTTTCTTGAGACAAATACGATTCTATATTTACTCTATGACTAATAATATTCATTGAATAGAAATATGTTAATCCATAATAAATAAAATATATAAATTTCACTTAAATATTTCCCAACTAGGTTTTATTTTAATTAATAATAATTTATTAACATTATTCATTTTAATAATGTTTTTAGAAAAAACCAATTTCTAAACCCAAAAAGAAACTTATCCTAAAAACCTATATAATGTTGATTAAAATTAGTTAAGTGGATCATATATGGAATATATAATAAATTTTCCATATAAAAACATATTCCTAAAAAACGATACATTTAAATTATAGAATTTATGGAAAATAAAATTCTTTTTTACTAAAATAAGTATTTTTAACTATTCATAGAAAAATCATTATTTTCATAAAAGATCCAAAACGTCAAAAAAAGAGAATTTTTATATTATTATTCAAAAAAGTGGTTAATTTTATCATATTAACTTTCTTAAAAGTTATAAAAAAATTATTACCATAATTTTTCCTAAAAATAAATAAAAAAATAATTTTTGATGGAAACATATTTTTAAAAAATATAATCATTTTTTCTAAAAATTGATTGACTATTTTCTAAACATTAATCTATAATTTATATTTATTAAGACAAATATTTTTCATAAATTATTTAATACTATTCATACCCTCCAATTTTATGTCTATTTTATAATGGTAATACATATCATGGGCTATTTAAGTTTAGTGTTACATCTTAAATACTCTATAAAATATAATAATATAATGGTAGCATGTAACTCGAAATAAACTGAGTGTTTTGTGAAATAAAATATGGACATAGTGTTACATGTAGCACAATATAATCTTAGTGTTGTGTTACCTTTAGGTTGTCAAATATAATTCTTTCAAAATCATGGGTGGTTTGATCCTCCCCCCCAATTAATAAATTGAGAAATCACTATTTGAACTTTATATTAGTTTTAAAATGTTAAAAATTTATAAATATATATATTTTTTAATCCTACAATGTAAAAGGGTTAAAATAAATCATCTTAAAAAGAGATAAAGGGACATAATAATGTCAAATGGAATGACACATAACCTGGTTACCAAATAGGATAACATTGGCAGGAATAATAGAAAATTAGAAATATTTATATATAGTTTTTGAGGTAATCGAATATAAGAAATTAAATGATCAATTAAAATTTCAATTCCCAAAAAAATAAATTTATATTAACCAAAAATTCTATTGGTTCTGCTCAATTGATGGTATTTCTATAATACTTTTTTTTAATCTTTTTCCATGGGTCGAAGAATTATCTTACAATCAATAATAACTGAATATGGAAATGTACTTACATTATTAGTATAATTTCATCGTTTAATCATTTTCAACCACAATATCATATTTCTACTAAATCTATGTATATTAATGATTAATTTTCATAATTTAGAAAATATTAAAATATAAATTCAATGGAACATATAATCCCTGAAAACATAGTAAAATATTCTTCATGTTATTAAATATTAAGAAAATCCTAGATTCTTTGCACATAGAGATATAGTAAAATAATATTTCGTACATTAATCAAAAAATTTCAATTGTAATACCCAATGATCAAATAAAATCATTCAATAAAAAAATATCCATAACATTATTCAAAAATTTATAAACTAATTTCGAAACATAATGACAAAAAGGATTTGATAAAATATTCTTCTATGGTAAATAAATTATAATTCAACAAATAAAAACCCATATGCTTCAAAATAAAGTTAATCTATACCTATAAAAATTTCATTCTAACAATTGTATCATGTAGGAGGGTGGTAGGCATGAAACCCCTATCAACATTCTGTCTTTGGTTGAATCCCCATGGCTTCGCTAAATGCAACGTGTTGTCACCCAGTATATGGGTTTTTTCTTGAAACATAAAAAATAATTACTCCCTAAATAACACTTCAAGTTCACCCTAGTGTTTACAAATACCTCAACCAAATAAAACATTTCAATAAATGTCATTAAAAACCTCAAAAATTTTACTACTTAAAACCAACATATGAGGTGTCTCAGACTCTTATCTTATGATCAACCTTAATATTATAGACATATGATGGTATCCATAATTATAAAGATACCCTCACATGAGAAATATTATTCTATAAATTTATATAATCCTTTCCTTTTATAACATCTTAATAACCTAGAATCTGCAATCTCATATCATGTGTTATGATCATAAAATTAACATTTATAGATTTGTTTTAAATAATGGTGACCTAATTTTTTCCATTAAAATATTACAAAATCATATTGAAATAGTTGATCACTTACTTATACAATGACATTTTAGTTTTATTGTTTTATATAATTAGGAAAAAGATCATTACAAAAAGTTCACAAGACATTTAATGAAAATTTATCCCACTTAACCCATATTTTCTTTTTAACATTAAGACATCATCATACATATAAAATATCTTCTAGATGTATCTCATTATAAATAATTTATTATAACCTAGGTAAAAGGAAATACAAGAAGGGTGATCTCATATTCTTAGTTAGGAAAAACATAAGAATTAAAAAATGAATGACATCAATGATAATAAGAACAGAATAAGGTTTGGATGATATAATAATTTTTCATGATTATAACAAAAAAATATTCATACACAACAATACCTAGTTAATAAAACATAAAAATATGGAATAATTCACTAATAAATTATATAGTTATAAGAAACAATAATAATAATCCATAAGATATTAATTATCATAAAACAGAACATCATAAACACGTAGTAAGCATAACAAATGTGTTGGTATCTATGATAGTTTTTCTACAAAACTTGTGTTAAAACCATGTCAAAAATAATGTAATCCTTTTTAAAACTACAGTATAAACCCTCTGGTATCTCCATCCATTTTTTTCTAAGGGAATGTTATTTTTCTCAATGGATTGGATTTTTTTCTAGGCACGCCCATCATTTAACCTAAAATGGGTCAACATAGTGTTATCTAGACCACCACATATTATAATCTATAACGGGATCACCTGGTGCTCTCTAGGCCTCCAAATCTTAAAATTTATAAAGGGATCACCTAACACTATCTGATTCCCCCTTAGTAAACTATTACCAAGAATCAAAACATGATTATAGTACAAAGACATTTAATGACATCACAAAACTTATAAAAATTCTTGTTATTTATTCCATATCTTTGTTAACCCATGGAGTACAAATGTTATCAATAAAAATATCTTGGAAACATGATTATCATATTAAAATGAAATGGGTTTCATAAAAATCTCATTGAAACAATCTTAATCCATCTAGATAAATAATGAGGATGTTATCATTAAAAAATATTCTCATTGGAACATAGCTAGAAAAATTAATTTTTGATGTTGATGGATTAAAATACAATTAAAATAACAATAAAAACATTCTTAATGAAAATATTCCTTTCACTGGGGAAATAACTTTTCAAAATATAAATAGATTTTAATATTCTAATCTTTCAAAAAAACCACATAAAAATTCAAAGTATTGTTAAAAATAATTTTAATAAATTTATTTAGGAATATAACCATTCGAATTAAAAAAATAATTTTTATTAAAATTTTTTAAACACATTAAAAAAAATTGAACGAAAATAGATTTTTTACTTAATAGAGAAATGATGACATCTTTTCTTAAAAACACATTCGAAAGTATTTTTAGAGCCTAGGATTTGAAAAATTATATAATTAATGAAAATATCATCAATTAAAACAGTATAAGGGAAGTCTTGTCAAGAATATTGTTTCAACAATATAAAATTAATCATAATCAATCCTGGTAAATGGTGTGATTATGAAAAGACTCTAAACACTTTAATAACATTAAATCATATTACCCATGAAGGAATAAAATTAATTGAACATATAATATAAATAAAATAATTATATTAATGATATAACATGTCCAACGGTCAGTATATATAACTTATAAAATAATATATTTTTATAACATAACTTACATCTCAGAGAAGGAAAATCCATTCATATATACTTTATGGCTTGGCGACATGCAGCTCGTGATATGACCCAATGGTGCATGATGAAATGAAATTTTGGGATTTTGATTTGATGATGTTTTTAACTTAATTTTAATATTTAATAAATACTTGTATCTTGTGATAATGTATGAAATCCAGGGTTATCACACAACCATAAAATGGTTTTTTGAAAATGAAAAACTAAAATTTTCTATTTGACAAGAAAACCCCAAACATGAGTTTGGTTCATCAGGATTGTTATTTATATTCTTGAATAGTGAATATAGGTTAACTATTTACACACATAAAAAACATTTTATTTTTAATTTTTACTTTTTGTTTTCTTACTAACAAGTTATATTTACCTAATAAATAATTTTATCTTGTATTTTTTCACTATATTTAACTTATGTGACAAAAATGACATTTGAATTTTTACTATAGTAAAAGTGGTCATTATTTAAACATATCTAGAATAACACTAATGAGATAATTATATTATTAATATATATATATATATTAATTTTAAAATAAAAAATTATAGATAGTTTTGAGAAATGAACTATGTTTATGATCATGGAGATAGGTAGGACATTTGTACACAAGAGTATCATTTCCATTTTTCAATGATCATTATATAAAGAAGTTAAGTAACACTTATCATTCCATAATGATATAAATTTAATATTATTTAATTATATAAAAATACATATATCATTATTATTATTTTTTTGGACAAAATTAATCACATCTCATAGAAGAGGTCAATGTCCACATTTCCACAAAAGAAAGTATAATTTTTCAGTGAGTGAAAAGGTAAAAATAAAATAAAATGATATATTTATATAGTGATAAATATGGCATAAATTTCAGAAATACGTAATTTATATCAAATATTTTTAAAATATTTTTCCTTATTACCTTGTAATGTAACATGTTAGTGAAAAACAAATCACATCGCTTCATGAGGCCGTAGTCCATCACACACAAAACATATGTAACATATCCCTTATCGAATGGAAAAACTAAGGGTATATATGATTTAATAATTTCATAGGTATAATTATTTTATAAATATTATATATAAGAATTATATATATCATCATACCCAACCTTGAGACGTGGTAATAGAAAATGAATGACATCATTTCATGAAGCAGTAGTCCTCCATACAGACGAATGATGATTTTTTAACCCATATGATGGATATTTGTGAGGTTTTAGGTCATAAAAACAACATGAAAATATATAAGTATATATGAAATATGTATTTTATTATAAAATCATTTTAAAATATGGATTTCAGTGGGTGGATGAAGAAATTAAATAAAAAATTTCCTTGGAAAATGTTTCCTCTACTTATTTTAACTCCTTTTTTCACCAAAGGCATTCCATGGTTAGATTTTTATCCAAATAATATATTATTGAATTAGAGGAGGTAAGTAAGGAATTAATTAGGATTGTTCGTGGTTGAAAAAAAATCAATGTGTGAAGATATAAGAAGAGGGGTGTCCTTTTATAAGTAAAGTGAGTGGCACCATGTAATTCGTATTATGAAAGTGTAATCAATACATGTTTTTAAATAAAAAAATGCACAAATATTCAATAAAACACAATAATATAATTTATGAGGTCTATATATGGACATATAATGTCTTTTGGATAAATTTTGGGTCATTTTTACACCAAATATTCGATGTTTAACCACTAAGTAAACTCGTTTTTACCTTAATCAATTTGATTAATTTTATTTTCTAACAAATATGTTTGGAAAAAAATTATGTCAAACATATTTTAAAACATAAATTATTATAATTAAAAGTATGTAATATATTTTTATAAATTAAATTTATATAATTGAAAAATTTTAATTCATAATTAATATTGTAGATGTAGTAAAACAATGGGATTTTAAGAAGATTAATATTTTGTTAAAAGGATGATTCAATATTAACTATTTGAATAATAATTATTTTATGGAACTCAATTAATATATAATTTTATATAATATATAGAAATAAATTAAATAATTCCCTATTATGGATTATTTAAATTTGTAAAAATGAATAATCATTTTTCATTTTCACATAGTTTTTAGAAAGCCCCATTTTTAAAGCCAAAACAATTATAATATAACCCATTCTAAATTTAATTAAATGTAAATTTTTTGATTCAATATAATTAAATTGTACATATTTTACATGAAAACATATTTTATAAATAATTTAAATTTTAAAAAACATAATTTAATGAAATGAAAATACTTTTTTACAAAAACTAGTATTTTTCACTATTCGCCTAATAATAAATATTTTCCAAAATAGGATCATAATTTCACATAGAGTAAATGATAATATTATTATTCAAAAAATAAAATTTGTTTTATCAAATACATTTTGTAATATTTTAAAAAAATGATGATAATATGTTTTTGTGAAAAGAAATAAAAAGAAATGATTTTGGAAGAAACATATTTTTGATGAATAAAATCACTATACTAAAAATTTATTAATTATTTAATAAAAATTAAGCAATAATTTATATAGACTATTAAAAATATATATTTATTTATAATTCATTATTTAGTCAAAAAATTCAAACCTCTCAGTTTTATGGCTATGTTATAACGGTAATATATATCATTGGACATTTATGATTGGTGTTGTGTGTTGAATAAAATATCAGGAATAATAATATATGGGTGTAATGTAATTCATTCTAAAATAACTATCCTGGTTAAAAAAAATATATACATAGTGTTGCGCATAATTCACGATAAGCTCAATTTGGTGTTCCATTTTTAATATCAAATAAACTTTTCTTTTTTATGATCATTGGGTGATATATATCCAATCAGTTGGAAATACATTATATGTACAATACCAATAATGAAATTCTCATATTAACATAGATTCATATATTATTATTCTAACCTATATCATTTTTTTATTAAAAGTTCACTTATCGGTACTTTTATGCTTCTTTTGAGGACCATCCTCTTCCTATTATCGATTATATTACAAAGGATCATTGAGGTATGTAATTTCATCTAATTTGAGTGTTATTATAAAGAAGATGTGTATAAAGAGTGGATTTGGAGAGAGACCCCAACATATATGTACTGTGGCGAGGACAATTATTATAACATACTCAACTATGCTCTCATGGAAAACTAATGGATGGGTTGTTTTTAAGAGTGGGTTGTAATATACCAATTTTTCAAATATATATTTATTACATTATAGTGAAAATCCATTTTATAAACATTATTAATTTGATAAATATGTTATTGAATTGTTCAGGATCATTTGAGGCTTATTCGGAACCTAGTGGTCTAGTTTTTTGGGAAAACATGTGAGGTGAAGGGTATGTGCATGGTTAATTCTAACCATATAAAACCTAGGATTATAATACCAACATATTAACTCACTTTTATGAATATTAATTACATTAAAAAAACAAAAACATAAAAACCATAATCATTTAACATATTAGGAATCATTGAATCATAAAAAATGGGTACATAAGTAAACTACATCGACTCCCACTATGTTCTTTATAAATAGAACCCTTCATAGACATAACATGTGTGACAAATTTTTTTATTTACTTGGGAAAAATGATAAAAATGGTAAAATAAAAAGCATATTATGGAGAAAAGAGAGATATAAAATCATACCATGAACATAATGTTATGATAACAAGACCATAAAATTTGAAAATAATACCCTGCATATCAAATATGAAAATACAGATTATTATAACAAATAATTGATGTTTGTTACACATTAATCATAATAAAAACATTTTACAAGATCCATGAGACAATAATATTTAAATAAGACATTTATTTTGGAAATACACACAAGAATAGAAAATATTTTTTCAAGGACACCCCTTATAAATTCTTAAATTTTTAGTCTTGGGAAACCAAGCAATGTACCAACATCGAGCATGGGGTGATCTCTTGTGTATGTTATTTCGAGCTTGGGTTGGACACCCATATACCCTCTGTTATGAGTTTAGGATAACCACCTATTTTCACTCTGATTCTATAGAACATTTTTCATTACCAAAATCATTTGAGGGATATATAGGTCACATACATAAAATAATAAAAAACATAATTATGTGTGGGAAAATATCATAAAACATTAATCATATCATAAACCATTAAATAATGGGTTTCATAAACATTTTATTATATCATAACACATGGGAGAGGGACATGATTAATAATAATCTCAGCATTTATTCATAGCATAAACCATAGAAAAAAAAAGAAAGTTTCATAATAATTCTATCATGGAGTAACATGTGGAAGAACGAAGGGTTTCATAAATATTTTTTCATAATAATACATTCATAGTAATAATAAGAATGATTAATTTTTTTAATATCCCAAGAAAATAATATAACCCATAAAATGAGGAAATATTAGACGTTAAAGGATTTTCAATGATAAAATGCAAGGAATATTCTTTGAGGAAGATAAATATTTATTGAAATAAATTTCAAATAAAAATAATTCCTAAAAAATTAGGGAAATATTTTTCTATGAAAATGAACTTGAAAACTTATAATTTGATCTGTAAAGTCATTTGAAATTAATTATTAAGGAAAATATCATTTCATATTTTAAGTAAATTTTTTTTAAAAATTATATTTATAAAAAATTCCATTGGAAATCTCCATGAAATATTATAAAGTTATATTAATAGAAAATAATGACTATGTTGAAGGGGTGTTTTCATTATGTCAAACACATTAACAAGAATGAATCTTTTCACATGTTTGGTAAAATCCAAATGGGAATTATTTGGAAAACTAAATGAAGATTCATTTCAAAATATTTTTTAAAAGTAAATAATGGATAAAAATTAAATTTAAAGACCATAGGATAACAATAAAAAATATTAAAACATTATTAATAAACATAGTTCTTGAAGAAAAAAATTCCCACCCAAAGAGAGAAATATAGTCAAGTATTCTTAAAAATATTTTATCTATTATTTTAAGAATAAAAATATAGAGAATTTAGGTTATCACATCAATATATCATTAATTAATATTGAAAATTATATTTTTAGTTTTCTTATAAGATTTATTGTAATATTTATATTCGAAAAATAATCTGAAACAATCCCAACAAACAATGTGATTGAAACATTAATTCATTACCACTTTGGTAACTTTGAATCATAAAACCCATGGATGATTAACATAATAAGTAAATTACTGTATCATAAGGTTAAATAATTCAAGATCTTACATATTAAATGTTCTATATATACACCTCATCAAAGAATACTAGTCCATAGCCTAACATACATCTAATGGGTGGAAACATTAGAAAAAACCCCCTTACTACTTTAGTAACTTTTGTAATATAAACCCCATAAAAGAGTGATCCAAAAAATGATATGTAATTAAACAATTTCTTTAAAAAAATCATTAAAAAATACATTCATGGGATTTATATACACTACATAAATGAAATAGGTAGTGAATGTGTCAAGTGTTATATAGAAGTAAAAACTGAGGCTAAAATCTTTTACCTTAAATATTGAGTTCTTTCACACATTCAAACCTCATATATATTAAATTTAATTTTACTATACATATATTAATGAATCATATAAATATATAATACTATATACAACTTACTTAGGACCTTTTATTTCCTTTTTATTAATAATTATATGTTAATGTCATTTTCGGGTAATAACTGCTTTTTTCGTACATGATATGATGGGTTTTTTGTCCTATTATATTTATCATGATTTAGTCAACATAATAATATTTACCAATATATTTATATAAAATATATAAAATATATATTTATATAGAGAAATCCATTAAATTTATTTATTGAAGATGAAATACACTATTTATAGAGATGATAGGCCATACGTACGCTTCGACATTATTTCCATTTTCATGTTATATTAAATAATAGAAAGGTTATGGATGTATTATAATTGTTGCCTAATTTTTTTTTAATATAACTTTTTTTAAACACATAATTATTACCTTCCATGTAATGTGTTAATGAATCACATCACTTCGTGAGGCAGTAGTCCACTATACACATTAGAAACATTATTAAATTACCAAAAATTGGAAATTATGAAGGTATTTGAGATACAATAACACCATATGTATTACAATACCATAAATATCATACATAAATAAATCATAAATCATTATTTATAGATTTGGTAGGTTTAATCAAAAAACAAATAACATCAGTTTTGGAGGTGGTGGTCTATCATACTCACAGATGATGATTTCACAGCCCAACTAATAGTAGTGGAGATTTTAGTAGGTTATTTGCTAAATTTGAGATCATTAAAGTATATGGAATATGTAGATGATATAACATCATTTTTTTATAATATATATTTAAGGAATTATGTAATAAATAAAACAAAAATTCGTTCTGATGAACGTTACCTCTTCTTCGAGTATCCTCTTTAGGTATTGTCCCAAAGTCATGCATGGATGTGTTTTTATCAAAAATAATTAGTATAGGATGAAACAAGGGATTTTAAACAGATTTTAATAATGGTATTTTCCAATCCAATATTTTCTTATGGAATGAATAAGGGACGTTAGAGGGTGGCCTTTTATTAGTGAGGTGTGTTGTAAACCTACAGTTTTTTTTAAAATAAATTTCAAACATGTTTTTTTCATGTCCAATGGCTCTTATAACGGTGCATCTTATATCATAGAAGATATAATGTTTAAAAATGAACATAATTTTTTGTTTTAAATTTTTTTTCTTATTTTTAACACTCATCATTTCATTTTAACCCCTATCCCACTTAAACCCATTTGTTCATTATCCACGGTAAATTGTTTTTTCTATTATTTTTATTCATTTTGGTTAAAAATTAAGTTAAAATAATTTGATTGTTTAAATTATAAATATTAAAAATATTGAATCCATTTTTCTAAATAACCTTAATATAATTTTAAAATTTTAATTTAAAAAATAATCCAACATTTGTAAGGAGAAAAATGCTTTTAATGAGGAAATGATCAAAAGTTTAATAAGTTTTTATATCAGAATTAAATTTAAAAATGATTTTCATGACCTATATTGTATTAATTATTGTATAATTGAAATAATTTTACATAAAAAAATTTAAAATATAATCCATATTTATAAATATTTTAAACTAAATGCTGGTATTCAATTCAAATTCAGTATTTTTTTACTATTCATCAAAAAAACTTTTTAGATAAATTCCAGAAAAGTTACCATAAGATAATTATCTCATAGAGATTAAAAAAATTATGTTTATTCAATCAAATAAATTTTATAAAGGTTTAAAAATTATATTTATTAATGTTCAAAAAATAACTAAAACACTATTTTAGAAAATAGAATTTTTTAAATATATAAATACACTGCTGGAAATTAAGTACTTTTTTATTAATATGATTAATTTATATAAATAAATAATAATTATTTTATAATTATTTATTACTGTCAAAATAACTACAATTAATGGATATATTATGAAGTTTTTTCATATATAATAATATGTATAATATATCATGGATTTTTTTTAACTATGTATTGTTTGTAACACCAGCTAACCCAAATTTTGGTATAGTGAAACCTTAAATGTTTTATTCATGTAACAAAAGATATGAAGAAAAAAATTGTTTCATTAAAAAATAATTACTTAGAAAAACATGTGTTGTGTTATATGATGTCTTTTGAAATGAATTTCTCCCTAAAAATTATCACACAGATAAAAAATTGATGAATTATCATGCTTTATAATATCCTCAGGTTCCCATATAGCTTATTAAAATTGGTGGTTTATCCAAAAACATTGGCTAAGTGAGTTTTATTTATTCATATAACATTCTATGTACAATACATAATCATAAATGGTTGTTTCTTATAACAATGTTCTTTCCCTAGTAGTATGAGGTCTGATATTAGTATTTGAAAAGGGACAAGTATGTACATCCAATGGAGAGATAATCGGACAACATCATTGCCTTGGAATTAGTTTGGTTTAAGCCTAAACTGATAGTATAATATCCAGATATGATATATAATTTCAAATGTGGACAATATACCAATGTCCTAGTTTCCTATTCTTCTAGAATATCATAACCGTCTTCTATGGATACCTTTTTAGAAACACACTATCACCAAATTCAAATTCTAGATCATGCCATAAATTTTCAAGATAATATTTCTACTGAATTTTATCTTCCTTTATGTGTTTCTGAATGGGTTTTACTCTCTCTATAATTTGTTATGTTATCTCATGTCCTATTATATTTCTTTCATAAACTTCATTTTATCATATTTGAGCTCTAAATTTCATTCTATATGTGGACTCATAATGATCCATCAACACGCTTGTGGTAAATCCATTATTGAATGAAAACTCAACTAAAGGATGGTCTTGATTCAAACAACCATTTAAATCCCAATAAAAATATATCAACATATCCTCTATTGAAATAATTTTTCTTTATGAGTGGTTATATTTGTCACGATGATACAAGGAGTTAGAACTCAACATCATATCCAGAGCATTCAAATAAAATCAAAACATTGAGATAAACCTTAGATCACGATGAAACACAACTGAAGGGTGTATTCCTTCTAAATTTTCCAAATTCATAATATATATCCTATCATATTTATCTATATATAAGTATTCCCTAATAGTGATAATGTGTGATGACTTTTTACGGTGATCCAATAATACCAATATATCATTATTCCCTTTATATGTCTTGTAGAGTCAGATGAAAAAATCAATGGTGATGTTTTCCCCTTTCTATTTTTGTATGGGTAATGGATGTAACATCCACATAGAGATTTTTCTTTTTTTGTTATCTTAATTACATACTAATCATCCAGATACAGACTCTACGATATATTTCATCCTGTCATCCCATAAGAAATACTCTATCAAATCTCTAAATATCTTCATACATCCCAGATGAATAGTGTATAAAAAACCATGACATTCCTCTAACAACACATTTGAATTTGGTATGGAAAGAATTCATAAACAGTTCATGAACCGTGTCATTCCATCAAAATCATGGATAAACATAGGAACATTTCTATTCATCAATTACAGCTCTACATCTTCTTTTATTTCCGATATAATTTTCACTTGGATAGATGGTTGGATATTCAATTTTGAAAAAAAATATGATACACCATCATTAAGTATTTATAGATACATCCATTGAAAATCATGATGTAATTTATATTTTATGATCCTTATCTTAGATAAGATATAATGATATTTTCATAATAATAAATAATCCACATTTTTCTATTTCCCATGGTGGCAATGTATTGATATTTCATAATTTGTAATCAAATCTGACCATAATTCTTTGGAAGATATTAAAATTATTATTTGTGAATATATAATTTAAAAATTTATGATCACTATATATATCAAACATTTTCCCATAATCATAATACCTCATTGAATTCAATGAAAAAATTATCATCGATAACACTGAATTATGAGTAGAGTAGTTTTCCTCATTAAACAGTAGATTTATTGAGCCCTATTTAATAACCATTTAATTTTTCCCAATAACCCATCCTAATCATCTCATATATTCATCAATATAGATTGTAAACCAATCTCCATAATATGGTAATATAAGAACATGTGCAGTGGATTATATTATCTTCAATTCCTTGATATTTTCCTTAAATTTATCTTTCCAGAGAAACTTATCCCCTGTCTATGCTTACTAGATGAGTAGGTTATATATATGTATATAATTATCCAAAAAATATAATAATATTCAATGAAACTAACAAAACTCTGCATATCAGTCAGCATGGTTGGTTGGGACAATATTCAATATCATCTCTATTTTATGGATCAACCAATATTCCCTCTATTGAGATTATGAGACATAGAAATGAAAAAATGTTGTATAACAAATTCACATTTTGTAAATATTTTATATATTTTCTCTTTCTATAGGGTCTTGATATTAATTATAAGTAGATACTCACACTCTACATTTCTCTTTCAGTATATTTGAATATCCTCTATAAATTCTACTATAAATTGGTCCAGTTAATCCCTAAGGACTCTATTCCATAAATCCATGAAGATAGAAAGGATATTAGTAAGACTAAATTGAATCACAATATATTCATAGTTTTCAAACCTTTTATGAAATTATATCTTCACCATATCCTCCATTTTAACCCTCGATTTGGAATATTGACAATATAGGCC
Organism: Viscum album; assembly: GCA_963277665.1. Classification (NCBI taxonomy): domain Eukaryota; kingdom Viridiplantae; phylum Streptophyta; class Magnoliopsida; order Santalales; family Viscaceae; genus Viscum; species Viscum album. Next base: position 385,578,037 of record OY728156.1, on the reverse strand, counting down.
AGTTATAGAAAAGTATTGATCTATACAAAATTGATCAAACAAGTGATAAATTCAAGAAAGATAATACTTATCCATAATTTTTATATTGTTCACCATTAAATAATCCATACTGAGTTGTACTAATCCATCATTCATTTTAATAAATGTAGTAGGTTCCCCATAAACTGACACACATGGATTAATGGATCCTTTGTAATGGTTTTCCAGGACTTTCACCTTAAATACCTATAACTCTATTGGGGAAATTCTATTTGGATTCTTTAATGTTCATGTGGAACCAAACATGAGTTTTTTTGTCAAATAAAAATCTCCTTTAGGAGGAAGGCTTGGAAACTATTCTAGAAATACATAAAAAAATATTATAAAATTGGAATATCATATATTTCAACATTCCCCTCAACTATTTTAGATAAAAATTCCTTATGAATAGTAATAAAGAAAAATATAGTGAATATGATATCCATCCAAAATTTATTCTTATTGTCACATCAATAGATGGTCATAGGTTGTTCTAGAATATGAATTGATACTTACATTCCTCTATAATTGTCGCGGGATTATTTGTAGATAACTCTAATACATAAAGAAGATAACATCATATTAAAATAGAATATGAACGAAAATATTTTCATTATATAGGTTCACACCTAATTAAGTAAGATAGGATTAATAAGTGTGAGATTCTATCATCCTATCATTGGTATTTTTTAATTCTAATTTTACCTCATTTAGTTTGGGAGGAATATTGATACCATTAAAAAATTATTCAAGTATCAATGAATGAGTAGATCTAGTTGAAAATAATAAATTATTAGTTCTAGTTTGTATAGAATGTGAACCTTTAACCATATCTTTATCTCACTTATTTTCAGTAATAGTGATTACTAAGTATTTCACCTCCCACTGGCTTAAGATTATTCTTGTGTTTGTCACCATCGCTGACCACAATATTTGATCACTGATTAGCATAATGCACAAACAATATTCATTTCAATCGCTTGGGTGTGGAAGGTTCATTCAGAATAGATTTTTTATTATTAATTTAATTAAATAACATTATCTCATTACCTCATCATTCATACACTTTATGACCTTCCCTTCCACACATAAAACAATTAGTACTCCCCTTACTACAATTTCCTTCTTCTTCCACCAACAAATTGAGCGTAAATGAATCCTCATATTTTCCTCTCCATGGTTCATAGATATTCATTTTCACCCCATTTTTCACATATTAGTAAAACCATTTTAGAGATATATAACTCCATCATACATTTCCACCTTAATAGCACATCAAAAAATCTTTTCATAACTAAGAAACTCACTTGTGGATAACAAAATTTATAGAATTGGTTTTAATCCACAGATGAATTGATCAACATTACATTCATGATGGTTGATAATTCATGAAATATACCATTAAGGTCTTCTAAAATTTTACTCATAGTTACCAAATTATTTATCATCCTTATTCATAAGTACATGAAACCCATTCTCCATCTTCATATAAAGAATACATGGAAAAAATATTGACAACTATATTCATGAACTTATAAAAATCATAAGATTAAATTTCATCATGTTTCCTAGTATTCTAGATAAGTTTCCACCATTTGCATACTTCATATTCGAAATGGTAGAGAAAAAATAACTTTATCATTCTTTGAACACATTAGAATGTAAAATATCTTCCTAGTAGTGATGATCCATTCTTTAGAACCCAGTGGGTCAGAATATCCACTAAAATAAAGTGGTCAAATACTCATGAAGAAAAAAAGAAAAGTTTATCTGTTCCATTGTTATTTTGGAAGCCTATCATGATTCATATCCTGATACGGTTGTCTGATCATAGTAATGATATTTTTTATTCTTCCTCCCATTGTAATTGGACACTCATGAAGATATTAATTTCATTTTATATCACACTCATCATTAACACAATTCCATTAGGTTGTGTCTACTGAAATAATCTAAAAATAATATTGTAAGAATCAATAATCATGATGGGTAACCACATAATCAATAAACATAACATATAGAGGTGTAAATTATAACACCTTTATAAATATAGGACACCATCGGTTTATCCTAGGTAATATATGGTCATCTTAAATTTAAATCCATCATGATGGTACATAAATAGTTTATAAATTTCCTCAACATGTCTTCTAGTTGTGTATAACCATGTATTCAGTAAAACACACTTTCATGAACAAAGTGATGTTCTAGTCAAGTTCAATGCACACTTTTAGAGTTATTACCACTAGGTACTTGTGTTCCAGAGCAACATCCACTTGTAAAATCCAAAAAGCGATGTAGTTTCACGTAAGATTCTTTTTATATCATTGAAATAAATTCTTGTAAATTTAATTATACATCAAATAATACTTAGACATATCATTAGAAATGTCCTTAGTGATCCCCCAACTATTTTATTATCATAGATTCTAAAGCTTAACAAAAATTATCATGTTATACCAACTGTATATATCTAGGAATATTAGATATATATATTACATCATTTATGATAAATATTCCTTAAATTACACAAAAACGCAAGTGGGGGAAATAATTGTATGGTGTCTTTGGAAACATCTAATTATATAAAACATCTCCTTGAGGAAACTAATTCATATACAACCATGGGGTTCATAAATATAACCCCACATAGATATATAATATATAGCACATTTCTTCACTACCTGGGGAATGAAAAGATAATAAAGGGTGAGATCATATTCTCTATAAGGGTAAGAAATGGAAATAAAAAATTATAATATGAACATAATGATATGTGATCATGATAATAACATTAAAAATCAATACCATGTATATAAAAGATCAAAATCACAAGTCATGATATAATGATTTTATGTTAAAAAGAAATTATTAATATGAGATTCCAATAACACGAGCTTTGAAGGCATAGATTTGGTATAAGATGTAGATATGTTGCATATAAATAAGTGTGAAAAAATGTATGTCAAGGATGCCCAAAAAGGTATGGTATGACCTCCCATCTACCTAATTTCTTGGATTAGGCTAACCACCTCTGTACCCTCCTTCTTGGGCTTGGTCTATGAATTTTATCATGGAAAGACCCAGGGATGAAAAAAAGAATTCATATACATCTTATCAACATAAATTAATAAAATTAAAAATAAAAAAGTTATTTTTGGGTCGTATCCCTGAAAAATCATATGTTATATAAACTTTTGTCATCTAAAATGGAAAATGACTTTTAATGATAAATCACTTAGAATGTTTCTTGGGGAATATAATTTTTTTTAAATAAATTTGGAAAAATAAAAATCCATACAACATTTTAAAAACCCTATTATTGTAAACTAATATTTATATATTATAATGGAAGCATCAAAAATCATTTAAATCATTTATTCATGAAAATATCATTTTCATAGAAAAACAATATTTAAAAAGAAACATCATAAAAATAAAATTCATTGAAAATATACTTGGAAACATATAAATTAATATTACAATAGAATAATTTTTATTAGTATACAATTTTTTTTATCTCGTACACATTAAAAACCCTGATTCCTCTCCAATTTTCAGTAAGATCTGAATGGGAATTCATTTGAAAAATAATTGAGTAAAAAATTCAAAAAAATTAGTAAAAATTAGAAATTGGGTAAATGTTAATTTTAAAAATTATATGTGTATAATATTATATTTTTTAGAATAGATTTTTATAAAATATGTATTTGGATAAAAATGGATTTTTGGCCTATGCACGAAATAAAGTCAGATTCTATTGAAAATACTTTTCAATACTATTAAGGAAATACTAGTGAAAATGGAAATATTGCATAGAAATATTAGAAATGAACCTTTTATAAGAAAATAAAGCTTTTTATGCATGATGGATCCAAATAATTTATCGTTGTATACATGATCAGGAACAACCTCGATAAATGATGAGATTTTAACATAAAATAAATCACACATTTATAACATTCAATTATAGGCCCCACGAAGGAATAAAATAATATGAAAAATTAAATATCTTGAGTGAAAATAAATTCATTATATTAAATTTAAAATGGTTAATATATAAACCTCAAGAAATAATATCAGTGCATAACATAACATACATCAAAAAGAAGGAAAATTGAGACAAACCCACCTTACCTTTTTGGTAAAATATGAACCATAAACCCAATGAAAGAGATATCATAAAATATATATTTAAATAGAAATAATTTTCATTATTATAGTCCTAAAATAGATTCATCAACATTATATACACTAAAACAAAATAAAAATGATTTCAATATGTTGTGTGTTTCACCGAAGTAAAAAACGAGATGAAAATCATTTACCTTAACTATTAGCTTTTTTCATACATTTTCAAACCTAGAGTATAATAAATTTTATATTTTTTAATATATATCATATAAAAATTATTATAATAATATAACATAACATATATGATTTAATTATGACCTTTTACTACCCATTTATTAAAAATCCATGTTGATGTCACCTTTTGGGTAATAACCGATTTGTTTTTCAAATATGTTTTCCTGTTTTAATTTTGATCATTATAAATTGACAATGATTTCACTATATATATATTTTTAACCATGATATAAATGTCATATATATTCATTATATATCTTTTTATAGTAAACAAAAAAAATTTCTGATAGAAAATGAGATACACTATTCATGGAGATGGCTGGTCAAATGTATGCATGAACGTTGTTTCCATTTTCATGTCCGATTGGTATAAATAAATTTCAATGATATTTTATAATTCTATAAGAATATTTTTTACATATATATGACATATTTACATTAAAACATTCCTTATTATCTTCTATGTAAAGTGTGGAAGAATCACATCACTTCATGAAAAAGTTGTCCACCATATACATGAGTGGCATTATCAAATTCAAAAAAATGGAAAATATAAATTAATGTATGATATAATTATTAATTAAGTATAATAATATAAAAAAATAAAATATGAATAAAAATCAAACATTATTTCTATCTATGAGAGGTGGTGAATGAAAAAAATGAATGAAATTTCATTGTGAGGCGGTAGTATGCCTTCTACCTAAATCATTATTCCATACCCAAATTAAGGGAAGTTTATTTGCATGTAGGTCATGAATTTACCAAAAACATAGCTATTATATTAATGATATACACCTTTTTATATGAGTATGATATAATAATAATGGTATTATGTTGGGAAAGAAATAATAAAATGGTCACTGATTAATGTTACATCTTCTTCGGGTATCCTCCTTAGGATTGCACCAAAAACCATCCATTGTTTTATTTATTTCCAATATTAGGCTTATAGAATAATATTAGGTAGGTTTTAAAAGTTATTTTTTCAGTGTTTTTTTGTTTGAATAAGGGAGTGCAGGGGCATTTATATGTTATGCGAGTGGTACACCTGTAATATTTTGAAATAAAGTATTACACCCATGTGTTTTCCATGTCACAAAGATCAAATAATGGTTAATTATATACACTAGTGGTTATAATGTTTATATTTGTCCATAAAATTAGTGTATTATGGATTTTGGGTCATTTTAAACCCTTAACCTTTAAAATAACCAACCCCCCTTTCTAAACCATTTTTAGGTTAACTGCGTAAATAATTTTTATTATTTCCTCTATTCATTTTGACTATATATTTGGTTGACCTATATATATAATATAAATTACTCTAATACACATATTGAATCCATTTTTCCAAATTCCATTCAGAACTTTTAGAATGAATTTAAAAAATCATTTTATATAAGTTACAAGAAAGCTGGTTTTTCATGAACAAATATTCAAATGATGGAAATATTTTTATATAATAAATATATATGAAATTTATTAAAATGGAATAAATTGGATTAATGGATCTATAATGGAACAAATTATACCATAAAAAACTTAATCTATAATTTAACTTTATAAATAAATTAAATGAAAAGTAGTTTTCCAATTAATAATCATTATTTTCACTATTAATCATAAAATTAAGCATTTAAAAAAATCCTTAAAAGAAAATTTGAAAAATATTATTTAAAAAATATTTTTTATTTTACCAAATTATTATTCTAAAATTATGAAAATTTTATTTTTTCAATGATAAAAAAATAAAAACTCATTTTCTGATTAAATTTTTTTCACAAGATATAAAGAAATGATAAAAAATTGATTACTTTTTTATCAATATTTTTCCTTAATATAAAATCATTGTACATAATATTTAAGATTAATTTATTTTAATTTATATTCATATTTTTAATTACTAGGTTATAATGTTGTGTTTGAATAATAATAATTATAATAATAGATCGTGGTTTTTCTAAAACTCAGTGTCACGTATGATGCAAGTTAGCCCAGTTCTATATATATAGTGCATAGTTATGTTTCTATTATATGTAACAAATGATATCAATTAAAATTAGTTTATTTGAAAAATAATAATTGTCAAAAACATTTGGTGTTACAAACTGTGCACCAGAACCATGTAGTCCTTGGAGGGTGCTAAATATATTAGAAAACAATGCCTCCCAGGCAGGAGAACCATGTGTTTTATTGAGGGAGTGTTGTGGAAGGTATATACACGACATATTTATGATCTATTGAATCCGGTTTTTAGCCATAATATAGGGTTTCTGACCTAGGAAATTGGTGTGTGTAGTCTTCATATATTTTTTCCAACCATTCAACCATTAAAAAGGGGTGAAATATTTATTTTTTAACCCTTATATATTATTACTATCACCCTTCTTTTTCCGTCACAAATAGAACAAAACCTCTCACCATCCAATGGATTCTCTCCCATGCTCATCTCAAATGAATTAAGTATCCTCCCTTATATAGATTCAAAGACACTTTCAATCAGTTTAATTATATAGATTTCATTAACCTCCCTAATAATCTATACACATTTAATAATTTATCTCTCCACATTGAATGACAGATTCATAAGAGATAATATGCCCTTTTTTTGGGTATTCATAGATTTCTCAATTTTCTATTATTATATCCTTGATTATGGTTTAACACTATTAAATGATTCATCTACAATAATAATCAATGTGTTCAAGTACTTGTCAAATAGATAAATGATGTTCTATTTCTAGAATCGTGATTCCATAAGATAATCATTCCATAAATTTACTATAAAATACAAAATTTTCACTATTGAATTCCTAACCATGTAATTGATTATCATATTAACCATTTTCCATTTTGTAGGATGTTCCAATCGACTGGTTATGACTCTTGATGCGTTCTTATTAAATTATCTTGACATTATAAAGGATTATGTGTCCAAACCACAATCTATGTGGTATTTAATTGACTCTCAAATGTAACAAAAATTTTAAATTAAATGGAATTGAATGGTACAACCATTACATGTGACCCTTATATTTATTTTTTATTATAACATTGGCTAATTTATGGATCGTGTGGTTTGAAACCACATTTTTTGTTATGGTAATGAAAAATCAGTAGCCTGTATTATATATAATACTTCGGAAAAGTATCCCTTATTATGTATGATCATTTGTAAAGGAATCCCTTTTTATACATGATCCTCGAGCATGTAATCCATTAATATACATGGTCCTCAAAATGGATTCCCATTTTATACGTGATCATCAATAATGGTATCTTTTATTATTCTTGATCCTCAGGTATGTTATCCATTATTACTCAAAGGTACATATGGGCATTTCGACCCATATTTTATATTTGAGACTCTTATGATTATGCATGGAAGTTTATGTTGAATTTGAGGTATTTACCAGTATTATATATATATATATAATATAATATATAGTGACACATATTTAGAGGTATTCTAGATTAGACTAAAGCTTGTATAGTCATAAGTGTATCATATATGAACCCAAGAAGAGTCATTTGCAGCGTAAATTAATATCTAATATTATTTTTATAACTAAAAACTTCTCATCTAATATAAACTATATAAATTATAGTACATTTTTATAAGTTATTGCTAATTTTATCTTACACTATGTTTGATCCAACGATTAGTAACCGGAGAGACATCACAGATACAGGTAGGGACAAATAGAATCATCCATCCATAGACACAAAATATATTATGCATGGATACTATACAGCTGAAAATGACTATGATTATTCACATTATTATATTAGATATATATGTTTTTTATGTTACTGTTATTAATAGCATGTTGTATATGCATGGTTCTATGTTACCAATATTCCCATACTGAAGAGAATCATGACATGATTATCATCTTATTTCTGGTTGGGGATATGTATCATTTATAATTTATGATTAAATTTCGCTACATATTATTGTTATTATTTTGGATGTTAAAATTCAATTGTTTTATAATATTTTTACCACTATTTTAATCTTATATCACAACTATGTGCCACATTGGATATGGGGGTTTTATTAGCCATCCTTAAAATCATTGACCATTGTTGTTAGTCACTAACATTTGTAATATAGAGTGGTTCACTTGATACAATATGACCATCTCAGTTTGGTTACATATGAGTGAACTGAGTCACATACATTATAATAGAGTGTAACACTACAAGATAAGTGAGTCTTAAAATGATTAATGTCACTACCCTTGTCTATAAGGTGCACCATTCTTTTTTGGAGTTGGTCAGATTATAAGACTAAATTTGATCATTATCAACCATGAGTATGGATTTGGATGGGTGACCTCCAAGTATTTTTTCTTATACGATATTTGAGTGATGAAAAACACAATTAATAAAAAATTTCTGGCTTATGGGGACATTGATTAGTTCAAAAACAGGCAGTTATGGGTACTTGTTAGTGGTGATCTAGGAAAGGAAACCAATGTATTTCATGAGACCCAAGAGATAAATAGACTATTTTCTTAATCCATGATAGATCAGGTCACCACAAAATAACAATAAATCAAATACATAGCCAGTTGTCCAGATTCAATATCTAGGTTTGAGTCTTGGGTTTCACAATGGGGTAGTTTTTATTTTAATGCTAGGAGAGTGTTACACCACTAGATATTGTTTAATTAAAATTATAAGTATTAATAACCATGTTAAAAGGTTATAATTTATTTTATGGATCCTATGTGATTTAATCTCCATAACTATGAATGATTTTCTTGGAGTAGTGATCAGGGTGGGTGAACTCTTTGGAAGATTCATAGTGTGTGTTTTTAGGACAAAACACACTTAAAAAAGATCTGTTGGCCTATAGAGGCAATAATTAGTGTGATAAGTGAGAGTTGTGGGTAATATATTGTGGTGTGTTAATAAGGAAACTAAGGTATTACATGTTACACATGGGATCAATGGACCAAGTACATGGCTCGAGGTATGTTGGGATTTGACATAGATAAAATATATTAAAAGTGAAACACAAACTATAGATATGAACAATATTGTAACAGGATACATAGATTTATGTTGTCTTACAATGTTTTGAACACATAATGTTTTAAATTTACTTATTAAAAAATTAAAATAAGATATATCAGATGTTGACGAAGAGAAGCGAACTCATGTGATATGTATACCCAAGGGTTGGATAGATATTTTGACTATTGAATTAGAGAATCCTAAACAACTTGGTTATGTAAAAGGATAAGTGGGAAGAGTATCAATTAAGAAAAATCTTATCCATTGTAGAACACCATCAAGGGTCTATTATTTTAATGGGGACATGGGGATTTTAAAGTATATTTTTTGGGAGACTGGAATGAAAACTGAGGATAGGGTTTTATCACTAATACCATTGATGTTTACCACCATTTTAAGATGGTTTTACTCTAAATTTTACCACTACACATCCTCCAATAAATCTCACTCATCTACATCCTTATAAATATTCTATTATTCTCTTTATTACCCCACATCATCCCATATACTTTGATTTATATGTTAATGATCCTTGTTATAATATTATAGCCAAAAAAAATAATTCTAGGATTTGGGGTTACCTTTGGTTAGGATAAATGGTATTATTGATGCATCATCAAGTATATTATTTCATGCTTATGACAATTTTGTATATAGTATATTCAATATATATTTTTTAACATTATTTATATTGAAATTTATGAAATCAATACACTAAGTTATTCTCTTAATATATCATTTTTATATCTATCTAAAAAAATTATTATAATATATATATATTTATTGGATGAAATATAAGGTAAACAAAATTTTAATTGAAAAAAATCAGTATTGGGAATTCTTTTGCTTGAAAACTTTTTTATAAATGACTATATAGATTTAAAATATACATTTCTAGTAAATGGATATATATTATGATCAAATATATGATAGATTTTTGTCAAAAGTAAATATTTATTATTTTCTAAATAGATATCATGGATTTTAAGACTGTGGGTATGTTGGGCTTTGTATTGACAAAAATCATTCCCCTATAAGTAATTTATCATATTTATAGAAATTATATTAAATTATAAAAAATAATAAAAATATATTGGGAATCACTAAAACCATTTTATTTAATATTTAATTATATATTTTTATATATTTATATTAACACAATTTATTTCCCCCATTTTTTAGACAATAGAAGATAAATAATGAGTGAATTATATATCTAAAAAATTTCATAATCTTGTAACAAGTTATTCCATTCTACCTTATGTCAAATGGTATAAAACATATACTTTAAAAACTAATATTTTTTCATTAAAAACACTCATTTTATATTTTTTTACTATATATAGAAATTATAGGATTGGAATCTGTTGCATATATGAAATGATATTATAATGGTTATCCTCTGTACAAGGGTACTAGTGAGAAAACATTACAAGATTATTTGATATATTAGTTAGATTATTTTAATAATAATATATTATAATTAAAATGCATTATATATCATACTAATAATTTTTAAATTTTAAATGGAATCAATACACAAAGAAAAGATGAAGGAGTACAATAGTGATAAATATATATAATGATGAATCGTCATGTTTCGAGAATAAAATTTTAAAAAATAAAAAAGTTAATTTTTAATTGAATCAATATCATCCTTTATAATGAAAATTTATTAAAAGGGAATAATTTAATGATGATTTAGTTTTTTATGATTTATGTTTCAAATAATAAAAAAATAGTTACAGTTTTATACCTGGTTCTATTTTTTATAACTATTATTTTTTTATTTTGATATTATAATTTTAATAAATTATTAATACAATGTTGTATAAATTTTAGAGTTTTTATTATCATATAACATCAAATGAAAATTATTTGAATCAACTATATGTGTAATGTGAATATTATTATTATACATAATATCATTTTTAAATTGTTTTTTATTTCAAATTTTTATACATAAATTATAAAATAGTTATAATTTTAAAAAATTAATTATGTAAATATTTGTTATAAATTTATACAATGATTTTTTTAGTTGTCTTTAAATAGACTAGGGCTTTTTATTTATCTTTATTTGTGATGGTTGGGTGTAATATTTTTTTAAAAATAGACTAAAATGTTTTTACATATGTAACTTACATAAAAAGTGAAATTTTCATATCAGGTATTGAATAAATGATATTAAATAATTAATTTTATTTCATTTATTTTAAATTGTTGACATTAAAATAGTTATTTATTTTAGTTGATAAATAACTATTCTTAAAACCTAATTAAACATTAGGTTGTCAGAGTAATTCATTAATCACTTTTGAAATTAACAAAAATTAAATATAGTCTTCGTTTAATTTTTTAAAATTGATGTATCAAATTTATTTAATTCTTATCTTACAATGAAATATCTAATGATCTCACATTAAAAAATGATGTTAAACCCCATATTATATATATAGTTTTTAAGAATATAAATTTTATATTACGAAGAGATGGATTCATAATTCTGATTTTATAAAATACTACATTAAAATATATTACATTGATTTATCGAATTACATGATTTTTATGGTAATTTATTTACTTTTAATCTACCATTAATTTGGATTTCATTATTTTGTGAGACTGAATTATGATGAATATTATTTTTTATAATAAAATAAATCCATGATCGAATTGATGTCCTTATTTTGTAATTATCTATAGATATATAGTCTTTCGGTTAGATTTATCACTCTCAAAGGATATTAATATAAATATATAAATATATTTGTTGGACATATATTTTCCAGGTTTACACACATAATGATTTTTTTATTTTATATTACTCTCTGATTTTATTTGAAATTTATTTATATACCATATAAATTTAATACCTTTTGATGTGAATAAATATAATTAATATTTATTTTACATTAATGTTGATAAGCCCCATTAAAAGAAGAAACACCTTTAATAGAGGGTTAAATCATTGGTGTTTTAAATTTGTAAACTTCCATCCATTAAAATTATCATATGTGAAATATTTGGACCTGACACACTCATATAGTAAACCTTATAAAAATTGAATGAATCCGAAAATATAATTATACAAAAACAAAAGAAATGTCTACATGGTAATATATGTTCCATTAGTAGTAAATAACCATCAAAAAATTATTTTAAATGTAACTCCCAAACAAATCATTTTCCCAAACACTGTACATCATTCTATAGAAGATAACCTATATCATATTTTTATATATTTTCATCTAGCATGAGTGGGAAAGATAATAGGATATGTATGATTCTTATAAATCTAATTACAGTTTTTATAATTGAACTTTTAGGGTACTCATTATGTAGTGTGGTCACATATTCAATAATTTCATTCTATTATATTAAATTTTTAATAATGATAAGTCTATCATACATACTTCATATTAAATAAATTGATGATATTATTCTCAATGTTGGAACCTTAAACTCTTAGTATAATATAATTTTATTCATAGTTATAGACACCCATTTTTATTATGAGTTTTCTCTAGACAGTTTTGAGATACGTATCTAACAACTCTTCAGGATGTTTAACATGATGAAACATTCAATAATACTAAGTTTTTAATATAAATAGTGTAATACATTTTTCATAAATTTATTGGTAATTCTGAAAAAACTAATCATAGGACAACATCAACTAATTTTTTTTGAATTGATTTTTCAATGAAGGATATCACCCATGTTCTATATATATTTTCTTCAAATTTATCTATTATCTCCAAACAATTACTTTAATTCCATTATTTTCATTTCAACATATTATTGTTTATAAATAAATTACCATTAGTTATTTTTTAATAGGTGGTCTTCATAATTAATTCAAAAATAAATAATTTCATGAAATTCATAAGGTTTAAATAGATACCTCATCTCATCATTTCTTTTAGTTATATTATATTCATTCTACACAACAAGATTCATGATGTGTGACATCTCATCACAACTCAACTATCACAAAAAAATAGAATTAATCAAAATGTATTTAGTTCCATGTGATTAATGAATATTTAAATAGTACAACATCATCAAATTATCATTTCCTTGAAATACAAAAACAAATAAAGAGTTTATAAAAATATATATCCTAAAATAATACCCATATCATATGTGTGAAATTAATCTCAATGTTTCTTTTATTATTTAGAGAATATTCCATTTTTTTATATTAAGTTTTATAAAACATAGAAAAATCACTCCTCTACCATCCTCAAAAAATAATTCTTATAGAATACAACTTACAACTATTAAAATTTCATTATCCTTAGGGAATTATTGATATTTGTTATATAAGTCTTCATCATCATTACAACGACCAGATAATAGCTCTTATGGTTTCATAGACATTGAATAAATTTTTCAAAACTCATAAAGAGTATAAATAAATCATATATAATTCTTGATTTGCCAAATTATTTTTACTAAAGTCAAAAATTTCCATACATAATTTCATTGTTCCTTACATAAGTCAAAAAATATTTTATAAATTCATTGTCTTTACGGATTAATAAGATGACTCGGACATAATTTCAAAGAAAAATTTTGAAATAAATTATTCATTCATAAATGAATATAACAATAATTAAATTTATTTAATTCATGTTTCAATAAAAAAAATTGACATGCTCTAGGGATCTATTTTAGACAATATAAAGACTTATTCAACAAACACACTTTAGCTAAATCACTCTCCAATATAAATCTTTTAGGATTCCAAATTGTAAAATAATCAAATAGTTATCTAACTACAATGTATACAAAACATCCATATGTTATAAAATATAGTTCATGTGTGTTATTACTATATGAACCATCCCACTAGATTATAGCCTTCCCACAAATGAAAATGATTAAAAAAAATATTCCATTTTTTTAAAATAACATTCATTAGATGATATCCTAGTTTCCTAATACCACACTTTATTCTTTTAGTAGATTTTAAAAACCCATATGTTAACCATATTGAATTTGGTATTAGATCAATGAAAATTTTCCAAATTGAAAATTTTCATTACATGGTATGGTTATACACCCATTTCAATGGTCCACATCACATGCAAAGAATCCTTTGAAATAGTTTTTTTCTTAACCTATCAAATGAGTGAAATTTTATTTTCAAGTAATATACTCCATGTATATAATGAAAATAATTGATTAAATAAATATAATATCTAAAATGTCATTATTATCTAATTCATGTCTTCATTTCCCATTTTAATTCTCATTATCTTAATTATTGGTATATTTTGAATTAATATTAATGAAATTCTGAAAAAACTAATTATAATATCATTTGGCTTAAATAAAATATATATGTTTTCTAATTTTTAATTTCATAGATATGGACATCTGAGAAGTTTTGCATTGAATAATTTTTTAAAAATATTGACCTCATCAATATTTTTAGGTAATTTACTCATTTATTGTTATCCTATAACATTATATAAATAACCTATTAATACAATTTTATTGGATTTTGATTCAAAAATTTCAAAAAATACTTTTGTTTTTTTCAACTAACAAGGATTACCAAATATATTAAAGTATTTGACAATAAAATGTGTCTTATAAAAAATCAATATGGAATAATTTGTATTATTGGTCATAGAATACTATTAGTCTGAGGGTGTGTAATAGTAAAACATTCTTCTCTACAAAATATCCAGAGATGTTGTTTTTAGGTAGAATTATTCAAAAATTCCCAAAAAATATTTCACTATTTCTATTTAAGAAATCATTTTTCATTAGAGTATATGGTCTACTAAACTAATGAATAATTTTCTAATATTAACAGTAACAATCAAAATCATTACATGAGACCTATTTGAAATTATAAGATAACTTCTTCATGATATAGACTTATATATTTTTCTCAACCTATCATCCAAAAATGTTAAACATCGAAAAATCCTATGACTCATTGGGTAACAAAAATTGGAATGAATATGATCTAGTTTCCATGTAGAACAAATATCCAAACATTTATGAGTTCGTCGAAAACAAATCACATTTTTTGTGTCACATAGACATTATATCATTATCATTTGAGTTGAGAAGGTTTCCCACCACAAAATTATTTGATATTTACCTCTTATTTCAACAAAAATATTTTCCAAAACTACTAAAAAACAAAATTCCTCTATAATACTATAGCTTAAATAATTGGTTGGTCCACCAATTTGAAAATTTTCTCAAATAATATATTACTATTTATAATAAATATTTCATAAATTAAAAACAATAATCTTTAATGGATTGTTAATGAAAGATATATTATTCACAGTATCATATAGTTAGACCACATCCAAATGATTGTGTTCAATCAATTCTATATATAGTTTGCCATATAATTTTAATAATTGAGCTTCAATTTCTGGAATTGAAACCCCCTTGATATTCGATGAGCTATTATTTAAAATTTAACAACCCATGTATCATTGTTTTAAATTTTGTTGAATATTAAATGATACTATATATATATGATAAAAAATAACTCTCTAAAATCCATAGCATACCCATCTTGAATGATTTTTTTGAAATATATATAATGAGTTACTTGTGTTTTTTATTCAAATTTATAATGTATTTTTATTTATCAGTATATGTAAGTATACTAGGATTTTGGTTTTTAATGTATTTGTACATTAAACCTTCCAGTCACATAATCTATATATTTATTCTACAAACTGTATATTATTTAGATTTTCCATACAAACTATTTTTCATATTATAGTTTTCTTCACATTATCTTCTTTCTGTTTATTTTATTCATGTAATAGAATCACTCCACGAATTATTTTATACTCAATGGTAATGATATTTTTTGTAGAAGATAATATTATTTTTATCTAAAAATACAATAACACTAGAAATATATTATGATGAATGATCATCCATATTAGAACTATTAATTCATTTTAGAATAAATATATTAATTCCATTTATTTTTTCAGTTTCTTTTGTCTCGGGGATGAGTTATTATTACAGATAATATTCTATTCCTTTGATATAGAGGATTTATGATTTTTTATTGGCCTAATCGATTCTAGTTTTTTACTTTTATTCATTACTAATGGTAATAATATAATATAATATATTTATATTTCAAACATATTCGACTAGTATTTATTAGATATGTTTATCAAAAACATGAAATGAATCAAATATGATATTAAAACCCTTATTATAATATTCATTCCTATTCCTCAATACATTATCATCTTAAAGAAACCTAGATTATTACTTTTATATATCATCTTCCATAAATGTGTGATTATTATCTAGATCATTATTGAATTTCACTTTCTCAGGTGTATTCATAATGAAATTATTGATTTCACCATTGTAGGATTCATCATATTTTATGTACTCTATATTTCAATTAATATTTCTTTAATTTTACTTCATAAAAACAAATTTATGTTATTAATTTTTTTAATACAACACATAAGAATCCATAATTTTAGATTTCATCTTGTCTTTAATATATATTATCTCACATTAATCTATATCATTGACTAATGGTTATAAATGATTCAAAACATGATATATAATTATTCAAAAAATATTAGCATCACCATGTTTTAATTGAAAGCATGAAGAGAGGTATATTTCTTATTATTTACTCTTAAAAATATTTTTTTCCTACACGGAGATTTATTTTTCCCAAAATATATTTGGAAATATCCTTTAATTTTTATGAAATTATTTTATTCATTATTATAATTTAAATAATCATCTTAATACAAACCAACATTATCATTTTTATAGTTTATTAATTTGTGTAAAATTTCATCATACTTGAAATATATTAGTTTGAGTTTTACATTATACATTCTAATTATATATCTATTTTTATAGATACTATGCATGCTTCACTTATAGAATCTATAATTTTGTCCTAAATCTTCAAGATTTCTATATTACATCACTAATTCATTAGTAGTTTTTTAATTACTGATTTTATAAAATTTAATTTACACTTATCCATTATTATATAATAGTAATGAATTTTTCATTTCATATACAATTAGAAAATTATATAATTCGTCAAGGAAAATATTCCATCAATCATCCACTAATTAAATTTTATAATCATTCCTATTATAATAGTTTGTCATTAATTTTATATAAATTGAAATATATTTTTAATTTATTAGTACACATCAATTTTTATAAATATTTACATATATATTTTATTATAATCATATATGGGTTCTTCAATATCTCATTTTACATACTCAAATCGTCTCTTCTATATCTGAAACATAGTATCCCTAACAGTAACATTTCCATAAAAATTCATTTAAGCTAATTATGTATATAATTTTTTTGTTTTATGTTCCACTACATTGGAATAAATAATATATTATATGTACATGAGAATAACATTTATGGATTTTTAATAAATAATCAAGGACATATAATAAGTACAATACAATTGCGAACAATTTTATTAATATGTAAATAACTATATTTTGGTATCAATATCCTCAAGACCATGTGATGAAAAATAGTGTATACTATAATTATTTAATCTAGGTAAATTTTTACCATTGATGGTGGAAAATATGAATCTATTGATAGTAATCAATAATATACATTCAAAAAAATTGTGAATCAAATAGAAGAAACCATGGTATCGTGTAATTGCAATTGATATGCCCCATGAATTTTAGAACTACTAAGAATTTTTGGTTGAGTATGTGGTTCGTTTATTTTAAAATATATTTTACATAATATTATCCTATTTGATATGTCAGTATCTAAAAAATAGAAATCTCGTCCTTAAATGAAGAGAAAAAAGAAATAAAACAAGACTTGTATTGTATATGTTTTTCGTGGTTTTATCTCAGTGTGTGTGCCTAATCATTAAAATGGTCGTGGTGAGAATGTGTAATGGAATAGGTTGTGGGAGGTCCGTTACATTGTAAAAATATGATGATTGAGGTGTTTTGTGTGGTCTGGAAGGCCATCCCAACATCTCGGTGAAGTTTGAACCACGGTAGGCCTACCAGTAGCCTTAGCCTACAAGTAGTAGGCCTACCAGTAGCTCGGTCTACCGGTTGCCATAGCCTACCGGTATCTCGGTCTACCGGTTGCTGCAGCCTACCGGTAGCTCGGCTACCGTTGGCTGTGAGCCACCAGTACCTCTCGACTACCGGTAGCTCCACCCCACTAGTAGCTCGGCTACCGGTTTCTATCAACCACTGGTAGCTCTCGCCTACTGGTGGCTCTAGCCTACCCCAATGGGTTTTCCAACAGTGGCTCTCTTTTTCGTAGATTGGGGTTTAAACCCTATTTCAACACCTCTAAGATGGTTTTAAGGACCAGTAACGCCCATAAATGGCTTCTTTTTAGGTTAAATTGTGGTGTGTGTGACGGTTTAAACCGTGGTGACCCATTAATGACGTGTGGGGTGTGTCAACCGCGTGGTCAACCCACGACCCCCAATCCTTATGCGGTTTCGTGTTCTCCTCTCAACCGTCCCTGGAATTTATAAACAAAAAGGGTTCTCCCTAGGTTTCTTTTCTTGATCACCATGTACTAGGAGTACCCTTCGTTCCGACGATCCGCATCGCTATCCGTGGAGTTCCATGCCCAGGTTTAGCATCGATCGTTGATCAACAGGTATGGAATTTCTCCTTCATATCTCCCTTTTGTGTATCATGCGGGGTGGGCATGCTTTTGATTCTATAGAATTGGATAAACCTGAACCTTAATAAAGATAAGGAACAAACTCTAATAAATGAGGGGGGTTGTGATCGATGAAGCTTTGATTTATGATATTCCGTGATTTATGATTTCTGAATTGTGTGGGCTTACACCTTCTGAAAAACCATGGCCATTGGTGGTCTTTCTCTATGCACTAATGAACCCTTACCTCTGGTGATGTTTAATAGATTGTTTTGTGGTTGTGAACCCTTACTGTGAAAAATAAATCAGTTAATTACTTATATTTGGCTAAACAAATTGAAAGCGCCAGGATCAACTCCTTTCTGTGATATACCCGGTTAAAGTACAATGAATTTGAAAATCCTAGAGTTTGTTAAATCTTATAAATATGAAAATACCACCATGGGCCTACTTTTTGTTGATGGTAGTGGGTTGCTCTTTCTTTTCACTCACGGGTCGATTACTGGGTGATGTGGGTGGGGATGGGATCCTCTGTTATTATACTCTCGGTGGTTGCGAAATTGAGGATGGGATCCTCTGTTATATCACGAATTGGGGAGGGATCCTCTGTTGTTGAGAAACCTTTTAGATCCTGGATATTGGACATGGGGTTGTAACTTAGGATTTTCTTTGGATGTTGTGGCTTTACAGGAGAACCAGGTGTGGGTGTTGTAGTTGATACTTGACGTTTGGCTGGATCATTTTCCCTTGGTTTGTGCTTATGCATACTAGTTGCCCAAGTAGGTGCAGAAATGTATTTAAACATTATAACTGACCATGTAGACTAGGATGGGACAAATTGGTTTTGGTTTGGTGTGAGTTGTGACTTGGATGTAGTACTGATTGTGTTCTTTAGGTGGGCTAAAGAAAAACCTAAACTATAGGTGAGTGCTTGTTACCTATACATAAACTTTTTTTTTGTGTTTCTTATTATCACCCCACACATGATGAGAACTTAGTCCCGAACACCCCCATTTCATGGGGGATGGTGTTTTCCCAACACTACTATTACTGGCTGGTTTTTAGATTCTTTTCTACTCCCTTTCCCGGATAACCCAGGTATCTTTGGGCATGTTGTAATGGCCTGAAGACCATTATTATCCCAAGAATCATTGGGCAGGGTAGTGTGGTGGTTGGCCTAGGTGTGTGTGGGTAGGTGGTTTTCCAAAGTATCTTCGAGATGAGTCCCAGGTGTCTTCGGGATTGGCAGTGGATCTTCTAGCCCATGTGTCTTCGGGCATGGCGGTGGTTGTTCAGGCCTAGGTTTTTGCAGGCATGGTTATGTGTGACAATTCTGGCCCAGGTGTTTGCGGGTGGGGTTTAGCAGTGGGACTGCGTGAGGATGTGGCCCAGGTGTGTGCGGGTGGGGTGAGGCAGTGGGACTGCGGTGAGAATGGCGGGATTGGTTTGATGTGTAGGATGTCTTCAATAACTAGTGGTAAAGTGA
Organism: Viscum album; assembly: GCA_963277665.1. Taxonomy (NCBI): domain Eukaryota; kingdom Viridiplantae; phylum Streptophyta; class Magnoliopsida; order Santalales; family Viscaceae; genus Viscum; species Viscum album. The sequence continues at coordinate 385,557,462 of OY728156.1, read as the reverse complement.
CCCGGGGTACCCAAACATCGATGTGATATTACTATATATTACTTGCTTGCATTATTTGGGTGGTGTGCCTTGGTGAGGCTTGGGTGGATAGTTTACCTTGTTAGGTGTTTGGTTTACTCTTTTTTCTCACGGGACCAAAGTATGTTCCCCCACTTGTGCACGAGAGTCTTTGGTTTTCCCTACTGAGTATACTTTTATGATCACCCTACGTATAAAAACTTTATTCAGGTTTCCAGGAGGACTTCAGGGATCGTGCTGGACCATACTAGCTCAGACCTTGGGGGACAGTTGCAGTTGTTGTTTTTCTTTATTTGGTACTTTAACATTGTAGTCACTCTATACTTTGTGGTATTTACTTTTGGAACATGCATATGGGAATGGTTATTTTAGAATTTCTTTCACTATTAGTTTTGGTGTTATGGGATTTACTATCTTATCTCTTGATCCTATTAAAAGATAAAGGGTAATTCCTTCCATTTAGTGAGTGTTTCTATACCATTGGTGTTGGTCGCCACTCCGGGACCTATTGAAGGCGGGTTTTGGGGGTCATTATCTCACCTTCAACTTGAAAAAGGAAGGGACTGTCAATCTCCTGACCCTTCCCTCATTTTGGTGAAGGCGGGTCCTGACAGAATGGTATCAGAGGTGATGGTTGAGAGATATAATGGAGTTTGGAGTTAGGCACAGTAAATACTGCATGGGATGGTAAGGATAAATTGTTGGGTATCCTTGGTGCGTGAATTAGGCTAAAGGAGACCGGCTAAGACATGGGATTTTAGGGGGGGCCCGTGATCCGATGCAAGGACTCTGGACCTACCGAATGACCAAGTAAGGCCACGATGATTGTAGGGTAGAGAGGCCCTAATAAAGGTACATGCATCATGTTGAGTTGAGTTCTCATGTTTCATGGGTGTTTTTGGAATTGGAATCAATAAGAAGTTTATGAAATTTTAAGAACAATATTCTACACTACTTGGGCTTAGGCATTACTTGTTTACCTTGCACCTATGGCACCTTGGAGAGGACCACGTGTGGTGCGAGCGATCAAGGCCCCGAAGAATACCTTGTCCGATCAGCAAATAGCTGACCAAGAGGAGGAGGATGACCAGTGGTAGAAGACTCGTCGGGCCTTCCAGCGACAGTCCCTCGAGAAGTATGAGGGCAGCACCTCTGACATCAAGATGGAAAGCTGGATAGAGGCGCTGGTGATATCCTTCGGCCTGATTCGGGAACCGACCGAGTACTGGGTTCCTTTGGCCATCATCCAGATGTGGGGATTGGCGCGTCAGTGGTGGAAGCTTTACTTTGGGGAGAGGAGAGAGGCCGAGGTGGAATGGGTTGATTTCGAGAAAGAGTTCCGTTTGGAATTCCTATCTTCTACGAAGAAGGCGGAAAAGAGGTAGGAGATACTCTCCATCCAGTAGGGGATTATATCGGTAAGGGAGCTGGGAATCAAGTACAAGGACCTCCTACGTTTTTCTTGTGACCTCCTTCCCGATGAGGAGTCTCGGGCAAGACGTTTAGAGGAGGCTCTCTGACCCTCCCCCCAATATGCTATTACCCCCTTTACCCTGCCGACGTACATGGCGATCCAGAAGAAGACTGAAGTGGTAGAGAGGATGCATGCTCTAGGAGGTGTGACATGAGAGGGGATCCAGCTGGGACCATTGAAGGGGAAGGTTGTCCGCACCAGGCCTCCAGTGTCAGGACCCTCCAGGTTCCGACCAGCAGGGAGCATGCCGCAGCAGTTTCAGTTTCGGTTCCCTGGTCCTCGTCCTTTTTTTCGGGCCCAAGACCGTGGTGCTTCGTCTGTGGGAGCCATGGACATCTCTAGAGTCAGTTCCCAGACCGAGTACAGTACGGCCGTGGCGGACAACCCCAACACCTGCCCCAGCAGCATCTTCCAGCTAGTCCTTTCCAGCAGCAGCAGCAGGGGCAGCGAGCTCCCGCTCCTCTGAGGGAAGACGTTGCAGGAGGGGGCTGACCTCAGGGTGCTCCTCAGGGACCTCGACCGAGGCGTGGTCGGCGAGGTGGCCGACAACCAAGGGGAAGAGGATCTAGGTGTGGATAGTTACACATTGCGGAGGTAGTAGTTTTAGCAGGGTCGGAGGTCGTTCGAGGTACGATCAGTTTGTTTAGCAATCTTTCTTATGCCTTGTTCGATACCGGAGCTTTTCACTCCTTCGTTGCACCCAGTCTAGCCCATGCCTTGGGTCTAGATGCTGAGAGACTTCCAGTGCCCCTGGTGCTAAGAAAACTAGTCGGAGGTCAGACCAACTTGTTATATGTTTGTCGAGGATGCAGACTGATGATATGGCCACATTAGTCAGTCAGGGATCCACTACTTCTACAGATTACAGCCATATGATGTCCTCCTAGGCATCAACTGGCTATTCTATGTGTGTTCCATCATCGACTGCTTCTGAGAAAGGTTTGTGTTCTAAGAATTGGGTGGTCGGTGTGTTACCTTCACCGGCGAGCGGAGTAGTCAGAATGGCAGCAGGCGAGGGGAACCCCTCCTCTCCTTGTTAGTTGAGCTGTCAGTAAAGTCAGTAGATGCTGAAATGGTGTAGGTTCCAGAGATCATCCGTGAGTCTATGGACATCTTTCCTAATGAGGTTACCACTCTACCCCCTGATGGGATATCGATTTTGGGATAGACTTGCAGCCGGGTGCTCGTCCAATCTTGATGGCTCTTTAACGGATGGAACCTTCGGAGCTACGGGAGTTGCGGATTTAGATTGATGATCTAATGAATAGGGGTTATGTTTGACCAAGTGCGTAGCCGTGGGGTGCCCTAGTCTTTTTCACAAAGAAGGAAGATGGTAGTCTCAGGTTGTGCATAGACTACAGGAGTATAAATCAGGTAACAATCAAGAATTGCTACCCTCTTCCGAGGATAGATGATCTTTTCGACTAGCTTATGGGGGCAGGGTGGTTCTCAAAGATTGACATGTAGTCTAGGTACCAACAATTAAGGCTAAAGGAGAGTGACATCTCAAAGATGGTCTTCAGGTGCAGATATGGGCACTTCGAGTTTGTGGTCATGCCTTTCGGTGTTACGAATGCCCCAGCTGTGTTCATGAGGCTTATGAAATATATCTTCTGTGAGTACATGAATCAGTTCGTAGTTTTGTTCATCGATGATATCCTGATCTATTCGAGATCAGAGGAGGATCACCCTCAGCACCTGAGGATGGTTTTGGAGGTCCTCCGACAGCACCACCTCTATGGTAAGTTGTCGAAATGCACATTCTGGATGCGATAAGTGCACTTCGTTGGGCACGTAGTGTCCGAGCAAGGGGTAGCGGTGGACCCATCGAAGGTCAAAGCAGTTGTTTCTCAGGCTGCACCCAAGAATGTGGCAGAGGTTCATAGCTTCCTAGGGCTGGCAGGATACTATCAGAGGTAAGTGGATGAGGTGGTGTTGTTGCATGGAGTTCTGAGGTCAATAGTCTCAAATAGGGATGCACGGCTTACCTCATGAGTCTAGAGAGGCTTGTAGCATGCTTTTGGAACCCAGATACGTCTTAGAAATTCTTTCCATCCCCAAACAGATGGGAACACATAGCGCACCATCCAAACCATAGAGGATATGCTGCAGGCATGCGTTCTGGACTCAGGAGGATCATGGGTTCGACACTTGCCTCTGGTAGAGTTCACATACAATAATAGCTATCACTTTACCATTGTTATGTCCCCATTTTAAACCTTGTACAGAAGACCGTGTCTCTCAACAGTGTGCTAGAATGAGGTTGGGGAATCATGTGTTCCTGGCCCGAAGGTGGTGGAGAGCCCTACAGAGAAGGTTCAGCTTATACGAGAGAGGATGAAGGCGGCCGAGGACTAATAGAAGTCATATGCTGATACCAGGAGGAGGTCCTTGGAGTTTGAGGTTGGAGACCACATCTTCTTGAAGGTCTCCCCTCGGGATGGACAATGGAGGTTCGTCATGGGGAGTAAGCTTTATCCCAGGTTCATCGGACCCTTTGATGTGTTGTGGCGGGTCGGCGAAGTGTCTTATCAGCTAGCATTACCACCTCCGCTACAGAGGATACAAGACGTCTTCCATGTGTCCCAGCTCCGTCGTTATCTGCACGATGATTCACATGTCCTTGACATGGGAGCTCTAGACATCGAGGAAGACGTGAACTTTGTGGAAAGACCAGTGATGATCGAAGATCATGAGGATAAGGTACTTTGTTGGTGAACCATTCCCTTGGTTCGTGTGTTATGAAGACATGGTGGGCTTGATGAGAGCACGTGGGAGAGGGAAGCACAGATGTGTGCCCAGTAACTAGCGTTGTTTTGAGTTTTGTGCTCTTCTGTTTATACATGTTGTGGTGGATCATCTTACCTTGTTAGCTATGAAATATGTCATTTTTCTTTCCTCTTTGAATGTGTGTTAAAAGTCCTGGCTATAGGGAGGGGAGAATCGGACCCCTAATCAAGACGCATTAAGGTGGATATGATTAAACTCGTTCGGGTGAGTCAGTGCCACCCTAAGCGGATAGTATCTTGACATGTGGGAAGAGACTCCCCAACCCATAGACTGGGAAGTCTGACATGGTATGTTGCTTGGTTGTTAAGAGAATGGTTTTTTTAGTCAACAATAGGGTTCACTCTTGAGAGGTATCCTTTGAGGTGGTTGTTCGGACTCTCTCTTTCCTTGTGGGTTGTTTTGATTCTCAAGGGCAAGAATAGTTTGAGAGGTATCTGATGTAATGGAACGGGTTGTGGGAGGTCCATTACTTAGTAAAAATCTGATGCTTGAGGTGTTATGTGTGGTCTGGGAGGCCATCCCAACTTCTCGGTGAAGATTGAACCATGGTAGGCCCACCGGTAGCCTTAGTCTACTGGTAGCAGGCCTACCGGTAGCTCGGTCTACCGATAGCCACATCCTACCAGTAGCTCAGTCTACCGATAGCGGTAGCCTACCGGTAGCTCGGCTATCGGTAGCTGTCAGCCACTGGTCGCTATTGACTACCGGTGGCTGCACCCGACCGGTAGCTCGCGACTACGGGTGGTTGTGAGCCACCAGTAGCCCTTGAATACCGGTCCCAGAAACCTACCGGTATCTCAGCTACTGGTAGCTCTAGCCTACCCACAAGGGTTTTCCAGCAGCGGCTCTCTATTTTAAAAATTGGGTTTTAAACCCTATTTCAACCCCTCTAAGCTTGTTTTAAATCCCAGTAGCACACATAAATGGCGTCTTTTTAGATTAAAATGCGGGGTGTGGGTCAGTTTAAACCGCGAGGACCCACTAATGACATGTGGTTTGTGTCAAAAGCGTGGTCAACCCACGGCCCCCACTCCTTACGCAGTTTCACGTTCTCATCTGAACTGTCCCCAACCTTTATAAAAAAATGGTTCTTCTTAGGTTTATTTTCTAGATCACCCTATACTAGAAGTACCCTTCATTCCGATGAGCCGCATCACTATCCGTGGAGTTCCACGCCCAGGCTTAGCATCGATCATTGGTCAACTGGTAGGGAATTTCTCCTTCGTCTCTCCCTTTTGTGTATCATGCGGGGTGGGAATGCTTTTGATTCTGTAGAATTGGATAAACCTGAACCTTAATAAAGATAATGAAAGAAATCTAATTAATGAGGGGGTCTATGATCGATGATGCTTTAATTTATGATCTTCCATGATTTATGATTTCTGTATTGTGCGGGCTTACGCCTTCTGAAAAACCATGGCTGTTTGTGGTCTTTATCTATGAACTAACGAAGCCTTACCTCTGGTGATGTTTAATGGATTGTTTTGTGGTTGTGAAACCTTACTGTGAAAAGTAAATCAGTTAATTTCTTATATTCAGCTAAACAAATTGAAAGCACCAGGATCAACTCATTTCTGTGATAACCCCGGTTAAAGTACATCGAATTTGAAAATCAAGGAATGGGTTAAATCTTATAAATTTAAAAATACCGACATGGGCCTGCTTTGTGTTGATGGTAGTGGGTTACTCTTTCATTACACTCATGGGCCAATTACTAGGTGATGTGGGTGGGGATGGGATCCCCTGTTATTATACTCTTGGTGGTTGCGAAATTGAGGATGGAATCCTCTATTATATCACGAATTGGGGTGGGATCCTCTGTTGTTGAGGATCCTTTTGGCTCGTGGATATTGGACATGGGGATGTAACATAGGATTTTCTTTGGTTGTTGTGGCTTTATAGGAGAACCGGGTGTGGGTGTTGTAGTTGATACTTGACGTTTGGATGGATCTTTTTCCCTTGGTTTGTGATTATGATTACATGTTTACCAAGTAGGTGTAGAAACGTATTTAAACATTATTACTGAACATTTAAACCCGGATGGGACAAATGGGTTTCGGTTTGCTGTGATTTGAAACATGGACGTAGTACTGATTGTGTTCTTTAGGTGGGCTGAAGAAAAAACTAAACTTTGGTTGAGTGAATGTTACCTATACATATACTTGTAGTTTTGTGTTTCTTATTCTCACCCCACCCAAGTTGATCACTTAGTGCCGAACACCCCCATATCATGGGGGAGGGTTTTTTTCCCAACACTACTATTAGTGGCTGGTTATTAGCTCCTTTTCTGCTCTCTTTCCCCGATAGCCCAAGTATCATCGGGCAGGTTGTGATGGCATGAAGTCCATTATTAGCCCAAGAATCTTCGGGCAGGGTAGTGTGGTGGTTGTCCAAGGTGCGTGCAGACAGGTGGTTTTCCCAAGTGTCTTCGGGATGAGTCACAGGGTTCTTCAGGCATGGAAGTGGATCTTCTAGCCTAGGTGTCTTCAGGCGTGGTGGTGGTTGTTCTGGCCTAGGTGTTTACAGGCATGGTTACGTGTGACAGTTGTGGCCTAGGTCTTTGTGGGTGGGGTTTGGAAGTGGGACTACGTGAGGATGTGGCCCAGGTGTGTACAGGCGGGGTGTGGCAGTGGGACTGTGGTGAGAATGGCAAGATTGGTTCGATGCGTAGGATGTCTTCAATAACCAGTGGGAAAGTGGCGCGGGGTACCCAAACATCGATGTGTTGTTACTATATATTACTTGCTTGCGTTATTTGGGGAGTGTTCCTTGACGAGGCTTGGGTGGATAGTTTACCTTGTTAGGTGTTTGGTTTACTCTTTTTTCTCACGGGACCTTAGTACGTTCCCCCACTTGTGCATGAGAGTCTTTGGTTTTTCCTACTGAGTATACTTATATTGTCACCCTACGTATAAAAACTGCTTTCAGGTTTGCAGGAGGACATCAGGGATTATGCTGGACCATACTAGCTCAGACCTTTGGGGACAGTTGTGGTTGCTGTTTTTTTCTTTTGTACTTTACCTTTGTAGTCACTCTGTACTTTGTGGTATTTAATTTTGGAACATGCATATGGGAATGGTTATTTTTCCTTTTCTTGCAATTTTTGTTTTGGTGTTGTGGGATTTACTATCTTATCTCCTGATCCTATTAAAATAAAAAGGGTAATTCCTTCCATTTAGTGAGTGTTTCTATACCATTGGCACTGGTCGCCACTCTGGGACCTATTGAAGGCGGGTTTCGGGGGTCCTTATCTCTCCTTCAACTTGAAGAAGGAAGGGCCTGGAAATCTGCTGACCCTTCCCTCCTTTTGGTGAAGGCAGGTCGTGATAGAATAACACATATATTTTTTAATAATAATAAATCATATATTACATATACTTTTTAAGGTATCATCCTCTAATTTTTTTTCTAAATTCCCTATTATATATCACAAGAAATAAACTAACTCCCACCAATATGAATGTTAATTAACATTTTGTGAGTAAAATCATATTAAATCTATGTTTCTTTATCATCTAATGAGGATCTTATTTGAAGAGACATAAAGATCATCATATTAGAATATGTAAAATTACTCGGATAATTAACATCTGGTTTTTAGTGATAACCCCATATATATCGGCATTTCTCACTTTTTTTAGAATTAGTCGATGATATTTTTATTAATAAGATTACGAATTATTAACCAGTTAATTATCAAACCCTAATGCTTTTATTCATTAATATGGACAGATGTATTTATTCTCAATTTTTTCTGATATTTACCAATCATACATCATCATATCACATTATGATAATCTCAATGATAAATAATTTCTTAATGTTCATAAATTAATTAAATTAAAATAATCACTGTTTTCATTCACTTTAGATAATTATTACAACATAATTATACTCGATTTTCCTCTATGTCTTTCCTTAATAGGTTTTTATTAAGGACACACTATATTGATAAATAAATATTCATGTATTATATATCTATTTACACAAGTGAAATTATGAACATACCCTTTTTAATTTTATCACATTTCAATGAAAAAACTATTGAGTTTATGTTCAACAGTGGACACCAAATATAATTGAGAAATAAATATGATCATGAATTATAGAATTACCCAATGGGGATATCATTTTTTATTTTCACTAAATTAGATTCTAATTGATTTATGACCAACAAACTTCATGGGGTGAATCATCTTGTCCTGGTGTAATGTTCAAATGAAAAATGGTGATTTGTATTTTATTTATATTATTTTTATTTATAAATATATAAAGATAAAATCCTTTTCTAATTATAAATTTTAAAAAAAATAAGATAAAATTTTAACAACGGAACTGATAAAAATGTTTCCCCCTCAATAATGTGAATATCAGTACAGTGAAATTACTCACACGGATTCTATTTATATTCCAAATATTTTAATTTTAAGAAATAAAATATATATATATAATAATAGTAAAATCATTCTTTTTAGTGATCTCGTCAAATTAATCAAAAAGGGTACACCTGGCTCTAACATAATTCTAATCTAATGTATAAAATTATTTATCATCCTTAAAAAAGAATGGATCATCCTCGCATTAATTAAAAAAATGAATCATAAAATGGGGATAACTCTAATGGAATTATCCAGTAACCATACATATTCTTCAAACAATAATAAATAATTTTAATTGCATGTTTAGTATTAATTCATTATTCCCCAATGAAATCTCAAAGACCCATATAGGAATCAATTATACTTTTGGAAATGACATTCACTTTATGAATTACAATTTCCTAAATTAAAGGAATCATAAAACTTACAAGATTATATGTATATATATATTTAAAAGAACATTATAGTATTTATTATATAAGATTCATTATAGATTGATAAACTAGTAAATTATGTCTTCCAATCAATATTATTTAAATATAGAAATTTTACTCAAGCATACATATGACCTAACATCTTCATGATTGTAAAATAGTTCAATTATCATTCCCACTATTCATGATTAGTTCTAAATTTATAATTGATGTATGAAATTGATAATAATTTTAATTTAATTCTCATGGTTATGATGTAATAATCTCCTCATTTACTATATCTAACCCAACAATGTCATTTTGGACAGATGGGTTGAATATCATCCAAATGTCTAAAATGATTATAAATGATTATGTAATTAAATAAAACAAGGTAATAAAATACTAAATGAGTAATAAACTCATTAATTTTCATTATGAATGTATAGAAATAAATTATTTGTTTTACTTGGGATGATAAAGAACATATGGGGCGAGTCAGACTCAACTTAAGGGACACTTTAAACTAAAACATCATCTTAAATGTTTGAATGATTTATTTTTTAAATCATTTCCTTCCACATTAATATTATTAATATTATTATATATATATATTTTGTTATAGAAATTTATTACAAAAGAAATTTATCTTCACATTTAAAATTTTTTCTACGGCTTTCAAAATGATTCTTCACATATATTTTATACGGAATGTCTTTTGAAATATTTACAAAAAGAACAAAAGGATTGTTATATTTTATCATTTATGATATCAAAGGTCATTCACACCACAATAAACATTATTTTATGTTTGGATTTTTTAAAATTATCTTTTACGTTATTTCAAAGAAGACCCATTTATGCCATTTATCTTGGTATTTTTTGTTTAAAAACAATGTTTGAATAAAATGGGTACTTCTATATCCAAAAATTATTTTCAGATCAGTTCAAAAGAGATTTATAATGGATTTATGATATTAAATTTAAAGCATAAAATTATTTATTCATTATATGTTTCATGTTTACTATAATGGAAGTGTTCATTTGAACAATTCATGTTATATGAATGGTTTATCCCAATATATCTTTTTTGAATAGGTAATAATTATAAAAATTATATGAAAATGCATTAAAGATATAGTTTAAAATGGTTTGTATCCCTTATAGAATTCCAATGCATTGGGTATGATAACTTGTCTTTGAAAGAAAAAAATGATTGTTAGCCATGGATTTTTTTCCTATGGATTTAACTAGGCTCAATATATTTTTAATAAAGGTAACTAATATAATAATATAAGTAACTCATAACTTGTTTCAATATTGTTGTCATGAGTTTTAATGGTTTTTATTTATAAATAATATATGTTGTTTTATTGTCTTTATAATTTATTTTATAATCTCAAATACTATTTGAAAATTTTCAAATTTAATGGGTTTTCTTGTTTTTCACGAGACTAATAGCTCCCTTTATTTATGTGACTAATTGAATTTTTTTATCTCATCACGTGTTTTCACAAAAAATAGGATTATAAGGATTAGATGGAAAAGGATGAGGTTAAAAATATAATTTTGAATATGTTTTTTTAAACAAACTATTTATCTATTTAAATGTTTTATGTTGTGGGAAAATGTATACTATGTGAATATTTCCACTTGAAATATTTTTTCATATAGTTACCTAAATAATTATACCTAAAAAAACATTGAATATATTTTTGATTATTTTTTATTCATTAATGATGTATGTTTTATATGGATAAAATTGGGTCTAATTTATAAGTTTTGATGAAACCAATTTATGATTATGTTTTGAGTAATGGATTTGGGTTGTGTGGGTTCTGGGCAATCACATCTAGTATTAGATGAAAGGTTTACATATAATTGGATATTTTTATTTTTTTAATGGGAGGGTATGTAAAGATATATGGATAGCACAATGGGATTATATGATTAAGGTTGGTCATATGTCCAAATTCATAGAAACCAAATTAATGTTCTATGTGATCCCATTCTATAATGATTAAGAGTATTTTGGGAGACATTTCGGGCAATATTACCCTTAGGATAGGTATTGGTATTAGGGGAAATGATATTTCAGGAATACCTCCTTAAAATTTTTGACAATAATTTATAATGTACTAAAAAATATTAACGACTGTATAATCTTTAATGTTGAGGTAATTCTTAATCATTTAAATTTAGAGAAATAAGTATTATAAATAACCATTTTATTTAAATGTGATTTTTTAATTAAGTGATTCATTTTATTTTTAATTATGTTCAATATTTTGGGAACAATATTATATTAAGGTTAATATATTAGAATGGGACTTAATTTGACGAATAAAGGTTGAATTATTTTTTAGAATCATAAATGATTATATTTCATTTATGTATTGATCATAGTTATTTATTTTTCTAAATAGCATATTTTGGATATTATATTATTAGGAAAAAATACATGTCTGGGTCTACTATGTTATAAGTGATGAATTATAAATGTATATAAATTTTAAATAAATATTGGAAGACTATATGGTCAAATACCTGTTAATGTAGGTTGTTGAACAGAGATAATAGTATTTTGAAGGATTATTTGTTTATTTTACAGTTAGTTGATACTATGGATACAATAAAGGTTAATTATGTATTTCATCCTAGAAAGGGTTATTCATTTTTACAATACTAAAACATTGTTCCAACAATTTATGATTTTTTTTATTTTTAATGATAGGAGTAATAAATTGATATTAATCTAATGATTATGTTATCTATTAGAATTTGATTATAGTGAATCAAGCATGAGACAATCATCTTTATTACTCATCGTTTGAAGAATACAGTGAAATTATGTTGGAATGTTAACAGAATTTTAAATTATACATATCTAGTTTGTGTATATATTTAATTTTTTAGTTTATATGCTAAGAAAATTTCAAAACTCTAGGAAAATGTTACCGAAACATAAATAATATACACTTACAATCATTTATTATGAATTAATGGTCTTGTTCTTGTATATTTTGTTAATTTTTTTGTGTTTTTTGACTGTCTCATAATCATTAAATTTCGTGTGATGACTATTCTATGTCACTACCCTTTATTAAAGGGACATTATATTCTCATATATGATCATATTTTCACCTCCCACTATTTTTATTTAATTTGGTGTCCCAATGTGATTTATTCCAATCAAACAACATGTTTTTCAATCCCATTATTCAAAATGAAATTAAATTATCCCTTTTTAGGATGTGATATTTCAACAATGGTTTTTCAATTGTTAATCCATTGATTGTAGATATCGTATTCAAATATACATGGATGATATTTTTAAACAGTAAAAAATGAAGTATCACTTGATTTTAAAATAAAGACAATGTTTGATAGTATAAAAGATATGATACACAAACCATAAATAATAAACAAAAAATTATTATTTACATAACACCATTATAACATAGCCATTGAATTACCCAGAATAAATATTATTAACAATTTTTTAAAATATATATATTTTACCTAATTATTGAAAATATATTTATTAATTCATATGAAATATTCACTCCGTTTTTAGTAAATTAATCTTATTCTTCAAAAAAATGTAATAAAAAAGGTTTGTATTTGTTTTGTGAGAGATTATTATAAATAATTTTTGGATAATTTATATTTTTTTGATAAAAAAATATAATATCTGAAATCAACATGAACAGTCCTTCCTAAAATAAATATTTATGAAGTGATTGGTTATTTAGTGAATAGTGAAAAATAATGATTTTATGGAAAACTATATATTTCATTAATGAATATAAGTAATTCACTTTTTTTATAAAATAGTTTCAACAGTAGTTATATTAAATTATAAATATTTTAATAATTTTTTATGAATTTAATATTATAGTAAAGTTAGTACATAAAACTTTTTAGAGTTAAAAATTAATTTTTCTGAAAAGTAATTCATCTAATTTCATCATTTTAATAAAAAAATTAATTTATTCCCTATAGAAAAATAGAATCATTAAATGTAGATTCCATATTTAGAATTAAGAGTTTTAAATTACATAAATAGTTCCCTTTAATATTTTCAATTTTGAATAGTAACAATAATAAACAGTTGTAACCATGGTATGGTTATATTATGTAATTATGGTTAAAAATAATATAATAATGACAAATAAATGACATTAACATTTAAATTTATCCTATTAGATTGGCGGATTTTTTAACTTTCTATCTGTTTTTATAAAATATAAACTTATAATGCCATTTTATTAATTTTGACCATTCTGATGAATAAGTAATAGAGAAAGTAATAAATATCACATCCTATCATTTAATAAATAAAACATTTTATGATTGGGATTAAAAAAATATTCAATTCTAAATTTTTATACGGATAACAATATATTTTTCATCATTTTATATTTTTAAATTTTTTTATGATGAAGTATTTACTCCCAATGATGACACAGTGTTGAAAATATTTTTATTCAATTAATAGAAAAAATAAAATAAATAATTTTTAAAATTTTATGTTTAATATAAATTCAATGAGTTATTATGTTACTTTATTTTTTTTCAAAACTAGAATTTGTTTGGGGTGTTTGATTTAGAATCTCCCCATGACTGATTTCAAGATGAATATCTTAGGATCATGTCTTTATGGACTGATGTGTGAAGGTGGTTTGGCCTATGATTATAGGGGATTAGTGAAACTCAGTTTCATCTCATTATATGGCCTAGGGAATTCCCTCAGGGCCAAGGTCAGAGAACATACTAGTGGTATTTTTCTGTACAGATTGTATAATATTGGTCGGGCTGAAGAGGAATCTAACTCCATTATTTTTGTAGAGGCACTCAAATGTAAGGTAAATATTTCATTGTATATGGTCTACATTATTAAAATATGTGGAATGATTATTGGGGAAGATGTAGAGATCAATCACACTATGAGGGAAGGAAATTTCACAAATGATAGTCCTGCTATAAAAGGTAACCCTTTTGATAATCTTATTATTTATCTACAACTTTGATCTATTCCATTTGATTTCATGTCCATTAAATTTGGTGATACACTTGAACTCTGTCACTACCATCCACCCAGAACTAATTTCATTAATAAAATATTTATCTTTGATGATTAATTGATGTTTGAAAAGATTATATTGAAATTCATTTACTATAATTTAGTTTTTTTCAAATGAAATGAATAGTTACAAAAATTAAATAGATGATAATAGATAATAATAATTATTTTTTAAATTATTTTGAAAAAAATATCGTATCATCGACCATGTGGTTAGGATATGTTTGAAGATATAAACTATGGTCCATTGATAATCTAAATTCCATTTTTATCGTGGTAATAATTAAAAATTGATTACAAGTGGGTAAAACTATAAGATAAGGTTAAAGACATAATATAAACATGTTATAAATTTATTGGATGAGATAATGTTTACCCACCATCATAAAATGTAATAATTATACCTTTTTGGAGTCATTTTCCATAAAACGTTATTTGAAAATTATTTCAGTTCATCCAAGAACATCAAAAATATCTTAGTTAAATCCCTCCCCTTATCCAAGATGTATTATTTTTATTAGACAACCATCATAGGAAGGCATCAGGAATAAACCTATAGAGGATTTCAAAATAATTGGTATGGTTTTTAAACAATTGTTTTCATTTTATTTGTTTTCCTACATCATTTTAATATTCTCAAAACATCTTGAATTAATAAAATAAATATATAACATATATGAAAATAAGTTATGTAAATGTAATTGTCTATATCTATATATTATACAATGAAATTGTAGTTATAACCATTGTCTATGTGTACGGAAGACTACCACCTCACGAACCGATGTAATTCAATTTCTATAATTTCATATCATAGATGTATACAATGACAAATTTTGTATTATAAGGACATTATTATTAGTATAAAATATTAATATTCCATATGTTTTATGACTCTTCAATTCTTTTATAAATGTTAACTTCGTTGGTACATATATGTAGGCTACCATCTTAAGGAAGTTATGTGATACTTTTTTCATCACAATACCACATGGAAGATATGTATATATATATATATATAATGGAATAAAAATTTATAAATGTTTTATTGATTATTGAGATTTTTTAAATAATAATCCATGTCTTTCAATCGAGGACTTTGAATAATGGAATCATTACTCATGCATATGTATGACCTGTCATTTAATTTATTGTAATGTAGTTCACTTTCTATAACCATAATTAATGATTGTTTTTAAATATAAAATTATCATATGAAAAATGTATTTATATTCTAATTATTATTATCGGGATAATGAAATAATGACCCCATTGACCATATTCATCCTAGCACTTCTATATGGGACATATGAGATGAAAATATCACGACCGATCCCAAGGTTCATATGCCACAACTACCACAAGCCTACCTCCCAAAGGCCATGGGATAGCGACTAGAGTCGGAGTCATTAACCTACAAGTGGGAGACATTTTCTGAGTATCTGTACACAAACTCACTTAAAAACCCAACCCACAACGCTTTAATGGGAAACATGTATACCACTAAGACCACCACTAAGAATATATAGTATAAAATGAATGTAAGGGGCTAGAATATAGTCCCAAAAAAACATGCTAAAAAGGATAGTAAAAAAGTCTCTAAAAATCCATCCACAGAAAAACATACCTGAAGAGTATGTGAAGTGTAATGGTAGAGAGTTATAGGAGCATCCTCTCCTTTCTATCCTCACCAGGCCCCGCCTGGTCCTGGGCCACCAATGTCTCCATCAATAAGTTGGTCATCTGCGCAAGACACGACACATGACAGAAGAGCCTATGCAGTGTTGAGAAACACAATACTCAGTAGGGACCTGAAACCACAAAGTAAAAACAACAAAGGAAAACACACATGAAGAAATAGACAGCGTAAACAGGTATATACTAAAGTATAGAAATAATCCTTATTAGTCATAAAACTGAATCATCTTGTACTACTGACAGAATCACCCCTGAAGAGTCACTGAGGTCTACTCATCTAACCGGATATTGAGGTACACTCGGTTACTTCTCATGTATCGGGCTACTGAAGTATGCTCGACTACTTCTCCTATACTGGGACACTAAGGTCTGCTCAACTATTGCGCATCTGCTGGGCCACTAAGGTCTACTCAACTACTTCTTGTATTTCGGCCCACTGAGGTCCACTCAAATACTTCCTGTCAACCAGGAAACTGAGGTTTTATCGTCTAATACTCATATTCTGATTGATTCTGAGAGAATATACTCCAAAATTCATCATCCATATCCCAACATTAACTAAAACTCTCATGGATAATTTCAAAATGATCATCTTATCGCAAGGGTCACAACACCACAAACATCTCGTATATTTGACGCACAGTTTAAATGTGATGAAAATTTTAGTAAAATGGGGTCAGTTGGTTCCGAGTCCAGTCTAACCAAATCGGACTGACCCGATCTGATGAGCCTGGACCATTGGGTCGTAGTTCTTACCCACCTATTCCCACCCTTCTTGTTGTGAGACAACCGCCTTTCCTCTCTTAGACAAGGCAATGGTAATCACATCAGCTCCGGGTCAACGTGGTAGGGTTCACCATGTGACCACCCTATGGGTTGTCGTGGGACCCTATTACATGTTCCCACTAGTCTATGGCTCTATGTACACATGACGAGGGTTGATTTTGTGTCCTCTAGAGACCTCCCACCAGTTGTTGCCGATTTCCCTCATCTGCCACCCCACTATTGGCAGATTTTTCTGACAGCCACCACACATGCTATGGTGGTCCGTTCTCCGATTCACTACCACTTTCGTGGTTCTCAAGTAGTCTTTTTCACTACTAAAATTTCAATGTATCCTTTTTGTTTATCGAGGGCTCAGTCACAAAGAACACAATAACATCGAAAATGGATCGATCTGACCTTGTTCGTGTGGGCCCAATTCCTCCACATTATAATAAATGGGAGATTATTCACACTAATTTTTTATCCCTCCAAGACTAAGATAAAAAAACCACCCCAAAAGAATAAATGAACCACATATAAACTAGTTAGTAGGTTGATCCATGTTCATTTTTTAGGAAGAACAAATGGGGAAACCATTTCTTCAACAACAAACCCATACCTCGATGTTGGGTCATTCATTAGTGAGGGTCTCACTATATTGTTTGTCACTCCACAATCCGTTATTATCAGGAATTCATCGATCGTTGCTCCCCAATTCTAGACCTCCAATGGTTTAGAGTAATTCTCCGACGTGCCAATGACCGATCTACGGTAAATCTATTAAATCTAGAAAATGTGTTTCATCATTTCCGTTACATTGTGTTGTAGCATCGTTACATATTTTCATAAAAGAAAAAATGTTTCTATTAATCTCGTGTTGAAATTCCATTATGTTTCAATGAAATCAATATTCGAAATAAAATAATATTTTATTTTTATTGTATTTTTCCTTAATAAATTATTTTAATAAAATTAATTAAAATGTTTAAAAACTATATTTTTTCCTCAACCATTACTAATCTAGGATGAGTCATTTCTTATGTTACGCTTACATTCCAGAAATAATGATTCCCTCTTATTTTTAATATGGACATCCATTTAGAAGATTCTAAAATCGTGCATTTGTGCAATTTTAAATATACATAAAAAAAATTGAAAATAATTATTCCAGGTTCACATGGCCATGGAATCTAGGGATGTCTTAGCTCATGCTCTATATATAATATTATATTAATTAAAAAAATAGCATGGAATTATGGGACATTACATTACCCCCACCATTAAAGATTTACTTCCTAATAAGCCAAAATAAAGGCTAAAAACAAATGGGGGAACTGAGCTCAGATCTGAGCCTCCCACTCCTAATTAATCTCCTTGATACTCTCGTACTTCCACCAGACACGCACTATTGGAATCAATCACCCAAAAAGTAACTACTCTTTTGTAACTTCAATCTCTATCAAGAACTCCACAAACGTTTCCCCATTATCAATGTCCAACTTTCCCTAGTTAATGATGTGTGATGGATCATGAAAATACCACCTTTGATGTGATATTTGGAAGACATTATGCGCCTAGTGAATCTAGGGGGAACAGATATGGGGTATGCCACCTCACCAACTCAGTTCAAAATCTAGAAAAGGACCATGAATCTCTATTACAACATGTCACCATATCCAAGTATATATAATCCGTAATGAGGTTAGACATAGAGGAAAACATGGTGTCCATTTCCAAACACCAAGGTCCTTTATCTCCTATCAACACAAGATTTATATCTACTCTTTGTAGTCCTTATCCTTTCATGGTTGACATGCACCTTCTCTGTGGTATCACATAGCATCTCTTGACCTATGAGCACTGAATCCTCTGGGTTTATCCAACATAATGATGTTCTGCATGGATTCCCATGAAATGCCTCAAACAGAGCCATACCGATGCTGGAGTGGTATCGATTGTTCTACGTGAACTCCACCAATGGTAGTTGATCCTCCCAATATTGATCAAATTCCAAGAGGAATTAGAAAGGCATTTCCTATAAAAATTGGATATTTCTCTCCATCCAACCATCTGTCTAAGGGTGGAATGTTGTTCTCAAGAGGATATGAGTCCCTAATACCTCTTACAATCCCTTCCACAATTGGTATGTAATTCAGGCATCTCAAACCAAGACTATCATCAAAGGGACCCAATGGAGTCGAACTATTTCTTACATGTAGAGTCATCACATGTTTCCTACTAAACCCAACACATAGATGGGTAGGAAGTGGGACAACATGGTGAGTCAATCAATAATCACACAGATTCTATAGTCCCCATTGGATTTACGGGGTAAACTTATTACAATGTCAATTGAGATACCATACCACGTCCACTCCAGCACCTAATGTGGGTAATTCGAGCCTACTAGAACCTGATTCTTAGCCTTCAACTATTGACAAGTGAGGCACAGAGAATCAAACATGGTCAGAACCTTATACATCCCCAGCCACCAACACTGTCATTAGTGATTCTGGTACATTGTTGTCACTCCTATATCTAACGCTAAAGGGGATGTGTGGAACTCAATAAAAACCTCCTCAAATGATGCCATGGGTACAATAGTGCACCCTATAAAAATGATGGTGTTTTCCCCACCTATTGAAAATCTATTAGGATTTTATCTTGAGGATAACTGAGCATGCCAGGCCTGATAGTTAAAATCTACAAGTTGTGACATCCTAACTCAATGTTAGAGTGGGGTAGTGATAACCATTGACTAGAGATGAGTTTCTCTATCACTATCTATGAAGGATATCAGCATCATAGCTAACTACTCTTTTGAATCACTCGAAAACTGAAAATTATATCTCATGATGAGTGTGTTTTCCACCACATTATCCTTCAAAAGAGTATAGACAATCTAAAATGCATAGTTCTAGAGGAACTCTAGCCCATTTTGTTTCCTCATGTTACAGTCCTTCATAGATAATGTATACTTAATACATTTGTGATCAGATCAGACGGTAAACGGCCAACCCATTATGTAGTTCCACCACATCCTAAAGTTAAAGACATATACCGCTAGCTCATGGTCATGGGTTTCGTAGTATTTTTTTCTACCTCATCATTCAAGAATCGTAGGTGATCACTAATTTCCCCTAAATTAAGAAACAAATAAATAAGGTCCTTGATGTTCCACAGAACACTACATACCCAACGCCCCACCCCCCTCTAGTAGTCTCAAGATGGGGGGTACTTCTCAGTATCTGCCTCAACTTCTGAAATATCTGTGGGAAAGTATTTTTCCACCCAAATGGTTGACCATTCCATGTCAAAGCTGATAAGGGAGCTACTATCCCATGAAAATCTAGGCACAAACCTCTAGTAGTACCTAGCAAACACTAAGAAACATTTTACCGCAGTCATGATTCTGGTTGGCTCCCAAGAAAGCACCACCTATATTTTAGTAGGATCAACTGCAACTCCAGTCTATGAAATGACATGTACCCCATGGTGGACCCCCTGAATATAGAACTGACACTTTGACGTAATCCCATAATATTGGTTCTCTAGGTGTGTATCTAGGATATCCGTGGGTGTTTAACATGCTCCTACTCAGACACAGAGTACACCAGGATGTCATTAATGAAGACCAAGACAACCCTACCAAGTCAGGGCTGGAAGATCCTGGTCATGATTCTCATGAACACTATTAGGTAATTGTTCATGCCAAAAGGCATCACTATGAACTCATAGTTTCCAAAAATCAGGTAAATGTTATCTTCGAAACATCATAATTATGTACATGAAGCTGATGATATCCTAATATAAGACCTATCTTTGAGAACCATATTTCCCCATTTAGCTTATCGATGATGTCATGAATCCTTGGTAGTTGATTCTTGTTCTTCTAGGTCCCCTAGTAATGGCACCAGAAGTCCTTACACAACCTCAAACTCATATCTGCCTTCTTGGAAAACAATACTAGGCCTACCCATGGTGAAACCATGTGCCTTACAAAGACATTCTTTTGAAAATCATAATTTTTCACCATAAACTCTTGAAGCTCCATGGAAACCATACAATATGGTTTGGTAGATATCAGTTCCATCCTGGGGTAAAAAATCAATCCAGTAGCCTAGATATCTACAATGACATAATCATAGAACATATGTAGGAAAGACATCTTTGTATTTGTCCACCACTACAGATGTGTGAGGACTCTTCTAATCCACTAGACTGAGGGTGAAGCTAGAAAACTAGTAATGGGTTAGAAGCACCCTCCTTTGAGAATGTATGTCCTACGCTGTAAGAACTCCCTTCTTTCTAGTGAGGAAAAACCTAGTTTTATCTATATAGACACACCACACTCTACATATAACGTAGTCGATCTGAGCATGAACTGTGGATATCGATTCCATACCTAGGATGGTGTCTCAAGGCCTTGACGCTACTACTATTATATCCTAGTTGATGTTACCACCTCCTAGACTAATATCATTCTTTCAGCTTCTATGTTTAACCATTTAATACCCTCTAGTAGAAGTCTCTAATCATAATGGTATATCCAACGTCTCCACTGGAATATCTGTGCTCCGAACAAGGTCTAGGGTAAATAAATATTGTCTATAACATGTTTCTATTTGAACTAAAGCTAAGTTGGAGAAGATATAGACCATAACTCTAATCATCTCTAGTGTGTCTTGGTCATAGGCCTCTATCACCTGTAATTTCCCTTCCCCTATCCACAATATCCCAAATCACATGGTGGACCACCTAGGGGTGGTGGTTGTATCACATCGAACCTCTTACCACTTCCTGATTCTCGGTTGGCTCCTCTGCCCCATCTTCTACCTTGTGGACTACCACACTCAAACCACTATCTCGTAGGACCCTTGACTATATACCAGTCTTCTATGTGGTTTTTTGGGTAATCATGATCCATGTTCCCCTACCCATGGAATTAGTGGGAAAATTTTCCCCTCTAATGACTACCTCCACCCTGTGGTCTTGTACCAGCAATTTATCATCCAAGCGTCATCCCCCGAAATTCCTTGGCTTCTTTTCCCCCTAGTGTCTGATTCCTGCTATCAACATCTAAAGAATCTACCTCCTGGGGTCTATTGGTAGCTCCTACTGTAGGCACCTACTTTTCCATGAAGCTCTCCAAGAGTAGGGATTTCTCCAGTACCCCATCCTGAGTTGGGATGCAAAGAGATATAGTGGACACCATAATCTCCTAGGGTAGTCCCTGTTTATAATATCATGTCATAATGATTGAGTCTCTCACTACGTATGTGGAGTAGAGATAATGACAAATGAATCTTGTTGAGAGATCTCATACCATCATTAAACGTTGATATATGTGTAGTATCTCATGTATGTGCATTGAGTGTAATTACACTAGAAATAAATACTCTCTAAATAGGTGCTCAATGTCTGTCTAGGTGAGGATCACCTCATAATTTGTCTGGATCATCAAGCTCTACCATCTCCTCACCGAGCCCTGAAGAAGGCTCATAGCAAAGATCTCCAACTTTTTGAGAGGCGTCCTCAAATGATGAAATACTAACATAACCACCTTGATCAAATCACATGCCACTAGGGGTTTACAGTCAACCTTAATCCTAGGAGGTATTTTCCTCTAGATATCATGTAAGGAACAAAACCAACATGATTCCTATACAGGTAGAGCTGGTAGAAATTGTTGACTGCTGGGTGGTGGCAATGTTGGTGCACCTCCCAATGGGGCCATCTCTTATACTAGTCCCTATATTGTTGCCTCATTGTTTGAACTACCATGCTCACTATCATGCAATGGAATCTTCACCGGGTCTCTATGTGGTGGCATCCTGAGTCACATCAAGATGAACCATGTTCAATAAGTTATACTTGGTGATCTGACTCAAGAATCACATAAGGAAATAGAAAAAATAATTTATGATGAATGAAACTAGTGGTTTTATGAACAAAGTCGAAAAGAATAATTAAAGGTCCTAATTAATAGATATGATGACTGCTGCAAAAACCCTGGACTCTCCAAGCCTGAAAGTCGAACATGATACATTTAATACTATTTCCCCAAAACAAAAACACATACTCTAGGTAATTAAGAAAAAAATAGCACCTTTGTTGCCATTTTTTCATGACCCATCCCCCAAGGCCCATGTCGTGTCTACCCTAAGCCCACCTCCAAAAGGTCAAGGGTTGGTGACTAGTGCTAAAGTCATTAACCTACAAACGGGTGTCATTTTTCGAGTACCTATAAACACACACACCCACAACCCCAACCCAAAAAGTAGAAAAGAAAAACATGATTTACACTAGGACAACCACTGAAAGTATATTGTACAAGATATAATTAAAGGGCCAGAATAAAACACCAACAAAATCAAGATGAAAAAAATGAAAGTACAATGGTCTTTGAAAAATATGTTCGTCGAAAACCCTACCTAAAGGGTAGGTGAAGAGTAGCGTCAGGAAGCAAGAGGGGTACACCTCACCTGTCTAATCTCACTGAGAACCACCTGGTCCTCATCCACCAAGGTCTCTGTCAAAATGTTGGTCATCTGCAGAAGACATGACATGTGTGGGCGGATCCTGTTAAGGGGACATTAACACAATACATAGTAGGGACCCCAAAACACAATGTAAAGACCCCAAAGGAAAAACCCACAAAACGAAATAGAAATATCACATAGGTATATCCTTATGTAAAAAAAGAAAGAATATTATTCGTAATGTTGAATCATCTTGTATGGATGATGGAATCATCACTGATGATTCATTGGGGCATATTCGTCTGACAAGCCACGAAGGCCCACTCAGGTAATGCACGTCTACTAGGCTACTGAGGTCCAATTGGCTACTACTCTTTTGTCGGTCTACTAACATCCCCTTGGTTACTACTCATATGTCAGGATTCTAAGGTCTGCTCAGCTACTGCTCCTCTATCAGGCCACTGAGGTCCACTCAGAATCTTTTTGTCTGTGGGCCACCAAGGTCCACTCAGCTACTGCTCGTCTGCCGGGCTACTGAGGTCAGCTCAGCAACTGCTCATTGGGCACTTGATTCTAGGAGAATCTAATCCCGAAGCCATCAGTCATATCACAAAATCAATGAAAACTAACTTGGTGTATTTCAAAATGAATGTATCATCCTTTCGGTCCCATCATCGAAAATGACTCATCAATCAGATACCCATTTTAGAATTTATCAACATTTGAATAAAAAGGGGTCAGTTGGGTCTTATCCATCCTGACCTGATTCAGCCCACTGGGACCACTGACCCAACCCAAGTCCAACTCACCCAGGTTCCAACCCAAAACAGATCTTATTTGGTCTTCTTCCCTTGAACTGGGCCAGTTGGGCCATGAGTCCCGCTTGCCTTCTCCAGCCCAGCCCGCTATAACCGGGCCCACTTACCTAATCTGGTTGCAGCGCTGGTCGCCACGTCTACTCCCACTTAATGAGTAGGGTTCCCTGTGGGGACCTCCTACTATGGTCCCACTGAAACATGGACCTCTAGCCGTGTGTGTAGCTCTATGCCACTTCTTCTGGAGACCCCACCATCATTACATATTTCCTCCAACAATTGGCTGCTACCACGGGTCATCACCAGCACACCGATGGGTCCTTCTATGGGATATCAGACTTATTTATGTTTTCCATTATATAATTAGCACGTTCTTTTGGGGTCACTGGGTCATCACCATCCCACCTACGGTTTCAAAGTACCGTTGTTGTCAATCTGCGGGTCCAGTCAAGAATAACACAAGAACACCCACAACGGTGGGCTCTGTCCTTGTTTGTGTCTGCCTGATTCCTCCACATTAGAGTAAAAGGGAGATGATTAACAATATTTTTATATCCCTTCGAGCCTGAGATAAAAAATTCACCATGAAAGATAAAACGACTCACGGATCAACCTATTAGTGGGTTGATCTGCATTTTCTGTTTAGAGAGAAAGAATGGGGAAATAATTTAATCAAGAAAAAACCCCTACCTGGAAGTAGGATTGTTCATTAGTGAGGATTAAACAGCTATTTTTGTTTCTCCACAATCTTTTGTTGGTGTCCATTCTTCTATTATGGCTTGGAAACTCCAAATATCCAAGAGTTCAAATCAATTCTCCAACATGAGAATGATCCGTCTATGGTCAATCCACTAATTTTATAAAACATGTTTCAGTATTTCTATTACATTACGGTGTAGCATAGTTACACTATTTCATAAATGAAATAGTGTTTTTATAGTCAGGCTTCAATGTTGTTACATTTCATAAAAATAAAAATTATAAATAAAATAAACTTTTTGGTTTATTTTATTTTTCCTTAATAAATTCTTTTAATATATTTTCATAAATAGTATGAAAAATAAAATTTTCTTTCACCCCTTTCTGGTTGATGTTAAGTCTTTTCTTATGTTAATTTGTTGTTCCAAACACAATGGTTCCCTCAAATGTTTTATTCGGGCACCTGTTTTGATGTTTCTAAAACAGGGCATGTGCTCTCTTTTAAATAAACATAAACAATGTTCGAACAATTGTTCTGGGATCATCAAACCATGGAATCAAGTGTCATATGAGTGCCTCGTCTTGACATAATCCCATATAATTTAAAATATTTCATTGAATTTGGGGAAATTACATAACGAAATAATTAAAAAAATTTCTATGAACGTAAATGATTATATAATTTAATACAAAATGATTAAAAATAAAATAATAGGAAAAATAAAAATTAAGTATTTCATCGTGAATATAAATAATTGTATAATTATATTAATAATTAAGATAAGGAATGTACATGATGAGTCATACTCATTGTATAAGACAATTTAACATAAAAATGTGTTATAAATGTTATAAATATTAATTTTATAACTATCTTCTTATATTACAATGTTTTTGAAATTATTTTTTAAATGTATTCATATTAAAATAAATGATTTATAATTGGAAATTTGTATCACTTTTTACTTTCTTTAAATGGTTTTAAAAATGGTAAATTTACAATATTTTATATAGTGTTTTTTTTTCATTATTTATAATAGGAAATAAAGAATGTAATATTTTAATTCATACCAAATAAATGGTATTTCATTTATATTTAACTATTATTTTATTACTACCATCCTTTATATTATTTAATTTTATCTTCAACGAAAACCCCTAATCCCTTTTTTCTGGTTAATTAGTTTTTAAATGATTTAAAAAAAAGGTATTTTGATATATGATAGAGTTTTTCATGTTGGTTCAAACATGTTTTGTAAATTATTATTATAAAAATGCAGATCGATAAATAATTTTATTCTCAAAATTGTACATGATAATTATAAATGAATATAAGGTGATATCAATGTTGATAATATGAGTGGTTAATCTAAATATTTCTTATATGATCGGGTTAGCCTGATATAGTCTATATGAACCGGTAAGCTCGGTATAACAAACATGAAGGGTAATCCCCATTGTAGATATACAATGCATTGGTTAATTTTTCTTTTCTCGGTGGACAATAAGAATTGATTTTACCATGGAGGTTTCTCCAATATATTTAATTGGGTCCCAGTTATTTCTGACACATGAAATGAATATAATTCTCTAAGCCACCTAAAATGGGTTTTAATTATCTTATTTTGATTTTTAATGTTCTTTTGAAAAAAATATTTTTTTTTCATGTGGTCGTTAAATATTTTATACTATCAATTAATAGATCATAAATGGAAAAATTTTATGGGTTATCATATTTTTCAATTGACTGAAAAATTTATTTCTTTTCTATCCATTTCTTGTCTTTTTAATCTAATCCCTTGTTTTCAATCATTATTCATATTATTTTAAAAATTATTAGGTAAAATTATGTGTTCAAAAATTAAATTATTCTTATCTTTCATGAATATATAATTTTTTCATTTTATATTTTTCATCTCATGATAAATATTATTCTATGTTAAAATTTATTCTTCAAAGAGCTTTTCCTAATTCTATTAAACACAGATACTAAATTTTCCATGTATATGTAAGTGATAACATATTTTTATATGATGTTGTAAGAATATATTTATAAATTTTTCTCACGATTAGTTATATCATATACATAAATTTAAATACTATGTTTTACAATTTAATTATAGGAGTGAGGGCTTGATATTTTCCAAAAAACCATCTATATTTTACTTAGAGTGGCAACTCATACATTTTTTCCACTATCTACATAAAAGAACAACCTAATGTGGATTCAATTAGGGTAGTATAACCCAAAACTCAAATTTAAATTGAAAAAAAAATTATATAATGACTAAAATTCTATAAAAATATGTTATAAGAATAAAAAATATAGAAACAAGTTATGAAAGTGAATGATTTGATTACTAAAGAATCCTTGATCACATAACTAGTAAAGTTTTGTATGTTGATGTTCACTAAGAAGTAGTCTAACTGAATCATGTATCACATTTTATTATTTATCACTTTGATGTATGATATAGTATATCTTGTGTTTATATTTTCACATTTATATATCCTTCGTAATTTTAATTGTTTCCATTAAAATCTATTTATAATTTTTTGTCACACATAAACAATTAAATAAACTTTGTTATGTTTTCTTCCTATTTACCTAAATCTAACACCATTCATTTCAAATCAAGGAAATTTTTCAGGGTTGTTCTATGATAAATTCATATAAAATGATTCTGAAGTTTATCAATTTATTATGAATAAAAAAAATTTAATTTCGTCAAAAAATTACACAAATTTACCATAAATAAATATAAATGTCAAGAACATAAATAATATATAGTTTTCAATGAGTTTATTTAAAAAAACATAAACTATTTAAAATAATTCATATAAATACAACATTAGTAGTTATAAAATACATGTTTAATTATTATATTTTTTTGGTTCCACTTTATAACGTACAATATATTTTCTGGACTCATTTTATCATATAAGGCATTATTCATGAATATATTATTACCAAAAGATACTTCATTGTTTGTAATATTTTTACCATATTGTACTTATTTATCACATGAAACGTCTTTCATAAGACAAAATACATAAAAATATTATCTTCGTATTGTCAGATATATCATATGGTAAACGTTCATAGGGTTCAATTATCCTTTGTATGACAAAAAAAATAGAAAACAATATCAATATTATTTTACAAAATAATCATTATAAGGTATAAAACAATTCATAATAATAATGTTTTTAAAATATATTTTTTTTATTGTTAAATAGTTCACCTAATAAATCCTAATAACATTATCCATTGGTAGGCAAAGAGATTATTTTATAAAATTATTTTTATTTTTTCAAAATATTTTATACTAGGGAAACATTTATCTTTCTATATGATGTAATAAATAAATAGAACTAGGATATTTTATAAGAAATATTTTTTCAAAATATATAATTCTTAGAATTAATATATATCTTAAGAATTAAAGTCTATATGTATAAAAATTAATCTAGTATATTAGGATTCATGTTCTTATGATATTAATTTATTTTTTTTTTCAATTTATCAAATTATATATGAAACTAATAATTTTGATAATAATTTGGACTTAGAAATTTTTTATCAATCACTTCATCGAATGAGTAATTTCATAAAAATACAAATGATGATTTTTATATGATATATGTTCAAAAAAATATTAAATTTGATGATTAAATACTACATAAATGATGAATAAATAATCAATGGATAAAAATAATTAAAAGAAACAAAATATTTATAATAATTTGTTTATTTTTAAATACGTGAAAGATTCAAAAAAAGAAAATAGATGGACTAAGCCCTAAAAATTATATATTATAGTGTCATTAAACAAGAATTTGTTTCTTTAAATTCAAATGAAAATTTAGGTTTAATATGTTATGTAATGATGTTATAATACTTACATAAAAAAATTTTATTTTACAAAGAAGACACTATAATTCAGAATCAATTGTTTCCACTAAAACAAAAATAAATAAAAGGTACATGTTTTCTATTCATGAAAAATATTCATGACTTCCAACATGATTTGTTCTTTTCGGTAACACTTTCTTAACTGCTATGAAAAACTAATTTCAAAATCAAGATATGTGAAGAAAAAGGATTAAAATTGATATAAAATAAGAAAACCATTAGTCTAGGGAAAACATGAAAATCCAGGAAATCCCTCTTAAAAGATACCTTTTTATCTAAAAAAATTATTTTTGTTTACAAATATAATTATCATACATTTTGAAATAAAATATTGTTCATGAAAACTCATTATAAATCCTAGAAGACTCTTGTTGATTCCTTGGGAAATCAACAAATTAAAAACATTACAAAATACTTATATTTGTAATAAATATATGACTGAAAATCAATACAAATCTCTGAATAGAAAATTTATTTTCAAATCTCTTATTTGGATTTCTGGGAAACCCTATCATATCATCCATGATTGGCTCACCTAGTGATATCTGGGTAGACCCATTGTATAAGAGATATCTTGCACACCCACGAGCACTAAAGGGGGTCAATAAATGATAAATAATGTCAAATAACCATATCATAAACAACACACATGAAAATAATTTATTTTAAAATTTATTGAAATAATTTTTGGATATCATCATACCCTTTATAATTATAAACCCATTTTCAATTATGAAAATACCTAAAGAAAGGGTATAAGTGGTTTTCTTTAAAAAAACTATAATTATAGAAAAATAATCAAAATACCAAATAACGGTTATAAAGATTATATAAGTAAATATAATACTATATATTATAATAAAAATTACATTTTTTCTTCTTTAATGATAGGAAAAAAATATAAAATTATTTTTTTGAACTACTAAATTAGATTTTAAAAGAAAATAGTTTTACAAAATCAACAAATTCTAAGCATTATAAAGAAACCAATTTTCTATGGAATGAATACTTAAAACATATAAAGAAATGTTAAGAGCATTTCAGTATCCTTATGTCTTGAAATTGTTTCCATTCCATATATATAAAAATAATTTCTATTCGGCATCAGTTAAAAGAGTTGAAAAAGGTACTCTAAAACAATATTTTTAAAATAATGTGTCATACCTTGAGTCTAAAACATCATGTTCGTTATTTATCATCCAAAATAATAAATTCATTTATATTATTTAAATTCTTTAGAAACAATTAACTATTCATTATTCCCATTATTTTACTAAATTCCATGTCGTATATCGTGAAAAAATAATTAAATTTTATGTTTTGTGTTTTGATGATATTCGGTTCATAAGTCCAAAATGACATTTATATGGTTATTATGATAAAATAGGTCATTATTCAATCATATATATTAACAATCATGAAATATTTATAATATTTATTAATAAATTATACCATAAAATAAAATCATGTAATATGGTATTAAAAATAGAACTGGATTATGATTATGGAGATGGAGCGTTGTAGATATACATAAGAAACATTTCTATTTTGAAATGATCATTATGGTAAAAAGTAAAGTATTACATTATCCTTAACAATGATCATAATATCATAAATATGATATTAATATTTTAAATATACTTATATATGATTCATTTCTTGTGTTGAATAAAAACAAATTACATCATTTTGGGCAGGTGGTAGTCCACACTTACGAATGAACAAAGTTATGATTTTAAGTGAAAGTAACTAAAAGAAGATAAATGATATATAATAATGTAATAAATATAAATATTTCATAAATATAATATATAATCATTAACTACACCACTGTAATCCATCCATGTAATATAGTGATGTAAAATGAGTAACATCAGAACAAATTGTGGTAGTCCTTCCCCCACATGAATGATGGTTTTGTTTACCATTTTATGGAAGATAATATGTGTATAGGTTATGATATTAACATAAAAAATCTATGTATATGTAGGATTGTAGATTTATTATTTTATTATTGTAGAAAAATATTTTTTGTATATGTAATAAGAAATAAAACAGAAACAATTGAATAAAAAGGATACCTCTTCTTTGAAGATCATTCTTTTTATAACATCTTAATCTCACTAAGGTTGGTATTCTGCCAAAACACTGACCTCAAGAATGAATGGATAGATTTTGGGATGTAAATTTTTCCCATTTCTGAGACAAATGGTTCATCAATTTGAAATAATGAGAATAATATATTCCATTTTATTATAGAAGGGAGGGGAATTCAAAGAGTTTCTCAAAATATGACATTAAAATAAATTAATTTTTTTGTTAAAATGGCTCAAAAATAATTTTTTTAATATACGATGAGTATGGGTGATAATAATTTCAACCAATAATAATTGTATATGTTTATTCAACATTTTTACCCTTATCATTTGGATTTTAACCCTCGTTAACCCCTTTTACAAATATAGTGACAACAATGATATTTACTATTTTAGGATTAATATATTTCCAATAAAGGGAAAATGGCCCATAAATAGACCATGAAGGATATTATCAAAAATATTCAAACCACTTGACTAAATATAATATTTTTCTATTTTTTATATTTTAATTAAAATTTATTTATTATAATTCATTAAATATATAACTTTTTTAAACTATACATTAATTAATTTTAATAACATAAGAATAAAAAGTGAAAATCAGAAAAATTAATATATAAAAAATATATATTTATAATATATACAATTCTTGGATCACATTAAATTTCACAAATTATATTTACTTAAAGATTTTAATAACATATGATCTATTTTTGAATTAATTTAATATTTAAAGGGTTAGTAGTGTGTAAGTATTTATAGTAAATATTTATTCTCTAAAAATTAAAAAAAATATAACTATTGTAAAGATAAGTATTTTATATTTCAAATTTTTTAATAACTTGATGATTTCTCTCTTTATCCAAATGTAAAAAATATTATTATTATTACAAAGAAGACTATAAATTTTTTAATTAAATAAAATATTAAAAAAGTGATAATATCATACAAATGATAAAAGATTTCCATTTCCACAAATAATTAATGAGTAAGCAAGAACATAAAACATAAAATAAAATTAAATCAGGTTTTATGGTTATTATATAGGACTTATCATTTTATTTGTAAAGTTTATAGCATAATCTCCACTTTACTCGGTACCAGAAATTTCTTAAATTAATATTCATTTTTTCCAAAATAGAAGGGAACTATTTACCAAATTTATACAGATAAATTGGAAATAATGAATTTATTTTCCCATATTAAAAACATTGAATTTGTACAATTTATTTTCAAATTAAACTGTTAAGACATGAAAAAAATCATTTTTCCACAAAAATGTATTATATATATATAAAATGTATTAAAATAAATTCAAATATATTTTTTATATAAAAATATAGAAATTATATCATTTAATATAAAATTGAACTAATTATATTTTAATAATATTAAAAAATATAATTTTCCTTTGTAAATATTTTAAAAGGAAATAACATTTTCAATAAAAATCATAATTTTTTACTATTGAGAGAAAATATATATATTTTCAAAAAACTCTAAATAATTAATCCTAATATAATTAAAACATGATAAAATAAAAAATAAAATTAATTATTTCAAATAAATTCTCTAAATTCTCTAGAAATTAATAATAATAGTCACTCATAAAAATATAAAAACAATACTTAAAGAAAAAATATTTTTGAAGAATAAAATGAAATAACTAAAGGTCAAATTATTATTTCATATTAATTTTCCAAAGAATTTATATTGAGTTGTAAATTTATTTTTATTTTATAAATTACTTATTAATATTCATACCAATCGATTTAACTACTAGGTTATAATGGTCACTTTTAAAAAATTGTCTTTAATACTTCATCGAGGATTAATTTTTTGTCTCTTATACACTTTCAAACACAGTAAATACTCTTAAATTATAATGATATTAAATCCCCCCCTATTTTATAGAAATATTGTAGAGACCCGTAGCCTGACGTACATGGAAATTACATTACATTTGCGGAATACTTAGTACATAACAAAAACACACACACAAGGATCGTAATAGTTTAGTGTCTTTGGAAACTCGGAACGTAAACTTCTAATCGTGGTGAAAGATCTTCAATATCTCCCATAAAGATCTTCCCTTTTTTTTACCTAAAACCTTTCTTTATATCCTGGGGAAAAGAATACATAAAATGGTGAGCTCAAATGCTCAGTAAGGGTAAACAAAATAAATATCAATCACATCATATTCATAAGAACATAACATTTTGGAAATCATAACCTGTAAAAGAGAGCATAATTTCATAACATGGGATAAATCATGGCAGTGAAATGTAATCACAATAATCATAACTTAAAACATGAAACTTTGTGGCATTCACACATAATCATAGAGAATCATTTCTTGTTAGTCAAGACTCATTGCCAAGACTATCTTAGTGGACAAAGTCCCTTTCTGAATCGAGTAACCCTCGTTTCAGTCCTGTTTCACTAAACCGGTATAACCTACCATTCCATACATGTCTATCTCATGAGATATAAAATCTTTACCCAATTCATTGGAGGGAGATATAGGTCCCACCCATCTCATAATGAAACCATTCTTATGTGTGCCACAAAATCATAAATCATACATCATTGCATAACCCATGTAATAAAATGGGATTCTTAAACATCATGTCATCATAATCCATAAACAATTGATATCATAAGAAAATTGATACCATTTAAATCATAGAGAAATTTTACTTGAAACATACATATCAAATAATGTCATCTTAGATGGAAAATAGTTTTGAGAAAAACACTTGAAATGAATTCTTGAGGAAAATATTCTTTCTTCTTTAAAATCATTTTCTTTTCACAAAATTCCATGCAATTTTAAAAGATAAGGGTTTTGTTGAAAATAATCATGCAATCTTGTAGAGGAACTTCTTGAAAATTATGTGTTATGAAACCGTAAAAATCCTTTCAAGCCGTATAAGTTAAAAATAACATTCTCCTCGTACTTTTGTCGGAAAAGTCAAAAGGTACCTTATATGGTAACCAAAGGAAAGATTCCATTCATACAATGTGGTAAAAAGTAAATAAAGGGTAAAAATGACTTTAAACATTCATGGATGAATTGTAAACATTTTATAAAAACATTTTTAGAAAACATGGTCATGGATGATAAACGTAACCCCAGTAAATACTTACGTATAAGCAATCTCGGATAAAAAATGAGATTGAAAATTTATCCCTTACCTTAGGTCCGATTTGCTTTGTATGTGTCCGAAGCTCCTGTATAATGGTTTAAATAATGTTATTGACTTATTCCAGAATCATACATATTGATATGATATCATATATGGTCATATTCTTAGCTTCTTGTTAGTAATATTTCATTGTTACTTGTTACTTGGGTCTTTATTGCCTTTTGTTCTTATGCGTGTTTTGCCGAATAAATTCTTATTCTTATTTTAAGGTTATAGATACCTTATATCCAGAATGGTATTAGTGTAACATATATCATATTTATTCATTCAATTCATTTATATATTACTATGTAATGATGATCATGTAGAACGAGTCGCATCACATCGTGGAGACGGTATTCCGTACGTACGCACGAGTGATGATATCGTTCCTATGATCGTGGAATTGTATTGGAGTACATATATATTATTTCAGTATCAATATTACTTTATAATAAACATAAATAGTTACTCATCACACCATTATACCCATCCTTGTAAGGTGGTGGTGGAAAATAGATTACACCACGGCGTGGAGACGGTATTCCGTACGTACGCAAACCCGGTGATTTCATTTTTCTGTAGGATGGATAGAAGGTGAATTAGGGTTGTTTCATATTTATATTAACATATCAGTATGTATGTAATACTGATGTTATTACTTTATCATGAAAAAACTAAATAAGAATAAGTTGAAGAAGAAAGAAATTGAAAAGATCGGTAACAGATATTACCTCTTCTTTGGAACGCTTCTTTGAATCCTCCACTTAGGGAACTAATATTGGTCTTTAAAGAAGACCAGGAACTCTAGGATTATTCTAGGGAAGTGGAGAGGAGAAAATAGAAGGGGTTGGCCGAGCTTGAGTGCTCAATTTGGTGTGAGGAGGAGGGGGAGGAGGTTCCCTTTTATAAGGGAGGAGAGGGGCACCTTTGGAATTCTTAAAAATATTAATTTATAATAAATCTATCCCCACATAAAAACCTCCAAAAATGACTCATATTCGAATATTAGATAAGATAAGGTTGTAATATCATAAACCAATAGAATTTAGACATGTTAGGAATTTATTTTAAACATTATCAACATGATTTATCCTTATTTAATCAATTTTATTTTATTTGTGGTAATAACATTCTATTTTTTAAATTATAACAAATAATTACTTATTTATTGTTAATTGTCCATAATTGGATTCTTAATAACATTTTAGATCATATAAATTTAAATTTATAATTTTGAAATATTTTGTGCTTTTTAATCAATTTTATAATATGTTTTTTTTATAAAATAACAATAGTGTCAATTTTGACACTATTCATTTATTTGAATTTAAATAAAATAAATACAGAAGATATGTTCGAAATAAAAGTTTTAATAGATTCATAAAATGTCATATGTATCTTAAAAATTATTGGAACACATTAAATAGTTCATATAATATTTATTTTATTATTTTTTAAACCATTTATTTGGTTTATCTCTTAATAAAATAAATACTACAACATTTTTGTATAATTATTTAATATACTTATTTGTTGCATAAAAATTAAAAATAAAATCCTATAATGAAAATAAAACTATTAACTTTCACAATAATACTTTTACTAGAATTTATCATCTTAAAATCACAATATTTAAATTGTTATATTTATTAAATTATGAAGGTGACAACTTTGGCATCATATAAAATAAAATAATATAAGTGTCATAATCGCTTTTATAAGGCTACAAATGGTCAAATATTCGACCATTGGATGCTTATGGTTTAAATTAACATGGCCACTAAGTTTTGGTTAGGTATCTGTGCATTTTATGGTCACTATTAGTTTAATAAAAACAATATTCTTGATTTTTCACTAGATAAACAATTTCTGCATCACTATTGTGTCATAATTAATGATAATTATTTAATCCCTAAAAATTATAAATAAATTTATATGATGTAGATAATTTCATTAGTTTTCTGGAGACTATTCATGTTCGAAGTTTCGTGAAGTTTATCACTAAATTAAAATTAATATACTTATAAGATTTAAGAGAGTGACATGTTGTCACTTTCTTTGGTTTTAATAATAATTAAGTTATTTTCATGGACAAATGTCCATTAAATGATTCTAATCCGACCCTTAGGTGATATGGGTCTACTTTTAGTCATCCAATAGGATTTTTACATTTGTTAGGGTAATTTTAAAATATTATATTTACCCTTAATTACCTGATTTACCTTTAACTATGGTAAATAAAATTTACCGTAGTTACTATTCATAATTCCCAAAAATAAAAAGTAGCTTATTAACATAATTTGGACCCACTGATTCCAAATATGGAATCCATTTTTCCAAATTCAATACACAAAAGATGCAGAAATTAAATTAAAATTAATCCCGTTGTCGAAAGAAAACGGGTTTTTCTTTAAAACATTGCAAAAGATTGAATTGATTTAACCTACGAATTCAAGGTAAAATCAATGCTAATGACATACATTATATTAAATGGTAAAAATATATTCTATTTATACTTTAAAACCATTCAATATTATAATTTAACCACATAACATATTACGATGAAAAAGTTGTTTATAATTAAAATATAGCATGTTTTTACTATTCATTAAAATATGAAAGTTATCGGAAAAATATCAAAACTTTATCTAATGTAAATTTTTATATCCTGATTGAAAAGAAGAATATTATTTTGTCAAATTGAACATATAAACATGTCAAAAACTATATTTAATGTGGGTGCGCCATCAAAAGGCGATAAAACTGCATTTTTTGAAAAATACTTATTTTACCCGAAAAATTTATTTTATTCTTATACCATGTTCTAGAAATGTGTAAGATGAATAATAATGTTATAAAATTCAAAATTTAGTTAATACTATTCATAACGGCTAGTTCATGACAATATTATAATAATATAACATTGTTTATTAGAACCCGGTATTGCGTACAACACAAGCTATCGAGGAAGGCCGCGATTGCGTGTAATGCAAGCCAAGACAGGGTTGCGTGTTGTGAAAGAATCCTTCGTTGTTTCGTATAACAGAATCCAACCATATTTCATTTATACATTTAATATATATATATATATATATACTCAATGTTTCGTAGAATAACTATTATCAAAATTGTGTGTAACACGGTCCAAGAATAGTGTTGTGTACACTGCAAGCTAATACGGTGTTGCGTATAGCGCAGGTTAATCTTGGTGTAGAATACAACATAAGACATTAATGAAATTAAAATAATATTTTTCATAAAATCTCAGGGTGTTACAAATATTATCCTTAAAATTTTATTTTAGGATTAGTATCTAGTTTTTGGATACTCAAAATTACTTTTTTGGAAAGTCTACAACGTAAAAAGTGCCAAATAATCATTCCTCTTGATAAGATTTTTGGGATTGAATAATGGTCGTCTATAATAACACATAATTGGTTTCAATGTATTATAAAATTAGTGGGAAGTGAAAACATGAATATTGGAGAAAAAGTATCATCCAAGGAATATAAAAAGTGATAGAGAACACAATCAGGATAAAGCTAACCACATAAAAATAGTAAATCTGTTATGGGCTAAAAGGCCTTTGATTTCTATTTAATATAAGTAAAAAAAATTCAAAATCCTCTAGATAATTTTTATTATTTTATTTACATCATAGTCTAAGAAAAAAAATCAAATATATTTACATTTCAAGAAAAATTTCTTCAATTAGTCTATTTCAAACACAAAATTCTATTTTTTCGCAATACCAACAGTATTCACGATGAATTTTTATAAATGAGGCCCTAAAATAAAATTAAAATTGATCAAATAATTAAAAAAAATCAGAAAGATATTCCACCTATATTAATATAATATCCAAAACTAAATGGTTTGAATAATATAACATAATATACCAAAAATTAATGAGTTATAATATCATGAAAAAGTACATTAATTTTGAAAATTAAATAGTAATATTGAAAGATCAACATAGACCACTTGTGAAATAACTATCATTAAAATTACATAAAATATTACAAAATAATATTTAAACCTTAAAAATAAAAAGGATTTTATCACATAGCCTTCAATGATTATTTTAACATTTATCTTCAAATAACATAAATATCTCTTAATGTATCATTTCAAAAATTATTTTCCCTAATAATATAATACCCATGATACAAAAAACATTATCATTAATAACAATAATAACCATAAAATATAATTTAAAACATATATTATTCAAATGTATAATTATACCTTTATTACTCAAACAAAATTATGTAGTATTAGGTTTACTTTATTCCTATAATGCACCATAGAAGAAAAGTTTATGTATTATGGAATAAAATTAATAACTTAATCACTAAATCAATTTATAATCAAATTTTAATTTATAAAATAAATATATCTTCCATAAATAAACAAAAAAAAATCATTTTATATTGGATAAATAATAGAAAAAAATTTATACTAGCGTTGACATAACATAGGTCAGTGGTAGGTGATGCATTATTGTCACCCTTTAGTCGTGGGTTCAAACCATAAGACCTTAATAGATAATACTTGTTATAAATCATCTTGTTGGTTATCCTATTTCTAAAATATAATCTATATTAAATTCATGTAATTGTGAAAAAAACCTCAAAAAACCATACTATATCTAAATTATAGAAAATTCTAACCTCAAAAGCTTTCTATTAAAAATCATTTTTAATGAAAAAAATAAATAATAACATGTTATTATCTTAAAATCAAAGATTACATAATCTATAAAAAATGTACATATCTTTGATCTTATGTTCATGAAATTAAAATACCATTCTTCCATAAATAACTATTTCACATGATAAAACTAAGGGATATCAATACCTCAATAATCAAAAAAAACTCAACAAAATTCTCATAAGGTAATCCAATTATAAATAGAGTATTAATAATTTTAGACCTTTTTTCATCCTTAAATATACCACTACATGATAGTTCTTATGTATAAAAACCTATATCATTTAAAAATTTTCACTAACCCCCAACCATTATTTTCTATCTTTTCACTTAATTCTTATTTCATATAAAAAATATTAATAATTTCAAATGATTAAAAAATTTCAATGCATATTCTAAAAATAAATCAATACTTTTTATGTGTTATTTCTAGTTTCCACCTGTTTAAATGTAATTCATTACGTATTTCTAAAATTCATTAAATAAATTCACGATAATCAAATTCATGATCCATCCCCTTAGGATATACAATTTTATAATTAAAATTCTCCCAATATTTAAAACATTTATTTGATACCTTCGAGAGAACATCATTCCCATTCATGGAATTAATTGATCACTTCCTCTTATCATAGAATATAATTGATATATTGACATCTTTAATACATATCAAACATCTTTACATTCAATTAATACATTTTCTAGGGGGATTTTCCCCATTATTGACAGACAGGTGAATGATTAAACCTACTTTATGATCATTGTCACTATTCAACCATATATATTCTTTTCCAATATATTTGATGCATTTGGAAACACACATACATAACAGTTATTAATCATTACTCATGGAATATCATAAATAATTACCACTAGGTTTCTCAACACATAAACCATTCCATTTAGTTTTTTGTTCAGTTAACAACCAAAATTTCCATTCCAAAATTTTTTATATTAGTGCCTGTTGGATCTATCTTATTGCTAAAACCAAAAAAATAGAGTGAGTTCCTATCTATTAAATCATAATATAATATATTATAAGGAGTATTAAAAGTGTGATTCCCTTGTTCGTTTTTTCTCAAACTATTTTTATTTATCCACAATAACTTTGATTCTCTATTACATACTAACTATTATAGCCATATATGACAACTAAATTTTTATCAAATAACATCGTATCCTATAATAATTTTTATACCCAAATCTGATTCTAAATATAAGTAATTGACTATATAAATTATATCTTATAATGTTTTTATATTATAATTTTATTATTTTATTAACAAATATTTTTTAGGTTAGGAGTTATAAATTTTATTATTATTATTATAATCAAAATCCTTTATATTGGAAAGTGGGAACACCTACTATATATCTAGTTTTCCACCAATCAATAAATTTAAAAGGATGCATGTTTGGTCATGATAAATCTTAATAAAATTAAACATGACTTATTCATATTTAATTACCTATCATTGAATACTATAAATATCATTATAATAACATGTGATGTTAAAAGAAAGTATAATAAGGGAAATGAAAAATCTATATAGTTTTTTCCAATAAAAAACATGAAATCCCATGAAAAGGCTTTACATGAAAACATAGATTTTTATCATAAAAAGTTACATCTTTTCCTTTCAGAATATCATTATATTAACTTTTTCAAATAAATTAATTTCGTTGAAAATGCATCTGAAATCATTGATGTGTTTTATAGGTTCCTTGCATCCTCATCATCCTAAAATTATTACAGAAACCATACTATTAGAATAACCAAAAAGACGGCATAAAGTATAATTATCTAGGGGAAATTTTTTCTCAAATAATTGTAGTCTTATCTAGGTGCACCCATTGTATAATCTATTATAGTCTAACCCAATGATATATATTCAAAAAAATTTAATAAGCTATATTTGTCTCATTAGTGAGATAAAAAGGGGCTCAAACATTTATAAAAAAAGGTCAACTACCATATAAGAAATAAAAGCCTTGAAAAAAACATTCAAACCAATGTGAAAAACGTTTTAGTTTTCAAAATGGCCATTCTAGTTAAAACCCATTTTATATATCAAATTAACCAAAAAAAGGAAAGAGGGGTTTTCATTGTAGAAAAAAATGTTTTCTTGGAAAGTATTCCAAATAAAAAATTAATGGTTAGAGTAAAGATAAAATTGGTTGTCACTATATATGTTAAAATAAATCATTCAAATTTTTTATTTGGTAATGAAAACCATACATTCCATAAATATATTCTTTTTCTAAATGCTTCGACATATAGTCAAAGAAAATATTTATTTAAATATAATAAGTATGTTTATAAAAAAATAATTTTATTTAAAAAGATACTTATGAACATGTAATATAATTTTTAAATACTTATGATGTCCGATAAACATGAAATACCTTTCAGGTATTATATGTTAATGAGGTTAATTCTTTTTATTTGTTTATAAAGACTAGAAAAAAGATCATTGAAAGATGTTTTTTAAAATAAATTCAATTACTTCAGTTCCAACTCATCATATATGTTTTTTGTCTTATATAGCAATAAATTAAAGTAAATAATTTTCTTTCTGTAGAACCATTTTTATGTTCATTATTACCTTTATTCTACATATAAACATTTCATATGCAATTACATAATAAAATATGTTTGTATCGAATGTTTTGATGATATTCAATTCAGATGACCAAAATGACTTTGATAGTTTAAATATGGATAGAGAAGTCACTATTACATAATCTATATAATAATAATTATGAAATATTTATCGTATTTATGCATTATTCATACCATTAAAATTTATCCTTGAATATGGTTTTGAAAAACGTACTTCATTATGATTAGCGAGATTTTAGGTCATACATACATATAATATATTATTTTATAGTAGTACATTTCAATGGATAGAAGGTAAATTGGGAAATTATAGGTTTATAAACTAAAAAACATATTAAAATAGAAATATAATATGTTATTAATATTACAATATTACATTTCAATGAAAAATATACTTAAATATTAATTATCCATAAAATGAATATATTATAAATATAGAATTAATATAATAAATTAAACTATAATCTTAGGGGGATAAATAATTGAATCATTTTTAATCCCACTTAATATCATGTTTTTAATATTATTTGATTAATAAAAACATAAAATCCTTGTATGAATATTTAAAATCATTTTTATTTAGATTTGGAAAAATACTAGCATGAAATAGTGATAATTGTTTCAAAAATTGACTTTAACAATTATAAGGATTTATTAAAAAAAATTTCATATTCAATTAATTAAAAAATAAATAAATTTAGAATCAAAATCAATTAAAAAAGATATATGAATTATTTAAAATGATCTAAAAATGAATTAAAATGCACAAAAAATATATTATCAAAGGATGAAATATTAAATTGGGTTTTATAAATGTGAATCCTTCTCATAGAAATGACTACATAAAATCTAATATTGTTTAGATGAAGTGATATTATGAAAAAAATGAATTTCTCCATCATGAAGTACCATATAATTCATATAGAATAATGATATCAATAGAAAAAAAATTTCCCAACCTGTCCAACTAAGGCACACCTAGAGAATGATAGGTCGACTACAACTACCACGAGCCTGCCTCAAATAAGCCAAGGGATATATACTATCATTGAGTTGGGATAACCCAAAAATGGGAGGAATTGACAAAATTCACTATTACACAAGCACATGTGCATGTCACCATACCCATGTAATACCAAGAAAGTAAATACAATGGATACCATAAACTCATTCACAACATCTATCTCATATTACATTATAAAAAAGAACAAAAATTTATAATCAGGATAAATAAAATCCCAAGAAAACATAAATATTTTGAAACCTTCTAAGAGAGTGGGGACCAATGTCAAATCCAACCACCAAGAAAACACCCTGGTCTATCCCACCCATTTACACTATAACATATAACAATCCTCATAGGATAACATCAAAATGGTTTACATATATATAAGTCACGACATGATTAGGGAGTTCCCATGAAGGGGTGAGTATAAAAAATACACTGTAAGATCCCAAAAAATTACTAAACAAAACCCATAATAACTAAACATCTCATAAAAGAAGGGAAGTTAAAAAAATTAAAATATTCTCTAAAATGACTACTAGATTGATTTTGTTTCAACCAATTCTTCCTACCATTGGATACTTCTAGACGTTTTGAAGCAAATATCATTCTACGGGTACTCACTCCATTAGCCATTCTATCACTAGTTAAACTTATCCATGTGGTCATGATCATTGGGCCTCTTTTAATATATACTCAATGAATATCAAAAGAACTCATCATGCATTTTTGGGAACATTCCCAAGTCAACAAAGGGAAAACAAAAAAATTATTGGGGCTTCCTTTAAGATAGAGGATCAAATCCTTCTTCATTTTTATCATTAAAATACCATAAACATCACGAAAGACTAAGAGAATACCATACCCTATCCCCATAGTGGATTCACTAATATCTACTTAATAATATATACATATAAATGATCATAATACTATTCTAAGAAAATATTGATTCATTATAACCTTACGGGAAAGGGAATAGTGTATCAGACTCAACAAAACCCAGCCTATACAGAAGAGATGAATAAATCAAATTATTAATTAACGAAGTAAAGGTAAGGTATATATGGTACGTGATTTTTACCGATAAATACTTTCCGACCCATGTTTGTGATATGGTTCATATTACAGTACATGTGTACCATTTTTCGTGTTTATGTACACCTAGACATGTCTAAGTATGTGGATCATCCCATGTAGTCAGTTGTGTAAGACTATATAGCTTGGGTGATGTGCTCATATTTTCCCAATATATCCATAGAGATTCATGGCCTACCACTCGCCAAAGGCCACACACTATATGGTAGAATCCACATGTTTTGTGATCCTTATCACTTCTACAGACACTGTAGTGTCATAGTTTATGTCCCTCATAGCATGTAATGCTAAATTACACACCATGTACCATGGAATTCTCATATCCTATAGATATTCCTCTAATACATACGTATGCATCACCGTAGCCATAATTCCATGAAAAAATCATGGATTTGTCATCAAAAGACACTTTCCCATGTCGATCATTAGGATATAATCTCCAAACCTCTCATAAAACACTTCTTCGAGACACACCATTATCGATGTTCATGAAAATGATTAGAAAGAGGAACACTAATATAATCCAATCAACCTTTATTGACCCCCCCATCGTCAAACCTCAACTGCACGCACAATTATGAACCACACCTCTATTAATGATCAATTTCGCAGATGAATGGTCACACAATGGTCAGATATCTAGTATTCATCAAACTATGTCATAATGTAATTCCCCATGAAGAACGTTCGAACGATCCGTAGAGAAAATAATGTCAAATAAATGTGAGGAAAGAACCTCATCATTTTTTCATTTTTTCATTGATCTTTTTTTTGTAGAATTGAAAAATGAATAAGAATAATTATTAATTAAAAATAAAACAAATATTTAAATAAATGAATTATGGATTCGAAAAGAAATTATTTTTATGCTATTTTAACCATTTTCGTATGATATTAGTTAATGGGGTGTATCTAGAGAAATAAAACATGTACCTTAATATAGATAAATCTCTTGTGAATAACGATCATACAAATTTTTTGTTGACATGATCTAAAAGATGCATCGGTAGAGAATACCTTAAACTATAGATATGGGAATGTTTCATTCACAAAGAGCTCCTCAAATGGGTCCTCTAGATATCCATGGTTAGGAGGCTAACCCTAATATTTCTTTATACTAAAAATGTATATGAAAACTCAAGCCATTGAATTTTTTTGAAAAA
The DNA here is from genome assembly GCA_963277665.1 of Viscum album. NCBI lineage: Eukaryota > Viridiplantae > Streptophyta > Magnoliopsida > Santalales > Viscaceae > Viscum > Viscum album. The sequence goes on along the minus strand of OY728156.1, from coordinate 385,513,037 downwards.
ATAAATCACTAATTTATAAATACGAAATTAAAGGTGCCCAACCTGAGAATAAAACACACACTATGGATAAGAAACACATAGTGTATAAAAACACTCTAGATTAAATAGAAACATCATATATAGGATTCAGGACTCTTTTCAATAGATATTCCATTTTTTCTATAAAATATCATGCATATGATATTTATAAGTCAAATATTTTCCAAATATCAATTCTAGTCTCATCGGACCTCCAAATAATTTTCCTATTTAAATCCTAGATTTAAAAATTTTAAAAGAATTATTTCCAAGATGTAGATATAAAAAATAAATTAAATTGTCTCCCAAATTATTTCATTTCATCCCACAAATCAAAAAGTAATACATAAAAATATGTGGGTACTGAGCTCACATCTGGGACTCCTTATCCTAGGTTCTCTCATGGGTATTATCATCCTATAATCATACAAGGGCTAATACAACTGTCTGCCAATATAGGATCCCCTCCTTCCAATAATTTATATTCATTGACTACTCTGTAAAAGTGTCTCCATCTTCATTTTCCATATCAACCCACTCTATAACATGTGACGGGTGGTGCACATACTTCATCAATTTGAAAATGTAGAATATGTCGTATACATAGTCCCTCTATGGTGGTATATCTAATTAGTTCTCATCCTCATTGATTCTATAATATTTCTAGAAGTAGACAATTAATCTCAAATATTACATTTCTCCCTTGAAAAATATATATAATCCATTTTGTGATGTCTCCTTAAGGATCACATATTCTCCCTCCTCTAACTCCAAAGGACTCCAACACCAATATTTGTAGACATCTATTGTCTATGTGCAATCACCACCCTCTGTTAGATTATTTGTGCCTTCCATAATATAGATATCACTATGTTTGGACCTATTTTTGCTAACTCAAATGGATAAGTCCAACAAAGTGATGACCAATTGGGTTACCTATAGAAGTCCATGAATAGTTTGTTACAAATTCTAGAAGGGCATCTATTGATGAATAAAAACTCCACCAATTTTAGGTGATCCTACCCAATACAAAAAATTTCAAAAATTAAATCTGGAAGCATATCCTCAATATCCTGAATGGCCCACTCATTTAGGCCATTTTTCTAGGGGTTACATGTGATGCTCAAATGAGACTAATTCATAATGGTCTCATGAAATCCACCCCATAATCATTTGTTGATGTGGGGATCATGATGTGAAATTATAGGAAAGGGTCATTGTGGAGCTATAAAATATCATGTACATAATGTTATCCCAGGCACTATATTGAACTCTACTATCGAATAGTTATAAAGTGGGATAAATTAGTGATTTGGTCTAGGATTACCCAAATTGAATCATGTCCTCTGTACATATGTGGTAACCACATAACAAATTCCATAAATATAACCTCCCATTTCAACTATATAACCACAATGTGATGAGATAATCCCACTAAAAATTGGTTCGTATCCTTAACTATCTGAAAATTGTGGTATAAAGATAAAAACACTGCAACAAAAGTTTTCAGGAATGGCCACTAAAACAAACATTATAGGTACTACTACATTTTCTACACGTCTATTATTACAAAAAAAAGAGGATGTATGAAATTCCTCATCACCTCCTCCCACAACATAACTGGTAGCTTCATATATCCACATAAAATGATAACTTTATGCACAACATTAGAATATATAGTAAGAGAATGTCTAGTGGCTATATAATATATAAGGTTTCAAATTTGGTGTCCACAATATGGCCCTTCCATAACAAGAAATAAAATATATTGAGAAACCACAAATGACTTTAGTTATGATGACCATTTATGTTAACTATAGAAAATTACAATAAGGCTAACTGCCCTAATTCCTCATCCAAAAACATATAACAAGATCTCAAGTTGATTTCATGTTCCACAAGGATCCCCATTATAATATTATAGAATATATCTAATTCATAGCCCTATATGAACTCTATGCATCTTCTTTGTCTCAAGTAAAGATCCATATGACATAATATCAGTCTCTTATGGAAAGAGTTGATGATAAATATCTCACCCATAAGGTAGTGTCTCTAAACCTTTAGGGTGAAGACTACATCTTAACCCTTAGAATTATGGTTCATATAGTTCTACAACTACAATATCAACTATCAATACCCCTTGAAAATCACATCCCACCACTTCATGACCACCCAACCATGTTAGGTCCTTGAGGCATAAGAGAACCTACGTACTCAACATCCTCCTCTAGAAATATCATAATGGGTGAACTTGTCAAACATTACCTCAACTCTAAAAAATAACACTGGAACCCTTCCACCCAAATCATCATTTTGATCATCCTTGTCAAATAATTAAAAGGTGCATATATTGAAGAGAAATTTATAAATAATATTTCATTGTATCAAGACAATTATAGAAATATTTGTACCCCTATCATTAACCTAGGTGGATCCAAATATAACACTACTTCAACCTGGTCTGGTCCATTACAACACCATCATTTTTTATTATAAGACCCCTAAGTGTACAATCGTAATCCAAATAATGACACTTTAAAATATTCCAATAAGTCTAGTTCAACCAGAGTTTGTCTAGAACCATCATCAACTATCTCACATGAACCCCTCAGGATGACAATTGCTTTAGGATATTGTTGATAAAGACCAGTAAAAAATGGTCTATAAAAGGATATAGGATCTAGTTAATGATTCTAATAAAAACTTCTATGGAATTATTCACATTATAAGGAAATAAATATACTCATATTACTCATAGAAACATCTAAACTCCATCTTAGATATATACTCATCCCATACTCACAACTAGTGATATCTTGATTTGAGGGTAATCTTCAACAACCATGGTTCCAATATCAAGTGATTGAATTAGTCTTTGATCCTTTTATGGATTCTTATTCTTTATGGTTACATAGTTCAGGTTCCAATAATCTACACACGACATCAAGCTCCCATACACATTCTAGTTGAACCACAAGGAGGCTCTCAAGGGGGAAACACTAGCTCTCTTGAATCCCTTCATCTACAAATCCTAGTACAACACCTTCAATACCTAATTTTCTATGATATCCATCAAATATGTTGCTTTAGATATTGGGGTCTTCCCAAGGTATAATTCAATGACAATTTATATCACTAATATGGTATATAAGACTTTCAATTTATCAAAAAAGATATCCTCATACTCCATCACCACACTTGGAAATTGCAAGAGGATACTATCAACATCTCCATGTTTCATGTTATCCAAATTGTTAGAAGTCGGTATCAATCTCCTACTAATGATCCCATCTAGCATAGATTGGTTTTCCCTTTCACCCACAAAATATTGAACTAAACCACCACAATGTACACAATGTATTATCTTCTTTATGTAGACAATATGGGTATGAAATAAGTATATTATACCATATATAAGATGAAAAAATAATTTCTGATCCAAGGGATCAAATATAATATATATTTCTCAAATGAGGGAAGTGGAATGAAGGTTATAACATGTACTTGTGCCCAATAATACTACACAAAAGTAACAAAAGACAAAATCTCACATCTTATTATTCCTTCATGAATTGGGTTCATAGGCCTCTATTTCTTATAACTATACTCACCCTATCCCACCAACACTATGAACATGGAATGGACCACCTAATCATGGTGTTAGAAATAAATCAAATCTCCTTCCAACTCCCGTTATTCTATCCACTCTACTACCACATCTTCCATCACGTGGACCTCCTAGATCATTCCTTCTCCTCTGATTGGGAGGTCCCATGATCCTCTAACTATGAAAGGTATGATGGATTGGAAAATATCGAGATATATCACTCTAACTATGACATGAGATTCAGTTACTCTCCCTCAACCAACTCGATACATCTTTAGATCCTTGAATTGTTGATCCTCTACCCTATGATTGTCTACTAAAATGTATGGAATGATAGGATCCCTGAGACTGTTGGTGACTATCAACTGTAAAGATCTCTATAACATGGTTCAAACATCTAGCACCCATGACCTACATATTCTATTCCAAATACAACTCCACAAATAAATCCAGCATAATCACTATAGAAAAAAGATGGAATGAAATGATATATCTGATATTCCGTAATATATTAGTTCAATTACTTATCAGTGATCAATTCTATGATGAAAGTAACTCACACCTTTTCGAGTGAGTATTAAAAGAGATAAATAAACCTTGTTGAATACTCTATATTGGTCATACATTTTTAATAGAAATATGGAACATCATATATTAGTATTGATTGTAACATGGAAAGATAGAACTCCTCTAAAAAGAGGCGCAAAATTTATAACAAGGATAGATATATATTGTCATGTTATTTAGTCATTATACTTCACCATAACCTCGATGATCCCCAATGAAGAATAATTATAACGAAAACCATATGACATGCATTTTTCCTCTAGTGTCGAAAAACATGGGTGGGGACCTCTAGCTAGTCCCCACACACATGGGGATCGAAATCATCTCGAAACCTTGGAGGTCACTACCAACGAAACACATGAAGTTCACTCATATTCTATGCATCCTCATCTAGTACAAGGTATTTTAACTATTTATCAATAGGTTAGGGAATAATAGGAAAACAACCTAGAGGTACTACCTCTTTTAAGGCCCCTGTATTAGATAATCATCCCTTATTGGATCATCCACATTATCACATAGTAGAATCTCTAATGGATGTATCCATGGTGGCATCCTGAAGTTACCAATATGTACCACATTCAAAGAGTATATTAAGAGAGATTTCTCCAGAATGATATGGAAACCACATCCCATAATTAAATGACTCATGTACTAATGCTTTTCCCTGCAACTGGTGTCTACATGTATGAAGTGAAAAATTATGTTGTTAGAGCTTCGTTGAAAGGATATGGTATATGATGCATGCAAATAGACTAACTTTCCTAAAAGAAAAACTAAGAAAACTATTACATTATTTCCATAAATACAATGAAAATATGGAAAACAAAAAAAATATACATGCTCCGGTCTTATAGTAGAAAGGACTCCTTCGATACCACTTTTTCATGACACATCCCATAGAGTCCTACATAAACGGTTGTATGATGAGCGTGACTTTCCCAATCTAGCCTCAAATAAGCTAGGGGTAGAGATTATCAACGAGTAGATATAACCCACAAATTGGAGGAAATACCCTAATGTTACTATACACATGAACAAACCTCTATGAAAATAAAATGGATAGAATATAGAAGAAAATGATACAATAAATTATTGGTCCCACTCTATTCTACATCACTCATAAAAAAAGTAATGAATGATGTAATGGGGCCAAATACAATTCTATATAATAAATACATAGGGTTCTACGTAGTTAGTGTTAGATGACCATTGTCAAATGAAACAAAATATAAAACCCCTTTTTCTTTCTATCCCAACAATTCTTAGAATGCTCCCTATCTTCTTAGGACACCATAAAAAGGTTCTTCCACTTCATAAGACACAATAAATATAATCAAAGCTAGTGTGGGTTTGAATATATTAATACCTACTAGGATAACCCAAAATCACTGACCATAAATCATTAAGAGAATCCAGATATCAAAAAAATATCATCAATAATAAATCCTTATATAATCATAAGTCAGAACTAGTCTCAAGTTGTAACAACCAATACTTCTAGTAATAGGATAATATTCAAGGCTTCTGAGATATTCTTGTTTCAAGAGTGATCACTCAATGAGACATGATATTACTAGTGACTCTCATCCATGAGGTCATGATCATTAGGCCCTACCAAAGAGGTACTCACTAGATCCCATAAGATCTCATCATCCTAGTTGGGGATCACACATAGGCCTAGTAGTGGAAACCACATACCCTTCTATTTTTTCCTTTTAAATCTGTGATCAACCCCCTATGTATGGTTGTCATACAGATAACATGAACACCACCTATGAGTGATAGAGGATACCACCCTAGTTCCAAGGGAGTATTCATCGAAATATATCCAATACTACACTCATAGAGTGGTTCACAATCCTATTTAAAGGGAGTAACACCACACTATACCTTTAGGGGTAGAAACTAGGGTATCACACTCAATTGTACCTACTATATACTGATGATATGAAAGGATATAAGCCATCTATAAAGAAGTACATGGGGTGTATGTAGGTTATATAGTGTGTAATGATAAATTTGGTCCTACATATGTATATTCTCATGTTCATATATCGATCATTGTATACCTCAATCCATACACATGTTCACCTAGTCGTGTCAGAGTACACGAATTAGCATGTGAAATCTAGGTATTTCTATGTACATGAAATGGCTAATATACTCACCCCATTCTATTATATCCTCTATGATTCATGACATCTCAACATTCAATTCCACTTATTTCGTGGTAGGTACCATCTAGAATGTGACACTTATATATATTTTTAGAATCCATGAACTATATCTTGGGTCCAAAAAAATATGTAATTATTTATTACATGTTGTCTACTATGGTATTTCATTGAGCTAAAAACCCTCCTTTTCATCATCCATCCATGGTTTCTTCCCAGAAAAGTGATTCAAAAATTATGGATATGTTTTCTTTCGACCATTTCCATCACCAATCACAAAGATCTATGCTCCAATCAACTCATAATACACTCAAAAAAGTTGGACTGTCACCTCCACACATTAAACTAAAATGAATAAGGAACACTGATTCAATATGATCCACCATTAGTAATCCCCCCACATCACAACACGATAAAACCCTCGAAAATGAACCACAACCATGGTATTAATCTATTTCACATAATAATGATAAAGTGGTGATAAAATGACAAATATTCATCAAAATATGGTCACAAGAAATTGCTAATGATGAATTTTAAAAGGAACATGGGAGAAAATGATAAACATTAAATATGAGAAATAAAACTCATGATTTTTTCATTTCTTTCTTGACCTGTTGTCATAGAATATGCTAATAAAAATGAGTAACCAAATACAAACAATTAAATAAACTATAATATATATAAATTATAGATGAACAAATAAATTCATGTATATTGTAGTGAACCCATATTATACATTATAAAATTAAATTGGATTTATCAAACTAAATGAAAAATCCTACCTCAATATTGAATAATCACTGTTGAATAATGATCATATGTTATTATCGTCAACAGGATCCAGAAGCTACACTGGTGAAAATGATCCTCATCTATCGATTCCAATCAATTTTATTTTTTATTGTCTTCTCCAAGAGATCCTATAGATAACTAGTATTATGTAGATAACCCTTATATTTCCTTATATTCATATATTTTTATGAAAAATCATGTCATAAAAAAATCAAAAAAAAAATTCGTTAATAAATAAATTTAAAAATTCTCCCATTATTACACAAAAATCGATAATATAACATGCTCAAAGGTAAGGTTACACCTAGGGTAAAACCCATTTTCTAGAATCAACAAATACCTCAGTTTTTTATCTAAGATGCTTCTATAGATTTATTATAAAATTTCAGGAAAATTGTGTGCGTTCAATATTAATATATTTATTTTTTTTCAAATATCAGTTTTGGGAACACTTGGACTTGAAAACTCAAGCTAACTCACCACTACGATATACAAATATTAATTGATATATTTCAAATCATTATAAGGGAAAAAAATTATATAATTAGATAAATCAATATTGGTTTGAAAAAAATATTCAACAATAATGAAAACTCTATAATCTCCATTATTTTAATAAAAATATTTTTATAACCAACCAACCTAGGTTAACTATACTAGACACACAAAATTGGTCACTAAAATGCTGAAGTAAAAACTAAGAAACACAAAACCTGAATCCTATCAATTAAAATAAGATATAAAACTAGTGTGTAGCATAAAAGAAGGATAATCATCCATGAATCTATAAAATCCTATAAAGATTAGAAAATGATAATGATAAAATAGTAAATTTCTATAAAAGACCCATTGTGACCTTCTGTAAATGAAAACCCATCTATATATGAAGATTTCCTATAAGAGAATCCAACATGATACATAATTCCCTTCCCATTACATGAGTCTTACAAAATATGATCTATATACTTTTAATTTAAATGGAAGGATCTGAGAAAAAATCCTAGTAAGATTCTATTAATGGATCTATAATATCAAGAATTCATATTTTATATCATTAAGGAAAATAAATTTAACAAAAAATCATAAAAAATACATTTTTAAAAACATTCAATTAAATTTTCATAACAAAATTCCATATTTACCAAATCTAAAAATATTTTATGGAGTTAGTTTAACATTAATGGTTATACTATAATATAAACATGTTCACAATAACCATGAAATATACCATCAATTGATAAATAATATATGAATGGGGAATTAAACCATTTTGATTCTAACTTATGGATATAGATGATAAACCTGAAATAAAATCCTCAATATGGGTGCATGGTGGATCTGACCAAAATAAAATCTACTAGAAATACACACACAAATTTGACATAAAATCTCTTGTGTAATTACACAAATGAATTGTGATCAGACTATTCCAAACCCAACAAGGGTTACCAAATTTTATATGTCTTTCAATATCTATTTTAAAACCAAAACCACCCTTTAAATTATTTATTTAAATACATGGTGGTCTAAAAAACAATTTTTAAATAAAAAACCATTTCAAACATGTTTCGTTTCCAAAATATAAAATCTTATTTCAAATAAATCAATTTCAATGATAACCCCAATTTAATTGAGCATAATATAAATAAATTCATGAATTAGAAACAATAGTATAGATACATATACCTTAATAATGACATAATCCTAATTGGCTTCAATATGGAAGATTAGAATCAAGAAGTTCAGACACAAAAATAAAAGGCATGATGGGAAATTATAAAGGATGAATTGAAATCCCATACCAATCACTACTTTATATATAAACACAATCAACTCCATTGTTTCAACTAAGGTAGATATGAAATAGGAAGGTGACTTATGTGGGAGAAGTTATGCAATATTCATAAGGATAAAACACGAAATGAAATGAATTGGAAGGGGAAAATCACCTAAAACACATAGGGAGGTCTTGATGAAGACCCTAGTTCAATGAATGAGACATATCTAATGTGATGTGTGGTATAAAATGCATGGAAAAATTGATTCACAATGAAATATATTTCTTTAGGATGTAAAATGATCATAAATCATTTACACCAAAAAATTAATTATGTTAAATTTAACATGATTAAAAATCTTACTCCATAAAATATTATCTTATTTTGTAATGTTAATTTACGGACTATAATGGGATTTTAAATCTTAAAGTATTCTCAATCCATAAATCGATTCATGGATTGCACTAGGTGAATGAAATAAACTGTAATATAGAAATCATGAGCATAATTGTCTACTAAATATAGTACCAAGAAGATTACCCTACCTAAATTTCCTAATAAAATCCACACACTAGACATGGCCTTTTCACATTTATACAAGGAATCCTCTAAAAACAAGAATGCATCCCTAGATGTGAGGTAATTTTCCATAGTAAATTCTATCTAAAACTAAAAATAATGTTTTACAACGAATCACTAATGTGAATGAAAATAATAACTAAGTAATACCTAATTGAATGTAACACTATTTTAAAATATTCCTACTATAAATGCTTTCTCTCCACATAAAGTATAAAATATATTTAACTCGTGATAAGATAAAACCACTACATTCACACACAAAAAATAAAAATCCCTATTATAATGGTAATACCATTAACACATTCATAGTACAAGTATACAAGGAATGAATTTATAATTTAGTACATTTTCTCAGTGATCCTTAATTTTAACTAGGTTCTAATGTATAGTGGACACAGATCAAGATCAACATCCTTCCATTCGATCAAATTAAAAGAATATGATTGATATATCCTTAGTTGGGAATCATGAAAAACATTTTGGATAAAATTAAAATGAGATGGTATTGACAATTGATATAACACCATTATATGTAATATAATGGTTCATATGGTCCCACAAATATCACTGCCTACTTACCTTTTAAACCCAACATATGGTGTATGAAGCGAGGTGAGGCAATGAGAATAACATTATCCCCAACATTAATCACTTTAGGTTTATGTTGACAGTCCACATAATAGTTTTGGTGAATATATGTTTTCATTAATCTCTTCCAAATCAACTACCCCTTCATTATCTAATCTTGAATTAGTCATGTTCTAAATAAGGACCTCTCCCCTAATACTTCCCGAAAAATATTATATCTACTTGTTCTCCCATAAAAAACAATTATGGGTAAAATTATTATCAATGATTGATAAATATTTTCAAAGGAATACTCAACTTAAGTAAAATTATTTTACTATTAGCCACCAAAATTAGGAACCAAATTCTAGAGAAAATCATCATGAAAATGGATATCCCTCTCAGCTTTTCCATCAATCTCATCATGATATGTATTTCTCAATTTCAACTTGAAACACATTGAATCCTTCAAATCATTCAAAAACCTAGATATGAAACTCAGGTATGTGTTTGAAGAAACTATATATGGAACCCAATTATTCTTCAAAATATCATTGGCATACAAGTCCCCAAGATTCTCTACATTCATCATCTCGTTGATAGGGAAAATATTCTCTGATTTCATGAGTTTTCAATTATCACCAAAATCTCAACCTTCCCACTTTTTTTATATTATAGAATAATGATGAAGAAAAATGAAACCTATTCCCATTTCATAATGAGAATTGGTAAGGGTTGAAACATACTATTAGATCTACAATGCATTGTCTTAATTTTCTGAAGAGTAAGACACCATGATATATAATCTGCAATTAATTGTCTCATCACATGCCTCAAATACTAAAATCTAAAATCATAATATATCATGGTTGTACCTTGGATAATTAACCAACAATAATATTTCCCATTCTCCCTTAAAACCATCCAACGATGTAAATTAACATTCAACCTTATTTGGAAACCAGACACTCTAATGGGGGACCAATACCCATGTCTCTAGATCTCCACAATATAAATGTTCACACAAATGTCCTGGAACTCAGTTTTGGATACTTGATCATACTAAAAATTACTCATAAATAATGATTCAGCATTGATCAATGCCAAACAAAACATCCCCCAGCTTAATCAATAATCAATTCTATCTCAATAAATAATCTCATCATGTACTACTCAATGATTTGTTCACCTCTTGTGCTCGTAATTTCCTACTTTTCATATCGATAACTAGCTTCTCTTTCCTAGGATAATAAGAATTGTCCAAAAAAATATATTGTGATAATCAATGTAGCATTTCTCTCTCAATATCAGATCATGTAGTGTTAAAATATAGATAATCACCTTAGGATCATAATATAAGGTAAAATATTCCCTATTTTGGTAGACTAACTTGGTTTTGAGTGTATGAATAATCACATCCAACTAAAGATCATGGGTTGGTTATTTCTTCTCATGTTGTCATAGTCAACGAGATTCGTAGGATACCGCCTATTTATACTACATAAATTCACACCCAAACCTATTTTAGATAAATAAGAGAAATTTCCATATCTTGAATCATGTTTCAAAAGTATCAAAAATGGAGTTGAAGTGAATCTCTACTTCAATTCCACAAAACATCTCTAACATATTTCATTCCAGAAAAGATATACACCCTTATGGGTTAAAGATGTTATAAGAGTTGTAATATTTGACATCAATTGAATAAAACTACTATAATAACCATCACAACACATGAATATTTAGATCTCAAACACATTTTTGAGCCACTCCATAGAAAATATATCCTATACAATTTTTTGATTCGTTATAATCCCCTAATCAGATAAAAAATTCACTAAAAATATTACATCATCAATCAAAAATTCACATTTCAAAGCTTAACATATTGGGTATTATTGCTAAAAGTTCAATGATTAATACCTAAATGATATGTGTTCTCTTTATCGCACATGCATTATACTAAAATATCATTCATGAAAAAAAGAGTCTATAAATATAAGAATTAATTTTTTCATCAATTCCATAAAATACCATAAAGGTGTCAGAGAGTCCTAATAAAATAACCAAAAATTGGAAATTTCCATACCAGTATCCATATTCTATCTTAGGTATATACTATTCATATATGGTAAAATGGTGGTACTGTGACTGAAATTCAATCTTTGAAAACCAATGATTCCCTCAAAACTGGTCAAAGAGATCATGAATCCTGGTCATGGGATATATTTTTATAACAGTCACTTGATTTTGTATTCGATAATCAATATAATGTATGAGGCTTCTATATTCCTTACAGTAAATGAGGACTAGAGAAACCAATGGTGACATAGTAGGATAAATAAATCCATTCACCTTGAAATCCACATGTTATAATTAAATTTAAACTATATATACAGGTTTTATATGATAATATTGCATATAAATTGGAATTATACTAGGTAGTAGTTCAATAGTAAAATCAAACTCCCTATATTATGGTAATTCATAAAAATGATATTGTAATTACTTAGGGTATGAACACACCACAATAGGAAGTGGAGTACTAAATAAAGGATAAAACATCTAGGAACATTTTTTACAACTGAAATGAGACCATCATCAAATAAAGAATATCATGCCCCACTGTCCTAAAACTAGAAACCCACTCACCCTGAATTAGATGAGTGCTCCCATATGTATATAGAAATTGGGATTGATGGTAATAAAATAAATATATCTCTTAATTCTAAACCTCTAATTGATTCCAATAATTTGGTTGAATATATCATGTTTGGGAACACAATATTTCAAACCCCACCTTACAGTCTTCTAACATCACTTGACATTCTATGAACTTTAGTCAATATTCATAACTCTTTCGGTAAGGTGTGTAAATACCTATCAAGAATTAAATAGTCTATGAACTCATTTCCAACACATTAGATAACATTATAAATGTAAAATAATGAGTATAAGGTATATCAAACAAATATATCACCATTGAAGAGCAAATAAACACCATACCTATAATAGTAGTTAATCCAACTTCTCATTTCTCTTGTGTACTGCAATTAATAAATAAATCTCGAATCAACTCCCCTTATGATTTATTAGCCACATGAACACCACCTTATCCTGAGTGAAACACCCACCACCCACAAATGCATTGGTATAAATATATAAACCATTAGTAAGAGTGGATCCATACACGCATCCTTTGGTCATCATTTCATAATAACACTGAAGATGGACATATTTTCCACCATGATAAAAATTCTAGAGGAACTCCATCCAATTAGAAATGGTATGAAAAAACCTTCACAAATGATAATAAGAAACCTACCGGTATCCTAATGAAGCCACTAAGAAGGGTCTTGAAGAAAATTTTGTACCTTATTTCTTCCTTTTCTGGCCAAATACTCACCATGGATAAAAAAATTTCTAATTGATTCTCTACACTAGTGTTTTTTCCATATGTTCACAACTACCAATGTTTCTTTATTGAAATCATCCAAAAAAGATCTACGGAACATCAAAATTATCATCCACCAAATATCAATCCTCCACCCAACTCGTGATTTCATGAATTTAGGTAATAACATTTCACTAGATCTAGTGTCATGTGTACTAACTAATAAAAATGGGTCGAATACACTATAATAGGGAGCTCAAATTTCTATATGATCGGAAACTACCAACTCTTTTCCCAATTTAATGTCTCATTATATTGTTTTTGTTTGAATATTTTCATGATATATGCTCTTGTGAGATCCTCTTGCAATATAGCTTGCATAATAGAGTCCCACTAACTCTTTCCCAAACACTCAGGAATATACGTGAAAACACTACCTTAGAGTTCATAGGATTCTTCATGAAGATGAATACCCTCTTAATGTTCTCAATTTATTTTTCATATTCCCCTATTCCTTAGTCACCTTCTAAACCGTAATCATTTCCCCATCCTGGGTGCCAAAAATCTACATGACCCAAAGCCTTCATATGTTATATTTATGATTCTACCAATTAAGGGTCTATATTAGGATTCGCATATAGAAACTCTCTTATATAATCCTCAATATGAATTGGAAGATCACTTATAGGTGGAATTTATTAATAATAAAAACCCAAAAAGTCACACATATAATGATTCCAAATTCACATGAACAACTGTAGATATCCATATCAATGGATTGAAACAACATAAATTTATAGAACATATAAATTCAATATAATAATAGTGACCAAAAAGGTAAAAAATGTCATTTTAAATAAGTATTATTTCTAGTTATTTTATATTACCTCAAAGACCATGTGTCGAGATTATAAAAAATCCATGAACAACCATGGTAAATCAGATTCATACCCAAATCTAAGATGGAAAATCCCCTTTTCTGCATATACTATAACAATTATGATGGTATAAACTCTGGTATACTAGGACACTGATCCACACCATGGTTGTGTCAATAAAAATTAGGCTCGCTATTCCATCTGATATAATTTGTTAATAAGAATCAATTGTTAACATGAAAAGTAACTCAAAAATGGTCCCCCACATGGAAAAGTGGAAATTGATGAACGTGAAACTAGTATCATGTGAAATGAAACATAGTATACAACAAAATTTTTCTGATAAATAAAGGACAACATATTTGAGACTAAAATATTAAATTTAAATAGGCCAAACGCGAATGAATAAAAATATATAAAAATAATCTTCTATGTGACCATCCATCATAAGAAAACCATCTATCTGTGAAGATAACTATCAAGAAAAATTAGTGTTCTACATAATTCCATTCTCTTTACCAAAGTCCAAAAATAAACATCTCTATCCACTCAAAATAAAAATTTGGGTGTAACAATAAATCCTAGTATGATACAAAAATGAATTTATAAAATTATTAATATAATAAATTCATTATTTTTAGTTTTATAAAAAAAATAAATAAATCCATTTTCATAAAATAATAATTTTTTTGAATATTTCCTTTAAATTTTAATGAAACACATCATACTCTCTAAATGTTGGAATATGTTAAAAAATTAGGAATTCAACTAGGATTCCACCATAATATAATCATGTCTGTAATAACCATGAAATATACCATTATATGATTAAAAATTCATAAATGAAAAAGCACTCCATTTAAGATCTAACTTATGGGTACTCGTGCTAGACATGAATAAATATCAATAATCGATGGCTATGTTGGATTCAACCAATATGAACACTATTGTAATTAAACACCATAAATGACATAAAACCTCTTGTAGAATTACACACATGAAAAGTTACACAAAAATTTCTTTCTCAACCAAGGTTACCCCATGTTCTTTGTTCTCTAAAAGATATTTTAAAAAAAAAACCATTAAAATAAATTAACCATGAACTTGGTTTTTGTAAAAAAAATGAAAACCCCATGGAAAACATATTTTTTTCAAAAATTCCTTTCAATTTTCAAAGAAAACTATTTAAATGAACAACCCTTGTGAATTCAATGGAACATATCTTAATTCTTTAACCACACCCATGTGTATAGATACACCGAAAATAATAAATGTGGAAAAAAATTAACCTTGAAAAAATATATTTGAGTGAAGTAGTTCAGAAAATCAATGACAAGGACCAATGGAAATCTATAATGAATTGATAGAAAACTATAACTGATATCCACAAAATCCTTAGTCTAGACAAATCTTTATATATGTTAAGGTAGGAAAGATATAAGAATACTTCTTACCAGGGATAATAAATGCCTATATCACTGGGTTCAAATTCTAATAAGATGATCTGGAGGATAAAGAGTCACCCCACATGCATTGGGATAAGACCAGGGTTTAGTGGATAAACATGTTCAAAGAATGAGGGAGATTATGAATGTTGCATGATATAACCTACTTGGACAAATTGATTTAGGATGTAAGAACTTTACATAAAACAAAAATATCCTATAAATCATATATGGTAGAAAAATTACATAAGTTAAAAATTTCCCAAGTAATGATCATATGGCATAAAATAAGATCGTATTAAATGAAGGTAATTTATAGAATAACATAATGTTTTACATATTACTATATTTTTATCCCAAAACTCAATTCACTATTTATGCCAAGCACTGGGCATACATTATTACATAAACAATTTACACTAAAATTACTCTTTTAGATTGTACCAAAGGTACTCTTAGATAAAAGTCGAAGGAACATCTTGACCCCCTACATGTAATTTTTTCACATTAATACTCATTCTATTACATAAAAAATACATATATCCCAAGACATATAGTAATTTCCCCTGAAAATGATCTTCATATTTAAAAATCCACCATTCCAATCACAAAATTAGTGGGTCCAAAACAAGATCCAAATAATACATAAAATTCAGTAATAGGGAGCTAAAATATTTCCATTATATAAAGATAGAAAATAATTTTCTAAAACACTGTTAAATGAAACAATTTTGCAAAAAAAATTATTCTTATTGGCCATCAGTTAAAATATTAAAAAAATATAGTTATATATTTTAATTATGATTACTAAAAAATGATATTGTGCCCCAATAATATTACTTCAATACTGATTCCATGGTTTTATAGAAATTGAAATAGAATATTACTTATCAAAAAAATATGAAATATATAAAAATAGACATCAAAATTAGTTCAATTTTTTATTGTCCATAATGATTGTGAATCTCATCATATAATATCTATTTTTTCTAAAATTTCATTACAAAAATAATGAGAATTATATTTCTTCAACATCCATGACTCTATGATTTTTCCTAAAATGAGACACATGAGATGTGTATTTTTTGTTAATTTTTAAACAACAATATTCCAAAATATAATAGCATTTCAAATAAAATATAATTTCTCTATGATAAAATTAAAAAATGTTTTAGAAAAAATTAACAAATTTTAGAATTATTCTTATACCAATAATAATTAAATAATTAGGGTTTTCTTAAAATATTTTATATAATTTATCAATAATCATTATATCTAGTTGTAAATTATTTAAATGTTAGAAAATGCAGATAATTTCTATAAATAGTGTTTTCCCATTGGTTTTTCATTCTTATCATATTCTTGTTTTTGATATATTCTCATAATAGTAGTTTATATTCAATTATTATCAAGAGAATTTTTTTTATTCAACTCCATACCATATTTATATTAATTAGAATAAAATTCAATCATTATAGTGAAATATATGATGTAAAATAATGTAATCTATTTCATCCATGTATAATTTTTCATGTTAAAATAAAAGTTTAAATATCCTCACAAATGAATTATCTTAAATATATAAAATTAATTTCTGAAATATAAAATAAAAATAAAAATATAATTTAAATATTTCATAAAAACTAATGTTCGTTCTTATTTTACTTGAAAAAAAAATTTCAAATTAAATTGATAGTATAATACATACTAATATATAGTGTATTTTTTTTGTACATTATGTTATTTAACTTGGTTTAACAATTTATTCATGTTTTTGTTCATTATTAAAACAAGTGGTTATTTACCTGGACATAATTAATACTTACCTCTTTACAAAATCACAAATAACATTCATTTAATATAAAATAAATTTATGATAATAACAAAAAGACAATAAAAATATAACAACAACTATACTAGTAGCCTCTATTATTGTATCACCAAAATATATATGTCCTTATTGATAATAATCATTTGAAACTTATCCTGATATGTTTTCTATAATTTTTCAGAATTTATCATAATTATTTTGAATTATATGTTACAAAATTTTGATTAAATATAAGTAGCTAATATAATATCTATATATTATATCCTGAAAAATAGTTTTATTTTTTATATATAACAAATATCATGTATAGATCGTTTAATGATTTTTATATACCATTAGAATAAAAATTAAGAAGAAAATACTTTTAAGAAAAAAAATTTATCAAAGAGTATCTGGTTGGAACAATTATTTCATTATCTCCAATAAGAATTTCTATATGATCATATTCATTTATAATTATATATCATTAATTAGTGTCATCTTGATTTTTAATAATTTCATTAAATCTAAAATTTTTCATCCTTTACATATAAATTATTTAAAATATTATTCATGGGGATCTAAATATTCATTCTTTTCATTTATATTATAATCTGAAAATTTTAAGATTAAAAAACTCTTCCAAAAACATGGTTTATTACTTATAAAAACTATAGGTCTTTTAATTAGTTCGATATAATAAAAATAAACCATCATTATATTTGACATAATATTTATAAAAATATTTCATTTATATGAATAAAAAGATTATAGATAAAAAAATATAAATGAATTTTATTTTTAATTCTTTCACAACCATAATTCATAACCAGATTTGAGTATTATTTTTCATAATATAAATCTATTAAAGATATGTCATATCATTTTTTCATCTTATATCTAATGGGTTTAAATGTTTTTAATATCAATATCGTTGTTATATTCATTTAATGTAATGTTATATTTGTACTATTAACAACACTGTTTTGTTGTGGTGTTCAAAGAGTTGAAAATGTTATGAAAATAAACCTTTTCAGCCAAAAAAATTTAAATTACAAATATAAACACTCCCAACAATTATGAAATATAGTTGATAAAATTATAACATCATTATTTTTTTGATTATATTACAATAAGTAGTGAACATATATAATTTTTTTGATTCTTGATTATAAAAATTAATACAACCCAATATTGTAAATCTTCAATAGAAAAATTCCCTACACCACCTTTTTAACATATTTATAAATGTTTAAATATGTTATAATGAACATGTTTTAATATTAATCAAATTTAAAGTTTATTAGTACTTTTGGAACATTATTATTGAAATTTTACGTTCATAAGGAAGTAGAAACATGATTAATGTCTAGTCTCACCACATGTAGCATTAGAACTTGTTAGTATATAACCAAAATCTGTAAACCCCAAAAATTAGCCTGAAATTTTTTAACCTTCTGTAGAATATATTTAAACAATATATCATTCAAAATTTATTGTTATTTTATAGTTGGTTTATAAAAATAAGTTGAATAAATATCCACTTATCAATTAACGTAAAACAATTCCTATAAATTCATCTCACAACATGGGCAGTCTTCACATCCAAATTTACTAATTTTTTTTTCTATTGAATTTTAAGAAATGAGGATTAATATTTAAAATTTTTCATTATTAGTAACTAATTTATTTGGGAGAATAATTTAAACAAAATTACTTTTAATACTTTATTTTCATTTTTATTATTATAATTTGATATATTTATCTGGGAATAAATTTTTTTTATTTATTATACATTGTTTTATAAATATTATGCATCATCACATTCATTTATCTCTAATATAGAATCTGAATATAAATTATTAACAATCACTTTAGATTGAAAAGAAAAAATTTTCTCTTATATAAACTTATTCATCAATTTTTTTCATTTGCTATTAATATTGTAAAAAACAACTTATCTAAATAAGAGTATATTTTTAGAGTTCTTAACATTAATCATTAGATTTATTTCTTGTATTTCAATTATTAGGTAAATTTATAATTAATCCTTGTAAATTAATATTATTATCACAAACCTCTCCTAAATAACTCATTCAATTTACAATAATGATGATTCGATGAAATATTTGGATAATAGTTAAATTTTCAACAACTTTGACATCATTATATTGTGATCCTAATATTTCTTTATTACAATCAACATCTAAGACCCATTATGATATATTTTTAAATTTATCATAACATCTGTGATTTTTTATAACTAAATATATGTGTGTTCGCATTTGGGAATATAGGAAAATACAGCATATTCATGATTTTATTTCTAGGAATATGTTTCATATAATTTATTCATGTAATAAAATTATGATTTCATTATTAGTTTATATGTTTTTTCAATTTTCTCCCTATTATAAATATCTAGAATGTTAAGATAAACATCCATTGCATCATTCTAATGCTGAAAATCCATTATATCTTAGAGAGTTGGTATTTTATAAATCAAGACTCCATTAAAACATGATACAAAAAACTCAAGTAAACTTTTTATTAGATCGTTCTGTATATGATATGATTATAAAATAAATATATATATAAAAAAGGAAAAAACATATAAATTTCCATTGTTTTTACACATTTTTTACACCATATAGTAAGCTAGTTAAAAGTTCATGTGGTTTTGAATTCCACAATTTATTATAATTAAATATTTGTATGAATATTAATATAATTATGCATTAAAAATCAAAACCACGAACATGTGATTTTTATAATAGTTTAGATTGATGTGGAATTTCATATACACACCACACCCTCAACTGGATAGTATAAAAAATAATATAATGTGACTATTATATTGATATTGAATCAATATCAAATTACAAAAAAAAATTCCTAGATTAATATAATAAATAAAATTCCATTTTCACCTTGGAGGAATAACCTTTGACTTTCTATTTTCAACATTGTTTCATAAACCGTGTTTGGTTATTCTTTTTATAGCAGGACTTATAACCCAATGTACCATTTATATGTTTATTATAACCCAAACAATATTCTTTTTCATTAAAATATAAACTATATCTATAGAACATTGAAAATAGATATGCAGAAAATATCATTATAGAACCCATTTTTGGGAAAACAATTACTTTATCATCAAGGGAATGATGATCAAATCAATAATGACATTATGTATATTGATGTACATTGAGTAGTGTTACAACATAATCATATTTTACTTTTGAATACTGTAAATGTTTTAATTTAATGTTGTACATCTTGATTCAATCTAACATAATTCATATATCATTGAAAGTCTACACTAGTTTTGTTAAAATATCCAAAAATACATTCATCCTGAAAAAATTTATAACAAATGGGTCAATTTTATCTTTTCCCTTAAAATAATATTCATTCAAGTAAAATGAATGAAATAATTCTGAGTTATTCAATTTTTCATTTTAATTTATTTTTTTATTTAATTTTTAATAAGCATAAAATTAATGATTAATCGCTTTTTATATTAAATAATCTTCAATGTAATTTTTTAAATCATGAAAATAATATAGATCTTTTTTTAATATAGATTTCAAATAAATATAGAAAAATTAATATAATTAAAATAAATAGAAAATCACAATATAGATATCACATAGTTCATTTTTTTCTCTATATGTTATACATATATGGTAGATTTTTTAATCAGGTTTAGGTTCTCATTTTTTTCAACATTGATAAAGTAAACGTACATTATAGGTTAAATCATCATAGGGTAATATATTATTGTAGGGTGAATCCCTAGGTAAATCCTTCCAAAGGTTTTTTCCAATCATATGGTACATTATATCTTCAGTACATCCATCCTAGGATATATAGCTACCCAAATTTCTATCTTCATTATGTTGAATTATTATAAGGACAGGTTCAAAGAGTTCCAATTTTATTGATTGGGTAAAAAATACTATAAAAATATGAACATCAAAGTACAAAAAAATATTAAAAAGTTATTAAATAGATTTTGAATCAGATTAAAAATAAATAATATATATTTTATGTAAGTATTACATAATTATTGAATGTCTGGATTATCTCAAAATTAATTAATACACTGTAAGTGTTATAATTTTAAAAAACACTTATTCTCTCATATGTCTTCAAACATAGAAGAATTATATGTTTTCATAAGAGTTCATAATACTAAATGACATGGATATTTCTTAAGATGTTAATTATCATAAGAATTCTAATTTTCATAAATGATAGATTACATAAGTCATCCAGTTAAAATCATAAAACTTTTCTATAATCCAAAAAACAACATATCACTAAAATAAGACATTATACAATTTTTTTGAAATTAATATATTTTTATTGTTTTATAGAATTATGAAGACATAATATTGGAAACAATTTTAATTAAACACATTCTCCTTTTATTCTTTCATCAACTCATTCATTTGTGGTATTTTCTCTGAAATCATTATAAAAGATACAAGAAAACATAATGATAAAAGGATAAATAATTATTCAAATACTAATCACCAAATTAATAATAAAAAAATAATTACATTCCTTTATTCCATTTGTACTAAAAGTAATAATAAATGATATTATTTTATTTTATTTCAACACTCATGTTATATGAAATAAATGATTTTATTAATTTTAAAATATCAAAAAAATAATGTACCAAGGGGTTCTTCGACAAGAAAAAAGGGCTCGAATTGGTTCAAATACCCTTTAATATTTCATAATAACCCCTATGAATCCATTTCTAAATTCCCTTATAATTAAAGTATCTACTCATGAATAATTAGATGAATGGGTAACGTTTCAGTCACACTTGAATTCATTACATAAATTCATTGTTCAAAATCCTAATATTTATTCTTATATATTAATAATTGTAAATTATTGTCCTCATTGAATATTACATGATTGATATTTCTTATCATTCATCTTAATAGTGATTTATATTATGTTACCAAACCATATTATATGAATATATTTTGTCTCCTTATGATGATATCCACAAAAACAATACATCATGATCAATAATCAATAGACTAATATCAATATATTTAATACAATTAAATGTATATTATTTCATTCATATTATACGTGTAGACATAAAAATATTGAAAATTATTTTATTAAGAACCCATATAATTTTCTAAATTATCATTAAAATAAATCACTATTTAAATATAATATTTATTAATTCCTTGTACTACATCAATTCAATATTTTCTTTTATAAATGGACACTTATTGGTGTTAAGTGAACACCCTCACAAAATGACACTATCCCAAAACCGCCATAATAAATAACCACAACGAGTCATACACTATAATAGATCACATAACCATTAAATTTTGGAATAATTATATTGGAATTCTTATCCCAATATAATTTTAAATGTAAGGAACTTACCTTAGTTCCGGGATTGTACTTGATAAGGTCTTTGAGGTGATAATCCAACCTTTCCAACATTTCAATAAACTTATCCATGTTAATTTTCATTTCATTGAAAACTCATGTGAGAATGACTTCATTCTTGTTGAACCACCCCCTTTACTCATCATTATCATCCACATGTAGGAATATATTAACTATCATGTCTACATACTCTTGGGGGGATTAATCACTGTGGCCACCTCCAACATTTCATCCCTTGATTGTATGACTAAATCTCATGTATTATCATTATTTTAAAATATTACATCAAATTCATAATGTTTACGCTTTTTAGTGGTCTTTTTCTCTATAATCTGGGGAAATAGGATTAATCCTTTCTCATTTTGGATTTAATCCCTTTGGTCAATATACAAAACCTACATTGTTACTTTCTTTCTTCCCATTCTTCTTTCTCAGGTAGTGTATTATTCTTATGCGTCTTTCTTTTATACAATCTCCAAAGAAAAATATATCACTCACATTATTTGTCACTACCCCATATGCTTCTCAATCATTATTGGAATGATCCTCTAACTATGATTCTCTTTGTCCTTTTTTCTATCACTCAATTTTATAGCCCTTCAATTAGATTGTCAATTTAAACAATCTATTTGGACCTTATAGAACTATATCCACTCAAAACATTCAACCATGCACTAGGAAACCTTATTTTACCTACATTTCCCTCAAAATGTTACTACAGCTAGTTAGACCTAACTCACATGACTTATAGATATTAGTCAAAAAACATAGTGGTCTCTCAACCTCTTTATATGAAGAGGAGAACTATTTACTACTGTTTGTAACCGTAGTCTCCCCCTCCCCTCCCCCACCCCCTAAACATACACGAGGCTTCTTTATGGAATTAATGCCACCCAAATCATTCCTAAAACAATCATTGATGTCTAAAATCCTCAACACTGAATGTATGGTTCTCACCTCTTTCTAGATGATTGGAGTGTTCTACATCTCTCTATTACCTGGTTGTTCAACTTCAAGGTATTTTCATGATGCAACAACAACTGGGTCTTTTAATCTAATCTACCACTCAATATTCAAAGATTGAGGCTCTACCAAGGTGTCTGGTTGAAGGAACACCAGATAAATTATAACCATTTGTTCCCTATATCTTCAAGAATAATGTCAATTACATCTACATGATGAAAAAATGAGATTGAGGATTCATGGAAAACCAGTTGATTCCAAAGAAAATCACATTCATCATTAATTACTATATAATACATTGGGTTTTTTGAAATAACGACAACAAGATAAGTCCTTAAAGAAATAAGATGAAATAAATCATGGGTAAAATGATCCGAGTAGAGGAAATATCCCACTATATTTTCAATAAAATGATGAATCAGCAGGTAATGAAGTAGTAGGGTAAGACCAGGAAGGGAAATCCAAATTGCCATGATAGGGGGTCACACATCAAGTGAAAATGGACCCACTAAAAGAGAGAAAATGTGAACCCGATATGACACATTGATCGTTATCCCATGAAAATATTATTTGATCTTCTATTGAAAATTTGATCAACAAACGAGATAGAATAACATTCAATCCATGTATTATACTCCCACGTTATTGATTATATTGAAATATATTAAGAAGGCTGTGAATACATTATAAGTCATACATCTGTGTAAAAGAGCATATCATATGATCTATATCCTAATATGTTAGTATATTATATTTACTATATATAAAAATGGAAATACACTTCCTCAGACTATCGAAACCAATTGACAAAATAAAAACTCATAATATGAGGAAAAATATACCATCTTGGTTATGAATCATTAGAAAACATAATAATCTAAATATCTAGTAATACCATTATTATATAATCCTTAAGGCAAGAATGATCAATGTATCAACATATGAACATTATTAGTCTTGGTATCTATATTCCCTCATGAATGTAGATTCAATGTGTAACATACACCTCAGTAATACCAAATATGTATTTTATGACCCTCCATGTGTCTTACATTGTATTTTATCCAGTGAATAAAATTGTTCCTCGTCATTATCTTTTTCAGCTATGTATGAAATCCTACTCAAACCAAACATAACAATTTTTCACAAACTATAAAACTCCAGGAAAAAAATTGATTATAAATAAATAAATTTTATACATGAGAAGTCAATTTTTATTCCACTTTACATAATATATGAAGCTAAAAGGAAATAAAAACAACATATCATGATAAATTTTATACTCATAAAATCATTTATGAATACAAGAGAAAAGAATATGTTATGACTTGTCTAAGAAAATGACATATGATCAATTTACTAAATTATCTTATGGTTATTACATATTTTATGATATCTTACACTCATTACGACTATTTATATTACCATATATATCTCTATCTGATGAACAGATGAAACCATCCAACAAAAAAATTATTTGTGCGTAACATCTATGAATAAAGCCAGTATGGAAACATGTGGGACATAAGTTTCATATTCCTAGGGACTATCTCTTAGAATATTGTCTCAACTATATTGCATCACACCATCATATATTATAATTTTAGTAACATCAAAAATCTCTCCTCAATAATGAGTACACCTCCTAGGCCGAAATTGAAATATGAAGGATCATATCTCCCCAACTCCCACCTCCAGTGGGACTCGGTTTGGTGACTACAACTAAGAGTAATAAAGAATAAATATGGGATGCATTATCCTATTTTAGAACATGAATAATTTTGATATATGAGAAATATAATAATAAAAAACTATTCAAATATATATATATATATATGATATCCCAATATGAAGGCACACAATTTAATATATACTTGAACTAGAAAGGTATACTAAAAGTACCCAAATAAAAAGTTCTTAATGACCACAATGACCAAAAAACTCCTAACAAAACATGATCTAGTAAAATACACCCTAATATACAAACTTATCCTATCGTCTTTAATAATATATTATACTTAATTGGGGTGATAAAAACATAATACTTATTTTGATTCTCTTAAGAACCTCTCATGAAAGACATTAAAAAATCATAGTAATCCCAGTGAACAACAATTGAAACTAAGACATCCCCAATGCTTGTATAATATGTTATCATCCACACCATGGTTATATCTCTCCATTTAATACATACAATTATGGTCATATTATCATAAATAAAAAATGTTACCCCCACTACAACTTCCCAACTGATTTTATATTATGCCTCAACGTCGCATGTCTGAATCCATATCAATCCAATATATCCCTATTTGAAAACACATGGGAGAAGAATATCAAGATTAATTTCATGCATCTTTTCAACACATTATATCTTATTGTTTCAATGTTTATAATAACCAATTATTTTCTGGGATCCATCACATACCCTATTATGTTTGTCATATATCAGGTATTGTACCTCATTCCTTCTCAGCCCATACACTAGGTATGGTGCCTCAAATCATCACAACCTATACACATTATAAAAATAATAATTTAGATAATATAGAATGATACACATTTATGTGAAATAGCAAAAAAACCCATTATATTCCCATATAAACCAATATGGGAAAACTAACAAACATCCATAACAACATGTAAAACCACTAATAGAACAGAGTGATGCTATATGTGGTAGTCAAAAGTCCATTCCTCATTAACAAAGGGTTGGGGAAGACACCCTCCAAGAGTCTATGGGTTTTAATATCCCAACATACATGGGTGGGGGAGTGTTTGAATTCACAAAATGTATAGGATAAAATATTTTCTTTTCAAACACAATATGAGAATAACATACTCTTATACTCAACTATCACCAATATTTTTGGACTCTAGGATGCCACTACTAAAAGATTAGATATCTTATAAGATCATAATAATTTTAAAGGGATATATTGATTATTTATTTTCATTGAAAATTTCACATTGTATAAATTAATTCATTTATAATTAATTAACAATTAGTATTTTTTTCATATACTTTTTAATAACAATGAAAATTTGTCTTATTCTCTCCATGTATAATATATCCAATTACAAAAATTCTAAAAACATCTCATTTTTATTCTATAATGAACAAATTTCATGGGTTAATATTTAGTTTTCATTTTTTTCATTAAATATTTATTGATATATGAGGGGAAAACCCAAGATTCCATCAAGAGAGATGAAATGAAGAACATACAACTAAGTATAGTAGTGTGGAAACAAATGAAGTTAAAAAATTATCATTTCCAATCATCCATTAATAAAATTAGATGAGACAACATCCAAGCTCTTGGCATAGCATAAAAAGGTGTACATTTTCAACCTCCTCCATCATTCTAGATCCATACATAAAAAAAATCATGTATATCCCAATCCATCATGCCATCACATTCATCAACTTATACCACAACCTTGGGTCACCCTGCCAATATGTCATTACTGATCTCTATCTCAGTTATCCCATGCTCATATCATATAGTGAGTTCACTTACACAACGCATCACATGGAATTAGAAAAATAAGAATATTTAATTGGTCAATTTATTCGCTAAATAAGGAATTGTCAATTTCATAGAAATGGGATCTCATATCCCTCAATAAAGTATTAAATCCATCATTTTTAATTATAAAAAATCAACATTTTTACCAGTTCTAATAAAAATGGAAAAAAATATTTAATTAAAAATTCTCGCATGCATCAATTTGATTTCTATAAAATTATACGAAACAAGAATATTTAAAATCATTACTCTTAATGTTATTTATCGATTCATAAAATTAATCGGTATTATGTTATTTTTTATTTAAAATGGAAAATGTTAAAATAATAATTAATAACCATGGTAAAATCATATCATAGATAGTTTAATGTCTATTAAATACAAAGGCAAACAATTATCATGATGGATTAAACCAACATTGGACCACTATACTCAAACCAATTCATCAATCTAGTCTAATATTATATATTTTAATTCCATTTTCATTCCAAGAGATAACCCATCATTATTTTATTATTGCACATAAATTATTGAAGCATAGAATCGCTACCTCAATGGAGTCAATGTTCATTACATGGTATCATACCATTGCTGCAGATTTTGATCACCTCTCTCATATAACAAATAAATCCCTCTAAGGACATCAGTCCACAACTGTACCCAAAAAAATATCCATTAGAATATATAGAGGAAATTTATATTGTATGGAAATAAAAAATGTGATAAACTTAATTGAAGAACCACAAGAGAACTGTTATAACATTCATGGATTCCAACAAGTGAATGATGGAAGACAAGAATTGATCCCCTTCAGTGGGATACCAATCACCTAAAGAAAACAATGTAGGTTTGTCAACGATTTGGGATAATGCATAATTTTTAGTGAAAATTTAGGGGCACAACATAAGAAAGAGGAATTTACCATCATAGATTTATAACATGAATTATAATTTTATACCATAAACGGTACTACCTTTAACTTCTTCTAAATGAAATTTCACCTCAAACTATATATCCTATATTTAACATTCATTGTAAATGTTCTGTTTATGATGTAAATTCCACAAAATAAACAACAAAATAATTGAAGCCATTTTGGATGTAAAACTCACACGTTCTATAAAACCCATTATTATGTATGAAATTATCACATCTTCAATATTTTACCCGGATAACACCCATATTTCCCCACAAAGAGTCCTTCAAGAACCATAGGATTAAGAAACATTTGAATGGCCTAATAAGATAGGTATAAACCCATACATCATATACCTCTCAGAAACTTCTCATCCATGAGAATCCAAAAACAAACCCAGATAAAAAAGGAAGGGTTTTTTGAAAAACTACCCCATGAGGTACATCTCAAAAAACATCATGATCAAAAGATCTCACCCACCTCACTTAGAGTAAAAAATAAAAAATCCACTAAAAATAACCATCTACTAAACAATCATTCTGGTAAGGTACCTCTAAAACTAGATATGCTCCACAACAAACAACAAGAGGAAACCATATCATAAATAAGAAATTGTTTAAAAATGGAGTTATAACATGAAAGGATGTAAAAAAAACAATCATTGTGCATAGAGTGATTATCTGTTAGTCTTGATCATAGGTACTATCATCCAATCTATCATGTGCAAATAGGACATAATAAATTGAAAATTAAACCCCACATAATACCTTTTACTAGAAGTAATCATTTTTTATAGGCTTATCCTTAATGTTTGTGTCATTTTCAACGTCAATATTACCCCACTCGTTGACACGAGAGTCATCATGAAGGTAAAAATGGAGCTAAAAATGTAGAAACCAATATATTTTTTATGTTTTCTCTGATACCACATAGGTCTACTTTAGCATAACACATCAAATGTCCCAACACAGTGAGTATAGAGCTTACTCCTATTACCAGACCATTGTTCCTAATATAAGAAGATGACATTAAAAACACATGATAAACATAGTATTTATGATTATCATGTTTTAAATTCACCCTCTCATGTATCACATAAACATTATTTTGTGTGTTTTACACTATCTCCAGCCTAAGAATCGCTAACTCTGTGATCATATTCAAACACAATGGAGAATAAAATGATAAACAAATTAATAAATAAAATCAGTTCGTACTAATGGTTGTGTGAATTTTTTTTAACTGAAACTCAACCAAGGGACGATGCCTCGTCCACTACCCTCTAATTTACAAGAAACAAGATGAAAAAATGTCGTCATGTGTATGTATGGTCCATTTTGTTGGACCATTTACATGAGGGTGCATATAAGTGTTATGGATTAACTATGATTGAGATTCATGTGGAATACCTCTCTACTCCCAAGAGGTAAAACTAGGATCTCAATTAGATATGATCAACCTTGTGACATCATGGAGTCTCACCCCCTCATCTATATATTTCAAGAAAAATAAATCTCATGGTCATGACTCTCTAATTGTTATGATGTAAGAAAATATCATCAACTGATCTAATATCTCTATCATAGCATCATATCCCTACTGAGATCACTGTAAACTATAATGATGTACATCAATAGGTCCCCAAACATTGATAATGAAACATATAATTAAATGACAAATATACTAAGAACATGGTACTCGTCCAAATCCATATGCGAGGTAAAATATCAAGGAAAAACTCAGAAATTATATGCATCAAACAAGGACAAAAAATAGACATTTAGATATTTGTAAATATTCTTTATTTAGATATGTACCACAAATTGTAATCTATTGAACTCATGGAGAACTATCTCATACATCATTTAAGGGACAAAATTCCTATTCAAGAAAAAAAGTAGATATTTGAGGTCCTCGGAGGAGAATTTTGGGGAATCAAAATAAAAAAAAGTATCTATAGATATCCAAATCAAAATCACATATCTTGGACTTCTTCACAAGCTTCAATAAATAATATTTTATATTCATATAGAAAACAGTTACTTTGTCTCCAACCTCTGCCATGTGTAGAAGCATTCCTGAGATCTCCTCCACTATCTTATACGAATATGATTATTTATTCATGATATCAATTTGTGAATTAATTCTCGATGCATCAAATATAACATTTCTCATTCCATGAGTATTTTAAATCTTGATTTTTTACACTAGCTCTAATTTTGTCATCAATCTATTCTAGAAGTTCAAGTCATATTGTTGAAGACATACCCTATGCCCTTATAATATTTTAAAACCACAAAATTTCCACTAATGATGTAATTTCACCACAAAATCCATGATGAATCCAATTATTACAACCCAAGATAATGGCGTTCTTAGATAAACTTATGGGGACATAGATAATATTACCAATATGAATCAACTGATCTCTATTGAAATAGAATACAACCCAATCCAATATGTTATGCTTTATTAAAAATATCAAACTAAACTCCCTATATTGAAAATAATGACAATGAGTGTTGACTAACAACTATATATGATACTAAAAAGATTCATGACATGGGTCGGTCCACACAATCAATTGATCCTTCCTAGTCAATTCTATGATAATATTTGCAACCTAAAATAAATTTATGGCAAACCTATTATAATAGATTACATGTCCATTGAATATTTTTACCTCTTAATCAATAATGGGGGATTCCCAAGAACCCGTATCTAATTTTTTTTATCCATAACTACTCCCAGTTGGTAGATGATATTCCCTAAGAAGAAAACATCACATGACTAGAAAAAACAATGTAGAAATTTCATGAACAATTTTTCATGATAAAAAATACGAATCATCATGTAGTTTCGATTAATATCCCCCTAATTGATATATTATAATTGTATTTTACTGATCAAAGACATCATGAACATATTCATAAACTCATTTAACACTTCATTCATCATTCCACAAACACAATTAGATCATTCAAAACACCAAATGACCTAACAATGAACACATAATTCTCATGAAATCATCACAAAGTAGTCTTTTGGATATCTTCATTATTCACCCAAATCAGATGATATACAGAACATAATTTTTTCATCGAGAACCATATTGATCCCTCTAGATAAATTAATTACTCTCAAATACAAAGAAGAGTATAGAAAATTTCAATTTTCATCTAATTCATGTGATCATAATCAATATAGTGATGAAAACATCAATCATACTTCTTCATGAGAAAATATTTTACACCGAATGTTACACACTCAGTCGAAGAAATCCCCACTATAAAATAATATTTAGTTTTATATGTACCTATCCTAAATCCAAAATAACTCTCTTATATGGATAAATAAATATTAGAGAAATTCTTGGGTACAAAACTATTCAAATCTCATTCTCCCTTCAAGGGAGTTAACATTAGAACCAACTTTAGAAATAAATCTTAGTAATCTTACAAAATCATGGGTAAAACTCACTACTAAACATGTATCAAACTCAACATCATATCCAACATATTGGATTCTGTGGATCAAACACACCTCAGACCCATATGACCGCCTCACTCACACATAAACACTCTAGGCACTCCATCGATATCATAGAACACAACCTACCTAATGAATAAATAAATGAAATTATATAAAAAATCATTCTTTGCTGATAATTATTTCATATTTATATATAAATAAACATTTCATTTCTCCACAAGATTAGTGTTACCTAAATATTTTTTCAATGTCTCTACAATCATGATACATGTATGTTTTACCTCAAATTGGTGTACTCAACACCATAAATTCTGTAAAAATATCCACCATAATTCTGATAAAATGAGATATAGTGGTTGATATTAATTAGTTATTTTATATTTTATCATAAAAAGTATACAACCATGTAGAAAACTAGAAAATGTTACCTCCTAAGATATCGAGATCTCTAGTAATTGGAAACTATAGGGCATGGAGCTAGCATTTTCCTTCTCTACAGACTCTTTGATCATCATGAAGACAACATCCCTGGATTCAAACTACTATATGTCGACGAGGAATAAATAAGGTTTATCATTTTACTTCCCCATATACAATTTTTTGATCCCATTAAGGCACACCATACTACTTCTCCCATGTTTGAAACTATCTCAAAGGAAGAACTGAAAATAGAATAGTTGACACAAACTAAATGTTCAAAAATAATGGGTAATCTCTTCATTAATAAACTCATCCACTCAAATAAAAACTAATATCAAATCCCTTGGAAATGTTCTATGAGATAAGACCCCAATATAAATGAGATGATGAGGGTTGGGACCTACCCCCAACTGATATAAATATTTTCTATACAAAAAACTAAAAGAAATTTACAATATATATGCTTCATAAGGAATCTTGATGAATACCCTCTCTTGAAAACATATCTTTTTCTAGGATCCTCTCAAGGACATATTCTATATCTAGATCTTTAATGATATGTTAATAACGAGATAGGCGTGACATGGTATGGGATCATTCATTGAAAATAATCCATGAAATTCCTCACCTTGACTTCCTTATCAAGAAATAGGTTTGACCCATATTGGATAAGGGTACTAAAATAGATATCAATATATTATTCAAAGAATAACCTTTAAAAAGGGTAATAATATCCTAGTGATAGGACAAATTTGCTATAGAATAAAGAAACCCATCATAAAACTGGTCTCTAAACATCTCCAATTATTCAGGTGACTCCTTACTATCCTTGAGGTATAAAAACCACAACTACCTCACTACCCCTTTCAAAATCATCACAGCTAATGAAACTAGATCTCCTACTAATAAAATATTGAACATAAATATATCTAATCCTCCTATAACTAGTCATCTATGATAGAGTATAAAATAAATCCATCTTAATTATATAGACTTTGGGATAAAAACTCTCATTGCTTCCTTCTCTATGTTCTATTATCATCGACCTCCACTTTGTGGTGATCTTCTGGCACTACATTCTTGTGAAATCCTAGATCTGGCTCACCAAATAAAAACTACTCCCAGTTTTTCAAATAACCTCAATTGTGCCCCCCCCCCACAATCTAGAGGCTTCCTACTAGTAGTTAGGGTCCACAGTCGAATAGTGGTAGGACTATACCCTCATGATCAGAGTGTAGCACAATGATATATTCATATCAATCAACAGTGTATAAAAAACACAACTAAACAATGGAAGAGAAATGATCCACAATTTAAAGAAACAAATAATACCATCCATATATATCATATAAAAAAGTATGATCAGGGATTTATATACAAAATAAAATATAGGAAGTCATGTAACAAGGTACACAAAAAAACATGTATTCCAAAAGAACTAAAAAGATCATAATACTATATATAGATAGAATCATATTCCACAAAATGATCATATAATCTCCTGATCATATTATATAATCAGTAATGTATCAAAAATTTGGTGCTTTCTGATTCCCTATCTGTATCCATGATGTCTATAAGAGCACTAAACAAAAGCCCGAATAGGGTGTGAGATAAACACAGTAGGCCACCACCAAATGTTCCTAATTACATCCAACCTATGAAAATAAAATAATTTTTTTTATAATAATAGTAATATTTGAATATTCTGTGTGGTAATAAATAACCCACATATGTTGGGATTCATAAGGTACACCATTCCTATTCTACCGGATTCTGCTTCACCTGAAATATCTCAATGTAATAACTAATTTAGGATTTAATTTATAAAAAAGTCTCAAGACCTATCTTATAGGACAAACATCCATTTTTATTCATATTATATGAAGATGTGTAAAAATAAATTTTAAATAATAATTATGTATTTGATCTAATCCATTATTTATCTTTTGTTTGGAATATATCTTGTATTAATAGTTTTTTAATAATTTCAAAGACAACCTAATATCTTCCTTTTTGTTCCAAATTTGGAACCTATGTATCACTCATGTAAAAACATAAACCCATAGACATGAAAGACCATCCTTGGAATCCCTCATAGAATCCCTTGTATCGCTCGAGGTGTGGTATAAATTCTCTACCCACAGATTCTATCCTTATCAGTCCATATAGAGATCCAAAATGTCACTCATTGAGTATATAAAAATCTACTCACTATTCCTATATTTGGATTTCCTCGTAGAGAATCTATGTATCACTGATGTAACATAACAGAATACCCATTGATTCCAACCATGATTTTCTATATAGGGAGTCCATGTATCACTTAGGGAATACCTAAACTAGCTTCCTTGTGAGTCCATCTAGGTAGTTCATATAAGTACACATGTATCATCCAAGGCACAAAATAAATTAATTTATAATTCATTTAATTAATTAATATTGAATTTTCCTTCTATGGTTATCCGAGTTGGAACCCATATTTCACTCTCATCATAGAAACAAAAATAATCATGGGCCCAATGTCTAAACATACAATTTATTTTTATTGGAAATTTAATTGGTAACAAAATTTATGTATACAAGTAACTCACCATAAAAATATGTGAAAAAAAATCATTGGTTTAGAATTACAACCATCACATGAATCCTCATATTCATCTTAATAAAGAACATAGATGTAAAAAACATCTCATTCCTTAGTATGAAGGAAAACATATAGTGTCATAGATACATGATATTTTATCTCCTCATAATTCACTTAAATTTTACCTAATCATTTCATTTAACATCCCAAGGTAGGGAGTAGGGAATGAACCTAAAATTGTAAATAAAATAACAGTCCACCCATGGTTTTCTTATCCATTTTAGTGACACACCTAATGGGGTGATTAATTTCATTTTCCTTAACCATTATGGAAAATTTAATTGGTTATGTGAGTAATATTGGGGAATCCCATCCATTTATTTTAGGATTAATTCCACTAAAAAGGATTTTTGTAGAAGACCTGAAGCCTGAAACAATGACACATATATAAACAGAATGTATTTTATGAAAAATCATGAGACCACAAATATATTATTTTCTGTATACTCCTCATATATATGTTTCCTCTAACAAAGGATAGATGTATTGAAACTGAAAAAATAGAAAAAAAACCTTGAAATTGTTCTTATGAGATCAGACCCAAATAACTTCATATATGAGAAGGGATATAAATAAATCATGAATAGGAATAAAGAGACTTCTAGTTTTAATCAAACTAGATTGTTGGTGGCTCGATCGGAGTCTGGATGAATAAGATTCGCCAAGGCATATATTCAATCATGGAGAAGGATTCAAGGGATAGGTATGTGGTGGCAGATGAGATGGTAAATACAATGTTATACCCTATCAATAAAAATGACAATAAAATGTTAAAATTTCCCCGTTTTAGGAGTCCCATGATTTGGCCACATAGTTGGACACACTATGCACCAATTGTGTGCACCCCACTATTCAATAAGCACACCATTCCGTGGTTACACCTCACAATTAGGAAAAAAATTTGTAAACCATGGACATCCTATGTCTCAGCCAAAGACGGTCCAAAAAATCATTCATAGAGTTTATAAAAACCATATGTCGCCATCATTGGGTCTTGCAGTTTTATTTTTAGGTTCATAACTGACCATAAGAAAATTGTTTGCCTCTACTATTTATTCCATAACTAGATCTTCTAGCTCCGAACAGGCCCTATATGCTCCTAAAACATTCCCTAAACCCTATGTATCATTTATAAGGATAAAATAAATATTTTAAGTCAAAATGTTAAATATACATAGCTCATTGAAAAACAAGTTTTATATAATCTTCCACTATTAAGGAAATTCATCATCAAAAGTTTCTTCCCAACATGGTAAAGAATCATCTCAGAAAAAAAATAGTCATTAGTCATATGTATTGGCCTCCCACCCCCATGTATCTTCCTCTAAAATCCCATTCTTCCATATCACACATACCATATTAACTAACTAGACATAGAGTACCTATATGACATGATAAACAACTTTAATGGAAGCCATTCAATGGTTGAATCAAACTCCAACACAACATCCTCCTGATGAAGAATATTTGATTGATCTGAATGGAATCGATGAACTTAAGACTTATTAAAGACTCTATTCATTCCCTAATACCTCTAAGGTTACTAAAATTGATATGTTGTCAGTATGACTCTCTCAACAATCTTAAAGCTCCTGACATAATTAGTAGACAACATCCCCTCTTTCTAAATACATTTATTCTTCATTATGGGTGATATTTGTACAAACAACTAGCTCACAACATTGAATTCTTGATGTTTATGGTTATTATTGGAAAGTGATTTTTACCTAAAATTTGATGTAGTAATATGCTTCATAAAAAGTTGAACCTTATCTGAAGTCTCTTGAATGAGACAAAAACCCAATAGTGCTACCTCTTCTACCTGTATACATCATGGTGGTGAACAACATAACTTATCATATAGTTCTTCATAATGATCCCTCTGTATGGTCACCTAAAATAATTAATTATAATAACATAGTTAGAGGTATATTTTCCTCAAAATAACCCCTAAATCGAGAATTCATTCTTGGGTAAATTCATTAAATACATGTATCTTAAACTTATACAGACTATCTATTTGTGGCTGATAGTTTGTACTTAGTATTACCTATGAACCTAGTGTACTCTACATCCCCTACTAGAACAACAATGTGAATCGAGAATCACAATATGATATTATAGAACAAGGAATTCTATGGAGTCATATGATCTAATGAATATAGGTCTCCCCTAATATCATCCATTTAAAATTTATCCTGAATAGAAAATTAATGGGAACCATTGTCAACTGTTCTATGCACACCCATATATTGTAATTTTCATGAGGGGACCTAACAAATACCATAATTAAATTAATAGTGAATTCATCCCATTTCAACATAGGAATAGTTAATGGCTGTAAAATATATAATAGCTTCCATTTTCTACCACCACCTACTTACAAGCAGAACACCATGCAACAGAACCATCATTCTCCCTTTTGATCCTTGATCACTATTATTGGTGGTGTAGGTTACGATAAACTTGGTAAGACTAAGATGAACATCCCATAAATAGGTATGATACTCTTTCAAAAACCCATCTTGGATGTATTTATAAATCAATATTATTCTATAAATGTGAATGATGTCATTAACATCAATGACCTTATTAGGAAGTTATTCATAACCAGCAATACTCTCCCATATTACCAAGACCTCATAATATAATTGTTTCACCAACTTCACTATCTATCAAAGTCAAGAGGTCTCTAATAACAATTCAATAAAATACTATCTATGATAGATCTAAAACATTATGTGCATCTTGGAATAGAGTCCCATAAGTTTCTATATGTTATTGGCCTTCTGAACATCTTTTTTCAGAGTCCTTATTTTAATAGAATTTTTAGATTTATTAAATATTTCATCTATTTAATAAGGATTTAATTAATAATTACTATAGGTATTTACTAGACCATCATAGCTTAATATTCATGTTTCACTACATAAATTTGTATCAAGGATTCTTTGGAATGTATGCACCTCAAAATCCTCTTTGAGTATGTAATGTATTCAACAGCACATGTCACGAACAATAGTGGCTAACATGACATTGACCATAATGTAGTAGCTATCATGTGACGTCAACTGACAAGGCCTATATGCCAATACTCACTCCAGATACATCATAACATAATCAATCTTGAAGATTGATGCCTCCCAATAAATTTCATAGTTACAACCCTTCTATGGATGAATCTGGATCGATGGGTAATTCAATCTCCCTTTCATCTCTTAAAAGGTCATCTCATGTGTTGTTGTACATATAAAATGCACACCATTCCTAACCAATATCATAAGAGTTACTGCCAAGCATGAGACGTTTTGATTGATGCACTTTAAGAAACAATCAATCCCAAAGAAGCTCCCTATATCAAATACATTTTTAAGCTTTTCCATGGGATATATAGCTCTAACCTTCTCTTGATCAACTATTACTCATGTCCCTCAAATAATATGACCTTGGAAATTAATTTTATCCATCCAAAAGTGGTAATTTGTGTGATTATAATATAAATAATTATTTATTATTGTACAAAAATATGATCTCAATATGTTTGGAATGTTCATATTGAGTGAAATATCACACAAAGATTTCAGCCATGAATACCATAAAAATGAATCCAGATATGGATGGAAAATCCAGTTCATCGGTTCCATAAATTTTTTTAGCATGTTCATGAGATTACATATCATGACCAAATACACATAAATTCCATGTCTACAATAGACTGTTATAAAATTTATATTTGATGGTATATCATGGAACTCATGATAACCCAACCTCAAATAAATTTTATATAAAACCCTTTCTCCTCATATTTGTTCAATGAGATCATTTATATGAGGTAATGAAAAACAGTTCATAACCATATGTAGGTTTATGTGATGGTAATCCATGAAAATCATAAGGGTTTCATTTAACTTCATGATGAATGGGACCAGATGACCCCTGATGAGGAATTCACTCATATAAATCCCATATGTTCCAAATCCTATAGCTACCACTTAAGTTCCCTAAACACATTGTTAGAAACTTTGTATGGAGGAATGGATACTAGTGTATTTTCTAAAAATAAATTAATGGAAAAATATACAACTCTCTCGAGAGGTTGTCGGAAAATTTCTTCCTAGAAAATTCTCTTAAAAAATATACAACTAGAGGGAAATATTCATGATGAATTCCCTAATCATCCTGATCTATCTTATCAATCCCAACTTTCATCCCCCTATCCCATGATTCTTGGTTCTAGCTCAGCATTCATGTGAAGCCCTTTTTCCCTTGTAAATAATAACCATACCCTCTAGTTTTGTGTAGGACACCCTTTGGTGATAGAAGTTAAAATAAGAAAGAATGGTAACCATATGTTTCATCCTAAGAATACCATGAAACGCTGCATATCAAGGTATAATAGGTCTCATATAAAGTTACTCTAAACTATCTCCAGGGGAACACCTTGCAATGACATAAACTCTCCAATAATATCCCCATCATAATATCAAGTTCCATCACACCATATGAAAAATAAATATTGATCTCAAGGATCTCAACAATAAGAATATATATGAAATAATGATAAGCACCTATATTGAAAAGAGAGTATGAAAATGCTGTGGATACTAGAATAGATGATATCTTCTTTGAATGATCCTCACTCTATTCCTTATGTATCAGTTACAAAATAGAAAATTTTCATTTTCATCGACTCTGAGATATAACCTCCCTACCCTATGTTGGATTTCTCTACTAGTGCTCCAAATTTTTTTCTGATTCCCTAAACCACGACCAACACATCATCATTATCATTCACTCACACTATATGTCCCTACATAATGAGAAAATGATGACACCTATATAGAAAATGGGTTTATTTTAGACCCTCTCTAAATATATAATGATGTAAAATATCTACTAAATCATTTAGATGCCTCAATTTTTCTTCAATACCATTACTCAAATAGGTCCCCAGTTCATTCATGTCTTTATGTCTTGGTCTACTATAATGATATTGCCTCACCTGGATACCTAACCACACACCCTTTCTACGAATATCACTATGTGAATGATCCAAATGATGCTTCATAATATATTTTAATGTAGTCATAGAATGGTGTGTCAAATTTCATTGGTTGGCACCACAACCTGATATCATTTTATAATCTGTGATAAGAACATAATTCACTATCCTATACTCAGTGGTAATCCAAGATACATTCTCCTGCGATCATATTTAATACCTAATACCATCCCCAACTTTCCTATAATTAAAAAACTCATCGTATAAATAGATTTTTTTGAAATGATGGAGATCCATGAAATGATAATAATATTACATGACTGATAAAATTTCTTGTTCTATGTGTATAAAATTTTCAGCTCTATACACCCTCAATGTCTTTGGATAAAAATAATTAGATATGGAAATTATAAAATCCCACTTATCTATATCCAAATGATGATCTGTATGATTAATAATGACCCACCATCACCTGGTGGATTCTTGATGCATATACCATGTGAACTTCACTCTCTTCTTGGGAGGTGTCTCATGATCCTAAAAAATTGACAGCATGTCCACTACCTATGAAATTTCATCTTTTAGTCCATCATCCCTCAAAAACATGGGTAGATGATACTGTTAAAACTCATGTGTCGACCCTTACATAGTCAGGGAAGGTCCTGAGGATGCCTAAATTTTCTGTATAATTCATAGGATACAATCTCAAAAATGAAAATCAGAACCCATATTATGTATAACTAGAATTTCCAAAAAAAACTCACAATTGGAGGTTCTCACGATGACAACGTAACACCACCTATGAATAATATTCACTTACACCCTCTAAGCACATGCCTTGAGGTTTTCAGGGATCTATGTCTCTATAAATTCTAAACACACACCTTAATACAAGACTTAACAACTAGAAAATTAAAATAAATTAGAATTGGATTCGTACAATCCATCAATATAGGAGTAAGCCCCTTATTTTCCCCATAATTATAGTTATGGGTGACATTCAAATCATAAGAAAAGATATAAGTGGTACCTAATACCCACTACTATATTCAAGTCAAGATATGGTTCTCTATTATGAGTCAAGGGTCTTGGTATATAGGATCAATTGCAATTTATAAAGGAAAACACCCTATAAATTGGAATTGGAATCCAAATGTAGTGGTTTCTATTAATTTTAGTATTAATCTTCATTTCATTTGGGTAGTCACTTATATAGTTAATCCCTTTATAATGGTTAAATTATATCGATCACCACTTGCAATATAAAATGGGCCGTATACATTATAAATTGAAGTGTAGTTTCAATTTATTCAAAACCAATTATATATCAAGAATTTATTTAAAATTTTAACATAATTTCATAGAAATAGAAATAGTTTCATGAATACATGTTATTGGAAATACAAGCAGTAATGTAAACATTATAATATTCCCTCCAATTACACCATCGAAAACACTCATAGATTGTCAATGTATCAGTCATCTCACACAATAGACTTCTCTCTAATTCATTCCATGTAATTCCATATAGAGAGTATAAGTGTCACTCGTTGAATATACAAACTATATTACAAATGATAATGTCCATGGAATTGATATAATAAACCCTGAGTCACCCAAGTAACATAAAAAATTCATTTAAAATTCATTTAATAAATTAATCTCAAAGATTCAGTCTATGGTGTTCAACGTCCAGACCCATCTCTCACACTTTCTATAGAAATAATAATACTAAATGTCTTAATGAATAACCATTCCTTTTAATTTCATAATATTTTCAATTATTCATCACATTTATATTAACTATTAACTAACCTATAAAGGTAGTGAAAGAAAATTATAGACTAAGAAGGCATAACATCGCCTAATTCCTCCCATTAATCTTAATTGTAAACATGGATTTAAGGAATATCTCAAGCCTATTAATGAAGGACAATGAAAGGTTGAATATGTACATGTTTTTCTATTACCTCTTCATTCAATACAATTATACTTATAATTTCATTTAACATCCCAATTCAATGGGTAAAGAACATAACAAAAATGATCATGAATATCTTAGGCCCCCGATAATGGACTTATCCATTTTAGTGACACACTAAATGGGTTGTGAAATTTTTGGTTGATAACTATAAATTATAATTTAATGGTTGTCATGATAAAAATAGCTCAATCCCATAAATTAAATTTATGATTTGTTCCATTAAAAAGTTATCACCCAGAATCATTGGTTCCTGATACAACGACACATATATAAACACTAAAACATTGAGAGAAAAGATCGAGAACACATACTTAATCATGGTAGTCAAATCCTCATTCTTTGATAGCCAATAATCTAGGATATAATGGAATAAATAGATTAAAAAAATTTAAAAATAGGGCATATGATATTTTATTAAAATCAATCCATCGATATAAAGAAAAATGATGAAAGGGACCCGGTGAATAGAGATCCTTCCAGTGGAAATCTAATGAGACTAATGAAGCTCGATCAGAGTCAAGATGAATAATGTCTTATAATGAATTTATTTCGGCATGTAGAAGGAATCAACGGATAGGTATGATTCTTCATGTGATAGTGGAAATAAATGTTTATCTAATTTTAATGAAAACAAGGAAAACATGTAAATATTCATTTTTTATGATTTACAGGGTTTGGCCACAAAGGTATGCATACTGTACACCAACCATGTATACCCCAATGTCAAGGGATAACACCACATAAGGCTGACAGTATACGTTTAGAAAAATCATGTGCAACACATGTTCTCAATATATCTCATCCTTTCATGGTCAAAACCGTTATCACATGGTTTTGAAAAACAAAGAAACACCATTATTTCACTATATGGTCTTAGGTGTATGGTTATCTGTAATTCTGATCCAATACGTTGACTCTATTTTTTCTTCCAAAAACTCAAGATTTGGGATTTGAACTAGCCTTTTATTCCCCTAAACACATTCTAACTCCATTGGGAATATTTAGAAGGATAAAATTAGGAAGCTAATCTAAAATTCTATGGGTATATACTTCATAGAAAATTGGATTCTTACACAAATTAACTTCTTTCTTAGGAACATGATGAGGGATTCCATCTGAATGAATTCATACATGAAGAACAAAAAATTATTCTCATAAACATGGAGTATATAATACATAAAATTTATAAATTAATTATTTAATTTTATTCTTTAGTGTTATAACTAGATTAAGGAATTCCCTTTTCAAAAACAGGAACATATATGAATTATGAATTATCCTTATTAATGTACCAACTATTCAACTAGTATCACATATATTATAAGTATAAATTAACATCTTATTTTGTGAATAAGATCACAATGTAATCTAAAAACCATATTTTATCTGGACTTATATTATTGCGTTTCATACTAAACTTATACAACACCATTCCCCAACTAACCCATGTAGCCTAACAATTTAATAACTCAAAACTACAATATATCCCTCACTGTGAACCTTTTATTGAACTCTACCATAGAAACTTCCAAATAGATATTACCCATCATAGTCTAACAGAGAGGGAAAGTGTATGGTGACCTCTTGAGTCCCTCCACTTGTAGACCACGAGTTGGTGAATATAAGATTAGTATAGAAGCATATGTATGAGTGTAATTACACTACAATAAAACATGAAAAAAAGAGAGATAAGACAGATAAAAATTATACCCTTTCTCATATATATATATATATATATTAAATCCCAAATTTAATACACATAATTTCATACATAACTGAATTAGAAATATAAAGTACAAAAACCAAAATATAATGATAGTAGTGACCATGAATCCCAAAATTCACCTACCAAAATATGATCCAGTAATATCCAACATAATTTCCAACCTAATCCTATTGACCCTAAAAATATATTATACATATATGGGGTTTTAGAAATAGTTACTCAGTTGGATCCTCCATGGGTCCTCTAATGAAAAAGTTAACAAATACATGCTAAACCCTGGTGAAGAAAAAATGAACCCAAATCATCTTCTAAATAGGTTTCTATGATATAAACTACATCAAGGATATATTTCCCCAGGAAATGAATATATGAGATATATAT
The DNA here is from genome assembly GCA_963277665.1 of Viscum album. Classification (NCBI taxonomy): domain Eukaryota; kingdom Viridiplantae; phylum Streptophyta; class Magnoliopsida; order Santalales; family Viscaceae; genus Viscum; species Viscum album. The sequence continues at coordinate 385,468,910 of OY728156.1, read as the reverse complement.
TATTAGTAAACCAACAAGTGTACCAAACTGTAGCTTACTCACTAGTTATCCACTCTTCCCCAATGTGATATGTCTTAATCCATCTCACTCCAAAGTAAGTTTTCCCAAAAACAGCAAGTCTAGGTATCTCAAAATTAACTTCATGCATCATAAACATGAATAAATACATATCACATAACAATATATAGTATCCAAGTATATTATAGGATACACCACAACTTTTTCGATGTGTATCATAAATATGGTTGGGTGGGTTCTCCCTTGGAAGGTTATGAACTTCCTTTTAGGTTTGTGTGTGTGAGGTGTTTGTTTGTGTGTTTAAATATAATTATACCCCCATAAACCTGATATTATATATATTGGAAAACCAACCACCATGATTACCATCACATTGAACTACCATGATAACAGATCAGGGATAGAGGGGGTATCTAGATTTCTATTCCACATCAACATTAACGTCGGGGAAGATACCCTTCCAGTGTGCACTAGGATTCAATGTCCCTAACAACATGTGTGTGTATCATATTAAAAAACAAAAATTGTTGGAAATAATATAGATCACAAACAAACGTTTTTCATAATTTAGTTCTAGAGTAAAATGTATCTAATGCCTCTTATAATTCGATATTGAATTACCAAGAACTAGGTATCCCCTAAGTATAAAATCCTTATAAAAAGACATATTAAATTTCATTATTTTCATTGAAAATTTAACAATATTTTAGTTCATTAATTATCCATTAATTATAAATTAGAATTATTATATATAAATTAAATTAACCATCAAAATTAAGTCCACACCCAGTATTCAAAATCCATTATAGTCAATGGTTTCACGAAACATCTATTTTTCATTCTAGAAATAACTACGCACATGGGTTAACCATATAATTTAAATTATTGACATTCCATGATTATAGGTACTCTTGAATAAAATCCTAATCTACCATCAAAAGGTATGAAACCATGAACCTATACTTATATAAATCAATGGTAAAAGAAAAGAAGATAAACAAGCATCATGGTCATTCTACCTTTAAGTAGACTCATCAAGTTAGCATCCCAGTAATAAAATTATCAATGATATATAATTATATTATCATCATGCTTTCTCATCCTAGTGTCATCCCTAACACCGTCACTCCTATCCACATATATATTTTTATCGTAGACGTCGAATACTGCCACAGAATTAGGCCTCCCCAACAATATGTCATCATCTGTCCCTACCTAATCCATACTAGTCTCATATCATATATAAGGCTAAAATACAGAGAACATCACAATATATAAGGAAAAATAGAATTGTAGAAATTGAAAGATGATACCTAAACATGGAATTAAATATTCCTAAAAACTACTCTTTCAAATATTTTTCCATCTGAATAACTAATCAGCATTATGTTATTTACCACTAATATTAAAAAATGATATAGTAAATATAATAAACCTTGCTAAAAACATTTTAATATATTTTACAATGGCTCAGGAATCAAGAGATAAACCCTTATTATTACGGATAGAAACAAAAAATGATTATCTTCCTTAAACCATTTCATTAATATTCATTGATGGTTATTTATTTAAATACATTATTATCCAATGTTTTGAACCATCTTACATTTATGACTACATGTAGATAATGGAATAATCAAATACCCAACATAAAATTAATCAATATTCATAAAATTAGATCAACCCAACATGGAATATCCCATTAACCTCTCTTGTTAGCAGACATTATCCCTTAAAGAATTTCATGTCACAACCACACAAGCAATAATAAACTCTACTAGATCAGGGAGAAGAAACCACTATCATATGGAATGAAAATGTGGGAAAAACCAAACTGAAGAACCATAATAAAATATTTATAATATAGAATGTATTTACATTTATTGAAGATAATAATAGGTAATTTATCCCCTTCAAAGGGATCCCCATCCCAATAAAAAAATCATGTGTCCACTTGATGCATTATGATAAATTCTAGGGTTTGGGGAAAAACTAAGGGGTGTTTGATATTATAAAATGTACTAATAAACATAGAGTTATGACATAAATATTCTATTTATTATTTAAATGGTATCGATTTTAGTATTAATCAACTAAAATGTTAACTATATCTATACATCTTATGTTTAAATAAAGTTCTAAATGTCTAGTTTATGACATAAATTCCATGGGACCATCACCACATGTCGTTAAACCATTTTAGGCCATTCTACACACTTATTATATAAAACACTTAATTTTACCATAAATTTTCCGTTTTTCTATATTTTTTATTTAAAACCCCTATATATCCCAACTGATCATCCTTCAACAATCATGTTTTCTAAAACATTCAAAGGGCTGGAATATATAAATTTTTCATCATACAAATAAATTATATTATCTACAGAGAAATCTTTTATGTTTATCAACATCTTCATTCTAGGAATATATGACATAAATGAGTTTAATGAAATATTTTTATAACTTGCATAACCATTTAAATTAATATTATATTTAAATACCCTAAAAATTCATGGATATCATGTGATATTAAAATTGGATATTGACGGGTATAATAGGTTATTTTTTATCTACGAACAAATCAAATCCCAAACATACACTCACTCATATATTTATTACTTTCTTCCATTTTGATTACCTTATTATGTTAAAATTTTGTTTTGTCTCATAAAAATATCACTTACTCCCCCATCATATAAATACATGATAAATATGTTATTTTATTTCTATAAAAGATTGTATTATATATGATTAGATTACTAAATTAAAAATATTACATCATTTTTAAAATTATTCAACCAATATGTGGTTGGATGGAATATTTTATATTTTATAAAAAAATTGGATAAATTCATTTACCTTGGATAAAATATTTTTATCTTTGTCATCTTCTCAAATCATGAAATATAAATAGATGAATAATTATCCATATATGTAGAAATATCATTTTATATTTTACAAATAAATTCCATTTATTAATAAAAAAGTTCTTTAATTTTATATTTTAAATGAAAAAACTCAACAAATCATTTATTATGTTCCATAATAGATTGAAAAAAACATATTTCTACCTCTTTATTTTTATAACTCATATTATTAAACATTTTTATCAAATTACATTGTCAATCAATTTATAAAATTATTTTCTAAAAATACATAATAAATTTTTTAATGATATATTATTTATTTTATTTAATAAATAATTAAATAACAAAATAATATCACATCAACGGCTAACATGGACTCTCTCTCAAATTTGATATATCCCATAAGGAATACTAAAAAATATGATTATACCAAAACAATTCCCTTACTTTTTGATACTATATTTTTTTATAAATTTCCTTGAGTAGATATTTTAAAAAAAATTGAAAATTTTATATATCTATTCATAATTAAATATGATATTTTACCCCATATTATTTTAAAATTCCTACAAAACTTGAAAAAAAAATTCCATAGTTTATTTTTCATATATTACATTGAGAAAATATGTTAAATATTTGATGAACTGAAAATAATTATAATTTTTTTTCTAAAACTAAAAATAGAATGAAATCTATATCTAAGAAAATCATTAATGAATCCTTTATTGTACCACTGTCATTAACACAATGCATGATATTGAAAAAATTAGTGGAGTCAATTGTTCTTATAAACATAAAGCATTTAATTCCATTTAAATTATCAAGTGAATTAATCATTTCTTATCATTTGAATCTAGATTCTCCTATTGAATAAATTCAACAATTTTTTTACTCAAGATACGATATCACTAAGAAATATATTTTATATTTCTAATTATGAAAAACTGTTATGTTTCATGAAATTAATCTAATTTAGTTAAATTAATATACTTATATATTCAGTATATATTTAAAAGTGATATTTAATGATGATAATACCATTTTAGTAACAACATAAAACTCTATATGGTTACAATAATGATTATAAATCATTAAACAAGGACTCAGAATAAATATATACCCAATAAAATAATACCCATATTGAATTAAATCATATTGATTAGTGGGATTATATCCATATCCCACTATGTAATGAGTCATATTTGGATTCATTTGACAACTGAGTTATTTTGATGGGTCATTATTCCAATAATATCATATATGGCACATAGATGGGTAATGAGATGATGTTTCTACAATACATCCAATGAATTAACTCAACACTATTCTTTGGTAGTCCTTCTTAAGTTATTACCAACTATGTATAACAATAACTATATAGTTTAATTTGGTTCCCTAATATTTACTATTATCTATATTGAAAATTCATCAAAAAAGTTAATACATGGTCTCCCAACTATCATAAATTCATCTTTTTAAAATTATCAAGTTCCTTATATTAAATTTAATCTCCCATATAATATTTTTTAATGGGATTCAATCTTACCATCCTATATAATGTATTCAAATTTTATGTGTGTATGATTCTGATAATTTAGTTTGGAATCATATTCATTACACCAATGAAATATATTAATTATATATTGATCTATAATAATTTACACAACTCATATCATTTTTAGTATCAAAATATAAAATATATCTACTTTCATACATATGTAAATTTATTTCAGGAATTTTTTACATGAATCACATTCAAGTACTGGATTAGAATAATATAAATCAATTACCCCAAGAGTAATTTTCATGGAATAACATATATTCAACACTAATTTTTCAATATTATGAATATAAATCTTGGATACTATGCTAGATGACCCAAATACCCTATATATATTGATACATTATTCAATAGAGTCCTCAATTTCAATATAATTTAGCACCAAATATATATAAACTAAATTAAATGTATAAAATTATTATCATAAATAATATAATACAATATCAAGGTAGATGTAAAGTAAATAAACTTTCATACTAATATTGTGACTCTTAGATGCATGTATGATAATCTGTAGAAAATGTTTAAGTCTTTAATATATGACATCAAAAAAATTTAGTATACGAATTATATTCATTAATATATTTTGAAATAGAATAAATAGATGTGTAAATGATTTATTTAAACATGATAAAAACATTGGGAAAAAATTTATAAATTTTTTAATTTTAAACACATTACGATTTAGTTTCATTATGGATATTCCATAAATAATTATATATATATAAACTTATTATATTTATCTCTCTTATGAACTATTTTATATTATCATTTATGTGGGATTTAACTTAAATATATGATATTTAATTATATATTAAAAATATATAATACTTATCTATTGTGAAATCATCTTATATAATCTAAATTGGACATGTTAATCAATAGTTATATTTCATTTTTTTATAGAAAAAAATTTACAAAATAAAAATATAAAATATTTACAAATTTTTAAACCTTCATCTATTTACTTATGTGAATTCATTTAGATATGGTTTTAATAATATTATAAATATAACAATTTTAATAAAATATTTAAAACTGTATATTTATAAAAATTCATAATATTAAATATAAACTCCTTAATATTTTTTCCTAATTATTAAATTTATAAAAACATTATAAATTACCCATATCACTTCCAAATAAACACAATATATAAATTTAATGAGTTAGAACATATAATTTTAAAATTTAATTCTTATCACTATTTAACATTATCATTATTTATTTATTTTTATAAATGATTCATAAACATTTAATGTTTATTTATAAATAATATATATCTAAATATTTTATAAAAACATTATAAATTATGTAAAAAACATTTTCTAATTATCAATAAATAATTAAGAGACCATTAAGTTAAATTTCAAATAAAATTTAGAGGAAAATGAAATTTTTATTTTATGTTGTTTTTAATGATATGGACATATCAAAATATTTTATCGATAGGATATAGTTATAATGACCTTTAATAACTATTATTTATATTTTATTATTGATCATTAATGGTCGTGGATTCCTGAAAACACCTATGATTGTAGCTTCATATAACCTCTCACTTAAGATTAACTCACACTGGAGATAAAATTTCATATTATAGAATGATATTTATTATATGATGAAATTCAATTTTTTTTAATTTTTAGAGAGGTGACACTCTAAAACCCAATGATTTTATATGTTATTAAATTTTAATAAACATGTTGTATTCAATAGATTATATTACACACAATACCCACATCTAATTATAACCTGATTAATAAAAACTTTAGGACCTAGATAATAAATTTTTTAATAATGAATTATAATTACATAATTATTAAAAAGAAATATATATGTTTTAATAATAATAAATATGCACTTAGTTTTCAGAAAAGACCTATTATGGTTCTAAATAGTGTTTTCCTCTAGAAAAACATTCTATTTTATTTTTTATGGGAAATTAATAAAAAACATACACAATGTTTATAAATTTTATCATAGGGAATTAATATAACTATTTTATTATTTATTTCAATATCGTCTTAGTGTGAATTTATAGGATTTTATGAAAATATTTATTTTAATACAAGTATAGAAAGTAATGATTTTTGAAGAACTATCATATCTTTTTATTTTAAAATTATAACTATGATATGAATTTGATATTATTATATCATAATCATAAATTAATTATAAATATTATACATAATTACATGGTAATAAATATTATTATTTAATTATGTATAAGTAAAATTTTTATCCTAAAAACACATTTTCCTAAAAAATTTATAAGTGGAATATTAATTTATATTAAAAAATTAAATAAATCATTATTGAATATTTTTTCCAAATATATAAATAGGTTATATATTCATTAAACAAATTAACATTTATTTGGTCATTAAAAATGTGTAATTAGTGGATGTAAATTCTTTTTAACACTAAAAAAAATTTAAGACACGTTTTCAATGTTTTTTCCGAATTTATATAAAAAAATTATTAAAAATATAGATATAACTCTTGTAAAAGAGAATTCATATTTATGATCATCATAACTAATATAATGTAATATTTTTAGCTATATTTATTAACCACAAGAAATATAAAAATGGAATAATATTTTTATTGCATTTAAGGAAAAAATATGGATAAAAGGGGGAGTTACACTAGGATTTTAGAGTAGGAATAAATCCTAAAATTAAATAAATCACGTTTTATAAATAGATTTAAACATTATTAAATTATTCCAAATTTTCCTTGGAAAATTTTAGCCACATTCAATTGAAAGTGACTATATATCAATTAAATCCATTAAAACATTCTATGTTTTTCATCCATTCATTTATAGAATGGTACCACTTCTCCTCCATTATTCATATATTTTTATTCTCATATATTGTGCATGAAATTATAAAAAACATCTTATAATACTTGTATTAATTTTTTTAATTTTGGTATTCTCTTATTGAAAACCTTTCAAGGGTTTAGGTTTACATAATAGGAGAGCACTTTTTTTTTAAAAGGTAGGGGCCGGGAAACAAAGCGGGTGATGGCCCAGCCCCCGAGTGGGTACGCGGTCAGGCATGCAGTGGCCCGCGAATCCCCTACCTTCCCCAGGCCCACCCAAGGGGTGAAGCCCAGTTCCCCACGGGGGCCGGCGCTGCGTAAACGCTTGGGTAACCGGCATGCAATACGTGCACCGCGTGTGGTGAACATGCTTTTTACAGCATACCCCCTGACAGGGTTCGAACCCCCGACCTCCCCTATGGGAAGCGGAGCCTTCGACCACTCCACCACACCCACGGGGGCAATAGGAGAGCACTTGATGAATAGGTATAATTCAAAAAAAGAAAATTTATATTTTATTTCATCTTTTTCTTCCTATAAAATAGTTGTATCCATCATAAAATGATTATTCAAATTTAATAAAAATATGTATATGTTAATATGAAGATTTAACTAGTGGACATATACTATAATTCATTATATATATGTGTGTGATATATATATATATATATATTGAAAATGATGGTTCTTAAGAACATAGGTTATATTATTTCCTTAGAGAAAAAACCCAAGACATTTCACCTCTATGGATATCAGTAAGGGTTCTATTTCATTGTATAAAACGTGGAAGTGATGTTACATTCATATGATGAATGGTTATATTTGTTTGAACCATTAACTCATGTGTTGAAACACTTGGGTTATTGTATTCATAATCACGGTTCTTCCTCGAGGGATTTTTAAAGCCCAAAGTCATATAATGGATTGCTGTGTATTATTATTATTATTTAAGGATAAACATACTAGAAACCCATTTCACTCTTATCATTGTTATTTTTCAGGTAGATATGCTAGAAAATCATGTGAAAATAAAAAATCCTACATGTACAACATGACATTCAGATTATCCCATTGATAAAATATGGTGGTGATATGCTTATATTTCATAAAATTCAGCCATTATAATATATATATATATATATATGAAGATGAAAATAAATTTTTTATATGGATATTTATTTAATATTAATCATGGTTTTATAACAATCATCATTCATGGTTTTATATGCATGTTTCAAATTATCATTCCTAAATGGTCATGAAATTTGGTTTATAAAATATTCTTATGAATTTAATAAAGGTTACATGATTCATAAGAATCATAATAGTGGTATCAAATTCTGTTTATTCTTATTATTTATTAATTAATTTTTTGAAATAATGATGGAAACCAAAAAAAGAGATCACCTTTATATATCACAATTCCAATATTTTAAATAGCTTACCCATATATAGGTGGGATGTGTAAATTTAAATTGGTCCTTATCCATATGAATCTATTAGATATGATGGTAAATATTTATTTACCATAATATGGAGTGTTATATGTGAGGTACATCATTCTTTTACCTTACATACATCGATCAGTATAAGGGGCACCTGATATTTATAAAATATTACATTTTGGTGCATAATTATAATTAGGTTTTTTATTAAGTTTTATAATCGTAAGAATTGATTTAACATTGGAAGATTTTTATTGTGTAAATTTGATTGTGGGATTAAAATTCTTGTATAAATGTAACTAATAACATACCCTTATATGATTTGTGGTTGTTTAATGGTATCTAATGTACTGACCTTAGGAAATTTGTTATACATTTTTTTACCATTTTGAAAGGGCTCTAGATTCAGTTTATCATTCCACATAGGGTTTAAAAAATGGTAGATCATGAATACAACTTCTCAATAATGGGATCATAAGTTAGTGTTAATAATGAAGTTGTTATTAATTTATTTTAACATATAAATTGATTTAAATTGTTTACACATCATTATAATATTTATTTCTGCATTATTGAATTAATATATGGTTTATAAATTTAAAAAATAATTATATATGGATAATTTTTTAAAAATATATTCCTATGAAGCATTTAGTTTTTAAAATTGTTAAATAAAAATATTTAAAATTCATATTAACAAATTCTTTATAAATTCATATGAAATAAAAATATTTGTGTGTATTTATAAATAATAAGGAATAATGTATAAAAGGTAATAAACAATGAAATAAGGTAAAAATATAATAGGTTTATATATAAATTTTTAATTTTCAATAAATTTCCACTTTGAACTATAATGAATAAAAGGGCTCATTTTTGGATACTATATAGTCCACTATAAAAGTATTTTGATGATTTATGTGATAAAGGATTAAATAATTTATATATATATAATTTTCATTTTATGTAGGAAAAATCAAACTTTGAATATTTTTATAAATATGATATAATTTATATAATTCCATGTATTTAAAATATAATTTCCAAATAATGATAAATTTAAATTAGTTCATATAAAATTGAATATAAAATTTATAAGTTCTTAAGTATTGAATTTCCATAATATTAATGATCAAAATATATAAAATATATACAATTATGTTTTATTTGTGATTTTTTTTTTGAATTTATATCTCATATTGAGATATTTTAATAATTCATTCATTAAATGGTTTTTCCTAGATATATTAAGGTTTTTAAATTTTTTTATTTAATATGAATATTTTGTATGATATTTCGAAAATGTTAATATTCTTATAATATATACTGTTAGGATTGACTACAGTTAATTTAGGTTTTAGTATACCTTGAACACATTTTTTAAATGATGTTATTGACATGAATTTAGTTATTTAATATAGTTTGTGAATATTTTATTTTTTTTTTGTGAGGAATTGGAATCACTATTGATTAAATTATTTGTCAGTAAAAGCACATGGGGACAAACTATATACAAACCTAGGGGATTCTACCTTATCAATATAGTTGAATGTGAATGGATATTTATCTGTTTATATAATGCTCATAGGAAGGTTTCTAATTTAATATATTTCTATTCCTTTACAAAAAAATGTTCTATGCCATCTATAAATGATTCATATTGATATCTATTAATAAGTTGAGATTCTATTCTTTGTGAGTAAAAAAACTTCTGGATGTGTAAAGAGAAACACATAAATATATTTTGAACATATTAATTGGGTGAAGGGAATATAATTTTAAATGAAATTAAAAGAATCATACATACATAAAATGGTAAAAATATATAGGATGATGATATTAAATCCCCTTCAAATATTAATTAATAGATTATTTCACATGATGCACTTTTCAATACATTTATCATCTAACTAAGAAGTTTTCTATAAAAGTGGGATTTACCTTGTTTATCTTGTGTAATGATAGGAATTACTTAGTGATACAGGAAAAACTATAATTATTTTCATGCCAATGTGGATTTCACTTGGAATTTCTTCTGAGAATGATTTATTACAATTTATGTGCATTAAATTTATTTGGAAACATAATGGTTTGAGATATCAGAGGAAAATATTTGAGTTAAACCATAATTGTTATTGGAAAATTGCTTTCCTTCTCGACTATCGGAGTGTAATATATGATTTTATTGGGAATATTCCTTCCCAATATAACTAAACATCGAGTTTCAAACCATAGTTTCATCCTTTTCATTGTTACATATTGATAATATACAACTAAAGGGTATGATGAATATGTATAGGGGTCATCAATTTATTTTGAACCCATTTAATAAATTTTATTATTAAATTTTTAATAATACATGGCTCTCATCTGAAAAAAGATTAATTGTTTTGATATTATCATTGTCTTCATCAAGATAATCATTCTAATTAATCCTTGAAAAGTATAGTCTTAATATATGCCTCTCAAAAAACTGGTTTGTTAATAAAACAATATATGTATGAATGTTTATATAAGTGAGGTTATTAATGAAATTTTTATGTCTTATAACATGTCCTTCCTCAATAATTAAGAGTTTTATTTTTTGACACATGAATATAAATTATTATATAATCTTAGAGAAATCAGTTAATGGTTTAAATGGAATTAAATGAACAATGTATTTTTCTTATCAAGGAATTTATCCTAACATAATCTTTGTAAATTTTTGGGAAAAATAATTACATTTTTTAAATGTTAAACATGTGTTCTAAAAGTGTTCATAATTGATGAAATTTCATATCATGTATAAATTATAGTTCAATTTGTAAAGTACTGGTGGGTAAATTATCATTAAAGAAGATTAAAAGTCAGTTGAAATTATTTGAAATATATCTTTATATAGCTAATAATGTTCATTGTATCCTCAGGATGTCATGAGGGACGATTAATAATTCAATATTAATTTATTATCAAATGTATAAATAAAAAAGTTTATTAAACTCCATTTAATTTACATTTCATGTGGGGATGCTGTAGAAATTAATTCTTCCCTATTGAATGGTATGTGATAATGAATTTATGTTTTTAGAACACTACTACAAATACGGCTTTTATTAGCGCTAAAAATGGCATTTAATAGTGCTAGAAAAGAGATATATATGCTGGCGAAGATAAAGGGGGGGTCCCCTTTATCAGCGCTCTAAAAAGCGCTGATAAAGACCCCATTTATCAGCGCTTTTTTGAGCACTAATAAAAGCTAAAAAAATTAAAAAAATCCCTTCCAAATGGGAGGCTTTCTTATCACTTGATCCCCCCTTTTGTAGTGCTATTTCGCCCCCCTGCAGTGCCCCGCACGTACCCCTCCACCCTTTATCAACGCTAGCCCCAGATTCACCCATGCGTGTGTCTCCCTTCCTCCACCCAGATTAGATCTGGAGACCTCCACCCTGTGTGCCTAAAGCCTTTGTTGCTCCCCTATATTTATTTTTTCTCATATTAGTGATATATCTATTTATATATATATATATATATATATATATTTAGTTATATTTATTTTTATAGTAATATATAAATATATAGAAATATATGTATATATTTATATGAATATAAATATATAGTTATATTAATAAAAATATATATTTATAATATATATATATATAGTGATATTAATATATATATTTATAGTTATATCAATATATATATATAGTTATATTAATATATATATATATAGTTTGATTAATATATAGGTATGTAAATTTTCATATATTTTATTTTAAATAAAATGGATATTAGTTATTATTTAGATGAAGCTAATATATTTTATATGTAAATATATTTTATTATTTATATTTATAACTAAATTTTTAGGTGTGAATATATAAAAACTATGTACATACAGTTATATATTTGATTATAAATAGTAGTTCAATATAATAAATGATGAAATTTCAATGAAATAATATCAATATGAATGAAATACCTTGGAATAAGTTCATTTCCCACCAAAAAAATCCAATAATACCCCTTAAAATGAGGCTAAAAATCCACAAAATGATAAATAATCAGGGCACCCCAACCAAAAACTCAGTTTTGGAGGCCTTCTAGGCCTATTTTGGCCTCGAAAAAACCTTCACCAGTGTATCTCCAACCAAAGAGATGTAGAGCTCGTCACAGGCTTCAATTTCATATGTGGTAGAGCTCAAATGGACACACGGATAAAAAGTTATGGTCGTTTGATGTTCAAGTTTTGTTTTCAACATATTTTGGATCTTTTTTTATTTTTTATAAATTTTTTTAGTCTAAAAATAGTTATAAAATGACTATTACTCCAAAATAATTAGAAAATTATTAATTAAAAAATTAATTTTTTTATAAGACATTTTCACTAAATATCTTATATATTAAGTGTAACTGTGTATTTATATTTATGTAAAATATATTTAAAATTATATTGGAAAATTATATATTATATTTAAAAAAATATAACTATAACTATATATTTAAATAGTAATATATTTTTTTTAATTTTTTTTGAAATTAGACTCTTTATCAGCACAACTAAAAAAAGCGCTAATAAAGGGGTACACTTTAACAACGCTATAAGAAAGTGCTTTTAAAGGGGGACCATTATCAGCGCTAAAAAAAGCGCTGATAAAGGGGTACTTTTACCAGCGTTTTTTAAGCGCTGATAAAGGCGCCATTTATCAGCGCTTTTTTATTGCTGATAAAGGTACCCACCTTTATGAGCGCTTTTTCGTTAGCGCTGATAAAGGGTGGCGCTAGGAATGCCCAATTTTGTGGTAGTGGTACCCCAAAACACCTTTAGAGGGAAGGGGAGAATCAGGGTGTAATGTTTTTCTTTTAAAGGGATGGATATTTTTCCCATATTAGTCGGAACATGTTAATCATATCTCATGGAATTTTACCGAAATCAGACATTTATATACAGAGACATAACACAATTGTTTTACATAGTACACCAATTTGTGCTCGTCTAAGTAGAATAAGCAGATAGTTTGTTATTAATACATTTATACTCTAGTATTTACTAGTTGTGGAATATATAATTTCAGAGATAGTAAGTTTATTTCATCCACCCAGCCTTTATGATATTTTAGGGATATCATATTGCCTCCCCATGATGTCTTCAGTTTACTTCCCCTAGATCACTACTTTGGCTGAAGTCATGCATAGTTTAACAACATGTATGGTGCATCATTAAATTAGTATTTAATTCTTGGTCCATGAATAGCACAACAGTCATCTTGCACCATATCCCACAGTTGATTCATGTAAAAACAATATTCACTTAAATAATATGTTTAACACTATTATTCATGATGCTCCTTTATGAATATCCTTTGAAAATATCACAAACATTGCGAAGATAACATCCTTCACAAAAAACTATGTCATCACAGAATATCCATTCATCATGAAACTCATTTTCCTGAGATACCTATTCATTTTTCAATACTAAGACATTATTTTTTCTATACTTAGGCTCACAATGAATAACTTATTCTTGAAGCTCTTATACTTCATGAATTCACATTGATTCAACCATTTCTCAAATTCATTTACATGAAATTATGTGGGGATATGCACCTATTTATAGCCATATACTTTCAGCAAGATCCCACACCTCCGGCATATTTTTCCCAAAACTAAAATTTATTTTTCACTAACCTCCTTTAGTTTTCATGCACCTATGAGATTTTACCCATTCATGGACATTCTCATAGTCATGAAGAATTAGTTTCTATCCATCATACATTAAAAAATCTTTTTCACAATGCTCTATATGTAAATGAAGATCAATATTCATGAAACATAGTCTTCCAGAAACTCATCCATTTACCATATTTTAGATCTGTAAATACCAAAAAAAACATCTTTTATGAAGCTTGTTCCTTCATCCTAATTTTCAGCCCAAAATTTTGGCAAACACTTAGAAATGATGCCCCCTTCAATATTTTAGTTTTCTTGTACTGTAAGATCACCTTACATGTAAACTCCCTGATAATCCTAGTGTGTATTAACAAAAAACAAAAATCACACATTATTTCATGGTGTGGAAGGCCATGGTTTCAAAAATCTCACACTTTGTGCTTTTTTGAAATCTATAAATAAATTCAAATAATTTCCAACAACTATCAAAACATTGAAAGAAATAAAAAAATCATCCAACACTCTAAATATATGAGAGAAAAAACTGTTGTAGACTAAAAAGGATAAGCATGAATTGTGTTCCATGCTTTGAAATTCTGAAAAATGATTGAGCTAGGCTCTGAAAAAAATTATTTTTTCCACATAAAACTTAATTCTAATCGTGTCAAAGAATAATTAAATGAATTTTCAAAATTTTGAAACAATAAATCTGTTAAAACAATGATTTTCTCCATTATTTACATATTTTCAACAAACCCAAAAGAATGTATTTGTATTTTTGGAGCTCAAAACAAATTCCTCTAGATTTCATTGACCCCATAAAGCTACACAACATACTTACATAGATTAACATTTTTAACTCAAATGGGTAGAGATGTTGAATAATAACCTCCTCATGCACTAGGCAGTGGATTATAATTGAGGTTCAACCGATGATTCTCAAACAAATGTGCTACCAATGGATTAGTTATAATTTCATCCACATGACAATTAGTTCCATAATAATTCATTTTATTCTCACCTTGTACAAGTTTTTCCTTGATGAATTCAAATTTAATATCAATATGTTTTGAATGAGAGTGATGTATTTAATTCTTTATAAGATCGATCATGATCGATGTGTCATAGTTAATCACAATCAGTTGTTTCACCTCATCACCATCGTCAGTTAGTTATTACTTCATCCAGAATAGCTGAGTGAAATCCTTTCTATATGAGAGATAGTCTACTTTAATCACACTTAAATAATTTCCTTCATTATTAATTCTCATCCATCCCATGCATTTTTTTCTTATAATGAAATTTCCACGACTTGTGTACTTTCAATCCACCATATCCCTATCCCAATAAGCATAAGAAACCATGGATTATTGGTTATCTATTTTTACTACCAAGTATAATCTAATATTTAGTTTACCTTAAAATTCCCCAAGATTAGTCTCCCTTATTCAATATAATCTTTTTTATAATTACAATTAATTTGGGCCTCTAGGGATTTTTCAAATATGATATATAGTAATGATGTATTCAAGTATTATATGGTTCTAGTAATTCTCTTGTGCTATTGGTATCCATATATGTCTCATCCACTTTCTTTCTAAACTTTTTCTCAACCGCAAACTGATAAGACATTGGTTAAGAGTAATGAATGTTTAATTTCTTCAAAATATCTCTTGAACATTTTTCATGATAAATGAAGCCGAAATCCTTCTTTTGAATCACATTAATCCTTGAGAAATATGTGAGTTCACCAATCATATAAATTTAATATTATCATTTCTTATTATTAGAAAATTATTCTACTTCTCCCTACCTTCTTCCGCCCAAAATACTTTTATCCACATACAAAAGCACCAAAAATTAAACTTTCTGATAATTCATTATATAGATATTATTTTCCACACTTCCTCTTTTAGTTATTTCATTTATAGATAAGTATGGAATCCAGAATATCACACTTGTGGTGCCCACTTTGTACTATAGAGTGAATCCTTTAATCAATAAACTATCTTTTCATTGTTATCCATTAGAAAATCCACTGGTTGTACATTATATAGTATTTAATCAAGAAAACCATTTAATAATGTTGTTTTGACATCCATATGACAACATTTATACCCTCTTTGAACCACCATGGAAATAAAGACCAATATCAACTCCATTATAGCCACTGGAGGAAAAGTTTCTCAACATTAATTCCTTTAATATATGCATATCCTTTACTCAACAAGAATTACGTATTTCTAATCATGTTTCCATAATAATAAAAAAATTAAAGATGTTATTTATTCTAATCACATTTTTATTTTGGGTCTCATACCATGATCTAATGACAGGTTCTTGTCAATCGGATCCAATTAATCATTCATATCCTTATCTAATGATTTATTGTTTTCTACTTCTCGAAATGAGGTTTCCTACATAATGTTATATGAATGTATAATGTACTTTATTCCTCATTTTCCCTGAGACGATGGGTACTTTCAAATCCTTGGTTGTGTTGGATTGATCAACTTATTCTCTTTTATTTATCTAGTGAGGTCATGTTGATGTTTATCTTTCTAGGGTTTCACCTTCTAATTCTTCTTCTGAATCATTGTTTTTTTTTTGCGCATTAAATGTTTTTTAATCCATTCATTATTTTTGAATTTAAATCTATCCCTTTCCCACATTCTCCTTCATATTCCATCATATTAGAATATGATATCATAAAGGTATTTAAGGTTTTATCTTCATTGATCATAACATCATTGATTTCCAAAATTATTCAAAGATGATTTTTGTAACATTTGTAGGCCTTACACTTCCTTGAATATCCAATGGATATTCCCCCTCTGTTTAATCACTATAAATTATATGATTTTTTTATTTGTTTGTGAAAAAAAAATTATTTATATGAACAAGAAAATACTTCAGAGAGCACATTCTTCTGTAACATAACTCATAAGTTGTCTTGGTTTCTCACAAAAAAAAATTCATGTTTGATTCTGAGCAGATACCACTACATAAAATTCATCTTTCCAGTATTGAAATGAAATAAGACTCTCAATTGGCATAGTTCTAACCATATTACTCACCTTTTTACTTCTTCATTCAAAAAATCCATTTTTTGGGGGGTTATTTCTTTTGAAACATCATGCCTTATTCCATGTTTTTCCTGTTAGTTTCAAAATTAAATCGATGTGTATTCTCCTCCATTGTGAGATCATAAAATATTGATTGTGCGGCCAGTTTCATTCTCAATAATTCAATGGAAACCCCTAATAAAATAAACCCCTTATTGCTTCCATTGATAAATCATTACTCATTCAATTATACAATAATAAAAAATAAAAATACTGAATTAACTATCTCCATATGTGTTTGCCATATTTACTGGACCTCATACATATGTGTGGATGAGATCAAATTGATTTCATTCCCTTTTTTTCTTCAACTGATATGAACTGCTGACCATCTTGGATCACAAGCATGAATCATGTGTAATTTCTTGTTTACACTTCTCATTGGGAACATCTATTACTATATAAACATTATAAATATTTTTCGTGTTATTTTGATTAATGTTATCCAACCTCTAGTGACACATGAGGTTTTTTCTTCAACCATTTTGTAGTAAATGTTATATTGCCTATCAACCAATTATAAATTGGTATATATTTTATATAAATTCATTAGAGAATGACTTGTTCATCCTTTGATAGGGTGGCCATTTTGATTAAATTCCACTATTAATCTTGAGTCACATAGTTGAATCACACTCAAGAGATTATGAAGAAAATAATCCAAATTGAGAAAGTCATTTTTCCTAATCTCATCATTTTACAGTTTTGTAATTCCACTACCTTTTATTTTTAAATGATCATAATTATTTAACCTCACTATTCCATGATCCGTTTTTATAAGATTATTCATTAAATATTTATATATCATTATTTAGTATGATTATCCATGATCAAGAATCCATGTGTTATTGTTCTTTGTATCTTTGAGTGCTATTTCATCATGGTTGGATTTCATGATTTTCTTCTGTTAATTCTATGAGATACTTGATTGAGTGGAGGAAAAATATGTCCATTCCCATCTTTTTTATATATGCCTACATTATTCATACTCATATTTATCATTCAAAGGATAATACATAATTACAAGAGAAACTCTAATTGTTTAGCAAGTATTGAAATTTTTATGAGTTCTTAAGGTAATTTTCCTTCTTTTGATCTTCCAGAAATGAATTAATTTATATGTATAGTTATAATAGTGAAAAAAATATCCATAAAAATTATTACTTATTTACATTGAAGGATATGATCTCATTCTCCTCTTTTGACTTCCAAGTGCTTTCCCATTTGGATAGCTCCAATTCCCTTTACTATGTGACATGGTATGTCCTAGAAATCTGAAAAATTGAAATTTCAAAAGAGGAAATGTATTATAACATAAATTCAAACACATGTTACATTATTTTGAAATAGTATTCCACAATAGATCATTTGTGGATAATTTAAGAAAATAGTCATCTCACATTTCTAATTGATTTGAATCATTTTTTGTTGGGACATCTATTGCATTTTCCTTATGTTCAAATTTATGCTTCCCTATATTTTGGCCCATCCTATTTGCATCCTTTTATATTTTTGAATCATTTCCTATTACACTTTTCATATAAATATATATAGCTTATAATTCAAGGCCTTCTCTACTCATTCATAAAAACATTTATATCTTTTTAACTTCTATATATCTGAGAATATACCAAATTGTTTGTTTTCCGATGATTCCATTAATTTTGATTCCATTTTGAATTTACTCTTTAGAGTTACCAAATTCTCCTCAAAGTCCCCCAACATTATTATCCTTCCCCTCCGGTATATATGTATTTTTATTGATTAATTATCATTTCTCAGGAATCATGATCTTAAATTCCATATCATATTTTTAGATTTCAAAAGTTGTAAAATGTTATTCATACACTATATCCTGCCAATAGATTTTTTTATATCAACAACATAATATGGTGACTCCTCTTGATTTAATCTCATCTTTCAATTTATCATTCTATGAATTTAAATCATATCAAGAGAATCTTCAAGTTCCACCTTATGATCAAAAACACCAGTAAACAGGTTACCGTTATCTTTTGAAGGTTATACCTGTTCAATACTATCCATCATGGATTTTTTTGGTTTTCATTTTAAACTATGTTTCATCATCCTAAAAAAATTACATTGTCTTGTTCTTCATTACAAATGAATCTATCTATCTATAATTTATTTCCTAATTTGAAGTATTTCTTTTGGGGAAACATTTTTTGAGTATTATATTTGATTATTGCTTCACTTCCTTCATCAATAATCATA
The DNA here is from genome assembly GCA_963277665.1 of Viscum album. Taxonomy (NCBI): domain Eukaryota; kingdom Viridiplantae; phylum Streptophyta; class Magnoliopsida; order Santalales; family Viscaceae; genus Viscum; species Viscum album. The sequence goes on along the minus strand of OY728156.1, from coordinate 385,449,172 downwards.
TTTGACCATCGAGAGGTAATATTACCAACTCTACAACATCATAGATAGACTAGATAAAGCTTTCCATCAAATTTTCATTTTCCTCCCTTGAATTTATTGGAAAAGAGAGAAATATGTTAACTAAGTCTAGATACCATAAGTTTTTCCTTTTATTTTATTTCCAATTCTTTTGTTACATGATGTCATTCATCTTCTGGTTTGACATGCATTTAATAATAAACCAGACTAATTAGAATATCAATAATATAATTTTTATATGACTTTCTTTCCTGAAGGGATGAAACTTTTTCATTGTACAAGGTAAAATCGTTTTCCATATTTTCTTTATAATGTCAATATATTTATTTTCCTCACCTTGTCAATTAATTTAACCATATACTTATGTAATTCAATAAAACAATTCTACATTTTCACCAGGATGCATTTTCCAGTCCTTGACCCTATTGTGAAAAAACCTAGAGTTTTTCCTCATTCACTCTTTTATTTAATTCAAATATATTATTTAGAATTTATCACATAGAATTAGATAAAGGAAAACTCATCTCATTTAAAATAATTTGATTATATATAAATGAAGTAAAAGGATTTTTTACTTTAGAATATGAACTATGCACATTTTCATTTTTCTTTTGGTCATAGATAGACATTTCTTATCACTGACCTGAATCCCCCATGAAATGGTGAAAATAATTTCCATAAAAATGTTTCCCAGATGATATCTTATCCTATTCTTCAAACTCTAGAAGTTTTTACCTTCAAATTTGTAACACCCCGACCCCAGTTACCCAGAGTCAGTGCATTATTACATAATATTGGCATGATCACAAATGATCAAGTCTCGAAAAACCGACTAGTTTAGTAGCCTTGGAAACAATAGATACATTCATTAGTCTTACATTACATCATAAAGTAAAAAACTACAACATAGTATCCATATTCCACACTCATATCCCCTCATACTATCCCTACAGGTCAGTTATAAAATACTTTTTCACATCCTGGTAAAAATAAAACATAGAAAGGGGTGAGCTCAAATTCTCAGTAAGGATAACAATATAGTGGAAAATTGCATAAATAAGCCTAAACTTTTAAGGAAATGTATAAATAAAACAAAAGACTTTTAAACATGAACTTCAACACAATATGGAAAATATAAAATTAAATAATTCCTTTTAATTACTCACATGGATATTATATTAGGCGAATAATCACATGCAACATCAATAACCACATTCATAATGATGGAATGCATAATTACAGACTATCATAACCGCATAGTCAAGGCCTTGTGCTAAGAATAGAAATAATATTTTGTCAAGTCCTTGTCCCAATACACTAGTTTGTCTCGTCAGACCAACCGATACATCGAGGAGTTATAGCGGGCTCCACCAGTCACTTACTAACTCCAATGCATTCCTTATATTGAACAGGTTTAAACATAACAAAATTATTCGTATTAAAACTAGCATAAAAATGTCAATAAATTCTCCATAAACCATGAATGGTATAAAAATAACACATCCATAGTAACAAATATCACAATACCTTCAATACAATGTGGATGTTTTGTATCATAATAAATCAACTTCAAATAAGCTTAAAATTCATCAAATGATGTTGACAAGATGAAATAAAAAATATTTTAGAGAAATATGTCTTTTTATGAAATCATCTAAAAGTCAGATAATTATAAAAGAAAAAATATACATTGAAAATATTCTTATAATCATGTAAGGGAAGCTTCGATTATTTTATAATGGTGAAAAATAGCTGCACCCGCCGTATAAGTTAAAAAAAACATTCTTACCTTAATTTTGTCGAAAAGGTTAAAAAGGACCTTGTTTGGAAAATGACCGAAGTATTCCTTTCAAAACATTTTATAAAAAGTAAAAAAAGGGTATAAATGAATTTAACCCATATTATTGTAAATATTAAAAATGTTTTGGAATAAATTTTTAAGAAACAAAGATGTGGATGATAAAGAGGTCCTAGTAGATAATTACGTATAAACAACCTCGGATAATGAAGAGATTGTAAAATAAACCCTTACCTTGAACTTTTACTTGATCGAGGGTAGGTTAACCTCTTGTATAATAGTTAAATAATTGTTTTTAAATTATACAAGAATAAGATACATTAATATGATATCATATATGATCTTTTAATATTTCATTGTTTATAATATTTTAGTATTATCGTCGTTTTGGTTGTTCACTTACTCGTTTTCTTTTATATGTTTTGTTAAATAAGCTATGTTTCTTATGGATAGGTTTAATATTATTCATATCCATAATTATCAAGTCCCTAAACATTATTTTTAATCATCAAATGAATATTAGTCTTGAATGGACACGATGGAAAATGAATCTCATAGCATTCGTGGAGATGGTAATCCGTACGTACGCACGAGCAAAAATATAATTCTTCTGACATTAAAATATTATATAATTGGATGGTATATCATATATAAAGAATCATTATCTTGTTATATTTTTTATTTACATCAATTTAACATCATTATTATACCCATCCAAATAATAATGTATTGAATAACAATTACACCACGACGTGGAGACGGTAAGCTGTACGTACGCACGTATGGTGACATGTCATTCAAAGGATGGAAAGAATAATGAATTTGGTTGTACCATATTTATAATAAAATCATAGTATACATAATATACTTGTGTTATTATTTTATTATTTAAACAACAATGAAAAAGGAAGTGGAAGCAGAAAGAACTTGAAAGAATTGATGAAATATTTATATCTTCTTCGGGTTCTTCTTTTTTATTTCATAAAAAGGGAACCTTGTGTTGGATTTCCGACTAAAGTAAGGAATCTATGATGAATGGAGAACATTTTAAAGGTTATTTGGGATGAGTTTCACTGATCCAAATGGATTTGATGGTGTTAATTAGAGAGAAGGGGGAGTTCCCTTTTATAAGAGGGTTGAGGGGTACCTTAGGAAAAAATAGAAACATTATTTTATAATTAAAGAATTATTGGTTTCTAATGGATCAAAAGTGTATTATTTAATTCCTAAGGTGGGTATTTATCTAAAATCTTTCAAAAAATAGGTTTTAGATAGGTTTGAGTCACTATATTAACCTTATCTTTTATATTTAACTCTTAGTTAAATAGTTTGACATTTACCATGTCTCTTTCTATTTTAATATTATATGGTTAATAAAAATTCTATAATCTTTCAAGAGAACCCCAAGTAGTTAATTAATGAAACACATATCATTATAGATGTCATTTTCCCTATCCTTAGATTTTCTAGGAATATTATATCAATTAATAATATAATATTTGTTTTGAAAACACCTTTATGTCAATTTTGACATTATTTCATAATTTATTTTTGTTTAAGTCTTAAAAACATTATTAACTCGAAAAAAATTAAATTAATCAATACTAACATGTCATATTAACCTATAAAATTCGTTTATGGCATCAAAAATTTCATATTATATTTATTTTTACATTTATAATACCAATTATTTGATTTTTTCATTAATAAGGAAAATATTGCATCATCATTGTGTCATAAATAAATTTAATTATTAAATGTATAAAAATTATAAATAAAATACAATTATGTATGAAATATTTTTATATTTCTAATTAATATTTATAGTTGAAAATATAACATATATAACACTATGTAAAAATTGTTTTACTAGAAGATATATGCTTATGTCATTTTTGTATTTACATTATCTTAATTAATATAATGTTTCATTATCACTAACAAGTGGCTCTAGGGGGTCTCAAAATCGACCCCAAGATTCCCATGATCATAAAAAAATCATCAAATAGGGTTACGAGACGTTTTAGGGTAATTTAATATTATTATAGTATTATTTTTTCCCTTATTTACCGGATTTAACTTTTAACCATGGTAAATAAAATATTTACCGAAGTAATTATTCAAAATGTCTAAAAATAAAAGTTACCTATTTAAACAATTTGGACATCCTGATTCTAAATATGGAATCCATTTTTCTAAATTCAAAACACATAAGTGGCAGAAATTAAATTAAAATTAATTCTCGTTGTCAAAACAAAAAGCGTGTCTTTTAGAAATAATAACTATCAAAAGATTGGCACTTCTTTATGTCTAGTCTAAATGTGAAATTATGTACAATGACAAAAATTGGATTAAATGGTAAATGTATAATCTAATTATACTTTAAAACAACTCAAATACATAATTTATCACTATTAATTATTTTTATTAAAAAAGTTGTTTTTAAATAAAATTTAATAATTTTCACTATTCATCAAAATATGAAATTTATCAGAAATGTACCAAAAATTCACCCTGTGATAATTTAAATATTTTTAATCCAATAATGAAGTCCATTTTGAATGATAAAATTTAAAAAATATCAGAAAGTCAGTATTCCTATTCATAATAGCTTGTTTGATTGGTTGTGGTGTGTTAGAACTCGAAGTTGCGTACAACACACGCTATTGTATTATTCAAAGAGAAGTATACCGTGGAAGCTTGGGGTGTTACATTCTTCCCTCCATCAAATAATTCCATCCTCAATTTTTCTAGAATATTACCACATGAAAAGACTAGGGTGGATCTTTATTATAAGTTCCTCGGGTTCCCACGCTGTCTCTTCCATCTTATGGTTTCTCCATATAAAGTTTACCAGACGAGTCGTCCGATTTCTCAACACTTGTTCTCTGGTATCAAGAATCCTAACGGGCTCTTCCCAATAATATAGATTAGTTTCTAGTTCTAATTCCTCATAAGTAAGTACATGTGTTAGTTTAGTCATGTATTTTCTCAACAGTGACACATGGAACACATCGTGAACTTTAGAGAGACTTGGAAGCATTGCCAAATGGTAAGCTAAATCCCCAATTCTTTCTAGAATTTTGAAAGGTCCTATGTACCTGGGACTCAATTTTCCTTTCATACTGAAACATATAACTCCCTTCCATGGGGATACCTTCAAGAAACATGACCTCCTACCTGAAATTCCAAATCCTTCCTTCTGTGGTCAACATAGCTCTTCTTCTTACTTTGAGCTTATTTAATGTGGTTTTGGATTACCTTCACCTTTTCTATTGTTTCCTCCATCAGTTCTGGGCCTACAAATTGTTTTTACCAACATCATCCCAACAGGTTTGTGAGCGACATCTTTTTCCATATAATTCTTCATAAGTTCCTTGGGTTCCCACGTTGCCTCTCCGATCTTATGGTTTCTCAATACAACTTTTACTAGATGAGTCTTATGGTTTCTCAACACTTGTTCTATGATATCAAGAATACTGACGGGCTCTTCGCAATAAGACAGATCATGTTCCAGTTCTAATTCTTCATAGGTGAGTACATGAGTTGGGTCAGGCATGTATTTTCTCAACAGTGATATGTGGAATAAATCGTGAACTTTGGAGAGACTTGGCATCAATGCCAAACGGTAAGCTACAACCCCAATTCATTCTAGAATTCGAAAGGTCTGATGTACCTAGGACTCAATTTAACCTTCATGACGAAATATATAACACCCTTACATGGAGATACCTTCACAAAAACATGATCCCTTTCCTGAAATTCCAAATCACTCCTTTGGTTTTCGGCATAGCGCTTCTGCCTACTTTGAGATGCTTTGATGTGGTTTTGGAGTACCTTCACCTTTTCCATCGTTTCCTCCACAATTTCTGGGCCTAAAATTTTTATTTCACTATCATCATCCCAACAGTTTTGTGTGCGACATCTTTTTTCATATAACGCTTCATATGGTTCCATCTAAATACTTGAATGGAAGCTATTATTATAGGAAAATTCTACAAGAGGTAAATATTGATACCACATACCATGAATGTCAAGTGATAATGATCTCAACATGTCTTCTAAGGTTTAAATATTCTGTTCTGATTGTCCATAAGTTTGGTGGTGGTAGGAAGTGCTCAAAGGAAGTTCAGTATTCAGGGCTTTGTGAAGACTTTTCCAGAATCTTGATGTAAAATGGGGATCACGATCAGAAATAATCGATAGTGGTACTCCATGAAGTCTTAAAACTTCATTAATATATAGTCTTACCATTCATTCATGTGGAAAATATTATCTTATAGCATGAAAATATGCTGACTTGGTAAGAAGATCAACAATGACTCATATTGCATCACTCTTTTTAGGAGTCTGTGGTTGTCCCATGACAAAGTCCATCATAATATTATCCCATTTCCACTCAGGTATGGGATGATGTTGCATGACTCCTCCAGGATGTTGGCTTCCAGCTTTCACTTGTTAAAAAACCATACATCTTGACACAAAATCATCAATCACCCTCTTTATATTGTCCCACGAAAAATGTTCCATCAAATCTCTATACATTTTGGTGCTACCAGGGTGTGTAGAGAAATTGGAACTATGAGAATCATCTAATAAATCTCTTTTTAGATCAGGTATATCGGGAACACAAAGTCTCTTCCCAAATTTTAATATTCCATATTCATACACAAAGTCACTCAATCTCCCATCGTTCATAGCTTTAATATTCTTCTGAAACTCTTCATAATCGTTCTGAGAACTCTTTTTCCTTTCTAGTAAATATGGTTTGGAAACCATTTGAAAAAGTACCAATGTTTCACCTTCAATGGAAATTCCCATATCTATATTCACTAGATCCATGAAAATAGGATCCCATTCAAGTCTCATCTGGTTCAAAACTCCATGATCCATTCTACTCAAAGCATCTTCCACCTAATTTTCCATCCTCGGGTGGTAGTGTATGGTGAAATCATGATCCTTGAGTAGTTCAAACCCTCTTATTTTCCTCATGATGAATTATTTTTGTGATAAAATATACTTCAAACTCTTGTGATCAGTATAAATCACAAATTTTTCACCATAGAGATAGTGTCTCCAAATAATTAAAGAAAAAATTACAGCTGCTAACTCAAGATCATGAGTTGGATATTTTTTTTCATGAATTTTGAACTATCGTGATGCATAGGAAATACCCTATCATTCTGCATAAGGACACAACCAAGTCCTTTATTTGAAGTATCACTAAAAAATAACAAACCCATCATTCCCCAATGGCAGAGTCAAGATAGGAGAATTGACTAATATTTTCGTCAGTTATTCGAAACATTCTTCACACTCTTCTGTCCAAACAAATTTAACCCCTTTACCTATGGGATTTGTTAATGGGTTATCTAATCGGGCAAAATTCTGAACGAAACATCGATAATAACCTGTTAAACCAATAAAACTGCATACCTCGGTTATACTAGTTGGTGCTGGTCATTCATGGATTGCTCTTGTCTTAGAAGGATCAACAAAGATTCCATCCTTAAACACAATATGGCCAAGAAAAGAAATCTCTCGAAGCTATAATTCACACTTGCTAAACATCCCTTATAATTCTTGTCTTCACAGAGTCTTCAGGAAATGCGCAAGAGATTTTAATGATCTTCGTAGATTTTGGATTATACCAAAATAACATCAATAAATACCACTACAAAGTCATCAAGATATTCCATGAAAACTCTATTCATTAGATCCATGAAAATATAGGGTGCATTAGTCAACCAAAAAGGAATTACTGTAAACTCGTAATGCCCATACCTAGTTCGAAATGCTATTTTCATAATGTCTTCCATCTTCACACACAACTGATGATATCCATATTGAAGGTCAATCTTTGAAAATATTGAGCTACATGAATTTGGTCGAATAAATCATCAATGAGAGGCAGGGGATACTTGTTCTTTATTTTTATAGAATTGAACCCCCTGTAGTCATTGTACAACCTCATAGTTCCATCTTTCTTCTTAACAAAAAGAACAGGGGCTCCCCATGGTGAAACACTAGGGAGAATAAATCCTTTCTTACTCAATTCCTCTAGTTGTTTATTTACTTTCAATAATTCCATAGTGGCCATTCTATAATGGGTCTTCGATTTGAGCCTTTAACTAGGAATTAAATCAATGGAAAACTCAATTTCTCATTCTGGAGGATTTACAGGTAAATCTTTTGAAAACACATCAACATATTCTTTCACAATAGGTACATCCCCTATTTGAACATTCATTTCCTCACCCACAGTCATTTCATTCTCTTCCTCCCCAATAATTTAATTTAGTTTAGCTATTGGGGGTTGATCTAGTTAAGAAATAGGTGCTGACGATTCTTCTCTAAAGATAAGGTTTTCTTTACCATCATTATAAAAAAATTGTAACCTCCTCCTTCTTCCATTAAATCTTCGCATCATGGTCCGAAAGAAAATCAATAGTGAGGAATATATCAAATTCAATCATGGGTATGACAATGAGATCTGAAGATAATGTATATTTATATGCTCTAAAGGGGACTGATTTACAAATATTTGTTACAATGAGACTTCCTTTAGGAGTTTTTACTGGCAACTCCCTTGTTAAATCATAGTGGAAATATCTAATTTTCTTAGCAAACTGGGATGATATGAAACAATGTGATGATCCATAATCAAATAAAGCATTGGCTAAACTTGAGGAAACCATTAAATTACCTGCCAAAACATCTTTTAGAGCTTCAACATAAGTAGTAGTGATAGCATAAGCTTGGCCTTGGACCCTTGTCCTTTTCTGAGGTATGTTCCCAAGAGTCTTGAGGCATTCAATTACATAAGGTATCATCTCCCTGCAATTGTAGAAACGAACATCGGTAGCTTCTTTCTTCCCCTTGCAATCAAGAGCATGATGGCCTTTTTTACCACACTTGTAACAGACTCTCATTCCCTTCAAGTAAGTACGAGGGTGTTTCTTCCCACATTTACTACAGGATGGATATTAAACTTTTCCCTTATTCCCCTTATTTCCATTTCCAGAGTGATCATTAGATCTCTTCTTCTCTTACTTTTCTTTAAAGTCGTAAGACTTAGATAATTAATTATCCATCTTGATAGCACATGAGACAATGTCTTTGTATGATGAGAAGGATTGTAAGATCAATGCATGATGGAGAAATGGTTTTATCCCACCAAATAAATGATCGATCTTACTTCTTCGGTTAGATATATAATCTACTGCATGCCTTGCTAACCTTGTAAAGTTAGTCTCATACTTTTCAACATTATCTTCCTCCTTTTACCTCAGACTCAGAAATTATCATTCCATACCTGCTTGATGGTAATGAGGGAAGTATTTTTATAAGAAAATATCTTTAAAATCCCTCCATTCCATATTTGATACTTCATCATCTTCTTTCGTGTTTTGAATCAATGACCACCATTGATCAGCATCTCCAGTGAGGTGGTAAACTGTCATGACAACTTTTTCCCTTTCACTACTCCCCAAGGCGTGGAATATTTTTTCTAAGTAATTTAACCATTTATCAGCTACTAGTAGATTTCTAAACTCATTGAATGTTGGTGTTTTTTTCCTCAAGAAGCGATCTAACATTGATCGTCCCCAGTGCGGATCAGGGTGCTCCATACGAGTAAGGTTATTATTCATAACTTGAGTGAGTTTTCCTAGTATGGTGACAAGCTGATCAGCACCAGTTGTATCACCATCTCCACTATAATTATCTTGATTAGGAGGGAAATCCCTACATAGAGTTTGGGCATTGATACGGTTTCCATTCCTTCTACTAGGATCCATTTATAAAAAATTACATAAACTAGATTAATTTATGAATCGAAATACATTAATCCCTACTTGTAAAACAATTAACATACACTGAAAAATTTATGGATATAATCCAAAATCATAAAAATGTTTTCTTTGAGGATTTATATACTCATAAACCCTTCATAATGGATTGTAAGGAAAATTAGAATTATCCTAAGCATATCCCCTGGGAGTGTTGTAACCAAGAGTGCAGCAAGGCCCATTGTCGTGCACCATTTCCCGTTAGAGTCTAACTCCAAGTAGTGTTTTCAAGTTTTACCCCAAGGCACATCTATGCCAGAGCCACCTCTACCTACTCATATCTATACATGTATTTATTTCTTGGAAAAAAAATCTCTACATTACCAAAATTCTAAGAAGTTCTTCTATACTAATACTCAAAGTCTATCTTAGGGTAATGTGCTCTAATCAATGTTTATCTAAATCCAGCTTCCAAGGATTGTACTAAACTTCCTCTGATACCAACTGTAATGCCCCAACCCCAGTTACCCAGAGTCGGTGCATTATTACATAATATTGGCATAATCACAAAAGTTCAATTCTCGAAAGACCGATTAGTTTAGTAGACTTGGAAACACAAGATAAATTCATAAGTCTTACAATACATCATAAAGTGAAAAACTACAACATAGTATCCATATTCCACAATCATATACTCTCAGACTATCCCTGCAGTTCAGTCATAAAATACTTCTTCACATCCCGGGAAAAATAAAACATAGAAAGGGGTGAGCTCAGATGCTCAGTAAGGATAACAATATAGCATAAAATTTATTAAATAAACACAAACTTTTAAGACAGTTCATAACTAAAAGAAAAGACTTTTAAACTTGAAATTCCACATAATATGGAAAACATAAAATGAAATAATGCCAGTTAATTATTCACATGAATATTCTACTAGTATAATAATCACATGCAATATCAATAACCACTTTCATAATGATGGAATGCATAATGGAAGACTATCATAACTACATATTCAAGGCCTTGTGCCAAGATTACAAATAAGAGTTTGTCAATGCATTATGCCAAGACACTAGTTTTTCTCATGAGACATATTGATGCATTGAAGAGCTATAGCGGGCTCCAACTGTCACTTACTAAGTCCAATGCATTCTTCATCTGAATATGTTTAAACATAACATAATCATTCGTATTAAAAATAGCATATGAAATGTCAATACTTTTTCCATAAACCATGAATGGTATAAAAATAACACATCCATAGTCAAACATATCACAAAACCTTCAATACAATGTGTATGTATTGTATCCTAATCAATCAACTTCAAATAAGGTTAAAATCTATCAAAGCATGTAGACATAGATGAAATCAAAACTATTTGAGAGAAATATCTCTTTTTTTGAAATCATTTAAAAGTCACATAATAATAAAAGAAAGAATTTACTTTGAAAATATTTTTATAATCTTGTAAGGGAAGCTTAAAAGATTTTATAATGGCAGAAAATAGCTGCACCCACCGTATAAGTAAAAAAAACATTTTTACATTAATTTTTTCAAAAAGGATAAAAAGGACCTTTTTTGGAAAATGATGGAAAGATTCCTTTAAAAAAAATTACAAAAAGACAAACAAGGGTATAAATGACTTTATCCCATAGTCTAGTAAATAGTAAAAATGTTTTGGAATACATTTTTAAGAACCATGGATGTGAATGATAAAGATGTCCCGGTAGATAATTACGTATAAACAAACTGGATAAGGATGAGATTGTGAAATTAACCATTACCTTGAACATTTCCTTGATTGAGGGTAGTTTAACCTCCTATATAATAGTTAAATAATTTATATTAAATTATTCATGAATCATATACATTAATATGATATCACATATTATCTTTTAATATTGATTTTTTAATAATATTTATGTATTATCGTCGTTTCGGGTGTTCACTTACTCATTTTATTTTATATGTTTTGTTAAATAAGTTGTGTTTGTTATGGATAGGTTGAATATTATTCATATTCATAATTATATCAAGCCCATAAACATTATTTTTAATTATAAAATGAAAATTAGTCTTGAATGGACACGATGGAAAATGAATCTAATCGCGTTTGTGGAGACGGTAATCCGTACGTACGCAGGAGCTACAATATCATTCTTTTAATATTAAAATCTTATATAATTGGATGTTATATCATATATAAAGAATAATTTTCATGTTATATTTATTATTTACATCAATTTCACCTCATTGTTATACCCATTCAAATAATAATGTATTGAATAACAATTACACCACGACGTGGAGACGGTAACCCATATGTATGCACCGATGGTGACATGTCATTCAAAGGATGGATAGAATAATGAATTTGGTGGTACCATATTTATAATAACATCACATTATATAGAAGATACTGGGGTTATTAATTTATAATGGAAAAAACAAAGAAAAAGGAAGTGGAAGAAGAAAGGAACTTGAAAGGGGTGATGAAATATTTATCTCTTCTTCGGGTTCTTCCTTTTGATTTGATCAAAAGAACTCCTTAAAGTGGCTTTCTGACTAAAGTAAGGACTCTAGGATTAAGGTAGGATAGTTTACAGGGTATTTGGTCAGAGTCTAGTAGAAAAAAATGGCTTTTAATTTTTGAATTAGAGAGAAGGGGGAGTGGCCTTTTATAAAAGGGGTGAGGGGCACCTTAAGAAAAGCTTGAAATATTATTTTATAATAAAATAAATTTCGGTTTCTAATGGCTCAAAAGTGGAATATTTAAAGTATAAGGTATGGATGGGTCGCAAAACACTCAAAAAATAGGTTTTAGACATGTTTGGGACACAATATTAACCTTATCTTTTAAATTTAACTCTTAGATAAATAGTCTGACATTAACCATGTCTCTTTGTATTTTTAAATTATATGGTTAATAAACCTAATATAAATATCGAATAGAACCCCAAGTGGTTCTTAAATGATACATGTATCCTTATATAATTTGTCTGATCCTTATATTTTTAAGAATATTATATCAATTAACAATATAATATTTGTTTTAAAAACTCCTTTATGTCAATTTTGACAATATTTAATAATTGAATTTTTTTAAAGTCTTAAAAACATTATTAATTAGAACCAAAATAATTTAATAAATCCTAACCTGTAATATTAACCTATGAAATTCGTTTATGGAATCATAATTTTCATATTATATTTATTTTACCATTTATAATACCAATTATTTGATTTTCTCATTAATAAAAAATAGTACATCATCACTATGACATAATTAAATTTAATTATGCAATGTCTAAAAAATATACAGAAAATACCATTATGTATTAAATCTTGTTATATTTCTATTGAATATTTATAGTTTAAGTGATAACATTTATAACCCTATGTAAAATTCGTTTTACTAAAAGATATATTCTTATGTCATTTTTGTATTTACTTTAACATAATTAATATATAGTGTCATTATCACTTACAAGTGGCTCTATAGGGTCCCAAAATCGACCCAAAGATGCCCATAGTCATACATTTATCATCAAATAGGGTTAGGACACTTTTTATGGTAATTTAATATTATTATAATATTATTTTTTTTCCTTTATTTACCGGATTTACCGTTTAAACGTAGTAAATAAAATATTTAACGAAGTAATTATTCAAAATGTCTAAAAATAAAATTTAACTATTTAAACAATTTTGAACTCCTGGTTATAAATATGGAATCCATTTTTATAAATTCCAAACACAGAAATGGAAAATATTAATTTAAAATTAATTCCCGTGGTCAAAACAAAAAGCGTGTCTTTAAGAAATAATAACTATCAAAGGATTGACACTTGATTATATCCAGTTTAAATGTGAAATTATTTACAATAACCAACATTGGATTAAATTGTAAAAATATAATCTAATTATACATTAAAACCACTCAAATGAAAAATTTATCCCTATTAATTATTTTGATTAAAAAAGTTGCTCATAATTAAAATTTAGTAATTTTCACTATTCATCAAAATATGAAAGTTACCCAAAAAGTACCCAAAATTCACCCTAAGCTAATTTCAATATTCAGAATCCAAAAATGAATTCCATTTTAAAAGATAAAATTTTTAAAATTTCAAAAAGTGGGTATTACTATTCATAACAGCTAGTTTGATTGGTTGTGGTGTGTTAGAACTCGAAGTTGCGTATAACACACGCTATTGTGTTATTCAAAGATAAGTGTACAATGGAAGCTTGGGGTGTTAAAAAATATGAGGACTCCCCTTAAATTCACTAAATTAACCCTGAAAAAAATAGTAAAAAATTAACTCCATCTACATGTATGTTATGATACAGGTTTAAGTACCCCGGAACACCCTCAGAGGGGAGCGATGAATCAGGGTGTCAATCTTTTCTAAATTTGACGGATCATATCCCCATGTTTATAGTGAATTATTATAATGGTATGATTTATTCATTTAGTAATCAATCATTAACATAGAGATATGTAACACATCAGTTTAACATGGATCACCACTAACGGTTAGTCCAAGGAGTATATGTCAAAACTGTTTCTGTCATACCAAAATCCACAAATCATAACTAGTTATGGAATAAATAAGTTCAGACATAGTCACTTTGTTCTATTCTGGCCTCGTTTATGATATTTTAGGGATAACACACTACCTCCTTTAGAACACACTTGTCAACTCCCCCTATCTCACTGCTTTTGGTGAATTCTTACTCATTTTAATGAATTGAAGGTTGCATCATTATATTTTCATTCAAGTATTTCTTCTTAACTATCATGGGAATATTATGGCACCATAGTCTTTAGTTGATGCACATAAAATCACTATTCACTTAAACAAAATGTCCAAAATTACTATTTATGAATCTTTTTTAGGAACCTCCTTCATGAAGCTCACACTCTTTAAGAAGAAAACTTCTTTCATGGAAACCTATTACCTCATAGAACAATTGGTCATCATTAAACACATTGTTCTGGGATACCAAAGTATTTTTCTAGACTAAAATAGTAATTTCTTTATGCTCAAACTCATAATGAATAACTAATTTGAAAATCTTTTTGCATTCAAAAATCATGAACAAATTATCGTTTTCTCCAAAAATGAATTAAAGTAAAATAATTTGGGGGTAGCTGCATATTTATATGCAGAGGAATTATTGAAGATCCCATGCCTCCCAAAATAGTTTTCAGGAATAGCCAAATTAATTTTTTTAATCCTCCTTTATTTGTGATTCGACGGTGAAATTTCACGAATTCAAGAACATTCTTGTATCAAAAGTAATCTTCATCTATCATCATTCATTTGTGAAGTATATTCAAAATTCTATATATCATCACGATTCTCAATATTATTGAATCCATGTCTTCATGAAAATCATTCCTTTACCATATTCAGGAAGACTCAGTCATAAATAATAAAATTTCACAAATATGTCTAATTCCTTCTAATTTTGAGTCCAAAATTTTCAAAAACCACTATAAAATGTTGACATGTTCGACATTTTTGTCATCATGTACTTTAAGATCACTTTACTTGGAGACTCCCTAGTAACCATAGTGTGTATTGAAAACAAACACAAATAAGAATAAATTTTTAACTATGAAAGTCCTTGGTTCCAACAATATTTTTCAAGGTCACATAATTATACAAGAGTTTGAAATAAAAGGAAGTATTACTTATATCTTTAGATTATATTCATTATATGAAGAAAATAGTTACAACATTGATGATTTAAATGTAATGTATTCCATCATCATAAAATTAATATACCTAAAATATGTATTCCATCATCTCATTTAAATCATATGATAAGATAATTTCTTTAATGAAATGTTTTTATATTAAAAACATGATATGATAAATTGTTTTCATAATTTTAAATAACATACATTTCAACAAATATTTGGATAAATTTTTTTATCCAATATAATATTTCTAAACAATATTTTCATAATATATGAGGTAATGAGTTCCCACTAACCACCAATGGTGTATTTTAATAAAATATTCTCCACATTATTGATAGGCTCAAAACACGTAGAATACCATATATATTATATATAAATTATTATTTATTTGAGAAATATTTATAGTAATAAATATATCAATTTTATGAGTTTGAATAAAAAAATTATCTTTGAATTAATATATAAAATAAATGTACATTTTAAATTGTAATGGGAGTATTTGTAGACCATGAAAATTTCCAAATTATCAAATTAAGGATAACACCAATATTTTTTAAAATATAATTACTGATGATATATTAAAAAAATTTAGGGTGTGGAAGTAAATAGAACTATAAAAAGTTATATTAGTTACCATACAAATGTTGTTTTCACTTTATCCTAAGGGGATAAAAGTGGACCAGTTGACATTAATATATGTTATTAAATTATTGGAAAGAATTTTTTTTGCTAAAATAGTGTTTCAAGGATGAAAATGGTGAACAAAGAAAGATTATTATGTAGAAAAAAATGTTTGCATCAAACCATTTTATGTTGTGGTGTTAAGAAGTCCAAATATATTCAACAAGTTAAATAGTAATGAGTATGATTCAAAAAACACACTATAATTCAAACTAGCAATCAACCAAGGTATTTATCATTACATATTTTTTGGATGTGTTTTTTGAAATGGTCATATAGATATGGGATAGAGATTAATGATGTTTTAATGTGTTTATAAAAACCACAAATTATTGGAAAAAATGGTTTTGAAGAGGTTTATTATATTTTATATGATAAACTAGTTCTTATATTGGTTTTTTAATGTATTTATAATGAATTAAATAATATAAAAATGTAAAAAATTGAAAATAAACCTCTATATTATCATTTTTTCAAGTTGGGTACATAAATTTATAAAAATTTATATTAAATGAATTGAAAATATAATTTAATTATAAAATAATGACATTAATTTTATCTCAAAATAATGTTCCAAAAAGAGTATTATTGGTTATAATTAAATTTAAATGTTAAACTGAGTAATATTCTTGTCTATAGTGATATAATGTTCTCATGAGGCACAACATAGTAAAAAACATATCTTTGGGTGCACTAGATGGCCAAATAATTACACCACACAGAGTCTCATAAATAAGACTTTGGTAAACTGGGGTTATAAAAATCAAATTTGTATCCCCTCTTATTGAGGAGAAAAAGATATTGAATATGTGACCCATCATACATTTATTTCATACATAAAAAATTCCATATATTATCATGACTAATACAAGTGTGATTGGGTTTTTTTGGATCATGTCATCAGTTAGAGATTAACCAATATAGGATGATTCCTCTTCTATGATGAGAAAGACATTATGTCCCTATATTAAGATAGACATGAGAGTTGAAATACTCATATAGATATTGAAAAACAATATATATAAGGGACATTTGACATTCTTATCGAGAAGTAATAATCATATGTGATGTATTGATCAATTAGTTCATTTAGTAATTCAACATTCAAGAACAAATGGGTTGGCTATATTGGATCAAAATTATTTGTCTCTTATGGTTGTCAAAAGTGTTTGAAAAAAGTTAAAATATTAGAATTCCTATTTTGATATGATATATTTTGGTGGATTCATATATTGAGATACATGAGTTTTATGGAGATCCAAGTATATCCATTTATATATTGAGTAGAATTGATTCTTCTTGAAAGGATTCACTTTTATTATATATGTGGATATAAATACTGAATTTTTTTCAATTATATAAAGGCATATAGGGACACACATGTTGGATAACTATAAGGGTTTTATGTTTGACTCAGATATATAATAGAAAAATATTATTGAGCTAATCAAAAATTGTTTTAGATGGTTATTCACAAGGTTTTCTATATGATGTTGTAAAAGTTGATGTTAATGATAGTTATCCAAAAATGATTCAAAAGATTTATAAAAGAGTGTAGGATAATAATTCCAATGTTTTATAGAAGATTATATATAAAGTGAAATTTTCGGATGACTTTTTAGGATTTTGATCATTTTAAACATAACTGCTCTGGATTTTAAAAAATATATATTACATCCTTTAAAATGAAAAAATCATTACATTACACAAACAAATGCATGAGGTACATAATATTTTATGACATAGGAATCATGGAAACATTATAAAATAGTTCCTAAGTAATCTGAATCATCTCATAAAATTTTCATCATTGATATCACCATTCATAGACTTATCATAAATTATACATTTCATCATATCCTATGGGAAGGATAGAAATTAAAGGGTTAGATTCGATTCTCAGTAAGGATTTAGATAGAACAAACATAAAAAATCAGATCTTAACAGTATTATAACAAGATAATAAAATTGAAAACCATACCCTTCATATCAAAGATCATAATATTCAGTCATATAATAAATTATAGAAGTTTATAGGACATAAACCAGAAGGAAATAATTGAAAATGGTCTATGATATTATAACATTTGAATAATACATAGATTTGTGGCATACACATGATCATATAAAATTGTATGTTGAGGTAACCCACCAAGACATTAATTATATTTTTGGATCGGACAAACCACCCATGTATATGCATCAGGCTTGGTATGAAATTTCATAGACTTTTGTGGGATCTGGATAACAACACTTGTATGATTTCAACTCATATAACATTAATTAATACCAAATCCATTGGAGGGAAATATAGGTCTCATATGTTGCATAATGAAAATCATAGATATTTGAACGAGAAGATCAACACATATTCATCACATAATACTATGTGATTATAAAAGGGTTTCATAAATATTAAATCATATCAAAACCTATGGAAAAGAGAATGGTTTCATAATCATTCAGACATTTCGTCATATAATAAAATATAGAAATAACATTGTTTTATAATAATTATATCATGGTATAACTTGGGTAAGAGATATGTTTTTTCTAATCATACTATCATAATAAACCATTTATAAAAATAATTGGAGTTGAATCCATGGTTTATATACCCAGAAAATCCATGGTAACATTAGTGGATGTCATCATAGATGGAAAATGGTATTTAATAATCATATAAAAATATATTTAGATTATATATTAATTCATTGAAAAATATTTTGAATACATAAATACTTGAAAATATATATTATTGAAAATAACCGTGAAACATTACAAATAAATCATTAAAAATATGTTAAAAAATTTATCGAGGAAAATATCCATTTAGATTTAAATAATATTTTTTAAAATATATACTTTTTCAAATCCTATTATTTTAAAACATCCTTGACAAAAAATAATTAAATTATCAAATAGAATAACTTTCATGATGATGGTAATTATGTTCATGTCGTACATGTTTAAAAGATGACTCTTTTCAAATTATTTTTAAAAGCGAATGTGATTTTTGTAGAAAATTACATGAATCTTCCTCTAATTTTTTTTAAATTAAATAATGGGTAAAAAACATTTTAAAAATAATATGATGTTATTATAACAGTTTTGGAAAACATATTTATAAAAAAAATTATTTCAATGAATACATATTTCTATCCAAAGGGAGAGATAATGATTGATTTTCATCAAAACATTGGATAAATAATTTTAAGAACCAACGATTTGAAATAATTTCACAATTTATATCATGAATTACGATATAATAATAATATTCTTGAGTTATATGAGATATTGATCATAATATTTTTTCATAATAAATATAATCATTAAAAATATTGATTAATGAAGAGATTGTATCATAAAATCATTACAACGTTGGTAATATTGAATCATAATGATCATAAATGATTAAAATTATATGAAACATAATATATCATGAGGAAAATAAAATCCATTTTATAACATTTCAAGGAAGATAAATATAAAATCATTGTTAGAAATGGTAGGTCCATGTCAAAACATTTGTCTCAAAGAAGGAAACTTGAAGAAAAAATCACATATTTAATGGGTAACTTTTCAACCGTAAAACCTATGAATGAGAGAACATAAATTGGATATTAAACTTGAAAAAATGGTTATGAGAATAAATGTAAAATATATTAATGACTAGTTTATACACCATATATGAAAAATAAGTTTTGAATATATAATAAATCTTACAAATATAAAAGTGAGATGAAAAGTCCCCCACTACTGTAGTAATTTTTTGAGTCCTATTCAAAAATAAATAATAACATAAAATGAAGTATTAAATATCATTAAAATAAGTAGATTTATAATATAACATGTTGAAGGGGAATTATATACACCCTATAAAATAAATTAATGTTTAATTTATATATGTCTCCTAGAAATAAAAGGAAGACTAGAAATATATTATGTTATGTTTGGATATTATACACATTCAAAAACCCTATATAATAAATATATGTGTATTATAAACGTATATCAGAACCCTGAATATTTATATCATACCATATAAAAATTAATTTTGACTTTTTATTACCTTTTTGTTAACAATTCTAAGATAAATTCATGTTTTGGGTAATAAACAAATTGTATTTTCTATATCACTTTATTTTTATTTTCTTTCATCTTATTTTGATCATGGTTACATAGTATCAAAAATAATAAAAAATTTATAAATATATTATATATTCATTAAATATGTATTAAACTAATCCATAAAATTTCATGATAAAAAATTAAATAAATCATTCTTGTAAGTGGTAGTTCATAATTAAAATTGAATATTGTTCCTATTTTCTTTTTTAATTAAATTAAAAAAATTAAATGATATATTATTATTCGAGAATAATTTTTATTTCATCTCTATCACATTTTTTTATTAATTCCATCCTAATTACCTAACATGTAATTCATGAATGATTAAAATCAATTTTAGTGGTGGTAGTCTATCATAGATATGATAAAAATTATCATATTCATGAAAAATGGGATGTATGATGGTATGTGTGATATTGTTTTAGACAGCCTTAAGCTTGTTCGGACCTGGGCATGTCCTTTTTCAAAATAAAAAATTTAACATTGGATGGATGGATGATATTTCTGATATAATAATTCAATATTTATAATAATATCACAAATATCATATATAAATAAAAAATCTATCACTATGTCCATCCTTTACAGGTAGTAATATAAAAAAATGATGTCGGTTTGTGAGGTGGCAGTTTTTAGTACCCAAGAATAATGATTTTGTAACCAATTTGATTGGATTAGAAATGAAAGTAGGTCATTACTATAAGATAAAAAAAGGTAATAAAATTGGTGATAATGGGGTTATTATATAATAATTTTATAATAATAATTCAATGTTTATTAGAAAGAAATAAAATAAAAGTTCGCATTGATGAATGTTTCCACTTCTTCATTTATCCTCCATAGCTTTTCACAAAAAAAATCATTGGTTGAATTTTTTTTAAAATATAATATTTAAACCTACAAGAAGTTATAATCACTAAATATTTCTAAAAATATGTTTTGAACAATATTTTGGTTATTTTTAACATTCATATTTTTTAGTTTAACCCCCCCCCCACCCAATATACCAATTTTTAAATTAGTCACAAAAAATACTTTTCACAATTTTTAATATTCATTTTGGAAAAAATGGAAATTTATATTATTAGATTATATAAATTATTTTGATTCCAAATATAGAATAATTTTTTTTAAAATTTCTTTCATATTAGTGGAAAATTTTATATTAAAAAATATTCCAACATAAAAGATGAGAAAACATGTTTTTAAAGCGAATGTGTTAAAAATTTTGAGATAGTTTTATGTATAATTTCAAAATGAAATTGATTAAAAATTCGTAAAATTGATTAATAGATGTAGAATTGATCTATTTTTATGTTATACCCAATTTAAAATATAATTTAACTTTGTAAATTATTTAAATGATAAAGGTATTTTCAACTAAAATTCAGTATTTTTCAATATTCATTAAAAAATACAAATTGTCTGAAAATTCCAAAAAATTCTTCCTAATATGATTTTTACATGTTGAGATAAAAAATTAATATTATTATATAACAATAATTTTAAATAATAGTGAAAAAATAGTTTAATTAATGTTCACCAAAATAAATAAAAAGTCTTTTTAAGAAGAAAATATTTTCTAAAAATATAATGACAGTAAAAAAACAATGTCCATTTTTATCAATTTATTTCCTATGTATAAATATTTAAATTAATATTTATCTATTATTTATTATTTATTACTATTAATATATATATATATATATTACAATGGTCGTGGTTGAAAAATAATAAAAATAATATATCATGGTTTTGTCTAAATTCAATGTCATGTGTAACACAAGGTAACACACTATTTCATATAGTGTAATCTTAACATGATATTGTATGTAATACAATCTATAAAATAAATTAAATTATTCCTAAAAATAATAAATCATAAAAAATATAATTGTCACATTTTTCACTCCCATAAATGGATTTATCTCCCAATAATTCACCACACCAATACAAACAAATGAGGATAAATTTGACTCATAATATCCTAAACATTCCATATAGCTTCCTAAAACTAATGTTTTCTCCAAAAATAGTACCTTGGTGAGTGGTATTATTTAATAAAATTTTCGGTTTGTGATCCAAAATCTATATCAGGTTTTCTCCATAAGAAGGATCTTCTTAAAATAGTATTCTATTTTTGTTTATTACATGTGAAGGGTCAAGTATGTATGCCCATATGAGAGATATGTGAAACACATAATGTAATTCAGAGAGGATTGGTAGAAGTACCAACAAATAGTATACCATCACCTACATTCAGGGAATGATTCTTATAATTTCCCTGTCACTAACTCCAATTTCTATATCACATTGATTATTTTCAGCATGATGTTTTTAACCAATCTGAGCTACCATGATGTGTTAAGGAATGTCTCTAATATTTTTTATTCTTTCTTCACTGATCTTAGTTCCCAATAGCATTCATTATCCATATTCATTCAAACATATTGAATATCTATATTTAATTACATAGATGGATTCATAAGGATCCATCTGAATGATTGAGTAAAAGTTATTGTTGTATAAAAACTAAACTAGAGGAAAGAGTTGATCACAACCACATTTGAAATCTGAAGAACCATATCTCATCAGAACCACTATGTTTTTAATTTTTTTCTTAGAGTGACCTTAGTTATGAGAATAACAGAAAATGCTAAAAAATCCACTTCATATAAAGATATTTATGAGGACTTAACCATAACAGTGATGTAAACATTGGATTATGACAAAACCTAATAAAATTTTGTAATTCACCAGCTCATTACCTCACCCCCCCATCATAAATAATGATCCAATTATATTTTATTTTTTCTCTCAGCTTTTTTGATCACTGTCATTAACCTTTATATTTTTAAATTGGTTAAAATAATGTTGGTACTCTTTTTATTTGAAACACTATAGTGTGGTTGATGCATTATGTGTATATTTATATATATTTTTATCATTAGCTAAATTTTTCCCATCACATAATTAATAGATTTTTTGATGACCTTCCATTCCAGACATAAAACATTTTCTAGTCCAATTAAAAAAATTTCATGCATTCTTCTTACAACACATTGATTATAAAGGAAATATCATCTTATTTTATCCACAGTTCTTATATTTTTCTTATATTTCAATTTTTTGTTCTTTCCAAAACATTTATATAGATAAGGAACTCCATCTTGCACATTATACATAATAGCATATCAAACAATCACATCATAGAAATAGGATCATTTTATGGATAACGACTTTATGAGAATTTTTTTAATCAAATATAGAATCATTCAACCATATATTTAGGTTGGATGAAAATGCTATAAACTGACCTCACTAGTCTTGTAAATTTTTCATCATAGCTAGAAATTAATTAATCACCATTCCTATTTATCTCAAGGAACTCCTTTTACATATTTATATGTAAAATTATAGGAATGTACTTATTGAAAAATAGTTTATTTAACTTGTAAAAATCCATGGAGTTAATTTCATATGTTTCCTCATATACTTTTTAACAACCCACTATTGATCCTTTTCAACTCCCATATGGTAGAAAACATAAAGTATTTTTCTTACTCCAAAATATGGGGAAAGAAAAATATCAATTCAGAAGTGTTTATCCATTATTCCGAAACTAGTGGATCAGAATACCCACTGAAGTAATTTGGATGTTTCCTCGTGAAGAACACAATATTTTATTGTTCCATACTTGTTCGTTAGGAAGTTTAGCATGAATCATATTTATAGAATGTTTTATGATAATATGAATGGTATTTTTTCATTATAGCTCTATTAAAGTTTGGATTCTTAGGAGGAAAATCATTTCATAGACCATCACACTCAGTAATAACATGGGTCTTTCAGGTTCCATTAATTGAATACAACCAAAAAAATAGTTTAAAAACAATATTCATGATGGGGAACCACATAATTATTAAAAATCACTTATTAGATGTATGAATTATTTCAAATTTTTTATTATATTACAAATTATTTTTATCCTATTTCATTTATAGTCATCATCTATTTAAATTATCCATGATTTTTTTAATGATTTTTTAAATTTCCAAAGCATATCCCCCAAGAGTGTCAATCCATTAATTTGTTAGGGTCCATTGTCACGCACTAGGTGATGATGTAGTCTTTCTCAATTAGATATATTCATATATATTAATAATAGGTACCCGTATTTCAGAGCCATGTACACTTTTATTATCATGAAATCGATATAATTTCATGGAAACCATATAACTAATCCATTTCTAATTTTTTTTTACATTTTCATATACATTTACTCTTCCATATAATTATCCATAGAAAATTTCTTAGAGATCTCAAAAAAAATTTCCAATCCGAGTATCCAAATGTTGACTATTATGGTATATGATACCATTTTTAGTGACCTAGTATTTTCCTACATAGATTTTACATGTTTTTATATGAATAATCATTACATTAGACAAAGACACACTTAAGGAATGTAATATTTTAGTGCCTTTGGAAACATAAAAACATATGAAAAAATTGGTCCATAAGTTATCTACATAATTTGAAAATATATTCCTAATAATTATAACCATTTATAGTCATATCATATATAATAAGTTTTATTCAAATACTAGGTGTAGTTTGCTGACCCATTTTCCCACACAAATAGTGCTTAGGGATGGTGTACATTGGGTCATAGGTGTTCTTCCTCATATTCTAAATGATTTCAACTAGAAGTGAGGGTATAAAGAGAAGATTGTGGGGAGACTATACCGTCATGTGGTGATAACAATAATGGTTTATATATTTATAACATATTGTAAGAAAAACCAAAAAACTCTAGACTAGTAACCTACCATAGTAGAAGCACAAACAAATAGCACCAATATTTATCAACATGATGAAACATAGAATTTATAGAATTGAAAACCATTTTTTACAACCAAAATATATGATATAATTATATAAGCAATCATAAAATCCAGGTCATAAAAAAATAAAAAGCATCACCCATGGTTGACTTCAGTGTATACATATAGTAAGCATGATAATACAATATAAAGGAGGCTCAAAAGTAACTCCAGTTGATCCATGAATCTCAAGTTCCCCTCTCCATCCAAATTGTGATATATTCTATGAATTTCTCTTTATATTACTTTTATTAGGCTTAAGACTTTTCCAAATTTGGTAATAATAAAATCTACACATGTTATAAATGGATTATGATGGGTATGAGAATAATCTCAATAGGCCACCACCACGAGGTGCCAATCTTACAATTGTGATGAAGTATGTATAGGATAAAAATAAATAAAATAGAATAGACACATCATATAAATAATTCACTTACCATGTGTTAAGTATCCAAAAGGAATTATTTATATCCTTTGGCCAAATCTTGTATAACAGTAGTGGAAAGGATCATTGGCATGAATCTAATGGCATCCCCTGGTAAAAATAATTCCTCATGAACCCTTAGGTTTTACCTATAAAAGAGTCACCCAGGTTATTATGCCATCAATCGAATAATTAATGTAATTAAGGCACAAAAAATCAATTTAATGGTCCCTAGGACCTCACCTCATAAGAATTTTTGTTAGATCGTAGCATGATGTATGGGGCATAGTGATATATGTCCTTCAAATAATAACATTATCGAATTAATAACTGATGTCCCAAGGAATGACATTATCCATCCACCAAAATAATCATATCCCAATTGACTCAATATAAAGTGAAACCCATTACCCAACTGATCGTATCAACACTGTGAACAAATTCCACATCACCATCCATGTGGTAGTCTACGGAAAGCATCTCCAACCTCACAAGTTGTCAAAACAACCCTAATCAGTATCAAATAAGGGCCTCTACACAAATGAGCAGTCTAAACTTCCAAATATTTTGAGTCTTATCGATGTTAACGTAACTCCAAATGTTAATCGGATAATTATGTTTAAAATTAATCACTAATAACATACCTTATCCATATCATACAAACAAATTATTCCCCTATGACACTATTTCTTAACCTAATGGTTAAAACCATCCCAAATTCTTGTACCATTCCCTCAAACATTATGAACACATCACATCAAACCAACGACCACATCTCCTAACCTATGATCTACATCACGCATATAATCTCGCAATCTATAAACCAAACAAACACATCATCTCAATGAATGTGGTCATAACCACCTCAATTCATGGGTCTGTCTCATCATGTTACCATGGAACCATTTCAATCACAATAAATAATTTAATTTCATAATCACCCTCCTTCGAATATTCCCATGCTCTTAAAGCTCTCACCAGGGTATAACCATTTGTTTCAAGGGGGATCATTCCCATAAGAATATCATGGAGATAATTAATTGATTAAAATTAAGATATATTTTTATATATTCTCTCTTAGAGAACCTAATTTAATTATTAAAAATTCTCCCCTAAAGAACAATGGAAATAAAATATAAATCTTGGAACTAACTACCAAATATGGGCAGTCCTCCTATAATCTATTATCATCCTCTAACTCAAGCCGATTTATATGAAATTATCCTTTTAGATGAACGCCCTAAAAATAGGCTAAAATGGCTCACATGAATTTATCACACCGTATAGAAAGTGAAAAGGATTAAATAAAGGAATATGATCAATTCTCTTACGGATGAGGATATAATTAGGATGATGGTAGTAAAAATGGATCTCAGATCAAAAAGATATCTAAACACTAAGAAGAGGATGAAATAGAGGTGGAACCCACTATTTTGTGTGAGGATGGAGAAAAAAATCGGGGGAGATGGGATAAATAGAATGAGGGGTATAATGGTAATTTAACAACATTATGTGACCCACAAGTTTTTTCCACGTGGTTTAAAAAAGCATATTCGAACAATGTGGAACCCACTGTATAGGAACTATACCACTCATGGTTGGACCACATAGTTTTCAAAATATGTATAAATTGTGCATGCACCTCTTCTAAAAACTACAGAATTCCATGCACAATCATTAACCCTGTCCAACATGATTTTCAAAACTATGCATAGTGTACCTCAACAGCTACACTATTTCTCAAGGGATGCCACATGATTTTTCAAAAAAGTTCACCCCAGTCAACACACCCTCGAAATTATGGATTTTTTCCTTCGATTCACCTAAAACCCAACCAAACCACCATGCAAATTCAAAATAATCTAAAACCATAAAAAACCAATGTCATGGGTCAATTAATAACCTATAATTTGTTTCCAATAATCAAGAATGTAGTTTTTCTGAACAATTACCACCAAAATACTCAAACATGTTGTGTAATTCATCTAACTCAAAAAACCCAGGACATTACATTCTCCCCATCGTAACATAGCTCACCCCCAAGTAGTAAAAATTAACTATAAATGGTACTGAAAAAACCCATCTCTTTAAAATCAACCTATGGTACGTATATCATCACTTTATAAGTAAAATACCTCAACGCACTCCCCACATGAAGAGTTACCTACCTCAATTTCTTCTCAACCCAACTCATAAAAAACTGATGGACCATTGACCATCCCCATACTCAAAATTCCACCTATGATCCATCATTACTCCTAAACCTCATCAGGTTCTCAAAAAGTGCATGTTTTATACATAACACCCATCAAATACGGCATCTCATCAGATTCCTATTGTACCTCTCGTTCCCCTCGTGGTTTGATTTTCATGATCACAATCACTCTCTTATTGTTCTAATATTGTTTTAAGTGTTTTTGCTTGATAGGAATCATTTCAGATTTCCAAGGAATTGGGCCAAGAAGGCCAATAAGGCAAAAAGCCAAAATGGCCTGAAATTCAGTCCACCGGCCAACCGGTGGCTTCACCACCAGCCAGCCAATGGACCCTGGACAGAAGGCTGAGCCACTGCCTCAGCACCGGCCAACCGGTGGCCTCAGCACCGGCCAGCCGGTGGCACCCAGATGAATAGTGCTTGCTACTGCCTAAGCACCGGCCAACCGGTGGCCTCAGCACCGGCCAGCCGGTGGAGACTGAGCCCGAACCCTCCTCTATTTTGCAAGCACCGGCCAACCGATGGACCTGTACCGGTCAGCCGGTGGAGGCAGTCAAACTAGCCGTTGGGCTTTTGACCAGCCTGTCCACTTGGCCTCCAACGGCTCCGAAAGCCTCTCCAACGGATCCAAAGGCCTCCAACGGCCATATGAGGGTTCCCCCTCTATAAATAAAGGACCTGGAACCCCTGGAAGCCTAAGGAACATAACCGGAACAATAACCAAGCCATACGGAAGCCAACGGACATATTTTTGATCATTTGGCGAACCTCCGGCGGATTACTCCAAGGGAACCCCAATTGCTCCAACACAATTCCACATCCAAGGAGCATCACCAAAGAAGCTTGGGAGTGCACGTCTTCAACTCCAATCATCCATTGGCACCCAAGGCTTCTCCAATTATGGTTTTTCTAGTTTTATTCATTTTGAGCTTAAATTTGGGTTTGTGCCTACAAACCCCATCTCTTTCTCTCATCTCCTCTTTTGGGTTCTCACACCACCTTCAAGGTGTGAAAAGGTTAGTCAAGCCTTCCCTTTTAAAAGGC
Organism: Viscum album; assembly: GCA_963277665.1. Classification (NCBI taxonomy): domain Eukaryota; kingdom Viridiplantae; phylum Streptophyta; class Magnoliopsida; order Santalales; family Viscaceae; genus Viscum; species Viscum album. Next base: position 385,420,462 of record OY728156.1, on the reverse strand, counting down.
TTGAGACAAAGGTGAGCTAGCCTTCACCTGTAAGAAGGCTAGTGGGTTCTTGCTCAACCATTGAAAGCAAGTGGGTTCTTGCATAACCATTAGAAGCAAGCTGTAATAGGTGAGGTAGCCTTCACCTGTAAAAAGGCTAGTGGGTTTCTTGCTACAACCATTGAAAATCAAGCGGTATAATCTCTCAACGGTTGAGTTGGGAGCGGAGACGTAGGCCGGGTTTTTGGCCGAACTCCGTTATCATTTTTGTGTCTTGCCTCTTTTATTTCCGCTGCAAATTTCAACTTTGATTTTATTTTGTTAATCATTTTTTAAAAGGCAATTCACCCCCCCCCCCCCTCTTGCCATCACTCCCTTTTTCTCCGCCTAACAATTGGTATCAGAGGCAAAATTTGAGTAATACCCTAACCGGTTTCAAATTCAAGATCTTTTTTTGATGGCTTCAACCTCTTTCGCCCCCGAAGGCTTTTCTTTGGGTCGTGCTCCATTTTTTGATGGAACTGACTATAACTATTGGAAAACCCGCATGACTACTTTTCTTAGAAGTATAGGTTATCCCATTTATAAAATTTTCATGCAAGGTTACACTCTCTCTTCTCCCGATGAATCCAAATGGACTCAAGCTGACATTAAAAATTTCGAGCTTGATGGCAAAGCCATGAACGCTCTACATTGCGGCCTTGACCGAAATGAGTTCAATCGAGTTTCCACATGCACCTCCTCCCATTATATCTGGAAACTTTTGGAGGTTACCCATGAGGGGACCAACAAAGTAAAGGATACTCGATTGGACATGTACCAACAAGATTTTGAGTCTTTCACCATGCATCCATCTGAATCTATTACTGAAATGTTTACACGTTTTACTGATGTTTGCAATGGGAGAAAGTCCCTTGGTGATGATGTTTCTGCAGAAACGATGGTCAAAAAGATCCTATGGATCCTACCAAGCACATGGGCACCGAAAGTGACGGCAATCCAAGAAGCGAAAGACATCAAGAACATGCCGGTCGAAGAACTCATCGGATCTCTCATGACCTATGAGATCACCATGAGGAGGCAAGCTGAAAAGGAAGGAAAACCGATCAAAACTCCAAAGAACATCACCTTCAAAGTTCAACAAGAAGAAAGCTCCTCCTCCTCATCATCATCTTCCTCATCAAGCGGCGATTTAGAAATGGAGAATTTTGCCCGCAAGATGCACAAGTTCATGAAGAAGCACAAAAATAAGAAATCCCGCAAGGCTCAACCCAACGAAAAATCCGAGAACAAGGTAAAATGTTACGGGTGTGGCGAGAAAGGCCATTACAAGCCCGATTGCCCACTCAACAAGAAAAAGGCCAAGAAAAAAGAGAAGAAGAAGGCCTTTAATGCCACATTGAGTGATAGCTCCACTTCCGACTCCTCCTCCTCCTCGAGCGACAACGGTAACAAATGCCTAATGGCATGTAATGAGGTAACATCTTCCGACTCCTCTTCCTCAAGTTCTTCCAATTCTTTTAATCATATGTCTTATGAGGATCTCCAACATGCGCGAGATCAATTGGAGGAAGGTTTTCATGAACTTTCTTCCAAATTTGTTTCTTTAAAAAAGAATTTCAAAAAACTCTCTTCCGAAAAAGAACAACTTCTCAAAGAGAAGGAAGAGATGTCCCTCAAAATCCAAAATCTTCCCGATATTGATTCCATGGAATCAACTATCAAAGACATAAGGGAATCCTTAGCTAAGTTCACCCAAGGGGAACAAAATCTTAACGAACTACTAGGTTCCCAACGTATATCTAGAACCACCGAAGGGATTGTCTATTCCAAGCAATCTTCCTCTTCCCATGCACCTACTATTTTTGTAAGGGGGAGCTCTCAATTTAAATTTTGCAATTATTGTAAAAAACCCGGGCACTTAATTTATGGGTGAAATTGCAAAAATGCCCGGTATGGCCTCCCCAAAAGTATTTTCTTTAATGATGAATTTTTTTAGGAGAAGACCCGCCACTAGACAAGTATGGATTGAAAAATCCCTCTTAGCGAGTCTTTCCGGGCCAATATTTGTCTCGGTTTGATAATCCTCTCCCCGGTGATTTATTGTTTTTATTTAGGGGGAGTTAGGTTTGTTTAAGCATTTTTTTTGTGTATTTTAAACTTTCATTTCAAGATTTCAATTTCAACTCTTGGTTTCAAACTTTCAATTTCAAAATCTTATATTCATTTTTGATTCAAAACTTTCAATTCAAATTTCAAAAATTTCAATTGGTTTAAAATCCCTATATTGTTTTTCAAACATTTTCCCTCAATCAAGTTTTATGCCCCGTGCTATTTTGATAATCACAAAGGGGGAGAATTTCTTGATTGATTGGGGGAGAAATCAATTTCTTGCATGCCTTTCATTTCAATCGTTTTACATTGCTTGTTTTGGTGATTGTGATCATCAAAATAGGGGGAGATTGTTGTACCTCTCGTTCCCCTCGTGGTTTGATTTTCATGATCACAATCACTCTCTTATTGTTCTAATATTGTTTTAAGTGTTTTTTCTTGATAGGAATAATTTCAGATTTCCAAGGAATTGGGCCAAGAAGGCCAAGAAGGCAAAAAGCCAAAATGGACTCAAATTCAGTCCATCGGCCAACCGGTGGCTTCACCACCGGCCAGCCGATGGACCCTGGACAGAAGGCTGAGCCACTGCCTCAGCACCGGCCAACCGGTGGCCTCAGCACCGGCCAACCGGTGGCCTCAGCACCGGCCAGCCGGTGGAGACTGAGCCCGAACCCTCCTCCATTTTGCAAGCACCGGCCAACCGTTGGACCTGTACCGGTCAGCCGGTGGAGGCAGTCAAACTAGCCGTTGGGCTTTTGACCAGCCTGTCCACTTGGCCTCCAACGGCTCCGAAAGCCTCTCCAACGGCTCCAAAGGCCTCCAACGGCCATATGAGGGTTCCCCCTCTATAAATAAAGGACCTGGAACCCCCGGAAGCCTAAGGAACATAACCGGAACAATAACCAAGCCATACGGAAGCCAACGGACATATTTTTGATCATTTGGCGAACCTCCGGCGGATTGCTCCAAGGGAATCCCAATTGCTCCAACACAATTCCACATCCAAGGAGTATCACCAAAGAAGCTTGGGAGTGCACGTCTTCAACTCCAATCATCCATTGGAGCCCAAGGCTTCTCCAATTACGGTTATTCTAGTTTTATTCATTTTGAGCTTAAATTTGGGTTTGTGCCTACAAACCCCATCTCTTTCTCTCATCTCCTCTTTTGGGTTCTCACACCACCTTCAAGGTGTGAAGAGGTTAGTCAAGCATTCCCTTTTAAAAGTCTTGAGACAAAGGTGAGCTAGCCTTCACCTGTAAGAAGGCTAGTGGGTTCTTGGTCAACCATTGAAAGCAAGTGGGTTCTTGCATGACCATTAAAAGCAAGCTGTAATAGGTGAGCTAGCCTTCACCTGTAAAAAGGCTAGTCGGTTTCTTGCTACAACCATTGAAAAGAATGCGGTAGAATCTCTCAACGGTTGAGTTGGGAGCGGAGACGTAGGCCGGGTTTTTGGCCGAACTCCGTTATCATTTTTGTGTCTTGCCTCTTTTATTTCTGCTGCAACTTTCAACTTTGATTTTATTTTGTTAATCATTTTTTAAAAGGCAATTCACCCCCCCCCCCTCTTGCCATCACTCCCTTTTTCTCCGCCTAACAATTCCCACCTAGTTACTAGACCACACTAAGAACCTTGGAGGACCTATATCTCATCAAATGCTAAAAAAAATTCTTGATTCCCCTTTACCACAAATACAACCCGCATCACGTTGATTCCCATAATCCTACTCACCTCGTAAAATCCCCACATCCATCAATGATCATAATAAACCCTAGATTGATGCACCTTATATATATAAATATATATATCATGAAACTGAACCTATTCCATGCTTCTAACAAGCACCCTATTAGTCTAAATTCAAGTTATGGACCACATGCACCATAAACAGGACATACCAATATAATTTCCCATTCAATAATAAAAATAAACCTAGTAAATCCTATGTAATATCTCTAACCATAGATAACTCTTCATACTTATCTACACCTGGTAACTCCACTACATACACAAGGATTTAATCCAAACTACCTTGGTCATGGCCTCCCTGTAAAGATTAACCATATACCAACCATTGACCCCATTATTATGTCGTATTATATCTTCCATGACATCCACCTGAAGCTGAATCTCAACTACCATCTTCGAGTAACTCTCCCTATCTAAACATAAACACGTAATTCTATCCTAATATCTACCTACCGTTTTCATGAAAGGTATTCCAATGAAACCACTCACGATTCCCAACATAGCCACATGATTGTAACTCATTTGGTTCATGGTCACCAAGTGTTCACAAATGTCGTGGAAACTCGAACTAGAATAAAACCATTGAAGAAAAAATCCTATATAGAATTATTGAGTCACTATCCTCAACACCCTCTTGAAAATCCTCATTGCCAAATTTCTCACTATTTAAAGTGTTTCTGCTAAAATCACCTAACACAATCACCCATATTGAGTAGGATGGGACTGTCATATTTCCCCGGACAATTCGGTCCTGATTCACCTCCTTCAATAGTGAGGGAAACTTGTAGATGATTACATTCACCCTGATAGAATTCCATAAACCATCATCCAAATGCCTCACCATCTCAATGATTTATCCCACCATACTGGGTGAAAAATGAGACTATTTAGTGAATGTAGCTACATTTTCCATAATGGACATGAATCCCTACTACATGCTCAAGAACTACAAGCATCTCTCTGATCCCAAATTTTTCAATATGATGTGATCTAATAACATATCCACCAATTACATCCATGCTAGTCTCTTGTGACCACCCTCTAAAAATGTATTCCCCAAAACCATTTTGTTGGTATACTAAAGATGTAAATTACTAGTTTCACCATAAAATTAGGGGGTCTCAATATACTTGAAGATGGTCTACACTAACACTATACTTTTATATTTGGCATGTGTTCCACCATCAACCTAAACTATTTGTGATAGTTTTTACTATAACTCATTAGTAAATTATGTAATCGATTGATCAGATACCTGATATCCTCTGTAGATACCATATATGACATGTACAAGGCTCATCCTGAGCTGGTGGTCAATACATGGAACAAAAGATGTCAAATATTACACCACTCGTACCTGTACAAGATAATGTAACTATGCCTACACCTACATGTCATGATCCACCCAACCCTTTGGTATATCATCACAACCCTCAGGGGCCTCAACCTATGCATTCTCATTAAATACTATATCACTTCCCATGTGATTCTCCAGCAGAATCCAACTTGGGGGAATCCTTCTACATAACAATAACATATCCATAAATCCATAATAATTATTAATATAAAATAGAAAGATAAATCTGTAACGAGAATCACAATATCACCTCCCTTAAACTCCCCCATCACAACTATGTCACATGACATCCGACCTTATGTCCCATAGCCTACTCATATAATAGTAAGGTGTTAAACGTAACCCAGCCTCATGGCACCCTACTCTGGCAAATTGGAGTCAGGAATCAACTATCATCTGACCTCACTGTCCCTAACCTACCCAAAAATGGGATGTACAACACATAATTTCTATGGTAGCTGTGTAGAATTCCACTAAAGAGATGCTAAGGAGGAAAAAATTGATTTTCTTTATTTTTTGACATTTCAAATAACATTCCCCCAACCATATTGCAAACATTCTACTATCAAACCAAAGAACACACACACACACACATATATATATATATCACACATATGGGAACATCAAATGGAATCCCACATAGATCATATTAGAAAAAAAATTCTTGGGTTAGAAATGTTGAATGACATAAAAAAGTAGGCTATGTATGAAATAACTATTTAGCTTCATTTATTGACACATTAAAAAACCAACCCCTATTAGTGAAATCCAGGATCTGAATGAAAATTCCAAGATATTTAATTGTAGGCACAACTATATTATATTTATATATATATCTTATGTGCCTATAAAAAAATATAAATATTCATCCCCGACCACACCAGTCCAAGGCTCACATACCATAACTGGTAATAATCACACCCAAGTGTTCCGCTGGAGGTGGAAATCATATCAACTATCAAAGTAGAAAACTTTAACATATATTTCCAAGCACTTGAAACATGGTATATCCCTCATGCATAGGGCATGAGTCACTAAAAAATGAGATTTGTACCCATTTCTAACAACATCCTAGTTTCTAGTCTACCATATCCCAAATATCAATACTAATATGAAAAATAAATAATTTTATATCATTATTATTCATTATAACTATCATACTAATTCCCAGTCATGAACTACTCGTATAGTACTTGTAGGGCTGCACTTTTCTTGCCTCTCAAATTGTGTTCAAGGCTGGTGTGACACTGGGCCATAGGGAGACCTCCCCATATGAAATATTCTTCTAAATATAAGAGACGGCATAAAGAGATGATTTTTGGGAGACTCTACCATTATGTGGCAATTCTAGTAATGTTCTATATATTTTAACCTAGAAAAACAAATACCTTAAAACTCAAGACTATTATCATGTTGTATCAGAAGTACAAACAAACCACAACAATAGTAATCAGCAATCTCAATAATAATATTTTTAGAATAAAACCCATTCTGTAGATACTAAAAAACATTATATCATTGTATAATCATGCATAAATGTCAGGTTATGCAAGATAATAAATAAAATGGGTCACCCGTGGATGAGCTTAGAAGATACATATATTAATCATGTTGATAAAAAGTAAAGGAGACTAGAATATAACTTCACCTATTTTAGGAACCTCCAAGTTCCACTTCTATTAATCCCATGATATTTAGTACAAATAAATTACTAAGGTACATCTCCCGAACCTAAACCTTTATTTTATTATAAATGCATAAGATCTACATGTTTCCTGAATTGAAAATTTAGGTTCTGAGAATAATCTCAATGGGTTATCGCAAACATATTCATATCTTACATATGTGATATAGTAGGTGTACACAAAAATAAATAAAATGAAACAATCTCATAACATATATAACCTTCATTATTTGTGCATAGAATCCACAGGTAACTGGTTATGTACTTTGGTCATCACCAATATAATGTTATTAGATAGGATCCTTATCATAAATACCAAAACAGCCTGTTATTAAAATAATCCTAGGAAAACCATCAGGTTCCACCTTTAAAAGAGTCACACATACCCTCATTCCATCAATCAAATAATCGACCTCTCATCGGTATGCCCAATCAAGTGCTTTGTCCCTTTAACCTAATATCTGCATAATCCCCATCAGATCAAAGCCCGATGTATGAGGAACAATGATATCTTTTTTACAAATAATAAAACCATCCTCTCAATATATAACATCCTAAGTAATGGTAATATATGTAATCCCAAGTAATACCAGACCAGTGACCTTAGTATATGGTTTCCCTCAACCTGCAACTAATGGTCTCAACAGCATCAATTAATGGGTTCTCACCATCCTTGTGGATTTTTATGTAATGAAATCCAACCACACTAGAGATAAACACAACTGTAATCTATATTTCACCGAGTCCTATAACAACATGAGGGGTCAACACCACATAATAATATGATTCATATATATGAGCACATGATTCTAAGAGCATATTCTCTAATCAATATGAGTGGATATCACCAAAAAGTGACTAAGCCACATTATCCTAGCACCTAATTCCCATGTTCCCATGTCTCTCAAAAAGATCGTGAAAACAATCCAAAATTCTTGGACTATTCTTTCATCCATGAAAAAAACATATCCTCCAACCAAAAACCACATCAACTAATCTATGATCAAGATCACACATATAATATTGGTCTCACCTAATGTATCATACATGTCATCCTAATCGAGGTGGTCATCACCACATCAATCCTAGGTCAATTTCTATGAAGTTATCCTAGAACCATCACAAGCATAAAAATATTAATTTATTAAATATTTACCCCCAACCTAATATGCCTAAGTTCTAAAGCCTCTCACTAGGATTAAACCATTTGTAGTTAAATAAGAGATTGATCATAAGGATCTCATGAGGTCAATTAATTTATTAATAAATATGAATGATGTTTATATAGTCTATCTTGGAAAACACCAATGGATATCTCAAGAACACACCCCTTAAACATAGGAAAATTTAAATAGAAATCGTGTAACCAACATCCTTATACTGGTAGACATCCACTAATATGTTATTATACGGTAACATGAGCTAATTTGTAAAAAAGTTGTCATTTAGAAGAACACCATAAAAATAATTTAAAATGAATTACATGTATTTAGTACACCAGCTGGAGAGGTGATTCAAGAAAGGAAAGAAGTGCATTATATCTTTTTTACATGAGGACCCAATAAGATTCACAGTGATCAAAATAAATCATGGAACAAAAAGATATATCAACACCTAGAATATGCAGAAATGGAGGAGGGACCCCCTATTGTATATGCACATGGATAAGAAAATAAGGAGAAATATTATAAATAGAGGTAGGGTTGGAATGGTAGTTTTTACACATTAAGTTTTCTGCACATTTTTCCTACATGGTTTGGCTAACCATGCAATAATTTTGAATCACCCACTTTTTAGGAGCCACACCACACATGGTTCGTCCACAATGTTTTACAAACAGTGAAAAAACCCATATGTGGTCCTCTTCTAAAAAAATAAGATTTCCTCACATAGTAATGTTACTTCTCTTACACTATTTTTTAAATTATGCTTAGTGGACCTCGAGGGATTCATGGATTCTTGAAGGAGGTTTCATGGTTTTTCTGAACTGTGCATCCTAGTCTGCACACCCTAGAAATTTGTGTTTTTTCATCTAAACCACCCAAAACCAATCCAATCCCCAAAATCAACTACAGATATTATAAAACCATCTGAAAAAAGGCCTTGGGGAAAAGAAAATATCATAATTTGGTTCTAATGACTAAAAATTATGCTATCCTGATTGACCAACGTGAACAAAAATCAAATTGGTTGAGGGTTTTGACTTGTTCCAACAACACAGGACCTTTCACTGGGGAAAGTAATCAAAATAAAAGGATATTTGATATTATTATTAAGGTTAGAAAAAAGGAAATGCATATAATTATGTGAAAATAATGGTATGAGATAGAGATAATAAAATTATAAAACCATACACTTCATATCAAAGATCATAATCTTAAGACATCGAAAAAATATTGATAGTATATAATCCATCAATCATAAAAAAATAATAGAAAATGATCTATGAGGAAATAAAATTTTCATAATACATAGATGTTTTACATACAATAAAGAATAGAAAATATTTTATAAGTTTTCACACCAACACATTCGTAACATGTTATGCTTGGGATGACCACCTGTTTACCTACTTCGGGCTTCATATGACCTCCTTTGTCACCTTTTTTGAGCGTGGGATAATATCCCATGTACTCTTTTATCTAATATAAAATTAATCATTACCAAATTAATTTAATGGAGATTTAGTTCCCAATGATTAAATAATTAAAATCATATATAGGTATTCCATATGATCAAAAAAAATTAATCATATCATAACCAGGAAATTTAATGGGTTTCGTAATCATTTCATCACATCATAACCCACGGTAAAAAGAAGGTTTCAAAATAATTATATTATGGTATAACCTATGGAATGGATAACGATTTCATAACCATATTGTCATAATAATCCATCTATATAAATAATAATAATGTTATCCTTGGTTTATATCCCAATTATATTATAAGTGACATCAATGGAATTCATCTTAGATGGAAAATGGGTTTGAAAGATAAATCAAAACATTTCTTAATGAAAATATATTTTCACTTAAAATCATTTTTAAAATATAATAACTATTTGTAAATACTTTTCATTGAAAATGTTTTTGATGACTTATAATTGAATCTTAAAAAATAATTTAAAACATTACATAAGGTAAATATATTTTCCACTTTGAAAAATATTTTTTAAAAAATTTAACATTACGAAAATAAATTTATTTTATAATAACCATGAAAAAATATAATATATTATTATAACTAAATAATTGTAATTATGAAAAGAGGTTCTATTCATTTCAGTCATGAAAAATAAAATATTCCATTAAAATGTTCAGTAATATCCAAAAATTAATTATTTGGAAAATGACATGAATATTCCAATAAAAAAATTTATATAATAAGACAAAAAAGGTAAATAGTTATGATAAAAATAATTACATAACAGTAAAAAATGGGGAAATGGTTTTTGATGAAATTGTTTTGGAAGAAAATAGATTTCTAACCAAAAATATAGATAAAGTTATATTTTCATCAAAATAATTTCAAAATTACATTATCTACCAAACAGTAGAAGTAATTGTACTATTAATTTCATGAGTAAGTATATAAGAATAAAATTCATGAGTTTCAGGACAGCTGGATCCCAATTTTTTATCTTTGGAATCATAATCATGAAAAATCTCGATAAATGATGAGATTTTAATATAGAATCAATTTTACTTTGCAAACATTGAATTATAAAATTTACAAACTAATAACTCTTAATGAAACATAAAATATAATGAGGATAAATATATTTTTAAAATTACATTTCAAATAGTTTTTTACACACCATATAAAATTATATTGGTGCCCAACATACATATGTCTTAATGAAGAAAAATTGAGACATAAATACCTTATCCCTTATGTATCTTTTGAAATGTAAACCCCATGAGAGATATATCCCAAATGGCTTTGTAAACCCCCATAAATTTCATGTAAATAAATATAACATATATTCATGTATTTTACATATAACACATAAGAGAAACAAGCACTGAATATGGATTGTATCTCATTGATATAGAAGTGAGATGAAAATCAGTTACATCATCAATAATATTTTGAGTCATATGATCCAATAAATAAAAAAATTCAATTATAAATTTAAATATCATTAAAATAATAATATTAGTGATATAAATTTTCAATGTTTAATTACATACAACACAAAAAAAATATGATGTGGTTTTTTATATGTCTCCTAGAAATAAATGAGACACCAAAAATCGCTTACCTTATCTGATCGATTCCTTTATAAATGTTCAAAATTATACTATCATAAATATATTACTATTATACACCTATTATGGGACCATTTTTATATATATCATACCATATATTATTTACTAATGGCATTTTATTGTATTTTTATTAATAATAACATGTTCAAGTCATGTTTTGAGTAATAACTAATTTATTTTTCGAATATGAAATGATATTTTATTCTACATCCTCTTTAATAGACTATGGATCCATAATATCTAGAATATTAATTATTATTTAAATATCATATATATTTATTTATATCAATTCATGAGATTTAGTGATAGAAAATGTAATTCACCATTCATGGAGACAGTGCATTGTACGTACACATGAATAATATATCTATATTTATTTACAACTAGAAAAACAAATATAAGTGGTATATTAATATAATATAACAATTTTTAGGACATATATGTCACATAAAATCATTAAAATCCGACTTTTTACCTTCCATGTAGAGTGTGAACTAATCACATCACTTCATGAGGCAGTAGTCCACCAAACACACATGTTCTGTTATCATATACCCAAAAACCTAAATTATGATGGTATGTGTGATATAATAATTAAAAAATTATATTAATATTGTAAATATCATATATAAAATAAAAACACATAATTATTTACATCCTTGATAATTTTTATTGGAATAATGAATGACATAAGTTCGTGAGGCACACGTCCATCTTACACATGAATAGTGGTTTCATAAAATTTTTGATACGAGTGGAGATGCTAATATATAATTAAATTAACAATACAAAATCTCATCAGTACATGGTTGTATTTGTATCCAAATAAATGATTCATGGACGTTAGATGGTGATGGTAATTTATTTGGGTAGGTTCAAGATTATCTGAAATGTTTTTATGTCCTAAATGGGATGGAATAATAGGTGTCCATTTATATGTAAGGTGTGTGGAAAACATGTTATTTTTTGAAAGAATGCAATATAAAAATGTTTTCATCATAAAAGAAGACTTCAATAATGAATAATTTTTTAGAAAATATTTTATATGTGTTAAATATGTCAATAAAATGCGTTCTTTAAATACTTTTGGTTATTTTTAGCCTTTATAATTATAGCCTAACCCCTCTGTAAACTAATTTTTACCTTATTCGTTGAAAAAACAATTTACAATATTTATTGTTCATTATGTTCAATAATTATGTAGAAATTATTAAATAGTATATATTAATATAAGTATAAATATTTAATCCATTTTTATAAATTCTATTAATGGAGGTGGAAAATTATAATTTAAAAAATAATTTCCCCAAACGTGTTGAGAATACTTGTTTTTAAAAAAATTGTTTAAATGTTTCAAGTGTTTTTATAGGAAAATTCTATATTAACTTGATTAGTATGAAATAAATTATATTAATGGATTTATAATTTAACTAATTATATATTAAAAAAATAATTATAATTTAACTTTATAAATAAATAAATAAAAAGACAATTCTTAATAAAAATTCAGTATTTTTTACTATTCATTAAAAAATGAATGTTTTAATAAATATATCAAATAATCACTCAAATATATTTTTGACATTATGAGTTCAAAAATAAATTTTATTTTATCTAATTAATTTATATAAGTGTCAATAATAAATTATATTAATTTTCAAAAAAATAAATAAAATTGTTTCTTTATAATAGAGTATTTTCGAAACATATAAATACATTTCATAAAATTATGTTTTTATATTGACATGATTGCATTATATAAAACAATTATAATTAATATTTAGTAACTTGTTATTAATATTCATGTATCTATGTTTTACATCAATGTTATAATGGTCACATTTTAATAATAATATTCATAATATATCATTGTTTTGTTAGAACTCTGTTTCATGTGTAATGCAAGATAACCCAGTGTCGTGTGTAGTGAGAGATTGACATGGTGTTTCATGTAACAGAAGTTATCAAAAAAATCAATTTATTCAAAATTATAATAATTTATAAAAACTCTAGTTGTTACATGGGAGTTAATTATATCATTACCTTAATCTATAATATATATATTGAAAGAGAATTATTATTTTCATTCACATAGTGAATATTATTTCATTGGTACAAGGAACCTATGAAAAATTCCTATAATAGAAATAATTAAGATGTTAATTTAAAAATAATAAATGTTTGAGTGATGTTACATTAATATGATGGATTTTTATTAATGCAAGAAATATCTCTTAGCTTCCCCGAACGATTTATAAAATCGCTACTCCATTTGGTAGATGGGTGTGTGATATTCTTGTATATGGTTGAAACTCCAAAAAAAACAATGAACCACTTCTCCTTAATTTTTATTCAATTATTATAGCACATTATAAGAGAATATGGAATCCCACATCTATGACATGATATTCATATTATCTCACAGATATACTGTAGATGTGGGATGCTTAGTTTTTCTACTTTGAGATCTTCATCAAATACATATAAATAAAAATACCAAAGGTTATTGTGTATCTTTAGTGAACAGTATTCCTTGTTTTGTGATTTTCGTTATTTATGTTTTTCATTATCTTATTTAGTATTATCATGCATAAAAGACACTCATATTTGGTTTCTAACTACTTCCACCAAATAAAATATGTTTTATTTTATTCATATTAATCAAAACTAGAAAATAAATTACAGGCATCTTGTAATCAAATGGGCGATGAATGTTTTACTCATTGGTTTGTGAAGACTACAACCACCATGTAGTGATATAAATCATTTTACATTTAAAAAAACATCATTGGTTATTATGATATATTTAGTGTATATATGATATGTAGATTTATAAGCATTATTCAATAATGGTGAATTATTATTTATCATTATATAATTCCATCCATCGGATTCTATAAAATGGAACTCATTTATACATAAAGACTAGAATCTCCAAAAATTAATCAAATTAATATTTAATAACCATATTATGTAAATATTTATAAATGTATATATAATGATTAAATATAATTCAAATTAAATTTTTTAAAATTTTGGGCATAATAAAACCATCATCTAAGTGTAGGGACCTTAATATATGAACTAAAAAATTAATTAAAATCAAAACAACAACACCTTGAAATAATAATTTTAAGAATTAATTACTAATAAAGGGATTTGGAAAGGTTAAAGTTCGATTATATATGTTATTATGGGTTTTAATTTGAATATTTTATATAATTATATTAAACATTAAATTATCTCACTAGAGTTTGAAGTTCTTTCAAGTAATTTTAGAAATTTGGTATGTTTTTTACATTATAATATCATTTTTATTGTGAATTTGTATACTTATATGTATGATGATAATGTTATTTTATTTTTATCTCAAAAATTAGAGTATTTTATTATGATTTGTAAATTTTATTTTATTAAATTTTTTAAATTTATTTTTATCTCATTAAATAGTCATCACACTAAATTCGTTTTAAATAAAAAAACATTATTTATCACCTAGATCAGTTATATTTTTCTTATATAAATATTTTTATTTAAAATTTTTCTAATATTTTTCTTACCATTCCTTATTGATTTTATAAATTATTTATTAACTGTTATTTAATTTTCTTAAAAATTTCTAAATTGAGCATTCTTATCATTTTATGAATGAGGATCTTTTTTATTTCTTCCAAATACAAGAATGGAATTGTTGATTTAACATAAAAATCATGAATATATTTTTCTAACATGATGGAATATTTTTCAATTAGTTATCTATATTCAATTTTCTATGGATGTTATCCAAAAAAATTATTTCCACAATATTTTGGAAATATTTGATTTTAAATAAATAAGTTCAAAAAGAAATGGGTAATTTCATAGAAATGATTTGATGGTCATTAAAATGTGTTTTTATATATTACAACATCATTTTATGTTTCTTATGATTTACTAGGTATACTATCAAATTATACTATCATTGTTATTTATCATGATGTTTTATGATTATGATGATTAAATATTAATGAAACTCATTTTCTTTTAAATCGGTTAAGCTTTTAGGTAATAATATATGTTTTCATGATCATGTGCTTAAGATATGAATTTATTATGATTATGTGGTATGTGGGTTTTTATATCTCTCTAATGCATTGGGTTGTTATTAGAAATTTTTTATATAAATCGGTCCATAATAAGATATCTTAACTGAAAATGAAGTTACATAATTTATTATCCCAAGTACATGGCAGGTCGCACGTCAGTTTATCCCAAAACTGATGTTAGTACATGAGTGGTTATCCCAAGAGAAACATGTGAAGAATTTATTTATTATTATAATTTCAAAACATTTATTATTGTTGTTATTATTATTCCACACTTTATAACACAATATTATGACATGATATTAAGAAAACATTATACTCTGATGGCTCATGTTCTTTAATTCCTTTATATTTTTTATCCAATTAGCTTCCGATCTTTATTTTAAGACTCATGATTATATTAATTAGGAGTGATGAATTTAATAAGTTAATATTTTTTTCTCATATAAGTATACTCCTTATATACATATGTATGTCCACTGATTCATATCTCACTTGTTTATATATTCTATGAATATGAGATCAGTTATTCATTTCCTTCCTTTTCCGTTAAATTTGAATAATTATTTTCAGTATAGTATACAAATTTTGTTTTCACTTTATCCTAAGGGGATAAAAGTGGATGAGTTGACATTAATATAAGTTATTAAATTATCGGAAAGAAATATTTTTCTAAAATAGTGTTTCAAGGATGACAATGGTGAACATAGAATGATTATTATGTAGAAAAAAATGTTTGCATCAAACCATTTTATATTGTGGTGTTAAGAAGTCCAAATTTATTCAACAAGTTAAATAGTAATGAGTATGATTGAAAAAACACTCTATAAGTCAAACTAGTAAACAACCAAGGCATTTATCATTATATATTTTTTGGATGTGTTTTTCAAAATGGTCATATAGATTTGGGATAGAGATTAAAGATGTTTTAATGTGTTTATAAAAACCACAAATTATTGGAAAAAATGGTTTTGAAGAGGTTTATTATATTTTATATGATAAACTAGTTCTTATATTTGTTTTTTAATGTATTGATAATGAATTAAATAATATAAAAATGTAAAAAATTGAAAATAAACCTCTATATTATCATTTTTTCAAGTTGGGTACATAAATTTATAAAAATTTATATTAAATGAATTGAAAATATAATTTAATTATAAAATAATGACATTAATTTTATCTCAAAATAATGTTCCACAAAGAGTATTATTGGTTATAATTAAATGTAAATCTTAAACTGAGTAATATTCTTGTCTATAGTGATATAATTTTCTCATGAGGAACAACATAGTAAAAAACAAATCTTTGGGTGCACTAGATGGCCAAATAATTACACCACACAGAGTCTCATATATAAGACTTTGGTAAACTGGGGTTATAAAGATCAAATTTGTATCCCCTCTTATTGAGGAGATAAAGACATTGAATATGTGACCCATCATACATTGATTTCATACATAAAAAATTCCATATATTATCATGACTAATACAAGTGTGATTGGGTTTTTTTGGATCATGTCATCAGTTAGAGATTAACCAATATAGGATGATTCCTCTTCTATGATGAGAAAGACATTATGTCCCTATATTAAGATAAACCATGAGAGTTGAAATACTCATATAGATATTGAAAAACAATATATATAAGGGACATTTGACATTCTTATTGAGAAGTAATAATTATATGTGATGTATTGATCAATTAGTTCATTTAGTACTTCAACATTCAAGAACAAATTGGTTGGCTATATTGGATCAAAATTATTTGTCTCTTATGGTTGCCAAAAGTGTTTGAAAAAAGTTAAAATATTAGAATTCCCATTTTGATATGATATAAGTTGGTGGATTCATATATTGAGATACATGAGTTTTATGGAGATCCAAGTATATCCATTTATATATTGAGTAGCATTGATTCTTCTTGAAAGGATTCACTTTTATTATATATGTGGATATAAATACTCATTTTTTTCAATTATATAAAGGCATATAGGGACACACATGTTGGATAACTATAAGGGTTTTATGTTTGACTCAGATATATAATAGAAAAATATTATTGAGCTAATCGAAAATTGTTTTAGATGGTTATTCACAAGGTTTTCTATATGATGTGGTAAAAGTTGAAGTTAATGATAGTTATCCAAAAATGATTCAAAAGAATTATAAAAGAGTGTAGGATAATAATTCCAATGTTTTATAGACTATTATATATAAAGTGAAATTTTCGGATGACTTTTTAGGATTTTGATCATTTTAAACATAACTGCTATAGATTTTAAAAAATATATATTACATCCTTTAAAATGAAAAAATCATTACATTACACAAACAAATGCATGAGGTACATAATATTTTATGACATAGGAATCATGGAAACATTATAAAATAGTCCATAAGTAATCTGAATCATCTCTTAAAATTTTCATCATTGATATCACCATTCATAGACTTATCATAAATTATACATTTCATCATATCCTATGGGAAGGATACAAATTAAAGGGTTAGATTAGATTCTCAGTAAGGATTAAGATGGGATAAACATAAAAAATCAGATCTTAACGATATTATAACAAGATAATAAAATTGAAAACCATACCCTTCATATCAAAGATCATAATATTCAGTCATATAATAAATTATAGAAGTTTATAGGACATAAACCAGAAGGAAATCATTGAAGATGGTCCATGATATAATAACATTTGAATAATACATATATTTGTGACATACACATGATCATATAAAATTGTATGTTGAGGTAACCCACCAAGACATTAATTATATTTTTGGATCGGACAAACCACCCATGTATATGCATCAGGCTTGGGATGAAATTTCATAGACTTTTGTGGGATCTGGATAACAACACTTGTATGATTTCAACTCATATAACATTAATCAATACCAAATCCATTGGAGGGAAATATAGGCCTCATATGTTACATAATGAAAATCATAAATATTTGAACGAGAAGATCAACACATATTCATCACATAATACCATGTGATTATAAAAGGGTTTCATAAATGTTAAATCATATCAAAATCTATGGAAAAGAGAATGGTTTCATAATCATTCAGACATTTCATCATATAATAAAATATAGAAATGACATTGTTTTATAATAATTATATCATGGTATAACTTGGGTAAGAGATATGTTTTTTCTAATCATACTATCATAATAAACCATTTATAAAAATAATTGGAGTTGTATCCATGGTTTATATACCCAGAAAATCCATGGTAACATTAGTGGATGTCATCATAGATGGAAAATGGTTTTTAATAATCATATAAAAATATATTTAGATTATATATTAATTCATTGAAAATTATTTTGAATACATAAATACTTGAAAATATATATTATTGAAAATAACCGTGAAACATTACAAATAAATCATTAAAAATATGATAAAAATTTATCGACGAAAATATCCATTTAGATTGAAATAATGTTTTTTAAAATATATACTTTTTAAAATCCTATTATTTTTAAACATCCTTGACAACACATAATTAAATTATCAAATAGAATAACTTTCATGATGATGGTAATTATGTTCATGTCGTACATGTTTAAAAGATGACTCTTTTCAAATTATTTTTAAAACCGAATGTGATTTTTGTAGAAAATTACATGAATCTTCCTCTAATTTTTTTAAATTAAATAATGGGTAAAAAACATTTTAAAAATAATATGATGTTATTATAACTATTTTGTAAAACATATTTATAAAAAAAATTATTTCAATGAATACATATTTCTATCCAAAGAGAGAGATAATGATTGATTTTCATCAAAATATTGGATAAATAATTTTAAGAACCAACGATTTGAAATAATTTCACAATTTATATCATGAATTACCATATAATAATAATATTCTTGAGTTATATGAGATATTGATCATAATATTTTTTCATAATAAATATAATCATTAAAAATATTGATTAATGAAGAGATTGTATCATAAAATCATTACAATGTTGGTAATATTGAATCATAATGACCATAAATGATTAAAATTATATGAAACATAAAATATCATGAGGAAAATAAAATCCATTTTATAAAATTTCAAGGGAGATAAATATAAAATCATTGTTAGAAATGGTAGGTCCATATCAAAATATTTGTTTCAAAGAAGGAAACTTGAAGCAAAAATCACATATTGAATGGGAAACATTTCAACCGTAAACCCTATGAATGAGAAAACATAAATTGGATATTAAAATCGAAAAAATGGTTATGAGAAAAAATGTAAAATATATTAATGACTAGTTTATACACCAGATAAGAAAAATAAGTGTTGAATATATAATAAATCTTACAAATATAAAAGTGTGATGAAAAGTCCCCCACTACTGTAGTAATTTTTTGAGTCCTATTCAAAAATAAATAATAACATAAAATGAAGTATTAAATATCATTAAAATAAGTAGATTTAGAATATAACATGTTGAAGGGGAATTATATACACCCTATAAAATAAATTAATGTTTAATTTATATATGTCTCCTAGAAATAAAAAGAATACTAGAAAAATCTTATGTTATGATTGGATATTATACACATTCAAACACCCTATATAATAAATATATATGTATTATAAACGTATATCAGAACCCTGAATATTTATATCATACCATATAAAATTTAATTTTTACTTTTTATTACCTTTTTGTTAACAATTATAAGCTAAATTCATGTTTTGGGTAATAAACAAATTGTTTTTTCTATATCACTTTATTTTTATTTTCTTTCATCTTATTTTGATCATGGTTACATCATATCAAAAATAATAAAAATTTTATAAATATATTATATATTCATTATATATGTATTTAGACTAATCCATAAAATTTCATTATAAAAAATTAAAAAATTCATTCTTGTAAGTGGTAGTTCATATGTACAATTGAATATTGTTCATATTTTCTTTTTTAATTAAATTAAAAAATTTAAATGATATATTATTATTCGAGAATAATTTTTATTTCATCTCTATCACATTTTTTTATTAATTCCATCCTAATTAACTAACATGTAATTAATGAATGATTAAAATCAATTTTAGTGGTGGTAGTCTATCATAGATATGATAAAAATTATCATATTCTTGAAAAATGGGAAGTATGATGGTATGTGTGATATTGTTTTAGACAGCCTTAAGCTTGTTCGGACCTGGGCATGTCCTTTTTCAAAATAAAAAATTTAACATTGGATGGATGGATGATATTTCTGATATAATAATTCAATATTTATAATAATATCACAAATATCATATATAAATAACAAATCCATCACTATTTCCATCCTTTACAGGTAGTAATATAAAAAAATGATGTCGGTTTGTGAGGTGGCAGTTTTTAGTACCCAAGAATAATGATTTTGTAACCAATTTGATTGGATTGGAAATGAAAGTAGGTCATTACTATAAGATCAAAAAAGCTAATAAAATTGGTGATAATGGGATTATTATATTATAATTTTATAATAATAATTCAATGATTATTAGAAAGAAATAAAATAAAAGTTCACATTGATGAATCTTTCTACTTATTCGTTTATCCTCCATAGCTTTTCACAAAATACAATCATTGGTTGAATTTTTTTAAAATATAATATTTAAACCTACAAGAAGTTATAATCACTAAATATTTCTAAAAATATGTTTTGAACAATATTTTGGTTATTTTTAAAATTCATATTTTTTAGTTTAACCCCCCCCCCCAACCCAATATACCAATTTTTAAATTAGTCACAAAAAATACTTTTCACAATTATTAATATTCATTTTGGAAAAATGTAAATTTATATTATTAGATTATATAAATTATTTTGATTCCAAATATAGAATAATTTTTTTTAAATTTCATTCATATTAGTGGAAAATTTTATATTAAAAAATATTCCAATAGAAAAAATGAGAAAACATGTTTTCAAAGCGAATGTGTTAACAATTTTGAGAGAGTTTTATGTATAATTTCAAAATGAAATTGATTAAAATTTCGTAAAATTGATTAATAGATGTAGAATTGATCTATTTTTACGTTATACCCAATTTAAAATATAATTTATCTTTGTAAATTATTTAAATGATAAAGGTATTTTCAATTAAAATTCAGTATTTTTCAATATTCATTAAAAAATGAAAATTTTCTGAAAATTCCAAAAAATTCTTCCTAATATGATTTTTAAATGTTGAGATAAAAAATTAATATTATTATATAACAATAATTTTAAATAATAGTGAAAAAATAGTTTAAATAATGTTCACCAAAATAAATAAAAATTCTTTTTAAGAAGAAAATATTTTCTAAAAATATAATGATAGTAAAAAAACTATGTCCATTTTTATCAATTTATTTCCTATGTATAAAAATTTAAATTAATATTTATTTATTATTTATTATTTATTACTATTAATATATGTATATATATATATTACAATGGCTGTGGTCGAAATATAATAAAAATAATATATCATGGTTTTGTCTAAATTCAATGTCATGTGTAACACAAGGTAACACACTGTTTCATGTAGTGTAAGATTAACATGATATTGTATGTAATACAATATATAAAATAAATTAATTTATTCCTAAAAATAATATATCATAAAAAATCTAATTGTCACATTTTTCACTCCCATAAATGGATTTATCTCCCAATAATTCACCACACCAATACAAACAAATGAGGATAAATTTGACTCATAATATCCTAAACATTCCATATAGCTTCCTAAAACTAATGTTTTCTCCAAAAATAGTAACTTGGTGAGTGGTATTATTTAATAAAATTTTCGATTTGTGATCCAAAATCTATATCAGGTTTTTACCATAAGAAGGATATTCTTAAAATAGTATTCTATTTTTGTTGATTACATGTGAAGGGTCAAGTATGTATGCCCTTATGAGAGATATGTGGAACAAATAATGTAATTCAAAGAGGATTGGTAGATGTACCAACCAATATTATACCATCACCTTCATTCATGGAATGATTCTTATCATTTCCCTGTCACTAACTCCAATTTCTATATCACATTGATGATTTTCAGCATGATGTTTTTAACCAATCTTAGCTACCTTGATGTGTTAAGGAATGTCTCTAATATTTTTTATTCTTTCTCCACTACTCTTAGTTATCAATAACATTCATTCTCCATATTCATTAAAACATATTGAATATCTATATTTCAGTACATAGATGGATTCATAAGGATCCATTTAAATGATTGAGTAAAAGTTATTGTTGTATAAAAACTAAACTAGAGGAAAGAGTTTATCACAACCACATTTGATATCTGAAGAACCATATCTCATCAGAACCTCTATGTTTTTAATTTTTTTCTTAGAGTGGCCTTAGTTATGAGAATGACCGAAAATGCTAAAAATCCACTTAATATGAAGATATTTATGAGGACTTAACCATAATAGTGAGGTAAACATTGGATTATGACAAAACCTAATAAAATTTTGTAATTCACCAGGTCATTACCTCACCCCCCCCCATCATAAACACTGATCCAATTATATTTCATTTTTTCTCTCAGCTTTTTTGATCACTGTCATTAACCTTTATATTTTTAAATTGGTTAAAATAATGTTGGTACTCTTTTTATTTGAAACACTATAGTGTGGTTGATGCATTATGTGTGTATTTATATATATTTTCACCATTAGCTAAATTTTTCCAATCACATAATTAATAAATTTTTTGATGACCTTCCATTCCAGACATAAAACATTTTCTAGTCCTGTTAAAAAAATTTCATGCATTCTTCTTACAACACATTGATTATAAAGGAAATATCATCTTATTTTATCCACAGATCTTATATTTTTCTTATATTTCAATTTTTTTTTCTTTCCAAAACATTTATACAGATAAGGAACTCCATCTTGCACATAATACATAATAGCACATCAAACAATCACATCATAGAAACATGATCATTTTATGGATAACGACTTTATGGGAATTTTTTTAATCAAATATAGAATCATTCAACCATATATTTAGGTTGGATGAAAATACTATAAACTGACCTCAATATTCTTGTAAATTTTTCATCATAGCTAGAAATAAATTAATCACTATTCCTATTTATCTCAAGGAACTTCTTTTACATATTTATATGTAAAATTATAGGAATGTACTTATTGAAAAATAGTTTATTTAACTTGTAAAAATCCATCGAGTTAATTTCATATGTTTCATCATACACTTTTTAACAACCCACTATTGATCCTTTTCAACTCCCATATGGTAGAAAACATGAAGGATTTTTCTTACTCCAAAATATGGGGAAAGAAAAATATCAATTCAGAAGTGTTTATCCATTATTCCGAAACTAGTGGATCAGAATACCCACTGAAGTAATTTGGATGTTTCCTCATGAAGAACTCAATATTTTATAGTTCCATACTTGTTCGTTAGGAAGTTTAGAATGAATCATATTCAGAGAATGTTTTATGATAATATGAATGGTATTTTTTCATTCTAGCTCTAATAAAGTTTGGATTCTTAGGAGGAAAATCATTTCATAGACCATCACACTCAGTATTAACATGGGTCCTTCAGGTTCCATTAATTGAATGCAACCAAAAAAATAGTTTAAAAACAATAATCATGATGGGGAACCACATAATTATTAAAAATCACTTATTAGATGTAAGAATTATTTCAAATTTTTTATTATATTATGAATTTTTTTTATCATATTTCATTTATAGTCATCATCTATTTAAATTATCCATGATTTTTTTAATGATTTTTTAAATTTCCAAAGCATATCCCCCAAGAGTGTCAATCCATTAATTTGTTAGGGTCCATTGTCACGCACTAGGTGATGATGTAGTCTTTCTCAATTAGACATATTCATATATATTAATAATAGGTACCCCTATTTCAGAGCCACATATACTTTTATTATCATGAAATAGATATAATTTCATGGAAACCATATAACTAATCCATTTCTAAATTTTTTTTACTTTTTCATATACCTTTACTCTTCCATATAATTATCCATAGAAAATTTATTAGAGATCTCAAAAATGTTTTCCAATCCGAGTATCCAAATGTTGACTATTATGGTATAGGATACCATTTTTAGTGACCTAGTATTTTCTTACATAGATATTACATCTTTTTATATGAATAATCATTACATTATACAAAGACACACTTAAGGAATGTAATATTTCAGTGCCTTTGGAAACATAAAAACATATGAAAAAATTGGTCCATAAGTTATCTACATAATTTTAAAATATATTCCGAATAATTATAACCATTTATAGTCATATCATAAATAATATGTTTTATTCAAATACTAGGTGTAGTTTCCTGACCCATTTTCCCACACAAATAGTGCTCAGGGCTTGTGTACATTGGGTCATAGGTGTTCTTCCTCATATTCTAAATGATTTCAACTAGAAGTGAGGGTATAAAGAGAAGATTGTGGGGAGATTATACCCTCATGTGGAGATAACAATAATGGTTTATATATTTTTAACATATTGTAAGAAAAACCAAAAAACAATAGACTAGTAACCTGCCATAGTGGAAGCACAAACAAATAGCACCAATATTGATCAACATGATGAAACATAAAATTTATAGATTTGAAAACCATTTTTTACAACCAAAATATATGATATAATTATATAAGAAATCATAAAATCCAGGTCATAAAAAAATAAAAAGCGTCACCCATGGTTGACCTCAGTGTATACATATGATAAGCATGCTAATATAATATAATGGAGGCTCAAAAGTAACTCGAGTTGATCCATGAATCTCAAGTTCCCCTATCCATCCAAATTGTGATATGTTCTATGAATTTCTATTTATATTACTTTTATTAGGCTTAAAACTTTACCAAATTTGGTAATAATAAAATCTACACATGTTATAAATGGATTATGATGGGTATGAGAATAATATCAATAGGCCACCACCACGAGGTTCCAATCTTACAGTTGTGATGAAATATGTATAGGATAAAAATTAATAAAATAGAATAGACACATCATATAAATAATTCACTTACCATGTGTTAAGTATCCACAAGGAATTATTTATATCCTTTGGCCAAATCTTGTATAATAGTAGTGGAAAGGATCATTGGCAGGAATCTAAAGGCATCCCCTGGTAAAAATAATTCCTCGTGAACCCTTAGGTTCTACCTATAAAAGAGTCACCCAGGTTATTATGCCATCAATCAAATAATTAATGTAATTAAGGCACACAAAATCAATTTAATGGTCCCTAGGACCTCACCTCATAAGAATTTTTGTCAGATCGTAGCATGATGTATGGGGCATAGTGATATATGTCCTTAAAATAATAACATTATCGAATCAATAACTAATGTCCCAAGGAATGACATTATCCATCCACAAAAATAATCATATCCCATTTGACTCAATATAAAGTGAAACCCATTACCCAACTGATCGTATCAACACTGTGAACAAATTCCACTTCACCATCCATGTGGTAGTCTACGGAAAGCATCTCCAACCTCAAAAGTTGTCAAAACAACCCTAATCAGCATCAAATAAGGGCCCCTATACAAATTAGCAGTCTAAACATCCAAATATTTTGAGTCTTATCGATGTTAACGTAACTCCAAATGTTAATCGGATAATTATGTTTAAAATTAATCACTAACAGCATACCTTATCCATATCATACAAACAAATTATTCCCCTTTGACACTATTTCTTAACCTAATGGTTAAAAGCATCCCAAATTCTTGTACCATGCCCTCAACCATTATGAAAAAATCACATCAAACCAACGACCACATCTCCTAACCTATGATCTACATCACTCATATAATCTCGCAATCTATAAACCAAACAAACACATCATCTCAATGAATGTGGTCATAACCACCTCAATTCATGGGTCTGTCTCATCATGTTACCATGGAACCATATCAATCACAATAAATAATTTAATTTCATAATCACCCTCCTTCGAATATTCCCATGATCTTAAAGCTCTCACCAGGGTAAAACCATTGGTTTCAAGGGGGATCATTCCCATAAGAATATCATGGAGATAATTAATTGATTAAAATTAAGATATATTTTTATATATTCTCTCTTAGAGAACCTAATTTAATTATTAAAAATTCTCTCCTAAAGAACAATGGAAATAAAATATAAATCTTGGAACTAACTACCAAATATGGGCAGTCCTCCTATAATCTATTATCATCCTCCAACTCAAGCCGATTTGTATGAAATTATCCTTTTAGATGAAAGCCCTAAAAATAGGCTAAAATGGCTCATATGAATTTATCACACCGTATAGAAAGTGAAAGGATTAAATAAAGGAATATGATCAATTCTCTTACGGATGAGGATGTAATTAGGACGATGGTAGTAAAAATTGATCTTCGATCAAAGAGATATCTAATCACAAAGAAGAGGATGAAATAGAGGTGGAACCCACTATTTTGTGTGAGGATGAGAAAAAAATCGGGGGAGATGGGATAAATAGAATGAGGGGTATAATGGTAATTTAACAACATTATGTGACCCACATGTTTTTTCCACGTGGTTTAAAAAATCATACGCCAACAATGTGGAACCCACTGTATATGAACTATACCACTCATGGTTGGACCACATAGTTTTCAAACTATGTATAAATTGTGCATGCACCTCCTCTAAAAACTACAGAATTCCATGCACAATCATTAACCATGTCCTACATGATTTTCAAAACTATGCATAGTGTACCTCAACAGATACACTATTTCTCAAGGGATGCCACATGATTTTTCAAAAAAGTGCACCCCAGTCGACACACCCTCGAAATTATGGATTTTTCCCTTCGATTCACCTAAAACCCAACCAAACCACCATGAAAATTCAAAATAAT
This sequence comes from Viscum album, assembly GCA_963277665.1. NCBI lineage: Eukaryota > Viridiplantae > Streptophyta > Magnoliopsida > Santalales > Viscaceae > Viscum > Viscum album. Next base: position 385,393,294 of record OY728156.1, on the reverse strand, counting down.
CTAAAACCATAAAAAACCAACGTCATGGGTCAATTAATAACCTATAATTTGTTTCAAATAATCATGAATGTAGTTTTTCTGACCAATAAACACCAAAATATTCAAACAAGTTGTGTATTTCATCTAACTCAAAAAACCCAGGACATTACATTCTCCCCACCGTAACATAGCTCACCCCCAAGTAGTAAAAATTAACTATAAATGGTACTGAAAAAACCCATCTCTTTAAAATCAACCTATGGTACGTATATCATCACTTCATAAGTAAAATACCTCAATGCACTCCCCACATGAAGAGTTACCTACCTCAATTTCTTCTCAACCCAAATCATAAAAAACTGATGGACCATTGACCATCCCCATACTCAAAATTCCACCTATGATCCATCATTACTCCTGAACCTCATCAGGTTCTCAAAAAGTGCATGTTTCATATATAACACCCATCAAATACGGCATCTCATCAGATTCCCACCTTGTTACTAGACCACACTAAGAACCTTTTAGGTCCTACATCTCATCAAATGCTAAATAAAATTCTTGATGCCCCTTTACCACAAATACAACCCACATCACGTTGATTCCCATAATCCTACTCACCTCGTAAAATCCCCACATCCATCAATGATCATAATAAACCCTAGATTGATGCATCTTATATATATACATATATATATCATGAAACTGAACCTATTCCATGCTTCTAACAAGCACCTGGTTAGTCTAAATTCAAGTTATGGACCACATGCACCATAAACAGGACATACCAATATAATTTCCCATTAAATAATAAAAATAACCCTAGTAAACCCTTTGTAATATCTCTAACCATAGATAATTCTTCATCCTTATCTACACATGGAAACTCCACTACATATACAAGGATTTACTCCTAACTACCTTGGGCATGGCCTCCCTGTAAAGATTAACCATATACCAACCATTGACCCCACTATTATGTCCTATTATATCATCCATGACATCCACCTGAAGCTGAATCTCAACTACTATCTTTGAGTAACTCTCCCTATCTAAACATAAACACGTAATTCTATCCCAATCTCTACCTACCGTTTTCATGAAAGGTATTCCAATGAAACCACTCAAGATTCCCAACATAGCCACATGATTTTAACTCATTTGGTTCATGGTCACAAAGTGTTCACAAATGTCATGGAAAATCAAACTAGAATAAAACCATTGAAGAACAAATCCTATATAGAATTATTGAGTCACTAGCCTCAACACCCTCTTGAAAATCCTCATTGCCAAATTTCTAACTATTTAAAGTGTTTCTGCTAAAATCACCAAACACAATCACCCATATCAAGTAGGATGGGGCTGTCATATTTCCCCGGACAATTCGGTCCTGATTCACCTCCTTCAATAGTGAGGGAGACTTGTAGATGATTACATTAACCCTGATATAATTCCATAAACCATCATCCAAATGCCTCACCATCTCAATGATTTATCCCACCATACTAGGTGAAAAATGAGACTATTCAGTGAATGTAGCTACATTTTCCATGATGGACATGAATCCCTACTACATGCTCAAGAATTACAAGCATCTCTCTGATCCCAAATTTTTCAATATGATGTGATCTAATAACATATCCACCAATTACATCCATGCTAGTCCCTTGTGACCACCCTCTAAAACATGTATTCCCCAACACCATTTAGTTGGTATACTAAATATGTAAATTATTAGTTTCACCATAAAATTAGGGGGTCTCAATCTACTTAAAGATGGTCTACACTAACACTATACTTTTATATTTGGCATGTGTTCCACCCTCAACCTAAACTATTTGTGACAGTTTTTACTATAACTCATTAGTAAATTATGTAATCGATTGATCAGCTACCTGATATCCTCTGTAGATACCATATATGACATGTACAAGGCTCATCCTGAGCTGGTGGTCAATACATGGAACAAAAGATGTCAAATATTACACCACTCGTACCTATACAAGATAATGTAACTATGCCTACACCTACATGTCATGATCAACCCAACCCTTTGGTATATCATCACAACCCTTAGGGGCCTCAACCTATGCATTCTCATTAAATACTATATCACTTCCCATGTGATGCTCCTGCAGAATCCAACTTGGGGGAATCCTTCTAAATACCAATAACATATCCATAAATCCATAATAATTATTAATATAAAATAGAAAGATAAATCTGTAACGAGAATCACAATATCACCTCCCTTAAACTCCCCCATCACAACTATGTCACATGACATCCGACCTTATGTCCCATAGCCTACTCATATAATAGTAAGGTGTTAAACATAACCCAGCCTCATGGCACCCTGCTCTGGAAAATTGGAGTCAGGAATCAACTATCATCTGACCTCACTGTCCCTAACCTACACAAAAATGGGATGTACAACACATAATTTCTATGGTAGCTGTGTAGAATTCCACTAAAGAGATGCTAAGGAGGAAAACATTGATTTTCTTTATTTTTTGACATTTCAAATATCTTTCCCCCAACCATATTGCAAACATTCTACTATCAAACCAAAGAACACACACACACACATATATATATATATATCACACATATGGGAACATCAAATGGAATCCCACATAGATCATATTAGAAAAAAATTTCTTGGTTTAGAAAAGTTGAATGACATAAAAAAGAAGGCTATGTATGAAATAACTATTTAGCTTCATTTATTGACACATTAAAAAACCAACCCCTATTAGTGAAATCCAGGATCTGAATGAAAATTCCAAGATATTTAATTGTAGGCACAACTATATTATATTTATATATATATATCTTATGTGCCTATAAAAAAATATAAATATTCATCCCCGACCACACCAGTCCAAGGCTCACATACCATAACTGGTAATAATCACACCCAAGTGTTCCACTGGAGGTGGAAATCATATCAACTATCAAAGTAGATAATTTTAACATATATTTCCAAGCACTAGAAACATGGTATATCCCTCATGCATAGGGAATGAGTCACTAAAAAATGAGATTTGTACCCATTTCTAACAACATCCTAGTTTCTGGTCTACCATATCCCAAATATCAATACCAATATGAAAAATAAATAATTTTATATCATTATTATTCATTCGAACTATCATACTAATTACCAGTCATGAACTACTCGTATAGTACTTGTAGGGATGCACTTTTCTTGCCTCTCGAATTGTGTTCAAGGCTGGTGTGACACTAGGCCATAGGGAGACCTCCCCATGTGAAAAATTCTTCTAAATATAAGAGACGACATAAAGAGATGATTTTTGGGAGACTCTACCATTATGTGGTAATTCTAGTAATGTTCTATATATTTTAACCTAGAAAAATAAAAACCTTAAAACTCGAGACTAGTATCATGTTGTAGCAGAAGTATAAACAAACCACAACAATAGTAATCAGCAATCTCAATAATAATATTTTTAGAATAAAACCCAATTTGTAGATACTAAAAAACATTATATCATTGTATAATCATGCATAAATTTCAGGTTATGCAAGATAATAAATAAAATGGGTCACCCGTGGATAAGCTTAGAAGATACATATATTAATCATGTTAATAAAAAGTAAAGGAGTCTAGAATATAAATTCACCTATTTTAGGAACCTCCAAGTTCCACTTCTATTAATCACATGATATTTAGTACAAATAAATTACTAAGGTACATCTCCCGAACCTAAACCTTTATTTTATTATAAAAAAGCATAAGATCTAGATGTTTCGTGAATTGAAAATTTAGGTTCTGAGAACAATCTCAATGGGCTATCGCAAACATATTAATATCTTAAATATGTGATATAGTAGGTGTACACTAAAAATAAATAAAATTAAACAATCTCATAACATAAATAACCTTCATTATTTGTGCTAAGAATCCATAGGTAACTAGTTATGTACTTTGGTCATCACCAATATAATGTTATTAGATAGGATCCTTATCATAAATACCAAAACATCCTGTTATTAAAATAATCCTAGGAAAACCATCAGGTTCCACCTTTAAAAGAGTCACACATACCCTCATTCCATCAATCAAATAATCGACCTCTCATCGGTATGCCCAATCAAGTGCTTCATCCCTTTAACCTAATATCTGTATAATCCCCATCGGATCAAAACACGATGTATGAGGAACAATGATATATTTTTTCCAAATAATAACACCATCCTCTCAATATATAACATCCTAAGTAATGGTAATATATGTAATCCCATGTAATACCAGACCAGTGACCTTAGTATATGGTTTCCCTCAACCCGCAACCAATGGTCTCAACAGCATCAATTAATGGCTTCTCACCATCCTTGTGGATTTTTATGTAATGAAATCCAACCACACTAGAGATAAACACAACCATAATCTATATTTCACCGAGTCCTATAACAACATGAGGGGTCAACACCACATAATAATATGATTCATATATGTGTGCACATGATTCTAAGAGAATATTCTCTAATCAATATGAGTGGATATCACCAAAAAGTGACTAAGCCACATTATCCTAGAACCTAATTCCCATGTTCTCATGTCTCTCAACCAGATCGTGAAAACCATCCCAAATTCTTGAACTATTCTTTCATCCATGAAAAAAACATATCCTCCAACTAAAAACCACATCACCTAATCTATGATCAAGATCAGACATATAATATGGGTCTCACCTAATGTATCATACATGTCATCCTAATCGAGGTGGTCATCACCACCTCAATCCTAGGTCAATTTCTATAAAGTTATCCTAGAACCATCACAAGCATAAAAATATTAATTTATTAAATATTTACCCCCAACCTAATATTCCTAAGTTCTAAAGCCTCTCACTAGGATTAAACCATTTGTAGTTAAATAAGAGCTTGATCATAAGGATCTCATGAGGTAAATTAATTTATTAATAAACATGAATGATTTTTATATAGTCTATCTTGGAAAACAACAATGGATATCTCAAGAACACACCCCTCAAACATAGGAAAATTTAAATAGAAATCGTGTAACCAACATCCTTATACTGGTATACATCCACTAATATGTTATTATACGGTAACATGAGCCAATTTTTAAAAAAGTGTTCATTTAGAAGAACACCATAAAAATAATTTAAAATGAATTACATGTATTTAGTACACCAGCTGGAGAGGTGATTCAAGAAAGGAAAGAAGTGCATTATATATTTTTTACATGAGGACCCAATAAGATTGACAGTGATCAAAATAAATCATGGAACAAAAAGATATATCAACACCTAGAATATGCAGAAATGGAGGAGGGACCCCCTATTGTATATGCATGTGGATAAGAAAATAAGGAGAAATATGATAAATAGAGGTAGGGTTGGAATGGTAGTTTTTACACATTATGTTTTTTTGCACATTTCTCCCACATGGTTTGGCTAGCCATGCGATAATTTTGAATCACCCACTTTTTAGGAGCCACACCACACATGGTTCGTCCACAATGTTTTACAAACTATGAAAAAAACCATATGTGGTCCTCTTCTAAAAAAATAAGATTTCCTCATATAGTAATGTTACTTCTCTTACACTATTTTTAAAATTATTCTTAGTGGACCTCGAGGGATTCTTGGATTCTTGGAGGAGGTTTCATGGTTTTTCCGAACTGTGCATCCTAGTCTGCACACCCTAGAAATTTGGGTTTTTTCATCTAAACCACCCAAAACCAATCCAATCCCCAAAATCAACTACAGCTATTATAAAACCATCTGAAAAAAGGCCTTGGGGAAAAGAAAATATCATAATTTGGTCCTAATGACTAAAAATTATGCTATCCTGATTGACCAACGTGAACAAAAATCAAATTGGTTGAGGGTTTTGACTTGTTCCAACAACACATGACCTTTCACTGGGGAAAGTAATCATAATAAAAGGTTATTTGATATTATTATTAAGGTTAGAAAAAAGGCAATACATATAATTATGTGAAAATAATGGTATGAGATAGAGATAATAAAATTATAAAACCATACACTTCATATCAAAGATTATAATCTTAAGACATCGAAAAAATATTGATAGTATATAATCCATCAATCATAAAAAAATAATAGAAAATGATCTATGAGGAAATAAAATTTTAATAATACATAGATGTTTTACATACAATAAATAATAGAAAATATTATAAAAGTTTTCACACCAACACATTCGTAACATGTTATGCTTGGGATGACCACCTGTTTACCTACTTCGGGCTTCATATGACCTCCTTTGTCACCTTTTTTGAGCGTGGGATAATATCCCATGTACTCTTTTATCTAATATAAAATTAATCATTACCAAATTAATTTAATGGAGATTTAGTTCCCAATGATTAAATAATTAAAATCATATATAGGTATTCCATATGATCAAAAAAAATTAATCATATCATAACAAGGAAATTTAATGGGTTTCATAATCATTTCATCACATCATAACCCACGGTAAAAATATGGTTTCAAAATAATTATATTATGGTTTAACCTATGGAATGGATAACGATTTCATAACCATATTGTCATAATAATCCATCTATATAAATAATAATAATGTTATCCTTGGTTTATATCCCAATTATATTATAAGTGACATCAATGGAATTCATCTTAGATGGAAAATGGGTTTGAAAGATAAATCAAAACATTTCTTAATGAAAATATATTTTCACTTAAAATCATTTTTAAAATATAATAACTATTTGTAAATACTTTTCATTGAAAATGTTTTTGATGACTTATAATTGAATCTTAAAAAATAATTTAAAACATTACATGAGGTAAATATATTTTCCACTTTGAAAAATATTTTTTAAAAAATTTAACATTACGAAAATAAATTTATTTTATAATAACCATGAAAAAATATAATATATTATTATAACTAAATAATTGTAATTATGAAAAGAGGTTCTGTTCATTTCAGTCATGTCAAATAAAATATTCCATTAAAATTTTCAGTAATAGCCAAAAATTAATTATTTGGAAAATGACATGAATATTCCAATAAAAAAATTTATATAATAAGACAAAAAAGGTAAATATTTATTATAAAAATAATTTCATAATAGTAAAAAATGGGGAAATGGTTTTCGATGAAATTGTTTTGGAAGAAAATAGATTTTTAACCAAAAAGATAGATAAAGTTATATTTTCATTCAAATAATTTCAAAATTACATTGTCTACCAAACAGTAGAAGAAATTGTACTATTAATTTCATGAGTAAGTATATAAGAATAAAATTCATGAGTTTCAAGACAGCTGGATCCCAATTTTTTATCTTTGGAATCATAATCATGAAAAATCTCGATAACTGATGAGATTTTAATATAGAATCATTTTTACTTTGCAAACATTGAATTATAAAATTTACAAACTAATATCTCTTAATAAAACATAAAATATAATGAGGATAAATATATTTTTAAAATTACATTTCAAATATTTTTTTTATACACCATATAAAATTATATTGGTGCCCAACATACATATGTCTCAATGAAGAAAAATTGAGACATAAATACCTTATCCCTTATGTATCTTTGGAAATGTAAACAACATGAGAGATATATCACAAATGGCTTTGTAAACCCCCATAAATTTCATGTAAATAAATATAACATATATTCATGTATTTTACATATAACACATAAGAGAAACAAGCACTGAATATGGATTGTATCTCATTGATATAGAAGTGAGATGAAAATCAGTTACATCATCAATAATATTTTGAGTCATATGATCCAATAAATAAAAAAATTAAATTATAAATTTAAATATAATTAAAATAATAATATTAGTGATATAAATTTTCAAAGTTTAATTACATAGAAGACAAAAAAAAATATGAGGTGGTTTTTTATATGTCTCCTAGAAATAAATGAGACACCAAAAATCGCTTAGCTTATCTGATCGATTCCTTTATAAATGTTCAAAATTATACTATCATAAATATAATACTATTATACAACTATTATGGGACCATGTTTATATATATCATACCATATATTATTTACTAATGGCATTTTATTGTATTTTTATTAATAATAACATGTTCAAGTCATGTTTTGAGTAATAACTAACTTATTTTTCGAATATGAAATGAAATTTTATTCTAAATCCTCTTTAATAGACTATGAATCCATAATATCTAGAATATTAATTATTATTTAAATATCATATATATTTATTTATATCAATTCATGAGATTTAGTGATAGAAAATGTAATTCACCATTCATGGAGACAGTGCATTGTAAGTACACATGAATAATATATCTATATTTCTTTACGACTAGAAATACAAATTTAAGTGGTATATTAATATAATATAATAATTTTTAGGACATATATGTCACATAAAATCATTAAAACCCGACTTTTTACCTTCCATGTAGAGTGTGAACTAATCACATCACTTCATGAGGCAGTAGTCCACCAAACACACATGTTCTGTTATCATATACCCAAAAACCTAAATTATGATGGTATGTGTGATATAATAATTCAAAAATTATATTAATATTGTTAATATTATATATAAAATAAAAACAAATAATTATTTCCATCCTTGATAATTTTTAGTGGAATAATAAACGACATAAGTTCGTGAGGCACACGTCCATCTTACACATGAATAGTGGTTTCATAAAAATTTTGATACGAGTGGAGATGCTAATATATAATTACCTTAACAATACAAAATTTCATCAGTACATTGTTGTATTTGTATCCAAATAAATGATTCATGGACGTTTTGATGGTGATGGTAATTTATTTGGGTAGGTTCAAGATTATCTGAAATGTTTTTATGTCCTAAATGGGATAGAATAATAGGTGTCCATTTATATGTAAGGTGAGAGGCAAACATGTTATTTTTTGAAAGAATTCATTACAAAAATGTTTTCATCATAAAAGAAGACTTCAATAATGAATAATTTTTGAAAAAATATTTTATATGTGTTAAGTATGTCAATAAAATGCGTTCTTTAAATGATTTGGGATATTTTTATCCTTTATAATTATTGCCTAACCCCTCTGTAAACTAATTTTTACCTTATTCGTTGTAAAAACAATTTACAATATTTATTGTTCATTATGTTCAATAATTATGTAGAAATTATTAAATAATATATATTAATATAAGTATAAATATTTAATCCATTTTTATAAATTCTATTCATGGAGGTGGAAAATTATAATTTAAAAAATAATTTCCCGAAACGTGTTGAGAATACTTGTTTTTAAAAAAAATTGTTTAAATGTTTCAAGTGTTTTTATAGAAAAATACTATATTAACTTGATTAATATGAAATAAATTATATTAATGGATTTATAATTTAACTAATTATATACTAAAAAAATTAATTATAATTTATCTTTATAAATAAATAAATAAAAAGACAATTCTTAATAAAAATTCAGTTTTTTTACTATTCATTAAAAAAATGAATGTTTTAATAAATATATCAAATAATCACTCAAATATATTTTTGACATTATGAGTTCAAAAATAAATTTTATTTTATCTAATTATCTTATATAAGTGTCAATAATAAATTATATTAATTTTCAAAAAAATAAATAAAATTGTTTCTTTAGAATAGAGTATTTTCGAAACATATAAATACATTTCATAAAATTATGTTTTTATGTTGACATGATTACTTTATATAAAACAATTATAAGTAATATTTAGTAACTTAATATTAATATTCATGTATCTATGTTTTACATCAATTTTATAATGGTCACATTTTAATAATAATATTCATAACATATCATTGTTTTGTGAGAACTCTGTTTCATGTGTAATGCAAGATAACCCAGTGTCGTGTGTAGTGAGAGATTGACATGGTGTTTCATGTAACAAAAGTTATAAAAAAAAATCAATTTATTAAAAATTATAATAATTTATAAAAGCTCTAGTTGTTAAATGGGAGTTAATTATATCATTACCTTAATCTATAATATATATATTGAAAGAGAATTATTATTTTCATTCACATAGTGAATATTATTTCATTGGTACTAGGAACCTATGACAAATTCCTATAATAGAAATAATTAAGATGTTAATTTAAAAATAATAAATGTTTGAGTGATGTTACATTCATATGATGGATTTTTATTAATGCAAGAAATGTCTCTTAACTTCCGCGAACGATTTATAAAATCGCTGCTCCATTTGGTAGATGGGTGTGTGATATTCTTGTATATGGTTGAAACTCCAAAAAAACCAATGAACCACTTCTCCTTAATTTTTATTCAATTATTATAGCACATTATAAGAGAATATGGAATCCCACATCTATGACATGATATTCATATTATCTCACAGATATACTGTAGATGTGGGATGCTTAGTTTTTATACATTGAGATCTTCATCAAATAGATATAAATAAAAATTCTAAAGGTTATTGTGTATCTTTAGAGAACAATATGCCTTGTTTTGTGATTTTATTTATTTATGTTTTTCATAATCTTATTTAGTATTATCATGCATAAAAGACACTCATATTTGGTTTCTAACTACTTCCACCAAATAAAATATGTTTTATTTTATTCGTATTAATCAAAACTAGAAAATAAATTATAGGCCTCTTGTAATAAAATGGGCGATGAATGTTTTACTCATTGGTTTGTGAAGACTACAACCACCATGTAGTGATATAAATCATTTTACATTTAAAAAAACATCATTGGTTATTATGATATATTTATTTTATATATGATATGTTGATTTATAAGCATTATTCAATAATGGTGAATTGTTATTTATCATTATATAATTCCATCCATCAGAATCTGTAAAATGGCACTCATTTATACATAAAGACTAGAATCTACAAAAATTAATCAAATTAGTATTTCATAACCATATCATGTAAATATTTATAAATGTATATATAATTATTAAATATAATTCAAATTAAATTTTATAAAATTTTGGGCATAAAAAACCATCATCTAAGTGTAGGGACCTTTATATATGAACTAAAAAATTAATTAAAAGCAAAACAAGAACACCTAGAAATAATAATTTTAAGAATTAATTACAAATAAAGGGATTTTGAAAGGTTAAAGTTCGATTATATATGTTATTATATGTTTTAATTTGGATATTTTATATAATTATATTAAACATTAAATTATCTCACTAGAGTTTGAAGTTCTTTCAAGTAATTTTAGACATTTGGTATGTTTTTTACATTATAATATCATTTTTATTGTGATTTTGTATACTTATGTGTATGGTGATAATGTTATTTTATTTTTATCTCAAAAATTAGAGTATTTTATTATGCTTTGTAAATTTTATTTGATTAAATTTTTTAAATTTATTTTTATCTCATTAAATAGTCATCACACCAAATTTGTTTTAAATAAAAAAACATTATTTATCACCTAGATCAGTTATATTTTTCTTATATAAATAATTTTATTTAAAATTTTTCTAATATTTTTCCTACCATTCCTTATTGATTTTATAAATTCTTTATTAACCATTATTTAATTTTCTTAAAAATTTCTCAATTGATCATTCTTATCATTTTATGAATGAGGATCTTTTTTATTTCTTCCAAATACAAGAATGGAATTGTTGATTTAACATAAAAATCATTAATATATTTTTCTAACATGATGGAATATTTTTCAATTAGTGATCTATATTCAATTTTCTACGGATGTTATCCAAAAAAAATTATTTCCACAATATTTTGGAAATATTTGATTTTAAATAAATTAGTTCAAAAAGAAATGGGTAATTTCATAGAAATGATTTGAGGATCTTTAAAATGTGTTTTTATATATTACAACATCATTTTATGTTTCTTATGATTTACTAGGTATACTATCAAATTATACTATCATTGTTATTTAGCATGATGTTTTATGATAATGATGATTAAATATTAATGAAACTCATTTTCTTTTAAATCGGTTAAGCTTTAAGGTAATAATATATGTTTTCATGATCATGTGGTTAAGATATGAATTTATTATGATTATATGGTATGTGGGTTTTTATATCTCCCTAATTCATTGGGTTGTTATTAGACATTTTTTATATAAATCGGTTCATAATAGGATATCTTAACTCAAAATAAAGTTACAGAATTCATTATCCCAAGTACATGGCAGTTCACACGGCAGTTTATCCCAAAACCGATGTTAGTACATGAGTGGCTATCCCTATAGAAACATGTGAAGAATTTATTTATCATTATAATTTCAAAACATTTATTATTATTATTATTATTCCACACTTTATAACACAATATTATGACATGATATTAAGAAAACATTATACTCTGATGGCTCATGTTCTTTAATTCCTTTATATTTTTTGTCCAATTAGCTTCCGATCTTTATTTTAAGACTCGTGATTATATTAATTAGGATTGATGAATTTAATAAGTTAATATTTTTTTCTCATATAAGTATACTCCTTATATACATATTTATGTCCACTGATGCATATCTCACTTGTTTATATATTCTATGAATATGAGATCAGTTATTTATTTCTTTCCTTTTCCGTTAAATTTGAATTATTATTTTCAGTATAGTATATCATATATGGGTTCTGGTTATCAATAACAATTTGATATATGATTTAGAAATTTTAGTTAACATTTTATTATGTATCTATGTTTCTGAATATTGTAATTTTTTTCATGCATGGATCATAATGATATGTAATAAATATTAATATAAAATATATAATATTTATAATGTAATGTTTTTGATGATATAGTTTGTGTCTATGTAATAATTATGGATTTTTATAAAGTAAGATGGTAGAACATTATTGAATACACTTAGGATGAGCCTATTAATAAAATAGCGTCTTAAATTATAATAAATAATGAATTGTGATTTTCCAAGAAATGCATCCATATATGGATAACAGAAAGTAAATGTATGATATAAGAAAGGTTTACCTATGGTTAATAACCCTAAATAGGGAGTATTGGGTATTATCTAATCCATAATTTGGTGAATGAAAAATAGCCTTGACATCACATATAACTATATATGGTGGCCCAAACCATAAACATGATTTATTTAAGATTTCTTATAACATTTTTCTAATCATACAATCCATTTATAGAAAATTATATTATATTTAGAATGTTAGATATACATACAAATACTCAAAAAATAAAAAATCATATTTATTAAGAAAATGAAATATATCTCTATAGTAAAAATTATCTTATAAAATAGAATAGTTTATATAATAGAAAAAATCATACAAAAATGGTTATATTGAATTCCCAATTATGGAATAAAATAGGAAAAATGCATAACATGAGAGTGAAAAATAATAACAATATATCCTAAATAGGTTGGTCTTAAGCATGAATACTTGGATATTAGATAATATATCACAAGAATATAATCATTTTTAATCATCATATAACAGTATATCCTAATCAGATATTGTGGGGCACTCCCATAATAATAATTATATATTAGAAAATATTCCCATGGTGGATTAGGATTACTATTTAATCCCTAATATAATAACCCATTTATTATAAATATTTAATCATATATTGTAGGGATATTTAATTTAGGGAAAATCATCACATAAATTAAAATCCTTTATATGAATGACACATGAGTAAAATAATCCATATGAATATCATAAACATGATCAAAACAATGAGTGAGAAATGATTATCATAATGCTGTTTTTTAGAAAATGTAAGGTAAAATCCTATGGATTCCAAAAATAATAATTAATTAGATCATTTATTAACTTTTTTAAATATAAAATAGATATATTTAATGAATATAGATTTCCATTTTATAATATTTATGAGAACTATCTAGGGATGAATTAATTAAATTGAATAAATTTAGTAGACATTTCATTAATTATTTAATAGATAATTTAAAATGTTAATGGAAATATTTTTTCCATTTAACCATAGAATAAATAAAAGGGATATAAATAAAATATTATGTTTTATTAAAATATTTTAATGTTATAAAAAAATTTGGGGGTGATGATCAACATGACATAGGAAACCTGGATGTTCCCTTAAACCAAGTTGACATAAAAGTAATACTTTTGATGTTAAAAAAAATTATATCCCCAAAAATAAATATTTATATGACTATGAATAAATATATTAAAGACATATAAAAAAATTCATATTGTACATGAGATTAATATAGAATAAAAAGTGGGAAAAGGGAAGAGAAAATTTAACTGATAAGTTCTAAAGGAGGTGTAAAAGATATCTAATAGGTTGAGTAAGTTTTAAATCCAAAAACATAATATGAATAGATAATTAATATGAAATTAAAATTAAATTTTCATTTATAAATCATGATATTTTATATCCAACTAGAAATATACACACCATAAAAAAATACCCACCTAAATTAAATTAGGTGTCATAGAATGAAATTATGAGATAAAACCATTATAACATTAGTAATATTTAATCAAAATTTAATTAGATGAATGAATATAAAATTATAATATAAAATATATCTATTAATTCATTTATTATGAATAAATAAATTCTTGGTATGTATTTACCCCACATGAAATATGAAATTGGAACAAAAAAATCAAAACACGTCTCAATAAAGGGGAATTGAGATAGAACCCTTACATTGTTCTAGATTTATTCATCACATGTGAATAAATTAATTAATAATATTAAAAAATAGATTTTATTACCCAATATAGTTTTTATTGTTCATTGTTTTACATAATATTAACCATTAATTATAATCTGTTATTTATTTATTATGTTTTTTCTCTTCATGTCGATAACATGAAGTTGTTCGAAAAAAATTTATTGAATCTTATGTATATTCACATATAGTAGTATCATAAATATATAATATTTATAATTTTATCTAATAATTATATATATATATATATTAAAAATATTTTTAAGGTCATCCATGTTGTTTTTTTAAATGAAACACATTTCTCATTGAAGTGATAGTTCACATGTATGCATTATTTAGGTTTTATTTTCTCAAAAAAAGTCTGTAAATGAATTTAAATGACAATTTCACTTTTATGAATAGTATTTATATTATATATATTATTTTTATTCATCTATTAAATAATTTTTAATATTCTATGAATTTCATTGATAAAAAAACCAATGACGTCGCGTTGTGAATGTGTTAGTTCGTGCAACACCCGAATGATGATTTTTTTATCCCTAGAAGATGGAATTTAGTAAATAATAAAATTATTCTAATATAAAAAATTATAATAATAATTATTTATATTTAATTATATTTTAATGTACTTGTGATATTAGGATGATATCGATTGTGTAGAAACATTTATGGATAACTAAATACTTATATTGCAAGCATTATCTTCTCTTTGATATTTTCCTAAAAGCGTAGGACTTATGACTAATTCTAGAAAATATAATAATAAGTATGATAATTTTTTTTATAGGGTTGTTATTTTGGTTAGAGTTTAAGGGAATAATATAATGCAAATTTTAACTATGTAGGGGTGCAAGTGATCCTATTTTTTAATTAAATAGAAATGAGCTTATGGGAATAAACTTTGGTGTCTACTATATCATAACACTATTCCATGGTAAATAAAACCACGGACACAAAATAATGGGTTTTCTAGTTTCTTAAGTTGATATTGACTCATAAAAGGCCTTCCACACAGGTTTATGCTGTTGAGTCAATAAGGTTTTCCTTATGACTTTTCCATTCCTTCATGTTTTGAAAATCACAAACACCTTATCTTTAAGGAAAAATGCTTTCTTAAGGAAAATCGCTTTTATAAGGAAAAATGCTTTCTTAAGGAAAATCGCTTTTATAAGGAAATTTGCTTTCTAAAGGAAAAACGCTTTTATAAGGAAAATTATCCTTATCATATTTTCATCAATATTTTTCTTATGTATAAGTTTCAGATTCGTTTTCTCGGAGTCATTAAAACTTTGATATAAAAGCATTCTGTTTTTAGGATTCGGTTCTGGACAAGAACTATAAGGAAGTTTCATTCCGAATTCCGGATATGAATTCTAACTAAGTTCTATTCCAGATTCAGGATACAAATTCTGAAGAAGAATTCTCATTACGAATTCTAATGAAGAAATCCCATTCCGAATTCTCATTACGAATTCTAAAGAAGAATTCTCATTACGAATTCCAATGAAGAATTCCCATTACGAATTCTAATGAAGAAATCTCATTACGAATTCTGATGATGAATTCTCATTACGAATTCTGATGATGAATTCTCATTACGAATTCTGATGAAGAATCCTCATTACGAATTCTGATGATGAATTCTCATTACTAATTCTGATGATGAATTCTCATTACGAATTCTAATGACGAATTCTCATTACGATTTCTGATGACGAATTCCTATTCCGAATTCCTACTCCGAATTCTCATTCCTAATTCTCCTATTAAACAGAATCTGATTATCATTGTTTTATACACTCTGAATTTACTCACTCCGAACCTTCACTCCAAAGTTTCTATTCTGAACCTTTATGTTAGAGTTTAAAACGATGTCGTACATTCTGTTTCACTTGTTTTGTTATAAAACGATGTCGTCCATTTTGTTATAAACTAACCTTTGTCTAAGTGACACGTGTACAGGTCCCTCCGAACTTTAAGGAAAATATGACCGTTGGAGAAGGAGCCGACCTTACCTATAAATAGGAGCTCATTTGAAAGAGCTCGGTGTTGTTGGAAAAACAACTGAGTTTGTGCCTACATGCTGTTGAAAGTGATTTCTAGAGAGAGAGTCTCTTATTAACTCTCAAAGCTTCGTGCGACTCCGAATGCTGGTGATTACATTCGAGGGCTTCCGGGGATAGGAAGACAGAGGTGACCACTACCTTAAAGATCGAGGGCTTTCTTGCTGAGAAAGACAGAGGTGCCGACTACCTTAAAGATCGAGGGCTTTCTTGCTGAGAAAGACAGAGGTGCCGACTACCTTAAAGATCGAGGGCTTTCTTGCTGAGAAAGACAGAGGTTGCCAACTACCTTGAAGTTGAGGGCTTGCGGGGATAGCAAGACAGAGACACCGATCTTCGTATCGAGGGCTTACCCTGGTGTGGGTAAGACAGACTTTCTTGAAAGTATAAATCAAGGGACCTTTATCCAAGGTTGTTGGATACCCTTCTCTTTGGGTTAAAAGACTATTATCTTGTTACTAGTAGTTTTACTACTTGTCTTTATTCCGCTGCAATTTGTATCTTAAGGAAAGTATAAAATTCTTATACTTCCTTACTTACTCTGATTAGTTTAGATTCTATATGCTTTAAGGTAGAATCTCATATTGTAACTTTTGTTAAGTTTCAATCTCCGGAATCATATTTCTGGAACCTACTTTTGGAATCCCTTTCCAAGTTCAGTTCAGTGTTAGAGGTGTTGTGAATTTACTTAGTTTAACTTTGTTAAACTTAGCTCTTTCCTTTTCTTAAGGAACCTCTAGTTATTCATAACTAACTTTAAAGGTTCCAAAGGAATTTTCAAAGTATACAATTCACCCCCCCTCTTGTATATTGAGCATCTCATATTATATTTCGATCCTACAATTGGTATCAGAGCTTGGAAACCTCTTACTCTATACCATTCTTACATTTGGTATCAGAGGCAAGGTTGAAATACTTGTACTCACATACAAGTTTTTCTTGCTCACTTTTCTATTCCGAACTTTGTCATTCCGATTTATCCATTCCGAACTTTTCCCATTCCGAACTTTGTGATTTCGATTCTAAGCTACTAACAAGTTTGTATCCAAGTTATTATTTAGTATGGCAGGAATTAATGTTGGATCTATTGACAATCAGAATCCTACAAGGCCACCAATCTTCGATGGTAATGATTATGAATACTGGAGAGAACGTATGAAGACTTTTGTTATCAATACTGGAGTAGACAACTTTGTGATGCTTACTGGTGATTATAAAATTCCTGACAAGGAAGTCAGAACCTTTACTAACCAGGAAAAGCAAGAATATCAACTCAATTATAAGGTACGAAATACTTTATTATGTTCAATGACTAGAAATATATATAGCCAAATTTCTTCTTGTGAAGCAGCTAACTGTATATGGAAGAAGTTAGAGGTTACACACTTTGGGACTTCTAAGGTGATTGAGACTAGAAGAGCTATGCTTAGAGCTGAATATCATGGCTTCAATTTTCCTTATGGAGAACCTATCTGTAAAGTTCAACAAAGATTTATGACAATCGTCAACAGTCTACAATCTATGGGAGAAAAAGGTTTAGATGATGAAGCTCTTGTGGACAAGATAATTGATATTATGCCCAATGAGTGGGAATCCAAGAGAACAGCTATAGATGAGAACAGGAAGGTCACTCAAATTACTCTTGATGAATTATTTGGAACTCTTCTACAACATGAGACCAGAAT
This sequence comes from Viscum album, assembly GCA_963277665.1. Taxonomy (NCBI): domain Eukaryota; kingdom Viridiplantae; phylum Streptophyta; class Magnoliopsida; order Santalales; family Viscaceae; genus Viscum; species Viscum album. Next base: position 385,374,845 of record OY728156.1, on the reverse strand, counting down.
GAAGAGAGATGCTGACAACATCAAGAGGAAGAATGGAAATGGTACTGTTGCTTTTACTACAACTTCGAATCAGATGAAAGCTAAGACTCCTGAGAGAGTAACCAGATCCAAATCTAAGAAAGTCATTTTCCAATCTGAATCTAGTGAAAGTGAAGTTTCAGAAAATGAATTAGCCAATCTTGCTCGAAGGATGAACAAGATAGCTGGACAGAGAAACTTTCAATCCAAGTATAAGAAGAAGGACAGGAAAGATAAGAAAGATGGAGAAGTTACATGTTATGAATGTAAGAGAGCTGGACATATTAGACCAGATTGTCCTATGCTCAAAAAGAAAGAAAGGAAGGAAAGACATTCAGAAAAGAATAGGAAGAAGTATTACAAAGCCAAAGCTAAGAAAGTTCTGAAAGCTAATGACACCTGGAGTGCCAGTGGTGGTGACTCTTCAGATGAATCTTCTGAATATGAATCTTCAGGACAGAAGAATCATGGTCTTATAGCCAGATTACCTATTGATAATCATTGTCTTATGGCTAAGGTATGAAATGCTGAATCATTGACCAATGTTTCTTTAAATCCTAATGATAGTAAGTATTATAACTCTTCTGATGAAGAATCATCTTCTGATGAGGAAAATACTTTACCTACTTATGAAGAAGTCTCTAGATTTGCTGAACTTCTTGAGATTGAGAACTCCAAACTCAACAAGAAACTTGATAAGGAAAATTCTAGGAATTCTATTCTTACTAAAGAGATATCAGATCTTTCTAAAGATCTTGATAAGAAAAATGCTGATTTTGAAAGTATTTCAAAAAATCTTGAGGAAGTAAGTTCTGAGAAGAATAAACTTTCTAAAGAATTAGAAAAAGTAATTTCTAAGAAAAATGTTTTCGAGCCTAACTCTAGTTCCAAAACTAATGATTTTGAGGATAAAAACTTGGTTGTAAAACTCAAATCCGAAATTTTTTCCTTAAAGAAGTGTTTATCAAACTTTACCCATGGTAAGGAAAATTTTGATAAGATGTATTCTCAAATACGACCTTTAAGAAATAAATCCGGATTTGGTTATACCCATGCAAAACCAGTTTTCAGTAACAATTATTTTGTTCCTCAAAGTGCCCCATTTTGCACTAAATGTCAATGTGGTGGTCACTGGGCAAGAAGTTGTTCCTTAAACAAAACCAAATCTTTAGGTTTTCATAAAGCTTACTTTTCTAAGAAAATGTGGATACCTAAAATTTTATTGTCTGGAAATCTCGGATCCAAACAAGTTTGGATTCCGAAAATCTATCTTTGTTCTTAATTTCACAAAAATAAAGAAAGTTCCAGCAACAATATTTGGTACATGGATAGTGGATGTTCCCGGCACATGACTGGTAACAAAATCTTTTTTGAAAAGATTATCAAAACGAAAGGAGGAAAGGTAACTTTCGGAGACAATGCTAAGGGAGAGATTGTTGGTATTGGTAATATTGTTCTTTTAGGTAAAACATTGATTTCAAATGTTCTTTTTGTTAAAGGTTTTAAGCACAACCTCATTAGCATAAGTCAGTTATGTGATGAAGGTTACCTTGTGAATTTTAGGAATGATAAATGCTTAGTTCACAATTCCAAGGAAGAATTTATTCTCTCAGCCAATAGGCAAAAGAATGTTTACACCCTAAACTTAGAAGACCAAAGAAGCCAAGATTTACCTTGCCTAAGTGCAATGGAAGATCATTCTTGGTTATGGAATAGAAGATTAGGACACTGTAATCTTAGGAACCTATGTAAACTCTCTAAGAAAAAACTTGTTAAGGATCTACCGGAGCTTAGATTTGATTCTTCTAAAGTTTGTGATCCTTGTCAATATGGCAAGCAACATAAATCTAGTTTTAAGTCAATCGGTGAAGTCTCAACAACCGATGCATTACAGTTAGTGCACATGGATCTTTTTGGTCCAACACAAACTGGAAGCATTGGAGGCAAATACTATGTGTTTGTTCTAGTTGATGATTACACTAGATTTACTTGGGTCTATTTTCTAGCAAGGAAATCTGAAGCTTTTTCTTATTTCAAAAGTTTTAGAGCCCAAGTTAAAAATGAGAAAAACCTTCCATTGAAAACTATTCATAGTGATCATGGAGGAGAATTTCAAAATTCTGATTTTGAAACTTTTTGTAGTAAGAAAGGTATTACTCACAACTTTTCAGCACCTAGAACTCCTCAATAGAATGGTGTAGTTGAAAGAAGAAATAGAATTCTTCAAGAGATAACTAGAACCATGTTGAGTGAATATTCTATTGCTAGACATTTCTGGGCTGAAGCTGTAAGTACTGCTTGTTATACTATAAATCGAGTTTTGATTAGACCTTTTCTTAATAAAACTCCTTATGAGTTATGGAATGGTAGAAAACCAAGACTTTCCTACTTCAAGGTTTTTGGTTGCAAAGTATTCATTTTGAATACTAAAGATAACTTACATAAATTCGCACCAAAGTCTGATGAAGGAATTTTCTTAGGTTATTCCACAACCTCTAAGGCTTATAGAGTTTTTAATAAAAATACTTGTACTGTTGAGGAAACAGTACATGTAAAATTTGATGAATCAGACCCTTTTGTTTTTAAAACCTCCCAACCTACATCCTCGGATGTGTTTTCAAAAACTGATTATCAACCGTTGATAGAAGAACCTTCTGATAAGGAAATTGTTCTAGAAGATACTTCTGAAACATTTACCCCAGATGACTTTCTACCTTATGTTGATGAACAGGTTTTACAAAACCCAAATCAGGTGTTTCTTAAAAATCATCCCAGTGATAGTATCATTGGTGATGTAAATCAACCTGTAAGGACTAGAAGTTCCTTAAGAAATGAAGTAGAACATCTAGCATTTCTTTCCCAATTAGAGCCTAAAAGCACTGATGGAGCATTAGGAGATGATGATTGGATCAAAGCAATGCAAGATGAACTAAATGAATTCGAAAGGAATAAAGTCTGGACCTTGGTTGAAAGACCTAAGGAAACTTCTGTTATTGGAGTAAAATGGGTTTTCAGAAATAAATGTGATGAAAATGGAGTCATTGTTAGAAATAAAGCTAGACTTGTTGCTAAAGGCTATAATCAGCAAGAAGGAATAGACTATGAAGAAACCTATGCTCCAGTAGCTAGACTTGAATCTATCCGTATTCTACTTGCCTTTGCAGCATTCTTTAATTTCAAACTTTTCCAAATGGATGTGAAATGTGCTTTTCTTAACGGTTATGTTCAAGAGGAAGTTTTTGTTGAACAACCTCCTGGCTTTGAAGATACAAAATATCCAGATCATGTTTTTAGACTTACCAAAGCTTTGTATTGCCTTAAACAAGCCCCACGAGCATGGTATGATAGACTTACTGGATTTTTGCTTCAAAATAACTATGTTAAGGGAAATGCAGATCCAACCCTTTTTATAAAGAAAGATAAGAAAAATGTTTTGATTGTTCAAATTTATGTTGATGACATTATATTTGGTTCAACTCAGCAATCATTGACTGACTCTTTTGCTAGTCTAATGAAATCTGAGTTTGAAATGAGTATGATGGGTGAGTTAACATTTTTCCTTGGTTTTCAAATTTCTCAAAAACCAGAAGGAACCTACATATCCCAACATAAGTATATTAAAGATCTTCTTAAAAAGTATGGTTATGACAACACTAAGAGTATAAGTACTCCCATTGGTACCTCAAACTCTTTAGATCTTGATGAAGGTGGGAAACCAGTAGATCAAACATCTTTTAGAGGTATGATTGGAAGTCTACTTTACTTAACAGCTAGTTGACCAGACTTAATGTTTTCTGTATGCTTATGTGCAAGATATCAATCCAATCCTAAAGAATCTCACTTAAAGGCAGTAAAGAAAATTTTCGCTACCTTAAGGGAACCATGGATCTAGGATTATTTTATACTTCTGGAAATGATTTTGTTCTAAAAAGCTTTTCTGATGCTGACTTTGGTGGATGTAGAATGGATAGGAAAAGTACATCCGAAACTTGTCATTTCTTAGGAGATTCATTAGTTTCTTGGTCATGCAAGAAGCAACATTCTGTTGCACTCTCCACTGCTGAAGCTGAATATGTAGCAGCTGGAAGTTGTTGTGCACAAGTGTTGTGGATGCAACACACACTCACAGACTATGGCTTGAGTTTTACTAAAACTCAAATTTTGTATGATAACACAAGTGCCATTGCCCTAAGTAAAAACCCTGCACATCACTCTCGTGAAAAACACATAGATATTAGGCATCACTTTATTAGGGATCACACACTCAAAGGAGATATTATTCTTCAGTTTATCGGAACGCAAGATCAACTTGCTGATATTTTCACAAAATCCTTGCCTTCTGATAGATTTGAATATATTAAACAAAAGTTAGGAATGATAAGCGTAAGGTAATCTTCCTTAATTAACTTTCTGTTGAAAAAAGCTCCTTACAGTAATAAACTCCTTTTCATAGGGGGAGTACATTTGATTGTTTGTTTAACAAAGTTTTTTCAAAATTTGTTTTCAAACTTTTCGGAACGAAAATTTCCGGAATAGAACTTCCGGAACTACCATTTTCCAGAATGGATATTTTCGTACAGAATACTTCTGGAATGAAAGTATTCGTATTGAAAATTTCCGGAATGGAAAACTTTCGTACTGGGACTTTCATAACCAAATTTTTGTACCAAGTTAAGTTTTTCGTATTATGTTTTTCGTATTGAGTTTTTCATATTGACTTTTCATATTTACTTTTTCGTATTGAGTTTTTCGTATTGACTTTTCGTATTTAGTGTTTTGTACTGAGTTTTTCGTAGTCATCTTTATATTACCCATTACGAATAACTTTCCTAAGCTAATCCGAAAGGTATGATTTCCTTACTGAAGTTTTCGTAATCATATTTTACTTGCTGGCAATTTCTTATAGTTTGTTTTTGGTTTTTGGATTTCTTAATTCTTTACTTTAATAAAATCTCAAAAATATCGGATTCAAGCTTTCAACCATTAGATCTGATCTCAGATCGTTCTAAACTGTTAGATCAACCGAGGAAATTGAACCGTCATTCCATTGCCTATATAAAGGGGACCCTATTTTCTCGTCCCACATCGATTTCAAGCTTTTGCGTGCTGAAGCTCTGACTCTCCGATTTAAGGCCGTTCCGAACCACAGTTTTCTCAATTCCGAACTTCAGTCTTCTCTGTTCCGAATATCTCAGAGGACTTCTAATCCGAATGTCTGCAGAGTTAGCTTCTCAAGAAATGTCTTCAACCAAGCCCATTTCTCAGTGGTTAGTCTATAGAGAGAGGTTAGTTCATCCGAATTTCTTCAGCAACTACGATTCTATTATTTCAAAGAATATCAAGCTGAATGGCTGGGAAGGTGTTGCGGTATCAAAAACCGGCAACCAAGATGAAGTCTACTCTGACTTGCTTGTCGAGTTTTATGAGTCGGTTGCTTTCTTCGAGGAAGATAATAGAGAAAAATTTTCTTTCAAATCGTATGGCAAGACATATAAGCTTTCTTACACCAAGGCTGCAAGCTTGGTAGGGCTGAGTTATGAAGGGGAAGCTGAGTTTATTTCCCACGTATTGCCAGACTCTTTGGGTAGTTTCAACAAGGAGAAAGCCTTAGAAATTCTCGGATTGGATGATGACAAGGCTCCGAAAATAGCATGTCTTTCTACAAACTTCCGAATTCTGGAGTTATGGGTGCAAGGGCTTATCGTACCGAGAAAAGGAGATAAGGATAGCCTGAAGAAGAGTGAGATATATATCTTAGATTTTTTGATAAATCTAAGGAAGTTCAACTTGATGAAGCATATCCTTCTTAATATTGAGAATCTGAAGAAGGGGAATCTGAGAGCTCAGATTGTGATGTATCCGGCAATATTGTCAAAGCTCATAGTTCGGTGCCTAGAATCCTTCAAGGTAGCTTGCAGTTCTAAGCCGAAAGTTTGTAAGATCATGCTGCTTAGTGATGCCACTCTTAAGAGAATGAATATAGCTTTTAACAAGGACTCAGGGAAGTTTATTGATCTACCTCCTCAAGCAAAAGTGACTCCGAAAGTGGCTGATCCGGAATCATCCAAGCCGGTAAGGAAGAGGAAGCTGAAAGAAGTGGTAGTCGAAGCTGAGGAACCTAAGTCTAAGGAAGTACACTCCGCACCTCCTAAGTCTAAGAAGAAGAAAACCTATACTGATGAGGTTTCAGCAAAGTGGAGAGCTGATAAAGAGAAGAGGAAGGAAGGAGATCCGCAGTTTGGATTGGATCCTGCCGAGGCTAATGCTCTGAAAGAAAAGGCTGCTGATGAGCTCGAGAAGCAAGAAAAGTAAAAGAAGCTTAAGAAGAAAATGTCCGAGGCTGAGGTAGCTCAGGCCTTGTTAAAGTTCAACGAAATGGTTTCAGCAACCATTCCCGTTCCGAGATCTTTCTCTCTGGAATCTCTACCTGAGACACCAAGAAGAAATCTTGTTACTCCGGAAGAGGCTGTTGCTACTGAGGAAGTAGAGCAAGTGGAAGAAGTTGAAGAAGCTGCTGAAGGAAGTGGTGAGACAGGAGATGTGCTCAAACAAGTAGATGAATATAAAGGATCACCTTCGGAACACTTGTCGCTCCGAACATCTGAAGCTCAATCTTCGAAGCTTGTTACTCCGACTATGGAAGAAGAGAAAGGTGAAGAAGAAGTTTCTTGTCTGAGAGATGTAGAACATCTTTTACTTGATGCTGCTCAGAAGGAAAATGTACAAGTTTCTGATGAGGAAGATTTGGTTGTTCAAGTGTCTGATAGCGAGAAGAAATCTCCGGAACAGGTTTCTATTCCGGAAAAAGATAAGGGGAAACGAATTTTTGCTGATACCCCGAGTTTAGAAAAGAGTATGAGGAAGGAAGCTGGTAGTTCTTCTAAGAGGAAGTTGGAGCTTATTGAGGAAGAAAATTCTCCTAGAAAGATTTCAGATTCAGAGTCATCATCGTTGGGGCACGATTTTGTTGTTCAGTCCTTGAAGAAGTTGGTGGGAACCATTCCAACCTTCTCCAGTATTGACTCTAGATGCCAGATGCTTCAACATGCGCTGAATCAGAAAACCGACTCCGTATCCATGGTAATGGATAAGTGTGTAGAGATTGAAGCTCAGTTCAAAACTTTCTTCGTTGGTTACGAAGCACATAAAAGATCTTGCAAGAGGATGACAAGATGGTCGAAGAAGAATGTGGAAGAGATGAGGTTGCTGGATGAGTTTCAGGAAAATGTTAAGGATGCATTTCAAACCGAGGACAAGAAGTTTCATGAGATGACTGCATCATTCGATGAGAAATTGACAGAAGAAAAGAACATTCGGATTCAGGAAGTGAGAGATCTGAATGGAAAGCTCAACTCCGTTAATCAGAGTTGGAAATTTGAATGGGATCATCGGATCAATTTTCTAGAAAGAATGAAGGCTCGGGAAGAGAAGATGAAATCTCAGGAAGAAAAGTTGAAGGCTCAGGAAGAAGTAATTGAAGCCCAGTTAGCAAGAATAGTTGCCTTAGAGAAGCAAGCAGAGGAAGATCATAAGGACCTCAAAAAGATCAAGACAATTCTTAAAGGGCTCATGTCGAAGGAGAAAGATCCGAAATGACCAATCCGATCTTTTTGTTGTAATCTGTTTTTGTTGCTGACATTTCAAATATAATGAGAATTGTGCTTGTTGATTCTATTGTTGTCATTACTAATCTTTCAGGTACTTTGTCATTTTTTTTCCATTCCCTCCAATTCTTTTTGAAAATCACAAAGTGGGAGAAGGAAAAGATCCTTAAGAAAAAGAGGAAATCTAATAAGTGCTTATCAAAGGGGGAGAAAGAAAAATACCCAAGGAGATAGAACTCTAATAAGAGTTTGTTTAAGGGGGAGTTTTTCTTAAAGAAACATCACTCCGGAAATATGAATACGATCCTTAGAGATTCAAAGCCTAAGGGGGAGTTAGTCGTATTCATCTATTTCTTAAACCAAGGGAGATAAGCTTTAATGTGTTTCATTCTTCTTAGAATAGCTTTTTCGTAAGGATGTTTGTGCTTTCCAAAAAGGGGGAGATTATTGAGTCAATAAGGTTTTCCTTATGACTTTTCCATTCCTTCATGTTTTGAAAATCACAAACACCTTATCTTTAAGGAAAAATGCTTTCTTAAGGAAAATCTCTTTTATAAGGAAAAATGCTTTCTTAAGGAAAATCGCTTTTATAAGGAAATTTTCTTTCTTAAGGAAAAACGCTTTTATAAGGAAAATTATCCTTATCATATTTTCATCAATATTCTTCTTAAGTATAAGTTTCGGATTCGTTTTCTCAGAGTCATTAAAACTTTGATATAAAAGCATTCTGTTTTTAGGATTCGGTTCTGGACAAGAACTATAAGGAAGTTTCATTCCGAATTCCGGATATGAATTCTAACTAAGTTCTATTCCAGATTCAGGATACAAATTCTGAAGAAGAATTCTCATTACGAATTCTAATGAAGAAATCCCATTCCGAATTCTCATTACGAATTCTGAAGAAGAATTCTCATTACGAATTCCAATGAAGAATTCCCATTACGAATTCTAATGAAGAAATCTCATTACGAATTCTGATGATGAATTCTCATTACGAATTCTGATGATGAATTCTCATTACGAATTCTGATGACGAATTCTCATTACGAATTCTGATGATGAATTCTCATTACTAATTCTGATGATGATTTCTCATTACGAATTCTAATGACGAATTCTCATTACGATTTCTGATGACGAATTCCTATTCCGAATTCCTACTCCGAATTCTCATTCCGAATTCTCCTATTAAACAGAATCTGATTATCATTGTTTTATACACTCTGAATTTACTCACTCTGAACCTTCACTCCGAAGTTTCTATTCCGAACCTTTATGTTAGAGTTTAAAACGATGTCGTACATTCTGTTTCACTTGTTTTGTTATAAAACGATGTCGTCCATTTTGTTATAAACTAACCGTTGTCTAAGTGACACGTGTACAGGTCCCTCCGAACTTTAAGGAAAATATAACCGTTGGAGAAGGAGCCGACCTTACCAATAAATAAGAGCTCATTTGAAAGAGCTCGGTACTGTTGGAAAAACAACTGAGTTTGTGCCTACATGCTGTTGAAAGTGATTTCTAGAGAGAGAGTCTCTTATTAACTCTCAAATCTTCGTGCGACTCCGAATGTTGGTGATTACATTCGAGGGCTTCCGGGGATAGGAAGACAGAGGTGACGACTACCTTAAAGATCGAGGGCTTTCTTGCTGAGAAAGACAGAGGTGCCGACTACCTTAAAGATCGAGGGTTTTCTTGCTGAGAAAGACAGAGGTGCCGACTACCTTAAAGATCGGGGGCTTTCTTGCTGAGAAAGACAGAGGTTGCCAACTACCTTGAAGTTGAGGGCTTGCGGGGATAGCAAGACAGAGACACCGATCTTCGTATCGAGGGCTTACCCTGGTGTGGGTAAGACAGACTTGCTTGAAAGTATAAATCAAGGGACCTTTATCCAAGGTTGTTGGATACCCTTCTCTTTGGGTTAAAAGACTATTATCTTGTTACTAGTAGTTTTACTACTTGTCTTTATTCCGCTGCAATTTGTATCTTAAGGAAAGTATAACTTTCTTATACTTCCTTACTTACTCTGATTAGTTTAGATTCTATACGCTTTAAGGTAGAATCTCATATTGTAACTTTTGTTAAGTTTCAATCTCCGGAATCATATTTCCGGAACCTACTTTTGGAATCCCTTTCCAAGTTCAGTTCGGTGTTAGAGGTGTTGTGAATTTACTTAGTTTAACTTTGTTAAACTTAGCTCTTTCCTTTTCTTAAGGAAACTCTAGTTATTCGTAACTAACTTTAAAGGTTCCAAAGGAATTTTTAAAGTATACAATTCACCCCCCCTCTTGTATATTGAGCTTCTCATATTATATTTCGATCCTACATATGCATGTAATTTTTTTCCATTATGTTTTTATTAATAGTATTTTAGTTTATAATAGATTGATTATTTTTAAATAAATAGTTTTATCTTTTATAAAAATGTAAAATTACTCATATAAAAAAACTAGGTGTCGTGGAACTAAATTTAACTTCCATTTATTGAAATTTAATTTATAAATTTTATAAAATTAAATATTAAAATAAAATAGTTGATGTGATAAAATAACTATCTAATTAAAAAATTGACATTTTCACCCATATGGAATAATAATATCATTAAGTATAGATAATTAATTTATTGATTGTTAATATATTTATATATTTGTTTAGAAATATCTTTATACTCATAATTTAAATCATTTATATTTTATTGAATAAAAATAAATTACATGATATTAATAACCTAATTATAGAGAACATATTTTACTATTATTATAGAAATTTAAACTAATGTAAATCATATTATCATTATGAAAAAAATTAAGAAAATTTCAAATGATACTTTCAAGAAGAAAAAAATTGAAAATAAATAAATAATATTTATTTTCTAAAATTTATAATGACTAACCTTTTATATAACATCCTAAAAATATTTTTTAGTGTAAAATATTACAAGAGTATCAGAAATGTTAAGCATATGGTTAATAAATTCAAAATAACATATTGTAATTAGTTATATTACACAATATATATATATTATCATAAAAGTTTTTATTATTATTTTATGTGATTCTTGTATTAATAATGTGTTTGTCTTTAGCAAAATTTTTATATGTACTATTCACCTAAAAATCAATTATTTTAGGAATATTACAAATTCTTCTTATTTTAATATTAAAATAATGAAATAAATTATTATCTCAATTTTTTAAAATTAATATTTTAAACTTTATGCATTTATATTTAATATTAATATATAAATAATAAATAAATCCAAGTCTATTGAATAATTTCATCATAAAATATTAATTCTAATTATTCTTATGTTATACTATTTTCCATAAAAATTACTATTAAAATAATATTAATATAAAATATTAATTATCATAATTTATCATATGTTTTTTGAAATAAAAAATTATTCCAAATAAAAATTTTATTTTAAGAAAACTTAATTTACTAATAATTAATTGATTTTACTGATCATTTTTATAAATCTAATTAAATTTTATAAAAATTAATTTTTTAATATATCTACCATAAATAAATGTTCAATAAATAAGTTTATAATATTAATTCCTCAAAATTAAATAGCATGGAATTAATGATCATACTATAATATTTATATTTTATCTAAATATTTCATGGTTTCATTTCACTTTGTTATTTTATGTGGATAAATATATCGAACACATTCATATAGTTAGAGGAAATAATATATTGAAATATTATGTCATTGCATTCTACCCTCCTTAAATGAATTATGTCCTCACAAATTTACATATTACCCACTAATGAAATTATATAAGGGTCACATGTATAAGTAAATGAATTGGTATATAAATTCTAGAGTAATATGAACATTAAAAACATAGGAAACATATATTTTTATTTAGAATAGGGATATAATGATTTATAGTTTTCTCCAACTGTATGATCCAAGAGTAAAAAATTATTCAATATTGAGACTCCCATTGTATAATTATAATATAATGGTTTTTCATATTAAACATTCAATAGATATCATTTGTTGATATAAAATGTCTCAACCTTATTCAAAATAATATATTTCTCTATGTGTAAGGGTCCAATCATTATCCAAAATCACATTAATTTTATTAATTAATGATATTAATTATTTATAAGGAATATTCTTATAAACATAAACATGAGATTCAATAACCATACCACAATATTTATTTATTATAAATTTAAAATATAGATATAAATTTTGCGATTATATGTTTTTAAAAAACACTCTTGTTATAGAGGACCAAAATAAAAAAGATTGAAATATAATACTCATAGTTTTATTGTTTAGGATTAGTGTTTCTTACCCCAAATCATTTTCCTAACTCATGTATGTATTTGAGATTTCAAAGGTGTTTTCTACTTCCCTTATCCATAAATTTTTTTCTATAATCATAGTTATCCATTAGATTTGGTAATTAACCTTATATAATTCCCATATTTTCTACACTAATTGAATTACCCTATTGCTGGTTATTTTGGATTTACTCATTCCAATTCCACCTTAATAACCAAACTCTCCATATTCCTATTATAGTTGGAAGCTGAATAACCCAATATTGAAAAAGTAAATAATTTTTAATTCCCCTTAGGGAAATTATATGGGTACCTCTCCCCCTATTTTCTACACAAAGGAAATTTAATCTTCTTTTCATTACAATATTTATTAATGAAATTTTCAAGACCCATTTTTCACTTCATTGGTTCTCTAATAGTTTTATTTATTTTTATAATTTTAATCACATTCCATGATAGTTATTTGGGAAAATATAAATATTTAGTAGCACATCACTCATTAAAAAAATTTATCATTGAGGAGACAATATTTTCCATCAGATCCAAGATTAATATGGTTCATTTTGGTTTAATATATAACCAAATCAAAATGGTCTCACATTAGTGATGAATATTTATATCAATTCATGAGATTTAGTGATAGAAAATGTAATTCACCAATCATGGAGACATTTCATTGTACGTACACATGAATAATATATCTATATTTATTTACGACTAGAAAAACAAATTTAAGTGGTATATTAATATAATATGATAATTTTTAGGACATATATGTCACATAAAATCATTAAAACCTGACTTTTTACCTTCCATGTAGAGTGTGAACTAATCACATCACTTTATGAGGCACTAGTCCACCAAACACACATGTTCTGTTATCATATACCGAAAAACCTAAATTATGATGGTATGTGTGATATAATAATTCAAAAATTATATTAATATTGTTAATGTCATATATAAAATAAAAACACATAATTATTTCCATCCTTGATAATTTTTAGTGGAATAATGAATGACATAAGTTCGTAAGGCACACGTCCATCTTACACATGAATAGTGGTTTCATAAAAATTTTGATATGAGTGGAGATGCTAATATATAATTACCTTAACAATACAAAATCTCATCAGTAAATGGTTGTATTTGTATCCAAATAAATGATTCATGGACTTTAGATAGAGATGGTAATTTATTTGGGTAGGTTCAAGATTATCCGAAATGTTTTTATGTCCTAAATGGGATGGAATAATAGGTGTCCATTTATATGTAAGGTGAGTGGAAAACATGTTATTTTTTGAAAGAATGCATTATAAAAATGTTTTCATCATAAAAGAAGACTTAAATAATGAATAATTGTTGAAAAAATATTTTATATGTGTTAAATATGTCAATAAAATGCGTTCTTTAAATGCTTGGGTTATTTTTAACCTTTATAATTATAGCCTAACCCATCTATAAACTAATTTTTACCTTATTTGTTGTAAAAACAATTTACAATATTTATTGTCCATTATGTTCAATAATTTTGTAGAAATTATTAAATAATATATATTAATATAAGTATAAATATTTAATCCATTTTTATAAATTCTATTCATGGAGGTGGAAAATTATAATTTAAAAAATAATTTCCCCAAACGTGTTGAGAATACTTATTTTTTAAAAAAATTGTTTAAATGTTTGAAGTGTTTTTATAGGAAAATTATATATTAACTTGATTAATATGAAATAAATTATATTAATGGATTTATAATTTAACTAATTATATATTAAAAAAATTATTTATAATTTAACTTTATAAATAAATAAATAAAAAGACAATTCTTAATAAAAATTCATTATTTTTACTATTCATTAAAAAATGAATGTTTTAATAAATTTATCAAATAATCACTCAAATATATATTTTAAATTATGAGTTCAAAAATAAATTTTATTTTATCTAATTAATTTATACAAGTGTCAATAATTAATTATATTAATTTTCAAAAAAAAAATAAAATTGTTTCTTCAGAATAGAGTATTTTCGAAACATATAAATACATTTCATAAAATTATGTTTTTATATTGACATGATTACTTTATATAAAACAATTATAATTAATATTTAGTAACTTGTTATTAATATTCATGTATCTATGTTTACATCAATGTTATAATGGTCACATTTTAATAATAATATTCATAATATATCGTTGTTTTGTTAGAACTCTGTTTCATGTGTAATGCAAGATAACCGAGTGTCGTGGGTAGTTAGAGATTGACATGGTGTTTCATGTAACAGAAGTTTTCAAAAAAATCAATTTATTCAAAATTATAATAATTTATAAAAACTCTAGTTGTTACAAGGGAGTTAATTATATCATTACCTTAATCTATAATATATATATTGAATGAGAATTATTGTTTTCATTCACATAGTGAATATTATTTCATTGGTACTAGGAACCTATTAAAAATTCCTATAATAGAAATAATTAAGATTTTAATTTAAAAATAATAAATTTTTGGGTGATGTTACATTCATATGATGGATTTTTATTAATGCAAGAAATATCTCTTAGCTTCTCCGAACGATTTATAAAATCGCTGCTCTATTTGGTAGATGGGTGTCTGATATTCTTGTATATGTTTGAAACTCCAAAAAAAAAACAATGAACCACTTCTCCTTAATTTTTATTCAATTATTATAGCACATTATAAGGGAATATGGAATCCCACATCTTTGACATGATATTCATATTATCTCAGAGATATACTGTAGATGTGGGATGCTTAGTTTTTCTACAATGAGATCTTCATCAAATACATATAAATAAAAATACCAAAGGTTATTGTGTATCTTTAGTGAACAGTATGCATTGTTTTGTGATTTTCTTTATTTATGTTTTTCATTATCTTATTTAGTATTATCATGCATAAAATACACTCATATTTGGTTTCTAACTACTTCCACCAAATAAAAGATGTTTTATTTTATTCGTTTTAATAAAAACTAGAAAATAAATTACAGGCCTCTTGTAATCAAATGGGCGATGAATGTTTTACTCATTGGTTTGTGAAGACTACAACCACCATGTAGTGATATAAATCATTTTACATTTAAAAAATCATCATCGATTATTATGATATATTTAGTGTATATATGATATGTTGTTTTATAAGCATTATTCAATAGTGGTGAATTATTATTTATCATTATATAATTCCATCCATCGGAATCTGTAAAATGGCACTCATTTATACATAAAGACTAGAATCTCCAAAAATTAATCAAATTTATATTTCATAACCATATTATATAAATATTTATAAATGTATATATAATGATTAAATATAATTAAAATTAAATTTTTTAAAATTTTGGGCATAATAAAACCATCATCTAAGTGTAGGGACCTTAATATATGAACTAAAAAATTAATTAAAATCAAAACAACAACACCATGAAATGACAATTTGAAGAATTAATTACTAATAAAGGGATTTGGAAAAGTTAAGGTTCGATTATATATGGTATTATAGGTTTTAATTTTGATATTTTATATAATTATATTAAACATTAAATTATCTCACTAGAGTTTGAAGTGCTTTCAAGTAATTTTACACATTTGGTATGTTTTTTACATTATAATATCATTTTTATTGTGATTTTGTATACTTATATGTATTATGATAATGTTATTTTATTTTTATCTCAAAAATTAGAGTATTTTATTATGCTTTGTAAATTATATTTGATTCAATTTTTTAAATTTATTTTTATCTCATTAAATAGTCATCACACCAAATTTTTTTTAAATAAGAAAACATTATTTATCACTTAGATCAGTTATATTTTCCTTATATAAATATTTTTATTTAAAATTTTTCTAATATTTTTCCTACCATTCCTTATTGATTTTATAAATTCTTTATTAACCGTTATTTAATTTTCATAAAAATTTCTAAATTGAGCATTCTTATCATTTTATGAATGAGAATCTTTTTTATTTCGTCCAAATAAAAGAATGGAATTGTTGATTTAACATAAAAATAATGAATATATTTTTCTAACATGATGGAATATTTTTTAATTAGTGATCTATATTCAGTTTTCTATGGATGTTATCCAAAAAAATTATTTCCACAATATTTTGGAAATATTTGATTTTAAATAAATTAGTTCAAAAAGAAATGGGTAATTTTCATAGAATTTTTTTGATGATCTTTAAAATGTGTTTTTATATATTACATCATCATTTTATGTTTCTTATGATTTACTAGGTATACTATCAAATTATACTATCATTGTTATTTGGCATGATGTTTTATGATTATGATGATTAAATATTAATGAAACTCATTTTCCTTTAAATCTGATCATCTTTAAGGTAATAATATATGTTTTCATGATCATGTGGTTAAGATATGAATTTATTATGATTATGTGGTATGTGGGTTTTTATATCTCTCTAATGCATTGGGTTGTTATTAGACATTTTTTATATAAATCCGTTCATAATAGGATATCTTAACCCAAAATGAAGTTACAGAATTCATTATCCCAAGTACATGGCAGGTCGCACGGTAGTTTATCCCAAAACTGATGTTAGTACATGAGTGGTTATCCCTAGAGAAACATGTGAAGAATTTATTTATCATTATAATTTCAAAACATTTATTATTATTATTATTATTCCACACTTTATAACACAATGTTATGACATGATATTAAGAAAACATTATACTCTGATGGCTCATGTTCTTTAATTCCTTTATATTTTTTGTCCAATTAGCTTCCGATCTTTATTTTAAGACTCATGATTATATTAATTAAAAGTGATGAATTTAATAAGTTAATATTTTTTCTCATATAAGTATACTCCTTATATACATATGTATGCCCACTGAATCATATCTCACTTGTTTATATATTCTATGAATATGAGATCAGTTATTCATTTCTTTCCTTTTCCATTAAATTTGAATAATTATTTTCTGTATAGTATATCAGATATGGGTTCTGGTTATCAATAACAATTTGATATATGATTTAGAAATTTTAGTTAACATTTTATTATGTATCTATGTTTCTGAATATTGTAATTTTTTTCATGCATGGATCATAATGATATGTAATAAATATTCTTATAAAATATATAATATTTATAAAGTAATGTTTTTGATGATATAGTTTCTGTCTATGTAATAATTATTGATATTTATAAAGTAAGATGATATAAAATTAGTGAATACACTTAGGATGGGCCTATTAATAAAATAGCGTCTTAAATTATAATAAATAATGAATTGTGATTTTCCAAGAAATGCATCCATATATGGATAACAGAAAGTAAATGTAGGATATAAGAAAGGTTTACCTATGGGTAATAACCCTAAATAGGGAGTATTGGGTATTATCTAATCCATAATTTGGTGAATGAAAAATAGCCTTGACATCACATATAACTATATATGGTGTCCCAAACCTTAAACATGATTTATTTAATATTTCTTATAACATTTTTCTAATCTTACAATACATTTATAGAAAATTATATTATATTTAGAATGTTAGATATACTTACAAATACTCAAAAAATAAAAAATCATATTTATTAAGATAATGAAATATATCTCTATAGTAAAAATTATCTTATAAAATAGAATAGTTTGTATAACAGAAAAAAACATACAAAAATGGTTATATTGAATTCCTAATTATGGAATTAAATAGGAAAAATTCATAACATGATAGTGAAAAATAATAACAATACATCATAAAGAGGTTGGTCTTAAGCATGAATACTTGGATATTAGATAATATATCACAAGAATATAATCATTTTTAATCATCATATAAAAGTATATCCTAATCAGATATTGTGGGGAACTCCCATAATAATAATTATATAGTAGAAAATATTCCCATGGTGGATTAGGTTTACTATTTAATCCCTAATATAATAACCCATTTATTATAAATATTTAATCAATATATTGTAGGGATATTTAATTTAGGGAAAAATCATCACATAAATTAAAATTCTTTATATGAATGACACATGAGTAAAATAATCCATATGAATATCATAAACATGATCAAAACAATGAGTGAGAAATGATTATCATAATGCTATTTTATAGAAAATGTAAGGGAAAATCCTATGGATTCCAAAAATAATAATTAATTAAATCATTTATTAACTTTGTTAAATATAAAATAGATATATTTATTAAATTTAGAGTTCCATTTTGTAATATTTATGAGAACTATCTAGGGATGAATTAATTAAATTGACTAAATTTAGTAGACATTTCATTAATTATTTAATAGATAATTTAAAATGTTAATGGAATTATTTTTTCCATTTAACCAAAGAATAAATAAAAGGGATATAAATAAAATATTATGTTTTATTAAAATATTTTATTGTTATAAAAAAATTTGGGGGTGATGATCAACATGACATAGGAAACCTGGATGTTCCCTTAAACCTAGTTGACATAAAAGTAATACTTTTGAAGTTGAAAGAAATTATATCCCCAAAAATAAATATTTATATCTCTATGAATAAATATATTAAAGACATTTAAAAAAATTCATAATGTACATGAGATTAATATAGAATAAAAAGTGGGAAAAGGGAAGTGAAAATTTAACTGATAAGTTCTAAAGGAGGTGTAAAAGATATCTAATAGGTTGAGTAAGTTTTAAATCCAAAAACATAATATGAATAGATAATTAATATGAAATTAAAATTACATTTTCATTTATAAATCATGATATTTTATATCCAACTAGAAATATACACACCATAAAATAATACCCACCTAAATGAAATTAGGTGTCATAGAATGAAATTATGAGATAAAACCATTATAACATTAGTAATATTTAATCAAAATTTAATTAGATGAATGAATATAAAATTATCATATAAAATAAATTTATTAATTCATTTATTATGAATAAATAAATTCTTGGTAAGTATATACCCCACATGAAATATGAAATTGGAACAAAAAAATCAAAACACGTCTCAATAAAGGGTAATTGAGATAGAACCCTTACATTGTTCTAGATTTATTCATCACATGTGAATAAATTAATTAATAATATTAAAAAATCTATTTTATAACCCAATATAGATTTTATTGTTCATTGTTTTACATAATATTGACCATTAATTATAATCTGTTATTTATTTATTATGTTTTTTCTAGTTATGCCGATAACAAGAAGTTGTTCCGAAAACTTTTATTGAATCTTATGTATATTCACATATAGTAGTATCATAAATATATAATATTTATAATTTTATCTAATAAATATATATATATATATATATATTAAAAATATGTTTAAGGTCATCCGTGCTGTTTTTTTAAATGAAACACATTTCACATTGAAGTGATAGTTCGCATGTATGCATTATTTATGTTTTATTTTCTCAAAAAAAGTCTGTAAATGAAGTTAAATGACAATTTCACTTTTATGAAGAGTAATTATATTATATATATTATATTTATTCATCTATTAAATAATTTTTAATCATCTATGAATTTCATTGATAAAAAAACCGATTACGTCGCATTGTGAATGTGGTAGTTCGTGCAACACCCGAATGATGATTTTTTATCCCTAGAAGATGGAATTGAGTAAATAATAAAATTATACTAATATAAAAAATTATAATAATAATTATTCATATTTAATTATATTTTAATGTACTTGTGATATTAGGATGATATAGATTGTGTGGAAACATTTATGGACAACTAAATACTTACATTGCAAGCATTATCTTCTCTTTGATATTTTTCTAGAAGTGTAGGACTTATGACTAATTCTAGAAAATATAATAATAAGTATGATAAATTTTTTTATAGGGTTGTTATTTTGGTTAGATGTTCAGGGAATACTATAATGCAAATTTTAACTACGGAGGGGTGCAAGTGATCCTATTTTTTAATTAAATAGAAATGAGCATATGGGAATACACTTTGGTGTCTACGATATCATAACACTATTCCATGGTAAATAAAACCACAGACACAAAATAATGGGTTTTCTAGATTCTTAAGTTGATATTGACTCGTAAAAGGCCTTCCACACATGTTTATACATGTAATTTTTTCCATTATGTTTTTATTAATGTCATTTTAGTTTAAAATAGATTGATTATTTTTAAATAAATAGTTTTATGTTTTATAAAAATGTAAAATTACTCATATAAAAAAACTAGGTGTCGTGGAACTAAATTTAACTTCCATTTATTGAAATTTATTTTATAAATTTTATAAAATTAACTGTTAAAATAAAATAGTTGATGTGAAAAAATAACTATCTAATTAAAAAATTGACATTTTCACCCATATTGAATAATAATATCATTTAGTATAGATAATTAATTTATTGACTGTTAATATATGTATATATTTGTTTAGAAATATCTTTATACTCATAATTTAAATAATTCATATTTTATTGAATAAAAATTAATTACGTGATATTAATAACATAATTCTAGAGAACATATTTTACTATTATTATAGTAATTTACACTAATGTAAATCATATTATCATTATGAAAAAAATTAAGAAAATTTCAAATAATACTTTCAAGAAGAAAAAAATTGAAAATAAATAAATTTTATTTATTTTATAAAATTTATAATGACTAACCTTTTATATACCATCCTAAAAATATTTTTCAGTGTGAAATATTACAAGAGTATCAGAAATGTTAAGCATATGGTTTGTAAATTCAAAATAATATTTTGTAATTAGTTATATTACACGATATATATATATATATTATCATAATAGTTTTTATTATTATTTTATGTGATTCCTGTATTATTAATGTGTTTGTCTTTAGCAAAATTGTTATATGTACTATTCACCAAAAAATCAATTATTTTAGGAATGTTACAAATTCTTCTTATTTTAATATTAAAATAATGAAATAAATTATTATCTCAATTTTTTAAAATTAATATTTTAAACTTTATGCATTTATATTTAATATTAACATATAAATAATAAATAAATCCAAGTCTATTGAATAATTTCATCATAAAATAATAATTTTAATTATTCTTATGTTATACTATTTTCCATAAAAATTAATATTAAAATAATATTAATTTCAAATATTAATTATCATAATTTATCATATGTTTTTTGAAATAAAAAATCATTCCAAATAAAAATTGTATTTTAAGAAAACTTAATTTACTAATAATTAAATGATTTTACTGATCATTTTTATAAATGTAATTAAATTTTATAAAAATTAATTTTTTAATATATCTACCATAAATAAATGTTCAATAAATAAGTTTATAATATTAATTACTCAAAATTAAATAGCTTGGAATTAATGATCATACTATAATATTTATATTTTATCTAAATATTTCATGGTTTCATTTCACCTTGTTATTTTATGTGGATAAATATATCGAACACATTCATATAGTTAGAGGAAATAAAATATTGAAATATTATTTTATTGCATTCTACCCTCCTTAAATGAATTATGTCCCCACAAATTTACATATTACCCACTAATGAAATTATATAAGGGTTACATGTATAAGTAAATTAATTGAGATATAAATTCTAGAGTAATATGAACATTAAAAACATAGGAAACATATATTTTTATTTAGAACAGGGATATCATGAATTATAATTTTCTCCAACTGTATGATCCAAGAGTCAATAAATATTCAATATTGAGACACCCATTGTATAATTATAATATAATGGTTTTTCATATTAAACATTCAATAGATATCATTTGTTGATATAAAATGTCTCAACCTTATTCAAAATAATATATTTCTCTATGTGGAAGGGGCCAATCATTATCCAAAATCACATTAATTTTATTAATTAATGATATTAATTATTTATAAGAAATATTCTTATAAACATAAACATGAGATTCAATAACCATACCACAATATTTATTTATTATAAATTTAAAATATAGATATAAATTTTGCGATTATATGTTTTTAAAAAGCACTCTTGGTATAGAGGACCAAAATAAAAAAGATTGAAATATAATACTCATAGTTTTTTATTTTATGATTACTGTTTCTTACCCCATATCATTTTCCTAACTCATGTATGTATTTGATATTTCATAGGTGTTTTCTAGTTCCCTTGTCCGTAAATTTTTTTCTATAATCATTGTTATCCATTAGATTTGGTAATTAACCTTATATAATTCCCATATTTTCTACACTAATTGAATTTCCCTATTACTGGTTATTTTGGATTTAATCATTCCAATTCCATCTTAATAACCAAACTCTCCATATTCCTATTATAGTTTGAAGCTCAATAACCCAATATTGAAAAAGTAAATAATTTTTCATTCCCCTTGGGGAAATTATATGGGTACTTCTCCACCTATTTTCTACACAAAGAAGATTTAATCTTCTTTTCATTACCATCTTTATTAATGAAATTTTCAGGACCCTTTTTTCACTTCATTGGTTCTTTAATAGTTTTATTTATTTTTATAATTTTAATCACATTCCATGACAGTTATTTGGGAAAATAAAAATATTTAGTAGCACATCACTCATTAAAAAAATTATCATTGAGGAGACAATATTTTCCCTCAGATCCAAGAATAATATGGTTCATTTTGGTTTAATATATAACCAAATAAAAATGGTCTCACATTAGTGATGAATATTTATATCAATTCATGAGATTTAGTGATAGAAAATGTAATTCACCATTCATGGAGACAGTGCATTGTACATACACATGAATAATATATCTATATTTATTTATGACTGGAAAAACAAATTTAAGTGGTATATTAATATAATTTAATAATTTTTAGGACATGTATGTCACATAAAATCATTAAAACCCGACTTTTTACCTTCTATGTAGAGTGTGAACTAATCACATCACTTCATGAGGCAGTAGTCCACTAAACACACATGTTCTGTTATCATATACCCAAAAACCTAAATTATGATGGTTTGTGTGATATAATAATTCAAAAATTATGTTAATATTGTTAATATCTTATATAAAATAAAAACACATAATTATTTCCATCCTTGATAATTTTTAGTGGAATAATGAATGACATATGTTCGTGAGTCACACGTCCATCTTACACATGAATAGTGGTTTCATAAAAATTTTGATATGAGTGGAGATGCTAATATATAATTACCTTAACAATACAAAATCTCACCAGTACATGGTTGTATTTGTATCCAAATAAATGATTCATGGACTTTAGATGGTGATGGTAATTTATTTGGGTAGGTTCAAGATTATCCGAAATTTTTTATGTCCTAAATGGGATGGAATAATATGTGTCCATTTATATGTAAGGTGAGTGGAAAACATGTTATTTTTTGATAGAATGCATTATAAAAATGTTTTCATCATAAAAGAAGACTTCAATACTGAATAATTTTTAAAAAAAAAATTTATATGTGTTAAATATGTCAATAAAATGCATTCTTTAAATGCTTTGGGTTATTTTTAACCTTTATAATTATAGCCTAACCCCTCTGTAAACTAATTTTTACCTTATTTGTTGTAAAAACAATTTACAACATTTATTGTTCATTATGTTCAATAATTATGTAGAAATTATTAAATAATATATATTAATATAATTATAAATATTTAATCCATTTTTATAAATTCTATTCATGGAGGTGGAAAATTATATTTTAAAAAAAAATTTCCCCAAACGTGTTGAGAATACTTGTTTTTAAAAAAAATTGTTTAAATGTTTGAAGTGTTTTTATAGGAAAATTCTATATTAACTTGATTAATGTGAAATAAATTATATTAATGGATTTATAATTTAACTAATTATATATTAAAAAAATTAATTATAATTTAACTTTATAAATAAATAAATAAAAAGAAAATTCTTAATAAAAATTCAGTATTTTTGACTATTCATTAAAAAATGAATGTTTTAATAAATTTATCAAATAATCACTCAAATATATATTTGACATTATTAGTTCAAAAATAAATTTTATTTTATCTAATTAATTTATATAAATTTCAATAATTATTTATATTAATTTTCAAAAAAATAAATAAAATTGTTTCTTTAGAATAGAGTATTTTCGAAACATATAAATACATTTCATAAAATTATGTTTTTATATTGACATGATTACTTTATATAAAACAATTATAATTAATATTTAGTAACTTGTTATTAATATTCATGTATCTATGTTTTACATCAATGTTATAATGGTCACATTTTAATAATAATATTCATAATATATCGTTGTTTTGTTAGAACTCTATTTCATGTGTAATGTAAGATAACCCAGTGTCGTGTGTAGTGAGAGATTGACATGGTTTTTCATGTAACAGAAGTTATAAAAAAAAATCAATTTATTCAAAATTATAATAATTTATAAAAACTCTAGTTGTTACATGGGAGTTAATTATATCATTACCTTAATCTATAATATATATATTGAATGAGAATTATTATTTTCATTCACATAGTGAATATTATTTCATTTGTACTAGGAACCTATGAAAAATTCCTATAATAGAAATAATTAAGATGTTAATTTAAAAATAATAAATGTTTGAGTGATGTTACATTCATATGATGGATTTTTATTAATGGAAGAAATATCTCTTAGCTTCCCCGAACGATTTATAAAATCGCTGCTCCATTTGGTAGATGGGTTTGTGATATTCTTGTATATGGTTGAAACTCCAAAAAAACCAATGAACCACTTCTCCTTAAATTTTATTCAATTATTATATCACATTATAAGAGAATATGGAATCCCACATCTATGACATGATATTCATATTATCTCATAGATATACTGTAGATGTGGGATGCTTAGTTTTTCTACTATGAGATCTTCATCAAATACATATAAATAAAAATACCAAAGGTTATTGTGTATCTTTAGTGAACAATATGCCTTGTTTTTTGATTTTCTTTATTTATGTTTTTCATTATCTTATTTAGTATTATCATGCATAAAAGACACTCATATTTGGTTTCTAACTACTTCCACCAAATAAAAGATGTTTTATTTTATTTGTTTTAATCAATACTAGAAAATAAATTACAGGCCTCTTGTAATCAAATGGGTGATGAATGTTTTACTCATTGGTTTGTTAAGACTACAACCACCATGTAGTGATATAAATCATTTTACATTTAAAAAATCATCATCAGTTATTATGATATATTTTGTGTATATATGATATTTTGATTTATAATCATTATTCAATAATGGTGATTTACTATTTATCATTATATAATTCCATCAATCGGAATCTGTAAAATGGCACTCATTTATACATAAAGACTAGAATATCCAAAAATTAATCAAATTAATATTTCATAACCATATTATATAAATATTTATAAATGTATATATAATGATTAAATATAATTCAAATTTAATTTTTTTAAAATTTTGGGCATAATAAAACCATCATCTAAGTGTAGGGACTTTAATATATGAACTAAAAAATTAATTAAAATCAAAAAAACAACACCTTGAAATGACAATTTTAAGAATTAATTACTAATAAAGGGATTTGGAAAGGTTAAAGTTCGATTATATATGGTATTATAGGTTTTAATTTTGATATTTTATATAATTATATTAAACATTAAATTATCTCACTAGAGTTTGACGTGCTTTCAAGTAATTTTAGACATTTGGTATGTTTTTTACATTATAATATCATTTTTATTGTGATTTTGTATACTTATATGTATGATGATAATGTTATTTTATTTTTATCTCAAAAATTAGAGTATTTTATTATGCTTTGTAAATTTTATTTGATTAAATTTTTTAAATTTATTTTTATCTCATTAAATAGTCATCACACCAAATTTGTTTTAAATAAAAAAACATTATTTATCACCTAGATCAGTTATATTTTTCTTATATAAATATTTTTATTTAAATTTTTTCTAATATTTTTCCTACCATTCCTTATTGATTTTATAAATTCGTTATTAACCGTTATTTAATTTCCTTAAAAATTTCTAAATGGAGTATTCTTATCATTTTATGAATGAGGATATTTTTTATTTCTTCCAAATACAAGAATGGAATTTTTGATTTAACATAAAAATCATGAATATATTTTTCTGACATGACGGAATATTTTTCAATTAGTGAACTATATTCAATTTTCTATAGATGTTATCCAAAAAAATTATTTCCATAATATTTTGGAAATATTTGATTTTAAATAAATTAGTTCAAAAAGAAATGGTTAATTTTCATAGAAATGATTTGATGATCTTTAAAATGTGTTTTTATATATTACAACATCATTTTATGTTTCTTATGATTTACTAGGTATACTATCAAATTATACTATCATTGTTATTTAGCATGATGTTTTATGATTATGATGATTAAATATTTATGAAACTCATTTTTGTTTAAATCGGTTATGGTTTAAGGTAATAATATATGTTTTCATGATCATGTGGTTAAGATATGAATTTATTATGATTATTTGGTATGTGGGTTTTTATATCTCTCTGATGCATTGGGTTGTTATTAGACAGTTTTTAGATAAATCGGTTCATAATAGGATATGTTAACCCAAAATGAAGTTACACAATTCATTATCCCAAGTACAGGGCAGGTCGCACGGCAGTTTATCCCAAAACTGATGTTAGTACATGAGTGTTCATCCCTAGAGAAACATGTGAAGAATTTATTTATCATTATAATTTCAAAACATTTGTTATTAATATTATTATTCCACACTTTATACCATAATATTATGACATGATATTAAGAAAACATTATACTCTGATGGCTCATGTTCTTTAATTCCTTTCTATTTTTTGTCCAATTAGGTTCCGATCTTTATTTTAAGACTCATGATTATATTAATTAGGAGTGATGAATTTAATAAGATAATATTTTTTTCTCATATAAGTTTACTCTTTATATACATATGTAAGTCCACTGATTCATATCTCACTTGTTTATATATTCTATGAATATGAGATCTGTTATTCATTTCTTTCTTTTTCCGTTAAATTTGAATAATTATTTTAAGTATAGTATATCAGATATGGGTTCTAGTTATCAATAACAATTTGATATATGATTTATAAATTTTAGTTAACATTTTATTATGTATCTATGTTTCTGAATATTGTAATTTTTTTCATGCATGGATCATAATGATATGTAATAAATATTCATATAAAATATATAATATTTATAAAGTAATGTTTTTGATGATATAGTTTGTGTCTATGTAATAATTATTGATTTTTATAAAGTGAGATGGTAGAACATTAGTGAATACACTTAGGATGAGCCTATTAATAAAATAGAGTCTTAAATTATAATAAATAATGAATTGTGATTTTCCAAGAAATGCATCCATATATGGATAACAGAAAGAAAATGTATGATATAAGAAAGGTTTACCTATGGGTAATAACCCTAAATAGGGAGTATTGGGTATTATCTAATCCATAATTTGGTGAATGAAAAATATTCTTGACATCACATATAACTATATATGGTGGCCCAAACCTTAAATATGATTTATTTATGATTTCTTATAACATTTTTCTAATCTTACAATCCATTTATAGAAAATTATATTATATTTAGAATGTTAGATATACTTATAAATAATCAAAAAATAAAAAATCATATTTATTAAGAAAATGAAATATATCTCTATAGTAAAAATTATCTTATAAAATAGAATAGTTTATATAATAAAAAAACATACAAAAATGGTTATATTGAATTCCCAATTATGGAATAAAATAGGAAAAATGCATAACATGAGAGTGAAAAATAATAACAATATATCATAAGGAGGTTGGTCTTAAGAATGAATACTTGGATATTAGATAATATATCACAAGAATATAATCATTTTTAATCATCATATAATAGTATATCCTAATCAGATATTGTGTGGCACTCCCATAATAATAATTATATAGTAGAAAATATTCCCATGGTGGATTAGGTTTACTATTTAATCCCTAATATAATAACCCATTTATTATAAATATTTAATCAATATATTGTAGGGATATTTAATTTAGGGAAAAATCATCACATAAATTAAAATCCTTTATATGAATGACACATGAGTAAAATAATCCATATGAATATCATAAACATGATCAAAACAATGAGTGAGAAATGATTATCATAATACTGTTCTATAGAAAATGTAAGGGAAAATCCTATGGATTGAAAAAATAATAATTAATTAAATCATTTATTAACTTTTTTAAATATAAAATAGATATATTTATTTAATATCGAGTTCCATTTTGTAATATTTATGAGAACTATCGAGGGATGAATTAATTAAATTGACTAAATTTAGTAGACATTTCATTAATTATTTAATAGATAATTTAAAATATTAATGGAATTATTTTTTACATTTAACCAAAGAATAAATAAAAGGGATATAAATAAAATATTACGTTTTATTAAAATATTTTAATGTTATAAATAAATTTGGGGGTGATGATCAACATGACATAGGAAACCGGGATGTTCCCTTAAACCTAGTTCACATAAAAGTAATAATTTTGAAGTTGAAAAAAATTATATCCCCAAAAATAAATATTTATATGACTATGAATAAATATATTAGATGAGATTAATATAGAATAAAAAGTGGGAAATGGGAAGAGAAAATGTAATTGATAAGTTCTAAAGGAGGTGTAAAAGATATCTAATAGGTTCAGTAAGTTTTAAATCCAAAAACATTATATGAATAGATAATTAATATGAAATTAAAATTACATTTTCATTTATAAATCATGATATTTTATATCCAACTAGAAATATACACACCATAAAAAAATACCCACCTAAATGAAATTAGGTGTCATAAAATAAAATTATGAGATAAAACCATTATAACATTAGTAATATTTAATCAAAATTTAATTAGATGAATGAATATAAAATTATCATATAAAATAAATCTATTAATTCATTTATTATGTATAAATAAATTCTTGGTAAGTATATACCCCACATGAAATATGAAATTGGAACAAAAAAATCAAAACACGTCTCAATAAAGAGGAATTGAGATAGAACCCTTACATTGTTCTAGATTTATTCATCACATGTGAATAAATTAATTAATAATATTAAAAAATCGATTTTATAACCCAATATAGTTTTTATTGTTCATTGTTTTACATAATATTGACCTTTAATTATAATCTGTTATTTATTTATTATGTTTTTTCTATTTATGTCGATAACATGAAGTTGTTCCAAAAAAAATTTATTGAATCTTATGTCTATTCACAATGGTAAAATGAATTGTATAGTAGTATCATAAATATATAATATTTATAATTTTATCTAATAATTATATATATATATATATTAATAATATTTTTAAGGTCATCCATGCTGTTTTTTTAAATGAAACACATTTCTCATTGAAGTGATAGTTTGCATGTATGCATTATTTAGGTTTTATTTTCTAAAAAAAGTCTGTAAATGAAGTTAAATGAAAATTTCACTTTTATGAATAGTATTTATATTATATATATTATATTTATTCATCTATTAAATAATTTTTAATCATTTATGAATTTCATTGTTAAAAAAACTGATGACGTCACGTTGTGAATGTGGCAGTTCGTGTAACACCCGAATGATGATTTTTTTCCCTAGAAGATGGAATTGAGTAAATAATAAAATTATACTAATATAAAAAATTATAATAATAATTATTTATATTTAATTATATTTTAATGTACTTGTGATATTAGCATGATATCGATTGTGTGGAAACATTTATGGACAACTAAATACTTACATTGCAAGCATTATCCTCTCTTTGATATTTTCCTAGAACTGTAGGACTTATGACTAATTCTAGAAAATATAATAATAAGTATGATAAATTTTTTTATAGGGTTGTTATTTTGGTTAGAGGTTCAGGCAATACTATAATGAAAATTTTAAGTACGGAGGGGTGCAAGTGATCCTATTTTTTAATTAAATAGAAATGAGCTTTTGGGAATACACTTTGGTGTCTACGATATCATAACACTATTCCATGGTAAATAAAACCATGGACACAAAATAATGGTTTTTCTAGTTTCTTAAGTTGATATTGACTCATAAAAGGCCTTCCACACATGTTTATAAATGTAATTTTTTCCATTATGTTTTTATTAATGTTATTTGAGTTTATAATAGATTGATTATTTTTAAATAAACAGTTTTATGTTTTATAAAAATATAAAATTACTCATATAAAAAAACTAGGTGTCATGGAACTAAATTTAACTTCCATTTATTGAAATTTAATTTCTAAATTTTATAAAATTAACTATTAAAATAAAATAGTTGATGTGAAAAAATAACTATCTAATTAAAAAATTGACATTTTCACCCATATGGAATAATAATATCATTTAGTATAGATAAATAATTTATTTATTGTTAATATATTTATATATTTGTTTAAAATATCTTTATACTCGTAATTTAAATCATTCAAATTTTATTGAATAAATATAAATTACCTGATATTAATAACCTAATTCTAGAGAACATATTTTACTATTATTATAGTAACTTACACTATTGTAAATCATATTATCATTATGAAAAAAATTAAGAAAATTTCAAATAATACTTTCAAGAAGAAAAAAATTGAAAATAAATAAATTATATTTATTTTCTAAAATTTATAATGACTAACCTTTTATATAACATCCTAAAAATATTTTTCAGTGTAAAATATTACAAGAGTATCAGAAATGTTAAGCATATGGTTTATAAATTGAAAATAATATTTTGTAATTAGTTATATTACACGATATATATATATATATATATTATCATAAATGTTTTTATTATTATTTTATGTGATTACTGTATTATTAATGTGTTTGTCTTTAGAAAAATTGTTACATGTACTATTCACCTAAAAATCAATTAATTTAGGAATATTACACATTCTTCTTATTTTAATATTAAAATAATGAAATAAATTATTATCTCAATTTTTTAAAATTAATATTTTAAACTTTATGCATTTATATTTAATATTAATATATAAATAATAAATAAATCCAAGTCTATTGAATAATTTCATCATAAAATCTTAATTTTAATTATTCTTATGTTAAACTATTTTACATAAAAATTAATATTAAAATAATATTAATATCAAATATTAATTATCATAATTTATCATATGTTTTTTGAAATAAAAAATCATTCCAAATAAAAATTGTATTTTAAGAAAACATAATTTACTAATAATTAAATGATTTTACTTTTCATTTTTATAAATCTAATTAAATTTTATAAAAATTAATTTTTTAATATATCTACTATAAATAAATGTTCAATAAAGAAGTTTATAATATTAATTCATCAAAATTAAATATCTTGGAATTAATGATCATACTATAATATTTATATTTTATCTAAATATTTCATGGTTTCATTTCACTTTGTTATTTTATGTGGTTAAATATATCGAACACATTCATATAGTTAGAGGAAATAAAATATTGAAATATTATGTCATTGCATTCTACCCTCCTTAAATGAATTATGTCCTCACAAATTTACATATTACCCACTAATGAAATTATATTAGGGTTACATGTATAACTAAATGATTTGAGATATAAATTCTAGAGTAATATGAACATTAAAAACATAGGAAACATATATTTTTATTTAGAACAGGGATATCATGATTTATAGTTTTCTCCAACTGTATGATCTAACAGTCAATAATTATTCAATATTGAGACTCCCATTGTATAATTATAATATAATGGCTTTTCATATTAAACATTCAATAGATATCATTTGTTGATATAAAATGTCTCAACCTTATTCAAAATAATATATTTCTCTGTGTGAAAGGGGCCAATCATTATCCAAAATCACATTAATTTTATTAATGAATGATATTAATTATTTATAAGGAATATTCTTATAAACATAAACATGAGATTCAGTAACCATAACACAATATTTATTTATTATAAATTTAAAATATAGATATAAATTTTGCGATTATAAGTTTTTAAAAAACACTCTTGGTATAGAGGACTAAAATAAAAAAGATTGAAATATAATACTCATAGTTTTTTTTAGGATTAGTGTTTCTTACCCCATATCATTTTCCTAACTCATGTATGTATTTGAGATTTCAAAGGTGTTTTCTAGTTCCCTTATCCGTAACTTTTTTTCTATAATCATTGTTATCCATTAGATTAGGTAATTAACCTTATATAATTCCCATATTTTCTACACTAATTGAATTACCCTTTTACTGGTTACTTTGGATTTACTCATTCCAATTCCATCTTAATAACCAAACTCTCCATATTCTTATTACAGTTGGAAGCTCAATAACCCAATATTGAAAAAGTAAATAATTTTTCATTACCCTTGGGGAAATTATATGGGTACTTCTCCCCTTATTTTCTACACAATGGAAATTTAATCTTCTTTTCATTACCATCTTTATTAATGAAATTTTCAAGACCCTTTTTTCAATTCAATAGTCCTCTAATAGTTTTATTTATTTTTATAATTTTAATCACATTCCATGATAGTTATTTGGGAAAATAAAAATATTTAGTAGCACATCACTCATTAAAAGAATTTATCATTGAGGAGACAATATTTTCCCTCAGATCCAAGATTAATATGGTTCATTTTGGTTTAATATATAACCAAATCAAAATGGTCTCACATTAGTGATGAATATTTATCATCATATGTGGATTATCATAATCTATAGAATATTTTTGATTCAACCATAAAACATTTTACCACTTTGTGTCATCATAGTATCATGTAATTCCTCTACTTCAATAAATATAAATCATAGATTTACCTTGGTTAATTTAATTTGGTTTATCTAATACTTCTCAATCAGGTCTCGAAATGTGTGTTGAAAATATATAGTCCATATTGGATGTTAATTAGAATACAATTAACAAATTATATCCATTGACAGTGTCTCTAGGTGGGAATTTATAATAGTATAAAATGTGCATCATAGTTATGATTATTTCAATGTTGAACTAACTTTTTAGTGGGTGATTACTCCTAGGTGAATATTATCCACATATATATCAACATTTAACTCCTTATATAACAATTTATTTCTTTTAAATTAAAATAATATATCCATTCTGAAAATTTTAGGATGTTATCCTACGATTAGTATTATCTATTAGAATTCTCTATTAGTATTTCACTAATGATATATATACCTAGACTGCAAATAAATATACTTTTCTCTGATTTCAATTATGGTGACTCATTCCAGAAACATATTTTTCTTCATGATTTTTAATATACCTATCCAATAATACATTCTAATTATATAGCTGCATAGCGTATTGGGAATTATATAAATAAACATTAGTCATTATACAAATAAAAAACAGTTTGATTTAAATATCTACATTAGGGCCATAACATCCAAATATCCTCTAAAACTACATACTATATTCTGGGGAAATTACATAATGAAAAGCGTGATCTATAATTCCTTATATTTAATTAAGTATAACAATAAATTATTATATTTTATTCAAATAGAATTACATTATATCAAAAAAAGTATGGTGATAACCTTGAAAAATAGAAATAGGAAATGATATAATATGATCATAAATAGAAGTAGTAAACCAACAAATGATATCATAAAAATATTTAAATTGGCACACAAAATATAATCATCATAAAGTAGACAAATTCTTGTCATGTTTTTGGTCAACTCCCAAATACCTTACCTAACTTCACATAATATATAAATATTTACCCACTGGATTTCTAATATTTATAATTATAGGAATACACATAATATAAATGAAAATAATAGATATGTGTGGCACATGAGGTTAAAAAAACATATATAAATCATAAAAATTTTCACACCCAAGAGAAATAAATGGGTGTTATAATCCTTATTTCCTACATAACAGAAAACTAAATCATTAATTTTCCCCATAAAAAATATTAAAATCATTTTGATCATTCAAAAATGAAAATGTGATATAGTTATTGAAAATGGGCTTTAATTGTTGAAATTTTATCATAATTATATGGACAATAAATAATAAAGGGAAAACCCATTTTTGGATATTTTTTATTATATCTAAATGAAATGTTAAAGAAGTAAAGATGTTATTTTTCTTCTATAAAACAATAATGGAACCATGAGTATTGTCTAGAATATAATTATTTTTTGGAAGACTTTAATTATTTAAACATATTTTTTAGTTGTGATTATTGATTGGAGAAAATAAATCGGAACATTCCCTTATATATGGTTGAATTAAAAGTGTATATTTTTAAAGTAACCAAAAACATGTATAACTTCCACAATGAAAAAAATTAAAAATTTAATATATATAAATGAAATATTTAAATAAAAACATAATAGGTACATTTGTATATTATGACATAGAAAATGAGAAAAATTAAGAGAACTTATGACTAGAAATTCGTAAAGTAGGTATGAATAATCCCCTATGACACGAGTAATATTCAAATAAAAACACATATGGGGTAGAGTAAATTTGAATTAAAAATAACTTATGTTGTAAAAATTCATACTATTATATATCCAATTGTTAGTATACAAACTATTAAATATAATATAGAATCATAAATGAAAATATGCCTCCATGTAGTAAATTTTTACCTGAAATCATTATAACTATAGTAATTTTGTATTAAAATATCATTAGAATCATGAAAATAAAATATATCTATATAATTTACATTCATTAAATCATCACTTTTAAAAAATAAATTCTTTAGTAGTATACCATCCTTAAATTAATAAATTGGTTCATCACATTAATACATGTATTAATGAATATAAATTAAATGGAAGCTATGACCATAATAAAAATTTATTCTATAAACAAATATAATATCCTTAATAATAATATCATTTTTATTATATAACTTCTTATAAATGTAGTTATAAATTATTAAATTTACAATGATAAAATTTTTCATGTTATATTTAATTATTATATTTTTTAACCCAATTTCATTTACTTGTGATTTTTTTGTGAATTTTCCCATAACTTATTTTGAGCAATAGACTTGATCAAAATAGATGAATAATAGTTTCATATTCAATTTTGAAAAATAGTTTTATATGCATAATTTTTTTATATTATATATAATATTAATACTAACCATGATGTGTGGTGATGAAAAATTAAACTTATTTCTCTTGGATATGATATTTTGCATGTACATAAGATTGATGTTCCCATTTCAAAAAAATGGAACGGAAAGATGTTAAATGATAGTTTGACATTACAAAATAATATTTATATTATATATAAAAACTTATAAAACCATTATAACCTAATTTCGTACAATGAGAGGATTTTATAAAAAATGGAAGGAGACATGTTGTGTCACGACCTGTCCCCCAGGTTCTGTGCCCTGACTTCCCCAAGACCGCCTTCTATAGGCCAGGGGCTGGCGACTAGCACCAAAGGCGTAAATTCCTAAAGTGGGAAGGAATTGCCATTATAACTTGAAAATGCACACAACAGAGTACTAGCTAGAAACAAAACACTAAATAAAACTGTATAAAAAAGATGTGCTAAAAAGTAAAAGGGGGCTGGAAATACAAGCCCAAATGTAGAGTACAAAGAAAACTAAAAGTACAAGTGCTGAAAAAATGTAAAACAAATCCAGGATCGTCCACCAAGAAATCCTACCTGAAGGGTTGTTACAGCTAGCCTTCACAGCACTCCACATCCATTCGTCTCCTCAGTGTACCATCTCTCCATGTGGTCCACCTCCGGGTACCGTCTAGTCCTGGTACACTCAGCATCGGTCAGCACTGTCTGTCATCTACAACCAACATAATGAGGTGGGGGAATAGCCCGTGCAGGGGTGAGTATAATGATACTCAGTAGGGACCCCAAGACCCTCAAGGTCTCAAAAAACCAACAAGGATAAACCAAAAAGTACGAATTCAATAGATAATGTCACATAGGTATACTCCCATAAATATACCTAAGTTATCAAGTAATCCATATCAATCATAATTTAATCACAAAAGTTACTAACTCAGCTCAACAAGTATTTAATTCTACGGGTATTATCAAGTAACATCCCCAGTCACACTATCGAAACCTCGACTGCTAGAAAACTCCTCCTCTATCAAGTACTGTGGGCTTTTAGCAACACCAAGGTGCTTCCCGCTAACTTTGGACTACTGAGGCACTCCTCCTGTCGAGTATCGTGGGTCTGCTGCATCACCAAGGTTCTCTACATCGTGGGTCTACTACGTCACCAAGGCGCTCCCCCTCATAGCCTGCTGAATTACTTCCCTTGTCGAGTACCATGGGTCTGCCGTGACACCAAGGTGCTCCCCACTGTGGGTCTACCGCGACACCAAGGGGCTCCCCACTGGGAAAGTAGACTCACTCTGAGTCGAATCAGTCAGCAGTCATCAGGTCACAGTAATCTACTAGGTCTTTGCGCTATGCTCGCTCGTCTCTGGGA
This sequence comes from Viscum album, assembly GCA_963277665.1. Taxonomy (NCBI): domain Eukaryota; kingdom Viridiplantae; phylum Streptophyta; class Magnoliopsida; order Santalales; family Viscaceae; genus Viscum; species Viscum album. Next base: position 385,338,327 of record OY728156.1, on the reverse strand, counting down.
GGATCCTCTCCATGAGCTACTATTCGATACATGAACTATCAAAATGTCCCATGAAGAAGTATAACAAGTGTCCGCCAAGTCATAGGGGTCTCAACGCAATAGACTTCACTTCAATCAGATGCCCGATCTGTGAGTTATTAGTCTTTTAGTCTCGGAGGCCCAGTTGTATTCGTGCACGATCCAACCTGATTGTATCTCAACTTTACCCCAAACTCCAGTGGGGTATACTCGAAGGGACCATCAAACTCAAAGAAAACCATCATCATTGGTGGTTCGTCAAATGGTCTACTGGTGCCATAGATATGGCTAAAGAAAGTAAAGAGGGGTCGCATGGGGTCTGGGTCTAGTCTGACCTGGTCGGTCTGACCCGGCCCTACTTAGTCTTGGTTGACCAATTGGGTTCATCCCATCTCGATGGGGCCGGCCCAACAGGTCACGAGTAGCACGAGGGCGCGGACCGGTCGTGAGGGTGCGGACCATCCATGCATCGATGTATGGGAGGTTCGACCCCGAGGCGCCGTGAGGGTCATGGCTCATGTGGCACTGGGCACACAGGCTGCCACGTTTTGTCCGAGTGCACAGGTCGTGGTCGGGTAGTCTGGGAAGCACGGTAGGTAGTCGAGCAGGCCGGAAGGTGGGCCAGCGGGCGGCCGGGCAGGGCACCCCATGGGACGAAGAGCGCGGGCCGGCTCAGGGAAGCGGCTCGGCTCTGCTAGTGGAACGACCATCGTGGACTCATCTGGGGCTGATTCGGCAGGCAGTAGTGTGGGATGCAACGGGGGCGGCGCGGATCACAGAGGCCGCAGGAGCGCGGCCTTTATCTTCACCACCTTTGTCGCCTCATTACCTCATTTCCCTGACGAAAATCGATATAAACAAGAACAGTGGAGGGTTTGGTCCATGTTGGTTTGGCATGCACCCTTCACGTTATGGGTGGTAACATTTGGCACATCAAGAAGTAAGAAAGATGAACTTTAGTTAGCGACGAAGCAACGCGGTGACAAAGGCGGTGAAGACAAAGGCCGCACTAATCGCGACATCTGTGATGCGCGCCGCACTCCCAACCTCCCACATCGCTACTGGCCGAACCGGCCCCGGCCGAGCCCCCACCGGCCGCGAAACTCGTAGACCCAAGCCACTGCCCCGAGATGGCTCGCGCCTGCTTCCCCGCCTGGTTCCCTGCCCGGCTTCCCCCAGCCCACCCGGCACCCTGGCCGGCCGCCCAGCTGCCCGTCGGCCATCCAGGTACCCTGCCCAGCCCTATACCGGCATGGCCGCACCCTGTTCAGCCATTGACCCACCTGCTAGCCCACCCGGCCCCTCCCGACCACCTCCCTTACAACCGACCGAACCACGCCGGCCTGTGCGCCCCGCGTGCCCCGTATCGTCCGAGTCACGCCCCTCGCGGCGCATCTGAGCTGAATCTTTCTTACACCAATGCGTGTCTGGTCCCTGCCCTCGCAATCGGTCTGTGCCCCCGTGATACTGGTGGACTTTGGGGCCTGCCTGGCTGGGCCCAGCGAGCAGGGCCAATCCCAATGTGTCGGGCTAGACTATGTCGGGCCGGGTCGGACTAGACCCATGCACGCTGCGACCCCCCTTAACTTTCTTTGGCCATATCTTTGGCACCGTATGACTGTTTGACAAACCATCAGCGGTGATAGTTTTTATCGAGTGCAACGTTCCCATTGAGTATACCCCACTAGAGTTCGGGGTAAATTTGAGATACGGACAGGTTGGATCGCGCATGAATCCAACTGGGCCCCTGGGACTAAAAGTCTAATAACTCACAGACCGGGTGTCTGATTGACGTATCATCTGTTGCGTTGAGACCCCTATGACATGGCAGACCTTTGGGATACTTCTTTATGGTACTTACTAACAGTTAGATTATCGAAGAGTAGCTCATGGAGTGAATTCTCCTTGAGACGACCGAGAATAGCACAGAGACCTAGTAGTTGGCTGAGACCTGACGACTACTGACCAATTCGACTTGGAGTGACTTGACTAGCCCAGTGGGGAGCGCCTTTGTATAAAGGTAGACCCATGGTACTCGGAAGGAGGAGTACCTCAGTAGGCTATGAGGGTGAGTGCCTTGGGGACGTGGCAGACCCACGGTGGGGAGTGCCTTGGTGATGCAACAGCCCCACGGTACTCGAAAATAGAAGTACCTCAGTAGTCCAATGTTAGTGGGAAGCACCATGGTGTCATGACAGGCCTACTATACTCGATAGAGGAAGAGTTCTCTAGTAGCCGAGGTTTCAATAGTGTGATTGGGGATGTTTCTTGACACTACCCCTAAAATAAAATCTTGGTTTAGTTGAGTCAGTAACTTTTGTATATATGTTATGATTGAGATGGATTACTTGATAACTTAGGTATATGTATGGGCATATACCAAAGTGAGGTTATCTGTTGAATTCATAATTTGTGGTTTATCCTTGTTGGTTTTTTGAGACCATGAGGGTCTCAAGGTCCCTATTGAGTATATTTATACTCACCACTGCACGGGTTATGCCCGTAGCTCGTTGTGTCGGATGCAGACGATGGACAGTGCTGACTGAGGCTGAGTGTACGACGAATGGACGGTACCCGGAGGTAGACCACATAGCATGATGGTACATGAAGAAGACAGACGGACATGGAGGGATTTGGAGGCTAGTTTTACCTACCCTCCAAGTGTGATTTCTTAGTAGATGATCCAAAATCAGTTTTCCCTTTTTCTAGCACTTGTACTTTCAGTTTCCTTGTACTCTACAGTTGGGTTGTATTTCCGGCCCCCCTTTTACATTTTATAACTCCTTTTGAATACAGTTTTATTTACTGTTATGTATCCATCTCGTACTCTGTTGTGTGCATTTTCATGTTATAAAGGAAATTCCTTTCTAGTTTAGGGAATTACTCCTATGGTTCTAGTTTCCAGCCCTTGGCCTATGGAAGGCGGGCTTAGGGTTGTCACGGCACGTTTCCCGGGGGATGGGTCGTGACAAATTGGTATCAGAGGAGTCGTTTCTACCGCAGAACATAGGACTCTGATTTTTTTTGTAAATCAACAGTGTTAAGGGTACTGAGTGTGGTTTTCAGTTCAGGGAGTCCAGTGTGGGTGCGACGGCTGACGTATCCATACACCATGACAGTGACTATTGATTTCTGACTCAGTACATGAAAACACTGATTGTTTGTGTGTTTTCAAAAGTTTCATTTATGTCAGCTCAAGTAGGTCAGCTCACCAGGGTGGGGACCATGCATCTTCGGGGCAACTGGTGGTACTTGGGGGGCCAGGACCTGATGACCTTATTAAGGAAAGGTGGTTGTGCTGTCACTAGGACCCAGTAGTTACTTGTTGTGGAGGTGGACGTTCGTGCAAAAAACTTAAGAGACTGTAAATATTCTTAGCTGATAGAGGGTAATATATATAGGTTATTTTATTAATAAAATATCATTAATATATTATAATGAAAACAATTTCATTTTATTTTTATGTTCACGAGATATTTCTATTATAAGTATTTATGATACAAATTTATAAATATGGTATTACTTCAATTAAAGACTACATATTCCAATGGATATTTCCAAAGAAGTGGAAACCATAAAATGACTTCAACATGCCACAAAATTATAGATAGAAAATTAAATTCTATTATAGTTAGTTTTGGTAGAGGATAAACGATAATAAAAATAATTTGTTTAACAAATTATTGATGAAAGTGATCATGTTTTATAGGTGAAGAAAAAATAACTTTTGTGAATACATGTTTCCCTTCCATGGTATCACAACCCAACTTGATGGTATATGGATCCAAAGTTTCTAAATAATGGTATAAATGAGTATATTTTCGTTGATAAATTATGAAAAATTCTTCCAATAAATTTTTTAATCATTTTATAATGTTTTTATAATTATTTTTTCACATTTACACTTTTACTTTATTAAGAGGTAACTAGTTTTTAGCTAATTGATTTTCTGTTTAACTGAAAATATATATAATAAGCCATATAAATTAATGTGGGTAATATGTATCTAAATTTGGAATACATTTATTAAAAAGAATTTTTCAATATAATAATTGTATCATCTAAATTAATATATGTAATGTGTAGAAAAATAGTTTTAGTAGAAAAATTATATTTTGGACATTATAGATTTTTAATATTATCTCATAGTAAATCTCCATTAAATATGTTTTACTATAATTGTATATTTTTTAAAAATAAAATATTATATTATAAATTAAAATTATTTTAATTTGATTATTTAATCAATAATTATACCGTATTATGAAAACATTTCTTGAAAAAAACTATCTTACGGTTACCGTGAAAATTAACAGTAATCATGTTAATATTATCATTATTTATAAAATATTTAATTGATATATTTAAGATATATATACCTATTGAGTTCAAATATGAAATAAGTTTTTTATATTTAATTTCTAAATTTTAAAATGTCATATTTATAATATAGGTACATTTAAATAGTTTCTAGTGTGAAATGTTACTTGAGTTCTAATATGTTAAACATCTATTTTATAAATTTAATATAGAATTTTTAAATGATATATATCACATATAAAATATATTTTCTTAATTTTAAAATGGTTTCTTAGTTTTACATCTGATTTTTTTATGGTAAAAAGTTATAGTTTTTAGAAAAATCATTATGTTTACTATTCATCCAAAAATAAATTATTTCAGAAAAATATCAAAAAAATAAACATATGATAGATTTAGTATAATAAATTTTAAATTTATGTTCGTTTTAAAACATTTATATTAAAAAATTTAGGTATTTATATTTTACATGAAAACATACACAAAAAAAATATTTTATTGAAAAATAATGATGTAAAATATTTTCCGTAATTATTCCCAAATTATACTCTTTACTAAGTAATTATTTTAACCAATTTTTACTATCAGATATAAATTATCATCATTCTTCATATGTTTCTTGATATAAAAAATATCAAATAAAAAATTTAATTTTCATAAAATTTATTTATCTAAATAATAAATAATTATATTTGTAACTTTATGTATATTAATTGATTTTGTATCTTATTAAAAGTGGAATTTATCTTATATATAACACTATTTCATTAAGGTATTACTATAATTAATTCAAAATAATTTTGTGGATAAGATTTAATAGATGTACATAAATATTTATATTCTATTAAAATATATCATTTTTTCATTTATTTTTGTTGTTGTGAGTAGAGAAAGCTTTAAAACACATTTAATTAATTAGAGGAAAAATTAAATCACTAGTTATTAAACTATATTATATCGAAGAATTTTCTTAGGTTATGTCAAATATTTCTTTTGTAAAATTGTGAAGTATTTAGATAGATAATGACCATAGATGACCATGTTTAAATCTATAGTGGCATATATTTTAAAGATGATTCCAAGATTTCGAAATCTAATAATTTATTTTCACGATTATATGATTTCAGAAAAATAATATTTCTTCCCATAATATGTTTTTTTGTTTCATATAATGGATATAATAAGAAAAAAATTGGTAAATACTAAATATGGCTGAAAATACAATGATTTTAACCATGACAAACTTAATGTTGTGGGATATATAATAAAAAATCATGTTGGTATGTTTACACAACTTTCTTAGGCCGTAAAAAATATTATGCTTCCAAACATGAAAATGATTGAATAATATAATATTAAGGCCTTTATGAGGAAACATGCACCTAATTTAAGATGGTTAGATAAAACAAAAAAATGTTGATAAATTTAATTGTACCTTTTGAAGGTTATTTTATATTCTCCACTGGTCAAAACATTAAAAAGATATTTTATATGTCTTATGTTTCGAAGATGGAACCGGTTAATGATTTATTATTATAAAAAATATTAAACAAAATTAATAGATTATCTTTACAAAGTGGTATTATTTTATTCTATTTTAAAAAAAAATTAGTAACTTCCCCTGGTCATTTTATGAATGTGGGGGTAGAATTAATAAAAATTTGAAGGAAAATGAATCCATTAGTTCCTAGGATGAAAATTTTATAATATTTATACGATATTCTTCTAGTGTTTTCATTAAACTAGAAGACACATTTGATTAACTCTTTAATGGCTCAAAACAATGTCTTAAAAGGTATTTTTCTGTAACAGACAGTAGTTTATATGATTAAATAAATATATTCTCTTTCAGCATGTAAATAATTATTGGAGTCACCATAAATCTCATGTTTCTTATAATAATAATATGATGGATTACAATGCATATTATTATAACAAATACCACTGATGGAAGAAGTTTAGTCTTACATGACACTATAAGTTTCAAATGAAATTTCATGGAAATTATCCTAAGGGGAATTTTAAATTAATTAATTGGTGTAAATATTATCATGATGGGATCAAATGATGATTTTTTGGTAATAGATTAGTTAATTATTTGAACTCGGAGTATTCTTTATTGAATTAACAACCCACAATCAAGTTACTCTAATCAGTGTAGTTTGATAATTATGTAATCCAATGTATAATTCCTAGAGTTATTAATATTTATCATTTTCATCAATTTCATAATCATGGAGGCAAAGTTAAATATCATGAGGTCGTTATTTTTGATGGAGGGTATGATAAAAAAATGAACTGTATGCATAACATCAACTCTACAACTCATATATATTTATTATATTTCAGTTATACCCACTGTTAAATATCTACTGAATTTTATGAGAGTATTTCAGTAAACCAATTAGGAATAAAAATAAAATTTACCCACAATCGTTCCTCCACATAGTGATGTACAAAAAAAGAACATGAAACCAGCATCGTGTGAAAAAAACATGGTATACAACCAGATTATAGTGACAATAATGATAAATGTATATGATAATATAAATTTCAAGATAAATAGACCTCACTATAATCATAAAATAATTAATTTATAAAGAATCATGTGTGCAGATATATATCACAACCACAACATCCATCTATAAAGACAACCAACAAGTGAAGTTGGAAAGCTAAACATTGCCCTTATCTTTACCTGAGTCTAAAAGAAAAACATCAACAACCACCCAAATATAACAGTATGGTGTGAGATAAAATAATATCGAGATTCCAAATAAGGCCCCAACTTTAATCATTACTTAATATTTAGTTAAATAAAGAATTCAAATTGAAGATATTTTTAGGTTTAAAGCATTAGATAATTAGTTCAGAAGATATACATAACAATATAAATATTACTTGTAGACACTTCTACCCAGTTTCCATTTTTCTCATAGAATAATAACTCTTGAGAAAAAAGAGGCATGTTTAGTTCCATGTTTTAGATAGCAAGACTTTTCCTTGATCCCATCCTTGACCCTATTTATCTTTAAGTATTGTGGAAAACATTTCAAAAACTTAGGATGAGCATAAAAAAGCTCAATAAGGGATATAAAATAAAGAAAGAAAACATTTTCCCTTCAAAACATAATGTTTTTGACATACCTCATGAGATCATAAGATTTATGAATAACACATAGAAATAATAAATCATAAATGTAACATATGGAATACTTAATATATTTACATTATAGCTTTCACAGCTATGTATGGACTTAAATTTGGAATTCTAATCATAGTATATTCCCCAAATCTCTTATTAGAAACATTAATGTTTACTTCTATTATGTTACCCAATTCATTGGAGAGCTATCTTGGGCTCACCCGCCCTAGGATTATCACAAAACCACCCATATACGTAAGTAGTGACAAATATCCATAACATATTTATAACACATAAAACCAGCAAAAAGGAAAAATATCATTTCCATATAGCAATCACAATATATTATTTCATGATGTTGACATAATCACACTTTATCAAACCATTTTTAAAACCATTTAAAATATTTTAATAAATATATTTTTGAATCAAAGTTTCATGTACCACATTGATGTTTTTAAAAGAATTTTTTATTTCAAAAAATTCATGTTTATATAAATAAATCCTTAAATCCATTTTTAAAACATAGTCATTAATGAGAAATATTTATAAGAATAAATCTTCAAAACATTTAAAACGATATTTTAGTTATAAAGTTCCAAACCAAATGAGAGATACTTTAATATAAAAAATTGAGGAGTAACATTAATCATAGCTTATAATATCATGAGAATTTGGAGATTGATGATATAATATGTCAAAGGGCTGCATATACACTATTTTAAAGTGAAATGGTGTATAAAAATAAATAAATTTTAATGGAATGTAAATTTAAATAATGTCCCTTGCAAAGATTATATCATTAGATTAAAAAAATGACATAATTATGTGTGAAAAATAATAATACACCAAATATAAGTTCATATTAAGTGTAAAATAATCATAGTTCATTCAAACATATTCATTTCCTGAGATAATAGGGAATTTTTAGTTCAACCCCAATAATGGAAATAGGGTTAAGAATTTCTCTCACAGAAATTCAGCAGCCTAACGAAATAACATAAAATTCATAAAATGAATAGTTGAGAGGGAAATGGGTCCCTCATCACATGGACATAAAATTTAATGCAATAAGGATATAGAATAATATATCCCAACATTCACGAATTGAAATTTAAAGACAAAACAAAAAATAATTGTTCGACTAGAGGAGGACGGTGAAAGGTTATGTTATTGATTTGGTATCTAATAAAACATATTCCCCATGAATTAAGGATCATTCAAGGAAAATTTAAATACCCATAAATTAAACTATATTACATAAATAATACAATAATGGGTAGCACGTACACTACACAAAAAATAGTGTCAAATATAGAATGAATCTCACGGGAATAAAAAGTTAGATGAAAACACCTTACCTCAAGTCCGACTTGTCTGGTATGTTCCCTATTATTCCTGAATAAAATGTATAACTAACTTATTCTTTATTAAGAACATTTTTCAGGTTTATTATTACTTTTATATAACTTATTACCTTTCAATTAAAATTAGTTAATTATTTGAGTTCATATCGAACATTTTTTCGATGTTCGAAACATGAGTTAAAAATGAACTAGTTATAATTATAAATTGTCCATGTGGTAGAAATTATGTTATCTCTATAATGATATTAATGATTTATATATTATATATATCCAGTATATATTTATTTATTATAGTACATATCATTTGTATATATTAAAATGAAATACACTTTTCATGGAGACGGTAAGTCGTACTTACCCACGAACACTACTTCCATTTCATTTTTTCATTTTAAAAGGAATGAAAACCAAATTATACATAAGTATATTATTATTCTAGAATAATATAATATTTTATATAAGTTATGTATGTTTATTGACACCATAATTTATACTTTCCATGTATAGTATGAATTAGTCATATCACTTTGAGAGGGGCGGTAGACCGCACTTCCTCAAAATAAATATCGTATTTAAACATTACGGAAACTCAAAAGGTATTAAATACATGAAAAAATAAAGATTAATAGAGAAAAAATAATCATAATATATATCATATATTAATACGCTTCCATCATAATGGACACCATGAGATACGGTTGGAAGTATTTGAATTATCATCGTTTTTTGAGGCATTAGTTCGTCGTCCATAGAAGCAGTATGTTCGTATCCATTAAATGGAGGTGTGTTTAGTTTGAATTATTCTCATAAAAACATCCTAGTATATTGAGGATATTTTTTTCTCTAAAATAAATTAATAAAGTGATTTTACTTGGTTGTATATGTAAAATAAATGAAAAGAACTTAAGAGAAGACATAATCTTTAAATCGGGTAACACCCTTTGGTTTGAACCAAAAAGGCTTATTAGATGTTCTTTATTACTATGTTAAGGCTCCTATGAGTAATAGAGGGCTCTAGGGAGTTTAATTTTAAAGATTTTGGGAAATACAAGGGGCTTGAGGGTGTGATTAATGGTTTGAGGTGATGTCTTTTTATAAGGGGGATGCGGGGTTCTTTATGAAAGATTAAAAACATTATTTTATTATAGAATAGTTTTCTGCTTCAAAAAGTCCAAAACTAATTAAATTAGATGATAAGATGACTCTTGTTCTAAATAAATTCATAAAATAATAATTGGATATGTTTTGGATAGTTTTTTATATTTTATAATCTTATTTATTTAAATCATTTATTAATATGGTAATTACAGAATCATCATTGTGTTAAAAACAATATTTTTTATTTGATGTATAAAAATTATAAATAAAACACAATGATGTTGTTAATAATTTTATATAACAAATAAATGTTTATATTCAAAAAGTTAACTTATATACCCCCATCTAAAAATTTATTTACTAAAAGATATATGATTATGTAATTTTTGCCTTTAATTTAAATTAGTTAATATAAAGTATCACTATAACTCTTAAGTGGAACAATGGGGCCCCAAAATCGGCCCATGTATTTCAATGGTTGCAAATTTATGATAAAATAGGATTAAGACACGTGTTAGGTAATTTATGTTTATTATAATATTATTTTTTTACCCTTATTAACAAGATTTACATTTAACTACGGTAAATAAAATATTTACTAAAGTAAATATACATAATGTATGAAAATAAAAGTAACAAATTCACACAATTTTTAACTCCTTATTCAAAATATTGAATCAATTTTTCCAAATTCATAACACATAAGTTGATGGAATTAATTTAAAATTAATTCCTGTTGTCAGAACAAAAAACGTGTTTTTAAGAAATCATATCTATCAAAAGATTGACACTTGTTTATGTTCAATTTAAGAGAAAATTACATCCAATGAACAAAATTGTATTAAATGGTAAAAATATAATCAAATTACACTTTAAAACTAATTAAAATAATATTTTAACTATTTAAATAAATTAGATTAAAAGGCGGTTTTGAATTAAAATGCAAATTTTTTACTATTCATAAATTATGAACATCATCAGAAAAATTCCAAAATTTAATACAATGTAAATTTTGATGACCCATTCCTATGGAAAAATATTATTTTGTCAAGTAGAACATATAATGTTAACCAAATTATATTTAATAAGGTTTATCTATTAGAAGGTGGTAAATCGACATTTTAAAAAATATTAGAGTGTTTATGCTTAAAATTGGATTCATTCACATTTTGAGAATATAAATTTTATCGGGTAAATGTAAAAACAATGAAATAACATGTATAATCATTTTTAAGTTTGTTTTATTTTTTCCTACCAATAAAACGACTATTCATTATCTACCATTTAAAATTATAATATTATTATATTATTTTTCAGTATAACTTAACATTTTGTATAACGTAATATATCAAAGGAACTAGTTGTTGTGTATTGGTATGACATTGAATATGGAATCCCATTTAAAGTAAAATTAATATCTAATTCAAAAAAAATTAATAAATTTTAAAATTCCATATTCGTTTTTCACCTGGGATGTTACATCCTTCCCCCCTTTTGAGAATTGCGTCCTCGCAATTTTAAAATTGGGCTGAGAAACTTCATTAAAATTCCCACATTGGAAAAAGAATCAATAAAACTATCACATTAAAGGAACTAAGGATACGTAAAAGGTCTCCCAAGATAACCCATGATATGATTCTATAAAAACATGGATGTTGGGGAGAAACTAAGTGTCATGTTCTGATGGAGAGTGATAGAAAACATGATTAGGAGAATGTTAACCATGAGAAAACCACAAAATTGTGAAAGGTTAAATTTTCTTTGGTTTCCAAATAGGAAATTTAAAAGGTAAAATTTTTGTTTAAATATTTATTTAATAATTTTGGATAATTTATTTATGATATTGAATAATTACAAAAGTAAATATACTTACTTTTCAAGTAGAGTCTCATCCTTTAATATGTCTCTACCAAAAACACATCATTTCTCCATACAATGAGGATTCAAGATGACTTGTTCACAACAAAAGTTTTAGAATAAAAATTTATAGAATCACATAATCAAAAATATATGAACTATATATTTCCCTTGTCATTAAACATTAAATAAAGGGAAAATTGTTAGTACAGGATCAGATAATCCGTAAAAGGGATAATACATTATAAAAATAAATACAACTCTTAATCCCCAAAATTTTACAAACAATACCCAATAAACATCAAAGATTATTCTATAATAAAATATAATTCAAATTATTCTATGTAACCCAATCTAAGATTATAAACCAAAAAATAGAAGGATTTAATCACATAGTCTTCCACAGTAAATTTTAACATTTATCTCCAAATAACATCAACTACTCTTAACATCTCATACTAAAGTGTAATTAACCAAATCGCATATTCCCTATGATAGATTAATAATTTCCATAAATATACCAAATCTCAATATGTTCATAATAAAAATATATAATCCTCTAAAATAAAATTCCACCATTTCTCTTCAACTGAAATCCCAAATTATTCTATTCTCCTTATGAATATAGTTTCCCAAAAATAGAAAATTTCATCTGAAATAACCTTCACCACTTAATACAAAAATCATTTTTATATACTATGGATATCCATTTGATAAATCATAATATCCCAAATAAACTTATTCTTGATTAATAAAATCATTTAACTAAAAATAATAAGTCATACAAACTAGGGACTCTATGTAGTCTAGTGGAAGGAAATAAATCTCAATCGCACTTTGGTTGTGGGTTCGATTCTCACATCTTTTTCCAACATGATGGGTTGTCACATGATATGCATGTTGTCTTTTTTCAAAAGCAATAAAATTTTATAAAATTTCCAAAAATGAGAAAAACTATTCAAAAATATCCATAACATGATTTAACATCAATGGTTGTCTTATGCCTCCCATTTTCATCTCAACTCATAATGACCTCAATATATTAATTTATGAGGTCTCATATATATTGACAATTTATATTTACCTCCATAAAATAACTCTATTCCCAACGAATGAACATTATACCATGATCATTATGTCAACCTAGTTTCATTTTCATCATGTTCACATAGAAAGATGAACCATACATTGCAACAATGATTTAGAGATCCTTTAAAATCATCTTTTTACTTTATCCAAATACAACACATACAACATGGGTCATATGGGTGATCATAGAAAAATAGTTTTGTAAAACAATAATGTTTGACATATAATTTCAAAACATCTGATAAAACCTTATTTTTATAAATCAGTCGGACTGAGTTTTAGCTAAAACATTATAGCAATGGACCTTTTAAAATATGATACGGATGTGCTAAAAGACCATATTTTAAAGAAAAAAATTAATAGGTTACACAAGGGTCTCCATTTTCATCACCTTTTCTAAAATCATAATATGCTTCAAAATCTTGTGATAAGGTAAAATATTTGAAAATTCATTGATAATATTTTCCTTTCATGAATAAATGAGAATATTGAGAAAATAATATTTGATTAAATATAACCCATGATCCACGATGGTATCGAGGTATAGTGCAGGTGTTTGATATCTCAAACAATTTCTTGCAAGTGATTTGTATGTTAAAAAATGTTTCATAGTATTCTAGAAACGACTCTTCAATAATTATTGCAAGAAATTCATCAGGAAGAGATAGGAATGTTATTTGAGATCATCCTACTTCCATTTCTAACAGGCCTTCCTTGATCTGAAAATATTACAGAATTAATATTTAACATAATGAATAGACATAGAGACTAACCATGTGTCTAACAAAAACACTTAATCCCTAAAGTTGTCTAAACCGACTTCTGATACCAACTATAAGGCCTCAACCTTAAACACTACTTAAACATGAGTTAAATCTTGAATTCACATTGAGAATATTTTAAGGTTTAGAGATTCAGATAATTAGGTTATAACATGTACATAACATTGGGAATATCACATGTAGACACTTCTACTCAATTTCCTTATATTACATAAAATAAAAACTCTTGAAAAAAAGAGTCATCTCCAGTTCTATGTTTTTGACAACATGACTTTTCCTTGATCCCATCCTTGACAATATTCATATTTATGTCCCGTGAAAAACATTTTAAAAACATAATGAGCATAAAAAGATCAGTAAGTATTATAAAATTAAGAATGAAAACATTATTCCATCAATTCATAATCTTTTTAACATTATTTATGAAATCATAATATTTATCAACAACACGTATAAATCATAAATCATAATGGTAACTTATTGCATACATAACATACGTATGTTGTAGATTTCATAGCTACATCGTGAGTTACATTTGGAATACCCATCATATTATATTCTCTAAATATCTTATAAAAACATTAACATTTACCTCTGTCACATTACCCAATGCATTGGAGAGCTATCTCAGGCTCACCCATCCTAGGTTTATCATGGAACAAATCATATACGTAAACAATTACCATGATCTATAACATATTCATAACACATAAAACCAGATCAATAGAAAAATAACATATCCATATTTCAATCACAATATATCATTTCATGATATTAACAAAATCAATGCTTTATCAAACCATTTTTAATACAATTTACAACATTTTAAAAAAATGTATTTTTGAATCAAAGTATCTCATACCACTTTGAAGCTTTTGAAATAAATTTTAATTTCAAAACATATATGTCTATATAAATAAGTCCATAAACCCATTTTTATGACATGGACATTAATAACAAATATTAAGATGAATCAATCATTAAAACATTTAAACTGATTGTCATGTTAAAAAGTTCATATCCAAATGAGAGATTATTGAATAAAAATAATTATGGAATAACATTAATAAAAGCTTATAATATCAAGAGAATAATGAGATTCATGATATAATGTGTCAAAGGGCAGTATATACCCCATTTAAAAGTTAATTTTTGTATAACAATCAATAAATTTCAATGGAATGTAAATTGAGAAAAATTCCCTTGCAAACATGATATCGATAGATTAAGGACAAATAAATGACATAATAATGTGTGACATATACAAATAAACCCAATATCAGTTGATATTAAATTTAAAACAATCATAGGTCATTCTCACATATTCATATCATGACATAATCAATAAGTATAAGTTCAACCCATAGAATAGAAATTGGGTTAAGACATTCTATTATAGAAATTCGGCACACAAACAATGTCACATATAAATTACGGAAATGAATATATGAGAGTGAAAAGAGTATCTAATCACATAGATGTAAAATTTAAATCTATAATTATATTGTAGAATATATCCCAAAATTCAAGAATGTGAAATTTTAATACATAACATAAAATAATTCTTTGACTAGAAGAGGATGGTGAAAAGATCCCATGTCGATTTGGTAACTTATGAACCATACAACCCCTAAAAGAAGGATAATACAATGAAAATATAAATACCTATAAATTATATTATATTATGGAAATAAAACAATCGTGGGCAGTACATAAACCACACAAAAGGAAATAGTGGAAAATATAGCTTGAATCTCACAGAAATAAAAAGTGAGATGAAAACCTCATACCTCATGTCCGAATTGTCTTGTATGTTCCTTGTTTTTCCTGAATAATAAACATAAGTTAATTCATACTTCCTTAAAAACCATTTTCAATTTTATTATCCCTTTTATATCATTTATTACATTTCTATGACAATTAGTTAATTATTTGAGTTCATATCAAACATTTTGTTGATATTCAAAACTTGAGTTCAAAATGAACTTGTTATAATTATAAATTGTCCATGTGGTCGAAATTTCATTATCTATATAATGATATTCATAATTTATATATCATCTATATCATATATATCCTGTATTTATGTATTTATAATAGTCCATATTATTTGGATATATGAAAATGAAATGCATCGTTCATGGAGACGGTAAGTCGTACGTGTGCATGATCGCTACTTCAATTTCATTTGTTTCATTTTAAAAGGAATGAAAATCAAATTATACATAGGTATATTATTATTACAGTGTAATATCATATTTTATATATGGTATGTATGTTCATGAACACCATACTTTATACGTTCCATGTATGTTTTGAACGAGTCATATCACTTTCAAGGGCGGCAATACACACTTCCTCAAATGAAATTATCGCATTTACCCATTATGGAAACCATAAAGTTATTATATAAATGAATAATACAAGAAAATATAATAACCATAAACATAATATATATCATATATAAATATAGTTTCATCATAATGGTCACCATGAGAGGCGGTCGGAGATATTTTAAGAATCATCATTTCGTGAGGTTGTAGTTCATCGTACACAGAATCATTATGTTTGTATCCATTAGATGGAGGTGTGTGGAATTTTAGTTTAAATACTTGTCATTAAAAAAAATAGTATATTGATGATATTGGTTTCTTTGTAAAATAAAATAATAAATACTGTTTCGGGGGTTGGAGATGTAAAATAAAATAAAAGAACTTAATAGAAGATATTACCTTTATATCATGTAGCTCCCATTGTTTGAACCAAGAGGATTCTTTGAAGTGAATTATGCTTAATTTGAGGCTCATAGGAAGAATATAGGGATATAGGTTGCTTAATTGCGAAGATTTTTTCTAAGCTACAGGGATTGAGAGGTGTGAGTAATGGGTTAGATGTGATGTCTTTTTATAATGGGGGAGAGGCTCTTTAGGATTGTTTGAAAACATTATTTTATTATAACTTAATTTTAGATTTCAGAAAGACAAACACTCATTAAATTCAAATATAAAATAAATATTATTCGAAATAAAATCATCCAATAATAATATAAAATGATTTGGATATTTTTTAAAATATTATAATCTTATTTATTCAAATTATTTATTAATAAGGTAATCACTGCGTCATCATTGTGTCATAAATATTTTTATTTATCTAATGTCTAAAAATTAAAAATAAAGCACCATGATGTAGGAAATATTTTTATATTTCAAATTAATATTTATATTCGAATAGATAACATATATAACATTATGTAAAAATCAATTTACTAAAAGATATTTGGTTATGTAATTTTTGTCTTTACATTAAATTGATTAATATAATGTTTCACTATCACTCTTATTTAGCAATATGGGGTCCCTAAATCGACCTACGGATGACCATGGTCTGAAATTTATTATCCAATATTATTAAGACATGTTTTAGGGTAATTTATTATTATTATAATATTATTTTTCTACCCTTATTTACAATATTTACCTTTTAACCATGGTAAATAAAATATTTACTGAAGTAAGTTTTCATAGTGTATAAAAATCAATTTTACCAATAAACACAATTTTAAACTCCTTATACAAAATATGGAATCGATTTTTCCAAATTCAAAACATAGAAGTGGCAGAAATAAATTTAAAATTAATTCCCATTGTCAAAAAAAACGTGTTTTTGAGAAATAATATCTATCAAAAGAGTGACACATTTTTATATTCAATTTAAGAGTGAAATTACATTCAATGTCTAAAATTGGATTAAATGGTAAAAATATAATCAAATAAAACATTAAAACAAAATAAAATAATATTCTAACTATATAAATATATTAGATTAAAAGGCATTTTTTAATTAAAATGTAGTATTTTTCACTATTCCTTAAAATGAACATTAACAAAAAAATAATAAAATTTCATCCAAAGTAAAAAAAAATTATGGATTCTAAAGAATAATATTATTTTATCAAATATAAATTATAAAAGTGACAAAAACTACATTTTAAAAGGGTTCTCCATCAAAATATGGTAAATTGACTTTTAAATAATATTAGAGTGTTTATGCATAAAATTGAATTCATTCAAATTTTATGAAACTATATTTTATTGGGTAAATGTAAAAACATTTGAAAACATGTATAATCCTATTTTAGTTAGTTCTGTTCATTCCCACCAATAAAATAACTATGCATTGAATACCATTTAAAATATTTATATTATTATATTATTTTTCAGTATATCTTAACATTGTGTGTAATGTAAAATTTCAAAGAAACCCATTGTTTTGTATCTAGTACTCCATTGAACATAGAATCCCCATTAAAGTAAAATTAATATTTTATACACACATATTAAAAAAATATGAAAATGAAATATTCTTTATTAAGATGGCATGTTATATTCCACTAAATAATCTATAAAATTTCTAATATCATGAATTCATTAGTTATGACAATAAAAATCCAAAGTATAATACATTTTTAATAAAATAATTCATTTTTAAAACATTCTAATGATTTTTAATAAAACATAATATATTCAAAAAATCAACGAATTTTTCATGAATGTATGTAAGAAGCTATTAGATAATTATATATGCAATAACCATGAAATATACTATAATTTCATAAACAATCCATAAATAAAAAAGCACACCATTTTAGCTCTAACCTATGGGCATACATGATGAATAGGAAATAAAATCTTCAATACGTACCCAAGGTGGATTCAAATAATATAATAACAAGTGTAATTACAAACATTAATGTGACATAAAACCCAATGAAAATTAAAAAATGAAGATTGAAATATATATTCTCGATGCAGGAAATGATACCCAATGTGATAAGATAGTAAAAATCCTTTTGGAAACCAAAGACATCATTTAAAGATTTTATTCAAATACTTGGTCTGTGAAAAAGACTGCTTCTAATGAAATCACAAATAAAAACATATATATTTTCCAAAATATCAATTGCAATGTTAAATAAATAAATTTTAATTAATGGGTAAAAATAAATGAGAATAACATAAGGTAATTCCCAAATTTTATCAACTTGAACAGATGCTCCTACCATATGAACAAAGAAAACATTATTTTCATTACAAATGTTGATTAGAATCATATAGATCACATATGAAAGACAAGGAATGATAGAAAATAGAATAGAACCAATACAAATCCTAAAACAATCACAATGTGATCCATTAACATAGCCAACTCCACTACTGATACAAATTAAGAGACTAAATATGAATATTTCCTACAACGGAGAAGCAATGAAACCATCAGGGGGATCAAATACCAAACAAAAATTTATAAAGGATGAAGATTCACCTAAAACACATCGGGAGAATACTAAGGATTGATGGAGAAACCCACTCAAATAATGAGATAGATGAAATCCATGGGCTGATATATTTTGTGGGTCTGAATTGATTTACAGTGTTAACCATTTTCATATGGTGTAATGTTCCCACATATACACCAAAAAAACACATTTCCTTGAGTTAGATTTAGCTTCATCACTGACCATACAACATTAAATAAGATCATATAACATAAAGTTAATTTATAGATTAACTTAGTATTTTATGTCTAGCATGATTCTCTTGATGAAAATTGATTCACATCATATACCTAGTGCCAAAAAAACCATAATATTAAAATTTATAGCATAAATGTATCCTAAAAATAGTTCCAAAGTGTGAACCCTATATCCACATTCCAGGAACATCATAACCCATATCAATGTCCTTTGTAAAATTTATTCCATGACTCCACCAAAACAAACATACATACATCCCCAAACATTTGGTCATTTTTTCAATAAAATACATAACATCTATGAAAACCTGGAACTTCACCCATACATAATAGGGAACCAAAAAAAGAACAAAATAATACCCAAAATTTGTTAATAGGTTTTCACAGTCTCCCCACAAAAAATCATTATATCCCTAGAAAGTAATCAAGATCCTGGACTCAGTAAAATAGAAGGACAATATTCTGTCATAAAAACAATCACTCTCATGTATCATGGGTTTCTCTTACTCATTGAAAAAGTACACAAACCAGTGGAATCATTTTTATATCGAATTAATTTCTATCACTGATCTATAATCTAATGTGGATTCTACGCCACTATTTTTCGACCTCATGATCAATAGTCTCCCATTAAATAACATGGAAAGGATCTGGTCGATATTTAATCAATATGTAAATAAAAAACTTGTGATACATCACTGTAAAATTATATGGTAAGTCAATCTAATGTCACACCTTTTCATTTCATCCAAGAATCTCAATAATTCCTAAAAATCATGATTCCAACATAACCTAAAAACACAAAAATATAGTTCCCATTGGTGGTGAATCTTTGATTAAAAAATAATCACCAACATCAAACTCTATCAGCTAACAATGACGGTTTATAGATAATTTTTGATAACATTGTTCCATGATAAATATCTTCTAGATCAACTGCATGTTTTACATCATCTCTGGAATATGACTTAGTCCTACTAAGTACTGATCTCCCAACACTTCCCACAATAAGAAATATTGACATGGATTCCACTAAAAATACAAAAATTCAATATTCTGATCAATTATAGGTAACTATTCTTATAGATAAAATCAATTGAAGACAAATTAATTTTCCAATAACCACCATAATCGAGCACAAAATCACAATACGTGTCATCACGAATCTAGAGAGACACATCTTTCTATCCATCTGTCTATAGATGATAGGCTATTCTCAATATTCATTGTAAAATCATCACTTAATATAAAACATTCCAAAACATGGACATGGATCTCTTGTCACTTTCATAAAAACCCATAGAGGGAATCCCATATTGTACCAAAATATATTATATATAAAACTCCAAAATATTCATCACTTTCTTCATCACCTTGGTAGGGATGAAATTATCTAATTTCATGGGTTTATAAATGATCACTCAAATAACCATGTACTCATTAGTATTATATTGTACTCCAATGATAGAGTCAACTAATATATGATCACATTATCAAACCATAATGGGAGAGGGATTCAAATAACTAGTAGGTATCTAGTTCTCCTCCATAATTTTATCACAAGTAAGACAGTGGGATATAAAATCCTCAATCAAACATATCATCCTTAGCCACTAATAATTATGTCTCAAAACATGATACATATTGATATTACCTAGGTGAATAGATGAATAATAATGGTTTCCAATTTCCATTAACTAGTTTATTAGTGAAAAAGTTACACTCAACCTAATTCATATACAAAATTCTCTAAAAGGAGACTGATACATCTCACTAGAGGTCTCCCAATTAAAAATGATTCCATTAAATCACTCGAACTCAATGAAGGATACCTTCCCAAATAAAACTTTCTCATCAATTTATGAGTTCTAGTTTATAAAATACAAGAATACCTTACCACAATATTATTCTATCATCATTCTCATCTCAGTAAAAAATCTCATCAGAGAAAATTTTTCAACAAACTCTTTCACTCCATGTTCTAGTAATTTTATTCTAAACACATCAACAACCGTATTCCCTTTCATGGGAGTATAATAAATTTCAAAATTATATATCTGGAGATTCTCCGAATAGTATCATTGTCACATTATTAGATCCTACGAGTTGATAATATACATCTTGATCTTATGATTAGAATATATAGTGAACCACCAACTAAATAGGTCTTGATGATATATTTTTAGGTCATTCAAAACCACTATTAGAATAGCACTAATGGTAGGTAATTTCTTCCAATATGGAATAAATTGAAATATCCATAGGATACAAATTGTTTCCCCTACATCAAGATACACCAAAATCCAATGTGAGAAGCATCATATAAAACATAATAACCTTAACCTTGTTCTGAAGGTATACAAAATTGATTAGAATCCAATATCACCTTTAGTTTATTAATATATTTTTAACATTCTTCATTCCACTAAATTTTTATACCTTACTAATTAAATATATCACCGAATATAGAAGATTAGAGAATTTCAAAACAAAATTCCTATAATGACTAGCCAACCCCAATAATAATTGAATCTCTAACACATTTTTGGATATCTGACAATACATAACTACTTGTACCATTTCAGGATCCATGATGTTTCCACTCAGATATAATATGTCCCAAAAACATTACTTCATGAATAGAAAACTAATATTTAAAATGAAAATAATACAATATAACAACTACAAATTTTCTATTAATGATATAAAATGGTCCACATGATCCTCCTATGACCTGGAGTAAACCAAAATATCATCTGCAAACCCAAAAAATGAGTTCAAAAACCAATGAAGGGTCTGATTCATCAATGCCAAAAACCCTGTAGGAGTGTAAGTGAGATGAAATTTCATAACTATAAAAACAGAATTCTCATATTGGATCTTAAATTATACCATAAGAATATCCTCTTCCAGTAATATAAACTATTTGTGCACTAACTAATGGTTTGTTTTTGAAAAAAAATAATCCCCTTTAAGATGATGAAAGATATCACCAATCTTGGGAAATATAAATTTTTTCTTGATTGACAACTAATTTATCTTTTGGTAATCAATAAAATTTATGAGGCACCCATATAAATTATTATCCAAGAGGATAATAAAATACCAAATTGACATTCTGGGATGAATAAATCCATTTGCATCAATATCTGCTTGTTGTTATGTAAGTTATTACAATTCAATAGGTTCTATTTTATAAGATGTAATATAAATGGGAAATGTTCCTAGTAGAAGGTATATAAAATTATTGACTTATCTACATGATGGTTAATGTTGAAATTCCTTTGGAAACACCATGTGGTATAGAAAATCCACAATAGAAAGTTTACTATATAAACAAGCATCCATGATATCTAGGAACATTTCTAACAAATGACATGTGGTCACCCAGTATAATGAATGACAGGCCCTTCTCTCCCAAACCATGAATCCCACAACACTAAAAGACATGAGGGATTATATCCAATGATATAAATTAAACATATTCTTGATAAAAAATCAATATATTCCTTAATTATAATAATTAAATCCATGCTAATATTTCGGATAAAGATATGATATTCAATCACTATGAAATCTCACTCTACCTCACAGTCTTATATCATTACTCAACATTATTGAAACT
The DNA here is from genome assembly GCA_963277665.1 of Viscum album. Taxonomy (NCBI): domain Eukaryota; kingdom Viridiplantae; phylum Streptophyta; class Magnoliopsida; order Santalales; family Viscaceae; genus Viscum; species Viscum album. Next base: position 385,315,491 of record OY728156.1, on the reverse strand, counting down.
AGATACCTTATTTAGAACAGTTCCTATATTTCTGAGAATGATCTAAAAAATGAAATAATATTTGAACATAATCCGAAAAATTCAAATAACTTTTATGATATAATACACTGAGTAGCTTCAGTATCAAACAAATATACCACCATCAAAGATGAAATTATCATTATATCTTTAATAGTATATGGACTTGATTCATATTCCTCTAGTGAATAATCCATCTTATAAAGGAATCTTGTAATAACCACTTAGTGAGATTTCTTAACCACATGAAAATCCCTCTAAAAATAAGGAGGTGGACCACTACCATTAGTTTCATTATAAAAAACCATTGAACACCTAGTGAGAGTGGATATAGATAGAATATCTTGGAAAATCCTTTCATAAACATGACTCAGATGACCATATTTTCCATAAAATTGATAATTCCCAAGATAATCTATACAATTATGCATGGAAGGATATGGAATTCTACACTGATATAATACAACAGTCTGATTTATTGATGAATCCCCTAAATTTGGGCTTAAAGAAAACATTTTACCGTTTTTCTTCCTAAAACGTCTTGAAGATACACCCTAGATAACCATAATGCCTTCTAATTCCCTTCCCAAACCTATTTTACTAGTTATATCCTTATATCATAAATTTTCCTTGTTTACTACCACCCCAATGGTCATAATGGAAATAATAATTTGCATCGACTAAATATCATCCCTCATCCCTAACTCAGACCTCAGATTGTTTATATAATCGATTCTCACTAGATCCAATGTCATGTTCACAAAAATATTAACAGGGGTGGAATAATTTATAATGGTATCCTCACCTTGCTCTATGGTCGGAAAATCCTAGGTCATTTCCCATCAAAATTTTACATGATAACCCTACTGGTTACATATTTTCTTGAATGATACCCAATTGATATCCTCATGCATATTCTATTTCACAATATATTCACATCATATCCATTTCATTAAATAAATAATATATTTGAAAAACCAACCACAGAGTTCTTAGGAGTCTTTAAAAAAATTTATGTTACCCTCAATCCACTGAAGATATTCTTCAGATTCCTTGGTCCCTTTTCCAACTTAGAAGACAAGTGGATACTTCTAATTAAAATTTTCTCCTTGATTATAAATTCTTTCCAGGGTCAAAACACATAACTAATCAAGAGTATAAATATTTCTGATCAAACATTAAACAACATAAATTTCCACCATATGATTTTCATATAGATGTTGGATTCTAACTTCCACACTATGATTTAAAGGAGCTCTTCTATGAGGATTTTTCAAATTATCCCAAAAAAATATCAATCGTGAGTAGATTACAAAATCATAGTTCTAACATATAGTATACATATCATTGTTTTAATAAAACTTGAATTGAAATCAATTATAAATTCTTAAAACAAGTACTAAACATAAATATGGAACATGTCCATTTTAATTAACCCAATATTTAGTTCATTCAGATAACCTCAACCACTATGTTTCAAGCATGGTAAAATCCCAAACCACCCATGGTTACTTGGAATCTGACATGATAGTGAGCTGGCCATGACACTTTTCCAGACATACTAATTTAATTCCATAGGTCCTAACACAGGCCTACCAAGAAATCAAACCCCACCAATGTAGTATCGACAACACTTAAGGATAGGTATTCCCTTTTATATGAATTTCTAAAATCCCAACAAGGGTTAAGAAGATATTTCACCTAGAATAATTATTCCTAATTTTTATGTTCAAACTAAGGAACAAGAAACTAGTCTAATTTGATAAAAAGTGTTATAAAAACATAGTACAATATAAACGAAAGATAAGAATCAATTCTATATAGGACAAAACTAAATGATAAAATAAGACAATATTAAACAAGCCTCTGTGTGACCATTCATCATAGCCAAATCATCCAACTATGAAGATGACCAACAATTGAAATCGGAAAGCTACACATTTCCCTTCCCTTTAAATAATTCTGACTATAATATATATATAACTTCACAATGAAAAATGTTGGGTGTTAGCATATATTTTATTAAGATGCCACAAAATAGTTTATGCATTCTCTAACATCATGAAAGTATTTTTTTCTATCATTAAAAAAATAAATTTTTCAAATAATTTTCATAAATCAATACATTTTTTAAAACATTCCATATATTTTTCATAAATAATATCACATTCACCAAATCCATGAATATTTCAAGAAGTCAGTTAAGAAACCATAATATATGAATTTGGGAAATTATAATGAAATTTAAAATTATATCATAAAAGATACATAAATGATATGTCACTCTATTTTGACACTAACCTATGGGTATATGTGCTACACATGAATGAAAATCCATAATAGAGGGATAAGGTGGATCCAACCACCAGAGCCTCCAATGGAATCTCACACACTAAATTAACATAAAACCACTTCAGGAATTACACACACAAATAGTGAAATGTATATTAAATACGTACCCAAGGATACCAAATGAGATATGTTCATTAAAATATATTTCAATACCAAAACCACACATTAATTAATTTAAAAAAATAGTTGTTGTTCACAAGAAATATTTTTTATGTCAAACCCCATTGAAAATGATTATATTTTATAAAATATTATAATCTAAAATCAATCAATTTCAATGAACATCCCAAATTAATTGAAAAGAACATAAGATAATTCATGAGTTAAAACAACCCATATTGATACCCCAACCTCTGTAATGAATGAAACCTAATTACCTTTGACATCATAGATTAGAATCAAGAAGGTCGGCATAAAAAAGACAATTCATGATGGAAAACTGAAAAGTATCGATAAAGAAACCAAACCAGTCACAAAAAAAATCAAAAAAAACATAGAAAACTCTATTTTTTAATAAAATGGTAATATGAAATATGAATAGTTATTAATAGGTATATGTTATATAACTATTACGGGGATCAAAACCCAATAAAAATGATTTAGAGGATGATGAGTATCCTGAAGTGCACAAATAGAATACTAGGGATTGATATAGAAACCTACAAAATGAATGATATAGGTCATATTTTGTGATAAATATAACCTAATAAGAAAAATTGAATTACAACATAAACCATTACCTTATGATGTAGAAATTCCATAACTCATTCACACACAAAAAATCATTACTCGTCTTTAATTTTTCTTAATTGATAATATTAGATTGTAAAATAACATCATATGGTACACAGTTAATTTACAGAATAATTTAGTATTTTATATCTATCATTATTATCATACCGTATACTTATTCATGTCTAATACCCAGTTCTAGACTCCTATTGTAATACATAAATTTATGTCATAAATATATTCTATCAGAAGTACCAAAAATAGTCCCCTTTAAAAAAATTGTAGAAGAATATCACCCCCCCCCCCTCTAAGCCTTTTTTCATAATTATACCTAGCCATTTATAAAAAAACATGAAAACTTATTCATACATTATGTCAATTTACCTATAAAATTATCTTCATCCTTGATAAGTCATCATTACACCAAAATAATCAGGTGATTCAAAAAAAACACCAAATATTACATAAAAGAAGGTAAATTTGTGTCATAGGTTCCACATTTCTACCTTAACGGTTGAATATTCAATTAGTTATTAAAATACTAATGGTATAATAATATAATCTCACATATGATAATATTCATCAATTGAAATTCATGGGAATATGACTCTATAAAATCATGTAATTTCCCCTCTAGTTGAATTAGATATTATTTTTGGATTGTATTGGTAATATATATATATATATAAATCCCATAATAATTTATATGTAACTAAATTACAGTTATATATTCTAGAAAATAATATATTTATCTATTGGTGTAAGTATGAATATTAACTTCTAAGGGAAATTACATCACTTTTATTTGACGTGGTTCTTGTTCAATCGTGGGATTTATCTTATATGGTTGGGGTTAAAATAAAAAACAAATATATTCCTTTTTTACGAGTGTTTCTTGATTACTATTTAAATTAATTCATTTTAATCCATTTAATAATGATGTTTATTTTTTAATAGAACATATACCTCCTTTCATATATATTTCAAAGAATCTATATACAATGACCTTGATTGTCATGAACAAATTGAGGAAAAAACTCATGGATAATCATGATATGGGAGAAATTAGGCTAAGTACGTCTTGTGGTGCATAATTTCTTTTTATAAAGAAAAAATATGTATCAATGTGCCTCTGTGTTGATTTTCTTTAACATAACAAGATAAAAATATAGAATAATTATCTAACAAACTGTAATGATTAATTTTTCAATCAATTATGAGAACTAAATATATTTAAATGATGAAACTATTATATATTCCATTAAATAAGTAAATACTTGATGATAACATGACTATTGAACTATATACCCTATTTTAGGTTAAGATATATGAAAATTTTTCAAAGTGTGAATTTTTTCTATCAAAAAAATTGTTTTTATGTTATATAGTCTCCAACAAGGGTATATTTTTGGATTGGTCAAAGAAAGAAGTTAATGAACATTATACCAAACAACAAAATTTGACATAAATCAGTAATTATATTATATTTCCTAAATATTATCAAATATTGTTGAAGGACTTCTCATGGTTATCTAATCCACTAATAAAGTTTAATCAAAATGCACTCAATCCCCTTTAGACAAATGAATGTAAAAAATTTCAAGGATATTTTTTTAATAAATGTGGTGACATGAATTGGTCACCCAATTAAAGATCTAGGGGAATTTATTAAAAATATATGTGGTACAAACACAAGGTTCAATGAACTTACTCCTTCCAGAAATTGAATAATTACAAACCAAGGAACACCGAGGAAAATCTAGAAAAATCATTAGAATAATTGTCCAAAGGGGACTCCGCCAATCCATTCGGTCTGAATAGAAGCCAACACCTCCACTTCACCGTACTTTAGATCATTAAAACAGTTACAAAAATACTTCATATAGGTCAAATTTAGTAAAATTGGAAGCTCATCCTAAGTCTGGTTAGAGTTGTATGTCTAAAATTTTGTGCACCTTTGCTTCTTTATCAACAGGAGACTTTTATCTCACGCTGTTATACAGTTATGACAAAAGTATAAAATGATTCCTGAGGATGTACTTGAGACACTGAAACAACCATTAAGAATAGAAAACTAGAAATCCTTTGGATACAAAAGCTGTTGGGGGTGTCGAACAGTAATACAGAAACATCTTCCAACAAAAGCAGATGTTGCATTACAGAAATCCAGCTATGAGAGAACAATGTTTACTACTGAAACCAAAAGACAATAATCGTCGAACCCATCATTAATACAATATTCACAAATAAAAAAATTAAATTAAACATACTAGAGAAAAGACCTGTCAATGTTAACGGAATTTAATACTTTGAAATAATGGGTTATGTGCATGAAGTAACAAGAAGAACGTCTGGGAAAAGAAGCAGCGGAAGGCCTTGGTCGAAGTTCAACTTGTTTCTATTTAGATAATTGTGAGAATAAAAAGATAAATTCATCAAGGAACACTGTGAACAATGAGTGAAAGAACAAATCATAATAATCATATAAAATCAGGGAGTTTATTTAGACTCATGCACCAACCTCTTATTAAACATTTTGTGTCTAATATCAAGGTATTTCTCAACAGAAATAACTCCATTTATGAGTCTTTGGTAACATTTCCTCTTTTTCTTTCATTTGAGATTCCATATAATCATGCACATTTTCATTTGACTAGAATTTATCCTCATTAGTTGAGTGATTCATCATAGTTTTGGATTTATGGGGTCCAGTTATTTACCTTTTGGAGGAATCTAAGGAGTGTATGAAAATTGTTCTTTCATAGTGACAGTAATCTCTACATTTTTTAGTTTTTCTAGGATTTTGAGTAATGAATCCATCAGCATCCAAAATAGGCTTTTTTCCTTTATTGGACATTGAGATTAAATATATTTCTTTAATTTTATTAGGATGATCATCATTTCCATGTGAGTACTCACTAGAATCAAAGAGTTCACAATGATCATTGGCTCGTTCATCTAGTAATTCCAATGGTTTTACCTACTCATCCATAAAATGAAGTGGGATAGTGCTTGAACATAAAGTAAGGGATCTAAACATCCCTTGGCATTATAAGGCTAATCAAAATATACCACCTTGCGCACATGAGTTTGTCCATTGGGTGGTAGCACAGGTTGGCCGGCATTAATCATTTATCTAGCATTAATCCCGTCTGTTTTTTCCATCACAACAAAAATACATTGCTTAGCCTCATGGATTATAATTTTATATCCACAATATTTTAGACTGTGTCCCAACTAGAGGCATAAATAATATTTTTTGAGTATTCTCTCATAAAAAAGATCATGAAAGAATCCAAACTCTCCATTCTGAATCCCAATTTGAGAAGGAAGATTCAGATAAACATTAACTTCAACGCATATCCTAGAAACTGATGTCCATGAGAGACTCCTCATTGCTGAATCTAGCTTCAATGGATTATCATTGAGAATGTATATTAGAAATAGTGTAGGTTTCTTAAACAGATGTATAGGTGGCCCATAGAATCCAATCTAAATAAGAACGATAGGTGATTTAGCACAGGGGTAGAAATTTGGGGTCCATTTATGATCTTTCATAGAGTAACCCCCAAAGAATCATGATAAGATCACCCATAACCTATTGTAATCATCCTCAGAAAAAAATATGAAATATTATTTTGTAGGAGTTCAAGAGGCCAATATGAAAACACGATAATCCAATTATTTCAAGAACATTTTTGAAGTATTTCATTGATGGCCTACGATAAGAAAACTTCCCAACAAGAACAAAATATAGATCAGATGCAAGATAATATACCTCTTTTCATGAGAAGTTATTCTCCAGTTTCTCGTAGTGACAAAAATGTTTAGTGTTAATACATGAAGTAGGAGCTGTGACATTATTTGAGCGGGCCTCAATATTCATGATTATACTACCAGTAACTAAATCAGTGAAACATCACAGTGCTGAATTATGGTTTTGATCATCCTGAGTCGGGTATCTCGATTTCTCACCCAGAGTTAGCCTCTCCATGCAACAACCATATTTTGATTCTATGGTCACACCTGAGGAAAAACCATTCAATGAACATAATAATAGGATAGTCAGTCAAATTATACTCCCACTACCCTAATATGGAGAACTGTTTGCATCTTATAGTGAAACATCAATAATATGGAATCAATTATTTCTTAAAAATAATTATATCAAGATAGATTTTTGATTAACACAAATTATGTGATAGTTTAATTTTTATTCAATTAATGAAAATGGGTATAAATGGTTGCATATGTTTTTCAATTAAATATAATTATTCTATTGATTAAAACATATTAGTGAAGTTTCTAGTCTATTTGGTTCAAGTGTTAATGATTGGTAAAGAATTTAATATTTTTTTGATGAATAATTAATTAATAATTAGAGTGATGAATTATTATTATCTAAAAAACATAAAAATTATTTTCCATTAGTATATATATATTCATAATTACATAAATAGAGAATTTATGTTAAGTCATTGATATTAACATATTAGATCAAAGAGTAGTAATTAATGTCAACAACATGTGTCATGAATCTTGAAGAATCGCATTTGCTGTCAATATTATGATGGTTCTATAAGAACTTTATGAAGTAGAATAAAATGAAGATATAAAGGTTTATCAAATGGAGTGTAGTGTGGTGAGATGAATAAATAGGGAATCTAATAGGTATACAATTAAAAATACCTCAACAAAAATTTCATGTGATAAATCATTATAAATACAAAAAAAAATGTATTTCATCTGATGGATCATGATATAATGACCGTTAGAAAGATCAAGATGTAATTTCCATATTTTAGTGTTATTAATTGGGAGATCATTGAAGGAACATTTGATGTGACATAATAATAATGTGAATGGACATATTTAATTATTTTATAAGAGTAAAAAATTGTTTGATGGGTAATATTAATATCTACATCAGAAATATAATGATTTAAAAAAAATATTTTTTGAATATTGGATATGTGTTCATTACTTTTTGACCCCCACAATGTATTGTGGTTGTGATTAAATATTATGTTTATAAAAATAGAAATGTGTCTATGAAATAGAGTAAAATTTAGTGATTTGTTATTGATGCATTATATATGAGACATCATGAAGAGTTTCATGATTCTATATTGATTTCAATTAAAGGAGTCTATGGAAGTTGGTGAAAAAATAGTTCATGAACATTGTTGAAATTTATAATAAGGTTGTATATAATGAATGGAAGTATATAGTATGTCATAGTAACTTTTTTATTCCTCATTAAATTCATATTTGATTGAATATTACTGATGAACTGATTAATGATTTCCTAGAAAAAACATCACACTGATGAATCTTATGAATATCATCAAATGAATAAATCTCTATATGATGTAATTAGAAATTGTATTTCATGGGATAGTCATCATGATAATGTTTCCATATAAGTCCATCTAATATATGTTTTTGAGTGAAATTCATTGGACATATTTCTTCATTCATGACCATCAAACCGATTTTTCTTAGGATTATGAATTCTTCCATTAATCATAATTATTAGATTACTTTCTTAAGAAAAGTATTAAAAATAAATTTAGTTGATTATTACAATGTAATATGATGGATTTATTGAATGTTAGTGGATATAAAAATCATATAATATCATTGTGGTTTCATCGGATGGTGGTAGACTAATGGAAATATTTTATCTCATTAATCAAACAAATATTCCTATGAATTTTTTTAATAAATTCTTATGAAGTTGTTAATGGAAATTTGTTAATATTTTCTTCATTTAGATAAGATATTAGGAAGCTGTACTTGATAGATGGTTAAAATTTCTATATAATGTTTTTTAAAAACAATTAAATTTGAGGATGCAAATATTACTATTCATTTATTCACATATCATAGAGGAATGATATGTTTTCATACATGATATCTTATGATGGTTTGATGACGATCATTGATTTCCAAGATTATAGACTGTTCCTCATATTCAAGATAATTTAATGTTGTTAAATGATGAAGATGTTTGAGATGGTATACTGAAATTGATATTGTGCATTTGATCCTTAAATCTAAAAGGAATATTGATGATAGAAAGAGGTAAATTCATCACGTCATGTAACAATGTCAATACACATAAGATATATGAGGTTCTGGAGTTTTTTTATGCCGGGTTTTAACCAAGTAATTTCTTCGTTATGGTAAAGATATGAGATAGAGGTTCCCCAAAATTTTTTATCATAAAAATAGTGTGTCAACACAAGATTGTTTTTTCAAATTTGAATATTACTAATGAGGTGAATTCTTATAAGGACGTTTTGAACACATATATTCAGAGTAATTCATATTTGTTTTGAAGCATCATAAAATGAGGTACTAGACAAATAAGATGTCATTAATTGGCGTAAAATCACTAAATGAACTAGTCAATATCTGGATGAAGAAGTGATTCTATATGGAGATAAATAAGGAATCTTATGAACTAGAACTAAATGAAACAAAATGGATAAGATCAGATGATCTATATCTAATTAATGCATTAGGTGAACATGTAGAAGACTATAAAAAAGACAAAAATAAGAGGAGAAGAATATTTCAGGAAAATAGTGGTCGAAAATAAGAATTTATTTTATATAGTAAATAATAATAAGTATTGGTTATTATATATAACTTTGAGTGAAAGATAATATGAAGAAGAACATAACAACAAAGTGGAATCTAACTAATGTAACATACTTACCATGGTGACATATGTTGGTGCCCAAATCCAGTCATTCACATGACCTCAAGAATGCCTCCTCATATACTAGAGGCTACTACATAGATGTGAGGGTCTTATTTTCATTCATTGAGATATTATATCCTATTTAATCATAGTAAAACACCACCAAAAAATTAAAAAAAATAGAAGAAATGTATATCAATAATGAATACCAAAATCTCACGATTGAAAATGTCACGACCCGTCCTCGGGGCCCGTGCCGTGACTACCCCAAGCCTGCCTTCCATAGGCCAGGGGCTGGCGACTAGCACCAAGGCGTAAATCCCTGAAAAAGGGAAGGCATTGCCTTGGAAAGAAAACAAGCACCACAGAGTAAGCAAGCAGAAAAGTAAACACTAAGTATAAACTATAACAAGCTGTGCTGAAAGTAAAAAGAGGCCGGAAATACAAGCCCAACTATAAAGTACAACTGAAAGGGGAAAACAGCAACTGAAAAGAAAAGCCGCAGCGTCGAGCCATCCTCTGAAGGTCCCACCTGAAAGGTGGGTAGAGATAGCCTCCACAGCTCCTCGGTCCAGTCGTCTTCCCCGAGTACGTCCCGCCCAGTTGTCCACCTCCAGGTACCGTCCTGCTCCGCACGCCCCCACCACGATCAGCGTTGTCCGTCATCTGCAACCAACACAACGAAGTGTGGGCATAGCCCGTGAAGGGGTGAGTATAAGCTACTCAGTAGGGACCCCGAGACCCCCGAAGGTCTCCCAGAATCCACAAAGGATAACCCACAAAGGAAAGATACAATCATGAAGTAACATCCGACATGGCTTAGGTATATGACCATACATATACCTAAGTCCTCAATTCCCGTTCGGCTCCAACATTCGAGCCCAAGCACAACCCAGTCCACACAGGAAAGCAAACATATACCCACAGAGGATAGCTCAACACAATCCACGAAGGAGAGTAAACAGTAAATCCACGCAGGATAGTTCAACACAATCCACAAAGGAGAGTAAACAGTAAATCCACACAGGATAGTTCAACACAATCCACAAAGGAGAGTAACACAAGATTCCGCTCACACAGGTATACTTCTTCGGATGACGATAAAGATGATCACTGATCCATCTAAGTCGTTGGACCCATAAAGTATCGATAGGTACTAACCCCCGCAATGACCCACACAGGATCGATAGGTAACTAACCCCCGCAAAGACCCACACAGGATCGGTCCCACACAGGACATGTAGGCGGTGGCTCACACAGAACCGCTGAGCGCTGACCCACACAGGATCGGATCCACACAGGATCTATAGCACTGATCCATGTAGGATCGCTGAGTGCATTAGTCATCGCAGTCCACTGAGGATCTATGCACAATCGTCGTCGCGGTCCACTGAGGATCTCTGCACCATCGTCGCTGTCGAAGTAGCTGTCGCAGCCATCTCTAGGGTTCCCGCACACAGCAAGCTCGTTTGGGAGGGTCCGCTCCACGAGCCTAGAGGCTGATACATCAACTGACACAAAGTCCTAGGATGATGTATACAATAGTTCCGTATAGTCAACATGAACTCAACGTCGCAGACGGTGCGTCAATCGGACGCCCGGTCTGAGAGTTATTGGCTTTTTCGTCCCAGCGGCCCGGTTGGTTTTTAAGGCAAAAACAACCCGACCGTACTCCACCTGCATCCAAAACTCGGGCATAGTGATCAAAAAGATCAATCTCACCTAGAGAATTCAACAAAGTCGACAGCACATCAATCGGACGTACGGAGCTCAAGATATTGGTGTTTCCGCTCCGAAGGCCCGGTTGGTTTCATGCACGAACCAACCCGGCCGAACCTAAAGTAATCTGAAACCTTGAGTGCGATAAACCGAAACGACCGCCGCGATCCAAGGATCGCGTTGCCGCTGACGGCGTGTCGTTCGGAGGCCCGTAGCTGAAGTTATAAGCGAAAGACCGAGAACAGTCCAAAGAAGGGGGGTCTGGGCACGGGCCGACCCCCCCCCCCCCGGGTCACCCCGACCCGGTCCGACCTGGCTGGACCCGGTCCGGTCCGGCCAGGGCGCGGCCCGGCCGGTCAGACCGTCCTGGCTCGGCTCAGCCGAGCGGCCGAGGGCTCAGGTGCCGCGGGGCGCTGCCCCCGCGGTTTGGAGGTGTCGTGGCCCTCGAAGGGCCGCACTGGACAAGCGGACGCGACTTCTGCCGCGTCCCGTGTGGGCGAGCTGGACCCACGTGGCCGCAGGTCCGTTGGCCGCCCCCAGCCGCCGGTAGCTTCCGCAGGCCACCGGTGTTGCTCTGGTGGTCCGTTTTCCTTCCTGTCTGCGCCGTTGTTCCTCCCGGGTTCCGTTCTTCACTGTGGGATCATCAAATCTCCCTTGCATCACGTTTTTTCGTTGCCTGCCAAATCCGCACAACCACGAAGAACGGAGGAGGGTTGTCGGGTTGTGTTCATTGGGCCCGCTCCCCCCGCTTTAGATAATAACAGTCGGGAGAATTTATTCAACACATGAATAAGGGCGAGGCAAAATTTTAATAATTTAAAATTGCACTTCATCCATGTTCTTGTTTTAAAAGAAACAATCACGGGGATATAAAAAAGTAATTCCAAAATATAAATCCCTACCTCGACAAGTCTTCGCACGCGAGTTCTTCATGGAAGTTGATCGTCACGGAAGGAGGGGACCGTCGCGTCTTCGCGGTATCCGGCGTTGCATCGACGAACTCCGAGGACCAAGAAAACAACAGATTTAATTATAAATAATTAAATACGTGTTTTTTCAAAAACCACAAAGGAGTTTTAAAAGAAACCCGATGTCTCTTGCCTCAAACAGATGATCGAAGATTTTGTTGTGGAGGAAGAGACGTCGCAGAAGAACGTTGCAGGAAAGGAAATGTCGGCGTCGCGTCGTCGATTTCCGCAGGTTCGGCGTTCTTCGTCGGAGGCCGGAGTACTTCGCGTTCTTTGCATTCTTCGTGTTCTTCATGATCATCATGAAGAAGGGTGAAGGCATAAGAACTTATGTCAAAAGCCTCTCAACGTGTAATCCTCCAAAAGTCGGTGTTGGTCTTATTTTATTATTACGCCAACAAACAAAAAAGAGGTAAGTAACGACCCATCAATTCGTAGAATTAATTCAACGAAAGAAACTGCTCATATAATTCAAGAATAAATCCTCCCAATTAAATGGTGCATTAAGAAAATAAGAAAACGTGTCAGTTGACTTTCTTAATGATGGGTTTTCGCGGGTGCGTTACTTAGTGGAAAAGAAACCGTGGGGCTCGTGCGGGTCCCACCTCACAAATATCCTACCAAGAGGGTAGGATATTTTTGGATAGAACCCTATCCGCATCAACTCAGCTTAAGCCACTTTATGTGGATTCAAGTGGCTTCCATGTGGCTTAAGTGAAATAAAATATAGTTTGTCGTACAATTATTTTATTTCATAACATTAAACCCAAAATTTAAAAACCATACCCGAGCAAACGCAACTCCGGAAGAGGCGTTTCTAAGCAAATATCGGCACTGCGATTCGATCGGTGCCCTCAGAATTCAATTCCAGGAACCGGTTCAAATGTTAGAAAAACCCGCTCGTCCGTTCACTGAACGTACTCGAGCCAAACTTCGGAAAATGATTCCGAGCACACCGGGCCTCGGAATCATGTGCCTTCAGAAACTGCATTCATGTAAAATTCCAAAGAAAATTAAGAAAAAAACATTTCCTTGAAATTTTGGGGTCTTTACATTACTCCCACCTCAGGGCATTACGTCCCCGTAAAGATACATCATAAACTAGGGAAACAAATGTTGGTACTGAGCATGCATCTGAGCCTCCCACTCCCATGTGTTCCCGTGCTGCCATCTGATGCGCACAAGAGGAATCGATCGCCCACGTAGGACCCGCTCCTTTTGATCCTCTATCTCCACCGGGACCTCCATAAAATTCACCCCATCATCCACGTCTATCTCCCCATGGTCAATGATGTGTGTCGGGTCGTGCACGTATCTCCTCAGCTGAGATACGTGGAAGACGTCGTGCACCCGGTGCAACTGAGGTGGTAGAACCAGGCGATAAGCCACCTCACCAATCCCGCTGAGGACCTGGAATGGTCCATTGAAGTGTGGAGACAACTTTTCGCCTCGGCCAAATCTCCGCAAACCACGTCGAGGTGAGACACGCAAGAAGACGTGGTCGCCATCCTCGAACTCTAGTGGCATCCGCCTCCTGTCAGCATAAGACTTCTGCCGACTCTGAGCTGTCCTCATCCGCTCCTGGATGATGTGGACCTTCTCTGTCTTGGCCTGAATCATCTCTGGTCCCACGAGTGCTGACTCCCCAGGGTCTGTCCAGCTCAAAGGAGATCTACAAGGTCTGCCATACAACGCCTCGTATAGTGCCATCCTGATGGTGGAGTGGTAGCTATTGTTTTACACGAACTCCACCAAGGGTAGATGATCCTCCCAGCTGCGACCAAAGTCGAGGACACATGCACGGAGCATGTCCTCGAGAGTCTGAATGGTCCTCTCCGTCTGACCATCCGTCTGAGGGTGAAAGGCGGTGCTCAGACGTAGCCGTGTCCCGAACGCCTCCTCCAAACCCTTCCAAAGACGGGAAGTAAAGCGAGAGTCTCGATCGGAGATGATAGACGGTGGCACACCGTGAAGCCGTATAATATCCTGAACGTAGAGACGCCCCAAGCTCTCCACTGAGCCCTGCTCTCTAATGGGTAAGAAGTGTGCCGACTTGGTGAGTCGGTCAACAATCACCCAAATGGAGTCGTGACCTCTGGAAGTGCGTGGAAGTCCAGTCACGAAGCCTATAGATATCCCGTCCCACTTCCACTCTGGGACCTCCAAGGGCTGTACCAAGCCTGGTGGTACCTGATGCTCTGCCTTCACCTGTTGGCATGTGAGGCCTCGTGAAACGAACTCTACCACAGCCTTCTTCATGATCGGCCACCAGTGTTGTCGTCTGAGGTCCTGGTACATCATCGCCACTCCAGGATGTACCGCCAGAGGAGAAGTGTGAAACTCTCTCAGCACCTCCTCTCGTAAAGCTACTGGTACCAAGGTACTTCCTCGGAAAAGGACGTTGTGCTCTGCTCCAAGGGAGAAACCATCAGGTGCATGTCCTGAGGATAACTGTGCACGTCGCGTCTCACAGTCAGCGTCCTCACGCTGTGCCTCTCTGACCCGCTGTAGTAGTGGAGGGGTGACTGTGAGAGACTGAAGGAAGGCTGCTCCATCTCTATCCACGAAGGATATCTGCAAAGCGGCTAGCTGATCTGTCTCCTCCTCAAGTAGCTGGATGTCGTTCCTCCTCTTGAGGGCATCGGTTACCACGTTTCCCTTCCCAGGAGTATAGACTATCTCAAAGTCATAGTCCGGGAAGAACTCGATCCATCGTCGTTGTCTCAGTTTCAGGTCCTTCTACGAGAAAATGTACCTGAGACTCTGGTGGTCAGAAAAGACTGTAAAGTGCTCGCCCATCAGATAGTGCTGCCATGTCTTCAGAGCGAAGACCACTACTGCTAACTCCAGGTCATGGGTAGCGTAGTTCTTCTCATGCGGCCTCAACTAACATGATCCATAGGCAATCACGGCCCGCTCCTGCATCAGGAAACACCCGAGTCCGGTCCTTGATGCATCACAGTAGACTACGTATCCAACTCCCTCCTCAGGTAACCTCAAGATAGGTGCACTTGTCAATCTCTGTCTCAGCTCCTGGAAGCTCTGATGATATCTGTCTGACCACACAAAGGGTTTCCCCTTCTTCTTCAAAGCTGAGAGTGGTGCCGCAACTATGGAGAAGTCTGGAACAAACCTCCAATAGTATCCAGCTAGACCCAAAAAACTCTGCACCTCCGTCACGCTCCTGGGTGGCTCCCAAGCTAGCACTTCCTCGATCTTCACAGGATCCACTGCAACTCCCACCTCAGAAATGAAGTGCCCCAAGAAGTAGACCTCACGTAACCAGAACTGGCACTTCGAGAGCTTTCCATAAAGCTGGTGCTCTCGGAGTGTGTCTAGTACAACCCACAAGTGGTAGGCGTGCTCCTCCTCCGTGGTCGAGTACACCAAAATGTCGTCGATGAAGACCACGACAAATCGATCGAGGTATGGCTGGAAGATCCTGTTCATGAGGCTCAAGAATACTGTTGGAGCATTGGTTATGCAGAAAGGCATAACCAAGAACTCATAGTGGCCATACCGACACCTGAAGGTCGTCTTCTGCACGTCCTCGTCTCGAACTCTGAGCTGATGATAGCCTGACCTGAGGTCTATCTTCGAGAACAACCGTGCTCCCTTGAGCTGATCGAAGAGGTCATCAATCCTCAGTAGCGGATACTTGTTCCTCACTATCACCTGGTTTAGGCGACGATAGTCAACACACAGTCGCAAGCTCCCGTCCTCCTTCTTGGCGAACAATATCGGGGAAGCCCATGGTGAAACACCGGGTCGGATGAACCCCTTGCCCTGCAAGTCCTCAAACTATACCCGCAGCTCTCGAAGCTCAGCGGGGGCCATCCGATATGCTGGAGTGGATATCGGGGCTATCCCAGGGTACAGGTCAATGTAAAAGTCTACCTCTCTACGAGGAGGTAGTCCTGTAACGTTGTCGGGGAAGACGTCCGCATACTGATCCACCACTGCAGGAAAGTTAGGCCTCCGCACGTCAACTGATCCAAGGATGAGGCTAGCCAACTGATGATTGAAGGGCTGTCCTCTCCTCTGCGAGAGTCCCTCCTATGCTGCAAAGGCTCCCTTCTCGCCGGTGAAGGTGAACCTTCTCCCGTCGGTGTGCACACATCGCACCTTGCTCCTAAAATAGTCAATCTGAGCATGGACTATACATAACCAATCCATGCCCAAGATGACGTCATAAGGCCTTGACGCCACTACAAGAAGATCCCAGCCGAAGCTCTCGCCTCCTAGAGTAAGCTCACACTGCCGGCACCAGTGCGTAATCGTCGACTCTGCTCCCATAGGGGTCTCTAGCTATAAGGATCGAGCCAACGGCTCTGTCGGAATCTCCGAGCTCCGAACAATGGTAGTGGCTATGAAAGAGTGACTCTCCCTTGTGTCTATAAGAACTGAAGAAAGGGTGGAATAGACACAAATAGTACCTCGAATCATCTATGGCACGCCGTGGTCGTAGGCCTCCGCTGCCTGGAGCTGTGCCTGTCTCTGCCCGCCAGCTCCCTGTGGTCGGGGCGGACCTCCTGGTGGTGGTGGGGGTAGAGCCTCAAAGTGTCACCCACCACCCGCTGCTCGGCCAGCTCCTCTTCCTCGTCCGCCTCCTCCATGCGTACCACCACGGTCGACCCTTTGCCTCTGCCTAGGTGGCCGCTCCACCTTCTGCTGCTCCTCGGTACGGCGGTTCGGGCAGTCACGAGCCATGTGGCCTTGCCCGCCGCAGGCGTAGCACTGCCTGCCTCTCGGAAGACTGGCTTCGTGATGTGTGCCCCGCACTACTGAGCCAGTGTCCTGAGGCCGTCTAAGAGAGGGTCTGGTCTGCCTGGAACCCTGAGTCATCCGTCGACTACCTGCTGCCGAAGAATCCTCTACCTGCCGCCCTGCGGTAGGTCTCGCTGCTGAAATAGACTCAGCCAGAAAGCTCTCGATCAGAAGGGATCGCTCTAGCGCTCCTACCTGGGTTGGGATGCGGAGGGAGATCAGCGATGCCCTGATCTCGTGTCTCAAACCCTTCTCAAAGGCCCGGGCCTGGAAGAAGGGGTCATGTACCATGTCGGTCGAGTAGCGAGAAAGATCCGTAAACCTCGCCGCATACTGGGCAACTATCAAGCTGCCCTGTCGCAGCTGAAGAAGCTCCTGAATGCACACCGCACGGAGGGTGTCCGGGACAAACTCTGAGCGGAAGAGGCTCTCAAATTACGTCAAGAGAAGAGATGCATCATCGTGCACCTGGAGCATCAAGCTCCACCATCGTCCTACTGCTGTGTGCAGTATGCTCGCCGCGAGGATCACCATGAGGTCTGCTGGTGTCCTCACTAGCCTGAAAACCCAAACGACCACCTCCAGCCAGTCCTCGGCTGCCTGGGGGTCCGTCTCCCCACGAAACCTGGGTGGTCGCTGGTGCTGGAACTCATGCAGAGCTCCGAGGCATCGTGCATCGTCAGCAGTCGGTGCTGGAAGCATCGGGGGCTCGGCGGGTAAAGGTACCACCGGTGCCTCTACTGTCAAGGGGCCCTATACCGAGGCCTCATTGCTCGATGGGCTGTCGTCACGCTCTACTCTCGGAACCATAGCTGGCTACCGTCGTGGGGCCATCCTGAAAAGGAAACAAGTGCCCCACGGTCAGAACAGTATACCTGGTGAGCTGACACAAGTAATCACAAAGAAAACTTGAAAAACACATGCAATCAATATTTTCGTGTATTAAGTCGGAAATTAGAAGTCAGTGTCCTGGTGTACGGATACGTCGGCCGCTGCACCAACACTGGACTCCCTGGACTGATAACCACACTCAATATGCTTAACACTATTGCTTCACATAGAAGAAAGATCAGAGTCTGCGGTAGAACCGACCACCTCTGATACCAATTTGTCACGACCCATCCTCGGGGCCCGTGTCGTGACTACCCCAAGCCCGCCTTCCATAGGCCAGGGAATGGCGACTAGCACCAAGGCGTAAATCCCAGAAAAAGGGAAGGCATTGCCTTTGAAAGAAAAAAAGCACCACCGAGTAAGCAAGCGGAAAAGTAAACACTAAGTAAAAACTGTAACAAGATGTGCTGAAAGTAAAAAGAGGCTGGAAATACAATCCCAACTGTAGAGTACAACTGAAAGGGGAAAACATCAACTAAAAACAAAAGCCGCAGCGTCGAGCCGTCCTCTGAAGGTCCCACCAGAAGGGTGGGTACAGATAGCCTCCACAGCTCCTCGGTCCAGCCGTCCGCTCCGAGTACGTCCCGCCCAGTGGTCCACCTCCAGGTACCGTCCTGCTCCCCACGCCCCCACCACGATCAGCGTTGTCCGTCGTCTGCAACCAACACAACGAAGTGCGGGCATAGCCCGTGCAGGGGTGAGTATAAGCTACTCAGTAGGGACCCCGAGACCCCCAAAGGTCTCCCAAAATCTACAAAGAATAATCCCCACAGGAAAGATACAATCACAAATTAACATCTGACACGGCTTAGGTATATTCCCATACATATACCTAAGTCATCAATTCCCGTTCGGCTCCAACATCCAAGCCCAAGCACAACCCAGTCCACACAGGAAAGCAAACGTATAGCCACACAGGATAGCTCAACACAATCCACGAAGGAGAGTAAACAGTAAATCCACACAGGATAGTTCAACACAATCCACAAAGTAGAGTAAATAGTAAATCCACACAGGATAGTTCAACACAATCCACAAAGGAGAGTAACACAAGATTCAGCTCACACAGGTATACTTCTTCGGATGACGATAAAGATGATCACTGATCCATCTAAGTTGTCGGACCCACAAAGGATCGATAGGTACTAACCCCCAAAATGACCCACACAGGATCGATAGGTAACTAACACCCGCAAAGACCCACATAGGATGGGGCCCACACAGGACCTGTAGGCGATGGCTCACACAAAACCGCTGAGTACTGACCCACACAGGATCGGATCCACACAGGATCTGTAGCACTGATCCACGTAGGATCACTGAGTGTAGTAGTCATCATAGCCCACTGAGGATCTCTGCACAGTCGTCGTCGCTGTCCACTGAGGATCTCTGCACCGTCGTCGTTGTCGAAGTAGCAGTCGCAGCCAGCTCTAGGGTTCTCGCACATAGCAAGCTCGTTCGGGAGGGTCCGCTCCACGAGCCGAGAGTCTGATACATCATCTGACACAAAGTCCAAGGTTGATGTATCCAAAAGTTCTGTATCGTCAACAGGAACTCAACGTCATAGACGGCGCGTCAATCAGACGCCCGGTCTGAAAGTTATTGGTTTTTTCGTCTAAGGGGCCCGGTTGGTTTCTAAGGCAAAACCAACACGACTGTACTCCACCAGCGTCCAAACCTCGGGCGGAGTGATCCAAAAGATCCGTCTCACTTAGAGAGATTCAACATCGTCTATGGCATGTCAATCGGACGTCCGGAGCTCAAGATATTAGTGTTTCCGCTCCGAGGGCCCGGTTGGTTTCGGGCACGAACCAACCCGGCCGAACCCAAAGTAATCCGAAACCTTGAGTGCGATATACCGAAACGACCGTCCTGATCCAAGGATCGCGTTTCCGCTGACGGCGCATCGTTCGGAGGCCCTTATTTCAGGTTATGAGCAAAAGACCGAGAATAGTCCGAAGATGGGGGGTCTGGGCCCGGGCCGACCCGGCCCGACCCCCCCCCCCCCCCCGGGGTCGGCCGAACCGGGTCGACCCGACCCGGTCCGGCTAGGACGCGGCCCGGCCGGTCGGACCGGCCTGGCTCGGTTTGGCTGAGCGGCCGAGCGCTCGGGTGCCGCGGGGTGCTGCCCCCACGGTTTGGAGGTGCTGCGGCCCTCGAAGGGCCGCACTGGACAAGCGGACGCGGCTTCTTCTGCGTCCCGTGCGGGAGAGCCGGACCCGCACGGCCGCGGGTCCGTTGGCCCCCGCCGTCGCGGCTGAAGCCGCCGGCGCCGCCGCGCCAGCGACCCACGCCGCCGGTAGCTTCCGCGGGCCACCGGAGTTGCTCCGGTGGTCCGTTTTCTTTCCTGTCTGTGCCGTTGTTCCTCCTGGGTTCCGTTCTTCACTGCGGGATCATCAAATCTCCCTTGTGTCACGTTTTGTCGTCACCCGCCAAATCCGCACAACCACGAAGAACAGAGGAGGGTTGTTGGGTCGTGTTCATTTGGCCCGCACCCTCCGCGTTAGATAATAACAGTTGGGAGAATTTATTCAACACATGAATAAGGGCGAGGCACAATTTTAATAATTTTAAATTGCACTTGATCCAGGTTATTGTTTTAAAAGAAACAATCACGGGGATATAAAAAGGTAATTCCAAAATAAAAATCCATACCTCGACAAGTCGTCGCACGCGCGTTCTTCGCGGAAGTTGATCGTCGCGGAAGGAGGGGACCGTCGCGTTGTCGCAGTATCTGGCATTGCGTCGACGAACTCCGAGGACCAAGAAAACAACAGATTTAATCACAAAGGAGTTTTAAAAGAAACCCAAAGTCTCTTACCTCAAACAGCTGATCGAAGATTTCGTTGCGGCGGAAGAGACGTCGCAGAAGAACGTTGCAGGAAAGAAAACGTCGGCGTCCCGGCACACGGCATCGCGTCGTCGATTTCCGCAGGTTCGGCCTTCTTCGTCGGAGGCCGGCATTCTTCGCGTTCTTCGCATTCTTCGTGTTCTTCGCATTCTTCGTGAAGAAGGGTCAAGGCACAAGAACTTCTGTCAAAAGCCTCTCGACATGTAATCCTCCAAAATTCGGTGTTGGTCTTATTTTATTATTACGCCAACAAACGAAAAAGAGGTAAGTAATGACCCATCAATTCGTAGAATTAATTCAACAAAAGAAACTGCCCATTTAATTCATGAATAAAACCGACCAATTAAATGGTGCGTTAAGAAAATAAGAAAATGCATCAGTTGACTTTCATAATGACGGGTTTTCGCGGGTGCGTTACTTAGCGGAAAAGAAACGGTGGGGCTCGTGCGGGTCCCACCTCACAAATATCCTACCAAGAGGGTAGGATATTTTTGGATAGCACCATATCCGCATAAACTCATCTTAAGCCACTTTAAGTGGCTTCAAGTGGCTTCCAAGTGGCTTAAGTGAAATAAAATAAAGTTTGTCGTACAATTATTTTATTTCTTAACTTTAAACCCGAAAATTAAAAACCACACCCCAGAAAACGCAACTCTGGAAGAGGCGTTTCTAAGCAAATACCGGTGATGTGATTCCATCAGTGCCGTAAGAATTCGATTCCGGGCACCGGTTCAAAAGTTAGAAAAACCTGCTTGTCCGTTCACTGAACGTACCCGAGCCAAACTTTGGAAAATGATTCCGGGCACACCGGGCCTCGGAATCAGGTGCCGTCAGAAACAATGTTCTTGTAAAATTCCAAAGAAAATTAAGAAAAAAAATTTCCTTGATATTTACGGGTCTTTACAGAAAAAGTATGAAATAAAATATAAAAACAAAACAAAAAAACATGTTATGCTAATGTACATGACAAGTTTCTAAAATGAAAACATAAAATAAAGATATTAATGGCTCCCAAGAGGGTCCCAAACCCTATTTTTTCCCTCATCCATACTCCATCCTCAAATCAAGAATCTAATATATGGCCTTTTCATGTGACCTATCCTGTATCAACAAATTCTATTCAGGTATCGATCATTCCACACAAGATGGGTGTGAGTATTACTCAGTAGTCCACCATAAAAGGTCTCTAAAACGAAATCCATTCAAAATAGTATATGCAGTTTTATAGAGAAATAACTACAATACATAACTAAAATGTTTTCACATTATCAATTAATATTTATTTAGCCACATAAACCTCATGTTTCTATAGTCACCCGTACCTCAACACCTTCATCTCCCCATGTCGTAATCTAAACTATCCCAGCGGAATATCACATTTTTTATATTTCATGTTACGAATCATATTTTCTCATAGGAATGGGCATCCAAACCATTCAATTACACACACCACTGAATGACCGTGTTACTAGTGTTTATTTTTTTGGATGAAGGGGCATGTTACCATTTACAATTTAATAATACATAATTGAATTATCATGTTACCATTCATAAAAAATTGCTTAATGATCACGTTTACATTCACCATTTAATAATATATAGTTGATTGATCATGTTACTATTAGAAAAATATGGCCGAATGAGCATGTTATCATTCACAATTTATTAATACATTAATTAATGAGCATGTTACCATTCAAAAAACATGGCCAAATTATCATCCTACCTTTCACTATTTAATAATTCATAATTGAATGACCATATAACCATTCCCAAAACATGGATGAATGAGCATGTTTCCTTTCACCATTTAATATTATACATATCATAAAAACACTATAACATATATATATCTACCACCAACTAATTAATTCAATAATTAATTAAACTTTTCATGATATCAATATTCAATAATTAATTTCCCATTAATTATTCAGACAAACAATTCCAATTTCTCATAATTAAATTATCGATTATTTTTCTCAACGAATTATCTCCATATCTCAAAATTAATCCTTTAATTAATTTTCGAAATAAAAAATTCCTTTATATTATAATTAATTACTTAATTAATCATCTAAATTAACTATTTCAATATTCATATTACTCGTCTGAATATTAATTATTGATTTCCCAATGTCAGTATCATATAATTAATTTCACAATTAATTGTCCCGCAAATCCCACAATTCCATAATTCATTCATTCATTAATTCACCCAATTGACAAATTCTATGTCAAAATAGAATTATATAATTACTCTATATTTTATATTGTTTTAAAACATGTAATCCAATCGTGCCTATGGGATTTCAATTTTAGACGACCTACCACAAATGTCGATGGTCAATCGCCCAATAGAATTCACCAATATTGAGAAGCACGACGATGTAGATTTAGATCAGTATCTGAAAAACCTAAATCAAGATTTAAAAATCAATGTCTCATTATTTTAAAATATAGATCCAAAAGACTAGTTCTATATTCTTCATATCATGATCTAGAAAAAT
Source organism: Viscum album (assembly GCA_963277665.1). Taxonomy (NCBI): domain Eukaryota; kingdom Viridiplantae; phylum Streptophyta; class Magnoliopsida; order Santalales; family Viscaceae; genus Viscum; species Viscum album. The sequence goes on along the minus strand of OY728156.1, from coordinate 385,291,971 downwards.
TGATGATTACATATCATTAAAATAATAATAGAATGAAAGAGAGTGAACAAGAAAAAATTAGAGTGAGATCCACTTACCAGAAGAGGAGAGAAACATGGACTTGGTATTAGAATCATGAATAAAGAAGGTTGAATATAATTTTAATCCTTCTAGAAATCTCTAAAAACGTGAGATAGCTACTACGGTTGAATGAGAGATGAAAAAGACAAGTCTTGAGGGTTCGGTGGAATTAAAAATTAATTTTCTGGCCACATTAAAATCCATTCACAATTTCCAGGGAAAGGGCGAATAGTTTTCTCTAACTATTTACCAACCATGAACCTATTGTTTTAAGGGTGAATGGTTTTCATTTTTAGGGAACATGATTTTGAAAACTCTGCACCAACTGTGTGAACTCTCACTATCTAAGGCTATATGTTTTCTTATTATGGGCACATAGTTTTCTCGAACTGTGTGCAAACTATTCATGACGCCTTTTCTTCCAAATTTCATAAAATTCACCCAAACACACCCCAAGGTTCAACCCAATGAAAAGTAATCAAATGTAAACAAAATATTTCCAGAATTCAATCCCATGTCAACTCCATAAACAGCTAGGATCTTACAATCTCCCAAACTTATAACAACTCATCCTTGAACTGCACTCCCAATATTCTCTAAGATTATAAGACAAAAATATTAGGACATTGATCCTTTATATCTTCTTTCATTTCACATGTTTCCTCCTACACACACCCATGTTTCCATAATAAACAAGCAATCATCATGGTCTTTTCCCACAACACATTCTCACTATTACTTAATTGACATATCATATTGTTCAAAAAAGAAACATTTATCTCATGATTAGCCTCGTCCACAATGATCACCTAAGAAGGTTTAGGGTGATACCACCATAGTAGTGATATATAGAAAATATCACGAAAACAAAATAATTTCTATGGTAGATCCAATTGAAACTCCATCATCCCAATTCTATCCACAACCTAAAATAGTCCAACAAATATGGGCACTAACTTCTCTTCCTCCATATCTTGTGGTGACCCAACCTAGGCGACACCCGAAGTAAAACACGAGCATCCGTTGTATACTCTTGGGGTCATCTCAATATATCAGCATATAAATTCTTCTAAATATGATCCATATCTGTATGTTTCCAAATTAGTTAGACTTTCTATGACACCTCCTATGTGATACTTAGTCCCAAAAACTCTAACTTTTATGCCTTCATCTAGCATAGTGGTGATCTTCATGACCTAAAGATCATTGTATAGTTCCATCTATGTATTTTACTAAAAAAATATTTTTATAAGAACACTCCACTAATGAAAAGTGTTTTCCCAATTCCAGCTAATGTCAATAAAATATGCTCACAACATGTCCTCATGTAACTCTATAGTACGTGCTTATTTCCCATCCATTAGTCAGTGGATGGTCCACCCAATAATAATTTATTTACAATGATATTTTAAAGACCTACCAGAAGATTGAAGTGATTTGTGACTCACAATCTAAACATATATTCCATTACACCCCGTGAGGATGTATTATCTCCCAAACACACTGTTCTTTAAATTTCTCTAATGAAAAAGTCTCATGATTATGCAATAAATTTTATACATTTGTTTGTTGATCCAAAATAATCTAGATAACATCATTCATCCTAAGTGTCTTCCGAAGACCCGCCAAAAAAGCATTGGTCACGTCATAGCACATACATTATAGAATAGGAAACAGGTTTAGTAAACCACCAGGTCATTACTTATCTACCTCCACCAACTGATAAATGTAGAATCATGCCACAAACCCTGTTATCTGATTTTTCATGCCAGCCACAAAAACTCTCATCATAAGTCATGGTACATTTTGGTCACCCTGGGATGTACTATCCACATTGAGGAAAGAAATTACTACAAGATCTCCCCCACATACTCATAGAATAAAACCAATTCTCAGTGTAGATGATTACATCTTAGTCTATGCTACATCGAAAGGTGACTGCACACCTTCCTGGATTCCTCTCATGGCTAAACACTCCAGATCTGTGTTCTTTCTGTCTCTAACACATCTCAAAAGTGTATACTCAACTAATACTTTTATGAGACTTATCTTCACCTGAATCTCTTGAACAGTAATGGGCATCTCATCTAGAAATGTCATGTGTTTACACTCAACACAAAACTCGTGAACCACCTGATTCAAAATTTTCCTTCTCAAAGAATCAACAATTGTTTTATTTCCTAGGCATATATTCTAAGTCAAAATTTAATTACTATATATAATTGACCCATATCTTCTAGTAAAGATTAAAATCTAATTGCAAGAAGATTTATCATAAGATCTTTAGAGTGGTAAACACTCTAAACATCACACCAAATCAATTTCTCCACAAACAATTCAAATAATTAACCACTTTTTCTAGATAGAGGTCATAAATAGGGTAGGTCCATAAATGTGGAATAATTTTCCATGATTCATATGCCACAAAATCATCTCCTTGTATCAACACAACACTGATTCTGTTTCCAGAAGCTTCACAATAGATTGTGTACTCATCAACTAGCTCTGGTTGGATAGATATTAGTGAATATGTTAAACACTTATTAAGCACTTTGAAGGCATTCTCCCAGGATTTCAACCATTCAAACTTTATTTCATTATTTTTAAATACTAAAAGCAGTGATTCCATTTGGAAAAATTCATGGATGAATCTTCGATAATATCTACATAACCCTATAAAGCTACAGAAATCAAAAATGTTCTCTCATTGCTGCTAAAAAACCACTTCATGAGCCTTCTCCATATCTAATAACACACCTTACTCGGAGATGATGTGTCCCAATAAGTGTACCTGATCAATCTAAAACTCAAACTTATATTTCATGGTGTATATTTTATCCTCCCTCGGTGTGCTAAATATGATTTCAAAATGTTAGGTAGGATCGTAATTAGTCTTGATGTACACAATGATTTCTTCCACAAACACAAAAAATAATTATCCAGGTATGGATGAGAGATTCTATTCATAGAAGCCATAAAAACTTTTTAAATTTTCTTTATCACAAATGAAAGAACAACGAAGTCATAAAATATATACCTGCTTCTGAAAGCATTCCTTAGTATATCAGATGTCTATAATCTCAGCTGATGATACCCCGATCTGAAGCTGATCTATGAGAACACATAAGCCCCTATCAACTATCAAACATATCATTGATATGAATAAGAGGATAGTGGTTCCTTACATTCATCTTATTCAACCATTGGTTATCAACACACAAGTGAAAACTTCTATTATCACTGTTTGAAGACAACATAGGTGATCCCCCAGTCAGTATACTTGGAATGTTAAATCCATTATCCTCTAACTCCACTAGATGAGATTTGATCTCTTGAAGCTATGTTTCTACTATTTTTATAGTGGAATAGATACTAGGACAACCCTCGAAATGAGCTCAACAGTGAATTCCACATCTGTATCCAGTGGAAATCCAGAGAAGTATTTGTGGAAAACATATTGAAAATGTTCAACCACTAGAGAAAAAATATCATGTTTTATAATTTTATCATCCAAAAATAAACTATCAACATGAAGTATGAGATCTATTATTTTTTGATAAATTATCACCCCATAACATAATTGGATATCCTAGTCCCAAAAGTGAATAAAGTTTCTCGAATTTGGAGGTGTAAAGTTCACTCTCATATGGTAAAAATAAATGTGGGCTTGTCCTATGACTATTTCTTCCATGCCCATAATTAGTTCGAAGCCTAACAGATCAAGGATATAGACATACCACAAAAAATGATACTTTTAAATTCAATAGAACATCCCTTCCATATACAAATGCCTCTAGATTGCACTCTCTACACTTTATCTATCATCATTACCCTACAAAAAAACTCCACAACAATGTTCATACCATTAAACACCTTTGAAAATATAAAAAATGAGAGTCACCAGTATCAATTAAGGAACTAGATTATATAGAATCTTCAAGAATATAATTTCTCTTTTTTGACTGTATATCATCACTATCCAAAAGTTTTGGATGTATAGCATGTAGTTTTGGTTCCCCTCCACCCTGCGATGTTGTCTGACTCCCCTGATTTTCACCACTCTATTCATATGGTTTGTAACACCCCAAGCTTCCATGGTATGTTTCCCTTTGAGTAATGCAATAGCGTGTGTTGTACGCAATTTCAAGTACTAACACACACCACAACCAATCAAACTAGCCGATATGAATAGTAATACCTACTTTTTGAAATTTTATAAATTTAATCTCTCAAAATGGACTTCATTTTTTGGATTCAGATTATCGAATTTAGCCTAGGGTGAACTTTTTGTACTTTTTGGATAACTTTTTTATTTTGATGAATAGTGAAAATTACTAAATTTTAATTAAAAACAACTTTTTAATCAAAATAATTAATAGTGATAAATTATTAATAAGAGTGTTTTTAAGGTATATTTAGAATATATTTTAACCATTTAATATAAATTTGGTTATTTTACATAATTTCACAATTAAACCGGACATAAACATGTGTCAATCTTTTGATAGTTTTTATATCTAAAAAACACACTTTTTTGTTTTGACAGCGGGAATTGATTTTAAATTAATTTCTGCAACTTCTATGTTTTGAATTTGGAAAAATAGATTCCATATTTGTAATCAGGATTTCCAAATTGTGTAAATAGGTAACTTTTATTTTTATACATTTTGAATAATTACTTCGGTAAATATTTTATTTACCATGGCTAAAGGGTAAATCCAGTAATTTGGGGTTACAAAATAATATTATAATAATAAACTACCCTAAAACGTGTCCTAACCTTATTGGTGGATACATTTCCGACCATGGGCATCTTTTGGTCGATTTTGGGGACCCCATGGAGCCACTTGTAGGTGATAGGGACACTTTATTTTAATTAAGATAAAGTAAACACAAAAATGACATAAGCTTATATGTGTTAGAAAAACAATTTTTATATAGGGTTATATATGTTATATTTTTTATTATAAATATTAAATAGAAATATAAAAATATTTTATACATAATTATATTTTATTTGTAATTTTTATACATTTGAAAAGTAAAAATATATATGACACAATAATGAGGCAGTTTTTTCACTATTAATGAAAGAATCAAATAATTGGTATTATAAATGTTAAAAGAAATATAATTTGAAAGTTGTGATGACGTACAAGAATTTTAATGGTTAATATGACATGTTAGGATTTCTTAAATGAATTTGGTTTGTATTAATAAAGTTTTTATGACTTTAAAAAAATCAATTATTGAGTACTGTAAAATTTGACATAAATGAATTTTTTAAAACAATTAATATATTATTAATTTATATTATCTTCCTAAAAACCAATGGTTCGGACAAAGGTCTTATTTAATTATTTTAGTATCATTAATGGACCACTTGGGGTTCGCTTGGATGTATATAGTATTTTTTTAACTATATATTATAAGAATACAATGTGACATGGGAAGTGTTAAACTACTTAACCAAGAGTTAAAACTAAAAGATAAGGTTAATATAATGACCCAAACCTGTCTAAAATCTATTGATTGAAATTATTTAGACCCATACCCACCTTATACTTTTAATAATACACTTTTTAACCATTATAAACTGAATACGATTTTATAATAAAATAATACAATAAGTTTGTCCTAAAGATCCCCTCACCCCACTTATAAAAGGGAACTCCCCCTTCTCATTAATTCACACATTCAAATCCATTTTCCTCAATAAAAACCTGCCCAAATATCCTCCCATCTTCCCTCACATCATCATAGAGGCCTTAGATTGATCATAAATCCATCTTATGGAGCCCTTTTGATCAAATCAAAAGGAAGAACCCGAAGAAGAGGTAACGTCTTTACCACCCTCTTTAAAGTTCCTTTCTTATTCAACTTCTTATTTCCATGTTATTTCCATTCTAAAATAATAAATAAAGTAACTTCTATATACTATTATGTTATTATAATTATGGAACAAACAAATTCATTATTCTATCCATCCCTTGAATGACATGTCACCATACGTGCGTACGTATGGCCTACCGTCTCCATGTTGTGGTGTAATTGTTATTCAATATACTATTATTTAGATGGGTATAATAATGATGTATAATTCATGTAAATAATAAATATAATATGATAATGATTCTGTCTATATGATATACTATACAATTATATATTATTTTAATATCAAAAAATGATATTGTCGCTCATGCGTACGTACGGATTACTGCCTCCATGAACGCGATGAGATTCATTCCACATCGTATCCATTCAAGACAAAATTTTATTGGATGTTTAAAAATAATATTTAAGGACTTAATATAATTCTGGATATGAGTATGATATAAACTATCCATAACAAAGATGGCTTATATTAAATAAAACGAGTAAGTTAACACCCGAAACGACGATAATAATAAGATTCTATTAACAATGCGATGTTAAAAGATAATATATGATATCATATTAATATATATGATTATTTTATAATTAAATAACAATTATTTAACCATTATATAGGAGTTTAACCTACCATTAACAAAGGAAAAGTACAGGGTAAGGGGTTATCATCTCACTCCTTATTTCTGTGAGATTCATGTCATATTGCCACTATTACCTTTTGTGTGGTGTATGTACTGCCCATAATTGTATTCCTTGTGTAATACACTTTAATATATGTGTATTTACATATTCATTGTATTATACTTCTTTCATTGGGTGTATGTTTCATATGTTACCAAATTGGTAAGGGTTTATTTCACAATCTCTTCATTATCCAAAGTTGTTTATACGTACTTATCTACCAGGACCTCTTTATCATCCACATCCATGTTTCTTAAAAATTTATTTCAAATCATTCATAATATTTTAAAGAATATGGGATAAAGTCATTTATAACCTTGTTTACTTTTTATAATATTTTTATAATGGAATATTTCTGTCGTTTTCCAAATAAGGTCCTTTTTAACCTTTTCGACAAAATTAAGGTAAGAATGTCTTTTTTTAACTTATACGGCTCATGCTACTATTTTCCGCCATTATAACAACGTCAAACCTTCCCTTAAAATCTTATAAGAATATATTCAGAATAAATATTTTTTATGTGACTCTTAAATGACATCAAAATATAAAGAGATATGTCTCTAAAAAAGGGTTTGATTTCATCTATGTCAACATCCTTTGATTGATTATAAGTTTATTTGAAGTTGATTTATTATGATACAAAACTTCCGTATTGTATTTATGTTTTTGTGATATGATTGACTGTGGATGTGCTATTTTTATACCATTCATTGCTTATGGTTAAAGTATTGACATTTCGTATGCTAGTTTTAATATGAATGTTTATGATTTGTTTAAACCTTTTCATATGAGGAATGTATTGGACTTAGTAAGTGATGGGTGGAACCATCTATAGCTCCTCGATGCATCGGTAGATCTCATGAGACAACTAGACGTGGAATTGGTAGAGGCCCTTTCCCAATTTAATTTGTGTTTTTTGACGAGGCCTTAATCATTTTAGACGTCATGGTCAAGGCCTTGAAAAAAATGTTTTAGAATGTCCAGTATTATACATTCCCTCATTATGGAAATAATATTGATGGTTCATATGGTCATTCGGCTATTAGAATACCCATGATTATGTTTTATTATGGAATTATTTACTCATCTCATAATCTTACCATAAAAGTTTTTCATGTTTATTATTGGTAAATGCATGTGGTTTTCAATTATTTACCATGCTTAATATTTATGTAATTTTATGCTGTATTACTTACCCTTACTGAGCGTTTGAGTGCACCCCTTTGTTATGTTTCATTTTCCCAGGATATAAAGAAGTTAGTTATGAGTGACCTACAAGCATAATCTAAGAGGTCTGGATGCTTCTAATGAAATATATTATTTTTGTATTTCTCCCCAAGCTGTAAAGTGGATCATATGTATAAATCTTTTATCCAATAATACTAAACTAATCAGCCTTTCAAGACATGATTTTCTTGTAATCATGCCAATGTTATGTAATAATGCACTGACTCTAGGTAACTGGGGTCGGGGAGTTACAGTTGGTATCAGAGAAAGTTTAGTACAAACCTTGGAAACTAGATTTAGATAAACTCTGATTAGGGAACATAGATCTAAGATGGATTTTGAGGATTAGTATTGAAGAACATACTAGAATTTTGGTATTGTACAGATTTTGTGAGTTTTCTGAGAAATACATCCCTGTCTGGATACGAGCAGGTAGAGGCGGCTCTGGAATAGATGTACCTAGTGGTAAAACCCGAAAACACCACATTGAGCTAGACTCGTATAGAAACTGATGCACGACAACGGGCCTTGCTGCACTCTTGGTTACGACACTCTCGGGTGATATACTTAGGATAACTCTCATTTTCTTTACAAATCATTATGAAGGGTTTATGAGTATATACTTCCTCAAAGAAAACATTTTTATGATTATGGATTATATCCATAAACTGTTGAATTTATGTTAAGTGTTTTAGATGTTTGGAATTATATATTTCAATTCATAAACTAATCTAGTTTATGCAATTATTTAGAAATTGCACCTAGTGGAAGGAATGGAAACTGTATCAACGCATTCACTCTATGTAGGGATTTCCCTCCTGCTCAAGATAATTATAGTGGAGCTAGTGATGCAACTACTGCTTCTCAGCTTATCACTATACTGGGAAAACACACTCAGGTAATGAATAATAACCTTACCCGTATGGAGAACCCTGATCCACAACATGGAGGATCAATGTTAGATCGCATTATGAGGCAACAACCACCAACATTCAATGGGAGTACAAATCCATTGTTAGCTGAGCAATGGATAAGTTCCCTAGAGAAAATATTCCAAGCATTGGGGAGTAGTGAAAGGGAAAAAGTTATCATGGAAGTTTACCGCCTCACTGGAGATGCTGATCAATGGTGGTCATTGATTAAAAACATGAAGGAAGATGATGAAGTATCAAATATGGAATGGAGGGAGTTCAAAGATCTGTTTTTAGAAAAATACATTCCTCCTGACCATCAAGCAGATATGGAAAGGAAATGTATGGGTCTGAGGTATAAAGAGGATGAGAATGTCGCAAAGTATGAGGCTAACTTTACAAGGTTAGTGAGGCACGCAGCTGATTATATATGTAACCCAAGGAGTAATATTGATCATTTCTTTGATGGGTTAAAACCATTTCTCCATCGAGCATTAGTCTCGTAAACCTTCTCATCATAGGAAGATATTGTCTCGTGTGATATCAAGACAGAAAAGGAATTCTCTAAGTCTTATGACTTTAAATAAAAGCAAGAGAAGAAGAGATCTGCTGATCACTCTGGGAAATTAAATAAGGAAACAAGGAAGAAGGGTAGAATTTAATTTCTACTATATGATAAATTTGGAAGGAAGTACCCTGGTGCCTGTCTAAAGAAAGAAATATTCTACAAATGTGGACAAAAGGCCATCTAGCTAGTGATTGTAAAGGAAAAAAATATGCTACCGATGTTTAAGGCTACAATTTCAGGGAGATGGGGCATTATGCAAATTAATGTCCAAACCATCAAGGAAACATACCTCCAAAAAGGCCAAGGGATCAAGGCCAAGTTATGAAATCACTACTGCTAAGGCTGAAGCCCCGAAAGATGTGGTGGTAGGTAATTTAATGATTTCCTCAAGCTTAGAAAATGCATTATTTTATTTTGGATCATTGATTTGTTTTATATCTTCCCAGTTTTCTATGAAAATTAGATAGTTAAAATTTAATTTAACATGGGAGTTGTCTATTAAAACTCCTAAGGGAAGTATCAATGCATCGAAGTTTTGTGAATCAGTCCCCATTAGATCACATAAATGTTCATTATCCACTGATCTCATCATCATACCTATGATTGAATTTGATATAATACTCAGTATGGATTGGTTTTCAGACCATGATGCGAAGATTTATTATAAGAAGAATGAGTTCATGATTCTAGATGATGATGATAAGGAACAACTTATCTCTAGAGCAGAATCGTCGCCACCGAATTCTTATCTAGATCCACCCCCAGTAGCTCAACTAAATACAATTATCGGGGAAGAAGAGAATGAAATAACTTTGGGTGAGGAAAGGAATGTTCAAATAGAGGATGTATCTATTGTGAGAGAATATGTTGATGTGTTTCCGGAAGATTTACCTAGACATCCTCAAGAATGAGAAGTTGAGTTTTCCATTGATTTAATTCCTGGTTCAAGGCCCATATCCAAAACCCCTTATAGAATGGACACTGTGGAATTAGTTGAACTAAAGAAACAATTAGTGGAATTGAGTAATATGGGATTTATTCTCCCTAGTGTTTCTCTATGGGTATCCCCTATCCTTTTTGTTAAGAAGAAAGATGGATCTATGAGGTTGTGCATTGACTACAGGGAGATCAATGCTATAACAATAAAGAACAAGTATCACATACCTCACATTGATGATTTATTTGACAAACTACATGGATATCAATACTTTTCAAATATTGACCTTCGATCTAGATATTATTAGTTGTGTGTGAACAAGGAAGACATTCCGAAGACGACATTTCGAACTAGGTACGGGCATTACGAGTTTACAGAAATGACTTTTAGACTAACTAATGCACCCTCTGTATTCATCGATCTAATGAACAGAGTTTTCAAAGAATATCTTGATGACTTTTTAGTGGTAATTATTGATGATATATTGGTATACTCCAAAAGCTACAAATATCATGAAAATCACTTGCGCATTATATTGAAGACTCTGAGAAGACATGAATTATATGGGATGTTTAGCCAGAGTGAATTTTGGATTCAGGAGATTTCTTTTCTTGGCCATATTGTCTCTAAGGATGGAATCTCTGTTGAACCTTCTAAGACCAAGGCAGTCCAAGAATGTCCAGAACTAACGAGTATAACCGATGTATGCAGTTTTATTGGTTTAGCTGGTTATTATCAACATTTCGTCTAGAAAGTTGCCTGATTGGCCAACCCATTAATAAAGATCACACATAAAGGGGTTAAATTTGTCTGGACAAAAGAGTGAAAAATATTTTGAAGAACTGAAGAGAATATTATTCAATACTCTTATATTGACTCTACCATCAGGGAATGATGCGTTCATTATTTATAGTGATGCATCAAAGAAAGGTCTTGGTTGTGTCCTTATGCAGAATGATAGAGTTATTTCATATGCATCACGGCAACAGAAAATTCATGATAAAAACTATCATACTCATGATCGTGAGTTAGATGATGTAATATTTTGTTTAAACATTTGGAGAAACTATCTCTATGGTGAAAAATGTGAGATTTATACTTATCACAAGAGTTTGAAATATATTTTTTCACAAAAGGAGCTCAACATGAGGCAAAGGAGATGGCTTGAACTACTCAAGGATTATGATTGCACGATACACTACCACCCGGGGAAGGAAAATAATGTGGAAGATGCTTTGATTAGAAAATATCATGGAATTTTGAACAAGATGAGAGTACAAAAGGATCCTATATTCATGGAACTAGTAAAGATGGATATGGGAATCACCATGGAGGGTGAAACATAAATACTTTTTCAAATGGTTGCCAAACCATCTTTACTAGAAAGGATAAAGAGTTCGCAGACTGGTGATGAAGAGTTTCAAAAGAAGATTAAAGCTATGAATGATGGGAGATTGAATGAATTTGTGTATGAAGATGGAATTTTGACGTTTGGAAAGAGACTTTGTGTTCCCAATATACCTGATCTAAAAAGGGAATTGTTGGATGATGCTCATAGTTCCAATTTCTCTATACACCCTGGGAGCACCAAAATGTATAGAGATTTAAAGGAACATTTTTTGTGGGACAACATGAAGAGGGAGATTTCTGATTTTGTGTCAAGATGTATGGTTTCTCATCAAGTGAAAGCTGGAAGGAAACAACTCTGGGGAGTCATGAAACATCTTCCCATACCTGAGTGGAAATGGGATAATATTGCGATGTACTTCGTCATGGTGCTACCAAAGACTCCTAGAAGGAATGATGCAATATGGGTCGTTGTTGATCGTCTTACCAAGTCAGCACATTTTCTTGTATAAGAGAAGATCTTCCACTTGAACGTCTAGCAAGAAAGTATATTAATGATGTTGTGTGACTTCATGGAGTTCCCTTATCGATTGTTTCGGATCGTGATCCCTGTTTTACAACAAGATTCTGGAAATGTCTTCATAAGGCCTTGGATACTGAACTTCGTTTGAGCACTGCTTACCACCCTCAAACAGATGGACAATTAGAATGGAATATTCAAACCTTAAAATACATGTTGAGATCTTTCTCACATGACTTTCAGGGTATGTGGTATTAATATTTACCTCTGGTGGAATTTTCCTATAACAATAGCTTCCATTCAAGTATTCAGATGGCACCATATGAAGCGTTGTACAAAATGAGATGTCTCACACCAACTTGTTGGGATGATGTTAGTGAAAGAAAACTTGTTGGCCTGGAACTAGTGGTGGAAACGATGGAAAAGGTAAAGGTAATCCAAAACCACATCAAAGTAGGTCAAAGTAGGCAGAATATCTATGCCGATAATCGAAAGAAAGATTTGTAATTTCATATAGGAGATCATGTTTTCATGAAGGTATCTCCATGGAATGGAGTTATACGTTTCAGTAAGAAAGGTAAATTGAGTCCCAGGTACATCGGACCATTCGAAATTCTAGAACGAATTGGGGTTGTAGCTTACCGATTGGCAATTCCACCAAGTCTCTCCAAAGTACACGATGTGATCCATGTATCACTGTTGAGAAAATACATGTCTGACCCAACGCATGTACTCACCTATGCGGAATTAGAACTGGAACCTGGTCTATCTTATTTCGAAGAGCCCGTTAGGATTCTTGATACGGGAGAACAAGTGCTGAGAAACCGGACGACCCATCTAGTAAATGTTTTATAGAGAAACCACAAGATGGAAGAGGCAACGTGGGAACCCGAGGAACATATGATGAAGAACCACCCGAATCATTTTATACAGTAATTTTATAGAAATTTTGAGGAAGAAATTATTTTAAGGAGGGGATAATGTAACACCCCAAGCTTCCATGGTACGTTTCCCTTTTAGTAATTCAATAGCATGTGTTGTACGCAACTTCGAGTTCAAACACACACTACAACCAATGAAACTAGTCGCTATGAATAGTAATACCTACTTTTTGAAATTTTATATCTCAAAATGGACTTCATTTTTTGGATTCTGAATATTGAATTTAACCTAGGGTGAAATTTTGGTACTTTTTGGATAACTTTTATGTTTTGATGAATAGTGAAAATCACTAAATTTTAATTAAAAACAAATTTTTCAATCAAAATATTTAATAGTGATAAATTATTAATTTTAGTTGTTTTAAATTATATTTAGAATATATTTTTACCATTTATTACAATTTTGGTCACTGGACCTAATTTCACAATTAAACCGTACATAAACAAGTGTCAATCTTTTGATAGTTATTATATCTTAAAAACACGCTTTTTATTTTGACAACGGTAATTAATTTTAAATTAATTTCTGCCACTTCTATGTTTTGAATTTGGAAAAATGGATTCCATATTTGGAATCAGGATGTCCAAATTGTGTAAATAGGTAACTTTTATTTTTATACATTTTGAATAATAACTTCGGTAAATATTTTATTTACCATTTTTAAAAGGTAAATCCAGTAAATAAGAGTTAAAAATTAATATTATAATAATAATAAATTTGCCTAAAACGTGTCCTAACCTTATTGGTGGATACATTTCTGACCATGGGCATATTTGGGTCTACTTTTGGAACCCCAAGGAGCCACATGTAGGTGACAGGGACACTTTATTTTAATTAAGATAAAGTAAATACAAAAATGACATAAGCTTATATCTTTTAGAAAAAACAATTTTTACATAGGGTTATGTATGTTATATTTTTTATTATAAAAATTAAATAGAATGATAAAATTAATTCCTACATAATGATATTTTATTCATAATTTTTAGAAATTGAAAAAGTAATAATATATATGACACAATAATGATGCAGTATTTTCTTTATTAATGAAGGAATCAAATAATTGGTATTATAAATGTTAAAATAAATATAATTTGGAGGTTTTGATGACATACACGAATTTTATTAGTTAATATGACATATTATTATTTCTTAAATGAATTTGTTTTGATTTAATAAAGTTGTTAAGACTTTAACAAAAATCAATTATTGAGTAGTGTCAAAATTGACATAAATGAATTTTTTTAATAATATATTACATTATTAATTTATATTCTATTCCAAAAGACCTAAGGTTCATCCAAAGGACTTATATCATTATTTTTGTATCATTAATGGACCACTTGTGAGTATCTTGTCTGTATATAGAATGTTTGATAACTATATATTATAAAAATACCATGTGACATGGTAAGTGTTAAACTAATTAACCAAGAGTTAAAACTAAAAGATATGGTTAATATAATGATCCAAACCAGTCTAAAATCTATTGGATGAAATTATTTCGACCCATCCCTACCTTATACTTCGAATAATCCACTTTGGATCCATTATAAATCGAATATTATTTTATTATAAAATAATACTTTATGTTTTTTTTCTAAAGAGCCCCTCACCCATCTTATAAAAGGGAACTCCCCCTTCTCATTAATTCACACCATCAAAGCCATTTGGCTTGGCCAAACCCGGCCGAAATATCCTCCCAACTTCCCTCAATTCATCCTATATTCCTCAGTTTGATCAGAAATCCAACCTAAGGATCCCTTTTTATAAAATCAAAAGGAAGAACCCGATGAAGAGGTAACATCTTCACCACCCTCTTTAAAGTTCCTTTCTTCTTCAACTTCTTCTTTCCTTGTTATTTTCACTATAAAATAACAACTCCAATACCTTCTATATTCTTTGATTCTATTATAATTATTGAAAAAACAAATTCGTTATTCTATCCATCCCTTTAATGACATGTGACCATACGTGCGTACGTACGGCCTACCGTCTCCACGTTGTGGTGTAATTGTTATTCAATATACTATTATTTAGATGGGTATAATAATGATGTATAATTCATGTAAATAATAATTATAACATTATAATGATTCAGTCTATATGACATTCCATCCAATTATATATTATTTTAATATCAAAAGAATGATATTGTCGCTCGTGTGAACTTAAGGATTACCGTCTCCACGAACTCTATGAGATTCATTCCCCATCGTATCAATTCAAGTCTAATTTTTTTTGGATGATTAAAAATAATATTTAAGGACTTAATATCAATCTGGATATGAGTATTACACAAACTATCCATAAGAAACATGGCTTATATAAAAGAAAATGAGTAAGTTAACACGCAAAACGACGATAATACTCAAATTTTATTAACAAAGCGATGTTAAAAGATCATATATGATATCATATTAATATATATGATTATTGTATAATTCAATAACAATTATTTCCCCATTATACAGGAGGTTAACCTACCATCAAACAAGGAAAATTACAAGGTAAGGGGTTTTCATCTCACTCCTTATTTCCGTGAGATTCATGCAATATTGCCACTATTACCTTTTGTGTGGTGTATGTACTGCCCATAATTGTATTCCTTGTGTAATACACCTTAATATATGTGTATTTACATATCCATTGTATGATAAATATTTTATGGGGTGTATGTTTCGTATGTTACCAAATTGGTAAGGGTTTATTTCACAATCTCTTCATTATCCGAGGTTGTTTATACGTAATTATCTACTGGAACCTCTTTATCATCCACATCCATGTTTCTTAAATATGTATTTCAAATCATTCTTAATATTTCAAAGACTATGGGATAAAGTAATATATACCCTTGTTTACTTTTTATAAAAAATTTATAAAGGAATCTTTATGTCGTTTTCCAAACAAGTTCCTTTTTAACCTTTTCGACAAAATTAAGGTAAGAATGTCTTTTTTTAACTTATACAGCGGGTGGAACTATTTTCTGCCATTATAACATCGTCGAAACTTCCCGTAAAATATTATAAGAATATTTTAAAAATAAATATTTTTTATGTGATTCTTAAATGATTTCAATATATAAAGAGATATGTCTCTAAAAAATGTTTTTGATTTCATCTATGTCAACATCCTTTGATGGATTTTAAGTTTATTTGAAGTTGATTTATTATGATACAAAACTTCCATATTGTATTGATGTTTATGTGATATGTTTGACTGTGGATGTGCTATTTTTATACCATTCATTGTTTATGGTTAATTTATTGACATTTCGTATGCTAGTTTTAATACGAATGTTTATGATATGTTTTAACCTTTTTATATGAGGAATGTATTAGACTTAGTATGTGACGAGTGGAGCCCGCGATAGCTCCACGATGCATCGGTAGGTCTCATGAGACAACTAGTCATGGAATTGGTTGAGGCCCTTTCCAAATTTGATTTATGGTTTTGGCCGAGGCCTTAATCATTTTAGACATCTTGGCCGAGTACTTGACAAAATGTTTCAAGATGTACGACATTATACATTCCCTTATTATGGAAATAATATTGATGGTTCATGTGGTCATTAGACTAGTTTAATACCCATGATTGTGTTTTATTATGGAATTATTTACTAATATCATAATATTTCCATAAAATTATTTATGTTTATTATTGGTAAAGGCATGTGGTTTTCAATTATTTACCATGCCTAATATTTATGTCATTTTCTGCTATATTACTTACCCTTACTGAGCACTTGAGCTCACCCTTTTCTTATGTTTCATTTTCCTAGGATATGAAGAAGTTAGTTATGAGTGACCTGTAGGCATAATCTAGGAGGATTGGATGCTTCTAATGAAATATATTATTGTTGTATTTCTCTCCAAGCTGTAAAGTGGATCATATGTATGAATCTTGTTTCCAATAATAATAAACTAATTGGTCTTTCAAGACATGATTTCCTTATATTAATGGAAATGTTCTGTAATAATTCACCGACTCTGGGTAACTGGTGTCAGGGCGTTACATGGTTGGTCTTTCCCAGAAGCACTATATCTTATTTCCCTACCACCTCATAATGGAAAACACCAGTTTCAAATATGATAAGGTGTAGATGATCTCTTTCTTGCACCCAGGTTCTGTCTAAGTTTACCATTACTTACCATCTATTTATATAACCTACAAAACATCTATAGATATCCCATCGTTCTGTAAGGATGGAACTATACTGGTGGTCATAGAAAATAACCATATTAATCGCCCAGTCTACCATGTTGATGACAGAACACTCCACCAAGGTCAACTACAATAGAAAATTACATATATGTACTCTGTATTCCACTTCCCTACCTAAGGTTCATATAACAGTACTTCCTACTCTCAAGAAGTCACACCTCTTAATCATCCAGTAGAAAATATTTCTCTATCACTAAAATCATCCTTCATATTTCTCTTTTCTTTGAGATCTTAATCCACTGCCTCATAAAACTCCTTTAATTGAAATAGATTATCTTAGGATTTTATCTCTCAATTAAGTCTATCCTAAAGACACATCGTCGTAGAAATATCATCTCCTACCAATAATGGAGAAAATCACTACATATTCGTAATGAATCCCATATAATACATCACAAAAATTTCCCCAGATTCAACCACTTGAACTCTACTACCCTTTCCTATCTTAGTGTATCTAGATAAAAGTTATCAAAGAACTTATCCAAAAAAATCCTTACATAGCATACCATTAGTATGTCGGATCCAAGCATGAATGTCTCACGAGCGCTTTACTGAACCTCATAGCATATATGTATCCAATATAACCCTCTTCTCATTAGGATTCTCCAAATATTAAAGTATCATATTGATAAAATCAACCCCAAACTGATATCCCTTAGGCCAACCATCTATAATAAAATTATGAGGGTGATGTAACTGAAACTCCCTTATTAGGTTAGAGATTTTCTCCGTAATTCATCCTAGTTATCTTTCATTAATTTCATGAAGCATATTAATTTATTTCAGAACTACCCCTACTACCTAAAATGGCATAATCGGTGCCTCAACTTCCATTGTAACACCCTAAGATTTTATGAAAAATATTCATTTAATTTCATTGATGTATTCTATTATACACTACACCAAGTATAGCTTGTACTATATGCAACACCGTATTAGCTTGCAATATATGCAACACTATTCTTGACTCGTGTTACACACAATTTCAAGTTCGTTTTGTGGAAATTATTCTACGCAACATTAAGTATAGATTTTGTTAAATGTATAAATGTAATAAGTTTTGATTATGTTATACGCAACACCAAATAGCGATTTCACTACACTCAGCCCTGACATGGCTTGCATTACATGCAATCAAAACCTTCCTTGATAGTGTGTGTGGTACGCAATACCGAGTTTCACTAAACGAGATATAATTACAATATTATTATGAACAAGTCATTATGAATATTAATACCCAATTATTGAAATTTTATAAATTATATTTTTCAAAATGGATTCATTTTTTGCTTCGGAATATCGAAATTACCCTAGGGTGAATTTTTGGTATTTTTCTGAAAACATTCAATTTTTGATGAATAGTAAAAACACTGGGTTACTATTTAAAAATCGACTTGTTATATAAATAATTATTTATTTTATTTAAATATATTTTAGGAAAAAATTGATACATAATACCTATATAAGTTCAATTTAATTCATTAGAGTCATTTTATAATATTTTTCGATATATGAAAATTTTATTGAACTTTTCACCGTCTTTTACCTACCTCTTAGGAGCTTTTTGCAAACATACATAAAATTAATTTTACCACTTCTGTGAGTGGAATTTCGAAATCCCTGGAGACACTGTGAATATCACAAACTAAAATGTGGTTCAATGAGAGAAAATAATTTTTGGTGAATAGTAACTTTTTACTTTTATTTACAACGGTTATAAGTAAATAGGGTAATTAAGGGTAGAAATGATATTATTATTACCCTAACACATGTCCTAATTCTATTGTATAAGTGTAATTCATCCAAAAACAACCTTATGAATAAAATATGACCATTTATGTCCACTTATATTAGATTAGGACAATTATTATTAATTTATTTAAAGAAGGGATAAAATACTTAAAATTAATGTTTAATAACTAAAGAATTTTTAATATAGGGTTATACATAAGATAAATTCCACTATAATAATTAATTATAAAGATAAAACAATTTCCTACATAATTATATTTTATTTATAATTTTTAGACATTATATAATTTCATTTATTTATGACACAATGATGATGTAGTAATTACCCTATTAATGAAATATTAACATAATTGATGTTATAAATACCAAAATAAATGTAATTTTGGACTTTTTATGAATTAAACTAATTTTATAGGTTAATATGACATGTTATTGTTGAGTTAATTGACTTTTTTTGAACTAATAATGGTTTAATGATTTTCAATAAAATCAAGTACCAAATAGTTTCAAAATTGACATAAAATAGTTTTTAAAAAAAAATTATATCATTAATTGTTATTTTATTTCTAAAAATCTACGGTTCTTCCAAATGAATTAGATAAGGATATATATTTTAATAATTAACCACTTGGGGTTCGGTTTTCTTGTTATAGTATGTTTATTAACCATATAGTGTAAGAAAACAAGAAGACATGGTAAACATTATATTATTTAACTTAGAGTTAAATGTAAATGAAAAGGTTAAAATAGTAACCTAAACAAGTCTAAAACCTTTTAGTTGAGAGGTTTTCTAACCATGCCCGCTTTATCTTTGAAATAAATCAATTTTATGCTTTTATAAACTGAATATGACTTTATTATAAAATAATATTTTAATTTTTCCTAAGGTGCCCCTCTCCTCCCTTATAAAAGGGCACCCCTTCCCTCTTCTCCTCACACCCTTTTGAGCCTTGAAGATTGGCCAACCCCTGACCATTTCTCTTATAAACATCCCTAGAAACATTTTAGGTGTTCTGATCTTCTCAAAAGACCAACTCTACTTCCTTAAGAGGAATCTTAATGGAGGTGTGTCGAAGAGGAGGTTATCTCTTCATCGGATTTTTTCATGTTTCTTTTTCTTCAACTTATTCTCCTTTAGTTGTTTCATTATAAATTAATAACATCAGTATTAATTATATACTGATATGTTATTATAAATATGATCAACCCCATTTCACCTTCTATCCATCCTACGGAAAACGAAATCACCGCGCATGCGTACGTACGGAATACCGTCTCCACGCCGTGGTGTAATCTGTTTTCGACCACCACCTTACTTGGATGGGTATAATGGTGTAAATAAATAACTATATATTATTATTGTAAATTGATATTGATTCTAAAATATTATACATACACTTAAATACAATTCCATGATCATGAGAATGATATCATCGCTCGTGCGTACGTACGGACTACCGTCTCCACGACGCGATGAGATTCATTCTCCATTTTTACCAGTAATGAATGATTATAAAGTATATATAATGAATAATAATGAAATATATGTCATAATAATGATACTGGATTTATGTATTTATATTTTTATTTCATCTACTTAATTCCATTCAATTCAATAAGGAAATGAAAACAGCGTTCATGCGTACGTACGACCTACCGTCTCCATGAACGGTGTATTTCATTCCATTTGTCGATCTATCATATATATATATGTATATGCTGAATATATATTATATATTAATAATTTTTTACATTCTAGAATTATTTAAATCAAGATATAAGTAATAATATCAATAACAACAAGTTGAAACACGAACAATAAATGAAACGATTTTACCAAAATCGCTGCTTTTACATCGAATTTACAAAATAAAGGTTAATATAATGTCATAAGTAAACTATATATGATATCATAAAAATGAATATGATTCAGTAATAAGTCAACAACAGTATTTAAATCATTATATAGAAGTTTCAGATACATACGAGGCATATCATACATAAGGTAAGGGATAACTATTCCAATCTTTCTCTTATCCGAGATTGTTTATTCGTAAGTATTTACTTCAGTTTTTGTTATCATCCAAGTCCCTGTTTTCTATTAATGTTTTCATGTATGTTTAAGGGACTTTTTACCCATTTTTTAATTTTACCCCATGTTATGAAAGGAAACTTTATTTTTTTTACCACACCAGGAACTTTTTGACTTTTCCGACAAAAGTACGAGAAGAATGTTATTTTTATCTTATACGACGTGAATGGATTTTTACGGTTTCATAACGACTTATTTCAATAAAGTTTACTATACAAAAATTTATGAATATTTTCAACAAAATAATTTTATTTTAAAATTTCCAGGCATTTTGTGAAAAGTAAATGATTTTGAAGAAAAAAGAATATTTTCCTCATGAATTCATTTCTAGTGTTTTATCAAAACCATTTTCCGTCTAAGATGACATTTCTTCATATGTGTATGTTTCAAGTATAATGTCTCTATGATTTACATGGTTTCAATTTTCTTATGATGAAATAGCCATTTTTTTATATGGATTATGTGATAATGGGATGAAGTTTATGAAACCCATTTTATTCATTGGGTTATGATGAATGTTTTATGTTTATTTTGTGGCACAAGTAAGAATGATTTCATTATGAGATGGGTGGGACCTATATCTCCCTCCAATTAATTTGGTAAAGATTTATATCTCATGAGATAGACATGGTTGGAATGGTATGTTAATCCGGTTCAGTGTTACATGATAGAAACGAGGAGTGAACTCGATTCAGAAAGGGACTTTGTCCACTATGATGGTCATGGCAGCAATGCCTTGAATACTATAGAAATCATAACATGTGCTTAATGTTTTCCATAATTACATTCTTTATTCCCATTTTGTTTTATCATGATTGATGATCCATTATGATATATGTCTTATGTACTTCCAAGATTTATGTCATTGCTCAAGATTTTGATGATTAGATTTTATGTTCAAGTTTTTGCATTCAAATTTTTATGGATTGTTTTATGTTTTCTATGATTACCCATACTGGGCATTTGAGCTCACACTTTTTTATGTGTTCTTTTCCCCAGAATTTAAAGAAATGTTTTAGGTAAGAAAATAAAAGGGGAAGGTTTTTATGGGAGATATTGAAGATATTTCACCAAGATTAGAAGATTATATTCTAAGTATCCAAAGACACTAAACTATTACGGTCCTTTAGTGTCTGTTTTTTTATGTATTAAGTATTCTGCAAAAGTAATTTAATGTCCATGTACGTCAAGATTTGGGTCTCTATAGTTGGTATCAGAGGAAATGTTTAGTTAACCTTTGGAATCTAGGATGTGAAAAATTTAGTGAGATCCCTAGAGTTATTTCTAAGGTATGTCTAGGGATGTCCCTAAGGCTAAGTATACGTATAGGTTATAGTCCTAGAATTATGGAAACGATATTAAAATTAAACCTAAGATGTTAGATATAGAAGGTAATCCCACTTTATTATATTTTTTTCCCTAGAATGATTTTTCCACTCACAATATTCTTTTTGGGTTTTAGAGGATGGATGGAACCCGAAAGAGCCGTGTTGATCAATGTAATGGACAATTCAATGATTGTCCTCCTAAACAAACCAATGTTATGGGAGATGGAGTGAAAAATATTACAGCTATAATTACACAAGCTATGAATCATTATGGACTTCCAAATGATTAGAGAAGGGAACAATATTCTATTGAGTCCTTCATGAGGCAACGTCCACCTTATTTCAGTGGGTCTTCTGATCCACTTGTTGCTGAACAATGGATTAGTACCATTGAAAAGTTGTTTTCCATACTTCTCTATTCGGAACATGAAAAAAGTCATTGTGGCTATTTACCATTTAGAAGGTGAAGAAGATCAATGGTGGACTCTAATTAAGAACACGAGGCTCCGAGATGAAATTGAATCCATGGAATGGGAGGAGTTCAAGAACTTATTTTTCAATAAGTACTTACCTTGTATTCTTCAAACAAAGATGGGAAAGAATTTCCTTGAGCTTAAGAAAAAGGATAATGAATCTGTTGGTATAAACGAAGGGATTTTTACAAGGCGTGCAAGGTATGCATCTGGATTTATCATCTATCCTGAAAGTAAAGTTGATCAATTCTTCAATGGCTTAAAATAAAGTCTTCGAAGGGCATTAGCTATAAGAGACTTTAGTATCTATGAAGAAATTGTGTGTTGTGATATCTAGATAGAAATTGAAGTTTGTGTTACATATCTATCTCATGTTTTGGACAAGAAATGAAAGATGGAGTCCAAGGAGAAATCTCAAAACAATGGTGAAAAGAAGATGAATGTTTCTTTATGATCAAAGTGTGGAAAGAAGCATGGTAGAGATTGTCTTAAAGGGACTAGAAAATGTTTTAAGTGTGGAAAAGAAGGTCATCGAGCCGCTGAGTGTTGAAGTAATGGAAAAATGGTTGCTAATGATGTGAATAAAGAAAATACTAAAGAGAACTCACCACCAACACTTCAATTCTTCAAGTGAACTGAGATGGGGCATTATGCTAATCAATGCCCTAATCCAAGGGTTAATGATGATCAACATGAGCGACCACTTATGAAAATGGACAAAGGGAAGTCACATGTGATCACTATTGGTGATGTTGAATATGAAAATGATGTGGTGGAATGAGTAAGCGTTTATGTAATGGGATTCCAAAATAATGTTGTATATAGTATCGTGGAATATTGTAATACTTATGTATTGGTCTATTGTGGTTTTCAATAATTTTATGATACCGGTAACCATGGAAAGTGATTGATATGTTTTTGGAAAGAAGATGATAAGCTCATAATGAATGGATATGGAGAAAATGAAATGATTAATAGTATTCATGAGCTCATGACTGATATAAGGAAAAAGTTATATCATGGTTTGAGTATATAGAATTTTTGGATTTTCGTATGTGGAAAGAGTTAACTTTTGACAGCATTCATGTTTTCACTAAGATTCAATGGGTATTCATTTTCAAGAGAATACATGATTAAGGTACTCACATGTTTGGAATGTGACCAACATGATATATCTTATATGGGGGATAAGTGATGGTATTCACATGCTTGGTAGATGACATTTCTAGTAATCGTTTTCTTAATACTATAATATTGGACAGAAGTATTTTGGATAATCCTAAAGATTGGAATGGATTATGTTGGACATAAGTTAGTATTGATTAAGGTTATAACTTTTTCGATATTATTAATATAAGGTTATAATTATGTAGTTTTAGAAAAAGGAAAACCTGTAGGACGGGCGACAACCCGTCACGTCGGACAAGGATGCAGGAATCGAACCCACAACGAAAGTACGACAGGCCTTTATCGCCTACCGCTAGCATACAGGAAGTCCCTGGTTAGTAGAAACTAGTTTTATTTTATAATTCTCTATGATAGCTGAAGTATAAGTCCATTTTAGGAACCATATACGATTAATATCAGCATAGATGGACTTCTATATATTTAATAAATTGTGCAAAAAATTTTGTGATATAAATAGATGGAATGACCTATCTTTCAATCACATAATCTTCTAAGACTTCACAGAAGACAAATTCATCTTCATTTCTTTAAGAGATGAAGTGGAAATTTTTCGAGGCATGAGAAACGGTGAGATTGTACCAAAATCAAGTAAGTATTTCTTTCAATTCAACAATTCTTAAACATTAAGGAAATGATCTTGAAAAACAATAATGTTGTCCTAGTGCTCTAATATCTGATGAATCGGATGGTACCTCAGATGATCGCAAATTTTTGGCTTTTTGATTGTTGGATTTTTCATAGCCATGTCCTCTACCACTCTTCATCAGAAGTTGACGGTTATATTTCTCTTCCATATCCATATAGTCACCTATGTTATACTATGTGGAAACCCAGTGATTAGTTAATTTGGGTAACCGTTACGTTTCAGACTTTAGTTTTTCAAGTCAAGTTTTGGTATTCCTTTTTACGATGTCGTTTTCTATTAAAGAAACTTTCAAGTAGTAAATCATTTATAACCCCGACGCATTTTGAGGGCGAAATTCATTTTAAGGGGGGTAAAATGTAACCCCACAAGATTTTATGAAAAATATTCTTTTAATTTCATTGATGTATTCTATTATACACTACACCATGTTTAGATTGTATTATATGCAACACCGTATTAGCTTGCAGTATATGCAACACTATTCTTGGCTCGTGTTACAAACAATTTCATGTTCGTTTTGTGGAAATTATTCTACGCAACATTAAGTATAGATTTTGTTAAATGTATAAATGAAATAAGTTTTGATTATGTTATAAGCAAAACCAAATGGTTCTTTCACTACACGCATCCATGACTTGGCTTTCATTACACACAATCAAGTCCTTCCTCGATAGTGTGTGTAATACGCAATACCCAGTTTCACTAAACGAGATATAATTATAATATTATTATGAACTAGCCGTTATGAATAGTAATAACCAATTTTTGAAATTTTATAAATTTTATATTTCAAAATGGACTTCATTTTTGGATTTGGAATATCAAAATTATCTTAGGGTGAATTTTTGGTATTTTTCTGAAAAATTTAAATTTTTGATGAATAGTGAAAACACCAGGTTACTATTTAAAAACCGAATTTTTATTTAAAGACTAATTTATTTTATTTAAATTTATTTTAGGTCAAAATCGCTACATAATACCTATATATGTTCAATGTAATTCATTGGAGTCATTTTATAATAATTTTCGACATATGAATTTTTTTTTGAACTTTTCACCGTCTTTTACCTACCTCCTAGGAGCTTCTTGCAAACTTACATAAAACTTAATTTTACCGCTTCTGTGAGTGGAATTTCGAAAATATGATAGAAATGGTTAATATCAATGAATAAAATATGGTTCAATGAGATGAAAATAATTTTTGGTGAATAGTAACTTTTTACTTTTATTTACCACGGTTAAAAGTAAATAGGGTAATTAAGGGTAAAAATGAAATTATTATTACCCTAATACATGTCCTAATTCTATTGGATAAGTGTAATTAGACCAAAAAAACCTTAGGATTAAATTTTACCATTTTAGACCACTTGGATTAGATTAGGACATTTATTATTAATTTATTTAAAGAAGGGTTAAAATAGTTAAAATCAAAGTTTAATAACTAAATCACTTTTAATATAGGGTTATAAATAAGATAAATTAGACTATAAATATTCATTAGAAAGATAAAATTAATTTCCTAAATAACGGTATATTATTTATAATTTTTAGACATTACATAAGTTAATTTATTTATGACACAATGATGATGCAGTAATTACCTTATTAATGAAATATTAACATAATTGATGTTATAAATACCAAAATAAATGTAATTTTATACTTTTTATCAATTACACTACTTTTCTAGGTTAATATGACATGTTATTATTTATTTAATTAATTTTTGTGAACTAATCATGCTGTTACGATTTTCAAAAAAATCAAGTACCAAAAAGTGTCAAAATTGACATAAAATATTTTCAAAAAAAAATATTATGTTATTAATTGTTATTTTATTTTTAAAAATCTAAGGCTCGGCAAAATTACTTATATAAGGATATATATATTAATAATTAACCACTTGGGGTTCTTTTGGCTTCTTAAAGTAAGTTTATTAACCATATAGTGTAAGAAAACAAGAAGACGTAGTAAAAGTTAAATTATTTAACTTACAGTTAAATCCAAAAGATAAGGTTACAATAGTAACCTAAACTTTTCTAAAACCTATTGGTTTATAGGGATTTGACCCACACCCACTTTAGCTTCGAAATAAATCAATTTGGAGATATTATAAACTGAATATGACTTTATAATAAAATAATATTTTAAGTTTTCCTGAGGTGCCCATCTCCTCCCTTATAAAAGGCCACCCCTTCCCTCTTCTCCTGACAACCATTTGAGCCTTGAAGCTCGGAAAACCCCTTCCCATTTCACCTCTCCACTTCCCTAGAAACATTCTTGAGGTTCTGGTCTTCTCAAAAGACCAACTCTACTTCCGTAAGAGGAATCTTAAAGGAGGTGTGTCGAAGAAGAGGTTATCCCTTCTTCTGATTCTTTCAAGTTTATTTCTTCTTCAACTTCTTCTCCTTTAGTTGTTTCATTATAAAGTAATAACATCATTATTACTTATATACTGATATGTTATTATAAATTTCAAACAACCACATTTCACCTTCTATCCATCCAACGGAAAATGAAATCAGCGCGCGTGCGTACGTACGGAATACCGTCTCCACGCCGTGGTGTAATCTGTTTTCGACCACCACCTTACATGGATGGGTATAATTGTGTAAATAAATAACTATATATGATTATTTTAAAGTAATATTGATTCTGAAATTTTATACATACACTTCTATACAATTCCACGATCATGATAATGATATCATCGCTCGTGCGTACGTACGGACTACCGTCTCCACGATGCGATGAGATTCATTCTCCATGTTAACCATTCATGAATGATTATAAAGTATATATAATGAATAATAATGAAATATATTACATAATAATGATACTTTATTTATGTATATATATATTTATTTCATCTACTTAATTCCATTCAATTCAATAAGGAAACGAAAACAGTGTGCATGCGTACGTACGACCTACCGTCTCCATGAACGGTGTATTTCATTCCATTTATCGATCTATCATATATGTATGTATATATGTATATTATTAATATATATTATATATTAATCATTTTTTACATTCAGGAATTAAGTAAATCATGATATAAGTAATAATATCAAGAACAACAAGTCGAAACACGTAAAATAAATGAAACGATTTTACCCAAATCGCTGCTTTTACATCAAATTTACAAAAGAAAGGGTAATATAAAGTCATAAGTTAACTGTATATGATATCATAACAATGAATATGATTCTGTAATAAGTGAATAACATTATTCAAATTATTATATAGGAGGTTCGGATACATACAAGGCATATCGTACATAAGGTAAGGGATAACTATTCAAATCTCGCTCTTATCCACGATTGTTTATTCGTATGTATTTTCTGTGGTTTTTGTTATAATTCATTTCCCTATTTTCTAAAAATATTTTCATGTATGTTTAATGCCCTTTTTACCCATTTTTTAATTTAACCACATGTTATGAAAGGAATCTTACTTTTTTTTACCACAGAAGGAACTTTTTGACTTTTCCGACAAATGTATGAGAAGAATGTTATTTTTAACTTATACGGCGTGAATTGATTTTTACGATTTCATACAGAATTATTTAAATAATGTTTCCTCTACAAACTTTTATGACTATTTTCAAAAAAAATAATTTTCATTCAAAATTGCCTGGAATTTATTGAAATGAAAATGATTTTGAAGAAGAAAGGATATTTTCCTCAAAAATTCATTTCAAGTGTTTTATCAAAACCATTTTCCATCTAAGATGACATTATTTCATATGTGTATGTTTCAAGTATAATGTCTCTATGAATTACATGGTTTCAATTTTCTTATGATGAAATAGCCATTTGTTTTATATGGATTATGTGATGCTGGGATGATGTTTATGAAACCCATTTTATTCTTTGGGTTATGATGAATGTTTTAAGTTTATATTGTGGCACAAGTATGAATGATTTCATTATGCGATGGGTGGGACCTATATCTCCCTCCAATTCGTTGGGTAAAGATTTATATCTCCTGAGGTAGACATGGCTGGATCGGTAAGTTAATTTGGTTTAGTGTTACAGGACTGAAACAAGGAGTGAACTCGATTCAGAGAGGGACTTTGTCCACTGAGATGGTCATGGTAGCAATGCCTTGGCTACTATGGAAATCATAACATGTGCTTAATGGTTTCCAAAATTACATTCTTTATTCCCATGTGGTTTTATCATGATTGATGATCCATTATGATATATGCCTTACGTTCTTCCAAGATTTATGTCTTTTCTCAAGATTTTGATGTTTAGATTTTATGTTCATGTTTTTGAATTCAAATGATTATGGATTTTTTTATGTTCTTAATGTTTACCCTTACTGGGCATTTTAGCTCACCCTTTTTTATGTTTTCTTTTCCCCAGGATTTAAAAAATGTTTTAGGTAAAAAAATAAAAGGGGAAGATCTTTATGGGAGATGTTGAATATATTTCACCAAGATTAGAAGATTATATTCTGATTTTCCAAAGACAATAATCTATTGTGGTCTTTTGGTGTCTATTATTTGTTATGTATTAATTATTCTGCAAAAGTAATGTAATTTCAATGTATGTCAAGCTTTGGGTCTCTACATCCATCACTAGAGGATGATTCCCAGCCATGTCCTCAGGGTGTCCTCCAAAAAAGGATAATCATGGACGAATATCTATAAAATTAAAAACACATTTCTTTGGACTTATAACACAAATTTATCATATTTATGTCCAATGCAAATCATAACAAGTCATAAAAAGTATTTTACTCATATCATTCCATGCGGACAAAACTATGGAGCTATAACCACCCTTAACTATCCTACACAAAGGACTTGGTTAATAATGGTAAACATGTTATGATATCTATTTATCTTACATAGGAACCCATTGATTCATATTATTTCATCCTTTTTGTTGTTCTCAATTTTAAATATGGTATTATTTTAATTTCAATATCACAAGAAAGGAATAATAGTTTAATTTCAACAATATAACCAAAAAACATTTTCCCAAGCATGCCTTAAATTATGCACATAAATGAAAAATCTTGTGATCCTAGAAAGACACACGCATACTCGAATCTCATTCCATACCAGGCCACGAGTCGATTATCACCAATTTTTACAAATAATAATTACCCCACACAACAAGTGAATCACCCAAGGTAAAATAATATCCAAATATAATAGAAAACAATAATAACTACAATCCCACACTGGGAACTTGGGTTTTCCATCATACATGGGTTTGAAAATCCCTTGGATGATATCATTACCAAGACTTGACTCCTACTAATCTGTTTCCTACCATTCCCAAATAGGAAGACAAAATAAGAATAAAATAAATTATAAACTCTGATACCAATTTTATGGTCCCAAACCTGGTGATACATGTTAATACCCTAAGTCGGCCGGTCACATGACTTCAAGCATGCCACCTCAAACATGAGAGGGTACCAAATAGTAGTGAGGGTCTTATAAGTCATTCATGATGCGACTATAACACCTTTAATAATGGTAATAAACATAGAAAAATTAAACAATAAAAAAATATATATATATTAATAAACATTTGCAATATCTCAATAGATGAAAATGTGTAAAAGGAATATACAATTGAAATAGAATGCATTACATGATAATTTATATGACATGTTTCTAAAATTAAAACTGAAAATAAAGACACGGACAACTCCTAAGCGTGTCCCAAACCATGAGAGGTTCCCCATCCAACTTCATCCCCACATTGAAAATCTAATATAGGTTCATTATCTATGATTCATCCTACATCAATAAAGTCTATTCTAGTATTGATCGGGCTGACTAAGTAGTGTGTGCATACAACTCAGAAGGCCACAAACAACCATGTCTAAAATAATAACATATCAAAATATTTTATGGAGTTTTATAAATAAATTGTTATAATTTATAATTTAACTATTATCACATTATCAATTAATAATTATATTACCACGTAAAAATCAGATTCTTATAGGCACCCTGTAACGTCCCGGACCCGGGTGCCACGCAACAGTTTCCCCGATCCCGGTTCGCCACGTGACCTCAAGCGCATTTCCCCAAATGCAAGAGGCTGCCAACTAGCAGCGAGGGCCCAAGTCTGATAGGGGGGAAACTATGCCCTCATTTTTCAGAGTGTAGCGCAGCGGAATACATAATAAAACATACAACAAACAGCGAAAGAAATAAACCATACACAACTGAAATAAACTAGAGTAGTGGGTATAACCAACTGTATATAAGTGATGATGCTACATGTTTCAAGTTCGAAGAAAACGGCCAAAACATGTTATACATCAATACAATACAACAAAATCCAGAGCACAGAAAACAAGAAAAATAGCTGGCAGTGGCATCGCGAGCCTAGGCTCAGTCCCATGCCCTCCTACTCCTCAGCAACAGTTAAGTACCTGTATAGGGACTATTTCCCCTATCTACACCTGCAGCAACGTAATCTGTTTGGGCCAAAAAGTGTGACCCAAACAGGGTGTGAGAAATATATCTCAGTAGGCACCCACCATAGGCTTGTTCCCAACTATGTGTATGCATGCAACAATAGTGTGAAGTAATTTAAATGCAATAAAGTAAGAAGAACTCAAAAGTAACAACTACCAGTTATATTGCCATTTTTAATATTCATTTAATCTATTTAATATATGAAATCACCATAGTGCATTTCTAAGTAAACAGTCCACATCCTCAAACAAACAAAACCTTACCCTCAGGTAAGCAGAATCCAACCCGCAGGTATAGCCCTCAGGCATAACAGAAATTTCCCCCTGGCGTAGGAAGTGTCGTCCATAGGCACAAAAGTCAAGCCCTCAGGCACGAAAGGTTTCCCTCAGGTGAAATAACTATATCCCTCGGGCTAAATAGTGCAGTGCCCTCAGGCTAATCACAACAATTCCATCAGGCTAAATACAAAAACTCCCTAAGGCTAAACAGGTAACCGGGCCATTCCCAACATGTAAACAAGCAGTAACAAGTAATTCCTCTCAAGGAAATTCAACAATTACTACTTTAATGGAATACCCTAGGGTATCCTGGCCAAACGGCTAAACAGTGAAACACACCCCGGGGGCAGTTCCGGATCCAAGCAACGATCCCAACCAGTATTTTAATATCATAGTTTAATCACCTATGAAATTCTAGGAATTAAACATAGCAACGGCCTCGGCCACAGGACACCCCAACATGGGTTCGTGGCACAAAAATGCACAAAACACACAGTAGTTGGAAAACTAAACAAAAACCCTTCTACCTTATACGTCAAAAAGCATTATACCCGAATGCCGATTCCAGAAACGCCCAAGAACGACATAGATCTAACGAAGAACAAAACTCATTCAAACATAAATTACTTACGTTAGGAGAATAATTGGAAAGAACGGTACCAGGAGAGGAGAAGGCTTACCCGTGAGGTTCCAACGAAATCGTCCAAAGCTGAATCGGATCCCAGACGATCGCCCGGTGGAATTTCAAAGATCTGGCCTCCTCCTTTGGCTCCAAAATGGCTCAAGTGCCTCCTCTGCCAAATGAGGAGGCTACTGCCTGTTTTAAGCCGAAAAAAAAGTATACGGCGTGTAATTATGAGTACACGGTGTGTACTTCTTTCATTTAACTGTTCATTTGGCGGCGCCGTCACACTAATCATCCGTCGAGAATAGTACACGACATGTAATCTCGAGTACATGGCGTTTATTGTCGCCTTGCTGGCAGCGACACCACCGCCTTACATCTTAAGCCTGCCGACTGACTACACGGTGTGTAAGGAACCACTACACGGCATGTAGTCGGTTTCTACACCCTTCATCGCCGGCATGGCTACACGTCTCATGTACTAATCCCAACATGGCCAAAAGTACATGGCGTGTTGACAAAGTACACGGCGTGTAGTTCCAAAATTCTAGATTTTTCCCCATTTTCCATTTTTTCTCAAAAACACTTAAGGAAACAAAAAAGTAGAAGCCCATACCTCTAAAATAAGAACTGGGTTCTTACAAACTTCCCCCTTATAGCAATTCATCCCCGAATTTCCCTTCCAATGGTGGTGATGAATAAGCTAAGAACAACTCTGGCCACTGAGGACGTACGTCGGCCTCCAGCTCCCAAGTCTCGTCCTCCACTCGGCCATACTGCCATAGCACCCGTACGAGAGGAACTGACCGGACTCGGGGGACCTTCATGCTCCTGTTAACAATACGGATCAGATGCTCTTTAAAGGATGCATCATGCTGAATCTCAACCTCTTCTAGCTGAAAGGTGTGGTATGGGTCTGAATGGTAGCGACGCAACTGAGACATGTGGAAGACATCGTTCATGGCTTTGTACCATTACAGTAACTGCAACCGATATGCAACCAGCCCGACTCTCTCCAGAATCTCAAATGGTCCCACATACCTCGGTGAAAGCTTACCCTGTCTCCTGATCCGTTTGTGTCCCAGCCTCGGTGAAACATGCAAGAAAACCTGATCCCCGACCACGAACTCCAAAGGTCGTCTGTGGTGATCAGCATAAGACTTCTGACAAGACTGTGCGGTAACCATCTGCTTCCGAATCAACTAGACCTACTCAGATGTCTCCTGCACGAGTTGTGGCCCCAGTAAATCTGCCTCACCTTCCTCTAACCAGCACAAAGGTTACCAGCATGGCCTACCATATAAATCCTTGTATGGTTCCATCTCAATAGTCGCCTGAAAACTATTGTTATAGGCAAACTCGACTAAGGGTATATGCTTCTCCCAAGAGCCCCCAAAGTCTAGGACGCATGCATGTAGCATGTCCTCTAGCACCTGTATCATCCGCTCTGACTGGTCATCTATTTGAGGGTGGTATGATGTGCTCAGAAGCACCTGTGTACCCAGCACCCTCTGAAAGCTTTTCCAGAAACGAGACGTAAAGTGGGTGTCCCTATCTGAAATGATAGAATGAGGGACCCCATGAAGACGTACGATCTCTCTGATATACATCCTTCCGAGCTCGTCCACACCGAAGGTCTCCTTGATCAGCAAGAAGTGAGATACTTTCATGAGTCTGTCCACAACAACCCACACAGCGTCATTTCCTTGAGGTGACCTTGGAAATACTGTCACGAAATCCATCGCGACATCATCCCATTTCCACTCCAGAATGGGAAACTGCTGTAATAGCCCAGCTGGTCTCTGATGCTCTGCCTTCACCTGCTGACAGGTGGAACACCTCGTAACAAAACCAGCTATATCTCTCTTCATACCCGGCCACTAGTACTGACGTCTCAAGTCTCGGTACATCTTGGTAACCACGGGATGAACTGCCCAAGCTGAAGCATGAAACTCCAGCATCAAATCCTTGCTTATATCCCCTGGAACCCATACACGTCCACGGAAATGAAAAAACTCTTCATCACCTATCGCCCAACCGGGAGGAGGGTCCTCACATGGCACCGACTCCCGTAGAACTAGGCCTACTGAATCCAATAGCTGCCTCATCCTCACTCTGTCCAGAAGGGTAGAAGTCACAGATAACGAGGAAAGATAAGTCTTCCCCTGACTATCATGCACCTCCAGATGCATCTCATAGAACAAAGCCATAAGCTGCCACTCACCGCTGGCCTCCTACACTACCTGTATCTGAGTCTTCCTGCTCAGTGCATCATCTACTGCATTACCTTTACCAGGTGTATAGGCAAGCTCAAAATAGAAGGACTGTAGGTACTCGACCCACCTTCTCTGCCTAAGATTCAGGTCACGCTGAGTAAAGATATACTTGAGACTTTTGTGGTTGGTGAAAACCACAAATGGTCTCCCAATAGATAGTGTCTCCAACAGCGCAACGCATGAACAACTGCAGCCAACTCGAGATCATGCGACGGGTAGTTCCTCTCATGTGGCCTCAACTGCCGAGACCCGTACTCAACAAATCGGTCACCCTGCATCAAAACAGATCTAAGCCCAATCCCTGATGCATCACAGTAAACTATATAGCTCTTCCCCTACTCTAGGAGTATCATGATTGGTGCTGATGTCAACCTTCCCTTCAGGTCCTGAAAAGCTATCTCGCAAGCTTCTGACCAAATGAACTTCACACCCTTCTTAGTCAGACCTATCAATGGTGCTGCTATGTGGGAGAAGTCATGTATGAAGCGTCTGTAGTAACCAGCCAGCCCTAAGAAACTCCGTATCTCAAACACATTCTTAGGCTGCTCCCAGGAAACTACTACTCTCAACTTCTCTTAGTCTACTACAACTCTTTCCTCTGAGATTATATGACCCAGGAAGTGAATCTGGTCCATCGAAAAGTGGCACTTAGAGAGCTTAGCATATAGTCGATTCTCTCTCAGTGTACTCAATACGATCTCAAGATGGGTGGAATGGTCATGTCGAGTGTGAGAGTACACCAAGATATCATCCACGAATACTACCACAAATGAATCAAGATACGGATGAAACACACGATTCATCAGAGCCATTAAAATTGATGGCACATTCATGAGTCCGAACGGCATAACCGTATACTTATATAGACCATACCTACTCCTGAAAGCTGTGGGTGGTATATCTGATGGTCTAACACGCAGTTGATGATATCCTGATCTCAAGTCAATCTTCGAGAACACTCGTGCTCCACGAAGATGATCAAACAGATCATCTATCCTCATCAAGGGATATCGGTTCTTAACCGTCTACTGGTTCAGCTTCCGATAGTCCACACAATGTCTGAGGGTACCATCCGCCTTTTTTGCAAAAAGAACCGGAGAACCCCAAGGAGAAGTACTGGGTCGGATAAAACCCTTCGCCTATAGCTCCTCTAACTTCCTCTTGAGCTCCAGCAACTCAAACGTGTCCATCCTATAAGGAGGAATGGACACCGGTGTTGCTCCTGGCACTAGCTCAATAGAGAAATCCACCTCGCGCACCAGAGGTAGCCCTGAAAAGTCATCTGGGAAGACATCCCTGAAACAATCAACAAATGGAGGGAAATCCATCTGACAAGTCCCCTAGTCATCCAGATATAAACTTGAAATCTGGGATGTGACTCCACCTAACCCTGATGCTCTGGTCTAGCTCGACTCCCCTGAACATCCCATTCTCCCTTGTATATAAACTCTCTGCCCTCTGGTGATGTGAAACTCACCCTACGACGACAGGAGTCTACAAAGGCTCAGAAGGGAACCAACCAGTCCATCCCGAGAATGAAATCATAGCCTGTCATCTCCAAGACATAGAGGTCCCAAAGGAAATAAAACCCTCCAACCTCAAGGGGGAACTCCTTACACTGACGCACACCAGCCATCCTAGTCCCCAACAGAGTGTTTAGCGTCATGATATCAGAATAAGTAGAAACACAGAGCCCAAGGCTCTCCACTATGGGTACAGATATGAAACTATGTGTAGCACCCATTTCAAAAAGTACTGAAGATAAGACAGATGCTACTAGAATAGTACCTCTGACTGTAGAAGGTACGGGATCCTGCTCCTACTGGGTCTATTGCACTGCATATGCCTGCCCAGTGCCGCGGCCCTGTGACATAGCCTGGCTACCCTGAGCTATCCTGCCCTATTGCCTCTGCGATCCTGGAGTCTGGCTACCACAGCCACGACCACCATCTCTGCCTGCATGCCCTGATGTATCCAGTTCCCTGACTAGTAAGAAGCCACTTGTCCTGCTCCCGAACGCGGAGTCTGCACAGAACCCCTCTCACTAGACACTGGAAGATTTTCACTACAAAATCACTTCAGATGACCCATCTTGCCACAAGCTCGGCACTCCACAGGGTCTCGTGGACACTGTGGCCTCTTGTGCCCCTCTCTGCCACACTGGTAGCACCTGACCGGTCCACCTGAAGAAGCTGCTTGGCTGGTACCGCCACCCTGAGAGAAGTACATATGTCTCTTCCTCTTACCAGCAAAAATAATACCAGTAACTGGTTCTAAACCGCCCTGGCCCACACCAATAGATTCTTGTAGGTTCCACTCTGTAATCAACGCCTGGTTCACAATCACGTGTATAGAAGCCAACCTGAAAACATTCACCAGCTCTCGGATGTCATACCGAAGACCATCCTCAAAACGTCTGGCTCTCAACATCTCATCACCCACTAGCACGGGTGCAAAATGATGAAGCTCTGTAAAACGGGCAGAGTAGTCCATTATCGACATAGCGCCCTGCTGCAGATTCATGTACTCTCGAGCTCAATCTACCATCAGTATCTCGGGAAAGAAGAATTCATAGAAGACTGCCTGAAAGTCTTCCGACACCATGTCCCTGTGATGCTCTGTCTGGGTGGTAACATCCCACCACCACTTGGCAGAATCACGCAGCATGTAAGTCGTGAGCTTGACCCTCCACCCTGGAGGCGTCTCAAGATGCTCGAAAATAGTCTGCATCGATCCTAGCAAAGACTCTGCAGCCTATGGTCTGACATCCCCGGAAAACGTAGGCGGATGCTGCTACTGAAAGATACGTGTCAGCTCAGCCATAGATGTGGTATCATGTGGTGCTCTCTGAAAGGTCTGCATGAACCGCAATAAGCCTTCACAGAACTATGCCTCCGCGCCTGTGTCAGGTATAACAGCTGGTGCCGCATCTGGCTATGTTGGTGGATCAACTAGTAGCCCATGGCCCACCATCTCTGGAGTATAATATACACCGCTCTCCTGGCGAACAAATCGCGGTCGTCTATGCGGCATGACTCTACAAGGTCAAAAGCACGCCTCAGATTCAAGA
This sequence comes from Viscum album, assembly GCA_963277665.1. NCBI lineage: Eukaryota > Viridiplantae > Streptophyta > Magnoliopsida > Santalales > Viscaceae > Viscum > Viscum album. The sequence continues at coordinate 385,254,474 of OY728156.1, read as the reverse complement.
TTATTAAGACTGAAAAGAAGGAACCACAAAGGAACAAGAGGAAGAAGGCGTTTCAAAATTTTCAAAACAAGACTACACGGCGTGTACAATGACTACACGACGTGTACATGACTTTCCTTCCCCTGCCCGGGTCCTTCTACATGGCTAAGCCACACGACTTCCGTTCAACAAAACTACACGGCATGTTTAATATCTACATGGCATGTACGGTGTTATTTTCCAACTGCCTGTATCGTCTGTGACACGGCCGACTACTCGGCTTGACACTACACTGCGTGTTACACCCATACACGGCGTGTACAACACCCCGTTTTCCAGCCACACGTCTAACTCCACACGGTCTGTCCTCGGACAAGATTACACGGCGTGTCCCACAGGTACATGGCGTGTTCAGGGAGAGGTGACACCGGCCTGTGTTGTTAGTTACACGGCTGAGTCCCCTGGTCACACTACACGGCGTGTTCATCATCGACATGGCGTGTTGTACAGGAGTTCACTGACCCATGTTGTTAGTTACACTGCTAGACTCCATGTCACACTACACAGCGTGCACAAAACTACACGGAGTGTTTTACCCAAGCCCTTTCCTACCTCGTGTCGCTGCCCACACGGTTTTGTGACACGGGAAGAGACTACACGGCGTGTACTCGTGGTACACGGCGTGAACTCAAAAAGTTCATTTTTCTTCTCGAATAGAAGAACACACACGGCGTGTATGAGGTCCTACACGGCGTGTATTCTGGGTTTTTCGGATATTATGCCTCAGAAACTTCCCCGAAACCCAGAAGATACTAAAAACCAACACCTAAGTGTGAAATTCCGACCCGTGGGGGCCCATACTCCCCACGAATCAAATTTTGACATCTTATTTGTGTTATAACCAATAACAATCAATGATCCACCAAATTCCGGTAAATGGGGGCCCATATTCCCCAAAAACAATAGTTTGGTGTCCATTCTATAAACAGGCTCAAACACAAACACCATATCACAAGGCAAGTATTTATCAAGAAGCTATCGCAAAATCATGATTAATTATAACACCAACTATCACAACAACATGCAAATTCTAATGCACCTACATGGCATGGAAATTATGATTGGCATGTGATTTATAGCATGTGCCTATATGAGGCATGAGATTGCATACCCTTATATCATTGGGTTGCAACTAAACAGAACCCACCGATAAAATATAAACAGTACAATCCAAATGCGTCACCCAAAGGTGAAAACATATCAACTGTAAATTGTAAAATCAATAAAATTACAAAATACGAGGTAGACTGGATTTTTCCCCGTACACGGGTTAGCTACACCCAGGCACAACTTATTACCGACTACCGTTCCATCCTATCCCTGACTATGGCTCTAAATAGTAATTCAAAGAAAAGAAATCCCTCTGATACCACTTTGTAACGTCCCGGACCTGGGTGCCACATAACGGGTGCCCCGAGCCCGGTTCGCCAGGTGACATCAAGCGCATTTCCCCAAACGCCAGAGGCTGCCGACTAGCAGTGAGGGCCCAGGTCTGATAGTGGGGAAACAATGCCCTCATTTTTCAAAGTGCAGCACAGTGGAATACAATATAAAACATACAACAAACAGCAGAATCAGCAAACCATACACAACTGAAATAAACTACAGAAGTGGGTTTAACCAATAGTATATAAGTGATGATGCTACATGTCTCAAGTTCGACGAAAATAGCCAGAACATGTTATACATCAATACAATTCAACAAAATACAGATCACAACAAACAAGGAAAATAGCTGGCAGCGGCATCGCGAGCCTAGGCTCGGTCCCATCCCCTCCTACTCCTCAGCAACAGTCAAGTACCTGTATAGGGACTCTTTCCCCTATCTACACGTGCAACAACGTAATCTGTTTGGGCCTAAAAGTGTGACCCAAACAGGGTGTGAGAAATATATCTCAGTAGGCACCCACCAAAGGCCCGTGCCCAACTGCGTGTATGCATGCAACAATAGTGTGCAGTAATTTAAATGCAATAAAGTATGCAGTACTCAAAAGTAACAACTACCAGTTATATTGCCATTTTTAATATTCATTTAATCCATTTAATATAAAAAATCACCACAGTGCATTTCTAAGTAAACAGTCCACGTCCTCAGACAAACTAAACCTTACCCTTAGGTAAGCAGAATCCAAACCGCAGGTATAGCCCTAAGGCATAACAGAAATTTCCCTCAGGCGTAGGAAGTGTCGCCCTCAGGCACAGAAGTCAAGCCCTCAGGCACGAAAGGTTGCCCTCAGGCGATATAAGTACAACCCTCGGGCTAAATATTTCAGTGCCCCCAGGCTAATCACTACAACGCCCTCATGCTAAATACAAAAATTCCCTCAGGATAAACAGGTAATCGGGCCATTCTCAATAGGTAAACAAGCAGTAATAAGCAATTCCTCTCCAGGAAATTCTACAATTACTACTTTAAAGGCATACCCTCGGGTATCCTGGCCAAACAGATAAACAGTGAAACACACCCCGGGGAGGTTCCGGATCCAAAAAATGATCCCAACCAACATTTTAATATCATAGTTTAATAACCTATGCAATTATATGCATTAAACATAGCAACGACCTCAGCCACACGACACCCCAACATGAGTTCGTGGCACAAAAATGCACAAAACAAACAACAGTTGGAAAACTAAACACAAAGCCATCTACCTTATACGTCAACGAGCATTATACCCGAACGTTGATTCTAGAAACGCCCAAGAATGGCGTAGATCTGATGAAGAACAAAACTCATTAAAACTTAAATAACTTACCTTAGGAGAATAATTGGCAAAAACGGTACCAGGAGAGGAGAGGGTTTACCCGTGCGGTTCCATAGAAATCGTCTGAAGCCGAATCAAATTCCATACAAACGACCGGTGGATCTTCAAAGATCTGGCCTCCTCCTTTGGCTCCAAAATGGATCAAGTGCCTCCTCTGCCAAATGAGGAGGATACTGCCTGTTTTAAGATGAAAAAACAAAGTACACGGTGTGTACTTCTGAGTACACGGCGTGTACTTATTTCATTTAACTGTTCATTTGGCGGCACCGCCACACTGTTCATCTGTCGACATGAATACACGGCATGTACTCTCGAGTACACGGCGTGTACTGTCGCCCAGCTGGCAATGACGCCACCGCCTTATAGCTTAAGCATGCCAACTGACTACACAGCATGTAAGGCACCACTACACAGCATGTAGTCAGTTTCTACACCCTTCGTTTCCAGCATGGCTACACGCATCATGTACTCATCCCGAAACGGCCAAAAGTACATGCTGTGTGGACAAAGTACAAGGCGTGTAGTTCCAAAATTCAGGATTTTTTCCCATTTTCCATTTTTTCGAAAAAACATGTAAGGAAACGGAAAAGAAGAAGCCCATACCTCTAAAATAAAAACCGGGTTCTTACACACCCATACCTCAATACCAGCTTCTGCCCATGCCGAAATCCGAACTATCTCTAAGGGATATCACACGTTTGAAGTTCCATGTTCCCATTCTTATTTTCTTGAAATAATGGCCATGTTACCATTCATTTACTCACACAACTGAAAGACCATGTTACCTTCCTTTATTTTTTTAGTCGAATGAGCATTTTACCATTAACCATTTAATAATACATAATTTGATGAGCATGTTATCATTCACAAAAAAAATTTTAATGAGCATGTCACTATTCAAAAAAAATTGGCAAATTATCATGTAATCATTCATTATTTAATAATAGAGAATTAAATAATCATGTTACCATTTACAAAACATGGAAGAATGAACATGTTTCCATTCACCATTAAATAATACATATTATAATGACCATGTTTTCATTCAAAAAAACAAGGACAAATGTGAATGTTACCTGTCACCATTTAATATTGCACATATCAAGATAACACTATAACACATATATCTTAACCACCTATTAATTAATTCAATTATTAATTTATTTTTTTTACAACATCAACATCCAATAATTAATTCCCCATTAATTATTCAAAAAAATAATTTCCATATATTGTAATTAATTAATCAAGTAATTTTATCAACCAATTATCTCCATATATCATAATTAATTCCTTCATTACATGTCTAAATGAAAAATCCATAAAACTCATAATTAATTTTCCAATTAATTATATAAATCAATTATTTTAATACCCTTATAATTAATCCAGAAAATAATTTTCAATTTCACAATGAAAATATCACATAATAAATTCCACAATTAATTATCCCACAAATCCCACAATTCATTAATTCCATCATTAATTATTTCACCCAATTGCCTAATTCCATTTGGAAATATAATTGTAAAAATAATCAGGAAATTATAAAATTTTCATACATGTAATCAAATCATGAAAATGGGATTTGAATTTTAGTCCACCTTCCTCAAATGTCGATGATCAATCACCCAATGGAATTCACTAAAATTTTTCATCATAATGATGTTAATTTAGATTTTTACGCAAAAACCCAAAATCATTATTAAAAAATAAATAATTCATTAATTCCATATCAAGATCCATAAACCTAGATATTGATTCCCCAAATCTATATCTTTATCTAGAAAAAATAAATATTTCATCTCATAAAAATGAATGATATACGGAATGAGGTTGAACCGAAAAGCATTTGGGTGAAATCCAATTACTGGGACAGGAGATAATCTTTGATTCCTCCATTGGTTAATGAATAAATGAGGTTATAAGGCCTTGGAATACCTTTAAAAATATCCAAAAAAAGGTTCCAAACATTTTAGGGTCAAATGAGGGTCAAAATAGGAGAGTTTTGAGGGTTTGGTGGATTTTAAAATTAATATTCATTCCACTTCAAAATTCATGCATGGTTTTATAGGAAAATATTCAAGGTTTTTCTTACCTATGTGTCAACCATGAACCTATGGTTTTATTGGTGAATGGTTTTCCTTTTAGGGTGTGTGGTTTGGAAAAACATGTGCCATCAGAGTGAACACTCACTATCTAGGGGTACATGGTTTCTTAGGTTGGGTGTAAGATATTCTCTAATTGTGCACCAACCATGTATAACCCCTTTACCTTCCATTTTTTAAAATTCAGTTGAATACTCCCCAAGGTTCAACTAAAAATTAATTTACTAAAAAATTAAAAAAAATAGTACCTAAATTCAATCCCAATTCAACTATATAAAAGGTTATTATATTACAATTAATGTATCAACTGATGTAGTAAATTTTTTATCTTACTATATATCTTTAGAATAAGAGGATATAGACTATTTATATAGAATTTTAAAGAACTAGTTGAGAGATATATATTGGATGAGGTAAGTACTAGTCCAATAGTGAATGATTTTTTTCTCATTACCCCTCATAATATATAGGGAACCGCCCATAATATATGTATTGTTCTCCATAAAACACATTTTAATTGGTATCTCAATGTAGTGGGGTTCAGTGTAGTTTTTTGCACCATCAATGAAAAGTACTATCTAATCATACTGATTATAAAACCTTGTAAAAATATCGTGTTCCACTATTTAAATGTATTTATAAACTTGTATATGATAACAAAGAAGAAAATAATTCCATCAAGATCCTTTTCAGTGTAATATTTAAATGCATATTTTTTTTAATTATTTTAAATTTTACCAATAATTATTCTCCCCACAACCTTCTCTATATTTAGAATATGTTAATATTGCCCTATTAGGTGGAAACTAAGTATGTTCACCGCTATTGTATTCTTTGTATTGATTTCATTCACTTTGGTTGATTTGAATTTCTTCACTATAATAATAATGAGGATTAGTTTTTGTGAATTTTCAATTCATGCTAAGAATAAATATATTTCTACTAAGATCATGGTGAATATGATAATGAGATAGAGTGAAAATATTATGGGGATATCCATCACATATAAAGAAAATTGAACATAATTTATCAATTATATCAATAAAGATAATTTTGTATTGGAATGTAACAGAAAAGTTGTTCGACCTATCCCCAAGGGAAGGAAAAAGTTTCTACCTGAACTGGATCCAAATTACATGATGAAATGTTATATGAATATTTTTCTACAATTTATCCCTAAAATAAAATTTTAACATATATAGTGACAATTATCTATCCAAAAATACTCAAGATGTATCATTTATTAGATAAAATATATTATGTATTGTATTCCTAGAGAAATATACACCCTTTTTTTAAGTCTTTGAATGTATATAGGATGAAATATCCCAATTATATAATGAAATAAACAAAATGGAGAGGCATTTCTAGAAAAGGTTCTCGAATAAATAAATTTATCCATGTAGGCGTGATCCAATGCTATATGAAAAATTGAGTATGAGATAATTTCCATATAATTTTAAAGTAAATTGATTGAACAAGTTATAGTGAGAAATATGGTTGTGAATTTTCTTCATGGGAAGATCCATATGCATGATGAAAAATTGAAAAAGTGTATTAATGTTTGGGTATTAAAATAGGATGTGTAATCAATGACGATAAAGTAATATGACTCATATTATAAAATAAGTTTAATATATAGGTTAATGAATTGGATTCCATGAATAGGGATTTTAAATATATGGTGGTTGTGATGGAAGATCTGAAGAAAACCCTCAATATGAGATGTGTATAATTGGATTCCAAAACTAAAAATTTTGAGAAGACATGTATTGAGTATTTATATAAATTAGATAATATTTTTGAATCAACTCAATGGTCAATATAGGAGTATAATGTTAAAATAATACTAACAATTGATAATAATACATTTACCTCATTCCAGGATGTATAATAAGCAGATGTGAAGAATGTGGTAATATCCAAAAAAATTAATAATGTATGTTAATAATATTTCACATAAATATTATGATTAATATATATATATATATGATCAAAAGTGATAGTAATTATTCTTCCAAAAATATAGTGGACAAAAACATAATTATTGAATATAGATCCTCATGGTTAGCCCAACAAGTTGTGATGAAAACCCAAATGTAATAAAAAGTGATATATAATGATTTATGATTATGGCTCAATTATGGTGCTATAATAATTTCTACTATTTTGTATCATCCTTTTAATACAATCCACATATTAGAAAATAATAAAGTAATCCCATTTAAAATGGTAGAATTCTAAAGAAGAATAAAACCCTACAGGTTATGAAAAATCAGTATTCTTCAAATAGTTTTATAAAGATTGAAAATATCATTCATGTATATGATAATAGTTTTCATGTGGTTTGTACAGATTCATGTGAACATGTATCTAACATTTATAAATAAAAGAGAAAAAAATTTTTGGTTTATAATGAATAAGAAACCTTGGGAATTAAGGGGAAAATGATCAGAACAATGATTCTCCAAAGATAAAATTAATAATGAAATGCGACATGTCACTGCATTCAAAATACATAAATTTGAATAAATGTTCATAAAAAAATAAAAAATATAAATAATGGAACTCAAATGAATCTATGAAGAAAATATATAAATTTCCAATTTTTCTAATGATATATCAGTGGTATATGTATAATATTTAGATATAATGAGTAAATTTTATAGAGAAAAGTAAAAGGATAGCTCAAATTGAATAGAAAATATTCTATATGAAGAAAATTATGGTCAAAAGGGATTTTCAACACAATAAAACTATTTTATTAAATAATTTATTTGTTGTATATATAAAAATGATGGATATGGTAAAAATTGTATTTATCTATTCTTCCAAAAGAATATGTAGTTCTCAAAATATTTAAAAATTCAACACCCATTAATTACAGTGATAAGAAAAGTTCTCCAAAAAATGATGAATAATATGTTATAAGATCCATGGATCCTGAAGATAAATTAAAAATGAATTTAGTTGTGAAATCATGACATCTGATTGATTTTTACAAACACTACTTAAAACTATATGAATGGTGCTAATAAAAAAACATCAACCACATTCCCTTAACCATTATGTTATTAATTTTCTCTCTAAAAACATGCAATTGAAGGTGAAGAAAAATATCAGGGGTAGAAATTGAGTTGGAGAAATATATTCCATATATAAGAAGTAATGATAAATAATTCTTTGTCATTTTATGATTCTGAAATTTATATAATAAAATTTATAATAACACTTCCCTTGATAAAGTTAAATTAGATGATTTAAAAATTAATAAAAAATAAATAAGACCCATACTGGATTAGATCTTACACTATAAACACCAATGGAATATATTGAAAAACATCAGTATTGGTGGTGATGTGGTAATAATTAAGTGTATATTTCCATAAAAATAATATCAATATAGGTTTATTCCCATTATAATGTTTATAAATAAAATCAATTGAATATATTAATCATTATGAATGTCGTAAGAAAAGTCTCAATTAAGGGGAGATAATTTGTGTTTTGTGACATTATTTATAGTATCATTACATCATTAAAAATATAACAATTCTCTAATGTGAATAGTCATGAAGTCATTAAAAATTATTGTTTTTTATAATATTCATTCGTTGGTCACCAAAACAAATAATTCATACAAAAAATGGTGATATATTGAATAAAACAGTGACATAAGAAATGATAATGAATGAAAAGTGTCCCATGGTCACTTGTCCTAAAATCTGTACATGAATGTTTTTATAATGTTTGTTAACGTTTAATCATGAATTTTATATTGATTCATTCTATAATAATTTTATACCACTCTCAGTTTCATCATCCTAGAATAAAAGTTGAAACCCCATGGTGAAAAGACTATAGTTCTTATTCCATTAGGTATCATGATTATTATACAAGGGAGACCATTGTTTTCAAAAATAAATTCCCATATTTTTAAACAAATATGATGGATCACATAGAAAAATATTTATGTTATAGCTAAAAATTACATCATATTAAACTATTAACCTTTTCCGGTAAATATATTATTTATGTTTGGAAGTTTTAAATAAAAATGGGAAAAATATTCAAGAAAGAGAGAGAAATATGAATAGGATTTATCTATCTTAAAATTCTCTTTAAAGGAAAATTTATAGTATTCCAAAACTAAAAATAGCCGAATTTAATATCATGATTTTTGTGAGAGTAATGGTTTTAAATAGATATCAACGAAATAGAAAGAATTTATTGAAGTCAATATTTTTTATAAATGAGAAACGAAATTATCAAGAATACTAATAGTAAGAAACATATAAATGTTATGTATGTCATCAGTAGAGATGGAGATTATTCAGTGCATGAAAGGATACTATTTTTTAATACATTGACCTTAATTATGATTATTGGGGATATGTCCATAATGACTACAACATTTACTATTATTGTTGGAGAATCACATTTATTATCAATGTATTAATTATTACTTTTCGTTTCTATATGAAGGTTATGAATAAAGACTAATATAGATATCAAATACGATATGATGAAGTTCATAATAAAAATGTGATGTAATGAAGTGTCCATTAGATTATATTTTTTAAAATTTTCATAATAGATTTCATTTGATGATTCCTTCCAAATTCATCTAATATACTCTATATGACATATCAAGATGTAAATTTAATAGAACATATCAGAATGTCACGATTATAATTTAAAGGATGGAATTAGTGCACCACAAAAATAATTTTCAAAGTGATATCATTCTGATTTGAATGCATTGGGTTAATTATATGATAGTGGAAACAATCATTTTTCCGATTAATGTAATAGTCAAATAAGTTATTTAATGACCCATAAAACAACATCACTATATTCATTTTGATGTGTCTATATATTTTAATCATTATAATATCTTGTGGATGTTATTTATGATAAAGTTTAAAGAATAGGAAAGTATTCATGAAAGGGATTGAAATTTTGAAAAATAAATCAACACCTTAATTTATAAAATATTATTAAGAGGTTCATGACTCAATAATTATTAAGGTTAAAGTAATATGTCAAAAGTTCATGATGAAACATTCATTCCAATACCTTGTGCAATCAACTAATGACGTTATATTTTGGGAAAGGAGTTATAAATACAATCTTATGAACATAAGGATTAAAAATACATGTTCTCTTTGATATACTAATATAGATTATACGATGAATGTTTTTTATTGAAAATTAACCACATAGAGGATACATGTGGTCAAGTTAAGATATCTCAATATAAATTCATTATAAAATGTTTTACAAGTGATGTTAAATATACTAAATTTTACATGTATGTCCATTGGATAGTGGATTATGTGTCTAAATTGCCAAAATGTCGTTTCTATTAAAGATCATTGTATAATGGTTGTTGATGATTCTTAATAGTTTCAAATGATATAATTCATAAAATTATTCCCTTAAGAAAATTTTTACAAAGATAGATGTATGAGTAATAAAATGAAATCTAATAGAGTTATACTACGTCATAAGAGGGAAGGATCACAGTATATCATTGATGGTTTTTCAAATAGTGTAATACTAACAAACATCCCAAACCCATAATCAAAATTAAGAATCTTACGTATGGTTTTTTATATGTTCTCATGAAGTTCTAAATGAAAAAAGTCATCATTTTTTCTATATGGAAGTGATTTTTGGATATCATACCATATGAATGGTTTTATTTTTGTTTAATAATATTTAAAATATATATTATATATTATGAAGAAAATATGATCATTCAAATTTAAAAATATCATGGAAGTCATACTCATCAATTTTGTTCATGTATAATGTAGTTTATAAATGTTCATTGGATTCAAGACATAAGGAATATTCCTTCTATTTAAGATAATTAAAGGTGGTAAAATGTTGAAATTGATTTAGTGGGATGTTTTACTTTCAACATGTATGATTTATCATTAAATAATAATGGAATTATTAATATACATATGGGTGAGGCATTATAAGAAGTAAAAGTGTTGATAATGAAAAGAGACACGATGTGGTGGAGGTTTTTTGGTTCCGGGAACCAATAAATAATCTCTTAGTTTATGAGAAGATACCAAATCTTATATTCCAAAATTGTAGTATAGGAAAAATAGTGTGTGTTTTTTTGACAGATGTATCAGATTTTCATATCGTTGAATAAATGAATATTTTTAAGTATGTTATGACTATAGATCATGGATGTAAATCTCATTTGGGATAATGATTTGAAAAAAATAAGATACAGGTGGATCTGGGGTAATAAAGCTGATTTAATTAACAAGATGAACTATTAATGTTATGGATGTATAAGTGATGGTACATGTATAATAATAAGTCATCGGATAATATTGTGTTTGATGAACATCATTAGATAGAGAAGATCTATTGGACTACAGCAGAGTAAAGAATTAATCGAGATAGTTCCAAACATAGAAGAATAAAATAATAATAGGAGAAGAATAATTAATTCATAAATTTCAAGAAAATCGTCATTTTGATTAATATTATAAAGGTGTTGAATATTTTCAATTATTGTATTTTATATGTAAATTAATAAGGTGAAATACATAACAGAATTGTGAAAACCAAGAGAGGTCTCAACTAATGGAGAAAATTATTTTTTTTATAATGTATATTTTAAATAAGATTAGGGAGACTATCTATGTCGGTATTAAAAAGAACAAATGTTGAGTTGAATTTAGGATGTGGTAGTCACTAGTACATGGAAAAAGGATTTTTTTTCTCACCCCTCCCCCAAATGTGTTGGGAACTAAACATAGGAGAATGGATTATTTCATTCCAAACCAAGAAATCTATTGTCTAATTATACTCTATAATGTATATATTGGTAATCACTCTACATGAATTGTAATAACTACTCATATTAGGTACTGAATCATGTATAAAATTCCATGCTCCATTTTTAACTTTCTTTCATAAACTTTTATATGATAATAAAGAAGATAATATTATATTCATGATCATAATAGGTTACTATATAGTGGGATAAAATGTTTTGAATTTGTTTCAAATATACCAAAATAGATTCACTCTCCCCCTTCTTGGTGTTTATCATATCCCAATGTGTTACAAACAATTATTCCTCAGTTCTTTTGAAGTTTCAAGTAAATATTTACATAATTAAGATTTAATTATAGTAGTATAAATCATTTAATAAATATATGGAGACATTATATTTATGGGGAAATGTGTAACATATTTATTTATAATTAAACATTTAAGTATATATTCTTGTAAAATGAGTTGAATATTTTCTATATGATTTAGATATATATAGTGAATTATTATAACATCCTAATACATTCCCACCCTAGGAAAATGAACATGTTGGCCAATGCTTTTAGTTGAAAGGATCTTTAAATATTATCTATATTTAGGATCAGAAATGATTCATTATTTATGGATTTGAAAATTATATACCATGAAATAGTGGAAGAAGAGGATATGTGTTATCCTTAATTGAGTGTTTGATCATATATCTATGTAATGATAAAAGTGGTGTAAGTGGGGGATGTATACTAGAAAAACATATCAATATGTTTTTTTGAGTTAATCTATGATTATGAAGGATTCATATTGTTTAAAAATAATGTCTATTTATTGTGAATACCATAAATTATGAATCATCTATTTTAAAAATCTCATTTCCCATTATTGTCTTTTCATCAGGGAATTATAAAGATGTATAGTTATATGATAGAGTATTTCTGGTTGGTCTACATGAATAGATGTACTATAGAGTGTCTATCTCAATGTTTTGTATGTTATAAATTTCATTCTATGTGAGTAAATACAAATGGGATGTTATAACCATTACCCATACCTGATTGATCATCAAAATGAATAACCATGGATTTAATCTTCAAACCCCCCAAAACATAGGATGGTCATAATGTTATTTGTGTTGTAGGATATAACCTTATAATGCTAGTATAATTCATTTCTATTAGAGAATATGTTTCACCTTATTACTTTTAATATATATATATACTATATGAATTATAATGTTTTATTTAGGACTTTATTCTATAGTGTCTTATAGAATATTGAGGTTTTCCTCAATTTTCTAGATAATTAATTTATAATATCTATATACAATGTTTTCTTTTAAAACTACTAATCATCAAAAAAAATATATTTAGTCTAATATAATAATTCAAAACATTTTTTAAATGTTGAAATATTGTTCTATTGATTTCAAAAATGTTTGGGATAATCACATTCCACAATTGGATTTATATTAAACAATATCATTCACTCAAATATTAAGATTAGTCTTTATGAATCCCTATATAGAAATATGTGATGAAATACAAATAGCTATGATAATTATTTATATTGAAATATATTTTTATATGAGATACTTATGGAAATTTTAGATAAGATTAGATCCATTGGGTAACATATCAAGGCTTCCAAAGTCTTCATAAATCTTATGCTAAAAATCAACCATGTGTACTACAATTCAATGCATGTGAGAAGGTATTTCTAAAAAATCCCTCTTTAGTGGGTTATGATATTATGTAATAAGGTAAATCTGATCTCCATATAAATAATCCCTTTAGGTATTCTTAATCAAGTAGTAACTATGGATAATTTCATAGCACATCCCTCGATACTCTATCAAGATCAACATGTGTTCTATTTACATCTTTTGAGGAATGAAATAAGTAATCATTAAAATTTAATGAACTTAGATGTTAAAACACAAGTTCATGACATTTATTGTGTGGAATAACCTATAGACATCATGGATTGTGTAGAAAATTTTCTTTCAAACAAGACAACTCACCTGGTTAATGTTTATTGATGGAATTTGATATTCAAGGAACCAACAAGGGAACTAAATGATGTGGTTTCTTATAGAATTACACATTTATATTTTTCTATATGATGGTATTTCTTGGATAAAATTAATTTTATAGGAGTATGATCTAAAACAATGATATTTTATGTTCATTTTTCTTGGAGTAAATATAATGTATTTGGAACCTTACTTTAAACGCAACCAAAAATATAAATGAACTTTGATTTAGTAATTTCTTTATAACAAATCCATTTTATTAGAATATATTAATAGTAATATTCAAATTATTTTAATATTTTCTAAGGGTTTTAAAATGTAATAAAAAGAACTAATTTTCATTAACATCATTTTATGATTAAAAATATATATTTTCATTACAAATGAGGTTTTATGAATTTTTATAATGGATAATTTAATAAAAATATAAGATTTTAAGTAATTAAATCTAAGGTAATTAATATACGTTTTGAAAAAAAAGTTCATGATTAGCTTGTGGTAATTTTTTGATATTATTCTGAATGGATTTATTTTTAACTGAGTTGTAAAATAGCTAATTTTGTAAAACTATCATTTATTTTCACATTAAAGACTCATTAGGTTTTGAATTTTACTGTGAAATTATAGAATTTTTCATTAATTATATATAAACTCATTATTTACTTTGAAAATAATGTCAATCATAAATTTAGTATAGGCATGCTTTTGGACTAAAAAATTACACTTTAATATAAACTGTTTTTATACACAATTTTGTTTTTATAATAATAAATTAAAATAATATATATTTTTTAATATTTATAAGTAAATATATTAATTATATATTAAATATAATATTTTAACATTAATTTCAATATTTCTATGATTCATTTAATGGATTTCATTTTATTTTTATAATTAAAATATGTTTTTATAATGATAGGGTTTTGTTTCGTTTTATAAGTATATATAAAATTAAATTCTGTCACATGTATAAATTTAATCTAAAAAAATTAATTCAATTTTTAGATTCATAATAAAAAAATATAATTTAATATGGTCTATAAAATTCTTGGTCATAATTAATATTAAAAATAGTAAAATTTTCCTACCATAATTAAAGTTAAAAGATGTTTACTGAGGGTGGTTAAAATGAGACATAATGGTTGAAATTACACCTAAATATATATAATTCAATTTTTTTAAAATTTTATCCTATAATAACATACCATTATATTCCAAATCATTTTAAGATAAAATCATTGTAATTTTTCCTTTTATCATTGAAATATTATTTAAAATTCAATGTGTATAGCTCCACTAATTTATAGAATTGAACCTACTATCCTAAATTATTCACAAAATATGATCTTATAAAATATAAAATAAAAACTAAAAAATGATAAATTATACTTTATCTTCATCCACGAGCTTCTGGACTTCATCTATAAACAATCATTCAATGCATAAGATTTAAAAAAAAGATAGTTTCTCAAAGAATTGGTATAAATCTTTACTGAAATATTTCGATTTTATTTCTTCATCTAAATTCTATAAATATGTCATATACATCATAACATTGTTAATACAATATGATAAATATACTAATACTTAACTATGATTGTGTAATAGTCATTTCTCAACTCTTCTCCATTGAATGGGTGATGAATGTATCACTCGTACATACATGTGGACTACACTTTTTCACTGTGATATAAATCATTTTATATAAATATATTTTATGGATTGTAATTATTATATATTTGTTATATATATATATATATATTTTAATATAATTTAATCTGAAAATATTAATATTTATTTACCATCATTTTATTCCATGAATCTAATAGTGAAAAACATCATTAATGCATACATATGGACTAATATTTATACAAAGTTATGTAATTAATTACTCATCAAGGAATTAGATTAATGGTATGAAAGTGAATTAAATTATTAAGTATTATACTTATCACTATGTCAGTACTATATATATAGAGTGGAACCATCATCAATGTGAAAGGTTTGTAACTTTCAATCTGAATCTCTCTTGAAAAATGAAAGACTTAACACGTTGAATTTAAATAAATATATATCAATAAATGTGTCTAAAAATGTTATAAGTAGAATATATCAAAAATTATATGTTCATATATGGTAATATTATATAATTTTTTTAAATAAATTATTTACTATACTTGATTTTAGGGAACAGACAAATCATATAAGAGTTTAGGTAATAGTTTTTTGTCACAATCTCATTTTAATGGGGATTGTTTATGTGTAATTTTTAGTTAATAAATTTATATGAACTATCACCCAAAAATCCTATTTATTATATTATATTATAGTTGTTTATATATATTATATGTTTTCTATTAATTTTCACTTTATTAACACCTAAGTACAAAAAAATTAAGGATGCCGACATTATATATCTCTTCAGTTAGGAATCATTTTCTTCCATATCAATTTATTAATTAAACTTATTTCATGAATCCTTTTACGAATTAATAATGATAGGTATATATTATGTTATCATTTCTTATTCTAATATATGAATAATATTATCCTTCTTTATATTTTCAAATTGTGTTAATTTTGAATTTTTACCCAAAATGTCAATGGAATTAATATGTTTATGTAAACCGGATGAATAGTTTTTTCCAACATAATAAATATAATATTACTTTCATCTTATTTTACAATTTTTCATGTTTCAACTTAAAAAATTATAATTAGTATTTTATAAATTTTTTCCCTTTAAAAAAAGTATTTCAAAAAAAATGGTATTTTCAAAAAAAAATATTTTAACAGAAATTGAATGAATTTTCATGAACACAAAAATTTATTGATGTTTTGATATCATTTACTTGGTATATGGTCAAATGTTACAAAATTTATTATTTTTTTAATGATTTGTGATTATGATGATGAGATATTACTGAAAACTATTTTTCATCCCACTACTTTCTCTTTTTTCTAATGCAAATAATTTATGATCTTATGTCTTGCATAATAATTACTTGTGATTATATGATGGGTGTGTCCATTATACCCATCCAATTATTTTTTAAAAAATTAATGTTTTATATAATAATAAGTTATTTCAGAAGTTATCTCGTGATAAGAAATGGATATATAGTACATTATCTCATTCATAAGATAGGGTACATGGATGATTATCCCAACAACAAATTAGGTAAATGGTTGGTTAGCCAAACAATAATTTGAAATTAACGTCTTATTTTATATGGTTGACATAATATTTAAATAAATCTGATTATTCCAAAATTTATGAAACAATTTAATGACTTGATTTATGTGCATCTTTTCCTATCATGAATTATGTTATTAAATTATTTATCATTTATGAATTATGAACTACCATTATTTTTTCTATGACACATGATTATATAATTTTTTAGTATGAATTTTCAAAGATAAGATCATCTTCTCATAACCTTATTCTTTTGATATTCTTAAATATTTTCACTGATTGATATATCTCTTGTTTACCATACCTGAGAATCTATGATCACCCTTTGTTATGTTTCATTTTCTTCTTGACATGGAGAATTGTTAAAAGTATGTTGTATATTAGAAGGGTTCTAGTTGTGAGGAACTAAGTGGTAGTACATGTAGGTCATTTGTGCACCAGTTTTTAATGTTACAATTTTTCAAATGAATCATATCCCTCATTGTTCTAAAAATGGTCATAATGATATATAATGAATATTTTTCAAATTGGGTTTCATATTTATGTTTTTAATGTTATTTTCTTTATTGAAATCATCTTCAAGGAAACCATATATGATATTATCTGATATGAAAAAAGTTGAAGGAAATTTACTTTATTTTTTATTATGATATCCCATATATAATAAAATGATACCATCATGCAGTAAGTTATAATTAGACAATAATAAGTAAACAATATAAATCTGGATTCACAATAGGATATATGAAAATATTATCACATTGCAATTTTATTATTTTAACAAAAAAATTCATGGTTCGAAAGACATGTCATGGATTTGATACCATTTCTATTATTCTTTAGATCCAATGACACTCTATCAATGTAGTAAAATAAGTTAAAAAATTCCAATGAATACCAATATATTATAACCTGAAACCATATAAAAATATACTAATAATATCACATTCCTTTCTCCATTGATTCCCAATAGAGTTTTCTATCAGCAAAATGTAGTATCTAGATCACTCCAAGGTATCAATATTCCTCCATGGTCAACTTTTTATCTGCATTATGGTATGAAACACTCATACAAATAGAATTCCCGTCCTATAAACCATAATATAATAGTATGTCTTGTAAACTAATGAATGTGAATGATGAGAGCATAAATATAAATGGAAGGAGACATAAAATTATTTCAAACAACAATATCGATGAAATAAGACTCATTATATAGCTCTTAATACATCATTTATTCAATATAATATTTCAATATACCTTACCAAATGAATTTTTAATTCATTGGTAATTCATTAAATCATCTCATCAGTCCAATTTTTAACCATTCATCCATTCTTCATAAAAATATTAATTATAAATAAAATTCCTTTTATAATATTACCAGAATGATAATGATTATACTTTCACAATGTGAGGAACCATACAGTGATACCAATTAACACAATATGAATAGTTCAAAATGATGAAATAAGTTATCCACATATATGTACTGAATATTTAAATAATTAGTAACACGATATTAATATATCAGTTGAATTTATAATTTATAGTTTTAAAGATTTTTTTAAATTATTTCATCCTTATTTTAAAGAAAATTGAATATTAAAAACAATCTATGGGATTAAATAATCATTATAGAATATCTCTATAGTTTATTTCAAAAATAATTTATGTCACAATGTTATGGGATGTGTTGTTAAAAATCATTTCATTTTGTGATAGTTGTAGTTTGGCATGGTTATTATAGCCTGAAAACGTAAATTATCCCATGATGGAAAACATTGTATTGAAATGTTTACCACATAGTTTCATTGTGAGAATCTTTTTTTCTAGATGAGATATTTTCCACAAGTCTTATTATTGTTTCATGGTCTTACCAAGAGAAAATTGGGAAGAAGATAGGAAGATGGGATATTGCAGCACCCTACAAAAAATAAAGATATGATTATTAACATATGTAAAAAACTATGGAATATTATTTGAAAGTTTGTTGACTGGCCACCCATTACGACATGATAGGTCTCACCAATGTGTGAGATTATTTTTTAGTCGTCAAATTATAATATTTCATTAATTAATAATTATTATAGTATTTGTAGTTGGGGTTTGTCTTAGTATTAAGCACCCCTAAAATCTACATGAAAAATGGGGGATCAAAACCCCTTGGGCATAGCTTACTTTAGTAGTACTGTATCTGTACTGTAGAAGCAGCGGAACTATAGAAATGGTGGCACTGTAGAAGTGGCAGGTCACTATAGCGGCGGCAGAGTACTATAGCAGTGGTGGGTACTGTGCAGCACTGTAGCAGCACGGGTACTGTAGCAGTACTATTCACAAAATGGGCCTTGGGCTAAAAAATTGGGCATATGGGTTATGTAATGGGATAAATGCCCGCTGGGACTTTGGGATAAGTAATGGGGATCCCTCTACCCAGTTAAAGAGGTCTTTGATTTGTTTTAATAATAAATGAGGCTTCGGCCCCAACCTTTAAGAAAAATTATTATAGTATTTTATAACTCACTCAACCCCAACTGTCCCCAACAGTTATTTGAGAACTGTTTACCATATGTTGAAGTTTATATATAATATAATAAATAATTGGTTATCATCTTATTATAATCTAGGGATTTCCAATTGATAATTTCACTCTCATAATTCCTTTTACACAAAACCCACAAATGGCTCATCTCACCAATTAATTAGAGAATTTTTAATTGAAAAGTTTTGTTTTCATTGATTTAGAATTTGTAGAAATGATATTTATATATTGAATATTAAAATTGATAATCATTGAGTTATTTCAAGATTGAGTTACTATGTGTATAGTTTTTAATAAAGTATTATATTGGTTTGTTTTATTTAAAATGATTTTGAAAATGATTATTTTTAATTCCCATTTTTCATGATTATGGGATTTTTTTGAAAGAACGATTAAAAAATCAGGTTTTAAGATGAGAAAATGATTTAAATGTTTATTTAAAAATGGAAATGGCTAGAATATGGGCGGAATAAATTAAATTTATTTATGATAAAAATCATAATTATAATATGATTTATACAATTGAGATAGTTTTTTTATAGAGTGTAAGTAAAATAATTAGGTTTCAGATCATAGGGATGACTGTACATGGTATTAGAGTGACTAAAAGATTGTTTAGAGGGAAATAATAAAGGATATTATGGTTCATATTTACTATAGAAACCAAAAATGATTAGAAAAAAAATAAGTATAGTTCCTTATAGGAATAGTAACATGAAACAATGTTAAATTGTTAATATATAAAATATAAAATGGGGTCCACTAAAATAGGGGAAAAATAAAACTGAAAACAAAATTCAAAGTGAGTACATAACATCTTATAATGGGAACAGTATTTAAGAAAAAAAAACTATAATATTTCATGATAATGGGTAAATAGGTATTATCTATAGATGATAAAATGATTTTGTGGAACTATACAAATTTATTTTCTGGCTTTCTTTTATGAATTGGTATGCATTTTAATCATTACTGGTTCTTCAAAAATTCATTAATGAATACATTGCCTTTTAAAATTTTTATTTTCATTATTGATTTAGTGGTTAGAGTAAATACATATGTAGTGGTTCAGGTTGCGATTATACTTTTAGGTTTTTAACTCACCCCTTGTGTGTTCACTATAGATTAAATATAGGTTGATCTATCCAATATGATGATAAATAAAATAATTGAAATATCAAATGGTGTGATACATAGTTCAATGTGAGTGTTATATATATAGTTATATTGAACAATTGATTAGGTTGGTTCATGGTATTGGATGTGGTGTCTTTGTTTTTTTGGTTTTTTTTTATTTTTCACGAGACACTATTAATTAAAAACAATTTGTCACTTATAGTTTAATGTGTTTTTAATGAGTTTTTCATTGATAATATTTTAAAATTTTCATTCATGATGTGATTCTACATTTTTAATATAGTTTAAATAACTCCCAATGTTTTATTATGTTCCATTCAACTCATTAGGAACCATGATAAATCATGGATCATGAACAAGATAATATGGTCATCTTAGTAAGGTCTTGTAAATGATTCATCTACTTTAGGGTGTAATAAAGACTTATTAGCGAAATTTTATAATGATAAAGAGTACGGATTTCAGGTTGGTGAGATGAATAATATAAATGATATTTTTAATTTTGACATATTTGAAACATATATAAATTATTTGTTGGAAACACTTTGTTACCAAGATATAAGTGTAATTTATGTTTTTTTAAAACATTTAATTAATTTTTTAAACCTACACCCTCTAATAAAATATTAATGAATGTTTAATGTTTAGGAATCATGATAGATATATATTGGGTAACATCAAGACTAGGGTGATCGAAACGGTATTACGTCACATTTTATGGTCTTGGATGAAAATGGTTCTTTTGTAAAAATGGTCTTACAATTAATACATGATTCCAACCCAATGAATGTTCATCAATTAAATGGTTATTTTTTTAATAAAATAGAAAACAAAAAATATAATAAAAAGATGACATAAAATTTTCTAAATTATATAATCCCACAAATTTGATGTGTGATATGAGGATATTGTTTTGGAATTTTTCTATATTTTTTCATTTAATTTAGAATATGATACCATGGATATTTCATATGGAGAATAAGTAATATAAAACATAATAGGATGTCATAGAAATTAAAATATTAGGGGTTATTCTTCAGGATATCCATGTATGAGATAATTGTATAGAAAAATATTTATAGTTATGAATGGGTAGTGAATCGTATATCATAAATAATAAAACCCCATAAATTATAATGGGTGCTAGGGAAAGTAAATATTGGAGTGGATTGAATAAAATAAATTAGATATTTATAATTTTATGAAAACCTATAATGATGAGTCTTAATCTCATTTTCTATATGAAGATGTAAGAAATTAATGGGAAGATAATGAGAAATCTATTAAATATGATTATCATATCTAGAATGTGTTAATATGGGTTTTAATGACTAAAACCTCATTGAAGGGTTTAAATCGATTATGGGTCGGGATTTTTTTGTACATTAGGTTTGGAGTAAATCAATGATGGATTACACCTATAATATTGAAAATATCATGGAGTTCATGATTTAATTAGTGATGAATGAGTGGTTAAAATATTATAAAATTTAGTGGATTCTATAACTAGAGATATGAAATATGATTATTTTTCTAAAACAATTCACCTATGTGTAGGTGATTATCATGACATTCAGTACAGTTTTAGATATAATTTATATAAAATAGGATAGTTTATTCCATGCATAATTAAGTAAATGGAATATAAATTTTATAGAGAAGAAAATGAATTTATAATATTTTTAGAAGCCATGTAAAGCCTCTTCACATAGAAATTAATCACTAGAGTGATAACGATGTGAATATATCAGGTTCCCAAACACTAATTTCCAAAACAAATTAATTTTAAAAACTAGTAGAGGAAAATTATGTCATCATAATATGTTTTATTGTTTTTTAAAATAATATTGGTAAATGGGATTATCCAAAAATTTATAATGATCTATATTTTAATGTCTATATTATTTGAGGAGGTAATAAATGATGAAGTGGATATGATAGTTTTGATGGTTTTTTTCAAAAATTAAATAATATTTAACTTTAATGATGTTTTTTTATTTATATGAGGTGAAAATCAAGGAGATATTTGATTGTGTTTGATCATTTTTGGATATATTTTGATGATATTTTAATATTTTATAAAATAATTATATGATTATCACGATTTATGAAGCACAAATCATGGTTTTTTTATTTAAAGAAATTTATTTTCCATTTGGAATTAATCAATTCATATAACTTCTTAATGCACTTTGTTGGAAATTGATCATTTTTATAAGGGCTAAAAAGGGATTTAGTATGAATTATCGAATTTCATAAGACTTCTAAATTGATTTTATAAGAAATATAATTCTATATGAGTATAATTGGAAGTATGTATATATTCTAATTTATTTTTTAATGATTTCATTCAAAATTGTATGACATCAAATGTCATAATAAATTAAATTTGTAAATAATTTTGGAAAACACAATTATTTGATTCGAAAATAAGATTATTCACTAACTAAAAATATTTATGGTCTAACTATAAAAATTAATAATTTTTATTATGATTCAATATACTATGTATGGAAATATATTTGTGGATATATTTTGATTTTTAAAAGTAAAACAATGATGAAATTGAAACTACACTTCATAGATCTATTAAATAATTATTACAAAATGTCATCGTATATTATCAGTGGGATTTTTTGTCCTATTGAATAATTTCCAATCAAACTAAAATAAATAGTAATCCCTCTAATTAATTTTTTGTGGCCTTACATCACTAATGAAATTTGAGAATCATTTTTTTAGTTGATTAAGGAAATAATAAAATATAGTTGTGATTATGTTAACTTCAAAGTTATTTTTTTTGAGATTCACTAAATCATATTATAGTGTCAATATCTTGTTTTATTATTTTGTGTTTTATCTAGATAAAATTATAACATTTTATGGTTTTGTGTCTCTGATATTGAAATGGTGAGTGAGAAAATTTTGATTTCATCACAATATTAATATTATTACATGTTATGTGATCTAAATTAATATAAATTTAATAATTAAGAATTTAAAATTTATATGTTTTTTGAGAGATACACATGGATTATTAAATGTGTTTTTTCATGAAGATATATAATCATATTCATTGATATATTGTGTTTCCATTATAATGATCCTAAATCACAATATATGATCATAAAATTTTCATGGAATTATCTAACAATTATTTCAAGTGGTTATTATAACATATTTAGTAATGTTCAGTGGGTGTATTTGAAGTATATATAAATCATAATTATAACTAAATTCTATATATATTTAATAATACTATTACAAGTGATAGATCATGATGTGTGAAGACCTGTTTGAGATCATAGAAAGGGGAAGGGGTTCAGTTGGTGATACTTTTTTTGCATGTTATTGGGTTATCATAACCTGAGAAACTTATTATATTTTTTATCTAATACATAGATATATCTATAAATAACCTCATAACTATAAAATATAAATAGTGATATCAATTATGTATATATATATATATATAAGTTCTTACTCCTTGTGATTTTGTCCATCCCCCAAAATGAAATCATTAGTTAAATATTTTAAGATTACACTAGAATGGGACGCAATAAATTCAACACCCTAGTAATAATTACACCCATTAACAATTTTTGAACCCCCCAATAAAGTATTATTCCGATGTTTTATATATACCCAACATGTCATTCTCATATAATCTTCGTTGAAGAATATTAAATCCACCCATTCATAAGACCTTTTATTAACATGGTATACCCCCATATACAATATCATTCTCATTATTTACTGATCCATTGTAGAAAATATATTCTTCTTATAATGTTATTCTTCCTCAAGAAATTTGAATTCCCATTTCTTGTTCACATTTTCTCCATGATCTTCAATATTCCATTAAATTGTCTACTAGTATTGATACATTATTTTAATGTAGAATTTTTGGGTTCGTCTCATGATAAATAAATATAATTTAATGATATAATACTAATGAAATTCCTTTTGATAATTATCTATTTGGTATTGTATGTTTTCTTCCACTTAGTCTGGTGATCTCTAACTGAAAAAACATCCATTTGATACTATAACGCCCCGACCCCAGTTACCCAGATTCGGTGCATTATATTAATACATTATCATTATTACAAGGAATCGATTCCCGATGGACTGATCGGTTTAGCATTCCTGAAAAATATATTTTATAAATGAATGTTACATTACAATTTCTAACATAAAACACAACATAAATAATCCATTTTGAATGCCATTATTCGTTTAGATTAACCCTATATATCAGACGTAATACACTTCTTGGAATCCTAGAAAAACAAAACATAATTAAGGGGTGAGGTTAGATGCTCAGTAAGGGTAAAGAATTTGGTGGAAGCTATAAACTTTTAATTCAAGATGTATATTAAGAACATCAGTCATTTAAATAGAAACATGAACATAATATGGAAATAATAAATCAAACATCACCATATTAACATGCACATAGATATTCTACTAGTCGGATAAACATATGTAATAACTAATTTCAAAATTAGATAAAGCATAACATTGGACATCAATACCATGTAGTCAAGGACTCTGCCAAGACTAGAAATAACAATTTTGTCAGGGGATTATTCCAACACACTAGTTTGAATCATGAGACCTACCGATTCATCAAGGAGCTATAGCGGGCTCCACCTATCACATACTAATTACAATGCATTCCTCATATGAAATTGTTGAAACATAACATAAACATTCTTATTGAAACTAGCATACGAAATGTCAATATTTTAGCCATAAATAATGAATGGTATAAAAAGATAACATCCATTGCAAAGAATTTCATAACACATTAAATACAATATAGAAGATTGTATTTTAATAAATCAACCTCAATCAGGAATAATATTTATTATAGAATGATGATATTTTTGAAAATGATTAATAATACTCTTTGAGTGAAATAACACTTTTTCCTGAAATCATTTAAAAGACACACAATTTATAAAAGATTACATTTAAAATATATTTTTGAATAAATGTTTAAAATACCAAAATAAATATTTTTAATGTAATTAACATTTTAAAACATTCATTTCCTTATAAATAAATTCTTAAAAACATTTTGAAAATAAGGACATTATTGAGAATGATTTTGAAGAATATATATTTAAAACATTTAAAATGATGTTTAGTTAAATAGTGCCTTAAAAATAATCATTTTGAAAACTCTTTGACGAAACATGGATATGGGTAATAAATATGTCCTAGTAAATACATAAACATAAATAATATCAGATAATAATGAGATTGAATAATTAAAATTTACCTTGTACTTTCCATTACTCTAGGGTATGTTTAACCTCATATATAATGACCATACTATGTTATTAAATTATAACAGAACCATAATAATATTTATTATATCATACATGATTCATTTATGATTTTATAATACCCATTTAATAATAATTTCCATGTTATATTAACATTTTGGGTAATAATCACTTTCTTTATCATATGTGGTTTAACTGGTTATTCTTGGTCATATCACATAGATCATGATTTAAATACTTCCATAATATAAAAAATGATTTATATATCATGTATATTTAGAATATAAATATTTATAATAGATATATATATGAAATGGAAAACACCGTTTATGGAGACGCTAGGTCGTACGTAAGCATAAACGCTGTTTCCATTTTCATATCGTATTGAATGGAAGCAAGTGAATAAGATGTGTGTAAGTACATAAATATATATATATATATCCAGTATCATTATTATTTCATATATTACATACTTATTATAAGGCCCCAGCCTTAATCCTTACATAATCTTGAGTTATTACAAAATTACACATTGAGGATCTTTTCAGGTTTAGAGTTTTAGAGAATTAGATCATAAAATTTGCATTACATTCCACATTTAAACAAAGTTGTTACATAAAAGAAAGTATTCATTTTTTCCATCAACAGAAACATATTTAAAATAAAACATGGATTCTTTCTTGACACTTCCTTGAAACTATCATCATATCATGTACCCTTCCCTTGACCTGTGAAAAACATTTCAAAAACTCGGGATGAGAATAAAAAGCTCAGTAAGGGATATAAAAATATGGAAAGGAAACATGAGTACATGTATAAATAAGAATGAAATCATAATTTAAACATAAAACATAATCACTTTTACATAACTCATAAAATCATGAATAAATCATAGATATCATAAGGCATAAAGGTAACTTGAGGCATTCATAACATTCTTACGTAGGGAGTAACCCTCTTGGTTACGTTTGGAATCCCACCACAGTATATTCCCTAAATATCTTCGGAGAAACCTTAACGTTTCACTCCTTCGCGTTACCCAATGAATTGGAGAGCTATATCGGGCTCACCAGCCCTTAGTTTATCATGGAACCACCCGTCTTCATAACAATTCCCAAGAACCATAACATAATCTTATCATATAAAACATGCATAAAGAAAACATAACATTTCCACTTTTCAATCACAAGATATCAACACAACACATTGTTATATAAACATTAGGAAAACCATTTTCAATACCAAAATAAAAGAAAAGTAAAACATGGTATTTATTTTTCTTTTTTAAAAAAGGTATGGCTTGTAGAGGAAGCCGAAACTCAGATAATGGTCACGGCGGCAGAGAATTCATTGTCACCGAATACGTACGACAAAAACATTCCCTTTTGTCGTTTAGTAAAATGCTTTGAATAAAAGAGATTACTTTCAGATAAACGTAAAAGTCAAAGGGTTTTATACACCGTATAAAAGAAGTTTTTGTATAAAACAAAATATTCCCCAATGAAAGGAGATTGAGATGAAGTCCCATAAAAAGACGGTATCCTTGGATTAAGGATAAATCAATTACATAATTATGTGTGACAAACTAATACACCAAATATAAGTGTGTATTAAGTGTAAAACAATCATAGGTTATTCACACATATTCATATAATGACATATTCAAGGAGTACAAGCTTATCCCAAAGAATCAAAATTGGGTTAAGAAGTTCCCTTGCAAAAATTTGACAGCCTAATGGCGTGACTACAAAATTCAGAAAATGAGTTGATGAGAAATAAAAAGGGTATATAATCACTTGGAAATAAAATTTAAATCACTAAGGATATAGAAGAACATATCCCAACATAATGTTATGTGAATTAAAAGACATAACAAAAGAAGTATTTTAAAAAGAGGAGGGTGAAAGATTCCCTTACCGACATGGGTATCTTTCGAAACATACACCCCGTGAAAGAAGGATAATAAAAAATTGATGTAAATACTCATAAATGAAATTATATTACACAATGAGTAAAATAATGGGCATTACATACACCACTCAAAAGAAAATTTTGGCAAATGTTGCATAAATCTCATGGGAATAAAAGTGAGCTGAAAAATCCCTTATGAAAACTCGGCAGCCTAATAGTGGCACATAAAACATACAAAAATGGATTGATGAGATTAAATAGGGTCTCTCATCATATTAAAATAAAGTTTACAGAAAGAGGAATATAAAAGAACATCCCATAACATAACAAAGAGGAGCTTAAAATTAGTGACATAAAGGAGAGTATTTAAAAATAAAGAGAGAGGTAGGATCTCTTACAAAAATTCGGCAGCCTAACGACGCCACTCAAAACCTCCAAAATGGATTTATGAGAGAGAATAGGGTCTCTCATAATATGAACATAAAAATTACAGTATGACTAATATAATATAACATCCCAATCACAAGAAATATGTGCTTAAAAGGAATGACATAAAAGAGTGTACTTAAAAAGAAAGAGAGGAGTAGGATCCCTTACCTTGGGTCCGACTTGACTCGATCGTTCTTTAAAATCCTGAATAATAAACTTGAGTTAATTTCTACATGATTAAGAACCTTTTTCAAGTTCATTATTCCTTTTATATCACTTATTTCCATGTTATAAACATTATTTAATCATTTAAGGTAATAGTGTTTGTTTTGTCGATATTTGGTTCTTAAGTCGAAAGTGGACTTCTTACAATTACATGTGGTTCATGTGGTCAAAGGTTCATTATATCCAGATTAATATTCATGATTTGGATATCATATATGTCATATATATCCATAATATACATGTATTTATATATTACATAATCATTTAGAGGTATGAAATGAAATGCACCGTTCATGGAGACGGTAAGCCGTACGTACGCATGAACGCTACTTTCATTCTATGTCATATTAATGGAATTAAAACTAACTGAGAGGTATGTATTTTTTAATTCCAGAATTATATTCATCATTTATATGTAACATTCATCATATATAATAACTTTAAATACATCCTTTATACATCCCACATATGGCATTAACGAATCAAATCACTTTGAGGGGGCTGTAGTCCGCACATCCTAAAATGAAATTATCGTGTTTACCCACAATGGAAACCATAAAGGTATGCCACAAAAGAAAAATAAATAAGCTTAAGTAAAACATAAACATATTATATATCATATATAAGTATAGTGACATCTTAATGGCCACCTTTTAAGGTGTTATATGTGTGTTGAACAATCATCGTTTCATGAGGCAGAAATTCGCCATCCACAGAAACAGTATGTTCTTTACCAACATGATGTAGGTGTGTGTAAGTGTAGCTCGAATGCTTATCATAACAACATCCTAGTATATTTAAGATATTGGGTTTGTTACAAAATAAATGAATAAAAATATTTTAGGGTGTTGGAGAAGCAAAATAAAATAAAAGAACACAAGTGAAGACATTACCTTAAAATCGGGTAACTTTTTTGATTTGAGCTCAAAGGCTTCCTTGGGAAGACTTCTGCCCAAAGTGAGGCTTCTTGGAGTAAAGGAGGGATATGGAGAGGCAAAATGAGAATGGTTTGGACGAGCCAAAGGCTGTGGAAGTGTGGGTAAGGTGGTAGAGGTTGGGGCCTTTTATAAGAGGAGACGAGGGGCACTCTTGGAATGTAAAGAAATGTAACTTTATTTGAAAATGAGTTTCAGATTTAAAAGGTCCCACATTGATATGATTTGTGGCTATGATGATAATGGTTCTAAATATACCCATAAAATAGGTTTTTGACAAGTTTAGGTTTTAGTTTTTACATTATATTTTCATTTTATTTTAATCGTCAAATAATGAGGTAATCGCTGCATCATCATGATGTCATAAATAATTTAATTTATTTAATGTCTAAAAATTATAAAAAAAATATCTTGATGTAGGAAATAGTTTTATCTCTTTAATGAATATTTATAGTCAAAAATATGACTTGTATAACCCCATTTAAAAATTGTTTTAGTGAAACATATCATGCTTGTGACATTTTTATTTTAACTTTAAATAAAAATTTATTTATGTCATTTTCCAACCAAAGTGGCTCCATGGGGTCCCCATGTTCACCCATGGATTTTCCTAGTCGTCCATGACACATCCAATGATTGTAGGACATGTTTCTAGGTCAATTCACACTATTAAAACATTATTTTTACCTTAAATTACACTAATTACCTCTAATCGCGATTAAGAATATAAAAGTTACTATTCACAGAAAAAATTATTTTAATCCCATTGAACAACTTTTTACTTCTTAATGACAACCATGTATGTCAGAGTTTTGAAATTAAAAATACAGAGGTGGAAAAGTTTCATTTAAACAAAAAATCAGTTTCTTTAACTACCACTTAGTGGTTTCACTATTCATCAAAAATTGAAGTTCTTCAGAAAAGTACCAAAACATCACCCTAAGCTATATTTAATATTCTGAATTAAAAAATGAATTCTATTTTACAAAATTAAAAACATATAGGTTGCATTAATTAATTTAATAATTAATTCCCACTGTCAGAGAAAATAGCATATTTTTATGAAACAATAAGTTTCAAAAGACTGACACTAGTTTAAGTCTGATTTCAAAGTGAAATTAATTCCAATGACCACAACTGGATTAAATGGTAAAAATATATTCTAATTGAACTTTAAAAAAAATTCAAAATATAATCTAATCATATAAATAAATTATATTAAAAAGTGGTTTTGAATTAAAATACAACATTTTTCACTATTTATTAAAAAAATGAACTTTATCGGAAAAATACCAAAAATTTACACAAAGTAAATTTTGATGTCCCGATTCTAAAGAAGAATTTTATTTTGTCAAATATAACACATAAAATTTTCAAAAAGTGGATTTAAAAGTGGTTCGCCATCAAAAGGCGGTTAATCGACCTTTTAATGAATATTAGAATGTTTATGCTTAAAATTGGATTTATTTGCATTTTTAATACTCTAACATTTATTGTAAAGAGTAAAAATATTTGACAAACATATATAATCATTTTTTAGTTATTTCTGTTCATTCCCACCATTACAATGGCTAGGTTTTAACTACCATTTAAAATAATATTATTTTATTATTAGAGTGCAACGTAAGATTCCCAAGAAACTCGTTGTTGCGTATTGGGTATGCCATCGAGCATAGCATCCCAATTAAATTAATATTAATATTTTATTCACAAATATGGATAAATATAAAAATGTCATATTCTTTATTTACCTGGGGTGTTACATCATTCCCCCCTTTTGGGAATTTCTTCCTCACAATTTTAAAATTGGGCTCGGAAACATCCTTGAATGTCCCACATCAGAACAAGAGTCGGTAAAACAATCACTTTAAAATAAAGAATGAGAAGTACAGAGGTCACCCGAGTTAAGCCATACTAGGATTCCATGTAGTAAAACATGGAGATGGAGGAGAAAACATAGGGTCATGTTCTGATGGAGAGTGATAGAAAACATGTTTAGGAGAAAGTTAACCACAAGAAAATCACAAACATGTGATTGGTTAAATGGTATTCGATTCCCCAGTAGGAAAAGTTAATAGACAACATTTTTGTTTTTTTTTATTTAGGAATTTATTCATATGGAAACATAATTACTTATCATTTTGACTTTCAACTTTTATTAGATTTCTTATACAAACTCATATTTTCTCCAAAAGACGAGCATTTAGGAAGACTTGTTCACTATAATAAACTTCTAGAGAATAACCTAATCCACAAAAGGGAACTATATACTTCCCATGTATTTAGACTTTAACCAAAACCAAAGCAAAAATGGTTAGTACAAGATCAGATAATCCAGAAAAGGATGACCCTTTATAAAAAGAAAATATATTCTTAATCACCAAAATTTGTCCAACAAAACCCAAAGATAAACGAGGACCATTTGATAAACAATTTGTCCATAAAATTCTTCAAAGTAAACCAAACTAAGATTGAATCTTAAATATTTTAAGGATTTAGTCACATAGTCTTCCAAGGTAAAAATTAACTTTTATCTCTAAATAACATCAGTTGCTCTTAAATTCTCATATTGAAAAGTAAATAACCTAATCACATATCCTCGATGATAGGTTAATCATTTCCATAGATAACCCAAAATAAACATACTCTTTATTCCTAAAATCATCTAACTAAAAAGAATTAGTCAAACTAACCAGGGACTTCACGTAGTCCAGTGGTAGGCGATAAATACCAATCACACTTCAGTTGTGGGTTCGATTCCCGCAGCATTGTCCGACGTGATGGGTTGTCACACGGTATGTGTGTTGTCCTTTTTCCAAAACTATATAATTCATAAAACATTCCCCAAAACGAGATAAAATCTTCAAAAATTATCATAACATATTTTAACCTCATGTTTATCTCATGCCTTTCATTTTCCATCATAACATATGATAACCCACAATTACCTCAAAATTAAGGATCATATAAACTCTAATGGTTACCTTTATAATTATTACCTGAACTTCCACATCGATTGGACATCTTTTACATGATGCATTATAGATCATACCAAGGTTCAAGTGGTTGATCATGACTCCTTGATAGTTGGCTTAGAACAACTATGAGTTTCCTCATTGAATCCCCCATTTTATCTAGTATCTTAATCAGAGAACCACCACAGTTTCCTTCAAACCTGTTGTCTCTTTGGTGCCTTCTAGATCCATCCATTCACTAAAAACAGAAATGTCAGTGTGAGTATATCAACAAAACCATCATGTTCTAATTAGAAAGGTAAACACTAAGATATACTTACTCATTCACTTTATCTAAAACTAGGACTCTTTATAAATTCCTAACCATTTTGGTAATGTCACTTATGCTTAAAGAATACCCTAACCTCTAATGTTATATAAACCGACCTCTGATACCAACTATAAGGCCCCATCCTTAAACCTTACTTAATCTTGAGTTATTACAAGATTACACATTGAGGATCTTTTCAGTTTTATAGTTTTAGAGAATTAGATCATAAAACTTTTATTACATTCCACATTTAAACAAAGTGGTTACATAAAAGATAGTATTCATTTTTTCCATCAACTGAAAAATATTTAAAACAAAACATGGATTCTTTCTTGACACTTCCTTGACACTATCGTCATATCATGTACCCTTCCCTTGACCTGTGAAAAAAATTTCAAAAACTTGGGTTGAGCATAAAAAGCTCAGTAAGGGATATAAAAATACGGAAAGGAAACATGAGTACATGTATACATAAGAATGAAATCATACTTTACCCATAAAACATAATCACTTTAACATAATCATAAAATAATGAATAAATCATTGAAATCATAAGACATAAAGGTAACTTGAGGCATTTATAACATTCTTACATAGGGAGTAACCCTCTTGGTTACGTTTGGAATACCCACCACAGTATATTCCTTAAATCTCTTCGGAGAAACCTTAACATTTCACTCCTTCACTTTACCCAATGCATTGGAGAGCTATATCGGGCTCACCAACCCTTAGTTTATCACAGAACCACACGTCTTCATAACAATGCCCACGAACTGTAACATAATCTTATCACATAAAACATGCATAAATGAAACATAAAATTTCCACTTTTCAATCACAAGATATCAATACAACACATTGATATAAAAACATTATGAAAACCATTTTCAATACCAAAATAAAAGAAAATAAAAACATGGTATTTATTTTTCTTTTAAAAAAAGGTATGGCTTGTAGAGGAAGCCGAAACTCAAATAATGGTCACGGCGGCAGAGAAGTCGTTGTCGCCGCATACGTACGACAAAAGCATTCCCTACTGTCATTTAGTAAAACACTTTGTATAAAATAGATTCCTTTTGTATAAACGTAAAAGTCAAAGGGGTTTATACACCGTATAAAAGAAGGTTATATATAAAACAAAATATTCCTCAATTAAAGGATATTTATACGAAGTCCCATAAAATGACGGTATCCTTGGATTAAGGATAAATCAATTACATAATTATGTGGGACAAACTAATACACCAAATATAAGTGGATATTAAGTGTAAAAAAATCATAGGTTATTCCCACATATTCATATAATGACATATTCAAGGAGTACAAGCTTATCCCAAAGAATCAAAATTGGGTTAAGAAGTTCCCTTGCAAAAATTTGACAGCCTAATGGCGTCACTACAAAATTCAAAAAATGAGTTGATGGGAGATAAAAAGGGTATCTCATCACTTGGACATAAAATTTAAATCACTAAGGATATAGAAGAACATATCCCAACAAAATTTTATGTGAATTAAAAGACATAACAAAAGAAGTCTTTTAAAAAGAGGAGGGTGAAAGATTCCCTTACCGACATGGGTATCTTTCAAAACATACACCCTGTGAAAGAAGGACAATACAAAATTGATGTAAATACTCATAAATTAAATTATATTACAAAATGTGTAAAATAATGGGCAGTACATACACCACTCAAAAGAAATTGTGGCAAATTTTTCATAAATCTCATGGGAATAAAAGTGAGATGAAAAATCCCTTACGAAAACTCGGCAGCCTAACGGTTCCACTTAAAACTTACAAAAATGGATTGATGAGATCAAATGGGGTCTCTCATCATATTAACATAAAGTCTACATCAATGGGAATATAAAATAACATCCCCAAACATAACAAAGATAAGCTTGAAAGAAGTGACATAAAGTAGAGTACTTAAAAAGAAAGATAGAGGTAGGATCTCTTATGAAAATTCGGCAGCCTAACGGCGCCACTCAAAACATCCAAAATGGATTGATGAGAGAGAATATGATCTCTCATCATATGGACATAAAAATTATTTTAAGAGTAATATAAAATAACATCCCAATCACAAGAAAGATGAGCTTAAAAGGAATGACATAAAAGAGTGTACTTAAAAAGAAAGAGAGGAGTAGGATCCCTTACCATGGGTCCGACTTGACTCGATTGTTCTTTAACATCCTGAATAATAAACTTGAGTTAATTTTTACTTTCTTAAGAAACTTTTTCATGATAATTATTACTTTTATATCACTTATTTCCATGTTATAAACATTATGTAATCATTTAAGTTAATAATTTTTGTTTTGTCAATATTCAGTTTTTATGTCGAAAGTGGACTTCTTACAATTACATGTTGTTGGTGTGGTCAAAGGTTCATTATATCCAGAATGATATTCATGATTTGGATATAATATATATAATATATATCCAGAATATACATGTATTTATAATATTACATACCATTTAGAGGTAAGAAATGAAATGCACCGTTCATGGAGATGGTAAGCCGTACGTACGCATGAACGCTACATTCATTTCTATGTCATATTAATGGAATTAAAACTAAATGACAGGTATGAATATTTTTATTCCAGAATTATATTAATCATTTATATGTAACATACATCATACATAATAACTTTAAATACATCCTTTATACATCCCACATATGGCATTAACGAACCAAATCACTTTGAGGGGGCGGTAGTCCGCACCTCCTAAAATGAAATTATCATGTTTACCCACAATGGAAACCATAAAGGTATGCCACAAAAGAAAGATAAATAAGACTAAATAAAAAATAATAATATTATATATCATATATAAGTATAGTGACATCTTAATGGTCACCTTTTAAGGTGTTATATGAGTGTTGAACAATCATCATTTCGTGAGGCAGAAATTCGCCATCCACAGAAACAGTATGTTCTTTAACCATTTGATGTAGGTGTGTGTAAGTGTAGCTCAAATGCTTCTGATAACAACATCCTAGTATATTGAATATACTGGAGTTGTTACAAAATAAATGAATAAAAAGAGTTTAGGGGGTTGGAAAAGAAAAATAAAACAAAAGAACACAAGTGAATACATTACCTTAAAATCAGGTAACTCTTTTTTATTTGAGCTCAAAAGCTTTCTTGGGAAGACTTATTCCCAAAGTGAGGCTTCTAGGAGTAATAGAGGGATGTGGAGAGGCAAATTGTGCAGGGTTTGGACGAGACAAAGGCTTTGGAAGTGTGGGTACGGAGGTAGATGTGGGGGCCTTTTATAAGAGGAGAGGAGGGGCACTCTTGGAAAGTAAAAAAATGTTACTTTATTTGAAAATGAGTTTCGGAATTAAAAGGTACCACATTGATATAATTCGAGGATAAGGTGATAAATGTTCTAAATATACCCAACCAATCAGTTTTTGACAAGTGTAGGTTTTAGTTTTTACATTATCTTTTCATTTTATTTAAATCGTTAAATAATGAGGTAATCGCTGCATCATCATGATGTCATAAATAATTTAATTTATTTAATGTCTAAAAATTAAAAAAAATCATGATGTAGGAAATCTTTTTATCTTTCCAATTAATATTTATAGACAAAGGATGACTTGTATAACCCCATTTAAAAATTGTTTTAGTGAAACATCTCATGATTGTGACATTTTTATTTTAACTTTAAATAAAAAGTTATTTATGTCATTTTCCAACCAAAGTGGCTCCATGGGGTCGACAAGTTCACCCATGGATTTTCTTGGTCGGCCATGACACATCAAATGAGGGTAGGACATTTGTCTAGGTCATTTCACATTATTAAAACATTATTTTTACCTTAAATTACACTAATTATCTCTTATCACGATTAAGAACATAAAAGTTACTATTCACCAAAAAAATATTTTAATCCCATTGAACCACATTTTACTTCCTAATGACAACCAGGTATGTCTGATTTTTTAAATTCAAAACACAGAGGTGGAAACATTTCATTTAAACGAAAAATCAGTTTCTTTAACTACCACTTAGTGGTTTCACTATTCATCAAAAATTGAAGTTCTTCAGAAAAATAACAAAACATCACCCTAAGCTATATTTGATATTATGAATTCAAAAATGAAGTATATTTTACGAAATTCACAACATATAAGTTGCATTAATTAATTTAATAATTAATTCCCACTGTCAGAGAAAATAGCATGTTTTTATGAAACAATAAGTATCAAAAGATTGACACTAGTTTAAGTCCGATTTCAAAGTGAAATTAATTCCAATGACCACAATTGGATTAAATGGTAAAAATATATATTCTAATTGAACTTTGAAAACAATTCAAAATATAATCTAATCATATAAATAAATTACATTAAAAAGTGGTTTTAAATTAAAATACAACATTTTTTACTATTCATTAAAAAAATGAACTTTATTGGAAAAATTTGAAAAATTTACATAAAGTAAATTTTGATGTCCCGATTCTAAAGAAGAATTTTATTTTGTCAAATATAACACATAAAATTGTCAAAAAGTGGATTTAAAAGAGTTTCTCCATCAAAAGGTGGTTAATCGACCATTTAATGAATATTAGAATGTTTACGCTTAACATTAGATTCATTCGCATTTTTAATCCTCTATCATTTATTGTAAAGAGTAAAAATATTGGACAAACATATATAATAATTTTGTAGTTATTTATGTTCATTCCCGCCATTACAACGTCTAGTCATTAACTACCATTTAAAAAAATATTATTTTATTATTAGAGTGCAACGTAAGATTCCCAAGAAACTCGTTGTTGCGTATTGGGTACGCCATCGAGCATAGCGTCCCCTTTAAAGTAATATTAATATTTTATTCACAAATATGGATAAATATAAAAATTTCATATTGTTTATTTACCTGGGGTGTTACACTTATTAATATTATATATTTTAATAATGATTGTTGAATGGTGAACGTGGAAATGAATCTCATCGCGTCATGGAGAAGGTAAGTCGTATGTACACATAAGCGACGATATCATTTATGTAATGATTAAAAGGTGTGGAATAAGGTGTTATATTAATTTTAAAGAAAAATTGGAATGTTATTTTCATTATTTATATACATATTACTCATCATTATATCCATCCAAATAACATAGGGTTGAATAATAAATTACACCACAGCATGGAGACAGTAAGTCGTACGTACGCACACATGGTGACATTATAATTCATAGGGTGGATGGAATAATGAATATGGTTGCACCATATTTATAATTACATCAAAGTATTTATAATGTACTGGAGTTATTTTTTTTGGAAGTAAAAATAAAGACAAAGTGGATTAAGAAAAGAACTTTGAAAGAGGTGATAAAATAATTACCTTTTCTTCAGGTGCTTCTATTTTATTTCAACAAAAGGGATCATTAGGATGACTTTCTTCTCAAGGTATGTCCTGTAGTTTTAATTGAGTAACTTTGGGAGGAAATATGGGTAGTATTTGGACGATCCAAATGGCTATATAGGTGTGAATTTGAGAGAAGTGAAAGTGCTCTTTTATAAGATGGGTGAGGGGAACCTTAGAAAAAACTAGAAATAATATTTTATTATACAATCATATTTGATTTATAATATCCTCAAATGAATATATTTCAATCCTTAGGAGGTTATAGTAAGAAATAATATCAAATAATAGGTTTCAGACATGTTTATGTTACCATATTAACCATATCTTTTAGATGTAACTCTTAGTTAAATAGTTTAACATTGACCATGTCTCCTTGTATTTTTTTATTTTATGGTAAAAAACATACTTTAAAATGACATAAGAACCCAAAGTGGTTCATTAATTACATATATATTATAATAATGATCCATTGGCCGAGCCATAGATTTTTGGGATTATTATATAATTTAATAAAATAGAATTTTTTTAAAATACACATTTTTGTCAATTTTGACACTATTTAGTATTTGGTTTTTGTGAAAGTCATGACAACATTATTTCTTCAAACAAATTACATTGAATAAACCCTAAAATTTCACATTAATCTAGAAAATTTGTGTATTTCATAAAAACTCTAAATTCACATTTATTTTCATGTTTATAATATCAATTATTTTAATCTTTCATTAATAAGGAAATTACATTATCATCACTGTGTCATAAATGAATTTTATTATTTGATGTCAAAAAATTATAAAAAAATAACATGATATATGAAATCTTTTCAGATTTCATATAAATATTTATAGTCAAATATATAACTTATATAATCCCATTTAAAAATTCTATTACTAAAAGAGATATGTTTATGTCATTTTTTCATCACATTAAATTAATTAATATAAAGTGTCATTATCACTCCCAAGTGGCTCCATGGGGTCCCAAATTCGACCCAATGATGAACAAGGTTGTAAATGTATCAAAAAAGAGGAATATGAAAAATATTAGGGTATTATAATATTATTATAATAATATTTATTTAGCCTTATTTACCAGATTTACCCTTTAACCATGGTAAATAAAATAATTACGGAAGTATAGATATTCATAACGCCTAAAAATAAAAGTTACCTATTTACATAATTTAGATCTTATGATTTCAGATATGGAATCAATTTTAGCAAATTCAGTACACATAAGTAGAAGAAATCAATATAAAATGAAATTCCCTTGTCAAAACAAAAAGCTTCTTTTTAAGAAATAATAACTATCAAAAGATTGACACTTGTTTTTGTCCAGTTTAAATGTGAAATTACTTCCAGTGACCTAAATTAAATTAAATGATAAAAATTTAATCTAATTATACATTAAAACCACTAAAATGTATAATTTATCACTATAAATTATTTCTACTAAAAAAGTTTTTTTTAATTAAAATTTAGTATTTTTCATTATACTTCAAAATATGAAAGTTATCAGAAATGTACTAAAAATTTATCCCCAATAAATTTTTATGTCCCGGTTATAAATATTAATTTAATTTCATTAATTTTAATATATAAAATTGTCAAATATCAGTTTTTAAAAAGGATCTCCCTTAAAATGATGAATAATTTCATTTTTTATAAAATAATTATTTTATCTAAAAATTTAATTTGTTCTTATATAATGTCTAAGAAACACATAATAGGGTTTCTAAAATTATATAGAGTATAAAAAATTCAAAATTCAGTTAATATTATTCATAACCTCTTTTTAAACGGTTAGTTTGGTATGTTGTGATGCGCTCGAACTCAGTGTTGTGTGTACCGCAAGTTATTAAATTACTTTGAAGAGATAACATACTATTAAATATTGGGGTGTTACATTCTCCCCTCATTCAATAAATTGTGTCCTCACAATTTTAAATTTTTCTTAAAAAATAAAAGGTTAAAAATAGAAAAATACCTTTGTGGAAAACCCCCATCAGAAATTGGGTTAAAAAAATTTAGTCTTAATAAGATGGAAAGGGAAATGAAAATGTCACCATCAAATTATGATCTCTATTAGGATTACATTGGTGGAAATTAAAGACACAAAATTGGATGAAAAAATTAAATATTTATAAGGAGTGATTGAGGTCATCAATCACAAAGAAGTGTAATATTGAAGGCCTCAAAGCCATTAATATATATTGATTTAAAATATCATTGGTTCAACAAAACAGAAGGTATTAGGATAACACATTTTTTTTAATATCCCTTACCAAAAGATTAAGAATTAATTTCTTTATAGAATAAGAGAGAAAAAAATATCATTGACAAGTAAAGTTCCATACTTTAATGAATTTTTAAAACAAACTTATCTTTCACTCCAAAAGATAATAGAAATCAAAAATATTCTATTTATCATAATTGTATAGGGTTATAAAAATCATGAATTTCTAATTAATATGTCAGACTATTTAAAAAACTAAATTATAAAAACCAAGATATCACATAGGACAATGGTATGTGATGCGCCCTTATCTCACTTCAGTTTCAGGTTCAAGTCTCGTGGCCTTGTTGAACGCGATGAGTTTTCTCCCAACATGTGTGTTTCCATTTTTATAACAATCCAAAAATAATCTTAAGAAATGATTTAACCTTAAAAATTGTATAAAATTTAATACTTAATCCATTCCAACCTTTATACTTATCCAAATTACTTTTTTCTAAACTCAAAATCAAAAATTTATAAAGAAGTTAAACATAATGAATAACTTTTTTCCACGTAATAACATTTGAATACCTTTATCTTGTATTCTTTTAAAACATGGTAACAACCTGAACTACCAAGAAACATTATTGATTAAATTCATTCTCCCTTATTCTTTATAGAATAATGTATATACTCTTTATACCAAGAAATGTTTTGAAATACAACAATAATAGACAAAAACAACCAATTAATTAACTTAAAAGTAGTAAACAATATCGAATATAATTTATCAAAATAAATCATACCTTATTCCAAAATAAATACCTCAGTATAAGAACCATATTAAGGTATATCATTCCTTCTACCATGTATTTTCCAAAAAGATTAACATGCTATTGAGTCACTTTTCTTAGAACCATATAATCTCAAATCTTTAATGAAATAGTACTATAGTATAATCCTTATTTATTTCCATAATTCATGAAACCAGTACATCATTGATACAAAAATCAAATAAATTAA
The DNA here is from genome assembly GCA_963277665.1 of Viscum album. NCBI lineage: Eukaryota > Viridiplantae > Streptophyta > Magnoliopsida > Santalales > Viscaceae > Viscum > Viscum album. The sequence goes on along the minus strand of OY728156.1, from coordinate 385,213,129 downwards.
TTTTTTGATAACAACATAAGAACATTAGTCATTCCTCTTCATCTGTGGTAGTATCATATCTTTATTATTATCCAATTGCATCATTTGGGGCATACTCTGATGATTTGGACATTGATTCACATAGTGTCCCAACTCCTTGCAGATGAAGCATTATACATTTGAATCATTTTTCACACCCTTAAAATCACGTACTTGGTTTCCTTTTTCTCTATACTTATAACAAACTCACACTCCCTTCAATAATTTACCTAGGTGATTCATTCCATGGTTATCACATATAGGAAAATCCTTCTTTCCCCTATTCCCTTTATCCATCTTTCCCTCTACCATCCTTTTCTAATCTTGATTCTCATCAAAGCCATAAGACTCAATGAATTATTTACTTATCTTATTAATACATGATACTATTTATTCATATGATTAGAATATGTGGGAAATTATTTCCCTTCTAATTGTTGGCATAATACCATGAAAGATTAGATTCTTCTTACTCTTTGGATCATGTGTATTGCTGGAGTTGTCATTCCTTCTACTGGGTGCCATTTCTAAACAAAGTCACCACTATGTTAGTTTATAAATCGCAGTTCCTAATTCAAAATGTGTAAAATACCTAATATAAATTGAAAAGATTATGCATATAATCAATAATGAAAAAAAAATCTTTTAGTCAGTTTTTACTCCTAAATCCTTCATAATGGTCAGTAAAAAATGTGAATTATCCTAAGCATATCTCACGGGTGTGTCATAACCAAGAGGGAAGTAAAGACAATTTTCATGTACCATGATACAACAGGTCAGGACTAAATCCCCTTGTTAGAGTTTTCAGACCAAAGTACATTTTTTCTAGAGACGCCTCTACCTACTCGTATCCAGAAAAGGATGTATTACTTATAAAATTCACAAAATCTGTACATTACCAAAATTCTAGGATGTTCTTCTATACTGATCCTCAAAGTGTATTTTTGGGTAATATTCTGAAATCCGGGTTTTTCTAAATCCGGTTTTCAAGGTTATTGCTTAACTTCCTCTGATACCAACTATAACACCCTGACCCAAGTTACCCAGAGTCAGTGCATTATTTTAATACATTATCATGATTACAAGGAATCAAGTCATGATGGACTGATCATTTTAGTATTCTGGGAAAATTTATTACATACTTGAATGTAACATCACACATTCAAACATAAAACATAGCATAAATAATTTGTTGAGAACATTATTATTCCCCTATCTTAACACTTTATATCAAACATAATACACTTGGACTCCTAAGAAAACAAAACATGAGAAAGGGTTGAGCTTAGATGCTCAGTAAGGGTAAATAATTTAGTGGAAGCTATATTCTTTTAAGGCAAGTTGTATAATAAAAAATAAATCTTTCAAACTAAAAAGATGAACGTAATATGGAAAACAATAATTTAACATCTCCATATAAACATGCACATGGATATTATACTATTTAAATAATCACATGTAATAACTAATTTCATAATGAGGGAATGCCTACCACCGGATATCATTACCACATATTCAAGGCCTCATGCCAAGACTGCAAATAAATTTTTTTCAATGCCTTGTGCCACGAAAATAGTTTGTCTCATGAGACCTACCGATTTATCGAGGAGATATAGCGGGCTCTACACATCACATACTAAGTACATTGAATTCCTCATAAGAAATTGTTGAAACATTACATAAACATTTGTATTAGAACTAGCATACGATATATCAATACGTTATCCATAAACCATTAATGTTATAAAAATAACAGATCTATAGTAAAACATATCATAACTCATTAAAATACAATATGTAAATATTTATTATAATAAATCAACCTCAATCAAGAATAATATTCAGTAAAAGATGAATATGTTGATGTAAATGATCTGTTAAAATCTTTGACTAAAATACCCCATTTTCATGAAATCATTTAAAAGTAAAACAATTTATAAACGATGAAATTTAAAAGTTATTTTTTAATAAAAATTTCCCACACCACATTGAAACATTTTAATGGAATTTCCATTTTAAAAAAATATTTTCCATATAAATAAATCCAAAAAACAATTTTGAAAACATAGACATTAATAAGAACGATTTTGAAGAATAAATATTTAAAACATTTAAAATGTTTTTTTAGATAATGAGTAACTTAAAAGGATAATTTTGAAATTTATTTTATGAAACATTGAAAGGGATAATAAATATGTCCTAGAAAATACTTACACATAAACAATCTCGGATAATAATGAGATTGAGAAATTAACCATTAAATTTTACTTTCCTTTAGTCGAGGGAATGGTAAACCTCCGTTATGGTGACCATAGTATGTTATTAAATTATAAAAGAACTATATTAAAAAAATTATCTCATTAATGATTCATTTATGAATTTATATTACCCATTTAATAATAATTTCCATGTTAAATTAACATTTTGGGTAATAATCACTTTCTCTAACGTACATGTTTTTACTTGTTATTCTTGATCATGTCACTTAGATCACGATTTAAATACTTATATAATTTAACTAGATGCATATATCATATATATTTGCAATATATATATTTATAACAGATAAATATAAGAAATAGAAAGAACCTTTTATGTAGACGGTAGGCCATATGTAAGCATAAACGTTGTTTCTGTTGTCATATCATATTGAAGGGGAGTAAGTGAATAAGATATATTTAAGTACATAAATATATATATATATATATATACAGTATCATTAATATGTCATTTATTTTATATTTATTCATAATATATGTTTTTATAATCATCTTTGAATGGTGAACGTGGAAATGAATCTCATCACGTTGTGGAGACGGTAAGTAATACCTACACACGAGTGACGATATCATTTCCTTAATGATTAAAATTTGTGTAATTAGAAGGTATCTTAATATTACATAGAAATTATCATGTTGTATTCATTATTTATATACATATTACTCATCATTATATCCATCCAAATAACAAGTTACATCGTGGCGTGGAGACAGTAAGCTATACATACGCATGCATGGTGACATTATCATTCATAGAATGGATAGAATAATGAATATGGTTCTAACATATTTATAATATCATGAAAATATGTATAATTTACTGAAACTATTATTTTGGTATAGAAATAACAAAGAAAGAGAAAGTGGAAGAAGAAAGGAACTTCGGAAGAGGTGATAAAATAATTAACTTTTCTCCGAGTGTTTCCATTTGAATTGAACAATAGTGATCCATATGTTGGATTTATTATCAAGAGGAGTACTCTAGGTTTAAGTGAGAGAAGTTGGGAGGATATTTTCGTAGGTCTTTGCTGAGCCAATGGGGTTTAGAGGTTTTAATTTTAGAGAAGGGGAAGTGCCCTTTTGTAAGAGGGGTGAGGGGAACCTTAGAAAAAAACATGATATATAATTTTATTATACAATCATATTCGGTTTATAATTGCTCAAAATTAATTTATTTCAATCATTAAGTGGTTATGGGTATAAATAATCTCAACCAATAGATTTTAGACATGTTTAGGTTTTCATATTTACCTTATCTTTTAGATTTAACTCTTAGTTAAATAGTTTAACATTTACCATGTCTCCTTCTATTTTTATGTTATATGGTTAATAAACATACTATAAAATACCAAGATGACCCCAAGTGGTTCACTAATGACATATATATTTTTATATAAGTTTTTTTTCTGAACCATATATTTTTTAAAATATTATATAATTTAATAAAATAGTATTTGTTTTAAAAACTCATTTATGTCAATTTTGACACTATTTAGTATTTCATTTTTTTGAAAGTCATCACAACATGATTACATTGAACAAAATACATTGAATCAACCCTAACATGTCATATTCATCTATAAAATTCTTTGATGTCCTCAAAATTCTCAATTTACATTATTTGTATATTTATAATATCAATTTGTTTAATCATTCATTAATAAGTTAATTACTATATCATCATTGTGTCATAAATAAATTTAATTATTTGATGTCTAAAAATAAAAAAATACCATAATGTAGGAAAGTATTTCTTATTTAAAATGAATATTTATAGTAGAAAATATAACTTATATAACCCCATTTAAAAATTGTTTTTCTATAAGATATATTTTTCTATCATTTTTGTCTTTACTTTAAATTATCTAATATAAAGTGTCATTATCACTCTCAAGTGGCTCCATGGGGTCCCAAAATTGTCCCAAAGAAGCCCATGGCCGTAAATGTATCAAACAATAATAATTGGACACATATTAAGGAAATTTAAAATTGTTATCATAATATTTGTTTACCCTTATTTACCAGATTTACCCATTAACCATGGTAAATAAAATATTTACTAAAGTAAATATTCATAATATCTAAAAATAAAAGTCACCTATTTACACAATTTGGAACTAATAATTCCAAATATGAAATTCATTTTTCAAAATTAAAAACACAGAAGTGGAAAATTTTAATTTAAAATTAATTCCCGTTGTCGAAATAAAAAGTGTGTCGTTAAGAAATAATAACTATCAAAATATTGACACATGTTTATTTTCAATTTTAATGTGAAATTACATAAAATGACCTAAATTATATTAAATAATTAAAATATAATCTATTGACACATTAAAAACACTCAAATTTATAATTTAAAACTATAAATTATTTCGATTTTCAATTAAAATTTAGTATTTTTCATTATTCATCAAATATTAAATGTTATCATAAAAGTAAAAAAAATTTATCCAGACTAAATTTTAATGTCTCTCTTCTAAAAAATAATTTAATATCATAATATTTAACATATAAATGTTTCAAATATTTATTTTGAAAAAGGTTTTCCATTAAAAGGCGGTAAAATTGCATATTTTGAAAAATACTTCTTTTATCTGAAAAATATGAATTTTTTCTTATATTATGTCTAAGAAACACATAACATGGATTATAGAATTATATTGAATATTTGAAATTCAAAATTCATGTAATACTATTCATAACCGATTTTTTAATGGCTAGTTTGGTAGGTTGTAGTACGCTCAAACTCGGTGTTACGTGTAGCGCAAGTAATGAAATTAATTTGAAGAGATAACGTACTATGAAATCATAGGGTGTTAATGATACTCCTAGGTTATTTGTTAATTTTTTATTCACCGAATCTATTGAACCTCGTTTTTCTGCTCCGCTTTCTGAGGTAACTAATTCCGATACCACTCCCCTTGAACCATGCAGAATATTTTCTAGAATCTCTCAATGTTATCTATCATATAAATAACATCACTTAATATTTTTCATCACATAAAAATACTATAGAACATAATATTCACCCCTTATTTTTTAAAAAAAATTCTCCAAAAAATAAGGAAGAATAGTAGGTTCAAATTTCAAATTTCCAAATAATCTCATCATTTATTTCACCACATTTGAGTTTACTAAACTGTAAGAATAAAAATTCATCATAAAAAATTCCTTAATTTAGGTGTAAATGAGATCTTTGGAAATTTATTAAATCTTATATATAATTATTAATTTTAAAGATAATGTTTATAATTTTAATGTTTAATAAGTTTAAAATAATTTTTAATGTTCCTCTAACCACATTCTTATGAACATGCATGAAGGATACTCTATCTTATATAAATTCATATGAAAACCCATGTATGATAAACTATTTTGGGTACAAATTACCTTTTCTTCATATTTTATATTCACAAATATATTAATTTTTATATATACCTTCATCTAATTACACTTTTTTAGGAACCCTCTATTCAATAGAACCAACATTTCCTTATCTAATGACTTTTGAATTATCCATCTAATGATACACATTTTATTGTCTGGTGACTCTTTGGAGATTCTTTCTAATGGAACTTCATTTGGTGAGTATCATCTATCTCTATTTCATAAGATTATTACATCTCAATATCCATTTATTGGGTTATTAAAACATTGTAACTAATCAGAACATCATATATAAAGATTAATATATCATCAAATCAATGAAACAATTACTTCAATCATTGTACTTATTGAACATGCATAATTACATAACATCAATGTTATAAATTAATTATTCTTATACTAAATTTTTTTCCTTTATGTAACAACTCTACATCTAGTGATCATCCAAGATTTACTCTATCTGGAATAACTTCAAAAAACCAAAACTCAAGAACAATATTACATGGACTTTTTTATTCATTATAAATTTAATATTGTAACACTAAAACTTAATTACATGGAATATAATTTTTTAAAACTATTTTTATCATAATTTCAGTATTTACCATATTCTAATAACATTATTCCGTCAAAAAAATTATTTATGTTTCTTGAATACTTTGATATTATTTATTACTTTGAATATTATTAAATCATTATTTGATATTATAATTATTCTATAAACATTAAAAAATATTCTCTAAACATATTTATAAAAAATGTGACCAAAAATACATTATCAATATAATATAAAAAAATATATTTTCTATTAATGTCCCTATAAATCATTAAATGTATATATAGAGAATATGTGTGATCAATTGTTTATTCCCTTTTAGTGTGTTATTTTTCATTCTACTCCTTGTATAAAATCAATTGAAAAGTGTAACGTATATCTCTTCAGAACATATCTTCTTATGAACATTCCTTCTGAGATGAATCATATCATATGAATCTTTAATAAAAGATCATTTAATAAGAAAACTATAATTCTATAAATAAAAACCATATACATATATTATTATTTTATATGGAAGGTGATTAGTGTTATCCATATAAATTATTAATTGAATTATTTCCTCATAAATATTTCATATTATTTATTTTAGGGGGAATATGAGTATATTTGTTAAGATAAAATATGAAATCATAATAAAAAATATATCAGAATAATTAATGTATGTAAACCCTACTCCCCCTAAATAACATCATTCTCAGTAATCATTACACTATAAATATCAATTTGATTATACCAGGTAAACGCTGATAGACATAGCTCATCTTTATCTTTTTTCCCCTAAAGGGAATGAAAATATCCTTTATAATAGTCATTGTAATATTCCATGTTTGTTATTAATTCTTATAATAATATCACTACAGTAATCATCAATATAAATTACTTCTTCTACTCTATTTCCTTCTATAGTAGAACATATAAGGATGAATATATGGGATTATTGAAAAATCTCATTTTTATATAGAAATTATACTCATACAAAGATTCATCTATTAGTCTAGAATTATTTTTCATCATCTTATTATCTGACATAAAATAGGATGTTCTTACATCTTTAAAACCTATATTAAAATATTTTTTAATAGATTTTGTCTTATAAGTTGACTCTTTTGATGAAGAAGTTTTTTTATATTTATTTTTGGAAATATATTCATTCCAAATAACTTTTAACATCCTTTTAATTCCTTCTTCATGAGATGGAAAATTATGTATATATTGTTTTTATCATGATAATCTTTATCACAAGCCTTCATTTAATTCTAAAAAATTAATCCAATATATACAGGAACCATTTAATTAATATTATTCTCATATTATGTTTTTTTAATTTATGTTATCTTCAGTAGGCTACTGTGATTCTTCCATCTTTATATCCTAATATACTTCATATTTTCAATTAACTATGAAGTATATATTTTTTATTTAGTTTTCTTATGTTTTTTACAAGACTCTCTTGAATAATTAGTATTCATTAATTTCTTAATTCCCTTTTAATCATCACCTTCATTTTTGTAAAATATTTACCTTATATACTTCTCATACAACCATTGATTCATAAAACATTATTGAGAGAGACATATATTAAATGTATGAGTATAAATTGTTCTGAAATACTCAAAATAAGACAACAATTACTTGTTGAGATTTATCTATTAGAGTGATACTAGTTTTACTGAAAATGTTGTAATTTTTTATATCTTTAAAAAAAATACATCATTATTCAATAATAAAAATTCCTATATTCCACAGATTATTTATATATATTGATTTTTCATTCACCTTCTTAATCAAGGATAAATTATTATTATCACTTCAAACATTAATTTTTAAGGAATGTGAACATTGTGATTATTTGAGGGTTGTCTCAGTCTACCCTTATGGAAATTTCATTTCAGCGGCATTAGAATCGTGTCTATTATCCTTAAATTCTATGAAAATTATTCTATAATAATCCATAAAATAGTTTGTGAAGTAAGATAAATTTATTTTACCTTCATTAAATCTTCTATTTTATCATCTAAATATTTCTCAAAATCATTTACCATCTTTAAAATTCATAAAAAATCAATTTATGTTTCTAAATTTCATTAACAATTTATGTTCCTTTCTTATCGATCATATCCTCAAATATTTATATTCATTGTGATCTTTAATATTATTCTCTATCTCAACAGCGTTCATATTATATTTCTTGTCTCATTATAGAGTTTTAACTTTTTTTAATTATCACACCATTTTACAATGGTATTTCATAATAGTATTTATTCAACATCTTCCAATGATTCTAAAGCTATATAAATAACTCAGGAGTTATTTAGATATTATATTTTAGAATACATTAATATTGTTTTTCATTTTATTCATTATCATAATTTCTTGGTGATGTAAATACACTTTTAACATGAAAAATGTCATTGTCATGTCCATTAGATTTAGCGTTATATGATTAATCATTCCTCCTTCTTCTAATTTTTTTATCATTCTAGGAACATAATGCTTATATTTTATTCACTTCTATTTCCAATATATATTATTTTCTTCTTAATAAATCATCTTGAAAATGGACATTATCATTAAAATTTTAGATCATAAGATAATTTTTTTCTTTTTCATTATAATTATATGTTTTGTACGTATTATAAATAAGATAATTTATTTTATTAAAATATATTCATCCTTTATAGTATAGTAATCACTTAATTATTCTTTTATTTCACTATCTAGGAATATACCTTTTAACATATCTTTATAAGATATTTCTTTTAGAGAATTTTTTTGGACACTATTGAATTTATCATTTTATATACTATGATATTGTTTTAGAATTTAATCTAGAGATATATCCTCTTGATATTAAATTATAGAAAGATTGGAATCAAAATTATCTGGAATTTCTACCAATAATTTCATAACAATAGTTGATTCTTCCATCTTACCATTGAAACCTATGATATTTACAACAATATCATTTAATCTTTTAATATATTCAATAATACATTTATAAATATCAATATTGATATAATCAAATCATCTCCTCTGTATCTATCATAATGAATTCTTGACTTTAATTTCTCTATCGTAGATTCTTTTCAACTTATCAGAATGTTCAATAGTAGTAACAATCCCATATTATTTTTTATAAACATACTCATAAAAAATCCATAAGAATGAATATTTTAAAATTTATATAGAAATATACACTTATATTTATATAAATTGTAATTACAGCTTCATTAATAGGTGTAATTACCACTATTTGAGTATCTCTTCTAGGGAAAGAGCTAAAATGTTGGGTAAAATATTATACCTCCAAAATATAATAGTCTATTTACTGAAATATGTGAAAATATATGATGTTCATTGAATTTATATTCCCCATCCTCAGAATACTGTTTTATCATTTGAAGGAAACAAACACTCAGATACTAAATGATATTCAAATATTAATGTGATATCAATGATTGAGGAAGGTTTTAATTAGTAATCCCATTAATATTATGAATTATTATCAAAATTCAACAACTTAAACTTGTTAGTGTTTTAATCCACTCAATAAATTTCTATCAAACTCACATAAAAAGAAATAAAAATAAAAAAATAAATCAACAAATATATATTTAAATGTTTTGTAAAAATATATATTATTCTTTACATTTTAGTCATACCCCAAACATGGATTCTTTATTAACATATTTGAAAATTAAAATTACATAAGAATAAACTAGTTATAAAATAAAAAAATCGTTCATCCAATTATCCTGTGTTACACCACATGTAATCAAATCTTCTTGAAAATTTGTTAATAAATTGCAAAATTACTTTGTGTCTTGTTTTATTTAATGTATTTATATACACCCCATAAACAGGCCTTCAAATAAACGGGTCATACGCCCAAGAATCAATAACAATATTTTTATTTATTTCTCCATTGTAGAAAAATATTTTTATTTAGATATTTTTCCTCCATAATAAAGTCGGCTCATTATTTCATACATAAAAATTCATTAAGATCTTAAAATAATCAATGAATATTTTTTGGTCATCAAACATACTCCAAATCTCAAAGGACATGGATAATGTCAAGATAACCTTTTTAGAATATTTTATTTAATTTTTGTTCAACATAAGTACTCCTGATAAATCTATAAGAAATATTCTCTTTTTTTCTCCTAAGAACAATTTGCACTATGTGATGAGACATTATATATAATCCATTTTCTATTAAATTTTATTCAATGAATTATATAGAATGTAAATATTTACAATTATCCTCTCTCAAATGCCACTCAGCTTGATCCTCCTCCTCAACGACGAAGTCGCACCATGATTAGAAACACATATTATTCACTCTCCAAAATAATTCTCACTTATTCACATTTTTCATAGGATAACCCACTATTTATATCAATGAAATCAAAATCATTGATAGGGAAAATTCACTGTAATTTAATGAATAAGTGTTTTTTTAATAATAAATATCTTGTTCAACATAAATTTTTCTTACCGCCTTTAGTTCCACTAAATGTTATATAAATATTTATAATTGTAGGTTTCAATGATCTCTTTAAAATCATTAAATATTGGATAAATTTATGAAAATTTAAAAAAGAGATCAGTTTAATCATACTTATTTACTATGAAATAGTTTTTTTAATATTCACCCAACCTCTATTTGATGTACACACATATAGGATGATCAATTTGATATGACTCCTGCTAAAGTTAAATGATCTATGTCTGGTACACCTTATACGTTATATATATAGAATACTCAAAAATATATTCTATTTGAAATATATAGATATATCATCTTCCACTGTGTTAGGAACCATCAATAAAATGTAGTTAACATTACTATGTATGGTGAAATATGAAATCTCTATCTGATTAAATATCATTCTTCGAATGAAATATCTTTTAATGTTCTATCAAACAGACCATTTATTGGTGATTATTAGATCGATATTTTTGGTATCTATTGTAATTAACATTCTAATATACTTATTAACTCTTACATTACATGAGTTACTAAATCTATGTCCAAAAATTCAGTATCATATTTAAATTCCAAGATAATTATTTTTATAGTTATAAATCTATGATTTTATAACTTCAATAATTGTATATTTTTCAATAGACTAGCTCTACAACAAGAAATTTTTATTATATTTATTTTTTTAATTTATTTTATTTTATTTCATTTACATATCTCATTCCTTAATCTTCATGAACTTATGAAAACCAATATAGATTCATATTATTATAACTTCAATACCTCACAAAATAGACTTCCATGAGTTGCTAGAAAAAAACTATAAATCTACATCTTCAATCTAGAGAAATTCTTCTATTAGACCCATTAGATTATCCTCATTATGGTATCCACCAAGTTATACCAACTTTCTTCCCCCATTCAACATTATAAAAAATACTTAATAACATTATACTATATAGTAATTTTGAATTTATTAAATAATTTTTGACTATATAATGATTCTATAACCATAATAATAACTCTTACATTAAAAATCACATTTCACTTCACCTAACAACAAATATTTATAATTTCACAACCAATGCATCTGATACAGTTTCAACATAAAAGATCAAAAACACCTGAGTATATGATGAAATATTATTCAGGTGTTTTTATATGAATAAATTTTCATCATTAAAGAAACAATAAATTTTTTTATGAAAAAAATGAAAAATATATTTTTGATATGGATATGAGGCTCATAGTAAATTTAAATAAATAATAATTCATCACTTCAATATATATATTTTTATATTTCATAAAATTGCTATGATAAATAGATAGATAGATATTAAATATGTTTATGATATTTGGTGCATTATAATTGAAAATATTCTATTTTACTAGAAAATATTGGAATAAGAAGATTATTTGAACCCCTAAACATCTCAACAGTCAATTTTTGGAAAACATTTGTTCCATTTTTCGTGATTTAGACATTATTTTAACTTCACGAGATACACATAGGATGGCCAAGGAAATGTAAGTTATGTTCTATTGATTATCCAACCCTATAGTATTAAAAATGGAATTTCTTATCGATCTTATTTTCAATATTTTACAACATCAAGAAAATTATTAACCACTCACATTAAGGCCACCTTACTAGTTTTTCATGTACATAAGTATAAAAAAATAAACTATATATAACAAATGATAAAGTTTGTCTTAGTTTCAGTAACATAAATTTAATATATAATTTATTAACTCCCCTAATTAATTTCATTAAGGATGATACTCTAACTTTTATAGGAAATCTCATAGGACCTTGATTATCAATTTTTTTAATTAACCATTTTAAATTTTTATCTCTAGTTTAATATTTAGCAAAACTTTATTTTATATTTTATATATAATAATAATTTATTGAAATAGAAGTGGATTCCAACATTTTAATGTAAAATTTATCACATATATGTTGAATAAATTTTTATATATTTTTATTTGATCAATTCTTGTGTTTTCTATGAAAAAATTGAAAGATTTCCCCCCGTGTTGAATGTGATTATATAATAATTGAAATGATGTAGAATATGGAAAATTATGTTCATGATAAAATTTTTTTATTCTTTTAAATAGTAAATTTGATATTCAAAATACATAAAAATTGAAAAAAGAAATTAGGGGGAAATGGTTAATATATTTTAATTAAATCCTAATGTGCAGAAAGAAATTTTTTTCTGAAGGCCTAAACATGAATATCTTGGGATTCATAACATTGGGAAAATTGAATATTTATTTACATGGGTTAATTAATTTTTATTCAATATAACAGTATACAATGAGAAGTTATAAGACTTTATTTTTATAAAAAAATAATCATTTATATCTTATATATTATTTTTTATGTCAATTTTTCTACTTCTGAAGAAAAATATCAGGGTGATATTCCACATCACGACTTAAAAATAAATTTTATATACAATAAAATTACAAAAGATAATGATATCAAGAAAAAGTAAAAAAAAATAGGATACTTCCTTTATAGCGTCATTCCCATAGAGACTAGTATGGTTTGCTCATAGGTTGAAAATGATTGATTTTCAAATTCAGATTTATATGTGTATCTGAATTCTAAAAACAAATATTTCATGTAACTACATAAATTAAAAAAGTGGTAAAATTATTCAATTGTCAGTATATTAGTCATTTTCAAAATAACTGTTCAAAACTGAAAGGGTATGGCATCAGTGATAAAAAATTTTGTGATCTAGAAGATCTGAAAAAAAAAATAATGGATCTATGTTAAAATGATATTCTATATGAAATGGATGTAATTTTATACTAATAAATGGTGTAACTTAATATCTAAATGTCAATATGGTAAAACATATCATGAATAATTATATCATTATACTAAAGGTGATGTAGTTTAAATATTTATCATTTCTAATGTAAATGGTAATGATTTCAATTATAATGGAAGTGATTAATATGGAACTGGAGATGGGTAAACTCACAATGTTTTCATTCATAAAATATAATTGAGTGTGAGTAAATAAAAAAAATCAAATCCTTAATGTGAGTGAAAGAAGCTAACAAATGGTGATAAAAATTCAACAGTAAAGAATCATTTCATGAATAAGAGAAATCTAAATTCGTGTAGGAGATTAATAATATAAAAATTTATCATCATGATGAAGAAAACAAGATCATTATTTAGGAATATTAGATTTATGATATTTATAATGATTTTAATATTACCCAACTAAAAATATTAAATGTTGAAGAAGGAGTAAAATAAGAAAATATGAATTAACAAAATAATGTTCAGGAATATAGAGAATTTTCAGTTAAAAATGAATCATGATATATTCAAAAAATATTTATCCATCCCAAATGAATGTATTTTTCAAATTTATTTTAAATCATCTAAGAAAATGAATTAAAAAAATTTACACCTTTGTGGATAAATGATTTCAATATCATAAGTCCAAAAAATTTTGGTACTCAAAATTAAATTAAAAGATTCTAATACCGGTGAATTAGAAATTATTGGAAAAATTAAATTGTATTAAATAATATTTGATAATTTTCTAAAAAAATTTGGTACAAATAATATACAATACTAATTTCCATAGGAATCAACAGATTTAGAGATAGAGTTCTAGAAAATATATTTTTTGAAGGGAAATGTTTTTTCTATTGCAATTATGGGTATTATAGTGGTTTAGGTAATATAAAATTGATGTGTTAAATTAATTAACAATAAAACATCGAGTCTAAATTTATGGGAGACAAAATATAAGGGAACTATTACACACTATATAATTAAAGGCTCAAAAACTATTGGTAAATATGGATTGGTGATCGGGAAATAATTTCAACCATTGGAAAAAAAAAATTCATGATGTAATCTATTATGACACCTTTATAAATTGTGTCTCATCATGCTAATTACCCTAAAATGAATTAAGTATTTTGGTATAAATGAGAGACATAATGAGAAGGCAATTGTTTTCAAAGTTTCACTTAAATAATTATAGTAGTTTCTAATGATATTTTATAGTTGGTAATATTTATATATGATAGATTATTTGGAGATTTAAAAATATTTTGATTATTCTAAATCATGAGTTATGACAATTGTATGTGTTTGGTCACTTTTGAAAAAACAGTACACATCAACTATAATTGTAAAAAATTTATATTATGATAATAACCTATTAGATGAACAGATAAAACAAAACCTTTGGGGTAATACTCATCTTTAGGATGATTCAAATAAGTTTATTTTCTAAATATATTTTTTCATTGAGAAATGTAATGATGTCAGAAATTATATTAAAAGAGGATAAAAAGGTTACTAATTTTAGGATGTAAACTCAAAATATTCATACAACTTGACAATGAAAAAAAGAACAAATTGTATGGAAATATTTTCAATAATAGATAAGTTAATAAGATAATAGTTAAACAAAGATAAATTTTATTTAATTTTCCGAATATTACTAGAGAAATTTTTTTTTTCTTACATGAAAAAGTTTAATGTTAAAAATTCATTACATAAAAAATCATGAGAATTACACATCTAGTCTGTTGGAGCAAATCCATTCTAAAATATGGAGGCTGGTGAGATTGTAATATAAAATATAGATATGCAATTCATTTCCATTATTTATGAAATTAATCATATTACATGAATTACGATTATAAAAACTATATTTGAGGCTTTAATGAACATAAAAAATTTCATGAGAATTTCAAAATATGAGTGTATTTATATTTCATATATAACATGAAGAGATAATAATACTGAATATACTTATAATGTTTTCGAATATTATCCTGAAAGTCGTGTTATATTTCATGAACTCAGTTGATCATACACACTAAACAATTAGTTGGCCAAACAAAATTATAAAATCATGGAGGAGTTGTCTTGAATGATGTTCATTAAGAATGATTCATCTCATATTTTTAAAAGAAGAAAAATTATATGATAATTTCTCCAAGATCAATTATTTTATATATTAGACTCTAATATGAATTCATATTATATTTACTAAAAAACTATGTTTTATGTACTTTTCATATTTTATGCCCAATCATCATCAAAATTAAAGGTTAAATTTTTCAAAAACATGATAAATGAGTTATTGGGATAAATTCACCATTGTATTCCTCTAAATTGAAAGGTACACTCTATTATATAAAATATTCAACAATATTAGTTTAATCTATTTATTTTAAAATCATAGAATATTAAAATAAGGGTGTTATACATGAATTATCAAGTTCTATAAGTGATTAATATGATGTTTTTGTTAAACATGGGGAATATATGTTAGAAAAAGTTGAAATAGTTGATTATATACATGTATCAGAAGTATAATAATATATTTAAAGTGATGAGGTCTATTTAAATTAATCACATAAATTGCTAAAAATTTATTTTTAGGTAAAAACTATAACTTGAGATCAAAATATTTATGCACAAACTATAAAAACATGAAGTGAAATAACTATTACAAAATTTTTCTCTCAAGGTGAACATAACGATGTTCAAAAATCATTGGTACATCAATAGTGGTTCTATTCTCTTAATATTCAATTAAACCAAATTTGGAAAAATGATAATTGGTTGTTATATTCCAAAACCTAATGAAATGATGTTGATTAGAAAAAATTCGGTTTTCTAAAAAAATCAGTGAAAAGGGATAAATGGTAATAAATAAAGAACGATTCTATTTTAATGATATTAAAATGATGAAGGATTGAACATTAATAATAAATTTTCACAAATTTTATGCCTATAAACTATTATGATCATTTTTTCTATTTAAAAACAAAAAATCATTATAATTCATTTAGATATCTAATCTTCCTTTAAGAATATTGTATTAGAAGAGGTGGTTTATATTGTTAAAGATTATGGTTTCTCTCTAGGCGAATATGAGTATGATGTAATGATGGTAAATAAGTATTTATGTGGGATGATTAAATCCCTAATAGAAACATTTTATATATTGGGAACCTTCTTAAATTTTTGGTATATAATAAATGGTTAGGTGTACATAAACATAGAAATTAAGGTTGAAAAAGTAGTACATCATGTAGTTATTATTTCTAAACATGATAAAATATTATATAGAAATTATTAAAATGTTTTTTAAAATATTTTCATATAGATGAAGATGACCATTTTAATTTCCATGATTGTGAGATGTGTTAATTTTATTTCCTACAATTTCCCTAAAGAATGGCCACATATTTCTTTCAAAAAGGAATTATGTTATGGAACTCTTAAAAACATTTTAAAGGGATGAATAAAATCATTATTACACACCCATACATATAGAAAAGGTGATTTATAGATATGAATATGGAAAATCTATTATTCCAGGAGACATCAAAATACTGATAGGCAGTTTTTAGGATCTCACATCGTAAATTCATGATTTAGTATATATGTTCACCCTTTTTACTAGGTATGAAATTTCACTTAAAGAGACACATTTTTCACATGGATAATGAATTCCAATGATAAATAAATGAACAATATATTTTTTGAGGAAATTTAAATGTAAAGAAGTATTGAATATATAGGTTTATACTGATCTAGATTTCACAGTCCCTATCAATGACATATGCTCCACATTATTTGTGGTTTTGTAAGTCGGTGATATGTGTTTTTAATGGAACATAAAGACACAAACTTACATAACTCAAGGAAACTACTTGGCCAAATAGGTGGTTTAAAATAATGAAACAACTATATATATTTGGGTGAAGACATAGTTATAAGATATCAAGGTTAATGTGAAGAAGAAACATATTCTTTCATCTGATAATAAATATTTAAAAAAAATTATAAATGATTCTTGTTCATCAATCTTTAATTAAGATAAATTATTTCAAATTTCACAACATGAAGTTGGTTGTTGAGATAATTGAATCTTTTTGTGTGTATTCATATAAAATATCAAATTGTAAAATAGTTCCCCTATACACAATAAATTAATTATTTTTTGAATATGTGGTTGATGATGACAGATTAACCTCACCCATATCAAGGCTATGGTGTGAGTTTTTTTTCACTCTCACTTATTTACACTATATATCATTATCAAATTGGGAGAAAATTAAATGACTACAAAAATAATTCTTTAAATTTACGTACTTATATTTTAACAATTGGTAGTATATAATATAAGGGTAATATCTGTTGATAAGTGTTACCTTTTGGGGAGTAATTGGTTATGGGTAAAATATATTTTTATAGAGACATTAAAAGTGGTAAGTGATGAAGTCATAATTTGTGAACTATTCTTGCAGTTTTTTTGTGCAATAATTAATTTATATTCTATAGATTCCATTGGTACATTTGATTACAATGTTTTATGATGACACTACTAAGGACGTTGATAATGTGTGAATTTATATAATTTTATTTATAGATAGTGTGTTTATATTAATTAATTTTATTATTCTAAGCACCATTATCCATCCTGTAGGCTTGGAATTATTCAATAATGACTCTTTACTATGTTGGTGATGTTAAAATGGGATTTATTATCCATGATTTACAAAAAATAAATAGGGATTGATATTTGAGGTCATTGTTGAAAAACGAGTTAATATTATATGAAGTGGATGTGATATTTCTGTTTTCTTTAATTATCATCACACAAATAATGTACAAAATCATGGGATGTTTAGTGATTCATTTGAGGGGATGTTTATTCGTTTTTTTTAAACTTGTTTGGAATTAGTTTGAGGGGAATTTTAATATTTCTAATATAGTTTGATGTTAATCTATATTTATATATTGTAAATATATATTTGGAATTTTTCAAAATCAATTCAAAATATGTTGATCATTTCATATTTTTATAAATCTAATTCACCTAATTCTATCATTTTATATGACTTTCAAATAGATTTAACATTACACTATGATAGAATATGCATCTAGTAATTTGTTTTTAGATGATGTTTATTAGAACCCTGAAAAAGAATACAAAAATTTAACAGGGGTTTCTATAAATATATGAACAATTATTTTTAATTTTAAAAAAAATTATTCTTCTGACTTCCCTCGACCCCCCCCCCCCCCCACCCTCTCCCCTGAGACCCCCCGAGCTCGAGCCCAACCCCCCCCCCCCCCCCCCACCCTCTCCCCCAAGTTATCACCACAAACCACAATTCTATCCTCTTTCCCCTGATCTCAAGATATCTTCACCGACCCCTTTCTCCCCTGATCCCCATGAGCCTGAGACCTCTCCACCAACCTCTCTCTCCCCTTACCCTTTACCAATTCCCCTTCCCCCAAACCGCTTTTCCACTACTCTCCCTCATCTCCACTGCATTTTTAATGACCCAGGTATTTATAGAATAATTTATTTTCATATCTATTAATATTTTTGAATAGGATATTCATTTTACATTAAAAAGGAATCTTTTTATTATAGCGTACCCAACACACAAAAATGATTTTCTCTGAAATCTTACATTTCACATAACATTGTGTTATATCCAAAAATAATACAAAAATAATAATATTATTTTAAACGGTAGTAAAATCATAGTTACTGTAATAGAGGTAATAAATATAACTAATTAAAATGTGATGATACATGTTTTTTAAATTTTTTTAAATTTATCTCATATATTTTAGAGTCTTAAAATGATAATGAATTCAATATTAAGAATAAAATACTATAATATTTTTAAAATGTAGATTTATCACCTTTTGATGGAAAACCCTTTTTAAATTTAGTTTTTGACACATTTATATGTTCTATTTGAAAAAATAAACTTCTTCTTTAAAAGCAGGACGTCAAATTTTACTTTGTATGATTTTATGATATCTTTCTGATAACTATCATTATTTGATGAATAGTGAAAATATGCTGAATCTAAATTGAAAACAACTTTTTCCATTGAGATAAATTATATCCATAAATTATATTATATAGTGGTTTAAGGTGTAAATGAAATATATTTTTATCCTTTAATCCAATTATGGTCATTGTAAGTAATTTCACTTTGAAATTAGACATAAACACATGCCAATCTTTTATAAGTTTTTACTTCTTAAAAACATGCCTTTTGGCCATGATAACTGGAATGAATTTTGAATTAATTTCTAAAAATTTTTTATTTTGAATTTGGAAAAATGGATTTCATTTTTAGAATCATATGTTACTAATTTTTAAAATAGTTACCTTTTATTTTTTATATTACGAATAGTAAATTCACAAATTATTTTTATTTACCATGGTTAAAGGGTAAATCTGATAAATATTAGTAGAAAATAATATTATATTAATATTAAACTACACTAACACATTTTTTAATCCTATCGGATAAAATATATCCGACAATGGGAATCTTTGGGTCAATTTTGGGACCCCAAGGAGCCACTTGGGTGTAACAATGACATGTTATAAAAATTTGTTTATAGTAAATAGAAATATAACATAAACAAGTATCTTTTACTAAAACAATTATAATTTGGTTTTTAAAAATAATCTCTTGAACTATAAATAATAATTAAAAAAAAATATTTCCTAAATCATGGTATTTTATTTATAAATTTTAACCATTAAATAAATAATGTTAATTATGACACAATGATGATGCAGACATTACTTCATTAATAAAGAATTCAAATAAATGATATTATAAATATTAAAATAAAACTATTTTACATAATTAATGTCATACATGAATTATATAGGATAATATGACATTTTATGATTCATTCAATGTTTTGTGTTCGAAGGAATCAAGTTGTTAGGAATATGAAAATAATATAGAGTATAAATCATGTCCAAAATTGACATAATTCATAATAGAAAATATAAAATAGTTTATTAAATGATATTAAATTTCTAAAAATATAATATTAGGTCAAATGGTTATGATAAGTCCAAATATTTCATAAATTAATTTTTTGGTCTTTTTATAAGATATTGTAATTACATTAACCCATAATGTGTAAATAATAAGATATCATGATAAAATTAAAAAGTTTAAAGTAAGGGTGAAACCAAAAAAGATAAGGATAAAAAAAATATTCAAAAGATGTCCAAAAAATATTGTATGATGGTTACTCAATATAAAATCATATTATCTTCTAATATAAAGAGTTTCAGACCATTTTTAATTGAAATTGAATTTATAATATAATAATATTTCAAGGATTTTTTAAGGTGCCCCACCTCCCTCATATAAAATGCCACCACCTCTACCCACTTATACACACCTCTAAAGACACATGGATCATAAAAATTACACTAAAATTATCTCTAAAAATCCCTCCTTCCTCCTAGATGATTTACCATGGGAAGAAGGCAATTAAATAAAGCCTTTTGGCTCAAATCAAAAGAAGTTACCCGATTTAGAGGTAACGTCTTCTCTCATGTTCTTTTTTTTATTTTCCTTCTCTAGTACCGATGATATTATTTTTCATTGATTACATAAAAAAACCATTATAACTAATATAATAGGATACTTTTGTGAGATTTATTATAACTACACTTACACACACCTTTATATAATGGATACGAACATACTATCTGTGTATGCGATGAACTACTGCATCACAAAACGATGATTGTTTGATTTTCAAATACAACCTCTCATGGTGGCCATTAAGATGGAAATATATTTATATAAAATATATATTTTATTTATATTTTCTATATTCAGTTGTAATTTTTTTCTACAGCATGCCATTATTCTATCCATGATGTGTAAATATGATAATTTCATTTGATGAAGTGTGGACTACCACACCCTCAAAATGAAACTAATCATTCATGTTATACACAAAAACATATAAAAGACATTTTTATTAAAAATATGAGACAAAAATGACATAAATATAATAATTTATTATAATATACATTTATATCATATGATTATGACTATTTTAATATGAAAAAGAAATAAAAGTAGCGTTCATGCGTACATACGACCTACGTCTCGATGAACAGTTCAATTGATTTCTTATCTCCAATTATTATTGAATATTATAAATAAATATATACTTGATATATATGATATATAAATCATTATTATCATTCTGGAGGTGATTTAATTTTGACTAGAGAGACAATATATATCAAAACAAGTTCATTTTTGACTCAAATACCGAAAATCAACAAAATGACTAATATTTACATAAATAAATATGTATTCTTTATAACATGATGAAAATTAATATAAAATGAATAATAAACATGAAAAAATATATGAATCATGTATAAATTAAGTTAATTTTATTTTTTAGGAATATAAAGAACGAATGAAACATGTCAGACTTAGGGTAAGGGAACTTCTTAACCCAATTTCCATTCTTTGGGTTGATATTCTACTTATTAATTATGTAGTTATATGATTATGTGAGAAATGAATTTTTATATTTTATATATTATTTATACTTGAATTATTTATACACATAATCAGTCTATTTTATAAACTAATCTATCTTAGTAAGGTAATTTATAAACTCAATTTCCCCTCAATGGGTTTTAGGCATACTTCGTTGATTATATTATGCCAAGATTATGTGTGGAATTACTATTTATTTATTTATGTTTTAATTTATACTTACTTTTGTGTGGATATAATTTTTCTACACATAATGACACCATTTATAATTTTATAGTTCATTTATATGAACTTGTTAAAGGAAATCTTTACTCAATTTCCATTCATTGAGTTAAACATCCATGTCATTGGTTTTGTTTTCCTAGAATATGTGTGAATGGGCTTTGATTGATTTACTCTAAATATATGAATATATTGGGTTTATTTATTTGTTTCACACATAATTATTTCATTTCGTTATCCTTAATCTAATGATATATTCTTTGTAAGCAATTTCGTATCAATCTCTCTTCATTGATGCATATCTTGTCGTCATGCACATTTATTATCCTATAATGTGTATATTCGAACCTTTGAACTCTATATATCATGAATTAGTATATTATCATGATATTTAAGGTTCTATTTAATTGTATTCATTAATTATTTTCATTCAAGTGTTTTTCATGTGGTAAAGACACTTTAACTAAAACATCGATTTAAATGTTCAAATGATTTATTCATTTAAAACCTTTTTTTGATGTCCATGTTTTAAAATTTTTTTTTTAGAATTTATTTATATGGACATGAATTTTTTTAAAATGATAATTTATTTCAAATGATTCAAAGTGGATTGTGACACTTTAATTTAATATTATCTTTATTTAATGTTTTCAATGTTTTTGGAAATGTGTTGAATATTTATATATCCTAAAATGATCTCTTGTGGTTGGAGTAAAGAAATATTATTTTTCATTTATGCTTGTTATATGTGTTATTATTATTAAATGGTTTTTGTAAATTTGATAAGTGGTTATGTGATAAACCAAGATAGGTGGTTACACGATAAACCAAATAATGGGTGGTTTCTTGATAATCCAAGGATAGGTGGTTACTTTATAACCTCCAATGCATTGGGTATGTAAGTAAGTAGTATAGTTATTCCATTTAGTGATATAAGTGGAGCCAACCGTATTCTTATTCCCTTCAAGTATGTTTATGTCCCAAGTAACCTTTATATGTTATATGTTTATTTATATGGGATTTATGGTAATCATTTGGTTACAAAAAGGGTAAGAAAATAGATTATATTTAGTGATGTATATTTACTACTTCTTAAAGGGTAAAAGTATTTATTTGTGTTAATTATTCATGGTTTTAATGTTTTCCCAAAACTAAATGTTTTCTTTCTTGTGTATATTCCTTACTGTGCATTTTATGCTCATCCCATGTTTTAGAAATATTTTTCACAGGATGTAAAAAAGAATAGAGTCAAAGAAGAGATCAACGAAAATATATGATGTTAAAACCTGAAAGTATGTCATGTTTTCTTAAAGAGTTTTAGTTTTATAAAAAAAATTAATAGTGGGTATAAGTGTCTACATGTAGTATTTATGTTTCTATGTGTGATTTTTAGCCTAATTCTCTAAAACCCTAAACCTAAAAATATCCTCAAAGTGAAATAACGTAAAATTAATGAATTTTATCAAGATTAAGTAAGGTTTTAAGTATGGGTAATTATAGTTGGTATCAATGGTCATTTTAAATACCATTTGTGGTTAGCATTTTATTTAAGAATAACTAACATGTTTTGTATTACCATAGTGGTTATCACATTATAAATAGTCATAGTTATTTAAGGAAAATTGAATGATTTTATGAAAACATGTGTAAGTATATATTAGTATTTATCCTTCTCATAAGATAGTATTTAATTATTTTATTAATATAATCACACTGACCATTTTGGTTATTTGAAAACGGCCAGATCTACTATAAACCAAAGTAACAATGGATGTGAAGGAAAATGTGGGGTTTTTCTGAATAAAAAACTGAATTAAATGGGATCAAAAATGATTACTCTTGTGATTATTATTAACCAACAATCTGGATTCATTATTAACAACATGAACCTTGGTGATTTTTCTAAGGCGTCATATATTCGAGGAAAGAATCCATGTGGATGTTCAGGTAATAATCATAAAGGTAAGAATATTTAACAACCTAAATGTTGAGGATGTGGAAAGAAAAGACATAGAAAATGTTTCAAAGGGGTGAGAAGATGTTATTGATGTGGTAAAGAAGGTCATAAATCAATAACCTAATATAGAAAAATGAAGTGTTCAGTTGAATCTATGAAATGAAAATAATTTCATTCCAAGGTATCAATAGAATGTTTTAAATGTGGCGTGCATGGTCATTACGCAAATAGATGTCATATAAATAAGGTTTGATAATGGGATAAGTAGGACCGTACAAACATATGTTTACCAATTCCAAATTTCGTTCCCATTGATGATGAGGAAAGTGTAAATAACCTATGAAATGTATGGATTATTTCTTAGCTCATGTTTTGATATTATTGAATCATTTTACATTGTGAATGATTTTGTTTCTAGGAAATAATTATTAAAGAATAAGAAAGAAATATAAGGATAAAGGATCATGATAACTATTTAATGATTAATATGTCTATATTTTAGAAATTCAAGAGTTATTTTGGATAAATAGGTGAAGATATGTTTAAATATATTAATGATGGGATTATATTAGAAGACTTATAAAGTATTTTTAACTCTTAAATTGTTATATAAAAAGTTTAATTGACGAATAATTATCATCTCTTTTGTGTATATAGTTATAAAGAACCATTAGGGTTTATATGATCCTTGAATTTGAGGAAATTTTGGGTTATTATTTTTTGGGATACAAAATGCGAGTTATGAGACAACCTTTGAAGTTAAAATATGTGATGATTATTTTTGAAAAATTATTCTAAAGTTTTGGAATGTTATAAACTTATATAGTTTTTGAAAAAGGATAACATGCAGACCATGTGACAACTCGTCGCGTCAAACAATAATGTGGGAATCAAACCTACAACTGAAGTGCGAATGGGATTTATCACCTACCGCTAGCCTATGTGAAGACCCTGGTTAGTCTGATTTATTCTCTTTAGTTAACTGATTTTTTGGATCAAGAATAATTTGATTTAGGAAACTTATTCTTAATAAAAGATATATCCTTAGTATAGGAAAAAAATTTCTGATTAACTAATAAATGTCTTTTTGGATGATGTTCTCTCTTTTGGAAACATTATATGCATAAGGGAAATATAATACTATGGGATTTTATTTTAGGAGTAATGGTTGAAATTATTGTGGAATTATCTCTGTTTTTATGGTGGAAAAATGGTGATTTGGATTTTTTATGGAAATGGTTAACCTATCATGGTGATTAAGTGATTATGTTAATTATGTTTAAGTCTGAGACTTTAAGAGTAGTTGACCTTATTTGGAGATAAATGTTAAGATTTATCATGGTAGACATGGTGATCAAATACTTTTGCATTTTTGGGTTTCATCTTAGTTTGGATTACATTAAAGAATTTAAAGGAAAATAGTTTGTTTAATGGTCTTTGTTGAACATTGGGGTATAGTTTGTTGAATTTTTTATATTAAGATTAGTATTTATTTTGATATAGGATTATCCTTTTTGGGATTATCTGATCCAGCAAAAAACATTTTCGTTTTGGATAACGTTTCAAGATATAATGAATAGATAGTTAATATTTTTAGAATTTTTTGATTATATAGAAGTTGATTCTAGTGCTTTGGGTGTGACAAAGTCGTCCTAAATACTCATCGTTTGCATAAAATATAATTTTGTGGTAGAAAAATATTAATGGATGAAACTCTACTTAACAAGAAAGTATGTTTCCTTATGTTATTAGTTAAACTCATAAATAAATTTCTCATCATTTAAAAGTATATTAAAAAACGTTTTCCATTATCTTTTCCTGTTACAAAATCAAAGACCATTTAACACATCACAAGTTTATGGTTTTCTTGTAGATAAAATTTTCATGATCATGTTTTTTATAACTATCCTTTAGAACATGATGGATAGTTTTCTATTCCATATCCATGTTTTCTTGGAATCCTATTTTTTGTTATCTGAGGTTACCATTTTACTTCTCTTTCATTCTTTTAAAGTGAAAGTTTTATTGACTCATTTTTCGATGTGGGATTTTCAAAGATGTTTCTAAGCCCGATTTTAAATTTTCAAGGACACAATTTACAAAATGGGGGAATGATGTAACAACCAAAGTATTTATAGAATAATACATTTTCATATCTATTAATATTTTTTAACATGGTATTAATTTTATGTTAAAGATGACACATTTTCTGATAGCGTATCTAACACACAAAATTGGGTTTCTCCAAAATCCTACATCGCACACAACATTGAGTTATACCAAAAAATAATACAATGATTTTATTATTATTTTAAATGGTAGTTAACACTTATCTATTGTAATAGAGAGAATGAATAAAACTAACTAATATATGATAATATGTTCTTGTTAAATGTTTTTATATTTATCAAATGTATTCTAGAGGCTTACAAAGAAAATAAATCCATTTTTAAGAAAAAAATAAACTAATATTTTGAAAATGAAGTTTTACAACATTATACAACAAGATAATTTATATGGTAAAATCATATTATTTATTAGTTTTAAGATATAAAAGTAATATATTTTTATCATTTAATCAGATGTTGGTCATTAGATATAATTTCTCCTGGAAATTGGTGATAATCACATGTCAATATTTTGGTGGATTTTACTTCTTAAAGACATGTTTTTCTGTTTTGAAAATGAGAATTAATTTGAAATTAATTTCTGCAAATTCGATTTTTCGAATTTGGAAAAATGGATTCCATATTTATTGCCATTTTTTAAAGGTATCTTTTATTTTTGGAAATTATGATTAGTAATTGCAATAATTATTTTTATTTACCATGGTTTGAGGGTAAATATGATAAATAAGATTAAAAAATAATCTTATAATCATATTAAACTACCATAAGAAATTTTATAATCCTATTTTATGATATATGTCTGAAAATAGTAATACTTGTTTTTATTTTGGGAACCCATGGAGAAACATGGGTGTGATAATGACATGTTATAATAATTAATTTTATGTAAAGAAAAATATAACAAAAATATGTATCTTTTACTAAAAAAATTAATTTGGATTATATAAATGGTCTCTTTTAAATTTAGAAATCTATAATTTTTACTACATCATGGTATTTTATTTATAATTTTTAAACATTAAATAAATAGTGTTAATTATGATACAATGATGATGCAGTGATTGCTTCATTAATAAAGAATTCAAAAAATGATATTATAAATATTAAAATAAAAACTATTTGACATAATTAATGTCATCCACTAATTCTCTAGGTGAATATGACACGTTATAAATTATTTAATGGTTTTTTAGAAAGAATCATGTTGTTATGAATTTTTAAAAAAAAATCTCGTATGAATAGTGTCCAAAATTGACATAATTCATAACTTAAAATATAAAATATTTTATTAAATGATATTAAATTCCTAAAAATCTATTATTCTCCCAAATGGTTAAGATAAGTCCAAATATGTCAAAAATGACTATTTTTTGGGTCTTTTGGCAAGATATGGTCATTACATTAACCCATAATGTGTAAATAACATGATATCACAATAAGATAAAAAAGGGTAAAATAATGGTTAAACCACAATGATAAGGATAAAAATTATTCAAAACATGTCTGAAAATTAATAAATGATTTTTATTCAAAACAAAATCATCTTATCTTCAAATTAAATGAGTTTTGGTCCATTTTTAATTGAAATGCAATTTAATATAAAATAATGTTTCAAATAATTCCTAAAGTGCCCCTCCTCCCTCTTATGAAAGGCCACGATGTCTACCCACTTATACACACCTACCAAGCCCCTTGTATCCTCAAACATATTATAAAACAATATCCCTACATCCCTACTTACTCCTCTAAGTATTATCTTGGTCATAAAGAAATTCAAGAATCCTTTTAGATCAAATCAATAGAAGTTAACTGATTTAGAGGTAATGTGTTCTCTCATGTTCATTTTCTTTATTTTCCTTCTCCACTCCCTATGATATTTATATTAATTAATTACATAACTAAAACAGTATCCTAAACATACTAGTATTTTTTTATGATAACTATTCAATGTACCCTTATATACACCTCTATCTAATAGATACAAACATACTGTTTTTATGTACGGTGAACAACTGCCTCACGAAACGATGATTGTTAGATTTTCCTATACCACCTCTCATGGTGATCATTATGGTTGAAATATATTTAAATATATTATACTTATATTTATATTTTCTATATTCTTCTATAATTTAAATTTAAAACATTCATTTATTTATTCCATGATGTGTAAATACGATAATTTCATTTTAGGATGTGTGGACTACCTCCCCCTCAATGTGGTATGACTCATTCATGCTATACATGTAAATGTATAAAGGATGTTTTTATTAAAAATATGATACATAAACGTATTAAATATAATTCTGGTTTTATAATACACATTTAAATAAAATTATTATTATTCTTTTAATATGAAAATGAAATGAAAGTAACATTCATGCGTACGTATAACCTATCTTCTCCATTAACGGTGAATTTAACTTCTTATCTCAAAATGTTATAGACTATTATAAACACATATATAATGTATATATATGATATTTAAATCAATAATATAATTCTTTATATGATATAATTTTGACTACATGGACAATTTATATCAGAACAAGTTCATTTTTAACTCAAGTACGAAATACTGACAAAACGAATGATATTGACTTAAATAAATATGTCATTCTATATCCTGATTATAAGTAATAAGAAATTAATATTAAACATGAAAAATTTTCTTAAAAAAGTATAAATTAACCTAATTTTATTATTCATTAATATAAAGAATGAACTAGACAAGTCAGAATCCAGGAAATAGAACTTATCAACCCAATTTCCATTCTTTGGGTTGATCTTTTACTTCAAGATTATATTGTTCTATGATTATGTGAGAAATTAGTTTTTATATCTTATATAGTTTTTATAATTTATTTATGAATACACATAACAAATCTACTTGATAAAAAATGATCTTTTTAAGGAAATTTCTAAACTCAATTTCTACTCATTTGGTTTTACGCATACATGGTTGATTATATTATGCCTTGATTATGTGTGGAATCACAATTTATTTAATTATGTTTTAGTTTAAAATTTCCATTGTGTAGATATATTGTTTCTACACATAATCCCCCCATTTATAATCTCTTACGTCATTTATATGAATGTTGTGAGGGAAAACATAAATCAATTTCCATTCATTGAGTTAAAAATCCATGCCCTTGGTTTTTTTTCCTTGAATATGTGTAAATGAACTATGATTTATTTAAACATAGTATCAAATTATATTTTTTGTATTTTTTTCAAACATAATTATTTTATTGATTTATACATAATCTAATGATCTGTTATTTTAAAGGTATTTTGTCTCAATCTCCCTTCCTTGAGGAAAATCTTGCAGTCATTCACATTTATTATCTTATAATGTGTATATACAATCCTTTTGACTCGTTATATTATGAATTATTATATTATCAGGATATTTAATGTTTTGTTTAATTTTTTCCCATAATTATTTTTATTCATGTCTTTCCCTATTGGTATGGGGCTCTTTAACTAAAACATCATTTTAAATGTTTTAAGAATTTATTCTTTAAAAACCTTATACTTCATATCCATGTTTTAAAAATGGGTTTTTAGAATTTATTTATAAGGAAATGTATGTTTATCAATGATAATTTATTTTGAATGTTTCAAATTGGTATAGGACACATGGATTCGAAATTATATTTATCAAATTTTTTCAATGGTTTTGGAAATGGGACGAATATTTCAATATCTCAAAATTATCTCTTGTGGTTGCAGGTTGGAAATGTTATTTTTCAATTAATTGTGTTTTATGTGTTATGATTATTAAATGGTACTAGGAAATTTGATGGTTGGTATGTGGTAAACTAGGATGGGTGGTTATGTGATAAACTAAATGTCGAGTGGTTCCATGATAAACCAAGGATGGGTTGTTACGTTATAACCTTCAATTCATTGGGTATGGAAGTCATCTGTATGGATATTCCATTTAATGATATGTGTTGAAGTTGACCGTATGGTTATTCCATCCAAGTATTTATATGTCTCAAGATACCTCTATACATTATGTGTTACATTCAATGGGCTTTATGGTAATATTTTTGTTACAAAAAGGGTATGGAATTAGATTACATTAAGTGACATATTTACTACTTCTTAAAGGGGAAAATTATTACTTTATGTTAAGTATTAATTGATTTCATGTTTCCCCAAGACTAATAGTTTTTCCTCGTGTGTATATTTTTTAATGATATTTTATACTCTTCCCACGTTTTGAAATATTTTTCACAGGACTCAAAAGAAGAATAAATTAAAGGATGGTATCAAGGAAAAGTTATTCTCTTAAAATATGAAAGGTTGCCATGTTTCTTTTAAAAGAGTATTTTTATGAAAAAATGGATAGAGAGTAGAAGTGTCTACTTGTAATATTTAAATTTGTATGTATGAGTTATGGCCTAATTATCTATAACACTAAACCTAAAAAATCTTCGAATTGAATTAAAGTCAAATTAATGAATTATCTCAAGATTGTGTAATGTTTTAAGTTCAGGTCCTTATACTTTACCCCACTTTTCCCCAAACCCTAATTGCCACCACTTTCTCTGTTTTGTTATTTGTTTTTATCCTCACCCTCAAACCTCACATAACATATCTGAACCCAACCCCAATCATGTGTGTCTCATTTATGGATTCTTGGTGTCTTATATTTTTGAATCCCGATTAAGGTCAATCATTTCTATGACAATTGAAGGTGTTGAATTTACATTAATTTGAAGTTTTTTTGTTCATTCTTCCATTTTTTATTTATTTTAATAAGGTTTATCTTGATTTATAGGTTATAATATGTTCTCTAGTGTGTCTCGGACAATGTTAAGGAGGGATAGTACAACAATTTTCAAAGGTGGTGAGTTTCATGTACGTGGCCCTTTTTTAGGGTCATTAAATTTTAGAAACTTGATTTATTTTATTTTAAATCCCTCTTTTGGATATCAAATTTTTTTAATTGTTATTTTAAAATTTAATTTTATGTGGAAATCTAGTTTAACTTGAATTTAATGTCAGTTATATTATTTTTCTCTAATAGGATGTTTTTCTAAAAATCCTATAATAATTTATTTCACACACTTAATGTTTTATAAATGTCTGAATAACATTTCATTAGAAAGATATATATTTTAGGACAGGTTTTTGTTTTAAAAGGGGGTTTATCTCTTGTGATAAAAACTTTTATTAAGGTTATATGATTTTAAAATTTCTCTTCATATATATATATACATATTATATTGGTTCTACATATATAGATATATATACATATATGTGTCCACATGTTCAAATTCACATGATAATATGTATATATACCTCAAGATAGATCCCTATCACCCCCTGTAACACCCAATAATGATACATGGTTAAATGAATAATTGATATGACTCATGTCAATAAGGTGCACATTATTTTTCAAGAACCCACATGATTTGAACTCCATAGTTTGGAATGTTGGGCCTTGAGTAGTGATCAAGATGCATGACCTTTTGGGATGTTTCCCAGGGTGTGTGTGAGTGATGAAAAAGCACATGTGTTACCCCGTGGGAACTTTTATTATTCATATGACCCATTTTTGTATTTGGGTGGGCCCCATAGTGGGGACCTTGTGTCCTCGGGGAAGCGGGTGCTACCTAGTGGGCCAGTACCTGATAGATATGTTAAAGGAGGGGTGTTTGTGTTGTCCCCGGTGCCCGATTGTCACTTTTAGTATCAGAGTAGGAACTCATCCTTAAGTACGGCGCACTTTCGGGGTTTATATGTAGAGCCCACAATGAGGATGTTGTTCACTAAATGGGGTTCAATGTAATAACCCATAATGATAAAGTTTTAAATGACTAAATGTTATGACTCATGTCAACAAGGTGAACCTACCTGATTAGAACTCCAAAGATAAGCGTGCTTGGCCTGGAGTAGTGATCAAGATGGGTGAGGTTTTGATATGTTTCCCAAGGTGTGTGTGAGTGTGGATAAATCACACATGAAAGGACATGTGTTGGCCTATGGGGATGGCCTTTATTCAGATGACATGTTCGGGCATGTGAGTGGGCCCTATGGTAGGGACCACATGTCTGCAGGGGAACTGGTGGTACATGGTGGGTCAGAACCCAATAGACATGATAAGGTGGGGTGTTTGTGCTATCAGTAGGTCCCAGTTGTTACCATTCCCCCTTCCCCACCTCTCCATTGATCCATCTCTCCCCTAAAACCTCAACGGTGGCCCTTCCCTATCGTTGCTCTGCCACAACTCCCCCTCATCACTGCCCATTACCCATCACCACCCCAAACATTCATCATTTCCCCTTTATCTCTTTTATTATTTATTTTTATCCTCTCCCACAATTCTCACACAACATATCCAAAAACAAAACCACTTTTGGGTGTCCCATTTGATTATTATTAGTGTATAGGGTTTTTGAGCCCTGATTGTGGTCAATCATTTCTTCAATAATTGAAGGAGATGAATTTTCAGTGATTCCTGATTATGTTTTGGTTCATACATCCATTTTGGATATATTTTAATTCTATTTATCTTGATTTTTTGGTCCCACTATTTTCTCTAGCATTTCATGGGCATCATTGAGGTGGGACAGTGCAACCTTTTCCAATGGTTCTAAGATTCTTGTAGGTGGCCCTTTGTTTTGTGTCATTAAATTTAATGTCCTTGTTTATTTTAATTTTAATCCTTTATTTGATATAAAATTATAATAATTATTATGTTTAAATGTTATTTTATGTGGAAATAAAGTATCACTTAATTTCTAATTCCATAGTTTTATTTTTTTCCTAATTGAATGTTTATTAAAATCATACATTAATTCATTTAACACATTGAATTTTTGTAAACACCTGAAAAGCTTTTAATTAGTATGTTATATGTTTGAAGAGTGGTTTTTAGATTTAAATGTGGGTTTATATCTTCCTTTAAAAATATTTATTAAATCTATTTGATTTTAAAATGTATTATGATATATATATATTGATTTTACACATATACAAAAGTTTACATATTTGTATCTGTGAGAAAATTTTAACATAATAATATATGATTTTTTGCAATGGGATATATGTATATATCCCTTAATTCATAGCCCTCGAGCACCCCCCCCCACTACCCCCACCCCAAACTCAAGCCCAAGCTGATCCTGAGTCCTCACCCTCCCGCATCCCCCAATCCATCACCATTGACCCCCATATTTCCCATTCTCTTCTTTCTCTCCCATTACCCTCAATTGTGATTCCCCCTGTCCCCCACTTCTCCCTCGACTCCCCCTTACCCACTTACCCTTAGAATCTATCATTCATAGGGTTCCTCTTGATAAAAAGTAGACATTTATTTGGAATTCCATTATAATACATGGTTTATATATCGTAGATGATTTAAAAAATGATTCTAGAATCATTTGATAATCCCATGATGTGATATTAAGGGTTTAAAAATGTATTTTCTTCTTTTCATCGAAATGTCAGAGGCTAAGAGTTTACTTTAGGTCACAATAAGTATCTTATACAACTATCTACATTGTAAAACTAATGAAACATTTTAATATTCTATTATTTATATATATTTTTAGGCATGATTTGTTAAATTTTGAAAAAGTAAATGTCATATTTATATGTATGTGAAGTCCTGAATTATCAAACCTATGTATATTTTGTTTATTTTTATTGTGCATATGTTATCATTTACAAATTTATTTTTCTGTATGAATTTTCTAAAATATATGTTTCATGGTATTTTTTGAATGATAGTAATTCCAAGGAAGAAGCATTTGACTTATTATAGTATACTCCTATATGATGTTTCATTGACCACATAGACAGCTAGTGATCCATCGGGCTCCCTCTCCATATTGTCTAGGAAATCCTCTATCATCCCCCATTGGTGTTTTGAAATGCCCTATTTCTCCCTCTTATCAATATATGGAACACCCTACTTATTTATTCTATCAACTTATAGTACATTACATCTAGATTTTTTAGGTTCAGCATAAAGTGACTCCACAGCAAGGCAATATGTGGTTAATAAATTTTCACCATAACGATATTAGAGGGTGATGGTAATAGGTAAAAACATTAATGTCTATAATTTCATTGTTCTTTTTCATAATATTAACTTTTTTTCATAAAATTTTTAAAAATGTTACTACATATAAAAATATTAATTGTTCTGTTGTCTGTAATATGAATGAATTGAAGAGAGTTGTCACATTTGATTGTAATGGGTTCCCACAGATGATACGGTGGGATTATTTTTACATATTCATGGCTAGTTGGAGGATGATCTTGTTACATGAATGATTGAAGCTTCCAATTAGAGTCATATTCCTCAATCTTGGAAGTATGAAATATTTGATTCCTTGAAAAAGGTAATTTTAACACAATATGTCTCAATTGAGCTCCATTAGTTAATTAAATTATAATATTTAAAAATTAATCTCTTTATACAAATGTTATTCCACATTATTTTTATAATCATAAAGAATTAAAATGGATTTTCAATTTTTTTTTGTAATAAATGCAATGATTTTAATTGGTGATTGTGGAGTGAATTAAATGATACATATTTTACCACTCAAAAGTACTATGATAAAGTAATAAAAGGGGAACCAAGAGAGCATCAGAAGGTGTTTGATGAAATTTATCATCTTGATATTCACATGGAATTGAAATATATAACATTATATTAACCACATTTTACATATAATGAGGTGATGTTTTATAAATCACTATTAAATTACATGTTATTTATTCAACAATGCTTCATCAAAAAAATAATCAAGTTTATCTAAACAAATCAACCCCACACTACCGATTGAAAGTGTTTTTCAAGAACTGGATTAACCATGATGATATTTCCATAAGTTTAAATATTTATAAATTATAACAATTTGTTTTAGGTATTAAATTTTTTATTTATCATTGTTAAAAGTATTCAAAGAATTTAGGGAACCAAGTCTCCCAAACCAAAATTTGTTTGGATGTTCATAACAAATCTGATGGTCGTTGCCTTAATGATCCTTCCAATGAAGTTAGAGTATTAATTCATTTTTTATTCTAATAACTTATAATTTTCACTTAGTTAATATATATTTCTTTGAATATAAGTAATATTTGATTTATATGTAAAAATAAAATAACTATTCGATTCCAATATTATGAAGTCCTTCTTGATCCCCTAGGATGATTATGTTGGTCAATTCTTTGGGAAGGAGTATCCTTATCATGTGTGTAGGACAGGATTGGGACTAGTGCTATATGAGGTCTTTGGTGGGTCATTGTGAATTGCAGTCATAAATACTACTGGTTGTATTTAATCTCTACCCCATGTTCAAAAGAGACGTTTTATGATAATTCAAATCATAATTTAGAAAAAAGGGAGAATAATCCAATAATAGGGGTCTCATATAAATATGTAGTAATCCAAGGTCATTTCCCAAAGGATATAATTAGTTGATTTATATCATAAAATGACTAGATGTTCTCCTTATGATATTTTATTAATTGATGGTTTCAGTGAGTTTTGTAAATAAAAAACCTCATAATCCTATTGTAAAAAAACTATTATTGGTTTAAACAATAAATTTAAATATACATCACTATTTTATTTTTAAAATCTCTATATAGGTTCCAGTAGTAGAACTGTAGATAGAGATTGAGATGGAATTGGTCTTAGTTTTTCAGGTAGTGATAAGGTTTAGTGATAGTCATGTGTATCTAAATTCATGAATGACTAAGACAATGAATTAGTAATTGAGAAAACTTGTTGTTCTTTGAGTTTAGTATTTTATATAAATCTATTTATTTCACAATCCATGGAAGTTTTAGTTTTCTAAAACTCACCTTCTATTCATTATAAACATATATATTCCAATATTCATGAAGTTAAATATTTTTTCATTATAATTATTTTTTCAAACATTAATATAAATGTTTTTTCTTCTAGTTTATATGTATTATAAAAGTAGAAATATTTCATGTACAATGTATATATTTTATAAAATTTTCTGAAAAGACAATTTTTTAGATAATTCAATCGATGTGGTTTTTGAATAATCTATTTTATTTAAAAATTATTCAAAAAAATATATTTTTTAGGTTTTAGGGGATTCTTATAAAAGGTTTTTTTTGATGTGGGTTGGAGAATATGATTTAATTTGTTTTATGGGTACTGGGATATGACTTATGATATGTTTCAAAACTTTTATTAGAGTGTTCTGTAGGAACCCTAGGTATCTTATCACAAGATCAAGACACTTTTCTGTGATATTCATGCTGATACTCTGACAAGTATCTTATAGTGAAAGAAAAACATAGACTATGGGGAGTGATACCTAGTTTGGATAGGTTTGAGATAGTCATGAGGTTATTTTGTAGGAACATAATCAATTGATCATAAGATACTTCTAGATGATTATGTTTGTAATTGTCTCACTAGAACCAATGGTATTTCAGAAGATATAAAAAATGTAATGTGTCTTCCTTATTGAGGTGGAATTGATATTGTTTTGGATTATGGATGTCTTCTATATGATCTTCCCCTTCATCCACCCAACAAAAGTGATAGGTTCACTATGATCACTCATTTCCCACCTTTTGATCATGTATTCATTTGATTATGGGAACATCTATTGTTCCCTTATCAAACTATTATATTCCTAGAAACAAAATCAATTATATATTCCTTTAATAATGAGGAAATCAACTATTATGAACCCCATGAAACCATTTCTAACTCAATATTCTCATCCTAGATCCTCTAAATTATTCTTCATAGTTATCAATCATTCTATCGGACCCATTTTGTCCTACTAATGGATCAATGGTACAATGATCTACTGATCATGTGTAATCACCAACATTTCATCCAAAAATTCATATAGCCCATGCCATAGGTAATCCAACCCTCCATCTAGTTACCAATATATTGAGGGGAAATAAAAGTGGGATTCTATACTATTTCATCCTCAAACTCGAAAGGTTTACTCTTGCATAATTCACACACTACACCAATACGACAAACTCATTCAACAAGGACCTAGTCATGTGACATTAATGTTTAAAACATAATATATTATTCTATATGAAATTAATATTATAATTATTGATCCTTAAAAATTAACTCAAATAAGAAATCATTTATAATAATTTCAATACCATAAAAATATGAACAAATGTCATTATCACATGACCATGAAGGTAATTTTGTTCCTCCTTAAATACCAATGAACTCTATGGAATATATTCCCCTTATAATGTTTTTCAATCCTCCCATATCATGGGATGAATTCCAAATCCATAGTATATTTCATATCCTTTGACCGTAATAAAATTTATACTATCTAGTTTTACAACATTAATCCATAAAATAATTAACAAATAATAATGTTGGTGAATATCCTACACACATAGTATTCAGAAAAAAATTATTATTTATAATTAATTTTAATAATGAAAAGTGTATCATGTACTATCACTGATAATGATTTCCTGAATATTCATAAATTCATAAGAGGACTTTGGGATATGAAAGAAGTAACCCAGTTATATGGGTGAAACAAAAATCATTTTATCAAAAAAATCCATATTCACCACCCAAGGTTATTTATAGGACACCCAACATTGGAAAGTAGGGGAATCACCTATGATCTAAATAACAAAAATATTCCTTTCAAAGAATAAATCACTAAAAAATATTTTCATTTGAAATGGTCACCATAAAGTTTAAAACAGCTGTATACATATATTCTATCTCTATAAGTCCTTATATATGTCCCTTTTACCCTTACATGGATTATATAGAAAGATGACTATATTTATTCCAAGGGATAATCTACCAGGTATGAGTATATCATACCTAATTAAAGATCAATAATTTTAACCAACCCATTTATCATAAATTCATGTGTATATTTTTGAAATAAAAAATAGGTAATCAAAAATTAGATTGAAATTAATTCAATGAAAAAAATAATGAATATTAGTGGTATTCATTCCATGCAATCATATTAAATCACCCAATGAAATATTACATAATATCATGATATTATTCTATATATAAAAAATGAAACATACTTAAAACCCATTCCCAAAATCCTTTTTTATAAGGATAGAGAATAATTAACAACATATATCTTTTATAAAAGGAAAATATATTTATGACTATTTGTGTGTGTCTGTGTGTGTGTTCATTTGTATCTACGCATGTCTAGTTTCAAATACATAATAATACTTCCATGTAAGTATATAGGTTTATAAGGTTTATACTATATTATATAGAAACCATATATCTAATTATTGATGTGATTATATTCTAAAGGAATGCATGAAAAGTGTTTGTAGATGAAGTAACAATTTCTAATTCTTTTCATTGAATTTGGAAGACTACAAGATTGAGCCTGAGTGGTTTTTAAATTTATTGAGAATTACCAGGGTGATTTTTAGATAAAGAAGAAGGTAGATTCTTGGATCACCAAACTTGTAATAAGTGATACCACACCTAGTGAGAGTGACCACATAAAGGGTCGATAAATCATTCAGTGGAACAATGTGATTGTATATAGGGGCCATGTGATTGTGTTCTAAAACAGAGAGATCACATGATAAGATGATGCAAAACCATATAAAAAATCAATAAAATATATGAACATCATCATTAGGTCATAAGATACTTCAAAAAGGGTATTTATATAATTTCCTCACTATAATGTATGGTATTGCACATGATATATAAAATTTTTCATGTCTTCTTTATTTTTGAGTGTTTATTACTTGTTTGGTTACTTTATTTTTCTTATATTACTTACCCATGATTTTCATTAAATTTAAAAAAATATTTGATCATATTTATTACTTTATCAGTGATAATTCTTCACTATAGTATGATATTCATTATGTTAATTGTATCTTTTAACAATCTTTCTTTACATACATTATGCGTTATTCAGTTTTTGACTTTGGTTGCCTTGAGGTGTTTTTTTTATTTTTTATGGTTCAATTTTCACCTTGTTTTTTTAAATAAATTTTCATTTGAATGAAACAGTAAATATTTAAAAATATATATTTCCTTTTCTATAGTTTATCTTATTTATCTACATTTTTCATGTCTATCAATATTTATATTTTTTAGGTTATATATTTATAGATTGTAGTTTTCCTTGTTTTATTTCGACTTATATTTGAAATTATTCATTTTGAATTGGATGGAATTAAAATGTGTTGATGCGTCAGACTTTAGTTCTACCATTATTTTAATTTTCATAATTTGATATAGGTATTTTATTCTCTTTTATAGGGATTTATTTTTTTAACCATTATATTTTTTAAACATCATGGCATATAGGTGGATTGAACCGCTGTAATTTTGTTAAAAAAAATAGCAAGGGTTTTTACAACTGTTATATACGGTCTAAAAAAATTATCGGTAGATAAAAATTATTTTTTTATAGTATTATGGTTAGAGGTAGATAAAACCATTGTTAAATCATTGATATTTTTTATATGAAAACACACCACAAAAAAAATAACTTCCACTAAAAAATGCTTCATGACACATCCCACAAACCACCTTTATATTCGAGAAATCAGAGTAATTTGGATGTTGATGACAAAATTATAGGTGGTTTTGAAAATAGTAGTACAAACATTTATGGGCTGTTTTAACCTCTACCAAATGAAAAAATAAATACCTCTAATCATCTATTTTGTTTTAGTATTACATCTTAGATTTTGTATGAGATCTAAATTGATGTTATCTAAATTTTGAATTTTTATTACTTGAAGTGGCATATTTTACTAATTATAACCCATTTCCTATTATATAATGTCAAATTGGATTAGTTTTTATATGAATTCATAGGTCAAACAAAACTAAATTTTTTTTCTATTTTTAACAAAGTCATGAATTCTAGTAGAATTGTAGATGACATTTTGAGTCATTATAAATATTTTAAAATTATCACAATCAATAATAATGAATATGTTTCAATATTTTGATATAGGATTTTTTATTTTAGATGTCTATAAATTCTATGAAGATCCATGATAACCAAATGGATACTATGTACACATAGATATTAAATGAAAATAAAACCACATAGTTCAATTTCACTAATTGGTGTTTTATCCCAATTTCCAATTTCCATTCAACATATGAGAACCAGTATTACCTATATTTAAATTTTTAATGTTTAGTTGGATTTTTTCTTGGTGATCATTGAAGATTCCAATGATGAATTCAAAATGGAATTTTGTTCATTCTGATAGGAATTCCAACGGGTGTTTTCTCTAATGTTTCACTACACCATATAATGTTGGAAAGAAGAAGTTTTTTTATTTGTATTATATTGTTGAGTCAATAAGGTTTTCCTTATGACTTTTCCATTCCTTATTGTTTTGAAAATCACAAACACCTTATACTTAAGCAAATGTATGTTTTACCCCCATCAGGAAAATTTACTTCTTTAAGGAAATTTACCTTAACCTGAATTTTCTTATACATAGCAATATTTTTCATAAATTCAAAAACCGGATTCATACCGAAAATCCCGGATCCACATAATTAAAATATTTGGAGAATTTTGTTTTTAGGATCCGAATTATGGATGTGATCTATAATATTATTCTAATCCGAATTATGGACTCCGAACTTTCTTGAGTTCGACTCCGAACTCTTGAGTAGTTCAACTCCGAACTCTGAAGAAGTTCGACTCCGAACTCTTATGCAGTTCGACTCCAAACTCTTAAGCAGTTCGACTCTGAACTCTTAAGCAGTTCGACTCCGCCCTCTTATGCAGTTTGACTCCGAACTTTTAAGAAGTTCGACTCTGAACTCTTAAGTAGTTCGACTCCGAACTCTGAAAGTTTAGATTCCGATCTCTGGTGAAACCAGACTCCGAATTCCTATAAAACAGAATCCTAAAATTTTATAACATAGACTCCAAACTTCATTTTGGTTAGACTCCAATCATTTGAATTGCGTACACTCCGAAATATTGATTAGGTTTTACTTACATATGCTTCATTTCAAAACAATGAAGTTCTTTCAGTTATACATGGTTTGTTATAAAACGATGTCGTCTATTCTGTTTCTAATTAACCATTGGTTGTGTTACACGTGTACAGGTCCCTCTAAGTTTCATGGAAAATATGATCGTTGGAGGAGGGAGCCAACTGTTGGAAATTTTCCTATAAATAGGAGCTCATTTGAAAGATCTCAAAAAATCAATGAATAAGAAGTTGATCGAACTAGTGACCACATGCTGTTAAGGTGATTTCTTGAGAGAGAAGTTTTTCATGCCTTGTGTGTACTAAACCGCTCATTCAGATTTCATTGTGCGACTCTGAATGTTGGTGATTACATTCGAGGACTTCTGGGGATAGGAAGACAGAGGTGCCAACTACCTTGAAGTTCGAGGGCTTCCTTGCTGAGGAAAAAAGAGGTTCCAACTACCTTGAAGTTGAGGGCTTGCGGGGATAGCAAGATAGAAATTACGATCTTCGTATCGAGGTCTTATCTTGGTGTGGGTAAGACGGACTTTCTCGAAAGTATAAATCAAGAGACCTTTATCCAAGGTTTTGGATACCCTTCTCTTTGGGTTATAAGAGTTATTGTTTGTTACTTATAGTTTTACTACTTGTTTGTTTCCACTGCATATTGTATTGTAAGGATAGTATAATCTTCTTATACTTCCTTATACTTGTACTCTGATTAGTTTAGATTCTATACGCTTTAAGGTAGAATCTTATATTGTAAACCTTGGTTCCAATTCTCCAGTTGGTGATCATAGGTGTTGTGAATTAACTTAGTTTAACTTTGTTAAACCTAGTTTTTTCCTTGTCTAAGGAAAACATAGTTATCCATAACCAATTTTAAAGGTTCCAAAGGAATGTTTAAAGTATAAACTTCACCCCCCCCCCCTCTTGTATATTGAGCATCTACATCGTTATTTCGATCCTATAATTGGTATCATAGGAGTTCTCTGAAATACTCGTACTCACGTATAAGTTTTTCATGCTCTTTGTCATTCCGAACTTTATCATTCTGAACTTTGTCATTCTGAACTTTGTCATTCCGAACTTTGTGGTTATGAACTTTTTCTACTAACTATTTTGGTTACCCGAGTTGTTTTAGAATGGCAGGAATCAATGTTTGTTCTATTGACAATCTAAATCCTACAAGACCACCAATCTTTGATGGTAATGACTATGAGTACTGGAGAGATCGAATGAAGACTTTTGTTATCAACACTAGAGGGGACAATTTCGTTATGCTTACTGGTGATTATAAAATACCTGATAAGGAAGTATGAACTTTCACTAACCAAGAAAAGAGAGAGTATCAACCCAATTATAAGGTACACATTACTTTATTATGTTCAATGACTAGAAATATATATAGCCAAATTTCTTCTTGTGAAGCAGCAAATTCTATCTGGAAGAAGTTAGAAGTTACACACTTTGGCACTTATAAAGTGATTGAAACTAGGAGAGCTATGCTTAGAGATGAATACCATGGATTCAATTTTCCATATGGTGAACCAATCTGAAAAGATCAATAGAGGTTAATGACTATAGTCAATAGCTTACAGACTATAAGAGAAAAAGGTTTAGATGATGAATCCCTTGTAGATAAGATAATTGATATTATGCCCAATGAGTGGGAATCAAAGAGAACAGCTATAGATGAGAACAGGAAGATCACTCAAAATTCTTTTGATGAGTTATTCGGAACTTTTCTCCAACAT
The DNA here is from genome assembly GCA_963277665.1 of Viscum album. Taxonomy (NCBI): domain Eukaryota; kingdom Viridiplantae; phylum Streptophyta; class Magnoliopsida; order Santalales; family Viscaceae; genus Viscum; species Viscum album. The sequence continues at coordinate 385,169,950 of OY728156.1, read as the reverse complement.
GAAACTAGAATGAAGAGAGATGCTGACAAAATCAAAAACAAGAATGGGAATGGTACTGTTACTTTTACAACACCATCAAATCATATGAAATCTAGGACTCCTGAGAGAGAAACCAGATCCAAGTCTAAGAAGGTAGTTATTCAATGAGATTCTAGTGATAGTGAAATCTCAGAAAATGAGATAAAAAATCTTGCTCGAAGGATGAACAAGATAGCCGGCCATAGAAATTTCCAATCCAAGTATAAGAAAAAGGAATGTAAAGAAAGGAATGATAGAGAAGTTATTTTTTAGGAATGTAAGAGAGCTGGACATATTAAACCAGATTGCCCTTTACTCAGAAAGAAAGAAAGGAAAGAAATACATTCTGAAAGGAGCAGGAAGAAGTATTACAAAACCAAAGCTTAGAATGTTCTGAAAGCAAATGACACATGTAGTGCTAGTGGTGGTGACTGTTCAGATGAATCCTCTGATTATGAATATTCAGGAAAGAAGAATCTTCATCTTATAGACAGATTACCGATTGATAATCATTGCCTTATGGATAAGGTACGAAATGCTGAATCATTGACCACTGTATCTTTAAATTCTAATGATAGTAATTATTATAACTCCTCAGATGAAGAATCCTCTTCTAATGAAGAAAATACTTCACCTACCTATGAAGAAGTTTCTTGGTTTGCTGAACTTCTTGAGATTGAGAACACTACACTTAATAAGAAACATGATAAGGAAAACTCTAGGAATTCTATTCTTACAAAAGAGATATCAGATCTTTCTAAAGATATTGATAGGAAAAATGATGATTTTATAAGTATTTCACAAAATCTTGAGGATGTAAGTTCTGAGAGGAACAAATTTTCTAAAGAGTTAGAAAAAGTAATTTCTAAGAAAAGTGTTTTCGAGCCTAGCTCTAGTTCTAAATCTAATGATTTTGAAGATAAAAACTTGGTTATTAAACTCAAGTCTGAAATTTTTTCCTTAAAGAAGTGTTTGTCGAACATTACCCATGGTAAATAAAATTTTGATAAAATGTATTCTCAAATATGACCTTTAAGAAACAAATCCGGATTTGGTTATACCCATGAAAAACCAATTTTTAGTAACAACTACTTTGTTCCACAAAGTGCCCCATTTTGTACCAAGTGTCAACGTGGTGGTCATTGGGAAAATAATTGTTCTTTAAATAAAACCCAATCTCTAGGTTTTCATAACGACTATTTTTCTAAGAAAGTGTGGGTTCCTAAAATTTTGTTGTCTAGAAATCCCAGATCCAAGAAAGTTTGGATTCTGAAAGTCTAATTATTTTCTTGTTTTTAGGAAGATAGAGGAAATACCAACAACAATACATGGTACATGGATAGTGGATGTTCTCGGCACATGACTAGTAACAAAAGATATTTTGAAAATATCATCACACACTTAAAGGAGATATCATTCTTCAGTTTATCAAAATGCAAGATCAACTTGCTGATATTTTCAGAAAATCATTACCCTCCGATAGATTTGAATACATTAAACAAAAGTTATGAATGATAACTATAAGGTAATCATTCTTCAATAACTTCTTGTTGAAAAATTCTCCTAATAGTAATAAACTCCTCATTATAGGGGGAGTACATTTGATTTTTAATGTAACTAAATTTTTTTTGGTAAGTTTTTCAAACTATTTGGAACAGAAGTTTCTAGAATGGAAATTTCTGAAACCAAAATTTCCGGAATGAGAAGTTCCGGAACTGAAATTTTCAGGACTGAAATTTTCAGAATGAGAACATCCGGAATGGAAATCTTGATACTGAAATATTCCGGAATGGAATTTTCGTAATGGTAAGTTTCAGAATGGAGTGTTTCGTACTGAAGTTTTCATAACAAGATTTTCATACTGGAACTTTCATTTTTTTTCTTCAAGAAGAATATTACCAATTACGAACAATATTTCTAGTCAATCTGTAAGATATGATTTTCTTACTTATAGTTTTGTAATCAAATTTTGATTACTGGTATTTTCCTTGTTTTTAAAAGTTCGGATTCTAGTTTTTCCTCAAATCCGAACGTTTTCTTTAAAAACCTCAAATGATCGGAGTCAAATTTTCCTTGAGGGATTGTTTTCAATCGTCAGATCAGATCAATGCTTTTTCAATCGTTAGATGGCTTTTGGAAGACCAATGGACAATTTCTTTTCCTATATAAAGAGGACCCCGAGACTCATCCCACATAGGTTTTTCCAAGCTTTTTCATCTCGAAGCCTTTCTGCTCTTCTTAAGGCTGGTTCCGAACTTTGTGAAGCCAATCCGAATCTTTCAGATTACTTCATTCCGAATGTCTGTTGAACAATCTTCTCAAGATATGTCAACTATGAAACCAATCTCAAAGTGGTTTGTCTTCAGGGAAATATTAGTTCATCCAGATTCCTGTAATATTGATTCCCATATTTCAATGAATATTAGACTGAATGGATGGGAAGATGTCTGCATAGCAATGTCAGATAAACAGGATCCGATTTATACTGATTTGTTGATAGATTTTTATGAGTCCTTTTCCTTCCAAATGGAAAATGGAAGAGAGAGGTTTTCTTTCAAGTCTTATGGGAAGACTTATAAGATTTCTTACACTAAGGTCGCGAGCCTATTTGGTTTATCATATGAAGGAGAAGCTGAATTCTGGTCTCATAAACTTCCCGATGTGCAAGGGAGTTTCAATAAGGAGAAGGCACTGAAGTTTCTTGGGCTTAAGTATGATTCAACAATTAATATTTCTTGTCTCACTCCGAACAATAGAATCCTTCAGCTATGGGTGCAAGGCTTTCTAGTTCCAAGAAGAGGTGATAAAGGAAATCGGAAAAAAAGTGATATCTATGCATTAGATTTCTTGGTAAATATAAGAAAGATAAATCTGATAAGGCATGTCTTGGTTACGATCAAGAATATCAAAGAAGGAAATTTGAGAGATCAGATTGTCATGTTCCCTGCCTTACTATCTATACTGCTAGTTCGATGATTAGAATCCTTCAAGGTTTTTGGCAAATCAATGATCCAGAATTGCAAACTCATGTTAGTTAGTGATGATACTCTCAAGATGATGAAGATGGGTTTTTCTACTGAATCTGGAGAATTTTATCCTCTCTGTGTGGAAGAGGTTGAAGCAACTCAGAAAGAATCACAGAATCCAGAACCATCCAAAAAGAAATGGAAGAAGAGAATGATTAAGGAATTGGTTGCTGATGAAGAAATTTCCAAAGCTAAGGAAACTTAATCTTCTCCCCCCAAGTCGAAGAAGAAGAAAACATATTCGGATGAAGTAGTAGCCAAGTGGACGAAAGATGAAGAGAATAGGAAGGAAGGGATCCTCAATTCAGACTGGACCCTGCCGAGGCTAAGGTCTTAAAGGAAAAAAAGTTGTTTAGGAGTTAGAGAGACAAGCGAAGGAAAAGAAAATGAGAAACAAGATGTATCAATCTGAAGTGGTGTGATCTTTACTGAAAGATACTGAGTTGGCTTCTGAAATGCTTCAAGTTATGGAATCTTTTGGTGTTGAACCTTCTTTACTAGAAACTCCAGCTATGAACTATGTCACTCTGGAAAAGGACAAGGGTAACGAAATAGTTGTAGAAGCTGGGAAAGAAGTTTCTAAAGCAGTAGAGGAAGAAGATGAAGAAGAAGAAGAAGAGGAGAGTGAAGATTTGGATAACATAATCAAGAAAGTACAAGACTACAAAGATAACGCTGAATCTACAAAGTTAGTTACTCCAGGTAAGGGATATGAGAGAAGCTAGAAAGCAACATCAAGAAGAAGAAGAAGAAAATGTGTTGTATGATGAAGAAGAATCCTATGAGAGAAATTTTCATGAGGGAGGTCAAGAAAAACAGAAACTAGATGAAGACCATATTTTTCATGTTTCTGAATCCGAGTAAGTATCTCTTAATGTAGAACCCATTCCAAAATCTGATAAGGGGAAGAAATCTCTCATGGAGACACCTATAAAAAATCTCATCAGGAGGAAAGATGTTGGTGGTACCTATAGAAGGAAGCTGGTGCCAGTTGAAGAAGAGCAATCTCAAAGAGAAATTTCTAATTTGGAATCATCATTTCACGGGCATGATTTTGTGGTTTAGTCTTTGAGAAAGTTGGTGGACACAATTCCGATTCTTCTAACAATATATTACAGATGTCAGATGCTGCAACAAACTATGAATTAAAAATCGGATTCTTTATCCATGGTTATGGATAAGTTTGTGAAGTTGGAAGATGAACAGAAGAGTTTTCTGATTAATTATGATATACATATAAAGTCTTGCAGTAAGGTAACAAAGTGGTCTAAGAGAGTTGAAGAAGACTTGACAGTGTATGATAATTTTTAGAATGACGTAAAAGAAGCTATTGACACAGCAGATAAAAAGGTTATGAATCAGGAAGATGAGCTGATTATTGAGCATACTACCCAGAGTCAAGATGTGAAGGAACTCAATGACAAGGAAAATTCTCAAGTTCAAAATCTTATAAATGATATAATTCATCGGATTGAGCTTGAAAAAAAAAAGTGGTTCAGCAAGATGAGATTTTAAAGTTACAGAAAGAAGCCTTGGAGGCTCAGTCAGAAGCATTAAAAGTCCAAGAAGAAAAGGTAAAAGCCTTGGAGAAGCAAGGTGAGGAATATCAAAGGGACTTGAAGAAACTCAAAACCTTGTTAAAGAAGCTCATCCCAATGGAAAAGGAAGACAAATTAACCCACTCCGATCTTTTGTTGTAGTTGTATTTCCTTGTGAATTTTTTTCCCAACTCTAATGAGATGGTTATCTGGTCAGTTGAATCTTGTTATATACTAATGTTTCAGGTACTATAGTTAGTTTTTCATTCCCATCAATTCTTTTTGAAAATCAAAAAGGGGGAGAAGGAAAAATATCTACTTCTAAGGAGGAGAAAGGAAAATTTTCTAAGAGAAATATCCTTATAGAAAGGGGGAGTTTTCCACTACAATGTTTTTCATTTTTACAATAATGAAAAATCAACTCCAGAAACTCCGAATACAATTCATAGAGTTTCAATGCTTAAGGGGGAGTTAGTTGTATTCAATTTTATCTGTGAAAAAAGGGAGATAAGTTTTAAATTCCAAAGGCTAATGAAATTTTTAAAAATCCTTATATGTTTTTTCGAAAGGATGTTTGTGCTTTCCAAAAAGGGGGAGATTGTTGAGTCAATAAGGTTTTCCTTATGAATTTTTCATTCCTTATTGTTTTGAAAATCACAAACACCTTATACTTGAGAAAATGTATGTTTTACCCCCATCAAGAAAATTTACTTCTTTAAGGAAATTTACCTTAACCTGAATTTTCTTATACATAGAAATATTTTTCTTAAATTCAAAAACAGGATTCATACCCAAAATCCCGGAGCCATATAATGGAAATATTTGGAGCATTTTGTTTTTAGGATCCGAATTCTTGATATGATCTGTATTATAGTTCTAATCTGAATTCTGGACTCTGAACATTCATGAGTTCGACTCCAAACTCTTAAGTAGTTCAACTCCGAACTCTGAAGAAGTTTGACTCCGAACTCTTAAGCAGTTCGACTCTGAACTCTTAAGCAGTTCGACTCTGAACTCTTAAGCAGTTCAACTCCGACCTCTTAAGTAGTTCGACTCCAAACTTTTAAGCAGTTCGACTCTGAACTCTAAAGTAGTTCAACTCCGAACTCTACAAGTTCAGATTCCGATCTCTGGTGAAACAAGACTCCGAATTCCTATAAAACAGAATCCAAATATTTCTTAACATAGACTCCGAACTTAATTTTGGTTAGACTCTGAACTTTTGACTTTCTTACACTCCGAAATATTTATTATCTTTTACTTACATATGCTTCATTTCAATACTATGTCATGCTTTTAGTTATCCATGGTTTGTTATAAAATGATGTCGTCTATTCTATTTCTAATTAACCATTGGTTGAGTTACACGTGTACAGGTCCCTCCGAATTTCATGGAAAATATGACTGTTGGAGGAGGGAGCCAACGGTTGGAAATTTGCCTATAAATAAGAGCTCATTTGAAAGATCTCAAAAAATAAATGAATGCGAAGTTGATAGATCTTGAGACCACACGCTGTTAAGGTGATTTCTAGAGAGAGAAGTTTTTCATGCCTTTTGCATACTGAACCGCTCGTTCAGATTGCTTCATGCGACTCCGAATGTTGGTGATTACATTCGAGGACTTCAGGGGATAGGAAGACAGAGGTGCCGACTACATTGAAGTTCGAGGGCTTCCATGCTGAGGGAGACAGAGGTTCCAACTACCATGATGTTGAGGGCTTGCGGGGATAGCAAGGCAGAGATTTTGATCATCATATCGAGGGCTTATCCTGGTGTGGGTAAGACATACTTGCTTGAAAGTATAAATCAAGAGACCTTTATCCAAGTTTGTTGGATACCATTCTCTTTGGGTTAAAAGAGTTATTTTTTATTACTTGTAGTTTTACTACTTGTTTGTTTCCGATGCATATTGTATTGGAAGGATAGTATAATCTTCTTATACTTATTTAAACTTGAACTTTGATTAGTTTAGATTCTATACACTTTAAGGTAGAATATTATATTGTAAGCCTTGGTTCCAATTCTCCAGTTGGTGATCAGAGGTGTTGTGAATTTTCTTAGTTTAACTTTGTTAAAACTAGTTTTTTCCTTATCTAAGGAAAACATAGTTATCCAAAACCAACTTTAAAGGTTCCAAAGTAATTTTTTAAGTATACAATTCTCCCACCCCCCCTCTTGTATATTGAGCATCTACATCGTTATTTCAATCCTACATATATATATGATAAAATATTGAAAACCTAATAATGGGGTGGTCATGTTGTGTTAATGGGGAATCAAAAACTAAATATTTTCAAACCATAATAAATCATTTCAATGTGATGTGTTATTCCTTAAAATAAATTTCAAGATTAAAGATTTTAAATAATTATGTACTTCAATAGATTTGCATCATCATTAAAATTTTTTGTGTCATAAAGATATATGAATTTATTTGTCAAGATATTGGTGTCATGTTTTTAATATCCATAATCACATTATTTATTAAATGTGCTACCATTCAAATAAGTGACTATTATTCATTACATTTGTTGAATCAATTTTGAAGAGGAGAATCATGAAATTTCGAATTTATATAATTGAGTTTCTAGTATAATTGGAATTTTAATATTTTTAATCAAATTATTACATGAAGTATACTAGAAAATAGGGATGATGATATATAATATTATTCACATGATATTTTAGATATAAATTTTCATCTTGGAAGAAGTATTAATTTTTTGTTGTTTTCAATTTTAAAATATTAATAGATTTGTTGAATTTTATGTTCATTGTGTTGATGGATTGGTAAAAATTAAAACAATTTATATACATATATTGGATAAATAATTCAAGTTAAATAATCATTAATCCAATGATGATTATTCATGTAGTTTTATTCATCTATATGAAAAACATGTATTACTGACTACAAATAATAGAAGATAAAAAGTATTTCAACACATGAAAAACATCGTAGTAGCTATTTGTAGAAGAAATTAATGTTGTTCACACATTTTGTATTTATTTTAATTGTGTGGGATTAAATAATTATTTATGATGTATGGACATAGTTGGGATACTTGTAAATTGAGTACAATATTTTTCCTTTCTCATTGTGGTTCACTGTGTTTTTTCTAGTGGATCATGTGATCACTTGTTTTACTATATCTTTATATAGAATATGAGTATCACACCATTTATAGTATTTGTGTATTTACAATGTAAATTCTTTTATGGTTAGGCTATAATCCAATTTACTCCAATAATTGATCATGTTTTTTAGAGGGATAAAGAAAACTTTTATATACAATTAAATTTTAAAAGGACTTTTAGTTATTTCACAGATCCTGTTAGTGAATAGAGTAATACATAAAATACCCAAAAAAAGATACTTCAGAACTCTTGGAATAGTGGAAATTCCACTCCATTAACGGAATTGGCCACTAATTAAGAATAATGGTAGAAACGAGGTCATGAACTGAGAGAAATTATATGATAGGGTTTAATAAAATACATCAATGGTGTGAGGTACTATTATTATATTCTCCACTATTATTTATGTGATTTTTGATATTAGTTCATTATATTTTATTTGAATGAATTTTTTTATTTATTAGGGCTATTTAGATATTAGATATCAAACTCAATGTGGATTGAATGTACATGGGGTAAAGATTGGAGTGAAGGTTTAGGTAGCTCACTTATGCGACCATGATTGGTTACATTAAATTTGTATTGGACATTTTATTCTATGATATAAGGATTTATGATGTAATAATTTGAATGGTTTCATAGGTAATATACCCTAATTATATATGTTATTTTTTATGGGGTAATTATATTATTTAGCTTTAAATTTGGGGTTGTTTTGAGAAATTGGACTTGGAACATATTTAGGTGGGTGAAAACCAACCTAGTGGATCTTTTCATATGTTTTAGAATGTTCATAACGTTATTAGTGGTATCTATAATAGTTGGAATGGGATTAATACCTAATTTATTAAGTATCATACCCACTGGGTACACGATATGTGTTCACTGGGTTCCCTTTGATATCTTTAGAATCTAGTATTCATTATAGTGACACTTGGTTACTTGTGGCCTCTTACCGGGTACCCAGTGGCTATCTTGGGGGGTTAAAAGAATTTGTTTAAAAAAATCCTTTTATGTTGGTGTACCACCTTATCATTTTTATGCTCAAGCCCAAGAACATCTCTCTCACTTCCTTTTATTCACTCAACACCCTATTCCCCTTTCAAAGGCTCATATAAGACTATATATTATTATATTGAAAACCATCTAAAAAAGGTATTCTACCTCATTGATGAAAATATAAATCCAAGGTTCTATATAATTTTTTCTCCCTTATTAGTATTTTTTAATAAATAGTATTTTAGGGCAATTATATCTATTTTTATATGTTTAGGAAAATTATATATAAATAGGCCATGTTATCATATTTGTTACCACATATAAACACATGGTAGATTGTTGCATTATTATTTCACCTTATGAAGTGTGTTTATATGTTTCATGTATGGGTGTGGGGGTTTTTTGGTTGAGAATTTATTATAAGATTTTTAGTAAAAACAAAAAATGTAAATAGTTTAAGGACACTTATATATTAACTGGGTATTTCTTAAATTATTGAATGATATTGGAATAGATCAAAATCACATATTCCATATAGAGTGAAATTTTTATGTGTTCACCTTATTCTATGAAGCTCATGAATCATTTGATTACTTTGTAAATTCCTAGGTTGAGGTAGTAAAAGAATGTGTATGGTTTTTCATGGGATGGGGTCCCTAGTTGAATGATTTAGAAAAATAATTTCATCATGTAATATATCGGGATTTAGTTTGGTGTTCATTTTAGAACACAAAACTACTTATTAAGGGTTTTTTATGGTGATGTAGTTATATAGGTTTTAATGAATCTTTTATAAGAGATTTATTTTTTTTATTTGGTTTACCATGAAGAGGGGTTATTTATAATTTTTTATGTATAAATAATTAGTGGGCATTATGGAATAACTCATGTGTTTAAAAATGTGTGAAATATGTTTATCTCTAATAATTTTTTTCAAGGTGTGGGATGTATGTGATTGGTCTCTTTTATTATTTAAAAATTGGTTCCACGTGGTATATGGGTGTGTAGAGACCCTATAGATAAATGTTGGGCTTATATAATAGAATACGGGGGAACTACCTGAAGGGATTACTACTCATTATAATGATTTCATGGCTACTAGTTACATACATAGGGATGACAATGTAAGTTCCTTCTGACCATAGTTGTAGGGTGATTTCCTTAAAGGATAATGTTCATGAGTGACCCTATGTGAGATGAGAGATATTTATTGTTGATTGATTTTTTTAGGGATTTATAAAAACTCAAGGGATACTATAAAATCATAGGATAGCAAAGGGTGATTCAGGTTTTTTCAATGTATATAGAATATGGACAATTAGTTGGGATGTGTATTATTCATTAGTGAATCATTTCATGTATATTAGTTTATATCTAGGGTTAGGAAAAATTATTGCATTTCATGTTTGATTTTATGAGTATTTTCCATAAGATTGATTCTATATTTAGTGATGAAACAATATACAATGACTCAATTTAAGATATAATGTACTCAAATTGAGCTTCTTGAATGATTGTTTTTTAGTCTATAATGATTTACGAGACCTTACCCTATATGAGATTATATTGGAATTCTAACCCATAATGTGAGGCGGTTAGTGTATATTGCATGATAGTGCATAAACCTAAGTGAAAGGATACTAGATGAGGATACCGTAAGCAGGATTCCATCGATGAATAGCATTATTATAATGGAAGACCTCTCCATGAGTGAGTGGGTATTGGTATAACACATTTCATAATATAATATTTAAGGCCCAATATTATGTGAGAGCGTGTTGGAATGATATCTATCATTTGATGGGGTGTGAGATGTAACAATGAGTGAGAGGGTTGTGCTATGTGGTTTAGTAAGATTTTTGTTGGAGACCTCCCCTTAAGTTATTTTGTAGTGTCTTGAAAAAAGAAATAATATTAGGTAATCCAATAAGACCTTACCTCAAGAGAGAGAGTTCAACTTGAGATTACAATATTTTCCATTACTAAGATTGATTACTTTATAGATTTAATGAATTTTAAGGGTAAATAAACCCCTCGAAATTGGTGAAATATGTGAGGTTAGGTATTGTGGTATATTGGATAACACATGAGGACTTGATATGTATGATTATGAGTTATTTGTTTATTTTTATTTAATATACCAAATATATATTATTTTGTATCTATAGAACCTCATTTGTGATTCCTATCTGAGAATATTTCATAGACACTACTTTGGGACCCAACTTCATGTGAAGTCCATAATGTTATTTATTTATGTGATATATTTAAAATAAATATGCATGGGGTAGATTGAAGAAGATTTAATGGATTACATTGAAGGGGGACTTGTTTTATTATTGAGTATCCCTCTCAGTTTTTTTCAATTTACATTTGTTTCTAATATGATGGATACACGATAGTAATTTAATTTCTTTTTGTGTGTTATAGTTTAAAATTATTTCATTTTTTGAAATTTTTATTTTATGTTAATTTATATTGAAAATTCACAATATGTTCTTAATATTATTCTATTCATTTCTGTAATTAAATGATATCATATGAAATTATTCAGTGATTATAGTCATCTAATAGTATTTATAGACATTAATAACTTATAATAATTATCTATTTTATAGATAGATTCACCTAAGGTCGTATCATTACCTTAAATAAGGCCTATAGATAGGTTTTAAGGCCTCTGTGTTAAAAATTGGAATTAAAAATCATATCTCTTACCCTACTATTTGGGGAAATTCCATAAGAATATTTGTATGTTCTAAAACAATGATATGATATTTGAGTCATGTGTCCTAGACAACATTACCAATTAAAATTATTGTGTTATGGGGGTATGGTATTTTTTAATGTCTTTTACCTATTATTATTGATTTTTTTATTAGTGGTACATATTCATGGATGAGGTAATTATTTAATATTCTGTTCATATACTGGATTATGAATACATCATGTATTCAAGATTCATAATAGGCATGTGGGTTTATATTGACACGTAAATTGCAACATGTATATTTAAAATAGTTTTCAATAGGAAAAATTATTTATGGGTAAATATTTTCTATGAAATCATTGGAATTTCACAAAATGGATTTTCAGTTAATTAATATTCCAACATCATCATATTAAGTATCTTCCCCAAAAAACTTATTATTTATTTAATAATTAATTTAAATTTATTATATTTGTTATATATTATTCATTGATATGATGATGTTTTCTTCTTGTCAATATGGTAGATGTGATACCCTTAGTGGATAGGATTTTATAGTGATATAAAGGTATGTATAGTATATGAATTTTATTAATATATAGTGTAATGTTTTGGTTCTCAAAGCATGATGCTCTTTGAACCAAATCGGGCCACTAATTAACTTAATTGGACTTAATACCATTCCAAAAACAATGTAAAAATGTTGAGTAATTCCAAAAATAATTCTCTAAATTACTATTTAATAGTTGTCTCATCCACCAAATAAAAAATATGAATTTACCCTTACATTTTTACTGTTCAAACACTTGATAAGTTACAATCAATAAACATTATAATAAATTTTCCCTGAGAAAGTTTTCTCATAACAAGATAATACCAGACATACCCATCTAATATCAATACACTAAACAAACCTTATAACTTAATTACAACTAATTATTCTTGAGGAACTCCCCACCTTTAGAATGTCATACTATGTCACTCATTGACCCAACCCAACATTCTGATGGTTCCTCGAACAACCATCTAGACATACGCATCCCATATGATATAAAATTATTCATTAAAATTTCTAGGTTCTCAATTAAGATTTTTTTCACTCATGATACCCACATACCAAAATTTTTACTAATGATAAATAGTTTTTTCATCAAATATAGTCCTCAAATCCTTCATGTGTCATCCAAAATGTCAAAAAGACACTTCATTGTAGCTAATTCTCAGAATACATACATCATATATATATATATATATATAATCATGACCACAAGAAAACTCGATGACTATGTGTCTCATATGAATAACGTGTCACATCTTATTTCCCTATATAAATCCATAAATGGGTAATTCAGTTAACACATATAAAGACATGACCTTTTCATTCATAAATATCACATATTTTTAGATGAATATTCAATATATTTCTAAAATTCAGACCTAATGTCCTTAATTATTTAGTGTATTTTGAGACTAGAAACATAATATTCGTATTTCATAAAATAAATTCAACATATCCCATATATATTTTATCAAATAGTACTCCTCTTAAGAATACCATATGTCAACCATACATCATAACCCTATAAAAACATAATAGAGGGCTTTATTAGATTCTTGATAATGGTAGATATAGGGGATATCAATATACGATCGTATGAAATCATAAGATAATCATAAGGGTATGTTATCATGAACATAACTTATAAAGTTAATACCCAACCTGTCATAGATCATAAACCTAATTCATGAAATAAAACATTATCATTTTAGAATACATTCCACTTAGGCATTTGAAATCATCATAAATCAACCATAAACCCTATTATATTTTCATATAAGTGTGTAACCATTATTAATATATAATTCCATCTTATATGTCAAGGTTAACTACTGAGAACTTCAATATAGTGGACCATGTGTTTCCCATTGTTGATCATGATGCACTAATTTCCTATAGTGGATCAAGTATCAACTATTTTACATAGTTCATCGAGCCCATGAACTTGTTTCCAATCATTATCAAATGAGATATAACACTTAACCCAATGCATTTGTTGTATATATATTTCCCACCTATCTCATAATGAATACCATACTTATATATGCCACAATATTCTAAAAAATTCATTATATCATCACATTATAGCCCGTGTAAACAAAATTGGTTTCATCAACATTTCCTCAATATAAACATTAATAATCGGGAAAAGGAAATAAGATTTTATCATTCAATATTATCACTGGTAAATCATAATTATCACAAAAAGATGTAATCTTAGATTGAAAATGATTTTTAAAAGATCTTTTGGATCATTTAAGAGTAAAGAATTATTTCCACATTGAAAAATAATTTTTTTAAACATTAATACTTTTCAAATTCATTTTCTTAGAAAATATAAATGGTAAAAAATAAATGAAGCTTTAAAAATAATTTAAAACATTTTTTATAAAAATATAATTAATATATTAAAAACCACTAAATATTTTTAAAATATTTTATAAATAATTTTCCTTCAAAATATTGAAACACATAAAGGATGTTTAAAAAAAATAATTGTACATAATGATGAGAAATTAGGCTCATACCATACTAATTAAAAAAATGTTTCCTTTCATTTTCAATAAAAATAAAACAAGCCCAATTTGTAAAAATACCATGATGATTCCTTCTTAAAATATTTATAAAATCTAAATAATTATTATTAATATATTTAATAAAATATTTTTATAATGCTAAAATATTTTTCAAAACATCTTCAAAAAATGTATATGGATAAAAAAATGGTTTTCGACTATATAGAGAAATAAAGATAAAATTTCTTAAAAACATTTTTTTGAACTCACAAGTATAGAAGTAGGGTAAAATGAAGGGAATGTGTATTTTCGAGAAATAAAAAAATGAGAATAAATTAATTTTTTTCATGATATGTGAATCATAATATTTCATCATTAGAATAATAGTCATAAACAATGTTTTTAAATGAAGGGATGATATCATAGAAACACTTAAAATTTTGTAACAATGGATCATATTCTTCATGGAATAATAAAATTAAATAAAACATAACATATAATTTAAAAAAATAAATTCATTAAATTACATGTAAATGGGGCTATATATATGACTCATAAAATATAGATGCATAAATTGACATATTCCTTACAGAAAAAAGATTGTGAAAATAATCACTTACCAAAATTCTTTAATTCATTCATACACATTAGAAACTATTGTATTTTAAATACTTTTTTATAAATATACTATATAACCATAATTATATATATATTATCATATATTATTTAGATAAACCCTTTTATTACCTGTTTATTAACAATCCAATTTTTATGTCATGTTTCAAATAATAAATGCTTTGTTGTTCGTGTATATTTTGATTTTGTATTTATGATCACTTTACATTGGTCACTATTATATCATCTATATAATTTTAAACCTTATATAAATATCATATATGTAACTATATTAATAAATTAATGTTAATAATATAAAATGAAATGTACTATTTAAGGAGATGGTTGGTTGTATGTACACATGAACCTTATTTCATTTTTTTGATCGATGAAATAATTGAAATAAAAATAATTTATTTACATTGAATAATAATTTTTATGTCTTATATATTATATTGTTAAATAAAGTTTCAATAATTACCTTCTATTCAAATCATTACTGAAAAGAGAATCACATCGCTTTGTGAGGGGATAATCTTCTGTACTGATGAAGGACTTTATTGAATCACCCATGGGATGGAAAGTAATAAGTTAAATGTGATATCCTAGCGTTGAAGAATATTTTTGTTAAAAATATCACATATATATATAGACACACTATATTCATTTTCATACCTAATCGTAAGAGGGTTTGATGGAAAATGTTTCTGATCAGTTCATGAGGTTGAATCTTCCGCACACACGACCAAAGTTATTGAGTAATATTTATGGGAAGAGGATATGTATCTAAGTAATAAATATATTATAATAGAATAAAATTAAATGAGAAATACTAATGTTAGTATATTATAATGGTTTAATAATATATTAATTTTTTGGGAGAAGAAATAAAATAAGCCAGTTGAATATTTTTACCACTTGTTCGTCCAACCTTTTATGGCTTGAAACAAATTCCTTCTATGTTGGATTTCTCATTGAAATAAATATTTTAGGATGAGAGTATGAAATTAAGGATGTTTTTTGGTTAGGTAATAGCTGAACTAAATGAATTTTTTGGTGAGGATAGAAGGAAAGTGGGTATCAATTTATAAGTGAGGTGAGTAACACAATTGTAATTTTTGGAAACATAAAGTTGTATCCCTTTTTTAGATAAGGTAAAAATATATGCATCAAATGGGTATTTTATATGTTTTTATGTTATTTAACCACTTATAATATTATTTTAAACCACCTATAAAATCATTTTCTTATTTACCAGTATATTAATTTTTTTATTTTTTTACTATTAAGTATAAAAACAAATTAATTTGAACTTATTATATAATATAAATTATTCTAAATCAAAATATTGAATTCATTTTTCCATTTACATTCAAAAATTTGGTAAAATATAACTTAAAATTGATCCCACATATGTTATTAAAAAATAGTTTTCCAAAGTGATAAGATTCAATAGATTTAAATTTCTATTTCAAAAATCAGAATAAAATTTATTCAAATGAGATAAATTTTATTAATAGATATATAACTGAACTAATTTTACTTTTAAAAAAAATTTAAATTAAATTTATATTATAAATTATTTTAATGAAAATGAAATTCTCAATTTAAAGTAGTATTTTTTATTATTCATCAACAAATTTATTTTCTCTAATCCCAAAAATTAATACTAAGATAATTTTTATATTTAAATTTTATAAAATGCTTTGTTTTTAAATAAAATTTTCTTAAAGTGGTAAAAATTAATTTTTATTATTTTCTCACAATAAATATCATTCTCTAGTTTTATAAACTCATAATTCACAATATTTGAATGATTATGTATGTACTTCAAATGAAGATATATTGGGAACACATCATGAAAATTTGGTAGATTTGGTGGTTGCACAAAATAATAATATATTATCCCTATAGTATAATCAATTAAAAATTGAGTGATGTGCATCTGGATTAACTTTCCCTTCTTTCCAAACAAAAAAAAATTCCGTAAAAATATTCATAGGAATAAAATGTCATAAAGGTAAAATGATTGATCACATCAAAGATTATAAAAATAACTATTCTACAAACTCTAAGCCTCAATGATGTGTTTTTAAATGGATCTAAAAATATATTCCATGTCATCTATATTCTCAAACCCTAACAGATTTCTTTCTCTAACTACATTCAAGAATGTTGGAGTTCTACACTTATTTCAATATATGGATACAAAAGGATCACTCTGAATGCTCAAGTTAAATTTTTTTTATAATAAAACACAACTGGTAGAATGTGTTGATCCTTATCAAATTTTAAATCTATAGAATAATTTTTAAAAATATTCTATAGGGTTTTCTTTTTTCCTATCAGATTGAACATCTATTTGAGAATTTCATGTAGTGTTAAAACATAACTCTATATAAAGAGCCTTTTGAGGACTTCACCAAAACATCAAGATAAACCATATATCCTAATCAGACATAATAGAATGTGGTAATCAATTTAATCATACCACTTCATTAATGTAAATTATTGAAATATTATTAACATACAAGTATTATCAACTATAAATTAAGTTTTAAAAAATTATATGGTGATTGACTAAGACTCAATTAGAATTAATCCCTTTATATTATTTGGGGATTATGAAAATAAAATAAATGGTGATGTTTTCGTATTTCTATTCTAATATTGGTAATGGTAATGGAATCCACTTAAAATAAATTCTCTCTACCTTAACTTGATGAAATAAAAAACATAGAGAAATATAATTTATGATGATCATCTTCATTATATTCTATATAAAAAATTCAAATACCGTAAATTTTAGAAATAAAATTCATTTTCTTTGGATAAAAATATGATTTATAATTAATGAACTTATAGAAAACACATGCACTACTTTTGTTATTTTTAAATATTTAAAATCTGATTTAAAATACCATGAAACATTATAAATGTTCACAATATATTCATTTCATAAGGATCAAATGATTAGTATATATCTATGGTTGTGATAAATTCCAATGATATATATGAAGGAAGTGAAGGCCTAGACCAGTAGGATAATACCCTATAAATCTAATTTAATGGTTTTTTAGAGGGAGATAAAATCATAGTATTTTAACTTGAATAATCCCAATATGATATTCAAAAAATAAATCATGATGGAATATACTTATGGGAGAAGTTATCAAATATCAAGATCGCATCCTAAACTAGGTTCTCCAAACCACACTAAGAAAATTACATTATCGCACATCATACCCATAGGATGTTAACAAATGTAATAAAGACCTATGTATCTCAACCATCACAGCATGAAAAATTATATTTTATTTTTAATTAAATAACTATTTTATTTATTCGTTTTTTTATACTTTATAATTGGTTAAACAATGATTTTAATAAAAAAGTTATTTCAGTACCATAATGTTCGAATTGTATTTTTGGGTCATAAGAAATTTCAATTAATACATTCCTATGGAATAATTTAGTAATATTCAAAATAAATTGTATTCTATTAAAATATTATTAAGAAATAATATTAATTAATTATGTTTAATAAAATAATTTTATGATTATAGAAAAATTATAGGGGTTAGAAAATTGTTATATTTAAAAAACCAGTAATTTTAATAAATATGTATTTCGATTTATAAATTAAATTATAATGTAAATCAATTTTTTTGTATAAGATAAATATTTTCATTCGATTCATAAAATATAAATTATCCAATGGTGAGATTTTCATAATTTTTTTAGATAGTCTAATT
Organism: Viscum album; assembly: GCA_963277665.1. Taxonomy (NCBI): domain Eukaryota; kingdom Viridiplantae; phylum Streptophyta; class Magnoliopsida; order Santalales; family Viscaceae; genus Viscum; species Viscum album. Next base: position 385,151,577 of record OY728156.1, on the reverse strand, counting down.
TTCATGTAAAAATTTTATATGGTATAAATATATGGTTTGTATTGTGACATCGTAATGAACCAAAAGTGATGTAATATATTCCATAAAATAAATCCATTGAAAAAATATATTTAACCTTATTGATATGGTTTTTTTAGATCATTTCATTTATTTTATAAAACATTTATGATTCCTCCAAACCCTATAAAATATAATAAGGTTGTAAAATCAATTCTTTATGAACAAGGATCGCATCCACATCAGTAAGATTATTATTTTAGTGAGATTAGTTTTTGAAAATATAAAATAATTAAAAACACTCCAATTTATTATATTATAAGTTAAAAAACTAGGGTATAGTTTTTTTTTGATTATATTATTATATAGAATCCAAAACCTCTATTTAGGAAATAATAAAGAACTCCCCAAACTTTTCCTATATAAACCCACAAAATATCTACTTCCCCTTCACAATAAAAACCTGTATAATGTTCTTAATCTTCCTTTTCCTTTTTATAGACCTTCTATGGTTCCCCATACTCGAAATAAGTTCCCTTCATGCTTTGGGAAACACACATTCTTGGTATGTTATCATGTCCTTCTTCTATTTAATTATGAAACTTCTTATATTATGCCATTTTTGTCAATTCTAAATGTGGGGATATTTTATTTCATAACTCTCATAATACCCTTTTTAATTGAAAAAATATTAGAGACCCATTTCACTATAATTAAACCATTATAATAACTTTTATGTATTATCATTATACTGCCTAAATTTCATTATGATTTTTCATATCAAAAAATTAGGATCTGAATTCCTAAAACCATTTACACTCAATTATATTCACATATATTTACTAATACCTCTTTGAATGGGTAAATACAAGTATGTAACCCAAAATCCATAGTCTAGGGTTTAATATAGATGAACTAAATTTATATGTTACATGATCTATGTGGAAGAATTATTCATGTACATGATTTGATTATGATAGCTACACCCAGATAACACTCCAATTCATTAGGTAGTGTTTTAATATTAAGAGATTCCATGAAATGCGTGTGTGATGTTATCCTAAAAACACTATTTTTTTCTCTTATAGTGTTTAACCATATATTATTCTTATGATTCCATCTTTTATATTGTTTCCACATTTCCATGTTTCTTTATGGTGTCATATTAAAGCATTTTTAATTGTTAATGATTGTGATTCTATCCTATAATGTTAACTTTTTATACATCTTGGTTCACATGTAAAAATTCACCATATGGAATGATTTTTTTATTACATTACTGGTAATTATAGATCCCCCCTTTCTTATATACTCCCCTAGGTTATCCTACACAATTTTATTGGAATGATGGGTTTCAAAAGCATGTTAATGATGTTTTTAATAAAGTCAGTGTATGTCTGTTATAGGATGTAATGTTCTATACCTAATATTACAAAGATATTAGGCCTCCAAATATTCTAACTTGTATTATTTAAATCATTATATAAAAAATAATTAATTAATTTTTTGTTAAGATATGTGTAATCCTAGTTGGTATTGTAATAAATTCTAGTTATTTTTGAGATTAGTATTAGAAAACTATATTAATAATATTATGGATAAAAATAACAATAAAAAAGAATCACTAAATTTTGGTAAGGTATAAAGTAACTGGTTTCCAATATATTAAATCCTATTTTAGATGTTACAATTGAATGTGGCTCGGGTATAGATGTACATAAGGGTAACAATCCCAAAAAAACTCTATTGAACTAGACTTGATTAGGAACAGGTGCATGAAAACAGGCCTTGCTACTCACGAGGTTTGAAACTCCCAAGGTATATACTTTGTTAAATTCACAACGTCCTTATGAACAATGATTATTAGAACAATAATATTTATAAATCATTTTATATTAATAAATAAATCATATATAACATAGATTGAATCCTTTAAATTCATCAGTTCAAAAATATATGTTATTCATGAGTTATACCTTTAATATTCATAGTTTCCTTTTTATATACTTATTAGTTTGAAAATTATTGTCGTTATATTTATTTTAGACGAATTAATTTATTAAAACCTAAATAAAATATTGAATTGAAGACTAATTATCCATGGTTCTACAAATTCTTTCATATCTCGTATATTTAGTAGAACTTTTCATACACTACCACTAAGCATGAAAGTATAAATTTCATTGAATATAGAAAATGGAGAAATTATTGTATCCCAAGTATGTAACTCCTACATTATCCAAATTTTTATACAAAACAATCCATGAAATATTATGATACATACTTCAAAAAAAATTATTAATTTTATGTATGGATTGGATATCCATATATTGGGAAAACATAAATTTCCAAGAGAATTAAATACCCCTCCAAATATTGAATCACCATTTAATTCTATACATGTGTAAGGATGAGGACGAATCTTCTTTGACATCATCATCTCAAAAATGTATATTTGTTAACTATGAAAAATCCTAACTATTTTGAATGATTATCTCTATGAAAACAATGACCCTTGAATAAATTCCTATTTTTAGGGAATATATTGACGTGTTTCGTGATTAATTTCCTAGTCTTCCTCCCAGATGAGAGGGTGGATTTTCAATCGACCTTACACCTAGAGCTTTAATGATATCTATTAATCTATAAAAAATGGACATTATTTAGCTTAATTAAATTAAGAAACAACTATCTGATATCTTGGATATAGGGGTTTTATTCAGGAGTTCTTCACCACATGGTCCACTATTACACATCATCAAGAAGCTGTATTGGTTGATGTGCCTTTGAATTGATTATCAGGAGATCAGTCTGGTCAAAATGAAAAAACAAGTATCCCCTTGCATGGATTATTGATTTTTGTGAACATGTATGTGTATTCTATTATTTCTCTATGATATATCTTCAGTAAGGATATTATCATGTAAATGTAAAGAAAGAGGATATCCCCACGACTTCTTTTTATACAATGTATGGGCACTGTCAGTACATAGTGATTTCTTTTAAACATAATAATTCTCAATAAATATTTATTAATTCTATGAATAATTATATTATAGATTACCAAAATCAAATTGTGGTATTATTTATCGGTAAAATCTTTATCTACTCCAAAATCATGGAGGAACATAAGGAGTATTTGAATATTGTACTATGGGCCTTGTCGAAATAAAATATATACGGAAAGTGTAGTAAATGTATGTTTGGGTTAATGAAAGTGAATTCGTTAGGGAATATCATCACCATAAAAGGGAAAATTATGGATCCTTCAAAAATAGAGACAATTTAAGAGTTTCAAAGAAGAACCTTTGGGATAGAAATCCATATATTCATTGGATTATTTGTATCATCATATATTTATGAGAATATTCTTATACTTGTAAATCCCCCTAACCAAGAGAATTTTTCTGGGATTTATGATTTTTATATAATGATTATGGTTAAGAAAATATAAAAGAGCTTTATAAGAGCCTAATCATAACACCTATGCTCACATTAACCACTAGTGGGAAGGGATTTGGGATTTACAATGCTGAATTAGAAAAGGGATTATGTTTTTTAATCATCAAAAATGAAAAATGGGTAGTCTATTTCCCTTTAAACCTATATATACATGAGAATAACTAACCAAATAATGATCTATAATTGGCTTCAATGATATTTTCATTATGAATTTGTGTCTTTTTATCAATAGAGATAAATGTGATATATATATACAGACAATAAAAAACTAATTATTTATTCATGAAAAATGAAATGAATATACTCCAACCTATGTGGGTAGATCTTATATTATATTATAATTTTTCAATCTATTACCATATTGGAAAAGAAAACATTGTGGTAGATTCTCTAACTAGAATGTATCCCATAACTCTATCATTGATGATGATTTCAAAGAATCTAATCCTCTTGGCCATAAAATGGATATATACAGAAATAAAAAAGGATATTCATCCATCCTATCTCAAATAACATACCAACCATCCATTATTGATAGGTTCATGGAGGGTTATAAATATTATATATTTCTATATAATAAGGTAGAAAATAATTTTGTGTTCAACATTGCTGAAGATGGATTTATAAGGTTTGAAACCCAGAATTTTCTCCCAGAAAATATAGAATTGGAGAGAAAACATATGGATGATGTAAAAAGTTCATTCTTTTCTATTCATCTATAAATAACTATGATTTATAGTTATTAGAAGAAAAATTTATAGTAGTATAACCTTAAGAGAGACAATATAGAGTTTATATCTCGATGCTTGGTATACTGGAGAGGCATGTTGGAATGAAAAATATTTAAGGTATGAAGCAATGATTTCCCAGACCAGTGTGGAAATGGGAAAACACAATCTCGTATTTCGTATTAATACTCCCAGTGACACCTAAAGGAAAAAAAACATCTCGGTGGTAGTTAATCACCTGAAAAAATAAAAACAGGTAATTTCTATTAAGTAATATTTCACTCTTAATTAACTCTCCAAGATATAAATAAGATTAGTATTAATACTACATTTAGTGACACTCAATATTGTATCTTATAGAGATCTGAGGTTTTCGACATCGTTTTGGAGAATCCTTCAACAAGCAATGAATAAATAACCTATCTTCATCCTTGTCTATCACCCTTATACAGATAATTAGTCTGAAATGACCATTCAAACTATAGAATATTTGCTATTATCTTGTTCAATGAATCTTAAAGAACGTTTGAATCCACACCTTCCCCTAATGGAGTTCAGATATAAAAATAGATTACATTATAACATTAAAATAGATCCTTATGAGGATTACTATGTGAATAGTTTTTAAACATTGACATTTTTTGATGAATTAGGAGAGTAGAAGTTTTTGGGTCCTGATCTTATCCAATATATAAAAAATATGGTTGAAACCATTCAGTATTATATGAAATAATTACAATTTTTACATAAAAGTTGTGAAAATAATCATCATATAGAGATTAAGTTAAGTCCAGTTATATTTTTTATATTAATTATCACCATGTAATAATATACAGAGATTTTGGAATACGTGAAATTCTTTTCCAAGATGCATCTACTCCTTGGAGATACATGATCATATTGGAGTAGTTTCCAATTTACAAGAACTCTCGACTAGACTATCTAATTTACATGTTTTGTTTCATGAATCCCTCTTGATAAAGTACATAACATTCCCTACATATGTACAAATTTCATAGGTGGTATTATTGGAAATTTATAGTTACTAATAGGAGTGGTTGGTGAAGATATTTTATAATAGAGAAAACATCATCCTAACAAGACAACTCACAAAGTTAATGAGTTGTGGGGGAATTACATATTTGAGAAAAAACAAGGGAACTAGAAGAGTCGATGAAACATAAGTAACCTCATCTATTTTAGGCAGTGAAATGTACATTTAGATTTCCAAAATTATAAATAGGGGGATCGCATAATGAATCTAGCTTTTATAAATGAAATCGATTCATTTTGGATGAAGACATACTTTTTTAGGTAAAAATGTTATAGAAAACTCAGAGGATAAATTTTTGGAGTATTGAATTTTATTGGATTTAAAATATCATTAATTTTACAACCATTCAAAATATAGGTGTAAAATAGTGATCATATGATTTTTATATATGTAGGGTTGTGATATAGTGCATTGATATAGAAGAAACAAGAAATTACCTCAACTAGTTAGATCATACCCTATAGAGACCATTTATCACAGATTTAGTGGGAGATATAATCTCTAATATTAACCTTTAACCAATCCCAATTCTATATTCAACAACAAAATAATTATCTAAACAATTAATGGGAAAATTTCAATCTCATTGAGATCACATCCCTAATCAGTTTCACTAAACCACTGTAGAAAAATATTACCATTGAACACCTTAACCATAGGGAGTTCACCGATGTGATAAAGGGATTTGTATCTTGAACCAACTAGTAATAATATATATATTTTTTATTTTCGATAAAATAATTATTATATTCATTTAATAATTTTTTAATTTAAAACTAATTAAATAATTTGTTTAATGAAATAATATTTCAATATGAAAACTTTTGAATTTTATTTTTTTGTAATAAGCTACTCAGTTAAGAAATTACTTTTTATAAAATAATTTATTTTCAAAATAAATTATAGTATTTAAAAAATATAAAAAAATATTTATTATATTTTGTTGTATTAATAAATTTTATGAAATCAAAAATAATTTTTATAAAGTTGTGAAAAATTATTTTTAAAAAACATAATTTTTAAATAAATTGGATATTTTATTTAGAAATTTATCTTATATTGTTTCAATATTTATATGGATAAAATAAATATTATTTTTTATTTAGAATATTTAAATTATCCAACAGTTAATTTTTTATAATTTTTTGAGATAGCCAAATTTTGGGGTAAAAATTAAATAGGGTATAAATATATGGAATGTATTATGACATCATAATGACTCAATACTGATTTAATATATTCTATAAATGTTATACATGACCAATTAAACATTTTTCACTTAAAATAATATATTTTTGTGTCTATTTGATTAATTTTATAAAGACGTTATAAATCATCCAAAACCTATACTATATATTAAGGTTTTGGAATCAATTCTTTATGAACATGACTCACTTCCACACCACCAAGGGTAAAATCTATATTAATTAATATTTGGGCCTTAAATAAAATTAAATTGAATACTATTTGGTAGAAACCACAAGATATAATTTTTTACTACAATATTTTATTGAGACCAAAACCAATGTTTATGAAATAATAAAGAAATCCTCTCTGTTTTCCTATTTCCACCCGATCCCCCATTCCACTTCACTAAAATCATTAAATGAATATAAATACACTAAATTTTTTTCCATATATCCCTCCCAAGGTTCCCCTAATCCCTCATGAATATTCTCCCAAGATGTTTGAAACACACTCTCAATGTATTAGATCATCTCCTTCTCTTGTTTATTCAAACATCATCTTTATTTAATTCCATTTTATTTCCATTTCAAAATATTAGGATATGTTTTGACATATCCATCGTACATTCAATTTTATTTCTAAATGATTATGTTCCCAATTATCTCCCCTAAAACCATTTCAATAATCCTTATGTAATGTCGTTATGTTGCTGAAATTTCATTATGACTTTTCATGCCAAGGGATTGTGAAGTGAATTACCATAACTATTACCACATAAGGGTACTCACATATATATACCTATACCACGTTGATTGGGTGCTTACATGTAATAATCCCACACTCCTCAATCATGGGTTTAATATAGATGAAATACATTCTTATGTTATATGATCTGTGTGGAACACTTATTCTTGTACATGATAAGATTATAATGAGGGAGACCATATAATGATTCAATGCATTGGGTAACATTTTAATAACATGTTGTGTTATGAATGGTTCATGGAAGGTTATCCAAAAAACACAATGTTATTATTTCTTGGTGTTTAACCTTGATATATGATTATTATTTCATGTTTGAATTTTTCCCACATTTCCATGTTGCCTTTATGCTATCACGTGATATCATAAATAAATATTAATTATTATTATTATAACCCATTATGAAATATATATATGACTCATGTTTCACATTTATTACTTTACTCAACTCTATGGTTTTCTTTATTCACTAAATAAGCTTCATAGCTCACCCCTTTTTTATGTATGTCCCCAGGTTATCTCATACAGATTTGGTGGATAGGTAGATTTTAAGAGAATTTAATGTACATTTTTGTTAAATTCATTGTATCCTTGTTTTACAATGATATTTTATTTACATAATCTCCCAAATACATTAGGTCTCTGAATATTCTAGTTTGAATTTAGTGAAAAGTTTTGTATTAAATCATGAATTAATGTTTAATAACGATAGGTTTTTTCATACTCTTTCAAATGTATATACATCATTGTACAACCTTGATAAATATAAAATAATGAACTATTATCTTCATCTAGTATCTCCTTCATCAATTCAGATATGGATGGATCACATACACAATGACTAAACCTTATTATTCCATCACAATTAAAGTTGATTTTTGGGACATTTATCACCTTCTTCTTGATCTTTAAATATTCCTTTAGTGACTCTTTAATCCTCACATGGATGTATGGTTGAACACACATTTGATACAAATAAAATATTTATCCTACCATTAAATCTCTATATTTATATTTTAAAATCCTGAAATATTAGATCTTTGGTGATCCCTATCACGACCCGTCCTCAGGGCCCGTGCCATGACTACCCCAAGCCCGTCTTCCATAGGCCAGGGGCTGGAGACTAGCACCAAGGCATAAATCCCGGAAAAAGGGAAGGCATTGCCTTTATATAGTAAACCAAAAACACCAAAGAGAAAGCAGGCAGAAGTAAACACTAAGTAAAAACTGGTACAATAGTAAGTGAGGAAAAGTAAGTGGGCCAGTATACAAACCCAAAATAAAAGTAAAGTACAACTGGAAAGGGAAAACAGCAACTGAAAAGTAAAGCCACAATGACGAGCAGTCCACTAGAAATCCCACCTGAAGGGTGGGTACAGATAGCCTCCACTACTCCTCAGGTCCAGCCGACAGCTACGAGTACGTCCCGCCCAGTGGTCCACCTCCACGTACCATCCTGCTCTGCAAGCCTCAACCACGATCAGCGATGTCCGTCGTCTGCAACCAACACAACGTAGTGTGGGCATAGCCCGTGCATGGGTCAGTATAAGCTACTCAGTAGGGACCCCGAGACCCCTGAAGGTCTCCCAGAATCCACAAAAGATAAACCACAATGGAAAGATACAATCACGAAGTAACATCCGACACTACTTAGGTATATGCCCATACATATACCTAAGTCATCAATTCTCGTTCGGCTCCAACATCCGAGCCCAAGTACAACCCAGTACACACAGGAAAGCAAAACGTAAATCCACACAGGATAGCACAACACAATCCACAAAGGAAAGCAAAACAGGATTCAGCTCACACGGGTATACTTCTTCAAATGACGATAGAGATGATCAGATATGGCCACTAATTCATCTAATTCGTCGGACCCACAATGGATCGATAGGTACTAACCCCCGCAATGACCCACAAAGGATCTGACCCACAAAGGATCGATAGGTAACTAACCCCCGCAATGACCCACACAGGATCGGACCCACACAGGATCTGTAGGCACTGGCCCACACAGGACCACTGAGCACTGACCCACACAGGATCAGACCCACATAGGATCGGTAGCACTGACCCAAAAAGGATCGTTGAGTTCTGTAGTTGTCGTCGAATCCACTGAGGATTTCTGCACAGTTGTCGCTGTCGTCACAGTCGCAGCCAGCACTAGGGTTCCCGCACACAGCAAGCTCGTTCGGGAGGGTCCGCTCCACGAGTCGAGAGGCTGCTACATAAACTAACACATAGTCCAGAGTTTATGTATCCAAAAGTTCCGTATCGTCAACAGGAACTCAACGTCGCAGACGACACGTCAATCAGACACCTGGTCTGAGAGTTATTGGCTTTTTCATTACAGGGGCCTGGTTAGTTTTTAAGGAAAAACCAACCCAACCGTACTCCACCTACGTCCAAACCTCGGGAAGAGTAAGCCAAAAGATCCGTCTCACTTAGAGGAATCCAACAAAGTCGACAGCACATCAATCGGACGTCTGGAGCTCAAGATATGAGCATTTTCGCTCCGAGGCCCCGGTTGGTTTCGTTTACGAACCAACCCGGCCGATCCCAAGGTATTCTAAAACCTTGAGTGTGATATACCGAAACGGCCGTATCGATTCAAGGATCGCATCTCCACTGACAGCGCGTCGTTCGGAAGACCATAGCTCAAGTTATGAGCAAAAGACCAAAAAGGTCCGAAAACGGGGGGTCTGGGCCCGGACCGACCCGGCCCAACCCCCCCTTGGGTCGACCTGGGTTCGGGTCCGACCCGGTCGGCGCGGCCCGGCCCAGCCACTAGGGGTCGTCTCTGCCGGTTACGGCCGAGCGGCCCGGGGGGCGTGCTGCCCCCGCGTGAGAGGATCGCGACCCTGTGTCGGGCCGCCATTGCCAGCGGACGCGACAGCCGGCCGCGTCCCATCTCTCGCCGGACCTGCGCGGTCGCGGGTCTGCCGGCCACCGTCACGGCTTCAGCCATGACGGTTCTCCTCGGCGGTGCACCGGGCGCCGCCACCTTCCGCCGTCGGCGCCGCCGTGCCGGCGTGGCGCACCGGCGGTTTGCTCCACCGACCACCGGATGAGTTCCAGTGGTCAAAAATCCTTACCGTCTTCACAAAAAGTCTTCCCGGGGTTCGTCCTTCACTGTGAGGATCCCACGTGGCCCGTGCGGCCTACTGTGTCGACATCCGCCATTTCGCACACCAAGAACTAAAGGGGGAAGTGGGTTCGGAGTTGTTTGTGAGTCCACACCCAACGCGTTAGCATTTTTAAAAGTCTCAACAATTTTAATCAAACGCCGCAGGTATAAATCACAAAGATTTAAAGAATTAAAACCCCTACCTCGTCGTAGTCGTCGAACGAGAGTTCTTCACGGAATTGACCGTCGTGGAAGAAGACGATCGTCGCGTCACGGAAGGGCGTCGTTGCATCGGTGTATATGGCATCGCGTCGACGATCTCAGAGATTTAAAGAAAACACACAGATTTAATTTCATGAATTAAATCCATGTTAAGGATAAAATCCACAAAGGAAATTAAAAAAGATCCTTAATCCCCTACCTCAATCGGTGTTTATTGAAGATTGTCGCGTGGAAGGATTTTCGCAGAAGAACATCGCGGGAGGAGGATCGTTGGCGTCGCGGTACACAGTGTCGCATCGTCGATCTCTGAGGATTCGGTGTTCTTCGTCGCCTTTCTTCGAAGGCCGGTGTTCTTCGCGTTCTTTGCATTCTTCGCGTTCTTCGTGTTCTTCGTGAAGGAGGATGAAGATCTCAAGCCTTGGAGTCTTCTCCAAATCCTCTCAACAAGCAACCCATTAACAAAAAGGGTGTTGGTTTTATTTTATTACATGCCAATAATTTGAAAAACCAAATAAGAAACGAACCATTAATTCGGTGAATTAATGGTTACGACTTAACTATCAATTTAATAGGAGCGTTAAGAGTTTTAGAAAACGCACCAGTTGACTTTCATTAATGAAAAGTTTTCACTGGTGCGTTACTTAGGGGAGAAGAAACAGTGGGGCTCGTGCGGGCCCCAACTCACAAATATCCTACCAAGAGGGTAGGATTTTTTGGATTGCACCCTATTGGCTTCAACTTAGCTTAAGTGGATTTAAGTGGCTTTTAAGTGGATTTCAGTGAAATAAAAATAAAGTTGTCGCACCACTTTAATTTATTTTTTACTTTAACTCCAAATATTAAAAACCACACCTGAGCAAACGCAACTCCGAAAAAGGCGTTTCTAAGCAATTACCGGCACTGAGATTCAATCGGTGCCCTCAGAATTCAATTCCAAGCACCGGTTCAAAAGTTAGAAAAACCTGCTCGTCCGTTCACTGAACGTACCCGAGCCATACTTCGGAAAATGATTCCGGGCACACTGGGCCTCTGAATCAGGTGCCATCAGAAACAGAGTTCTTGTAAAATTCCAAAGAAAAATAAGAAAAAAATTCCTTGAAATTTACGGGTCTTTACATCACTCCGACCTCAGGGCTTTACGTCCCCATAAAGATACATTATAAATTAGGGAAACAAATGTGGGTACTGAGCACGCATCTGAGCCTCCTGCTCCATAGTTCTCTCCTGGAGGTTCCTGTGCTGCCATCAGATGTGCACTAGAGGAATCGACCATCCACGTAGGACCCGCTCCTGTTGATCCTCGGTCTCCATCGGGACCTCTGCAAAAGTCGCCCCATCATCAACGTCTAGCTCCCCATGGTCAATGATATGCGATGGGTCATGCACGTATCTCCTCAGCTGAGATACGTTGAAGACGTCGTGCACCCGGTGCAACTGAGGTGGTTGAGCCAGGCGATAAGCCACCTCACCAATCCTGCTGAGGACCTGGAATGGTCCGATGAAGCGTGGAGGCAACTTGCCGCCTCGGCCAAATCTCCATAATCCACATCGAGGTGAGACATGTAAGAAGACATGGTCGCCATCCTCGAACTCAAGTGGCCTCCACCTCTTGTCAGCATAAGACTTATTCCGGCTCTGAGCTATCCTCATCCGCTCTTGGATGACCTGGACCTTCTCTATCGTGGTCCGGACCATCTCTGGTCCCACAAGTGCTGACTCCCCAGGGTCTGTCCAGCACAAAGGATATCTGCAAGGTCTGTAGTACAACACCTCGTATGGTTCCATCCCGATGGTAGAGTGGTAGAGGTTGTTGTACGCAAACTCCAACAAGGGTAGGTGGTCCTCCCTACTGTGACCAAAGTCGAGGACACATGCGTGGAGCATGTCCTCGGGAGTCTTAATGGTCCTCTCCGTCTGACAATCCGTCAGAGGGTGAAAGGTGGTTCTCAGACGTAGCTGTGTTCTGAACGCCTCCTACAACCCCTTCCAAAGCCGGGAAGTAAATTGAGCATCTCGATCGGACACGATAGATGATGGAACACCGTGAAGCCATACAATCTCTTGAACATAGAGACGTCCCAAGATCTCTACCGAGCCCTGCTCTCTGATGGGTAAGCAGTGAGATGACTTGTTGAGTCGGTCGACAATAACCCAGATGGAGTCGTGACCTCTGGAAGTGCGTGGAAGCCCTGTCACGAAGTCCATAGATATCCCATCCCACTTCCACTCCGGGACCTCCAAGGGTTGTACCAAGCCTGCCGGTACCTGATGCTCTGCCTTCACCTACTTGCAGGTGAGGCATCGTGAAATGAACTCTACCACAGCCTTCTTCGTGCCCGGACACAAGTGTTGTCGTCTGAGGTCCTGGTACATCTTCTCCACTCTAAGATGTACCGCCAAAGGAGAAGTGTGAAACTCTCTCAGCACCTCCTCCTGCAAGGCAAATGGTACCAAGGTACGTCCTCTGAAAAGGACGTTGTGCTCTGCTCCAAAGGAGAAACCATCAGGTGCCTGTCCTGGGGATATCTGTGCATGCCGTGTCTCACAGTCAGCGTCCCCACGCTGTGCCTCTCTGACCCGCTGCAGTAGTGGAGGAGAGACTGTGAGTGACTGAAGGAAAGCTGCTCTATCTCTATCCACAAAGGATATATGCAAAGTGGCTAGCTCCTCTATCGCCTCCTCAAATAACTGAATGTCCATCATCCTACTGAGAGAATCAGCTACCATGTTCCCCTTCCCAGGAATATATACTATCTCAAAGTCACAGTCCTATAGGAACTCGACCGATCGCCACTGTCTTAGGTTCAGGTCCTTCTAAGAAAATATTTACTTGAGACTCTGATGGTCAGAAAAGACTGTAAAGCGCTCACCCATCAGGTAGTGTCGCCATGTCTTCAGAGCGAAGACCACTGATGCTAAATCCATGTCATGGGTAGCGTAGTTCTTCTCATTTGGCCTAAACTGACGTGATACATTGGCGATCACTGCCCACTCTTGCATCAGGAAACATCCAAGTCTGGTCCCTGATGCATCACAGTAGACTATGTACCCAACTCCCTCCTCTGGAAGCCTCAAGATAGAGGCGCTGGTCAATCTCTGGCTCAGCTCCTGGAAGCTCTACTAACATCTGTCTAACCACACAAAGGGTTTCCCCTTCTTCGTAAGAGGTGAGAGTGGTGTTGCAACTCTGGAGAAGTCTGGCACAAATCTACGATAGTATCCAGCTAGTCCCAAGAAACTCCGCCCCTCCGTCACGCTCTTGGGTGGCTCCCAAGCTAGCACTACCTCGATCTTTGCAGGATCCACTGCAACTCCTGCCTCAGAGATGACGTGTCCCATGATGTGGACCTCACTTATCCAGAACTGAAACTTCGAGATCTTTCCATAAAGCTGGTGCTCTCGGAGTCTGTCCAATACAACTCACAAGTGGTAGGCGTGCTCCTCCTCAGTCGTCGAGTAAATCAAAATGTCGTCAATGAAGACCATGACAAATCTATCTAGGTATGGCTGAAAGATCCTATTCATGAGGCCCATGAACACCACTGGAAAATTGGTTATTCCAAATGGCATAACCAGGAACACGTAGTGGCCATACAGACATCTAAAGGCCATCTTCTACACGTCCTCGTCCCGAACTCTGAGCTGATGATAGCCTGACCTGAGGTCTATCTTCGAGAACCACCATGCTTCCTTGAGCAGATCGAAGAGGTCATCAATCATCAATACTTGATACTTGTTCCTCACTATCACCTGGTTCAGGCAACGATAGTCGACACAAAGTCACAAGCTCTCGTCCGCCTTCTTGACAACAATATCGGGGACGCCCAGGGGGAAACACTGGGTCTGATGAATCCCTTGCCCTGCAAGTCCTCCAACAGTACTCGTAGCTCTCGAAGCTCAGTAGGGGCTATCTGATAAGCTGGAGTCGATATCAGGGCTGTCTCGGGGTATAGGTCAATATGAAAGTCTACCTCTCTGCGAGGAGGTAGTCCTGGAACGTCGTCGGGAAAGACGTCCGCATACTGATCTACCACTGTAGGAAAACTAGGACTCTGCACGTCAACTTATCCTAGGATGAGGCTAGCCAACTGATATGTGATGGGTTTTCCTCTCCTCGTCGGAAGTCCATCCTGTGCTGTAAAGGCTCCCTTCTCACCGGTGAAGGTGAACCTACTCCCGTCGGTGCGTACACATCGCACCTTGTGCCTAATATAGTCAATCTGTGCATGGACTGTAGATAACCAATCCATTCCCAAGATAACGTCGTAAGGCCTTGACGCTGCTACTAGAAGATCCCAACCGAATCTCTCGCCTCATAAAATAATCTCACACTACCGGTAGCAGGGCGTAATCATCGAGCCTGCTCCCATAAAAGTCTCTAGTCATAAGGATTGAGCCAACGGCTCTGTCGGAATCTCCAAGCTCCGAACAAGGGCAGTGGATATGAAAGAGTGACTCCCTCATGTGTCTATAAGAACTTCAGCATGGGTGGAATAGACACAGATAGTACCTCGAATCATCTCGGGTGCGCCGTGGTCGTAGGCCTCCGCTGCCTGGAGTTGTTCATGTCTCTGCCCGCCAGCTCCCTGTGGTTGGGGTGGACCTCCTGGTGGTGGTGGTGGTAGAGCCTCAAAGCATCTCCCACCACCTGCTGCTCGGCCAGCTCCTCTGCCTCATCTGCCTGCTCCCGGCGGACCGCCATGGTCGACCCTCTGCCTCTTCCTGGGTGGCCCCTCAACAGTCTGCTGCTCTTTGGCACGGTGGGTCGGGCAGTCACGAGCCATGTGACCCAGCCTGCCGCATGTGTAGCACTGCCTGCCTCTCGAAAGACTGGCTCCACGCTGTGTGCCCCGCACAGCTGAGCCGGTGTCCTGAGGTCGTCTACGTGAGGGTCTGGTCTGCCTAGACACATGAGTCATCCATCGACTGCCTGCCGCAAAATACTCTTCTACGTGCCACCCCGCGTTAGGTCTCGCTACAGATGAAGGCTCTACAAGGAAGCTCTCGATCAAAAGGGCTCACTCCAATACTCCTGCCTGAGTCGGAATGCTGAGGGAGATCAGCGATGCCCTGATCTCATGTCTCAATCCCTGCTCAAAGGTCTGGTCCTGGAAGAATGGGTCTCATACCATGTCTGTAGAGTAGCGCGAGAGATCGGTGAATCTCCTCGAGTACTGGGCGACCGTCAAGCTGCCCTGCTGCAGCTGAAGAAGCTCCTGGATGTGCACCGCACTGAGGGTGGCTCAGACGAACTCCAAGCGAAAGAGGCTCTCAAAGTCCGTCCAGAGAAGAGATGCCTCATCGTGCACCTAGAGCATCAAGCTCTACCATCGGCCCGCTACCACGTATAGTAGGCTTGCTGCGAGGATCACCATGAGGTCAGCTGGTGTCCTCACTAACCGTAAAACTCGTACAACTGCCTCTAGCCAGTCCTCGGTTGCCTGAGGGTCCGTCTCCCAACGGAACCTGGGTTGTCGCTGGCGTTGGAACTCATGCAGTGCACTAAGGTGACGCGCATCGTCAGCGGCTGGGGATGGAAGCATCGGTGGCTCTGTGGGTAGAGGTACCGCCGATGCCTCTACTGTCAAATGGCCCTGTACCGAGGCCTCATCGTTCGGTGGGATGTCGTCAAACTCAACTCTCGGAACCCTAGCTGGCTGCCGTCGTGGGGCCATTCTGAAAAAGGAAACAGATGTGCCACGGTCAGAACAGTATACCTGGGGAGCTGACACAAAGTAATCACAAAGAAAACATCAAACACACACATGCAATCAATGTTTTCGTGCATTGAGTTAGAAATCAGAATTCAGGGTCCTGGTGTATGGATACATCGGCCGCCGCACCAACACTGGACTCCCTGATCTGATAACCACACCCAATACGCTAAACACTATTGATTCACATAGAAAAAGATTAGAGTCATGAGTTCTGCAGTAGAACTGAACTCCTCTGATACCAATTTGTCACGACCCGTCCTCGGGGCCCCTACCGTGACTACCCCAAGCCCGCCTTCCATAGGCCAGGGGTTGGTGACTAGCACCGAGGCATAAATCCCGGAAAAAGGGAAGGAATTACCTTTATATAGTAAACCACAAACACCACCGAGAAAGCAGGCAGAAGTAAACACTAAGTAAAAAATGGTACAACAGTAAGTGCGGAAAAGTAAGTGGGCTAGTATACAAACCCAAACTGAATGTAAAGTACAACTAGAAAGGGAAAACAACAACTGAAAAGTAAAGCCACAACGATGAGCTGCCCACTGGAAATCCCACCTGAAGGGTGGGTACAGATAGCCTCCACTGCTCCTCGGGTCCAGCCGACCGCACCAAGTACGTCCCACCCAGTGGTCCACCTCCAGGTACTGTCCTGCTCCACAAGCCTCAACCACGATCAGCGATGTCGGTCGTCTGCAACCAACACAACGTAGTGCGGGAAAAGCACATGAAGGGTTGAGTATAAACTACACAGTAGGGACCCCGAGACCCTTGAAGGTCTCCTAGAATCCACAAAGGATAAACCACAAAGGAAATATACAATCACAAAGTAACATTCGACACTACTTAGGTATATGCCCATACATATACCTAAGTCATCAATTCTCATTCCGCTCCAACATCTAAGCCCAAGTACAACCCAGTCCACACATGAAAGCAAAACGTAAATCCACACAGGATAGCACAACACAATCCACAAAGGAAAGTAAAACAGGATTCAGCTCACACAGGTACACTTCTTCAAATGACGATAGAGATGATTAGATATTTCCACTGATTCGTCTAAGTCGTCAGACCCACAAAGGATAGATAGGTACTAACCCCTGCAATGATCCACAAAGGATCTGACCCACAAAGGATCGATAGGTAACTAACCCCCGCAATGACCCACACAGGATCGGACCCACAAAGGATCTGTAGGCGCTATCCCACACAGGACCACTGAGCGCTGACCCACACAAGATCGGACCCACACAGGATCGGTATCACTGACCCACAAAGAATCGCTGAGTGTTGTAGTCGTCGTCGAATCCACTGAGGATCTCTGAACCGTCGTCGTCGTCGTCGTAGTCGCAGCCAACACTAGGGTTCCCGCACTCAGTAAACTCGTTCGATAGGGTCCGCTCCACGATCCGAGAGGCTTATACATCAACTGACACATAGTACAGAGTTGATGTATCCAAATGTTCCGTATCATCAACAGGAACTCAACGTCGCAGGCGGCGCGTCAATCAGATGCCCGGTCTGAGAGTTATTGGCTTTTTCGTTCCGGGGGCCCGGTTGGATTTTAAGGAAAATCCAACCCAACCGTACTCCACCTACATCCAAACCTCAGGCGTAGTAAGACAAAAGATCCATCTCACTTAGAGGAATCCAACAAAGTCTATGACACATCAATCAGACGTCCGGAGCTCAAGATATGCGTGTTTCCGCTCCGAGGGCCCGGTTGGTTTCGTGTACGAACCAACCCGGCCGAACCCAAAGTATTCCGAAACCTTGAGTTTGATATACCGAAACGACCGTCTCGATCCAAGGATCGCATTTCCACTGACGGCGCATTGTTCAGAGGCCCAAAGTTCATGTTATGAGAAAAAGACCGAAAATATCCGAAAACGAGGGGTCTGGGCCCGGACCGACCCCCCCTTGGGTCGACCCGAACCGGGTTGACCCAACCCGGGTCCGACCCGGCTGGCGCAGCTTGGCCCGGCTATGGTGGCCAGACCCGGCTAGGGTGCGACCCGGCCCGGCCGCCAGGGGTCGGCTCGGCCAGTTACGGCCGAGCGGCACGGGGGGGGGGGGGGGGGCGTGCTGCCCACGCGTGAGAGGACCGTGGCACCATGTCGGGCCACCCTTGCCAGCAGACGTGGTAGTCGGCCGTGTCCCGTCTCTCTTCAGACCCGTAAGGTCGCAGGTCTGCCGGCCGCCGCCACGGCTTCAGCCACGGCGGTTTTCCTTGGCAGCATGCTGGGCGCCGCCGCCGGCGGTGCCGCCGTGCCGGTGTGGTGTGTCGGCGGTTTGCTCCACGGGCCATCGGATGAGTTTCATTGGTTGGAAATCCTTTCCGTCTTTACCAAAAGTCTTCCTGCGGTTCGTACATCACTGCAAGTACCCCGCGTGCCTCGTGCGGCCTACTTTGTCGACGGTCTCCATTTCGCACACCAAGAACGAAAGGGGCGGTGGGTTCGGACTTGTTCGTGAGTCCGCACCCACCGCGTTAGCAGTTTTAAAAGTCTCAACAATTTTAATCAAATGCCGCAGGTATAAATCACAAAGATTTAAAGAATTAAAACCCCTACCTCGTCGTAGTCGTCGAACGAGAGTTATTCGCGGAATTGATCGTCGCGGAAGAAGTGGATCGTCGCGTCGTGGAAGGGCGTCGCGGCGTCGCAGTATACGGCGTCGCGTCGATGATATCTGAGAGTTAAAGAAAACACACAGATTTAATTTCACAAATTAAATCCATGTTAATGATAAAATCCACAAAGGAAATTTAAAAAGATCTGTAATCCCCTACCTCAATCGGTGTTGATCGAAGATTGTCGCGGGGAAGGCTTGTCGCAGAAGAACGTTGCGGGAGGAGGATCGTCGGTGTCGCGGTACACAGCGTCACATCATCAATCTCCGAGGGTTCGGCATTCTTCGTTGCCTTTCGTTGAAGGCCGGCGTTCTTTGCGTTCTTCGCAATCTTCGTGTTCTTCGCGAAGGAGGATGAAGATATCAAGCCTTGGAATCTACTCCAAATCCTCTCAACGAGCAACCCGTTAACAAAAAGGGTGTTAGTCTTATTTTATTACTTGCCAACAATTTGAAAAACAAATTAAGAAACGAAACATTAATTCGTTGAATTAATGGTAACGACTAAACTGCCCATTTAATAGGAGCGTTAAGAGTTTTAGAAAACGCACCAGTTGACTTTCATTAAAGAGGAGTTTTCGCAGGTGCGTTACTTAGGGGAAAAGAAACGGTGGGGCTCATGCGGGCCCCACCTCACAAATATCCTACCAAGAGGGTAGGATATTTTGGATTTCACCCTATCCACTTCAACTTAGCTTAAGTGGCTTTAAGTGGCTTTTAAGTGCCTTTAAGTGAAATAAAAATAAAGTTGTCACACCACTTTATTTTATTTCTTAACTTAACCCTAAAAATTAAAAACCACACCCGAGAAAACGCAACTCCGGAAAAGGTGTTTCTAAGAAATTACCGGTGCTGCGATTCCATCGGTGCCCTAGGAATTCGATTCCGAGCACCGGATCAAAAGTTAGAAAAACCTGCTCGTTCGTTCACTGAATGTACCCAAGCCAAACTTCAAAAAATGATTCCGGGCACACCGGGCCTTGGAATCAGGTTCCGTCAGAAACTGCATTCTTGTAAAATTCAAAGAAAATTAAGAAAAAAATTTCCTTTAAATTTACATGACTTTACAATCCTCATCATGGATAATCTAGCATGACCCTTTGGTGTGAAATAATCAGCCACATTCTTCTCCTTCTGATAGTGGTAATTTTTTGTGACGTCATAATATTTAATCTGATCATACCATATTTTCAGTTGCATAGTCGAATACTTCTATATTAATTTATATTTTATATCTCACATAATTTTCTATAATGATAAGTCGTTTATATATTTAATCTAAAAATTAATTCAACTAACTCCAAATCAGGATTTAGGTAATTTTTCCCTTGAATTATCAATTGGAATGTGGCCTAAAATATCACCATATCGTTTGTCATGATAATACATCATAATCCATTTTTTTATGTGTCTATATATATTTCGACCCCTTCTTCACTATAGAGATGTGTAAGGATAGGTTCAATAACAAACCTGCTCTTAAACTCCTTGAAATTATCATCACAGTCATCCATCTAAAGGATCATGGAACTTTTTTGAGTAAACTAGTGGAGTGGATTATCCTTCCATTAAAATTTATACAAAAAGGGATGATAAAATCCAAACAAACAAATAATCTACAATTATCAATAACTATTGATGGTCTTGTATAACATTCAACAACATAAGTCTTTGAAGGATCCACTGAAACTCTTTCTCATGATTCTATATGTCCTAATAATGAAACATTCTAAATGGAAAATAACACTTAATAAATTTTTCATAAATATTTTTTCATCCTTTGGGTAATCATAAACATTATCTGGTGAACATCATGATATTCCTTGATATTTTATTATATAATAATTTGAGTTATAGCTTCTACAAAAAACTAATCAATGTAATCTCTAAAGACACTATTTGTTAAATCCATATAGATAGGAATGGAATTTTTAAGACAAAATGGAATAAATATAAATTGATTGTGGACATACCTCAAATTTAAGTTTGACTTGGGCATGTATTGACATTTGAACCTCCACCGAAAGTACCCAGATCAATTATCAATCTTGGAGAATTATTGATCTCCTCATAATTAATCAATAAATTCATCTATACAGCATAGAGAATACTTGTCCCTAATAGTTATCTTTTTAGGTTTTTTATAATAAATGAAAAAACACATTGAACCATACTTATTATTAAAATATAGAATAGGTGAACCTTATGTTGATTCAATTAGGAATATAAATACCTTATCATGATTCTTTTAGAGTTACTACATAAATTCTTGTAAATCAATCTTGTGCATTCTGTATAAAGTCTTCGAAATATATACATCACCAGGTAGAAGTTCTCTTCTGAACTCAACTTAATGACTCATATGGAGACCTTGTAATTACATTCTAAAGACATTAAAAATTATTTAATAATATTCATATCTTTGATTTGAAGATTCTCTAAAACCATATGTGACAGTTACCATTTATGTATTGAAATTAATACCCATAAGGTTGAATTAAATTTCATTAGAAGATTGTATTTTTCTTCCAATGATATATGATAATGAGTTATTTAAAATATTAAATGTGACTAACCTTTTTTATAAATTAATATTTTATCTATATAAATAAATCCAATATATGCCTATAATTAAATTAAATTCAACAAAAGGGTTAATAAAAAATAGTTTTAAATAACCATCTCAAAAACATTAATCTTATAGTAAGAAAAGACTAGTGATAAAACTTTTATATCATTAAGAGTTTTCACAGCTAAGAAAATGTCAAATCATTAAGGGGGGAATTCAATACCCATTAAAAATTCCTTATATATAAAAGAGTGTTTATTGTCAAAATAAAATTATATATTTTATATTATATAGTGAAGGATAATTGTTATATTCTCCATTGCATTTTATAACCCAAATTGACTATTGTGATTTCATGATATTTTTTTGTCCTTTGGATTTTGATCCTATTGATGTTGATCATCAAATACATTACTATTCATGAAATGTTTAGCGTAATTCCCATACTCTATGAATTTTATTCTTTGGATCATTGGTGGTGTATTATTTTTAATCCACTTCTTATATATTTCATTATACAACCCATTAATTTCGTTATGACTTTCACAAGATTTATGAACCACCTTTCCACATTTAATTAACCATTTGGTTGTATACATGTAATTATTGTAATGCTTATTCCCATATTTCTAGAATAGATATGGTTGTAATTTCATTCCATCTTGTTATATATTTTATTTTTCATGATGCTAAATCTCTTTTTTCCTATCAAACCCATGGTAATAGTGGGAATACCTAATTTTATTTTCTTTAATTAGTTCACAAGGAATGATTTATTTTTTTAAACTAATTTCTCTTATAGAAAATTATAATTACGGACTTGGTTTTAGTCTTCCAAATAATTGATCAAATTTTCAATCTAGACTCATCATTAAACCCAAATCACTACTTGTAATAAATATAAAATTAGCTTCATAAGTACAAATAGATTCATTATCCCTCTACTTAAGATCCTGTAATTTTATCTCCATCCATGTAAATAGATATAATAGATGTACATATTAAATAATATGACCCTAAACTCATCCAATTACATAGGTTCAATTTCATCCTCTTATCTTGTATTCTTAATTATTTCACACCATTAATCTGTTTAACCTTCTATATGATAAAAATATAATTCAAAATTATCATGTTCCATGAATAGGAGACTAAAAATGTCTTTTTAACAGTTCAGATACATATCATAGCTACTAATGGATCTGAAAACCCACTAAGAGATGTTGGATGTTTTCTCATGAAGGATTCATCATAACATTGTTCCTTTCATTGATCATTTGGAAGCTCAGTATGGTTCATGTCTTGATAATATTTTATGAGAATAATGACATGTTTTTATTTCCCATCTTCCATATCATTTGATTTCATAGATGGATAGTCATTTAACATTCCATCACATTCATCATTAACATGGTTCATTTTTTCCATTAATATAATGAAACCAAAAAATAATAATTTTAGAAACACTAATAATAGTATAAAATCACATAATCATGAAAAATAATTAATAATATGTAAAAATCATGGAAACTTTCTTTATAGTATATGGGACCTTTTTCATAACATATGTCATTCAATATCATTATTTAAATCCTCCATTATGGTTTGTAATTATTTTGTGAATATCCTTATCATATCCCATTGGAGTTTCAAACAAGGTGTGAAACAGGGCCCATTTTCATACACTATGTAATGATCGACATCAGCTCTATTATCCCTTTTTAGTTTTATTATCCCTTGGTACCTATATACTAGATTCAAATCTACTTTTTTCAACTTGAAAAAAATTTAGTTTTTTCGAAACCACCCTCTCGATCAATTAGAAATGTTTCAAGACAATTTCTTATAATTTGACTCATCCTTAGGTTATTCCTTAGACATGTACCTATAAATATCCACAAAATTTAATCTGTATATTCCAATTAATATTTCTCATCATTGCTTTCAAAATTTAACGAAACCTATTTCATGATACCAACTATAATGATCCAATTATTTCATACATAAATATCACATGTATATAGATTAATATATAATACATTTCATAAAAAAATCCGAAGGACTCTCATTGTTTATTGTTTTTGGAGAATGGAAACACAATCTTACTTTTTAATGAATGATCCTTGAAATATCCCAAAATGATCTTCTCACATAGTACTACTCTTATGAATTCCCTAATGAAACAATTATTTGTCACCTAGTGAATGAAACATATAAAATGAGTATATCACATGTTCAGTATGGGTAATCATATATGATATCAATCTATGATCAAATGGATGCATAATATAAGTATAAGGATATGTGGTAATTAAAATTACTTACAATTTTCATACTCATCCGATCATATATCATAAAATTAATTCATGGAATAACAATTTATAATTTCAGAAAACATTTCCCATAAGATGGATAAATCATTTTAAATAAATCAGGAACCATAATCTCATTTAATAAAAGTGTGTCACCATCAAAAATATAAGAAACCATTTCACATGTAAAATTTATATACTAATAGCATCAACATGGTCGATAAAAATGTATCACCTGTTTTTCATTGTGGGTCAAGATGCACATATTTCCCCTAGATGACCAAGACCCCCCCCCCCCCCATGATTTCCATATTGGATCAATCCTATATACGTTATCCCATTATTATCTGAGGATATATAATTATTTAGGTAATTCTTTTGACAAAGATATAGGTCTTACCCATGTCACAATTAAATCCATAATTATTTGGTCCACGGTATCATAAACCATTAATCATATCATCACATAATAACCCCTTTATAGAAAATGGGTTTCATAAAAATTTCATCAATTCACAATACCATAACATATAAAATATAAATGGGTTTTAGAAACAATTCATAGACATAAACACTGACAATAATGAGAATGAATAAAGATGGTGTCATTCAATATTATCTTTAATGAATCTTATCTAACAGAAAAGTTTGTTATCATCGATGGAAAATGATTTTGGAAGATAAAATGGAACATTTCATTATAAAAACATCAATTCCACATTAAAAAAATTAAATCATAACTCATTTTCAAAAAATTTAATTTTAAAATATATTTTTAATGCTATAAAAGAAATATTTAAATTATTTAAATCAATTCTTGATGAAAATATCTATTTCATTTTAAAAATAACTAAAACGTCATAAAATATATTAGAAATACTTTTCATTGAAAATAAATTTGAGATATATAAAGAATTGTCTTAAAAATTGAGTGGTCATGACTGTAGGAAATTCTATTCACCCTATAGACATTAAAATAAAGATTCATTAAATATTATGTAAAAGATAATTATGCCTTGTTTGGAAAACTACATGAATATTTATTTTAGAAAACATTTCAAAACATCAATCATGCATAATAATTTCATCAATTCATCCTTTGATGAATGTCAAAACTTTATTTTTATCATTTTTCGAAAAAATCAATATGGAATTAAAAATATTTTTTTGACAAAAGTGAGAAATAAAACAATTTTTTTAACTCTTGGTTATATCGATAAATGAAAACATAAAAAATTTCAATAAATTGTGAGATTGTATCATAAAACCATTACCACATAAGTAACTTTGAATCACAATCCCCATAAAAGAGTAACCATACATAAAACATAGTATATCATTAGAATAATTAAATTGATGATATTAAATTTCAATTTTTATCTATATTTAGAGCATAAATGAATATTGGTGTGTAACATGACATATATCTCAATGAAAGAAAATTATGATAAAAATATCATACCTTAAGTCTTGACATCCTTTATACTGGTTGAAACCTCTTATATAATAAATATATTTTTATTATATACCTATTATATAAATATAATGATATATATTATACCATATATTATTTAATTTCAAACATTTATTACCTTTTTATTAACAATTCCCTGTTAAAGACACTTTTTCGGTAATAATTTCTTTTTTTGTGTATGTTTTGATTTGATATTTTTGTTCCTCTTACATTATTATACATTAAATCATCTCAAAAAATATTTACATTAAATAAATATACTATATATTCATTATATATGTGTTTATAGTAATCCATAAAAGTTGGATATAGAAATTGAATCACAACATTCATGGAGATGGTAGGTTGTATGTATGCATGAAACCTACTTCCATTTTCTTTTTAGATGAAATGAAATAATGGTAAATAATATTTAAATATTATATAATAATTTTTATGTCATATCTATCAAATATATTGATTAAATTTATCCCAATTACCATTGGTGAAAAGATTTAGTGAAAAGTGATTCACATGGCCTGGCAAGTTGGTAGTTTGGCATACACATGAAATATTTTATCACATCCCCCATATAATGGAGAGAAAGAAGGTATATGTGATATCAAAATTATATAAGAATATTTATGTTAAAAAATCATATATGTATATAAAAATTAATACGTTATATCCATAATCATACCCAGTGGTGAGAAGCATTGATGGAAAATGGGTCACATCGGTTCGCTATGAGGTAGTCCACAGTACACGTCTGCGATGTTATCATTTCTGATTTGAGGGTGGAGGATATGGATATATCTCATTATTTTTGTATAATAATGTATTATTATATGTAAGATACTGAAGTTATAATATAATCTTTGATTAATTATATTTTAAGGGTGTCGAGGAATAAATAAAATTAAAATGATCATTGAAGGACATTGCCTCTTCTGGGGGTAATATATTTAGGATCACATCAATTCTATTCAAGGATTGATTTCTAATAAAACTAAGGCTTCTCGGATTATATTATGAAATTAAGTATATTTTTTTGGAAGGTATTTTCTGAACAAAATTTTTTTGTGTGTGTGAATATCAGATGAGTTTGGGTTTCCATTTATATGTGAAGTGAGTGTCCCTCTTGTAATTTTTTAAAAGAAAAAGTTGTAACAACTTTTTCACATTCCACAAGGAAAAACATGTACCATTAGTAATCCTAGAATAGATATCATATATATACATATGCCCAGCAAAAGGTTTTTTGAAAAAATTCTAGATCATTTTATCAAATATCATTTTAGTTTAACCCATGGTAAACCCATTTCCACATTAACTATTGTAATTAAATTTTTACTATGTTTACTTTTCAATATGGTAAAAAATTAGGTTGAACATGTTAGGTAAATAAATTATACTGACTCTATATATATATAATTATAAAAAATTATATTCCCAAATGTGGAAAACATAATTTAAAAAAATTCTTGTACAAATGAAAAAAAAGTATTTTTCTAAAGAGGAAATATTAAAAAGTTTAAAAAAATACTACAATAAAATAAATAGGACATTTATTATAATGAACATAATTTGATTAGTAGATATATTATTGATATTTATTTTTCTTTTTAAAATATATTAAAATAAAATTTTTTTTCTAAATTATTTGAATGAAATGGAAATTTTCTATATAAACTAGAATTTTTCACTATACATAGAGAAATTAATTTGTTAATAAATTTTGAAAAAAACCACCCTAAGATAATTTTGACAAGTATAGTTAAAAAATGAAGTTTATTTATGAAATATTGTTTCTAAATAATCTAAAAAATAATTTTTATTATTTTTTCATAAAATTAAATAAATACATTTTTTGAATAAAATGTATTTTCCTGAAATATTAGGTATTTGTTAACATTGAGTAAATTTTATCAATATGTTTTCTTTATAAAAAACCATAATACTTAATATATAAAATTTAGTCATTTCTATTAATACCAATATTCTTAATGGATAGGTTATATTTTTTGTGTTTAAATAATAATATTATATATAATATATCATGATTTATTAAAACTCAGTGTCAAGTAAAACATAAGAAAAAACTCATTTTTATGTGTAACAAATGCTATATAATAAATTTAATTTATTATATAAATAATAATTCACAAAAAAATAAGAGTGTTACAACACATGTGCACTTTATTCCCAAAAATCAATTATATCCAATAATAGAATGATGACAAGACCTAGATAATGACATACCTCTAACAGTTGATGGCTCCCCAACATGAAATAATGCTACCAACTCAACAAAATATACCTAGACTAAAGCTTGAATACCTAAGACCATACCTCTCATTATATAATAACTTTCTACTAGCCACTGACCCCATTGTAAGGTCTCTATCTCCCTTCCACAAATTACACACACAGTAGAATCCCATCTACCAGCTCATGGTTTCATGACTAGTATATCCTTATATTCAGGAGTATAACTAGGTCCTTGAATCTCATATATCTAAGAATTATTCCTGAAGAACCTCTCAAAGAATCCCTATGATACAATTTTTAGTACCCCAACCTAAGATCCACATAATTAGTACTCCATGATGGAGGGCCACTAAGCCTTAGGTTCACCTCCCGATAGGATTACCTCTACTGACTAACAACAAGGGTATAATTAGGTGATAGTGGAGAGACTATAAAATTTGGTAGTGACATAATAATAATGGTAGAGGTAATGATAATTACATAAATATGGAATCATGTTATGAATCTCAGGATAAGTAATAAAAAACAATGGAAATGGCCAGCCAAATCATACAATCCATAAAAATCAGATAATTTATACATGTCGTACAATCATACAAAACATGTAGGATCACCCTTGGATGATTATATAATGACCTATCAAGAATCCCAAATGAAATTCACGCTCAATACTAATAATCATCGTGGTTCATCTTCTATATTTTCCATTAACATGTCTATCCTTTGTAACTATATTCTAGTGTTTGAGCATGCACTCTTAACTAATCTCAACGACATAAAGTCTACACACATATAAAGTAACTTTTTTCGGGTCTGTGTGTGAACTCAGTAGTCCACCACCAATGTGTACCTATATTACAACCAAATTCATAATAGAATATATATATGTAAATAATAGAAACTATATATAAAAATACATAACCTACTTTAATTTTTCTCACCAACCATATAGAAGAGTTTAATTACCTCAACAAATGTTGATGTGGAATGATATATCTATGACCTATAAAAATGGTAAATCTCTCAGTTTCCAAAACATTCCCACATATAAGTAATTTGGAACATCATTCTATCAAATACTATATGTGGCATCTTTTGAGTGCCACTGATGTCCCATCTTCACATCCATATAAATTTTCACAATACCCTTTGGCTTCTATTTAACCAATCATCGTCAGATAAATGGATTGATTTCATGAAATCAATCATAAGTCCATTAAAAATCCCCATGAACAACCATTGTTCTCTCAAAAAAATCGATGTACCAAGGCAATATGATGTTTTTCCTTTAAACATTTAGGCCCATTGGACCGAATGTATTTGTAAGGACTCAAGCCCCAACTAATGATATCACTCACTACCAATCATGTTTTTCTATGGTGGTAACCTCTTATATAACTATTGGTCATCACCATTACCTAAGATACATAATCTATAAATTCCTTTACTTATATAAAGTGGTCAACACCACCTTAGTGAGTTTTTACCTTTATGAACACGGCTCCAGTGATGTTATCATCAAATCCCGGTGCATTAAAATAACCAATAATACTTAAGACACACAGCCTAGATGAACTATATCACCCCATGGGAAAATCATCACCCAAATACATCATGGTAATCACTATCCTCCTTAATATAACAAAACTCATCACCTTATCTTGGTTATCATCAAAACCTCATCTAACTCGGTTTAATCCCATAATGTTCCCACATAACCAATATAATCACATCACAATTCATTTAATTATTCAACTTCACCCTTAGGTAATACCATTTTAAAAACCCAATTCACACATATTGAATTATATACCCAAAAAAACACATCTATATAGACATTGACATTCCCATTGTAATCTCACAGTAATAATAAAATTATTTAATAAGGAGGATTTATTTATAAGTTTTTTACCTGGACAAGATCACTCACATATATTAAGCTTCAAAACCCATAGAATATGTATAATATTAATGAATTATAGGAACCACCTACATTATTCTTTTTGATGATCATTAATTTAATGTTGTTATCTAATCTAAGAGGAGTTGAGTGAATTTATCATTTTAGAAAAAAAATCCTAGAAAATAGGGAAAATGAGGTCATTTGAAAATAACATTATAGAGAGATAGATAAATTGGGAAATAAAGGAAAATAAATAATTTTATTACCATTATTTATTAAATGCATCTATGGAACTCAAATTAGATCCGGAATGAAAGTGTTCAAAAGAAACATTTGAGAGAATAAAGTTTAGAACCCCCCCCCCCATTGTTTCTATGAGTTAAGAGGAGAAGGGGGGAAGAATGAAATAATGAGGAATGTGAGTTATTATATATTCACCCCCTTTAATGAACCATGCAATTTGGTTTCATGGTTTGTATTACTATTTTCCAACCATTTGGTGCCACTATGAAAAGGAAACTACACCTTGTATGGCTAGGTGTGCGGTTTTTCAAACCATAACAAGAACGAGTTCACCCTTTCTAAATTATTCTAGGTTCCTCCCATTGTTTGAAGTGTATGTCGCAAAATTTTTTCTAACTAAAACCTATTTCAAGTCTTCCACACCATTTAAGCCACATATTTATAACTAAACATACACCAATTGTGTGCCCAGTATTATCTCTCCCTATCTTTTGGTTTTTGATGCTCTTCAATCTTGATACTAAATCAGAACTCTAATACACTTATCAATGTGTAACCACCTTCTAACAAATGTAATAATGCACTGTTATCCTCTAAATAATATTACTATGTCCAATTGAAAATATCTCTCATCCCCTAAATGAATGAATAAATTTT
Source organism: Viscum album (assembly GCA_963277665.1). Classification (NCBI taxonomy): domain Eukaryota; kingdom Viridiplantae; phylum Streptophyta; class Magnoliopsida; order Santalales; family Viscaceae; genus Viscum; species Viscum album. The sequence continues at coordinate 385,121,278 of OY728156.1, read as the reverse complement.
CCTAGGAATTCAGCTTGATTCAAATTGTTTAAAACCCATGGTTGTTACATGATGCTACATATGAGAGGTGGTGTGGATTTCTCAATTTTAAGTAATGAGGTTATATGATAATATGTTTTTATGGGTTATGGTTATTTTATATTATATATTTGATTAATTTTATTGTAATCGGTTTAAAATTATCATATATAAATATTATATCTTAACAGATAAATATTCATTATATACCATAACGAACTATACCAGAATCATTTAGGTCTAGTGATGTAACATCCATGACCTAAAATCCACTAAACCGGTGCCCCAATTTGGGTCTCCACATGACCTCAAGCATTTATCCCTATATTCCAGAGGTCTTTGACAAGAATTGCGTGCCTAAAAGCCACATAGAGAGACCAAACACTCTTTACTATAGTAATCCACAACAAAAAATAAATAGAATGATGGAAACAATATAAAATAACTAATGAAGAATCATAAATAATTATTTCCCAAAATAAGGAACATGATACATACAATCGTAAATATTTTATGTCATGATTTAGTGGAAAGTGGAAAAACTCAAAAATAAAGACAAACAACAGAATCCCCAAAAAGGTCCTAACTCTACGTCTGGATCCTCGTCCATGCAAATACCAAGCCCTAATCAAATCACTATCACCAAGCCCTTGAGCTTAACTAAACCTGCAATGATGAAGTCTAATCAAGTACCCAATGGTTTCCTGGGCAGGGTGTGAGTAAAAATCAATATGCCACCACCAATAGTGTATACAAAATATCATATCTAACAAATAGTGAATGCACATAATAAATAAATGACATGTAAAAAAGGTAATCCCATGTGTCTTTAGTTAACAATCCATACATTAACTGCTTATGTCATTATTACCATTTCATTATTTTAGGTCATATTCTTTAAATAATCCATTTTCATCATGTGTTCCATGGGTTTGGAATATACATCATCTACACATGGGTGAAGTACAGTTAAACACTGTGCATAAAATAATAAAACAATTCTCTATATCACTAGGGATAATCACATCACAACAACACATTATCCTCACCTCAAAGCCTCATTTCAATTATAATGAAATAGTTATGGGAATAGATCCTTCATCCCCCTCTCTATCCCATTCATTTTGGGGTGGAGTTTAGATCCTCGGTCTAACTCGACCTATGGGAATAGTACCTAAAGTAAATACCCCACACTACCAAGCCATGTGCACATGCTTATTTATATATCCACCTCATATATTTCATATTACAACCAACCACACCCAATAAAAATGACAGTCATATTCCACAACCATCATCCTAAAAATGGATACTATGTCATAACCCTTTAGTACAATTTCAATTACATTACATCACTATTTAGAAAAATTCCCATCCTCATGCCTTAACCAATTAAGTATATTTAAAAACTCACATATATTATATAATACTCATCAATCAACATACATTATACTGTTATCCCATTTATTATTTACCATTTATAATTATTATATCACATATCATAATCAATTTATTACATTCAACCCATTAGGTATACTCTATAATTCCAATATACTAACCCATTCAATATTTTTATCAATTCCCTTCTGTAAACCCATTTACATTTTAACCATTTCATAATCCATAAAATCTGTATTTTTATATTTTAAAATGACACTTTTAAGGGTAAGTGTAAACCCAACACAAATCACCAAGATACAGTGTCATAACCTGCCATTGTAAAAACTGAAGAATCACACACTTTTTTCATATTTCAAATTCCAAATTTCAACCCAAAATAACACCAATCTCAAGAAACGTGCCACCCTGCTTCATGCGCCCCATCACTTCTTATCAAAATCCATCATCGTTTCTGTCACTTCATATCACCACCCATCATCATCGTCGTCAAAACTACACCATGATAGAACAAGAACACAACAAACCAGTCAAAGCATGTCCAAAATTAAATCCACCAATACCACAAGGATCAATTGCAGAATGGATCGAAATTCAAATATGAAGCCACAACTAGCAATGATTTCTGAAATATAGACAATTTCTCTAACTACACATCCCAAAACGCCATTAAAACCACCACTAATATTCGATTGGGAGAACATTGTTGGGATCATGAGGCGAGAGAAGAGTAAAATCATCGACACCCAGTAGCAATCATCATCATCACCAGTAAACTCTACCATAAGAACCACCGTGGGAACCTCTGTTAGTGATTTCATCTCAATATCGAATCAAAGGTGCGGGAAACCATCATGAAGTGGATATATAGAAGTCTTGATACCCCCACATCCATTAGAATCCAAGAGACACCACTGTGAGAGTCGAACCAAAAAAATCTACCTATGAATCGTGATTGAAAACATGAAGAAAAACAAGAAGAGAACCACCAGCATCTGAATGAAAAAAAACCCAAAAGCACTTGCATCCTATTTTTCTTCTCGAAGCCACGATCACAATGAAGAATATGATAAAAGCATATTCTAGGGGACTAGACCAATGCCGCTATGGAATGGAAGGACCAACACCTAGTCATTAGAGGAACTCTAGAAATGTCCCCTGAAATTCCGAGAAATGAGGCCGCCACCAAGAAATTTCTTTTAGATCAGGAGCGGGAAAGGGAGAATGAAGTTAGTAGATGTGGGAAGGCCGAATCACATAGTCGAGAGGGAACAGAGGAACAAAAACACATGGGGATCGTGTCAAAATGGAAAGGGGGAAGGAATCTGGCATTTAAAATTACTCAAATATAAAGGAAACAGAAAAAAAATCAATGATCAAGGTCAAAGAACAATCCAAAAACTCAAAATGAAGGAAAAGAGACCAGTGTTGTTGATAGAGAGACCAGGAAGAAGAACCTTAGATGAGGGAGCGTGAGAGAACCCCTTCATCAATTCATAATCAAATATCAATTTAACATGTTAATCCTTTCATATATTCTAATATTTTTAGGTTTTTAAACCTAATTAATAAGATATTAAACACATTCTTAGTTAACATTTTTAACTCATTTCTCATTCGTATGCCTTAAACACTTACAGCATTACACTTTTTCCATTTCATAGTTCACATAACCCCTTATTATTCAATCCAATGACATATTATTCCATTACTAACCCTAGTCACAACTATAATTATTCCATTTCAACACAACCAATCATATTAAAACCCTTTAAATGGGCTATATGTTATCACACATCTACTCTACAATTAATCTTAACAATTTTTAGGTTCTGGAAATTCATCACACTCCATGGGTAGCCATAAATCATATTAATCATCATCAATGCATGTCATGGGGGTAATGAGGGGTCTAAATAATTATTTATCTAACCCTTTTCCAACTCTTCCTCAGATTGACATGTTCATGACTAGAGAGAATAAATATCTCAACACACATGCACAAATATATTACAAAATTATGGGATATAACATGTAGACAAGATACCGTGAATCTGCAGATAAATACACTCCTAATTGTGGCCTTAGATATATATTGAAGAACCCCATGAATCCCCAACCATTAATTCATCAAAAAAATATACTTTTATGGATTTAAATAATATGGGAGAAACTACATACCCCAATCCAAAAAAAACAGGCATGGGATCTGATAGACATAACCTAGACCTTTGGTCTGTAACTAACGATGACCTAAATAGAATAGAAAATAAATAGATAATCCCCTTGGATGCTATTTTTGAAATGGGGAGTCTCTATATATAGAAGAGAAAGAAATGGGGGAGAAATAATATAGAGATCATAAAATACCATAATGGAATTTTTGTAATTTTTCTCAACATTTTATGGGGCACACAGTTTGACTAACCATGGAAAAACAATGTGCTATCCACATTCAAGGTGAAGCTAGGTCACATGGTTATGTGGGTAGGCCACACTATTTGACCGACCATGCACCATCTGTGCATTAAACCTATGTTCAATATTGCATGATTACCTAATAATTATGTATAGTTTACTTAACAGTGCGCCAAAATGTCTCTTGCACAGATTGGCCCAGTTATTCTATTTCATGTGTCCTAATCCTTTGAAACAACCCCATGATATGAAATACTCCTAGGAACCAATTCATTAACCATATATGAGATATTGAAACTAAAATTTTATAAAAGTACGTTTATTCATGAAATACGGGATCTAACAACCTCCTCACCATATAATGGTTCATCTTTGAACTGCATTTGCATGTATTTTAGGGATTCCTAAATAAGAAGACCAGTCCACTAGGCTAACATATCCATCCCCTTTTCCAAATATTTCTATTGAACATTATGAGGATTCCATAAAACCTAATCCAAGGAATAGTCTAATCCCACAATACTTTCTCACTATGATCCACCAAATGAGACCGATACTCTTCAATGGAAGTGAAAAATTTAGCCATACATCAGCTACTAAAACATTATAGGGAAAACCTAGGAAAAAATCATGATTAACAGCATATGGAAACATATCACCCAACATCATATCATTATGGAAGAACTAATCGACACCTTTTCAGCCTGAACCTTTTCATAACTTAGGACCCAAATCACATGGGGTCGTTTTCCTTTGTTTTCAAAACCTTAACAGTGACCAAAACATGTTATTATTTGGGGCAACACACGACCCTTCCAACCACATTTCCTAAAATAAGTCAATCCACCACTCATATCTCGATGCCCATATTTTATAATCACATATCAAAATGAAACCAAATCTCTTAGGGCACTCAACCGATTAAACCTATTCCAATGCTCGCTATCAGGTACACTCACCTGAATAGTGATCACTCACGTCCCTCCAACATGAAACCCCAATCACGTCATCAACAAACCACCAATTATTTATGGATATCTACATACATCAACCTCTATCCTTGCTATTGGAACCACTGGAAAGTACATTCCTATACTATCCATTTGTGGACTAAGATCAAGTTGACCTCACATGAGTAGAACTTCATTTTCGAACATTCCTTTCTACCATATACACAAAACTAGAGGTGGTACACAACTCATCTCCACTGTTACAATTTAACCTATCATGTTGGACCACCCCAAATAGCTTTACCCATAAAACACATCTTCAATTGATGGTATGCTACCACTTTTTACCTTCTAATGGGTTTTATTACCTAGAATCCCATCATTGTCACCCAAAGATACTTACCCGAGTATATTCTTAATTTGTTAGAGTTATATAACCCAACATATTTTGTCATAACTATTGTCATGTCCTACCATTCCTTCAACAGATTTACCATTGTTATCTTAAATTCATTTTGAAATACCCTATGCTCTAAAAAAATGCTTGGCTCATCCCAACCGCACATCCAATGTCTAGACAACCTCTGTGAGGGAGCCAATGTGAATTTCATAGGTTTCTCATTGGAATCCCGATGTTACCACATCGACCCAATGTTATCCCTTCTGCATTCAAACCTAACATATCACTCCCCACCATAGGAGCCTCGTTACCATTTATCATCATGATTGAATCTAACAAACCCTATAAAAACTTGATCAAAAGATGACCCAAAAATTTGGACATGAATTTATATCTTTCTCCAGAACATGAAAATGAGCATCAACCAATGCCCAGTCCTAGATTCCATGAATGGAACCCATGATATTTTTCAACACCTATTTTGTCTAGAGGACCCTACCTAAATCTATAAATGGTGTTTATCCCATCACCCAGCTAGACATATAGCTCTCCCATGAGCATAAACTCTATATTGTCTCTCATCCAACCAAGAACAACTTCTTGTCTCTTGGAGTAAATCTAGATATTCTCAATATATCTAGGATGACGTTAAGATGTTGGTCATGATCATCACTACCTGAGGCATGATATAAAGTTTTCAAAAAGCACCATTGTCCACTTATTCATTTTTTATTTCACCTCCCTCAATGGGACACCATCATTGGCCAAGGATCTCAGTTTTCCCTACTGTACACATCTCATCAGTACATAACCACCACCACTCAAATATGATTGCAAATAGAGACTCACCACCACTCCATGAAAATCCTTAAATTAGACATGAGAAAGAGTTCCCTATGGGACTGCTTTCACTACATTAATAAAATTATATTGATTCTTCCCTGATAGTTAATCAACTAAAAAAACGTTTCTCAAAAGCCATCATTTATCTGAGCATAGGCCAATGCCCACATACACACCTAACTATACAGCTTGGATAGCTATCCTCATCATACCTAATGAATTCTCTACATATCATCAAACAACCAAACCAGTTTTACACACAAGTTCAGTGACATGACCACCCACACCTTGGGTGTCACCTTTAAAAAAATCATTTGATCGCACATCAATCGCCATAGTATATTCCACTCGAATTAAAAATTTATACCTACATTAACCATCATCCAAAAAAACAAGTCATGAATCCATAAAATACCACCCTTTGAAACAATCCATAAACCTACCACAAGCACTCGGTGCCCTTCCGAGTGAACTAGGAAGCACCTATACCATTTACTAAAATTCGATTGTACTCATTATGCATTGATTCCACCTATGAAGTATCCATGTTGATTCTGATTCCAAGGTAACCACAACACTAGGCTATCATCCTATGAGGTCACCCATGATTTTACCAAATCTATCATCATGTAACCACAAATTGAGTAGTATCACCAACTATCAATCTTCCACTTAACCCTCTAGGAAAATCTTGTATTGGGTAACACTTTTTGTGTCCCACTAAAAAATTCCAAGTTATCCTATGTGTGACACACCCAAAAGCACTAGGAACCCAATTTTACCTCTCTCATAGGTCACCTTCAAGTTCATATAATACAAACCCCCTAAACTTGAGTAACGAATAGTATCAACCATTGGTCCTCTTTTTAAACAATACACATGAATCCACAAACAAATCAATGTTTGTGAATCGCACTTTCACCACTGTTCTAATACACATTGTTCCCAACACACCAATCGAACATTTACTCTAAGTTCCACACCGAAGGTAATGATACACATACACAAACACTACAATTCAAATAACCTCTCTAAAATCCAGAAAACATATCAAAAGTTTCCTACTCAAAACATCACCAAAACCTAAGCACTGTCCTTAATGTCCAACATGCACTCCATATGATCATGAATCACTAGAGTTTCTACACTCACATTATCCAAAAATGACTCATGAAACAAATCTCACAACACTACCAAGGGTACCCTAAGCACATATCTTATGCCATATCATAATCAGAAAGGCCTCACAACCCAAATACAAGGTCTCAAACTAGGGAACTCTCACTATCCCAAACCACTAATAAAATGGTAAAATAGTCAATATAAGGAATACCCACTACCCAGTTTTCAAAATAAATCAATCAATACACATCCATTTATAATTAACCATTCATGAACTTAACCATTCAAAATTTAAATTAATCACTCACCTGACATTCGAAAGTCCCTACCTTATTAATTAATATAATCCAAAACACCTTTCTCAAGAAACCATTATAAGAATAATCAAAGGGATTAAGCAACATATGAGAATGACTTTACACTACCAACCTTAAAAAAACCACTCCACATACACTACCCCCAAAACTATAAATAATGTCTGAACAATACCCTCTACCATACCTACCATAATTCATGATCAACATGGGCAAAATAATTTACTTAATCACAAGTCATTCATCAAGAAAAACTTTAAATAATTTCTTCTTTAAAAACACAAATCATTTCTCTTTGTCACATTTCCCATTTCATAACATTTTTCAATCCTCATTCTACCTCATTTACACCTTTAGTTAGAAAAAAGTCATTATCCATTTCAATAATACAATCAAATAATTCTCTTTTATAAACCAATCATCCTTTATAATTTATAACAACCCAAAATATTAACTCAGTCTTGACATTTAATTAAACACTATTACTTAACTGTTAATTTGTATTATTTTCATTTACCCACTTACATAACCATTATTAGACACTATTTTTATCCAGTTTCCACAGAAGAAATCATTACTCTCTCAGCCTGACACACTCATCCTGTGTGTTCCTATCATGATGCATGCCACATATATCCATATGTACTTTTAATGATGAATTAATGACAGCCTCATTCCATTCTATCCAATAGAAAAATAACATAATTCAGTCACATCACACAACAAGTCCATCACCCAACCCTGAAATATCATTCAATAGTAATAACACAAATCAAAAATAGCAATTCCCACCTAGGGTGACGTTGGATTTCCATCATACATGGATTAACTACTCACAAGAATGAGTTCATTACCAAGACCTGACATAGTATAAACCTCTTGTATATCGTGACAAAATTTGAAGACAAAATAAAGAGAAAAGAAACTCCTATGATACCATTTTATAATTTACCTATCCTGAAATCCACTGAAATAGTGCCCAGTGTCAGGTCACCACATGACCTCAAGCACACCAACCTATACACCATAGGTTTCCATCTAGAATTGGGGGAATAAAATTCATGTGAGGAGACTATACCCTCTTTTTTGAGAGTAATACATAATAAAAAAATAAATACAATAGGAGAAAAAATATACAACAACCATTGAACAAGCATAAATAACTATCACCCAAAATAGGGCACAAACCACAACCAATTGTAAATGTGTCATGTCATGATGTAGTTCCAAGTGGACCAAACTTAAAAAGAAATACAAATAGTGAAATCCAAAAAATGGTCCTTATTCCATGTCGGGATTCTCATCCATGCATATCCCACGTGCGAATCAACTCCCTATCACTGGGCCTTTTCCCTTATCTGATCCTTCATCAATTAAGTCTTCTTAGCTTCCCAACGGTGGCCCATGAATGGTGTGAGTACAACTCAGTAGGTCACCACTGATGGTTTCTACAAAATATCCATTCTAATAGATAGTTCATGAAAGTAATAAATAAATGACATGAAAATAAGTTGAACACGGGTATTGTTAGTTAACAGTATTTACTTTAACCCCCTCTATCATTATTACAGTTTACGTGGTTTATTCCATATTCTTAACATGATCCATTTTCATCAAGAGTTGCATGGGTTTGGCATATACATCCTCTACACATGGTTCTAAGGAAATTAAACACTATGTATAAATGAATAAATCAAGTTTATATCTCACAAGGGATAATAAAAAAAACAATAACACATTATCTACACCTCAAAGCCTTAGTCCAGGTGGAATAAAAACATTATGGGAATAGATCTTATCTCCCCCTCCCCAAACCATCCATTTTGGGGTGGATTTTAGAGCCTCAGTCTAATATGACTCGTGGTCATAAAACCTCATGTTAGTAACCTGCACTACCAAGCCATGTACAAATGCTTATTTATCCATACACCATATACATGTCATATTAAAACCAAAAAAAACCAATACAAATAAAAATAATATTCCATAACTATCAACATTTTAATTGATACTACTCAATAAACCCTTCATAAATTTTCCATTACATTACATAGTTGTTTCTCCCAATTATCATCCTCATGCATTAATCCATTATGTATAATCAACAATTAAAATATATTATCCAATATTAATCAATCACCATTATTTATCCCATTATCCCATATATTATTTTGAAATTAAAATTCTTATGTCACTTATTATAATCACATTATTACATTCAACCCATTAGGTATACTCTATAATTCTCATGTATTAACTCACTCAACATATTTAGAAATTCCCTTATGCGAACCTATTTACATGTTCTTAAGTTCATAAGTCATCATAAATTTAACATGTTCATAATTCCATATATGCTATAAATTTTAGGCATTTAAACATAATTCATAATCCATTAAACATATTCCTAATTAACTTGTTTAACACATTTCTCATTCGTAAGCCCTAGACTACCCAACCATTATCCTTTTTTTATTTCAAAGTTCGTATAACCCAATGGTATTCAATCCAAAAACCACTTATGTCATTACTAACCCTAATAAATACTATTATTATTCAATTTAAACTCAACCAATCATATTAACTTTTTCTTCATGGGATCTACGTTATCAAACATCGACTCCACAATTAACCATAACAATTTCTGGGTTCGAGAATGTCAGTGCACCCCATGGTTGGACCAAAATCATTCTAACCATCCTCAACAAATCCCATTGGAGTTTTGAGGGTGTCTAAATCATTATTTTTCCATCCATTTTAACTAATCTTAATCAACATGACAAGTTTACTATAAAAGGAATAAATATATTCACACACATCCAAAAATCTATAACAAAACTCTGTGATATAACTTGTAGACCACCTACCTCAAATACTATAATGAGAATACTACTAATAATAGCCTTCGATCCGGATTCAATCACCCCATGAATCACTGACCAATATTCCAAAAGAAAAATACAGTTTTAGGGATTCAGATGATGATGGGAGAAACTATAAATCTTATTCCCAAAAAAATAATGGATGTGATAGACATAATATAAGATTCTATCTACAACCAACATCACTATTAACATCTTAGAAATGAAGGAGATTGACCCCTTGGATGCTAGGGTTGAAATGGAGTGTCTCTAGTTATGGAGGAGGAAGAAATAATAGATAAATTATATGGAGATACTAAAATAATGTAATTCTATTTTTTTTTTATTTTTATCAACATTTTAGGGGTATAGGGTTTACCCATACGGTTTAATATACCCTGCACAAATAGTGTGCTAGCAATTTCCCAAGGTAAGATAGGTTGAACGGTTACCTTTGAAGGCTTCATTGTTTGATAAACTACATGTTGACCATGCATTAAGCCTGTGTACAATGCCTTATGGTTACCTAGGAATTCTGTACAATTTTCTTAATCATGTGCCAATTGTGCGCCTTGCACAGATTGACCTGGTTCTCCCCTTTATCGTGTTTCAAACCTTTGGAACACCCCTAATTCTCGACACACTACCTTAAACCATTTCATTAACCAAAAAACGAGATATTGAATCCAATATTTTATACAAGGATGGTCATTCATGAATTTTGGGATCTTACAAGTACCTTTGGAAACTCATACATATAAATAATTGGTCTATAAGTGAGCTACATAATCTCTCTATGTGTTATTCATAACTTGATCCTTTCATAGAATTATCATACAAAATAGCTTGCATCATAAACTAGGGAAATTGAATATATGAAATGGTGATCTCAGATCCTTAGTAAGGGTAAACAAGGGAGATATCAACATATCATGAGCACATGGTATTGAGAACATCAGAATAATATTTGTAAATCATACCATGTATATCATAGATGATAAAAATGATTCATGGCATAAATCTTGGAAGTTCATAAGACATGAATCATAATAGTGTAATGTAATATTATCCACGAGAACATAACATTTTTATAAGTCATATATTGGTTCCATACACATGTTATTACAAAATTGTGAACACATATAAATAGAAAAGGGATCACTTGTTATGTTATGTACATGAAAGCAGGTCCACACATAAATTTTCTGACAAGAAAACAGGTCTAAACATAACATTAAATACATGAGATCTTGTTCCATGAATAATATTGAGAAAATGTAATCATGTTCATGCATAACAGTGGGAACATGTAATCAGGATCATGAATAAAATTGTGAACATGTAATTAGGTTCATGTATAACATTGTGAACTTGTAATTAGTTTCACACATTATGTATTTACTAATGAGTTATCAATACCTAACTAATGCATTGGAAGGAGATATTGGTCCCAACTATCACATAATTAAAATCATACATACATCTTACTAGAGATCGTAAAACATTCATCACATCATAACACAAGAAATTAAAAAGGTTTCATAACAATTTCATCATAATATAACCTATGAAAAAAACATGTTTCATAAAATTTTCATCATTTCATAAACGTATAAATTTTATAATGGAATGTGGGATTCATAATCCTTTCATCATGGCCTAACCCATGGAAGAGAAAAGGGATTCATAACAATATTTTAATCATAAAAAAACATCCTGATAAAGAATAAGAATTCTATCATTTCATTTTATCATTAGTAAACATTATGTAACATAATATTTTTTCTTCTTATGTGGAAAATAATTTTTATAGATCACAAGGATAATTTATTAATGATAATATATTATAAACATTGAAAAAAATTACAATAATAACTCATAAAACATTTTATAAATCCATTTACTTAAACAATATATTAAAATTTATAAATTAATATTTAAAAACAATGAGTTGGTCATCCTAGTACAAAATACCATTCATATCGTACCTGTTTAAATATTGATTCCTTTCACATTTTGGTAAAAGTGAAATGAAAAATGTTTGGAAAATGGAATGAATATTCCTTTAAAAAATTATAAAATGTAAAAAATGGGTAAAATAGCCTTTGAGAAATCATTTGTTCAATTTTAAAAATATATTTGAAAAAAATAGATAATAATATTTGGAAAGAAGAGGGATCTTTGAGCGAATAAATAATTATTATCAATTCTTGAAAAAAAACATTCTTTTCAAATATTGAGTGTATATATAAAAAAATGAATGTAAAACAAGTAATAATAATAAATATCTAGTGGATAACAAATTTCATGAGTACCTAGATAAATAGTTCACACTATTTTATCAATTGAATCATAAAAATAAACAATCCCAATAAGAGATAACATTGTATTATAAAACCCTTACCACATTGGTAACACTGATCCATAAGACCAAATGAAATAATAACATTAAATGAAACATAAAATACCAAGAAAAAAAATTAAATCATGATATAATATCCCAATGGATATTTAAACACAGCTTGTAAATGAATATTGATCCATAACATAACATATGTATTAAAAAAAGAAAATTGAGTTAAAATCTATTTATGTATTGGTAGATTTTAATATATAAAAATCATGAGAGAGAGATACCATAAAATGGATACATAAATATGAATAATGTTTAGGCAAATAATAATAAAATACATTCATTGTTTGTATATACATCGTATAAAATAAATAGGTTGTGAATATGGAATGTGTCTCACAGAAGTAAAATATGATATGGAAATCCATTACTGCTTTAGTAATATTTTGAATCGTAATCCAAAATAATTATTAAAAACAAATTAAATATTAAATATCATAAAAATAAATAAAATCAAGATATAAAATTTAAATTGGGAATTATATACACTGTACAAAATAAGTCATTCTGAATTTTAATATGTACCCCTGAAATAAAAGAGAGATTATAAATCTCTTACCTTAAGTCTCGAATTATTTCATACCCATTAAAACCTCATGAATAATAAGTATAATTTTATCATGAATATATTAAATAAAGTTACTTATATATATAATTTTATATATTATTTACTTGTGACCATTTTTAACACATTTATTAACAATTCCTTATTTAATTCACATTTCAGATAATAACCACTTTGTTTTTCATATATGTTTTGATTTTTTATCTATAGTTATATTACATTTATCTTAGTTCAATAATCACCAATATCATAATAATTATATAAATAGAATATATATTTAATATATATTTGTTTAGATTAATTCATAAAATATATATTTATAAAATTTAATACATAGTTCATGGAGACGGAAGGTCGTATGTACACGTGAACATTATCTCCATATTCTCAATGTATTTAAAGAATGAAATGTAAATAGTATATTATCATTCAAACATTATTTTTATTTAATATATAATATATATATATATATATATAATATTTTTATTTAATATTATCCTTGATTCTATATATATATAACGTAAATGAAAATGGAATCACATCTGTTCATGAGGTTGTAATATTTCGTACACATGAGTGGCCTTATTGTTTTTCAATTAGGTAGGGTGTAAAAATTTCTATGTGGTAATATAATAATATAAGTATAATAATATAAAGAAGATCATTTATAAAAAACAAATCCATTATTATTTCAAGTTGTGATGGGTGTTTATAGAAAAACAATAACATGAGTTCATGAGGCTATTTTCTAACATGCACATGAATGATGATTACGTATCTTGTTCAATGGAAGAGGAGAAAGATTTGGGTTATTAACCTAAAATTAAAAATTATCAATATTTTTATGATAGTGGTTATATAATTTCATCATGTATTAATAATAGTTTTTATAGGTGGTGTAAGAAATAATATAAATTACTAGGTTTGTAAAGTTACTTCTGTTTGAGAAATAATCTTCTGTTTTCACAAAAATGATTCATTGAATGTATTTATCACAAACATAAGGATTTATTTATGATTGTATGGAAATAAATAAGTTATTTGGTAAGGAATTTTCTAAACTAATGGGTTTTATTTTTTAATAGGAGTGTGTTGTGGGTGGCCTTTTATATGTGACGTGAGTGGGACACTTGAAATATTAGAATAGAAAAAGGATTACCCAAATTTTTTCAATTTAAAATGGCTCAATAATGGACTATTATCATATAAAATATATGATAAGGTCTAAATATGCCCATAAAATTGTTTTTGACATGTTTCTAGGTAATTTTACATCATATATATTAATTTTAACACCTCAATAATTCCATCTTAACTTTAACTGTGTTAATTAATTTTCAGAAATTTTACTATTCACGATTGTAAAAAATTATTTTAACAATTTTATAAAATATTAATTTATATTATTCAAAATTTGTAATATATTTATTCATATGCATATCATATAAGTGGAAAAAAACTATTTTAAAATTTAACCCATGGGCGCGATGGAAAATTGTTTTTTCGAAGAGAAAATGTTGAAATGTTTAAAAAGTTAGTTTATCAATATCAATATTAAATTGATTATAAGGAACTAGATTTATTTAAAATATAAATAATATTACTAATAATTCTATTAAATCCATTCTAAAATAATTATTATTATTTTTGAATAATTTAAATTAATGATAATTCTTAATAAAACCCATTATTTTTTACTATTAATTGAAAATATATTTATTCAAGAAATTCTGAAAATATCACTAAAAGATAATTGTTAAAATGATATTTTTATAAATAATTTTTTATTTTTTAAATAATTTTTCTAATGTTTTCATAATTAATTTTTTAATTAATTTTTCAATGGGTGACAAAAATGTTTTTTTTAATTAATTTTTTTACCGTGAAATTGGTTTTATTATTATCACTTTTCTAGAAAAAACATATTCCAAATGTCCAAAAATTTATTGAATATATAAAATATAAATTTAATTAAAAAAATAACAGAAATTTATTTTCTAAATTTGTTGAGATAAAATGAATTTGTGCACATCGAAATTGTTTTCCATAAAAAAAATATTTGATTTCAAATGGTCATTATTTTCAATTAATATTAATTAATTATTATGAAATTAATTTTATATGAATGTGTATGCCATAAATTTACATAATTTAGTTAACTATATTCAGACCCTCTATTCCAATATCATGGAGAAAAATATAATATTAAATAATTATATTTTAATAAAATTTCATTTATCCTTTAAAATATGTGTTATGTGTAACACATGATAGACTCATTTTTCATGTAAGGAAACCTATAATTAGTGTTTTTTGTTTGTCAAGATAAACGCAGTGTTTATTGTAAAATAAAGTAGTTAATACATTAAATTTATTTTAAAAAATGAATCATAAAATATCATCCAGTTACACTTTAACCTTCTGAAGGATATGAATGAAATGTGTTTTTTGGTCAGAAAACCTTGAGTAAGCTGTGTCATAGTGTAACTATCATAACCTCGCCCAAATGGTCACAGACCATGACTACCCAAGCCTAATTCTAATTGTCTAGGGGCCGGTGACCATCACTGAGTAGTAATATCACACAAATATGAGGCATTAGACTAATTTACCAGTACATAAACATATATCCAATACCATAAAATGATGAAATATAAACAAACTAAACAAATTCAAGAATACATCTATGATCCCAGAATTATAGTATGAAATTAATTTATTAAAATAAAAAAGGGTCCAAAATAGGACTATCTAAAAACTATATAGTGTCTACCCTGATCAGAGGGAGAGGACTATGATCAAATAAAACCTCCCAAAAAACCACGATGTATCAAGATAAATTTATGATTCACCGTCACATTATCCTCCCAAGACACCATCAAATGGGATTTCATTTCCATTAAAAAATACATGTGTAAGTGGTGCCCATGATCTGTTGGATAAAACAATACTCAGAAGAACACGTCAAAAAACTAAATACAAATCCATAATAACAATCTTATCCTAACAAGGACATGTAAATCATTGCATAAACATGAACCCAGATTTACTTAGGAAGGAAACCCTGCCACCCAACTATCACAACAAAATTTCTAACCACACGATTTTTTTCCAAATTTGTTTATGTTCATAGAGAACCCACTCCACGATCTAAGATATTATTGGAGATAGTCATCCAAGATTTCATGATCATTGGGACCCACCTAAGATAACTCATTAGTCTTATAAGACCTCAATACTCAGATATAGGATCACAACTAGGACTATTGAGGGCTTCCAAAAACCCATTCTATATCAACCCACTATATAGGGGAATGATACCAATGATACTGAGAAACCTACTAAAATGGACTCTTAGATGGCCGATCAATTCTCCACACATGGAGGTCATCCCAATTTCAAAAACATCACACAAGGTGCAAGTAGAAAGGACAGAGGATGACACCCCGATCTCATGGAGAGACATGAAAAACTATATGTGAGACTCATCCTTCATAAGGGATCATGGTCTAGATTTGTGGATGTAATGTTGCATTTTACACTTGTGGGGATAGAGAAATGGAACACACTCTACATATACTCATCCAAACTGAAGAAAATAAGGGCTTTAACAAGATTAATGGGGGTAAATATAATGTATTGGGTGTACACAGCCAATCGATCCAACATCTTGTTTCCTTATGTTGTACTTCCTCCCATAGAATTTAAATCATGAAATAAATGAAATGTAATTATTCATACATGGAATGTAGATATCAACTTTTACACTACATATGTCATTTATCAATGCTCATGTACTGCGGGCCATGCTTGTATACCATCTCATGTACACCAACTCGTGCTGGTGTACCCCTGGTCATGTTCATGTACTATGACCAACCATTCCCATGTATATTCTAAGATACATGCCTTTACACAAAAATGGGTCACATGGTGTGTTATGTAGGTCACATGTAGTGTCATCATTATCTCTCCATGGAAACTATAGCACTGAATACGGGGGGTCCAACATAGAATGAAATTCCAAATTACACACCATATAACCATGGATTTCCAAATCCCACTGGTTCCTCCTCCACATTTCCACTAACTAATCCCTCTCTATAAATTATAGATCTATGTATAGATGAAATTCCCATTTTCAAGGATCACAATATATACTTTGAATATGCTAAATAAATTAAAAAATGGAACATATCAAGTTGTTCCTTCAAATTTAGGATGAACATGAATCATCAATTAGTTCTAATATACATTCGATCAAACTCTAATATCATCAAACCTCGATCACACCCTTGATCATGAACCTCATCCATGGAATTAATCCATTCCAACCAAGAATACTCCCAAAACCATTAAATACCATTTTTTCATCAAACCATTAGACAACGAAAATAATAATCAAAAACATGTGAATAAACAGGGGAGAAATAATCAAACCAAAAGATGTTATGAATGTACCATATCCCTTTTTCATCTTTTATCTATTTGAAAAGAAATATATTAACTAAGAGGGAATTTACCAATGAAAAATTATTCAACTGTAAATAAAAATAAGCCATAAATTCGGGAATCAATCCTTGTTCTTTAAACTGATCCATGTTCAGATGGTATAAAGAACCGTATTAAATCACAAATTTCCAACACCAGACATAGAGATTTAATCAACCTATGATGAAGAAAAATCTTGGCTTTCCATCACTGATTATATTCATGATCATTTTGGTTTCATGACCCCTGGTCTAATCTTGATCTAATGTTTTCTGCCAACATTACTTCAATAGGTCCTATTTAATAAATCCCATAAGTCTCTAGGATTTGAGGCTATCCCTAGGGATATATTCATATCCATGTATTTATAGATTATTTTATGTAATGAAAAATAAATAAAATTAATTTTTTTCATTTTCGTTTTTTTTAAACAAACCCACAATAGAGCCCAAGCTGATCATCCAATGCACCCTAAGGTTAGGTAAATCCTATGGTAAACCCCATGCTCTGAACTTTATGAAAGCCTCAAATTTCAGATCATAACCTCTATTCAAAAGTTATTCCTATTTTTTAGGAAAACTACACGATCATGGTATTAGTATCTTTATTACTATTATTGAAATTTTAATTTTAGACACATAGGGCCTCATATTCTCATGGATTCTCAGTTCATGGATAAAACATAATCCATATAATATTCTAAGGAAATAAATTTAAAAATAAAAGTTATCACATTCTTCATGAATTAGGTATCTTCTTCCAAAAAAAATGAAAACCCTACTCAAAAATATTGGGGAACATGGATCATATGTATGTATCATTCTCCAAAGTTCTCCCTTGATGATTCATGTGATTCCACTTAATACGCAATAAGGGAATCGATATCCCTTGATGGATACTCTCCATTTAATCCTTGATCTCCATGGGTCACTCAGAAAAGGTCACTTCATCCACGATTTCCATATTTCCTTATTCAATAACTTGTGATTGTTCATGCATGTACCTCTTCAATAATGACATGTGGAAGATGTCATGTACAAAGTCTCACTATGGTTATAGTGCTAAGTAGTATGCCACCTATCCAAATCGGTTTAACAACTTGAATGGGATAATTAATCTTAGAGAAAGAATTCAACTCCTACTAAATTTCTATAATCCTTGTCAAGATGAGACCCTCAATAACACAAGGTATCCATCGTCAAACTCTAGATTCCATTGCATTTTTTATTCATAATATATCTCATGGCTCTATGGAGCCATCATTTTCTAATGGATGATATGTAACATCACTATCGTAGCTTGCACTAACTCTTAGATCATGATAAATGATTCTCTTTGATTATTCTAAAAAAGTGATGACCTGTAGGGTATCACATATATTTCCTTTAATAGATTCATATGGGTGGTGAAATGTTGATCAATGTGGTACAAAAACTTCACTAGGGGTAGGTGATCCTCCCAATTACACCCAAAATTCAACATGCAACCTTGTATAATTTCCTCCAAGACATGAATGGTCTTCTCAAAATGGTGATCGGTATGGGGGTGAAAGGCCATGCTAAAATGTAATTGAGTCCCAAAGGCCTCATTCAATCCAATTTATAATCATGATGACAATTTAGAATCACATAAAAGAATAATCAAAAAAGGGAACTTCATGGAGCCTTACTATCTCGTGCACATACAAGTGTCTCATGCCCTCTATTAAACTATTCTATCAAATGGATTAGAAGTGGGATGACATGGTGAGAATTTCTATGATCACCTATATAGAATCATGTCCATATGAAATATTTTGTAAAACAATAACAAAGTCTAGTTATATCTCATCCATATTTCACTCTGGAAACTCAAGGAGTTGATTTAAACATGATGGAACCATTTTCTCTACCTTAATTTACTGACATGTGATGCATATACAGAAAAACTCTACAAAAAAACACATCATTTCTGACCCCCAAAACATACATCAAGGTTTTGGGTAAATCTTTTAGAAACATAGATTTACATCCAAATGATATGTATGAAACTCCATCATCACCTCCTCATATAATTTCAATTGTACCATTGTCCTTCCTCTAAGAAGGATAAGATGCTCACCACCTTCAGAATATCTATTGGGAGAATGTCCAGTGGATATCTATGTATGTAAGTTATCACATTTGGTATCTCCATAATAAAATTTCCTATCACACTAAAAATAAATTGGTTAAAAATATTTGATTGAATATATAATACACCATCCTTCCCCTACTACAAAATACGATTTTATTAATGCTAAAAAGGCATTTATCAGTGCTAAAAAATCACTGTTAATCAAGCTTCTATTAAAGGGGGTCCCCTTTTTCAGTCTTATTTTTATAATTAATATAGGATCTCCTTTATCAAAAAAAATAAAGTCCAACCTTTATCTAAACTATTCAAAACACTGCTAAAGTCACCATTTATCAATACTTTAATTAGAACTGATGAAGACTAATCTGCCTCGGTGTGTTGTTTATATAACAGCACACCCAGCAACCAACCAAAAAATAAATAGTACAACAGAATAAGAAAATCATAAAAAATAACCTACACTACCTAGAAAAAACCTACTCAAAAATAACCACTAATATAATATACAAACGAACCACATACATGATGCAAATGATGAAAAAAATATCCCACACAAATGTTTGGAAACTAATGCTGTATACATGTAATTGACATCATGAATACAAAACTAATCACTAATTGTATATACCAAAAAACACATCTATATACATTTTGAACAATGTTTTATAAAATTACCTTTACAAATATCCAACAAACTGTTAAAAAATTAATGTTTTCTCTTTTAACGCAAGTGGTCCCCTAGAAAAAATGTCTTCTGATGGTAATAGTCACCAAAAAAAATCATCCCAACTTGAGAAAAATGTCTCACCTATATTAGAAAACAAATATTAAGTTAGTAATACTATAAAGAAATAAATATAACATTAATATCAGTAATACATTAAAAATGTCATCTCTAATAAAAATGACACATTTGGAGTTATACTAGTCACACCATGCATCATATTGTGGTGGGTTGATTCCCATATGTCCCAAATGACTGATAGATCATTTTCCTAATGTATCAAAACCAAAACAATGCACTTCCTTATTTTTTAGTTTGTCAGTTTCTTTTTTTTACTAAAATGTTTTTTCAATCCAAAAACATTCAATTTGAGTCATACTAATCACATCGTACATCATTTTTATATGATACTACTTCATACACATCACAAAGGACTTAAGAGTTTATTTACTTAATTAGGAAGACAATTGGTGGACATTTTCATGGTTTTTAGTGAGTGGCACATATTGAGTTATAATGTCATTTTTAAACTGATACTGGACACTTTTAGTCATATCAGTCACATCATTGTCGAATTGAGGTGGGGTTGAATCCAACACATCACCACTAACTCATAGATCATCGTCCTAAAATATCAAAATTCTATGAATGCGTTTTCTTTGTTTTCATTATGTCAGTTGGGTTTTTTACATGAATTAATGTCAATTTTAAATAACAAGACTTATTTTCCTTAATACATGTGACATTATGTGTCATATTGAGGATTTTTTTATTCATACATGTCTCAAATGAGTGATATATCATTGTATTAAAGTATCAGTACCATCGGAATTCAATTCCTAGGTTTTCAGTATCTCAGCTGTGTTTTTTTCTAAAATGTAATTTTAAACCAAAAATATGCAATTTGAGTCATACCAGTTGAATCGTGCATCACTTTGATGTGATACTGCTTGATACATGTCACAATGGACATAATAATCACTTTCCTTAATTTGGCAGACAATTAGAATGTGTTTTCTTTGTTTTCAGGGAGTGACATGTTTTGAAATAAAATGTCAATTTTAAACATGTAATAGAAACTTTTAGTCATACTAATCATATGGTGTGTTGTATTGAGGTGGGTTTAACTAATACACATCACAACTGACCCATATATTTGTTTCCCTAGAGTATCACAAGAATTCTAATGTGTTTTCTTGATTTTCGGTTAGTCAGTTGTGTTTTTTTACATGAACTAATGTCACTTTTAGATAACAAAACATATTTATAATCATACCAGTGACACCATGTGTCATATTGAACTGGGTTTGATTCTTAAATGTCAAAAATTACTGATAGATAGTTTTCGTAAAGTATCAAAAAAATTGGAATCCATTTCCTCAGTTTTCTGTATGTAAATTGTATTTCTTTTACTAAACTATTATTTCAAAATGAAAACATGTAACTTGATTTATACCACTCGGATTGTGTGTAAATTTTATTTGAGACTTCTTGATATACATCACAAAGTAAATACACATTATTTTCCATAATCTATAAGTCAATCGGAACATTTGTTTCTTTGTTTTTAGTCAGTGACACTTTTTGAACTAAAATGTTAATTTTAAACGTGTAACAGACACTTTTAGTCATACTAATCAGACAGTGCATCAGATTGAGCTGGTTTTGCTTCTTATACATCATATCAGACTCATGGATCATTTTCCTTATGTATCAAAACTATCCAAATGTGTTTTCTTGGTTTTCAGAATGTCTGTTGTATTTTTTACTTGAATTAATATCAATTTTAAATAACAAGACACATTTGGAGTAATACCGGTCACATCGTGCATCGTATTTTGGTGCGGTTGATTCCTACATGTCAAAAATAACTGATATATCATTATTATAAATTATGAAAACAATCATAATTCATTTCCTCAATTTTCAGTATGTCAGTTGTGTTTTTTTTACTAAAAAGTCATTTCAATCCGAAAACAAGAAATTTGAGTCATACAGGTCGCATCGTGCCTTGATTTGATGTGAGACTGCTTCAAACACATCACAAAGGACTTTAAAAAAATTTCCATAATTTGAAAGACAATTGTAATGTCTCTACTTTTTTTTTCAGTGACTGGCACTTTTTGAACTAAAATGACAATTTTAAACTGATAGAAGACATTTTTAATCATATTGGACACACCATTCATTAGATTAAGGTGGGGTTAATTATTACATGTCACAACTGACTCATGGATCATTTTCCTAATGTATAAAAACAATTCAGATGCATTTTCTAAATTTTCAGTATGATAGTTGTCTTTTATTTAAATAATGTCGATTTTAAAAAACAAAAAAAAATGGAGCCATACCCATGACATCGTGTGTCAGATTGAGGTGTGGTTGATTCCTTCCTATCACAAATGACTGATAGATTTTTTCCTAAAGTATCAAAACAATTGGAATAAATTTCCTCAATTTTCATTATGATAGTTTTGTGTTTTCACATGAATTAATGTCAATTTTAAATAATGACATAGTTTGGGTCATACTGATGACATTGTTCATCAGAATTAGGTGCAGTTGATTCCTACACATCACAAATGACTCATAGATCGTTATCCTAAACGATAATAAAAATTAAGTATATTTTTCTTCTTGAAAATCAATGCACCCTTGCCTATTGAAACCTAAAAAAGAGAACTCACCTGGTAAAAATGATCAATCTACCCAATGTAGAAGGATTATGGAAAAACCATTGATCCCTTTATGGTTGACATGAAATAAAATCCTCTTTCTGCAGCATAGATTTAGCCAGCCTCGAGAAGAACCAACTATCATATATTCTGGACCTCTAAATGAATATATAAAAGTTGGTTCTTCACTGGGTCTACTAAAGTGGGGAACTACCAATATTACAGATTGAATTGATGTTTTTTGGATAAAACCCTTATTGTTGTTGAAAACTAGAAAAGTGTAGTAATATTCTATTCTCTTTATGTCTCAAGATGACACAAAAATCACAAGGTATTGGAAAACCCCTTCTGGATACTCATTATCGTTTTTGGTCAATCAACAATACACATACCCTGTAAATGAGTACCACATATTTCTTTTAAAAACCCATCAACATGAAATTCGATTAGTGAGAAAACATAGACCACCAATGACCAAGATTTTCATCAGGGCATTTAGCCTATAAAAATCACAACATTACAATCAAACAAAGAGAAATATATGGAAGAAAAGATTGTTAAAGTCTAAATTATTTGAGAAGTTTACCATCTTCATTATATATTTTTACATTTTTTCATCAGGTTTTTTGTCCATTCGTTTCTAAGAACATCTATATAATCTAGTGAATATGAATGCTTTCAATAGTCCTGGTAGTACTGAAAAAATATAAATAAGAAAAGGATTAAAATTATTTTAAATTAAATAGAAATTGCCTTCGAAAATACCTCTTTAGGGGTGCTGGTTTTTTCATGGAATATGTTCTCTTTCATAAATTTACAAACATAAAAATGACAACCTTTATCATTTATTTGTTTTGTGCACTGTAGAAACTTGGAGAAAAATTATTACTTTTTTATATGTGTTTGGATAGTGAAATCTTATTATATACACCCTCATTTTTGTCCAATCATAGTAATTGTCAAGTTATTTTCTTTTCCACTGGCATCATTCCATGATATAGAAAATATTCACACACCTCCCTATAAAAATAGAATCCCCATTACAAGATAATATAAATTATATAAATTGATGTTTAGTTATAAAATACTGGTTGTGATGTATTACAAATTGACAACCGCCATTATGTTTGGTCAGTTTGTTGGGTATCCATCCATTCAATCTAGAAAATAAATCTTTGGAGTTTCCAAATTGACTTTAATGAGCATCTAATTCTACCTAAGAACAAAAAAACAATAAGTAATGAATGAAATTAAAATATATTTGGTATTATTGTATTTTAGATTTTTATTCATGCATCATTAGTATTAAGAAAAGTCTATCATCATTAATTTTTATGTTAAATGATTTGAGTAAACCTCCAACTATTTTACAATGTTTCTTGGAAGTTATGTATTCTTGTTAGGTAGAGGTGACGTGATGACTAACGAGTACAATTTTTTTTCATGGGGAAATCCCTTTATTTTTTTTCATATATACACCTAAAAAATATGAAATGTTATTTTTCATAATTATCATAGTATATCATCTTTTAGAAAATCGAATCATGACAAAATACCTCATGTAAAAATTTATAACAGATCTTCTTAACGAATAATAGTTGAGGATTTCAATTTCACTCTCAACACCAATGAAGTCAAGATCTTCCCATCCATACATATTTTCATCAAAATAAATTATATGATTACCACCAGCTTCTAACTTTGTATCCACATGATCCTTCAATGATAATAAATGTGGTTATAGAGCTTGGGGTTAAGGTGATTTTTGTAGACTATTTTGATCAGTTGGTTGATCCTTGAGATGGTTTTTGTATCAGTATTTCGTATCACCCACTTCCCATTGTTTATATGTAATATCATGCATCAATTCATACCTTTTTCATTAAATGTTTATTTTTTAGTTTTGAAATGAAATTGGAAATGAATACCTCATTGTCGACATGTTTTTTACAAGATGTGACGACCATGTGATGAATGTTCCTAAAGCATGTTATATCATATGAATATCTGCATCATCAATTGGAATAGGTAGATTGGTGCTAAGATCTATGGATAAAATATTTTGTACTATGACATTATCTTTCAGAAGCGGTCTATTGTGTAGCATTTCATTCTGGATGTTGAACATTATATCCCTCGCTAAAAGGAGATGGTGGGTATTGATAGATATAAATCATAGTCATTTTTACCCTTTATAATATTAATAAAGGAAATGTATCTGTGTCTAGTGTCTATCTAATTCATATTTAATAGAAACAATTATTAGAAAATTTAATACCTTAGTAAATATTTTTTAGGGAATGTCTCGCCTAAAAATTGGTGGGGGTGGGGCGAGATATTCACACATGGGTTGTTCTTGAGTTTTTTGTTCTCTTTTCATCCCTTAATCAAACTTTCAGTCATCTCTCTCAGGTATTGTAATTATTTTTAAAATGTAGATAATTTTTCTCTCATCTTTTCTATTTCCTCGGTTTCATCCTCCAGTTGTTTTTTTCTCAAAATATGTTTGTGGTGTCCCGAAAAACCCACACCTCTAACATAGCCGTACTTTCCTGGATGCATTAAAGCCACTAAATTTATGTTTGCATCCGATGTGGGTGTTGTTGATTTTTTACTATGTCAATTAGAAAATATAATAAAATATGTAATAGTATATTAAATCAAAACCAATTTTTATTATGTCATACTTACAAATGTTATCCACAATTTTTTGTGTGTTTTCATCAATTAGTTTTCCATGTTTAGTTACAAAATCCTCCTTCAATATCACATGGTGTGGGATGGAAGTGGTTGTGGATACTGAAACTTTAAGGTGCATATAAACAAAAGAACATAGTTATTGTGTTGTTTAATGTCACATAAAATTATTATGGTAGATTTAAAATATGTACCAAATTTTATTCAGGTGATGTATACCGCATCCTTGCTTTACAGAAGGGCTACACTGGTTTTGATTCTAGTTGTTTATTTTCAGCACTCAGTTAATGTTTCATAAATAAAACACTATCAATCAAAGTGATTAATACATGTTCCATCAAACATTGTATTACCCTACACAATGTACTAGAAACGACTACTTTGGACGACGACCAGTAAACGCAACCCACGATACCTAGGTTATTAGGTGTGCATAAATAAGATGTGGGTGCAGTTTTATATTCCCTTCAAAATCATTAAGATGATATTTTGTTAAAAGTGAGAGAAACCCCCTGTGAATCATTCTAACAACCATTAAGACATTTTCTCTATGTGATTCATCAATTATTAATTAACTCTCTCAGAGTAGATGAAGTGTAAGTAAATGTTTCATTATTTAATTTTTATTAAATTAAAAAACAAATATCATAATGTTACTATAATACCTCCCCACGTTAGTGTATTAATCTCAACCACAACATTGTTCCATGAAGTTACATCAATTACCAAAAATTATTGAGTGATGATTTTAATGTAACTAATGAACATGACCTTGTTATTTCAGCCAATTTCTTATTTTATTTCTTTATCTTTATCTTTAATGATTTTTTATAATAAATTCAAATTATGGAGCTCCATTTTTTTGTGTCACCAGTGTTTCATCACATTTCATTTACTTTGACCCACCATCATCAATATATTCCTCCAGATCTGTATGGATAGCATCGGCATGTGCAGATGGTGGTTGTACCTCTGCACTAGGAGATGCAATAGGTTAAGGAACCAGTTGTTCATCTGAATTGTGAGCAGAAACATGTTGAGAAACCAATTGTGCCAAGGGATTGGGTGCATCATCATGTGAAAAAGTCATTATTTTAAAAATTGGTTTGACATTTCATTTAGATAACATAAAAGAATTAATGAACAGATATTACGATAAGGTAATATGTTGACAAACCTTTTATTCATCTATAATTCTAGGAGAAGTAGGTTGAGAAACCTATTATTCTTGGGGATTAAGAGCATCATCGTGTGAAGAATTCATTACCTACCAAAGTAGTTTAGTATTTTATTTAGATAACATAAAAGCATCAATGAATAGATATTTACATAAAGTAACATGATGTATATTAGAAAAATTATATAACTTGATTATTGAACACTATTTTGTAAATGATTGAAGGGATTTGACACCTCTATAGACTATACAAATCCATTCATTGCGGTCTCCTCTGACATAAAAAAACATTTTCTACACTGGGACCATTGTGAAATGATTATGAAATCCCAATTAAAGGGTCATCCTACAATGAATTTTTATCTGTCTCTTCATTGGTTTTGGTTGATAACAGAAAAATTGACCACTTTTGGTTTACATGATCTGAAACATAAAATACTTATACTGCCTATGATACACTTATAAATGGTTCATCTTGGTACCCTTACTTTAAAATCAAATTTCAAAAATCCCAACTCATATTTTAATAATATCACTTCTATTATAAACCCCCATTCCTTAAAAAACAGCACTTGAAATGTTGTATAATCGAACTCCCATATTTTTTTATGATGACAAAATAAAACATATTCGCTTAAATTGTATTTTTTTCCTTATCACCATAAACATGCATCGCCTCATCCACAAGTGTAGATACACTATTCTTTCTAATATTTTCTTCATTATGTTCATTAGTATAATTGTGTAACCATTAATTACATAAGCGTTGTAAGATAATATGTACACACTTGGTCCTCCACCTAACCATCAAAGTTGATTTGAAATTGAGTCTGTATTTTCATTTGACTCCCTAAATATATGGTCATGAAACCATTCTATAAACAATTAATTATGTTTATTTGATATTAATTTTTCATCCCTTTATCGATTCAAATGCATAATAATTTCTTTGTGTGTTTCAAAATATGGGTACACATCCAAACTATAATGCAAAACATAATGGTGGGATTGCACCCAATATGAAATATTGATTGTGATGACCACCTTTACCTAAATTCCTTCACCTATAAGTCAGCCAGTGTGATGATATTTTGTAGGAACAATTCTTTTTAACACTGTACAAGTATTCAGTATATATTTCAATGGAATCATTAAAAATATATCGCTCCACAATACTAGCCTTTGGCCAAAATCAATTTTTGACATACGCTTTCAAAATATTCATATATTGTTCAATGGGGTGCATCCATCTATAGTACACAAGATCATATATTTCAATCTCTCTCACCAAGTGAAACATCCCATCAAATAATGTTTGGGGGAAAACAATTCCAATTTACATAATATGGCGACAATTTTTATTTCCATAGTCGAAAAATTTGTTATGTCTATAACTTTGCTACATATAGATTTGAAGAAGAAACTTAGCTTTGTTAATTTATAAATTACATTATTCAGAAAAATATAACATAAATCTATTGTAATTTGATCTTATATAAAAACAAGGTTGTCATGTAATTTCATACCTTTTATCTTTAAATCTTACATTGACACGATGTTCTTGATATATTATGAATACACCAATGGAACCTTTATGTCATTCAAGATGTTGCAAAACCAATATCTCTCTTTCCTGGAAAGAGTGTAAGAAATAGGAAGAATAAATGTTCTTTTTTTACCCTTCATTAGTGCCAACTCTTCTCGTATTCACATGACATCCATGTCGATCCTAGCCTTAATTACATCCTTTTTTTCAGGTTCATTTATAAATTTTCTGATGACACTATCACATGTATTTTTTTCAACATTCATAACATCAAGAAAATGTGTGATGTGTAGAAAATTCCGGTTTGGTAATTCAAAAAACTTATTTTATTTTCAACTGATTTTTATAATGTTTTTAGAAAATGGTTTATCAAAGGAAGTTTCCACATCTCTAACTTTATCAAACAACTGATCACCTATTAGTGGATATAGTGGTTTATGTTCTTCTGAACGTCCATCAAATGATGTCATCCAAGATCAGTACTTATGCCATCAGGGTAGAAATCTATATTATCTTGGAAACACAATTTTTAATGAATGTATCAACCTAATTGATTGTGTACCTTGTTCGCAGATAGGACACCCAAGATTTTCTTTAATTCTATATCCTGAAAATTTTCCGTAAGCAGGATAGTCCTTTATTATCTCATACAATAAGGATCTCAACATGAAATCTTCATTTATATAAGAATCATATATCATAACACTTTAATCCCATAATAATTTCAAATCCTCAATAAATGGATCCAAGAAAATATCAATATGATTACTTGTTTTTTTGTCCTCATATAAGAATATATAACATGATGAATTTTCATTTCATGCATAACCATGGTGGAAGGTAATAATTTACCAAAATAACCAGTCGTCTACTATGAGTGCTTCTTTGAAAACCAAAAGGGTTCAAACTTTCTGTAGATAATGCATGGTTAAGGTTTCTTGGATTGTTTCCAAAGTAAGGATACTCATGAAAAATTATCTTCTACTGAGGATATTCTACTAGATTTCATAGTTTTTCATCTTTATATCTTCTTTATGTGTTCCTTGTCAAATTCACTGCAGTCTTCTCACTTTCATATAAGTTCCTAAAGCTTGGAATGATTGGAATGTACCATGAAACATTTGTAGGGACATATTCATCTTTCTTTTGTCAATAATCACCACACTTTTGGAATTCCTTAAGTGATTTTATTCCTTGAAGAATAGTATATAATAATTTGGTAAGGTGTGCGTTATTTCATGGATCATACCCATCGAGATTACCATTCGTTTGGTGTTGTATGTTTGGATTTGGAGTTCATTATCGTTTGGAGGCATTTCATTCAATAGAGAATGTAATTCCATAAAACTAGAGTCACTCCATCCATTTCCTTCTTTCACATTATACAGTTTCAGTATGGCTGACAATGCTGAATATTTATGGAAACCATCAAACAATAGAACATTGCACAACTCTTTAGCTTCTCAGACAATTTTTTTAAATCACAATGTTCATCTTAAACTATCCTTGTCATTTCCGTAATATAATCGTCATCATCATGCACATCTTGAATCATGTCCTTGATACAGTCTTTTTTATCGTCCATGCTTTTAATCATATTAAATGTTCTATAAAACATAGTGTTATCCCATTCACCAGCTACATTATCTTTTTACATGTGTTTATTCCAACATTTATAACTTGAATATATTTTGTGACAGATCATGTTTCCTTCCAACTCCTCTAGAGTAACTTGTCTTGAAGAACAACGGTGTAAAAATGGAAAAATTATTTGAGAAGGATCATATGCATGATATGTTTCAATTTTGATGAACTCATTCACTCCATATTCATAATATTTTATCAGATGATTG
This sequence comes from Viscum album, assembly GCA_963277665.1. Classification (NCBI taxonomy): domain Eukaryota; kingdom Viridiplantae; phylum Streptophyta; class Magnoliopsida; order Santalales; family Viscaceae; genus Viscum; species Viscum album. Next base: position 385,090,698 of record OY728156.1, on the reverse strand, counting down.
GAATCCATCAATTATTTGTTCATATCTATACTATTTGATTTTATAATTTTAATATTTAAAAAAATTACCCAAAATGTTGAAATAAAAATTAACCAATGATAAAAAAGTTATAGACTATAAGTATCCATTGAAAACTATTTATAAAATCAGCATTGAAATACCATTAAAAATCCAACCATTTACACGAATTCCAATTCAAAATAAATAAACCTTTTTAAAATAAACCAATTTGTTCCAAACATCATTTATCAAAACTAAAAATTGTTTTACCCTTTTAAAGAAATTTAAAACCAAAAAAGGGTATTTTTAACACATATAATATTATAAGAAACATTTAAAAACACTTTAATAATTTTAAAAGTGAACCACTAAAAAATAACTAGATGGTATTTCCACTTCCCTCTGTCAAGACAATAAAAATACCTGATGGTCACATGCCTTATATTTCTCATGACACCCCTATCTAGCTCTGATCACTATTTTTCAGTGTTCCTCCCATCAACCTTATGGACTGGCCAAGCCAACACTGGTGGGTGAATTCCATTACTAGTGTTTTGACCATGGTGGAAGGTTATAATTTACCAAAAATAACTGGTCATCTACTGTGAGTGCTTATTTAAAAACCAAAAGGATTCACTCCATCTATAGATAATGCAAGATTAAGGTTAATTGGATTGTTTCCAAAAAAAGTATACTCATGATATATTCTCTTCTACTGAGGAGATTCTACCAGATGTCGTAGTTTTCCATATTTATATCTTCTGTGTGTGTGCCATGTCAAATTCCCTATAGTCTTCTAACATTTATATAGGTGTCTAAACCTATGAATGATTGTAATGTACAATGAAACTTTTGTAGGAACATATTCTTCTTTTCTTATGTCGAGAATCACCACACTTTTGGCATTATCTATGTGATTTTTGGTCCTTGAATAATAGTATACAGTAATTTGGGAAGGCTTGTGTTCTTTCATGGATCATACCCATCAAGAGTAGCATTCATTTGGTGTCGTATGTTTGGCTTAGGAGTTCATTATCTTTTCAGAGCATGTCATTCAAAAGATAAAGTAATTCCATAAAACTGGAGTCACTCCATCCATTTCCTTCTTTCACATTATACAGTTTCAGTATGGATGACAATGCTGAATATTTAGTGCAACCATCATAAAATGGAATATTTTCCCAACTCTTTAAATGCCTAGCCAATTTTTCTAAATAAAAAAGGTCATCGTCAACTATCCTTGTCATTTTTGTAGTATAATCTTCATCAACATGAACATATTTAATCAAGTCCTCGATACAGTCTTCATCATTGTCCATGCTTTTAATTATATTAAATGTTATATAAAACATAGTGTTATCCCATTCACCAGAAACATTATCTTTTTACATGTGTTTATTCCAACATTTATAACTTCAATATATTCTGTGACAGATCAAGTGTTCTTACAACTCCTCTGGACTTACTTGTCTTGAAGAACAACAGTGTAAACATGGAAAAAGGAATTGAGAATGGTCATATGCATGATATTTTGAAATCTTGATGAACTCTTTCACTCCATATTCATACTCTTTTGTCAGACAATTAGAGTCCATCAATTATTTATTCATATCCATCCTATTTGGTTTTTTGATGTTAATATTTAACAAAATAAATACACAAAATTTTAAAATAAAAATTAAGCAATGATAAAAAATTTATAGACTAAAAATATCCTTTGAAAAGTATTCCAAAAATCACAATTGAAATCCCATTAAAAAGTGAACCAATTACACAAATTCCTCTTCAAAATAACAAAACCTTTTTAAAATTAACCTATTAGTTCCAAACATCCTATATCAAAACCATAATTATTTATTACCATTTTAATGCAATTTAAAAACAAAAAAGGTTATGTTGAACACATATAGTTTTTTAAGAAATATTTCAAAACACTTGAATAATTTTAAAATTGAACCCCTAAAAAATCACTAGATGGAATTGTCACCTCCCTCTGTCTAGACAATGAAAATAATTGATGGTCTCATGCCTCATATGTCTTATGACACCCCTATCTAGCTCGGATCACTATTTTTCAGTTTTCCTCCCATCAACCTTATGGACTAGCCAAGCCATCAGTAGTGGGTGAATTCCATTTCTAGTGTTCTAACACCCCCCCCCCACTGGATACTCAAAACCATATTCACATTTAAGTTTATGAATATTTATTAGCACCATCACACTCACCCATGAACATAAAAATTTACTAATTTATTCATATGATTTATTATGAGTGGAGCTTAATCCAATCACACTCACCCTTTTGGAACCTATATACTTACTAACCTATTCACATAACATTTATAAATCATGATATATAATCTTTTACCCATTGTATTGGTAGGAAATACAGGTACTACCTGTCTCATAATACATAAATTTGTCTTCCACTTGAAAATGAGACATTCATTATCTCATTAAGAAACCATATTGACTGGAGAAAATAAATTCTCAATGAAGAATAGAACCATGTGATAAAGGAAAAATATAATAGTAAATAAAACCAAAATTAATAGTTACGCTAATAAAATAAGAATAAGGGGGATGTAATCAATATAATAATTTAATCACCCATATAAAACCACTGATTGAGAAACAAAATGGCATTGGATATGCCCTAGGTACTAGTGTTTGAAGATCCAAAACAGCACTATAATTACAAGGACCATTATTTGATATATGTTTTATCCAATAAAAATATGATCCACACAATTAAACCATAATTTACTCCTCATAATTGAGCCATCCAACTGGCTTTGTCTTAATCAAAACTTGGGGAAAATAGAAGTGTGTGTACCAACTAGGGTATCATGAATCAAGACCTCCCACATAGACACCAAAGTTACCATAGAAAAATCCATATATATGAGAAATAAATCATGATAATTACCAAAAAAATGTCTCGCACCACACCTCCAACACCATCACATGTAAAATCCTTTTTTAACATCATAAATCCATCATATAAATAATCAATAACCCTTAACTGGCGAAACAAGTATAGGGGAAATCATTGATGGTCACAGGAGAAATAAAAAATTTAGGTTTTAAAGTGAAATTTAGTTCTTCACATAAAAACAGACTTAGTATATAGAGTCTTAGTCCCCTTCTTTTAAGTATCATAATTTCAATGATTTTATAATCACTTGAAAAAATCAATTTTTCTTTTCAAAACATTCTCCAAGCACTTGGAAAATTCCATTGAAAAACCAAAAAAGGCATAATACCTAAATTTACTATAAAAAACATTTAAATGACCCTATGAGCCTTTTCAAAAATTCTACTCATGATAATTAATTTAATTTAAAACTACTACATGAAATTCTTATGAAAAACCTCTTTTACAAGCCTATAATTTAAGAAATAAATTTATAATTTCATGCAAGAACCCATATATTAGTATAATTTAATTGAAAATGAATTTATATAGAATACAGATTCCATGAATTATAAAATAAAGTTTGAGAAAAGAAACACATATTTTAAACCGAATGGTATCCAATGCACAACATGTCACCTTCCATGGAAAACACTCAAAAAACCTAAATCCAAAAATCCTCCTGAAAAATGAATTTTAGTTCTTGGGAGATGGAGAAACCTACGGGAAACATATAAGAGAAGATGGATGGGGGAGAGAAATGATAAAGAGTGGGAAGAATTATTGAAATGGAAAAATAATTGTTTTCCTAAATAATTCAAAAAAATAACATAACACGATCTTCAGAAATCATAGAATATTATCATTTGAATTTTCCAAAATTGAAAAACAAATAATGTATTCATGGGGAATGTATTTTCTAATATATTAAATAAGATAACACTAAATCATGCTAATTTAGGTGTGTGAGACAACTAGTTCATTTGGGGAACAATCTAAAACCTATCAATGTGTGAGTAGTGTGGTGAGGAAATACATTTTTCAAAATTTATTGTGGGTGTTATATCATCATGATACTTTGTAATTTTAGTAATTATAAGTTGTGGATCATTAAAATACTATAAATTTTTTCACCAATAACAAGCCCATGTAAGGATATGGAGAGTCAAACTGTAAGTGTCCTATATGGGTAACTGGATGGTTCCTTGCATTATTTCATGGAATTAAGTGATGTGATCTTGTATGGGACTTATGGGAAATGATTTTGAGTGACAATATTCAGCTGAAAATGAGATATGTTCATGATTATGTTTTTGTAGTGATGGAATTTCTTAGTGGACATTGGGAGTGGTGTGTAGGTTAACATAACCCGCAGGTAGAGGTGGTTGGTTTTATCTGTGTGCAAAAGTGGCTGAGTTTCACTAGTAGATGATAGATAAACATGTAGGGGTATCTATTAGAGGAGATCCAGAATGAGTCAATGATTTCAACCTATAGAGTGGGGATTGAGTTGTTAGGGGATCTTGGTGATGAGAGTATGTATGGGTTGTCACTTAGTTCACATGTTGAATCATTTGACAAATCATAATGAAGTGTTATTTAGATGTCTACATTAGGGAATGTAAGAAAACATGGTATTATTTAGACAATTTATGAGAAACATATACTACAAATTATTTATTTTATTGAAAATATATTGATAAGAAAGATGGTGCCAGGAATTTGAGTTTTTTAAATCACTGTAATATTCAAGAAGAATATTAGAATTGGGATTTTGATGCATAGGATTAGTGGCCCAAGATGGTTGAGAAATACCTATAGAGAGACTTCTCAAGGATGATATATCCTTATAGGGTGAGATTTTAATGGACATAGACTTTTTAGGTTTGTTGTTCCTTATTTTCAGCCTTTATTTTATGTGATTTTTGTTATTATCTTTTGGCATGAAACCACTACCATAGTTATGTACATTGATACCCATTTGGTTATTACCAACCCATGGTGATCTGGATTGGGATTCATACCTTGTATCGAGCCATCTTTGGGGACATGCCATGTCGAACCATGTTTGTTTGTTACATATATTCACTTGAATACTTCTAGGGATGAAAATTTTAATCACCATATGAATATCTTTCTCTTTTGAAACCAGAGGCTCAAGCTTAATCTACTACATTGCATGATACACATTATTATATATTGAAATTTTTAACCTCAAATTTTCATTGCTCATAAAGAAAAAACATGTTATGTAAAATATCTCAAAATTATCATTTTATAAGAACATGAAAACAGAACTTTTTCCATCATAGTATGTTCACGTGGACTCCAAGTATACTTAATAATTCATACTGAGATGTCCTATATGTCATGGAAATGAGAAAGTGGGTATAACCACCAACGTCTTCCCAAGACACTTCATGAAATGTATAAACTCCCCATGACATGAATAACTCTTACACATTCCCCTACTAGTGTGGAAATTATTACCATTACCTGAAAAACTCTTATATATAAATGTAATTATCTATATTCCTATTAAAAAGTTCGTGATTATTTATATTCTATCTCTTATAGTGTGATCAACTAGTCACCTTTAAAACATCTTGGATGTTAATTCTCATGGGTATCTCTGCATGGTGTGAAATATTCCTCATGAAACTAACCATATAATGATGTGGATTTATTAGAGTGAATTAGGTTGTTAGGATTTTATTTATATCCTATATATAAAATTTCTATAGTTTCTTCCCAAACCCATCAAAAACTCCATTAGCCTTCTCTATGACATTGAATTCTCTTTTGGAATTACATTGCACAATGGTACATGTGACCTTCTTGTATCACTATAAGGTTCTCCAAACTTTTCCATTTCATTTAAAATGTTGACTAAATAATTTTATATATGCATGGATTATTATGCATTTTTTATTTTTCTAGGAACTCTAATCATAGTGTAAATCTTATACTCATTCCATGATATTTTATGAAACTTCTGAAATTTATTAAATGAACTCCATCCAACTCAACTAAATTAACAAAATTCCAAAAATTATTTTATTGAAAATATCCATCCCATCCTATACAATTACTTCAAAAAAATGTCAAATACTTAATTTATAATAACTTTCTGAATAGCCATATATCATTCCAGACTTCTACTTCTAGAACAACATCAAATAACCAATCATGTGTTGATAATAAATCCAATAGCAATAAACAACATATATTGAAAACAAATTTATCACAATCAATGATAATAAAAAATAGTTTTATTAAATTTTTCAAATAACTCCCTTTACAACATGTTTCCCATAAATCCAATACTAACCAATATCCAATAAATCTAATATTAAAAAATTTCCAATAAATTCAATACCAACACCATTTCTCAATTAAATCCTGAAAATATCCCTTATTAAATATTTGGAACCACTATCATTAATTCAATACCTCATCACATCATGATTCCTACTCCACATTTAAAGGGACCAATAGATTCATGGATTCAAAATGATTCCTACTACCCATTTCAAAAAAAATCTAAAGAAAACACTCATCATCAAAGAAAAAATAAAGTCTTTGATAAATTTTCTACCTTATGAAATAAGGGTGTCACTTTTCAGTACATTATCACTCTCCCAAAATTTTATTTATGTAAAAAATATAAACTTCACTTTCTATGATACATATTGTAATAGTATTTTGTGAATCACATAATGACACTTGTTATATTATTTTCTCTTTTCAATTATTCTCAGAGTGGACAAAAAGATTTAGTACTACAATTTTCAAGAAAATATTCCATATTAATTTTCGTAATCATGGGGAATCATCAATAAATATTTTCTTTCATTATTGGAATATTCCTTTCAGCACATTTATAGTGGATAGGTTCCCTGTTTTACAATACATTTCACGAATATTGTAACTTCCATCTCATTCTAAAATTATTTAACAAAATTATAAATTTTAGTTTCAAGATAATGAAAAAACATCAAATATTATTAAATCCTAAAATATTTTTAGGGAGTAATATTACCACATAAAAATATACAATCAAAAGATATATTCAACTCTGTCATAATTTGATATATGAAGCAAAATATTAGGCTAATAACACCACTACAATAAATTGCACCAACATTAATTCTTAAGTTTCATTCGATAATAATATTTATATTCTACCATGATTAAAACCCACATTGAATTAACCTTTTATAATTCAAAAAATTCAAAAAAATGGAATAGGAAAATTGAATTTTACAAAATATAACTATTGTTCAAACAAGGACCACCAACAACCACGATTTTCAGTGGAGTGTTTAGCCCATAAAATTCACAATATCACCATCAATGTCAAAATGTAATAAGTGAACCTAATAATAAATAGTAAAAAACAAACCACATAGGTGTGGTTTATCACTCATGGGAGGTGTGTTCGTGGTGTAGGAGAGATGCGGTAGAGGAGAGGCATGGTGGTGGAGAGGCAATGGCGGAGGAGAGTCGTGGCGAAGGAGAGGCACAGTCGAGGAGGGCCACTAGTGGAGGAGAGCTGTGTGGAGAAGCTTGGTTCATAGTGGTGGAGAATTCGGTGGCCTAGGAGGAGGAAGAGGTAGGATATGTGGGAGGAGAGGAGGTGATGGCAACAACGGTAGGTATCAGCACCTGCAAGAGCTTTAGGGTTATGAGGAAAGAGGAGAAAGATACGGTTTATTTATAAAACCGGATGACACTTTTATCAATTATAGATAAAAAGAGCTGATAAAAGTATATTTTATCAAGCCTAAAAATGAAATTACTGATAAAACATACTTTATCAGTGCTTTTTTAGCACTGATAAAGTCCAATCCTTATCAATGCTTAAAAAGGGGTGATAAATGTATGTTTTACCAACACTTTAAAATTAGCTCTCATAAAGTATACCATTTATTGATAATTATAAATTTATAACCAATATATTTATTACATTTAAAATTTTATAAAGTTATATAATTAATATATTTATTATAATTTATTAATTTTATTTATAATTATATATATATATATATGTATTTGTGTTTGTGGTTGTGTATAAAATATAACTAAATATATATACATATAAATTGATATATTATTTTTATTTTTATTTTCATACATATTTAAATATATATATATACATATATATATATATATATTTTCTGCTTCTGTGTATATATTCATTAAAGATGTATATTTATAAATAAATATATTCAAAAGGTATTAAAAAATATATATTTATCAATTTAAAAATTATTTTTTATTTTTATAATTATTTAAAAAAACTTATATTTTATTAGATATATATAATTTTAATTATATATAATATTTATAATTATATATAACTAAATATTTATATTTTTAAATATAATAAATACATTTATTGTTTTTTGAAATATATTTTTCGTGACTTTATGTATTATGAGATGATAAAGCTTCATATATGTAGGAAATGAATTAGTACGCCTTGTCTATATAGTACTATAGTGTATATGGCCAACATTAGGGTGAAAAATGAACATATATTCATCAGAATATGAACGTACGAATCAATTAACACATTCCTTTGAAAAGATAATTTAATTTATATATATATAAATGTAATAAGTATTAGTATATATATATATATATTAAAATGTATTTATATATAATATTATAATCATATAGTATAATAAATATATAATAATGATATAACTAAAACTAATAATTATAAATAAAACATAAACATATTAAACATAATAAACATGAATTTTTTTAATGTATACATATAAACATTATTTTTGAATATAATTAAATTATTTTTTTATAAATTATTAATATTTTTTATTAAAAACATTTATCAGCATTATTATTATCACTGATAAAGTCTCTTTTTTATCAGCTATTTTTGTCAGTGCTGGTAAAGGGGGGGGGGGTTATCAGTGCTAATATTTACGCTGATAAAGGGTATATTTATCAGTGTTTTTTCTAGTGCTGATAAAAGTCCAACTTTTATTAGCACTTTTTGATTAGTGCTTATAAAACCTAAGCTTTTCCCTTTCTCGAATTTGTGGTAGTGTTGACCACTAAAGAAAACTTTAATGGGGCTAACTTCTATGAAACATTGAGTAACAAATTAGAACAAAATCTCCTACTGAGAGAATCTACCACCACATTCCCCTTACATAGATTATTGATAATTCTATTTCACATAAGTTGGAGAAACTCTATCCATAAACTATACCTCAAGATAATATACATTTTAGATAAGATATACTTGAAATACTTTTGGTTAGGGGAGATGATAACCACTCACATAGCAAGTAGTGTCACCACATATTTTGGGATAAAAATACCTCTTCTATCACAAGATTGTGGGTTTCATAATTATAATCATGTGATCTTAACTGCCTAGACCCATAAGAAATCATATCCTACCACTACATTACAACACAACCATGTTGGGTCCCTGATACATGAAAAAAAATCTATGTACTAAACACCATCCTCCAGATATCTCAATATGGGAGTACCCCTCAATCTCAACCTACACTCCTGAAAATATTTTTGGCACTATTATGGGCACATAATATGCTACCTCATTTGGGTCAGAGCTATCCAAGGTGATTCCACTTTAGAGAAATCAATTAAAAACCTCCTATAGTAACCTACCATCCAAAGATAAATCTTCTTTTGGGTAACACTCTTGGGTGGCTCCCATGATAGCACTACCTCATCCCTCACCAGGTCTACCGCCACTCCTACATTTAAGATAATATTTATTAGGAATTAGATATCATGAATCCAAAAATTAAACATTTATATATTCTTATAAATCTGGTTCTCTCGGAGAGTGTCTAGGACCATCTCTAAGGGTCTCGCATGCTCCTCCTCAAATGTCGAGTACACTAGGATATCGTCAATGATGGCCACCATATACTGGTCTATGAAATGATGAAAGTTTCAGTTCATCAGTCCCATGATCACTTTTGAGGTGTTAGTCATGCTGAGGGGAATCACAATGTACTCATTGTGAATGTAGAAACATCTAATTGTCATTTTAGTTATATCCAGATATCATACTAGAAACTGGTGATAGCATGAAGAAAGGTCAATCTTTGATAACCAACTTGCCCCTCTAAACTGATTAAATAGGTCATTAATCTTTATTAATGGATACGTATTATTTATGGTCCCTTATTTCAAGCATTGGTAATCCACATATAACCTTAAGACCAAGTCTTCCCTTTTGGTGAACAATACTAGGGTTTTCCATGGGGGAACATTGCGTCTCATGGATCCCTTCCCCTAAAAGTCATCTAAGAACACCCTCACGTAAAAAAGCTATGTAGGATCCACCAAATACTCTGGTATAGATATACAATCCATCCTATGTTTTATGTAAATGAAAAATTATAGGTCTCATTATACATGTAAGCCTAACATGCTCTTTGGAAATATCTCCTCACAGTCCACCACAACTACTTTATGGAACTGGTAACATCCACCCCTCAAAGAGTTATTTTATCTAACTAGTGAGTAATTTGAAGTCTTCTCTTATGCCTACGTCCATTCAGCTCTGAAAAGGTTTCCTTTAAACCCAAAAATGGAAAAATCATCCTATCATTATGGAATCACTACATCCTCCACAAAAAAAGTCAATATGGGCATAAACTATATATAAATAGTGCATACCTAAGATGAAATCATAAGTCATCATTGCTAAAATAAATAGATATCATACAATTATATCACCTCCAAGTGTTATATTCCAATGTCAAAAGAAGTGTGAAATCAATGAGGTACCTCCTTTCAGAGTCTCCAAGCACTTTGGTCAAGCTAGAGACTCATCCATATTATCTATTTCCTCAACAAATGAATTTGGCTAATAGTAATGACATTAACTTATTCTATCAATACTACAAATAATTTAGAAAAGAAAAATATCATACCTTGTGTCATGCTAAGAGCCTCATGGTCATAGGCCTCTATAGACAACATTTTCATTCCTCGCAGACCGAAATATCACTGAGCCTATAGTGGACCACCAGGGGCTTTTGGTGGTAATAAGTTAACCAATTGAATGCCTCCTACTACTCTAGTGTCCCCTATTCCACATCCAATACCTAGTAGACCACCCTTATCCTTCCTTCATCTCCACCTTGGTTGTCCCGTGATCATCTTCCAATCAGAAATACAATGGGTCAAAAAATCCCATTACTAATGTCCGTAAGCATCATAGGAGAAAAACCACCTCTCCCTCATCTGAATCAAGTCAGCATGATATCCCTGCACCATTGATTCACGTTCATGGTATTGTTAATGTATCTTTCTGTAACTCCCAGATCCCTATATTTAGTTAATTATCCACCACCATGGTCTCATCTCTCAGGTTCCCATTTCCAACACCAAAAATCAGTGGTTACTCTTCCAGGAATCTCACCACCACTAAGTCCCACTCAAGAATGACAACCTTGGTGGAAATGCAATGAGATATCATTGAATCCATTATATCAATATGTAATCACTTCCCAAATGTTTTATATCTAAATAACATATCCTACACCATTTCTATGGAGTATCATGAATGATAAGTAAACCTTTCTAAATATTTATCCATAGTAATTGTTCCCTAATACATATAAAAACCCACCTATATGTGGACTAATCGCAGTATGTATATATAAAAATCTACCCTAATTAGATTCTTAAATTCTAACTCATAGGGAGTTTTCTCGTCTGATAACTAAGTTACTAAACTCCACCATCTCCCAATATATCCATGAACAAGACTCACCCTGGGGACCTACATTAGATCTTTAGGCAGCCTAAAAAGGTGTAAAACTCATGTGATTTCTTCTAGCCTTTCCTCAACAGCCTAGGGGATGTCTCACCCCGAAACCTAGGAGGTTTCTACCAATAGAATGCATATAGTGCACTTAAACTACATGAATCCTTAGATAGTACCACCATTTATAACTACTACACAAAGGTTGGTGGTATATATGGTAAACCCCACAGAGGTACTATCTCAAGTATAGTCCCATGTATAAATGAAAAAGAACTTGGTGGATCATCCTCAAGATATCCTAAAGGAATCCTAGTTTGAATTAGGAAATAAACAAGTTCAACCACATTAAAAGAGTATATATGTGTAGATGAATCAAGAATTACATGGAAAATAAAACCCATTTTTATATGATTCATGTAGAAATGTTTTCCCTACAACTAATGTCTATATGTACCAAGTTGAAAAGAAAGATATCAGAGTCCTAGTGTAGAGACATGTCAGCCGCTGCACTAACCCTGGAGTCCCTATCCTGAAAGAATAACATGAAACACATAAAATTGTCTTCACAAACCGAAACTAATCTCAATGAATCGGGTCCTAAGGTATAATCGACCATCTAATAACATTGTGTCATTTTCTGGCCCAATAAGGCTAGAACCATGAATTCCCCAAACCCACCATCAATAGGCTAGGGGCTAAGGACCAGTGTTGAATATGCATATCACACACATGGGAGGCATTATCCAAATATAATTGTACACACACAAACATATACATAAACATAAAATGATGAAATGTAAAAAATATTAAACAATTCATGCATACATCTATAATCTTTAATTAGAGTATGATAGTAAGGTATTTAAATTGAAAAAAAGGTAAAAATACAAGCCCAACCAAAAACAATAGAGAGTTCAAATTTATCAATGGGTGAAAAATATTATCAAATGAAACCACCTAAAAACACATGGGTCTTTTAAGCGCATTCTATGCTCCACCATCACCCTATCATCCCATGAAACCATCGAATGGGTCATCATGTTCATAAGACACAACATATTTAGTAAGTTCCTGATAATGGTTGAGTATAAAAATACCATGTATGAACCCCAAAAAACACTATTCAAAAAAGCATCAAGATTAGTCAGATCAAGGTAAGGATATAAAATTATGTTCTTAAAAAGGAACCTAGGTATACTCAGAAAGAATCTATTCCTCCAGGTTGTCATAAAAAAAATATGATAAGTATGATTTTTATTAATTCAATTACCATTTTTTAAGTTCCCACCCCATGATTAATTCAATCATCAGAGACAGTCACCCATTATTTTTTGAATGTTGGACCCCACCTAATAGAAATCATTAGTCTTAGAAGACCGAGATTCCTATATAGTGGATCGCAACAAAGACTACTAGGGGACACCACAAATTCAATCTGGATCAACCCACTATATAAGATATTTTTTACTAATGATATCAAAATCCCTACGAAAATGGCCTACTAGTTGGAGGAAAAACTCCCCATGCATGGACATCACAACAATTCCACAAACCCTGCCTAGGGGATAGGTCGATATTATAGAGGATCACTCTCTAGTCTCATGGAGGGATACCCCAAAATCAATCTAAGTCTATCCGTTAGAGGGGATCAAAATATTGATATTTGGATGTAATGTTGCACTATACCCTCCAGGGGACGAACCAAGTGAACACACTAAACCTATAATGGTAAAAAAAGGAAATTAGGTGCTCGAAACACCTTCAAAGGGGGTATATGACATGTATTGTGGGTACATGGCATGTCTATAACACACCTGTTTTTCCCATGTGGTTCTTCCTTACATGGAATGTAAATATAAAAATAAATTTTGTGTATGTAGTCATACATAGCATGTAGATATTGATGGGTTCTCTAATTATGTCATCTTTCTATGACTTCCTCCCACATGCCATGCCCATGTAATAAGTTGTTAACTCAGGGTCAATCTTCTGTATACCTGGTCATGTCTATGTACATCAAACTTCCCATGACCATGTGTCCTATGAGATACACATTGAGCCTTCATCACAGATCATAAAACATGTGAAAGAGGTAAAAAAACATGCACATTTTCCTCTTTATGGAAACCCTAGCATCACATTGGGCTGGCTGAACATGGTGTGTAATTTTGGATTACGCGTTATGTAACCCAAGATTTCCAGATCCACCAATTCATCTTCTATATAATACTTTACTTAACTACCACTTCTATAATTTAGATTTTGTAGAACAAAGGATAGTCGATCATCCTGTCACCATAGATCAGGATCTGGACTTCTAATCTAGTTAAGAAATTACACACACGCCATCCATTGAAATTTCATCGAATCCTTGATGAACATGAATAACTAGTCCATTTTCATATGACAATAATGTTACTCTATCATTATCTCCCCTCAATAGAACCATTTTTCGTGATCTAAACCCATGGTGTTGATCTATTTCATCGATGAACGGTCCTTCAATGATAAAATATAGGGTATTTGTTAATCCATTCGGAAAGAAAACACCTACGATGGATCTGTGAAGAAACAATGAAGAAATATATAAACTAAAATATTTGAGTATATAACCTTGGAATTTTTTTATTTTTTTCCATGATTCACCATTGCTGAAATAGATGAACAATTATTTAATTTCCCCATGAATAATTAATCAACTGTAAATAAAAAACAATTATTGATGTGTGAATCAATTCATATTTGTGGAATTGATCCATGTTCCACTAAGATAAATAATGAGATTAAATTTCACAAATAAAACACCTTACCTCGAGTTTGAATCGATTACTGATAAAGAATGGTCATTAATTACTATCATTCATGATTATCATGAACTCTTGTTGGTACACAAACTGTGGTCTAATGTCCTCTTCCAACGATCCATTAGTAGATTCTCTCTATAAAATCATCTAAATGTTTGGGTTTTTCATATTATCTTAGGTATTCAGGCATAGCATTATATTTATGAAGGATTTTAGGTCATGTAAAACTAATAAAATAAATTAATTTATTTTAATTAAATTATTTTAAAAAATTCCCAATTGTGAGACCAACCCGAGCATCTCACGCACTCCATAGTCAGCTCATGCCTATGGTAAAACCCACTCTCTGAACTCAATCGAAACATTAGATTTCCTATAAAAATATATTTTTTGGGTGTTGTGATATATTTTTAGGAAAACATAAAATGTTTGATATTAATATATTTATTATTTTTTAATATTAATTCATGGTTCATCGAGCCTCGAATTTTCATGATGTCTCAGCACCTGGATCCAATATTAATCCACATAATATTATAATGAAATATATGGAAAAAAACAGATTCGTTAATATATATTTTTCCTATATTAGTGATGTATTCTTATCTAGAGTGAGTAACAGGTTATATCATGTCATAATAGTGATTATTTATCATAGTATATGGTTTATAGTCAGTTGGAATGTGGGATAGATTATTCTCACATAACATTTGGGAAAGTGAGTATGTTAATTTATGTTCATGGTGTATTATAAAATCTAACCTACTCTCTAGGATATATTGTTAAATATATTAGGTGTTAAATACATGTTCAAAATAGGTTGGATCAAGTATTTTATTATTATGGGTATTTCCTTAGATAAGATAGAATGAAAGAAAAGTTGTTTCTTTATAAGGGATGTGATTATATGCCAAAAATATGTATGGAAAAGGGTTTGGATTGTGGGTTTCATTTTTTAATGACTGATAAACCATGGAATAGTGTAATGATTGTTATTATATATCATATTTGGGAGATCCAACTGAAGCATAGTAGTCTTATAAATTTGGATTTTTTGATTTGAATTGAGAATAATGTTTTTAAATAACTATGTGTTTTTTGTTGTAATTTATTATGTTGCATGAGGGTTTAGATGGGCCATTTATGTGTAATATTTGGTAACTAATAGGGAGTGTGTACACAATTCCTTTTTTATCATCTATACGTATAAGTCAATAATGGGTTGTTTTGGGTATAAATACCCATAGAACACTTCATTATTATGGGTCCCATATAATTATATCTAATTTTATGGATGATTGTGGGGTTATGAATTTTATTGAATATTTTGTTACATAATATAATGAAGAAATACTATGAAAATTGGAAAACGTGGGTTAATAGGAAGCTAGGTCATCAATGTCATGAAA
The DNA here is from genome assembly GCA_963277665.1 of Viscum album. NCBI lineage: Eukaryota > Viridiplantae > Streptophyta > Magnoliopsida > Santalales > Viscaceae > Viscum > Viscum album. The sequence goes on along the minus strand of OY728156.1, from coordinate 385,074,780 downwards.
TTCCCAAGATCATTTTAAAAAGAGTAAATCAGGTTTCAGTGAGTTTGGACATTGTGGATTTCAACATGAACATCATAGTAAGATTGTGTCATTGAACTAGGTTTTCAAGGATGGTGAAAGGAAAAAATTTGGGGTCTGTTAGGATGATTTTATTGCTAATTTAATAGTAATATGTGGACATTCTATAGGGAAAAGCACATATTTATGTTTATATAGGAAACTGAGAGTCGGTCGTGTCAGGTGAGGGATGTTAAAGTAATTATGATGTAATTATTATAAGAATTTATATTTGTGGGTTTTTGTTGTAGGGATTTGATGAGTAAATACCATATAGGAAAATCACTAGGAATTTTATATATTTATATTGTATTTTTTTCGTGGGAAAACATTATAGAAAATACCATAGTGAATTGAGTCATAAATTTTATGGGAAGTGAACCTACTCCAAAAGGATAGTGTTAGAGATTACGGTTTTTTATAATGATATTGGTCATAGGTATATATATTTAATTTCTTTCTGGATGTGGATGGATGAGTCACATTTGGTTCCAAGATTATACTAAATTAGAGTACTCTTTGGTTATTATTGAATTTGATAGTTCTTTTAGTGTAGAATAATTCTTAGACCATGTGTTTAAGATGTGCATAATCAAAACCATATCATGTCAATAAAAATGAGAGAGTATAACTCAAATATAAAACTTCAATAATTTGAACATAATCAGGGATAGGGATTAGGTGTAGTGTATTGTTTATTTAAGAATGTTATGTGTATTCCCTGTGGACTTAATTATTCACCAGATATTATAATAATAAATCATTGTAGTCTAAAATCCCAACCATTATATCCAAGAGTCACTAGTTTCATTATGATATTGTAATTAGATACATGTGATAATATGATAATGGATAAAATAGTTTAGTAGTCTTGGTAAACTATATACATAGATGAATATCACATTATATAAAATAAAACCTTTTATTTTCATCAATAATATCATTAATCCTTATATAATATCATTTATATCAATAATAATTTACTTCTTTGTATCCTATGGAAATAATACATAAGAAAGGTTTTATCTCAAATGCTCAGAACGGGTTTGGTATTGCAGAAATGTTCTTAATTAAATAAGGAATAATCAATATAAATATGTAAATAACTGGAGAAAAATTAAATAATATAATTATGTTTGTAGGATAATAATTAAGGAATACATGATGATCAAATAATTACATATAAATGATCAAATAAACTTGAAACATATCCATAGATATCATAACCAAAAATATAATCACATAGATAACCATAACTGATTTTTTTAATGATGGAATTCATACTACTATACATATTAAATTTTTTTTAGTGGACTCATTCTAATATATCATACATAAATAGGTATGTACATGGAAAAATACCCAATGTTTTTTTTCTTCAGAGACATTCCAATACATCAAGAGGTTATGTATTTTAGGGCCCATCCTGCACATAAAAATTAAAAAAATTAAAAAATATGAATAAATAATACATCATAATCTATATTCTATAATAATGAAAAAAATATTTTTATAAATAACATGCAAACAAAATTACTAAACAATACACTATTAAACTAATTATAAACCATCAATTAAAATATTGGGGATACTATCACTAGATTATATGCACATTTTTAAATTTGATTTATCAAAGGATGTTAAAAAAGGATATAATAAATTTAAATAATCATTAAAAGATTTTTCAAGAAAAATAACCTTTTCATGTCAATATAATTGATTTAAAATATAAAAATAACAAAAATATTAAAAAAATAATTTATTTTTAAATAACATGGAATCTAGAAAATGAATATCTGATGTAATAATGAGTCCTGTTAATAGGAAATGTTTTTCATTTGGTGAATTTCCGAACCATGATTTCATTCACACCTTCTAGAAAAAAAATTCATTTGGAAAGTGAAAAATATATTCATTTAAACATTTTTAAAAATTTAATCATTATCAATAATAAAATTAGTAAATAACTCAATTATGGTCAAAAAAATAATTAAATCAATTTAATGAAAATATATACATAAGTGAAAAATATTCCCAACCGAAGAGAAACAAGGATAGTTTACCATATAAAATAATATTTTGGTCATGTGATTAGATAATAGAGGAAAATAAAATGAAAACATGTAATTTAAAAAAAATAACTAAAGGGAATTAATGTAGATGAGGGTTTTTTATATATAGATCAAATAATTCCTCCAATGATACTTAAAAATAAATAATCCCAAATAATGATAATGTTGTGATGTAAAACCTTACCACAATAGTATAATATGAATATAATCTCCATGAAAATGATAATTATAAATGTATATTTAATAAAAAATAATTTTAATTAGGATAAACATAAAATTAATTCATGGTCAGTATATACACAACATAGATGAAGCAAGTGGTGAATATATAATGTGTCTCGTAGAAATATATGTGAGAGAAGATACTCTTATCTCAAGATTAACTTTCTTCAAAAGTAATTTAACCTCATGGATAATATATTTAAATTTATTATAATTCTATACAATAATAATCTATATTTCTATAATATAATATATTATCCACATGAAAAAATTTAAGTCACATTTATTATTTATTCCTTATTATTATTATCATTACCATGCATTCAGTGTTACGAAAGTTCTAGTTCTATAGCTTCAGTCCTTGTAATTTGATCATGGTTCCATCATTTAGAAAATGATATTAGTGATTTAAATATGATATATTATCATTATATATTTATTTATAATCAATAATTTATTGTATATATAATAATGTGTTTCACTCTTCATGGAGATGATATGTCGTGCGTACAAAAGAATATTGTTTCTATTTTATATCAAAAAGAATATAAAAAATTTAAATATTATTTTATGATAATATGACCATTATTATATAATTAATATAATATATATATATATATATTAATTATATACTTATATCAATACATGTAAATCAGAAATGAAAAATGAGTCAAATCACTTTGTGGATGTGGTAGACCATACATACACAATAGAGACATTATCGCCTTTTCTGAGATGGGAAGGAATAAAGGTATAAATGATATTATATTTCATAAAAATATGAAAAATATCTTATATAAAAATTAAAAATATTAATAATAAACATCCTTGAAATATGGTGTTGAAAAATGTATTATATATCTCAGTAGATATGATAATACAGACGTACAGCCAAGCGGTAATTTTACTTCCCATTTAATGAAAAAGATTGAGAATAGTGGTGGTTAAATAATCATAATTATAATGAGTATATTTTGTATAATTACTATAATAGTATATTATTAATAAAATATATTTATAGGAGGAATTAGAAGAAATAATTAAAAGAGGAAGGGTAGGATTATTACCTCTTCTTTGGTAGGATGCCTTTAGATCCCTTGTTATATACCCTCGGAACAATATATTAAGAATAACCAAACAAATAAATTTGATATACGGTAGTATGTATGATAATTAAAAAAATTTGGGAGATATGTATTTCTAAATTTTCTGTAATAAAAATAAATTACGGGTGTCCATTTGTAAGTGGGGGAGATGACACTTAACATTTCTAAAACGGTTAAAATATTATTATTTTATTATTAGAACAAATTACTCCAAATGGATATATTTCTTAATTGATGGGTAGTATTAGTTAGAAATATGGCCATATAATATTATTTTTAATTGATTACTTGGAAAAAATACACTTATATATTGGTTTACCTCCACAATAATCATATTTTTACTACAACCACTATAATGATATTTTTATCATACAAGGTAATAATTTTACATATAAGATAATATTTTATGATAAATGTATTGGGGAAAAAATTGTCCTTAAATACCCTAATAGTATTATTTAAATATTATTAATATTTTTAAATTGTTTATTTAAATATTATATTCCATATAATATAATTACTCTAATTTTTGACATTATTTAATTAATTTTGACTTTAATTACTTTAATATAAAAAATAATTAAAATATAAACTATTAAACTGAAAATTATGCATTAAAACTGACAATATATTTTTATTGACACCCTAATTCGTCTGAAATTATTACTTTTTAGGTTTTTAAAATCCTTTACTTTTATTTTTAAGCAACTTGCACAACCACTATGTCAACATTGTATAAGAATTTATGTTAAATAGACCATACCTAATATTTATAATTAGAATAAAATTATAAAAAAATAAATTTCTCAATATAAAAATTTATATTTTTTAAAAATATATTCATATATCTTTATGAACATATATAAAAATTTAAAAATAAAGAGTGACATTTTGGAATTTTCATTACTTAAGAGAGTATATTTATCATTATTAAGGACTAATGGAACAAAAAATCTCTATATTCGGATTTGTGATGTATATTTTAAAATTAATCCCATCGAATTAAATAAATGAATGTTTTTGGTTTATTTGGTAAACTTATATCCTAGTCTAACCCTCTTAAAACCTTTTTAACCTAAGTGAGGTGAAAAATATTTACTATGATTATTTTTCAAAATCACCAAAAATAAAAGGGTAAAATTTACCAAATTCTGAAATAAAGTTTCTATATGTGGTATAATTTTTTAATAATTTGTTTTAAAAATCAATAGAACTCTATTTTTATATAAGTGTGTAAAACTAAATGAAAGAAATAGAATTTTTTTTAAAACATAAAAATTAACTTATATCAAATTCATGAATATTATGGATTCAATTGTAATTAATTATTTTATTATAAATAAATATTTTGATATTTTAATTTAATAAAAAATATTATAATACATATATATTTTAATAGGATTGGAATTACATTTGATAACGTGTACAAGACACAACACTAAAAAAAGAATAAAATAAGATTATTTAAATTTGATTGTTATAACCTAACCATTAAATTAGTGGGTATAAATAATATTATATAATTTTTTAAAAATATATATTCTTTTTTTATAGTTAATAAAAATTTACTGATTAGTTCTTAGGATATAAGCACTTAATTTTTGGTAATGAATTTTTTTTCAACAAATATATATTTTCTTCAAAAATAGTTCTTTATTACTTTTTTTGAGAGAATAATGTAATATTTTTTAGAACATTTATAAAATTACATTATAAAACAAATCTATATGTTAAAATTGGAATTTAAGTTTGTTAATATGGTGAAAATTTTAAATTCTATTGAAAATATTTTTTTTATTTATTTGTGAAAAATATTGATTAATATACAAAACTATATTTTGAATTGATGTTTTTTATAAAGTTAAATTGAATTTTGGATAATTTTTAAAAATTAATTGGCCACTTTATATTTACAATATAATAATTATTTTTAAAAATTAATTTTATCTGCTAAATTGGTATAAAAATATTTTATACTTGAAAAAAGCGTTTTTCTAAAAAAATATATACTATCACAATTTTTTAGTTTTATTTAAAATTCAATTCTGTAACTTTGGTATTTTTAAATTTGAAAAATTGATTCAAAATTTAGAATAATGTGTTCAGAATTATGTTAATAGTTCACTTTTTTTGGATATTATGAATATAAAATTATTAAATATGTTACCATGGTGAAGGATAAATCTGATAATTAAGGGTTAAAAATAATATTATAAGCACATAAAAATGACAATAAAATATACAATAATTATATTTTTTGTGTAAATTTATTTCGTACAAATCTAATATTTAGTTTTAGGATCTTTTTCTATTAAAATGTGATTATGATGTTTATAATATTTTATGTAATGAAAATTCATGAAATCTCAAATTATTTTTTTAATATCTAGAATATTTTTACATTGGGATTACCAAAATATATAATAGATTATAAATAATAATTTTAAATATAAATTATTTATATTAATCATGGTAAATTATTTTTAAATTTTATTGAAAAAATATTTACCATAAATTTTTACACAATAATGATGTAGTAATAATTCAATAATTGAAAAAATATAATTTATTATGTTATGAATATTAAAATTAAGATAATTTTATTTTATTGATGTGACCCTAAAATATTTTAGAATAAAATATTATTTTAGGTATATATCAACTTATTTTATTTGAATTTAATTTTTTCCCTCGATTTTATAAAAGTAAAAATAAAGTAATTGTTCTCAAATAGACATTATTATTATTTTATGATAATGAAAATATATTAAATTTTATAAAATTACTAAAAATCATATATATTTAAGATTTATTATTAAATTATCTTTAATATCATACATGGTCCATTTATTTTGATTTTTTTTATTTATGGTAACTTGCATGGTCTTAATGGAGTAAAATATCATGTTATCATGATAAATGTAAAAAGGGTTAACTAGGATTTAAATAAAAGGGTAAAGGTACAATTTTATTCCACACTTTTCTACATTTTATTGTATGAGTTTATTTTGATTATTTCTTTTGTTTTCTTTTAATATTATCAATTTAGCACCATTTTTACCTCAAAATTAATTTATACAAATTTAATATTTAAAGAAATTTTATCAATGCCCCTCCCCAATATTAGATTGGGAAACATATTCATCTCATTTATTCATAAACAAAAAACATTTTTCAGGATTATAAAATATAAAATAACATATCTAAATCCCTCAATAGTATATTTATACCCATTTTTTTATAATACCAACCTTATAGGTTATATTGTGTATAGAAAAGGGGGTTATCGGAAAAAAGTGTTATAGTTATTAAATGAGTTCTTTGTTTTATTTCTTCTTAAATATCCTTTAATTATTACATAAAAATTATAATATAATAACTAATTTATGTAAAAAATATTAATATTTTATTATTTATATGGAATATCTCATATCTACATCTAACTACAATGAAATTGGAATAGAATCTATCATTCAAGTGTGTACCAGAATACCACCACATAGATCAATGTAATTTTATCCACCACCACCTATTTTGGATTGTTATAATGATTATTATATATATATATGATCTTGATAACATAGATATAATTATTTTTTATAATATAATACTTATTTGCTCACATTTTCATTCACTGGAAAATTATAATGTTATTGGTGTGTATGGGTGGACTACCACCTTCACGAAGCATTGTTATTCAGTGTTCATCACCACATAACATGGATTATATATATATATTTATATTTAAATAAATAATATTCATTATAATAATATTATCATTATGTAATGATAAAATAATATTGACCTTATTTTCAATAAAGATCATTGAAAAATGAAAATTTTCATATGAGAATGTATGATCATATGTCTCCTTGATTGTAACTGTTTTCATTTTCATAACCATATTTGTTTATTGGAAATAAAAGTATAATTGATGTATGTAAAGGATTATTATGTCTTATTATTATTCTAGAGATGTTGGTGTAATGGCTACATTGACCATACTCAACTGACCGAGGACATTTTAGATATATGAGTCCAATATAGTCAAAATGCCTAATGTGTTCTTAAATGATTAGGTATATTTATATGAAATTGAAATAAGTGAAATTAAATTAATTATAAACCTGGAAAAAGGTTCTCAAGAATTTAAATAATTAACATCAGTTATATATTTATGATGATAAGTAATTTATGTGATGAGTCATACTAAATTTAATGGAATACCTTTTTAAAATTATTTATTAACGTTTCATAAAAAATATATTTTTATTAAATGTCAATTTTTCAAAAAAAATATGAATTTACTTTTAATATAATAAAATAATTATAAATGTAATTTTTAAACTCTTTTGAAATTATTTCAAGGGTTTCTAAAAATAATTTTTTCTATAATGATTTCACGTTCATTATAATATACAAAAAATGTTCTATTTTAACATATACTTCATCAAAAAAACATCCACCACCAAAACCACTATTTGAAGATTGTATTCTATTCTGATCATTAATTTTTTCTTCCAAAAAAAATAAACCTTTTATTTTTTTGGTATTTATTTATCAGATTTTTTTAAGGAAAAGTATAAATTTAAATCTGAATGTGTTTTATATATGGGTATAAAAGAGTTTTTAAAATGTTTCATGAGGAAAATACTAAACATATAATTTTTTAATCATGATATGGTACTTGACCATTATATATGAGAAATTAGTTATCATAAAATATATTATATAATGGGTTGATCCCCATTATTGCAAATGGTAGAGCCTGATATAGCTTATATGAAGTGTGAGACCCATTTTAGATCTCCAATTCATTGGATAATGGGTAAAGGTTAACCAATTTGGTTTATCCTAAAAGATTATTAGAATATACTCTAGTGGTAATTCCATGTATAACTGTGATAGTTATTTTAGGTGTAACTATGATATTTACTCTATATAATCAAGCTAACTATGAACAATAGATTCTATTCCAATTTAATTATGGTTAGATGTAAATATGAGATATTCCATATACATAATAAAATATAAATAATTATTACATAAATTAGTTATTATATAATAATGTTTATGTAATAATTAAAGGATATTTATGAAGAAATAAAAAAATACTCATTTAAAAGTAATTATTTGATAAAAAATGTGCATGGGAGATTTTAATGTGCGAATGATTTCTTACATCCACTTAAAGAAAGTTTTTATAAAGATAAATATTTAATGGGTATTATTTTTTTTCATTGGACTACGGTGTTTGTTTTTTTATATCTCTTTCTATGTTTTATGTTCTCATCAAACGTTTTAAAATGTTTTCCATGTGGTATAAGCATAAGTAATGGAATAGAATAATTCATGTCAAATTTTATGAATATTTTTTCACTTTGAGAAATATGGTTTTTATATGTATGATTTATGACCGGATTCTCTAAATATATAATCCAAAAATATCTTCATGAATTAAATTTTGTGACTTATAATCTAAATACTCTAGGATATATAATATTTTAGTCCATGTATTTACAAAAACAAAATAGGATGTGATAATAAAAATAATTTCTTTAATAAATAGAAAAGATAGTATTTAAAAAAAATATTTTCTATATTAACTGAAAAATTAATCATTCTATAGAAATCTCAAAAAAGTACTCTAATATGATTTTAAAAAAGTAATTTCAAAATATTATTTCACTTTTCAATATTCAATTACTAAATTTGGAAGAAATTATTTATTATTTACATTAAAAATTAAATTAAAATCATTTTTGAAAAAAAATAATGAAAAAATGACTTTGCATACATTTTTATCTTATTTAAAAATAATTATTTATTAAATTTATATTTATTTGTAAAATTATATATCATAATTATTTTACTCATATTAATACCCTCCCACTAAATGAATAGGTAATATTTGAAAATAATTTCTTATATTATATCTCTGTACTCTTAAAGATTATTGTTTCTTATTAAGAATTATATTGATCATATTATTATTTTAACCTAAAATTTGGGGTTGTTACACTATATACCCATTTAATAAATTATTCCATTAATATTTTTTCTTGGTCATTGAAGGTTCAATATTTTTAAATACCTTTTTTGAAATTCTACATCTAATTCTGGGATAATGAAATATATTTTAAAACAAGGAAGTGGGAGGAATAGTGGTGACTTAAAATATCACTTATTAGGGTTCCAGATAGGAAAACAAATTGGTGAGAATGTTCTATATATATATATATAAGAGTTAACATCCATCTATGGTCAAAGGGATAGTTACATAAAACTTCTTCATTGTAATTTTAAGGGCTATAAAACTATAAATATGGGAGGGGGGAAAGACCATCAATTAATCAGAAATTAAGTTGATAGGATTAAATTTTTATTTCAAGATACTTTAACTAAATTTTATAGATTTTATAATATATATATTGAGATATAGAGATAATTTACATAATTCTTTACAGTGAATTTAATATCAACAATTACCTCATTTTCATTAACTTCGTTGAATTTCCACTTTTCTATTTATTCTTTGAAATGAATATTCAAAATTAATTTTTTATGCTTGAAGACCTAAAATTAATATTTAATTTACTATAAATTTTAAAAAGGAATAAAAATTAATTCCACATTTATATAAATACTAATCCAATATTTTTATTAAAAGTTTTCTAATATGTATAAATATAATACATTAATATCTAAATATCTACAGTAACCCACAATATTCAACTTAATCCATTCTACAAACATTTATGCATAGGAATCCTCCCAAATATATCTCACCAAATTAAAAAACCAGAAATATGAATTATTTTATGAAACCTTTACTCCTAGGTAGCACAATGTTCTCATAATTTTACATACCAACTATTTGAGTACCTTGTTCCTATATTCTCAATAATATACTAAGATTTTATAAAAATAATACAAATTTATCTAACCCACTAATAAAAAATATTCTTGCATGAGAATCTCAATAAATATCCCTAAAATGAAATCTCTTCATAAAAAATAATATTTCATTTACAATAATTCTATAAATTTCTCAAAAAAATATATTCAACTTATTTGATATAAAATGAATCACATAGTACAAAAATCACTGTTCAATCCCATGGTTTTTTAGATGAAATATTCAGAAATTTTACTATATCTATTTTTATTTAAGTATAAAATAATTAATTCAAAATGTATGCTCATATTATCCCCAAATGATATTAATAAAATTAAAATATTTCTGTAAATATAAATCAGTTATTCCTCAGGTATCTTTTTTTCAATATTATATACTAATCCAAAACGTTTCATTTCCATATATGTTTAACACCATGATATTTAGTGAAAAAAATTAAAAATAATTTAATCACTTTTATATTTTTTGTTACTCACAATGTCGATTTTAGCTTTTATTACACAAAAAATTAAAATTAGCTTGCATTACAAGCTACATAAAGTTTAACCGAAACATGTCAAATTATTCAAATATTCTTTTTTTAATATAATAGTTATCACCTCACCATTATATTGGAGGCTATGAATAGGATTAACTAAATTATGAAAAAAAAATTACACATTTATATAAAATTAATTATTTGGTTGATATTTATTTAAAAATAAAAAAATAAAAATTATTTTTTGGAGAAGTTATTTAAATAAAAAAATTTGTTTCACCTGAAAAAATTAAAAAACCACAATGGGTGAATTATATTAATGAAATTTATATATTATAAATATTCAAATAGAAATTTAATATTGAAATTATATTTTTTCTATACAAGATATGGGAATATATAAACTTTTACCCGTAACACTTTTTTTCTAAAAAATAGTTTTTCACATTTTTTGGTGTACATATTTTAATACTAAATTTTGATACATTTAAAAAATTAATTTGAAAAAATAAGAATAATTTTTTATAACATAATTTCCAAATTATATTAGGATGAATGTTTTGGGGTTTTTAGAGAAGTTTCAATTTTTACTAATAGTGAAAAATAATGAATTTTAATTGAAATCAAAAAATTTATTTAAATTAATTATAAAGATAGATTCTATTTTAGATTTATTTTATAGTTATATTATCCAAATTTTATATCAATTAATCCAATTTATCTCATTTTAAAAACTTTGATTATTATATTGTATATAAAAACATTTCATACCTTTAAACTTTTTCTATTTTTAACCTTGTTTTCTCATTAAGTCTACGGGATTAATTTTAAATTAAACATTTCCACTTATTTTAATGGAATATGTAAAAATGGAATCTAAAAATGGAATCATAATAATTTATAATATAAAATGATTTCAAATTAATTTTTTAACAAAAGGAATAGTGAATGAAGTAATAATTAATTGTCATGGTTAAGGTAAAAATGGTTTTACCAATGGGTTAAACTAAAAAGATAATGATTAAAATAAGATATATCCTTTTATATAAATAGTTTTCTAGAAACTATTAGTCTATTAAACCTCTATGGTTTTCAAATGGCCTAATTTTTATAATTGTGATATATTAAAAATGTGGGAGTAATTATTCCTTTTCAAAAATACCAAGTGTGTCTTCTCCCCCACTTATGAAAATTGACCCCCTCTATTCTCTTATTAACACCATAAAAACTCTTTGGAACATCCAATACCTACCCATATCACATCCCAAATTCTATACTCCCATCCTATAAGACATATTTTGGATAAAAGCTGACTTATAGTGGTTTTTAGTATAAACCATAGTAGGATACCCGAAGAGGAAGTAAGGTTCATCAATGAGGGGTTTTGTTTAATTTATTATTCCACCTTCTTAAATTACTATTATACCATTATTATATAATAATATATATATTAAATATAATTACACGTTTTTATGATGATTGGATGACCTAAAACCATCTCCACTTCCATCAAAGGGTTTACAAATCATCATTTGTGTGTTTGGAGGACTACTGCCTTGTGACCTAATGTTGTTCATATTTTTCATTACCACCTACCACAGTTGAAGATAATTATGGATTTATAATTTACATGTGATATTTATTATATTCAATAAGTTATCATGATTCATTTAATTATTATATCACACGAACCTTCATATTTTCCATTTTGTGGGAATGTGGTAATATTGTTCATGTTTACAGAAGACTACAACATCACTAAGTGATGTGATTCATTCACTATTTAGTTATAAAGTATTAAGAATGGGTCCAATAAAAATAAGTAATATACGTGTCACAAAAATGATTCTGGAATGATAATATATATATATATATGATTCACTTTTTTCATTCGATTTGACAAAAAATAGTAACATCTTGTCACATGTTTTAAGTTGTTTTAACACATTGATCTGTGTATCTAATTATTATATATCTTTTCAGGGTTTTCTCGAACTTTTTCATAATTTATTAAGGTTTTAGATATTTTTATAGTTAGTTCATGATTTAAAAAACCTTGAATAAAAACTATACAACATTTCCATTATCCCATATAGGGGCTTACAATTCATGCATGGTTTGAGTATGGTTAGAAAAACCATGCAAACATAACAGAAAGGTGTTCCATGGTTGGAACATGGATAAAGGAAACCTGTAGTCTAAACATAAGACTCTTCCTATAGATATATTTTGGGGAAACTCTTAGGCACACAGTTAGTATTGACCATATAACCTAATCTAGTAAGTTGTGCAGCATGATTTTAATGATTTAAAAATTTTCATTAAAATCATGAAACCCCATTAATTTAAACCAAACTTATCCACCTTGAAACTTATTAAATATACTGTATTATGGAAGCTATATTTAATTTTTGGGATCTCCCTACATAGTATCTTGGAATATTAATGTCCGGATTGAAGGAGTGATCAACTTCTGGTGAGTTATTTTTTTCTTAGTCTTCAATCACTCTTCTTCATTTGGTTACTTCCTCCTATAGATTTTAATATAATTGGGTTTAATTTGATCTTGATTGCTTGATGTGTAATTTTTTATCTAGGTAATTTTATATCTTCTCTAAAGTTTCATCTTCCTATATTCGGTTATCACCATTATATGAGACACATCTCAGATTCATTTCATTTGGATATTATATTTTATAACTAGGTGTTTCTATTATTTTCCTTTATTTTGTAATTCATTTTTGGTCGAGAATTCATCAATACATGTTTCTTGAATTCTAACAGATGTTTCTATGAAATATTTCGATGAAATTCCTTGTGAAATATTCTTTGTATCTTTACTCTTTGAATTAATCATGGTTTTATTTGAATGGTTGTGATCTTGATCCCTCTCAAAAAAATTTAATTGATTAATTCCATGTTTTTGGGATTTAATTTCAAAAACAAATTAACGGTTTTTTTGGTAAAATTTAGGTATTTGTATCATTTTTTTATTCCTAAAATTAAATTCCTTGTTTCAAATTAAATGAGTTGACCTATTTGATTTTTTATAAATAGTTTCAAATGCTTAAATTTTGTAAATTACTAAGATACCTCATTGAATGATTTTACTATTTATTTTAAAATATTTTTACTTACGTGATTTGAAATATGAGATTAATTTATATTTAAGGAGAGTTTAGAACCTTGTTTTTAAATGTAATCAAACCTTTTAAAATATTAGTAATTTTTAAGAATGTTTTGGGGTTTCTATGAAATAAATTATTATTTTAAACACCCATTTTTTGTTATTATAATGACTTGTGAAAGGAAGCAGGTATTATTCCATTTTAAATTTTGAATTCTATGAAAGGTCTTGATTAGAAATTAATGTTTCTGGATTTCTCGTTTGGTAATTTATAAGAATTATATCATGTAATAATATCTTATTCTAATTTTTTCTATTCTTATAATTACCATTTTTTGGCTTCCAAAAATATATTATTTACTTTTAGGGTTCTTGGGGTTTAGATTATGATATTATTTTAGGGCATGATCATATGATTGGAATGTTGAGGGCTTAATCCCATGGTTGATATTGATAATGATCCCATTATGATCCTTATAACATGATTATATCACTCACCAATTTTGACCAGTCCTGGGAACTAGGATATATATATGGGATGACCTAGATATATGATTCATTAGTAGACACTAACCATATCTACTCAATCCCAAGAGAAAAATAAATCTTTAGACTATTGACATGCGACTTGGAAATCAGGTGTTTGTAGAAATAGTTTTCTTAAGACCCGTGAGACTATATGTAATCCCATAGATTAGTCGTGATGATTTTTTCATTAACTATTCTATAGATTATTTACTATCATACCTAGTTTGTACCCATGTCATCCATATACTGAATAGTTGATACATGATAATGTTCATTGTCACTACTTTGCACTAGATTTTCCTTGGTTGATGATTGATTTATTATTATTTTCACCACAACTCTATTGTATTAACCCTTTTGTAGATTTTTATTTTATAATAATATTTTTATCATTTCATGATTATTTGAATATATATTATGATGTTTTTTAATTACTTTTCAATAAAATGTTTAATTTTTAAATGGTGAATGAGATGTTTTATAGAATTGGTATTTTTAAATGTTTAAAACTATTTTATTAATCTATGACCCACACTCTCATTATTTCACTCCTCTTTTAGAATATTTCAATTTAATTATGAAGTAACTACATATAATATTTATTTTAATCGTATTGGGATCTATATATCAAAACTTTCTTATATTAGTTGGTATTTTCATCCCAATATGATCTTATAGAATGTAATATTTCTTTTATCATACATTTTATGTTATGGCTAGGGTGACAAAGGGTTCATGACTTAGGACTTGGTGGGTGTTAAAGGACAACCATGAGTTGATTTTTTTGTAGCTTTATTTTATTTATAGTTTTGTATCATCTCTTTGTATAAGACATGATTATACTGACATGTGTCTCTGATGATGTTTCTATAGTGTACTATATTTATTGTAATTTTTTGGTGAGAAATAATATGAAATGTTCTTTTATTTTTTCATATGTGTTTGTTACTATCCCATTGATCTTTTTGATTCTCTTCGGGTTAGTTCAATTGGCTTAGATAATAGTTTAAATGGAATTATGGTTCAGTTTGTTATAAATGGTATCATGGGAGGTATTTCAATAAAAGGATTCACTTTTCCTTAAATTTCATTGTTTTATTTGGGGTAATTCATATTATAAATGAGATTAAGTATGCATCAAGACTCAAGAGGTAGTTTATTAATTGGTTCATTAAGGCCTCCTCTTCAATATGAGATATGAGTTAGCAGGGATGTGGGGACTTGAGTATTTCTTTTGTGTAATTTGTTTCATGATGAAAAATGAGATTTAGATTCCCAACTGAGGATATATTTGGATTGGTGAATCTCCTATGAGTTTTTAAACAAGAATGAAAGGATGAAGAATTTAGCAACATTTTTCCATGGTCTGATAAACTATGAAAAATTTATATGACTAATTGAATATCTATCCATGAATAGTCATCAAGTTTGTGT
Organism: Viscum album; assembly: GCA_963277665.1. Lineage (NCBI taxonomy): Eukaryota > Viridiplantae > Streptophyta > Magnoliopsida > Santalales > Viscaceae > Viscum > Viscum album. Next base: position 385,058,837 of record OY728156.1, on the reverse strand, counting down.
GTAGTTTATCATCCCATACGACCAACTCAGGTATAGTTCTATCATAGTTCTAAGAATGGATACTAATCAATTTTCTTATTGGGTAATTCACTTTTTGGAGGTTAGTTAAGAGAGTTGTGGATAAGGTTTATTTATTTTGTTTGGTTTTTTTATCCTTAATTCCATATTTAGGGTTTTGAATACATTTTGAAAACCAAATTAAGCCTTAAAAATGTATTTATTGAGTTTTTTGAGTTTCTTTTAATTACCAATATGTGTGATCTTAGGAAATTATTGTTTTTGAAAACTGATTTTCAAATAATATCCATTGATGTAATATGAAAAAATCATAAGAAAAAAATGATACTTGGTTTGAAATAGAAGTGTCTTCAATCATTAGGAAACAAAATTAATGTTTTTAAAACCATGGAAGAATTTCTATAATCTGGTAATGTTTTCCTAACAATTTTCACTGATTTATAATAAGATTTATCATTTTTAAAGGAAAGAGTAATGTTTCAAAAATGGTTAAATCTTGTGTCTTTTCAAATCAATGATGCTTTTATAAATCATTTTATTACTTTTTTAAAACAATTTGTATTGATTATATTTTTTTGGGGTTTTTTATGCATGATTTGAGGATTTTTTTTATGACTATAAATGTACCCTACGATGCTTTCGAGAAGTGACATTTGGTGATTTTTCTACCCAGAATCCATATAGAGTGTTGTTTCTAGAATCAGCCTCACCTTTGAGCCCCATCTATGGCTTCTTGGATTTTAATCAACCTTATTTTAAATGTGAACAAGGTTATCCAGGTGGAGTGGAGTGGATTGATGTGTTTTACAAGATGTTTTATACTCTCATTACTCATAATACCGTGAATTTCATGTCCATAAAATCTTTATTTGAGGGATTTGGCTAATATTTGTGGGATATTGTGATTCCCTATTATCTATATAAAATAATTTCTTGGGAATTATACAAGTAAATTTCTCATTTAATGGATTTATAATAAGAATATAAGAAGGATAATGTTTATTAGTTATTAGATTTGGATCAAGATGAGCTATCAGATGTGGAGTATAGATATCAATTCTCATGTTTTGTATGTTTCGTACCATGGATTCTTGGGAATTACTTTAACAAGGCCATATATTTTAGGGATTCTTTTCTCCCATACCTATTAACCATAATTCCTATGTCGATGTTGATATCTTATTTTGAATCCCTCAATAATAATTTTTGTAGTTGATGTGGATCTAGAGAAAAAACATGAAGGGGGTTTGTATCATTCATCATTAACAAAGGAAAGTCATTTCATGTTTAGAAGAGGCCTCCAGTATATATCCAGTGTAGAGAACATTTTCATTTTTAGAGTTTTTTTAATGCAGTAAAGGTTTCTCTATGGTGTGGCCATTAAGGTCACCTAAATAGGTTATTTAAGTTGGGAAATTGAAAAGGGATATTTCATTCAGGGATATCATCTCTTGACTATAGGGGAGTGAATGTTTCAAGATAATAGATATGTAGTCATAAGTCTCAGATTAAACATCTTCTTATAGTGGAGGATCTACCAATTATTGGTTTTTGGATACCAGATATAGCTGATTTTAAACTAGTTTTTTCTTTCTGGCATCAGAGTACAACTTTCTTGATTTTTTACTTGTTGTGGTTTTCCCTTTTGAAATCCTTTTATTTTAGGATCTCTGTGGATGATTCCTTGTGGGAATTGGATGGTGTCATTTTTTATTAAGTATGTGCAAATGGTTTCCTTTTCTTAATATCTAAATGGTTGTTCCTTTTGGATTTGAAAACAATGATTCTTATCCTTATTTTAAAATTAATTCAGCTCTCTGATGTTTCTTGTGATCCTAGTGATAGAGTGGAATCTTGTTATTAGAATCCTTGAGATGCTTGACAATTTTTGTTCCTAGATTTTCTCATGTTTTTTCCTAGTTGTTTAGAGCTCAGTTTTAATGTAATGGAAGATCTCTCTTATGAGAGTCGTGTTCCCATATTTTTTACTAACCAATAAGTTCAATCTATTTCCAAATAGAATTGGACAGGCCATGTGAATTTACTTTGGTAATTATGAAGATATTTATTTTTGATGGATCAGGCACCCAAAGGGGATGGTGTTTATTTATATGAGATTATCGAGGGGTGAGGATTAGTTTTTAAAATACTCTGTTAATGGAGAGTACTTACATAGGGTATAAATTCATGTCATTTGTTTTCCTTACCTTTGGATATTTTATATTTGACGTTTCTGTATGATGAGTTATTAGAGTCTCTTTTTTGGGTCAAAAGCACATGATTTTATTATGTAACAACATTTTGAGGAATCTTTTTATAGTGAGGAGACCTATTATAGGCCTCTATTATTTCACTAGTTTGGATATGTGTGATGATATTTTTTTGTTATTCTTATATTTTTGTGTGATTTATCATCCATTGGGTGAGTATCTCTTCTGAACCACAGACCATCCGCCTCACAAGATTATTGAGGGAGTTCTTATTATTTTATCATGTTATGTCATTAAAACCCGAATCTTTCTAAAGATAAAAATAGATATTGTGGGGAATTTTTATCATCATGTTACTTGAGTTTATGTGTTTCCCCATTGATTTTAGTATCATATGATTTGGTCTATTTTAAGGTTGTTTGCAGAGTTTTTTGAGACTTTTTTTTGAATGTTTTTTGTTCTGTGCATTGTTGGCACTAACTTTTCAAAAACCATGCATCCAACCCATGAAACATTTATAGTATCCCATGTAGGGGTGAAAAGTTTTCACAGAATTTGAACATGGTTAAAGAAACCATGAAAACTATAAAAAAGGGGGTTTTATGTTTGGTAGATGCTTAAACTAACCATGAAGCCTAATCATACAGCTCTTCTTGCCAGATGTACGGTTAGTACTAACCATGAAAACTAACCTACAAAACTGTGTGATGGGATTTTAATTCTTTATAAATTTTAATTAAAATCCTAACCTCCATACCCTTATTTAGTCACAAATATCTCCTACTCAAAACCAATTCAATCAATTTGCTGTTGGGAGCCATTTAGAGGCATTTTGGAACTCCCAACCTCATTTCTTAGTGGATCAAAGTTCCGATCAAAATGAAAATCCTCTTCTAGTGAGTTATTTTATTATAGGTCATTGATTCATCTTATTATTTTCATTACTTATTCGTATAGGTTATGATTTAATTATTTTTTTGGTTCTTGAATGATTTATGTAGGATTGTGGATATATGATCTTTTTACTCTTCTATTGAGATCTATCTTCTTAGATTAATTGATATCAATCAAGGAGGAACATATCATATTCATTATATCGTAATCTATGATTTTCCAAGTAGATTATTATATGATTTTAATTCATTTTTAAATCATTTATTCTTGATAATTAATATATATATGTTTCTTGATTTCAAACACATATTTTATGAATTTTTTCCATGAAATCCCTTATAAAATCTTATTTGACACTTTCATCTTAAATTAAAAATGGAATGAATTGAATCCCAATTATTATGATCATTGTTATATTTTTGTTAACTATTGAGAGAAATGTTTTTTTGGATATATTTTCAAATATTTTTTAAAGTATTATTTGGTTAAATTGAGTGATTTGGCCAGGGATTCTCTTTTCATAAAATAAAATTCTTTAGATTAAATGAAATGATTTGAACAACTTAATTTTTTATAAAAAGTTTCAAATTCATAGATTTCATAAATTAATAATAGTTCTCTTTGAATAATTATCCCCTTGTTTTTTTAAATATGTTTTATTTGGTGATTTGGAATGGTTGATTTCTTCTTATGGAATGAGGGTGTAAACCCTTGTATTGAAATGTAATCATGACTTTAAAACTTATAATAGTTCCTATGAGAGATTTATGGTTTCTTTGAAATAAATGTTTGTTTTAGAGGCCCATTTGGCATTTTTATTATGATTTTCAAAAGGAATTGGTTATGATTCACTTTTGAATGATTAATTTTATAAGAGGTTTTGAATTGAAATTGATAATTCTTGAAGGGCCAGTTGGAACATTATGATAACCCTATTATGTAATAATATTATTTTTCATATTTTTTAATTATTATACTTCCTTTGTTTGGGTGTTAAAAAGGTATTATTTACATTGAGGGATCTTGGGGTGCAATTGAGATTTGAGTTTAGGTCATGTTCCCATGATTGAAATGTTGAGGGATTAAGCCCATTATTGATATTGATTAGGATCCCAATGTGGTCCTCATAACATTATTATTTCCATATCTTATTTTAACTAGTAATGGGAACCTGGATAGTTATTTGGGATGAAATATATATGTGATTCATTAGTAGAATGACACCCCATTTAGTGGATTCATAGAGAACAATATAGGAGCATGCTATGGATGTGCAGCTACAATAGAGGGTGTGTGAGGAACTGGTTTTCCCAAGACATGTGAGATAGGATGTAATAATAGTGATTAGTCGTGATGATTTTTTATTAGATATTATATGGTGGACTCACTATTGTACCATGTTTATACCCATGAAATCCTTTATACATTATACTCGGTATTTGACATCATTTGATATCACCACTTGGTGCCAAAGTTTCCTTGGTTGATTGATTTATTTATTTTTATTATGCACCTTGACTCTATTTTATTAACTCTTGTAAAAAATTTAATATCTGGTGGATATTCTAATCTATTAGTGGTTATTTTATTTTATATTATGGAAACTTTTCAAATTAGGTGAATAAAATTATTAGTTTTCAAATGAGGAAATGACATGTTTTATAGGTTTTGTTTGGTAAATTATTGTTAAATGTTTAAAAAATATATTATTAAAATAATCCTTATACCCTACTTATTTTAATACTATATTATAATTTTTAAACTACCTTGTGATGTAACTATATATAATATTTGGTGGATCTTGTAAGGCTCTATACCTTCCACCATTCTTGTACAGTCTGGAATTTTTATCCCTTTATGATCTTATTGAAGGTGATCGTGATTTTTTATTCCTTTATGGGTTAGAGCTAGGGTGACCAAAGGTGGGTGATTTGGGACATGGTGGGTGTTAATTGGCCACAATGAGATAGGTTTTTGGTATATCTATTTGACTTATAGTTTTAAATCATATCCTTAAATATGATATGATTATACTAATGTTTGTATATGATTATGTTTTCATAGTGTACTCAGTTTATTGTAATGTGTTTTGGGAAATATTGTTCCCAACATTTTTTTATTTTTGTCAAGGTGCTTGTCTCCAGTCCATAACATCCAGGAATTCTCTATGGGTTAGTGGTGAATTTTCTTGGACATTGGTTTAAATGTTATACCTAGTTGGATTGATGCAATATTATAAATATAATTCACTCATCTATAAAACCTACCATCTCCATGAATGGTGTATTTCATTTCCTATATCTAACTTTTATGAATTACTCAAAATACATATATTAGGAATATATATTATGTAAGAACCTGATTTTTCACTCAGGTATGGATCCTCTAAATTTCAGTCTAAATTTTTACTTTTGACCTAATATAGATTCCCAATGATTTAGAAAATATTTCTGGGGTGTCCAGGGAATGTTCGGAGCCTAAAACGCACATGTTTGGGAAAACTGATCTAGTTGCATGGTTCGCGCATGGTTTTCATAACCATGTAGATTGTGTTATTTTAGACATAGCCACCTCTTATGGTTATTTCATGGTTGTGCTTCCTAATAATGTGACTTCCCCTAATGCCTAGGTAACCATGCCAGGTTTGGACATGGTTTATCGAACTGTGCAAAAAAACTGTGCACATGACTTTTTCCTAGGCAATTTTCTAGTTTTTTTCCTTAATGATCTATTAGAGCCCATAATCCTCTATAATCTATATTTCAGTGGGATTACCCTATTTCTATCTAAATTTGAAGATTTTTTACGATCAAATTTATGGATTCAAAGTTGTCCTTCATCTGAGATCTGATTGATCTTTTTTTCATTGTGTTGGTTGCACTATGGTAAGTTCTTGAGTCCTCTTGAGAAATTATTCTCTTTTTATCTCGACTATGTTACTGGGGTATGATATATTTTATCTTTCTCATATATCTACATAATTCTAGGAAAAATAAACGGCCATTATTGAAAGAGAGCGGTTTTTAAAGACTATTATAGGTGGTTTACAACTCATCCCTCAAGTTTTTCTATTTTTGAATTTGTCGTGTAGGGCCCACTGATTTTATTATGTGTCATTTATAGAATTAATATTCCATGATTATACTTGATAGAAACATATGGTTATTCTATTTATAAATATGTGATTATTTTTTAGTGGTTATGCTCGAAAAATCATTCATCTAATGTATAATGTTATTCCATAATTTCATTTTAGTATTTTGAAATGTTTGTGCCACCGTTTGGGTGTTCTATGGATTTATGTTCCAAAGGGTATGTATTTATATATTAAATGTCTTGTTTGTAATAAGAAAATAATAATATAAAGTACCATGTGTGCTCACCCCCTGACCAGACTAAGGTAAGTGCTTCAAAATTATAATTAAATGTGAATGACTAATTAGTTTCATATCTGTAGCACCCCTTACCACATTAAGGGAAGGTAGTAGAATGAAACTTGAATATGAAATATGCCTTAAATAGATTAAATGTTTGCATGAAATTTTTTTCCATCTCACACTAATGAAAGAAAAGTATTAATCCAAATGACTTGATACAAATATTGCATGTTACTTGACCTTGTCACACTAATGAAAGCCAGGGCTTGAACCGAATGAGATATTACGTGACTTCATAATTAAAAAATAATGGCCTGACTTGAGCTCGCCTTGGATTCTGATCATAGAATCCCATGAGAACATAGTATCCCCATTCTGATTCAAGGATCAGCATTCTTGGGTTAAAACCCGCACAGATCCCAATTCTTATCTATTCAGGGATTTCCGGTATGACACTATAGGATCAATTCAATATCATTATAGGATGCATTGGATACACTCCTTGGATCCATCATTGACAATTTGGTTCCATGGTTAAAAATCATCAGGCCCAGTCATTACTTCACCCCATTTTAGCTTGGATGGATTCCTTGGACTCAGTAGGCGACTCATTGTTGAATTCCCTAGACTAAGCTCCTTAGATTATGCTCTTACCCTATGCTAGGATATAGTTATCACTGAGTTGGAGACCCTTGAGGTCTACTTCACCTTGGTTATTACCTCAGGAATTCACTATTAAATATCATTACAAGTATCATTTTTACAACTTAGAAACTTTTTAATTGCTAAAATGTGAGTTATTTACAAAATGATAATAATAAAATAATTAATTATTTACATGTTTAGACACCAGATGATAGATGAAGTAGGTACTTGGGTATTTAGTTACATTTTGATACTTTATTTATGTATTCTTGCACACTTTTACATTTCAATTGAATGGGCCGGATGTTATAGACATCATTGGTGGTGGCCCCCTGATATTTATCTCACACCCTCTTCAGGCATCATTTGGTACCCAGAGTATATTACATGGTTGTAGGTGTTATCAAAAGGGATGAATACAGCTTCAACCACTTGATTACTTTCTTTTAGTATGGATCTTCAAAGAAGATGACCGATTTGATGCTTAGTATTCATGGGATAGTCTTTTGATTTCATTATACTTTTTCAAAACATGTTATGATTTTTTTCTTGTATACATGTTTTCCAGTCTTTTAGAAACATGACATATTATTTTTTGTTGAATCATATTCCAGATGATTCAGTTACTGTTATTTTTGTCGGTATTTTTTTATGTGCATTATATTTAATTATATTAATTCCAATATACACCTTTTTCACATTAAACCACTATGCTACACTTTGATAATGATGGCATAGTCTCCCCATGAACACACCCAAGGCTCTCACTACTAGTCGGTAACCACTCGAATTCAGGGAGATGCACTTGAGGCAATGTGGCCTAACAGACTCAAGGAACCTATTAAGTGGAATCTGGGTCTGGGACATCACATATTATATATATATATAATTATAGAGAATATTAAACAATGATAAAAATAAGGGGACCAAAATAATATAATATCAAAACATATATGAAAAAAACAATTTGGTTATTATCTAAAATGTAACTTTAAAAATAGTTGTTAATAAATGTGTAATAAAAGGTCATACTAAAAACATATAAGTTTTGATATATATAAATATTGTATTTTAATACATGTATAATAAAATTATATTTGTTATACAGGTTTTTTGAATGTGTATGAACGATTTCAAGTCTTAGGGTAAGGGATTTCCATATAACTTTTATTTTTTGTGAGATAAATTCCATATTCACCACATGTTTCTTTTATAATTTGTATAAAATTCCCATTTATTTATATCAGATTTATTCCCCTGAAAAAAAAATTATTCATACATCCATATTATGATCTCTCTTTTAAGGATTTTTACAAATTCAATTTTATCAATGTGTTAAGTGTATTTTTAGTCTCAATTTCATTTTCGAGAGACTTTTTCCATATTCACCACTTATTTATTTAGTGTGGTGTATATAATACCCCCGGAAATGATATATCATGAATCATTCACATTTAATTAAAATTAATGTTTCTATTAATGTTACTTTTTCATGGGGCTTAAGATTCAAAAGTTACTCAATTTTTGGGGAGTTCTTGACTCAAATTTCCTTCTCTGAGACCAATGTTATGTTATACACCAAAATTAATTCATAAGGTGTATATACAAAACCATTGACAAGTAATATCTTGAATTATTATTCTCATGATATTTTTTTCTGTTATATGTTATTAGTTCAGGGGTATTATGATGTAATTGTATCAAAGTGTTAATGATGTTATGTTACAATATTATCATTTTTCAGAATTTGTTATGATTATGTTTATGATGATAAAATATTATGATCCATTTCCAAAGAAACACATTAATTTTATTCTCATATATTTATTAAGGATATTTTAATGTAATATATTAATTTTCCAACTCTATGATGCATAATATATTTGAAATAAGGTTTTTAATAAAACCTAACTTTATTTATCTCTTCGTTTGGAAAATCATTTTCTTCCAAAACGATTTTTTCTAAAAAAAAATTCAAATTTTTTTTATTATTATATTTTTTAAAAATTTAATTTTTTCAATGTTTTGAATTTTAAAAAAATTAATTGAAATAAATATTCATGTAATTTTCCAAAACAATTCATGTTTTTATTTTAATAAAATTGCGAAAAAAATCATTATGTTTAAAATGCATGACATGAATAGTATTTACTACTATCATGACCACTCAATGAATTCAATCATCTATATCATTTTTTCAATGTTATTTTCAATGAAAATAAAATTGTACAATTTTAAAAAAAAATTAGAATTTAAATATTTTATTTCAAATAGAAAATGTTTTGAAAGTGTTTTATGCTTTAAAAATAATTTTTCAAAGAGGAAAAGATTTTTCCATCAAGAAATGTTTTAAATTATTTTAAAAAATATTATATTATATTTTTTAAAGGATATTTTCAATGAAAATTATTTCATAATATATTATTTTTTAAAAATTTATTTTCAATGAAATATATATTTTTCTCATAAAATTTACCATGTAGTCTTTCGAAATTATTTTCCATCTAAGATAACACTATTTGATTATACTTATGACTTATTAGGGATATGATCAAAGGGTAAAATTTTAATTGTTTCTCTAAATTGTTTTTGATTATGATGATATGATTTTTATGAAACCCATTTCTCTTCTAAGAGTTATACCATGACAAAATTCTTATGAAACACAATTCTTTTTATACGGGTTATGCATTGATGAAATAATGAAATCATGATGAAAATTGTTTTTTTCATAGGTCATGTTATAATGAAATGTTTATGAAAACAATTAATTTAATGGATTCTAATATGATGAGTGTTTTTTGGTATTATGCCACACATAAGTCTGATTTTTAATATGTGATGGTGGTAACATTATAACCTAGGATGGTGTTGTGTTATAACTATGGAAGGTTGTTACGTCATAACAGAAGACTAGAGGGGTCTATATCTCCCTCTAATGCATTGGGTAAATATTTATATATCATGATATATATATAGGGATATAATGGTGAGTGAACCTAGTTAAATATGATTGCACTAGAATGGAGAGTGAACTCGATTATGTAATACAGGGCTGTAACTATGATTGAACTCAGTTCAGTAAGTCACTTTGTCCTGTATGGTGATCATGAGAGTGATATTTGACTACTAAGACAGTTTAGGGAGAGAAACAATTCCACTATGATTAAATTACTACCACTAGAAATGGTGGTCTAACCCTCCCAAGAATTATATCCACCCATAAAGGTCCCTTATATGTTGTTTAAATGATCATTGACTACTATGGAACAAATTTTCTATGCTTATTTTTATAACACAAATCTATGAATTATGAAAATGTCATTCTCTAGTAGACCATGTTCATTGATTTCATTATTATTCGTGTCTTATGAACTAAAAATATTTACATTATGAATCATGAATATGATCTTTTATATGCATGGTATGGTTTTCAAATATTAGGATCATGTTATCATACCCTTATGCTCATGTTATAATTACAATTTTACCTTTTTACCATTACTTAGTATTTCAGCTCACTCTTTATTTTGCCTATTTTCCCCTGAATATGAATAATTCTTTCAAATTAGAAGTACAAACGGGTATGTTCATTATGGAAAAAAAATAAATAAAATCTATGTTTTAAGAATTATAATCCATGTTTCCAAATGCACTAAACTATTATAGTCCACAAGTGTGTTTGTATAATGTAATTAATATTCATCAAAACAGATTTAATATCCATATGTGAGAATAATTGGTTATTATAGTTGGTTTCAAAGAAAATATTTAGTTAAAAATTGAAAAATTAAATGAGAAAACATTAGTGATATCCCAGGGGATATTTATAAATATATTTCTAGGTATTTATATAGGGATATGTCTAATAATGAGTTAAAGTATTGGTAAATGTCCAAGAATTTTGGTAAATGATAGAACTCTAATAAATTTCATCCCTATATAAATCATAAAAAGATATTTGGTTATGAAACATCTGTATCTCTGTGTAATATCCTGAAAAGGGTGAATTGAGCTAGACTTGATCGTTTCCTAGTGCCCAAAAATGGTCCTAGCTGCACACTTAAATTGACACTGCTAGGGCTTATGATTTGGAAATTCAAAAAAAACATAATGAATTGTTTTTAAGGATTTTAATATATGATGAATATTAATTTTTTAATACATACCTAGGGTGCCATAAATTAAAAACAATGTGTTATGTTTTAGACATCCTATAAGTGAATTTTTCCAATGATTATGTGGTTTTCTGTTAGGATTATCATTGCTCAAACTATTTTTTCTTTTTTTATTCAATGATGAGAACCTAAACAAAATGCGTTTACATTAAATGTGATGGAAAATTTTATGATGTGAATCTAGATAGGATTATGTATAGTGTAAAGTATGGTGTAATTACTTCAAATCAGTTTTCACATAATATGATTAACATTGTGTACATTAACTAACTCTCAAACTCACAAAATAAGAAAAGGAATGATTTGGATGAGAGTTAGGATAGTGAGAACATGTAATAAAGAAGATTAAATTTTTTATTTTTCAAGAATAATAATAAAAACACTGAATTGTATGTCTTAGGGGAATGTGAATTTGTTTTGACTATGGAAAATAAATATATAAATAAATTAACTTCATAGAAGAAATTGGATGTTTAGTTAACAAGATGGATGATAATTATAGCATGTCTCCGATATCGTAGACTATTTAATTATTTAAATGTATAAAGTATTGGAATTATAAAATTTCATCGCCTAATTTAAAATATCTTGAATAAAATATGCAGAGATGAATAATTAATAGTTATGTTAATAATGATGAAGTCAATAAAAATGACATATGAAATAAAAGAGGTATTAAGTAAAAATATAATGAAGTTTAGTTAATGTATTTTGAATGAATTGGGATGAATGAAGAATTTATATATGGAAGTAAAAATATTATTCTATATGAATTGGGAAATATATATATATTGTTTAGTATAGGTTTTTCTTTAAGGATTTTAACGAGTATGTAAACTGGTACTGATGGACTAGAAAAGGGATTTAATGGAAAGATAAAGGGACTATATCCTTTAATATGTTCTATATTATGAAATAGTAATGTTTTTTAAGTGATGTTGGATATGAATATGTAAATTGGATTGCATAAATTAAATTAGAACTGATTAATTATTTTTTGAATAAGTTGTTTTAGGTATCATTTATGGAGTTTACAGTATTTTTGGTTTTAAGTAATAGATCCAATAATTTGTGTAAATAATGAGAAAGAATTTATGTTTTCAATATGGTTTTATGGTAATTATGGTTATTACCATGTTTCAAGAGAATAAATGATGAAATTATTCACATGTTTGGTATGTGACAATTAAGATCTATTTGATGTTGTTTGGGGGATTGATGATAATATCATTTTTGAACATTAGTGGCCTTCTTTCTAATGTTTTTTATTTTTAAATTTTTTAAAGATCATAAGTTTTTACATTTAGGAAATGTTTTATGGTGATGTTTTTATGTGTTTTCAGAGATTAATTTGTTATTTTTCTGTATGAGGATTTAGGAATATTGCATAACATGTTCTAACCATTTTATTATGATATAACTAATGATATATGGAATTACTTATAATTCAATCAATGGATATTTTGATTTGTTATCACTTCATGTATAACAAATTCACTTTATATTCATGGAGTAAGTGATGATTTTTGTATTGATCAATTCCCAACCAAATAGGGATATCCTACTTACGGAATAGAATGAAATGAAGTAAGTATATCTTCTCATGAAAATTATTTAAAATTGGGAAAATGAATTGAAATAAAATTTTGTCCCATTATCACAAAATTATATGATATAAATTTCGTTTTTACTCCTCTTTGTTTTATATTTTTTTGGTCATTAAAATTATTTATATCACTCACTTTCTTCTATCCAATGTTCTCTATCACTCTCTATTAGAATTTGGGTGTTAGTTTTATATTATATGTTCATGTTTTCACTTACTCCCAATGTTATCCTATTTAGTAACCTAGTTATGATTTATTTTTTGTAACCATTATGTTTCCATATTTCCCATTTTAATGGATGGTTTATTATTATTTTATATGATGTGGTTTTTTATGAAGGGATTTTTAAATGTTAAACCATTAATGATTGTGATAAATATTTGGGTAGAAATTCATTTAATGAGGGGGGTAGAATGTAACACCCTAATATTTTTAAAAAAATCAAATGAATATAATCATTTCAAATTTTTTTGTTAAATTCAATATTTATTTTATCATACATTACACGTAACACAATACTTAGCTTATATTACATGCAACAAGAAGTTTAACTGAAATGTGTCATATTATTAAATTATTATTATTTAATATAATAGTAATAACTTATATATTGTAATGGTCAGTATGAATATGATTAAAAAAATTGTGAAAATATTTTCTAATAATTTATAGAAAATTAATTCTTTGGTCTCCATTTATTTAAAAAATAATATAAAGTAAATCTTTTTCTAAGAAAATATTTTCATAAAAAAATGTTTCACAAAACAAAATTAAGCTAACCACTTTTGGTGAATGATTTCAATAAAATTTATATATAATATATATACAACAAACTTTTTAACATTCATATTATGTTTTTTCTAGTCAATATATATGAATAAAACCAATTTTATTCTTAAAAACTATGAATCTATAGAAATAAGTTCGGTCGCATTTTTTAGTGCACTTATGTTAAACTGTATTTTAAAAAAAATTAATTTAATTTGATAAAAAAATATTTTTTTAAATCATCTTGTAAAAATTATTTTATGGTGAATTTTTTATTTTTTTCTAAAATGTTTCTTTTTTTGATGAACAGTGAAAAATACTGAATTTTAATTGCAAATTGTATTTTCATTTAGTTTATTTATAAAGTTAAATTATATTTGGAATTGTTTTAAAATATAAATTAGTTAAAGTTAGTATAATTTAATCCAATATAGGTATTTATAATCTATTTAACAAAAAAAATTTATACAAAAAATTTGAATCATTTGAATGTTTACTCCTTTAAAACGTTTTTTCTCATAACATCTCCAGGGTTAATTTTAAATTAAAATTTTAAAATTTTGTGAAAGGAATTTTTAAAAATGTATTACATAATAATAATAATAATAATTTATAATTTAAAATAATATAAACATATTTTTTTGACCAAAATGAATAGTTAATGTAGTAAAATTTAATTATCACGATTAACATAAAAATGGGTTTATCCGAGGTTAATGTAAGAAGATAAGGGTAAAAATGACATATAAAATTATCTAAAAAATATTGGATGGAAATGTTTATTTCATCCATACTCTAAGTTTCAGTAATTTACTAATATTTTCCCCTTTAACATATGAAAACTTTTGTATTAATTATTTATTTTCATAAAATATCTTCGGTGTCATCTCCCCACATATAAATGGAAGCCACATATTTTCTCTTCTTAACACAATAAAACCTCTTTGAATCATCTAATTCCTCCAAATACCACTTCCAAAATTACATACTCTAATCCTAGAGGCATTATTTGTTATATAAATCCATCCTATGAAGGGTTTTAATGAAAACCTAAGGAGGATAACCAAAGAAGAGGTAACGTTCATCAACGAGCGTTTTTGTTTTGTTACATCCTCCACCTCATTAAATATTTGTTAAAACATGATTATATAATAAACATAGTATATTTAATATACTTATATATTTATATGTTATGGTATTGACCTATGACCATATCCACTTACATAAAATGGGTTACGAAATCACTATTCATTTTTAAGGCAGACTACAACCTCGTGAACAGATGTCATCCAATTTTACATTAACACCTCTCATGATTGTAAATAATGTATTTTTAGTTTATATATTATATTTATTATATTTATGATTTTATTATTATTTTTCATTTATTATATTACACATTTTTTTATATTTTTCATTTTGTGGGAATACGATAATGTCGTTTGTGTGTATGGTGGACTGTTGTCTCACGAATCGAGGTGATTCATTCAGGTTTTACATAGATTTTATGAAATATGAGTGTAATAAAAATTTGTCATATATATGACATAAAAATTATTTTTCAATGATAATATATATCATTCACTTTTCTAAATTTTCATCTGATAAGAAAATGGAAACATCAAATGTAAGTATTTACAATCTACCGTCTCCATGAACGATGTATTTCATTTCCTATAACTAAATTTTATGAATTACTACAAATAAATTTAAAAGTAATTTATATGATATTTATATCATGGTAAAAATTTTGCAGATGGTGAAATCGTGAGCTATTTAAAAGTGCCAAAAAAATAACAAATCAAAACATAAATGAAATAACCAAGAGGCTATTATCTGAAACATAACATCAATGTTGAAACATTAATAAATGGATATTAAAAGTACATAATAAATTAATATATTTGTTGATATATATATATATTTCTATAATAATGTAAAATAAAATTTTATTTATTATACTGTAGGATTCAATGAGTACGAAGGAAGTCAATACTTAATGTATGGGATTTCCATCTTAATTATATTTTATGTGAGACAAATTCCATATTCACCATTAGTTTATTTTATTTGGTGTATATGATAACCAAAAAATTGTTTTATTATTATTCCTATTAATATTATGTTGATTCATAAATCAAGTTTGGTATCTCTCTATCATGTGGTTTACACCTAAAAAGTTATCAATATGGTTATGGGATTTCTAGTGTCACTTTTTTTTAGAAGTAAAATTTGAAATTTTCACCAAATGTTTTTTTTGCTTGGGGTATATACTGACCTATGATATGATATATCATGATATAACTCATTTCATTATAATTAATGTTTATACTTTTTTTAAATTTCTTGGGGCATACGATTCAAATTTTACACAAGCAGTAAGTGGTTTTTGTCTCAAGTTTCCATCTTTGAGACATTTTTTATGTTATGAACCTAAATTATTTCATGATATTTGTATAATGATACATTGGGTAAAAATTATATTTTTTGATTTGAAAAATTTCCTCTGTATGGTTGATAGATAACCAAAGACTTGTGTTGGATATTGATTCAAAGGTTCTAAAATAAGATATTTGAAATTCAAAAAACACACAAAATCAAAGAAGATATCGAGTCGTGAAACCCACATCATCCAAATTCAAGTCATATCTCCAGTCATAATTATGAGACCTACCATTTTCACTAATTTATTGTCACCTCCATCATCATTTTCTACCTATAAGCATGTCAGTTGCTGAAGAGACTAAAATGTCATATTCCATCATCAGTGTTTTAAAACATCAAAACATATAAGACCTCCAACCATCTTCTACCATAGAATCAAATCTCCATAATTGAGATATCTCTCCCCAACAAAGAATAAAACTCATTTACATTGTAAAGACCTATATTTTCCATGTAATTGTTATTAATTATGTGGAATTATTATGAGTCTTCAAAAATTGACGACATGTGATTTTGAGGCCCGGTGTGCCTGAAATGAATTTTTGAACTTTTTTTAAGTTACATTCAGTAAACGCATGGGTGACATTTTCTATCTTTTTTAATGGTGCTCAGATTAAAAATCTAAGGGAACTATTGAATCCGCGACATTGGGATTCTCTTAAGAATGTGTCACTTTGACTACAGTAAGTATGGAGAAATAGTTAGATTTTTGACTTTTTAAAAGAATTATAAAATAACATTGTTATTTTATTTCATAATTTTTTTTTCATCCAATGGATTAGTGGCAGGGGTGGGACCAATGATGTGTCAATCCATTAAATTTCTTGACTCCTCAAATAATTTGAAACAATATCATTGAAATTAGAAAGCTTCCTATCAAATGAACCCCCATTAATTCCATGGGTGTTACTCACCCTCCCCCCTCTCCAATTTATATGGAGCTTAGCGAGAGGTATTGGAATGACATCACCAAGAAATGATGTTTTGATAATGTGTCATGACGCCAACCACTTGGAGGATAGAGTTGAGTCCAGCAAGAAGTGACCAGCGCCACCGAATGACCAACATCGACTCTTCCTCAAGTGCGGAGGCTCTCCAACAAACATGAGGTAGGGAATTATTTTTTTATAACATTAAGTTATTATTGAATCATAAACCTCCCTCATGTTTTCTAGCTAACGCGGAGGGCATGGGCCAAATGAACATGTCCCGAACCCTCCACTACCTTGTTTACCCTTGAGTTCTCCGAGGAATACCACCAGCGCGGTGAAACCAGATGGCAACGATGGAGGTTGTGCGCCATTGTGCACCAGAAGATGAGGAGGCCATGAAACTATTATAGGGTGGTTAGTAGACCGGTCAGCACCGACCTGCCGCATAGGTGGTGCGGCATGTCATTGCACTCAGTTGGAGGAGGTCGTGCTTCGAAGTTGTGGTGGTGAAGGGACAAGTCATCCTATGGGTCACACGGCGACCGGGTTGCACCCCGTGGCGTCACTGGTTCATAGGTCAAATGACCACTCGGCCGTTCGTGAAAACCTGGGGGGATCCCCCCATGACGGCTAGGGTGGGGCCCTCTCTAGTGGTCCACAATGTCGTGGGCTAGGCCACGTGTGCCCAGGAGGTCGCGCCTCCACAGGCCGGTTGTGCGAACAGAGTGGGTCGTGCCTCTGCGGGTCGCACCTCTGTGGACTGGGCTGCACCGCCCTGCGGGCCGTGCCAGACTATGGCCCATTGGGATGAGCTCATCGTGGCCTAGCCTAGTGGGGTTGAGTAGGCCCGAACTGGGTTGGGTCGACCCAGACTAGGTTGTGCTGGGTCGGACCGGACCCGGGCCCTTCCAGGCCTATTTCACCTAAATAACCATAACATCAAATCTAGGTGACTATTTTAAGAACCATCTACTGTTCCAGAACCCTTAATATGAGAATGTCCTTTTGGTATACTCCACTTGAGTTTTTCAGAATTTTGGAGTGTATTTGGGTTGGATTGAACCCGTATTCAACCGGTCGCTCGGAACTAAAAAATTTATAAGTCACAGACCCGGTATCCGATAGATGTTTCGTCTATCACGTTGTAACCGTTAAGACATGTCAGTCCTTTGGGATAATTATTCATGGAACGTTTTTGAAGTTAAGGTACCACTTATGGCTTTAGGATAATATTTTCCTAGAATAAACTATACTATGAGCAGGAATCTAGTGGCTAGGAATGAGGTGGAGATTGGAGATTGATCATATGGAGGTTAGAACCAAGAGATTCAGTGTGGTTTAGAATCGATCCTGTGTTTGTCAGATCCAGTGTGGCTCAACACTCGGCAATCCTATGTGGGTCAGTGCATACCGATCTTGTATGGGTCAGATCATGTGTGGGCCCGTTTGGGTTTTTACCGAGTGATCCTGTCTGGGTCAGCATTGATCCTTTGTGGGTCGGATCCTATGTGGGTCAGCACTTAGTGATCATGTGTCGGTCAATACATACCAATCATGTGTGGGTTAGATCCTGTGTGAGTTAGTCGGGGTTAGTACATATCGATCATGTGTGCTTCAGACTCTGTATAATCAGCAGCAGTGCCTCTCGACAGAATAATATGATCTATATTCTCGACTAATCATTTGTACTTATATACCTTACATATATACTTGGTGTGAGCTGATTATTATACCTTTGTGTTGTTAATTTTTTGGTACTTTTACCTTCATGGTGTTATCTTCATGGTGTTACATGTGTGGTACTTTTAACTGCGTGGTGTTATCTTCATCGTGAGACCTCTGTGGTACTTTTACCTTCGTGGTTCTATCTCTGTGGTGTTACCTATGTGGTAATTTTACCTTTTTGGGGTTACATTTGTGGTTTTATTCCTTCATGTATGGGATGAGTATCTTTTGATAACATAGGTATATGTATGGGAAAATATCCACATAGAGTTGATGACTACATTGTGCATTGTGATTGAAGTCTTGAATCATGGTTTTTTCCTTTGTGGAACTTTGGGAGACCTTAGGGGTTCTCAGTGTCCCTATTGAGTATTATTATACTCACCCCTTCATGGGCTTCACCCGCACCTTGTTGTGTCTTGTGTAGACGACAGGCATTGTTGATCGGAGATGAGGTTGGTAGGCTTGGACGATGCTCAAAGGTGGACCATTTGACATGACGTGACATAGGACGACTGATTTGGAGTTTTACCTACACTTTAGGTAGGATCCTCGGTGGACATTCTAGGTGTTGTTTTTAGTTTTCCATTTGTACTTGTACTTTCTAGTTGGGCTTGTATTCTATCCCCTTTACTTTCAGCACACTTTTTACTACATCAATTTACATCATGGTTGATTCTTGTTATGTTCTTGGGTTGTGTTTTTATATAGGTTTAATGGAAATGCCTTCCCAATATAGAAATACGGATTTCATGAGCTAGTCGACAGACCATGGCCAATATAAGGTAGGCTTGGGGTTGTCACGGCATGGGCCTCAGGGGATAGGTCATGAGAAAATGGTATCAGAGGAGTTGGTTCTACCAAAGATCTGAGACTCTTATCTTTTCTATGTGGTAATATTGTTATGTGCTATGAGTGTGGTTTTTAGTTTCTAGAATATAGTGTTGGTGTATGGCTGATGTATCCCTACAAAAGGTCTCTGAATTTTGATTTCTGACTCAGTGCATGAAAAAACTGATTGCGTGTGTTTTTGAAATTTTTTCCTTTTTATCTCTTTGAGTCAGCTCACCAGGTATAACATTTGACCATGGTGTAGCTGCTTTCTTTGAGGATGCTTCCACGTAGACAGCCATCCAGGATTCTCGATAGAGTACATGATGACGGCCCACCGAGTGATGAGGCCTCAGTGTAGGGCCCTCATACGATGTTATCACCTTCGAGTGGTGTACCAGTAGCACCACTACCCATTGGATAGATACTTCCACCAACCCCACCAGTATAGGGTGCATGATAACTAAGTGTGTTTCATATGTTTAAGTGGAAGTGTCCTTTGAGGTTCCGAGGCGAGACGGATCTGTAGGCAGCTAAGGACAGGCTGGAGGTTGTTACTTGATGTTTTCGATTATTTGGGACACCAGAAGATCTATTAGTGATCCGAACTGCCAGTCTCTTCCAGGGAGTATCTAAGAGATTGTGGAGTCTAAAACTCCAGTTACAAAATGAGGTGACCCTCACTTGGGTTGATTTTGAGGGTCTTTTCAGGGCAGATTTCATCCCAGTGACTCTATGCTTAGTGTGTATACAAGAGCTGCTTCACTTACAGCAGGGCATCATGAATGTGGCCCAGTACTCAGAGAGGTTAATTGATCTCTTCTAATACACCATTGACCTGGTATGGTACCCTTTTTCAGGGTCAGGACCTTTGAGCAGGGTCTTCTACGGGAGATCAGAGCATCGATGATATTGTTTAGCATTCTAACGTAGGTTGGGGTGCTGGAGCGAGCGCTTTTAGTGGAGAGTTCCTAGATGAGCTAGCACAGACAACGAGATACACTAATGGACATTAGGTAGAGCATTCATCTATATATGGTAGTGGAAAGATGACACATGGGACCAACTGGTACAAACCTTCTGGTGGATGACCTCAGGATATAGGGTCGGTGGTGAGGGGCTCACAGGACAGAGGATGACAGTTGAGGATCAGGTAGTGCTACTCGTGCAACGAGCAGGGCCACATGGCTCATTAAATCCAAACCATTCATATGAATGACCATCTGATGGTCAGGGGACCGATGAGGCAGAGGTAGAGTTTTGAGAGAGGTGGTCCGCAGGGCGGCTGACGTGGCAGAGGAGTAGGTCTTATGGTAGGGGTGGATGACTGTTTGAGGTTCTACCGCCACCACCTCCAAGAGGTCCACCCCGACCACAGGGAGCAGGTGGATAGGGATGAGCTCAGCTATAGGCAGTAGAGGCCTACAAACACGGCACTCTAAAAATGATTAGAGGTACGATCTATGTCTATTCCACCCATGTTTTAGTACTTATAGACAAAAGTTCCATTCACTCTTTCATTTCCAAGATGCTTGCTCGGAGCTCGGTGATTCCGGGGGATTCATTGTCTTGATCCTTCTGATTAGAGACTCCTACAAGAGAAGATTCAATGATTACACACTAGTTCTGGTTGTGTGAGATTACTGTAGGAGATGAGATCTTCGGCTGGGATCTTCTAGTAGCGGCGTCAAGAACTTATGACGTCATCATGGTTATGGATTGGTTATCCACATTCCATTCTCATATTGATAGTATTAGGCATTATTTTTGGTGTGTCCACGTAGATGGGACCAGTTTTTCCTTCACTAATGAGAAGGGATCCTTTTAAGAATAAGATGGACTTACCTAGAGGAGGGTGCATCTGATCACTCTTTAGTTGGCTAGCCTTACCCTCTAAGAAGTTGATGTTCAGTGTCCGAGGTATCCTGTAGTGGTGAACCGGTATGCTAATGTCTTTCCTAATGATGTTTTGGGACTACCTCCACATAGAATTGAAGACTTTTATATCGACATGTACCCTAGGATGATGCAGATATCTACACCAGCATATCAGATGGCTCCTGCAGATCTTCATGAGTTACGGGTAAAGCTATAGGACTTGTAGAGGAAGGGGTTCATAAGGCCCAGTGTTTCTCCTCAAGCAGCCATGATTTTGTTCACTAATAATGTAGATTAGAGTTTGAGACTTTTTGTGGACTATCATCACCTAAACCAGCTGACTCTGAAGAACAAGTATCCACTTACAAGGATTTATGATCACTTCGATCAGCTGAAGGGAGGATGACTATTTTCGAAGATAGAACTCAAATCAGGCTATCATCAACTCAGGGTATAAGATGAGTATTTTCATAAGATGGATTTTATATGAAGGTATGGAAACTATGAGTTCTTGGTTATGCCATTCGGTATGACCAACACGCGTATATTTTTCATGGGACTCATGAACAGGAACTTCCAGCCATACCCTGATCTCTTTATGGTGGTCTTCATCGACGGCATCTTGGTGTACTCAGCAACAGAGGAGGAGCATGCCTTTCATCAACAAATAGTTCTGGATGCACTATGAGAGCACCAACTTTATGGTAAGATCTCAATGTTCCAGTTCTGGAGACAAGAGGTTTACTTTCTGGGACACGTTATCTCGGAGGATGGAGTTGCATTAGATTTGGTGAAGATATAGGTTTTACTAGCTTGGGATCCACCCAGAAGTGTTACTAAGTTGTGTAGTTTCCTAGGGTTGGTTGGGTACTACCAGATATTCATACCTAAAAATTCTATAGATTCATAACCCTTGTCAGCGTTGACGAAGAAGGTACAACCATTCGTGTGGATTTAGAGATTCCACTAGTGTTTTGAGGAGCCGAGGCATAGACTGACGAGTTCCTCCATCATGAGGCTACCATAAGAGGGTGTTGGGAATGTAGTCTACTATTACACATCAGGGGTGGGACATGGATGTTTCTTATTATAGGAGGGAGAAGTAATCAGGTTTCTCTCCTGTTAGTTGAGACATCATGAGTCGAACTACACTACCCATGACCAAGAGTTATTAGTAGTGGTCTTCTCCTTGAATATGTGGCAACATTACTTTATGGGTGAGCATTTTACAGTCTACATTGATCACAAGAGTTTCAGGTATATCATCTCACAGAATGAGTTGATCCTGATATGATGACGATGGCTAGAGTTACTCGAGGACAATGAATTTGAAATATTATATACTCCTAGGAAGAGGAATGTAGTGGCAGAAACAGTCAGAAGGAGGTCTAGTCTATAGTTTCTGAGTGAGGTGACTGAGCAGCTAGCAGCATTGTAGATATCATTTTTGGATACAGATGGAGCAACTTAACTCCTGTCTATGACTATCACCCCCCCCCCCACTTCTTCTGTGACTTTGGGAGGCATATCTTTATGACATTGACTGTGAGGCATGACATTCAGAGATATCCACAGGACAAGAACCTGGTAGATTTTATGAAGGTGGGAGTACGTCATCCTATTCAGAGGATACACCATGGTACTAGTGGTGCTATGGGAGGAGGTGTTGAGGGAGTTCCATAAATCCCCTCTGGCGGTACATCCTGGTGTGGTGAAGAGGAACCCCGACCTCTAGCATTAGCACTGGTTTCCAGGGATGAAGAAGGAAAAGGCATAGTTTGTTTCATGATGCCTCACTTGTCAGCAAGTGATGATCGAGCATTAGGTTCTAGCAGGAATAGCCCTACCACTAGTGGGGCTAGAGTGGAAGTTGGATGGTACCTCCATGGACCTTGTGACTGGGCTTCCACGTACATCTAGGGGACATGATTCCTTCTAGGTGATCGTTGACTGACACACCATGTCATCCCACTTCATACCCATCCGAGAGAAGGGATCAGTAGAGGTTTTGGGACTCCTCTACGTACAACATATTGTATGAATTCATGGGGATCCATCGATTATCGACACAAATTGTGATGCACATTTTACATCTCGATTGTGGAATGGATTACAGGAGGAATTTGGGACTCAACTACGTTTGATCACCACTATTCATCCATAAATGGGTAGTTAGATAGAGAAGACCATTCAGACACTAGAGGAGATGCTCTGTGATTCTGTCTTAGATTTTGGATGTATTTGGGAGGATCAATTTCCCTTTCTGGAGTTTTCATACAACAACACTTATCACACCACCATCGGTATGTCACCATTCGAGGCCCTATATGGTCGATCTTTCATACCTCTTATATGCTGGATAGACCTAGGGGAGGTCAGTCCAAAGTTTGTACGGGAAACCACTGCGAAGGTGCAGATCATCGAGGAGACGATGAAAACTGCACATATCAAACATAAGTCTTATGGTGACGGGAGATAGAGGCACTTGGAGTTCTAGCAGGGACACCATGTATTCCTATGAGTCTCACCTCAATGAGGTTTTTGAATATTTGGTCGAGGCGACAAACACTCACCGAGGTTTATGAGACCTTTTCTGAAACTTTGGAGGATTGGTGAGGTGCCATACCACTTGGCACATCCACCACTGTTGGAAGGGGTGAAAAAAATATTCCATGTATCCCAACTGAGGAGATATATGTATGAAACATCTCACATCATCGACTATAGAGAGCTAGACATTGATTATGGGTGGATGTTTACGGAGGTTCTAGTGGAGATTGAGGATCTATAATAGTGGGTTCTTCATGGAAGATAGATCTCTTTGGTGCATATTTGCTAGTTTCACGGGAACCTCTAGGAGAGAACATGGGAGCGATAGTATCAGATTCATGCTCAGTACCCCCATTTGTTTCCTTAGTCTATATTGTGGATTTCAAGAAAAAAAATCCCTAAGGTGGGGATAATATAAAGACCTGGATTTTCCATTTATTTTTTTCTATATATATGGAATTATAATGACTCTGCAAAAACTATTGGCATGTGATTCCGAGTTCTGGTGTGCCCAGAATGAATTTCTTAACTTTTTTAAGGTATGTTCAGTAAATGTGTGGGAAACATTTTCTTTCTTTTGAACTGGTGCTCGGATTAAAAATATGAGGGCACCATTGAATCTGCAGCACTGGGAGTTGCTTAAGGGGGGCTCTACTTCGACAGCAGTATGTCTAGAGAAAAATATAGATTTTGGACTTTTTAAAAGAATAATAAAATAACTTTGTTATTTTATTTCTTTCTTTTTTTTCCACCAATAGACAAGCAACAGTGGTAGGACCAATGACATGTCAAGACATTAAATGGATTGACTCTACAAATCCATTGTAACAGCACCATTGGAATTAGGAAGTTTCCTATTAAATGAATCCCCATTAATTCCACGGTCCTAACCCCCCCCCCCCCCATATCCTATTTATATGGATCTTGGGGAGAGGTATTGGCACGAATTCACCAAGCAATGAAGTTCTGGTAATGTTTCATGACGCTAATCACTTGGACGACAGAGCGGAGTCCAGTGGGTGATGAAGAGCACCACCAAACGATGAAAAACGAAACTTCCTCAAGTGCGGAGGATTTCCAATGAACTTGAGGTAAGGATTTATTTTGTTATAATTTCAAGTGATTGTTGAATCCTATCGGTCCCTCATGTTTTCAAGCTAATGCAGAGGGAATGAGCCAAATGAACATGGCATGGAGCCCCTGCTACCATGTTTACCCTTGATTTCTCTCTAGAAGACCGTCGATGCGACGACAATGGCCGACCACAATAGAGGCGGTGCACTATCAGGCATCGTAGGAGGATGAGGTCGAAGCACTATGCCATAGTGGTTAGCAGTTTGTCTGCCACCAACCGACCCTGGAGGTGGTGCGGCACGCCGTCGTGCCCAACCAGTGTGGAAGGTCTTGGCAGAATCCATAGTGGGAGAAGACGACAGCTAGCTCGACCTAGCTGTGGAAGGCAGAGAAGGATCTGTGCACTGCCGTATGTCTCCAAAGGAGACCGCAGCTTGAAGATGCGGTGGTGGAGTGACCCTCCCTCTTATAGGTCCTGCAGTGACTTGGCAGTGCCTTATGGCGTTGTCGCTTCACAAGTCGACCGACCGCTTGAAAGTTTGGGAAAATTGGGGGTACTCACCCCCATGTAGGCTAGGGTGAGCCCCCCTCCAAGGGGTCGCGCCTTACTGGGAAACGCCACGTGAGCCCAACAGGCCACACCTCTGTGGGTTGGGCCGCATGAGCCCAGTGGGCCACACCCTTGCGGGAAGGCCCACCCCCACTCGCGGTCCGGGCTAGACCGTGGCACAGTGGGCCGAGCCCGCCATGGCCCTGCCAAGATGGGTTAGACCCGGACCAGGTTGGGTCGACCCGCACTAGGTTGGGTCATCTTAGACAGGGTCGGGCCGGGTCGGACCGGACCCGAACCCTTCCATGCCAGTTTTACCTAAAGGATCATAACTTGAAATCTGGGTGATTGTTGGATGAACCGTATGCAGTGACAGAACACTTAGGACAAAGTGGTCCTTTTGGAATACTCCACATGTGTTTTGGAGAATGTTGGACTGTGTCTAGGTTGGATAGAACCTGAATCCAATTGGACCCTGAAAACAAAAATGCTTATAAGTCACAGATTGGGTGTCTGATGGACACGTCGTCTGCCACGTTCAAGCCCTTACGACTTGGTGGCCCTTTGGGATACTTCTTCATGTAACATCCTAGTGGTTGAGTTATGACTGCTGTCTTGAGGATAAGATCCTCCAATAATCAAGTGTACTATGAGCGAGAATATAGTTGCTGGAAGTGAGCCAGTGGTTGGAGGCAGGTCTTACGGAGGTTAGTACCATGTGATCCTATGTGAGTCAGCACCAATAATGTGTGGGGCAAATCCTATGTAGTTCATTTCTCAATGATCATATGTGGGTCAATGCTTACCGATCCAATGTGGGTCAGATCCTGTGTGGGTCAGTGAGGGTTAGTACCGAGCGATCCTATGTGAGTCAGCACCGATCCTATGTGGGTTAGCGATCAACGATCCTATGTGGGTCACCGCATACCGATCTTGTGTGGGTCAGATCTTGTGTGGGTCATCAGGGATTAGTACTTATCGATAATTTGTGGGTTAGACTCTGTATAAGAAATATTAATTCCCCTCAATAGAATAATATGATCTAGATTCTTGAATAATCATCTGTACTTTTGTACCATACATATATATTTGGTGTGATCTGAGTATTTTACCTTCGCGGTGTTACCTGTGGGCTACTTTTACCTTTGTGGTGTTATCTTTGTGGTTTTACCTATGTGGTACTTTTACCTTCGTGGTGTTATCATCATGGTGTTACCTGTGTGGTACTTTTACCTCCATGGTGTTATCTTCATAGTGTTACCAATGTGGTACTTTTACCTTCATGGTGTTACATTTTTGGTATTCTTCCATCATGTATGAGACAAGTATCTTTTGAAAACTTTGGTATATGTATGGTCATATAACCAAGTAGAGTTGATGACTACTTTTGTGATTTTTTATTAAGGTCTTGCTTTTTGGTTTTTCCATTGTCGAACTCCGGGAGACCTTTGGGGGTCTGGGGGGTCCCTACTGATTATTGTTATACTCACCTATGGACGGGATTCCCCCACAACTTGTTTTTTCTTGTGGAGATGATGGACATAATTAATTGAAGTTGGGGGGAGCTAAGCTTAGACGGTTCTTAGAGGTGGACCATTTGACATGACATGACGCAGAACTACTTATCGTGATTTGTACCTACCCTTCAGGTGGGATCCTCAGTGGACATTCCATGAGCTATTTTTCCTTTTCCAATTGTACTTGTACTTTCCAGTTGGGAATTTATTCCATAACCTTTACTTTCGGCACAATTTTTACAATAGAAGATTACTTATTGGGTGCATCTTGTGGTTTTCTTGGGTTGTGTGTTTGTACAAGTTAAAAGGCAATGACTTCCCATTATAGGGATACGCCTTTCTGGTTCTAGTCGCCAGCCCCTGGCCTATGGAAGGCGGGCATGGGGTAGCCATGGGATGTGCCCCGGGGGAAGTGTTGTAACATACACAACATTATCGAAAACAATTCCAATGGCTGAAAAATAGCCAAAAATAAATATTACGCAACCCAGAAACAAAAGTTGAACCCTTTATTGAAAAGCAACAAAAAGATGAAATGTATATCGAAATAAACAAACAAGACTTCACCACTATGAAAATGGAACACCGAACCAAAAATATGAAACCAATAAAATCTCACCAATGTAGAAGAGAAAGATAACCTGATCACCTTTATAGGAGAAACTAATTCTAGATGTCTAAAGAGCACTATCAGCCTCCAAATCCCATATCCCAAAATCCTTATGTGACCACCACTCCATATACCACTATGAGAGGAGGAGTGGGACTTGATACCAGGTAAGGGACTTGTGTGTATGAGGACTCTATATAGAGACAACACTGAAACGAGAAACCAAATGAGAGAAAGCTGATGTGAGAGCATGTGGAAAAACCATCGACTGACAAACCAAAAATCCCAAAACCACTTTATTTTTCCTTTTTCAAATCTGGCTTGGAAAGGAGTAGAGGAATGAAAGTTTATAGCTTGTTTGAGTGGTTGGGTCACCATCAGAAAACAATCATGATGGGACCATCGAAACAACCTTGGGAAATTTCCACCAAGAAAAATAGCACCGTCATGATGGATAACGAATTCCACATCCATAAAGAACTGGAGAGAGAGTAAAACCAAAGTGAAGAAACCTAGACTCAAGGAGAGTCAGTAGAATAGATAAGGAATGGTGGAGGTGAAGATAAAATTGGTAGGTTATGTGGAAGGTTCCATTGAGTCCCAAGAAATCCTCCCCCTTTAGATCGCCACTGAAGAGAAACCAGGGCCGAGAAGGATAGAGATAGATACTGCTCAAGGGATATATATAGTTCCTTTAACATGTTATATCAGGAATTTATTATAATCACTATTTTTTATGTCCCATTTTAGGATATTCCTTCATGGTTTTTATGATTAAATGTTATCAAAGTGGTCTTGATTTAATGTTATAATCTCATCATTTCTCAGGATTTTTTATGAATATGTTTCCTATGATAAAATATTATGACTTATCTCCCAAGAAACTCTTTAATTTTTTTACCCAATTTTTATTCTTGATATTTTCATTTAATAGTACCATTTTTTCACTTAGTGTTACATAAGATTATTAAAAGAATGCTTTTAATAAAACTCAACTCCATTTCTCTATATGGTCAGAAATCCATTTTCTTATAAAATCATATTTTCAAAAAAAAATAAAAAATGTATTATTATTTTCTTATTATTTTTAAAATTTAATTTTACCAATTTATTACTTTTTACAATGATATTTTGAAATGAATTTTCAGGTCATTTTCAAAACCAGTTATAATTTATAATTTACCAAAAATTTGAAAAGAGTGAGTATATCAAACATAAACAACAAGAACAATATTTCCCCCTTTCATGACTGCTCAATAATTTCAATCTTCATTTACAAATTCTTGATGCTCATTTCGAAGAAAATTTTTTCACCAGTATTTGGGAAATTTTATGATTTTAAATAAATTTTTTCAATGTTAAAAAGATTTTGTAACTATTTTCTATTTTAAAAAATCAATTTTTATAGTAAAACTGATATTTTCCTCAAGAAATATTTTAAATTATTTTTAAAATAATAATTTATAATTTTTCTAGGTTATGTTCAAAGAAAAAGATTTTCAAATGTTTTAAATTTTAAAAATTGATTTTCATTGAAAATATATTTTCCTCGAGAAATGTACCAAGTAGTATTTAAAAATTATTTTCCATCTAAGATTTCATTTTTTTAGGATACTTGTCATTTTCTAAAGATATGATGCAAAGAAACAATTTTTATTCTTTATTTGAATAGTTTATGACTATAATGATAAGATTTTTATGAAATATGATTTTTGTAGATGGGTTATACTAAGATAAAATGATTATGAAACCTATTTATTTTCCATAGATTATGATTTGATGAAATTTTTATGAAACACACTTCATTTCAATAGTTTTGATATGATTGTTGTTTTATAATCTTGCGGAAAAAATATGTATGATTTTCATTATCTGACGATTGTTACATTATAACCAAGGACAGTTGTCACATTATAACCATATAATGTGGTTTCATTATAACTAAATATAGGTGGGACCTATATCTACCTATAATTCATTGGGTAAATATTTATATCTCATGAGATAGTTAGGGATATAACGGGTAGTGAACCCGGTTATGTAAGACATGGCTAGACTGAGGAGTGACCCTGGTTTAGTAAGATAGGGTTGGAAAAGGGGAGTGAAATCGGTATAGTAGTTGACATTTCCCACTCTAATGGTCTTGGGAGTGAACCTTGACTACTATGATGGTTTGGGGAGTGAAAATATTCCTCTATAAGGTAAGGGTTACAATTTGTGAGGGATGTTGGTTAGTCCCATGATTTGTAGCCTCCTATATAGTTCTCATATTAGTTTTGGAAATTATCCTTGACTCCTATGGAAATGATTTTATATGGTTATATTTAGGTCAAAAATCTTTATGTTATGAATAATTTATACTCACATAACTCATCTTCTTTTATTTCTATAAGAATCATATCCAATAAAATACTAATCCTTATTCTAAAACTCAATATTATGATAATTGATATGTTTCCAATGGTTTAAAAGTGTTTTTCTCATGTTCTCACACCCTTATGATAATTTTATACTAGCTTATCTCCCTTGTTTATCCTTACAAGGTATTTCAGCTCACTATTACTTATGTTTCTTTTCCCGGAGTCATAAAGAATGGTTTTTATATAGATGTAAAAAGAGGAAATATCTTTATGGGTGGCATTGAAGATTTTACTTGAATTATAAAGATTTTTTCCCATGTTCTCAAAGGCACTAAACTATTATGTTCCTAAGGGATTTTTTTATAATGTAATGAGTATTAATCTAAAAATATATATTATTAATTTAATAGAATCATTTTTTATTGTTATATGTATCGCAAAATATCCATAGTCTTGTCAATATCCTATCTAATAAAACTATTAAAAGTGAATTTAGGCAATAATACTTATGGTCAAACATATACTTATCAACCAAAGACAATTTTAGTTTATCCCATGATAATATGGAATATAATAGGATTCAATATAGTCTATTATCTCATTCATCATAATGGTTTATAATAAAAATGTGAATTAACCTAGGAATATCCATCATGAGTGTCAATCTAGCTGTGATGTAAGAGAAAACTTACCATGGTCCAGAATGATGGTTTTAATATGTTCGAATAACCCAATTCAGGCTTATTAACCCATGATGAATTTATTTTTAAACCAAATACACTTATAGTAACCAAATGGGGATTTGTTTTTCAGAAAACCAAATAATCTCTTCTTTAACAAAAAAAATTAATGTTGTCCTCGACTTTGACATATCATTAATTTATATCACAGGGCTATATTCCCTAATCTATATTTTTAAAATATAGCTTCCATTATTTCTACAGAACATCACCAAATACCCACCATAAATACCTTGAACCTAGTTTACTAGAGTTCGTGGTAACTTTATTACATTATTACTAGATAAAATAGACTATATCACAAAGGACCAAATAGTCTATTAACCAAGGTTAAATAGATACATTCTTGAATATCACATTACGTAAAATAAAATATATTATTTTCTCTGAGGTTATAATTAATCCCTCAAAGGTATCCTTTCTTATAACTCATAATGTACTTCCTATCATCCACGGTAATTGAAACATATAATGCAGTTTTTTCTTATTCATAGTAATGGTAACGTACAGTGGTTCATATCTTTAGTAAATATGGAATAATAAATATGGAAAGGTTAATATCTAAAAACACATTTCATTTAATCAATTTCTTGATGATATATAAAAATGATTCTTGAAAATTGATTATCAAAAAAATCCATATGAATAAAAACATGAGCTTGAGAATTATCCAAGGATATCAAAACTATTTAAATGATCACATTTAAATCCAAAACAATTAAAATTTTTTATGGAATTTATAACTTTGAACATTATAAACATTCCATCAATTACCCATTCAAATGAATCAAACATAAATAGGAAATTTATCATCCATATACCCCATGTGTTTTGTCCCATGAGGTGAAGTGATACATCGATGAGATAAGTATTTATAGGCCCCACCCATAACATAATATGAAAAATGTATTCATATTATTTATAAATAAATATACTTAATAAAAATGAATTAATAATACAAAGAAATTTGTATAGGAAGATTCAAGAAATGAATATGGAATGTGTCTCATATAAATTATGGTGAGACGAGATTTGTTTACCTTAAGTTTGACATGATTTGAAATCGCAATAGCCTCATTTAGAATAAAATTAAATATATTATAATCATATTCAAAAACATGTACAGACATATATTATCATATATGATCTAGTTATAACATTTTTTCACTCATTTATAAATAATTCTTTATCCACATTGTCATTTTTGGATGTTAACTGTTTCATTTATCGTGGATTTTTTAATTCTGTGGTTTGAATCCTTTTCCATTGGTCATGGTTCCATCTTCTCTATAATTTTATTATTGATATAAATATCATATATATTCATTACATTTATATATATAATTATCTAAAAATACAATATTTAGAAAAATGATTTACACCATTCATGGAGATGGTAGGCATTATGTATGCAAGATTGATGTTTTCATTTTCCAATGAAAGGAACTTAATAAGGGTAACTATTATTTGATTATTCTATTACCATAATTATATATTATATATAAAATAAATATATACTTATTACCATCCACATAAAACACAAATTAAAAATGTATCAAATAGTTTCGGGGAGGTGATAGTCCCCGCGTAGGCACGATTAAAGTTATTGTCCTACAACAGACATAATGCTAAAAAGATAAATATGATAATATATATCCAGATAAATAATTATGTTGTTATTATTATATATTACCTTTATACCTATCATAATAAACATCCAAAATTGATATTTATAGAAAGGTAATTGTATCCATATGTGAATTCAGTAGTACTCTTGTACCCATGAGCGATACATTAACATCTAATTCGATCAATAAATGGTTAAATATTGGTGGTCACCAAATAATAATAAACTTTTAGTATATTTAAAACCCTTATGTCATTATTTTATTATTAATACCATAGATTTATAGGATATATAAGAGTAAATGAATAGAACATGGTCATGTCAGATGATTTCCACTTCTTTAGTAGGGCTCCTTTAGATACCTTTTATGGACCATTAGAATAAAATTATAATAAAATATTCACCTATAAAATATGTATTTTTAATTTTTTAATATAATCAAGTTGTTTCTTGAAAATATAAATTGGTCAATTTTGTGTAATTAAGAATAAGGGGGGATGTCCTTTTATAAATGTGGCAGATAGCACACATTAGATTTTATAAAAGATAAAAATATTGTAATTTCATTATCAATCCAAATGAATAAAAATATCATGTGTTAATGTGGATTAAATATTTCCATGTAATATTATATATAAACTTTTTTCCAGAAATCCTACCCTTTTCTATTATTTTAACACTCCAGTAAACCAGTTTAAAAAATAACTACTCTGAAAACTTTTCCAATATTAAATTAATAATTTAACATATAAGGTAACAATGTTCTCATAAATTGTGAATAGAAAATATTTTTTACAATTTCTATTCCAAAATTTAAAATTTTTATATTTTGAAGAATTTGAAATAATCTGATAGTTTTTTATGTTTCATAAAATAACAATAATGTCATTTATGAAACTGTTAATTTAAATAGACATTAAAGACATAAAGATAATAGTGGAATTAGAATATAAAATTTTTGATTATAAATCATACATTATTATCTACCAAAAACCATGGGGAATAATAATTCATCCATAACATTTTACTTTTCATTTTTTTTTAAATAATTTATATTTCCTTATTTCTTATAAAAGGAGTGTGTCAATTTTGTGTATCCATTTACGTTAATTACTCCACAACTAAAAATTTAAAAATATTTAAACTCCTAAAAATTATTTAATAATGGTCAAAATAATATTTCTCATACTTTTATAAAAAATAATACTCCTAATGAGAATTTTAAAAATAAAATAAAATCAAGGGGTTCTATTTTTGTAACTTTCCTCACATAAAATATTATAATTTTAATATCAACAAATGGGAGTAGATGAATCCATATGTTTAGAATAGGAATGTCTATGGTTCAATTAATAACATAAAATGAAATAAATACCAATGTTTCATAGATATTTAGAGTTTATCTCTTGTATTTAACCCTATTTTACCCATTCTATCCTTTCCAAGGTCATAAATAATTAATATGGTTACTATTCATATCATCATTAAATAAAACAAACCTGTTAACCAAATTTTACCCTTCTAATTACAAATATTGAATCATATTTTTATGACTCGTTATCTAGAAGTATTAGGAATCAATATTGATATAAATGCGTAAAATGAAATAAAAAATGTTTTTTGAAAAATACACTTTTAAAAATAAATATTACTTATATTATATTCATTAATATTTTTGATTCAATTAAAATTAATTTTATTATTCTATATAAAAATGAAAATAAGTCACTTTATTTTGGAATTCAAAATTTAATAGGTCTTTTGAATTAAAATATTTAAAAATATATATATGTTACTATTAAAAAGAATGTGTTTTACTATTTACTCGAAAATTCTATGATTTCATGAAAAGGGTAGAAATACAGTACAAACTAGTTTTGACGTGATGATTTAAAAAAATGTTCAATTTTCAAATAAATTTTCCATAAGTGGAAAAAAATATTATAATTTCGATGAACATAATAAAATAAAGGTCTATTTTAAAAAAAACTAATTTTTTTATGAATAAAATGGTATTACTAAAAAATATACACTTATATCCTTTGAGTTGAGCTATACATATTAAATAGATATGAATATTATATTTCATAATGATGTTTCTCATATTAATATCTTCTAATTTAATGTGTATGTAAAATTTAAATTTTAATAATATTTTTATATTATATCTTAAATAACTTTTTTCTCATTGTTGTATGTTAATAAATCTATCATGTTTATTATTCTTTTAAACTAATTTTTTTGCGAGTTTCATGTAGATATCATATAGTCACAAAATGTCAAATTTTTTGGGGAATCATGTTTACTATAGAAGTTCATATCACATAAGGATACTATGGTCATAAATTAATTTGGTTTGTGAGTGAGATATGACAAGTAATTTTTCATAAAATTAGGTGTAAAGAGAGGATATTCATGTTAGACGTATCATTAAGGAAATGAATAGTGTTTTTTAATATTTTGATGATTTTTTAGAGAAATTATGTGGAATACAGTCCCAAATTAGAAATTTGTAGTTTTCCCATGTCTCAAATGTGGAATCTTGGATCAGCGGATTTTAGTATGAACCTATTATAGATGAGAAACCCCATTGTGGGTAGTTATTAATGACATAAGAATTTATGGGCTTTTATAATAAAAATATTGAGTTTTTAGCATTAGGGATGGGTTTTCATTAGAAATGGGACTTTAGTATGAATTTTAGGAGTTCATTATGCATAAGAGAGATTGTAAAATTTTGTTATTTTATAAGACGTTCTCAAGAGAAACAGGTTTGGGTTGATGGGATGGTGTGCTTATTACCATATGTCATAGACCAACTAGTTATCTGGTCTAGCTTTACATAGTACATGGTCATTCCCTTAGAATCTAGTAGACCATTGTTAGGACCAAAATGGGCCTAGATACCTAGATAAGGTGTGAATCAGGTAATGGATATTATTTTAAAAATTATCCCTACCCAACTGGATCTTGAACTCTTAATTATAAGGGTCACATTGATTGCATTTATGTTTTATTGTTGATCTTATTCATTCCTTATTTATCTAATGATAATGATTTGAATGAAATGTAGAGAATCACACAGGAAGACACATAGATTTATACTTGGTTCACCCTCACTGGGCTACATCTATGGGGCATACAATAGAGATGTGCTGATGTACCAAATCCAATAAAGCTCACCATCAATTTACAATATTCGGCCTGGATCACATCTATACCCAGGCTCACTTCTTTTACAATTTTAAGGGTTAGCTCACTACTTTCCCAAGGGTCACTCCCTATTTCTCCATCTCTGGCCAACTACCAGTGGAAACTATCACCTTCTTCATCATACATTTCTCACTGCTCTGGAAAGGATCCACTCACATTTTATAGACCTGAAGGTCTCTTCATTATCACAAAATAATGCATCTTTCTCTGTATGTATATTCTCTATTGATGTCCACCTTTCTCCTGCTATTGAATAACACATTACACTAGATGTACAGAGAAATATTCCAACATTCACATCTCCCTAGAATGACTGGAAGGATTCTCCAAGCCTGGCATGTAGGTTTCACAAAACAACATGTGAAACACTCCCTTCTTCCACACAAAACTTGGGGAACTCACACCCTTTTACACCCAAACCAATGTTGTTGTGAAACTATCAACTATCACACTTTTATAAACTTGGCGCGAAAGTGTCACATATCCACTTATGTGACACTACCTTCACCAACTCAATACATGGGTGACACACACCCTTTTACGACCAAACCAATATTGGCACGCAAATATTTACTGGCGCACAACTTCTGAATAACTTTATACTTGTGCGACCATACGACCACATGTGCGCCCAAACCACCTATATTACTGGAGATTGAATTTTCACTATGTTTTGAGCTTCATCACAAATGATTAGGGGTATCCCTCTATTTATAGGAATTTTGGTAATCCTATGCACCACATGAAATTATCCTCCCATCACGTAAGTCCAGGCACATATGCCTCTATCTCCCTAGTCACCTTGTGCGCCCAAACCAAAACATGGGTGCCCCTCACTCCTTTTCCATATTTTGATTTTCTTAACATGAAAAACTTATGGAGCACAAATTTACAAGTCCCTAAAAAACTATTGTGAAATTCCATTTTCCAAAAAAAACATTTCACCAGTTGTTGATTTTGAGGACCAAAATTTTTGTAAAACTAAAAAAAAAACCCACCTTGTATCATTACTTTTTGTATAGCTACCAGACCATTCATTCCTTTTTTGTGATTCTTTCACCAATAAAGAATTGTCAAAAACATCTCTTGAACTCGAAAACTCACCATTTAAATACCCTTTTTAAAAAAATGAACATCGTGGTCTGTTTCTCATCAAACACAATAGAGATGCCCACTTTTTCAACAAATACAATCACCAAAAATGCATCAATAGTACCTTGAGGGATTTTGGCCAAATAATTTCCCCCTTTTGGTTGGTTGAAAACTTTTCTCATAAAATGATTCTATGTTTAAACTTCAACCACCATTTTCCTCTTGCGATTCGGATAGCAATCAAGGATTCACTCATAACATACTTTAATCCCACACGAGAAATGATTAGCTTGAGAAACAAGAGTAAATGAAAATTTCATCAATGAATCATTTAATTTATGAAACCAATTGTTGATACCAAACTAATACCAATTGTTGATCACTATAAATCATCTGACCCCATTCCAAATCCACCCTTCTTCTTTAATCAAGATCCTTAGCTATCGTGATATCTATTATTTTATTGATCACTTCTAGCATCATCATATTTAATACTCTCCTTCAGTACATATGTTCTTTTATTTTCCAAGCAAATCTCTGGATGATCAATTCAAACACCACAAACTTTCATCATGTTTCTCCCCCTATCAGCTTCTTCACCTATCTTGATAAACACACCTTTTGTTGCAGCTCCACCTATCACCTTCTCTCTAGGTTTTTTCAAATACATTGTCTTCCTTCATTATCCATAGTTTCTCCCCCTTTAGTTGTTCCTTCATTAGCCATATTTTCTCCCCCTTTATTAGTCACCCTTTCTCCTCCTTTGTCAACAAACCCAAATGTCACTCCTTTATTATCTGCAACAGAGTAGAGAATAGAGATTAGTAATGTAAGGAAAACACACCATACCTCAGGGAGAGGGGACCCACATACACACTTATTAAAGTGTGGGAGTCGAATGACTCCCAGAGCCAGTCAATGTCTCTCAAAAGCTTCCTTGGGTAAGTCATTTGTCAGAATATCTACAAACTATAGTTATGTAGTCACATACTCCAAATTCAAAATTTCCTGATCAACCTTCTCCTTGATAAAATGATACTTTATTTTTAATGTTATTTTTCCTTGAATGTTAGATTGGTTTTTTGCTGAGATTTATAGTACATGAGTTATCACACAATATTTCGATCGGAGAGTTCAATTCAACACCCATATCATCAAGATGATGGTTCATCCATAGTAATTGTGTCCATGTTTGAGTGGTTGAAATATACTCATCCTCTGGAGTGCTTAATGAAATGAAATCTTGCTTCTTGATTGGACATGAAATACACAATCCACCAAAATAGAAAGCACCTCAAAATGTTGATTTCTTGTCATCTGTTGAACCAGACCAATCTATATCAGTATATACCAATAAATCTAATTGAGTATTTTTATTTTATATAAATTTGGAATCCATCATGCCCTTGATATATCTATGTATTCCTTTCACTAAAATCATGTGGCTTTCCTTAGGATTACTTTGATATCGCGTTGCATGACATGTGGTTAAAACAATATTAGGTCTTGTCATTTTTAGTTAAAGTAAACTTCAAATAAACATGTTGTATTATATTATATTAACTACCTTTCCATTATCATCTTTTGATAATTCCATTCGGGTTGTAATTGGAGTCTTCATCTCCTTGAAATTTTACATTCCGAATCCTTCTCAAAACCTTCCATTAATATTTAGATTCTAAAATTGATGTGCCATTATTTCTTAGTGATCTCCCAATATCTGATTCTTCTCAAATTTTTCAAGTCATTCATTCATAAGATGAACCAAATTTTCATCTTCAACTACTTATTCGAAATAGTTGGGCTCTACCATTGCTATGTATTATGCTTGTTGTAGAGTCCTCATGTTCCACATATCCACTAACACTATCATATCTACATTGATATTCTACCAATTAGTTACATCTTGACTATTTGACATGCTCATATATATAAAATTGAATTATTCATGTTCATTATTTCTACCTACTTCTAAATTATCATTTTTAAATATTCTCTTCATGAGTCTCTTACCACATCATCACTTTCAATAATCATCTTGTAACTGTGTAATTGTACACTGACATCATTTCTTTCAGATCCTTTTCATAGCTCCTTATTTAAACATTATTTACATTCTTTCACATCTCTTTAGTAACCTAAAAATATTCAGTTGATACCACATTGTTTGAACAAAATAAATAATCATGAAGTGCATGATTGTTGTTGCTTCACCGCAATTTTTCTTCTCTCACTTAATGACTAACACTTGAACTAAAGCATGATAATAATGGATATATATTGAATGATACTCAGAACCACTAGATTATCCATGTATAGCTTTGTGGGATCTTCAATTTTAATGCATACACTTTATAATATCATCTTCTCTTTCAAAAAAAACACAAAAATCTCAGATATATTTGAATGTTAGAACCGTTGTGTAATAGCACTTGTTGAATATGATATTATATGTGATGTTTAACTATTCTGATCATTCTCTTATCACATAATTTCATCAAACATAATATAAATTTTAGAAACTTTATCTGATTAGGAGATATAATTTCCCACCTATGATGTCCTGCACATCACGTTTTAAAGCCTACTGTTTAGACCCGTAAACATTCTTCTTCTCTTGAATCATTTCTTCACCTCTGATTGCAAGTTTGAGAAACATCCCCTTATTTATTACATCAATGATATCATCATTAAGATAATTAACCACTTATAAAAAATATATCAAAAAATTTTCTAAGCCTACTGAGTTGGAACTTTGTGTAGGAAACAATAGATAAAGTAAATAACACAACCACTTTCTATTGCACTTAGTTTCTTCCTTTATTTTTCAACTCTGGTTCCTGATTTGAATCAATTGATACTCTGGATCATATCACTTTATCACTCGGAATCTTATGATGCTACTTTACCTTGGATCATATCTCTCTATAACTTAAAACACTTGAAACATAAGCTAGCATCATTTATATACATAGGGAGAGGGGATCTTTCAGAATCCTCAGGAAGAGGATTGTGCTTAATCCTAATGGTTCAACCCTTTGACTCTTTATTAAAAATCATCACACTTTTTCATTTCATTCTCCGATTTCCTAGCCAAATTCAGATGTTCTAGTAATACGACCAAGAATTCATTTCCCATAGGATGAGTGTTTTTCTGATATGCAGATTTTTAAGGCTTGTCCTTTATTACTATTTGGGGTTTAAGTCCATCGGTACAAATTTCCATCTTTGAGGATTCACCAATATTCCACGTCCCTCTAATTACTTCTCTGAGTATGAATCTCTCTACTTTTCATCTTTCCTTTATTCTTCCACAATTCAAAGGATCTTTCTTTTTCCTCCACTTCTCTCCATGGAACACGACATAAGAATTTTTCAATACATTCTATGTTCACCTTTCTTTTATTTGATATTTGAATCACCACACTATTATTAATTGGTGGTGTGTCCTCCACTAAATGTGAATTCTTCTTACTCATAGATATAGTATATCTCCCCTTAATCTTCAATGTTTGATCACATTCTCTCCACGAGAGATGTTTTGAGCATGATAGAGAAGGTTATCGATACACCTTTTATTTATCTTCATGTGATTCCCTTGAAGTAATAAACCTATTTTTCAATTCACCACTTTTTATTCTAGTGTAGGATTTCTCATTATACACCACTATAGTCAAGAATATATTTTCAATTTTCTTTAAATTCCCTGCTATCTTCTTGTATTAATGTCTTACAAAATGCCCATAATGAGAATGTAGAAAAAGAATCATCAATGGAATACCACATTTCTTCATTTCTCAGTTGAGATATTGATGAAGTTTGAGTTATTCTTTAGAAAATGATCTCATGAGCTTCATGACACAAACTCATGGTGTGTCCCATTCTTCCACAGTAATAGCATTTGATGAATG
Source organism: Viscum album (assembly GCA_963277665.1). Lineage (NCBI taxonomy): Eukaryota > Viridiplantae > Streptophyta > Magnoliopsida > Santalales > Viscaceae > Viscum > Viscum album. The sequence goes on along the minus strand of OY728156.1, from coordinate 385,018,085 downwards.
ATTTCTTTTAATAGACTCTTCTTTCTACATTTTCAGGAAACTTCTTCTTATTATTTTATTTAGTAAGACTTCTACCTTCACAAAATGAAATGTATTTCTGAGCATGTAAAAAAATCTTGATGTATGACCATGAGTCCCACAAATATGGCACAAGTTGTCATTAATTCAAATAAAATACTTTCTAGGTCTATCTAGAACACCTAAAAATGTTTTTCTTATCTTTGGAACTCTTCACTTCTCTCGTCCAATCATTCATAGGAGGGGTTTATCATATCCAATTCCAGAATTTCCCATACTATGTGGTCTTTGAGATTAGAAATTTTGTTCTTGATTATACTCAGAAATAGCATAATTTTTTTTCATTTTATCATCACCTATCGAAGGACAATCGAATAATAAGTGTATGGCATCCTTAAATATATGATTTTATTTATCATTTGATTTCATTATTTCTTTCTTGGGGTATTTTTTTTCTTCCTAAACCTGTTAAATCTTATTATCTCTGAATTTAAGTTGATTATTGAGTTTTATTTTGAGATTTCACCGGCTAATCATCTCATCTTCCAGTTATCATGTGATCTTATCTACCATATCACTTTTCTCCTTTATTTTCAATTTTTCTTGAGCAAAAGAATCACAGAAGGATGAATTCACTTGTTGTAACATTTGATTTTTCTTATCTAGTTCATACAGTTTTGTAAAAAGATCATCATTTCTGGATTTCATATTTTGAATTTTATATGAGTCCAGATTCTTTCCCTTGACATCATCTTCGAGATATTCTCTCTTTATAGAAAAATTTTGCAGTTCTTCAACTTGAGAATAATTCTTCTCCCTTAGGTCAGTAAACACGTCAGTATAACATTAATTTAATCATCTTATCTTGTTGACCTCAATATCCAATACTTGTATCTGGATAACTTTAGATTTAACTTCTTCATTCAATTTTTGATCCAATTCCTTTTTCATGTCAACATCATCTACTGGTCGCCACCTTGAATCTTCTTCATCATCAATAGTTTCAGTATCACATTGAATTTCAATTACTTCACTCATTCCTACATCATTATTGAGTGAATCTATCTTTTCTCTATCTGATTCATCCAAGACTTCCTTTAGTATTCTATTTGATTTCTTTAGTTAAATCATGATTTTTCTATAAATACATCCACACTGAGGAAAACATCTGAATTTTGATTCTTCTTTGATGTTTCTTCTGTTTCCCTGAAAAATTAAGATAATAAAAGACTGAATCATTAACCACACAAATCGACTAAGCCCTGTTAGACTAAATTTTTTTTTAAAAGAAACCTTCCCTAAAATACCAATTGTTAGGACCAAAACAGGCCTAGATACCCTGAGAGGGTGTGTGAATCAAGGTATAGATATTTATTTTAAAATTATCCTTATCCCACTAGATCTTGACCTCTTTATTATAAGGGTCACCCTGTTTTCATTTATATTTTACTATTGATATTATTTGTTCCTTCTTTATCTGATGATAATGCTTTGAATGCAATGCAGATAAGTACACAGGTAGACACAGAGATTTTTACATGGTTCACCGTCACTAGGATACATCCAAGGAGCATACAACGGCGATGAGCCGATATACCAAATCCACTAAAGCTCACTACCAATTTAAAATATTGGGTCTAGATCAAATCTATGCTCAGGCTCACTTCCTTTAAAATGTTTAGGGTTAGCTCACTACATTCCCAAGGGTTACTCCTTTTTTCTCTCTCTCTAGATCACTACAGGTAGAAAGGATCCTCTTATTACTCTTCCTTTCCTCATTGTTCTAGAAATGATACACTCATAGTTTATAGACCATTAGGTCTCTAAATTATCATAAATTAATGCATCTTTCTCAGAATGTAGAAGCTCTGTTGATGTCTAAATTTTACCCACTAATGAATACCACTTTGTAGTAGATGTACCCGGAAACATTCCAACTATTGTTCATCCCAATAATGATGGTTGTGATTCTTCCAGTGTGGAGCATAGGTGTTATAAAACCACATGCTTGACACTCCCTTGTTCAATTCAAAACATGGGAGACTCACACCCTTTTACGCCCAAACCAATATTGGCACGCAACTATCAACTGGTGCATTTCATTAAGCCTGGCATGTAACTGTCACAAATCCACTTTTATGAAACTCCCTTCCCCAACTCTGAACATGGAAAACTCACACCCTTTTACGCCCAAAACAATAATGGTGTGCAACTATTAATTGGAGTTCAACTTCTAAATAACCTTATACTTGCACACCCACACAACCACTTGCGCCCCAAAACCACATGCGCGACTAGAGCTCAAATTTTCCCTAATTGTGGATATTCATCAAAAATGATTAGGGGTATCCCTCTACTTTTATGAATTCAGGTCACCCTGAGTGCCACACACAAGCCTTATCCCATCATGCTAGTCCAGATGCCTAAGCCTCTATCACCCTAGTCACCTTGCGCGCCCGAACCAAAAATTGGGCGCCCCTCATTCCTTTTCCATATTTTGATGTTCTGATCATGAAAAACATATGGTGCACAACTTTTCATGTAACCCAGACACTGGTGGGAAAGTCCCTTTTCCAAATATACTTTTCTACATTTCTTGATTTTGAGTCCCAAAAATTTGGAAAACACTAGAAAATGGTGCCACCTTGTTTCTTCTCTTTTTTAACCACCATCATATCATTCATTCCTTTTTTGAAGTTATTTTCCAAAAAAGGATTGTCAACATCATCTTTAACAAGAAATATCACCATTAAAAAACCATTTTTCAATAAAAATGAACATCTTGGTCTACTTTGTCAACAAACAAAACATGGAGGCCCACATTGTCAACAAACCCAATCACCTGAAAAATGCTTCAATGGTACCCTAATGGATTTTTTTCAACAACCCTGGAGGTATACAGAGTACATAGTGGCTAGCTACTGGGTAATAGATTAGTATCTATGAGTGATTATTTTAATTTTTACAAATTTTTTATTAATTTTTTATTGGATCTCTTCCCACACTTAATATTGGTTGAGCCTATCCCCTTCTCCCCTTACCTTTTCTTCTCCTATATCTATATTCCACATCTAGTAGATCATTCTGACCCATTTTTTACTATAACTAATATCCATAAAAATATAGCTATCTATCATGGGGAGGCTATGGTTAACCCAAGTTTTTCTTCTATTTTTTCTCTATTATCATCATTAATTATTTATAAAATTTAATTTAGGACTAATTTGTCTGATTTTTTATTTTTATCAAACAAGGAAGAATCGAGTGATGATATAGGAATCATGAAATAATGTTTGATTAATGTATGTGGATCCATTCACATTTGACCACATTTTTCATGTCGTTATATGATGTGTATGCATATTTTTGTCGATCTAGGTTTCAGAAATGGTGTGAGTTCTAGGTAAAACTTTAATCGGGAAAAAAACATGATTATTTCCTCTTTCAAGTGAACTGATTGTTTCCTACACAGTAGGATAAAAATAGAGTGAACAAGACACTGTTTTGATGGGGCTCTTTTTGGTACAGAAAACCCTTTAGTGATTGTAAATCATGTGATTGGTTTTGAATAACCCAGGTTGAGGCCCAATGAAATGTATTATGGTTTATATTGTTATGATACTATTTTGTGGATGTTTTAGTTAATGAATTTATTTTACTACCATATTGAAAGAGACTTGGGAGTTCCTTTTTGACCCAAAAAATAAAGATTAATCAGTTTTTTGATGGTGATGTTATTTTATTTGGTTTATTGAATCTATATGGAGAAAGATATTGGTAATTATATGGTGTGTGAGTTTACAGGGTTCCAAATACTCTGTAGTTTTCTTGGGCATGGTTGGTGTTAGTTATGGTATTCCCCCTATGTGGTTTATTGTGTGACATGTTCTTGGGATACCATAATTCTATGAAATAGTGTGGAATTAACATTTTCTTTTCCTTGATTATCCTCCAAATAGTAGTGTCTCTTAGTGGATATGTGTGTGGTAACCCCTTAGGTAAGTTTATAAGAAATGTGAATAGAGTATACATGAATTATCCTGGATGATTTATATGAAAATGGTGATATTTCGGGAAATTAAAATATAGATAGGGATAATAACATAAATTTTTATAGCCATAGGGGTGGGGTGTTTCCTTAGGGGGATATTGCATAGGGTTGTACCTATGTATGACTAGAATTGTGGGTTGTGGTTAGACTATGTCCTAAGTTATTTTGAAATCCAAATGGGATGTGGTCTGAATATGGGTTAGGAATGAGGTAATTTATTATTTTGGGATGGGTTTGAGTGTTTCACGATGAGATATGTTGTGGGTTATATTTTATTGGTGAATTCATTGTGGATTTTAGGATATATAAGGGCTAGTATACAAGAATTATTTTCATTCTTTTTGTCTATGTTCCCCAATTTGGATCATATAGTAAATTATTAGACATCATAAGTGGCCTGGATATGAGTGAGATGATGTTTTCATGGAGAACTATGAGTGAGATGGTACTGGAAAATGATGTGTTATGAGGCCCGATCCTATATGAGTGGGTGAAGTCATAGGATATCCTATGTTTTAGGATGTTGGTGTGGAATGTGTTAAAAGTTCATCAATGTGAGTGAGGGGATTCTATAACCAGTCACCTTGAGTGAGAGGGGGTTGATACACATTTTGGTTTGGAGGTGATATCTCACCCATAGTGAGATGGTAGTTATATGATATTTTATATCTGATAACATGTGAAACCTCACCCTAATTTAGTTTTAGGTGGTATTAGAATTGGAAGGATATGTTTTCGGAATCTATAAAGATTGAAATACACATTAACATAGTTGAAATTTTATTTTAAACCACAATTCATAATTACAATTTGAAAGAAACCAAAATAATTTTAAATTTCAATGATAGAAATATATATACTATTCATTAAAGAATGTTACTGATTTAATCTTCAATCTCATTTAATGATGAAGATACCGGTATAGAATTCATAAAAATTTATCCATTATGTTATATCAAGGGGTATAATTGAACATCACTATCATTAAATGAGATCTTCCTTATTTCAATTTCAAGATAATATCTCAAGTGGAAAATGAAAAAGGATGGAAGATAACTCACAAAATTTATTAGGAGTCTTGAGAAAGGTTCATAAGAATGGTCACCAAAACCCCAGAAAATAGAACTATTTAAAATGGTCTTAGGGACATTCATTGATCCTTGGTAGAAATTACTCATATGCTAGTAAACATTTGTCAAAATAGACATAGTCACCAGCACATTTGATATAATCGAACATCTCCCACTGTATTTAGAAAAGGAAATACATTCCATTGATGTAGAATATAATGAAAAATTATATATTATAAATCTTAACATAAATCATCCAAAAAAGAATAAAAATGAGTTACGGTATCCCTACAATATAATTTCGTTAATGACACTATCATCTAACAAGTAATTTTCGTATAGTATGTCATGGAATAGGATTGTATCATGAGATACCTCAGTATCATATTAAAGAATATACCCAAAATATGTAAATAAGAACTTTTGTAATACTGATAACATATAATATATTATTTTCAAAGACATCTTCTATTTTATATTGGTGTTAATGAATATCTACACAAATCACCAACTAACATTATAGTCATATAGACAGCATTCCATTTCAACATATATTCTATCATATAAAAGAAATGTGATATCATATCAAAGAACCGATTTTTAAAATTATTTACTTACATTTTTGAATGATATCATCAATTTGACATTATAAAACATATTATGTATTTTATTGTGAATATCCATCAAAAAACCCTTTTTAAACTCTAAAACAGCTTTATAGTACCTCTTTGAGTATTATAAAATTGATTCCACATTCATTCAAAAACAAAATTTACCATATAGACACTGTATTAATGATGATAGATATGATTTCTTAAATTTATAAATGTATTGAAAGATAACCCTCTAGAAAAACATCTTTGTCACTCAATCTATAAATGAATGTGTCCTGATATCCCACAAGAACATGTATTCCATACCTTTAGCAAAAATATATTTCCTATAAAAAAAATAATTTTAATATTATCTATTTATATAAGGAAGCAAGTGACAGTAAAACATTGATTATATAAATCCTATATACCTACTTATATGTTCTCGATTCTATTAGTGAATACTTATCTGGTTGATGAATACATCACATTTCATTCATCATTATAGATAATAAAATAGCATTTCCCTAACCCGATATATAATCACATCATATTACATATATTTGCGGTGGGAAAATACTTCAATAAAACTCAATAGATGTCTATGATGTCATACTCATCATATTAGAAGAAAAATCCAATCTTGGTTAATATCCAACCAAAAACACGATCAGCAACATTACCATCCAAATCCTAACATTCAATAACTCATAAATTTTATATTAAATTTATCAAAGTGTGAATGTGATCATTATATCTATATATCCCATCATAGTTTTTCGAAATCATAATATGATTCATGAAACCCTATAAATCAAATGACATATTGTATGGATCTCCATGAGGAAAAATATATGGGTCATCTTAATTAAAAACTCCATGTTTAACTTATAAGAATAGTTTGTATCTATATTTTAAATCTTACCCTTTATATCCTTATCATTTCATCATAACCTATAACACCTAATGAAAAATAACAGTTAGGGATAACTCAAATTCATATATTTAGACATAAACTAGTATTAATATTATTATAATATATTCAAAAACATTATAGAATGAAAAGGCCGAGAAAAGATTTTTATAACATATTATATTTTATATTCTTAAAATATTTTATAAAAATAATTGAAATCATACTTATTCCACCATTTAATCATATCACACATGATAAAATAACAAATTATCAATTTGTTTTAACAATTTTATGGCGTTGTTAAAGTCATTACATCTAAATGTAATTTTTTCACATCTATATATGGCCATATAATAATTTAATCCATTGAAATATTTTAGTGAGACACATTTTTGATGTAAGATAATTTGAATAATGTTGAAATTTATGAATTATATTCATAATGTTCAAAACATTGAACAAGTATTCAAATTCCTTAAAATAAAAAAATATAATGTAACTATGTTAATAATTTTTTTGATCTAATTTTAAATTTTATATGTCAGTGTTATCATCTATCTCAGAACATTTTTAGTCAAAATATGGCAAAAATAATTTATGCTAACAACAATATCATTTTAAATTGACATTTTAACAATATACATTAAATATTTTTGTATATTATGTGACATTAAAATTTTATATTGACAAGAATAATCAATTAATTTGTAATATTTGAACATCAATTTTTGAAAATATACACTAATTATACTCATAAAAATTATAATATTTTGAGAACATCTTGATATAATACAGAAACTCATCTCTGTTTGGAAACAGTACTTATGTCCTTTAATAAGAATATTAACAAATAAAACACATTACAAATATCTTTTATTTCATTCTATGTGTTTTGATTACTATTATAAAAATAATATTCAACTCTGTTTTTTCCATTGATGGGTTATTGGATTACAACCCTATATTTTTGGAAAATATCATAGATATATTCTATATAAAAATACTTTTATCCTAACATTCATTTAATTTTTTTATAGAACTTTATAAATTAGAGTCCTAGAGTAACATCCCATATTTTCCATAAAACATATTTATTAATTAAATATATATCATATGACATATTAGAAACGATATTTTGACCCACATACATTACTAGGATTAATCTGACAATGAAATTGTTCCTTTATATTAATATCCAATATTCAAAAATCTTTTTTTATCAATTAAAATTTTACTATAATAACTAAATATTATTTCAAAGATTTTTTAATCATTTATACCTGAAATATTTTCTAAATATTTATTTGGTATCATATGCCCTTAAAACTCAATGAAATCATTTGTATAAAACTACTACATGAAATTGCCACTCTGTGAAATTTCTCCAACCTATTAGGTATTCCTGAAAATTTCATCAAATATAAACTTTTACATTTAAAAATTCATTAATGTTTCAATGACTAGATATGACTATTGTACAATCCATTCATTTCCTTCTGATGAAAAACTATGTAGATTTATATTATTAACATAAAAAATGGATCCTAATAATCAAATTTCATTGCCTTCTTCCATCAGTAATATGAGCAAATAAAAAAAATATTTCTCAAAATAAATCACAACGATACAAAGTTTCCAATGATGAACATATAATGGATTTAATTGAAAAAAATATCCCTAAATGAAATATTTTTTAATACTAGTCATGATTCTCATAATCTTGTAGATCCACTTGATGAATAACATAAACATTTGTTTACCTAGGAAATGGTTAATCTAACACATAGAATGATTTATAAGTATTGTACCAGTTCATAGATTACTACCACTAATCATCTATTTATAAGGATTAATTTGTAAATAACATTTCATGTTTATTTCATTATGACTAAAAGAAAAGTTATTATCAAATTATAATCATGTATTATAATTATTTAATATGAAATCCTATTAAATAATATCTTACAATACTGATGACCGATTTGAAAATCCACAACATCAACTATTGGTCCATGATCAATATTTCCATAAGTAAAAAAAGTACACTATTATATATCACTCACCAAATTCCCATTTATGTAGACCAATGTTCTGATCATAATATATATTATTAATAGATAGTTTATTTGGTAACTCATTATCCTAAACCATCATCTGGATTTACTCAAAATTATTTCTATCAAAAACAAATATTATTAGGGTCTCCTAGTAATGTGTAACTTAGTGAAAATTCTAGAAATGGATACCTATTCCTGTTAGATTCTTTCATTACTTACATTAGATATAAAATAAAACCCATTGGAATCTTTATTTAGTATTACCTTCTTTGTATTATGATTGATATCCAAAAAAATCTAATAAATGAATATGAAATTTAGTACATTAATGATGATTTAATTTCCCCAACATATTTCATATATTTTGATTTCTTGTATGAATGATTATAATGAATTATTCTCAAGTCATATTATTTCACCAAATAAATATTTTTAAATCAAATTGATGAAAAACTCTTTACAAAACACATATATTTTTTTAATACTTACAAATAACCAAATATACTATTTATACATAACAAAATGAGTCTCATTTATATGTTATATAAAACACTATCATTTAATAGAATATAATATTATGAAATATATAATCCATACATGATTATATTTTGAGATATCAATATCCAAACCTATATTTTCTAGGAAAGGCTTAAGATTATAAGGTAATGACCAGTCCAACCAAAAGTCCCTTTACTTAATGATACATTCCTAAAAAGATATATAAAATAAATCAAAATTATGACACCTAATATGTATAAAATATTAACATATTCTTAATTCTATATAATACCCTAACATGAGATACGCTCATGGTTGACGATAACTAAATCAATTATCATATGTGGCATGTACCATATTATATGCTTGTATGACAATTCAGTGAAGTAGTTTATCACATTAAAATGAATCATGCATAATAATTATTAATATAATAATTATATTTAAAAATAAATATCATGGGAGTAAAACAAATTGTTAAATAATTTTTATATTTAAATGTGACAAAAAATATTTTATAAATAACTAATATATTGAAAAATTATTAATTTTCCATAATAAAGTCATGATATTTTTCAATATATTATATTTGAATTAAATATATCATTTTCAATTAAATATATAAATTTTATTTTCCAATTATGTTCTATAAGAAATTTTAAAAATCTAAATATCATATATATAATATTATTTAATCATTTTTCATTATAATATTTAAACCTCATTTGAATATTCTTTGACCAAATTCTCTAATAATCCATTTTGGTTAGGAAAATTAAAAATAGATATTTTCAAAAATTCAAATTTATAAGTATATAATCTTTTATATTTTTACTTTTTTTAAAATTGGTAAACATGTTATAATTCAAAAATATAATTTCCATATAAATGATTTATATTTAAATCATAAGTTAGGACATATAACTCAAAAACAAAACTAGAAAAAAGGTTGTTTCCACGATTCAAAATCGTGGAAATAGGGCCCAAAACCATGGACATAGGCTACAGCCACGGTTTTTCCCAACCGTGGGTGCTATCACCGTGGTAGTAGATTCTGACCTATTACCACGGTTTTGAAAACTACAGTAATAGGTGTCTACATTGTCAACTGTGGCAGTTAACCTACGGCCACGATTTTAACTGTGGCAATAGGGACTTATGCCCATTGTTTTAACTCTGGTTGTAGCCCAATAAAACCATGTCAATAGCCTAAAAATAATATGTCTCTAGAAGGATTTGATCCCAGCACATTCCCGTCATGTTCCATCACCCTAACCACTACACCACCATGGATTTTGTTTATATATATTTATAATATGTTATATATATTATTAAAAATCATAGAAATATCCTAAAAAACAGTGGAAATAGTTCTTCCCACCAATTTTTTTTGCGAGAAATTTTTTCTCTCACACAAGGGTGGGAGACCTATAGCCACAGTTTTCAAAACTGTGGCTATAGCCCTTCGAAAAAAAGACTTATAGCCATGGTTTTGAAAACGGTGGCAATATTCCACATAAGTGTAGATATAGGTGTGGGATATAGCCACTGTTTTGAAAACAGTGGCTATATCCCATGAAAAAAATACCTATAGCCAGAGTTTTAAAGTCGTGGCTATATGCGTCAAAACTGTGGACATATCCTCCTATATCCATGGTTTTAAAACCGTGGCTATAGATATGTGGTTGTAGCCTATTTTTCTAGTAAAGAAAGTATGTAACATTTAAAATAAATATTATAGATAATTATTTAATAAATGGACCAAAAATAATTATAAATTAAAAATAATAAATTTATTCTCATTTAAAATATAATTTTTTTTATAAATTAAATAAATATTTAAATAAATTCTTTTAAAAATTTATAAAACAACTTATAATATTTTTTACTCAGTTAAAAAAATATAGAAAAATTTCAATTTTCCTTCTTATCATATATTATGAAATATCATACATGTTATGTCCTAATTGATAATTAAAATCAAGATATCGCATTACATATCAGTCTATCATATGTTATGATATATAATTATTTAATCTGAGATCCTTTAATTACTTATGTTTCAAATTTTAGGATATAGTCAATTTTCCCATATACAATATTCAATTCAACATAAATATTTGGTTGTTTGAAATCATAATTTTCATCCAACATCTTATACTACAGTTCCCCTTAAAATCATTGGTTCATATAATATGATATTAATTATATCATAAAGGTGATACAACCATCTGTTTTATGTCTTAAATATGGATCCATTGTACCTTAAAATTGGTCATATTGCAAAATATGATATATATACAAAAAATGAGTAAAATTGTAGATCCAACTATAATATCCCATATCATATTTTCTTTCAATATAACAACTAATGATATTTCTTTTCATTATTCCAGCCACGGTTGAAAATTATAATTATATATAGAGATAACTAATATGATATCAATATAAAATATTATTTATTTATTTTCTAAAACATTATTTTATGAATCAAGAAGAATGATGAACCTTTGATACCAATGATGGTTTTCTAGCTGTTGAGACACATTTTTTATAATCATTGAATGAAATTAGAAACCAAAAATACCATGGACACTATGCATGAAATCAAAATAGTGTAATCTATAAACGAAAAATGTATATATCCTTCATTAAAAATGAAAATTAACCACTTCCAATAGTAAATATGATCAATGAATATCCCGAAAATATATCCAATAGACATTCTCCTCCATGTTGTAACCATGGGTTGAAATAAATATCGTTACTTTTGGGTGGGATCTACCTAATATTTTTAGTATACTAGAACCTCATGAGGAATATGAAAGACAATATAAGAGATATTTGAAAAATGTGTAGGATGTATGGGAATATATCACAAGATTGATACAAACAATAAATGTTCATTATCATATTTATATAGGATAAAGTTATATTCATCAATCCATAATTCCATTTACTCATATGTGAATAAACATATAAGTAATTAAAAATATTCACAGTCATTTTTTAGAATTGATTTATCTCACATGTTCTCCATCTTATAAAATTTCAACCAATAATGATAGTTTATGTTGAAAATAATGAATGTTATCACTTAAGGATGGATTCACAATTCATAATCATAATTATGTATGAGGATATTATAGTATGGTTACATTGATAGAATTATCATATTAAAATACCAAGTTGTACACTTTCAAAATGCCTAAATTTTCCAATAATATATCATTTTATCAAATTAAAAAAATTGTTGAGAAATTTTTATGACATACCATATCAAAAATATCTTAAAATGTATTATAGGTGAAACCATTATATTCACTATATGTAATTTACATAATATCTTCCTCAACAATATGTAATTAGTAACCATGAGTGGGGGAATAGTTGTAGAGGGTTTGGTATGAGATGTGGGTTGAGACATCCTCATAGGAGAGTGGATAAAGGTACAAGATGGGATATGATATTGAGAATTATCATGGAATATAACACTAAGTGATATGGTAATAAGTGAGGCTCTAGTGTTAGTAATTTCCATGATTGATGTAAATGGGACTTAAAAGAATCTTGAAATGTATTCATATACTAAAAAAATGATGAAACATGTGAGTTAAGGATTAATTGTGTCCTCATTTGTGCATGATAACCACACATGGATTATTTTCCATTTTCATTTTATTTTTTAGGAATACACCCAATGCATATTTTGGTATATATGAGAAACCACATTAGTTTCTTCCTTTATAAATTTTTTTGATACCTCCCCTGAGAACCTATATTCATATACGTACCCTCACATATCACATTTAAGTGGTAGGTTTTATAAGAAATATAGCATCAGGGGTTAGATGATGATTTTGGAAACTAAACATTGATTGGAATAATAATTTATTTCACATTATCCTCAGCCTTTTACATTTTTTTTACTTTTCAATTTAATCATCCGAATATGATATATGTATATAGTGATTGGGTATTATTTATATTATAGTATGTTCAAATTTTATATTTTAAATGGTTTCTTGTTAACTATAAATATGTGTGCATATCTTTTTGTTAAAATCAATTCAATCATTTACATGTTTTGGTTGATGAGGAAACTAATAGTATTGAATTCAAATGTAATTTAAATACTTGTATAATCGTTCCAAAACCTCCAAATTATGGGGTTATATCACATATGTTATAAAAATACCCTAGTATGGATTTGTGATTTTTTTCTAGATCAAGTCATTTGATGATATCCTAGTTCTGGGTTGGTGTTGATTATTTTGGAATGGCGGTTGTTTTAAATTTGTTTATGGGAATATGACCACTTTTAAGGGAGAGTGGGATGTTTTTATTCTATAAATGGATAAATAATAGGTTATATAGGCCACCCAAATTATTTTTCAGGTTATTTGGTTCTAGGAACAATGTAATTGGAAGCCTCAAATTTTACTAATATTGTTCGACAAATATTAAGTTCTATTCTAATATTTTTTCTAAAGTTCACCTTTATGGAATCATCATTTCACCATTGGATCCAAGTGAGGATCAAATCCAGTTTATATAAAATTGTACCATATGGTTCATTTGGTGTTATAGGAGTTGTATAAGTTGTTGCATTTTCATAAATATAAGGGATTACACTAACCACATATATTATAGGGGTAGGTCTAGCCATGTTTTCTATGATATTCAGTAGATGCTTATATTATTAATGAACTATTAGAGGTTAATCTCAAAGATGGTAATGAATATATTACCACTACTTTAAATTGATTTTTTTCCAACAAGATAAATGAATATTATTTGTACTTCAATAATGACCTCTAATACGATTATCATCATCTATGTGTGTGGGAAGAATAAATTCTAAAGATGTATTTACACTATCAATATGGGCACTATGAGTTTATGGTAATGCCATTTATAGTTACCAATAGACCCAAAATATTCATATATTAGAATAACTTGATTTTCCATGTGTACATGTGCTCCATAATAATGTTATTTATGGATGAAATTATGATTTATTCAATTAATATGAAGGGTGTTGAATGGAAGTTGGTAATGGTTTTAAAGAACTATCAAGTGTATCAACTATACACATTGTTTTCAATGTTGTATTTTAAGATTCTAGATGAAACCTTTTATTGAAATGTGGTTTATAATATAGTGATATCAATATATAATAAGAATATTTGAGTGGTGATGACCTAGGAGAGGCTGAATAATGTGTTTCTAGTTGTATATTAATTATTTTTTATTTAGTACCATCAGATAATTGTTTCTGAAAAATCTAATATATCTTCACATAGGATGACATTGAGTCCGAATAGAGTGAATTTATAAAAATTTAATGAGATCAAAATTTTTATTAAGAGTAATATAGAATTTTGACATTAACATTTCATTAAATTCTTCTACAGATATGATTTGTCTAAGAGGTTTTTTGTGATTTATCAGAATCTATGTGAGGACGTGTCTTAATGTGGTGAGGAAGTGCAACGTAATATGAGTATATTTATTTAGGGCATACTGAGAAGATTATACTTTAAAATGAAAAATCTTTGGTGGTGGTATATAATTATATTAATATTTATAGGAATTAATATATTGGTGAAATGCTTCAGGTATACTCGGATTATATGATTCTGATAAGGAATTCATGTTGAATTGATCTTAACATGAGATAAATTTAACAATTATAATACCTTTTGAAATTTTATAGTGAAATTATCTAAATTTTAGGGATGGTATATTCCATAATGGATACTATGATATTGTTATAACATTATTAAGCTATAATAGAGTTATGGAAGTGATAGTATTTAAAGAACATTCTCTTAGAGATTTACATGTAGGTTACATATACACTTGGTGGTGTGAGTCATTCAAAACAAAACCATATATTTTACATTTTAATGTTGGTTAATTCATGGTAATTATTTGATATCAATTAAAATAAAATAAATTTCATCCTAGATTGTGGGTTGAGAGTCAATGGTTGGTCAATTTCGATGGACTCATTCATTCTATTTAGTTGGTGAATTTTGGTGTTGGGGATCCACAGAGGTGATGTTCTAAGGGTTATCACCATTAATGCTATAGAGTACATCCGAAATCTACCCAAATATAAAATTTCATTCATCATCGAGTTTAGTAATCAAGTAAGATGATGTTAACTATAGGTTTTGTATCCCTATACATGAAATATTAGTTGTTAATGGCATTGTATCATTACTAAATTTCGTTATTGAAGTCTTTCATTAAGAAATTCTTAAAATTAGGTGGTATCTCAATATATTTCATGACTAGTATTAAGTATATCTAGGAAATAATGATGATGTGTCTCTGATTATTGATCAAAAAATGAAATAAGTCTATTTCATGCATATAGCATCCCGTCTTTTTATAACATAACTTTTCATTCCATTACACGGAACTGAGGATCTTTAAGGTTTAGTGTCTTGGAAACAAGGAACATAAAACATGAAAAAAAAAACATTCTTCTTAAACACTTGAAAGGCTTCTCCTCATTTTCACCCTAGGCTCATTACTGCATCCCATAACCTGGGGACATACATCAAAAGGAAGGGTGAGCAGAAGGCCCAGCAAGGGAAACAAGTGAAACATTTTACATATGAACTTGAGATACATCAATAAAGTCATGGAAAGAACTTTAAGGCATGAAAATGAAATCATGAGGCATATCATAATAAAAATAAAACTTTTTTCATAACTTGAAGATGTGGCTACATCATTTAACATAGACAATCATGAACATATCACCAAGTTCCATCCCCAAGGTGTCATTTTAAAATTACCAAGGTTATTCACCAAGGTATCGTGAAAATTGTAATCTCTAGTGGTTACATCATTACCCAATGCATTGGAGCGCTATCAGGGCGCACCCTTAAATTTTCCTTTATTATCATGTGATCCACATATATCATCATCAAACATTTCATAAATAACCCATATAGCATAAAGGAAATGGGTTTCATTTCATAATCATAACTTTTTTAAAAACAGCTTTAAGACATGATCTTTATATCACTTTAAAACCCACAGAAAAGGAAGGTGGGTCTCATGTTTGTAAATACCAGAATTTAAAATAGATCATTTTGGTATATATGTGAATACCTCTTTATAAGAAAGTGCTTTGAGTATTAACTTAATAAAATAAAAGAACTTTAGAAAAAGAGATAGACATTTTGAGACAGAAATTCTGCAGCATAATGGCAATGTTCCGAGGTCTTAGAAGACATTAAAAGAGAGGTAAAATGGGTCAAACATTCATAAATGACCCATAAAATAGTATATGGACAGAATAAGAAGGATACATGATCATGGTAATGAAATTTCAAGGAAATACCATTTGAAATGAAAAACATGGAAGGAAGAAAAAAATTAGATTTCTCTTATGAAAATTCGGCAGCCTTACGGCGTCACTTAACTTCAAAAGAAAATGATTTGACAAGATCAAATAGGGTCCCTCATCATATGATCATAAGAGATCAGTATGATAGATATAGAGATAATTACCCAACATAACAAAAAGGAACTTGAAAGAATTGACATGAAAGTAGAACTTCAAAACGAGAAGGGTGAAGAACCACTTAAAAATTCGGCAGCCTAACGGCGCCACTTAAAACATCAAAATACTGAATTGAAGAGATCAAATGGGGTCTCTAATCATATGAACATAAGAGTCCAGTATGATATATATAGAGATCATACCCCAATATAATAAAAAGGAACTTGAAATAATTGACATGAAAGTAGAACTTCAAAACGAGAAGGGTGAAGAACCACTTAAAAATTCGGCAGCCTAACGGCGCCACTTAAAACGTCAAAATACTGAATTGAAGTGATCAAATGGGGTCTCTCATAATATGATCATAAAAGATCAGTATGATAATTTAGAGATCATACCCCCAACATAATAAAAAGGAACATGAAAGACTTGAATGAAAATAGAACTTGAAAACGAGGAAGGTGAAAGAATCCCTTAAAAATTCGGCAGCCTAACGACGCCACTTAAACATTCTTAAAACGAATTGATGAGAGCAAGGGGGGGTCTCTCATCATATGAACATGAAATAGGCAGTAGGATGAATATAAAATAACATCCTCCAACATAAGAACGTGGAGTATAAAATAAATGACATAAAAGAGATTACTTGAAAAGAAAGAGAGGGGTTGGATCGCTTACCTTAAAATGTAACTCTTAAACCTCAAAGGTTGGGACCTTGAAGGCTTGGGGGCACCTTGGGAGGACTCCTTGGGAGGTAATGAGACCAGAAATTCGTTGGGAATGAGTGGGGAGTCGAATGGATGAGAGGAGGGCTTGGTATTTATAGGGACAGTGAGGGGACAAGGCATTAATGGCCAAGGGACACCTCACATGTGCTTTTCTCAAACCCATGTGCTCTCCCTTGTCATTTATCATGGAGTTAGTCCACATGGGGCCCCCAAAACAATATTTCATCACCCTTGGCCGGACAACCCTCAAGAGATATCATGACATCATCATGACACCGTTATGATGTCATTAAACATACCGAAACCCTAAAACTGTATTTTTACTATTCACTGAAAATTCAACTTTCTCAGAAAAATCCCAAAATTTCACATTAACCAAATATCAATGCTCTGATTTCAAAAATGAAATCCATTTTATAAAAATAATTTTCTAAATATTTTTAATTTAATTTTTAAATAAAAACACTATTCATCGAAAATTCATTTTTTCAGAAAAAAACCCCAAAAATTACCATAACATAATATCGATGCTCTGAGTTCAAAAATAAAGTCATTTTTATAAAAATAATTTTCTAATTATTTTTAATTAAATTTTTAATTAAAAAACACTATTCACCCGAAAAAACTAATACTTGAATAATAATTAATGAAACCGTTATTTAACTATTTTATTGAATCACATTACTTAATCAGGGTGCCTAGATTATTTTAAAACTTTCTTTAAGTGAGATTAATAATCCATTTGGTCATATTACTAATCCTAATCATAAAATCACTATTCATAATTTACTATTCATCAAAAATCAAGTTGATCTTATTAGACTCTAAATTTAGTACTGAACATAATTGCAGAAGACTTTTTTTTGAAAATCATTACACATTTTTAATTATTTAGGGTTTACATAAACATATTTAAAATATCCTTTTTCTAAAATTCATCAAAAATATGCATACTATATTTATCCGGTCATTTCAAAATTCATAAACTTCATCATAAGAAGAAATCCCAATTTTTATTTAAAACAAGGATTACACAAGGTAGTTATTGTCTCGTTACATAACCCCTTATAATACCAGCATAGGACCTAAGAGTAAGGTGTGCTAGGGTGATAGAAGCTTGGGGCGGCTCAGTCAACATTGCCCGAGTAGTAATTTCTATCAGTTTGAACTTCTCACGAAGGCGATTCGGTTCCAGCTTCACATGATGAAGTTCGGCTTGGATTTGATCCAGAGCAAAGCCCAATGGTGCTACCTCCTTCCCAAGCTCTGTTAGATGGGCTTCGATCGGTCCAAGACTACTAGGTGAGGCCATCGAATCTTCTTTCTATAATAATTAACCAAGATTACTTATATCAAAACATTTTGTTCACAGCGGTCATATTGACCGATGGTTATATAATAGTCAAAACCCACTGATCTCATTTTAATTATAATCATGTTTGTCAAATAAAACGTTTTTGTTGAGTATAACAATAACACATAAAATTGGGAAACAAAATTTATTTAAAAAAATTCGGGTCGTTACAATCTTCCCCCCTTATGAAATTGCGTCCTCGCAATTTTAAAATTGGGTTTTGAAATTTCATTGAAAGTCCCACATCGGAAAATGAGTCAGTAAAACTATTACTTTAAAATAAAGAAATGGAAGTACAAAGGTCACCCGAGTTAACCCACACTAGGGTTCCATGTAGGAAAACATGGACATGGAGGAGAAAACAAAGGGTCAAGTTCTGAGGGAGAGTGATAGAGAACATGATTAGGAGAAAGTTAACCATGAGAAAATCCCAAAATTATGATGTGTGTAAACGGTCTTTGATTACCTAGTAGGAAACGTAAACCAACAACATTTTTGTTTTACGTTTCTTTTCATAATTTTGAGGATTTCATTTACTACATAGAACAAAAACATAAGAAAATATACCTACCTTCAGGTAGAGTTTCATCCTTTAACAAGTCCCTACCAACACTAATCTTTTCTCCAAATGATGAGAATTCAAAAACACTTGGTCTCATAAAATCACAAGAATCATCTTCTATAGAATCACATAATCTACAAAAGATTAACTATCTATTTCTTCTATCTTTAAACATTATCCCAAAAACAGAAAGGTTAAGGTAAAACAACTCTTCAAAAAGAATGAATCCCATAGGAATGGAAACTACTTTTAAATCATCAAAGTTCCATGGTACTACCCAAATTTCATCATAGACCATTCCCTAAATAACGGTCCTTAAAATTCCTCAAAACAAACCAAACTAAGATTGAAACCCAAATACAATAAGGATTTGATAACCTAGTCTTCCAAAACAACTTCATTGTTCATCTCCAGACAACATCAACCACTCCTAACATCTTATAAAAAAAGTAGGTAACCTAAACATATTTTACCCAAGATAGGTTAGTCATTCCCATAAGTAACCTAAATTACTATAAGTTCACCTTAAATTCATCGATTCTTCAAAATATAAGTCAACCTTACTCCTCAATGAAAATTCTGTAGTAATCTATTTACCTCGATCAAATATGGTTCCCAAAATAATGAACGTCTTCCAAAATAATAATCATATTTTAATCCCCTAATCATCCCTGTCATATTAATATGAAAATCGTCGCATTTCCTATCACATTGGTTATCGGAACATGTTCTTCCATTTCCCACCATTAACTAAGAAGAGAAAGCATAATTAGGGGCTTAAGTACTTAGCTAATAATCATGAGAAGGAACTGAAAGCATATAAGGATAACTTGTATATCAAAGGTATACCCTAACTTGTGATCTCCTAGGTTCCCATCTACATTATGAATGATCATATATTCTTATGTGAACCATTATTTTATTTTATCTTTGTTCCTTTAACAATGGTTCATACCAAGCTTATGAATTAACCAAAGCATATCCCCCGAGAGTGTCGTAACCAAGAGTGCAGCAAGTCCCGTTGTCATGTACCAGTTCCCGTTCGAGTCTAGCTCAAAGCGGTGTTTTTGGGTTTTACCCCTATGTACATCTGTGCCAAAGCCACCTCTACCTGCTCGTATCCAGACAGGGATGTATTTGCTTGGCAACCCCTTACTCAATACTCACCAAACTACCAGGAAGATTTCCTATATTAAACTTTTCTATAGGGTTCCTCCTAGAGTTTTCATATCCTAATTTCCACAAATAACTAAACCATCCTTTGATACCAACTATAGCATCCCGTCTTTTTATAACATAACTTTTCATTCCATTACACGGAACTGAGGATCTTTAAGGTTTAGTGTCTTGGAAACAAGGAACATAAAACATGAAAAAAAACATTCTTCTTAAACACTTGAAAGGCTTCTCCTCATGTTCACCCTAGGCTCATTACTGCATCCCATAACCTGGGGACATACATCAAAAGGAAGGGTGAGCAGAAGGCCCAGCAAGGGAAACAAGTGAAACATTTTACATATGAACTTGAGATACATCAATAAAGTCATGAAAAGAACTTTAAGGCATGAAAATGAAATCATGAGGAATATCATAATAAAAATAAAACTTTTTCATAACTTTAAGATGTGGCTACATCATTTAACATAGACAATCATGAACATATCACCAAGGTCCATCCCCAAGGTGTCATTTTAAAATTACCAAGGTTATTCACCAAGGTATCGTGAAAATTGTAATCTCTAGTGGTTACATCATTACCCAATGCATTGGAGCGCTATCAGGGCGTACCCTTAAATTTGCCTTTATTATCATGTGAGACACATATATCATCATCAAAAATTTCATAAATAACCCATATAGCATAAAGGAAATGGGTTTCATTTCATAATCATAACTTTTTTAAAAACTGCTTTAAGACATGATCTTTATATCACTTTAAAACACACAGAAAAGGAAGGTGGGTCTCATGTATGTAAATCCCAGAATTTAAAATAGAACATTTTGGTATATATGTGAATACCCCTTTATAAGAAATATCTTTTAGTATTCACTTAATAAAATAAAAGAACTTTAGAAAAAGAGATAGACATTTTGAGACAGAAATTCTACAGCATAATGGCAATGTTCTGAGGTCTTAGAAGTCATTAAAAGAGAGGTAAAATGGGTCAAACATTCATAAATGACCCATAAAATAGTACATGGACAGAATAAGAAGGATACATGATCATGGTAATGAAATTTCAAGGACATACCATTTGAAATGAAAAACATGGAAGGAAGAAAAAAATTAGATTTCTCTTATGAAAATTCGGCAGCCTTACGGCGTCACTTAACTTCAAAAGAAAATGATTTGACAAGATCAAATAGGGTACCTCATCATATGATCATAAGAGATCAGTATGATAGATATATAGATAATTACCCAACATAACAAAAATGAACTTGAAAGAATTGACATGAAAGTAGAACTTCAAAACGAGAAGGGTGAAGAACCACTTAAAAATTCGGCAGCCTAACGGCGCCACTTAAAACATCAAAATACTGAATTGAAGAGATCAAATGGGGTCTCTCATCATATGAACATAATAGTCCAGTATGATATATATAGAGATCATACCCCAATATAACAAAAAGGAACTTGAAATAATTGACATGAAAGTAGAACTTCAAAACGAGAAGGGTGAAGAACCACTTAAAAATTCGGCAGCCTAACGGCGCCACTTAAAACGTCAAAATACTGAATTGAAGCGATCAAATGGGGTCTCTCATCATATGATCATAAAAGATCTGTATGATAATTTAGAGATCATACACCAACATAATAAAAAGAAACATGAAAGACTTGAATGAAAATAAAACTTGAAAACGAGGAAGGTGAAAGAATCCATTAAAAATTCGGCAGCCTAACGGCGCCACTTAAACATTCTTAAAACGAATTGATGAGAGCAAGGGGGGGTATCTCATCATATGAACATGAAATAGGCAGTAGGAAGAATATAAAAGAACATCCTCCAACATAAGAACATGGAGTATAAAAGAAATGACATAAAAGAGATTACTTGAAAAGAAAGAGAGGGGTCGGATCCCTTACCTTAAAATGTAACTCTTAAACCTCAAAGGTTGGGACCTTGAGGGCTTGGGGGCACCTTGGGAGGCCTCCTTGGGAGGTAATGAGACCAGAAATTCGTTGGGAATGAGTTGGGAGTCGAATGTATGAGAGGAGGGCTTGGTATTTATAGGGAAAGTGAGGGGACAAGGCATTAATGGCCAAGGGACACCTCACATGTGCTTTTCTCAAACCCATGTTCTCTCCCTTGTCATTTATCATGGAGTTAGGCCACATGGGGCCCCCCAAACAATAATTCATCACCCTTGGACGGCCAAACCTCAATAGATCTCATGACATCATCATGACACCGTTATGATGTCATTAAACATACCGAAACCCTAAAACTGTTTTTTTATTATTCACTGAAAATTCAACTTTCTCAGAAAAATCCCAAAATTTGACATTAACCAAATATCAATGCTCTGATTTCAAAAATGAAATCCATTTTATAAAAATAATTTTCTAAATATTTTTAATTTAATTTTTAAATAAAAACACTTACATCGAAAATTCATTTTTTCAGAAAAAAACGCCAAAAATTACCATAACATAATATCGATGCTCTGAGTTCAAAAATAAAGTCATTTTTATAAAACAAAATTTCTAATTATTTTTAATTAAATTTTTAATTAAAAAACACTATTCACCTGAAAAAACTAATACTTGAATAATAATTAATGAAACCATTATTTAACTGTTTTATTGAATCACATTACTTAATCAAGGTGCCTAGATTATTTTAAAACTTTCTTTAAGTGAGATTACTAATCCATTTGGTCATATTACTAATCCTAATCATAAAATCACTATTCATAATTTACTATTCATCAAAATACAAGTTGATCTTATTAGACTCTAAATTTAGTACTGAACATAATTGTCGAAGACCTTTTTTTGAAAATCATTACACATTTTTAATTATTTAGGGTTTACATAAACATATTTAAAATATAATTTTTCTAAAATTCATCAAAAATATGCATACTATATTTATCCGGTCATTTCAAAATTCATAAACTTCATCATAAAAAGAAATCCCAATTTTTATTTAAAACAAGGATTACACAAGGTAGTTACGGTCTCGTTACATAACCCCTTATAATACCAGCATAGGACCTAAGAGTAAGGTGTGCTAGGGTGATAGAAGCTTGGGGCGGCTCAGTCAACATTGCCCGAGTAGTAATTTCTATCAGTTTGAACTTCTCACGAAGGCGATTCCGTTCCAGCTTCACATGATGACGTTCGGCTTGGATTTGATCCAGAGCAAAGCCCAGTGGTGCTACCTCCTTCCCAAGCTCTGTTAGATGGGCTTCGATCGGTCCAAGACTACTAGGTGAGGCCATCGAATCTTCTTTCTATAATAATTAACCAAGATTACTTATATCAAAACATTTTGTTCACGGCGGTCATATTGACCGATGGTTATATAATAGTCAAAACCCACTGATCTCATTTTAACTATAATCATGTTTATCAAATAAAACGTTTTTTTTGAGTATAACAATAACACATAAAATTGGGAAACAAAATTTATTTAAAAAATTTCGGGTCGTTACAATCTTCCCCCCTTAAGAAATTGCGTCCTCGCAATTTTAAAATTGGGTTTTGAAATTTCATTGAAAGTCCCACATCGGAAAAGGAGTCAGTAAAACTATTACTTTAAAATAATGAAAGGGAAGTACAAAGGTCACCCAAGTTAACCCACACTAGGGTTCCATGTAGGAAAACATGGACATGGAGGAGAAAACAAAGGGTCAAGTTCTGAGGGATAGTGATAGAGAACATGATTAAGAGAAAGTTAACCATGAGAAAATCCCAAACTTATGATGTGTGTAAACGGTCTTTGATTACCTAGTAGGAAACGTAAACCAACAACATTTTTGTTTTACGTTTCTTTTCATAATTTTGAGGATTTCATTTACTACATAGAACAAAAACATAAGAAAATATACCTACCTTCAGGTAGAGTTTCATCCTTTAACAAGTCCCTACCAACACTAATCTTTTCTCCAAATGATGAGAATTCAAAAACACTTGGTCTCATAAAAGCACAAGAATCATCTTCTATAGAATCACATAATCTACAAAATATTAACTATCTATTTCTTCTATCTTTAAACATTATCCCAAAAACAGAAAGGTTAAGGTAAAACAACTCTTCAAAAAGAAAGAATCCCATAGGAATGGAAACTACTTTTAAATCATCAATGTTCCATGGTACTACCCAAATTTCATCGTAGACCATTCCCTAAATAACAGTCCTTAAAATTCCTCAAAACAAACCAAACTAAGATTGAAACCCAAATACAATAAGGATTTGATAACCTAGTCTTCCAAAACAACTTCATTGTTCATCTCCAGACAACATCAACCACTCCTAACATCTTATAAAAAATGTAGGTAACCTAAACATATTTTACCCAAGATAGGTTAGTCATTCCCATAAGTAACCTAAATTACTATAAGTTCACCTTAAATTCATCGATTCTTCAAAATATAAGTCAACCTTACTCCTCAATGAAAATACCGTAGTAATATATTTACCTCGATCAAATATGGTTCCCAAAATAATGAACGTCTTCCAAAATAATAATCATATTTTAATCCCCTAATCATCCCTGTCATATTAATACGAAAATCGTCGCATTTCCTATCACATTGGTTGTCGGAACATGTTCTTCCATTTCCCACCATTAACTAAGAAGAGAAAGCATAATTAGGGGCTTAAGTACTTAGCTAATAATCATGAAAAGGAACTGAAAGAATATAAGGATAACTTGTATATGAAAGGTATACCCTAACTTGTGATCTCCTAGGTTCCCATCTAGGTTATGAATGATCATATATTCTTATGTGAACCTTTATTTTATTTTATCTTTGTTCCTTTAACAATGGTTCATACCAAGCTTATGAATTAACCAAAGCATATCCCCCGGGAGTGTCGTAACCAAGAGTGCAGCAAGGCTCGTTGTCGTGTACCAGTTCCCGTTCGAGTCTAGCTCAAAGCGGTGTTTTCGGGTTTTACCCCTATGTACATCTGTGCCAGAGCCACCTCTACCTGCTCGTATCCAGACAGGGATGTATTTGCTTGGCAACCCCTTACTCAATACTCACCAAAATACCAGGAAGATTTCCTATATTAACCTTTTCTATAGGGTTCCTCCTAGAGTTTTCATATCCTAATTTCCACAAATAACTAAACCATCCTTTGATACCAACTATAGCATCCCGTCTTTTTATAACATAACTTTTCATTCCATTACATGGAACTGAGGATCTTTAAGGTTTAGTGTCTTGGAAACAAGGAACATAAAACATGAAAAAAAAACATTCTTCTTAAACACTTGAAAGGCTTCTCCTCATGTTCACCCTAGGCTCATTACTGCATCCCATAACCTGGGGACATACATCAAAAGGAAGGGTGAGCAGAAGGCCCAGCAAGGGAAACAAGTGAAACATTTTACATATGAACTTGAGATACATCAATAAAGTCATGAAAAGAACTTTAAGGCATGAAAATGAAATCATGAGGCATATCATAATAAAAATAAAACTTTTTCATAACTTGAAGATGTGGCTACATCATTTAACATAGACAATCATGAACATATCACCAAGGTCCATCCCCAAGGTGTCATTTTAAAATTACCAAGGTATCGTGAAAATTGTAATCTCTAGTGGTTACATAATTACCCAATGCATTGGAGCGCTATCAGGGCGCACCCTTAAATTTGCCTTTATTATCATGTGAGACACATATATCATCATCAAACATTTCATAAATAACCCATATAGAATAAAGGAAATGGGTTTCATTTCATAATCATAACTTTTTTAAAAACTGCTTTAAGACATGATCTTTATATCACTTTAAAACCCACAGAAAAGGAAGGTGGGTCTCATGTATGTAAATCCCAGAATATAAAATGGAACATTTTGGTATATATGTGAATAACCCTTTATAAGAAAGAGCTTTGAGTATTCACTTAATAAAATAAAAGAACTTTAGAAAAAGAGATAGACATTTTGAGACAGAAATTCTGCAGCATAATGGCAATGTTCCGAGGTCTTAGAAGACATTAAAAGAGAGGTAAAATGGGTCAAACATTCATAAATGACCCATAAAATAGTACATGGACAGAATAAGAAGGATACATGATCATGGTAATGAAATTTCAAGGACATACCATTTGAAATGAAAAACATGTAAGGAAGAAAAAAACTAGATTTCTCTTATGAAAATTCGGCAGCCTTACGGAGTCACTTAACTTCAAAAGAAAATGATTTGACAAGATCAAATAGGGTCCCTCATCATATGATCATAAGAGATCAGTATGATAGATATAGAGATAATTACCCAACATAACAAAAAGGAACTTGAAAGAATTGACATGAAAGTAGAACTTCAAAACGAGAAGGGTGAAGAACCACTTAAAAATTCGGCAGCCTAACGGCGCCACTTAAAACATCAAAATACAGAATTGAAGAGATCAAATGGGGTCTCTCATCATATGAACATAAGAGTCCAGTATTATATATATAGAGATCAAACCCCAATATAACAAAAAGGAACTTGAAATAATTGACATGAAAGTAGAACTTCAAAACGAGAAGGGTGAAGAACCACTTAAAAATTCGGCAGCCTAACGGCGCCACTTAAAACGTCAAAATACTGAATTGAAGCGATCAAATGGGATCTCTCATCATATGATCATAAAATATAAGTATGATAATTTAGATATCATACCCCAACATAATAAAAAGGAACATGAAAGACTTGAATGAAAATAGAACTTGAAAACGAGGAAGGTGAAAGAATCCCTTAAAAATTCGGCAGCCTAACGGCGCCACTTAAACATTCTTAAAACGAATTGATGAGAGCAAGGGGGGGTCTCTCATCATATGAACATGAAATAGGCAGTAGGATGAATATAAAATAACATACTCCAACATAAGAACATGGAGTATAAAAGAAATGACATAAAAGAGATTACTTGAAAAGAAAGAGAGGGGTCGGATCCCTTACCTTAAAATGTAACTCTTAAACCTCAAAGGATGGGACCTTGAGGGCTTGGGGGCACCTTGGGAGGACTCCTTGGGAGTTAATGAGTCCAGAAATTCGTTGGGAATGAGTGGGGAGTCGAATGGATGAGAGGAGGGCTTGGTATTTATAGGGAAAGTGAGGGGACAAGGCATTAATGGCCAAGGGACACCTCACATGTGCTTTTCTCAAACCCGTGTGCTCTCCCTTGTCATTTATCATGGAGTTAGGCCACATGGGGACCCCAAAACAATAATTCATCACCCTTGTCCGGCCAACCCTCAATAGATCTCATGACATCATCATGACACCGTTATGATGTCATTAAACATACCGAAACCCTAAAACTGTATTTTTACTATTCACTGAAAATTCAACTTTCTCAGAAAAATCCCAAAATTTCACATTAACCAAATATCAATGTTCTGATTTCAAAAATGAAATCCATTTTATAAAAATAATTTTCTAAATATTTTTAATTTAATTTTTAAATAAAAACACTATTCATCGAAAATTCATTTTTTCAGAAAAAAACCCCAAAAATTACCATAACATAATATCGATGCTCTGAGTTCAAAAATAAAGTCATTTTTAAAAAAATAATTTTCTAATTATTTTTAATTAAATTTTTAATTAAAAAACACTATTCACCAGAAAAAACTAATACTTGAATAATAATTAATGAAACCGTTATTTAACTATTTTATTGAATCACATTACTTAATCAAGGTGCCTAGATTATTTTAAAACTTTTTTTAAGTGATATTACTAATCCATTTGGTCATATTACTAATCCTAATCATAAAATCACTATTCATAATTTACTATTCATCAAAAATCAAGTTGATCTTATTAGACTCTAAATTTAGTACTGAACATAATTGCAGAAGACCTTTTTTTGAAAATCATTACACATTTTTAATTATTTAGGGTTTACATAAAAATATTTAAAATATCCTTTTTCTAAAATTCATCAAAAATATGCATACTATATTTATCCGGTCATTTCAAAATTCATAAACTTCATCATAAGAAGAAATCCTAATTTTTATTTAAAATAAGGATTACACAAGGTAGTTACGGTATCGTTACATAACCCCTTATAATATCAGCATAGGACCTAAGAGTAAGGTGTGCTAGGGTGATAGAAGCTTGGGGCGGCTCAGTCAACATTGCCCGAGTAGTGATTTCTATCAGTTTGAACTTCTCACGAAGGCGATTCCGTTCCAGCTTCACATGATGAAGTTCGGCTTGGATTTGATCCAGAGCAAAGCCTAGTGGTGCTACCTCCTTCCCAAGCTCTGTTAGATGGGCTTCGATCGGTCCAAGACTACTAGGTGAGGCCATCGAATCTTCTTTCTATAATAATTAACCAAGATTACTTATCTCAAAACATTTTGTTCACAGTGGTCATATTGACCGATGGTTATACAATAGTCAAACCCCACTGATCTCATTTTAATTATAATCATGTTTATCAAATAAAACGTTTTTGTTGAGTATAACAATAACACATAAAATTGGGAAACAAAATTTATTTAAAAAATTTCGGGTCGTTACAATCTTCCCCCCTTAAGAAATTGCGTCCTCGCAATTTTAAAATTGGGTTTTGAAATTTCATTGAAAATCCCACATCGGAAAAGGAGTCAGTAAAACTGTTACTTTAAAATAAAGAAAGGGAAGTACAAAGGTCACCCAAGTTAACCCACACTAGGGTTCCATGTAGGAAAACATGGACATGGAGGAGAAAACAAAGGGTCAAGTTCTGAGGGAGAGTGATAGAGAACATGATTAGGAGAAAGTTAACCATGAAAAAATCCCAAACTTATGATGTTTGTAAACGGTCTTTGATTACCTAGTAGGAAACGTAAACCAACAACATTTTTGTTTTACGTTTCTTTTCATAATTTTGAGGATTTCATTTACTACATAGAACAAAAACATAAGAAAATATACCTACCTTCAGGTAGAGTTTCATCCTTTAACAAGTCCCTACCAACACTAATCTTTTCTCCAAATGATGAGAATTCAAAAACACTTGGTCTCATAAAAGCACAAGAATCATCTTCTATAGAATCACATAATCTATAAAAGATTAACTATCTATTTCTTCTATCTTTAAACATTATCCCAAAAACAGAAAGGTTAAGGTAAAACAACTCTTCAAAAAGAAAGAATCCCATAGGAATGGAAACTACTTTTAAATCATCAAAGTTCTATGGTACTACCCAAATTTCATCATAGACCATTCCCAAAATAACGGTCCTTAAAATTCCTCAAAACAAACCAAACTAAGATTGAAACCCAAATACAATAAGGATTTGATAACCTAGTCTTCCAAAACAACTTCATTGTTCATCTCCAGACAACATCAACCACTCATAACATCTTATAAAAAAAGTAGGTAACCTAAACATATTTTACCCAAGATAGGTTATTCATTCCCATAAGTAACCTAAATTACTATAAGTTCACCTTAAATTCATCGATTCTTCAA
Organism: Viscum album; assembly: GCA_963277665.1. Lineage (NCBI taxonomy): Eukaryota > Viridiplantae > Streptophyta > Magnoliopsida > Santalales > Viscaceae > Viscum > Viscum album. Next base: position 384,988,063 of record OY728156.1, on the reverse strand, counting down.
AATATAAGTCAACCTTACTCCTCAATGAAAATACCGTAGTAATCTATTTACCTCGATCAAATATGGTTCCCAAAATAATGAACGTCTTCAAAAATAATAATCGTATTTTAATCCCCTCATCATCCCTGTTATATTAATACGAAAATCGTCGCATTTCCTATCACATTGGTTGTCGGAACATGTTCTTCCATTTCCCACCATTAACTAAGAAGATAAAGCATAATTAGGGGCTTAAGTACTTAGCTAATAATCATGAAAAGGAACTGAAAGCATATAAGGATAACTTGTATATGAAAGGTATACCCTAACTTGTGATCTCCTAGGTTCCCATCTAGGTTATGAATGATCATATATTCTTATGTGAACCTTTATTTTATTTTATCTTTGTTCCTTTAACAATGGTTCATACCAAGCTTATGAATTAACCAAAGCATATCCCTCGGGAGTGTCGTAACCAAGAGTGCAGCAAGGCCCGTTGTCGTGTACCAGTTCCCGTTCGAGTCTAGCTCAAAGCGGTGTTTTTGGGGTTTACCCCTATGTACATCTGTGCCAGAGCCACCTCTACCTGCTCGTATCCAGACAGGGATGTATTTTCTTGGCAACCCCTTACTCAATACTCACCAAACTACCAGGAAGATTTCCTATTTTAAACTTTTCTATAGGGTTCCTCCTAGAGTTTTCATATCCTAATTTCCACAAATAACTAAACCATCCTTTGATACCAACTATAGCATCCCGTCTTTTTATAACATAACTTTTCATTCCATTACACGGAACTGAGGATCTTTAAGGTTTAGTGTCTTGGAAACAAGGAACATAAAACATGAAAAAAAAACATTCTTCTTAAACACTTGAAAGGCTTCTCCTCATGTTCACCCTAGGCTCATTACTGCATCCCATAACCTGGGGACATACATCAAAAGGAAGGGTGAGCAGAAGGCCCAGCAAGGGAAACAAGTGAAACATTTTACATATGAACTTGAGATACATCAATAAAGTCATGAAAAGAACTTTAAGGCATGAAAATGAAATCATGAGGAATATCATAATAAAAATAAAACTTTTTCATATCTTGAAGATGCGGCTACATCATTTAACATAGACAATCATGAACATATCACCAAGGTCCATCCCCAAGGTGTCATTTTAAAATTACCAAGGTTATTCACCAAGGTATCGTGAAAATTGTAATCTCTAGTGGTTACATCATTACCCAATGCATTGGAGCGCTATCAGGGCGTACCCTTAAATTTGCCTTTATTATCATGTGATACACATATATCATCATCAAACATTTCATAAATAACCCATATAGCATAAAGGAAATGGGTTTCATTTCATAATCATAACTTTTTTAAAAACTGCTTTAAGACATGATCTTTATATCACTTTAAAACACACAGAAAAGGAAGGTGGGTCTCATGTATGTAAATCCCAGAATTTAAAATAGAACATTTTGGTATATATGTGAATACCCCTTTATAAGAAAGATCTTTTAGTATTCACTTAATAAAATAAAAGAACTTTAGAAAAAGAGATAGACATTTTGAGACAGAAATTCTACAGCATAATGGCAATGTTCTGAGGTCTTAGAAGTCATTAAAAGAGAGGTAAAATGGGTCAAACATTCATAAATGACCCATAAAATAGTACATGGACAGAATAAGAAGGATACATGATCATGGTAATGAAATTTCAAGGACATACCATTTGAAATGAAAAACATGGAAGGAAGAAAAAAATTAGATTTCTCTTATGAAAATTCGGCAGCCTTACGGCGTCACTTAACTTCAAAAGAAAATGATTTGACAAGATCAAATAGGGTACCTCATCATATGATCATAAGAGATCAGTATGATAGATATATAGATAATTACCCAACATAACAAAAATGAACTTGAAAGAATTGACATGAAAGTAGAACTTCAAAACGAGAAGGGTGAAGAACCACTTAAAAATTCGGCAGCCTAACGGCGCCACTTAAAACATCAAAATACTGAATTGAAGAGATCAAATGGGGTCTCTCATCATATGAACATAATAGTCCAGTATGATATATATAGAGATCATACCCCAATATAACAAAAAGGAACTTGAAATAATTGACATGAAAGTAGAACTTCAAAACGAGAAGGGTGAAGAACCGCTTAAAAATTCGGCAGCCTAACGGCGCCACTTAAAACGTCAAAATACTGAATTGAAGCGATCAAATGGGGTCTCTCATCATATGATCATAAAAGATCAGTATGATAATTTAGAGATCATACACCAACATAATAAAAAGAAACATGAAAGACTTGAATGAAAATAGAACTTGAAAACGAGGAAGGTGAAAGAATCCATTAAAAATTCGGCAGCCTAACGGCGCCACTTAAACATTCTTAAAACGAATTGATGAGAGCAAGGGGGGGTATCTCATCATATGAACATGAAATAGGCAGTAGGACGAATATAAAAGAACATCCTCCAACATAAGAACATGGAGTATAAAAGAAATGACATAAAAGAGATTACTTGAAAAGAAAGAGAGGGGTCGGATCCCTTACCTTAAAATGTAACTCTTAAACCTCAAAGGTTGGGACCTTGAGGGCTTGGGGGCACCTTGGGAGGACTCCTTGGGAGGTAATGAGACCAGAAATTCGTTGGGAATGAGTTGGGAGTCGAATGGATGAGAGGAGGGCTTGGTATTTATAGGGAAAGTGAGGGGACAAGGCATTAATGGCCAAGGGACACCTCACATGTGCTTTTCTCAAACCCATGTTCTCTCCCTTGTCATTTATCATGGAGTTAGGCCACATGGGGCCCCCAAAACAATAATTCATCACCCTTGGCCGGCCAACCCTCAAGAGATCTCATGACATCATCATGACACCGTTATGATGTCATTAAACATACCGAAATCCTAAAACTGTATTTTTACTATTCACTGAAAATTCAACTTTCTCAGAAAAATCCCAAAATTTCACATTAACCAAATATCAATGCTCTGATTTCAAAAATGAAATCCATTTTATAAAAATAATTTTCTAAATATTTTTAATTTAATTTTTAAATAAAAACACTATTCATCGAAAATTCATTTTTTCAGAAAAAAACCCCAAAAATTACCATAACATAATATCGATGCTCTGAGTTCAAAAATAAAGTCATTTTTATAAAAATAATTTTATAATTATTTTTAATTAAATTTTTAATTAAAAACACTATTCACCCAAAAAAACTAATACTTGAATAATAATTAATGAAACCATTATTTAACTATTTTATTGAATCACATTACTTAATCAAGGTGCCTAGATTATTTTAAAACTTTCTTTAAGTGAGATTACTAATCCATTTGGTCATATTACTAATCCTAATCATAAAATCACTATTCATAATTTACTATTCATCAAAAATCAAGTTGATCTTATTAGACTCTAAATTTAGTACTGAACATAATTGCAGAAGACCTTTTTTTGAAAATCATTACACATTTTTAATTATTTAGGGTTTACATAAACATATTTAAAATATCCTTTTTCTAAAATTAATCAAAAATATGCATACTATATTTATCCGGTCATTTCAAAATTCATAAACTACATCATAAGAAGAAATCCCAATTTTTATTTAAAACATGGATTACACAAGGTAGTTACAGTCTCGTTACATAACCCCTTATAATATCAGCATAGGACCTAAGAATAAGGTGTTCTAGGGTGATAGAAGCTTGGGGCGGCTCAGTCAACATTGCCCGAGCAGTAATTTCTATCAGTTTGAACTTCTCACGAAGGAGATTCCGTTCCAGCTTCACATGATGAAGTTTGGCTTGGATTTGATCCAGAGCAAATCCCAGTGGTGCTACCTCCTTCCCAAGCTCTGTTAGATGGGCTTCGATCGGTCCAAGACTACTAGGTGAGGCCATCGAATCTTCTTTCTATAATAATTAACCAAGATTACTTATATCAAAACATTTTGTTCACAGCGGTTATATTGACCGATGGTTATATAATAGTCAAAACCCACTGATCTCATTTTAATTATAATCATGTTTATCAAATAAAACGTTTTTGTTGAGTATAACAATAACACATAAAATTGGGAAACAAAATTTATTTAAAAAATTTCGGGTCGTTACAATGCAAATTTGGGTGATGTTTTCAATTGACTATCTGTGAAGGGGGTATGTGTAAGAGATAGGTAGGCATCACTGGGAGTTGATGTTTATAAATTTAATTATAGACAACTTATTCAAATAAATATTGTGGGGAGGCCTCTAATAAAATATGAAAATACATTTTATTAAAATTATATAATATTATCCTTAGATTAATTGTCTTTCAAGATATGTTTTCTATTTTTTTGTATATGCACTGGGTTTTTTTATTGATCACATAAGATCATCAGATGATCAACTATAGTTAGTTGATTTTTTTATAATATTATGATTCAAATAATGATCTAGAAGGTACAATTTGAGGCATTTTATAGTTTTATATGTTATTCACTATTGTTTCAGTCCAAAGTAGGTGAGAGTATACATATGGGGAATAGCGTGTTATAGAAGGAGACAGAGTAGTTCAAGTTGACCCAAAAGTGACTAAATTTAACATATCATTAGTATAAGTAATATACTAATTGAATTTTATTAACCATTAGGTTTTAGTATGGAAACTAAACACTCACAAATATTTCTCACAAATTAGGAAAAAATAATTCATTTAAGGTAGGGTAAATTTTAGAACACTTTGGACGAGCCCCGTGAAAATATTGAGTGGGCCGGGGAGGTGAGAACCTAGTATGCTATGCAATGACGTTATTCACAGTTCTATTATTTCAATAATATATCCTAGTTAAGTAATTTTATTTGAGGCCATATGTATATTATATGGTTCAAATAGCTTATGTTTTACCCAAATCCGACTTATATCAAAAAATCAGTCTAGATAATAGATTTTTAAAAAATACACATTAGAGAGAATGATTCTACTTATTTAAATAATTTTGTTGTATGGAATTATTTATAAGGATACATGGGAATTATATAATGATATGTATCTTCTATGTAAATACATTCTTACTGTATAGAAGATCCATTTACATTTCTTGGATGAAAAATATAATATTAGGGAGACATATAAAAAATTGGATTTTAGGTTCAATGTGGGCTTCTAGTATACCATTTGTTTCACTATAAATTTAATGTTAAATACTTTATAATATTTAATGGTGGTTTTTATCTAGTGTTTTCAGATATTATTAATATACATGTATTTTTTTGTAGTTATCATAAATTAATATGATATTTTTAAGAACATGTACTATGTTTCACAAAGTCGAGAGCTATCCAGCCACAATGTTTGACATAGGGGACATAGAGTCATTAAAAAAATGATTCATGAAAAAATATATATATTTATAAGATATGTTTATTATATTTTGAGTGGAGTAGTGAATTCATGTGGTTATTATACAGATATGAAGATTTTAGTGTGGTTGATATAATTTGACAATGATCACAACCTCATGTTTTTTAGTTTTCCTTTGAAATATATTAGGGATTATTATGTCTTGAGTTTTTTTGTGAGATAATTTTCCATCCCTTTCTCAAATTGAGTAGAATATGTATTTTATGGGCATTATTGAAAATAAATAATACATTTTGCTTTAATTTTTTTATAGGAAATATTAAAAATAATAATTTTTTAATAGGCGGTTGATTAATTATTTGGTGATATGTCTCATAGTGATGAAATAGGGCCCTTTTCCCATTAAATAGAGGGATTTCAAGGAGTCCAAAATTAATTTATATTGATCAAAAACCCTTTTTTGTGGTGTCACCCAGGTAGTTTTGGGAAAACAATTTACACAATGATGGAAATTTTTTGGTATAGAATCATTAGTTTATCATTGGATAATGGAAATCCAAATATTTCTCTTTCTAATTTTCCAAACTATCAAAAAAATTAAATAGAACATGTATTTACATATTTTAGCCTAAAAATATTGTTCATTTATTTAAAAAATGTGGTTTACGATAATATTACATCGATACATTAAATGTTATAGTGTGGCGTATTTAATTTGAAAATTGAGGAATAATTCAGTTATTTTTTAACTTGTTTGGTAACATAAAACATCTACTATAATTGGTTATCTTCATAACTTTTATGATTTTTCAGGATTCTTAAAAAGTGTAAATGAATTAATTATAAGAAATTGGTTTTTTAAAAATAAGTATTTTTTAAAAATATGGGTTTTTGGGAAATATATTTAATTTATATGATTATTTTTGTATAAGAATTTGGGTCTTATAAGGTGTTTTTATAAATAAATTGAAGATAGATATCATAAAAAGGTTATTCTTATACCATATGGATGATTTGATAAGGGAGTGATAGTCAAACCATATTGTTTCACACCACTATCAAGACTGGTCTATGCAAGGTAGTAAATATAGGATAGTCTATAAGGCCGCACTCAATGAAAGAAGGATTGCCATGGGTGGGGAACATAAAAATAATTATAAATGAAGATCAAATTTTTTTCCACAATGCAAAGGGGATAAGAAATAGAGTTCCTTTAAAATGTAATGAAATATGAGATGCAACATCGATTATATTAGTGATAAAGAGAAAGTAGATATTTCCCTTGGTGATTTTGGAAACATATGACATTAAAATGAAATATAGGATAGGGAAATAATGGTTTCCCATTGATTTGGGGTAATCTATAATTTCATCAAGGAATATAATTATTTTTTAAAAAAATGATATAATTGTGATCTTTTGTGTATTATATAAAATTTTCATTTCTATTCAAACCTTATTGGTATTTATAAATGCACAGAATTTATTAAATACATTATCCTTTTAATTTTTTATTATAAAGACTGGTTACAAATTTTATATAAATAAATATACAATGTTGTGTTTGGGGTTTTTTCATACATGGTCCTTGAAATATCCTATATGTGTTCAAATTAGTGGATATATAGATTCGTTTGGCCATTATGTAGGTAAATGAATGGTTTCAAAATTTATCAATTCTAGAAATCCATAGTTCCATGTAGAGGTTAAAATTATGGAGTAGTGAAAATGAGGTTAAGATTTTGTTTCATTTTTGTACATGATTCCATGGTTTTCATTCAATACTTTTCAGTTTTTTTCAGGAAGTAATGTTTTTTAAATGAAATTTTTTCTTGTTTTATATAAGTGAATTGCTATTGTGTTGCCTATAAAAGTTTATTTCTCAGTCTCATGCATACTTCAATGTATCATTTTTCATTAATGGAAAAATAATTCCCCATTGATTATTATGTCCCTCACTACTATTCAATGCCCAGTGGCTCTTGAGAACCATGTTTGATGTTATTTTGGGTTCTGACACAGGTCTAGGGAATCGAGTCCCTTGGTTAGGGTTTCATAATATATATTTTCATTTATTTTCCTGTTATATAATAACATGTGTTATTGTCAATAAAAATCTACAAATAAATGATAAAATTCATTTTATATATGTTTTTATGAATAATGTAGTCCTATAAATTTTCTAAAATCATATAGAAATATTAAAAACAACTATCTATGATATTTTTTCATATAAAGTATATTTTCTAAAACATATCAGAATTAGTTCCAAAGACACAATAGTTGAAAATTTTAAATTATAGAGCCTCCTTTAGTTATTTTTTATTCCAATTCACGGAATAAAATATAAGATATGGATGTCAAAATATTTATTTATTTAATACTCTCACTATTTAATTAAGTGTTATCTATTAACTAAAAATATTTATTTACATAATTCAAAATTAAATTTTGGGACATATAGTTTTTTGAGTTTATTTAGATTATATTAGGACTTTGAAAAGTTCTAATTTTAAAAAATAAAATTATATTAAATAAACTTTTAATGTGATGGTCATTATATATTCCAATACTGATTATGGTATGATGGTATAAAAATTAATATAAGTATTTTCATTTTGCTTCCAAAATGATCTCAAAAATGCTTTTGAATGGAAAATATCTATGATGATGATAATAAACATTGAAAATGTTTTAAATATATTATATATGGGATAAATACTAAATAATTTTATTTTTGATCCAATGAAATTTGGATACCTTTTATAAATTGTTCAATAATAGAATTCTAATTACTAGTTCGTAGTATCATGTAAAAAATAATTATTAAATGATGTCACTTGATAAAAAAATTTAAAAGGTTTATTTATCATGTTTTCACATAGATATGTGATAAAGATTAAATATATATTTAAATAAAATAAAAAATACATAAAAGTGTACAAAAAATAATTCATATAAAGTGGTATATCATATGTGATATGATTATATTGAAACATATGTATGGATTTTATACTATTCAAAAAAGTGTTTAATATTTTAAATTTTTTCAATGATATAAAAAATTTAGTCATTTCTTTATCATTCATCTATATTGGATACATATATGTAATGTGTTTATGTAATAATTATTCTTGTAATGTATGACATAGATTTTTCACTCATTAATGATAATTATGTAAAGTTATAAGATATTACCAATTAGTAACATTTTTGTGGGTAGGGTTTTCTATAGAGATTTAAAATATTCCAATGATATAGAAAATGAGTTTTCTATGTTGGATGAACAACCATGTATATCACATGGTGTGTGATATAATGTTAAAATTGTATAAAATGGATGGTTCAATTTTATTGAATTTGTGTACTTGATAGTGGAAAGATACATAGCATGTAATATCTTATTTTTTCTGGTACTTACCTCTATGGGAGTTGTTTTTTTAACCTTTTTAGTGTAGCCTTAGTATAAAGGGTATAGGAGTTGCATATTCACTAGAGTAGGAAGTTTTATTCTTTCTATAGCCAATTTATGTCATAAATAATTTTTTTACAATGTAAAATATTCAAGTAGGATGGTACCATAAAAAAGATCTTGTCATGCGTGTGTTAGGGGAAATTTGTAAATCCAATATTGTAAAGTAAAATGGAATTTTACATCATGAAATTGGGTTTAATATGTTTTTTATACTGAGGAGATAGATATTTCTATGGTTAGGTAAAAAATGGGGTCTATGGCCTAAACCACCCAGCCTTAAATTGCAATTTTCATCATATATTTTTCAAATACTTATAACCTTTCATTTTTCTTCCACCAAGTTGGGATGTATGAGAACACCCTTAGATCCGAAGACTCATTCTTTTTGGATCTTCATGTTCTAGATAGATATATTCAAATAGATCATTCGACTTTATTCCCTTTTAATCACATCTTTTCCCCATGAATAACCCTAGTAGTGATTTTTGTGTCTATATCATCCTTAATCTTCAATAAAGGGAAGGAAGAAGTGCATATTTACTATGAATGATAATAATTGTAGACATATACTATGCTCTTGAAGAGGGTGGTCTAAAACATATGTATATAATTTGTTTCAAATATCAATTGTATGTGAAATTTTTGTGATTTATTCAAAACACTACTTTCATTACCAAAATAATTTAATAACTCCATATTTGATGATAAACCTTGGATTAGACCTTCCCTTAGATATCATCCATTCCATTATCATTAATATCGAGACTGACGACCACCATATTAGATTTTCCACAATTTCCTTTATGAGACATGGTTAGAATATACATAGAGTCTGGATATATTATATAAACATGATAAATTTTCTTATCAAAAATATGAATTATTATAACATCATATTCATAGTAATTTCTTAAAATAGAATTAACTACAATAAATTGGTTAAATGATGTTTAATCATCTTATCATGTTTATCTGATTATTTCTTACAAATTTAGCATGATAATGACCTTGGGATTGAAATGATAAATGATAAACTTTTTAATATAAAAATTTTTATTATGAAAATATCAACAAACTGTAATTTAATGTACTGGATAAATACCAATTAGTGAAAATTACCTTTATCGATTAGGATGAACTATTGTTTTTTATGACGTAGGGTTCTGATAAAATTATTATATATATAGCTTGATTTTTGTTATGATTAAATGTTAATATATACATTCTCACTCAGTTATGATTAAATACTTATTCAGATGTATTCCATCCAGTTAAATATAAATGAGTATATATAGGGATTTCACCCAATCATACTGAAATTCATTAATATAGGGATTCCTCGTAATGATATTGAGATGAAAATATGTAGGGATTGAATCCAGTGATGTTGAAATGAATTTATAGAGATTTTTATCTATTTCACATAAATATTAGTACACCGTTACACCATTTAGGTACTATAACCATTAAAGGTTGGGGATTTTAAATTTATAGTTCTCAAATATGTTCAAGGCTATTTGTAATAGTGTTGAAGTATCTTTGGCTATCCTCAAGTGTTAACCTAGAGTCTGGGGGTCACCAAATTATTTTATTTATACTATTTATTTAATAAATTAATACCCTATATATCACTTTATTACATCTAATATATTTCTCAAACTAGATTTTTTTAGACACTGTGGTGTTGACCTACTGAGTTGGGACCATAACCTAGGTGTCCCTCCATTTGGTACATTGAAATATTTTATGGATGCATGTTGGGATAAGGTAAAGGGGCCTTGTGTGGGATTGTTACTTACTTTATTTCTTGAAGTTTAGATATGTTAACAACTTGTTGTATCATACTAGGGATTTGGAGTATTTGTATTTTTTTTGGTATTTTATTTTTATCACATTTATCAAGTAAGTTTGTTCCATTTCATCATGGAATTATAAAGATTATTATTAATTATTTTATTTTATTTTCCTCATATATATACTATTTTTATCAGTTGATCATTAATATTTTCTTTTTTCAATACTTCAATAATTATTATTACCAGTTTTTTATTACTCTTTTAAACATAGTATAGCTACCCACTATTTTCCTTACGCCCTCATTTCATGTCAAAAAAATCTGATGTATGGGTAGGATTGCCTAAAATCACATAGCCAACCAAAATTAGTCATATGATAGAGAAGATGGATCAGGATGTTACAAAGTGTAATCAAAGCCTCAGGTTTTCTTTTTTATTGGTTTACTTTTGGAAAATGTATAAATGAGACTATAATTTTAATTGTCTTGGTAATGATGTCATCTATGGGGAGAACTATTCCATGTTCATGGGATAGTATAAGTTATCTTGAATGGGTTTTTGTTCATGAGGTTTTATTCTTATGGTTGATGTTATTGAACCTTGGGTGATTTGGATAATGTGTGTTGTTACTATTTATTTATATTTTTACTAGTGGGTTGGTACGACATGATACTACTAATAATTCTACATGATAGACATGTAGGGATATTTTATGAAATTTAGTTTTCATAATGAGGAATTATTTATTTCATGTGATATATTTAACCATTTAAAATGTGAATTGAGTACCCTCTTATAAATGATAATGTGAACTAAAACAAACTATTATGTTATGCATATTCATTAGTAAAGGCAGGTGTAGAGGAACTTTTTTTTGTGGTTAATTGTTTTCTTCACCAATTGAGTTTAAATGTGTAATATAAAATTTGTTTTGAGGTAAGTATTAAATCCTTGTGGAGAAAATGTGTCCCCATATTTAACCATTTAAAATGTGAATTGAGTACCCTCTTAGTTTCATTTTGTTGATATAGGTTCCATAATTTTATTTTCACCTTATAACTTTTCATATAGTTTGGTTTTTACTTCGGAGATAATGGATGGAGTTATTTCCATTAATATATCATTGGGAGTATAGTAGGAGGATATTAGACACTAAAGGAGTGTTTTATTGCAATTTTTGAATATCATTTCTTTTAAAACTTTACAGTGAAAGAAGTTAAAGTTTCTCATTTTTCAATGTCATAGAATATTTAGTTCTTTAATATGATCATATTTATAGTTATTATAGGAGAGATACCTTTATAGTCTTGTAAGTGGGAAGTAATTCTAAACATGTTGTGTAGTAATTTCCGGTTCTTCGTGTCGGAAAAATTTAGTGTAGATTTTATTTACAAATGGAACAGATAGTAATACATGTTCTAGATTATGGTGGAAAGAATTATCGTTATTTACCTGAAATAGTCTACCATTTAGGATGACATTAATGAATAGTTATCTATCTTAACAGATGATTAGGAGATCGATTTTGTGATCCAACTTATTCCATGAGAATTACTAGTGTCTAGTATTAAATATAAAATGGCACCAGAAAACCACCATGATTTGGATGTTTTTTATATGATATAGAATAAATGGGATTAATATGGTATAGTATATCACTTTGGGGTTCTTAGCTGATTTTCCCCAATATGGCTGGAGGTACATTGTGCTTGTGTGTGGATTATATAATATTAAACTAGATGTTGTTTAAAACTTGGTATCCCCTTCTATAAATCCTTGATCTCTTAAATCAGATGAGAGGTCCAAGAATCTTCTCCAATATCATATTAAGGAAAGGATAAAACTAGTTGAGGTTGATACCTTTTGAAAAATCTTGGACTATTTTTAGGACAACTTATTCCCTATTTTTTGTTTGTGGTAATTTTGTTCGTTCAAAAAGATTTTATCTATGGTAATCATGTCCTTAATAAATCATTTCATTCCCCTTTTACTTGATTAGTTTGTTCTATTATTAAGTAATTATATCTTAGTGTACTCGATGTATACACTAATTTATTCAAAATATGTTCACATCATCATGAGAACACTGAGAATGCATAGTCTTATGACATAATATCAAAATGTAGTCTATGGATTGATATAGTTAACTTTATGGGACATGTTATCTCAATGTTCTGAGTGTTAATGGAGCTAAATACGTTGTAAATTTTAGTATCTTGGGAGTGTAATAATAATTCATTAATTATTTTTAGCTTTCTCCATCTGGTATTTTAGTATTGGTATTTATTCGAGGACTTCTTCCATATGGTAGTATCGATGTCTACGATAAAAAAAGGTTCTTAAGTTTGTTTAGTTAGATGCATGTGATATAGATTCCTAAGATCTTAATATTAGAAAAAATTCTTCATTAATACTTGAATTTGCTATTTCAATCGTTTAATATATCTCATATTAGTAATCATTTGGAATCATTCTTATAATAGTTATAATACAAGAGGACCATGTCATTTCTTATGGATCCAAACAACAGAGACCACATGATATGATTTTCCCGACTAATGATTTTAAGGTGGTTATGGTGTTACATGATCTGATATGTTAGACACACTATTTGATCGGTGATAGGTTTTTGGTGTAAACATGCCACAATTTTTGGAAATACATCTTTTCCTAGTGAGAGTTGAACCATTAGTAGAGGTCATGGTTAGAGTATCTAAAGTATTTTGAAATTGAGTTGTCTTACACACTAGTAATGGTAAACATAGTTTAAGATGAATTGAGAAGGAATAATAATATAGAGTAATTTCTTGAATCATTTTATGAGTGGCGTCAGATGGATCACTTCACAAACATGCATCTCAATATTGCAGAGTCTTAGGGATAGGTATGTTGAACTTTGACATAATTTATACTCATTCCATTTAAATAACTCAAAATAGGGTAGCTATATTATTAGTATGAATTATCTCAGAGTAATATCCTATATAGTGGAGATTTTATCATTAGGATGGACTCTTAGTAGTGGAGATGTTGATATTTTCCAAATTCGTGCACGGTTTTCTTTGGATTTTTACAAAGAGCTGATTAGAGAGATTCATGGTTTAAAATTCATTTGCATCCATGTTTGAAAAATATATATCATTATCTCTATAGAAAATAATTGTGTCTACATTTAAAAGGTTATAAAATGGTTTTTTATATGCTTCATCTGTCAATAGGTGATGGTCGAGCATTAGAGGTCTACAAGGTTTTTTCTGCCTCTACCCTTTCTAGAATAGAATTTGAATACTTTATCTAGGGATTTTATGATTGAATTAACCAAGATACCATGAAATGGTGTTATAGTATAGGTGATCATTAATCGATGGATTATTTTACCCCACTTATTTCCTCTTTGTGGAACATTAACATTTGATGATATATATGGTCTTTACATGTGAGAAATAATGTATTTTAACAGTGTTCTGAGGAGTAACCTTTTTCATTGAGATTTTAATTTAACATATCATTTCAGACATGGGATATATAATTATTTTGGATTATAGTTTCCTCTATATACATCATACCATCCTAAGACTTATGGATAATCTAAATGGATGATTCAGATTTTTTTTGAATATGTTGTGAGTCTTTTTTTATTTTAGTGGGTCTTTAAAGAAGAATTTGGAACCTTTGGAGTTTTCCGATAATATAATAATTCTGTTATCAAATAATATGTCTCCTTTAGAGTAATTTTATAGTATTCCATGTCATTTCCCTCTTTGTTGGATGGTGATTGGGGAGTCGATTATTATTGGATGTAGTATCATGAAGAACACATTTGATTCGGTTTAATTGATTATAAAGTGGTTGGTGGCGACACAAAGATGGAGTAAATAAAATATTTACCATTAGATATGACCTCTAAAGTTTGATTTTGGCCATCATGTTTTATTTGGGGTGTCTCCTAGTATGTTTAAAGTTCAAATCATGATACGTCTAAATCTAGAACCTAGGTTTATCAGACCATATGACATACTTGAAAGGATCAGTCAAGTAGCATAATTTTTAGAGAATCCACAGTTCTATAGTGCCTTGGACATTTAATTTCATGTTTCTAATATTTATAAATATCATCTTTAGCCTACTCAAATTAGAAACATTGATGAAGTTAATTTGGATTTTAATTCAACCTTTAAGAAGAATATAATTTGAATCATTTACCTTAGTGAAATGAATCTCTATAGGAAGGCCATTCCTAAAGTATGAGTGAAGTGATATCCTAGACATATGTAATATGAGTCCTATGGGAGGGAATCTAATATAAAATAAAATTTTAGAGTCTTTTCCCCAAATAGAGCATAATAACACATTGAGCAGCTCAATTATAAGATACTATATGGAGGGGAGGTATTATGATCTGGTCATTTCTAGGTACATACCTATTTGAGTTAGGGGGTTTTCATTTTACCCTTTATTGTTTATCCAAGTTATGAACGGTTTTGTTGTTTCATCATTCATACAAGAGGAATGTTTGGTTTTAATATAGTTAATTTATTACATAAATAAATTATTTGTAACATAAAAATTTTAGACAGACCAACCCCATAAAATTGGATCACTTTGTAAGTATGTTAGGAGAAAATCAATATATTCTAAACTAGGATGTAAAATGGAATTTTACACCTTGAAACAAAATTTCAATATTTTTCAATGCTAATGTGATGGATATTTTTATGGTTGTTTAAATTGTTTTTACAATTTAAACCTTTTGTTTTTGTTATAAAAGTGTCATGATCGATATTATATTGTAGCGGCCATCATGCATTTTTCTAATGTGGATCTCCTCTAATTTTCATACATCTTAAAGAATTTTTATGAGAAATCCCTTGAATCTAGAGTCTCTTTCCCCTTTGATCATTGTGTTTTGGATCATGATATTACTGGTAGGACTCATTCTTTATTCTCTTTTCTCATATCATCTAATTTTCACATAGAAAACCCACTTTATGATGAGTTTGTTTGTATCATCCAAATTCATTGATGATGGTATGTAATGGATAGTATGTATTTACCTTTTATTATGTGAATTTTTGATTTCTATACTATCTTGGGGTGGGTGGTCAAAAAACATGTCCTTACTATCCTTTTCAAATATCAGTAGCACATTCAATAGGTGTGATTGCACTAGAATATCTTGTTAATGACCTAAATAATTAAATAGTTCACTATTTGATGATAATAAATTTATTATTACATCCCTTGGATCCCACTAGATCCATTGGTGTTAATATTCCGACCTATATCCACCCTGTAGTTATGCCGCTGAATATATTGTTACGACATGTTTTGGTGACACATATATCTATAAGATGTTATGGGAATATGATTAATTATTGGATTAACAATATAAATTGAAATTATATGACAATCATATTGATTTACTGAAATTGAATTATGTAGATTAATTTTATTTAATGATATATAATCATCTTGAAATTGTTTTTGAGGATTTGTGACTAGTCTAGAATACCAATGACCTTAGAATAGAAAAGATAAATTATACGAGATTTAAAAAAGTTGATAATTGATATATTTACCATTTTTATTGTAAAATTATAGATAAATTATAATTTAGGAAAAATTTCCATTATGGTTTTTGGTGGCCTATTTTTTGTGAATGGCGTGATGTTATGATTAAATGATTATATATTGGGATTATGACATTTTATGATGAAATGCTTATATATAGTCTTGGACTTGGTTATAATGAAATGATTATATATAGGTATTACACCTTTTCATTCTATAATTCTAATAAATGAGGATTATGCCGAATGAAGCTAAGATGGTTATAAATTGGTCTTTC
Organism: Viscum album; assembly: GCA_963277665.1. Taxonomy (NCBI): domain Eukaryota; kingdom Viridiplantae; phylum Streptophyta; class Magnoliopsida; order Santalales; family Viscaceae; genus Viscum; species Viscum album. The sequence goes on along the minus strand of OY728156.1, from coordinate 384,971,593 downwards.
TTCTGGTGATGTTGAACTTCATATAAAGGGGGTTTAACATTGTTCTCATATATATTGATTCACATTCAGTAATTTTATGTTTTATAAGTTGTGAGGGTTATAGATATTGAAGTAATAGTACAATGATGTGCTCATAGCTATATGACATGGTGCCAATATAGGTTTGGCTAACCACAGGTGTTAACCTATAGCTTGATAGTCAACAGTTTTTTATATGAAGTATAAATTTATTCTATTAATACATTTTTATCAATTTATTTCATGAATTAAATTCTTAAAACTATATTTTATTAGCCATGGTAGTGTCAATATATTTATATGTACTCACACCATTTATGGGCCACCATTTGGTACTCAAAATGATTTTATTGATGAAAGATTGGATTTTGGAAATTATCTTGGTGTGGGATTATTTTTTATTTTATGTCTTAGAGTTAGGATACAAGAACAAAATGGGGTTAGAGAGAAGGGATTTTGGAGCCTTTATAATTTTTTGTACTAATTTATATTTATAACATTCATCATGAAATTTAGTTACATTTCATCCTAACGTTACATTTTTTATTGATATTTGGATTATTGGATTTGTCTCTTATTTCTTCTATTATTAACTATCGATCATTTATATGGTTTATGAAGTATTCTACTATATTTAATTTTATTCCCATTTTTTGTTACTGTATATGATTGTGTATATTATCCCCACACCTTCACTAAAATTATATTGATTTTGGCCTAAGGGGAGTTGAAACTGAGGGAACATACCCAACCCCTCTTGGAAAATGATATAGTATCAGATCAAAGAAGTTACGTGGAAATATATCATTTATTCCTTGAACAAATTCATGTTTTAGACATGAATCTATTTTGTATAATGTTTTTATGGGTATGTTGTTGATAATTTCATTAGGTTATTCTTAATTAATATAAGATTTTTCCACTTTTTTAGTGAGTACCACATCTGGTCCCTTAATTGAGATAGATTGGGGATGTTTTTTTGATATATAGATATGATACATGTGACATGCTAATATATTTTGATGAAGGGGATGTGATGTGTTCCTCCCATTTTTAACATCATGGGTATCATGACCAATTTTCCATCCTTAAATTAGATGTCGATAATTTAAAAAAAATTAAAAATATTTGAATTAGATTAAATTGTTTTAGGAAGTAATAATATATATGAATCATACTAATATAAGTTTATTCCTTTATAGTGAAACAATACAGAAATGGTACATAAATCCACATATTATGTTTAATGAATGATTAAATCCACTAGAAATGATCATATTATAATAAATAATATCTATAAAACTAATAGATCCCATGGGTTATCATCTCCTTTGAGAATCTCCATTAGTATAACTAAACTAATAAAGGAAAAGTGTATCTGGAATATAGAATTAATGTATTGAAATCTACAATAAATTCGAATGATAAGTGATATTTTTCTACTAAAAATGGAATGAATGTATAGAGTTGTATAGGTAACATAACTATTATAAAGGGAAATCTGTTTATTGGAAATTTGGTCACTATAAATATAGGTATTGGATATGCATATATCTGATAATTATAAATAATTTTTTAATGTTATTATATAATTTAGCACAATATAATTCACAAATAATTATCAAATTATATAAAAATATATTATATAGTTGTAATAAATATCTAAAAAATATTATTACCTGTTGCATATTATTTTTATTAATGAAATATATGATGTTTTTATAAGAATTAGTGAATATATTTTAATAAAAATTGAATGATAAGATTTATATTTTATAATATTGATATTATATTTTAGTAGATTTTTATAAATATTATTTAATAAAAAATTATGGGTTTTCAAATTATTTTTTTTGTAGGGAATTGTTTTTTTAATTATTCTCCACTAAATAAAAACATTAATGAAATTTATAGATAATAGACACATCAATATAAATTAATATTTATCCAATAGTTAAAAAAGTCAATTAAAAATAATAAATTCTTTTTATGCTTAAATGATATTTTTCTTACAAATACATTTCTTTGATATATTAATATTATTTTTTATAGAATTTTTAAATTGAGGCTCGTGAAATAGATTTTTATATTTTAAATATACAAATCAAAATTTAATATGGTTATATTTTTTATATAATAGGATAATTTTCATTTTATGGAAGTATAATTTATCCACTCAAATCTATTTTCGATTTGTTATAGTGTGTCCTGTTGAACATCATTTTTCAACGTTTCTTTCCTTAAAGCCTAAGACTATATTATATTATACTTTCAATTAATGTTTTAATAAAATTTCATTTTTAATTCACATATTATTTACTGATGAATTTTATTCTCATGAAATTATATAATTGTTAATAATAATTCACATCCTCTCCAATAAGTTCATTGTCTTCCATATCTATATTAATTTATTGTAAAAAATAATTATTATCATGTTTTGGAATCCAAATGTTAATTATCTCTTGCGAGGTTAATATTTTTATTTTCCTACATTTAAATGGAATATTTGTAACACATTTTATGATGTGGGTTTATGAAAATTTAATATAATATAATAAAAAGTAATTTCTTTGCTGGATCCTATATCTTATCTACAACCCCAAATTTATTAAATTTACTAAAATAATCTTTTGAGTCACCACTATAAGATATTATTTTAATAAAATGTTTATTTTTTTAAATGTTACATTCTAGAAAATATCTTTTGAATGTGACTCATATCTTTATATTTTTTAAGAGGTTGAAAATATTTTATAAAATATCCTCTTACAATTTCAGTTATATTTTCCCCTATCTCCTAGAGACCTATATCCATTTGAGTTATTATTCATGAAACCACACATATATTACATTATAGAATATAAATTTTTGAAAATTGAGTTTTTGTATAATCTGGCATAAATATTAATGACATATTTATGTGATGTCAACTAAAAAGATACAATAAACATTTTCATTCAATGGGGTTTTCATGATATGTTTTATGATTGGCTTTAAATAGAAAAAATTAGTATTGTTCATATTATGATATTGGTTAAGTCCATTAAATCCTTGTGATGGTTTGTTTCTATTAAATTATAGAAATGGTTTGGGTCTTTTACATCTTGCATCAGTTCACACAAAAATAGTAATTAGAATGTTTCACCATAATACCTCAAGTGTACATCCGAATTTGGTAGAGGATGGTCACTAGCATATGGGGTCATGTATATTACTATGGTGAGACTATATTCACTAATACTAGTGTGAAATATCTTATAAAATTTCTAAATATCACATGTTATAAATAATTACATTAGAGTATATATTTTAAAAAACAATTAAATCAATCATAATCATATTCCATGTGTAGGCTATAAAATTATACAAGGAAAATATCCAACTATGATAATCGTATAAAAATATAAAAAAATAATTTAATACCAATGGATTCTAAACACATATATTATCATCTCTTCAAACTAGTATCTAAAACACTTGATATGATTATATAAATTAACAAAAATACAAGACCAAACCTTTGAATGTAATAAAAATGTGATATATTCATTAGTCTCCATGTGTATTATTTTTCTAAGAAGTGTGTGACTAAAACATAGTAGGAAACCACCTCTGATATAAAGTTCAATAACTAGAATCGGAACATTGTATAAAAATATAGAAGAAAATAATAAAAAATACATGATAAATAAATGTTTTTAAAAAATTATCAAATAACCTCTTATCCATTGGGTTCGTTAATGACCCTAGATCCAACCATATCTTCTTCGACTAATTCAAGTCATCCCAGTCATATTCATAGTGTGTCACCCCTTATTAAAAAAGGTTCTAATTAATTATTCAATTCTAATTAGCACGGAACGTTACTCCAAGGATCCATTATCATATCCATTATATGAAAACTAATATTTTTGGAGCATCAGGGACAACATCCAAACCATACATATATAAAACACTATATCCACCATTCTCATTCATATATATGTAATTTTATATCCACCCTCCTGATTAATTTATGACACTTGTTCTTGTAACATAAAATCTAACATCTTCAAACAATGATTCAATGAATCATATCTAATATCCTAACCACATAAAATATTACTTGTTTATATAGCTTAATTTCACCACTAAACAATCACATCATTTACTAATATCCTATGTTCAATAAATCGACCATTAAAATAGTTATCAAACTATAATGGAACCCTTGTAAACCCTCTTTGGAAGATGTTTTAAATGAAACATATATTTTAAAACATTTCTATTCCACCCCTAAATCTTGTGTCTTCCACTTTAAAATCCAAAAGAATTGAAAAAACCATACCCTTCTTCATATCAGTAAAAATTTTCATTCATGAATTTTCATCAGAAGGCTCGACCATACACTCATTTCAAATCAAAATTTTTTATTAATTTAAAAATACCCTTTTAAATTTCCCTAGTTCAATACATTTTTTTAAGAAATAAAAACATTTAAACATTTTTTTCACCCATCAAAACTCAGAACTGGATCAAAATAAAACACATGCATTATAAAAATTTCAAATGGCTCATTGCAATTTCACCAAAAAATCAATGCCAAAAAGGATCCAAATTATCAATATAACATGTCAGAATTTGTTTTTACCAAAGTTTCACCAATAATACCATTAGCAATGTTATTAATCCTGCTAATGATCCTAACAAATAAATATTATAATACACCTATTAAATCATTTATAACCTCACAATATTTCTTCTGTGAATCTACACAATTGATGGGATATATTAGGTTTAGTATCATGATTTCCAATAGATTTAATCAGATATTTTTATTGTTAAAGGTATAAACAATCGTACACACATTAGGAAAAGTAAATATACCACATACAAATAGAAACAAAAAATTCCACGGATGAAATATCTTAGATAACCTACCTCATAATTCACTTTCAAATTTTAAAACATAGTTCCAGTAACATGGTTATTTCCACTAAAATTCACAATGAAAATCACGTACCTAACTCAATCCATGATAACTCAAAAAAATAACTATTAAAAAAAATTTAATTAATTTAACCATAAAACATACTAATATTTAAAAAATATAAGAATATCTTTCCATACCAAAACTATGTCAAAACAACTACCAACTATTTATGAACTGAAATAGAACATATTACAATCACATGGACTAATAAGAAAATACACTTTTATGGATAAATAGACACTAAATTTCATGAAAACTTTTGAATATTCAGTATGTAAAAATTCTTTAATAAAAATCCTAGAAATAGTGTGTGGATTTCATCTTGATGTTTTCTCTACACAGAACAACCTAAAGTCCAATCATGCATAGCTAAGTTCACCACACTCTAGTGAAATCGGAGGAAACACCCTACTCCTTGATTCCCAATATTAGGATGATATAATGGAATACCTTATGGGAAAGAGTATTAAGATAAAACTCACCAAAATCACTGATAAAATAATCCAATACCACAAAATCAGAAGTGGGAATAAGGATAAAAATGGGTGGAAACCCTACAAGTTATATCATTCATAAGGGAGAATGAATGGAGGGGGAAATCTATAATCCCATGGGTAAAATGGTAAAATCACAATTTAAATAATATCTTTGGTATCCAAATGTTTTACATACATGGTTCCCCAATTCATGGAAAAAGAGTTCACATTCTACTCCCCAAGGCATGTCATACCACATAGTTACTCAGATAATGCACTAACTACTACCATCAGTTTTCTCACCCCACACCTAAATCGAATAATTTATAAGTAATATCACATGTTATTACATTAATGAATGCACAGAAAACTATTCACCTAGGTAATACTGGCTGAAAATTCCCAAAACATCACTTGAATCCTTCAATGATCATACAAAAACCCAATTATCCTTCTAAGACACATAATATTTGTAAAAATATCACATTTTTAAAGAACAAATTTTTACCTTGTAAGAACATGGAATATATAAATTAATATTTTTAAATCTAGATGCTAAGATGGTGCATTATTCTGAGGTCCGGTGTGCCTGAAATTAATTTTCAAAAAAGATTAAATATTTTTTATTACTTATGGAACATTTTTTCAGGACAACAAGGATATATTGTAAATAAAGTCTCATTTCAAAAATCTGAGAACGTGGTAGAATATGTAACATTAGGTTTATCCTAAGAGTTACATAATATTGGTAGGTTCTGGGCATTTAGATAAAGCACCTATTGGAAGGTGCATTAAAATAAAATAAATAATTTTATTTATTTATTTTATTAAATGACCAAAACCTACCTAAATATATAAATATTTCCCTAGGAAGAATCTACAAGGTTATATGTATAACACTAGTACTATTTAGAGGATGAAAAACATTTATTCATTGATGTATCAAGATCAGGTGATAATCAACAACCATATTAAGGTGTATTGAGGCACATCGAACATAATGGATCATCCTCTTTCGTTGACATTAGTAATAATCAACAATGATCAATCTAAATCTGGTTAAAAATCATCATTTTTGTATTTTATCTATTATAATTAAAATATTGAGCATTGTCAATTAATTCTCTTTGATCTTTGTTAAATTAGGCCTTTGAATGTGCTAGTATATCAGTTTTCAATTGATTATTAAATTAATCCCTATTGTGCCATGTTTTGTCACATAGGTTATCCCTAATCTAGTTATTTGGAAAATAAATCTTTTATATTTATTTTTCTACCCCTATTATTTTTATTTTCTCCCAATTGTTCTTCAAGTTCTTCTTCATTGGCCTTTGGGACCATTGTTTGACATTTTTGAGTGGGTACGAGCACTATCAGACCCCTAGATTTTCATTGAATTCATATGAAATGAATGTATTGATGAATTAGGGATTAATTCTTATATATTGATGTATTTGGGTGGTTTCACATTATATTTAGAGATATAGTGAGGTGATGGGAGATGCCACAAGTGATAGTGGTGCATATGGGCCTCAATCATTGTATCAGAATCCGATTTTCATCCACCAAAATTCCTAAATCAACGATCGGAGGATATTTACAATATTTTTGGGTGTAAAAAGGTGTGATAATATTTGGGGAAGGTAGATCTAGAATGCACTGAACAAATTTGAGATTTTTTGAAAACATGACTACAAGTCATGAAGTTTGAAGAACACATGGTGTGTAGCCCCAAGTAATAGCGGCTAGGGTTTTTATGTGAGTTAACTATAACACACTTTCTGGGACCCCCATGCACCATGTGACCTGCTACAAGAAACTCGTTGTGTACTACAAGAGTACGAAAATATTGGAATGAACAGGAATAATGCTAGTATATAGGGACATGTCCAAAGGAACACGGACATATCTAAGAGAATGGGCAGGACCCAGGGTGTTTGAGGTATGTTATCTATTCCCATTGCATGTTGTATATGGATACATGGTTAGTGATGTTTTTACTATCGAAGGACATGACCATGATGTAGATCGAGGCCATACATCACGTGGGTCCACGTACACACTATGTACCCTTCTTTTGTAGTACACTTTTCCTCTCTAATATTTTTCATTTGGTCTTGGATTTTGGAATGTGAGTAGCATATACTGAGATTCTTTTCACAATGAATGTAATGGTGGCCTTTTAGAGTTTTTTATATATGATGCAATATATTCTAAGTGTGAAGTTTCATTATGATGTTCTCAGAAATGGTATTCATTGGACAATGTCTATGGAGAGAAACCCTCCTACTCGGATACGGCAGCAGTCCTCTATCTTTCCATCTTTAGAGTCAAACCCTCCTGATGGGATAGGCCATGAGTCCACTATATATCAATATTTATTTTGTAACCCTCATACTAAGATAGGTAAAGGGTCCTCTACCAATAGATTTGAACCCTCCTATGGAGTCATGTCATGTGTCCTCTATCTATATACCATTATAGTAGAAACTTTCCTATAAAGTCTGGGCCTGGGTCCTAAACCGTTATAGCATAACCCTATTATAGAAATAGAGCATGAGTCCTCTACCATTATAGTTGAACCCTACTACATAGTTAGGTAATGGGACTTCTACCATTAGATTAAACCCTTCTACAAAGTGAGGTCATGGGTCATCAAACCATACAATGGAACCCACCTATTGGAATAGGAAATGATTCATATATCTATCTATTATTATTGAACCCTTATATGGGGTCTTGGAATGGTTCCTCTACCATTATAGTAGAACCCACCTATTGGGATAGAGCATGGGTAATCTATCTATCAACTAGAGTGGAACCCTTCAAACTTATCCAGGAATGGGTCCACTGCCTAGAGATTTTCGCCCCTCGACTATGTGGAGTGGTGTAGAGGTGTGAATTGAAATGTATTATTCATTGAAAAAACATGTGATATGGTGGAAATAATTAATGGAACACTTGTAATTGATGTCAGACTCTTTTCTTGAGATGTTCTATGATCTAGAGATCCCCTTTCTCTCTCATCTAGATTTCTTATTTTAGAATTTATCCTTGATGAGTTATCATTTATCACTTACTATGGGTTTATTTGTTTTCATATATCATGTCTCTTATTTTTCCCTTCATATTTTGGGGTGATATACATGGTATGTATACACTCACTCATGCATGGGCTTTTCCTACTTGTGACATCTCTTATACAGATAATGGATTGGTCGAAGGATATTATAGTGGGGCATATGGATATTGTGGTGCATTAGACCATGTATGGTGCATAGTAATTAGAGATTTAGAGTTGGTCTCCCTTGTCGTTTATTTTTCTAGTTTTTTATGGTTGGGACATCATTTTAGTTGGTCATGTATTTTTTGGCTTTTATTTTCGGATTACATTTTCATACTCTTTTATTCCCTAAAGGTTGTTATATACAAGGATATTACTCTATCTATTTCATATTTTATTATTACTCCCCTACACTTATTCATGGATATGGTTGAGTTCATGAAAACTATTACGTTATGAAAAGGCCTCCCATAATAGTTATGCCTTTTGACACTTATCAACATACACCATCCTATAGAGGTGGGATTGCGGTAGTTATGACTCAAGCCCCATTGGGTTAGTTCCTGATAGATTGTTATCAAATGTGGTTCATTCCTTGGGATGGTATTTGGATTTTTCCCCTTATGATGATTTGGTCATGCATTAAGAAAAAAGTTCCCAAGTGTATTAGGTGAAACTCAAAGGCTAAATACCCATTGTTGGTGCAAAGTCTTACATATCCATACATTTGGACTCTAACTACCTACTTGTTGAATCAGCATACTAAGACATTGGTTATAGGTAACATTGGTACATTAGTATCATAGTTTTGAATCTTTTAATATCCTTATTGAGTAATATACCTATATTTATATATGTTCATCTAACTATGGTACATCTAGATTAAATTTTCAAGACACCTCTTTGAATACATCTATCTAGGTTAGCAATTTAGGATCCTGATGAAGATTTATTGAGAGATTAGGCCTTAGTTAGGGCGCCATAATGTGAGGTATTTCTTCTAGGTGAATAGGTATCAAAACCTCCACATTTCAAGTAATATATAGTACTATAAGAACCAAATGTGGATTTGTGTAGGCATAGAGCACTCCCTGAGTCCTAACTCTAGAGTCGGCTGAGGTTATGCAGTGAGAAATATCCCTAGGCTGGGAAGGATTTTCTAGAGTTAGTGATTTGAGATTTTAGGCTTATACGAACATCAACTGATTAGGTAGTTTCACTAGAAAATAATATTTTACATGGAGAATTTGGGTGTTCTTAGTGTATATTTATATACATGCTTGATAAGTCAACAATCTCATGGAAAGACTTCCCAAATTTGTTTCATGAGTATAAATACCCTTCATACATGCACTCAATGTGGATTTAGTAGCCAATGGAGCTGCAACATGGAGGGATTTCAGTTTATAATTATTTCATGAGGATCACTAACCTTACATGATACTCCCTATATTAGATTCTAGATAGAAATTTCTAAGAATAGAATGTGAGTAGGGTCTCCATAGATACATCTATGTCGGTGTGGTACACCTAAGAATTCAAACTTATGCTAAAGTGTTTAAGTGTGTGCTAGTGATAGAGATATTTGTGTCCAATAGATTTCATGTAGCTATATATGGAAGTGGGTGTCATAGGGAACAGTCATTTCTAGCAACTAGTAGGCACTATTCAAAATGATATTGGTACAAAATATATTTTCATGAATAGAATCAAACACATGGTCGTAAGACACCAAGACCATGCAAAGGTCCAGGGTATCCCATAGAGGGGAGGTGTTACACATGTGATGGGCTAGGTCCCATGATATGTGATATCCTGACTCAACATATTCAAGAGGGAAAATAGATAGTGGATAGACCCTCAAGGAATATGTAGCATCTTGATATAGGATCTCCCATGTGTGTGCATAGTGTTCCCTAGGGAGGTGGAGCTGGAATATGAGCATCTTGAACTCTTATAGGAGGATCTATTGGTGGTGTATAATGATATGATCTCCTTCTACAACCACCACTAGGAGGATGACATCAGGATTATGGATCTAGTGATGAGGTTCACATACGTTTACAGACTATTGAGGAATATGACCCAACATCTCATGAGATTATTTGAGGTATGACCAGTGCTTATTTTACTCGTTATTAAGTATTTTTAGACTCATGTGTAAGTCATTTCTTTATCTCTTTAATCCTGGTGCAAGACCTTGAGATCTCAGTTGAGACTTTAGCCTAGTTTCTTTTCTATAAGGTTTATATGAGGAATGCTTCTTTGTTATCTTTTATCTTCTCGTAGTGATAGATATTTCTCAGTTGAAATAGAATCGTATGGGACCTTTTGTTCATCACGATGAAACCTTATTGCATCATCTTTGGTATAGATGGGTTTTCCATAGTCTGGTCCTAGATTGATTGTCACTACAAAATTGTTGGAAGCCTTAACCCAGATAGGATGAGATTCTCTTTTGTGGTTAAGAGAATATCATGGTAGGATGAGTAGGTTTTGGGAGTTAGAGGCTTGAACCCATTTCCCATTAGTAGTAAATTGTATCCCTTGGTGCATCAAGCTCTACCAGAATCAATATTTCATTAGTCGTGAAGGATTATATTGATTTATTTCCTGAGGGTGTTTGAGGACTACCTCTAATGATGGAGATGTATTTTTTAATTTGATTTCAACCCAAGACCGCTATAATATCTTCTACCACATATAATATGCCCCCTACTGAGTTCTTTGATCTGAATTCATAGTTGGAATACCTTTGAGAGAAGGGTTTATCAAACCAAGATCATCCCCTTGGGTAGATCTTGTGTTTTTTAGAGAAATGTGGATATGAGCTTGTGGGTTTGTGTGGATTATCATCTCTTGAACAAGTCCATGATAACGAACAAATAATCCTTACCAAATATTACTGAGTTCTTTCATCTATTCCGAAGTGATATATGGTTCTCAAAGATCATTCTCATGTCTAGAAAATGCCATTTTAGAGTTCATGAGGATGATATTCATAAGCTAGAATTCTAATGTCACTATGGACACTCTCTATTCATAGGGATGAGATTTTGTGTGAAAAAACTCCCCTGAAATGCTTATGGAGTTGATGAAACGGTTCTTCTATCCATACTTTGACCTATTTTTTATGTGTTAATTAAAAACATACACATATACTTTGCATCATTTGAGGTGCATGAAAATCCCTTGAGAATGGACCTGGATTTTATTTCGTATAACTATCCTTACATTAAGCCCTCAATGATGTAGTTATCTATCCATGAGGTTCACTTTATTGGGAATGTCATTTTTTTAGCATGGATTATCTATGGACATAGAAAAGATCGATGCAGTTCTTTCTTGGAAGATCCCCAATAATTTGTCAGGGGTATAATGTTTTTATTTGATTAGAGGGGTAATATAAGTTTGTGATATAGTTTTATATGATTATAACACCTCTTTACCACCCTGACAATGAAATGGTTGTTTTTTACCTATATTGAGTTGTGTCAAATATCCTTAAAAGAGTTGAGGATGAGGGTGATGAGTGATCCTGTTTCAAGACTACTAGAGGAGGATGTGAAGTACATATTGTATTATGATTCCACTATATCTAGGATCAGTTTTCTTATTGATGTAGAGACATGTTGTTTTCACATACGGGTTGAGGAACTTGAGGAACTATAAGGAGAATAATGTCACTCATGACCTTGACTTGGTAGAGGTTTCCTTCTCTCTATGGATGTGGATGCACTATCTTTGGAGAGAGAACTTTGTTATTTACTCAGACCATAAGATTCTTAGGTCTGTCTTCACCCAGAGAGACATGAACCTACCATTGAGGCACTGGTTGGATTTTATTTTAGGTCTATGAATTTGAGATAATCTATAATCTGATGAAGGGAAATGAGGTGGAATATTCGCTTAAAATTAATTCCCAAGCTTTTTTTCTATAGGAGACATTGGAGTAGTTGGATTACTTATATCTCACCCCAATTGGGGAGTAGTGTGAAAACATTATTTAGTCGATGAGATTGACTCCACCAATCCTCCAATTTGTTAGATATAACCAATTTAGAGACATCGAATATGAGGTCTTAAGGGTCCAAATATCCTCTGAAGACTCACTATATGAATTTTCTAATAGAGGGAATCATGTCATCTTATTCCTAGAAAGGATGGTGTCCCCAGTTGTGATGTGAGATGAGGTGATGATGGAGTTTCACATGTATCTATTGGTTATACATCCTGGTGTAGGGAAGATGTATAGAGACCTTCAGTGGTATTATTTGAGGGATGGATTGAGGCATAGCGTGGTGTATTTCATCTCATGTTTCCCTATGTGTCATCAGGTAAAGGATAAGCATCATGTTACACTGGGTTTGTTGTAGCCTCTAAATAATCGGAATTGGAAATGGGATGGAATATCCATGGGCTTTGTTAAAATTCTTCTGAGGCCAGTGAGATGACATGAAGCTATCTGGGTGGTTTTTTTAAAACTTATGTATTCTACGCACTTCTTTACTATCTAGGAGTAGAAATTAGTTGACATTTTTGAGAATTTGTAAATACGTGAGATCACATATCTTCATGGGGTGTCCATGATGATTGTCTCCAACCATGATTCATTATTCACTTCATAGTTTTGGAGTGTCATTTAGGAGAAATTCGCAGCACAAATGATGAGTACAGCCTTCAACCACCGAAACGAAGGGAAGACTGAGCATACTATTTATGTGCTGGAGGATATGCTGAGTGATTATATGTTATAATTAATTCATATTTTTTAGGAACACTTGTCATTGGTAGAGTTTTTGAATAATAATTTCTACCACTCTACTATGGACATGCCTTCTTTCAAGGACCTATATGGGAGACCATGTAGGGCACCCTTATGCTGGACTAAGATCAGTTAGGCATCTCTTGTTGGGCCATAAATGGTGAAGGTGATGACAGAGAAGGTCCAGGTGATCCATGAGTGGGTGAGGATGGATCATAGTATGTAGAAATCAAATGTTGACAAACATTATAGGGCTATAGAGTTCAAACATGGAGACCATGGTTTCTTGATAGTCTTCCCATGATGAGAATTATGGAGATTTATAAAAGGAGTAAAGTTATCCTTGTGCTCCATCAGTTTGTTAAATATCTGGCATAGTGTTGGTGAGGTTGCTTTCCACCTCTCCTTACCCCCATAGTTAGAGCAGGTGAATGATGTCTTCCATGGGTCATAGTTGAGGAGATATGTGAATGATCTCAAACACATCAATGAATGGAAAGATATGAACATCGTGAATGGATCAAATTTCTTGGATAACCTATAGGTAATTGAGAATAAGTAGGAGAGGATCATGAATAGATATCTCATACCCTCAGTTTGTGTGTTTTGGCACCATGAGAGCATGCAAGAGAGCTCATGGGAGTGGGAGAGCCAGATGTAGGCATGGTATCCTGAACATTTTTCATTTTTTAACTTTTTGATGATGAAAAAAACTAAGTATATAATAATATATAGATAATTTTTTCTTGTATGACTTTTGAAATTTATCTATAAATATTTTTTGAGAAAGGTATTGAGAGGATGTTCAATTTTGAGACCCAGTGTGCCCAAAATTATTCTTATAAAAAAATATTGTTTGTTATGTATTCATATGTTTTTGGCAAAAATTTAATATATCTTAAATGGTGTCTAGAATTAGATATATGAGAGCATGGTTGAATTTGGAACATGATTTTTTTTCTAAGAATGACCTAAATTTGGTTAGCATGATTCATTCGAATAAAGTGATAGTTAGTGAGTGCATTAAAATAAAATAAATAAAATTATTTATTTTTTATATAAAATGAAATTAACCTAATTTACAATATATATATAATTTGTCATGGAGAGTATATAGGGTTATCCACATAAACCTGGGACCATTGAGAAGAGAATCTACCATTCTTCATTGGTGGATCGTGATCAGGAAATGATCAACTATCATATCAAGGTCAATTGAGGCTCAGTGAACGCAAAAAATGGTATTCCTTCATTTTCAGAAACATTATTCATCAATTATTGATCTGAATTGAGGTATGAATCATCATTTTTGGATTCTATCCTTTCAGATTAAATGACTGAGTAAAATCAATTCCTTCTCTTTGATCTGTCTTAATTTAAACCTTTTCAAATACTTTTCTATTGGTATTCAATTGATTATTAAATGATTCCCTTTTATTCAATGTTTTATCACCTCATCTATTCGCAATCTATTTTGTTAACCATGAACACTTTTCCAAAAAAACATCCAATTCATGTGATTTTCTCCCAATATTTCTTCTCATTCTTCATTATTGGCCTATGGGCCCACGGTTCTACATTGTCGAGTAGATATGAGTGCGATCAGACCCCTGGGTCTACAGTAGATTCATGTGTGATGAATAGATTAATGAATCAGAGATGGATTGAAATATATTTATGGATTCTAGTGATTATAACATGGATTTGGATATCTAAAGAGGCGATGGGGGTGCCATGAGTGACAGTGGTTCATACGAGCTTTGAGTGATGGGTCGAAGTCCAAATTTTTCTCCCCAAAGGGACAAAATCAATGGTCGAAGTAAGTTTCCACCATTTTCAGATAGTTAAGAGGATTGATTTTAGGTGGTGATGAAAGATCTTGAATTTATGGAGTGAATTTGAGAATCTATAAAAAACCAACCACGCATTGTCTGTTCGGAAGAACATACTGCCAATATCCTCCTAATTGTGGTGGTTAGGGTTTCATGTGAGTTCAATATCACACACCATGTGGGACCCCACATGCCATGTGACCCATTGCTATTGACCAGGAATATACTTTGGGAGTACATGGACATGGGAAAATCTAGGAACATGGTTAGTGTATATAGACATGGCCGAAGGGAGAGTAACATGGAAAGGAGCATGGGTAGGACCCTAAGTGGCCAAGGTAGGTGATTTAGTCCATTTTCTTACTATATAGGGCTATAAGGGTAGTGATCCATAATCTAGTAAATGACACAACTAGGTAGCGAAGAGGGACCACACGCCATTTGGGCCCACTTACACATCGTGTACCCTCATTTTTATGGAAATTATAACTCTAGTATATCTATCATTTGGACTTGGATTTTCGACTACAAGTGCCCTATCCAGAGTGTTTTTTCACATAGAATAAGATGGTGTCCTTTATAGTGTCTTTTGAGATATGATCAGGGATGTTCTAATTGTGACTCTTCTTTAGGTGGCACTTGACGATAGGAGTGATCATATGGGATCCTCAGAGTGGAACCCTCCTATAGGGACATGGCATGGGTCTTCAATCTATTCATATTTAGAGTGGAATTATCCTATTGAGAAATTTTATGGGTCCCCTATCTATCCATATTTAGTATAGAACCTTCCAATTGGGATTGGGAACGGGTCATATAACTATATAGTGGAACCTTCCCACTGATTTAGGGCATGGGTCCTCTTCCATTAGATTGGAATACTCTAATGAAGTTAGGAAATGGTTCTTATACCATGATAGTAGAACCCTCCTTACAATTCAGGTAACGGGTTCTCTACCATTAGAGTATATCCCTTCTACAAATTCAGGTCATGGGTCTAGTACCCATATGGTGAAAATATCTTATCAGCATAGTTTATGGGTCCTCTATCTATCTATTAGAGTGGAACCTTCATGTAGGGTTAGGGAATGGGTACACTATAATTATTGTGTAACCCTCACGTTGGGACAGGGAATAGTTCATATATCTATCCACTAGAGTAGAACCTTCTGATCGTATCAGGTCAGGGGTCCTCTTCGTAGAGATTGTGTACCCTTGAATTTGCAGTACAGTGGTGAGGTGTGTCTTGACTTGGATGATTCTTTAGAAAGACATGTAAAATTTTGGGAATCATTGATGGACCTCTTGGAATTGATAATAGACTCTTCTCCAAGGTGGCATTGTGGTAGAGATATCTCATTTCTCTCTCATTTAGGTTTCTTATATGAGAATATATCCTTATTGATTTGTTATAATTTCTATCTTTTTATGGGTTATGATATTTACCTTTATTGTGTCTATTATTTATCCCCCTTCAACTTTTTTGGTGTTATACTAGGTAGGTATATATTTACCCCTACATGGGATTTTCCCATACATGTCGTGACTTGTGATGAAAACAGATAGGTCAATGGAAATTATAGTGGAACATATGTATACCTTGGTTCATTAGACTAGATATGGTGCTTGGGGATTAGAGATCTGGATATAGGTTCTCTCAGTATTTACATTTATGGTATTTTTAGGTCGGGACATATTTCTAGTTAGTCATGTATTATTCCCTTTTATTTTCAGATTCTGATTTTGTAGTCTTGTATTCTCTAGAGGGTTTACCATGTATTATTTTTACTCTAAATGAGACATATTTTATTATTATTTTTCAATTCTTCAATATGGATATGGTTATATGCATACATACAAGTATAATAAAAAAATTCCTCTCATACTAGTTATGACATTTGGTTCTTATTTCCAACCCCTAACCTATAGAAGTGAAATTTAGGTATTTGTAGCTTGATCCTTGTTGGGTCAAGCCATGAAAACATTAAGATATTATAACTCTTATAATTACATTATGAAGCATTGAAAAAAATATTCCCATGTTCTAAACAAAATGTTCAAACTTATTTTTAAGAATCTCGTTTTTTATATGAACATGAGATCTTAAAATATCCACTAGTTAATATTTCCCATTCTAGATAATCCTATATTGTCATCAGAATGAACATCCTGAACTTCTTGAGTAATAAATCCACATTCCAAAGGTAAATTTCTAAATCTGAATTATTGACATTCATTGAAAATTCTTCATTAAACATACTCTTCTCAAACATGCACAACTCAATCCAACACTTATAATCTCTATAGAAAAATAAATACTAGAATTACCTTATTTTATCTATACTGATAAATGATCTTGTAATCATCTCATCCATCAACCAACCTATGTTTTTCCCACCCAAAGGACCAAGCATGAAAAATATAATTTCAATCCATGGGCATTCTTACTATTAAATAACCTAACAAAACACACCTCTCGAATCATAATGATACACATGGAACTATTCCCAACTACCACACTATTAAAAAAATATAAAATCATATAAAAATCACCACCCATTTTAAATTCAAAATTCTAATTCTGAATAGAAGTTCCTCTATTTTCCAATCACAATATGTACACATCGAACATTTCATTGAAACCCCCTGACAATGGTCTTAATGTTTACATTGTATCACGGAAAAATTTCTATTTAGTTACCATTATAATACATCAAAATACATGATTGATCAAAATATTACACATATCCAACCAATATTCCAGGAAAATTATATTCTCCATCCATGTAAATATCACCAAAACTGATCATGATTATTTTATCACCATAAGTATCCTAAGAGTGTCTAGTTAGGTTCTCCCATTCCCATACCTAGCTTCATATAAAATTACCTAACTAAACCATCCAACATATATTTTCTATCATTGTGACACAATATGATCACTAATGAATCACTAATATGATTACACTCATATCACCTCATGACTGAACTGATCCCTACAACCACATCCTAATTCCATCTAATACCATTACTACATTGGTACCCAGAATTTTCTGATGAATCCATAAAAAATTACATCCATTTATCCAAAAATATTAGAATACAATAACTACCATATAATGGCTAGTTCCAAACCCCCAAAATCCCTATTATATGAGTGGAACACATTCGTGACCAACATCCTTCGCCTCAAAAGCATCCTTGTTGTCACACAACCACAAGAAAACCTAAAAACTATAACATATGTACCATCTTTCATTAGATATGGTGGTCAAATATGGTTGAGACCTCTAACCATATAGTGTAACTCCAAAATGGAAACAAAATCTTTCTCACTTTGCATGGGTACATCACAAATGATACACAACATAAAACAGTACAAAACATAGTTTTTAGTTTTAAACAATGGATGGTGTACTATGCAACACCTTTTTCACACGTAACTGCTTTCCATGGCATTGATACTAATGGTATCACTAAAACAAAACATGTTTTCCTCCCCCAAATCCAATATTCCTTACACATCATTTCATCCTTTAATACTTTGAATGAGTTTTATCCTATATAAGTTTTTTCTTTTCACCTGATCCATCCACATTATAATTCCTATTCTTGGAACATCTTGTTTCTCACTAGTGGTCCTCTAAACACCACACCCACAATCCAGTCATCACACCCACATCGTTACTCAACTTAATAATGAAATTTTTCTTAATTAAAGAATCATGTACCAATGTGGTTATATCTTCTAATCCACAAGACAAATAATAAAACATGTCACAGTGTATTCATGCCTCAATAATTACATTTATGTATAACTTTTACACACTCGTATGAATCCTAACCAAATTTTTTTTTCTCACATTAGTTAGTCATGTCCATCTAAATTAATGGCTCACAAGCCATATCCAATGTCCATGTAATTCTCACATTTTCATTAACATATCATATATAGACCTCTGTTCTTCCTGAATCTAAAGACAAATCATGGATCCAAGACCACTTTCATGACCACTCAAGAATATAGCATTATTCAAAAATTAACTTTCTTCATTTCCACTCTCCCCATGATCCTAAAGACTCATATGGATTTAATGAAACTAGTCCCATAAATTGAAACACCCATTAAAAATAAATGTGGCATTGATGCATCAACACTCCATGTGATATTCATATCATAAAGATAGGAAGTTTCATGGGTTGTACCTAAGAAAACATTTAATGGATGTATGTATCCATAAGATGCACCTGCTTTCTCCTACATGAACATACCATGTCTACCTCAATGAAAAGGATTCTACATAATCAATGTAACACACCTAAAAATACATACCCTCAAGAACCTCGTATGATTTAATTAGGATCATAACTAACTTGCATATCCAACAAAAAAATCATTTCATGTACTAAGAACCCAAATGATCATTCCACTTTAGAAACCAACCACAAGGCTAAATCATTAACACAATAAATATTCTTCCCAAATACAAAAGGCCCCTAACACACTTAAACCACATAATTGGTATTAATCATTATGAATCAATATCAAAATAATAAAACATACACCTATGCCACACACACCCAAAATAACTCACAACTCAGCCAACCCATCTCACTGATCACGCTTGAAAGTCTTTGGAATCCAACTCTATAATGTGTTTTAACCTAAAGAGGGTTATAGTATCTACCAACATGAACTACTATTCATGTATTAGGACAAGTCTTTATATACATGTAAATTATTATAGTCTTACTTGATGAATACCACAACTCACAGGATGTCTACTATGCTCCTACC
This sequence comes from Viscum album, assembly GCA_963277665.1. Lineage (NCBI taxonomy): Eukaryota > Viridiplantae > Streptophyta > Magnoliopsida > Santalales > Viscaceae > Viscum > Viscum album. The sequence continues at coordinate 384,951,665 of OY728156.1, read as the reverse complement.
TCGGAGTTAGAAGACATCAACATGTCAAAACCCTGACCTCAGGGGTCTCATAGTAAACATAAATCATACACCGAAGAAATATATCCCAACTAAAATATCCATCATCTATGATCATTTTCACATATATCCACTACATAGAGTACCAAGTCATACAACCAACATCGTAAAACAACAACCCACATGATTCTAATATTTGTGCACCTACACCAAGCTAACCCACTAGTGTCACAACACCATTTGTACATGAACACTATGTCATCATCTTCAATATTGGAAAAATCACTATAGATCTAAATAAAATTCATTCTGATGAAGATCCATGGAAAATTAAACTCCTTTATGTATAATTACACCAATTACATATAAATGAAAACAATATATAATAATGAATTGAATAATTAATCAATGGTTCCACAATTTTCCAAGAAATATCACACTAGATGGTATATAATGGGTACATCATATATTACTAACATGTTTTATGAGATTCCTTATGCCACTATAGGTGAATAGTCAAATTGAAATCATTAGCCACTTCCCAATGATCCCAGAGCAAGAAATCATTTAAAAATCATAAAATCCATAGCACATGATCACTTTCAAAGGAAAAAAGTGTATAATATTATTATATATAATACCAATAAAATCAATGTTAACCCTCAGAAACCTATACTTCCTACTAAAATAGGTTTTCCAAACACATCAATCAAAATACCATAATATGTACTAAATATTTACTATAAAGTCTTAAATAGTATGATTGGGAAAAAGGTAATTCCCTGATAACACTTTTCAATGTTCCTCCATAGCTCACTTAAATATATTAATTGGAATAATTCACCATAGCACCTCAGTCACACCTCCCTATATGCCAGAGGATATAGAATATCATCATGGGTAAAGGTTTTTACTATGGGGAGACAATACCCTCTAATAATAGTGTGAAATGAAAAATAAAATACCTGATTATCATATATCAGTAATTATGACATTAGAGTACAATAGATAAAATAAAAAACACAATCAATAATAATCATATTTCAAGAAAAAGCTTCAAATATATATAAGGTTGATCTCCTAGTATGATTTCCACATACCCAAATTAAAAAGAATATTGAACATAATAATAATATATGATGCTCAACACATCTTTGAGATTATCTCATCCCAGTCTCAAAACACCTTAACCTACTTACCTCAATCATCCAAAATATACCAGGGCCTCTACCAGAACTTGTGACTCAAACAAACATATGAGAACTTATCGGTTACCCATGTGAAGTTTCCAACCAACAATGGTGTGAGTAAAACCTTTTAGGACACAATAGAGAGTTTCTAAATAAAAAACTATACTAGGATTTATAGAATGTGGATGTAAAATGAAATAATAAACAATTCATGATAAATAAATGTTCTAAAGTAGAAACTAAAAACAAAAAATTTCTCCCTTGGGAAATATAGTGACACTCTATCAAAAAAAACTTATTTGAAAATTTATATACCTCCAATACATAATCCTAACGTTTAACATATTGTTTGAAAGGAAAAGGGTTCATAACAATTAATCCATTCTTAATACCAAGGAATGTCAGTCCATGGAACACATATCATATCCAATATCATAAAACTAATATCTTTAGAGTTTTATTTGAATCATTCAATAAATATAGGTATGGAACACCATGTCTATCATTGTCAACAATATATGTGATCATGTGTACCATCCTCATCCATGGATTCTAATGGTGCTTGGAACATCATGTCCATCATTATCAAAACAAATAGAGCTTCATTTCCAACATCCTAACCATATAAAATATTACTAGTGTTTAGAGACATAGTATGACACATAAAAAATCTCATTATTTACCAATTTCTCATTTTTAACACGTTGACCTTGAAAAACAATTATGTATCCAGAGTGGAATAATTCTTAACAATCCATGGAAAATGATGGATAGCACACATCCATTTTCAAACATTTTGAATCCATCCCAAAAGAAAGAACATTCCTCCATAATATCCAAAATAAGTGCAAAGGATTACATTACATTATATCCTTTAAAATGTCCATTTAGGGATTTTTTGAAAAAAATGGATAACCACATTCTTATTTCAAATCTAAACTTGAAATTCATTTTAAAACACTATTTTTATATCACCAAAGTTCAAGACCTATTTTTTAATATATATATATATATATATATATATATATTAAAACATGGTGTTATCCTATAAAAACCCAAAACAATATCAATATTAAATTCCCATGATTATAACCACTTCAAAAGATTCATTTGAATTTCATAAAACATTAATCACCGAAACATTCGATTTTATGTTCCTCACGGGTAATAAATAATTTATTCCAAAGTCAGACTATGAACACATTTAACCATGTTGTCAATCCAACTATTGATCCTAACTATGTATAAATAAAATCATCCTACTTTACTATTTAAAAACTCACATTACCATTTCCAATACTCAAACCACCCCATGAGTGGTCGTTGGAACCATATCATAATCAACAATAGCCTTATTGGGATCTATAAAGGTTCTAAAAAACAAAATTAATTGAAGAATCCATTTCAAACACATTTAAAAAATCATATATACCACATACAAATAGAAATAATCATGACTATGGGTAAATGATCATATACAATCAAGCTCATTAAATCATTTAAATTTTATCATTAAGGTCCAACAACGCACCAACAGCATCAGAGACTCAAATTTCCTACCAGGTAACTATGTAATGCCTTGATAACCCATAATATTAATTATAAATAACAATTATAACTAATTTAAAATATAACCCAACTAATAATAAATGATAAAAAACTTTTGTAAGTTCATGATTCCCCAAAACTAATTCCAAATTTCTAGAAAATGATCCTTGTGTTACCACAACCATATTCTAAGCTTAATACCATAGAGGTGAAAAAATTTCCAAATTTAAATTAAAACTATTTTGATATAAAATCTTGGAATATTCAATATAGTAACAAAACATAATGAAAATCCAAGCAATGACTTGAGTTATTTGTCTTAGGATCTCCTATACAAAAGATAACCAAAATCAACATCATCCTTGGTTTATTTTATCATGATATGTTGGAATCAAAGCGAAAACCCTAATAATGTATGTTAAGAATTATAAATAACCAATAAAAGGGAGAAAGCGGGGGGATATAAAATAGTAAAACACATAAATAAACCTTAAAAAAGTTATAACCACCCATATAAGAAGGGGGAAGGTGTGAGAAGATGGGAGGAAAACCTCATTGTCAGTGTAGGTTCAATGGAGGAAGAGGGGATGGTAAAATATCAATTATCATAAGGTTAAAATTGTAAAATATCTGGTTTCTGATATACTGGTACATGACATAGTTTGGTGGTGTGGTTTTTCAAATAGTTCAAAAACTATGCACTCTACACAACCCAAGGTCATCTAGACATCCTGGTTACAATGAACGATCACATAGAAAATGTGTGATCCATGCACCATCACCATGGTCAAACAAAAAATTTATGGTTTTATAGGAATCTCACATAATCTTAACTTGACAATGTGGTAATTCTTAAATATAACCAATATTAGTTCAAAATTAACTTTATGTGCTTTGAGAATCGATGGGTTAAAAGGTTATTCCTCAATTATGATTCAAAAACATTAAACCTTAGTAAAAAACTGAATCATTGAGAAAAATCAGTGGAAGTATCTCAATATGGGGAAACCAAATGAGCTTCCTTTTTATATTCAATAATTATTATAAAGACATTAATTAAAATAATTTCAACTCTCAAAATTCTATACCAAATTTTTGATAAAAAATAACTATTACACTAAACCAAAGTTTCAATATCAATTTTAAAATTTAAACCAAATGTATGAATATGGGATCATAGAATGACTATTAAATCCCTAAAATGGTTTGGATTCATTAAACCACTCATAATTTATTGTTCTATTAAATCCCTGAGATAGGATAGGTCCCTTAAATAGATGAGATGTTAAATTTATTAATACCTCTATAATGCATGGGGTAATGTTTTATATCTCATGAGATAATAATTTGTGAATTCACATGACTATGCTTTTAAATTTTAATATGACCATACATGGTCCTGATTGTGGGTATCTATTTTCAAAATTTTGTGATTTCCTTTTCATATTATTATAAGAGGCTCGTTGTTATATACCTCTATTATTCTATGTTCAATAGAATTATTGTTTTATAATTAAACCATATTATTATATGGTATGTTTTTTATCAATTGAGAGAATATATATTTATAATATATAGAGAAATATTTTTGTTAGATTATATTTTTTAACATATATTTCCATCAAACTCATATTTTATCAAGCATATGACCTATCACATGATTAAATATTTAAAAAATTTATTATTTTTGAGAATTTGATCTCACCTTTTTTAAAGGATTTATATTATCAAGTTTATGAATATGCGTATAATGTATGATATTCTTAGAAGGAGGTCTAGTGTGGTGATATGATAGGAAATTTTACAAATTATTAGAATTTTTATTTTAATGTATTTATTCCTCAAAGACACAAATATATGGTTTGTAGGGTTGTGCAATTATTATAACATGTAATTTTTAATTAAGGATCAATATATCCAAATTTATATTGGGTTGTTTCACATGGTTTCAAATATTCTATATAAGGTATGTGTTTTTAATTCCTGACCTATGAGTTTTTGTATAAGAAATTTGTGTATGTATCATAGTATGGTATAGTTTCTAGTTCAATGTTTGTTTAGTTTATTTGGGGGAAAGGAAAAAAAGAAAACATGAGATAAAACCCAAGTAATAAGTGTATATATCACAATCCATACAGTTTTTAAATTTAAATATATTGTGTCATACTAGAAATTAATTCTATATATAGATACAAATAAATGGGTGCAGACTTTAGAATAACATCACATAGGTGAATTAATATCTTCATAGTTTGATTGGCTATTAACACGATCATGACTGAATTCACAATAAGTGGTCCAAACTATAAACATGGTGGGGTAATACTAAGGGATTTTATTTTGATGATTTATATTCTCATTATAAACCATTATGAAAGATTTAATTTGAACTAGGTAATTTCATACATATAATTAATTAAGATATATTACAAAAAAAGATTTTTACTATGGATAACCTTGATTGCCAACCTAAAATTTATATACTAATGTATATGTATAATTTTATATGGAACAACATTATTTGTTTTCAATAATTTTTTTGGAGGTTCTTATGGACATTTTGTTTCAAGTATTTTATTGGAAAAGAGAATCATAAATGAGTCTATATGAATAGTATGTCTCTGAAAATTACAATGTCGTAAAACAAAATATTAAAAAATCCTAGATGGTTTCAAAACTATCAAATTATGATGGAAAATATGGATTTTATGGCCCGATATAATATTGTGAGGGTGATATTATCTCATGAGTCTTCTATATGTCATGTATACCCCTATATATTCTAATTTTTTATTAATAGTCACAATTGTGTGGAGATAAATTATTTATGGGGATAAATGTAATACCAATGTGTTTTTAACTGAATTTCCTTCATTAAATTATACGTCTATAATTTTAAATAATATTTATCTGTTAAATAAAGTGAATATAAATTGGCTATGAAGATGGTAATATATGATATGCATCTAATTAATAAAAAAATATCCATTAAAAATTGATCTTATAACTATAAGGAATTTATTACTTAAAATTGGATAAGAAATTAAAAAAAATCCTTTAAATTATGAGATTCCCTAGATCTTCTTAGGAAATGAAATATAGTAGTTCTGAATCTGCAATGGGAAAGAAAATTATCAGAATAGAATTATTTTTTTAAAATATAAAATGGAAAATAAAGATAACTTTGATTTGAGTGGTATTATTGTAATGAATTTATAGGGTGTAATGGTTGTAAGGTAGTTTTTATAAAGGGAAATATGGATAGTATAAATATTATTAGTGGAGATATTATGGTTCAAAATATTGTTTTGGATAATCATGTATCTAATATATATATATATATTAATTTTTTTATTATTAATAAAAACAATAAAATAATATATTCCACATTAAATTAAAATTTAAATAAAAAAATATTTAATAAAAATATTCGGTTATAAATATAATTTTATGTGGTATATATTATTATTATTATAGAATGATTTGATGTTCTTATAAGACCAATATAAATATATTAATATCAATGGCATGATAAAAATTAATTTTTTGAGTAGGAATATTTAATTTTTAAGATATCTGGTTATGATTAACTAATATTATATTGATACTTTTCAAATATCTAATTTTAATAATTTTTTCTATTTTTAATTAATCTCTACCAAATATTATTTCTATTGGAATATATTGTTAATACATATAAGAAAACAAACTTGTATCATTCAGCATGTTATTACGATACATGAAATAAGAATAATTTTTTGACACTAAAAATATATATTATTCATATAAATAATTTTATAAATTTTAGTAAAATTATTTTTAATCAAATTAACAAATTGATAAAAATAATTTTTTTCATATTTTTCATGAGAATATAAATTTTTTTTATAAGGCCATTTTGATTTTTTAAATTAAATTATTTTATGAATGTTAATATTATTTATTTAAATAAATTTGATATTTTTTAAAGAAAATTTTTAAATAATCCTTCTATATTTTTTATATTGATAAATTTATATATCATTTATGTCTCTAATTTTATTTATAAATATATAAAAATTATAATTTAAAAATATTTAATTTTGAATTGATAGGAAATAAATGTAAACACGTTTAATTTTAAAGAAAATCTATTTATATACAAAAATAGTTTCTTTATATCATATATTTTAAATTAAATGTTTATATTTCTCATATTTTGAAATTTATTTGTATTAAATGGATTCCAAATCTGGAATCAAAATATTTAAATTTTGAATTAGGTTTCATCATATATTTTTTTAAAGATAATAATTAGCAATGAAATTTTTTAACAAAGTTTAGTTATTTTAAAAAGTGTTTCCTAAATGTGGCTAAGATTATTCCAAATTAACATAAAACTTTGACCTTATATATAAGATTCTGTGGCTAAAAATTCACATTCAAATGTCTCAAAAAGCTCTATGATAGCTCTATAAACTCTCATTTCTTCCCATCTTTATCCCACTTCTAACATTACATTATATGTAATTGTATATATTTTTCACATATTAAAGAAGTTCACTTCCACCCACATCGAGGCACACTTTCCCACAAAATTTCGCTTGAAACCTTACCCATTATACCTATCCAAAAGTGAAATTCTACATTTGGATTTCCTTTTATAAATGAATGTTTCCCTGGTACTCTTTTTTGAAGTATAATTACTGAAATATTTATGCATCACCTAGATATTTTGAAAAAACACTATATTAGATAGTATATAAAACACACCACGTTAAGATTAAATGTACCTATAAATATTATTATTTAAATGTTAAAATTATAACATAAAAATTTAATTGGAGGTTATGAATAGGATTATGAAATATATACATATATGAAAGATTCAATAGAATGTTTTTAATTAAATATTTTCAAATAAGAACTCATCTTTAAGTAAATATATTTTATTCTTCAAAATATGTTTTATTCCAAAACATATTTTACTAATTATTCTGACCAAATATTATAATTAATATCTTGAACATTTAAAATTTTAATTTGATAAAAAATATATCTTTTTTAAAATCTTCATACCAAAATTTTATTACATTGAAATGTAGATATTTTTTAGAAAGGATCATTTTATAGTGAATATGAAAAAATAATATTTTTTATTGAATACTATATTTTTTATTAATAATTTACAATGTTCCATTTAATTATAAAATGGATTAAATGTTAAATTAGTTTTATAATATTATTAATAATCCAATTAACTTCATTAAAATCTGTTTTATTATTCAATTAGGTAGAAAAACTTTTATATACATAAAACGAATTTTTTTGAAAAAAAATTTTTTGATTGTGTTTTGTGTTTTTATCTTAAATTAAATTCTACAAAATATATATACTGAAACTATAAAATTGAATAATTTTTTTGCAATTATGAGGTCCAAATTTTTTTAAATAGGTCCATTTGCTTTTTTTTCAATATTAATAGTTACCATTGTAAATGTTTTATGCCTAATTAAGGGTAAAATACGTAAAATATGGTTAAAATTATGGGAGAAGGATTTAAATTTTCGCTAACACTATATTTTATCATCTTTCGTGGGTGCAGTTCATCCATGTAGATCCATGCCTCAAATATATGGCCATAGGGTTCCATGAATATTTGATTGTAATAATTTTATTAGTTTAAGTAAAGATAATGAAAATAATGTCCCACTCATGGTATTAATATCACTATTTGTTTTTAATAAGGGTAAAACGTTATTATGATCGATTATAAATATTTATTTGAAATATCATTTAATTTTATTTATCACAATTATTTATTTTTAATTTTGAGTGATTGAATAATTACCCTAAATTGATATGAAATATATACAAGGTATTTATTTATTTAATTGAGAAATATAATCCATATATTTAAAAATTTTAAAAGTAATAAAATATATATTAATTATTTTGTTCTTAGAAATTAGATGATAAATATGATATATTAGGATTTTGTGAATATTATATTAAATTTTTCTCTTTCTCATGTTGTCAATAATTTAAAACAAAATAAATAGTGAAAAAATTAAAATTAATAATATTTTATTAAAATAATTTTTCCATAAATCTTTTAAAAGTAGTATAGATTTTGAAAGAGTACAAAGTGTTATTATAGGGTCAAATATTGCATCCCCTATTCATTTATGGGCTAATTATACCCTTATAAGTAAAATTATAACTCTTTATGAGTGAAAAGTGGTGTTATAATAGTTAAGGGTTAAATAGGTTAACTAAAGGGATCAACTAAAGTATAATTTCAAAATTCCACATAAACCAATAAAAAATAATTTTTCATGAACTCTAAACCATATAATACTGTATATTATTATTTATGGCCATTCTGAGTCATGTTTATTGATAATTTCCTTATTATATTTTAAATATTTTATGAATTTCTAAAAGTGGACCTCCCTTCACTTATAAAAAGACACCCCTTCCTTCACTTCTTAACGCCACTATAATAAACATAGCTCAACCAATCCCTAAAAATTTCTCTTCAAAAAATACTTATATTTTTTTTAGTTACTCCTATTCCCAAAAATTAATCCATATGGTCCTTGAGAAGAAATATGAAGGAATTCATTCAAGTAAGAGGTAATATCGTTATCCAATCACTTTCATTTATCTCTTATAAATATATGGTATTTATCATAACATAACAAAATTATTTTCCTATATACTCTAAAATTTTATTATTATTATTAATCCACCACTACCCCCCCCCCCAAATTTTCTATCAATGTAGATGTGATTGTATCACCCTTGTGTATGTTCGATTTACCATCTCCACATAGCAATATAATTAATTTTTCATCACCATTATTTATGGATGGGTATTATGATGGGATTAATATATATATTATATAATTATGATATTACTATTTTTTATTAATTATAATATCCGGAATATTATCTTACCATCTAATCTATTTTATTACTGAAACATTGCTTCTATGTACGTGTGGACAGCCACCTCCATGAAGCAATATGATCGGTTTTACACTTATAATTTACATGTATAGTAATAAGGATAGTTTTAATTAATATAATATATATATAATTATGATTTATAAATTACAATATAATGGTGAATTTTTATTTACCATTTTTTCATTCCATTCATCAAAAAGTGAGAACCATGTTCTTGCGTACATACGTCCAACCATCTCCCTAGATGAAGTAATTTGTTGTCAAATGCCTATATTTTATTAATGATTATAAATATTTATATATATAATTAATATTATACATATATATCATTATTAAAAAAAATTATGATAGATCCTTAATAAAAGTATATATACCAAAACTACTAAACCAAAACATACATGAAAAATGAATCAGTTATCACATTTAATAGTGATTTTAATAATGAATTGTTAATAAATGTGTGATAATATTTTATAAGTAAATTATATATGATATTATATATCATTATTTTTTTGGAATATATATATAGAAAATTTATATTTATTAAACTATAGGTTCAAACACATATGAAGAAAGCCTAGCATTAGGTAAGGGTTTATCATATCACTTTTGTTTTTATGTGTCATATTCCATATTCACCACTTTTTTCTAACATGTTCTGTATATAAATCCTATTTTATATGATATATTAGGATTATAATTATTTTAATGTAATTTTATGATTAATTTGATGTTATTATTTTCATGGTGGTTATGATACAAATTTATACAAATAAGGTAATAGTATATTTCACAATCTCATCATTATTTGGATTGATTATGATCAAGGATCTATTAGGTGAATTATTTTCAATTTATATATTAAACACAATATATTTTATTATCCTTTAATTTTTTCAGTAGAATACATGTTTTACTTTCATTTTCCACTTTATGTACCAAAAATACTGAAATCTTGTTTTTAAGGGAAAATGGTGTTGTTTTTCTACTAGGTTAGTAATATTTTTCTTCCATGTCCATATTTTCTTTAAAATGTTTTAAGGAATATTTTTATAGCATTTTATAATGATGTATTAGTCATCATTACCCATGTATAAATTTAAAAAATTTGTTTAAAATGAATATTTCTATCTTTTTTTGAATAATTTATTTGTTTATTTTTCTTATAAAAGTATGAATAGAATGATTTTTTAACTTATACAGTATTAATATATTTTTCCAACATCATTAATGCTCAATTTTTTGAATCATACATTCCAATTTTACATGGTAATTTTTAAATAAATTATTTTAATATATTTTTATGAAATTTTATAATTTTAAATAAGTGAATTCAATATTAAAAATGGGTGTTTCTTCCATAAATTTTAAAATTATATTTTCATAGTATTATCACATATTTCGATATCCTTGGTTAAATATTATTGTTTATTAAGAATATACTCAAATGATATTATCCAAAAGTTTTTTATAGATGGTTCAAGTTTATATTTTATGGGGAAACTATTTATAGATTTTATGAAAGTTCATCTAATATAGATAAATGTTTATTTTTTAAGGAATAATCATTAAATTGAATTATTTATTTATATAATGAATGAATTAGACTTATTCAATGATGGGTGGGATCCAAAATTACTTTGAAACGCTATGAATCATTATGTGTCATTATAAAAATGAGCTCATTGGCCTTATTAAATAGGATTTTTGTGTAGAACTACTAATATTTTAAACTATCTTGGAAACATTCCTTAAAATTAAGTTTCAAATTTTGGGAAGTATAAATTCTATAATTATGAATATTTTTATTTATTTATATATGATTACATTGAATAATATCCATGGATATGTTTCAGTCTCATGAAATTATTTATATGGAATCTTTTGATAGTCATTTACTCCTTACATGTTATTATTCATGTTAAATTTATTGATTATGTGATTTGTTATTTTATTTACCTTGGAATATAGATTATTTCATGTTTAAATATGATAGGATATATTTTACATAACCCTTACTAAGAATATAATATCAACTTTATTTGTTTATATTCCCAAGGATACTAATAAGGAATCATTGAATTATTTCAAGGATGATAAATATTTGCAATTACTTTGTTTTGTATATAATGTTTTCAAATTTTTTTTGAGATTAATGTTTGTATATAGTTTATCATGACTAGTAAAAAAATTAGGTCCATCAAGATTTAGTTATTTTTATCTAGTTCGCATAAAGTAGTGTTACCACCTGCCATGACCCCCTCCCCCCAAAGAGTAACCCACTTGGCCTGAAAATGAGATAAGGGAGATAGTGACTGCTTGAATTTTTCCTCCAGTAGGCCATGGATTGGAAAATATCATTGAGTTTATAATAATAATACATATGGGAGGAATTACCCTATAAGAGAACATTTAGAAGAGATAGATAATTCATATACAACAATCAATACCTACTCATACACATATATATATACATATATATATATATATAATGAAATCCAAAATGAAAACATGTAATGTCATACAGTACTATAACAATTGAAAGGAAAAGTAAAAGTACCAAAAATTAAGAATAGAAGAAACCACGAAGCCCAAACATCTCCTAAAAAATAGTGAGCTTGTAATATATAGCTTGATCACCAAGATTCTCTGGGTATCTTTAGAAACAATTTATATATACATTTGGTGACCATAACAGTATACTCGGTATGATCCTTCTTGGAGATTATTGTCAAAAATATAATGAAAGCATGAAAAATCAAAGGGAACACTAGTGAAACAAACTCATCACCTAAACATGTGTACTAATTTACCAACCCCACTAAGTATAACTCTCAATAACTACATCATACAAGATGTCATATAATATAGTAATGAAACAGTAAGGGTACAGTGATCTCGCTTTCCTACTGATTTTCTACAATGCCCCAATGTCATATATCCTAAGACATCTCTCTCTAAAATATTCCATCATGAATCTACAATGGTAAGGAGTCACATCATGCACCCCATGCATCACATCATAACATCAGCCCATCCACATGTCCATATATAGTAATCAAGTATAATCTTGGAGCCACCACAATATGTATGATGTGTATCATACATCATGTATTATACCTTAAGACACTACACGCCAAACATATTCTAGGTTCCTCAAACCATCACAATCTATACACATCATTCCTTTAATAATCATTTGGATGATATGACTAGGGTTAAATGTTTTTTAAATAACTGTAATCCAGTATATCCCTTTATACACTAATATGGGAAGGATAATCATCATTCATACCAGCACATATAACTACCAAGAGAAGAGAAATGGGATAGAGGATGTTGTCAACGATCCATCCTCCTATTGGTATGTTTGGGAAAACACCCTACAAGATTTCATTATATATAAATCTACCTAACTGAGATGGGTGGGGAAGCATATGAAATCATAGAATATAAATATTATAATATAGCTCAAATCCACACTCTGGTAAAAACCTAGTACAAATATCAAATATATCCATCATCTAATGGAGTCATGGATTCCAGTTTTATGGACTAGATATCCTATAAGCACATAAGAATTAAAAAGAGATACATTAATTACTTCATTCCTTTTTATCATTTTCTCCAGTTAGTTCATTTATTATCCATTAAATTAACCATTCACATTGTTTTAATGAATATTAATTACCACCATCTTGAAGTTCATTCCCTCCATGCATTATCCAGACCAAGTCCATGGTTTCCCAGTGTTAACATATTTTCAGTATTTTCATTCCATCATTACCAATCACATGGGTTAATAATTGTTTATAAATTTTTAGAATCATTCCATATAATAGGTAATATAGAAAAACCATACTATGCCACCCTCATTAGGAAAAATGAAACTGAGAATAACCAGTAGACTTGTGTAATAGGGAATGGAAAGTAGATAAAAACAAGAAATCCGACCATTATCCATTAAAGATATTCATTTTATGTAACCATCCAGCTTTATCACAACAATAGGTAATCCAATATTTACCCCATTTCATCATCTCTTTTTCAATACCTAGAAACCCCATGAATACCAGATGTATCTTAACAACACAAGAGTCATCTCCTACTACAATAGTTAGTCCTCCAAGCCAATATCACATCAGTCGTCCCTAGGTCATCCATCCCAATCTCATTTCACATCTGAGCCTCCCCACACCATATCTCATCACATAGTGAAGATCGCATCTAGAGGTATAAAAATGATCTCCCGTAGAACAAAACTCAAGTCACTAGTACTTCTTAGGAATATAAACAGTAGAATCTGTAGAAAATATATTTATAAAAATACTGGCCTTTTTCAATCTTGAATTATCCAATTCATTATTCATAATTTCTAACTAGGGGAAACAATAGGTATCATATTCTAAACATATATCATAAGATAAACATGTATTTAGAATTAAAATCAATATCATAAAATTAAAAGAAGAACAATTCTCAATTAATATTCCTTTTTATTATTATCAACATTCCCAATATGGATTATCAACCTTCAAAATCTTTAATAATTATATTATCTTGGAATATCACATTAAATTATTCATGCACATTTAATTAATTTTAATAACCAATAAATTATAAGAAAAACTTGTTTAAAACATGTATTTTCTTTAATTATTAATAAAATTAATCAATTAATTATGGATTTACACTCTTTATAAATTTCCATCATGAACAAAATTCTAATCCATTGCATAAAAAACATTCCAACAAGCGTAAGAAATATAGTACAATATCTAGAAAATCTAGATAGAAACCATTATCATGGTAGAAAGAAAAAAATATGTGATCGTTTCTAAAAATTCTATATTAATCTTAGTTAAATATTTATTAGTCCAATTACTTTTCCATCCATTAGGATAAACTACATTAAGTTTATAATTTCACCTAAATAAATAGAAAAATAAATGAATCACCTACAAAAAAGGTGTATGTATTCTTCACACGAGAATAGAATAATGTTATAGATATTGATCTCACCTCCCATAAAGAAATCATCCCTCCAAGGACACAATTCTATAACTAAACCAAAAAAACAACCAATGGAACTCAATTAGAACAATGAAGATATATCACCATCGCATGGACAGAAGATGTGAGGGTCTAGATTGAAGAACCACGAGTGAAAAATATAGAATGTAACTCAAATCCCTGAAAATCAAGGATATATGGACAAGAATATATCCTCATCAAAGTTATTACAAAAATCCTTAATAGAGAACCACATTTCTCTTGGAAATCGAGAGAGAGAGAGAGAGAGCCATAAGGTTTGATAAAACCCAATCCCCTATAGCTTTTAAATGATTGTTGCACAATAGAATTTCATGGCATGAAACCCTTTACATCCCGAATTTATAGGGTTTTAAGCCTAACCAAAAAATACATCACCTAATACCATTTAACCCTGATTTAATTCATGTCATGAAGCACACCATAAACCAGCATCAAACATTCTGTGAGTCAAACATTCATGATTTGAAACCCTTACATGTCATGAATTATCCCTACATCCGGATATTAGTAGAGAAACACCTCTAGGAATACTTTAGGACTGTGATAATAACTATAGACTACAAAAACATGAAAAGGATTAGAATAGATGGAGTTTTGACCTTAAATTAGATACTTCTCAAAAAAATATCATCCTCAAGAATCCGACCAAACCCAAAGTGAAAATGAAAACTGTTCACCCAAATAGTCAACCTGTGAGATACGTTTCAATGTTATCTCCATTATAAGATATCATCCCTATTACTCATATAAAAAACTAAAAACCCAAGAAATGACAATAAATATATCTTAAATACTCTCTAGGGGAAGATACCTCTTAGATAAGATTAAATTTGGTAACAATAAATAAGAGGAAAAAATTTCATAAACCATAAATCTCTACATCCAAAAAAAATAATTTCATAATAGAGTATAAAAACATAAAAAATATTATTTTACTAACTTCATACTTAAATGTCCCATTTCTAGGTACTCTCTTCCACTCCACTGTTTCATCATATGAAATGAACCAAGGGAATAACACTCTTGTACAACACCTTCTTCTTATATTCCACTATCTCTACAGGCTTCTCCTCGAAGGAAACATCATTTTCAATACCTATACAACCCTAATTGATGACATGAGAGTCATAATGAATGTAATAAAAGAGTTTTGATATATAAAAAACATCATGTATCATGTTCATCTATGAGGTATGTGTTATCTAATGTGCCATGACTCCAACATGAGTCGACACCTTGAAAGGCCCAAAAAACTAGAGAGAAAGCTTACTCCCACAACCAATGAAGAGACCCCATCAACAAAACATGATATTAAACATCAAACTCTATGTCTACTCCTTTTTCTAGAAAAGGTTTTATAATGATCATATGTGGCCTTCATCATTTTATGAACTACCTAAACCATCTCTGTCATATTTTGTACTAGATGTGGCCCAAGAATTGTTTTATCTCCAACCTCGGTTTAATATAATGAATAATAGAAAGATCAATCGAACAAGGAATAAAGAAATTTCAGACTGATGGTGGAGTGGATACTCTTATTATAATAAAAATAGACCAAGGACTAGTGTATCATCCATGAACCTCTAAAATCCTAAACACAATGGTATAACATGTCTTCATGATTCTATATAGTCTACAATGGTAGACCATCCTTTTGTGTATTAAAAGTAGTGTTAAACTATTACTAATATACAAAAGAAAACTTGAGATTTCTCCATACCATGGAGGTAAAATGAGGATCCCAATCAGATATCTCTTCCTCAATACTTTGTGGAGTCGTTCCACCACCTCCAGTAACTACCTTAACAAACCTCAACTGAGATCAACTCCCAAATAACTATAATGTGGTAAGAACTCAACAAAATATCCACTATGAACCATATACCATCATTACCTCACTGGTCTTGATATAAAATAGTAAAAAAAAATCATTACTTCCTCCCACTTCCACTGGGGAACATGGGATGTCTAGACCAAACAAGTAGGAACATAATGCTTGGTATTCACCTTACAGATGACCATACTTTGATAAAAAAATATTTAAAACTACACACATCAACCCAGACCACTAAAACTGGCCTATCAAGGCTCTGTGCATCTTTTTCACACCAAGATTTACTTACAAAGTAGATTTATCGAACTCATATATACCCATATCATGCATCTATAAAGTAATGAAATTAATTCCTTGGAAAAACACCTAAAGATGTACATCCCCATATCAACCATCAAGGTCATCACCAAAAACAACTCAGTGCCTATATAACTCACCTCATGATCCCCCAAATGGGAATCATACACCAGATGAGCCAAATATGACTACATTTCCATCAGAAAAAGATAACGTATGTCTCTAACCTCTCCCATGCCTAGATATACTGTTGAGATTTCTCCCATAAACCTACATAAATATCCAAATTCATGCATGACATCACTACATTAATTCTTTCTTTGTGCATCATCAATAATATTTCCCTTTTCTGGAATATAAAAAATAGGTAATTATTAATCCTATAGAAATTTCATCCACCGCTACAAATGAAAATTCAAGTCACGCTAAGAGAACACATATCTTAGGCACTTATGCTCTGTAAAAACCACAAAATGGACGTTGATGAGGTAATGCCACTGAAAATTATTTGAAAACACAACTTCCACCAACTCAATATCATGTGTATCATAATTACGCTCATTTGTATTTAACTGATGAGAGCTATAATAAACAATTGATCTCATCTAAATCAGATCATAATCCATGCCAAGACATGAAGCATCACAAAAAACCTCAAACAAAACTCCCTCCCATAGGAAAAAAAGAATGGAGTGCTGAAAAACTTATGCTTCAATTCCAAAAAATCTACCTGACATTGGTTAGTCAACAATATTGTGTGATCATTTTTTAAGGCTTTCATAATATACATAGCCCAAGAGAAATTGGATACCAAATTAAAGTAGTATCCTATAAGATCAAGGAAAGTATCCACCTATTCTGCTATCTTGGGGGATCCCAAAACACAACTACCATTATTTTAAAATCGTATAAATCTACTCCTTGATGGTACATGACATGCCCCATGTAGTGGACTTCATGATCCTAGAACAAACACTTCAAAATTATCCGAGACAGCTTCTTACATTGAATAAATCCCAAAATTCACACAAATGCTTTGTATTATCCTCCACAAATGAAAATAATACAAGTATTTTATTGATGAAAACCACCAAAAAGATAACTAGGAACACTCAAAAAAAATTCATCATCCCCATGAACTTGATTGGAGTAGTCATCACACCGAATGATATTGCAATTAACATGCAATGACCATGATGATAATATAAACAACTCTTCTAAATATCTTCATCCTTCCACAACATTTGATAATATCCTGAACTTATATAGATTATTGAAAACCATCTTGGATTGATCATCTAATCAAATAAATCATCAATACTCAGAAGAGTGTATAGTTAATTCACTTTCACTTAGATCAAGTGATGATAATAAATAAAAAGAATCAAACCACCATCAACCTTCTTCACGAATAAAATTAGGGCACCCCAATGTGAAACACATTGTTGAAAAAAAACATCTCTACAAAAAATCATCAAGTAGTACTTTTACGTCTAATAACACTATAATAACTCTCCTTTATTTATAAATAGATATAGCATATACACATGGTAGTATCTCAATCCCAAACTCAATCTCTTATTGAGGGGTAAATGCTAAAACCTCATTTGGGAATACATCAAGGTGCACTAATATGACTTTCAAAAACACTAACTACAGAACCTATGAAAATATTAGAATCAACTCATCCATTATAGATGATATGGTGGGAAAATACCTCCAACCCATCTAAGTGCCTAACTCATTAAAAAACACTTCACACTCTACATCAACATCATAGAATACAACCAAACATCAGAAGAAATACATGATATCCTACACTGAATAAAAAAATTACATGATAAGGATGGTGTTATATTGTTTTGTAGGTAAATATAGGAAATATCTCTAATATTGGAGCTTCCCCATCTCTAGCGCATAGTCTCTGCATGCTTCATACAAATCGGCCTGACCTCCAACTGGAAAAGTCATTACTAAGGGTACTGGAATCCTCTCTACCACAAGTCCCACCCCATGGAGAATATAAAGTGATATAAAAGAGTGTTTCACTATATAATTAAAAAAATCATGAATCCATGTAGAATATATGAAATTTAGACCTCAAGAAATGTCTAGCCCACCCAGTTTTATAAACAATTAACCCTGAAACTAACCATGGCATTCTATATGTACTCTCAGACTTCACAGATGACCACCTTCCTAGTCATTATATACTCCCTAATGGTGTGGAGTATCTTGGGTATCTAATCTACCTACCCCATATCCTCTATGATGATCCCAAACAATAACACTGTGTTTTTTATACCTCTCCTAAATCTACATCATCATAGGAACCTAAAGTTGGACACATTGAACATTATAACTACTCAAAAATGGTAGGAACTCTCTCCACTGATAGCCTTATTCTTACTAATAAAAACTTTTGTTTGATCCCTTGGCATAGGTATGAGAGTCATTAACCCCATAGAAACAAGATGATAAGGGATGGTACCTACTCCAGTTCACCAAAAAATCTTATATCTAGGAAATACATAATCCTAGACCACATGTTTGCTTTGGGAGGAATCCTGAAGACTCCTCTTTCATGATGATCTGGTTTTACACAACATATTTTCAATAACCTCTTCTCTCACCTATATGTCAAGATAAATTTTTAGTATAAATGGGGTGACTAGGAACTAGATCTCTATATGCAAGGCATCCTCTAAATTACTTTCCCTTTCCTCCTCATCTGGTAAGTAGATTGAAGAATATTTTAGAAGGGACCTAAAATAGATATTGATATCTCACATTCTAGAACCCCATATTAAAGGGTAATCAGATCTTAGTGACTGGACACATTGAAATTCGAAGAAAGGAACTCTTCTTGAAACTAGTCTCGTAACATGTCCCATGTGACTTTCAACTCCACCCAATCCTCAATAAACAAGAAGCATCACTGCCTCGCTGCCCTACATAGAATATTCACAGCCATTAAAACCTAGTGCTCTTTAAAATAATGGATCAAATTGAATTCCATATCATACTCCACCAACCAGTATTCTGGGATTGAATTTGAAATGGTACCCTCATTCTTTTATAGAATCTATTCCTAAAACTCTTAGAGTTTCCTCCTCCAAGTAATGTGATCATCGACCTCTACCCACAGTAATCTGGATGCATATCATAGTGAACATATTCAACATGAACCAAATGAGAAAGTCGACCTGGACCCATGGATGAACAAATTATGAACTATGACAGCTACTAAACCTGGGATATAAAATACATAATATTAATGATTTATTTATTTTATTATCTTGTTCAGGTTTTATCTAATCCCATGGTCTACCCATATATAACATTTGCAGAAAGAATAATGATGTGTAATCATTTCTTATGTCTCTACCTTACAACAGGAATAACTTCATTAAGTAGGTTTAGAATACATATATTTTTATGTATCATATCAAAGGCACCCCTAAATACTCATGTCTTTGCTGGTATCTCGTGTTTACATTGCTCACTAAGCTTAGCTGACACCCTTTCCTTATATACCCGTGAAGTCTCACCTATGACTCGCTCCAAACACCAAAAAAACATCAACATGATCCTTTGATACCACACTTTCATGGCCACCTCCTCCCAAATAGTACCCATCCTTTTTCGACAATGGGGGAAGGGAGATGAATACTTAGGATGTCCTCACTATAGTAGGCTTGAGTTGGTGATTATCACTGATGGTATAATAAGCATACATATGGGAGGAATTACTCTATAAGAGAGCATGTGGAAGAGAGAGATAAGATACATACACTAATTTAAACCTAATAAAACATATATATAATTTAAACCCAATTAAAATCATAAAAATCCATACAGTACTATAATAACTGAAAGTAAAACTACACATTCCAAATGTTAAAGATGACAGTGACCAAAAAGCCTTGATAGCACTTGAAAAATCATGACATTGATATATCTAGATTGATATACAACATTATCCATCTAGATTAAAAATATTTTATATATACATGGGGTGATAATAACAATATACTCAGTATGATCCTCCCTAGAACCCCTCGTCAAAATGATAAAGATATCATGATAAACTATAGTGAACATTAATGAAACTAACTCATCGCTTAAAATCGTATACTAAGTTTCCAACCTCACAATGAATATCACTCACCATGTATCTCAAAAAAATAAATAATAAAACATATTAATGAAACATCAAGGTACCCCTTCTACCTCTTACACACTAGTTTTCTACTCAATCCCAACGTCACACGCATTGATCTGTCTCTCTCCAAAATATTCCAGCCTGATGAAAGCTGTGAAATCCATCACAACATTCACCTCATGCATCAAATAATCACATAATAACATAAAATGGTATGCATATCATAACTGAGTAGTTTTCAGGAGCCATCACAACCTGTATGAAGTGTATAATATATTGGGTATTATACCTCATTTCATTACAACTTAAACATCAAGTAAGTATCTCAGGCTCTCACAGTATATACCTATCGTACATATAATAATACATTTGATACTATAACCAAGGATACATGTGTTTTAAATATGAACAATACATCTGATCCCTCTGCACACATATATAGGAAACCTAACTATTGTGTGTACCATCATATATAACTACCAAATGAAGGGAGTGGGTCTAGAGGGGGTAGTCGGCCATCCATCCTCCCAATGGGATGTTAGGGAAAACACACTTTGACAGTCCACTGTGTAGAAGTCTCCCTAACTAACATTGGTGGGGAAGAATATGAAATCAATTAATATAAATGATATAATATATCTCATAACCACAATGTGGTCATAAAAAAGTCTTATGATCAACTATAGCTTTCATATCTTGGAAAATCAGTTTCCACTACTGTGTACTATAAATCTTATAAGAACACAATCATTTAAAATAACTACATTAATTACATTGTTAATTTTTATCATTACCTTTAATTAATTATTTTATTATCTATTAGAATAACCATTCACATGATTTCAAGAGAAATTCAATAATCACCATTAATTACTCCATTCCATCCATAAAAAATTCAAACCAAGAACATAGTTTCTCAAGATTAACATCTTTTTAGAGTTTTCATTCCATCATTAAAAAACCCATGGGTTATTAATTATTTATTTAATATTAGAAACATTACATAAACCAACTACTCTATGAAAAAAATTATATGATACCACAAAGAGGAAACATGCAACCTTGAAAACCTAGCTTCCTCAAGCAATGGGGAAAAGAATAAAGACAAAAAAAGAAATTTGGACATCATCCATTAAACTGAGATAACCTCCATTCTAAATTAACAAGAATTTTTATTATTATCTACATTATTAACAAGAATTATCATGAATAAAATTATTTAAAAATTCCATTATCATGGAATATTATAGTTAATTAATCATGTGCATTTTATAAATTTGAATTACTATCAAATTATAAGAAACCCATGTTTCAAACATGACTCATTATTAATTATTAATTAAATTAATGAATTAATAATTTATTTACATTTATTATAAAAGTATATAAATAAAAAAAATTAATCAATATCATAAAAATACATTCTAAAAATCATAACTCATATGGAACCCTGTCCAAAAAATCAAAAGGCAAACCATTATCACAGTAGAAAGAAAAAACATGTGATTGTTGAAATCAATTCTTTATTAATTTAGATAAATATTTATTTGGTTAATTAATTTTCTATAAAAATGGATACACCATTATAGATTTACAATTTCATTTAATTAAATGGGAGAAGAAATTAGTCCCCTACCTCAAAGTCATCAACATTCTTCATATGTGAATAAACCAACGTCATAGATCCATATCACCCCTCTCATAATAGTTTTATCCCTCCAAGGATTCCACACCACAACCACACCATAATAAAATCACAAAAACTCTTTTATAATGACAAATAGAAACCTCTAAAATAGGGAAAGAATAAGTGGGTGGATTCATAAAAAAGAATAATGAGAGAAATGGGATGAAAATTCCTTAGATCATTAAAGATCAAATATGGAAGGCCGAGAATCATTTCCCACCAATAAGATTCTATAACACATGAATATAGTTCCAAAAGTCCTATGTAAATTGAGAGAGATAAAGGTTTTGAGAAAACATGAGAAGTACCACTTTTAAAGGATCATTGCGTGATGAATTTTCATGATTAGAAACACATTCAAGTCGATAAAGTATCTTCATTTAAGTCTCACTGAAAAATGCATCACCTTAGACCATTTAAGCATGATTTAATTTATGTTATGAAACACATTCTGAACCATCCACACAAAATGCATTTACTGAAATTTAATGATGTGAAAACATTTAATTTCATGAATTCTCATAACTTCCATATTTTAACATCCAAACATCTCCAGAATAGCTATAGGCCTCCTCTGAGAACCATCAGCTTCATAAACATGAAAAGGGTAAAACCAGATCGATCTGGACCCTTATACCACTAACACTCAAAATACTAAGATTGTATTTATTACAATTTCTATTGAAATATTTTTACTAAAAATCTTGGGAACTAGATTTTGGAAAACATAGATTATGAAACATAACATTGTGACTAAATTCTAGGCGAAATCAATGTATAGGATAAAATCCTAAAAAAATTTAACAGTAGACACTATGAGGCTTCCTACTATAATTGATTATCTCTCATACTTGTCTTTTCGGTTTTAGTGAACATATTATACTAGAATGAATCATTTTAACACATAATTTGATGGAAAATGGGGTGATTTTGGTAAACTAAATTAGGTTATTACTAGATTTAAATATATAGTGGTTATACATAACTAGGTATCTAGTTATATTTTTAACAACCTACACCTTAATAAACTCCTAAACTCCCCAAAGAAGTGACTAATATTATTTCTGGGAGCTTTGGTGGTTGATACAGTGGAGGAAAGAATTATAAATTTTCCTAATTATAGAAATATGGAAACATAAGCCCTAAATAATCTCTTAAAGGAATAAGATAATTTTTCATTCGTGGTAATTAAGGGTGTCAATTAATTATTTATTGAAGAGAAATGTTTTTTTATGGATGTATATGATGATCATCCAAAATTAACATTTATATTTCCATATATTATGTGTGGGTAATATGGGAACTATCCAATCCGATTACAAAATCCAAGTGTTTCTCCTATACCAAGGATTGATATATGTTAAACCAATCATTGAAGTTTAGGGATTGATCTGAAATTTTATTATGATAATTCAATGAATTACATTTATTATATAAATGAGATAGTATTAGTGACCTCAAAATTGGTGAGTTATTTGATGAAAATTATATTAATATATTATTTCATGAATTTTATTGCATTATAGGATTTATTGAAATATTCTCTAATTTTATTTTATGAATAAGGATTATGTGGATTTTTTTAAGCAATTATGTTTTCATTTTTGCTAAAATAAGATTTGTGCATATCATAATTGATTTATAAGTTTAAGGGTTCCCTATGATCAAAGTCATAGATACCCCTTTTACGGTTTTACGTGGTGATATTTTAATGTGATTTGAATCATTTACTTGTTTTTAAAAAGAATAATCTTTTAAGGTTTTAGTAACCCATTATGTATGTAGATGACTTTTTATGGTTTATTGGAAAATGGGATATATATAATCATTATGGTAGTAAGGTGATTCATTGAAAATGAAAAAAAATTGGATAAATATTTGGTGAATATAATTATTAAATTTCATGTTGTCATGAAAATTGGATGCATTATATTCTGGTGAATTTTACTACATTATATGATAATATTAAATATATCATAGTGATTAATGATATTTTTTTGGATAATTATTTAGGTTCAAGTATATGTAAACATTATACGTAGAAAATTGTTTAACATGAAAAATTATTTACTAAAAATACATTTATGTTTTGGGAGTGTAAGTTAAAAGGTTTGAGATTGAGAATGAGGTTAAAATATTCTTAAATATTATGGGTTTTGAAGTCAATTATGATGTAGGGTTATTTATTAGTTGAATAATATAAGTTTTTCCTTTGGTGATTTTATAGAAACACTGAATTAAAATGTGTAATTTATTTATATAATGGAATATACATTTAAAATATTATCTTACCTAGTAGTAACCATTTTAGTTCTGGTTAAAATTTATAGACCACAGGAATAACTTATTATCATTTTTCAAATTATTTGATCAGTAAATAGTGGATTTTAGTTCATTAGGAAAGAAAATTCATCCTAAAAACTCATCATTTGGGTAACAGATGAGATTGTGTTGGAGGTTTCTTAAAGGATGAAATTCTACTTTATAGGTAAGTAAGTATATTTTGACATGTTCTTATACTAGTTGGTGAAGGAATTCCTCAAACCTATGAAACGAATCCTGAAAAAAAAACTAATCCCATTAATATCATTTTTTATGAATCGGTTGTATTTTTTACCATCATAGATTTATAATTTTATGGATTCTACCTTTATCTTAGGCATGTTCTCCATGGCTATATATTAGTCTTTGGGTGTTAGTTTTCTCCTCCATGTCCATATATTAACATCTGACTAATTTTATATTATTTGGAAACATACTTTTTTATTTTACATGACCATCATATTTCACTTTTAATCTTTTTAATACAATGTTTTATTATCCCTATTTAAAATTTCAGTTTTAATCAAAAGAATTATCAAAGTTCAATACCTTGATTTTCGATAATAAGTTAAAATTGTGAGTAGAATTTATATTTAATTGTGGGGGGTATGTATCCCCATAATATTTTTTCAATATCATTACATTCGATATCACATTCAACATGAAATAGTAAGCATAAATAAACCAACAAATATTATAATTTAAATATTAACATAATAACCCAACCATTGAATTAGATAGTATGAATATAATTAATTATATTATAAAATATATATAAATATATAAATTTCCTTCTCAATAAAAATGTGTTGATTAATATATATGAAATAAGAACTAAATTTATAATAATGAAATGTTATTCTTGAAACTATGTTTTCATCACAAATGTTTTTTATTTATTTATTCTAATAAAAAATTATATTGAATTTCCAGAAAATTTAAAAGAATCTATTTAAAAATATTTAAATAATTATTAAATTTATCCTAGAAAAATTGTCTTACATTGATATTTTTTGATTTTTCTGAAAAGATTGGCTTTCCTGCAAATATTGAAAAATAAATTTTTAATTCAAAATTGTTTTTTTTTTCAATAACTAAAAATGTTTTATTTTATTTTAAAATGGATTCAAATTAAAATAATATTTAAAATATTATTAATAATCTAATTAACTTCACTGTAATAATTTTTAGGGGAGAATTTATTATAACAATATTTTTTATTCATAAAATTTCATTTTTCGGAAAAACTATTTTCATTATGCTTTTCATTATTATCTTATATTAATTTATTACACTTTAATATATTTACCATTGAATAATGGATAACATAATTTGAATATTGACATCTAGATTTGGTAACAATTTCCCTTTAATTTTTGGTTAATATAAATTTAAAAAGAAAATAAATGATTTTAAAAAATATTAAAAGTAATAAAATTTGGTAGAATAATTTTATTAAATTAATTTTTAGACAAATATAAAATATTATGGATTTTTTTAATTAATTATAATTTACTTCCATCTTTTATTGTTGTCATTAAAGTTAAGTTTAACAAATAATGTCAAAAATAAAATTAATGATATTTATGAAAATAATATTTTAGAAAATTATTTAAAATTTATAAAAATATTATATAAGAAATGTTAGATTTGATATGGACTAAAATGTATTACATTGTCTATTTTTTGTCAAATTTTTACCTTAATATAATAATTATAACCCTTTACATGGGAAAAAGTTGTTATAGTGTTTATGGAAAAAAAATGTAACCTCAGGGGTTACACCAAATGATATGGAATAGAACACCACATAAACTTATCTGATAATTAATTCTTGATGATATTTCGAACATCTCATAACTTATATAAAAATATATTTCCATTTGAAATAATTTGGCTAGAGAATGACTTTATTATATAATTAATCTTTTTTGAAATTCCAAAATTGTCCCTCCAATTGCTTATAAAAGGACATCACTTCCCTCTATTATTTACACCACCATAGGAATACTATATCAACCAAAACATATAATTTATCTTATAAATATCATTATTCAAGATCCAGAGTTGGTGGGATTCCCAAAATCCAATCCTAGGATCCTTAATAGGAGATCTAAAGGAAATCATTCGAAGATGAGGTAATCATTTTAACCGATCACTTTGTTAGATCCTCTCAAAATGTGATATTTTTTGCAAAATAATAATTCCATTATATTAAATATAATTAAATTTCACTATGATTATTGAACTACTATTATCACCCACTATTAATTAAAATAGGATATGATAGTATTGATCATGTGTGTTTAGGGATTATCGTCTTCACGTAGCTATACAATTCATTTTTAATCATAATTTATTATCGATGGGTATTATTATGGGTTTAATTTTTATATAAAATAATTCATAAATTATTTTGATTTTTATAATATAAAATTTTACATACCATATTCTTTTCCAAACCATTGAAAAATGATAGCATCGCTTATGCGTACACGTGGCCTACCACCTCCATGAAGTGATGTGATGAGTTTTATCATTTATAATTGACATGGATTGTAATGAGAATATATTTAATTAATATATATGATATATAGGTTCAAAAATAACCCTCATAGGTGAATTAAAATTTTAATTCTTTTGTTCCATTCTTAGAATAGTGAAAACGGTGTTCATGAATGTGTAAAGTATACCGTCTCTCAGACCAGTGTCATTAATTTTTCAATATCAACATTGTCATGAATGAATATAAATATATTTATATATATAATTAATATTAATTATATTAATATCATGCTTAAAATTTTCATATTATGGATCAATTATCAGAGAAAATGGTCCAAAACTGACAAACCAAAACATATATGAAAAACAAAGCAGTTATCACCCAGGATAATGATTTTAATAATGAATTGATAATAATGGTGTGATAATTCATATATGGTATTATATATTTGATAATTGATATTGAATGTATTTATAAAAATTTATATTTATTATATTAGAGTTTCTAATATATATGATGGAACATCGACCTTGTGGTAACATTTTCTTGTATCTATTTTTTTGTGAGACGTATTTCATATTCAACACATGTTTATTTTATGTAGTGTATATGTGGACCCTTTGTTATGAAATTTCATAATTCATTTATATTCATGATATTTATATATTTATTCTATGTTACTAATTTCATGTGGGTTATGATTCAAAAGTTTCCATAGAATTAAGGGTTTATTTCACAATATAATCATTATTTCATATTGTTTATGTTAATGTATCCACATGGGAAATCATTTTACCATAATATCTTAAACCCAATATATTTTCTCTCTTATGTGGGTAGGTGATAACGCATGCATGATGTTGGCCTAGTGAAGTAGACAGGATGATGCATACATGACCCTGCACTGGGCTTTCATCCAATTAATAGTCTTTTTGACCATGCAATGGGCTTCATACCCACTATTCCTTTAGTCCATCCATATAAAATGAATAAGTATTGATGGGTGGTTTATCACCTTGGGGGGGTATGGCCTGCCTTTCCGGCATATGTATGAGTTTTGTGTCTGTGTGTGTGATGTAATGTTACCCCTTAGAACACAAAATATATATATAATTAATTATCTAATATCATGACAACTAATTGTTTTTAAGATTCATTTACAATTTCTCTTAATGATTCCTTTTAATATATGGGAAATATTTATATTTAAAATAAGTTATTTTCAATTGAAATATTTTATTTTCTTTGAGAAATTTTTAGTAATAATTTTAATTTATTTACGTCTATATTATAATAATTTATTTATTATTATTAACTATGATAGATAGAATCAAAATATACCATCAAATATATTTTTAAGGAAGATTTATCTTTATTTTTCTAGGTAATTCATTGACATTAAGTAATCTCGATCTTCTGATTCATAAATTTATTGGTTTTTAAGTCATATTGAATATATGTTATTTTTTATTCATATGATGAATGAATTTAAATTATTCAGTGGTCGATGGGGAATGAAATTACATATCCAATTGATGCCTCAGTGGGTATATATTGAAAAAAAATTTATCTAGTCTTATTAAATGTGTTTTTGGTGTACAAAAACACATAATTTAAATTTTCTTATGAAAACCCTCAACAGTAATTTATAAATGTATGTAATTGTACATTAAACCATTATAAAATAAGTTATTAATGTACTTGTAATTATTTTGAATAAAATATATAGATAATTTTCAAGCTTATGTGATAATTTATATGGCATAATTTGATAATCATTTACTCCTCTAATATTATTCTTCATTGTTAAGTTATTGACTAAATGGAATGTGTTTTTAGTTATTTATCATATCAGGTTGATTATTCATAATTTACATAGAATTACATATAATATACAATGTCCATTATGAGCATTTTATATCGACATTATTTGGTTTTCTTTCCCCAATACATGAATAAAGAATATTTGAGTGATTTCAAGGATGTATAATACTTACTTTTACTTTGATTTGAATTTCATGTTTTAAAATGTATATTGAGATTCACATATATATCTATCTTACCATCATGAAAAAACTATTTGGTCTGTCAGGATGTGATTCCATGTATATATATAAAATGTAATAATCTAACCACTGACTCTATGCTAATAAGGTATGGGCATTATGGTTGGGATCATAAGAAAATTAGGTGAAGCATTAAGAACTACATTTGGGAAAATACATATTGGACAACATAAACCTATGACTATATTTATTGATGATTATATATATAATATAACATCGAAAAAGATTTTTTATGGTAAATATTTTTTTATCCCACTATGATTATTAGTGAAGATACTTTGATGTATTGGTAAGTTAATACCTAAAATAAATTAAGAGACGTGTTAAAATTTAATGTGATGGAAAATGATGTGATAATGGGAAACCAAATTAGATAATGACTAGGGTGAAAGATATTCTGATTATTCCTAATTATTTAACATGATATATTATTAACAATATACACATTAACAAAATGAAGGAATCACCAAAAAATAATAGAGTAGGGTTATCTAATATATAGGGTGATGAAGACCTCAGAGAAAAGAAATACCAATTTACATCATGTAAATACTATTTAAATGGATAACCTGATAATATATAAAATGACCATGAAAATATTTTATGTTTGGAATAGAATTGAATTGATCAATTAATTATTGATGAAAAATTAAAATTTCAATAGAGGTATATGATACTCATCCCAATGTTCAATTTTTAATTCAATGACATATGTGTGGAAAATATAGAAACTATCTAATTCAATACCCTAATATAAGGGTTAACTCCTTGACCAGTGAAAGACCAATAACATACAAATTGTTGAAGTGTAATATTAGATGTTTTCATACATTGTGATAACGAGATGATCAATATTGATGATGTAAATGAGAATGTATTTGTGACCTAGAAATTGGTTTCTAATTTTATGAAAAAGTTATTTAGGTCAACATTGATGATATTTATTGAATTTTTTTATTTATGAAAATATTATTTGATTTTATTTGAGGAATATGGATTGGGTTTATTTTTTTCAACCCTATTTATTTTCCTATGGGGTTAACTTGAGAGTTATGGATATCATTAAGATTTTATAAGTTTATGGTTTCCATAAGTTGAAATGCATAGATAACTCATTTAAAAATTTATGTGATGAGATTTTGAGATTACTTGAAACTTTTACTCAGATTTAAGAAGAATACCACATTGAGGATTCAATAACCCCTTAGGATTTTATATGATGGTTTTATGGTCTATTGGATAATGGGATAAAAATAATCATGGTTTCTAAAATGTTATTCACATACAATGAGATATTTTTTGGAACATTTTATGTTCAATAAAAGTATAACCATTAAGGTAAGTATCTAAAATTTATTCAATATATTCTTTGGTAGATCACTGAATTATAATATTATATAGTGATTAATCCTAGTGATTAATTATGAATTTTTACGATGCTTTATTGGGTTGATGTATATGTACCTTATGGATTCAACATTTATTTAATATAAAATATTATTTAAGAATAATGAAATTAAATTTTGGTAATGTAATTGAAATGTTATGAAATCACTGAGGATGTTAATATGTTATTTTATGATGGTTTTATTGAGATAAATTTTTTTAGGTTTGTTTATTTGTGTAAAAATGAATGATGGAACATTTTTTTATAGTGGAATCATTGATCTAAAATGTGTAATTTCTTCCAAAAAAAGGATTATAATTTTTAGACCTTATCATACCATATGTTAATAATTTTAGTTTTGGATTATATTTAACAATATAATGGATATATTTTTATTTTCTTAGGGTTGTTTGATCCATTATATGTTGATTTTATTTCTTCAGTAATGAAAAATTCATCTTGAAAACTCATCATTTGGAGGAAGGATGATATTATGGGGAAATTTATTAATGGATAAAATTATATTTCTAAAGTAAGTATATGTCCATGTGTCCTTAGTATATATGGTAAATAAATTACTCAACCATATGAAAAGGATCTTGAATATAAAATTTTATCCGATTGTGATCACTTATAATGAATCGATATTCATTTCACCCATCCATATTTATGGTTTGTGGTGGTTAAAGTTTTTCATAATCATGTTCTCTATCACTCTCTATTAGTCCCAATGAATTATTTTTCTTCTCCATATCCATATATAGACATACCACTAATGTTCACTAATATGGAAACCCAGTTTTTTTCATTCCATATGACGTGCGTAATTTCCATTCACTATTTTTTAGAGGTATTTTTATTAACCCTTTAAACTATGTGGGTTTTCCACTATCAAATTTTCAAATTTCTAACACATGATTACTGAGAAATTGTGTAAATTATGCAGATGATTTTCATTGAAGGTGTTTTAGAATGTAACACTGTCATATGTTCAATAGAACAATATTTTGATAGTTAATACAACACACAACACATTTATTAAATGAGCAACAAAATGTTATTATTTTGATATGAACATTTTATATTAGTTGTTGAATTTTAGGGTACCAATAGGACTGAAAATATTTTGAATATATATATGACTTACTAAATTTAAATTTACAGATTTATCTTAAGAAATAATCACTCAATTTTTAGTAAATTCATTTTATTTTTAAAAATACATTTTCATCCAATATTATTTCCATTGATTCTAGAGGAAAAATAAATAATTTCTTGAACCATTAAAATTATTATTTGATAAAAACAATTTTAATTTAAATATTATTATCTAAAAATTATCTTAATCTGAAATTTTTGGAATTTTTCAACATAGAATGTTTTCTAGTAAACAGTGATAAATATTGATTTTATTTTAAGTTGTATTTTCATTTTACACAATTAAAAGGATAAAATGAGTATTAAAATAGTTTAAAATTAACATAATTTTTATTATATTATTAATAATATATTTATATTCATTGGAAAAAATTTGTGGTTGAATGTTGTGTAATATATTTTTGTACATAAAATAGTTTTTTCTGGAAAAAAAATATCATTGCGGTTTTGATTTTTAGCTGAAATTAATTTCATCCAATTATATATAATTAATCCTAAAACAATTAGTTCCATATTTTGAATTAAGATGTTCAAATTTCGTAAATATATCTCTTTTAATTTAATTAATTATTATTAGTAACCATAGTAAATTCTTATCTTCTTATTAATGGTAAAATGGGTAAAATTGGGTTAAAACTTGGGTATAATGCTTTAAAATTTCACTAAAACATCATTTATCCAATTATATGGATGTATTTCTATCATTTACATCCTATTATCTAATATATGTCCATATTGTGACATATTTCATTGATTATGACATTTATATTAATTTATATAAATATTAAGTCTAAAATGTCACACACATTAATATAATGTCTCTAATATTTTATCATAAGGGTAAAAATATTTTATATTTAATTATAAATGATTATATGAAAGATAAATTAATATAATAATTTTTATAGTAATTTTTTAAATTTTTAGTGATTTAATAATTACCATAAATTCTTATGCAGCACCAATAAAATATTTATTCAGTTAATAGAAAAATTAATTAAATTATTTTACAAATTATGAAAACTAAAAAAAATTAATTAATTACAGTGTTACTCTAAAATTTTAGATAAATAGTACATATTGGTCATGTGTGAAATTATTATATTATAATTCTATCATTGTTATTTTTTATTTAATTTAGAATTAATTGAATAGTGTAAAAATAGAATTAATGATATAT
The DNA here is from genome assembly GCA_963277665.1 of Viscum album. Taxonomy (NCBI): domain Eukaryota; kingdom Viridiplantae; phylum Streptophyta; class Magnoliopsida; order Santalales; family Viscaceae; genus Viscum; species Viscum album. The sequence goes on along the minus strand of OY728156.1, from coordinate 384,918,316 downwards.
TTCAAAAATAATATTTTAATAAAATATTTAAAAATAATTAAAATATTTAAATGGTAAATGAGAATAATATATGATGTAATTTTTCATTCATTTTCCATTTGTGGATCTTTTTTAAACTTATAACTAAGATTATAATATTTTAATAGTAAAACACTTGTAACTATGGTTATAGCTAAAATATGTTAAATATGATTTTAAACCAAAATATAAGGTCTAATATGCCAAATAAACTATTAAAAAGGATATGTTTTGATTATATTTGAACTATATTCTATCTCAAATTCAAATATATCTCTATTTAGAATCATTTTCCTTGATAATGGCCTTATTATATTTTTAATCTTTTAGGAAATTCCAAATGTGCCCCTCCCATCACTTATAAACTAGCACCCCTTCATTATTTTATATAGATGACCATGAACTTCCAATAATAGCTATTCCATACAAATTTATCTTCTATATATCTTTATTGTAGTTATTCTTATGTCAGGATTCCCAAAAGAGAAACCTTAGGGTCCTTAAGATGACATCCAAAGGAATTCATTGAAATAAAAGGTAATTTCCATAATCAATAACATTATTTTTACCTCATCTAAATCTATGGTATTTATCATAAAATAAAAAAACAAGAATCATATATACACTATAATTTTATTATTATTATGAGACCACTATTATCCACCCACGCTTCCATCAAATGATATGTGAAATTATCTTTTCTATGTATCTTTGGATTGACCTCTACATGTTATGATACAAATAATTTTTCATAACCATATTTTATGGATGGGTATCATTATTTTTTTAATGTTTATATATTATAATTATTACATAATTATACATCTATAATTATAATATTATATCTACCCTGTTACCTTCTGACTCATTTTAAAATGATTATGTCGCTCATGGAAATGTGTGGAGTACCACCTTTACAAAGCAATGTGAAACCTTTTTCATTTATGATTTAAGTGGATGGAAATAAGGTTATATTTAATGAGTAATATATATATATATATATTATAAAAATTATCCTATAATGGTGGTTTTTCATTTTAAATTTTTTTCATTCCATCTGTCGAAATGTGAAAACAACGTTGACATATACGTATAGCCGACGGTATCTATAAATGGTGTAATTCAATTTTCTATAAATACCATTTATAAATTCTTATAAATATATATTCATATAATGAATACATGTTATATTTATAAAATTATTAAAATTCTGGATATGATGGAATCGTCATTAATTTATATGGTCAAAAACTACCAAACCAAAAAATTTATGAAAAGCGAAGCTGTTTTCACATAAAGAAGTGATTAAAATAAATAATTGTTAACAAAAGGTTGATAAAATGTTATTATTAAAACTTATAATTTATGATATATTTTTATATGTTAAAATAATATTTTTTTAAAAATTCTATATGTATTATTCTTGAGGTTCAAACAAAACTGGTTGAAGTTAGACCTATGGTAAGGGTGTCTTGTATCACTTTTGTTTCTATGATACATATTCTTTATTCCCAACTATCTTCTTTAATGTGGTGTATATAATACCACACTGATCTTATATGTCATGTTTGAATATATATTAATTGTATTTATCAACTTATTTTATGTTTTTATTTCATTGGTGTTATGATTCAAATTTTACCAAAGTTGTAAAGATTTATTTCACAATCTCATCGTTACTCAGGATTTTTAATGTCAAATTCTCCACTAAGTTAATTATTTTATCTTTCTAACAGAATTAAAATAAATTTTTATTTAAATTGGTTATTTATAGATAATATTTTTATCCCATCAATTTTTCACTCTTTAAGTTCTCATGATATTGAAATCTTGCATTTAAGGAATCCAGTCATTGTTTTTCCACTCGGCCAGAAATCTTTTCCTCCCATATAAATATTATCCATAAACTTTTTTGAAGAATAATTTTTAATATTTATTATCATTAATTGATAAAAAATTTACCCATTTTTTACATGTAAAAATGGTTTAAAATTAATCTTCATGTCTTTTTTCAAATAAGGTTCTTTATTACTCTTATTATAAAGGAATGAAGGTAATTTTTTTCTTAACTTATATAACATGAACAGAATTTCAATCCATCATAGTGACTAAATGTTTTGAATAATTATTAACAAATTTAAAATGTTATAATCAATGAAAATTTATTCATTAATATTTGGGGAATATCTAGATTTTAACTAAGTTATATCAATTTGAAAATATTTATTAGCACCACATAATTTTATAATGATATTCTTAATGTATTCTCATCTTTGTCAACATCCTTTATTGAATATTATTCATTAATAAGGATATACTCCAAATATAAAATTCTGTATATTTCTATGTATTGATTATTTTCAGATTAGAGTGGTAAATTATCTAAATTTTGTATCCTAGTTCTTCTAATATGAATAGTAAATTATTTTTATGGAATATTTATTTAGTTGTACTATTTATTCATATTATGAATGAATTAGACTAATTAAGTTATAAGTGTTTCATTGATTTATATAGAACATAGATGTATTGGTAGGTCATAAAATAAATTAAGTAGGTCTGCCTTATTAAATGGATTTTTTGTATACCTATCTTTAGTATAATGTATCTTAGAATATAGACTTGATGGTATGTTTCTAATGTCCATAATTATGAATTACAATACTATGAAATCATTTATCAATTTCCATTTTAATATTTTAAAAAATATCCATTTATATGATTCATTCTCCTGTGATTATTTTTATGGAATCATTTAATCATCAATTACGCATACCATATTATTTTTCATGATCATGTTATTGACTAAATAGAATGTTTATTCAGTTCCACACCATTTCATATCTATTATAACTTATTTACTAATTAATTTATCCCATATATGTATCCCTAACTTATAATCTGAAATCATCCTTGTTTTGGTTCCTTTCTCAAGGATATGAAGAATGAATATTTTAATATTTTAATTTCTGTAGAATAATTACTTTCACTATGATTTGTATTTTCTATTTTCAAATGTATTGTGAGATTCAAGTATATATCAAGTTTACCAAGACACAAAAAAAATATTTTTCCCATTGGGTTGAAATTCATTGTATCTAGTTCCAATTTACTAATTTAATAATTGGATCTGGGCTACATTCATTGAGGTCATTACAATTGAAGTTGTCAATATGAGTATAATCCACTCTGTATATTTTTTTACTCTATATTTCCCATATAAAAATTTATAAACCTAAATTGTTTTTGATATAATTGTCACAAATATATTTAATTGTTATTATGTAAATTCCAAAACCATTTTTCACCTCCCTCCTATCTATTTGGAAATTAAATAATCATTGGTGTTATGATTAAACTAGAACTGCAATCAATGACATATTCCACTATTTATCACTGAACTACAGTAATAGCTATAGGAATATAAATAATTTTATAAAATTATATTTGTATCATGAATTTTTTTATTTTTTTTATTAATTTTTAAACTTGTAACTAATATACCATCATTAGTACATTAAAAAATTACGTTAAAAAATCATCACTGATTTCAACATCACAAATCATAACTTATACTAAAATTTAATGGAATTTAAACAATATAAAAAATTATGAATCATATTTTAAATTAAATTAATTAGTATATTATTTATTATCCCTTTATCATTGAATGAACACCTACCTCATTAATATAAAGTGTGTTTAAAATAATCAAAATCACTAAGATGTGATGATTAAAATAAATAATTCCATACTAATAAATGCATAATAAATGAATATAATTAAATAATAACATTTAAAAGATATTATTATTGTATAAAATTAAGTCATTATTATGTTTAATAAAATCTCATTTCATTGAGTATAGTGTTTTCTATTTAACTTATTTCTTTATTTATTTTTTCTACTACAGTAAAATTTAATTATATAGATGTTTCTCATTAGCTCATGTGAAAATGGAATTTAATTTCATTGATTCTTCTTTGAAAAATTTATTTATCATAAATCTTTACTTTTTTAATTATAATTTTTATCCTCTGTAATAATATATTTGTCTTCCATGTCTATATTCATTTATTCTAATTTTTTTCAATTATTAATTTTAAATAAAAATATGATTTATCTCTAATAATATTATTATTTTTAATTAACTATTTTATAAAAAAGACTTATTAGTATTATAATTATTTGGATTTCAATAAATATATTTTAAAATATTAAAAATAAATATCATTTAGAGATCCTTTCTTGTATCTTCTACTCCTCATATAGTGATGAACTATTATTTCCATTCAATGATCTCGTAATATAATTCTTTTAATTATGTTATAAAAAATTCATGTTACCTTCTCGAATTTGAAATCTAAATTTGAATTGGAACTTCTTATTTTTATAAACTATATAATTAAAAATTTATGGTTTTTCCTGATTTCACTTCAATTTTTCTCTTTATCTCCAATACATCTAGCTCCATTGGAGTTATATATCATGGAAAATGCATTAAATTCCCTTATAAAATAGCCATTTTTGTTGATTGATTTTTTTTCATCCAATTAAATTAATGAGGATGTTATTATGAGATATGATTTGAAAATATAAGTTATCTAGTTTCATTCCATGGGTTTTTCATTGAATGATGTTTTATTGATTTAATAGAGCACACAATTTTGAAGTTTATAATTTCATATGGGGTGGGTCCTTTAAATCCATGATATGGGTCTGATATAATAATTCTTAAAGACAACTTGGGTTTGTTAAATCAAATATATGGTCTGAGTATGTGAATCCTCTATGATGGATTGATCCCATTAAATCACTAAAACAAGTAGGGTATTTTAAATCCCAATGATGAGATAGTTTCGTAATTCCCCAACAATTCATAGGTTAATTCATTTTAAATTATGAGATATTAATTTATGTTTTTATGTGATTGTGTTTAGATATTGTAGATACCCGGTTTTTTCTTTGAAATAAATTGAAATATTTCTATATATGTTTATAGAGCTTGGCCTACTATGGAATGTGATTATGAGGCCTATTGGTCCAAAAATTAATTTTATAAAAGTATTAAATATATTTTAAATTGTGTGCAAGAATCTTCTTAAATAAAATAGGGTAAATATTCATCGTTATCCTGAATTATAAATCCAAGACCATAGTTTAGTCCATAACATGGTTTTTACCCAAATATTGACATAAAATGTGTCATCATGGGGCGTTCGGACCCTTCACTTGGTGGCGGTATGTTAAGTGGATTAATTAATTATTAATCTAATTAATTAATTCCATTTTATCCTAAAAAAAATTATTAATAGATCATTAAGGCATAGTCACCATGGTAATCCACATAATTTTGAAACCTTTTTAGAAGTTATCATTCTTCCTTCCCCTAGAGGATCATCTAAGATTATGATAAAATGCCATATCAGATCAGATCAGGACATTAAAAACACAGAAAGTCCTCTCAAGTTATATTAGAGAGTGTTCTTCATCGATGATTGATCCATAAACATGGTAGGTTTTTTAAACTTTTTTTACACCCTTGATTAAATATATTGAGTATATTGACTATTATTATTCAATATTCACCCCTTTGAAACCTCTTCATGTGATAATGTGCTGAAATCCAATAATTTTTAGTTGTTTTATAATCTTAAATCCCCATTTTTCTATAAATTGGCTAATAAATCTTATAAAAGATCAATTTAACTTTGTTCTTGTGTTTTTCCCATGTTTCATTGTGTGCTTCACCTGTTGTATCCCCACCATCCCGATTCGACCTTTTCAGGAGGTACCATGCTCGATTAGACCCCTGAATTCATGTAAGATCAATGAAATAAGAATAGTTTGCTGAACCGAGCATGGATATATAATATTCATGGTTCAAGGATGATTAATTTTATGGTTTGAGGTTGTATCTTCAATTGTGGAAAGCTATGGTGCGTACAGAATGAAAGGCAGATCCACCGATGAACCAAATAGAGTCTTTTTTCGTTAAGTGGAGGCCTCGAACCATGATTTCTAGGTAGATTATTTATTTTCTTCCAGATATAGGTCAAAAATCAAATAAAAATGATCATATCTAGGCATAGTAATCGGGACGGAGGAATCTATCAAAATCTCTACTACACACCGTGTTCCTAGATGAACACTTAGCGTGTAGCCCTTCAGCGGTGGTGTCTAGGGTTTTGGAAACCCATAAGGATGGAACGACTTGTACATTTCCAACATTCCATATAACACCTTCCCGAGTTAGTAGGTTGTGTGATCGATCACAGTACTAGTCACATTCCATGTTTCATGTACACATACACTAAAAGATCACACAGGTGGTACCCCATGTGGATTAGCATGATGTGTACTTTGATACGTGGACACGATGTATAGTACATGGGCACGACAAGTATGACATATCCAAGGACCCATTTAGCCCAGACACACCATATAGTCCACCAACACGGCATGTATTGATACATGGAATGGAGCCATGTTTTGGGCAAGGAAAATACTAAGTGGTGGAGTAAGACCATACACCATGTGGGTCCCCTCACATTTCATGTACCCCTTGAGCTCTTTTGATAAAATTTTGATCACCCTTATCTCCTTCATTTTAATTATGATTTTGGAATTTTTGTATCATGTCCTGAGCATTTCCCACATAGAACACATTGGTTCCATTCGTTGTGTATTTTATGATACGATGTGGAATGTTCCAAGAATGTAACCTTTTGAGGTAACACTCGACGGTAGAAACGATACGGCGCGATCACCAGAGGATTATTTCTTAGTGGAACCCTCCTGTAAGGTAGATAATGGTTATTCAATGACATAATGTGGAACCCACCAGCTAGGCTAGGCATAGGTCATCTAATTTCTAAGTGGAACCCTTATGAGGGGTAGGGAATGGGTCCTCGTTGACCAAGAGTGGAACTCTCCAGCTGGGATGGGAATGGGTCTATGACTTTTTGAGTGGAACCCTCCTATAAGAAAAAGAATGGGTCATCAATGACCTAGAGTTAAACCCTCTAGTTGGGTTTGGTATGGTACCTCGACCACCAGAGTGAAACCCTCCTTTCATACCAAGGAATGGGTCCTCTACCTAGGAATTTTCTCCCTTCTTCTTTGAGGCAAAGTAAAGAGTCTTGGATTAACATATATTTGGACTCATGAGGAAGAGTAATGCTTTCCCCACTGAGAATAATTTTTTGTTATGCAACCAAAATCATGTGGGTGAGTGAGTGCCACCCAAAATAGATAGTTTCAAGGTGTGGTGAATGAGTTCCTTAGAATTTTGTGTTTAGGGAAGACATGTGAGATGATGAGAATCATTGTTTTACTTTTAGAACTATTTTCTACTCTCTTTTCTGTGATGATTTATGAGATGGAGATCCCCTTACTCTTTTCTGGGCTTCTTTTACTGAGAATATATTCATATCCCTATTCTATATCTACTCCTTAAATTTGGTTTCTCTCCTTCTCAGAGAGGAGATGATTCATAGTTTATGGCACATACATTCCATGTTTATCTTCTCATGTTTAGATGAGTCTAATATATTTGGTATTGGTGGTGAATACCTGAAAGGTAGTTCATCTACTCACTATTTTTCCCCTTGTCCTTGGATGAGCTTACATTGAATCTTTATTGGATTGATTTGTACTCTTTCATTGTACCATGTGTTATATAATTTATTTCTCTTTATCTTCCATATATTACTAATCCCCACTAATATTTTGGTGTTTTAAACTAGGTATTTATATAATCACCCCTACATGTGCTTTTCCCACACGTGTCATTTCTTATGTAGGAGAGAGATTGGTTAACTGTGACTATAGAGGATCTTAGGGATATTTTGTTCTTAGACTACATACATTGGTTGTAGCATGGGGTTCAGAAGGTGGGGTCACTCATCTATTCACTTTTCCATTTTTTGTCAGGTTAAACCATATTTCTATTTGGTAGTGTATTTCTTCCCATTAATTTTCATTTTACTATATTTTACTTTTTTACTATCAAGATGTTCATTCATTCATGGTTTAATTTGTATCATAATTTCATATTTTGTTCCTTCCCTATAAAATTTTTCATTGGGTTGGATATGTGCATGTGTATAGGTTTTTAGGTAATGGCCTCCTTGAGTTAGTGATGCCTTTGGAGCTTGTTTCCACCCCCCGGCGCATGGATGTGGGCTTGGGGTAGATGAGGTTTGAGTTTCAGCTTGGGTCGGGTCATGAAAGATTGTTACTAGATCAAGTTCATTTAGTGGGATATTGTTCATACTTATTCTATTAAAAGGATTTTTTGGGTTTAGAGAAACAGTTTCAAAGTGTCTCAAGTGTGAATCTTAGGCCAGGGAATCTAGTGATGGTGTGGTAGTCGACATATCCATTCACTGGGACATTGACTACCTTCTTATCAACTGAACATTGTGAGACATTTATTTCATGAGTTAATCGTGGATGAATCATATAGGATTTAGTCTTTGACCATCCTTTTTGATTTATATCCCCACTATTTTTGATATATATATATATATATTCTCATCGGGCAGTGGTTCTCCTTTATAACATTTAGGATTCCTCTATGAAGACAATTATCTTGGATAACATCTCTTTTTTGTAATGATAACCTAATGAGCATTTAGGCCTTAGTCCAAGTTCCATCATGTGATCCCCTTCCTCTAATTGGATAGGTATTAGCACCTCCCCATGTCGACCAGTAGATTTTTCTAACAAAGCAGGGTGAGGATGAGTGCAAGATTTCTAGGCTCTGTGAGTTCCAACATCAGAGACTGCTAATGGTTCAATAGTGAGACAGATCCTCAGGTAGCAGAGGATTCAATAGATTCGGTGGCCCATATCATCCGGATTGTTCAAACCCTAATGGATCAGGTGGTTTCACTAAAATCTATCCTTTTCCAAAGATTAGTTGTTTGCTAGTGTAACCATGTTAAGTAGATGTGTGATGAGTCAAAACTCTCATAGACCGACTTTCAGTAGTTGTTTCATGAGAATTACTACCCCTCTTTATTATGCTTAGTCTAGATCCAGGAGATTCTAGAGCTGCATTAAGGAGGGATGCTAGTGTATGAATATTCGGTGAGGTTCACAAACCTTACTCAATACTTTATTAACATGATCTGAGATAGCTACTACAAGCACAAAAGTTTGATCAAAGACTATACAAAGATATATAAACAAATAGTGTACCTTTTTGCATCCCCACCTTTGTTGTGGTGCTAGAGAGGGAACTTCTAACAGAGAGATCTCTATCAGAGGGATGACAGATAGCTGGATCTAGAAGTGGGTGCCATAGATCCGAGTCGTCTATAGTAGATATCAGACACTAAGTTTCAGGATCTCAGCATTGTAGATCCTATATGATCATACTCAGGAGTGTATCTAGTACAAATGAATAGAACTATAGAAGTCTAGATGGGGGTGGTTCTTTACTTGTGATGGGTGAGGTTACATGGCACATGACTACCAAACCAGATGTGTGGAGCAGTATAAGAATATCAGTGATGGACTGTTATAGAAAAGGAAGCACCATGACCAGGGATCTCCCAGGCGTGCACATATTGGTCCCTAGGGAGGCAGAGCTAGAAGAATAAAATGTAGAGAAGGAGGATATGTGGGTGGTGGATTCCATTATGATATCCTTACAACCCCACCACCAAGTGAACCACGTTAGGCTCAAGGATTTGGCAGTTGAGGACACAAACAGCTGCAGGATTTATATGTTATGACCCCTTAGTGTATAAGATGATACGAGGTATCATCTATGTGTTTTCTAATACTGCATCAGTGTTAGTATACATAAGTTCTAGTTATTACTTTATCTCTGTACTTATATAATGAGAGATGGATCTCCTAGTTGAGATGATAGAACATAAGCTTCATCTTGAGGTACATAAAAGGAATCATTCTTCTGTATCTTTCATTTGTTGGTAGGGAAAACAATCACTTAGTGAATAGAGGGTCATGTGGGAACTTTTTTTCATCCTAATATAACCTAATTAAATCATATTGGGAATTGATTAGCTACTGATGGTTTGATCCAAGATTTACCATCAATTTAGACAAGTCAGGTGCCTACATGTTAATGGTATGGGATTTTCCTTCTCTAGCGATAGAAATATCATGGAAGGGAAAGTAGGTAATACAAATAGGAACTATATCCAATAACCCATCAATGAGTGATTATATCCCTTAGTGTGGTAGGATCTTTAGTTATCTGGGTTCCTTCAATTGTGAAGGATTATATAGGAATATTTCTTAAGGGAGTTTTTCCACTACCTCTAGGGTGGGAGAGGGAGTTTGGTAATGACCTACATCCCTGGAATGCTCTGATATCTTATATGATATATCATATAGAACCTACTGAGCTCTAGGAGATAAGGTTATAGTTGGAGGACCTTTGGGATAATTGTTTCATCAGACCCAGTGTGTCCTCCTAAGTACCTCCATCCATGTTTGTGAAAATGGTAGATGAGATCTTATGGATTTGTGTGGATTATCATCACAGGAACTAGACCACAAGAAAGAACAAGTACCCCTTGCTGAGAATTGATGAATTATTTGGCCATATTCAAGGTGTGAGATGGTTCTTGAAGATCAATATCAGGTCCAACTACCACCAACTGATAGGTCATGAGGCTGATATTCAAAAGTTGGAATTCTGATTTTTTATAGAAAATATGAATAGTGATTCCCTTTGGTATGAATAATTACCCCTTCATGTTTATGGATTTGATGAACTAGCTATTTCATCCATACATGGACTATAATATTGATTTATTCTTCAATAGCATACTTTTCAACTCCACAATAGAGGAAGATAATGTAGAGAACTTGATGATGTTCCGAGACTTTCTTCAATAATGTGAGCTTTATGGGATATTCTCGAAGTGTAAGTTATGGATACATGGGGTCACTTTTGGGTAAATTTCATTATTGGGTATGATGTTGTCATGGATCCATCAAACATTGAAGCATTTCATGACTGGAATCCAGTCAAGAATGTGTTAGAGGTGTAGATATTTCTTACCTCATCGGGGTACTATAAAAGGATTGTGGAAAAATTCTCTACAATCATAACCCCTATAACTACTAGGACATGGAAAGGTCAGTCATTTTCCTAATCTGAGCATTTTTGAAAGGCCTTTGAGGAGTTGAGGCATAGGTTGATAAATGAACCAATGTTGAGACTACCAGAGGAAGGTGTGGATTTCATAGTGCATTACGATTCCTTATGATTTGTTCTCATTTGTGTGTTGATACAGTGATAATAAATTATTGTATATAGGTTAATGCAGTTGATACACCACGAGCATAACTACATGGCCCAATTCCTAGTGCTGGAAGAATTATTTTTCTCCCTAATGATGTGGAGGCACTACTTTTTGGGGGAGCACTATGTGGCTCACTCAGACCACCAGAGTCTCAGATACGTATTCACTTAGAGAGACGTGAACATGAGGAAATGACCCCTAAAAGACTATGATTTCGAGATTGTTAATACTATATGGAAGGAAAACATTGTATCTTATAACATTAGAAATAATTCCTAGGATCACTTAGTGTATGAGGATTCAATGTTGTTTTCCTCCTAACAATTGACCTTATTATGTTATAAGGTTACAATTTTTCTAATTAAATGGTGTTGACTCCTTAGCTTCTTGAACATGTAAGAGTGTCCCATCTGGGAGACATTGACTGAGAGGTATTACGTGATCCTATATCGACAAGAAACTCACCTTATGGATATTATTAAGGAGTTAATCATGTTATATTGTTCCACGAGTAAATAGTGGTTCCAACCATGTTGCAGGAGGAGGTGATGTGAGATTTAAACAATTATCCCCTATAATTACATCCTAATGTATGGAAGATGTATAGAGACCTTCAATGATAGTTTTGGTGGTCTATAATGAGGAAAAGAATAGCTAATTTCATCTCTTGGTGCCTCACTTATCAGCAGGTGTAGGTTGAGTACCACGTTTCAGCATGTTTTTTGCAACCTCTTGATATCCTGTAGTGGTAATGAGATGACATATCCATATAATTTTTCACAGTGATTCTATACAAGGTGAAGATAAATGACACCATCTAGGTGATAATTGACAGAATCACAATGTCAATGTACTTCCTTTCCATCTGGGATCAGAGTTTAGTGGAGAGTTTGGGGAATTTGTATGTACGAAAGATAGTTCACCTTCATGGGTTTCCCTCGACGATTTTCCCTAATCATGACATAAGGTTTACATCGCGATTTTGGAGAGGACTCCATAATGATTTTGGGACCCAATTGAAAATGAGTACATCCTTTCACCCAAAGACAGATGGGAAGACCAATCACACTATCCAAGTGCTGGAGGATGTGCTAAGGGATTGCATCTTGGTCTTCAACCACTGATAAGAGGATCACATTACCATAGTAGAGTTTGTGTAAAACAATATATACCACTCTACCATTAGTATGGAATATTTATAATCTCTATATGGGTGACCCTACAGGTCACCCTTGAGATGGAAAAGATTGGAAAATTCATCTCTTATTCACACATAGTTCGGATAGGGGACGAAGAAGAAAGTACATGTCATTCATGAGTGGATAAAGATGGCCAGATAAGATATATATCTTACGTAGATTTCTTCCGTAGGCCCTTGGAGTTTTTTTATGGATAAAATTTTTTCCTAAGAGTCCCCCCATGATGAGGATTGATGTGGTTCGGCTAGGGGGAAAGTTATCCCCGATGTTCATTGGGCCATTTGAGATCATGTAGAGCATTGGTGGGTTTACTTACTACCTTTCCCTACCAAAATTTCATGATCGGTTTAACAATGTACCCCATGTGACGTAGCTCAAGAAATATATACATGACCCTAGGAACATCATTTAATGGGGGAGAGGGACATTAAGGAGGGATCCACCTTTACGGATCAACTAGTGGTGATCAAGTATGGGCTGGAGAGAACTCTATGTGGATGGACCATCCCTTTGGCTGGCATGTTGTGAAAGCATGAAAACATGAAAGAGGGTTTATGGGAGCGGGAGAGACAATTGTGGGCTCAGTATCCCAAGTTGTTCTCCTAGTTATTATTTTCAAGGATAAAAATTGTTATGGAAGGAATAATGTCAAGACCTAGTTTTTTTCTTTTAAGACTTTGAAATATTTCTATATATATTTATAGAGATATTTTTTGAGATAGAGTGTGCTTCTATAGCCCATTGGAATCAGAATTAATTTTATAAAAATAATAAATATAATTTAAATTGTATGAACATCTTCTTAAATAAAATGTTATTACTCTTCAATTGTAGCTTGGATCAAAAATCAGATACCACGGTTGAGTCTGGAACATGGTTTGCACCCTAGGCACGACATAAAATGAGTCATGACAGGGTTTTCAGAACCTTCGCTCAGTGGTATTATGTTAATTAATGTAATTAATTATTAATATAATTAATTAATTCCTTTTAAAACTAAATTGTATATTATAAATATATCATTACAGTAGAATCTCTTGGGTTAGAGTAATAATTTTGAAATCTTTTACAAAGCACTCTTTCCTCGTTCCTTGGGAAAATCATCTTACATGATGACATACCATAGGATCAGATCAGATTAGGATTCAACAAACAGAGCAACACCTCTCATATTGTTTTCATTTGAGTCTTTCATCAACAATCCATCAGTAAATGAGGTAGGACTCGTAAATTAGTGTTTTTAGACCCTTTAATAAATATACGGAATATTTTTTTTCTTTTATCTTCACCCCATTTCATCATTTGTATGTTCCCACGTATAGAAATCAAATTATTTTTAGTTTATTTCTAATTTTTAATCCCTATTCATGATCGATTGTATAATACCACTTTGTCTAAATCAATTGAACATTTTTATTATAATTTTACCCCTTTTGTCTTCACATTCCTCACTGGTTGGGTCCCTGCATTCCCAGGTCATCCTTTCCAGGATATACCGATCTCAATCAGACCCCTGGATTCTTGGTGGATCAATGAAACAAGAATGCTATGATGAATTGATAACAGATCTGAGATCATTCCCATTCAAGGATTGTTGACTAGATGTATTGATCTTGGTTTATCAATTGTGGAAAGGTCGGGTGAGTAAGAAATTAATTACAAATCCACCAAAGAACCAAACAGAGTTTTTTTCTAGTGAGTGGTGGCCCAGAACCATGATTTCAGGTAAATCCTTAATTTGTAGATAGCGATAGGGCCAAGGTCAAAGTCAAACTAATAGATCCATGAAAAAAAATCATATATGAAAAATATATCAAAATATCAACAATAGATCATGTTCTAAGATTAAGAAAAGATGTATTTCCTTTAATCATCTGTAGCTATGGTTTTATAAACCCATTTGGAGGGCATGATGTGTAAAAATACAAAATTTTATGTACCACCTTCCCATGTTAGTAAGCCATGTGATGGATCACACAGCTTGGCACACTCCATGTTCCAAGTACATGGACAAGGGGAGATCACATGAGTAGTACCCCACATGGATCGGCATGTCGTGTACTCTGGTATATGGACATGGGGTCTGGTACATGGTCACGATGAGAAGGACATGGCCCGGGTCCTGATTACCCAGGACATGTCATGTCATCTACCTACATGACATGTACTGTTACACAAAATAGAGTTATGTGCTATCTTGGGATGCATCCAAGTAGTTAAGTAGGACCACACATTGTGTGGGTCCCCTCACAGGTTGTGTACCGCTTCAGCTATTTTGATCAAACGTGAATCACCCATATCTCCTTCATTTGAACTCATATTTTTGCATGTGAGAAGCCTATTTGGAGTATTTTTCACATAGAATGTCATAGTTCCCTTAGTTGTAGATTTATAGAAATGATGTGGAAATTTCTCATAACTGAACATGTTTACGTGATCCTCAATTGTCAAAGTAGTTTGGTGATATCACTAGAAGATTCATTCCAAGAGGAACTCTCCTATGAGTCAGGGAATGTGTCCTCAAAGACTTAGAGTGGAACCCTCTAGCTAGGATGGGAATGTGTCCTCAAATTTATGAGTGGAACCATCCAGCGGGGTAAGTCATGGGTTCTAAATGACCTAGAGTATAACCCTACAGCTAGACTAGGCATGGGTCCTCAAATTTTCAAGTGGAACCCTCTAACAGGGCAGGGCATGGGTCCTTGTTGACCTAGAGTGGAACACTCCATCCATGTTGTGCATGGGTCTTTGTCATCCAGAGTGTAACCCTCCTATAGTACCAGGGCATGGGTCCTCTACGTAGAAATTGTGACCCATCTACTATGTGGAACAATGATGAGGCTTGGATTGAGGTAGCTTTGAACTCATGAGGACGCTATATTCTTTCCCCACTAAAAAATGTTTTTGAGACACAACCAAAATCATGTGAGTGTGTTAGTTACACCCAAAGAAGATAGTGTTAAGGTGTGTTGAATGAGTTCCTTATACTTGTGTGTTTGGGTTAGACACATGAGATGTTGGTAGTCCTTGTTGTACTTTCAGAATTATTGTTTAATTTTATTTTTTGGGTTGAACTGTGATATGGAGATCCCATAACTAAATGGTTTGGGATTATTTTTAATTGAGTATATATATATCCTACTTCTATATCAACATCTAATATTTAGTTACTCTTCTTCTAAGAGAGGAAATCATGTGTGGGGTATTCCACAAGATTTCAGTGTTTAGCTTCTTGTGGTTGGATGAATCTACTCTCCTATTATATGTGGTAAAGACTACATGGGTAGTTCACCTACTCACCAGGTTTATCCCCTTATTATTAAAAAAATGTACTTTCACTATTTGTTTGATTGAGTTGTACTCTTTAAATGTAACTTGTTTTATCTACTATATTTATCTTTCTATTTCATCTCTTACTAGTATCCCCTTAGATTTTTGGGGCGTTCTACTGGGTATGTGTATACTCACCCCTATATGGTCTTGGTCCGCACGTGTTGTGTTTTATGTAGATAGTGGAAAAGTTGAAAAAGACTACAGAGAATATTAGCTATACTGGGTTCTTAGACTACATAAGGTGGTCTTTACTTGGTTTTATAGAGATTTTCTCTCCCATCTATTTACTTTTCAAACTTTCTCTTAGGTTAGGACATATTTCTAGTTGGGCATGTATTTTTCTCTTTTACTTTTCAGATTACACTATTATAATTTTGTATTGTTGATAGGTTCATTCATTCTTAGTTTACATTATTGGATTTTTTCATCTTTTCTTCTTTCCCTCTTCACTTTTTCATAGAGTTGGATGTATGTGTATGTATAGGTTTTTAGGAAAATTCCTACCCAAGCTAGTTATGCCTTTGGTATTTATTGCCACCCCATTAACTATGGAGGTGGGTTTGGGGTAGTTGTGGCTTGAGCCCTAGCTTGGGTCAGATTGGGAAATATATATTCATAATATCATGTACGGAAATGATTTCACATAGTATTGTTCACAATCCTAGTATTTCAAATAATTATGATTATTCCCCTTTATATATTATCTACATATTCTATTCTACATGGAATGTAATTTTTATCTCATGTTTCTATAATATTATAACAGTGTATATGTTAGATCATTTGAAATAAAATTTATTTAAATTATATAGACAAATCATCACTCTCGTTCCGTCCATATCCTCTGTGTATTGTCACGCCGAATGGTCCACCTCGGGGTACCGTCCATTCCCGGGGCTCTAAGCCTCAGTCAGTGTTGTTTTTCGTCTGCATCCAACATAATGAGGTGCGGGCATAGCCCATATAGGGGTGAGTATATCGATACTCAGTAGGGACCCTGATACTCTCAAGGTCTCACAAAATCCAACAAGGATAAACCACAAAGTAAGAAATCAACAGATAAACACACTTAGGTATATTCCCATACATATACCTAAGTTATCAAGTAATTCATCTCAATCATGAGGAAAATACAAAAGTTACTGACTCAGCTCAACCAGGATTTTTATTCACATTATCGAAACCATGACTGCTGGAGAACTCCTCCTTTATCGAGTAAAGTGGGTCTACCGCGACACCAAGGCACTTCCCACTAACCTTGTACTTCTGAGTTACTCCACCTGATGAGTATTGCAGGTCTGCTGCATCACTAAGGCGCTCCCCACCGTGGGTCTGCCGCCACAACTAGGCGCTCCCCCTAATAGCATGTAGAGGAACTCCTCATGTAGAGTATTGCAGGTCTACTGCCACAACCATGCGCTCTTCCACCGTGCGTCTTCCGCCACAACCAAGCCCTCCCCACTGGTCTAGTGGAGTCACTCTGAGTCAATCGGTCAGTAGTCGTCAAGTCTAAGCTAGCTAGTAGGTCTTTGCATTCTGCCCGCTCGTCTCTAAAAGGATTTTCCCCATGAGCTACTGTTCGATACTCCAACTATCACTAAGTATCATGAAGAAGTATCTCAAAGTTCTGCCACATCATAGAGGTCTCAACACAACAGACGGCGCGTCAATCGGACGCCCGGTCTGTGAGTTGTTAGCCTTTTAGTCCCGGGGGCCCGGTTGGATTCGTGCATGATCCAACCTAACGGTATCTCAACTATACCCGAAACTCTAGTGGGGTATACTCAAAAGGACCATAATTCTCAAATATTACTGGGGCCGCTGACGGTTCATCAAATGGACACTCGTTTCCAAAGATATGGCTAAACGAAAGTAAAGGGTCGTAGTGGGCCCGGGTCGGGTCTGACACGGCCCAACCTAGCATGGGCAGAACTGGTCCGGGTCGACCCATCCTGACCTATTAAGGCTGGCCTAGTCCGTTAGGTGGGCCATCCCAGTAGGTTTGACTCGGCCCACTAGGCTCAGCCTAGCAGGCCGCTAGAGCGTGGACCGGTCGTGAGGGCGCAAACCGGCCATCGGTCGGTGTGAGGGAGATTCTGCTTGGAGGGAGTCGCGAGGGCACGGCTCAGCCATAAGGGTGCCACGAGGGGCCAGCTCAGGGCGGCTCGTCCCAGGACCGAGGTGGCGCGGCTAGGGCTGGAAGGCGGGCTCGGCCGGGGCTCCACGTGGCGCGCATACGACAGAGTCGCGGGGCGCGTGGAGGCCGGTGGGCCTATTCCGCCAGCGGCGGTGCAGGGTGCGTGGGGCGTGTGGGATTCACATGCGGTCGAGAGGGCGCAGGCGGCCAGGAGGCGCGAGGGGATGGGAGGGAAATGTAGTTCGGCCTGGGACGGCGGAGCCATTTTGGCTGGCAGACGAGGTGGTAAGGACCGGTTCAGCCGGTTCGGTTGGGAAGAGGGCACGGCCAGGGTGGCATGGTCGAGGTGTGGCGTGGCCAGGGTGTAGTGTGACCAAGGCCATTTTGGCCTGGGCATGGCGCTGCTCGGCCAGTTTTCCTGGCGGGCGGCACTTCCGGTTGGCGGTGCGGGTCGCGGAGGTCGCGGGTAGCGCGGCCGTTGCCTCCGTCGCATTCATCGTCTTGTCGCCCCATTTTCATTCCTAAGAACATCACAAAGAAGGTCATCGGAGGGGTCAGACCATGTTGGATTGGTCTGAACCCTTCCGTGTTTAGGGTGATAGAAATATTTTCATCAAGAACATAAACATAGAAAGAACATGAAAGATATCTTAAAAATATGAATTCCTGATAAAACCTCATAAACAAAATATTCCCAACCCACAAGGAAAAACATCCGTGGATCAATTTGTTAAAAATTTGGTCTGCATTATTTGTTTTGGAAGAAAAGTGACAAGGGAATAATATCAACCACAAAAAATCTCCTACCTTTTTTCGTTGTTCGTTGAAGGAGTCGCGGGGAAGAAGAAAGAGTTGTTGTCATTCGTCATGACAGCCGTACACTTTCAATCTGGAGCTCGTGTGTCGGTTTTTTGATGATGATGAGGAGGGAGGGTTGGTCTTCGAAGACATCCCATGTCGGTTGATTCTGTGAGGTGCTTCTGAGGAAGAATTCAAAGAAGCTCCTTTCCGGCGTTCTTTGTTCTTTATTGGTGAGAGCTTTTCTCTCAAAATCTCTTTCCTCCTTTGCCAACAAAAGAAAAGGGTAGCCAAGTATAATAGATTATAAAATCTATTAAGTTGTTGGAATAAGAATTCAAATGGGTTATTAAATTAACTGAAAGTGTTGTCTCAATTAATTGATGAGGTGGGTTTGGAATAATTAATTTTGGGGAGTTGACACACTTAAGAAGGGAGGTGGTGGAACCATTAATTGGGTAGAGGAGGTCAAGAAACTCTCCCTAATTTATGAGGGAGTTGAGTGTTTTCCCTTATTTAATTGGTGGGTTTAGTCCCAGGTGGTCCCCACAACATAACCTATCATGGGAGGTTAGGTTCGGGTGGGCCCCACCCCCATAACCTCTCATGGGAGGTTAAGGTGTTGTGGTCCCCACCTCCAACTCCCACATGGAGGATCAAAAATAAAATAATGTGTAGTACATTTTATTTTATTATTTTTCCACGAAAAATCCAAAAAACTATTTTTTATCCTTGCACCTAATATAGAAAGAAAAAATGTTGATCAGATTAATCCATATGAATAATCATGTGAGGTTGAAACATAACCATGGATATTGTAACTATTAGAAAAATAACATATACATCATTTACTAATCTTATAATAAAAGAATTCATAATTCTAGACATCTGAAAAAAAAACTTTTAAGACCCATAAAAATTATTTTAATCTATTGGTAAAACCCTATATAATTTGTCTAATTGGTTTGTCTTATGAGACCTATATATGCATCAAGATGCTATTTATAACTAGTCCCAACCCATCACAGACATATTCCAATGAATTTATCATATAAATGTGGTGAAACATAATCTATATAATCATTCATATTGAGAATCTAACATATGAAATTTTAACACTTTCCCCAATCAGATATACATAATCCTAAACCATCTAGAGTAATAGAGTGAATTGTAAAAAAATTATTTACTAAATCATACTAATAGTAATATATGAAAATAATTAATAATGATTATATCAATACAAAACATCCTTAACAAATCAAAATTAAAATAAATATTTTTTCTCATTGATTAATATAAATACCATAAGAATGCCACTAAATTTTTCCTTGAGGAAAAAGACCTTTTCACTTTTAAAATATCTATTTTTAAAACTAAAATTTCATAAACAATTTTAAAAATTCATTTCATTAAAAATAAACATTCAAACATATAATTTAATATTTAAAACATTGACGTTTATTTTGGTAGGGAATTTTTTTGAAACATAGACATTAAAAAATGATTCCTTTCACATTTATATTAAAATCCAAAGTTGGATTCTTTTGAAAATTACATGAAGATTGATTTCAAAAAAATAATAATTGAAAAATGTTTTAATTATTTATTAATAAATTATTTTTCAAAATTATAAAAAAATGAAAACATTTTTATAAAAAATGGATTTTGATCAAAAAAGAATTTTTGACTGAAGAGAGAAATAATGTCTAATTATAATATAAAAGTTTTCTAAAAAAAATTAAATAACAAAGAGTAGGAAAATATAATATTATTTTAAATTTTCTTGAATAGATAGAGGATAAAAAATAGAATTATTTTATGATTTAAATGTAAAATAATTCCCTCAATAGAGTCTTAAATATAAATAGTCCCATATAATGATAAGATTGTAAAATAAACCCTTAAAACATTGGTAACTTTTGATTAATGAGCCTTATAAAATAAATATAATAAAACAATACATTAAATACATTGAATATAATTTAATTAAAGAAATAAAATATCAATAGTGGTAGTATATACACCACAAAAGTTAATAAGTGATGAATTTGGTATATGTATCACAAAAAAAAATTGAGATGAGAAACCCTTACCTTAGGTTTGAATTCCTTATTATATTTACAAAACTATAATAAAATAAATATATGATTATTATAAATCTATTAAATAAATATAATAATATTTTTTTCCTCATATTATTTACTTATAGTCTTTTATCACATGTTTATTAATATTTATTTGTCATAATCACTGTGTTGTGTGATAATTGGTTTGTTTTTCATGTATGTTTTGGTTTAAAACATCAGCCCTTTTACAGAGATCATTTTTCTATGATAAAAAACAATAAAAATGATTTAAATATCATATATATTCATTCTATAGGTATTTATATTAATATATAAAATTTAGAGATAGAAAATGGGTTGTGTCGTTCTTAGAGACCATAAGTTTTACATACGCTTGAATATTTTTTACATTTTTCATGATGGATGGAATGAAAGGAAAATAAATATTAATTCTCCATTACAAAATAATTATTATTTCATATATATAATTTATATTAATAAAATATTTTATTTTAAAATCCATGTAAAAATAAACTAAAAAACATTTCACATCACTACATGGCGGAGGTAGTCCACACATATGAAAGAGAGATGTTACTGTTTTCCAATTGATTATATAGTAAAAAAAGTTATTTGTGATATTATTTATCCAAAATAATTTTTTGGTTACAAATATGATACATATATATATATATATCATTAAATTTATTCTTAATAACTTCCATGTAAATAATAAGAAAAAATGAATCGCATCACTTCCCGAGGTGATAGTCTGTTGTACACATGGGTGATGTTATCATATCTCCTCGCAAAATGGAAAGTAAGAAGTTATATGTTATATCATAATTACAAAAGTATAATAATTTCATAATTATCCTATAAATTTTTAAAATACATCATTATATCCAGCCTTGATAATTGGTGACGGAAAATGAAGTACATCAGTTTGCGAGGTGGTAGTATGATGTACACACAATCGACAGTTTTATTTTAAATTCAAATGATAATTATATGGATATAGGATATTTAATTAAAATAATAACATATAAGTATATGGGATATACTTTTTTATTATATTATCATGATTTAATAAGATTTAATAGTGGTGTAAGAATAAATAAAACAAACAAACACCTTAAGAATTTTACTACTTCATTGCAGAACTCTTTTAGGTGTATACCTAAATCTATCATAGATTTTCATTAAGATCAAAACAATGATTATAAGATGTTGTGGGAGAATCAATTAAGTGTTATGGGTATCTATTTTCTAAACTAAATGGTTTTGTATGTGTGAAAATGATAGGATAGGGTGTTTCCTTTTTAAGAGGAGACGATACACTTGGTATTTTTGAAAAGAAAAAATCAATGCCCAAGTTTTTATAATGAAAAAACCATCCAAAATGGGTAATAATAAAGAAAAAAATAGAGTTTATAAGGTCTAAATAATTCTATAAAATTGGAATTTAACATGTTTTAGGTCATTTTAAACCCTTATTTTCCTAGTTTAACAACCAGTAAATAGGTTTTTATGCTAAATGCGGTAATTAATTTTTATAGATTTTAATTTTTATTATAGTAGAAAATTCAGTTAAACATATTTAAAAAATTTAAATTATGATTATTATATATATGGAATCTTTTTTGAAAATTCAATTCAAATAATTGGAACAATTAAATTTATAATTAAACCTTTAGTTGCTATGAAAAATTGGGGTTTGAAAGAGAAACCTGTCATAATTCTAGAAGGTTTTAATTTCAAAATCCAATATATAACTGATTTAAATGACCTAAATTATTTAAAATATAATATAATTTACCAGATTTTACATTGAAATAAATTTAAAATACCATTTAAATTTTCTTATAATTTAAAAGAAAATAATTTTTTCAAAAAAATCAACATTTTTCATTATTCATTGAAATTTTAATTTTCCTAGAAAATATTAATAAATTCACACAAGAAAAATGTTGATATGTAGATTTCAAAAATGATTTTTTTCAAATACTTTTTTAAAAAATTTCAATAATTAATTTTGAATTATCTGCACAAAGATCAGTTAAAACACCATTTTAAAAAAATGCAGTTTTTTAAAAAATATTTATTTTTTCAAATTAATATTCTTTTATTTATAATAAACATTTTTCCATTGAATTTATTTTATTCATTTTTAAACCATATAATTTTCATAATTGAATTATTACCATTCATACCCTCTAACATAATAAGTAGGTTATAAGGGTCATGTTTAAATAAAAATATATTAATATAGTATCGTGTATCATTTAAACCCAGTATTGTGTAAATTGTAGTATATCTAAGTGATTTAATTTATTTAAGAATAAATATATCATAAAGTATAAGGTTTCTATATTCTATTATAATATTTTTTTTCATGGATTATACTATATGAAATATGATGTTCCTCTTTTAAGATCTTAGTGTGTTACATAATTAATGTTAGATATATATGTGTTCATAAAGGATAATCTCACATGGTATCAAAGATAGTCTCTATAGTATGTGTTTTTAGCACCAATAATTTTTGTATGTGTCCCAGAAATCTTGTATTTGGGTGAAGTTAATATTATTTTTTCATCAATTTGGGTATTATATACATAAAGAATTTACGATTTATGACTAGTAAAATATATTTACATAATTAGTTCCATGTATTCACTTAAGGATTGAATGAATAGATTATATAATTAAGAATTCATAAACATGATTCCATATATTGACATAGGTATGGATATATTTATTATCTATAGATATCTTTAAATATATTGTTTTATCATGAGTAATATTGAATATTTTTTATTGATTATCATTTTTATATAATTATAAATTATGGAATTTATATGTGTTATCAATTAAAAAAGGTCCTATGGGGTAGACACTATTATATTGTAAATGTGAATTTATTTTTGTTTCAAAATTATTTTTCAATACCATCAGAGGAATCACCAATGTTTTCTAGATGATATTATAAATATTGTTTGTGTGATTTTTTTTTTATAATTACTTATATATGGTGTAAAATGTGATGAAAATTGATGATATTTTTTCCAAAAAAAATTTAGATGGTATATAAAAGATGTTTTAGATATGAATTAAAATTTAGTTAAATACTAGCGATATTAAGTGATAGTGAGATACATATTTGTGGAAATTTGTTCACAAGGGAGATTTATGGGAATATGAACTAAAAGTTTGACCATTATATAGTGTTTTTAAACACGTCTTTGTCTTTCCTTTAATATATTATATAAGGATAAATTAAACCACTCCATTGTGACAAGACTGGATGTTTTTCTGAATATATGATATCATGTTTCAAAACCAACATATCTCCATTGTGAAATAATGTTTAGTTAATTATAACATTATGAAAATTTGGTAGTGTATTGATTTTTCATTATAGAAGATTTAAGGAGTTAAATCATTCATTATTCATATTCATGAGATAAAAATGTTCTATAGCATTCACCATTATTACTAAATGACTTGGAAATATTTCAGTAATTATGGAGTATCTATGGTAACTATATAAGTTGGCCAATTTTATAAGATAATGTTTATGATTTAATCCACATGATTCTCCTTATATCTGATTCTCTATTTATATATTTTGATGTTTCTCTTTAATGGAATGTTCATGAGAACTTTGAGAAAATAGGATCTATCCCAGGAGTTTGGATACTAATCCATTGTGTGGACTCCATTAGAGGAAGGATCCAAATGGGTTATTTTTTGTGCTTTCTATGAAGTTCATGGTTAAGAGATTATATGTATTTGGATTAATAGAAAAAAAGTCTATAGTTTTTAATTTATTTTTGAAAATAAAAATAAATGGTGAGATAATTTTTTTTAGGTTTTGATTATTTTTTAAACTATATTTACATATTTTTTATCTCATAAAAAATAACAATAAATTTTCATAATAAAATAAATCTATTAAATTATTTTAAAAAATATTATTATTAAAATTATACCTCCTTTAAATTTATCTATACACTTGTATTGTAAACATTATTTACTCATACATTATAACCTAAATGTCATGAATTTTTCCTACTCACTAATAATAAAATATCATCACTAAAATTAGAAAAATCTAAACATCATTAAATTATTAATAAAATTACATTGTTATATCATCAGAATTAATTATTCATTTTTTATAACATACTGATCATTACTATTGTAATTAATAGTTTCAAGGAAAAAATTTACTTTAATTCATTAATTTTTTCCCATTACAAAACTTTTATTAATCATTCTTTTTAATAAAATAGAAAACAATGATTTAAATTCAATGAATTCATTACGATTCTCAACTCAACACCCAAACAAATAACCATATGACTCATAACCAATATTTCATCATATGATCATTATCTTATCAATCTATAACCTCACAATAATCCCTCAAATATTATTTTTTTCATCCAATTTCCATTATAATTAAATCATTAAATATCCACATGAGCTAAAAAATCCTTTACAATACCTAGGTGGACAATAATTATTTATGAAATTATATTATAAAATACATAATATATAGTTCCAAATATAAAAATCCTCCCATGTTAATCCCCACCAAAAAAACATTTAATTCCACTTTAATAAATCACTTTCTCTTTGTTATCCCCATTCTTATCATTATATTTTGAAATTTAATTAATAACAGGTTTTAATAAATTCTTTCAAATAAACATAATTAATCAAAATAAAAAAATAATACACAACATATAAAACATTAATTCCCCAACTCTAGTTACCCAGAGTTGGTGCATTATTATATAGAATTGCCATGATCATAAGAGATCAAGTCACGAAATACTGATTAGTTTAGTAGCCTTGGATGTTATAGATATATACATAAGTTTTACATTACATTATGAAATAAAAAACAACATTGTGTCTCCATTGAACACACTCATATCCTTGTCCTATCACTGCAGGTTAACCATAATATACTTCTTGACATCCTGGAAAAAGATATATGAAAGGGGTGAGCTCAACTTATCAGTAAGGATAACAAAATAGCGGAAACTATCATATATAATAATAACCATTTAAGGGAATGGATAAGACTAAAACACAATAATTTTAAACCCAAACATCAGCATAATATGGATAATATAAATCAAATAATTCCATTTACTTATTCACATGGATATTCTACTAGTCTAATAATCACATGTAATATCAATAGCTAATTTACTAATGATAGAATGCATAATGCCAGACATCATAACCATATAGTCAAGGCCTTGTGCCAAGAATACAAATAATATTTTGTTAAGGCCTTGTGACAATACACTAGTTTGTATCATGATAACTATTGATGCATTGAGGAGCTATAGCAGGATCCAACCGTCACTTACTATGTCCAATTCATTACTCATATGAAAAGGTTGAAACATAACAAAAACATTCGTATTAAAACTAGAATACAAAATGTTAATACTTTAACCATAAACCATGAATGGTATAAAAACACATTAATAGTCAAAAATATCACAGAACATTCAATATGATATGGATGATTGTATCATAATCAATCAACTTCAAATAAGAGTAAAATCTATCAAAAGATGTTTACATAGATGAAATCAAGACTATTTGAGAAAAATATCTCTTTCTATTTTGAAATCATTTAAAAGTCACATAATTAAAAAAGAAAACAATTATTTTTAAAAAATTATTTTATACTTGTAAGGGAAGCTTAGAATATGTTATAATAGAAGAAAATAGTTGCCCCTGTCATATATATTAAAAAACATTCTTATCTTAATTTATCGAAAAGTTCATAACGTACCTTGTTTGGAAAACGATTGAAAAAATAATTTTAAATTTTTTTATAAAAAGTAAAACAAGAATATAGATGAATTTAACCCATATTCTAGTAAATAGTAAAAATGTTTTTAAATAAATTTTTATGAAACACATAACTGGATGATAAAGAGGTCTCAGTAGATACTCATGTATAAACAACCTCGGATAATAAAGAGATTTTAAAATTAACCCTTACCTTGTATTTTTACATTTTCTAGGGTATGTTAACTCATATATAATAGTTAAATCATTTTTATTAAATTATACTAGAACTATATACATAAATATGATATTATATATGATCTTATAATATTGTTTTGTTTATAATATTTAAGTAGTATCATCATTTTGGGTGTTAAGTAATTCATTTTCCTTTTATATATTTTGCTACGTAAGTCTTGTTTGTTATGGATAGGATGTATTTGATTCATATATAGAATTATATTAAGTTCTTAAAAATTATTTTTATTCATAAAATGAAAATTATTATTGAATTGTTAGGATGGGGAATGAATCTCATCGCGTTCGTGGACACGGTAATCCGTACATTCGCAAGAGCAACAATATTATTCTATTGATGGTAAAATTATAAGTAATTGGATGTTATATCATATATACAGAATCATTAACAAGTTATATTTATTGTTTAAATCAATTATACTCATAATTATACCCATCAAAATAATAAAGTGTTGAATAAAAAACTACAACACGACGTCAAGACGGTAATTCGTACGTACGCACGTATGGTAAATTTGTCATTCATAGGATGGATAGAATAATTAATATGGTTATAAAATATTTATAATAACATCATATTATGTATAATGTACTGGATTAATTAATTTGGTATGGAAACAGCAAAGAAATAGGATGTGTGGAAGACAAAATGAACTTTGAAATAGGAGATGAAATTATTAACTCTTCTTCAGGTGCTTACTTTTTATTTGATCAAAAGGGATCCTTAGGTCAGCTTTCTGATCAAATTATATCCTCTAGGTTTAATTTAGGGTAGTTTTAAACATATTTGAGTAGGTTTTGGCTGAGACAAATGGATTTGGAGGTCTTATTTTGAGAGAAGGGTAAGTTCCCTTTTATAAGTGAGGTGGGGGTCACTTTAGGAAAAGCTTGAAATATTAATTTATTATACAATAATATTCGGGTTATAATGGATACAAAAGGATTTGTTTAGAGGATAAGGTGGGTCTTGGTCAAAAAAATATCAACCAATAGGTTTTAGACAGGTTTTAGTCACCATATTAACCTTATCTTTTAGATATAACTCTTAGTTAGGTAGTTTAACTTTTACCTTGTATTCTTGTATTATTATAATAAATGGATAATAAAAATTCTATAAAAAATCCAAGAGAACCTAAAGTGTTTAATTATTGAAATATATAACTTTATCTAAGTCTTTTGGCCAAACTTTATATTTAAAGGAATATTATATCAATTAATAATATAGTGTTTGTTTTAAAAACTCATTTATGTCAATTTTGACACTATTTGGTATTTTGTTTTTTTGAAAGCTATAACAACTTTATTACTTCGAAAAAAATTTAAATAATCAACTCTAACATGAAATATTAACGAATAAAATTATTTTAATTCATCAAAAGTCTCAATTTATTTTTATTTGGATATTTAAAATATGAATTATTTTAATCTTTCATTAATAAGGTAATTACTCCATCATCATTGTCTCATAAATAAATTTAATTATATAATGTCTAAAATTCATAAATAAAATAAAATTATGTATCAAATTTTTTTATATTTCTAATTAATATTTATATTCTAATTTATTTTATGTATAACCCTATGTTAACAATGTTTTAGTTATCAAAATGTGAATTTAACACTTTTAACTCATCTTTAAATAAAATAATAATAATTGTCCTAATCTAATAAAAGTGGTTAGAATAAGATCATATTTTATTTATAATGTTGATTTTGGTAGAAATACACTTATCAAAAAGAATTAGGGCTTGTTTTAGGGTAATTATAATATGATTTTTACCTTTAATTTCTGTATTTACTTTTAAATGTGGTAAATAAAATTCAGAAGTTTTTATTCACCAAAAATTAATTTCATCTTATTGAACCACATTCTACTTACTAATGTCAACCATGTCTATGGGATTTTTGAAATAAAATTCACATAAATGGTAAATTTTCATTTTATGTAAATTTTCAAATATGCTTAATGGTGGGTAAAAGACGTTAAAAAGTTCAAAAAAATTTATACATCTAATCTTATTATAAAATGACTCCAATGAATTACATTGAACTAATATAGTTATTATGTATCTATTTTTACTTAAAATATATTTAAATAAGATAAATAATTATTTAAATAAAAAGTTTCTTTTAAACAATAACGTAGTGTTTTTCATTATTCATCAAAAACTGAATGTTTTCAGGAAAATACTAAAAATTCACCCTAAGTTAATTTTGATATTCCAAATCCAAAAATTAAATCCAATTTGAAAGAATAAAATTTATAAAATTTAATAA
Organism: Viscum album; assembly: GCA_963277665.1. Lineage (NCBI taxonomy): Eukaryota > Viridiplantae > Streptophyta > Magnoliopsida > Santalales > Viscaceae > Viscum > Viscum album. The sequence goes on along the minus strand of OY728156.1, from coordinate 384,889,110 downwards.
AGTATCTATTACTATTTATAATGGCTGGTTTGATTGGTTGTGGTTTGCTAGAACTTGAAGTTTCATATAGAGAAAGCTACTGCTTTATTCAAAGAGAAGTGTAACGTGGAATCTTGGAGTGTTACATTCTTCCCACCTTAAAATTATTTTTTCCTTAAAATTTCTAGAATACTACTTAATAAAAATATTCGGGTGGTTCTTCATCATAAGTTCCTCGGGTTCCCACCATGCCTCTTCCGTCTTATGGTTCCTCCATAGCACTTTTACCAAACGAGTCATCTGGTTTCTCAAAAATGGTTCTCTTGTATCAATAATCTTGAAAGGATCTTCACAATAATACAGATTGGGTTTCATTTCTATTTCTTCATATGTGAGTACATGAATTGGGTCATGCATGTATTTTCTTAATTGTGATACATTGAAGACATCATGAACTTTTGAGAGACTTGGAGTCATTTCCAAATGGTAAGCTACAACTCCAATTCGTTCCAGAATTTTGAAAGGTTCGATGTACCTAAGACTTAATTTCCCTTTCTTACTGAATCGTATAACACCATTCCATGGAGATACCTTCATGAAAACATGATCTCCTACTTCAAATTCAAAATCAATTCTTTGGTTATCAGCGTAGCCCTTTTGCATACATTGAGCTGCTTTGATGTGGGTCTGGATAATCTTCACCTTTTTTATTGTTTCCTTAACAAGTTCTCATCCTACGAGTTTTCTTTCACCAACATCATCCCAATAAGTTGTTGTATGACATCTCTTTCCATATAACGCTTTATATGGTTCCATCTGAATACTTGAATGGAAGCTATTTTTATTAGAAAATTCTACCATAGGTAAATAATAATCTCACATACCTTTAAAGTCAAGTGAGAAAGATCTCAACATGTCTTCTAAAGTTTGAATAGTCCATTCTAATTATCCATCAGTTTGAGGGTGGTAGGGAGTGCTTAAATGATGTTCAGTATCTATGGATTTTTGAAAACATTTTTAGAATATTGATGTAAAATGGGGATCACGATAAAAAACAATCGATAGGGGTACACCATGAGTTCTTAAAACATAATTAATATATGTTCTTGTTAAAAGTTCAAGAGGTAAATCTTCTCTTATAGAATGAAAATGTGATGACTTGTTAAGATGATCAACAATGAACCATATTTCATCATTCCTTCTATGAGTATTTGGTATCCCTAGGAGAAAGTCCATCGTAATGTCATCCCATTTCCACTCAGGATTGGGAATATGTTGCATGACTCCTCTAGGATGATTTCTTCCAGCCTTCACCTATTGACAAACCATACATCTTGACACATAATCATCAATCTCCCTCTTCATGTTGGCCCACAAAAAATTTTCTTTCAAATCTTTATAAATCTTATTGCTACCAGGGTGTATTGAGAAATTGGATCTATGAGCATCATCCAAAAAATCCCTTTTTAGATTAGGTATATCAGGAACATAAAGTCTCTTCCCAAATTTTAAAATTCCATCTTCATATATGAAGTCGATCAATCTCTCATCATTCACTACTTTAATTTTCTTTGGAAACTCCTTATCATTAGTCTGAGAACTTTTTATCCTTTCTAGTAATGATAATTTGGAAACCATTTGAAAAAGTATTGATGTTTCACCATCCATGATTATTCTCATATCCATATTTACTATATCCATGTACATAGGATCCCTTTCAACCCTCATCTTGTTTATAACTCCATGGTCCAATCTGTTTAAAGCATCTACCACACTATTTGCCTTCCCCGAGTGGTAGTGTATAGTGAAATAATAATATTTGTGTAATTCAAGCCATCGCATTTGCCTTATGGTGAGTTCATTATATGATCGAATATACTTTAAACTCTTTTGATCGTTATATATCTCACATTTTTTACAATAGTGGCAGTGTCTCCATATCTTAACATAAAAGATTACAACTGCTAACTCAAGATCATTAGTGGGATTGTTTTGTTCATTAAATTTTAGCTATCATGATGCATAGGAAATAACTTTATCATTATGCATAAGGAAACAACCAATTCCTTTCTTTGAAACATCACTATAAATAACAAACCTATCATTCGCTGATGGTAGAGTAATGATATGAGTGTTGACTAATATTCTCTTCATCTCTTAAAATCATTCTTCACACTATTTTTTTCCGAAAAAATTTAACCCCTTTATGTGTCATCTTGTTTAATGTGTTATCCAATCGGGAAAAATATTGGAGAAATGCTTATAATAACCTGTTAAAAAAATAAAATTATGTACCTCAGTTATACTCGTCAGTGCTGGAGATTCTTGTATTGATTTTATACTTTAAGTATCGATATGTATTTAATCCATAGAGACAATATAGCCAAGAAAAGAAAACTCTTGAAGCCAGAATTCACACTTAATAATCGTCTTATATAATTCATTTCTTCTAAGAGTCTTTAGAATAGCATGCAAGTGATTTTCATGATCTTCATTTATTTTGGAGTATACCAAGATATCATCAATAAATACCACTAAAAATTCATCAATATATTCCTTGAAAACTCTGTTCATTATATCAATAAAGATAGAGGGTGCATTAGTAAGTCCAAAAATAATTACTATAAACTCTTAATTCCCATACCTGGTACGAAATGTTTTCTTTTGAATGTCTTCCTTCATCACACACAACTGATGATATCTAGATTGAAGGTCAATCTTTGAAAAATATTTAGCTCCATGAAGTTGATCGAATAAATCATCAATGAGAGGTATGGGACACTTGTTCTTTATTGTTATAGCATTGACCTTCCTATAATCAATTCACAACCTCATATATCAATCTCTCTTCTTTACAAAAAGGATAGGGGCTCCCCCTTGGAGAAACACTAGGGAGAATAAATAATTTATTAATCATTCCCTCTATTTGTTTTTTTTAGTTACACTAATTCCATAGTGGCCATTCTATAAGGGGTCTTTGACATGGGCCTTGAACTAGGAATTAAATTAATGGAAAATTCAATTTATTTTACTAGAAGATGTTGAGGTAAATCCTATGGAAACAAATCAACATATTATTTCACAATAGGTACATCCTATATTTGAACATTCTTTTCCTCACCCATAGTTATTTCACTCTCTTCCTCCTAAATATTTGAATTTGGTAGAGCTATTGTGGGTGTATCTAGATGATAATCAGATGGTGACATTTCTTCTTTAAAGATAAGGTACTCTTTATCATCATTGAAAATTATAACCCCATTCTTTTTACAATAATATTTTTCATCATGGTCCAAAATCCAATTGATACAAAGGATTATATAAAATTAAATCATGGGTATGATGATGTGATTAGTAGATAAAGCACATTTATATTCCCTAATGGGAGCTAATTCACAAAACATTGTTGCAATGATACTTCCCTTAGAGGTTTTGACTGAAAACTCCCCTGTTAAATCAAATTGGAAATATCTAATTTTCTTAGAAATATGGGAATATATGAAACAATGTGATCATCCAGAATCAAATAAATCATTAGCTAAATTTGAGGAAACCATCAAATTACCTTCCACCGCGTCAGTCAGAGCTTCAAATTCAGCAGTAGTGATCGCATAATATTGGCCATTCTCCCTTGTCCTTTTCTGAGGTATGTTTCCTTAGTGCTTAGGAAATTCATTTGAGAAATGCCCTATTTCTCTACAATTGTAGCATTCAACATTGACAGCCTCTTTCTTTCCCTTGCAATCACTAGCTTGGTGGGATTTTCACCACACTTGTACTAGACTCACATTCTTTTCATGCAAGTACCATGGTGTTTCTTCCTAAATTTTTTGTAGGATGTAAGTTCAAATTTTCCCTTGTTCCCATTATTTTCATTTCTATAGTGTTCAGTAGATCTCTTTATCTCTTTCTTTTCTTTAAATTTGTAAGACTTAGAGAATTTATTTTTCTATCTCGATAGAACATGAGACAATATGTTCTTATGATGAGAAGGATTGTGAGACTAATTCTAGAAGGATAAATGTTTTTAACCCTTAAAATAATTGATCAATTTTAATTCTTGGGTTACATATATAATATTCATCATGCCTTTCTACCCTTGTAAATTTCACCTCATACTTTGTGACATTCTCATCCTTATTTTGTAGACTCAAGAAATTATCTTTACATATCCGCTCTATAGTCACGAGGAAAGTATTTTTCTAATAAAATATCTTTAAATTACCTTCATTACATGTTTGATACTTCTTTATCTCCCTTTGTGTTTTCAATTAATGAACACAATTGATCGGAATCTCCCTTGTGGAGATAAACCACCATTCCAACTTTATCCCTTTCGTTACTCCTCAAAGCATGATATTTTTTCTCTAATGAACTTATCCATTTCTAAGCTACAAATGGATTTGTAGTCCCATTGAATGTTGGTGGTTTTTTATCATGAATCGTTCTAACATTGATCCTCTGTATTGTGGATCAGGGTTCTCTATACAGGTAAGGTTATTATTCATAACCTGAGCGTGTTTTCCCAGTATGGTTATAAGTTTATCAGCATTGATTGCATCACCAGCTCCACCATAATTATCTTGAGTAGGTGGGTAATACCTATATGGATTATGTGGGTTGATATGGTTTCCATTCCTTCCACTAGGTTCCATTTCTAATCAATGGAATACACTATATTAGTTTATGAATCACAATACATAATTCCAAACTAGTATAAAACATAACATAAATTAAACATTTTATGCATATAATCCATAATCATAAAAAAATGTATTCTTTTAGAAGGTATTAACTCATAAATCCTTCATAATGGTTTGTAAAGAAAATGGGAATTATCCTAATCATATATCCCAAGAGTTTCATAAACAAGACTACAACAATGCTTGTTGTTGTGTACCAGGATACCCCGAGTCAAGCCTAAAAATCCTTCTTGGATTTTTCACTCCTACGTACATCTGTTCCAAGTCCTCCTCTACCTACTTGTATCATGATAGGGTTGTATTTCTTGGAAAACCCACAAAATCTCTACATTTTCAAAATTATAGGAAGGTCTTCTATACTAATCCTCAAAGTTTATCTTAGTGTAATGTTCTCTAATCATAGTTTTTCTAAATCTAGTTTCCAAGGTTTGTACAAAACATCCTCTGATACCAACTGTAATACCCTGACCCTAATTACCCAGATTTGATGCATTATTACATAACATTGGAATTATCACAACAGATCATGTCTTTAAATACTAATTAGTTTAGTATATTCTAAAGTATTTGATAAATACATAAGTTTTACATTACATTCTATAATAAAAACATTATTTTGTCTCCTTTGAACTCACTCATATCCTTGGCTTATCCCTGCAGGTTAACCATACAATACTTCTTCATGTATTGGGAAAAAACATAAGAAATGGGTGATCTCAGATGCTCTATAAGGATACCAATATAGTGGAAACTATCATAAATAAGAATAAAAGTTTAAGTCAATTTATAAGACTAAAACAAAATCCTTTTAAACTTAAACATCAGCATAATATAGAAAATATAAATAAAATAATTCCATTTACTTATTCACATGGATATTCTACTATTCGAATAATAACATGTAATATCAATAGATAATTTCATAATTATGGAATGCATAATGCTGGATATCATAACCACATAGTCATGGCCTCATTCCAAAAATACAAATAAGATTTTGTCAAGGCCTTGTGTCAAGACACTAGTTTGTATCATGAGTCCTAACGATGCATTAAGGTTCTATAATGGGCTCCACTCATCATTTACTAAATCCAATGCATTCCTCATTTGAAAAGGTTGAAATATAACATAAACATTCATATTAAAACTAGCATATGAAATGTTAACACTTTAAACATAAACCATGAATGGTAAAAAAACACATATATATTCAAATATATCACAAAATCTTCAATACAATATGGAAGATTGTATTATAATAAATCAACTTCAAACAAGTGTAAAATCCATCAAATGATGTTGACATAGATGAAATCAAAATTATTTGAGAGAAACATCTCTTTCTATTTTAAAATAATTTAAAAGTACCATAATTATAAAATAAAACATTTATTTTGAAAATATTCTTATAACATTGTAAGGGAAGCTTCGAAGATGTTATAAAGATGAAAAATAGCCTCACCTACCGTATATATTAAAAAAACATTCTTACCTTAATTTGTCTAAAAGTTCATAAAATACCTTGTTTGGAAAATGATGGAAACATTCCCTTCAAAACATTTTATAAGAATTCAAACAAGGGTATAAATGAATTTAACCCATAAATAGTAAAAAAACTGAAATACATTTTTAGGAAACATGGATGTGGATGATAAAGAGGTCCTAGTAGATACTCACATATAAACAACCTCAGATAATAAAGAGTTTCTAAAATTAACCCTTACCTTGTACTTTTCCTTGGTTGAGGGTACATTAAAATTATATATAATATTTAAATCATTTTCATTAAATTATACAAGAACCATATACATAAATATGATATTATATATGATCTTCTAATATTGTTTTGTTAATAACATTTAAGTAGTGTCATTGTTTTGGGTGTTAACTGATTCATTTTCCATTATATGTTTTGCTATGTAAGTCATGTTTGTTATGGATAGGATGTATTTTATTCATACCCAGAATGATATTATGTTCTTAAACATTATTTTTATTTATAAAATAAAAATTATTTTTAAATGGCTACGATGGAGAATGAATCTCATCGCGTTTGTGGAGAAGGTAATCAGTACGTACACACGAGCGACAATATCATTCTATTGATGGTAAAATAGTTTGTAACGTGATGTTATATCATATATACAAAATCATAAACATGTTATATTTATTATTTAGATCAATTATACTCATTATTATACCCATACAAATAATGAAGTGTTGAATAACAAATTACACCACGATGTGGAGATGGTAAGCCATACGTATGCACATATAGTGACTTTGTCATTCATTGGATGGATAGACTAATGAATATGGTTGTAACATATTTATAATAACATCACATTATTTATATGGTAATGGATTTATTACTTTGGTATGGGAATATAAAATAAATAGGAAGTGGAATAAGAAAAGAACATTGAAAAGGTGATAAAATTATTACCTCTTATTCAGGTGATTCCTTTTGATTTGATCAAATGGGCTCCTTAAGTTAACTTTATGATCAAATTAAGTCCTATAGGATTAATTTAGGGTAGTTGGTAAGATATTTGAGCAGGTTTTGGCTGAAAAAAATCAATTAGGATGTGTGATTTTGAGATAAGAGGAAGTATCTTTTTATAAGAGAGGTGAGGGTCACTTTAGTAAAAGCTTGAAATACTAATTTATTATAAAATAATATTCGATTTATAATGGCTCCAAATGAATTTATTTGGACGATAAGGTAGTTCTAGGTCTAAAACCTCTCAACCAATAGGTTTTATATAACTTTAATTCACCATATTAACCTCATCTTTTACATTTAAATCTTAGTTAAATAGTTTATCTTTTACCATTTTTCTTGTATTATTATAATAAATGGTTAATAAACATACTATAAAAAGCCATGATAACACCAATTAGTTCATTATTAACATATATAACGTTATATAAGTCCATTGGAAAAAACATTTATTTTTAGTAATGTTATATCAATTAATAATATCATATTTGTTTTAAAAACTCATTTATGTCAATTTTTACACTATTTGGTATTTTGTTTTTGGAAAAGTCATAAAAACATTATCACTTCAAAAAAATTATTTAATATACTCTAAAATGTCATATTAACCAATAAAATTAGTTTAATGCATCAAAAATATCAATTTACATTTAGTTGGATATTTATAATATGAATTATTTTAATCTTTCATTAATAAGGTAATTATTGCATCATCATTATGTCATAAATAAATTTAATTATTAAAGTATAAAAATTATAAATAAAATACCATTATGTAGGAAATATTTTTGTCTTTATAATTAATATTTATAGTAGTATTTATCTTATGTATAACCCTATATTAAAAATGTTTTATTTATGAAAATTTGAGTTTAACACTTTTAACTCTTCTTTAAATAAAATTACAATAAATGTCCTAATCTAATCCAAGTGGATAAAATAAGGTCATATTTTATTCCTAATGATGATTTTTGTTGAAATACACTTATCCAATGGAAATAGGACATGTGTTAGGGTAATTATAATATCAATTTTACCTTTAATAACTTATTTACTTTAAAGTGTGGTAAATAAAATTCAACAGTTACTATTCAAAAAAAATTATTTTCATCTTATTGAATCACATATTACATAATAATTTAAACCGTGTCTCTCATATTTTTAAAATTCAATTCATAGAAGCAGTAAAATTATTTTTATGCAAATTTGCAAATGTGCCTCAAAGGTGGGTAAAAGACGTTAAATAGTTCAACAAAATTTGATACAACTAATATTATTATATAATGACTCCAATTAATTACATTAAAATAATATAGGTTTTATGTATCTATTTATAATTAATATAAATTTAACTAAAAAGTCAGTTTTAAACAATGATGCAGTGTTTTTTACTATTTATCAAAAATTGAAAGTTTTACGAAAAATACAAAAAATCCACCCTATGCTAATTTTGATATTCCGAATCCAAAAATGAAGTCAATTTGGAAAAATAAAATTTATAAAATTTAAAAAATTGGGTATTACTATTCATAACAACTAGTTTGATTGGTCGTGGTGTGCTAAAACATGAAGTTGCGTAAAGCGCAAGCTTTTGCATTATTCAAAGAGAAGCATACCGTGGAAGTTTAAGGTGTTAAAAAAATAGTACTTACATGTTTTATAAGCCCCGTAAGATTTCTAAAAAACTATTATATATTAGAAATAGAAAAATTACAGCTAAACAAGAGAAAACTAAAATAGAATCCAAAAAATGATTAAAATATTTTTAAATTAATTCAATAAATATTACATCCAACTAATATAGTAAATATTTCATTGTCTTTTCATAATAATCCACATGTTTAAATTATTAGACACATAATACACGTGTATTTAGATTAAAAATTAAATTAAAAAATTTCATATGATCTTTAAATAAAAATAATTTTTGAACCATAACACTCCTTAAACAGCAACACACACACATTGTCTCATCATTGAAACAAAAATTCATATAATAATTAATAATATATTTTTATTTATATGTAAAGATAAAATGATTTAATTAAATTATTGATGAATTTTTATAAATTCTAAAGTAAATTAATCACAAGATGATAAAATTATAGCATCAAATATTTCATGACACACTAAAGTGTTTAATTATTATCTAGATTACATTCAATTACACCTACAAAAAATAAAACGCCCATGATTTCAGGTTACTAACCCTTTATTTATATAGTTTAAGTATATAATTTTATTGGGTTATGTTTGATAGGGTTTGGACTATTTTTTGAGTGTTGTATGGATTTTATGGAGGTGAACAATTTGATAATAGTTAGTAGAAACTGTGAAACACCTCTAGAAAATCATTTAAAGGGAACATTGGGCTCTGTGTAGGCCCACAATTAGTTGAACGGTTTGGCCAAACCCTATGGCCACCCTAGAGAAACCATAAAAAGTAGAACACATGTCTTTATCATGGATGGCGTATATTTTTTTAACCATGTGAGTCAACCATGTGAGGTTATCCTTGATGTATTAGTTAGCGCATGGTTTTCTTAATTCTTCCCCTAAACCATGCACCTTTAAAATTTACATCTAAAAATTATGAATCTAACAAAGTTTATCCCCTAAACCCTTAATTGTTTGCATAATTTGACCATAAATCAAATTAATATCCTCCCAAAGGATATGTAGACCCTTACCTTAAATCTGGGAAAGATTCATTGTAAAATCTTAGTGCATTGGAGGCCAGATTCCTTTCTATGTATCCATTCTGGGATGTTTTTCCTTATCTTCATATTATTCCCTCTTTTTTAGATTCATTTGTATAATCCATTTGGGATATATCTATGTTTTTATTGAAATAATTATGAGTTATGATTGTTTGGTTGATATGTAAAAATATCTACGTCATGTTTTTGGAGTTTCAACTCATGTTTATGGAGATTTTGTGTCATTATTCATTTTCACATAAGTTTGTGAGTTATGTGGATTCACCCTCAACTCATATTATTATAACATGAATTATTGATTTAAAATTGATTGAATTTTTTAAATTTATTTGTAAAATCTTTATAAGAAACTTGTTAGAAGACCTTTTTGGTGTTGGTTAGTATAATTATACAAATTGGTTATTTTGGAAGAATGTGAAATTGGTTTCATGATTTTAAAATGTTTGTTTGGTTTTAGTGTAAGAAAATAATTTTTAAAAGTGTTTTCAATAAATGGTTATTTGTTGAACTGGTTTTTCATAATTGATTGTCATGTTTGAAATTAATTAAGGGGATGGATAATGGTCATTAAGTACCACCATCAAAGGAAATGAGCATGAACATATTTTTCCTCCTTCAGTGGTAACACCAAGATTAAGTGTGTCTGAGTCTGTTTGGTTTTGTTGAATGAAATGGGTAAAGAATAAAAAGGGATTTGTGAAATGGTTTGAAAGTCTTGTTCTGTTAATTTCTTTAGAAATTTAGGAATCCATTATGGTTGGAAATTTATTTGGATTTGAGATAAAAAAATTAAATAATTTTTAATAATTTTTTTATATAAATGTGATAGCATGTTCTATCATAGTGGTATGAGTGGGAAATTAATTTATAGATAACCTATTGTGTTCCATTACTCACCCATTACTTGTAAACTTTAGTTTGTTTGTAGTTATCAAATATTGAGACACATGTAATGGAAAAGTAACTTGTTTCTATATTGATGCATCATGATACATTGTGCATAGATTGTAGAGTTGGACCAGAGATCATTTTGTGATCAGTGGGGTTTTTGTCTTTGGATTCTTTGAGATTTACTTTTTTTGGTTTCATTATTTTACTCAGATATATTTCAGTTTGGTTTGGTTTTTTTTAAGTTATATTTCATTTTTATCATGCATCCTATAGTGGTTTGTTGGTTATGTTTATCTTGGTCTTTTTGTTTTACTTTCAAATGGAAAACATTATCCCAAATATTAATGAAGCCCTTGGAATTTATTTCTAGAATTTTGTGTCTTGGGGATGTTATCTAATCCCAATTATTGTTTCACCTCCTTTCCAAGACAATGGAGAGGAGTATGATGTTACAAATGGTGTTATTCTTGGTCATTTTGTCTTTCATTGTGAGACAACGGTTTTTGTTGGTTCGGTATTGTATTTGAAAATTATTCTTGATTGGTCCTTGATTTGGGATGGTATCACGGAGTAGGATCATAAGAACATTAAACGTAGTGCATAAAAAGTTTTACCCATCCTATGTATTTTTAACCTCATGTTACATGGTAGTTTGCATATATGAGTTTATTGATACACTTATAAGAGTTTTTATCTCATTGTCAATGGTTTAGACATTAATAAGGGAATGGAATGCATTGTTAAAAATGAATTTACACTAGGAGTGTATATTTTATTTTTAATAATTTATTATGTTTTTCTATAAAAGATTATTTTGGAAAAGTATTGAAATCAATTTCAAATGTGAGCTTTAGAAAAGGCATGGCAGTGGTATTTTGAAAATGGTTTTATTTTCAAAAGAATGGATTAGTTTTTAAATATGTTTTTATAGTATAAAAATGTTAAATTTTTTAAAAACTTATTTTGATAAGTTTTCTAACGCCCCGATCCAAGTTACCCAGATTCGGTGCATTATATTAATACATTGTCATGATTATAAGGAATCAAGTCCCGAAGGACCGATCAGTTTAGCAGTCTTGGAAAATAGATTACATACATGAATGTAACATTACACTTTATAACATACAAAACAACATAAATAATCTTTTATGAACACCATTATTCCCTTGGATTAACCCTGCTTATCAATCACAATACACTTCTTGGAATCCTGGGAAAATAAAATATAGAAAGGGGTGAGCTCAAACGCTCATTAAGGGTAAGCAATACCGTGGAAACTTTCAAAAATAAGCATAAACATTTAAGGCAATGTATAAAACTAAAACAAAAGCTTTTTAAACTTGAACTTCAGCATAATATGGTAGAAATAAAATGAAATAATGGAATTTAATTATTCACATGGATATTCTACTAATCGAATAATCATATGAAATATTAATAACCACATTCATAACGATGGAATGCATAACGCCATACTATCATAACCACATATCCAAGGCCTCGTGCCCAGAATACAAATATAATTTTGTCAAGACCTTGTTCCAAGACACTAGTGTTTCTCATGAGACCTAACGATGAAATTTTTTTAGATGATACTTACGTTTAAAATTTCCCAAATATACTCCAGTGTTTTTCTGAAAACATTATGCAAGCTTCTAAAAAACAAAATAACTAATTTGGTGACTGATCGACTAATTACAGGCCACTATGGGTCCATTCCCAATCCCTTCCTATCTACCACATTCTAGAGTTGGGTTTTCTGAAAACATTTTTAAGCTTGCGTTAAATATGTCTACATTTGCATTGGATTTTCATATATTTGAGAGAAATATCACTTTTTTTTTAATCATTTAAAAGTCACATAATTATAAAATAAAACATTTACTTTGAAAATATTATTATAAGCTTGTAAGGAAAGATTCGAATATTCTATAATGGTAGAAAATAGCTACACCTTCCATATAAGTTAAAAAAAGACATTCTTACCTTAATTCTGTCAAAAAGGTTAAAAATGACCTTGTTTGGAAAACGACGGAAAGATTCCTTCATAAACTTCTTATAAAAAGTAAAACAAGGGTATAAATGACTTTAACCCATATTATGTAAAATAGTAAGAATGTTTTGAAATACATTTTTAAGAAACATGGATGTGGATGATAAAGAGGTCCTAGTAGATAATTATGTATAAACAACCTCAGATAATGAAGAGATTGTGAAATAAACGCATACCAATTTGGTAACTTACGAAACATACACCCTATGAAAGAGGTATCATAAAATGAATATGTAAATACACATAAATTAAAGTTTATTACACAAATAATACAATTATGGGCAGTACATACACCACACAAAAGGTAATAGTGGCAATATGGCATGAATCTCACAGGAATAAGGAGAGAGACGAAAACCCCTTACCTTGTACTTTTCTTTAGTCGAGGGTACGTTTAGCCTCCTGTATGAAGACTATAGTATGTTATTAAATTATACCAAAACCATATTAATATTTATGATATCATACATTATTCATTTATGACTTTATACTACCCATTTAATAATAATTTCAATGTCATATTAATATTTCGGGTAATAATCACTTTCTTTATCGTACGTGTTTTAACTTGTTACTTTTGATGGTATCACTTACATCATGATTTAAATACTTCCAGAATATAAAACATGATTTATTTATCATATATATTTAGAATATAAAATTTTATCAAAGACTTATATATGAAATGGAAAACACCGTTTAGGGAGACGGTAGTCTGTACGTACGCATAAACGTTGTTTTTATTTTCATAAAGTATTGAACGGAAGTAAGTGAATAAGATATATGTTAGTACATAAATACTTATATATATAAATATATATATCTCTAGTAGCATTATTATTCCATATATTACATACTTATTAGTAATATATATTTTTATAATCATCGATGAATGGTGAACTTGGAAATTAATCTCATCGCGTCGTGGAGACGGTAATCCGTACGTACGAACAAGCGAACATATCATTCTTTGGATATTAATATAATATATATTTGGGTGTTATATAATATAAACAGAATACTTATCATGTTATATTTATTATTTACATCAAATACACATCATTATTATACCCATCCAAATAATAATGTATTGAATAACAATTACACCACGACGTGGAGATGGTAAGCCGTACGTACGCACGTATAGTGACATGTCATTCAAAGGGTGGATAGAATAATGAATTTGGTTGTACCATAATTATAATAACATCACATTATATATAATATACTAGAGTTATTATTTTATAATGGAAACAACAAAGAAAAAGGAAGTGGAAGAAGAAAGGGACTTAAAAGAGGGTGGTGAAATCATTACCTCTTCTTCGGGTTCTTCCTTTTGATTCGATCAAAAGGGATCCTTAGGTTCGATTTCTAATCAAACTAAGGCCTCTAGGATGAAGGTATTATATTTTATAGGGTATTTGGTCAGGGTTTGGCTGAGCCAAACTTCTTAGAAGGTGTGAATTATAGAGAAGGGGGAGTGCCCATTTATAATAGGGGTGAGGGGCACCTTAGGAAAAACTTAAAATATTATTTTATAATAAATTTATATTCAGTTTATAATGGATCCAAAGTTGATTATTTAAAGTATAAGGTGGGGATAGGTCGAAAAAAACTCAACCAATAGGTTTTAGACAAGTTTAGGTTACCATTTTAACCTTATCATTTAGATTTAACTCTAAGTTAAATAATTTAACTTTTACCGTGTCTTCTTGTATTCTTACACTATGTGGTTAATACACATACTATATAATTCCAATCAAACCTCAATTGGTTCACTAATGTCATATATATTATTATATACGTTTTTTGGATAATAATTAGATTTTTAGGACCATTATATCAATTAATAATATAATATTTGTTTTAAAAACTATTTTATGTCAATTTTGACACTATTTGGTATTTGTTTTTTTTTTAATAATAACAACATGATTACTTCAAAAAAATACATTAAATCAATCCTAACATGTCTTATTCACCTATAAAATTAGTGTATATCATAAAAACTTTGAAATTATATTTATTTTAATATTTATAATACCATTTATTGGATTCTTTCATGAATAAGGTAATTACTGCATCATCATTGTGTCATAAATAAATTTATTTTTTTAATGTCTAAAAATTCTGAAAAAAATACCATGATGTAGGAAATCTATTTAGATATCTAATTAATATTAATAATCGATTTTATCTTATGTGAAAACCTATATTAAAAATGTTTTAGTTATTAAACATTGATTTTAACTCTTTTAACTCTTCTTTGAATTAAATAATAATAAATGTCCTAATCTAATCCAAGTGGACCTAAATGATAATATTTTATTAGTAAGGTTGTTTTTGGTCAAGATAAACTTGTCCAATAGAATTAGGACATTTTTTAGGGTAATATTAACATCATTTTTACCCTTAATTACCGTATTTACTTTTAACCGTGGTAAATAAAAGTAAAAAGTAACTATTCACCAAAAATAATTTTCATCTCATTGAACCACATTTTACTTTGTGATATTAATCATGTCTCTTGGATTTTTGAAATTCAGCTCACAGAAGTGGTAAAATTATGTTTTATGTGAATTTGCAAAAGCTCCTAGGAGGTGGGTAAAAGACAGTGAAACGTTCAATGAAATTTTTATATATCTAAAATTATTATAAACTGACTCCAATGAATTAAATTGAACTTATATAGGTATTATATATTTATTTTTTCATAAAATAATTAAAAATAAATAAATAATTATTTAAATAAAAATTCTGTTTTAAACTATAACTTAGTGTTTTTCACTATTCATCAAATATTACAAGTTTTCAAAAAAATACCAAAAATTTACCCTAAGAAAATTTTGATATTAAAAATTCAATAATGAAGACTATTTTACCAAATTCAAAACATAGTAGTTGTATTTAGTAATTTAAGATCATTTCTCGTTGTTAAAGTAAAAAAGCGTGTTTTTAAGAAACAATAACTATCAAAAGATTGACACTTGTTTATGTCCGGTTTAAATGTGAAATTATGTCCAATGACCAACATTGGATTAAATGGTAAAAATATATTCTAAATATAATTTAAAACCACTGAAATTCATAATTGATCACTCTTAATTATTTCGATTAAAAAAGTTGTTTTTAATTAAATTTTTGTAATTTTCACTATTCATCAAAATATGAAAGTTTTCAGAAAAGTACCCAAAATTCACCATAACCTAATTTCAATATTCCGAATCCAAAAATGAACTCCATTTTAAAATATAAAATGTATAAAATTTCAAAAAGTGGGTATTACTATTCATAACAGCTAGTTTGATTGGTTGTGGTGTGTGTTAGAACTCGAAGTTGCATACAACACACGCTACTCTATTATTCTAACAGAAGTGTACCATAGTAGCTTGGGATGTTACATTTTCCCATCCTTCAATAAATTGCGTCCTTGCAATTTATGCTCAGAATCATGGGGTTGACATTTCAAAATATCTTAGTTTAAATCCCACATCGAAAAATGGATTAATGAGGCCTCTATTTTTAATAAAGAGTGGTAAGTATGAAGGTTACCGAAAATAACACATACTAGGGTTCAATGTAGGAAAATATGGATATGGAATAGAAATATAACCATAAATATCTGATGGAGAGTGGTAGAGAACATGGCTATGAAAAGGCCAATAATCCCAAAGCCATAAATTTGTGATGATCTAAGGTACCATCTAGGAAAACATTTTTATTCTAAGTTCCTTTTCTTAATGTTGAAAATTTTATTTATGAGATTGGCTAAGATCATAAGGAGATATACATACTTTATAATTAGAGCTTTATCCGTTAATAAATTTCTACCATGAACTCATCTTTCACTATAAAACATAATACAACTCAAAAATACTCTATTTATCCAAATCATATAGGGGTCTAAATATAATGAATGTATGATTCACATATCAGGCCCATTAAAAAAAAGAAACTACATTATACAATAAAGGGACTTCACATAGTCCAGTGGTAGGTGATAAATCCCAATCACACTATGGTTGTGGGTTCGATTCCCGCAGCTTTGTCCGACATGACGGGTTGTCACACAGTCTACGTGTTGTCCTTTTTATAAATATCCAAAAATAACCTTTCAAACTTAATCCATTCCAACATTTAGACTTATCCAAAATACTGCTATCCAAACTCACAGTCCAAAATTTATAAGGAAGCTAAACACAATGAAGATCCTTTTTTCCATGTAATAACATATGAACACCTTCATTATGTATTCTTTTAAAATATGGTAACACCCTGAATTACCATAAAACCTTATTGATTACATTCATGCTCCCTTATTCCATATAGAATACTGGATATACTTCATCCATCCAAAAATGTTGTAAACTCCAACAATTATGGAATATACATATCTTTAATCAGGTTCAAGGAAGTCAAGAATATCCAATATAATTTACCCAAATCAACCACATCTTATTCCAAAATCAGTACCTCAATATTAAGACCATATTATGGTTTATCTTTCCTTCAACCATATAATTTTAAAAAAAGTTTAACTCACTATAGAGTCACTTTTCATAGTACCATAAAATCTCAAATCCTTAATGAAATAGTTCTGCAGTACAATCCTTATTTATTTCTAGTACATCATCGATACAACACTTCAATAAAATAATTCCAAAATAACAACATAAGAACACTAGTCATTCTTCTTCATCTATAGTAGTATCATAACTTGATTATTATCCAATAGCATCATTTGCTGCATAGTATGATGACTGGGACATTGGTTCACATAGTGTCCAAACTCCTTATAGATGAAGCATTGTACATTTGAAACCTTTTTCTTACCCTTGCTGTCATGTACTTGGTGTCCTTTTTTTCTACACTTATAACATAATCTCATTACCTTCAATCATTTTCCGAGGTGATTCTTTCCACAGTTATCACATATGGGAAAATTCCTTCTTTACCTTATTCCCTTTATTTGTCCTTCTCTCTACCATCCTTTCCTTCTCTGGCTTCCCTTCAAAGCCATAAGACTCCGAGAATTCTTTACTTATCTTATCAACACAAGATATTATTTATTCATATGATGACAATACATGGGAGACTATTTCCCTTCTAAAATTTGGATTAAGACCATGAATGATATGATCTTTATTACTCTTTGGATCATGCGTATTGCTGGAGTTCTCATTCCTTCTACTAGGTGTCATTTCTAAACAATGACATACACTAGATTAGTTTATGAATAGCAATACCTAATCCCAAACATGTAAAACACTTAACATAAATTAAACAGTTTATGGATATAATCCATAATCAAAAAAATGTATTCTTTGAGGAAGTATATACTCATAAACACTTCATAATGGTTTGTAAAGAAAATGAGAATTATCCTAGGCATATCCCCCAGGAGTGTCGTAACGAAGAGTGCAGCAAGGCCCGTTGTTGTGCACCAGTTCTCATTCGAGTCTAGCTCGAATCGGTGTTTTCAGGTTTTACCCCTAGGTACATCTGTGCTAGAGCTGCCTCTACCTGCTCGTATCCAGATAGGGATTTATTTTCTTGAAAAACTCAAAAATTCTCTACATTACCAAAATTCTAGGAGGTTCTTCTATACTAATCCTCAAAGTCTATCTTAGGGTAATGTTCTATAATCAGAGTTTATCTAAATCTAGTTTCCATGGATATTGATAAACTTCCTTTGATACCAACTCTAATGCCCTGACCCGAGTTACCCAGAGTCAGTGCATTATTTTAATACATTAGCATAATTACAATGAATCAAGTCCTGAAGTACCAATCGGTTTAGAAGTCTTGGAAAATAGATTACATACATGAATGTTACATTACACTTTATAACATACAAAACAATATAAATAATATTTTATGAACACCATTATTCCCTTGTCTTAACCCTGCATATCAATCACAATACACTTCTTGGAATCTTGGGAAAATAAAACATAGAAAGGGGTGAGCTCAAAAGCTCAGTAAGGGTAAGAAATTCTGCAGAAATTTTCAAAAATAAGCATAAACATTTAAGGAAATGTATAAAACTAAAAAAATCCTTTTAAACTTGAACTTTACCATAATATGGTAGAAATAAAATGAAATAATTCCATTTACTTATTCACATGGATATTCTACTAATCAAATAATCACATGCAATATCAATAACCACTTTCATAACGATGAAATTAATAATTCCATACTATCATAACCACGTAGCCAAGGCCTCGTTCCAAAACTACAAATAAGATTTTTTCAGGGCCTCCTTCCAAGACACTAGTTTGTCTCATGAGACCTACCGATGCAATTTTTTTAGAAGATACTTACGTTTAAAATTGCTTAAATATACTCATGTGTTTTTCTGAAAACATTATGAAATCTTCTGCAAACAAAATAACTAATTCTGAGACTGGTCGACTAATTACAGGCCATGATGGGTCCACGCCCAATCCCTTCCTGTCTACCACACTTGAGATTCGGGTTTTCTGAAAATATTTTTAAGCTTGCGTTAAATACGTATACATTTGCATTGGATTTTCATATAATTGAGAGAAATGTCTCTTTTTTTGAAATCATTTAAAAGTCACATAATTATAAAATAAAACATTTAATTTGAAAATATTTTTATAATATTGTAAGGGAAGCTTCAATAATTTTATAATGGTGGAAAATAGCTGCACCTACCATATAAGTTAAAAAAAGACATTCATTCCTTAATTCTGTCAAAGAGGTTAAAAAAGACCTTATTTGGAAAATGACTGAAATATTCCTTTATAAACTTCTTATAAAAAGTCATACAAGGGGATAAATGACTTTAACCCATATTCTGTAAAATAGTAAGAAGGTTTTGAAATACATTTTTAAGAAACATGGATGCGGATGATAAAGAGGTCCTAGTATATAATTACGTATAAACAACCTTGGATAATAAAGAGATTGTGAAATAAACCCTTACCAATTGGTAACTTACAAAACATACACCCCATGAAAGAGGTATCAAACAATGAATGTGTAAATATACATAAATTAAATTTTATTACACAAAGAATACAATTATGGGAAGTACGTATACCACACAAAAGGTAATAGTGTCAATATGGCATGAATCTCACAAGAATAAGGAGTGAGATGAAAACCCCTTACCTTGTACTTTTATTTAGTCAAGGGTACGTTTAGCCACTTATATGAAGAGTATTGTATGTTATTAAATTATACCATAACCATATTAATATTTATCATATCAAGCATTATTCATTTATGACTTTATACTGCCCATTTAATAATAATTTCAATGTTATATTAATATTTTGGGTAATAATTGTTTTCCTTATCGTACGTGGTTTAACTTGTTACTCTTGATTGTATCACATAGATCATGATTAAAATACCTCCAGAATATAAAAAATGATTTATTTATTATATATATTTAGAATATAAAAATTTATAATAGACTTATATATGATATAGAAAACACCATGTTTGGAGACAGTAGTCCGTACGTACGCGTAAACATTGTTTCTGTTTTCATATAGTATTGAACGGAAGTCAGTGAATAAGATATATGTAAGTACATAAATACGTATATATATAAATATATATATCTCCAGTAGAATTATTATGTCATATATTACATACATATTAGTAATATATATTTTTATAATCATCGATGAATGGTGAACTTGGAAATGAATCTCATCGCGTCGTGGAGACGGTAATCCGTACGTACACATGGGAAAAAATATCATTATTTTTATATGAATATAATATATAACTGGATGTTATATAATATATACAGAATACTTATCATGTTATATTTATTATTTAAATTAAATACGCATCATTATTATACCCATCCAAATAATAATGTATCGAATAACAATTACACCACGACGTGGAGACGGTAAGTCGTACGTACGTAGGTATGGTGACATGTCATTCAAATGGTGGATAGAATAATGAATTTGGTTGTACCATAATTATAATAACATCATAGTATATAGAATATACTGGAGTTATTATTTTAGAATGGGAACAACAAAGAAAAAGAAAGTGGAAGAAGAAAGGAACTTGAAAGAGGGTAGTGAAATCATTACCTCTTCTTCGGGTTCTTCCTTTTGATTTGATCAAAAGGTATCTTTAGACTGGCTTTCTGTCCAATATAAAGCCTCTAGGATGGAGGGAGGATATTTTAGAGGGTATTTGGGCAGGTTTTGTTCGAGCTAAATGGCTTAGAAGGTGTGAATTAGAGAGAAGGGGGAGTGCCCTTTTATAAGAGGGGTGAGGGGCACCTTAGGGAAAAAAATAAAATATTATTTTATAATAAATTCATATTCGGTTTATAATGGCTCCAAAGTTGATTATTTAAAGTCTAAGTTGGGGATAGGTCGAAATAAACTCAACCAATAGGTTTTAGACAAGTTTAGGTTACCATTTTAACCTTATCATTTAGATTTAACTCTAAGTTAAATAATTTAACTTTTACCGTGTCTTCTTGTATTCTTACACTATATAGTTAATAAACTTACTATATACTACCAATCGAACCTAAATTGGTTCAAAAATTTCATATATATTATTATATAAGTCGTTTGGCTGAACCTTAGATTTTTAGGACCGTTATATCAATTAATAATATAATATTTGTTTTAAAAACTATTTTATGTCAATTTTGACACTATTTGGTATTTGATTTTTTTAATAACAAAAACATTGTCAATTAGAAAAAAATTCATTAAATAAATTTTAACTTGTCTTATTCACCTATAAAATTAATTTATGTCATAAAAACTTTGAAATTATATTTATTTTAATATTTATAATACCATTTATTTGATTCTTTCATGAATAAGGTAATTACTGCATCATCATTGTGTCATAAATAAATTTATTTATTTAATGTCTACAAATTATGAATAAAATACCATGATGTAGGAAATAATTTTATATTTCTAATTAATATTTATAATAGAATTTATCTTATGTGAAACCCTATATTAAAAATGTTTTAGTTATTAAACATTGATTTTAACTCTTTTAACTCTTCTTTAAATTAAATAATAATAAATGTCCTGATCTAATCCACATGGACCTAAATGATAATATTTTATTACTATGGTTGTTTTTGGTCTAGATAAACTTGTCCAATAGAATTAGGACATGGGTTAGGGTAATATTAATATCATTTTTACCCTTAATTACCCTGTTTACTTTTAACCGTGGTAAATAAAAGTAAAAAGTTACTATTCACCAAAAATTATTTTCATCTCATTGAACTTCATTTTACTCCGTGATATTAACCGTGTCTCTCGGATTTTCGAAATTCAGATCATAATAATGGTAAAATTAGGTTTTATGTGAATTTGCAAAAGCTCCTAGGAGGTGGGTAAAAGATGGTGAAAAGTTCAATGAAATATTTATATATCTAAAATTATTATAAACCGACTCCAATGACTTACATTGAACTTATATAGGTATTATGTATCTATTTTGACATAAAATAATTAAAAATAAAATAAATAATTATTTAAATAAAAATTTGGTTTTAAACTATAACTGACTGTTTTTCACAATTCATGAAAAATTAAATGTGTTCAGAAAAATACCAAAAATTTACCCTAAGATAATTTTGGTATTCCAAATTCAATAATGAATTCTATTTTACCAAATTATAAACATATAAGTTACATTTATTAATTTAAAATTAATTCCTGATGTAAAAACAAAAAACATGTTTTTAATAAACAATAATTATCAAAAGATTGACACTTGTTTATGTCCGGTATAAATGTGAAATTATGTCCAATGGCCAACATTGGATTAAATGGTAAAAATATATTATAAATATAATTTAAAACCACTCAAATTCATAATTTATCACTATTAATTATTTTGATTAAAAAAGTTGTTTTTAATTAAAATTTGGTAATTTCACTATTCATCAAAATATGAAAGTTTTCAAAAAAGTACCAAAAATTGACCATAAGCTAATTTTGATATTCCAAATCCAAAAATGAAGTCGATTTTGAATCATAAAATATATAAAATTTCAAAAAGTGGGTATTACAATTCATAACAGCTAGTTTGATTGGTTGTGGTGTGTGTTAGAACTCAAAGTTGTGTACAACACACGCTACTGTATTATTCAAAGAGAAGCGTACCATGGAAGCTTGGGGTGTTACATGTTTTATGTGGTAAATTTGAAGATTTTAATCCTCCAGTTTATAGAGAGTGATACTAAATGGTGTTTTTTATGGTTATAGAAAATTGAACCTCTTAGGTATAGAAGAAATCAATGGGGTTATGCTACTAAAAATGTAGTTATACCTAAACCACAGGTGAACCAATGGCTGGTTTCGGGTATTGTCTATGATTTTCAAGTTGTGGATAAATTTAACTAAAGGGATGAACCAAGGAAATTGGGTCACTCTATTCGGTTATAGAAGAAAAATCCACACATATTTCATGGTGATTCAGAACCATAGAAAGAAGAGGTGTTAAAGAATAATATTAAATCCAATCTTTGATTTCCTTGGCACACCAATAAAGATAAAATTAAAGTTGGTGACGTATATATTAGAAGATATCACAAGATAGTGGTGGGATTTATCTCTTCAGGATAAATTAGACAGATGAATTTCATGGTAGAGTTAGAAATCAAAGGGTTCATTCATCCTAGTATGTCTTTATGGGCTGCACCAGTTTTGTTTGTGAAAAAGGTGTGTGGATCTCAAAATATTTGTATATATTATCATAAAATTAACAATGTTATGGTAAATTGTAACACCCCAGGTAAATAAAGAATATGAAATTTTTATATTTATCCATATTTGTGAATAAAATATTAATATTACTTTAAAGGGTTCCTATGTTCGATAGCGTACCTGATACGCAACAAAGAGTTTCATTGAAATCTTACGTTGCACACTAGTAATAAATTAATATTATTTTAAATGGTAGTTAACATGTAGTCGTTGTATTGGCGGTAATGGATAGAAATAACTAAAATATGATTATATATGTTTTTAAATTTTTTTACATTTATCCAATAAAAGATAAAGGCTTAAAATACAGAAAGAATTCAATTTTAGGCGTATATGCCCTAGTTTTCCCTAAAGGTTCACTTATTGCCGTTTGATGGAAAACCGTCATTAAATATAGTTTTATTAAGTCTTATACATTCTATTGGACCAAATAAAACTCTTCTTAAGAATTGGGACATCAAAATTTACTTTGTGTAAATTTTTGGTATCTTTCCGATAAAGTTCATTTTTATAATGAATAGTGTAAAATGTTGTATTTTAATTCAAAACCTCTTTTTAATATAATTTATTTATATGATTAGATTATATTTTGAATTGGTTTTAAAGTGAAATTAAAATATATTTTTACCATTAAATCCAATAGTGGTTGTTGGAATTAATTTCACTTTGAAATCAGACTTAAACTAGTGTCAATCTTTTGATACTTATTGTTTCATAAAAACACGCTATTTGCTCTGACAGCAGGAATTAATTATTAAATTAATTAATGTAACTTATATGTTTTTAATTTTGTAAAATAGACTTAATTTTTGAATTTGTAATATCAAATATAGCTTAGGGTGAATTTTTGGGATTTATTTTAAAAAACATCAATTTTTGATGAATAGTGAAACCAATAAGTGGTACTTATAAAAACTGATTTTTCATTTAAATGAAATTTTACCACCTCTGTGTTTTGAATTTCAAAAATCTGACATACATGGTTGTCATTAAGAAGTAAAATTTGGTTCAATGGGATTAAAAAAAAATTTGGTGAATAGTAACTTATTAAGTTTTTAATCGTGATTAGAGGTAATTAGTGTAGTTTAAGGTAAAAATAATGTTTTAATATTATGAAATGAACTGACACATGTCCTAACCTCATTGGATGTGTCATGGCCGACCAAGACAACCCATGGGTCAACTTGGGGACCCCATGGAGCCACTTTGGTTGGAAAATGACATAAATACCTTTTTATTTAATGTTAAAGTAAAAATGACACAAACATGAGATGTTTTACTAAAACAATTCTTACATGGAGTTATACAAGTCAAATTTTTGACTATAAATAGTAATTGGAAAGATAAAACGATTTAATACATTATAGTAATTTTTTATAATTTTTAGACATTAAATAAATTAAATTATTTATGACATCATGATGATGCAGCGATGACCTCATTATTTAACGATTTAAATAAAATGGAATGATAATGTAATATATAAGACCTAAACATGTCCAAAACCTATTGTATTAGTGCATTTATAAGCCTTATCACCTTATCCTCGAAACACATCAATGTGGGACCTCTTAAATCCGAATACCATTTTAAAATAAAGTGACTTTTCTTTACCTTCCAAGAGTGCCCCTCCTCTTCTCTTATAAAAGTCCCCCACCTCTACCTCCTTACCCACACTCCCAAAGCCTTTGGCTAGGCCAAACCCTGCCCATTTTGTCTCTCCACTTCCCTATATAACTCCTTGAGGCCTCACTTTGGGCAGAAGTCTTTCCAAGGAATCCTTTTAGCTCAAACCAAAGGGAGTTACCCGATTTTAAGGTAATGTCTTCACTTGAGTCCTTTTGTTTTATTTTGCCTCTACAACCCCATAAACTCTTTTTATTAATTTCTTTTGTAACAACTCCAGTATATAAAATATACTAGGATGTTGTTATAATAATTATTCGAGCTACACTTACACACACCAACATCTAATGGTTAAAGAACATACTGTTTCCGTGGATGGCGAATTTCTGCCTCCCGGAACGATGATTGTTCAACATTCTTCTAACACCTTCAAAGGTGGCCATTAAGATGAAACTATATTTATATATTATATATAATATGTTTATGTTTTACTTAATCTTCTGTATTTATCATTTATGGCATACCTTTATGGTTTCCATTATGCGTAAACATGATATCTTCATTTAAGGAAGTGCGGACTACCGCCCCCTCAAAGTGATTTGATTCGTTAATACCATATGTGGTACATATAAAGGATATATTTAATGATATTATATATGATACCATACTGGAATTAAAATACTATTATGTATCATTATGTTCCATTAAATATGAAATAGAAATGGAAGTAGCGTTCATGCGTACGTACGGCTTACCGTCTCCATGAACGGTGCATTTCATTTCTTAACTCTAAATGTTATGTAATATTATAAATACATGTATATTCTGGATATATATGATATATATGATTTCAAAATCATTAATATAATTCTGGATATAATGAACATTTGACCACACGAACAACATGTAATTGTAAGAAGTCCACTTTCGACTTAAGAACCAAATATCGAAAAAAAAACAAACATTATTAACTTAAATGATTACATAATATTTATAACAAGGAAATAAGTGATATAAAAGGAATAATTAACTAGAAAAAGGTTCTTAATAAAGTTTAAATTAACTCAAGTTTATTATTTAGGAAGTTAAAGAACGATCGAGTCAAGTCAGACCCGAGGTAAGGGATCCTACTCCTCTCTTTCTTTTTAAGTACACTCTTTTATGTCATTCCTTTTAAAGCTCGTCTTTCTTGTTATTGGGATATTATTTTATATTGCTCTTACTTTAATTTTTATGTTCATATGATTAGAGGACCTATTCTCTCTCATCAATCCATTTTGAAAGTTTTGAGTGGCGCCGTTAGGCTGCCGAATTTTTCGTAAGAGATCCAACCTCTCTTTCTTTTTAAGTACTCTCCTTTATGCCACTTCTTTTAAGCTCCTCTTTGTTATGTTGGGGGATGTTCTTTTATATTCCTATTTCTTTAAAATTTATTTTAATATGATGATAGACCCTATTTCCTCTCATCAATCCATTTTGTAAGTCTTAGGTGGCGTCGTTAGGCTGCCGAGTTTTTGTAAGGGATTTTTCATCTCACTTTTACTCCCGTGAGATTTATGCTACATTTTCCACAATTTTATTTGAGTGTTGTATGTACTGACCATTATTATACACTTTGTGTAGTATAATTTCATTAATGGGTATTCACATCCACATTGTATGACCCTTCTTCCATGGGGTGTACGTTTCGAAAGTTACCCAACTCGGTAAGGGGACCCTTCACCCTCCTTTTTTTTAAAAGACTTCTTTTGTTATGTCTTTTAATTCTCATACTATTATGTTGGGATATGTTCTTCTATATCCTTATTTATGTAAATTTTATGTCCAACTGATGAGATCCCCTTTATCTCTCTCATCAACCCTTTTTTAAAAATTTTATGTGACGCCGTTAGGCTGCCGAATTTTACCAAGGGAACTTCTTAACCCAATTTCGATTTCTTTGGGTTCAACATGTAGTTATTGAATATTTCATCCTTTGAATATGTGTGAATAACATTTTATTGTCTTACACTTAATATCCACTTATATTGGGTGTATTTATATTTGTCACACATAATTATGAGATTTATTTATCCTTAATTTAAGGATACCATCTTTATAATGGATTTCATCTCATTTTACATCTCTATTGAGACTTCATTGTTGTTATGCACAAATTCACTCTTATATGGTGTATATACTTTCCTTTGGAATATTATATCATGAATACATTTATTCTCATGATATTATAATGTTCTGATTAAATTTTATTCCTCAATTTTTGTATTCAAGTGTCTCTAATTTTGGTAAAAACCCTTTAACCAAAATGTCGCTTTAAATGTTTTAATGATTTGTTCTTATTAATATACATGTTTTCAAAATGGTTTTAAGGATTTATTTATATGGATATTAATGGTTTAAAATGTTAAAAGCTTCAAGGTGGTATGGGACACTTTGATTCAAAAATCTCTTTATTAAATGTTTTAAATGGTTTTGAAAATGGTTTTTTTAATGGATTCATTATTTCAATATCCTAAAATGTTATATTGTGATTGAAATGTGGAAATGTTATATTTCTATTATTCATGTTTTATGTGATACATTTATGTTATGGTTCATGGACATTGTTATGAAAATGGGTGGTTCCGTGATAAACTAAGGGCGGGTGAGCCCGATATAGCTCTCCAATGCATTGGGTAACGTGAAGGAGTGAAACGTTAAGGTTTCTCCGAAGAGATTTAGGGAATATACTGTGATGGGTATTCCAAACGTAACCAAGAGGGTTACTCCCTACGTAAGAATGTTATGAATTCCTCAAGTAACCTTTATGTCTTATGATTTCTATGATTTATTCATGGTTTGATGAGGTATGTTAAAGTGCCTATGTTTTATGGGTAAAGTATGATTTCATTCTTATGTATATATGAACTCATGTTTCCTTTCCATGTTTTTATAACCCTTACTGAGCTTTTTATTCTCATCCCAAGTTTTTGAAATGTTTTTCACAGGTCAAGGGAAAGGTACATGATGTGATGATAGTGTCAAGGATGTGTCCAGAAAGAATCCGTGTTTTATTTTAAATATGTTTCCGTTGATGGGAAGAATGAATATTGTCTTTTATGTAACCACTTTGTTTAATTGTGGAATGTAATGCAAGTTTCATGATCTAATTCTCTAAAACTCTAAACCTAAAAAGATCCTCATTGTGTAATCTTGTAATAACTCATGATTAAGTAAGGTTTAAGGCTGGGGCCTTATAGTTGGTATCGGAGGTCGGTTTAGATAACTTTAGAGGTTAGGGTATTCATTAAGCATAAGTGGCATTACCATAATGGCTAGGATTTCAGAACTAGTCCTAGTTTTAGATAAAGTGAATGAGTAAGTATATCTTAGTTTTTACCTTCCTCATTAGTACATGATAGTTTTGTTGATATACTCACACTGACTTTTCTGTTTTTAGGGAATGGATGGATCTAGCAGGCACGAAATAGACAACAGGTTTGAAGGAAACTGTGTTGGTTCTCTGATTAAGATACTAGATAAAATGGAGGCTTCAATGAAGAAACTCGTGGTTGTTCTAAACCAAATATCAAGGAGTCATGATAAACCACTTGAACCTTGGTACGTTCTGTAATGCGTCATGTACGAGATGACCAATCGATGTGGAAGTTTAGGTAATAATTATAAATGTAACCATTAGAGTTTATATGATCCTTACTTTTGAGGTAATTATGGGTTACTCTATGATATGATGGAAAATGAAAGGAATGAGATAAAATTGAGGTTAAAATATGTTATGATTTTTTTTTGAAGTTTTTATCTCGTTTTGGGGAATGTTTTATGAATTATGTAGTTTTGGAAAAAGGACAACATGCAGACTGTGTGACAACCCGTCGCATCGGACAAAGCTGCGGGAATCGAACCCACAACCAAAGTGTGTCTGGTATTTATCGCCTACCACTAGACTACGTGAAGTCCCTGGTTAGTTTGACTGATTCTTTTTATTTATATGATTTTATGAATTAAGAGTAAGTTGATTTTGGTTTATTTATGAAAATGATTATCCTATCATCGAGGATATGTGATTAGGTTAATTACTTTTCAATACGAGACTTTAGGAGCAACTGATGTTGTTTGGAGATAAATGTTACTATTTAACTTGGAAGACTATGTGACTAAATCCTTCAAATATTTGGGTTTTGTTGGACAAATTTTGGAGATTAAGCATAGATTTTCTTTTTAAAGGGTTATCCTTTTCTGGATTATCTGACCTTGTACTAACCTATTTGGTTTTGGTTTTGGTTAAATCCTAAATACATGGAAAGTATATAGTCCTCTTTGTTGGATTAGGTGATTCTCTAGAAGTTGATTATAGTACTCTTAATGCGAACAAGTCTCCCTAAATACTCGTCTTTTGGAAAAAATATGAGTTTGATTAAGGAATCTAGTAAAATTTGAAAGTCAACATGATAAGTGATTATGTTTCCTTATGAATAAATTCCTCAATAAAAAGTAAATTAAAACAAAAATGTTGTCTATTAACTTTTCCTACTGGGGAATCGAATACCGTTTAACCCATCACAAGTTTGTGAATTTCTTATGGTTAACTTTTTCCTAGACATGTTTACTATCACTCTCCATCAGAACATGACCCTATGTTTTCTCCTCCATGTCCATGTTTTCCTACATGGATTCCTAGTATGGGTTAACTCGGGTGACCTCTGTACTTATCTTCCTTTATTTTAAAGTGATTGTTTTACCGACTCTTGTTCTGATGTGGGACTTTTAAGGATGTTTCCAAGCTCAATTTTAAAAATTGCGAGGATGCAATTCCCAAAAGGGGGGAAGGATGTAACACCCCAAGTAAATAAAGAATATGAAATTTTTATATTTATCCATATTTGTGAATAAAATATTAATATTACTTTAAAGGGTTGCTATGTTCGATAGCGTACCCGATACGCAACAAAGAGTTTCATTGAAATCTTACGTTGCACACTAGTAATAAAATAATATTATTTTAAATTGTAGTTAACATGTAGCCGTTGTATTGGCGGGAATGGATAGAAATAACTAAAATATGATTATATATGTTTTTAAATGTTTTTACATTTATCCAATAAAAGATAAAGTCTTAAAATACGGAAAAAATTCAATTTTAGGCGTATATGCCCTAGTTTTCACTAAAGGTTCACTTATCGCCTTTTGATGGCGAACCGTCATTAAATATAGTTTTTTTCACTCTTATACATTCTATTGGACCAAATAAAACTCTTCTTAAGAATTGTGACATCAATATTTACTTTGTGTAAATTTTTGGTATCTTTCCGATAAAGTTCATTTTTTTAAGGAATAGTGTAAAATGTTGTATTTTAATTCAAAACCTCTTTTTAATCTAATTTACTTATATAATTAGATTATCTTTTTAATTAGTTTTAAAGTGAAATTAGAATATATTTTTACCATTAAATCCAATATTGGTCGTTGGAATTAATTTCACTTTGAAATCAGACTTAAACTAGGGTCAATCTTTTGATACTTATTGTTTCATAAAAACACGCTATTTGCTCTGACAGCGGGGATTAATTATTAAATTAATTAATTTGACTTATATGTTTTGAATTTTTTAAAATAGACTTCATTTTTTAATTTGGAATATCAAATATATCTTAGGGTGAATTTTTGGTATTTTTCTGAAAAACTTCAATTTTTGATGAATAGTGAAACCACTAAGTGGTACTTATAAAAACTGATTTTTCGTTTAAATGAAATTTTACCACCTCTGTGTTTTGAATTTCAAAAATCTGACATATATGGTTGTCATTAAGAAGTAAAATGTGGTTCAATGGGATTAAAATAATTTTTCTGTGAATAGTAACTTATTTAGTTTTTAATCGTGATTAGAGGTAATTAGTGTAGTTTAAGGTAAAAATAATGTTTTAATATTATGAAATGAACTTGAAACATGTACTAACCTCATTGGATGTGTCATGTCCGATCAAGACAACCCATGGGTAAACTTGGGGACCCCATGGAGCCACTTTGGTTGGAAAATGACATAAATACCTTTTTATTTAATGTTAAAGTAAAAATGACACAAACATGAGATGTTTTACTAAAACAATTCTTACATGGGGTTATACAAGTCCAAATTTTTACTATAAATAGTCATTGGAAATCTAAAAGGATATCCTACATCATAGTATTTTTTTATAATTTTTATACATTGAATAAATTAAATTATTTATGACATCATGATGATGCAGCGATGACCTCATTATTTAACGATTTAAATAAAATGGAAGGATAATGTAATATCTAAGACCTACACATGTCCAAAACCTATTGGATGAGTGGATTTCGAACCCTTATCACCTTATACTTGAAACACATCAATGTGGGACCTCTTAAATCCGAATACCATTTTAAAATAAAGTGACTTTTCTTTACCTTCCAAGAGTGCCCCTCCTCTCCTCTTATAAAAGGCCCCCACCTCTACCTCCTTACCCACACTCCCAAAGCATTTGGATAAGCCAAAACAAGCCCATTTTGTCTCTACACTTCCCTATATAACTCCTTGAGGCCTCAATTTGGGCATAAGTCTTCCCAAGGAATCCTTTTAGCTCAAACCAAATGGAGTTACCCGATTTTAAGGTAATGTCTTCACTTGAGTCTTTTTGTTTTATTTTGCCTCTCCAACCCCCTAAACTCTTTTTATTAATTTCTATTGTAACAAATCCAGTATATTAAATATACTAGGATGTTGTTATAAGAAGGATTCGAGCTACACTTACACACACCTACATCTAATGGTTAAAGAACATACTGTTTCCGTGGATGGTGAATTTCTGCCTCCCGAAACGATGATTGTTCAACATTATTCTAACACCTTCAATGGTGGCCATTAATATGAAACTATATTTATATATGATATCTAATATGTTTTTGTTTTACTTAAGCTTATTTATTTTTCATTTATGGCATACATTTATGGTTTCCATTATGGGTAAACGTGATATCTTCATTTAAGGAAGTGTGGACTACCGCCCCTTCAAAGTGATTTGATTCGTTAATACCATATGTGGTACATATAAAGGATATATTTAATGATATTATATATGATACCATACTGGAATTAAAATACTATAATGTATCATTATTTTCCATTAAATATGAAATAGAAATGGAAGTAGCGTTCATGCGTACGTACGGCTTACCGTTTCCATGAACGGTGCATTTCATTTCATAACTCTAAATGTTATGTAATATTATAAATACATGTATATTCTGGATATATATGATATATATGATATCAAAATCATGAATATAATTCTGGATATAATTAACATTTGACCACACGAACAACATGTAATTGTAAGAAGTCCACTTTCGACTTGAGAACCAAATATCGACAAAACAAACATTATTAACTTAAATGATTACATAATGTTTATAACATGGAAATAAGTGATCTAAAAGTTATAATGAACTAGAAAAAGTTTCTTAATAAAGTTTAAATTAACTCAAGTTTATTATTCAGGACGTTAAAGAACGATCGAGTCAAGTCGGACCCGAGGTAAGGGATCCTACTCCTCTCTTTCTTTTTAAGTACACTCTTTTATGTCATTCCTTTTAAAGCTCATATTTATTGTTATTGGGATATTATTTTATATTAATCATACTGTAATTTTTATGTTCATATGATGAGAGGCCCTATTCTCTCTCATCAATACATTTTGGATGTTTTGAGTGGCGTCGTTAGGCTGCCGAATTTTTCGTAAGAGATCCAACCTCTCTCTTTCTTTTTAAGTACTCTCCTTTATGTCACTTATTTTAAGCTCCTCTTTGTTATGTTGGGTGATGTTCTTTTATATTACTCTTTCTTTAAACTTTATTTTAATATGATGAGAGACCCTATTTCCTCTCATCAATCCATTTTTGAAGTCTTAAGTGGCGCTGTTAGGCTGCCGAGTTTTCGTAAAGGATTTTTCATCTCACTTTTACTCCCGTGAGATTTATGCTAAATTTGCCACAATTTCCTTTCAGTGGTGTATGTACTGCCCATTATTATACACTTTGTGTAGTATAATTTCATTAATGGGTATTCACATCCACATTGTATGACCCTTATTCCATGGGGTGTACGTTTCGAAAGTTACCCAACTCGGTAAGGGGACCTTTCACTCACCTTTTTTTAAAAGACTTCTTTTGTTATGTCTTTTAATTCACATACTATTATGTTGGGATATGTTCTTATATATCCTTATTTATGTAAATTTTATGTCCATGTGATGAGATCCCCTTTATCTCTCTCATCAACCCTTTTTGTAAAATTTTATGTGACGTCGTTAGGCTGCCGAATTTTACCAAGGGAACTTCTTAACCCAATTTCAATTTCTTTGGGTTCAACATGTAGTTATTGAATATGTCATCCTTTGAATATGTGTGAATAACATTCTATTGTGTTACAATTAATATCCACTTATATTGGGTTTATTTATATTTTTCACACATAATTATGAGATTGATTTATCCTTAATTTAAGGATACCTTCTTTATAATGGATTTCATCTCATTTTACATCTCTATTGAGACTTCTTTGTTGTTATGAACCAATTCACTCTTATATGGTGTATATACTATCCTTTGGAATATTATATCATGAATACATTTATTCTCATGATATTATAAAGTTCTGATTAAATGTTATTCCTCAATTATTGTATTCAAGTGTCTCTAATTTTGGTAAAAACCCTTTAACTAAAATATTGCTTTAAATGTTTTAATGATTTGTTCTTATTAATATCCATGTTTTCAAAATGGTTTTAAGGATTTATTTATATGGATATTAATGGTTTAAAATGTTAAAATCTTCAAGGTGGTATGGGACACTTTGATTCAAAAATCTCTTTATTAAATGTTTTAAATGGTTTTGAAAATGGTTGTTTTAATGTATTCATTATTTCAATATCCTAAAATGTTATATTGTGATTGAAATATGGAAATGTTATATTTCCTTTATGCATGTTTTATGTGATACATTTATGTTATGGTTCTTGGGAATTATTATGAAAATGGGTGGTCCCGTGATAAACTAAGGGCGGGTGAGCCCGATATAGCTCTCCAATGCATTGGGTAACGTGAAGGAGTGAAACGTTAAGGTTTCTCCGAAGAGATTTAGGGAATATACTGTGATGGGTATTCCAAACGTAACCAAGAGGGTTACTCCCTACGTAAGAATGTTATGAATGCCTCAAGTAACCTTTATGTCTTATGATTTCTATGATTTATTCATGGTTTGATGAGGTATGTTAAAGTGCCTATGTTTTATGGGTAAAGTATGATTTCATTCTTATGTATATATGAACTCATGTTTCCTTTCCATATTTTTATAACCCTTACTGAGCTTTTTATTCTCATCCCATGTTTTTGAAATGTTTTTCACAGGTCAAGGGAAAGGTACATGATGTGATGATATTGTCAAGGATGTGTCAAGAAAGAATCCGTGTTTTATTTTAAATATGTTTCCTTTGATGAGAGGAATGAATATTGTCTTTTATGTAACCACTTTGTTTAAATGTGGAATGTAATGCAAGTTTCATGATCTAATTCTCTAAAACTCTAAACCTAAAAAGATCCTCAATGTGTAATCTTGTAATAACTCAAGATTAAGTAAGGTTTAAGGCTGGGGCCTTATATAAATAATTGTTATCCACTTCTACACGTTGATGATCTGTTCAATCAATTGAGGGGATACTAGTGGTTCTCTAAAATTTACTTGTTATTGGTATATCACTAATTGCGGGTTTGAAAGGACAATATTATTCATAAAAATTTAAATATTAGATATGGTCATTTAAGGTATTTTTGTATGCCTATTATTCTTATAAATTCACCAATAGTATTTATGGAATTGATGAATTTTATATTTTAAAGGAATATATATTCATTTATGGGGGTATTTGTGGATGAAATATTTGTGATTTCAAGGACAAGGACTAAACATAAGAAACTCTTGGACACAATGTTGGTTATTTCATGGGATTATCATATATATGAAAAATTACCAAAGTGTGATCTTTGGATATAGTTGGTAAATTTAATTCACCATGTTATCTTGTAAAGAGGTGTTTTTATGGATCCAAAAAATAAAGAAGTTGTTATCTCTTGGAAACCTCAAAATAATGTTTTTGAGATACATAGTTTAATAGGTCTAGCTAGTAATTATCAATGTTTTTTCATGACTTCTCCCTACTAGATTTTCCTATGACATCATTGACAAGGAAAGGTGTTCCATTCCAATATAAAAAAGAATTTAATAATTATATTAATTAGCTAAAATTATTCCTTACATAAGCACTAAACTTGATATTTTTGAAATCAGGACAAGCATATGTGGTGAATTATGATTCTTCGTGATCTAGGTTGGGGAGTGTTGTCATGCAGGGAGATCATGTTGTTGATTATGGCTCACGGAAGTTACGTCTTGATGAGAAAAACTACCCAAAATATGATTTTGAGTTATCTGATGTAGTCTTTCATTGAAGGCATGGAATTATTACCTCTTTGGTGAGAAATTCACAGTTTTCATGAATCCTAATATCTTAAAACACATATTATCACAAATATATTTGAACCTGAGATAAATAAAATGGATAGAGTATCTCCAAATTTTTGGCTTTGACTTGATGTATACACTAGGTAAAGGAAATTTGGTGGTGGATGTATCAAGTAGGAATTCATAAGGTTAGTTAGAAAAAGAGGCTTCAAATTAGTGATAGTTGATGTCAATGATATTTTACATGCACATAGATTGTGAATATCATGATAGTGTTACGGTTTTTTTTCAGTTTCTTTTGTTCCTGATTTCTTGTATATGGTTAAATTTGTATGGACATCAAATTCTAAATGTGTTTCTATGAGGTCAAAACTCAATGGTGGGGAAACCATTTAGGGAATTAAGATGAATGGGAGTTCAGTTTTATGGTTTCAAGGTCAGATGGTTGTATTTATGGCTTATCCTGCAAAAATTATTCATGCTTACCATCATTAGAGATGGATTTTTCATCATAGAATAAAAAAAATTTATAAATAAATGAAATCCTTTTTTTGGTGGGATTTCATGAAAAGAAAAGTGTCCGATTTTGTTTTGATATTCTTCACTTGTTTGCAGGTTAAGGGAGAGAAGTAGTGCCCAATGGGTATGTTGTAGTATTTACCTATTTCTATTTGGAAATGGGTGTAGATAGCCATGGATTTTGTAACTTGTCCCCCAAGTATAGTTTATAAACAAGATTACATATGGGTGATAGTGGATCTACTCACAAAGTCGTCCCATTTAATTCAAATTAATTAATCTCATATGGTGGAGGACTTGTCTAAAATCAATATCGGAGAACTGGTAAAGAGGTATGGTGTACCATTTTCGATAGTATCAGACCATGATCTTATGTTTACATCACAATTTTTTAAAATCCTTCTACCAATAACTTGGGACTCAATTTATCATGATTATGTCATTTCATCCTCATATGTATATATAATGAAAAAGGATGATAAAAATGTGGAAGACATGCTTCTGGACTTTTTAATGGATTTTGGTGGCTCATGGGAGGATCACATACCATTAGTGTAATTATCATATAACAATAGTTATCATGACTTGATATATATGGATAATTTTGGATCATTTTATGAGATTCCTTGTCATTATCTACTTTTTTGGGTGGAAACATGTGAGACTTTATTATTTGGACCAAGCCTTGTCCAAGAGACAATGGAGAAGATTCTATTGATTATGAAATGTATGGAGACAGTTGAAAGTCATCATAAATATTATGTGGATCATCTTTGACAGTCATTTTCATTCAAGGTGAGTTATCATGTGTTCTTGATAATCTCTCCATGGATTGGGCATCATTGTTGTGGGATGCAGGTAAAGATATCTCTTTGATACATAGTCCCTTTTGAGATACTTGAATGGGTTTTTGAAGTGGCATATTGGATGGATTTTAAAACTTGTTTTGGTTTTATGAATAATGTGTTTCATGTCTATATGTTTAAGAAGTATTATCCTAATACTAGCCATGTGATTTTATGGGATCACATTGACCTAGAGCCATATTCTTCCTTAGTTTATGTGCCAGTGTGGATTTTGGGTAGGAAAGAGAATGTATTCTATGAGAAAACCATCATTCTAGAGTGGGTTTTATGGAAACATGATCCGATTTAGGAAGAAATATGGGAATAGTGAAAGGAAATTGTCAAGATATAGGCCAAACTATTCTATGAATTTTTTTTCTAATTTCTATGAAAATTAATGTTAGTGGTGGGGAGAATATAGAGCCCTTAGATTCAGATAATTAACCATATACTTATTTATTTTATGTATATAAATTTATTGGTTTAATTTTGAGAGGGTTTGGAGAAGTTTTAGGGTTTTTTCAAGGATTTTATAGTGGTTAATGGTTTGATAATATTTACTAAAAACTGGGAAACACCTCCATAAAATCATGCAAAGGGAAACAGTGGGCTTTGGGTAGGCACACGGTTAAGAGAACAGTTTGGCCAAGCCATGCAACCACCCAAGAAAAACATTTAAAATTGGAACAAAGGTCTTTATCATGGTATGTGAATGGTTTTACTAACTATTGGAGTCAACCATGTGAGGTTATTCTTAAGGTAGTGGTTGGTGCATGGTTTACAAATGGTTTTATAAACCACGTACCATTAAATGTTAGATCCAAAAAACTATGTATATAACCCATTTTAGCTCCTTATCCCATTTTTATCACTTAATCCCATCCTAACTTGAATTATTCGCCTCTAAAAGACTGTGGAGATCCTTCCCTTCAATCTGGGTGTGATCTATTGAAAAATCAATGTTTATTGGAGGTTGTATTCCATGGTAAGTCTCTGTTCAGGGTGGTTTTCCCTTAGTTTCTTCTTATTACCTATTTTGAATTAATATATCTAATCTATTTAGGATAGATCTGTGTTAGTTAATTCCAATCATGGTGATTTTTGATTATTTGGTTGATAAGGAACAACATCTAAGGGGGGTTGTTGGAGTTTCAACCATGTTTATTAGAGATTTTTTGTCCGTCTTCATTTTCACCTATGTTTTTGAGGTTGGTGGATTCACTCTTGACTCTTATTTTTAGAAAATTAAGGCTTTATTTCATATTTATTGAATTTATTTGTGATCCTTTTGTTCCAATCGTTTTCAAAACCCTCTTTGGTGGTGATTTTTTGATTTGTGAAAAATTCTTGTTTTGGTGGAAAGTGTAATTGGTTTCATGATTTTAAAATTTTGATTTATAAATAATTGTTAGGTTTTAATGCATGTAAATTTCATTTAAAAGTTTTTTTAATAAATTTTGATTTATTGAATTGGTTTGGAACAATTTCTTGGGATGGTTAGAATTAATGAATGAGATGGATAATGGTTTAGAAGTGCCACCATCAGAGAGATGAAATATAGAGGTGAATTCCCACCCTAAATAGTAAAACCGTGATTACGTTTGTGTGTGTGGTGGTGTAAAATGAAATGGGTAATTCAAAAATTGGATTTTTGAAATGGTTTGAAAGGATTATTTGTTTTATTTATTTGAAAAACTATTTAAATTAGAAAAATGTTTTTGTGAGAACATTAATTGGATTTTAAATAAATTATTTTAATTTATTTTATATAAATTGTTTTATATAAATATACTAACCTATTCTATTCTAGTGGTGTGTGTATGGAAGTGATTTTGGGAAAACCTTCTGAGTTTCATTACTCACCCCCTTCTTGGGAACTTTGTTACATTTGTATATATCATATATCTGGACATATATAAAGGAAAAGTATCTCATTTATATAGTTATGCATCCTGATACTTTCTTTATGGATTGTAGAGTTTGATCTTGGAGCATATTGGGAGATCTGAGTTGGTATCTTTGTATTCTTTGAGTTTTATTGGTTTGGGTTTCTTCATTGTACTCTGATTTTTTTTCGGTTTGGTGGTTTTTGATTTGTATTATGGTCTTATCATGCATCATATATTGGTTTTTTAGTTATGGTTATCTTTGTTTCGTTATTTTACCATTAAATGGTAAATCATCCCCCAACTTTTTATGAATCCCTTTGAATTTGTTTATCCTTTAGTGTCTTGGGGATGTCATATAAGTCAAGGTAATGTTCCACCACATTTCTAAGATAATGGGGTGTGGCAGGACATTACATAACAAACATTAAGAATCTACAAAAATATTTCAACCCTAATTTCTCATCAAATAACTATATTTCAATAAACTAATTAAATCTGGAAGATCGAGTTGAATTAGAAAAATATTGAAACTGAACCATGAATCCTAAAAACAAAACCATATGGTCAATGATCTACTCACTATCTCAATTCTAGTAAAATAAAATAATTTCTCACTAATAAAAATCTAGGTTGTTATATCAAATAGAAGTTTTATGAATTTTGAGAGATATGTTAGTGAAATGATCTCATGTTAATCCCTTCAAAATAATTATATTAATATTAAAATAAAAAATAAAATTAAAATAAATTTTCCAAAGTACCCTCATTAAAAAATGGATTGAAAATATATCAGGTACCTAATCATATACACTATCCCAGATGGTATTTACTATATTTTTGGTGTATCATGAACATGTACTCATTTGTTGAAAAATAGAATAAATCACTTTTAAATAACCAACAGGAAACTTGTTTCATTGTTGTAGGTAGTCGGTTTTGTTCTTCTCTAGTTTCCATTAAACACCTATTATAATTTCCCACTCTACCCATCTTCTTCACTAATAGATTCTAATTTCCAATTAAAATAATCCCATATAAAATGAAAAATATATGTAATTAAAATTTGCTTCCATAAAATCATGGTATTTACAAACTCTATACTACATAACATATAATATGAGAATCAATACCTATCAATTTCCAATTTGTTTATAAAGATAATGGAATATTTCTTCCCAAAGTACCCATATCTCGTCCTAAAATACCACAATAAAAAAACTCCATATGAATGTTAAACTGATTTCTAACATAAAAAAATCAGCCTACATCAAGTCATTACAAGGATTCACAAACATTATCCTAATCACATGATACTATATATATAATTATTAATACCCATATCACACAGAATATCCTTAAAAAATAGTCCAAATATGGATTAATAAATAACCCAAAAATAACAACACTTCAATTAATATTTTAACTCTGGTTAAATGAATATATTAAAATATTATAATTTAGATAAATTCAATTTTATTAATATTATTTAACAAAATCAAGACTTAACTCATTACATATAAAAAATATCACAAAAATAATAATAAAAGTTAAAATATATTTTTTTCTACCAAAAAAATAGTTAGTTTTAAATTATTTTAAAATTATCTATATGGTTTATCATATTATATACTAACATATAACAATTTTAAATATTTTAATAACCATCATAAGTGATCATAAAAAATATATTTTATTTTATTTTCCATTAAAATGATCATAGTATCTTTTTCAAATTAAAGTTATATTTTATCATCATTCCCCATCAATAGAGTAAATGAAATTTAATAACATGATAAATTCCCTCACTATAGTTTTATTAAAATATACACATTATAATAATTATAAATGATAAAAAAATCAAATTATAATTCCTAAAATCAGTTTAATATTATCTTTAAAATGACCATAATATTATTCTATTCAACATTCATTAACAAAATTTCCCTAAAAAACAAATTTTTGATGGTAATGTTCATAAATTATATATTACTAATAAATATCAACATGTATTAACCCAATAAGAAAACATTTAAATTTTGAAAATACCTAACACTAATCATTTTTATTCTCACAATAAAAATAATTCCTAGATGTTTGATCATCTAAAGGACTCCAGACCCACATATGTGAATCTATAGATTAACAAGGAAATTTTTTATACCCCACAAGAATTAAAAATTAAATCCATAATAAAATGTTATATGTATTTTATAACTATTTATATATTTCTACATCAATCTATAAAATTTCATGACTCCATAATTGTATATCTAATTTCCCTGGATAGGTTTATTCATACGATATTGAAATGAGTCTCTATATAATTCTAGGTGTGGTTCCCCACACACTGGAGTCTACCAACTAGTGGTGACTATCTAAGAGGAAATTATTGGTAAAATATAGCCTTTATCCATAGTAACAATAATAGAAGATATCATGACAATATCAACCATCACAATCCAACACATACAATATCAAGACACGTGGTGAATAATCCAAAATGTATTATCAAGATGAATCAGAAGCTTCTCATATTGTATATATATGAAAACAAAAAGTAATTAAAAAAGGAAAAAAAATCCAAACTAGCTCATAGGCCATGCTCGGTCCAACCATCCATGCTCCTCCTATGAAACACCAGATTAATCATCTGTCATGGGGCATTTCTCTTATCCTAACTTGCAACCATGAATTCTGCTGAGGTACGACAGAAATATCTAGTGGGTGTGAGTAAAAATAAAAATTCCACAACAAATAATTTATTAGAAATATGAAGTCTTATTTTTATGTATATACCATTTTTCATGTCATGAATAATGTGTGTCCTAAAATATTATTTATATGTAAAGATTCAACCCTCGCCTAAATGGTAGCTACCTCAGCCATCTATACCACCTTCAAATAGTGACATATTTCTTTCTCTATAGTACCATAATAATATACATAAATATATTATAACACAAAATTTAATGAATTATGTACATGGTCCCCCATATATATATAGTAGTAAAAATGACCACATTTTATCAAAGGAACCATGTCTATGGTCTCCCAATTATATATAGTAGCGCGCAAGAGAGATCTAATGAACAATGTCCATGGTCCTCTAATAATATTTAATAATAGGAACACTAAATTCATGGAATCATGTCATGGTTCCCCATTCATAATAATCATAAAATCATGCATAAAAAAACCTTTTAATAACATCAATGTCCCAAACCATAATAATATTAACTTTGAGAATAACAGTTCCTTGGAATAAAATCATAACCCCCATGATTAACAATCACAATGATAGGAATACCAAATCTCTTGAATCATAGAAACGAATCCAATATATATATATATATATTAATTGGAAAAAATATTATAATCATCATAAAATGAAATATATTTCTCATCTATGGTTTATCATTTCATTTTATAATTATCTATAAAATCTGGAATCCAAGGATTCATTTATTAAACTCTTATATTAAGGTAGTAAATAAATCATTTAATTCTGTACTCCTATTTCTAGGGTACCACATAAGTAAAATTAGGTACAAATTATTATCTTGTTGATTCCATGGCACTCTAACTGTCATAAGATTAATTCCCTTTATATTTTCTAGGGTTGGTGCATATTAAATGGTTTTCTAACCATTGGAAAACTTAAGGCTAGTGGGAATGTCTAAAAATCTGTCTTATGGTATAATTTAGATATTATTTAGAAAATTTGAATCCCAAATTACTTCATCATGGTTGAAGATCACATAAATTCCAAAAGGAATCATGAAATCAAGGGATATATCATGAACACCTACCTCATACCCATGAACCATAAAATAACTAAATGGGGTCTATATTATTAAGTGGAATGAATATCTTAATAATTAATAGATATCCACATTAAATACCTTGAGGATCGAGGAAACAAATTCATCAATATCTTACCAACATATAAATTAAGGGAAACTATTACAAGGTATGTGGTCTAATAATCATGACATGTGTAGTGGATAATATTAAAGTGGTTAAATTTAGTAAAGAAACTTTAAACACCCGCCAATAATTTTCACATCCCTTTATAAACAAATGTGTGTAGCTTACCTATAAGGCTGTGTAGAAAATTCAGTCATTTAAATCCTTAAAAAATTCTAACACCATGATGTGGAGGTACCCACCATTACCTTGTTGGCATAGATCAAACTATACCGAGGTGACTAACTATAAAGGCACTCCAAGATATAGTGGGAAATCATTTTTAATTTTATCCACAATGAAAACTTCCCTATGGCGTGGTGAGGCCCTCATGGTCATGGACTATTGAGAGGTTACCCAAGTGATATGATCTTTACCATTCCAAATTTTTAATTCCTAATTTAACAATTTTACAATGGAAATATCCAGGTGAAACATTTCCTAGACCTATCTTATTTTTTCCCAAGTTTCACCATGAAAAGTGAAACATCATTTAATGTCCCTAGGAACCAATTGGAACATCCCAACCCCAAATAAAACAATAAAAATGATATGTAATAAATAAAAAAATACATTTATGTGAATATATCCCCAATATAGTGCTTTATATCCCCTGAAAGTGTCAAGGACAATGGTTGATAAAGTGGATGAATGAACAACTAGTTCCAAAGGTAAAGGTCAACCATGTCTAAAAATCTGAAATAAAAACCAATCCAAAACATAAGAATCTCCAAAAAAATCAATGATTCCATAAATATTAAATATATAAAATGAATCCACTTAAAAAATACATACTAATACCAATAAGTAAATCTCAAGATAAACCACTAAGAAAATGATCATACTTCTAAGAAACAATATATATAATATAGTGGCATTCTATGACACCAAATTTCCATCCCTATAATGTCAACTCATCCCAATATGAGAATATTATTATAATAATGAATACATATGGAAAAAACAACAAAATCAATTACTCTAAAAATGAAATAATTTTCTATTATTCCCATCTCAAAGATATTTTGAAAATCCACATTCCTAGTTAAATTAAAATTTATCATTCAGTGAATCCTTATAAATTTCGAATTTCATATAAATGAATGTTTAATTATTTTCAAAAATACATTATTTAAAACAATTTTGAAATATATTTTTTTATTATTTATAAAAAAATTCGAAAACCCAATTTATAACATTCCAATAAAGGATATATATATAATTCATCACCACAATTTATTATTTGGATTCAAAAAAAATTATATTTTCTCAAATT
This sequence comes from Viscum album, assembly GCA_963277665.1. NCBI lineage: Eukaryota > Viridiplantae > Streptophyta > Magnoliopsida > Santalales > Viscaceae > Viscum > Viscum album. The sequence goes on along the minus strand of OY728156.1, from coordinate 384,844,843 downwards.
TCAATCATATTTAAAATTAAAATTCCCAAAAACCCACTTTATAAATTTTTTTAAAAAAATTACTTTAAAAAAATCAATAAATTCCATCAAGTATGATCAAACATGATACCACATAGACATGCTAAAGAAATGTGACAACTAGTCTACACATCAAACTATGTAAATCTTAATAAGAATCAATCCCCATATCAATCACTAAGACTCAATTGGAAGTATTACTGTAATCACTAAGTCATGTGTGATGAGAGTTAGAGAAAACCAATGAATTATATCTAGGAAGAACATCCATTCCTTATGAATCCATTTTAACACATTTTTAGTTTTTGTAAAAACAATTTGAAAATCCAAATATTTCAAAACCATCCTCTTTAAATGAACAATTTAAAAATAAAAACATTAAATATAATAATTAATTATTCATTACATCCCATTATGTCATTTAAAATAATTAATTTTACCCCTCATTCACAATGTATCAATGAATTATCACAAACCAATCATCATTTTGATTAAAAATATTTTAGAAAAATAATTGAAAAAATCATTATTTTGAATCTAAATTTTTTTGAATTTATTTCCAAATTTATGAAATCTATACCTCTTTTATGAAGAAATATAGTATTAAAACATCATCACATTTAATGATCATTTAAATTAAACCCTAAACATCATAAAAGTAAAACAAACACCATAGTTTACCATATTCTTATCAAAAATAAAATGAAATCAACTCAAAATATCATGAGAACCTCATTTTCAAATAAAAGAAACTTGTGGATATGTAAATATTAAAAACAATGTATGTAAAACCATATACTAACCATAATATTTATACCCCAAATCTTATATGTTATAATGGATTCAAATTTATATAATTACTAATCAATAAAACAATGTGAAATCCCAATGTTCCTATTATTATTTATTTATAATCAACCTCATTCCTTACTAACCTACATATAATATCCAATAAATTATAAATACTGAAAAATTATTTTCATCAATTGATGTGAATTCATTCAACTATAATTTAGAAAACTAAAAAATATATCACCCCTGGTAATAATGAACATTCATCGAATGTGGTTTATCTTTTCATTGGTAGATGTACCATACAATGTTCTAACATTATCTTATCTCCTACTTACCTTTCCCAAATTGTATGACAAATAAATCCTCTTATAACATCTTTTTCTTTCCCTGATCTAATTCACTCATAAGTCAAAAAAAATAGTCCCTACATAACCTTTGGTGTGCCTCTCCTAACACCAATGTTTGATGACTATTTTTGAGGGTATATGTAGATATTTTTGGGAGACTAAATCCTCTTTTAGGGTTTTAAGAACATATTTTATCAAAAACATATTAAAAATCGCATACCAACACCTACAACATTACAAAAAAATTCAATAATAATAAATGTATAACAAGGAGAAACAAAATAATATTGTATTTAATACATTGAAAGAATAAAATAATCCCAAACTTTAAAATAATAAAAAACCGGTCAGGAGTTCACTCGCATACCCACCATCCATGTTCCACACCTAACAAACTAAAACCCCCATCAATAATAGATCCCTTTCACTTATGTTGACCTACATCCATGATGTTTGTTTTGGTAAGTTAGAAAGCTCGACTATGATCTAAGTAAAACAATTCAGCCCATCGCTAATGATGTCCATGGAATAACTATTTTGTGTAAATGTATATAACTATGTTCACATAATGAGTTAATTGTAAAATAATAAACCAATGAAAATTTAACTCTAAACACTCAGGTTTACTGTGTCACCCCAGGTCAACCATACCTTCCTTATCCGATAGAGAGTGTCCTTTTATATTTTTATATAATCATGCATATAAATATATGGTAAAACCAAATTCATGGAACTAATTCCTTGTTATCCAAAACGTATAAAATAAAAACATGCACACTAGATCCAAGGAATAATATCCTTGATCCACCAATATTATATAGTAATGAACACCCCAATTCTAGGGAATGGTGTCCACAATCCCCAAACAATATATAATAATGAGAACATATGAACTCTAGAATGATTTTAGATCCCTATATATAAATAATAAAATCAATAGTCATATTGTATCTTTGGAATCATATCAAGGTCCTGGAACAATAATAATCATAGTAATCGGTATACCATATCCTTGGAATCTCATTGTGGTCCCCTAATAGTAATAATTATAATAAAGGGCACACCAGATCCTTAGAATCACATCAAGGTCCCACACATATTTATATAACAATAAAATATTTCAATTAATAATCACATGTTTTGAAAATTCTTAACATTGGTGCACCATTTCAATAGAAAATTATATATCAAGTATGTTGTCTAAAGAATCATAAAATAATAATTTAATCAATAATAATTAATAAATCATTTAAATCAATATAGTTAAATCTAGTGAAATCCCTAAAAATAATTGAATCCAATTAATACCTATTTAATTCCATGAAACTCTTAGTTTTTACACTATAATTCCCATTAAATTGTCAAAGGACGGTTCACTTTTCATGGTGTCCTTCCTCCCAGACTCTACATTCCAATAGATTCCTCAGTGTTTATAGTAAATTCAAAATCACTAAATTTATGGTCAAAATTCAATATTTAATTAGAGATTTTGTAGAATACAACATATCCTCATGACCTCAAATGATATATATATATATATATATTAATAGGAATCAATACATAAAATAATATGTTGAGAACATCAACCTCAACTAAATAGAGCATCCAGTAACTCAATAGATTCACTAAGTAAAATATGGAAAAGGATATTTTGATGATATAGTTAGGGAACAAAAAATCCCTTGATGATCAATTATAACACTCTAGGAAAAGAAACCCCTGATGGGAATGAAATGTCACATGCAAAAGGATGAAACTATAGGAATCATGACTGACCAAGTAGAGGAGACAAATGGGTTTAAATAATATCATGATATATTATAAACCCTACAATAATTGCCTCATGCATTGATAATCAATAATAATAACTTCCTTGAATGATCAGGAGGTGAATTCATCCCTTTAAAAAATTTAAACCTATTGGAACCATGGTGTTGATGTATCCACTATGGAAGTGGTGGGTTTGATCACACAACACCAAGGAGACTAACCATGATGATAATCCATAATGTGAAGAAAAATATAAGGCCATTTAATTATAACCATTCCTTGAATGATGAGATGGTGAGTCCATCTTATTCATCGTCTATAGGGAGACTCCCCATGCTATAAGTTAATGATCATTCATATCCTAGGAAAATTTTTCTCCCCTTTTATGTAAGAGTTTACTAGGTGAAACATGACATGGAATATTACATTATATAGCCAGTGTTGTTTTTTAAAAATACCAAAACATGTATAAATAAACAAGGAAAAACTGACACATTATGAATGCAAATAATTCAATTACAAGGCTAAATAAACATACCTTAATCTAGGGATGTGATATAATACCCCTAAAATCTAATTAAAATCACTTTTTTACCCAATGATCAACTTGGGAAAATGGAGAAACATAGTAATGGGGATATCTAAAACAAAATTTAATTGGTAATATTATATCAATTGGATGTAATGGAGTTAAAAATAGATTTTATGAAATTTACACACATAGTCATGGAATACATCATGATTAAAGATACATGGAATAAAATTCATAAGAGTTGATAATAATTAATGAGAGAAAATTAATATATCTATTCATTTAGTAAAAAAATTATAATCATGAAAATTTAATTCTGTTAAGATATCATGATCTAAAATCATTTGATAATAATCATAAACCATTGAAAAATTGGATTTATTTTTGGTATGTTATAGGAAGAATGGAATGTGGTGCTTATAGAAACAATTCTTCATAATAATAAGTCAAGGATAACCACCAACACATCATATGAAAATTTCAAGTCTTTCCACTATGCCATTATAACCAAAGTCTAAGTCTCACCACCAAGGTATCATAAACATAGTTCAAGGATCCCTTCCATGTAATTATAACAATAGGAAAAATATTACCAACAAGAAATCATAAACATAGGCCTTTAATCACTAATATATCATAATAATATGGTCACATGGTATATAAATCATTACTTTTAAATATTCTTAATTTCGAATTATTCTTGAAACCCTATTTTTTATATAATGTTTACATTTTTTTATTTGAAAATAATTTTTTTAATATATATTAACCTTGAACATTTATTTTTTATGGTGAATAAATGTATACATTGGTTTATTAGGTTTACATGTGGTTAAGATGAACTTAAAAACCATAAATATGGTTATATTTTGAATTATTAAAGGGTAACCTAAGGTTCCTTCTACCCATGAAATAGTAAGCATGTCTTCGTTTAATGGTCATCCAAAAGAACTACCACTCATGAAATGTAAATCTATAGTTTTTATATGATGTATATGGGTAAATATATATTTAAAAAGGATTCGAAAAGGTATAAATATTCTTTTATAATGGTAATGTGGAATTTCAATGTAGTATATAAATACAGAACATTATTCTTAAAGTCTATGTAAGGGTAAAGACTGATATGTGTAAGGATTAGCGGCTAGGTTCTCTTAATTCTTAATAATGAGAATTATTTTCAATGGATCATGTAAGTGTAAACCATGGTTCGTAAATTAATTCCCTAAGAATCAAATGTTATGTAATTTTAATTCCATGTAACCCATATAGAATTCTCATTTTGGGAAAAATGTATTTAAAAAGAATATTTTCATGTTAACTTTTTCCTATCTTAAGCCTATAATTCTTGAATGGCCCGAAGGCCTTCTTTTAAATTGATTTTTGATAAACCCCATTAAAGGTATGAGGGGGAACCCTTATAATACCTATAAGATTAGATATTACATGGACCATAGGATTATGATACATTACATTGCCCAATGGTCTTAGGGAATCCAAACAAACTATAACTACAAGGAACTTCCCCTCTCCACCTTCACATGGTCATCTGGATAAGCTTCTCATGCAAGCACAGGCTAGTCCCGATTTCATTTCTACACCCTCTCATTCTTCCAAATATATTGGTTTTTATCTAGTTGGTGCGCCTTCTATGAATCCTATTATGGGGATTCTTCTTTTTTGTAGATTCTGTTTGGGGAAACTAAATTGATCGTGTGTCCCAAAAGCCTTAAGGGGGCCCTAAGGCCTTGTGGTGGCCCAAAATCCTTACTCGCCTAAAGGCCTTGGGTGGCCCGAAGCCCTTGAAAGACTCTAAGACAAAACCGGTGGCCCGAAGGCCCAAACGGGTGAATATTATGAACTACCTGATGTCATTTCTTTATGAAAATGTGAAACTTCTCCTGCCATTATTTTCTATATTCCAATAAATTTAAGAAGCCCATAAATTCATTTATGAGTCATTTAAAAATTATTATTCTACCAAAAAAAATTCACATAAAATTCCTAGGTGTGGTAAAACAAAATATTTCTCTCTTTAGTTGGGTGTCGTGTCTTGTAGAGGAGAAAATACCCTAGTAGGAATTTTTATTACTTTTTATTCCTTTCATGTGTTATTTTGAATCTATTTATTACTTTTATCCTATGGAAATTGAATAAATATTCTTAAATAATGATATACATGAAATTATCAATCAGTGAAAAATAATTAATATATTGAGTTTATCTATGATTAATAAATATATTAAAAATTATTACCCCTTTTATATTTTTATTTCTTTCAGAAATAAAATATTGGATTTGAATCTCAGTATTCTTATTAATAAGTTTGAATCAAAAAAATAAACTGACATGATTTAGGTGATGATTCCTTCACAAACCTTAATAGTCATGTCACAAACATTGAGGAAGGAAGTTATTTACCATATGGAGAACCTATATATTATATTTTCAAACCTATAATTCTTCTGTTGGCATACCTCAATGAATATGTTTGATTATGCTCACATGTAGGTTTTTGTGTGTAGCATGTGAGACCTATTTATTATTCTTGATTCTATGATTGTTTCTTTTAAATTATTTTACAATGTTAGATTTTTTATTTCATATAAATATTTTTTTACATTATTCTCATGATTAGATGCTTGACATTAATTCTTTATCTTGTTATGTAAGTTTCTATCCTTTGAATGTATCATTTTTTAGTTCATGACATTAGTGTATAGTCATGAGATGAATTTACCTTAGATAGGGAGTGTGAAATAGTTGTGATGCGGTGAAAATGGACCCAATCATTGGTGGAGGTATATTTATTCCATGGAATTACATATTGAAAGATATACTCTATGAAAATTGGATTCCATGGACCATGATTCTCAATCCCTAATGACATTATTAGTATTAGAACCACTGAATGGCTATTATATGTTGAGTATAATGATACATGATTCTTATGGAAAGATGATTATATTGTACAAATGATGACATAATATTGTTAGGTGACTATTTTTCTATCCCTGTGAAGATATTTGGTTACCTCCTACATCTTCTCATTTATAAATCCCACATTGAGCCAAAGAATGTTTTCTCAAGAGTTTTTATTGGCTTGGATTGTTCTCGAGCACATATATTGAGATTGTATTTTTTTTCTTACTAATTTTTAATTATTATCATTGTATATACATGATATATATTATCACATTTTTTTAATACACATTAGTGGTGTTCTACTGGTTTTTATTACTCACATCTGAAATATGCATCTTGATGCATACAAAAACATAATAAATAGTTGTCCAGAAAATCACAAGGGGGGATTATTGTAGATGGTTGGGCTCATGATATTGGATCTGAGTGTGGTATCGGGACATACTATGGACGATACTATATTATTCATTTACTTATATACTTTCATATTTACTCTTATAGTTCACTGATTTGGTATCCCATTAAATTTTTTTATAATTTTTATTCCATATAATATTATATTATTCTATATTTTTTAATCACTATTTTTTTATTAATGTATGGAATCAATAATTTGTTTATATTACTCCAACTGGTGGACTTCAGACCCTCACTCCTATTTGGGATCTTCTATTATATGAGAATAATCACATAGGGTCATGGGTCATTTTTTCTTTCAATCAATGGTTTCTGATGATATATTACAAAATGGTATTAGGTTATCATTTTCTTATTTTATTTATGGGAAAACCTGAGACATGTATGAATGGAGATAGTCATGTGAGAGTCGGTTTAGAGAGTTTACATGTGCCTTATCATCACATGTATTATGGACCTCTGATTTACCATTTATGGGTTTGTTGTAATAGTTCCATAGTATATGTAGTGTGTTCATTTATCTTGACTAGTAACATAGGATCATATTACATATATTTATATCTATTCTGTGATTTGTAATATTACTTTATTCTAATTAATTTTTGTGTGATATCTATTCAAGGTAGACTTTTGTTAGTTTTTTATGTAATATGTATTTATTCCCATCTAGTTATGAAATATATATGATATAATTGATTGATTGATCATGAGTATACTTTTATGTTTTTATTTATGTTTGACTTTAACTGACATGCAATGATGGAGACCATAGTTAGTGATTAAAGGGATATACATTGGTTATAGGTAAACTCCTAGGATATCCTTTTTTGATCACATGGACTGATTAGGATATTTATTAATAGCTTTAGATATTATAAATGAGTACATCATCTTTCCTATAATGATCTTTTAATATAGTTTTATAGGACTATTTGAGATGTCGGGCCCTAGTTCTCTTAAAAGGGAGGGTTTTCATTTTCTTCCAATATAAATGTTGGATTATATATTATACAATGATCCTTTCCTTCTCTTTGGTATAGTAAGAAGGTATTTTTCCTCAAAAAGTCTTTTTCACAGTTCAGGTCCTTGGCATAAGAGTTATGAATTATGGATGAATATTCCTTGACTTTCAAATCTAGAATTATCCATCCTTTTAGAAAACTATATTCCCTTAGTATAATGATTAATGGGTTGAATAAATATGGGAATATTTGATTTAGTGTATACTTTTTAGAATTTTATGGTTAACATAGGTAATTTCAGGGTACTAGAGCTTCCTATTTATATTTATCTTCACAAGTTGTTATTGGACATTAAATATAGATCATGATGACTTTGTAGTTTCTTTATATTGATACACTATTGGGTATAAAAGTATAGCATCGTAAATGGTCCCCAAGGTAACTGATACTCATTGTTGGTTTTGGAAATCTAAGGGACTTCATGATTCTTGAGATAACTAGCTTTAATGGGAATCATTTCATTAATTTTTTAGCTAACTTCTGAGATCACATTGATTAATATTGAATACAGGTGTCATTTAAATCACCCAAGGGAGATTGGTTCTTATTGAGAAAATAATGGAATATGAGAGTAGGGAGAGTTGACCAAGACTTGAGTCAGCTCCTAATAACCATGGTATAAATTTTAGGCTTATATTTTTTATTAGTTTTAGTAGAAAATAATCATATTTTCCTCTAGTCATGGATCTCTTACAGGATGAATTTATAGAAAAAATAAGTATCAATCCCCATGATATACAAGTTTCCATTGAGATAGAACCCATGTAAGGTGAATGAACCATTTTAATACCTTCTTATTTTATGGCACAAAATGAGTTGATGAAACTTAAGGTACATGTCCAGGAAATTGAGCATAAGGTCTTTCTTAGGCTAAGTAATTCACCATGGTCTGAACCTATTTTTATTTTCAATAAGATGGATAGTAGTATTAGACTCATCATAGAATACTGGATTCTAAATAGGGTGATGGTGAAGAATATATATATACATCCCATTCTCAAATATCTCTTCAATTAGTTTTGGGTGACTAGTTTTTCTCCATGATTTTTATTCAATTAGGTTATCAACAATTTATAGATAGATTGTAGTTCATTTGAAAGATTATGTTTCATATAATTTATATACTATAATTACATGGTGACATATTTTATGTTGAAAAATGCACTGAAAATGTTCATGGATGTCATCAAAAAATATTCCACTGATATCAAGACACATTTTTCATAGTGTTCATTGAAAACATCCTCCTACACTCACCATCCCAAGTTCTTATTTCCAAACATCTCAATATGTTCAAGATTATGTTTTGAGGAAATTCAATTTATACAAAGATATCAAAGTGTAAATTTTTAATTCATGAGGAGAAATTGTTACTGCAAGTGGGATCTGAGAAAGGTATATTCATATACCTAGAAAACATTGAGGAAGTGATGTATTGGGATTGTACATGGAATGTATTTGAGATCAATAAAATTTTATATTTATTTGGATATTATTTTTTATTTATCTAGTAATTATAATATTTATCATTACACATTAATCTTCTAATGATGAAGGAAGTGATTTTCCAATAGTCAAACCAATGTGAAGGAGTTTTTTCTAAGCTAAAGTGGGGTTGGATATAGATCCAGTATTGAATCCCCCTAATACATACATTAGTTATGCTACATACTATGAGACACCCGGTGTTTATTTTAAATCATTACTAATGCATAGGGAGTATGTTCTAATTTATAGGTCATGTAAGCTGCGACATTATGATCAGAATTGTCCTACCAATGACTTAGAGAATGAAACTGATTCATATTCATATATGTGTTTGGGTAAATTTCTTATCAGTGAAAAAAATTTTAAAATGAACACAAGAACCATCATTATATATTCACACAAATGGAGATGAACATGAAGTAGATGTGTGGGTTGAAGTAAAAGTAGATGTCTGACATTGAGATAGACAATGAACTTAGAAAAAATAACAAAATTTATGATTCTACTAGATGTGATATATATGTATCTCATGATCATTGTAAACAACCATCAAAGTAATAGTAGATCTTGATGTATATTTTGGCTTATTATATGCTTTATTTTTCTGAGTATCTTTTTTCAATTACCTTGTATTCATTAGTGGTCACATAATTTTTATTTGAATTGGTAAAGGATAGAAATAAGAATGGTCTAAAGTGTGTTGTTATTTGGGAACAATTGGTTGAAGGTAAACTGATAAATGAATGGTAATTAGATGATGATTATGTGAGAATTGTGTGTGGGAAATTTTTAGTCCCTAATTTTATTAGGTAAGAGATGATGAAATACTTTTAAACCACATTTTTTGTGATTTGTTCTAGAGTGAAAAAGTTATACTATGAATTCAGTAGTAATTCTGGTGGATAGGGATGAATAATGACATTATTGTATTTGTTTCTAAATTCCTTACATTGTAGAAGGAAAATATTGAGTTCTGATATCTATGTGGGTTCCTACATTCACTTCATATTACCTTATTTATGTGGGTGGAAATCATGATTTAATATTTTATGGGGTTACCCAAGAACACAAGGTCTCATGTTACTATATGGGTGATTGTCGATTAGCTGGACAATATTTCTCATATATTACTAGTAAATAAAATATACTCAATATAAGTAATGGGAATTATGTATGTCCATGATATCATATACATACAAAGAGTACCCCTGAGCACTGTATCTAATATGGATGCATGTAATTTTTCATAGTTTTGGCCTCGAATGTATATGGACATAGGCAAATGGATAAGATTGAGAAACAATTATCATCCCTAGTTAGAAGGATAGTAATACTATATGACACATATAATAGAGGATGTGTTTCTAAAATTCATCTTATATTTTAGTGGTGTTTAGAATAATCACCTAAACTTTGTTCAGTTTCAGTACAATAATTGTTTTCAAAGATCGATTCATATGGCACCTTAAAAGAATAATTATAGTAGGATGTGGCATTCAATGAATTGATAAAATGAGCAAGCTGAAGCAGTATTTTTGTGGCCAATTATGGTATAGGGGACCTCATACTTCATTCATAAAATTTATAATAGGTTTATCACAATTCATTACAGAAAAAAGTTTTTATACAACCATAAGAGGAGACCCTTGGAGTTTTTATTAGGAGATCGTTTTTTCTAAGAGTGACTCCTAAGTTATGTTATTGAAATTTGATAAATCCCTGGAATCAAGAACGTCTATATATTGGAATCTTTGATATCACTAATTGGACTATAATAGTGGTGTACCATTTCGATTTTCCCATGAGATATTGAGGTACACATTATGTGTTAGATGTGTCTTATATTTAGGGTACATGAATTATTTCATACATGTGGGTATTGTGAGAATTTTTGAGTTGGTGTTTGTCACATCATATCTATAATTTATTTTATTTATTACAGAATAAGGTGATATGGTATTATGATGGAATACAGTTAATTTTTTTCCAAGTCTTATATTATCATGGATAGATCTAAGAGGAGATATGGGAGTGTGAGTTTGATATTCTTACTTAGTGGTATTGATTGATTGATCCAAAAAACTATAAATACTTATCTTTGATGGTAAATCATAAGAGTATGATAATTTTTCCATTCTTAATAAATAAATTATCTTAAGACACACTTTTAATAATTTTATAAGTCTTCGTATATGAAAATATAATTTTTTTCCAATATATATTTCCATGAAACATGTATTTTAATATTTATGTAAAGTTATCCCTATATTTATGAGTGTTACGAAAGTGTAATATGTTTTTTAAGACCTTGATAAAGGGTAAAATTGGAATGGTGTATTCCCTCAACACATATAAGGGTATGGAAGGCTTCATATATGGGTCAGGCGAAATACCTAATTCATTCGTAAAACTAACCAAGAGATTCCATACATTATGTAATGGCAGCTCAATATTTACAATGGATGTGTAACAGTACCTCCAGATCTATGTAAAGGTAAGGTGGTTTATCTATGAACTATTTAAAGGTATACCCTACTTTCAAACTATTGTGTATGTGTAATGAAAGGTCTGTTTAATTGTCTGCTAGAGGATTCTCATACTGTCTAAAGATGATCCTAGTTTTAAATTGGTCTAATATCAGAAACTTGAGGTGAATAAGGTTAAACCCCATGAATCTATTAGTGAGTAAGGGTAAATCCATGATTCCCTTACGTAATTCTCTCTCCATTAAAAATAATTAAAAACATGTTTTTATCATTTTTTCTTCATAGCTTGTCATTAATTGATTCAATGATTCTAAAATATAAAAAACATTGAAATTAGTTTCCTTAAATCATTCATCATTTTAACCACCGTTTTAAAATATTCAATAACATGGATTTCAAGAATTGTTATGAATTCAAAATTAAATTATGAATTGAATTCGGGTATATAAATGTTGTGAGCCACCCATAAGAATTTTTTAAAAAATCCCAAACCATATCATACATTTTTTGATATTCCTTTGATTTCATGGAGTAAAAAAATACCATTATGTGATATCTATAAATACCTTTTCAACAAAACAATGTTGTCATTTGATTCCAAGTAATGGTATAACCAACTTCTCTTCTCTTGTATTCTATGTACTACCTTATAGAGGGAAAATACCAAGGTAGGAATTTTTATTCTATTTCCTTTATTTCACGATCAACTATAAATATAGTTCATATTTTTCTCCTAGAGAAGTTGAATAAAGTTATCTTAAATGATATTAATATATAAATTATTGAAAATTGGTAACGAATTATTATCTCAAGTGTATCAAATATTATAATAGAGACTAAAAAAATTTATCACAAGTAACATTTTTATTTATTTTGTAAAAAAATAATGGAATTGGTTATCAAAGTCCTTTGTGTGTGGTATGAACTAAAAAATACCCAAACCTCATTCAGGTGATGATTATTTTGAGAAATATGATGTTAACATCAACAATATTGATGTAGGGAGTTCAATACCATTTTGGGATCTCATATAAACATGTTACCCTTGGTATAATTCTTCTATTAGAATTCTTTTATGACCATGTAGGATTATGATATCAAATGGTTCATTGTCTATAGACTGTGAGACCTTTTTATGATCCATGATTCCATTATTATTTCTTATAAATTTATTGACTATGTTTCATATTTCTCACATGTATATATGTTGAAAATTTATTCACATAATTACATACTTTCCTTATATGATCTACCTTGTAAGGTTTGTTACCAAGCCATATATGGAATCATTTGGGGTGCTTGAAGGAGGTGGAATATCATGACATGATTTTCCTTTATAGGGGGAGTGTTAAACATGTGTGAAAAAACCTATGATTGACCATATAATAGTGTGGCCATATAATGATTCTAGGGAATTTCATGTTGATTGTTTCACTCATTCCCTATTGGATTCCATGTACCATATACTTGATGAGTTATGAAATACCCAGTAGTGAGACCACTCAATACCTCATGGATGATGAGTATCTTGATAATTTTTTACAAGGGAATGTGAATCTGTATATACATATGATTTAGAAATGATTCAATGTGACTAGTTCACTCACATGGTGATTAGATAAGGTTGTGTTGGGAATATCCTTGTTTATCACTTTAATATAGAGTCGAGGTAGGTGCATCTAAAGTCTTATGGTGACTTCTAGATAATGACCCGTTGTTACAAAATTTTGTGTTTGTTATGCTTGTTCACACATTAATTATTATCATGAAATAATCATGTTATACATGTTCATATTTGATAAGAAAACATTTTTGGTGTTCTAATATGTTTTAGTACTTACTCCCTACATGAGAAAATTGATGTATGTGAAGAATCATGTATAGTGGTCTATGAAAGGGAAAGGGGATCATGGAATACAGTTGATCTGAGGATCATGGAGTTGGTTGTGGTATTAGGACATACTCCTAAGGATACCACAATGTTAATTTTTTTATATCAATCAACTTTTAATCTCGTTTGGATCATCGTTCAAGGATGCCTTTTATTTATTATAATTATATAGAATTTGATATTACATTCTTAATTATTTTTTACTTTGTGTTTCTATATTTTAATTTTTTATCGAATAAATGAAATGATACATAGGGTATTGTATCCCAACTAACAGACTTTGAACCCTAACTACTTGATGACACCCTCTAATGTAAGGGGAGGTGTGCATGAGGTCATGTGGAAATCAGGCTTGGACCCACCATTTTAGGTTGGACCATAAAATACACAATGCATTAGAGGAATACAAAAGATTGTGAAAAAATATTATCATAATTATATATCAATAATTATATTTTTAAGATAAATATGAAATTAGAATATCATGTTCATTGCAATATTATCACCTGGTTCTAAAATGGGCATCCAAATAAGTAATGAAAATGTATAATTGTGTACTCCAAAATAATGATAATGAAGCTTAGTGTATCCACATCGTATAGTGTTATTGTTATACAATCAAGTGAATAATTTTCCCCATTCAATCGAATATATGGATTTATTTATAAAATTTATCATTTATATGAATTAATAATGAGTATTTATAAAGGAAATATTTTTTAAAATAGGTTATCTTGAAGTTACGGTAACAAAAAAAATAGTTATGGGTCAATAAACATATAGAGAATTTATATAAACATCGCCACATAAAAATTAGATCATGAATGAAGAATCAGAGAATTAATTTAACGCATCGCCATGGTATTTTAAAAGAATAAAATAGTATTTGATAGTGTAAAGGATATGAAACCCAATTTTCAACTTGTGTTACTCACAACACCTAGTTTATCTTGTGTTACATGAAACACTGAGCCATTTATGTTCAGTATTGTATTGAACATGAAACACCAAACTTATACGACACATTATATATATTAGCTTTATAATCTAGTTCTAGGAATGAAGGGTATAAATAGGATTAAATAATTTATTAAAATATCGTTTACACATGTCTATATAATTAATTCTATAGAGACCAATTAATTAGAAATGAAAATAAAACCCTTTTTAAAATTAGAGGAAATCTTTTTCTGAAAATATATTTTAATGAGAACAATTGTGTTCTATACCAATGAACTAAAATAAAAAAATTTGGATTATACTAATTAAATTTATAAATATTATATTAAATATAATGTTTAAAATTAATCTGATGTATTTTCTAGATATGATATAAAAATAAATCAAATTTTTTTCTTATAAGTGTATATTTTTTTAGAAAGTAGTTTTGTGGCCTTTTTATTGCACAGTTATTTTAAAAATAATTTTTAATAATTTTATAAAATAAAAAAAAATTTAAGGGTAATATCAAAATTTACTTTTGGTGAAATTTTGGGATTTTTCAAAAAAAATATTGATTTTTGAGTGAATTGTGAAAAATATCATTTTTATAAGATTTTTTCTTTCAATAAAATATAAAATTTAAAGCTCCCAATATTCTTTAAATATGTTTTAAATTAAACTAATTTTTATTTAATTCACTTAATTTCTTTTAATCATCTCCGTATTGGTTTTTAATATAACTTTGTTTTTAGGTTTAAAAATTGATTTTTCTAAAAACTATTTTAAAATGAAAAATGTTTCTCCTATTTAATTAATTAAAACAATATATAATGGGGAATGTTTTCAATTAAATTTTTTCCCTATATATAATTTAATATAAAATGATTTTAATATAATTATTATTAGTCATATATTTAATATAGAATTAGCCTTTTCTAAAAAAATACTCTTCCTAAAAACCAGATATCTCGCCTAATTTGTGGGATTAATATTAAATTAAATTTCAACAATTATGTGAATTAAATTTAGAAGTAATTTATTCCATGTTTTTAATAATCGTAATTTTTTAATGTCTAATAAGTCTAAATTATTTTTTTTACCAATGTGATTAGTGAAAACAATTAAAATTAATTAGAGTGATTAAGGTAAAAATGAGTTTACATAGAGGTTAAACATTAATATTAATGGAAAAATGACCTATAAACATGTAAAAAATAATTTTTTGGAACTATTTATACATTCTACCATCTTTTATTAAGTTTTATGAATTATTCAAGCCTGGTGAAATGAAGGAAATGTGGGTCAAATTTTATCTTTCAATAAAATTCATGTTTTCCACTCTCTCCCTTCCTTCTCTCTTCACACATTCAATACCAATTGTTTCATCCATTACCAACCCAAATAACTTATACACTTCCATAATCTCATCATATAATCTTGAATTTGGGAATAAATCCAACCAAGGAAGGCCTTTGGTTCAAACCAAAATGAGTTACCTGAAGAAGAGAAAATGTTCATTAATGTGGGTTTTTGTTTTATTTATTTCTCCACCCCCATAAATTATTATTAATAAATTATTACATAATAACTTCAGTATAATTAATATAATGGGTTTCTCAATGTTAAGGTTATTACTTAAAACCATATGCACTTCCATCAAAATTATTACGAAATAATCATTTGTGTGTATGGAGGACTAACACCTCACGAACTGATATTGTTCTTTTTTTCATTACCACCTTTCAATTCTAGGAATAATCCTGTATATGTAGTTTATATATGATATTTATAACATAATTATACATATTTAGCCATTATATAATATATGACTTTTTATGTTCTATTTGGTAAGGGATATGATAGTGTCGCTCATGTGTACAGCGGACTACCGCCATGCGAAGTTATGCGGTTATTTTTTCACTAAAGAATTTCATGGAAGGTAATAAGGGAAAATATAATACATATATGTAATATAAATGACATTTTTAGGATATTAATGAAATATTTATCACTCTATAAATATAATATATCTTTCTATTTTTAACTTTTCACTCACTGAAAAAAAGATAACATCATTCGTGGACATGTGGACTACCTCTTTCTCAAAGCAATGTGATTCCTTTTTCACCACCACATCACTATAATTGTATATATGCTTCTATATAGTTAAATAATTTGTTATTTATGATATTAATATCATTCTATAATGATATAATATTACTTACCTTCTTTCCATAGTGATCATTGATGAAATGGAAAAGTTACTCAAGTGTATGTATAGCCTACCGTCTCCCAGATCGTAATGTTAATTCATTTTCCATAACAATATATCATTATGGATTAAAAATCTATTATTTTTATATAAAATTATTATTATTTAATTATTATTATTATTTATGTGTTTATATAATGGCCCCTTTGACCATATTCAACCTATGAAATTCATTTTTGACAAAAAAACCGAATATGGTTAAAACATCTTACATAAATATAAGTGATTAATTAATTTTATATAACATGAAAATAAAATAAATAAATTAAATAATAAAATTAAAAAATCTAAAGAAATTAAATAATTAATATAACTTTTTATTTAGTAATATATAGAACAAGCATCATGAATTAGACTCAATGTAATGGGTTTTTCTCATCTCACTTTTATTTTTTGTGAGATATTATCGTATTCACCCCTTATTTTTTTTGTACAATATATAATACCCTTGAATGTATATTATTATTATTATTATCCTTAAATTTATGGATATTCATTTATCCATTTTAGTATCTCTCTCTTATAGGGTTTACAGTTTCAAAGCTACCAAAGCAGTAAGAAATTTTTATCTCAATCTTCCTCTGTTGAGATGTATATAATGATATACACTTATCTTCTTATATGAGGGGTATATATAGAAAATTTGAAATGTAGTATCATAAATTTATCTATTTTAATAATATTTTAATTTAAATTTAATTTTATCCTTTCATCCAGGTTGTGATTTAGAGTTACCAAAGTGGTAAGTGTTTGATAATACAATCTCATCAATTATCAAGACGGTTTATGATTAAATATCCAGTATTGAAATATTATGTTCTAAATTTCAAGAATCATAATTAATTTTATCCTATGTTCATTCCATAAATTTACAAGTAACAGTAACATTTTCTATTATTTTGTACTTAATCTAATCAATATAATGTTTTTAAGAAAATATGACTATATTTCTCTCTTCAGTCAGAAATCAACTTTCTTCCAAATCTGTGCTTTCTATAAAAATTTTCAAAAATGTTTTTAAATTCCCTTTTATACTCATTTTCAAATAAAATAATTTTGAAAAAAATAAGTTTAAAAAATTTTTAAATGATTTTCAAATAATAATTTATAATTTTTCAAACATATTTTCAATGAAAAAGGTTTTCAAAATGTATTATGCTTTAAAAACATTTTTTCAATGTAGAAAGTGTATTTTCCCACACAATGTTTTTAATGATACTTTAATGGTATTTAAATTCATTAACATCAAAAACCCTTATTTTTACTTATCCTTCGCTAGGGATATTTGGTATTTATACCATCCTCATTCTTTCTTTAGATGGAATATGATTGTTTCAAATAGATTATTATGAAACATGTTTCTCTTCTTTAGGTTAATATTGTTTCAAAGAGATTCTTATAGAAACCATTTATTTTATACATGAAAATCATGCTTCAATGAGATTTAAATTAAACAATCATATTATTTATGGGTAAATCAATTGATAAAACTAATAATGATTACTTATATGAGTATTATAATGAATGATTTATATACTTTAGTCTTGTTTTTGTTGTTAGAGATATTATAAGATGGGTTAGCCCAGATAATGATTGGTGATCCAGTTACAACTTATATAATGGGACATCCTAGATAGCATTGGGTGATCCCATTATAGCTTATATGATGGGGTATCCTAGATAACATTAGGTGAGCCTATTGCTGTTTATATGATGGGGTGGCCCAAATAGCATCTGGTGATCCTGTTACAGATTATATGATGTAGTGGCCCATATTGCATTGGGTGAGCCTGTTATAACCTATACAAAGGGTTCACCTAGATAGTGAACCAATTCAATATTTAATGATTATGTTGGTCGAGGTAGAAACTCAATAAGGGGGTGAATTGAGTTCCAACATAAAATATCTATTAAAAACATTATGATAAAATCCTCTAATTTTAAATATCCCAGTTAATTATGGAAGTAGAGATATAAATGAGAAATTGCTCAACAATTATCTCAAATATTGATTAGTCCTTACTTGAATAAGTGTAAAAACATATCCAACTTTTGAAACAGGTTTACTGAATTAAACACATATACACACCAACCAAAATTCACTATCAGAGTTAATCTAAAATGGTTTTCTATTTTTGAAATTATAAGCAGCAGAAAATAGAAAAATAAAGTACACATCAGAATTAAACAAGAGTTTCATTCTCAAGCTGAGAATTAATCCTCTCCACTTAGTGATCACCTATCACTAAGTAGTTTATATTAACAATAATCTTGATACACAGCCTATATCGGTATTTACAATAGTTTTCACAAACATACTAGGTCTCACAATATCTACCACAATTCCTCATGGGAAATACAAACAAATAGGCCACAAATGGCCTCTTCCATAGTTATGCATGGGGAAAACAATGTAAGGAATGTTTGGTGTGAGTATTTTCACTATCCTCCAGCTTAATCACAGGAGATAATGTGTGTGTAACAGACAAACACACACTACTTAGAATTTTAATATAAAGAACACAATAGAGATAATGTTATGAGGGTTGAGTTTAGAAGTCTCTGTGTGTTTGCAGTTTAGCTCTGGACTCCTTGGTGTGAGGAAATTTCAGTTTGAGTCTTTCTCTAGAAGTTGTCTCCAAAATAGATTGTTGCAACTTTAGGTTTTGGCTTCCAGGTACTGAGGTGTTCAGCTTATTGGTTTGAAACAGATTCGATGAATCATAGCAAGGAATCCTTTAAAGTTTTTCTCCCAAAAAAATCTTCTTGAATCTCTTGGGTTAACAATTTTAAGTGATGGTATGTTCTCCTTGTTCTTCAGGTCTGTTGTGTAATATCTCTCACACCCCTCGTTATCTTCTCTATCTCGATCATTTATTTTATTCTTGAGGTCTGATAGTAGGATTGATCAAACCATGTGTAGTCTTCCTCGTACCACGTACGGTCTCCATATATTTCTACAATCAACATTAATTAATGTCAGAACCATTAAATTTACCAAATATGACCATTAGAATAATCTTAAGAAAATTGACAAAGTATATAGTAGAAGAGTATAGGTATCGGTAGACAGGTAGCAGCGGACTTCTCAATGGTTAGCTTATTATCAGTATCCTTTCAATGGTAGGCTTCATCTATAGGCTTGACAGTGGTAGAATTGTGAATTCCAAAGTATCTTCTAGCGGTAACCTTTCATCAATAGAATTATAGTGGTATCTTCATAACAGCAACCTTGTATCCATAAGCTTAAAACGGTAACCTTATAACAGTAACCCTTTAGAAGTAACTTTATAAATATTTTAGTGGTATGATTATTATCAGTGACCTTGTACCAGTATCCTCTATAAGTAGCTCTACAACAGTATCCCTTAAGTGGTAGACTCGTAGTGGTGAACTTCCATTGGTAACTCAGCGGTAAGGTTCCTCAGCAGTAACCTTCAAGCGATAACCTTCTATAGGTAACCTTCTAGAGGTAACGTCTCTGTAGTAAGGTTCATTAGTGGTAACCTCTCAGTGGTATGGTTCCTAAGTGGTAACCCTCCAATCAAAATACTCAACCTGTGACTTAAACAGTAGGCTCAAAACAGATATCTTCAAATTTGTGACCTTTACATAGAAAATATTACACTATAAACTTAATCATGAAATAGGGATTTTAAAAATACATAATTGTTACATAATATAAACTATAAAAACTAATGAAACATGATTATTATATAAATGAAACATTATTTCAGATTATCAAAATCGGTGAGTCCAAAAATTTCTCCCTTCTTGATAATCACAAATTATAGTAATGAAATTTAGAATAACTATTATTGTATCAGAGTTAAGTACATTTTATAATCTCGTCAGTGGTATCAATGTACATTTTATTAGGGATAAAAACATTTCAACAAAAATATAAAAATCCAAATGAAAACATATTGAATCATAACTAAAATAAATGTGTATTATAGCATAAATTTATTGTTGAAAATATATTTGAGCATAAATTTATAGGAATGTAATATATGTAAGGGCTCCAATTCCAATATTAAAAATTATCCCCTTTTGTGAATAGAAATAAAAAGATAAAAGGAGACCAAATGAGATATTTTTATTAAACAAATAAGAGTAAATTATAAAAAAATATTACAATGATCCCTATCAAATAAGACAGTCGACATTCAATCCACTTCAGAGATGTCTAAGTGAGCATTACCTTTGGGAGGTGAGGAGTAAAGTTTAGATAATGGATTTATAAGACGAGGTATAGTAATAAGAAAGGTAGTAGGAGCTGTTATAGAAGCATCAGTTGACCGATAGTGAGTAGATCTCTAAGGAATCATATGTGTCAAGCTTTTGGTGGCTTGTGCAGGAGTCAGCAAAGGGGTAGCACTAGTAGATCCTGATGCAGTTGAGGAAGAAGGCAAGTCTGGAGGGACAATAATAAAAGTAAAATCCCCATAGATAAATGGCATAATGAGGTTCTTAAAATCTATAATGATGATGCCACCTCTTTCCAAAGCTAAGATTAAATCATTCTTATTTTCTATAAACTTTTACAAAGCAAGAGTCAACTATCTAGGCCTGCTAACTTGATCCTTAAAGTCCTGAGTGACAAGAGGTATCCAGAAGTTCTCCAACAGGAACATGAAATGAATATCCATATTATGCTTAGTATAAACCCTTTTATAATAGAAGTCAATCCGCCCTTTTATTTCATTCTAATCTTGGGTATCCTCCCTTATGTATTCACTTATAAGCTTATGAATTTCTCTAGTAGTGGAGATGACCTGAGTCAAAGACTGAGGATCTGAGGTACTTTCACCAAAGATCTTCTCCATTTCTTCTCTAACAACTGATCTAATGGCTTTTAGATCAAAAGAAGGAGAGGTAGATGAGAAACAATATGCACACAAAGGTTCCATGGTAAAAGCCACTATCTCATTAAAAGACACATTCAATGCACTAATAAACCTCTTCACATCACCATCAGAACCATTCACATGCGCTTCCATAAACTTCTTAAAGCCCTCAAACACAGTTACCATATTTTTCAAAACACTATTAACATTGTTAATTTATTTTTTCCACTTGATCTAGTGAAGCCATATATGATTCTAAACTCACAACTATCTATTTCACAGTCTCCACATATTATACCAAATATCTTACCTGATTTTGGAATTCCATCACTTCATGTAGTATATTTTATTGAATTCTAGACATTATTCTTTCCAAATGAAATTCTACAATCTCTTGTTTCATAGCCACTATTCTCTCTATGACAATAGATCTTTCATAAAATCATCTCTTCAAATCTGATTTCAATTACTCAAGTTCATCCTTCTTCACATAATCATGAGGTAGATGAACCACTAGTTTCACTATATTGGTCTCTGAAACAGAATGAACAAGAGGTCTTCTTTTAGGATTTTTATCTTCAGAGTCTTTATATTCTATGCCCAAAACCATGAATCTAGGGTCCTCTGAACATCCTTTTATTCCATGAATAACAGAAACTAAACCTATGGAAACAGGTTCCCCCTAACTTGGAGCTTCCTCCTAAACAATTTCATTCTTATTTTCTATTATTCCTTGATCAATTGATTCATTATTATAGTCTACTACAACTTATTCTATAGAATATTCAACCAATTTTATTGCAATTCCATTAGATTCAACTTTCTATTCATTTTCATTCTCTTCTATTTTTGTACATCCTATCAAAAGACTAAGACTTAGTCATTCTTATTCACTTTCATCATCATCATCTATTTCAGACTCCTCATGATCAGATTCAACTTCATCCTCCTCCTATGAGGTCTCTCCATTAGTAATTTCTCTTAAGACATTCTCATAACATTCTTTTTGTTGCGAAAAAATCCCTCAAGGTATCATTAAAGCATTTTTTAGGTGATTGTGTTTGTTGACAAAGTGGTCCTCTGTGTTCTGTTGGTTGACAAAGAAAACCATGACTTAAAAATTTACTGAAAAAGGGGATTTCATGGTGGAATTTCGAGTTCAAGGGATGTTGTTAATGATCCATGATTTATTCAAGAACATAAAAAAAATGAGTGGTCAATATGAAAGTGGTTCAAAAAGAGTAGATACAAGGTGGTGTCATTTTCTAGTGTTTGCCAAATTTTTGGACCTTAAAATTGAAAAATAGAGAAAAGTGCCTTTTGGAAAAGGGACATGTGCGCTGGTGTCTTGGAGGCCTCGAAACATGTGTGCCATATGGTTTTCAAGATCAGAACGTCAAAATATGTCAAAGGAAAAAATGGGCACCCAAGTTTTGGGTTTAGTGATGCAAGTGACTAGGGTGACAGAGACTGGGGCGGTTGGACTTGCATGCTGAGAAGGACACGTGCGTGTCGGTTCTCAGGGTGTCCAAATACCTATAAATAGAGGTTGAACCCTCATTATTCGTAGAGAGTTCAACACTTAGAGAAAATCAGATCTCTAGTCGCGTAGGTGTTGTGGTCAGACAAGTAGTGTTGTGGTCGTGCATGTATAAATATATTCCGAAGTTTCACACCAGTTGAAAGTTTCAAGCCCAAAGTGGTTTGGGCGAGAAAGGGTGTGAGTCACCCAAGTTTTGAGTTGAATAAGGGGGTGTCACACAGGTGTTTTGGTGACACTTGTGCACCAGGATTTGAATAAGTGTGACAGTTGATAGTTGCACGCCAAAATTGGTTTGGGCATAAAAGGGTGTGAGTCGCGCAAGTTTGGAGTTGAAGAAGCGAGTGCCGCACAAGTGTTTGAGGTGAACTTGCGTGTCGGCTTGAACTTACGTGCCAGAACTAGCGTTCCATCTTGGAGAAGTGCGCCAGGTATGGTAGAAGCATGCCAGTCATTTTAGGGCTGCGTGAAAGCTGGAAGATTGCCCGATACCTTCAGTGCAAAGTGAGATTCATCTACGGATGAAAGTTGTACTTCAACATAGCATCTACATACAACAGAGGATGTATTAATTAGTGATAATGAAGAGACCTATACATATATAAAATATGAGTGGATATTCTGAAGAAGTATTGAGCACACTTCAGTTGAGAGAGTAGTGAGCTTTCATATTGTGAGTGGTTGTAAACCAGGAGGGATAGTGAATCCGCTCAGAACTTGTAAACAGCAGTGCGCTTATAGTGAAATTGGTATATTGTCATACTGCTGGTGTATGCTCCTTGGGCATAGCCCATTGAGGGTGAACCAAGTAAAAATAGCTGTGTAATTTTCATGCTTTATGGTTTATTCATACTTTTCATCAAGAAGGAGAGATAAGAGGGTTTTTTATAATAGAAAAACAAGATCAAAAGGGGTAGTTGTTTTAATCTTTTATACCCTAATTCACCCCCCCCCCTCTTAGGTATCTCACCTAGTGGACCTAACACTTTTTCAGTGGTTTCCTCATCATTAGTGTCCCTTAGTATAGTCTCTATTATAGGAAAAAAAAATTGTGTACTGTCCACACCAAATGATACAACACCAGCATAGGGACTTGATGGAAGGTCCGGATCACACATGTCATCTATAGGAGAATCCTCCATTTCTTTCACAATAGCAACCTCCTCTTCTTCATCTGAATACACTGGTTCCACTTCATCAGGTTTTAAACATGGATCTCTTTTATATTTTGGCCTAGTTGGATTGAAAATAGGGTTGAAGCTTTTATATATCATAGCTTCACCATTCACCAATTCCATTTTTCAAGGCGGTGAATTTATCTTCATACACTTGCAGATCAATTTGGTAATACAGAATGTGTTCTTTACAACTATGGTTTCTTCCTTATTTCAAGAAACACATTTAACTTTCAACATCAAATATATCAACTTAGAATGGAACAAATAATTATACTTAGAAGCAGGCCTAGTCATATCCACTAACTAAACCATAAAAAATCTGCAAAGGTTTATCCTTTTTCCATGCTTTAACAAATACAACAAAAATATTTCCTAATATTTCAAACTAGAAAATTCCTCTCTCCTGAGCCTCAAGAAATGTTGGATAAACTTAAATAGTAATCTATTTTTCCCGTCCATCTCAGTAGAAATTACCTTTATATGGATTCCATTCCATGTTACTTCGACCAGATCCTCTTCATAGCAGAAAACATCACTAGTATGAGGAACCAATCTAGATTAATAGTAAAATATGATTTCATGTGGGACTCTTAAACATGCATCCCTTATAATAGAAGAGAAGTTCATACTAAATCCATTTACCATATAAAGCATTCGGTTCTCATCCTCATATTTTTTGAACTTCAGAAACTCATAAAACTCCTTTATTAGCTTCAGGTAATATTGTCCTTTATTGTTTGCCAAAAATTATACCCAGCCATCAGATTCGAGTGCCTTCATCACTAGATACATGCTTGAAAATATCCATTCTGAACTTAATTAATTCTCAACCATGATTTCCCTCTTTAAAAAATGAGGATTTATTGGATTTTCCATAACTATGTTTCCACCACTGGACTTAGATAGAGGTCTCTTAGGGTTCGGTGAATCTCTTTAATCACCAACCATCAGACTCTTTACTCTTTCCATTGCAATTTTATGTGGTTTTATGGTTTTATCAGTAGGTTAGGTTCAAGGATTCAGGAGAAAATGTTTGGGAGAGGATTGAAGTGGACCAAAATGTAACTTATCACTTTGTTTTTATCATTTAGGAACTGAAAAAAATTGAGTAAATTAAATAAATAAAATTATAACATTTTAGATTCTGGAAGAAAACATGAACTTCGGGACCTATTAGTAGGGTCGACTAGAGGAAAACTTCCAACAGTAAGGTCTATCGGGGAGGTCCAACAGTGAGGTGTCCTAACGGTGTTTTCCAACAGTAAGTTTTCCTAACGGTGAGGCTAAAGGTGAGGTGTCCAAATAGTGATGTCTAAGGATGAGGTGTCCTAACGGTGAGGTCCAATGGTGAGATGTCTTAATGGTGAGAAACAATGGTGAGATCCAAAGGTTGAGGTTCAATGGTGAGGTGTCTTAACAAAAATTAATAATTCCTAACTCGTGGTTGATGTTATTTAACCTCTCATAATTCAAAGGTTTTGTGAATATATCAGCCAATTGATGTTCAGTTCCAATGAATTCAACAGTGATATCACCTCTTTGATAATGATCTCTCAAAAAGTGATGTATCACATCAATGTGCTTTGTCCGAGCATGAGATACTAGATTTTTTGAGATGCTAATATCACTTTAATTATCATAATTTATTCATACATATTTTAATTGATATCGATGTTCTAGTAAAGTGTGTTTCATCCATGGAATTTGAGAACAAGAACTACCATTGGATATATACTCATCTTTGGCAGTGGATAATGCAACAGAATTCCATTTCTAACTACACCATGCTACTAGTGACTTGTCCAAAATGTGGGATGTTCTATAGGTTCTCTTTCTATCTAACTTGCAACCAGAAAATTCAGCATCTAAAAAACGTATCAAATGAAATGATTTTCCTCTTGGATAAAATATTCCTAAGTTGGTAGTGTACTTGAGATATTTTAAAATCCTTTTAACAATAGTTAAATTAGATTATTTGGGATTATCTTGAAAACAAGAACACATACATACACTAAACATAACATCCGGCTGGCTAGAAATAAGGTAGAGAATACACCCAATCATACGTTTGTAATTGGTTTGATCCACTGGTTTACTAGTTTAATCAACATTCAACTTACAAGTGTTACTTATAAGTGTATCAGTGCCTTTATTACTATCTAGACCAAAATGTTTCAAAATATCATTGGTATATTTACTTTGACTTAAAACAATACCATTTTTATTTTGAAATATTTGAAATCCAAAGAAATATTTAATTTCCCCCATTAGACACATTTCAAATTCATTTTGCATCATCTTTGTAAAATCAGTACAAACAAAATTTTTAGAGGATTCAAAAATAATATCATCTAAATAAATTTTTACTGTTAAAACATCTTTGAAAATCCTTTTAATAAAACAATTTGGATCTACTGCCCCTTTAGTAAAACCTTTTGAAATAATAAAATAAATGAGTCTATCATACCAAGCTCTAGGAGCTTGTTTTAGACCATATAAATCTTTAGAATGATTAAAAAAGTGATTTGAAAAATGGGGATTTATGAAGCCAGGGGCTGTTCAACAAACACATCCTCAACTATATATCCACATATAAATGAACTTTTAACATCCATTTGATAAATATTGAAATTCAGATGAGCTTTATAAGAAATTAGTATCCTAATGGATTCTAGTCTAGTTGTAGTTGAAAAGGTTTCCTCATAGTCTATTCCTTCTTCTTGACTATATCCTAGTGCAACTAATCTAGCCTTGTTTCTAACTATAATTCTATACTCATCAACTTTGTTTCTAAACACCCATTTAGTTCATATGGTCAAAATGTACTTAGGTCTTTCTACTAATTTCCAAAATTTGTTTCTTTCAAACTGATTTAATTCTTATTGCAAAGTTATCACCCAAAATTCAACATTTATAGCATCATTAATATTTTTGGGTTCAATATGTGAAATAAAATCTTGATTTTAAACCTAGTTTCTCAGAGAATCCCTAGTTTGTGTTCCCCTATTTAGATCACCTACTACAGTATCTAAAGGATTATTCTTGATATATGTTTCTCATGATATTCAAGAGTTTCTTTAGGTTCATGTGCATCAGTCTCATCAAAGTTTACATGAACCGATTCTTCCACACATTTGGTTCTCTTATTGAAAACTCTAAAGGCATTACTAGATATTGAGTATCCTAGGAAATTCCATCATCACTATTGGAAGAAAATTTGTCGAGATTATCCCAAGTGTTGAGGATAATGACTTTGCAACCAAAAACTCTAAAGTAATTAACCTTAGGATTCCTAGTGTTCCATATATCATAATGGGTATTCTTAAGAAAATTTCTAATTAAAACTCTATTGATGATGTAACAAGCTGTATTAACAAATTCAGACCAAAAATAGACTGGCAGATTATACTCCTTAAGAATAGTCCAGGCAATCTCTTAAAGTGTCTTATTTCTTCTTTCTACAAATCCATTTTTTGAGGTGTTCTAGGAGTAGATAAATTATGATTATAGCCATTATATGAGAAAAATGATTCAAAATCCTAATTTTTAAACTCACATCCATGATCACTTTTTATGGTCTTAATTTTAAGTCCACTAAGAATTTACACAGACATGGAATATTTAATGAAGTAAGAACATGCTTCACTTTTCTGAGCAAGAACGTATACCCAAGTGTATCAAGAAAAATCAGCTACAAGAACATAGACATATTGCTTCCCATTTAAACATGAACCTCTAGATTTTCTTTACATATATTTCTAAACCAACTCAAGCTATTGATAATTTAAAACTTATTTCTTTGGATTGAAAGAAACTTTGTGATGTTTTCCATTTTGACAAGGATTATAAACTTTGTTAAGTGGGAATTTCAATTTAGGTAATTCTCTAACTAAACCTTTCCTAGTTATTTTTCTAAGTGGGTGCACATTTCAGTGTCTTAATCATCTATGCCATAACCAAGATACCTTCTGAAAATTATGTAAACAATAAGCATTTTTGTTAGAAAAGATTTTATATCAACAGCATATACATTTTCATTTCTACAAGAAGTGAATATTAAATAATTTTTAGAATTAAAAACATTTCATACATCATTTTCAAACATAAAATTAAAACCATCATCACACAACTGAGAGATAATATGTAGATTGTACTTTAACCCATCAACAAAAAGTACTTTTTGAAATTAATATAGTATTAGGGTTACCAATTTTTCATAACCCAACGATCGTTCTCTTAGCTTTATCACCAAATGTAACATGTCCACCATCAACTTTTATTAATCTCTTGAAGAATGAATAGTATCATGTCATATGTCTTGAACATCCAATGTCAAAGTACCATAGGGTTTTACAGAAACTCTTTAGACAATTTGCCTACAAAACAAATTAAGCATAGGGAATCTTTGGTAGCCAGATTTTCTTGGGTCCAGAGAGGTTAGAAAGAAAAGATTTGGGAACCCATATTTGTCTTATAGTTTTTCTATAATTAAAATACATTTTTTCAAACATAAACACTTTGTTAGGTCCTTTAAGAATTGTTTTCAATAGATGATACATAACTTGAACTTGTAGTGAACTATCCAGATTTTGGAAAAAAAAATTGTTTTTAATAATCCTTCTCTATCCAGGTTGATATCCTAGACCAATTGTGTATTTTAGAAAAAACAATTCCCTATAAATTAAGTCAAGGTATCACTAATGGCACTAAACTTCTAATGATATCTTTTTAATTGCACATTTGATAATTTTAGTTGAGTATTTTTTTTAATAGCTGAGAAATATTTTCCTTTTCAATATCTAAATTAGACTTATAATTCTCATTTAAATCATGTTGTATTCTCAATGATTTATATTTATCCTTTATTTCATTAAAGGCATCCTCAATAATTCCACAATATTTTCCTTTTCAATATCCAAATTAGACTTATAATTGTTATTTAAATCATGTTGTCTTCTTTTGGTAAATTTTTTTGAATCTTATAGCAAGATAATCCATCTCCTCATCAATTTCAGAATATGAATCATTACTGGTGGAACTATATACAGGAACTTGGACCTTTTACTTGTCTTTTCTCTTTGAGGTAGTAGTCTTAAATGCTACAGATTTCTTTCTTGGTTCTTCGTCTACTTCTTGATTCACCTTAAACTCTTCTTTGTACATCACGAGTTTTCTAATTATTTCCTTCATTGGTATCTTTCTTATGTCACAAGATTATTTGATAGAAATAGAAGTTCATCTTCATCTATCAGGTAGGAATCAAAGCAATCCCATAATTTGATCCTTGATTTCCATTGGTTTTCCAAGAATACTCATGGTGTTTAATATTTCATTGAACCTTATATACATTTTAGAGATAATTTCATCAGGATTCATTTTAAAATTATTATATTTAATAGTATAAGTATTTAATATCATTTCTTAAACATTCGTTGTTCCCTCATGGGAAACACCCAAAGAATCCTAAATTTCATATTCAGTTTTATAGGTAGATATTATATTGAATTCGTCATCACCTAAAGCAGGGTAAAATGAATTCATTTCTTTACAGTTATTATTATATGTAGCTTTATTCAACTAAGACCACGTGTCCCTAGAAGTAGTAGGTAATGCATGGTGTTCTTCAATTATGTCCTAGATTTCAGGACTCATGCACTCTAGATACATTTTGATTTTCAATTTCTACTGAAAATAGTTATTACCATTAAAGAAAGGTGGCATGTTATTAGCCTCACCCTCAACTTTATTATCTATAGCTAACTAGAATTTAAATAACTAAAAATTTGGATATGACAGAAATTTTAAGATCCTTAAGATACAACTAAAATCATAGTTGAAAATAATTTGAAAATATTGAAAAATAGTTCTGATGGTATCAATAAACACTCATCTAATACCAAATGTTGGTCGAGGTAGAAACTCAAGAGGTGGGTGAACTGAGTTCCTACATAAAATTTCTATTAAAAAAATTATGTTAAAATTCCCCAATTTAAAACAGATCAGTTAATTAAGGCAGCAGGGATATAAATGT
This sequence comes from Viscum album, assembly GCA_963277665.1. NCBI lineage: Eukaryota > Viridiplantae > Streptophyta > Magnoliopsida > Santalales > Viscaceae > Viscum > Viscum album. The sequence goes on along the minus strand of OY728156.1, from coordinate 384,814,339 downwards.
TTATGTTCTCAACAAGTATCTCAAGGGTTGATTAGTCCTTAGTTTAATTAGTGTAATAACTTATCCAACTTTTAGAACAGGTTTACTGAATTAAACATATATACACACCAACCAAAACTAACTATTAGAGTTAATGTAAAATAGTTTTATGTTTTTGAAATTATAGGCAATGAAAAATAGAAAAATAGAGTATTAAAAAATAATGTAAACATCATAATTAAACAGGAGGTTCAGTCTCAAGTCGTGACTTAATCCTCTCCACTTGGTGATCACCTTCCACCAAGTATTTTATATTAACAATAAGCTTGACACACAAAATGAATCATGATTTACAATAGTTTTCACAAAATTTCCAGGTATCATAACATCTACCATAATTATATGTGGGAAAAACAAATAACCAGGACACACATAGCATCTTCCATATTAATATGTGTTAAACAAAAATGTAATGAATGTTTGGTGTGAGGATTTTCAGTTTCCTTTAGTTTAAGTATAGGAGACAGTGTCTGTGTAACATAAAAATACACGCGACTTAAAAATGTAAGATAAAAAAATAAAATGGATATAATGTAATGAGTATTGAGTTTAGAAGGCTATATGTTTTTGGAGTTCATCTCTGGACTCCTTGGTGTAATTAAATTACATTTTGAGTCATTCTTTGGAAGTTGTCTCCAAATCAGAGTGTCGCAACTACAGGTTCTGGCTTCTAGGTACTGAGGTGTTCAGCTTTTTGGTTTGAAAGAGACTCGATGAAGCATAGTAAGGAAACCTTGAATTTTTTCTCCCAAAAAATCTTTGTGATGCTCTTGAGTTCAAAATGTAAATGATGGTATGTTCTCTTTATTCTTCTGGTCTTTCATGTAATATCTCTCACACCCTACATTATCTTCTCTAACTCGGTATTTTATTTTATTCTTATGGTATGATTGTAGAAATGATCAAACCATGTGTGGTCTTCCTTGTACATCATACGGTCTCCATATATTTCTAAAATCAATATTAATTAATGTCAGAAGCATTAAATTTACCAAATATGACCGTTTGAATTATCTTAAGAAAATTGAAAAATTATAGAGTAAAAGTATATATGTATTAGTAGACTAGTACTGGTGGAATTCTCAACGGTATTCTTATCAGTGGTATCCTTGAAATGATATTCTTAATCTGTAGGATTATCAAAGGTAGAATTGTCAATTGAAAAGGTTCTTCCAACAGTAACCTTTCATTAGTAGACTTCCAGTGGTAACTTCATAACAGCGACCTTGTAGCTGTAAGCTTAAAATAGTAACCTTATAATAGTAACCTTTTTGTGGTGACTTTAGTAAGATCCCAGGTGTAATTTTCCCATCAGTGACCTTGTACTAGTAACCTCTATCAGTATCTCTACAACATTAGATCTTGAGTAGTAGACTAATAATGGTGAACTTTCATTGGTAACTCAGCGGTAAGGTTCCTCAGTGGTAACCTTCTAGTGGTAACCTTCTAGCGGTAACATCTCAATAGTAAGGTTACTCAGTAGTAACCTATCAGTGGTATGTTTCCTTAGTAGTAACCTTCTAATTATTAGACTAAACCAATGAAATAAATAGAAGTAACTTTACAAAGACCTTCATATCGGTGTCCTTTACTTAGAAAATGTTACATTGTAATCTTAATCAAGAAACAGTGAGATTAAAAATACATAATTGTTACATGATAAAAATTATAAAAACTAATGAAAAATGATTATCATATAAATAAAACATGATTTGGGATTATCAAAAAAGGTGAGTCCTACAGATTATATTTTAATTTTCCCAAACAGTTATTCTAAGTTAAAGGGTTATGAAAGGGTTTTATAAATATTATTCTCTAAGTTATCGAAATGGATTTTAATTTATTCTTATGGGTTTATAATCATTCTTATGATCAATATTGATATCACATGTATCATGGTAATTGAATCTGATTACTCTTTCCTTTGTCAGGTTTTCATATTTTATAATCTAGGTATTTATGGGTGTGAGTTCTTTTATGATTCACTCATGCACTCTAATCATGTCATCATATCCTTATTCTCTTATTAACCTCATTGATGACAATCAATTTCTAATGCTTATGTTTACCATTATTACGAATTTTATATCACCATTATTATGTTTCCTTTTCCCTAGGTTATTAATAATGAGATTGAACGAATTAGGTCTAGAAGGTATTTCATAGGGAAGTTGATGATGACTTAATGTGAAATAAGAAAATTTGGGTTAAGTTGGATAAATGATCATTTAAAGAAATGGGTATTGTAAAAGTGTTATTTTATCCTAATTATATAAAACTCTAAACAAAAAAGGCCCCAAAGAATTTATGTGATTCAATTTTTACTTTTTATATTGTAAAGTTTGGATGGAAAAAATCGGTCCCAATTATTGGAATCAAATCTTGAAATGTAATGTTTTTGATTTCAGCACTGCATCCTAGAGTGTGGGTTTTGGGTGTAATAGTTGGAATCAGAGTTTAATTCAAATAACTTTGGTGATTAGTATGTTTTCATGTGAGTTTATATGATGTGTTATGGATACCATAATTGGTATATAATCTTAAATATGATCATAAGGTCAAATACATAGACACCTAATTTGAGGGTTTAAGTATTAAAAATTCTGAGGTTGTTAATGAAATTTTAGGAGCCATTTTATTGTTTTGGGGTTTTTCTAACCCCTAGTATAATCATGAAGTGTTTTTTTGCTGATATTTTTTTCATGTGTAAAGAAAAAAATGCAACCCAATGGTTTGGTGACAACATATCACATATGGAAAGTCTGTGGGGATTGCACCTACAAATAAAAGGAGACAATGGTGCAACACATACAACAAGCCTATTTGATGTTCTGATTAGTATAACATTTTTACAGGTAATGTTTATGTTTCTTTAAAAAACAAATGGGATTTTATTTTAGGAATAATTGTATATTTATCTAGGAAGAATATATGATCAAATACTTATAATAATTGGTTTTAAAACTTGGTAAATAAATGTTTGAAGAATTTATAGGATAGTTATTTATGGAATTGTTTTGTTTGAACATTGCGTATTAGAATTTAATTTTGAAGATTAGTGTATCATATTAAGGTTTAATAATTTTGGGAATTAATTTACCATGTACTAACCATTTCATATTTGGTTAAAATATAAAGATATTATGAATATATTTTTATCTCTTTTATGGTTATGTGGTCTTTAAAATTTTATTTTAGTGATATAGACATGAAAAAATATTCATCAATACTCATCGTTTAGATAAAAATATGAGATTATAGATGAAATTGGATAAAGTATGAAATTGTACAAACCAAGTATATTTTCAAATTATCTTAATCTATATGATAAGATAATTCATAAAATCTTAGAAAAAGAACATGAAACAAATGTTTTACCCAAGTAACTTTAATTCTAATGAACCCATGGAATTTTCTATAACACCATAAAAATTCGAAAAGAATAAATTTTTATTGGATATTTTAATTTTTACTCAATAATAATATAGCTTATAATGCATGAAATACTGAGTTATCTTATGTTATATGCAACAACAACTTTCTTTGATAGCTTATATTACACGCAAAATCAAATTTTAACAATTACTATTAATATTATTATTTAAAATGAAAATTATACTCTATATATTAAATTTGTAGTTATGAATAGGATTAAATAAATTTTTAAAATATATGGTGTAATTATTTGTTAACTAATTAATTAGAAATAAAAATAAAAAGAAATTGAATATAAAAAAAATTATAAAAAACTATTTTTATACATTCAAAGGTATTGTATCCTCAAAAAATTAAATTAATTACTATTAGTGAATGATGTTAATGAAATTTATATATTTTATATTCAATAAAAATCTTTAAATTCATCTAATGGATTTTATAGAAATAAGATAAGAATAAATCCAATTTTACAAATAAAATGTATTACTTTTCTAAAGGTGTTTTTATTGCCTTTTAATGAAGCACTTTCTTTCAAAAATCACACTATTATAAAAAAATTTAAAAAAATAGGCTTAATTTTTTAAATATTAATGTCAATATTTTATGGTGGTCAATTTTCATTATTGTTCTGAGAAGTTTTTTTTGATGAATAGTGCATAATACATATTTGTTATTGAAAACTGACCTTTCATCTAAATAATTTGTAATATTAAATTATATTTTGAATTGGTTTTAACATTTAATTAGATTAATTATATATATTAATCCAATTTAACTCATTTTAATCATTTTTATATTGAATTTATATACATAAAAACCATGTATACTTTTTAAAATTTTCACTTTAAAAACTTGCTTTCTAATTCAATTTGTAGGATAAATTTGAAATTAATTTTAGCACATTTCAGGGATTTAATTTGTAAAAAAATGATTTAATATTTTCAACAATAAATATATATATTTTCTATTAGTTTAAAATTTATTTTTGACCAATTTGATTAGTGAAAATAACTAAAAATAGTTACATTGATTAAGAGAAAAATGGGTTTACCAAGGAATTAATCTTTAAACTTAATAAACAAAATAACCTAGAAACTTGTCCAAAACCCATTGTATCGAGACATTTCAACCCATAAAAACATATTATATATTTTTTTAAATATTTCAGATAGGGGAAAACATCATATTATCAGTTATAAATATTAATTTTAATGGTAAATTTTCTTTTTTATCATGATAATATGGATTAATTTTTTAATATATTAAATAATTACTTTAAATACTTAAGAAACACTAATGTGGGAATAATTTAGTTAAAAATTAACTAAAATCAATGCTACTAAAAATATTAAAAGTGAATGAAAATGAATGAATTATTTTCTTCCAATAATTTTTTATATTAATATATCATGTAAATAGTTATAAAATAAATATATTAAAAAATTGTAATAATATATTAAATTCAAATTAAATAAATAAAGTCAAAATTAACATTAATGTTATTTTATAATAAATGATATTTTATTAAATTATTAAAAATTAAAAAATCATATCTTCAACCAATTAATTTTTAAATGCTAATATATATGAAATATAGTCCAATAATTTAACATTTTACCTTTTATAGAGAACACATTAACTCCTAAATAGTAAAAACATTGTTAAATTGGTTAGTGTTAAATAATTTTAGTTTTTTTATGTTACTACACTTGTTTTAAAATAAATTTCAAACACAGAAGGGATTTTTTTTATTTTATAAACTATATAGAATATTTATAATCATTGATTATATATTATCTAATATTTTTCACTTAAATTTATTCTTAATGAATAAATTACTATGGTTAGAAAACAAGTTAATAATGAAAATCACCAAAATGGTAAAATAAGGAAATATTGATGTTAAGGAGGAACATTACAAACATAATTTTATTTTTGTGTGTTGGAAGTTTTTATCAACCTAATAAAACCTCCCTTAAATTATTATTCAATTTTTTAGAAACATTGCTTAAGGGATTCCACCCAATAGTGAATACTTTTGAGTATTTACGAGAATGTCGCTCCTCTTCAACTATAAGAGGGAACTCACTCTCCCCCTTCTTCACACCACTCATGGCATTTGGATCAATCAAGATATTAAGAAATAACTCTCAAAAATCCCTCTCTTATTCTTGGAATCCTTATATTTTTTACAAATCAAACCTTTTAAGGTTTTACTACAAACCTATGGAGGATACCCAAAGAAGAGGCAATGTTCTTCTAAAAGAATTTTTTTTATTTCCTTCTAAAACTCCTTTAATTTTTATTATATCATGATTACATAAAAACCTTAGTATATTAAATATACAAATATTTTGTTCAGTTTTTTTTTACAACCAAAATATTCATAATCTTCCATCAAATGGGCTATGAAATCGTCATTTGTGTGTACAGTGAACTACCACCTCATGAACCGATCTCGTTTGTTTTTCCATTACCACTTATCAGGGTTGGGAATAATGATACAAAAACTATTTATATATTAGACTTATGATATTTATAATTTATTTATAATTATTTAATTATTATATATCACATACCTTCATGCTCTACATTTACTGGGAATACAATAATGTCATTTGTGTGTACGACGGACTACCACCTCGTAAAGTGATGTGATTCATCCACAATTTTCATGGAATATATTAATGACAGTTTTAATAAAAATATTTTATGTTTATGAAATTATAATGATACTATAATTTTAATATATATATATATATAATTTACTTTCCTTTATTTTATACAAAAGGAAAACAGAGGCAGTATTCATGTGTTTGCACCCATCTCCATGAACTTTTCATTGTATTTACTATCACTAAATTTTATGGGTTCATCTAAGTTAATATAAACTGAATATATATGATATTTATATCATGATTTAAATTCTATATATTAATAAAAAATTATCTACATAATTGGGACAAAAATAAAAAGTCAAAAGAAACATGAAAACAAGGCAATTCAAACCCAAAACAGTTGAAAATAATGAAAAATTATTAACAAATAAGTGATAATATTTTATAAAAGAATTATATAGGATATTATACATATTAATAAACTTCTTTTTTAGGTTAATAAAATTTTTAAAACCATTATAAAAAATGTTAAATAGCATTCAACCAAAAGGAAGTGCGTGTTAAGGGATTTTGCCTCAATTTACATTACGTTGAGGTTTATTTGTTTTTATGAACCAATTAAATTTTATAGGATATATATACTTCCCCTTGACATTTAATATAATTAATAAATCATTTTTATGGTTATTTTAAGTTTCAATTTTAATTATTCAATCCAAGGGGATTTGATGTGAAAATTACCATGTGATAAAAGTTATTTTCAAATCTCACTTTCATTTGTGTTTTTTAACATTATCTTGAAATATTCACTTTGTTGTAATAATTTTTCTTTGTAAATTACATTTATTATAAATTTGAATACTATTATGTTAAGGATATAATTATTTTCAAAAACATTGTACCATTTTTACATACAGTGATTACTTTGAAAGTTATATTACTGACTAGGGAAATATTGATAAATATGTATCCTTTAATCAGTAAAGATATTTGATAAGCAACATTTTTTATGTATTTTATCAATTATTAGATATATGAGGAATGATTTGGCCTGGAATGACATGGTTTTGGGACTATTTAATGCAATCCCCTCAATTCATTGGTATCCTAATGGGACTAAATCAATTGTACAAGCCCTATTCATTTATAACCAGTATGTTTTAAACTGTATTGTGAAAGATCTTGACAGTAGAGATAAGGTTGTCCAAAACAAATCGGTTTGTACCTGGTATATTTTAAACCATCTTATTAAAGGTTGTGTTTGTAAAGGTATCATGTACCTGGGAAATATGATCTCTAATAAATAAGAATTTCCTTCATTTAGATTCAGTTATTATTATCCATGTGATTGTGACAATGAAAAAAACTACAAATGTGGTTCATTCTCATATTTTAGATTAAATGGTATATGTTTTAATTTAGTTTCCTTACCATATTGATTATTCCTTATCTAATTATTTAAATGACATGTGTTTTCAGATATTTACTAGGACATATTGATTAATCCCTATATAAATACTTAAATAGAATGTGTTTTTAGTTATTTACCTTTCCATTTTGATTATTCATTATTGATTCATGATATATTCCTCTATAATTAATGCTTACTAATCATTTTAACTCACCATTGTTTTGTTTCCATTCCCTAGGATTCTATTAATTTTCCTATGACTAATATGCAAGGATATTTTAGATGGTATAAAGTTATTCTAGAAAAATAATTAAGTTGTAATTTGTGTATTCAATTATAATAAAATACTCGTGAATATATCTACTTTACTAAGAATTCTAAAATATCTGGTCCTTTGGGATGTTATTTCCTTTTATCATATACCAATGTAATGGTATAAGGTACTAGATTCGTGTTTTTGGGCTTGAGGTTTCTACAGTTCATATCAGAGTATGTTTAGTAAAAATCCTGGGAACTAAATTTAGGAAGACATAGATTTCGGAAAATAACCCTATGGTAGAATTTGAGGATAAGTATAGAACATCATCCTAATTTTTTGTTAAGATAGAGATTTTGTGTAAATTCCTAATAATACATCTCTCTCTAGATACTATACGTGGATTTTGTTCTGGCATAGATATACCTAGGGGTAATAACTCTAAAAATGGATCATCGAGCTTGACTTGAGAATAACCTGGAACACGAAAATGGTTCTTTTGGTTGTAGTGACTAGCTCAATTGGGGTGAATTTAGTACGAAATAAAACTTTCTATTCCAAATGGATTAAAATAGATTCTTCTAATTAATTTAAAATCAACCTAGTTAACTAAAACAATATATCATTATAAGTTTCAATCATTCAAAATATTTCTTAGAAGGTTGATTAGGCCTGGGATAAAATAATATAAAATATTACATAAACCCTTGAATTCAATTTACTTAATTAAAATCTTTTATAAAAAATAATTAAGGTTAAAAATCATAGTATTATTTTTTTACAGTTTAAATGAATTTCTAATTGTAAATAATAGATTTAGAATTAAACAAAATAAAACAAGAAACAAAATTTTGAATACAATAGGTTCAATATCAAGATGAGACTTAGTCCTCTTCACTTGGTGATCACCTTTAACTAAGAAGTTTATATAAATAAACAATTTGATCCACAACTGATTTTAGGTTTTACTATAGTACACAATTGTCCAACTATCATAAGACCTCTTCCACTATTATCCAATGGAACACAAAGATTACAGGTCCTATAGGACCTCTACCATAGTTATATGTGGGAGTATAAATGATAAAAATGTATTTGAGAATATATCAGTGCATATTCTAGTTTGTATCAGGAGATAATATGTGTGTGTAAAAAAACAATATATCACACACTTCTAGTAATGTAAAAATAAATAAACAAACTTAGAAATCATAAAGTATGAAAGGATAGATATACTCGGTTTTTTATGTTGTGTATATCATGACTCCTTAAAAGAATTTTGAAAAATCATCTCTAGTTAGGATATTGAAACTTCAATAAAATAGATTCTCATGGACAATTATGTTCTTCACTATAGCAAGGAAGCAGATGTGTATTGAGCTTTGGCTTCCTTGGACCTGTAGAGAAAGATGTAGCATGTAAGTTCTTTAAATTAGGTTCAGTTCTATATGTGATTATATTTTTATGTATTCCCACTACTACTTCACATCACACTCCATAATTTTTCACAAAAAATTCACAAGGGAGACTGCTCATCTTTTATCAGTTGTAGTATGAGTATCCACATAAGCATCCAAATATTCTACATCCCCATACTCAAGGAGAACACATCCTTTTATGAATTTTTTCAATCCATTAAGAGGAAATCAGTAAAAAAAATTTGGAATTAAATTCAAAAATACATCTACTATAAAATAAAATAAAAATGATAAATCAATAAATAGTGATAATGAGTCATGAATGGTGACTCGTGGTCTAGTGGGGTCTCGTTTTAGTGGTGTATCTGGCTGAAAGTGTCTCATTATAGTAGTAAATCAAGCTAGAAATGTGTCATTTTATGAATAGAAACATTTCTATGATGGTGGTGACTCAACTAATGATGATTCATCCTTCTAGAAGTGACTCCTCTGATAGTAGGCCATGATGGTGATGTCTCAAACTTTGTCAAAAATCCATTCTAACAGTATGGAATCCTGATGGTGATTCATTTCAGTACATTGGTAATTTTCTGTAATGTTGGTGTGTTGTTTCAATGGTAACACATAGGAGATGGTGGTGTGATATTTTTGGTAGTGAGTCATCCTTAGTGGTGTCTCATACTTAGAAATTTTCATCACTAGTCTTAGATTATCAGATTATTACAGAAAACATGAAACTTATTTATAACATTAGAAGTGTGTTTTAGTGATCATTAAAATAAGGAGGTCAACAATATCCCCCTTTTTGATGATCACAAATCATGTAATCAAAGGTAGAAATTAATTGAATAAAATGTAAGATCAAAAAAATCTATTAAATATATATTATAAGAAAGAATATATATCAATGTGGTATCAATAAAATAAAATAAATATTTTTAAAGAAGGGTCACTTTAATAGGACTAAAGAAATTATAAATATGTTCTATACATTTCCCCATCTCCCCCTTTCAGGATTATCAAAAAGTTAAAACATAATCAAAATAAAAATATTAAAGGTAATAATAAATAAAATAAAAATAACATAAGATTAAAGAATTAATAAATATAATTAATAGTTATTCAAAGGTTTCAATCATAAATTTATTATAAAAACAATCCCATAAAATAGAATGTCTAATACAAAAACATAGTCAAGGTTTTAAAGAAGGGTCCATTAGAGATTTCCCTTGGTCCTTGGCTTACTCTTGATATGATACAGTAGTTGTAGTAGGATTTTAAAGAGCTCCATGAAAGGTTGTTGGAACACTGGTTCGGATTCTAGCTATAGCCTGAGGAGGACATGGCTCCCTAATAATAATCTCTATGGGTTTCCTTATAGCTTGTTCAAGAAAAATAGGTAAGGGTTGGAATTGGTAGGAAGAGTTGCAGTAGTAACCCCACTAACTCCTAGTCTTAATGATTCATGTGGGGTAAAATGAATTTCTTCCAGATCAATCCATCCAACATTATTATTTTTATTCAGAAAAGGGCCCTAAAAGAATGAAATAGTAAGAAGAAAATCTGTGTTATGGGGGCCGGAAGTAATGGATTCCAAGCGAATCACCCTGAATTAGATTCACCCCTTCGGTTTAAGATGGGACACATTAGAAAGACATGATACCCAGGTGACAAGAACTACAAGAGATGCCATATAATCTGCTACTTTGTTCCCCTCGTGCCACGTATGATAAATACTAACATTGTTGTTAAGGAGAACCTTGCACTGTATAATAGTATAGGTGATTGACCAGGTAGTGGTGCCTTTACAATGAAGAGTGTCATGAATAATCATAGAATCTGTTTCTACGTGGTCTATAGAAATTTGCATTTGGCTACATAAGGATAGACCTGAATGTACCACCAGTGCTTCCGACTGAATTGAAGATTTGCTTCCATAATAAGCTGTGAAGGACAACACAATACTCCCTTTGAAGTCACATATAACGACCCCTCCTCTCATGTTACCCAATACACATAAGAAATTCATATTGAGCTTGATCCCGTTGCTATGAATAATTTAATGAATATACACCCCATGCTCCTCCTCACCATTCTGGATGACCCCCCCCCCCCTCAGGGAATCATGTAGCGCATAAAGAGATGGTGTCTCCCTCCAGATGCCTACAGTATCGATCAAGTCAATCAGAATACATCGGGTACATGCCACCATGGATCTTACTATGGAAATTCTCCCCTCATATCTGTTCTGGTTCCTGGCTGTCCGTAAGAACCATCAGGATGCATTGAAGATGATGGCTCACACCTTTGATTCCACCACTAACCTACTGGACTCCTGGAACCAACGCTCCATAAACATATTAGAGTTATGACAAGCACATGGAGAAACTGTTTCATAAGGTTTATGAAATCTATTATTATCTGAAAACCTATATCCATGTAAATGAATAAATATCCTTTCTCTTCCATAAATAGATTCATCATTTGATTCATCTCCTTCAACTATCTGACTTTCTTAATAAAGACATGGGTAATGGGTGGAATCCTTAAATTCTCAGCCAAAAACATGAAATTGGAATCCATGTAGTGTTTTTTATAAATTATTTAGAGATAATATTGGTTTTTTTGGTAAATTTATCTATATATAAATTCATATCCTTGGCATAACTTCTTATCATCATGTGATCATGTTCAGTACTCTCCTCACACAGCCTCAAAAATTTCCAACGTAATGATATGTTCCCCACATTAAGGTCAACTGGTCACAACATAAACTTCTTCTCTAACCACTGTTATGATCATAGAAGCATAATCTTGAGGTATAGTCAAGGTATAAGTATATTAAGATACATTCTAAAGAATTTTACGTATTCCATCCAATGAAGATATAAATGTAGACATTAAATTTTCAAGAATATATTTTATGGATTCAGTTTCCCCACTAATACTATTATTATAAATACCTATCTATTGAATATGATGCATCATATTTTGTTAAATATTGTTAATAACCAACTCAAAAAATTATCTTGCATCATTTTCACTTATCTTAGTGTGTAGAGGTTCCTGATTCTTGGAATCTTTATCAAAATTTAGAAACATATCTTCTATAAAATCATCCAGTTCATTTCTTGTGACTAAATCAACTTGGGAAGTATATACTAGAGCAGTAGGTATAGGTTCCCTACCAAAAGTTAATTTTACTAATAGACTAGAAACATCAATTTGAAGGACAATTTATCCCTCAGGATCTCTATCATCTCGAGTATCATGTCCACCATCCTTTGGTGGACTTACAACGTAATGTGAGAACTTAACACATTCTTATAACATCAATTTGATCGATCTCTCTGACGACTTGTCAATAAATCTTTCAATAAAAATAAGTATTACTCCCAAATGTACAATACATTTGATCTAAAATTCTAAATTTCTATCTACACAAGGCTCATTAGAAGTATATACATCGACTAATTGTACATCATCATCATATTTCTCACTAGAAACAAGATATTTCTACATTTTTTCAGCTACATAGTGCTCAATAGTAGAAATCATTGACATTTTATCAACATTAGTAGAATTAGAAACATTTTTATTAGTATAAAAAAATTAACATTTGGAGATTGATCCCTCTAAATAAATGCATCCTTTTTGTTAAATTTTGGGTCTAACTCTACTGAAAAGTCGGTTCTATCTGTAGATACACCAGGAGAATTAAGTAAATATGAATTTATTTCCATATATCTCCTTATAATTCCGCCAACTGAACCATTAGAGTCATAATCATCATCATCACCATATTCTGCATCACCATTATTACTATATTTAGTATTTTCATTTTCCCTACCATTATTATTATAATCTTCTTCTTATCCTCCCTCCTTATCATTATTATACTCTAAACTAGTTTTAAATAGTTTCTCTCTAAAAACATTAGTTTTTTATCATTATTCACTAAATTTTATCTTTTAAGATGTCTCCTAAGAGGTCTTATGAGCTCTATAAGTAATAGGTTTTGATTTGGGATAAAAATCGAGGTCACTTCCCTCATCAACTATAAGTTATTTTTCCTATTCTCATTTTGAGGTAGTAGCCTCTTCAACACCCTCATCTAAATACTCAACATCCCCATAATGTTAAGAACTAAGTTCAACAAGATCCCTTATCTAGGATGCATGATCCATAGGGTTAAATTCCATATACACTTTCCCATCATCATCTACCCACTTCTTTTTCTAAGGTCTCTAGTTGATTCTCATTATTTAACAAATTGCTTTAGAAATAAAAAACCCACCATAGTTATTGGAAACCATGAAAATCCTACATGAAACTGTTCACATTGATATAGGGGAAAAGTGAAAGGAACATGTTTTGGCGCATGGTTTATTTAAACTATGTGGTCATCTAGGATAAACCTTGTAAAGTGGTAAAGTGATATTTTTCATCGATAGTGCATGGTTTTAATAACTATATGGTCCAATTATGCGAGGTTCTTCTTGAGGTAGAAGCTAGAGCATAGTGAGCACATGGTTTTTCCTAAACGTGGGAATAATTGTGCACGGTTTAAAAACAAGATCCTAAAAAGGTGGATTTGGGTTGATATTAATTTTAAACCCATAATTTTTTCTCCATTTTGACCCAAACTCAATAATTATTCCTCCTAAAGGATTTTTAACCTTTCCCCATCAAATAAAATGTGATTTGGATGTGTTTCTTGGTGTGTTGAATCCCATTTCTCTTGGCAGTCTGCATTTGTGGTAGTATTTCATGGTTTTTCTTAGATCTACTTTCTTCCCTCTCTTGGATTATTTTATTTAGTCCACTATGGATAGATATAACATTTATATTTCTAATAAAGGTTATATATTCTCTTGTTTATGCTATTAGAAGGGATATAAGGCATTTCTTTAGATTCAACCCGGTTTTGTGGGTGTTTTAATATCATTCTTCGTTTTCACCAAAAATCCCATGGTATATGGATTCACTCTCGGCTCCTCTTCTTAGAACATGAATTCTTAGTTTCAAATTATTTTAATTGATTTAAATTGATATTTAAATTGGTTTGAAAAGTAAGGTAAAAACCTTCTTTAGTGATGGTTTGAGGATTTGTGGAAATTGAGGAATTTTCGTGAAAAAGGCTTAGTTAAATGGTTTTAAAATATTGATTTTAAATATGGTTTTTTTGTTTGATTTGGGGAAAAATGTTTTCTAGAAATTTTTTCAATAAAAAATACGTTTTCTTGATATTTTTTTGGTATAATATTTTTATAATGGTTTGGCATAATAGGTTGGTATGTGTTCATATTGTATTTTACAAGGACCAGTTGAAATATGATTTGGTGCTCAGTTCCAAATTTGTAATGGCACATGGGATTTTAATTAACTTTTGATGACTTGGTAGATCGATTATAAACCACTCATGATTAGGTAATATTCATAGGGGCATGCATGTGTGGATGAGTTTGTTTTTGAATTGGAATGGGATATTCCAAAAAAATGAATATGAAATAGTTTTGAAGAACTTTTTGGGTTACTTCCATGGAAAATTATTTTTGTTTGGAAAACTATTTTTCTTGAAAATAGTTTTGGTATCATGATAAACTATTTTAAATTGTATTATATTATTTTTTATTATAAATTGTTTTTAGTAAATGTGTTAACATGGTCTATCCTAGTGTCATGAGTAGGGAAGTCATTTGGGGAAAAACCTACTGAGTTTTATTACTCACCCCTAATTTGGAACAATGGTTCTTTTGAAAATACATTATATCATAATACAGGTAAAGGTAAATAATTTCACTTCTTTACATGTGATTCATGATACTTTGGAATGGATTTAGAGTTAGATCTTGGAGTTATGTCTTGGAGACTTTAAGTTTTGTTGGTTTATCTTCTGTTGTGTACATTAACGTTATTTTTATTCCAATTTTGTACTCCATTATAGATTGATTTTGATATAAATGTAATTAATTTTAGTTTTTTATATGGTTATCAATAATAATGTAGTGGTTTTGGTTATTTCATGTATATTTTGGTTGTTTACTTCTCAAAGTGTAAAATTTTCCGCAAATTGTATTGAATCCCTTGGCATTTATTGTTATCCTTGCGTTTCTTGGGGATGACTCTTAATTCCAAGTAGAAATTCTATCCCTACTCAAGCCAATGATAAGGGTCAAGATTTTACTAGTGGTGTCAGCTTGTTTGATCCTTGACTACCAAGTTTTTATCAGTCCTGTCTGTCATGGAGTTGAAATTCATTCTAGTTTTTTTCTTGAGTTGGGATGGTAGGAAGGAGTGGGATTATCCAGACATGAAATATAGAGTATAAAAATAAATTTCTAAACTATTTATACTAAACTACAAGTTACCAAGTTGTTGGGTACATAATTGTTTTAGAGACACTTATAGGAATTTGAATCTCATTTTATTTGGTTTATACAATGAGAAGAGCATGAGATGTGTAAAAGAAATTACTTCCCTCTATAAGTGAATAATTCATTTGATTAATGATTGATTATTGTGTGAAAAAATATTTATTTTTGAAAAATGATGAAATTGTTTTTAAATTTGAGATTTTGAAAATTTATTAGTTTTTGTATTTTTGAAAATGGTGTGATTTTCAAAAATATAGTGGAATGTTTCAAAAATGGTTGAACATGGAAAATGTGTAATTTTGGAAAACAATGTTGGGATATTTAGGTTGTCGTAGAATTTGAAATTTTTATGACTTCAGTTGCTAGAGAGTCATACATATGGTATTTGTTGTGTTTATAGAAAATAGAACCTGATAGGCATTGTAGAAACCAATTGGAAGAGGCTCTTAATAATGTGGTTGCACCAGATTTGTAGGTGAAATAAAAGATGGTTTAGAGAATAGTTAAATCATTTCAGTTGGTAGGAATAGGTAATAGGATAGATGAACCAAGGAAAGTGGAGTATTTTTTCTAGTTCCAGAAGAAAAATCCACCCATCATTTTGGGTGATCTAGGGATAGAGAAAGAAGAGGTGTGGATGAATAGGATGAATCAAATCTTCAATTTCCTTGTCACACCAATAGATATAAAAGTCATGTTGGTGATATATATTCTAGAAGATCTTGAATTGATTTGGCAGTATTTAGCAGTTCATGATAAATTAGACCAAGTCCATACATTAGAGGATTTTAAATAATTATTCATTGAAAAATTGAATCATCATTTGTTCAAAATCAAAATAATGATATACATGTTAATCATGAAGAAAGAGAGACTCACGGTGATAGAATATAAGGATAAATTTATTAATTTAATCTTCTTTGGGCCCAAATTTTTTTCAAGTGCGCCCTTGAAGGCACACATTTTTTAATCAAGGCTAAGGTGGTAGATTCTCTCAAAGATTATTGTACTCTGTATTGCAGATTATATAGAGATGGTAAATAGAGATACAGTGGTAGAAACATAAATATCTTGAGCTATGGTTATAGGGATCACTTTGATATCTATGGGAAATGGTGAGAACTCTAATACAGGTAACAAGAGGAAGAGGAAAACTTATTTTCAAGGTAGTGGAATGGTGCATAATCAAATAGATGGATTGGTGTATCTTCCTCCAAGACCCATGACTAATGTAGGAGGTTTATAATGTCTTTAATTCAACTAAAAGACATGATAGTGTATGGAACTACTGATATAATTCCATAATTGTAGAAATATAGGGCATCTTCAGTGTTATTATTTCATTTCTTTGAGGTCGAGTGTTTGGGACACTTCTTAGATGTCGTAGGCATCATATGATTCAATGGGATGAGGGAATCATAAAACTTGTTATTAGTAGAACATAGATATCCATGGTGATTATAGGAATACCATGACTTCTCAACAATGTAATTCTCAAAAGAGAATTAAGAAAAATAGTCCAATTAGTAAAAAATTATATGGATCTGATCAATTTGTTATGGAAGATCAATTCAGACCATCGATGGTGAGAGGTAAGATTCACTAGAATTATAACCTTATTTATTATTTCTTTGATATGGTTGCTTCCATTTTTTTATTTCTTCTTTTGTTTTTTATTTTCTATCTTTAAATGTTTAGATGATGCATTCTCCATTAAAACTTCCAACTCCTCTAGGGAAAGAGAATGTCAAGACTTTTTGTATGGAGCATGTTATATAACTATTAATGGAGCTGGGTGGATATTGGATTTTTTATTTATTGAAAAGGATGCCTATTACATTATCCTAGGTATATATTGGTTGACATTATTCAAGCCTCAAAACATATGTTAGACCAGAACGGTTAGTTTTATGACTAATGATAGTGTTGATCATCGCTTTAAAGGAGAACAGAATGTAAAGGTAGGTAAAATGATCTTGTTGGAACTAGTAGTAAGAATTATATCACACCAATTTTTGGATTTGACTTTGGCATCTATGGAAGAGATCGAGAATAATATTTTTCTAGTAGTTGTTGATTAGTCTCTCAATATCTTTCCTGAAACATTCTTAGGGTTACCACCTATAAGGTAAGTGGAGTTTATGATTGATCTTATTTTAAGGACCAGTCCTATCTCCCCTCTATATTATCATATGGAACCAACAGAATTAAGGTAATTTGAAGTTCAATTTTAAGATATAAAAAGAAATGGTTTCATTCGGTTGACCACATCTCTAAGGGAAGAACCAGTATTGTTTGTCAAAAAGCCAGATGGAACTCTTTGGATTTGTGATGATTATCGTAATATTAACCAAGTTATGATAAATAATTTTTATCCACTTCCACACAATGATGATGTATTCAATCAATTGAGAGGATATTAGTGGTTCTCAAAAATTGAATTGCATTCAGGATATCACCAATTGTGTGAAGGAGGATATTCCAAACATATCATTTTGGAGTAGATATATCCATTATGAGTATGTTTTTATGCCTTTTGGTCTTATGAATTTACCAAAAGTCTTTATGGAATTTATAAATAAGATATTTCATAGATATCTAGATTCATTTTTGTGGTTTTTTTGGATAACATTTTAGTGTATTCAATGACAAGGGATAAGCATGTGAAACACTTAGAAATAGTGTTGGGAATCTTATGGGATCATTATATGTATGCCAAATTGTCAAAGTGTGATTTTTGGATACAATAGTTATATGTTATTGGGAATTTAATCTCTTAAAGAGGCATTTTTTGTGTAACTATAAAATATAGGAAGTGGTTGTCTCTTGGAAACTTCTAAAGAACATCTTCAAGATATGCAGTTTCATTGGAGTGGCTAGTTATTACCAACTCTTTATTCATGATTTCTCAAAAGTATTTTCACCTATGACAGCTTTGAAAAGGAATAATGGTCTATTCCAATGGGACAAGGAATGATATAATTATTTTCAAGATCATAAATCTTTCCTTACATCATCACCAATATTTATATTACTAGAATTACGAAAAGGGTACATTGTGTATTGTGATGCATCAGGATTAGGGTTTGGATGCGTTCTCATGAAGATAGATCTTGGTGTTTCTTATAACTAAAGGTAGTTATAGTTTCATGATAAGAACTACCCAAGAAAAAATTTGGATTCCGCTTCTATAGTACATGCTTTGAAGACATGGCATCAATACCTCTATGGTGATAAAATTACATTTTTTACTAATCATAAGAGCTTGAAACATATTTTTTCACAAAGGGATTTGAATCCAATACAAAAAAGATGGATGGATTATCTCAAAATGTAAAAATTTTACATGATGTATACACCATGTAAAGGAAATATGGTTCTGATGAATTAAGTATAAATTCATATTCTAAGTTGGTAAAAGAGGATTTAGATCAGTGGTAGTTGATGTTGGTAATAGATGAAATGAACATGGAATGTGAAGACCGAGGTGATGTTGTTATTTTCTTTCTAATTTTGTTTTTATTGATTTGGAAGAGATGGTTAAAGAAGAATAGCCTTCTGATTCTAAATGTGTTTTTATGAGTAAAAAAATAATGGTGGGGACACCATTGAGGGATGGAAGCTAGATGAGAGTTTAGATTTGTGCTTTTGAAATTTGAAATTTGTAACTATGGATTTTCAGAAAAACTTATTCATGTTTACCACCATTCAAAATGGGATGTTCATCTTGGGATACAAAATATATATATGGAACTTATAGAATAGTTTTATTGGGTCAGTATGAAAATTAAGGTGGCTCAGTTTGTTTCAACTTTCTTAACTTGTCAGCAAGTTAAGGGAGAGAATCCATTGCCAGTATGCATGTTATATTATTTTCCTATTACTGTGTAGAAATTGGAGAAGATAGCTATGGATTTTTTTAATAGGTATTCCTAGAATGGTTCAGAAGCATGATTTCATATGGGTGGTAGTGGATTACCTCACAATTTTAGTCCATTTTATCCTTATTCAAGATTCTTATATGGTGGACTTGTCAAAAATCTATATTTGAGAAGTGGTAAAGAGTCATGGAATACCAGTTTTGATCATGTCAGATATAGATCTAAGGTTTACATATTGATTCTAAAAATCCATAAAGAAATACTGTTGAAATCAATTGTCTATGAGTATGAAGTATCACCCTCAGATGGATGGTAAATCAAAAAGAAAGATAAAAACAATGGAAGACATGTTACGGGCTTGTGTAATAGATTTTGGTGGCTCATGCTAAGATCACATACCATTAGTGTAGTTCTCATATAACACAAGTTATCAATCCTCAATACATATGGCTCTTTTTTAGGAATTATATGGGTGTCCTTATCATTATCCACTTTTATGGGTGGAAATAGGTGAGACTTCACTAGTTAGGATCAGCCGTTTCCAAGAGACAATAGAGAAGATTCAGTTAGTCAGGAAGAGAATAGAGATGGCTCAAAGACATCAAAAAATGTATGTGGATCATTATCCATGGCTATTGTCTTTCATGGTGAGTGATCATGTGATCTTGAGAATTTCTTCAAGTCTTGGGCACCATAATTTTGGTAATTAGGTCATGTTATCTCCTATATACATAATCCCTCCTGAGATACCTGAACGGGTTAGTGAGGTGGCATATTATTTGACACTACCACAATAGTTCAATGGAGTACATAATGTATTTTATGTGTCTCAATTGAAAAATATCATCTTTATATTGTCCACGTGATTTGATTGGATCATGTTGACCTTGATTCAGATGCTTCCTTAGTACATGTAATGGTATGGATTGTGGATAGTTAAGAGATATTTTTGTGTGGAAAAACCATTGGTCTAGTGTGGTTTTTTTAGCAATGTGGTTGGATTTAGGAAGAGACTTAGGAAAGGGAAAAGGAAATGGTCGAACAATGTCCTAAACTCTTTCAAGGAAATTTTGGTTTTCTAATTTCTAGGGATATAAAGGCTAATTATAGGGATAATGTATCACCCATGATTTCATGTAAGTAACCCTTTTTATGATTTTAAGTATCTAAAGTGTTTGAATGGTGTTTGGGAGGATTTGGAAGGCTTTTAGAATGTTTTGGGGGATTTTTTAATGTTTTTTGGTTGGTGCATGTTTAGTTGAAACTATGAAAATAAAACAAGAAACCATGCACAATGAGATAATGGAAAAGAGTAAGGCACGATGATAGGCGCATGGTTTTTTAAAACCATGCAGCTACCCAGGATAAATAGTGAAAAGTGGTACAGTGAAATTTTTCATGGTTGGTGCATGTTGTGTCTAACTATGTGGGACAACTGTGTGAGGTTATCCTTGAGGAAAAGGTCAGTGCATGGTTAGCAAATGGTTTTTTCTAACTTTGTGACTAACTATGCATAGTTTGAAAACAAGATTCCAAAAAAGTAGATCAGGGTCAGTATTAACCTTAAAACCCTCATTTTTTCTTTATTTTGACCCTAAATATATAATTATTCCTCCAAAAGGTTTTAGAACCTTTTCTATTGAATCAGAAGTGATCCGGAGGAATTTCTTAGTTCATTGAATCTCAATTTTCTTGTTAAGTCCTCATTTGTGGTAGTTTTTCATTGTTTTTCTTAGATCTACTTTCTTCCCTATCTAGGTTTCATAGATCTAGTCTAATATGGATATATCTAAAGTTTTTTTTGAATAATTGTTATTTTTTTCCATGTTGATGCTAGAGTAAGAGATCTAAGGTGGGTATTTGGAGATTCAACCTTGTTTCATGGTCATTTTCATGTCGTTCTTCATTTTCACCATAAATCCAAAGTTACGTGGATTTACTCTTGAAACCAATTATTATAACTTAAATGATTAGTTTCAAATTATTTAAATGGATTGAAATTTATTTTTGGATTGTTGTGAAAAATGTGGTATAAACCTTCTTTAGTGATCTTTTTAGTTTTTTGGAAATTGTTGAATTGTGAGAAAAATGCTTTATTAAATTGTTTTAAAATATTGATTTTTAAAATAGTTGTTTTGTTTGATTTTTTGAAAAAAATTTGTTGAATGTTTTTCAATAAAAATATTTTTTATTGAAATGGTTTTGTCAAAATGGTTGTGAAAAATGGTTTTGGGATAGTTTTTAATAATGGTTTGGTGTGTGTTCATATTTCATTTTACGAGGCTCGGTTGAAATTGGACTTCTTTCTTGGTGCCAAAGGTGTAATGGAACATGGTGTTTTAATTACCTTATGAAAACTTGGTATATTGATGAGAAACATCTCATGAGTATGGAACTGTTATAAGGCAATGCTTGTGTGGATGTATAGATTTGTGTATTGGAATGGGATATGCCAAAAAAAGAATATGAAATGGTTTTTAATAATGTTCTTGTTTTTCTCCATGGAAAATGATTTTGGTATGGAAAACTATTTTTCTTAGAAATAGTTCTGGTTTTGTGATATAATATTTTAGATTGTTTTATATAATTGCTTTATATAAAAAAATTATGTAAATGTGCTAACATGTTCTCTCCTAGTGGCGTGAGTATGGAAATCAATTGGTGAAAACCTAGTGAGTTTTATTACACACACCTAATTTAGAATGTTGGTGATTTTATAGATATTTTCTATTAGGATATAGTTAATGGTAAAGTATCTCACTTCTTTAGTGGTAATTCATGATACTTGGGTAAGGAGTTGGAGTTGGATCTTGGATTTATGCCTTTATAGACTTTGAGTTTTATTAGTTTATCTTCCACTGTGAACTTTGATTTTAATTGTCTTTCGTTGTGGTACTTCATTGTATTTTTATTTTGATATCAATGTCATTAAATTTATTTGTTTTACATTGTTATCATGTATCATGTAGTAGTTTTGGTTATGGAATGTTTGGTTGGGTTTTTTACATCTTAAGGGGAAAAGATTTCCCCCAATTGTATTTAAGAACATGGCATTTATTTTCATCCTTTGGTGTTTTGGGGATGTCTCTTAAGTCCAAGTAGCAATTCTACCTCAACTCAAGCCAGTGAGTAGGGAGGGATATTTCTAAAAGGGTCTTGTAAAAAATCCATGTTATCATCATTTTAATGATATCAATTACCTTTATAATACCTATTTTTTATGGTTTTTTTGGTTGTTAACATTATATGGATGACCCCCTTCCTTGTGAAAAAATCTCTCTATCACTCTCATTAATATTTGGTTGTTATTTTTCTCTTCAATGTATATGATTTAATTTCTCACCTATGCTTACTCTGAAACTTAGTTATGTGATTATTAAATATGACCTTTATAATTATCTTTATATCCCATTAAGATATTATTTTGGGAACCATTTTTAGATATGGTTTTTTTAATAATGTTATTTTCAAATATCACTCCCTTGATTACCAAAATCAATTTTAAATTGCAAGGATACAATTGATTTTAAGGTATGGAGAATATAACACCTTGAAAATTATAAAATAATAAAATATTAATATATAGATAATTTATCATGAAATAATGATACATCTTTCAATGCACTTAACATTGATTTATCATTCATTACATGCAACAATGACTTTCTTTGATATCTTGTGTTACACCCAAGACCAAATTTTACCGAATATTATTAATATTATTATTTAAATTTAAAACTATCTCCTAGACATTAAATTAGTGGTTATGAATAGGAATAACGAAATTATGAGAATATATGGTTGAATTATTTGGTTACCAATTAACTAAAAATTAAAATAATAACCAATTGAATATAAATGAAATGTTTTTATAAAAACTATTTTATTCACCCGAATTAGTTTTATCCTAATAAATTAAATTATATACTATTAATGATTTATATTAATGAAATTTATATATTATATATTCAATAAAATTTTTTGACAATCATTTAATTTATTTTATAATAATAAGATAAGAATAAATCTAATTTTACGCTTAAAAAGATGTATTTTTTTAAAGGGTGTTTTGTCGCCTTTTAATTGTGCACTTTTTTTAAAAATAATTTTTGACACTTTTAAAAAAATTATTTGAAAAATTAAACTTTTTTTATATAATAATGTAAAATTATTCTTAAGATTAATTTTATGTATTTTTCTAGGAAGTTTAATTTTTTATGAATATTGTAAAATACTGAATTTTAAATAAAACTGAGTTGTCTCCTAAATAATTTATTATTAAAAAATATATTTTGAAATTTTTTTAAAGTTTAATTTGTTAAATTATATATATATTAATTTAATTTAGTTCATTGGAATAATTGTAATATATAATTTAAATATAAAAACTTAGTAAACGTTTTAAAATTTTCAAATTAAAAACAATTTTTATCATTCGGTTTGTGGGTTTAATTTTAAATTAATTTTCTTCTTCTTATAGGAATTGAATTTGTAAAAATTCATTCCTTATATTGAACCATAATAATTTATAGTTTATAATTAGTATAAATTAATTTTTTCCAAATATATTTGTGAAAACATTTAAAATTTAGTACAGCGACTAAGAGAAAAGTGGGTTTAACAAGGGACTAAACAATAAACATAAGGATAAAAATGATATATAAACTTACAAAAACCCCCATTTTATATAAATATATATACCCCTAAAACATTATTATACAATTTTATGTGTTATTGGAATAATATTCTATGAATTTTACCTATATAATATATTGAGTATGGAAAAAGGAAAAACATGAACCTTCCTTGCCTTTAATATTTATAAACCCTTGATATGGGAAAAAACATCATATTTTTTGTTTTAAATATTATTTTGAAAGGTGAATTGTTTTTTTTATCAGGAAAATTTACTTCGATTTTTTAGATATTAAATAATTACATTAAGGACATAAGAAATGAAAACACGGGAACTATTTAGTTAATGATTAACTAAAATAAATGATACTAGAAATATTAAAAGTGAAGTAAATTGAAATAATTGTTATCTTTAATTAACTTTTTAGATTAATATATCGTTTTAAATAGGTATAAAATTAACATATTAAAATTACATTATTATTTTGATATTTTTTTAATTCAAATTAAATAAATATTTTCAAAATTTACCTTAAAGTTATTTTATAATAATTGATATTTTATTAAATGATCTAAAATTTTGAAAAAATATTATTCTGGTTAATTTTTAAATTTTAATTTATATATATATATAGTCTATTAATGGGGAAATTTACCTTTTATAATTAACATATTAACCCCTAAATAGTAAAAACATGGTTAGCGGGGTTAGGGTTAAAGCAGTGTTTTATGTGTTACTTGCACTTCTGTTAAAATAAAATTTCAACACAAATGGTATTTTATCTTATAAATTATTTATTATATTTAAAATAATTTTTTTAAAATTATATAATATTTACCACTTTAATTTATTTTTAATGAATAAATTACATTGGTTAGAAAACTAGTTAACATAATAAAAATCCAAAATGATAAAATAAGGAAACATAGAAGTGAAGGAAGAACATTATAAAAATGAATTTATTTTTCTGTGATGGATTTTTTTATAGACAAAAAAACCTCCCATATATTATTATTAAATTTTCTATTCACATGAAGTAAGGGAGACCTCCCAATAGTGAATACATTTGAGTATTTACAAGAATGTCACTCCTCATCATCTATAAAAGGGAAATCAATATCCCCCTTATTCACAAAAATAAATCAATTTGGATCAACAAATATCTCCCTAAATCACTCCCCAAAACCACACCACCAATCCTAGAAGACTTATTTCGGTAATAAATTAAACCTTTGATTTTTTACTACAAACCTAAGGAGGATACCTGAAAACGAGGTAATGTTCTTCTAAAAGCATTTTTTTATTTTCTTCTCCACATAATTAAATTATTATTATATATGACTTATATAATAACCTAGGAGTATTAAATATAATGATATATTTTTATGTTAAGTATAATACTTACAAATTCACACACTTCAACCAAATGGATTATGATATTATCTTTTGTGTGTACAGTGGACAATCGCCTCACGAACTAATGTCATTCATTTTTCAATTACCACTTATAAAAGTGGTAATGGGGATTTAAATAGTATTTATATATAATATTAATTATATTTATGATGTATTTATGATTATTTAATTATTATATAACACATACCTTCATTCATTCCATTTTTTGTGAATACGATAACGTCGCTTGTGTGTAAAGCAGACTACCGCCTCACAAAATGATATGATTCATTCATAATTTACATGTAATGTATTATGGATGGTTTAAATAAACATATGTGATATATATGACATAATAATTATATTTTAATTAAAATGAATATATATATAATTTATTTCTTATTCATTGATATGATAAGAAAATGGAAACAATCTTCATGCGTACATACAGCCTACCATCTCCATGAACGGTACATTTCATTTCCTATCACTAAATTTTATGGATTACATTATATACATATATATAATGAATATATATTATATTTAAATCATGATTTAAATTCTATATATTATTAAATCATGATCTAATTAAGAGTGATAAAAAATAAAAAAGCCAAAACATACTCGAAAACAGGGAAATTAACACCCAAAATAGTGAAAATAGTGAAATATTATTAACAAATGGATGATATGATTTTATATAATAACAATATATGATATAATAAATATTAATATCGTTATATTTTAAGTTAATAACATTATTAAAACAATTATATAGGATTTCAAATATCATTCAATCAAAAGGAATCATAAGGTAATGGATTTTCACTCAATTTATGTTCAATTAAGACTTATTTTTTATTATACACTAATTCAATTTTATATGGTGTATATAATACCAATATAAATTTAATATTATCAATACATAATTATTAATGGAATTTAAGTTTTCAATTTGAATTATTTCACTCAAGGGGATTTCACATGAAAATTACCAAGTGATAAAAGTTATTGTCAATCTCACTTTCTCTTGATATTGTTATATTTTTCATGGAAAAATCTCTTTACTATAATAATTTTTCATTGAAAATAAAATTTCACCTAAATATACATATTATAGTAGGATTCGTATAGTTATTTTTAAAAACCATATACCATTTTTTAATATGGTATTTACTTGGAAAGTTATTTGATTAACTGGGGAAATATTGATAAATCTGTATCATTTACTCAAAATTGATATTTGATAAGGTACATTTTTTATAAATTAAGTTAATTATTAGATATATGAGGACTTATTTGAACTGGTATGATATATTTTGGGGTTTATTTAAATTAATACTCTTGATACATGGGTAGACTCATGGGAGAAAATTGATTGTACAAACCCTATGCATTTCTAACAAATATGCTTTAAATTGTCTTGTGAATGGTCTTGATAGTAGTGATAGGATTGGACAAAACAAATCAATTTATTCCCATTATATTTTAAACAGTCTTGTGAAATGAATTAAGGGTAAATTTATCATGTACCCAAGAAACATGACAGCTGATAAATACAAATTTCTTTCATTTTGATTAAATTATTATTATATATAACATTTTCTCTATGGAAAATATATGGATGAATTTAATTCTCAGTTTATTGATTAAATGGAATGTGATTCTATATATATACTTTCAAATATTTATTATTATTTATCCAATTATTTAAATGGATTGTGTTTTTAGTTATTTAAATTTCTATATTTATTATACCTTCTATATTTATTTAAATGGCATGTGTTTTAAGTCATTTACCATTTGATATTGATTATTCATTATTGATTCATGATAGCTTTGGATGTACTTAACCCTTACTGAGAATTTAAGGTCACGCTTATGTTGTTCTATTTACCTAGTATTCCATTGAGTTTAATATAACTGATATGTAGGTATATTATAGATGGAATAAATTTATTCTCAAAAAAATATGTTGTAATTTTTTTTCAATTATAATACAAGACTCATGTCTGCATCACGTTTACTAAGAGTACTAAACTATTCAGTCTTGTGGGATATGATATACTTGTATCTTATGTCAATGTAATAGTACCAGGATCTATATCCATGCTTCTAGGGTTGGGATATCTACATTTTCTATCATTATAGATTTATGGTTTTTAGGGATTTAACTTTTCATTGATCATTTCCTTTCTTGGGATAAATGACCTTAATCACTCTCTATAATTATTTATACTTTTTCTCCATTGATTTCTATGTTCTTATATTTGGAAACATATTTATGTGTTTTTTCACATAACATTTTTACTTCACTTTATCTATTATTATGATTATTTATTAACCATTTTTACGATGAGGGTTTATAATAAAATTATATTCAAATGTTCACTATTTGATTACTGAGATAAAGTTCAAATTTCTAGGACACAATTTATTATAGGGGGTAGGATGTAACACCCTAAGATTTTAAAATAAGAAAATTTTATTTAATATTATAAATGACATGAAACAACATATTCATCATGTGTTTCACATAAAACCTTTTTTATCTTGTGTTATATGAAACCTCATTATTTTTATATTCGATAGCATATTCAACATGAAAAACCAAACTTAAATGACCCATGATATATATTATCATTATAACCTAGTTGTTGGAATGATGGGTATGAATAGTATTAACTAAATTATGAAAATATGGTTTAAAAATTTATATATAAGAAATTATTTTGAGACAAATTAATTAGAAATGAAAATAATACCCATTTAAAAATAAAAGGAAATATTTTTCTAAAAAATTATTTTAATATGAACAAGTGTGTTCTATACCAACAAAATAAAAAAAATTAGTCTTATGGGTTTATATTATTTAAATTTATATATAATTTATTGTATATAATTTTTAACATTAATACTACGTGTTTTCTTAATATGATATAAAAATAAATGCATTTTTACTCTTAAAACTGCATATTTTTCAAGAAAACAATTTTTCCACCTTTTTGTGTAGTGATTATTTTAAAACAAATTTCTAAAAAATTATAAAATTTAATTCAAAAAATAAACACCATTTCTAAGTGGTGTATCAAAATTTACATTTAGTTACTTTTTTGTATTTTTTGAAAAGTATTGATTTTTCATTGAATACTGAAAATACTATTTTTCTGTAAAAAAGTGTTTTATTTTCAATAAATTATGTAATTTAAAGGTTCCAATATATTTTTAATATTTTTTAATGTAACATAATTTAAATTTAATGCACATAAATACTTTTAAACAACTTTATATTGGTTTTTAATATATGTTTTTTTAGTTTTAAAGACGGGTTTTTCTAAAAACTGTTTTAAAATACATAATTTTTATCATATTAAATTAATTTCAAGAATATATAATGGGGAATGTTTTATATGAAATATATATACTATATATCATTAAATATTAATTTATTTTATACAATTATTATTGTTAGTCGTAGAGTTAATATAGAATAATTTTATTCTAAACAATAATTTTCTTAAAAACTCTGTGCCTCATCGCTCCTCTAGGATTATTATTAATTTAAAATTTTATAGTTCTTGTTATTTAATTTGGAAAATTTTATTAAATATTTTTATTAATAATAATTTTTTATTTATAATAAATAAAACTTAATTTTTGGCCAAAGTTATTAGTGAAAACAATTAAAATTAATTATAGTGATATACATAAAAATGAGTTTACATAGTAGTTAAGCATTATTCATTATGGGTACAATGACCGAAAAACATGTACAAGCCCCATTTTATGGAAAAATATCTACCTTATACCATATATTATCTATTTTGGTTAATTATTGGTTCCTAGTAACATGAAATAAAATGTGGGTGAAATTTTCTCTTTCAAAAAATTACAGGTTGTCCACTCTCCCAACTTATAAAAGGCCGCCCACTCTTATCCTCTATTCACACCTACAAAAAAAATTGGTTCATCCAATAAATTATCAAATAACGTATAAAATTCCATCATATCATTCTATAATCCTTAATTTTGGTATAAATCTAACAATATATGTCCTTTGGTTCAAACCAAAAGGAGTTACCATAAAAAGTGGTAACATTCATCAACAAATGTTTTTGTTTTGTTTATTTCTCCATCACCTTAAATTATTATTATAATATTATTATATAATAAACCCATTATCCTAAGTATATGGATATATTTTTTTGTTAATTTTATGACATAAACCCACACACACTTCCAAAAAATGGGTTACTAAATCATTGTTTGTGTGTACGGTAAATTATCATCTCATGGACTGATGTCATTCGTTTTTTCATTACCACTCATCAAGGTAGAGAATAATGATCTATATAAAGTTTATATATTATATTTATAAAATTATTATACCTCCTTATTAATTATTTTATATATAACCTTTTAGATTCCATTCTGTAAGTGATATGATAACTTCGCTCGTTTGTACAATGGACTACAGGCTCACGTAACTATGTGATTCATTTTTCACTAACACATTACATAGAAGTTAATAAGGGTAAATATAATAAATATATGTTATGTACATGAAATATTAATAATATTAATTAAATATTTATCATTCTATAAATATAATAATTTTTAATTATTTTTACCTTTTAACTAAATAAAAAAAATGGTAATGTCATTCATGGTCATGTGGAATACCATCTCCTCGAAGAGATGTGATTACTTTTTTCACCACCAAATCATAAAAATGTTATATATAAGAATATATTATTAAATAATATGATATTTATTATATTATTATCATTTTGGAAATAAAATATATTACTTACCTTCTTTTCATAATAGTTGTATAAAAATTGAAATGTTACTTAGGTGTATGTATGAACTACCATCACCATGATCGTAATGTTAGTTCATTTTTCATAACCATATTTTGGGATGGGTTTAAAAAATTATAATTAATATATAAATATGATAATTATTTCCTAATTATTATTCCTAATATGTTTAAATAATGACCTCTTTGACCATGGTCAACCTACCAAAGTCAATTTTGACACAAAATTTGAATATGGTTAAACTATCATGTATAACTAATTGATTAATTAATTATATTTAACATGATAATAAATGAAATAAAAGTACCAATGAACTTGAAAATTGTTCCCAAAAAAATAAATAACTATCATAATTTTATTATTTATGAATAAAAAGAACAATCCTGACGAATCTGACTGGTAAGGGTTTTTCTCTTCTCACTTGTATTTCTGTGTGATACATGACATATTCACCACTGATTTTTTTTATTTGGTCTATATACTACCCATTAATGTATTTTTTTATTATTATACCTAAAATTATAGGTATTTAATGATCTATTTTAGGATCTCTATTTCATGGGGTTTGTGGTTTCAATGTTACCAAAGTTGTATGGAATTGTTTTCTCAATTTGTCTTCTTTGAGACGTATGTTATGATATGAACCTATATTATTCTATGAGGTATATATATAGATCCTTTGAAATATAATATCAGGAATTAATTTATTCTAATTATATTTTATATTTTATTTAATTTTATCCTCTCTTAGGTCTTATGATTAAAAGTTACCAAGGTGGTAAGAGTTTGATATTATAATATCATTAAATATCCAGATTTTTTATGATTCAGACTCTATTTCAATGAAAAAGACAACAATAACTAGTAAAAAAATGGGTAAGGGAAGTTCCACCTTTTATCAGCACTACGAAAAAAGCGCTGATAAATGAACCCTTTATCAGCACTATAATTTTAGTGTTGATAAAGGAAACCATTATGAGATCTTTTTAAGCATTGATAAAACCGTAGTCCCATATTTTATAAAAATTGGTGCATAGTATAATTTGTTTATTGCGCCTTCAAGATCTCACAGTACTGTATCCCTATGACAACTCCCCTTCCCCCTTGATCTTCTCGTTGTCAGACCTCTGCCACTAGTCCTACTTCATATCCTCCCCCTCGAACCCCTTCTGTGAATCCTCCTCCCAGAAACCCTACTAATCCTCCTCTCCACTCGACCCTACTCCCCGCCAACCCTACTCCTCCATTTATCAACCGTTGATAGGTCCTCTTGTGCACCTCCTCCTCTAGCGTTCGCACCTTCCCCTCTCGACATAGCGCAGAAGGCTTCTTGACCGCTTGACACTTCTTCTCTCCCTCCATTAGGGGTGTGATCTACTCTTTGTAAATATCCCACTTCTCCTTTTAGGTTTATTTTTGGTGGATAGGTTTTGAAGTGTAATTTTAGTTACGACATGAAGTAGTTTTGTCATGGTGTAAATATTACTAGGTTATTCTTATATAGGGATGTCCCTAGATTAATCTGATATACTCTCTTTTGGGTGTATCTTATGTTATCTTAGTTGTGCTGTGGGGGGTGGTAATGCGGTGTGATGTTGTTAAGTTGTTTTAAGTACATCTTACATGAGCCTTTTGATTAATATTTCATAATGGGTATTATAGAATGATTCTCCTTTCTACAATATGGAAACATGGATGGTAATTTTCTAGGTTGTATCTATTTGAGTTTTGTTTCACTATACTAGCTTCTATTGTGTCGTGGTTTGGTTTAAGGTTATCTAAGTTAGAGGAAGCATGTTGAGGATCACAATATGATCCTAGATAGTTTTAGTTCCATGAAATGGTCGACTTGTTTATTTCATGTAACTTATTATATTAATATCAATTTTAATGTGGTTTGGCCCTATAGATTCAAGGGATAACATTCCATAGTTGAAAGCCATATGGGTACCACTTGAGTCAAGTAACCTAATTCAAATCCATATATGTACTTTGGTTCTGAGTTTTTTTCTCAATATCTAGGTTGTAGAGAGAACACGTATAGAACCTCTCCATCTTCTCTTCTCCCCCTTCACACTTAGTATGAGTTGTAATGGCTCATAGTGGGTGTATATATATGACCTATAATGATTTCAGGTTTTGGTGTATATATATTCTTCTTGATATGATAATGTGTATTTTGTGTGGATACATAGTGGTGGTTCTGCATTGTAGGAGGATAGTATGATGTTTATGTTTTTCATGTTCATGATATCATACTGTGATGAGGACGTGATGTGTGGTTGTGATGTGGATATAGTTTTTTATGTTTTTTTGACATGTGTATGTGTGGATATATAGTTATGAGATTATATAAAAGGGGTTAAAGAATAAGAGATATTCTATTAGAGTGTGAGAATGACCAAATTAGTGGGGAAGTGGATGTGGGGTAGTTTATTAATATATATTCTTTTAATATTATGTTACTATACTTGAATGTGATATTGGGTTAGTGATCCTTAGTGAGGTTGGGTGATATATGACCATATATTGGTGTGTATTAGTTCTATTATTTATTCACTAAGGAATTAATATATTTCATACAAATTTTCATGAGAGGTTTTGGGAAGGATCCTACAGAGTATACTTGTATACTCACCCCTATTTATATAATTATTTGTATATGTTTTTGAAGATGAATTTTGTGACCAAGATGAAAATTACTATCTTGAGGCTAGGAGTTACCGCTAGAGCCACTCGGGTAGGATTAGTTTTTGATATTCTATTTTAGATACCTTTTTTATGTATGAAATTTACATGAATTATGGATTGGGTTTTATTTTGTATTATATGGAGTTGATTGGTGGTTTATCTCTATTCTTGGGATTAATGATGGAAACACCTCCCATTTATTTATTTTATACCCTCAATGCTAGTCTCCAACCTATGTGCTATTAGAGGTAGGATTCATTAATTACACTTATTTTCACTGCCATTTTAGGATCGGTTCCTAGTGGTGGTGAGTTATCATAGTGTGATATCAGAGCTTTAGTTGAGAGTTAAGATGACATTTGGAATTAGACACTCATGAGGATTAAATGGGATGATAGGTCAATAATATTTGATAAAATTTTTATATGGAATAACCTGGGATAACATCTATGACACAAGTGATTGTCCCCCTGTGATTTAAAGTAAGTAACTTGAGCTTACCAAAAATATTAGTCATGACGATATTGAATGTAGGGCAGAGACCTAGAAGAGGTAGATGTATCATTCTTGATTATTCTTGTATTTGGAAGGATTATTTTGTGTATTTTAAACCAAAATATTAATATTTGAGATTAAAATAGGATGGATATGAATAAATATTAGATGGATGCTAATCGTTTGATAATAAATTATGAGAACGGAGTGAAAGAGTTCATCAAGTTTGGAAAAGATCACATAAA
Source organism: Viscum album (assembly GCA_963277665.1). NCBI lineage: Eukaryota > Viridiplantae > Streptophyta > Magnoliopsida > Santalales > Viscaceae > Viscum > Viscum album. The sequence continues at coordinate 384,780,616 of OY728156.1, read as the reverse complement.
GGATCCTTCTAAAATCCTTTGTCTATGTTTACATTGTTGTTATTCTAGACTAATTACCCTAGAGGAGTTGGAAGAACATTTGATATATCATGGAGTAGATCAGAGTTATAAATGTTGGAATAAACAGAGAGAAAAAGCGAATGTAGCTACAGGCTGGGATAAAACTGTGTTTTATAGATCATTAGATATGAATACAAATATGGATAATGAAGAAGACCATATGGAGGATGTGATTATAGATGTCAATGATGATGAATATCGTATTGATGAAATGAAAAGTACAATTTAAGATGAAGTCTGTGATTTCCCAAAATATTTTGAGATGTTAAAGAGTTGTGCAAAGACGCCATTGTATACTGGTTTCACTAAATATACAACATTGTTAGTTGTACTAAAGTTATTTTAATTGAAAGCATGAAACGGATGGAGTGATGTCAGTTTTACGGAACTACTTTCTCTCTTGAATGACATGCTCCCAGAAGATAATGAGCTCCCAAGACGGACATATGAAGCTAAACGAATGAAACACTTAATGGGTATGATTTCTAAAAGAATACATTCCTACCTGAAAGGATGTATATTGTTTTTCAAGCAGAAAAGAATCACTTACAGAATTCCCAATGTGTGGTGTTATTGATACAAGAATGATGAATCCATTCCTACTAAAGTTGTATGGTACTTTCCAATCATTCCAAGGTTTAGGCATCTATATGGATGTGAAGAAATTTCAAGACAATTGTCGTGGCATGCAGATAAAAGAAATAATGATGGTAAATTATATCATCCGGCCTACTCTCCTAAATGGAAGAAAATTGATCATGAGTATCCTGAATTTGGAAAAGATTCGAGAAACCTTCGTCTTGTGTTATCTGCAGATGGAGTGAATCTTTTTGGTTTTCAAACCAACACTCACAGTACATGGCCTGTTATGTTGGTAAATTATAACTTTCCACCCTGGTTATGCATGAAGTGGAAATACATTATGTTATCTATGCTTATATCAGGTACAAAACAACCAGGTAATGATATTGATGTTTATTTCACTCCTTTTATTGGGGATTTGAAGTTATTGTGAGATTCAGGTGTTATGTTGTATGATGCTTATAAAAGTGAATAATTCATGTTTAAGGAAATATTGTATTAGACGATAAATGATTTCCCAACTTAAGGAAATTTTTTAGGAAATAGCATTAAAGTAACTCAAGGGTGTCCCATTTGAGAAGAAGATACGAAATCAATTAGGTTGAAACATTAATTGAAATCTGTGTTTCTAGGACATTGTAGATTTCTACCTCATCGGAAAAAGTACTGATCTTGGATGACATCATTCAATGGAATTTCATAACAATGCACAACACCGTCTCCACTAACAGGTGATCAGATATTTGAGAAAGTAAAATATGTGAACACTATTTTTGGTAAACCATTTTTGAAAAACCTTACAAAAATTGGTTGGAAAAAGTGATCAGTTTTTTTTAATTACTATACTGGAATTTTTTATACATCAGACATTTTTTTGATGTGATGCATGTGGAAAAAAAGGTATGTGACAGTATTATCGGAACGTTTCTAAATTCCCCTGAAAAAAAAGGATGTAATTAAGGCAAGGTTGGACATGGTTGAAATGGGAATACGAGAAGAGTTGGATCCTGGGAAGGGTGAAAATAAAATGTTTCTTCCTCCAACTACATACACTCTTTCTAGGGAGGAGAGATATCAGTTTTTCAACTTCTTTAATGATGTAAAAGTTTCATATGGGTATTCATCAAATATCAAGAACATTGTTTCAATGAATGATTTGATGTTAAAATTTTTGAAATCACATGACTTCCTTGTTTTGATTCAAGATTTAATTTCTATAGCATTACGTTGCATTTTTTCCAAGAATCTTCGTCATACATTAACCAATCTTTGTTTCTTTTTCAAAGCTATATGTAGAAAAGTTTTAGACTCGGTGATATTTCTAGCTATGGAAAAATAAATTTTCATCATATTATGTGAATTAGAAATGTTCTTCCCACCAACATTCTTTTATATGATGGTTCATTTGATGATTCACTTGGTGAGAGAGATTCGACTTTGTTGTCCTATGAACTATAGATGGATTTACCCCATTGAATGGTATATAAAGATTTTGAAAGGGTATGTCAAAAATAGAAGTCATCCAAAGGGTTGTATAGTGGAGCAATATATTGTTGAGGAAGCCATTGAATTCAATACCAAATACCTATCTGATGTGGAAAGAATTGGTCTCTTGAAATCTCATCACACTGAACACATTAAGGGTGAGGGAATTTCTAGAAGAGATGTTGTGACAATCAGTATTACAGATCAGGAGTAATCCCACCTTTAAGTTTTGCATAAAATTTGGGATTGTTAGGTCCACTAGGCTGGATACCCTGAGAGGGGGGGTGAATCAGGGTATGACTAATTAAAAATTAATGCCCGTTCTGATCTTGTTTCACTGTTAAGCAAAACACTCTTCTCTCTTTTCCCTGTTGCACGATATAAACAGAATGTAAAGCAAGCACAGGACACAGCAATTTTACTTGGTTCACCGCTAAGGGCTACGTCCAAGGAGCATACGCCGACAGGTTGCCGGTCTTACCAAATTCCACTAATCTTCACTAGCTGTGGATTACAAGGTTCGGGCTAGATCACTTCTATGCCCAGGCTCACTGCCTTTACAATGTTTAGGGTCAGCTCACTGCTTTCCCAAGGGTCACTCCCTGTTTCTCTCTCTCTGGCTCACTGCCGGTGGAGAGGATCACCTTCTTCCTCTTCCTGAGCTCACTACTCTTCGATGGAATCCACTCACAGTTTATAGACCTGTAGGTCTCTTCATTTTCCTGAAAGAATGCATCTTCTCTTGTATGTAGATGCTCTGTTGAAGTTTAACTTTCACCCGTTGATGAATATCTCTTTGCACCGAAGGTATCGGGCAAACTTCCAGCTTCCACACAGTCTGAAAATCACTGCGGGAACAAAACCTTACTTGGCGCGCAAGTCAACCTCGGCGCGCAAGTATCGGCGCGCAAGTCACAACGGGCGCGCAAGTCCTCCTCAAACACTTGCGCGACACAAGCTTCCTCAACTCCAAACTTGCGCGACTCTCTTCCCTTTACGCCCAAACCACTATTGGAACGCAACTGCAAACCGGCACGCAACTTCTAACACCGGCGCACAACTTCAACCACTGGCGCGCAAGTCCCACCTGCGCGACCACACACACCACTTGCGCGACCACCACACCTGCGCGACGGGAGCTCTCGTCTTGAACTCCGGTAAGAAATGAGGAGGGGTGGTCCGGTATTTATAGGCAATCTGACCACCCTGCGCGACGGCGCGCAAGTCACCTGCGCGACCCAATTTCGGCGCGCAAGTCTCCTCTCCTTTAGACACTTGCGCGACCAACTCCCAAACTTGCGCGATCCTATTTCCTTAGCCATATTTTGATCTTCTGATCTTGAAAAACATGTGGCGCGCAAGTTTCCTGTACACCATGTTCGCGGCGCGCAAGTCCCTTTGCCAAAAACACTTTTCTTCATTTGCCGATTTTCAGGCCCAAAAATTTGGAAAACACTGGAAAACGGCGCCACCTTGTATCTGTTCTTTTGTACCGCCTCCAGATCATCCATTCCATTTTATCGACGTTCTTGAATCAAACATGGATCGTTGAACTCAGCTCTTGAACTCGACATTCCATCATGAAATCCTCTTTGTCAACAATCACAACTCAGATGTCCACTTTGTCAACAAACACAATCACCTCAAAAAGGCTTCAATGATACCTTGAGGGATTTTTGCCCAACAATCTCCCCCTTTGGGTTTGTTGACAACTCTTCCAATAAAAGATACGTCATTGATTCTTCAACCTCCATTCGCCGCATTGCGATTCTGATAGCGACCAAGGATTTACTCAACACATACTCTAAGCCCACATGAGCAATGCTCGGCGTGAGAAACAAGAGTAAATGAAAAGTTCATCAATGAATCACTTTGTCTCTAACATCCATTGTTGACACCAAACACTGTCCAACACCACTCTTCTGCTTTTATCACGATCCTCAGCTGTCGTGATATCTATTCTTCGATCGATCACTTCTAGCATCGTCAGATTTAATACGCTCCCCCTTTCTGCTCACAGCTTCAACACCTCTTTAGCCATATTTCATGTGTTGTCCAAGCTAAGCTCTGGCTAAGCACGTTCAACTAGCTTCAACTCCCCCTATCTGGCTGATCCACCTGTCAGCGTCTCCCCATATCATTCATGATTTATCAAATCTCCGCACTGTCTCCCCCTTGAACAACCACTATTTTCTCCCCCTTTGTCAACGAACCCAAAGGTCACGCCTTTGAAGTCTGTAACAGAGTAGAGAACACATTAGCACAGTAGGGAAAACACAACATACCTCGGGGAGAGGGGGTGGTCCGCGTCCACACTATTTCAAGTGCGGGGAATCGACTGAACTCCCAGAGCTAGTCGATGCCTCTCAAAAGCTTCCTTGGGTAAGGCCTTTGTCAGAATGTCTGCAACCTGTAGCTCTGTAGGCACATACTCCAACTTCACGATGCCCTGCTCAACCTTCTCCTTGATGAAATGATACTTGATATCAATGTGCTTTGTCCTGGAATGATGGACAGGATTTTTGCTAAGATTTATAGCACTTGAGTTGTCACACTGGATTCCGATCGGAGACTTCACTTCAACTCCCATATCTTCAAGCTGCTGCTTCATCCACAATAATTGTGTGCATGCTTGAGTGGCCGCTATATACTCAGCTTCTGCGGTGCTCAATGAAATGCAATCTTGTTTCTTGCTTAGCCAAGAAATACACAATCCACCAAGATAGAATGCACCACCTGACGTTGATTTTCTATCATCTGCTGAACCGGCCCAGTCTGCATCAGTATATCCCAATAACTCTATCTGAGATTTGTCGTTGTATGTCAAACCGAAGTCCACCGTGCCCTTGATATACCGAAGTATTCTTTTCACTGCAAGCATGTGACTTTCCTTGGGATTACTCTGATATCTCGCTGCTTGGCATGTGGCGAAAACAATATCAGGCCTTGTTGCGGTTAAGTACAACAGACTTCCAATGATCTGCCTGTATTCTGTGATATTAACTGCCATTCCATCCTCATCTTTTGATAATTTCATCCGGGTAGCAACTGGAGTCTTCATTTCCTTGGAATTATCCATTCCAAACCTTCTTAGAACTTCCTTGGCATATTTGGATTGAGAAATGAATGTTCCATTCCTTCCTTGTGTCACCTGTAGACCAAGGAAAAACGTTAGCTCTCCAATCATTGACATTTCAAACTCATTTTTCATGAATTCGGAAAACTGTCTGCACTGAGCTTCATCTGATCCGCCAAAGATTATGTCATCGACATACACTAGCACCATCATCCTTTGATTACTGTCATTGCTGAAATAGAGATTGTAATCAACTCCTCCACGCTGAAATCCAAGCTTCTTCAAGTACTGATCAAGCCTTGAGTACCATGCCCTTGGTGCTTGTTTCATCCCATACAATGCCTTCTTCAGCCTGCAAACTTTGTTCTCATCCTCATGAATGAGAAAACCATCTGGCTGCTCAATATACACCTCTTCTTCCAGAACCCCATTCAAGAATGCGGATTTGACATCCATCTGGAACACTTTGAACTTTCTTTGCACTGCTATGGCCAAAAATAATCTGATTGTCTCCAGCCTTGCAACCGGTGCAAATGTCTCATCAACATCTATTCCCTCTATCTGGGAGTATCCCTTGCACACTAGTCGTGCTTTGTTCCGAATCACTATGCCATCTTCATTCATCTTGTTGCGATAGACCCATTTAGTCCCGATGACATTCTTGTCTGCTGGCCTTGAAACAATCTCCCATGTCTGGTTCTTCTCAATCTGATCAAGCTCTTCATTCATGGCCTGAACCCAGTTTTCATCTTCAGCTGCATCAGAAAAACATTTCGGCTCCACTTGAGACAAAAACGATGCTTGCTGTGATGATTTCATTCTTCGAGTCTGAACTGGAGCTGTTTGATCACCAATGATATTCTGCCTATCAATCTCAGCTCGACTCTTTGGCTTCCTCGCAGACACCGACTTGACACTTTCCTCTTCATCATCAGTATCTTCTTCTGAGTCAGCTTCTGCCACTTCTGCTCCCCCTGGGTTGCTTATCTCATCATCACTTTCATCCAGGAACTGTTCACTAGGTCGTTGAGCAGTCTGTTCATTTTCAACTATAGTGACATCATTGCTTTCAATGATTTTTCCCAGCCTTTTGTTGAAACATTTATACGCTTTGCTTTTCCCGGAATAGCCAAGGAATATCCCTTCATCTCCTCGTGCCTCAAACTTCCTATGATGTTCTTTGTTGAGAATGAAACACTTACTTCCAAAGATTCGAAAGTACTTCAACGTTGGCTTCTTTCCGTACCACAGTTCATATGGAGTCTTCCCTTGCTTCGGACATAACAGGGACCTGTTTGAAACATAGACCGATGTCAGAACTGCTTCCTTCCAAAATTTCTCTGGTAGGTCCTTATCAATAAGCATTGTTCTGGCCATGTTGTTGATGATCCGATTTCTCCTTTCAACTACTCCATTCTGTTGGGGAGTTCTTACTGATGAAACTTGATGCCTTATCCCATGTTTCTCGAGATAGTTTTCAACCTGACTGTTTATAAATTTCGTACCGTTATCAGCACGAAACTTCAAAATTTTCTGCCCAAGCATCTTTTCTGATTCCCTCCTGTACTGCTTTATGCAACTGAATACCTCTGTCTTATGGGTTATGATGAATACCCAGGCCATTCTGCTATAGTCATCAATGAAAAGAACATAGTACCTTTGCCCATTTATAGCTCGTGGTGAGATAGGTCCACATACATCAGCATGCACCAGTTTGAGCACTCTAGATGATTTCTGTTCCTTTGGCCTGTATGTCTTTCTGATGATTTTCCCTTGTTGACAAGCATCACATGTATGAGTGCGATCACGTGATAGTTTGGGAAGGTCTCTAGCAGCATCACATTTAACGAGATCCTCCATAGATGGTTGGCATAGATGACCAAGTCGCTTATGCCACAGCTGGTTTTCTTCCTCTCTGGATAAAAGACAAGTATCTTCTTCCCCACTTACAAGATAGAGATTTCCCTTTGACCTTTTTCCCTGCAGAACAGCTGCTCCATCTTTTCCTTTCACAACACACATCTTCTTGGTAAATTGGATAGAGTGCCCAGAGTCACATAGTTGACTGACACTGAGTAGATTATGACTGAGACCCTCTACTACCAAGACATCAGCACGTCTCATCTCTTTACCCCCAAACTTGGCTTTCCCTGAGCCAACAATCTTCAGGCCTTCATCATTTCCAAATTTGACAACTCCTTCTTTGTCATATTTGATGCCTGTAACAAGATCCTTATTACCCGTCATGTGGGATGTGCAACCACTATCAAGGATCCAAACACCAGATCGATCTGATGCTTTAAGGGCAATCTCCGCCACCACAGCCTTCTCATTTTTCTTCTTCTTGGTCCATACTTTTTCTTTCACACTCGGCATGGATTGAGGCTTCTGTTCTTTCTCAGAGTATGATGGACCACCCTCATCTTGCAGAGCTGCAAATCTGTTCTGAACTTTTAACTCACTTGTTGGTTTATTGATCTGCTGCTTGCGAACATTTTGATTATTCTTTGACGCATTTCTCTGAATGATTGATGTGCAATACCTAGCCATGTGTCCAAATCCTCCGCACCAAAAACAGTGTCCTTCAAAATGTGTTCTGGAAAACTGTTCACTGTTTGGCTGCCATCTCTGCTCATGTTCCCTTCTGTATCTCTTGGCTATGGAACACACAAATTGTGAATGTCCCATTTTCCCACAGCAATAACACCTGATATAGGATGCATTCCCTCGTGATATTTCAGCACTGTGATTTCCCCTTTGGGATCTCTGAATATTCTGATTCTGTTTTGTTCCCAAATCAACCTTCACTTTCGGGATGAGTGCTTGCGGTCTGACTGCAATTGTCACCAATTTTTGTTCTTGACTAAGCCCAGAAACGACCTTAACATCTGAGCTCAATTGCTGTTTCTTTCCTACTGAACTGCTAGGCTCCGCTTTCATCTTCTCTGTCTTCTGAATAGCCTGATTTTCAGATATCACATTGGGGGTCAAGAGTTTATCTTGATCCTTGAGTTTTTGTCGCAGACTGACCACTTCTTCTTCAAGCTCTTTGATACATCTGACCTGCTTCTTTCCTGTGTTTGTCAGACAATCAATTTCCTTCTTTTGTTCCTCAATTTTAAGCTTATACTCAACAATATTTTCTGAGCTCTCTGGTGTTGAGGATTTTAGTCTTTCAATTTCTTCTAACAGCTCAGACTTTTCTTCATCCTGTTGTTGCATGTAGAGTTTGGCATCACGAACCACTTTATTGGCTTTCTTCGTTTTGGCTCTCCAAACATCTATCTCCTCAAGAGCTGCTTCCAATTCGGCTTCCATATCAATTCTCCCTTCAATTTCTTCTTCTTCTTTAGCATCAGCTTCTTCTCCCTTTTGAGAACTACCAACAATTGCCACCAAGGCATTTACCCCACGATCTCTGCAATTTTCTATTTCCTCAACTTCTTCATCCTCAGACTCATCTGAACTTTCAAATTCTTGTGAGAGAAGATTCTTTTTCTTGAAGAAATTTCTCTTGAATTGTTTCTTCCCTTTCACAAAAGCTAAAGACTTCTTTTTGGGAATTTCAGCGTCATCATCATCATCATCATCTTGAAACTTCTTGGGGCATCTTGCCGCAAGATGACCAACCTTTCCACATCTAAAGCATGCTAGTGGAAGTTTACCTTTAAACTTTCCTCTTCCTCTTTGTAGATTCGAAGAAAGAAATGACATCACCTCATCTGTCTCTTCTTCTTCATTAGAATCTTCAATGGTGAGCTTCTTCATGGCCTTAAATGCCACCTCTTTAGACTTCCCCTTTTCCAAAGCCTCATTATCATCGTTCCTCATTTCATATGCAACCAAGGTACTATGCAAATTGTCCAATGTCAGCTCTTTTGGATCTTTATCTTCTAGTACTGAAACTTTCGGATTGAACCGAGGTGGAAGTTTCCTCAAGATGCGCTTTACAATCTTTATGTCTTCAATGACTTCTCCAAGACCTCGCATATATTCCACAACAATGTTTACCCTATCAAAGAATGCGTCAACAGACTCATTCGGGTTCATTTTCAGATCTTCATATTTGTTCCACAACACCTGCAGCTTTGCCTCTCTGACTTTTGTGTCCCCTTCATATATATTCAAAAGCTTTTCCCACATGGAATGTGACGTTTTTCATGACATCACCTTTGTGTAGATGGGATTGGAAAGGGCTCCCCCTAAGGCATTGATTGCTTTGGAATCAGCATCCAACTCTCTATGCTCAGCTTCTGATAAGGCACCACTATTAATATCAGCTGTGATACCATGCATAGCTGCTGAAAACACATCCATTCCCAAGGATCGGAAATAGTGTTGCATCCGATTCTTCCATATCTGAAAATTATATCCGTCGAAGATCGGAATCCCTTTATGATTGGTTACCTCCATTGAGAGAAGAACAACTTTCAACCTTTCCCTCTGATACCACTTGTTAGGTCCACTAGGCTGGATACCCTGAGAGGGGGGGTGAATCAGGGTATGACTAATTAAAAATTAATGCCCGTTCTGATCTTGTTTCGCTGTTAAGCAAAACACTCTTCTCTCTTTTCCCTGTTGCACGATATAAACAGAATGTAAAGCAAGCACAGGACACAGCAATTTTACTTGGTTCACCGCTAAGGGCTACGTCCAAGGAGCATACGCCGACAGGTTGCCGGTCGTACCAAATTCCACTAATCTTCACTAGCTGTGGATTACAAGGTTCGGGCTAGATCAATTCTATGCCCAGGCTCACTGCCTTTACAATGTTTAGGGTCAGCTCACTGCTTTCCCAAGGGTCACTCCCTGTTTCTCTCTCTCTGGCTCACTGCCGGTGGAGAGGATCACCTTCTTCCTCTTCCTGAGCTCACTACTCTTGGATGGAATCCACTCACAGTTTATAGACCTGTAGGTCTCTTCATTTTCCTGAAAGAATGCATCTTCTCTTGTATGTAGATGCTCTGTTGAAGTTTAACTTTCACCCGTTGATGAATATCTCTTTGCACTGAAGGTATCGGGCAAACTTCCAGCTTCCACACAGTCTGAAAATCACTGCGGGAACAAAACCTTACTTGGCGCGCAAGTCAACCTCGGCGCGCAAGTATCGGCGCGCAAGTCACAACGGGCGCGCAAGTCCTCCTCAAACACTTGCGCGACACAAGCTTCCTCAACTCCAAACTTGCGCGACTCTCTTCCCTTTACGCCCAAACCACTATTGGAACGCAACTGCAAACCGGCACGCAACTTCTAACACCGGCGCACAACTTCAACCACTGGCGCGCAAGTCCCACCTGCGCGACCACACACACCACTTGCGCGACCACCACACCTGCGCGACGGGAGCTCTCGTCTTGAACTCCGGTAAGAAATGAGGAGGGGTGGTCCGGTATTTATAGGCAATCTGACCACCCTGCGCGACGGCGCGCAAGTCACCTGCGCGACCCAATTTCGGCGCGCAAGTCTCCTCTCCTTTAGACACTTGCGCGACCAACTCCCAAACTTGCGCGATCCTATTTCCTTAGCCATATTTTGATCTTCTGATCTTGAAAAACATGTGGCGCGCAAGTTTCCTGTACACCATGTTCGCGGCGCGCAAGTCCCTTTGCCAAAAACACTTTTCTTCATTTGCCGATTTTCAGGCCCAAAAATTTGGAAAACACTGGAAAACGGCGCCACCTTGTATCTGTTCTTTTGTACCGCCTCCAGATCATCCATTCCATTTTATCGACGTTCTTGAATCAAACATGGATCGTTGAACTCAGCTCTTGAACTCGACATTCCATCATGAAATCCTCTTTGTCAACAATCACAACTCAGATGTCCACTTTGTCAACAAACACAATCACCTCAAAAAGGCTTCAATGATACCTTGAGGGATTTTTGCCCAACAATCTCCCCCTTTGGGTTTGTTGACAACTCTTCCAATAAAAGATACGTCATTGATTCTTCAACCTCCATTCGCCGCATTGCGATTCTGATAGCGACCAAGGATTTACTCAACACATACTCTAAGCCCACATGAGCAATGCTCGGCGTGAGAAACAAGAGTAAATGAAAAGTTCATCAATGAATCACTTTGTCTCTAACATCCATTGTTGACACCAAACACTGTCCAACACCACTCTTCTGCTTTTATCACGATCCTCAGCTGTCGTGATATCTATTCTTCGATCGATCACTTCTAGCATCGTCAGATTTAATACGCTCCCCCTTTCTGCTCACAGCTTCAACACCTCTTTAGCCATATTTCATGTGTTGTCCAAGCTAAGCTCTGGCTAAGCACGTTCAACTAGCTTCAACTCCCCCTATCTGGCTGATCCACCTGTCAGCGTCTCCCCATATCATTCATGATTTATCAAATCTCCGCACTGTCTCCCCCTTGAACAACCACTATTTTCTCCCCCTTTGTCAACGAACCCAAAGGTCACGCCTTTGAAGTCTGTAACAGAGTAGAGAACACATTAGCACAGTAGGGAAAACACAACATACCTCGGGGAGAGGGGGTGGTCCGCGTCCACACTATTTCAAGTGCGGGGAATCGACTGAACTCCCAGAGCTAGTCGATGCCTCTCAAAAGCTTCCTTGGGTAAGGCCTTTGTCAGAATGTCTGCAACCTGTAGCTCTGTAGGCACATACTCCAACTTCACGATGCCCTGCTCAACCTTCTCCTTGATGAAATGATACTTGATATCAATGTGCTTTGTCCTGGAATGATGGACAGTATTTTTGCTAAGATTTATAGCACTTGAGTTGTCACACTGGATTCCGATCGGAGACTTCACTTCAACTCCCATATCTTCAAGCTGCTGCTTCATCCACAATAACTGTGTGCATGCTTGAGTGGCCGCTATATACTCAGCTTCTGCGGTGCTCAATGAAATGCAATCTTGTTTCTTGCTTAGCCAAGAAATACACAATCCACCAAGATAGAATGCACCACCTGACGTTGATTTTCTATCATCTGCTGAACCGGCCCAGTCTGCATCAGTATATCCCAATAACTCTATCTGAGATTTGTCGTTGTATGTCAAACCGAAGTCCACCGTGCCCTTGATATACCGAAGTATTCTTTTCACTGCAAGCATGTGACTTTCCTTGGGATTACTCTGATATCTCGCTGCTTGGCATGTGGCGAAAACAATATCAGGCCTTGTTGCGGTTAAGTACAACAGACTTCCAATGATCTGCCTGTATTCTGTGATATTAACTGCCTTTCCATCCTCATCTTTTGATAATTTCATCCGGGTAGCAACCGGAGTCTTCATTTCCTTGGAATTATCCATTCCAAACCTTCTTAGAACTTCCTTGGCATATTTGGATTGAGAAATGAATGTTCCATTCCTTCCTTGTGTCACCTGTAGACCAAGGAAAAACATTAGCTCTCCAATCATTGACATTTCAAACTCATTTTTCATGAATTCGGAAAACTGTCTGCACTGAGCTTCATCTGATCCGCCAAAGATTATGTCATCGACATACACTAGCACCATCATCCTTTGATTACTGTCATTGCTGAAATAGAGATTGTAATCAACTCCTCCACGCTGAAAGCCAAGCTTCTTCAAGTACTGATCAAGCCTTGAGTACCATGCCCTTGGTGCTTGTTTCAGCCCATACAATGCCTTCTTCAGCCTGCAAACTTTGTTCTCATCCTCATGAATGAGAAAACCATCTGGCTGCTCAATATACACCTCTTCTTCCAGAACCCCATTCAAGAATGCGGATTTGACATCCATCTGGAACACTTTGAACTTTCTTTGCACTGCTATGGCCAAAAATAATCTGATTGTCTCCAGCCTTGCAACCGGTGCAAATGTATCATCAACATCTATTCCCTCTATCTGGGAGTATCCCTTGCACACTAGTCGTGCTTTGTTCCGAATCACTATGCCATCTTCATTCATCTTGTTGCGATAGACCCATTTAGTCCCGATGACATTCTTGTCTGCTGGCCTTGAAACAATCTCCCATGTCTGGTTCTTCTCAATCTGATCAAGCTCTTCATTCATGGCCTGAACCCAGTTTTCATCTTCAGCTGCATCAGAAAAACATTTCGGCTCCACTTGAGACAAAAACGATGCTTGCTGTGATGATTTCATTCTTCGAGTCTGAACTGGAGCTGTTTGATCACCAATGATATTCTGCCTATCAATCTCAGCTCGACTCTTTGGCTTCCTCGCAGACACCGACTTGACACTTTCCTCTTCATCATCAGTATCTTCTTCTGAGTCAGCTTCTGCCACTTCTGCTCCCCCTGGGTTGCTTATCTCATCATCACTTTCATTCAGGAACTGTTCACTGGGTCGTTGAGCAGTCTGTTCATTTTCAACTATAGTGACATCATTGCTTTCAATGATTTTTCCCAGCCTTTTGTTGAAACATTTATACGCTTTGCTTTTCCCGGAATAGCCAAGGAATATCCCTTCATCTCCTCGTGCCTCAAACTTCCTATGATGTTCTTTGTTGAGAATGAAACACTTACTTCCAAAGATTCGAAAGTACTTCAACGTTGGCTTCTTTCCGTACCACAGTTCATATGGAGTCTTCCCTTGCTTCGGACATAACAGGGACCTGTTTGAAACATAGACCGATGTCAGAACTGCTTCCTTCCAAAATTTCTCTGGTAGGTCCTTATCAATAAGCATTGTTCTGGCCATGTTGTTGATGATCCGATTTCTCCTTTCAACTACTCCATTCTGTTGGGGAGTTCTTACTGATGAAACTTGATGCCTTATCCCATGTTTCTCGAGATAGTTTTCAACCTGACTGTTTATAAATTCCGTACCGTTATCAGTACGAAACTTCAAAATTTTCTGCCCAAGCATCTTTTCTGATTCCCTCCTGTACTGCTTTATGCAACTGAATACCTCTGTCTTATGGGTTATGATGAATACCCAGGCCATTCTGCTATAGTCATCAATGAAAAGAACATAGTACCTTTGCCCATTTATAGCTCGTGGTGAGATAGGTCCACATACATCAGCATGCACCAGTTCGAGCACTCTAGATGATTTCTGTTCCTTTGGCCTGTATGTCTTTCTGATGATTTTCCCTTGTTGACAAGCATCACATGTATGAGTGCGATCACGTGATAGTTTGGGAAGGTCTCTAGCAGCATCACATTTAACGAGATCCTCCATAGATGGTTGGCATAGATGACCAAGTCGCTTATGCCACAGCTGGTTTTCTTCCTCTCTGGATAAAAGACAAGTATCTTCTTCCCCACTTACAAGATAGAGATTTCCCTTTGACCTTTTTCCCTGCAGAACAGCTGCTCCATCTTTTCCTTTCACAACACACATCTTCTTGGTAAATTGGATAGAGTGCCCAGAGTCACATAGTTGACTGACACTGAGTAGATTATGACTGAGACCCTCTACTACCAAGACATCAGCACGTCTCATCTCTTTACCCCCAAACTTGGATTTCCCTGAGCCAACAATCTTCAGGCCTTCATCATTTCCAAATTTGACAACTCCTTCTTTGTCATATTTGATGCCTGTAACAAGATCCTTATTACCCGTCATGTGGGATGTGCAACCACTATCAAGGATCCAAACACCAGATCGATCTGATGCTTTAAGGGCAATCTCCGCCACCACAGCCTTCTCATTTTTCTTCTTCTTGGTCCATACTTTTTCTTTCACACTCGGCATGGATTGAGGCTTCTGTTCTTTCTCAGAGTATGATGGACCACCCTCATCTTGCAGAGCTGCAAATCTGTTCTGAACTTTTAACTCACTTGTTGGTTTATTGATCTGCTGCTTGCGAACATTTTGATTATTCTTTGACGCATTTCTCTGAATGATTGATGTGCAATACCTAGCCATGTGTCCAAATCCTCCACACCAAAAACAGTGTCCTTCAAAATGTGTTCTGGAAAACTGTTCACTGTTTGGCTGCCATCTCTGCTCATGTTCCCTTCTGTATCTCTTGGCTATGGAACACACAAATTGTGAATGTCCCATTTTCCCACAGCAATAACACCTGATATAGGATGCATTCCCTCGTGATATTTCAGCACTGTGATTTCCCCTTTGGGATCTCTGAATATTCTGATTCTGTTTTGTTCCCAAATCAACCTTCACTTTCGGGATGAGTGCTTGCGGTCTGACTGCAATTGTCACCAATTTTTGTTCTTGACTAAGCCCAGAAACGACCTTAACATCTGAGCTCAATTGCTGTTTCTTTCCTACTGAACTGCTAGGCTCCGCTTTCATCTTCTCTGTCTTCTGAATAGCCTGATTTTCAGATATCACATTGGGGGTCAAGAGTTTATCTTGATCCTTGAGTTTTTGTCGCAGACTGACCACTTCTTCTTCAAGCTCTTTGATACATCTGACCTGCTTCTTTCCTGTGTTTGTCAGACAATCAATTTCCTTCTTTTGTTCCTCAATTTTAAGCTTATACTCAACAATATTTTCTGAGCTCTCTGGTGTTGAGGATTTTAGTCTTTCAATTTCTTCTAACAGCTCAGACTTTTCTTCATCCTGTTGTTGCATGTAGAGTTTGGCATCACGAACCACTTTATTGGCTTTCTTCGTTTTGGCTCTCCAAACATCTATCTCCTCAAGAGCTGCTTCCAATTCGGCTTCCATATCAATTCTCCCTTCAATTTCTTCTTCTTCTTTAGCATCAGCTTCTTCTCCCTTTTGAGAACTACCAACAATTGCCACCAAGGCATTTACCCCACGATCTCTGCAATTTTCTATTTCCTCAACTTCTTCATCCTCAGACTCATCTGAACTTTCAAATTCTTGTGAGAGAAGATTCTTTTTCTTGAAGAAATTTCTCTTGAATTGTTTCTTCCCTTTCACAAAAGCTAAAGACTTCTTTTTGGGAATTTCAGCGTCACCATCATCATCATCATCTTGAAACTTCTTGGGGAATCTTGCCGCAAGATGACCAACCTTTCCACATCTAAAGCATGCTAGTGGAAGTTTACCTTTAAACTTTCCTCTTCCTCTTTGTAGATTCGAAGAAAGAAATGACATCACCTCATCTGTCTCTTCTTCTTCATTAGAATCTTCAATGGTGAGCTTCTTCATGGCCTTAAATGCCACCTCTTTAGACTTCCCCTTTTCCACAGCCTCATTATCATCGTTCCTCATTTCATATGCAACCAAGGTACTATGCAAATTGTCCAATGTCAGCTCTTTTGGATCTTTATCTTCTAGTACTGAAACTTTCGGATTGAACCGAGGTGGAAGTTTCCTCAAGATGCGCTTTACAATCTTTATGTCTTCAATGACTTCTCCAAGACCTCGCATATCTTCCACAACAATGTTTACCCTATCAAAGAATGCGTCAACAGACTCATTCGGGTTCATTTTCAGATCTTCATATTTGTTCCACAACACCTGCAGCTTTGCCTCTCTGACTTTTGTGTCCCCTTCATATATATTCAAAAGCTTTTCCCACATGGAATGTGACGTTTTTCATGACATCACCTTTGTGTAGATGGGATTGGAAAGGGCTCCCCCTAAGGCATTGATTGCTTTGGAATCAGCATCCAACTCTCTATGCTCAGCTTCTGATAAGGCACCACTATTAATATCAGCTGTGATACCATGCATAGCTGCTGAAAACACATCCATTCCCAAGGAT
Source organism: Viscum album (assembly GCA_963277665.1). NCBI lineage: Eukaryota > Viridiplantae > Streptophyta > Magnoliopsida > Santalales > Viscaceae > Viscum > Viscum album. The sequence goes on along the minus strand of OY728156.1, from coordinate 384,763,803 downwards.
CGGAAATAGTGTTGCATCCGATTCTTCCATATCTGAAAATTATATCCGTCGAAGATCGGAATCCCTTTATGATTGGTTACCTCCATTGAGAGAAGAACAACTTTCAACCTTTCCCTCTGATACCACTTGTTAGGTCCACTAGGCTGGATACCCTGAGAGGGGGGGTGAATCAGGGTATGACTAATTAAAAATTAATGCCCGTTCTGATCTTGTTTCGCTGTTAAGCAAAACACTCTTCTCTCTTTTCCCTGTTGCACGATATAAACAGAATGTAAAGCAAGCACAGGACACAGCAATTTTACTTGGTTCACCGCTAAGGGCTACGTCCAAGGAGCATACGCCGACAGGTTGCCGGTCGTACCAAATTCCACTAATCTTCACTAGCTGTGGATTACAAGGTTCGGGCTAGATCAATTCTATGCCCAGGCTCACTGCCTTTACAATGTTTAGGGTCAGCTCACTGCTTTCCCAAGGGTCACTCCCTGTTTCTCTCTCTCTGGCTCACTGCCGGTGGAGAGGATCACCTTCTTCCTCTTCCTGAGCTCACTACTCTTGGATGGAATCCACTCACAGTTTATAGACCTGTAGGTCTCTTCATTTTCCTGAAAGAATGCATCTTCTCTTGTATGTAGATGCTCTGTTGAAGTTTAACTTTCACCCGTTGATGAATATCTCTTTGCACCGAAGGTATCGGGCAAACTTCCAGCTTCCACACAGTCTGAAAATCACTGCGGGAACAAAACCTTACTTGGCGCGCAAGTCAACCTCGGCGCGCAAGTATCGGCGCGCAAGTCACAACGGGCGCGCAAGTCCTCCTCAAACACTTGCGCGACACAAGCTTCCTCAACTCCAAACTTGCGCGACTCTCTTCCCTTTACGCCCAAACCACTATTGGAACGCAACTGCAAACCGGCACGCAACTTCTAACACCGGCGCACAACTTCAACCACTGGCGCGCAAGTCCCACCTGCGCGACCACACACACCACTTGCGCGACCACCACACCTGCGCGACGGGAGCTCTCGTCTTGAACTCTGGTAAGAAATGAGGAGGGGTGGTCCGGTATTTATAGGCAATCTGACCACCCTGCGCGACGGCGCGCAAGTCACCTGCGCGACCCAATTTCGGCGCGCAAGTCTCCTCTCCTTTAGACACTTGCGCGACCAACTCCCAAACTTGCGCGATCCTATTTCCTTAGCCATATTTTGATCTTCTGATCTTGAAAAACATGTGGCGCGCAAGTTTCCTGTACACCATGTTCGCGGCGCGCAAGTCCCTTTGCCAAAAACACTTTTCTTCATTTGCCGATTTTCAGGCCCAAAAATTTGGAAAACACTGGAAAACGGCGCCACCTTGTATCTGTTCTTTTGTACCGCCTCCAGATCATCCATTCCATTTTATCGACGTTCTTGAATCAAACATGGATCGTTGAACTCAGCTCTTGAACTCGACATTCCATCATGAAATCCTCTTTGTCAACAATCACAACTCAGATGTCCACTTTGTCAACAAACACAATCACCTCAAAAAGGCTTCAATGATACCTTGAGGGATTTTTGCCCAACAGGGATGTTCCTCAATATATTGAAACTCACAAAGAAATTATTAGGTAGTTGAATCCATCAAGGGATGAAAAATGGATATCAATTAAACATAATCACCAGTTTATAGGATGGTTTCAAGACTATATTTTTAAGGAGTTAGATGAAAATCCGAATTCAATTTCTGAATGACTTCGATGGCTAGTTGTTAGACGAAGTGTGTATGTATTATCTTACAATGGTTATGTAATTAATGGTTATACATTCTATACAAATGAACATGATGAAGATCGTACCATGAAAAATAGTGGAGTTACACTTGTTGCCAAAGCAATGCATGTTTCTGGTAGTAAGGAATGAAATCCAATTTATGATAATATTTCATACTTTGGCATTTTCAAACAAATATGGGAGTTGTATTATACGACATTCCAATTGCCGATTTTTCAATGAAAATGGGTTGATAACAATAGTGGTGTTAAAATAGATGAATGTGGATTTGTGAAAGTTGATTTTAGTAAAGAAGGGTACAAAGACGAATAGTTTATAATGTCATCACAAGTGGTACATGTTTTTTATGTTCCAGATTCCACAAACTGAAAGTGGTCGATTGTTCTATTATCGTCCAATACTACTAAAGGTTCTAATGAAAATTCAATTGAGGATGATCCTTTCAGTGTTACACTGCAATAATTTTGCAGCATTCCCAATGTAGATGATGTTTTGTATGTTAGAGGAGACCACAATAAAGGGATTTGGATAATTGATAGAGGTGTCAAATCCCTTCATCCTTCGAAAAAAAGAAAGAGAGTTCAATAAACAGGTTATATTTTGTTTGTAATATGGATTTGTTTATCTCATGTTATTATCTTATCATTACTGAATTTATGTAATCTAAATTAACTGTTCAAACACTTTTTCAAATACTAACTTCTGCATGTTCTGGTGCTCTTAACCTCAAGGATTAACAAGTCTCTCAAGCTGTTGTTGTTGCTGCTTATGTTGCGGTTGCTCACAGTGCAGAGCAACAACAAGTTTCCGAACCTATTTCTACTCCTAGTGTTAAGGTCCAACAACCATGATCACATGTCTTTGCTACCATTTCAGATGAACATATATATTATGTTGATATCGATGAAATGGTCGGGGATGAAGGACCAATGTCGCAGAAAACACAATTGCGTCATAGTTTGACGGTGTTGGCCAAATTTCTTAAGGTGAAAAGAAAAGGCATCAAATTTGATGTCAGATGGAATGCACGGGGCCAACATGTGAATCCCAAGAAAGCTATGTTTAGTATTTACATTGGAATTTTCACTCGGTAATGTGTGCCTATTGACATAGATTCATGGAACCATGTTGTGTCCGGGCTGAAGGCAGTGATCTGGGAAGAAATTATGGTAACAATATGATAGTATTTATTTAATTTACTAGAAAATAAAATAATGAAACAGCTTCTTACTCCTCTCAATCTCTGGCAGAGTAAATTTATATTAGATGATTCTCACAAGAATTGTGTACTAAGGCTTGCAGGAAGGATTCATTGAGGTTTTTCACTATTTTAAAAAAATGTCACGTGAAAGATTCCAAAGGTAAAATAAACTCGTACCCACACCTTTTCTATGCTCACCTGATATCCCAAGATGCATGGGATGCATTTATTGTCTGTCGTGGGGATGAGAAGTTTCAGGTACATTATGGGTGATAATACGTTGTTTGAGGTTACATGTGTTCATTACTTTGATTATAAATATTTCATTTATGAAACAACAACTTAGTACTAAAAATAAGGAACATTCATCAAAACCAACATACCCCTATCGAAAGGAAGGATGGGGTATGCTTCACTAGAAAAGAAAATGGTTCTTATTTTAAATTTACATTAATATTGGTAGGTTCCAAGAAACAACATCATAATTATCTTTTTATATTTATATGTTGATTGATGAGTCTAAAACCAAAGACACGTCAATCCCACATCATATGCTATGTAAGGAGGCATGTGTGAATAAATAAGGAAATATAGTAGATGAAAACACACAAAAATTGTGGGAAATATGTGTAATTATGAAACGACGATAAAAATATTTGTTTTAAATTTCTATTACATAAAAATAATTAGTTATTTTCCTATATCTGATAGTCAGAGGAATCAGCTACTCTTGTAGTGGATGCAGACCCATTATCGGCAGCTTTGAAGCAGCTAGAACAATACGGTCGTGTCAGAGGTGCAGGGTTTGGGGTGACACTCTGAGTATATTTTGAGAAAAAAAAGAAACAGATAATAGAGATTAAAAATTGAATCAAATGAGATAATGAATAGTAACTCTTGAAGAATGATTTCAATGGCAGGGAGAGTTGCTAGAAACTTTTAAGGGTGGGAATCAAGGAGAAGACACAAATTAGGAACAACTAGTGCATGAGGACCCCCCCCCCCCACCATCTTTGAGGCGAGCCATTCCCCTCAAAGAGCTGTCTTAGCCATGGTAATCAATATTCTAATATTTGTTCCCATGAAATGTAAATCAAACAAAAACTGATACTTTTCCTGTACTGATCTTCTATAGGGTGATAATGACTGTGATTTATATCTTTCAATACCCACCTATCATCTTATAGCGAGGGCTACAGTGTTCAACACCCTAGAGGATAATCTTCATAATAAACCACTTCTGAAAGATCATCTGAATGTGACAATTACTGTAGCTCATGAGCCAAATGTAGAGCTACCTATTCCACTTGATGAAGATGATGTTCATATGGTCGAAAAGGATATTGGGACATTCATTCCATGGTCATCACAACTTGTAAATGTACGTGGGGATAAAAAGATATTTATTTACTTTTTTTCAATCTAAACCTTTAAGAATTTTTGAAAAAAGGGTCTGAACCAATGAATGTTATTATAGATGGAGAAAGGGAAGGGGTGACAAAAAAAATTGGCTCAAAATCATCTAAAGGATCGACCAACCGATCCCAAAGAGCTACTGAAATCATAATAACACCACTTGTTCTCTATCCACATTTACTAGCATAGAAGACTCATGTGGACATGAAGATAAGAGGTGGTAGTAGTCATATATTGGTTTTCGAAAAGAATATATACAGAGAGGAAATTCAAGATTTAGTTTTTGCTGAAAATTTAAATGAGATCCCTGAAAACGGTTGGCTAGGCGTCACAATTGTAAATTTATATATGAGGTATGTTTTCATGATTTTATTTTCTAAAAGCTGATATAATGTAAAAATTATGACTAAATGCATTTTATATTCTTGACAGATGTATGTATGAAAAATAATTATAGGAATTTCCCAATGAGTCAAAATTTAGACTCGTTAGTCCTCATACCACATCAATACGTCTAACAAAATTAGAGCCATAAAAAAAGGATGAAATAGTGAATGTCTTGCTGAAAACATTTGAAAGCAGGATAACAGATGACAGACTCTTCCTAATACCAACCATGCAGGGTTACAAATCTATGATTAAATCATATCAATTATATTTTCACTTCTATTATTACTTATTTCTTTTTGTTTTTTTAGGAAACATTGGCTGTTAATTGTAGTGGACTTGGATACTCCAAAGATTTATTTTTTGGATTCAATGCCAGGATATCCAACAAAATGACCAGACATGATGGAGTTTGTGAATCTATAAGACACTACATCCTACTTTTTAGGTCTAAACAACAAGTAATATAATTTATATTTTCTTCTATTGAGGATTCTGTTATGATAGGGCGGTGTATCATTATCTTCTAAAAAAGGAATGAGGATAGGGATTAAGCATAAGGAGGTGATCAAGTACTACGTCTGGACAAATATCAGGGTCTATATATCAAAATTTCACTATCTAGAAACATATCAAGACAAGTTACTTATTCTCGTAATGATCAAATTTTTTGCAGTGTCCAAAAAAACAAACGATAATGATTGCGGTTATTATGTTTGTAAATTTATGAAAGTGATCATTTTTCATCAACAAACTAGCATACCTAAAAAGGTATATTCAAAAACAACTTCTATTTCATTTAAATTATTTATTAATTATTTATTTATATATTTTGAAGTACTAATATGACTACAGAAAATCCTCATACTCATAATACTATATAGACTTGTTCAAAAATGAGTGGGTTGCATACCTGATGGAATATTGTACACAAATAGCATGAAGATCTGACTTGGGGACGTGTACAACTGGTGGTCATTTTTTAGAGGGGTTAAGGGGATCAAAAGATGAAACATTGTTGTATGTAAATGATTGTTGGAAAAATATAATTGTTATTAAATAAAACATCCTTTCTCCAATGAGTCATTTTTCCCATTTTAACCGATGAAATGCACCAGTAACATGCAAGAATGATGAACCACTATTCCTTGGGATTTGGATAAAAACCAGTAAAATCTCCTAAATACCATCATATCTGACCAAAAAAATTTGTATTGAGTTGATCCTTTAGGAGAATGATCCATGGGTTCGTTGGTGACGTGTAAAAGTCAGCCCCGCCTCAATCTGAGGCACAGTGTGGCTGGTATCACTCAAAGTGTCTCTCTTTTGTTTAAAATGGACAGAATTTTAAGTGAAGACAACAACTAACCTTTGTAAATACAAAAAAATTCACTTGGATTGTGTTTATCCCTTAGGATAATGATACATGGTTCATTTTTGATGTGTACGAGTCAACCACGCCTCAATATGAGGCAAGGTGTGGCCAGTATCACTCAAAGTATCTCTCTTGGGTTTAAAATGGACAGAATTTTAAGTTAAAACAACAACTGAACTTTTTAAATCTTACCAAACGCATTTGGATTGTGTTTATGCTTTAGTATAATGATCCAAGGGTTCATTGGTGGAATGTATAATTTAACCTTACCTGAATCCGAGATACGGTGTCTCTGGTATCACTCAAAGTGTCTCTTTTCTGTTTAAAATGGACATAATTTTAAGTGAAAACAAAAACTGACATACAGAAATATGACCAAACGCATTCTTATTGTGTTGATACTTTATTATAATGATCAATGAGTCTTTTTTGACATGTACGAGTCAACTACGCCTCAATCTGAGGCATGGTGTGGCCGGTAACTCTCAAAGTGTCTCTCTTTTGTTTAAAATGGACAGAATTTTAATTGAAAACAAAAACTGACCTATGGAAATATGACCAAACAAATTTGGATCATGTTGGTCCTTTAGTAGAATGATCCATGGGTGCATTGGAGACATTTACCAGTCAACCCTACCTCAATATGAGGCACGGTGTGACCGGTATCAGTCAAAGTGTCTCTCTTTTGTTTAAAATGGATAGAATTTTAAGTGAAAACAATATTTGACGTAAGGATATCTGACCAAACGCATTCGTATTGTGTTCATAATTTATTATAAATATCCATGGGTCATTTTTTATGTCTACGAGTCAACCACACCTCAATCTGAGGCACGATGTGGCCGATATCACTCAAAGTGTCTATCATCTGTTTAAAATGGATAGAAATTTAGGTGAAAACAACAACTAACCTATGGAAATCCGAACAAATGCATTCAGTTATGTTGATACTTTATGATAACGATCCATGGGTTCATTGGAGATGTGTACGAGTCAACCCAACCTCAATCCGAGGCATGGTATGGCCAGTATCACTCAAAGTGTCTCTCTTTTGTTTAAAATGGACAAAATCTTAAGTGAAAACAAAAACTGACATACAGAAATCCAACCAAATGCATTCGGATTGTGTTGATCCTTTAGTAGAATGATCCATGGGTCATTTTGGGTGTGTACGAGTCAACCATTCATCAATATGTGTCACGGTGTGGCCGGTATCACTCAAAGTGTCTTTCTTTTGTTTAAAATGGACGGAATTTTAAGTGAAAACAACAACTAACATACGAAAATCTGACCAAAAGCATTTGAATTGTATTGATCCTTTATGAGAATGATCCATGGGTCATTTGTGACATGTAAAATTCAACTACTCCTCAATCTGAGGCACATTGTGGCCAGTATCACTCAAAGTATCTCTATTTTGTTTAAACTGTACAGAATTTTAAGTGAAAACAACAATTAACCTATAGGAATCTAACAAAACGCATTCGAATTGTGTTGATCCTTTAGGAGACAATATATGGGTCATTTTTTACGTTTAAGAGTCAACCACGCCTCAATCTGCGGCACTGTGTGGCCGGTATCACTCAAAGTGTCTCTCTTTTGTTTAAAATGGTCAAAAGTTTAAGTGAAAACAACAAATAACCTACATAAATCCAACCAAACGCATTTTTATTGTGTAAATACTTTAGGATAATGATACATGGGTACATTGGTGATGTTTACGAGTTAACCCTGCCTCAATATGAGGCAAAATGTGGCCAGTATCACTCAAAGTGTCTCTCTTTTGTTTAAAATGGGCAGAATTTTAAGTGAATACAATAACTGACGTACGGAAATCTGACAAAATGCATTCAGATTGTATTTATCCTTTAGTATAATGATTCATGGGTCATTTGTGACATGTATGAGTCAACCACGCCTCAATATGAGGCACAGTGTGGCTGGACACCACTCCACCCTCTGGACACCCCCACCCCTATGGACACCCCCACCCCCTGGAAAGCCCCCCCAACCCCCTGGACACCCACCACCACCCCTGAACACCATCATGGATAGCCCCCCACCCACCCACCCACCCTGTACAGCCCCCCTGACCCCCACCCCCCACCCCAGACACCTCCCCTTGGATGCCCACCAACCCCCTGGATGACACCCCCACCCCTCCTAGACACCACCCCACCACCTGAACACCCCCACCCCCTAGACACCCCATCCCCTCACCCATGTATGTCCACCCCCACCCTTCTGGACACCACCCCACCCCCCATGGACACCACCCCACGCCCCTTGGATAGCCATACTAACACCCTGGACCCCCCAACCCCCACCCCACCACCCCCTGGACACCACCCCACCCCCTAGACACCCCCTACCCCCTCTAGAAACCCCCCCCCCCCCCAACACCCTGGACACTAGCCCACCTCCCCTAGACACCCCCATGGAAAAAACCCCTAGATAGCCCCCCCCCCCTCGGCCACCCCACCACCCCCCCATCCCCTCCTAGAAACCACCCCACCACCTGGACACCCCCACCCCCATGGGCAGCCCCCCACCCCCTAGAAACCACCCTACCACCCTTGGACACCCCCCCAAACCTCTTGGACGACCCACCCACCCCCCTGGACACCCCTATCCACACAGACTCCCCCATCCCCCCCCCCCCCGGACACCCCCTACCCCCCCACCCTAGACAGCCATCACAAACCCCAGAACATCCCCCCAACCGACTAAATTCTGAATTGAATTATTTATGTGTTTAATTAAATTGTGAATTATGTGTTAATGGTTTATGATTATACTTTGTGTAATTACCTTATGAATTATGTGTTAATTTTTTATGGGTATACTTGTTGAGATGCTGAATTTTTTTCAGGTCTTGTTTAGGTGTGCTATTGCAGAATTTTATGTTACAGCAGACAAAGAATTTATCAGCACCTTTTTAGCACTGATAAAGGATCCCTTTAACAGTGCTTATTTATCACTGATAAAGGGGACCCCCCTATTAGCGTTGAGCTTTACAGCGCTTTTTTAACGCTGTTAAAGCCTATTTTGAGCACTGATAAAGCCCGTTTTTGTAGTAGTGAATTTATTTCTGGGTGAACCCTCATGATAGGTGAAATATGGTCTGATGATAACTAGGTAGTCTATCATTTCTTATGCGAAAGAGATGTTGCAGCTAAATGATTTTCTATCAGTTTCTCTATCTCATGTTTTTTTAGAAATAGGGTTCACACATCTTTGTTCGTAATGGAAAATCCAAATGGTTCCCACATATGTATTTAGGTACATACCTACTTTCCAAAGGTAGGTGTTTAGTTGGGATTTCATACCCAATATCACTTAGGGACTCATATTGGTCTAGAAGATGGGTGATTGGGCTCATCATGCCCTTTTGGGGGGAATTTTTCCAACTCTAGGTCTCTCTAATAGATTTGTGATATGTTCATGAATTTATTCCTAATTCTGATATGGAACTGACTACCCTAAAAATGATCATAGGTTGAACCTCATTCCATTCTAGATAAGGAATCAGTTTTTCCCACAAAATGGCCATAGGTTAAATCTATTTTACACACTAAGGGGTATATTTCATGGAATCTGTATGTATGTATCTAAGGTTCTCTATCCATTTACCTTGATGGGTCGCTACTTATATGGATGATATGTAATTTTAGGAGCTACGGAATATTCTTCCATGCAGTGAGGTGTTCGATATGTGGAGGATTGGATTGTTCCTATATGAGTTTTCCTATGTATCTTGTTTATAGTAGGAATCAAATACCATGTAGTTCATTGTAATTTTTCAGTTTAACATCATGAGGAAAAAATATATGAGAGGGAACATAGGCACTGGGTACTTGAACACAAACCATGAGGAGGAATCTCATGGATCATGGTTATAGTAGAAATCAGATCCATTGTGGTTTAATCACACCCTTGGGACTGGAACCAAGTGGATATCCTTATATAGATGGAGTCATATAATTCCACTCATTGATCCTTACACACTGAGGTTGAATTGTATAGTGGTGATTCATGATGTAAATTATATGACCATTGAAACTCCCTAATACCACACAAGCTGTGATTAGTTTGAGAAACAAGGGATATCAAGTATTCAGTCTCACTGCATATGGATGTGATAATTTTATATTGGAACATCCCTTTGGATGCCTAATATACATATCGAGTCATAGGAAGGAATATTACATATCTTGGTTATTACGTGAATCGGATTCATCATATTTTAATTTAATTCTCGATTTGTCAATGGATGAGATAGAATGATCATCCTATGGGAATGATTGGGTGCTAATTTTTGAAATGTTGGAGACATATTGATACTTAAACTGAAGTGGATACCAATTTAATCTAGAGCCTTCAGAATTTGTCCTATGCATCCTATTTTTACAAAAATTATAGTTATCATAATTTATTTGATGGGGTCTTACACACTGAGGTCTCCCTGATATGGGGGATAGATAAGGTTATCAAGTCTTATGATGCCTTCCTGACTTGGCTTTCTTTTATATCTAATAGGAACTGATTTTCTAACTAATATGACTTGATTATAAACTTTACATATCATATTATGGATTCCTGACATTTTCATATACAATCGCATAATCCATTTGACTTTCCCAAGGTACACTACATAATCTAAATGAAATGTTTGAAGGTCATCGCATGACTAAGGTTGACTTGTTCTAGGGACATCGTACGACCTAGTTGACTGATCCTAGAAGCCAATTCATGATATTGGATGACATTCTCAGATTAATTCACATGATCCATATAACTTTCCCTAGTGTCATCATGAAAGCTTGTTGACATGCTTGGAGTGCTTCATGAGAGTCAGTGTAACATTTCTGGAGGGGGTTTCATATCCTGGATTACTTTTCTAAGTGTCAGTATAAAATTTCTAACATGTATGGACTACATTGCAAGTCCTAGATGGCTATTTTTAAGGATTTCATGAGATTTGGTTGGCTTGTATAAAGGATATAAAGAGATCCAGATGACATGTCTTGGTGCCATCATTATTGCCACCATATGACTTGGGAAACATGTATAGAGGACATTGTGAGGAATAGATGGTGAGCCAGAAGTGTTTCACAATACTTCGGTGGCATGACTGAGGGGTGACATGTGACTTGCAATGACATGTCTAGTGGACTTCGTACAATCCAAATTGTATACCAAAAGAGTTTTATGTGATCTGGGTGACATCCTGGTGTTGTATCATGACATGGGTAGTTCATACAAAGCATATGAGTATCAGAGTATATGTTCTTCGGATAATTCTATTGTATTTTTAGTTTTTTTTCCATTGTTTTATTAAATATTCCCTATATTTTTTCAATGTTATATTTTTTAAGTCTCGTTTGACCGATTAGGTAATGGTTATTTCCTTCACTTAACCCACATGAAGTTATTTTCATGATCTATGAGGGATCATAATATGTTCCTATGAATATATCATTACAGCATAGGTTGTTCCCTAGACTTCACCTATTGGAAAACATTTCTGATTTTGAGATCATTCGCTTTGATAAATCCACTCTTATTCTTGGGTACACTAGTGTGAGTATCCATGGATGCATTTTTTTCATTATGGGGTGAGGAACTTATAGGCCTCTCCACCTTGATTATTCACCTATTTTTAGGATTCATGTTGCACAAATCCATGCTTGAGTTAATATATTGATTTGATGTCATGTGTTTCATGAGATCCTATTTTCAGTCATTCCAAGTGTGTTGCATGATTTTCAATGACCGTGAGATCATCCCATGAATACACCATTTATTGAATAATAGTCAATTAATTGGGTCTTTCCTAATCATTTAGACATGTGAAGTGTATTTCATATTCTTAGGTACACATGTATAATGGCCTTCACGAGATTAGGATGCCCACTAAAACGCTTTCTCGTGATGTCAAATGACCTTTCTATGGTCTTTCATGAGACAAAGGTAGCTTTCCAAGGGTCTTTCTTGAGATCAAGTTGTCATACCTAATGGATTTTGTGAGGTATTATGGATTGTATGTGTTCTTCACTTGATATTTACAACCATAAGAGGCTCGTACCTTTTCCATTTTATTTACATCTTTTATTTATCAAGGTCTTGGGATCTTCTGATCATGCATGAGTATTGTTGAAGACAATCACTCTCCCCATTGATGATGTTTGGTGTGACAAAAAAGGGTCTTATGGTGATGCATAATCATTTCATAAGAAAACCCTCATATTTTCCTTATGGAACCGAAGGGGAAGCATAGAACCACCTGGACTTGTCTAAGGCCCTTCGTGTGTCAAGGGTGACATGCTAGCGGGCACTCACGTGTAGAGGTGGACATGTATCCATGGGATTCTTATGTCTCATGAACTTCATGGGTCACACTTCATAACATTTACATCCACAAGAGTCTCCTACATTTTCCCTTATTATTTACTTGATTATTTTACAAGACTTTGGGGTCTCATGAGTTTTCTTGAGTGTTTTCGAGGACAATCACTCTCCCCATTGGTTGTACATCACGTGACCAAAAAGGGACTTATGGTGATGCATGATAATTATCATGTAAACCCCCTTCTATTTGTCTTTGGAACTAGATGGGATTCACAAGTCTTCTTGGACATGTCCAACACCCTTCGCATGTTGAGGGTGACATTCTAGGAGGGTTTTGCAAGAAAAGGTGGTCATATCACTAGGGGATTATGGTGTCATGAAAACCGCCTAGGCACATAGCATGATATTTATTACCACAAGAGGATCCCATAATTTGGATATTTTCCTCATATTTTTCAAGTATTTTTTGGTATATTTTCAGGTGTTCATTGACTGACAATTCATGTGTCCCTAGGGTTCTCATCTGAATGTCACCACTTGATAAACGATTATTTGGGATGCCTTCAAAAGAGTAAAGGACTTGTCAAAGGGTCCCCAAGTGATCTATTGTAGGTTATTCACTATGTTTGGATCCTTCGCGTGACCTTTTTAAGGTCTTTTGGTCATATGTATCTTGGAGGCTTATGTGACTTGCAAGTTCTAGCCAGCTTATGTTCTTTTTTTGAGTAAAATAATACCCATATTTAGGTATTTATTCTCTTTTGGATTTTCTAATTCTCATGTGGGGGAGTAAAAAAATCCCACCCCTTAGTAGTGGCATCCATGAGGATAGGGGCTCTTTTCTAAGTAAACTAAATGCCTCCATGAATATTTTTCACTATCTCTAATTAGTTTCATGGATGATGATTAGTCTACTGGGTGATGTTTGGTATTTCGTTGGATTCCCTATAAATAGGGTAATCAAGGGAGGATCACCTACTACATACCCAACATTCAAAGAACTTATGTCCTATCTATTTCATGGGACCTTTTCACAAGACTTTTCCATAATAACTCGTCATGATATGCCACCTCAAGATTGTATCATGAGAACCACTTTGTAAGACTTTTTTCATGTTCTTGTTTGAATAAACTATAAACTTATCTTTGATAATTGGTTGAACCTAAACTATGGGGAAGAATGATTTTTTTAAGGTTGTGTGGGATATGATATCTTGTTCACATTACCACTTTGACTATTTGTGCGGATTGCATGACCATGTCAAGGTCACACAATCATGAGTCCTCTAAGGGGTCATGCGGTTGCATGAAATATTCACAAGCCAAGATATTTATGAATCCTATGTGTGAATTTAAATATCATTATTATTCATGTGATGTACATGAGGATTCAAAACTTTTAGATTTTTTTATTGGATTTCCACTTTCCTAAAAAAAATCTTTTCATTTTTGGGCATATGGCCTTTTTCTCATCATACTTCTTCATCCATAGCTAACCAGAGGGCTATGAACTCTATGAATAGCAATATTAACCCCTGATATCATGTGTATTTTTTTAACGAGGATCTGAAAAGGCTTATCCCATTTGAAATCAAAAACTATCCTTTATCACAACAACTTCCCTTAAATGGATTTGGGCTTTAAGATGATGTAGCCCTTCCTACACCAGACTAAAACAGTCAATTTCGTTGGGTATCAAATAATCTTGATTTTATTCAAGTTGTGATTTCTGAGGATGGATGACTAGTCATAGCTTGGTCTTAGGGGTTGTCTTATATTCTTGTGAACTCTCACTTGGGTCCAAACGACTATGATTTCACTCACCAACCCATTCATCAAATATTTTTGAACATACCTGTATCTTCTCTAAATAACTCTTGCAGTAGATGGAGATCAAAATGGGATCTTTTACCTAGAGGATACATTTATGATAAATGGGAATGGCTATTCTGGTTTAGATAGAGTTTCTTGGAGTTTTCTAGTTAATTATACATTGTCCATCTTTAGGAATCTATATGGGTCTACCAGCTAAAAATTTATAATCGGTATGATGTTCTTTAAAAATGGGTTAGTAATTGGTGTCTTAGCACTAACTCATTTCACATGTCTCAAGGAAATGTATGAGTCGTTTATTAGGATGTATATCATCTGGGTGGGATACCCCCTCTTAGAAAGATGTACGACAAGTTCCTTCCTATCGTATATTTCTGGGATGGCCCTTTACAAACTTCAGTCTTAGCGAGGGACATGCTCAAAATCATGAAGGAAAAGTTTGGGAATGAGTTTACTATGAGATCTATCATCAATTTAGAATATTGGACCAACATTTTCTTTTATCACAATAATTTTAGGCTTTCTATTATACACACCCATTGGTGCCCTTCCCAGAATTTTCGTGACAATGTCAGTTCATATTGGGCTATTTTGGACGCCATAGATCATAATGTATGTTGATACCAAGTGATTATTGAGATATAACCAAACCTTAGGTTGGAAGACTTCATTGTCATCTTCCTAAATGGGTGTATTTTCAAGCTAGGGATGCATGCTCAGGAATCTGGTTTAGTAGGATACTGATGGAAGCACAGATAGTATAGGGATGGCACCTCAACCTAGAGGTGGTAAATCTTTCATGCCTCTGCCATCATTTGGGCCACATTAAGTAAGTAAACATCCCATATAGGATCAGTGGTCCCTTATAGTTTTTATTTTTCTAGATAAGAGAGAATTTTCACTAATACAAATTATACTATGACATGGGTTCCCTAGTTCTTTATTTCGTAACAGGTTATTAAAGATATCTGGTGTTAGGTCCATGTCATTAGGACCTAATGAGGTAACTATAGTGTTTAGTCGATCTTATATATTTTATTTCATCCCTTATCCAGCACCGACTGGGATAATCATTGATAATGTTGTCATCACTCTTAATGAAGGGTCATGCAATATCTCCCTTCATAATGAGGTTCTTGTATCTAGGATAGATGAGTTGATCTTCTATGAGTTGTATATACCTTATAAGTTTTTTAATCAGTTCCACTACACCCAAATGTTCTCCCCTTTTCCTTCATCCAGCATGTGGGGTTACTGACACCTTAGGATCATCCACCAATTTTTTATGATGTTTTCATGTGGAGACACTAATATTGAGATCATTATTCAATATGCTAATGCTCCCACAATTCTTGCTTAGGGTTATGCCCAGGCTTGGTTAAAAACCTACCGAGGTGTTGTGTGAAACAGACTGGTCTAGCATGTGTATAAACAATTTTCATCACATACCCATTTTTCTATATAAATTATGGACTTGATTTAGGGATTGGTTGATACATTGAGTAAATTCCCTTCATCCTAGCCACAATTATCCCATCGATGAGGCAGAACCCATTAAAGAATTTATACCTTCGACACACGCAATGGATAATAAACCTATTTAAGGAAAAATATATGGTGAATCCTCTCCTACTTCCATATCGGATCATCCAACTGTTACTTCTTATGATATACCGATTTCATCCACCAAAGAATCTCAAACTACATACAGGATGATCTCCTCCTTTGGAAATGTTTCATAACAAATAGTAACACCATGGTCAGTTATTTGATGAATTTTGGTGGATGTATTTGATCCCCAATAATTATAAAAAATCATGATATAAATTATCCTAACATTTCAATATTATTCCATGAATGAGAGGGTCTTGTGTGATCTTGAAGATGATACCTCTTAGCTAAACATATGAAGAAGGATTTAGAGGAATTTGAGTATAGTCTCTAGTTTATATCAGATTTTCAAGCCTGGATTGATGGTTGGACCATGAAGATATAAAGATATGAGGAAATCATAGCTCACCTGATGTCTGATCTCTCAGAGTCTTCATCCTCATTGGAAAATAATCTGAAAAGAGTTTATGATATAAATTCTTTAGTTGAGACTCTCCATCTTGGGGTAGAAGAAGAACTGGCGGGGAAAGTGGAACTTCAACTTTCAATTGACACTTCCATCCAAACTATTTCCAAATTGGTCTGCTCAACTGATCAAATCTTATTATAGTTTGATTGTTGATATGTATTTTTTTATGATATTCTTAGAGAGACTATGAAATATGGATATTCCTACTATTGTTCACTATAGATGAATAAATATTCCAAAATTTATATGTTGTTGTCAAGATATATTTTATTTATGATATTCCTGATATTTTGATGGTTTAATGTTATAGTAATATTCAATGACACAAATCTTTTTCATAATATCAATTAAACCTGAATTCTTGTATCTTAATATTTAAATCATAACAGATTCATCTCAGGGAATTCTCATGAATTCCCACTAATATGTGATTCCTTACTTATATATATTCTCTATGTATCTTGATATTACCTGGCTCACAGAAGAAAAATTTGGTAGAATATATGTCCCAAAGGTAGATTTCTCTACCTTTTTTCAATTTCAATGGACCTGGAGAACATATTTTGAATTTTTTTAAGTCTATGTGGTGTTCCTCATAAGGTTTGTGTCTTTTCTATTCTTGTGGACTAAACCATTGTTTTGTCATTTCTTAAGTACTTCTATCTCATACCATCTATCATTGTAATTTTGGTTCTTTTGTCTCGTACCTTCTATCATTATAGTTTAATCACTTTTTTCTCGGACATTATATCTTTGTATTTTAGGTTCATATAGTTTAGACCTTCTATCATTATAGTTTAGGGTATTTTAGGTCAAATATTCTATCACTGTAGTTTAGATTATTTTAGCTCATACCTTCTTTCATTGTAGTTTAGGTTCTTTTAGCTCATAACTTGATATTCTATGTAGTTTAAAATATTTCTAATAGGATTTGATTGATGATCCTATAATATGGTGAAAAAATTCCAAGAATGAACAAAAACACACTAGGATTCTAAGTTATATTGTAGTGTTGTTGGGGCTCATAAGGATTAGAGCTCCATCTCTGCAAGGAGAATATTCCTCTAGTTAGTAGTTCAAGGCCCTTATGTGTTGTTATCATTGTCAAACATAGGTTTCCCCACTCTTATCCAAGTTTTTCAAAAGATTTATGGATGTGAAATCTACTGAGGGTGAAATACAAGGGATGTTTTGTACACCTATATAGTTATAATATGGGTAATGTAATTCATAAACCAAAATTTTTATTTGAGGAATATATAATGGGTTAGGAAAGAGAGGGATGAACCAAAACATCTCAAGGTGCTAAATTCGTCTATGGTGTTACTAGGGCTTATGAGGATCATAGATACTTTATTTAAAGGAGGATATTCCTTTATTTGAAAGTTAAAGGTCTTTATGCATCAATAAAAAGGCCAATAAAAATTGATCTCCACTTATTTCCTATTTCCATGAGAGATTTTCACAAACACAAACGTCTAGATAAAAAAGTTAGGAATGGAGTAAAAACTATCAAGAAAGGGTTCTGGCATCCTACTAAATTTTAGCTCTTATGTGGAGACCATTTTCTATTCCCTTTGGTGTCTAATCATCGTATGTGTTCCATCAAATGGTTTAGAAATGGAGTATCGCATCCCTTCTTTTAGAAATAGTACAAAATAGAGTGATATAACATTGAGGATGCTGGTGATGCAGGAATAGTCTGGTTATGAGGATTGTAAATTATAGTCCAAAGTGTTTTGTTCATGAGTACGGAGTGGGAAAATCATATCATGAATATCCCAACACTCATTGGGTTGATGAGCTCTGTTGTGGTGATTCCATGGATCACAAGGATCAAAAATCCCTTTTTGCAGAGTGATGAATTTTTTTATGACCATAGATGTATATATAGGAGCTATAGGATTATATGAATTTTCAAACAAAGGGTCCCATGAAGTTGGGTTTTCTTTTCCAAGGTCCATGGAAGACATATTATGATCCAACACACTCTAATAGTAAAGTGTGATTTTTGGATTATTTAATATTCAATTAGTACCCTAAAAGTTGTGTCATAACCTAGTGAAAAAAATTCCATGATGAGAAGATGTGACAAACCATTATTCTAACTTTGACTAGATAAGGGGTCTATTGAACATAACTTTGCTTCTACTAAGGCCACAAAGTAGACCCTGTGAGATTTATAAATCATTTATTTATTCTCTGATTTTTTCCTAAACTCTAGAGATGAAGAGTTTAGAAATCAAAGACATGAATTTTTCTCAGGTTTCCCTTCACTAGTTTTCATCATGACAAGTTTTGTGTCTATTTTTATATCATATTAAGGTCTTATGATTTGGACCATAAAAGGATATAGTTTAAGGTCATAAATATTTTTACCAAAGTGTAAGCAGTTTAAGGTCATGATGCACATAGACCTAATATGAGGGGATTTTTAAACAAGATCTTAATTATGATACCCAAGGTCAAGAGTACTCATATATCCTTCTGAGCCTAAGGAAAATGTTCTAAATCATGACTTCAGGTTCTTGGGTTATGAGTAATGATTTTGAAAAATCATACCATGGATGACCCAAAACACTCTCAATTGATGAGTCCATCCATAGAAATGTTAGGGTCACAAGGATTAGAAAGTCCTTCTTACAAAGCCATGATTATCTATGGTTGGTTGGGTTAGATCAATATCATGGTCAAACAGATAGATCTATTTTTATTTTTAGGGTCTATGAATGGTTTTCGATAACCCAAGGATCTCAAGATATGAATTATGATTCTTGGGTTGAGGGGACTAAAAGATGATAGAATCACCCCATACTCTGGATGATTGGGGTAAGGTTATTTTGTTCCTTTAATAAGGGATGATAATGGGTGATGGATTGTATATTTTAATGTTATATAGTCAATACATACTTTTGTGTATTTTTAATTTCATGAACCTTAAACATTTTCTATTCAGTTTAGCATCATGTGGTAAGGGTGTATTTGTTGCCTTGTAGTTTGATGTCATAAAGTGTGGTTTTGGGAACCAAAATGAAATTTTTATCAAGATGTATTTCATTCTCAATAAATCTATATGTAGATATTTCTCTTACATAGTAAAAATAATATTGTATGACACAACCCTTATGTCTTTAGGGGTGAATTTATTTTATGGTTATTGTAACTGGATAAAGGATTGGAGATCCAAGTGAAACTACATATCTTTTGATGACAAGAATCAAGCCACACATAATTATTGAATGGGAAACACTCTATGCAGGTATGACCCACACTTATTGGGTGAATTGTTCACATTTATTGTTGTAAATGGACCTAGGATTGGAGATAAATGTTTCTATTTGTATCCTATGATGATAAGAATCAATACATGTGTAATTCTTGATGAGTTGTGCAGTTTAATGTCAAGTGGCTAGGGCATGGGCTCCCTAACATGGAAAATGGAATATCATGGATGAACCTAAGGCTTAAGATCTAGGTGTCACTATGTATCATATGATGATAGGAATCCATTTTCACATAGTTTATTAATATAATCACCAAGTGTAGGTTAGACCCCTACATAAGGATGGGGGCACTTTCATGATTATTTTTGGTAACTATTCTCGGGGAAGAAGATTCTCGAATCATTGCATATCAAGTGAGTTTGGGAGTAAAGTCACATGTAGTTATTTAATAGAGAATTTATGGGATTCCAACACCTATGATAGTGTTTTTATCAACTGAGGTCCACAGGGATACATAGTTTTATTTCATTCAATAGACACCAATTGTGTAGTTTAACATCATGCAATGAGGACTCATGGTGTCTCTTTTAAGGTCATGTAACTAAGTCCATGATAAACCTGTTAGCATATGAGATGATATGCTATTTTGGGGATTCCCTTACCAAAATTCCTAATATCACATGTGTTATGCTTGATGTGTGAAACAAGGATTGTTGAGGGTTCCTCTCACCATGGAGAAGCAATTAAGAAGAGGATAGGGGAATTTTTTATCATGAAGTGGTTAGACCATGATATAGGATTGAGGTGTCCCTGCATATCTCATTTTAATGATAATCAAGCCATAAATAGTTCTATAAAACTTTTCAAGTTTAGTGTCATATAGAAAACATATCAGTCATGCAGTTTAACACAATCCAGTAAGGATGTGGGTGACTCGAAATGAAAGCAGCAAAACATTCAGGATCCATTTAGTTTTAGGTTTTGCATTGAAGAAATCTATCATATAGTTTAATATTGTGTGGTAAAGACATGGGTGACCTTACATGAAAAATTAATATTGTGGATGGGCCCCATAATGAAGGACTAGGTGTCACTATCTGTCATGTGATGATAGGAATCAAGCCACACGTAGTTCATTGAAATCATGTAATTTAGTTTCATGACGAAAGTAAATCGGTTGTGTAGTTTAATGTCTTGAAATAAAAATTAGGGTAACCCAGCATTAATGAAGATGGATATTGGGGATCCGTTCAATTTAACATTATATAGTGAGAACGTTTTCTGTAAAATTTAACATCATGTGGTATGGATAAGAATGTGAAGTTTAACATCATATGACTGGGTCCTATTATGTAAAATTTATTTTCATGTGGTTAGGAAATGTTCCATATAGTTTAAAATTATGTTTTCAAGATGATTTTGTGCAATTTAATTTCATGCGACCAGGATTTTATATGTTTTTCAGTTTAACGTCCTGTTTCTTCGACAAGAAAATCCTGACAACTACTATGAAAAGTATTTCTTAAGAAATATTTCATTAGTGGGTGGTGTTACATGATCCCCATACATTGTGTTCAAGGAAAATTATTCATTATAATAGACCATATGTATGATATAAGGTCCTTCTCATTGGGGTTCTAGCATTATAGGATTTTTTCCTGGTATCATTAGGGTTCTGAGATCCAACACAAGTTCTCCTTAGAGGAATGAATTAAGGTGAACCTTTTTATTGAAGGCTCATGCAATCTAATTTTGATAAAACTTGAGGTTATGCAATGTGTGAAACCTATTTTCATTGATTCATTCAGTCCCATCCATCCACTATTTTAATTTCTTGGCATCATAGATTTGTTTTCAAATGACTATCTTAAGTAAGGTTTACTTGACTTCTATGTGAAACACTACATAGATTCAATACACCAATGAATATGGTGTTCCTTGTGTAGTAGTACACATGGTGGTATGGTAAGACCATAAATCATGGAGGAGCTTCTCTTGCTAGAACTTCTTGTATTTGTTTACCATCTTCTAGAGTTTGTTCATTTATGTCTTTTTGAAGTACTATATCTATCCATTTACTATTGAATGATAGTGGGATGAGTTATTGGAATGGATATTGTACTCCAAGTACAGTTTATTCAACTTCATAGGATAGAAGTTGGTCTCATTGTCCTCAAATCTTATGTGAGGTACCCCAACCCTGGTTATGATATGGGACTTTACAAAGTTGATGATATTATTTATCCTAACTTTCTGGAGGGGTATGGCCTCGATCGATTTGGAAAATAATTCGGTAGTAGTAAGGATGTACTTGAACTCCTTAGTTGTGGCTGGGGGATATGGCCCCACTATATCCATTCCCCATACAACAGATGGCCTTGAATATTTTTCCGTATTTTACAATTCAACAGGCAAATAGATGAAGTTTTCATGAATCTAGAATAAATGAAAGTTCCTAGTGAATTCCACATAGTCATGTATCATGATTTTCAAGTAGTAAAACATCCTACTGATTTGGTGGGAGAGTCTAGTTCTAGAATAAATAGAACTACAAGAGCCAACACATATATCTTCCATGATGGATATAATCTCTATTAATTCTATAAATATTTGAAAGATTATAAAAATCCATGTTTTTAGAGGACATTATATTAATTTGGACCATCAATTAGGGTAAAGTTTGATGCTCAGTCCAAAATTTGTTTCCTTATGGCTTGTTCTCTCAGGAGAGTTCTATTTCGGAGATAATAAATTATGGGATCCATCCATTCGAGGGTGGATATTGGTTTATTATCCAATGGGGAAATGTTGACCTGTTTGATTTCTTCCATATCATAGACGATGATCGATGAGAAAATTCTTCAGTTTGTGATTCATAATATTACTTGATCCTGATCTGGGTAGGTTCATACTATGCTTGAATTATCCAACACTTCATAATGAGCATTTTTTATTTGGGAACAGGACGCAAAATGGGAATAAAAGGGGAATATTCTGTTAGTCCCCTGACATAGCCAATAAGAGGGGCATGTTCTTCCACTTTTATGGAATATTCTACATTGATATACTTTATCACTAGAACTGAATCCCATTTGTTATTCAGGTAGTCTATTTGTAGCTTTAGGGATTATTTTAAGCACTAATACAAAACAGGCCACTAACAGCACCAAAAATGGCCTTTATAAGCACTAGAGAAGCACTGAACACCAGATAGTGATTAAAATCCCTAAGATTTTATCAATTCTTGAAAAGCACTAATAAAGGACCCAATTTATCATTACTTTTATTTAGATATTATAAAGGTCCCCTTAATCTGTGCATTTAATATAATTGATAAAGGTACATACTAAAATTTACTATAAAATCACACTATAGAACCAGTACAGTGTCTTGAAATAGCTCACTCTAGCACTAATGTAGTGTGTTGTAACAACATAGTACAACACTATAAACATCATCAGAAAGAATAAAAATCAAGTACCAATATAGAATTTAAATAAAATAAAATTTACAACACAAAAACAATAAAAAAACATTATATTGTAGACCTTTCAAACATTGGTTTATAAAATAACATGAGTAAGTAAAAATTATTACATACATTCAAAAACATCAATGTTCTTTTTTTCTTTTCCCTTGACCCCAACTCAAGCTATTTCCAAACAAAGCAACCCTACTCAAGAAAATGAATGAACCATTATAAGAAAAAAATTCTTATATTAGTAATAATATAAATAAATAAATTAAATAGAAAGAGTTAATTTTAAGCTAAACATTGATCTTTATTAGGAACACTGTGTATCTGATTAAGTTTTGGTTGATTCCTGAAAGTCACACCATTTATTGTTAATATTTAAGAATTATCTCTTTGAAAATTAACTTAATAAGTATAATATAAAAATTATGAGGAAATTAATTAATTAATAGAAGATGGAATGATGAGAAAATAATCTAGACTCATCTTATTGGTTTTGGTGATGTGATGTGTGTTTCAAACTAAAATCACACTTATTAAATAAAAAGACACACTTGGAGTCATATCAATCACACCGTGTATCGGATTAGGGTTCAGCTGATTCCTACAAGTCCAAAATGACTTATGGATCATTTTTCTAAAGTATCAAAATAATCTGAATTTTTTTTGGTTTTTAGTACATTGCTTCACTTTTTTACTAAAATGTCATTTTAATATTGAAACACACACATTGAGTTATACTGGTCACATCATGTGATAGTTTTACAGGAGACTAATTTATACATGTCAAAAATGAATTATGAATCAATTTTGATAAACTATAAAGACAATATGATCATGATTTCTTTGTTTTTAGAGAGTTACACTTCTTTAACTAAAATGTGAATTTTAAATTAATAACAGATACTTAGAGTTATACCGGGAACATTGTGTATAATATTGAGGTGAGGTTTATTTCTACACATCAAAAATGACTTATGGATAGTTTTTTATCATTATCAAAATAATAAAAAAGTTTTTTCTTGGTTTTTATTATGTTAGTTGTCTTTTTTACAAAAATTAATGTCAATTTTAAATAAAAAGATGCACTTGGAATCATATCAGTAACACTGTTCATTAGAATGAGGTTATTATAATTCTTACACATCCTAAATGACTTATGGATAATTTTTCTAAAGTATCAAAACAATCCTAATGTGTTTTCTCAATTTTGAGATTCTCACTTGTCGTTTTTTCTAAGATGTCATTTTAAACTAGAAAAACACACCTTAAGTAATAACCATAAAATTTTGTATCATTTTGATATGAAATTGGCTCCTACATGTAAAAAATTACTTATGAATCATTTTCATAAATTATCAAGACAATCAAATCACTTTTTCTTGGTTTTTATTGAGTGACACTTTTTGAATTAAAATGTCTATTTTTAACAGATAAAATAATATTTGAGTCATACTGGGCACATTTTGTATCCAATTTAAGTAAATTTAATTCCTAATATTCAAAAATTACTTATGTATCATTTTAATAAATTATAAAAACAATTATATTTATTTTGATCAGTTTTTGTGTGTCGGGTATCTTTTTTTTACTAAAATTAATGACAATTTTAAAAAAAAATTGTACTTGGAGTCATACCGGTCACACTGTACATCAGATTAGGGTGAGTCTGATTTATAAATTTCCAAAATGACTTATTAATATTTTTAATAAAGTATAAAATTAATCTAAATTCATTCACATAGTTTTGATTACATCACGTGCCTTGTTTACTAAACATTCATTTTTAACCGAAAACACGCACTTTAAGTCATATCTATCACATAATGTACCGATTTGAAATTATAATAATTCCTACATATCATAAATTACTTATGAATAATTTTACTAAATTATCATGAAAATTTGAGCATGTTTTATTATTTTTCAGTGAGTGATGCTTTTTGAACTAAAATGTCAATTTTAAACTAATAACCGACACTTTGAGTCGTACTGGGAACATTGTGTATAATATTGAGGTGTATGTAATTAATAAACATATAAAATTTATTATGTATCATTTTCTTAATGTATAAAACAATCCGAATTCATTTTTATGGTTTTGAGTATGTCAATTTCCTTTTTTTTCTAAAATTAATGTCTATTTTAAATAAAAAAGGAACACTTGGAGTCATACTTATCACACTGTGCATAGTATTGAGGTGTGTATAATTTATATAGATCTAAAATGACTTATGTATCATTTTAATAATGTATAAAAACTATATGAATGAATTTTATCAGTTTTGACCACGTCACTTGTCTTTTTTACTAAAATTTTATTCTAAACTAGAAACATGCACTTTGAATCATATCTATCAAATATTATGCAGTTTTATGTGAGCCTGATCCCTATATGTCCCAAATAAATTATGTATCATTTTCCAAAATTACCAAGACAATGTGAGTTTCTTTTATCATTTTTTAGTGAGTGACATTTTTTGAACTAAAATGTCAATTTTAATCTAATAATGGACACTTTGAGTCATACCGAGAACATCATGTATCATATTGTGCATTGGATTATTATTACACATAAAAAATAAATTATTTATTATTATATTAAAGTATCGAGACAAACCAAATGTTTATTATTTATTTTTTTATTATGTCCTTTGTCTTTTTTACTAAAATTAATGTCAATTTTAAATAAAAAGATGCACTTTGATTTATACCAGTCACATCATGTGTTGGATTGTGATGTGGATAATTCCATCATGTTTAAAATGAATTATTAATTATATTAATGAAGTATAAAAACAATATGAATTTTTTTCTCAATTTTGTGTAAATTATATTTTTTTACTACAATTTTATTTTAAACTAGAAAAACACATTTAGAGTCATACCAGATAGATCGTGTATTGGATTAATGTGATACCAATTCCTACACATAAAAAATTAATTAAGAATTTTATTTACAAACATTAAAGACATTTTCAGTGTGTTTTATTGGTTTTTAGTGAGTAAAACTTTTTGAACTAAAATATCAATTTAAAATTGATAAGAGACACTTTGAGTCGTATTGGGTACATTGTGTACTGGATTTAGGTGAGGATAATTACTAAACATAATAAATGACTTATATATAATTTTTATAAATTATAAAAACAATATAACTATGTTTTATTGGTTTTGGGTATATTAGATTCTTTCTTACAAAAATGAATGTCAATTTTAAATAAAAAAGATACACTAGGAGTCATACCAGTTACACCATGTGTCAGATTAAGGTGAGGTTTATTCCCACATGTCTGAAATGACTTATGGATAATTATACTGAAGTATCAAAACAATATTAATGTGTTTTCTTGGTTTTGAGTATATAACTTGTATTTTTTTACTAAAATTTCATTTTAAACTGGAAACACACACTTTGAGTCATACCAGTCACATTATGTGTCAATTTGACATGATACTTATTCTTATAGATCATTATTTAGTGAGTGACACTTTTTAACTAAAATGTCAATTTTAAACTGATAATGGACACTTTTAGTAATATCAATAACATCGTGTATCAAATTGATGTCTTTCTCATTCTTACACATCAAAAATGACTTATGGATCATTTTACTAAAGTATAAAATAATCTAAATGTGTTTTCTCAATTTTGAGTAATTCAGTTTTATTTTTTCTAAAATTAATGTCAATTTTAAATAAAAATATGAACTTGGGGTAATACCGGTCACATTGTGTGTCGTATTGGGGTACCCCTAATTCCTACATGTCCCAATGTATGAAAAAAAATTCAAACTAACAATGTTACCACACTTTTGATTGCCTTTATTTGTAAAACTTCCATCACTTCATATTGATTCTATGTTCTTAGTTAAAAAATGTATTTCATCTAAGAACATCAACCCAATATGAAATTTTTTAAATTATAATGATAAAGGAAATGGAAAAAATGTTAACATTCATAAAAAGAAACTTGTAATCTATTTTGTGGATTTTTTCAAATATTTTAAAAGTAAATTATGGCTACCCAAAGGATCTATAAAAAAACTAAATATGTATTGAGTAAAAATGATAAGTAAATTGACTTACAAATAGTAGATAAAATGGTGAAAAAATTAATTAAATAAATAGTACAAATTTACCTTTTCATGATGTTTCTATACATTATTGACTCATTTACTTTTTTTCATTATCTCAAGTGTATCCTTTAATTCCAATATCTCACAGGCTTGAGAATCTTCAAACAAACCACCCAAACTAGAACCAAATAATCCACCTTTATAAGAAAATAATTCTTATGTGAGTAATACTAAAAATAAATAAATTAAACATAAATAAGAAATAATACATAATTATATGGACAATTTATTTTTGTAAAAAAATCAATATTAACTTTGTGACTAAGCATATCTATCTTTATTTCTCTTCCTACAAAGGCAGTGGAGGGAAATTGAAGGAAATTGATGAATGCCAATACATTAGTGGTGAAAGTTTTTTGAGGGAGAAGAAGTCTATTTAAGTTTTGGTGAATAAATACATGAAATATAGACATAAATATTATAAAATAAACTAAATATTAATTTAATAATGAAAATTGAATCAATGTTTTATTATATAATGTTTTAGTAAAATAGAGAATGTATATCGTAACAATACCTTTACATCTTACAAAAGGGTTTCCTTTATTATATTCTATTCTTCTATGGGATTGGTAAAATAATCATGTTCAGTGGGCATTGTCTGTATAAGTATTCAAAAATGTAATTTAAATTATGTTAATTCAGTAGAGAACATATAATATTTTTATGGAAAACATAGTATATTAAAAAAACATTTACCTTCTCATCAAACTAATTTTTCAAGGGTTTTGGGATTTGGATCTTTTATCGAGAATCCAAATACCTTATTTATGGTACCCTATAACATATAATAAATTTTCTATTGTGGGACCAGCATGAACTGATTATGATCCCCCAATGAAAGGGTCATCCTAGATTGATTTTTCATCTGACTCGGTAGTTGTTTTAGTCACCAACAGGACAATTGAACAATTCTTATTTTCTGGATGTGATATATAAAATACTTACAGTACATTTTATTTTGTTATGAATAACTCATATCTTTCCCATTCTAAAATAAATTTCACCTTCATGAAGCTTATTTCATCAACTTTCATTGCACTCCTATTTTCAACCCATTTGCTACAGAAAATAGGAAATTGAAATATTTTATAATATGACTCATATATCTTTTTAATAATGATAAAATATGACACATTTTCATAAACTGGATTTCTATCCTTGAAAAAATATATGTTAATTGATAATATCATAAGTGTTACTCCATTATTTTTTATTGAACTATAATTAACTAATTCTACTATATAGAACATATAACCATTGATAACAAAACTAGTCTAAGATATAACATTTTCATTCGGTCCCATGGACTAACATCAAGGTCTTTTGGAGATTAAATTCATATTTTCTAGTAACTATTTATATATTGGATCTTGGAACCATCCTATAAACTGTGGATTATATATATTTCATATTAATCCTTTAGTCCTTGATGGATTCAAATTTATAAGAATTTCATTATGTGATTCAATGTAGGGATCACATCTTCACTGTTATGTAAAATTTAAAGGTGTGTACGCTCCTGCTCTATAAAGGTAATTATAACAACTAATCTTATGAAAACCCCATCACCCATAAGGCCTATGTTTTAATGAGACTTTGGATTAAATATTCTATCAACATATGATAGGTAATCGGTATAGAATTCAATAACTTCTTCAGCAATATATCATTTTGTAATACTAATTTTAGTGTGAACATGATTCTTTACATACCATTTAAAAATCTTTATATACGGGGAATATCCATATGTAATGGATACAACCACATAGTTGAACATCTCTAACCAAGTGAACCATCATTTGGACTGTCATATTAAAGAATGGTGGTGGGAATAACTTCTCTAATTTTCATAATATGAATACAACCTCCTTATTCATTATTGGAAACTTTGTCGATTCTATAAATTTATTGCATATAACTTTGAAAAATAAGTAGAGTCTGTTTAATGTATGTTGTACATTTTTAGTAATAATGAAATGGAAAGAAATAGGCATCAAATATTGCATCAAAACATGACGATTGTGTGATTCTAGTCTATGTAACTTAAAATTAGTCTTTTACATGACATTCTTGATATTTTATGAATACCCCTCTAGAACTTTTATAATATTAAATAAAATCAAATTTTGCAATTTTCTGGTCTGGATAAAGTTTAAACTGAAGGATGAAGAAAATTAAACCCTTTACCCATTATCAATTCCAACTCTTACCTTATCCCCATGTTAGTCATGCACAATCTATCCTTGATTCCATCTTTCATTTATCTAGGAACATTTAGAAATCTTACAATAACACTATCAAGTAACTTTTTTACATGAAAGTAATCAAGAAAATTTATGATGTACAAACAATTACAATATGGAAATTCAAATAAAATTGATCTCTTCTTCCAACCTGAATTTGTAAGGTTTTCCAAAAATGGTTTACTAAAAACAGTTTCAGTATTTTTTAATTTATCAAAAATTTAATCACCCATTAGTGGAGACGGTGTTGTACCTTGTTTGATATTCCCATCCAATGTTTTCATCCAGGATCAGTATTTAGGTTATCGAGGTAAAGAGTTTTGATGTCCAAAAAAAATTCTTCGAGTAATGTTTTAACCAAAATGATTTTTACATTCTTCATAATTGGGATACCCCAATATTACATTAATGTTCTAGCCTAATAAATTTTCATAAGAAGGAGAGTCATTTATCATCCTATACAATATGTTCCTCTATGAATTTTTAAATTCTATGATAATATTAATTTTTAACACTAATATCACACATCAATTTTGGATCTTCAATCAATGGATCTAAACAGAAATCAATATCATTACTGAGTGTCTTTGGTCCATATATAAGGAATGAAAACCTAATGTATTAGTTCTTCACGCATAATCATGGAAGAAATTTATAATTTACCAACATGATGGTCCATTTGTGATGAGTACTACTCTATACAAAAAAAATAATTAATTCAATTTGTATATAATGAGAAATGAATGTTTCTCAACTCATTTCAAAATTCAAGATACTTGTAATCAATTTTCTTCTACTGAGGATAATCTTCTAGATGACCTAAATTCTCATCTTTAAATTTTGTGTCTGTATTCCATTTTCATTTTCTCACATTTTCCTAACATTTATATATTCTAATAAATCATCGAATGAAAAGAATGTACCATAAATATTTTATGGGAATTGATTCATTTTTCTTGTATCTATTCACGCCACACTTAGGGAATTTTATGACTGATTCATGGTCCTTGTGAGTGAATATGCAGTCATTTTGGACATGCAAGTTTTCTAGGGATCATTTCTATTGAGCGTACAATTTTTTAGAATCATATGTTTGAAATAAAAGTTAATTTTCTTCTAGAATCATATCATTTAGGAGAATAAGAATCTTTGTAAAGCTAATGTCTCTCTATCCACTTCCATATTTCAAATTATATAACTTCAATATAGGTGAAAATTTTGTGTGCCTAGTACAACTGGTATAAAATGGTCTCTTATCATATCTATTTAACTTCCAAAACAAATTTGGATAATCACAAAGGTTATCTTAAATTTCCACCATTATTTATTTTATGTGTTCTCTGTAATCATTTAAACTGATATTCATATCAAATGATCCATAAACTACAGTATCATCCCAATCGGTGTGAACATTCAGTTTTTTTCACATTTTTAGTCCAGCATTTATAGATATGATCTATTCTATGGAAAATAAAATGTTTTTTCAACACTTATAGACTAACTTTTTTGATTAAAAACAATGTAAACATAGAAAAAGGATTTTAGAAGGGTCATATGCATTATCTATTGAAAACTTGATGAACCCTTTAACTTTATATTCGTATTCTTTTTTCAAAAGATTAGTGTGAATCCATTTTTGATTCATATATATCCTACTAGGTTCATAAAATATTCATTTTTTACAATAAATAAATAAATATAGATAAGATATTCATTTTCAAAGGTGAATGTTTTAGATAATTATAATAAGGGCAATCCAACCTTTGATTGTTTTAAATAATTCAAGTATTCTTTAAAGAGTTTGGTTAATTGAATTTAAGAAAATAATTACTCCAATATAGTAGGTTTAATCATATAAATTCATCTAAAGGTAAAATTTATAGATAACCGTCATCTTCATCAGCTTCATCTCCAAAACAGTTATTATTGCATTTTATTTCATGAGACTCATACCCTATTTATTTTGGACATCCACCTATGTTTCTTGAACTACTCTAACAAAATTCATCCCATAGTAGGTATTGGGGATCATTTTGGATGACTACTACTCAGAGTAGTTCAAGAAACATATAAGAGATGGGGGATGAGTCTCAAGTAACAAATTGTAACAATAACTATTTGGGATAAGAATTTGATGAGGATGAAACCAAACCTTTATTATCTTAAATAATTGGTTGAATTTAAATTTTTAGAGTTTTTATTACTAAAATAACTAAAATTTAAACTAAAGAAATTGAATAATTTTTTTACCTATGGAAAATAATAATAAATCATATAAAACAATTCACAAAGAAGATAATGTCATTTTTAAATCTAGAGTTGTATGATTTTTTAAGAATAAATTTTATAATGATAATTAAAATGAAATTGTTTATCATAGATATAGATCTAGTGTTTCATCTAATTATGATATAATGGAATAAAATATATATGATTCTTGATTTGAACATAAATGGAGTATAATACTAATAAAGTAGAAACATCCATATCATGAATTCACATATTTCAAATCATTAATGTTTCTTATTTATAGAGGTCAATATAATAATATTATGAAAAAAATATCTTATGGGACTAACCATAAATTTTGTTCACAAGTCATATAAATAAGAATTTTATTCAAATTATGTTGTGTTCTAGAAAAAAATCATGTAATGAAAAAATATATTCTATTATGAGGAATAATACTTTCATCATTAAAAATTTTCTAAAATATTCAAATCATATTGTGTGTAAATGTGTATTTAGAATAATGTATGGAGAAAATGATAACATTAATATTTTTAAATGTTGATTACTAAAAATGGTTTCAAAAATGGAATGGGTTGTTTATTTTCAAACTTATAATCATTTAGTTAAAATTAAAAAAATAATGATATTATTTTCCTTTAAATTTGATAAATCATTTGTGTGTTTATTAAAATGATGATAAAACTATATTTTTAAATATAAATTTAAATAAATAAAATTACATGGAATAATATTAATATTATAAAACTAATTTAATGAAGGCCCTAAATAAAATTTCCAATGAAATAGTAACTAATATTTTTGGAATTTGTAGAAATGTTTATGAGGAGATCACTGACTAAGATGATGAAAATAAATGAATATAGAATGTTTTAAAAGAAAGGGTGTAAATCTGTTTTAATCTCTCTAAACAAGTAGGATAAAAAAATAAATTATTTTAAAATTCAAATAATAATGTATCAAATTTAAAAATATGTGTATCACTATAATTTAATAAATGGAAGACGACAAGAATGTTTTGGAGGATAAAACCTAAAAATTAAAATAAGTAATTATTTAAAAGATAATCAACTAGTGACTAGAGGAAAAAGGATTAAAGATACTCAACATCTACTAAAATAAAATAGAGAAATTCATGAAGATAAAATTAGATATATATGAATATATTTTGAAGATGAAATAAAAATTTAAGAGAATTAGAAAATAATTCTAAATGTGAAATGATTTGTTATTTCTACTAAATTAGATAATCTAGAATCAATACAAATAATGTCTTCTCAAAAAGTAAAAAAGAATGATCATACCCCCACAATACTTCATGGAGGATTCTTATAGTGAAATAACTCTTTATGAGAGAATGAATATCCTCATATAATCTTATCATCAAAATATATCTGCATGAAAATGGAAATCTACCTTCTATTTTTTAATATACTTTTTATGGTAAATTGGTTTTCATGTGCACTAAATATTTGAAATATAAATTATTGAATAACTAGTTGATGAAAACTTGTAAAGGATCCTTAAATATATCTAAGGTGGTTGGTAAAAAGTGTATAACTAGTTTTTACCCAAATAAATCCCAACTAGTTGATATTATCATGTGAAAACTGCAAGTTTATAGTTCTGTAAAAACTATAAAACATGCGGTTAAAAATAATAAACAATGGTTTATGAGTCATTTATTTTTCATTAATAAATTTTGACATTTTTCATTATATATTTTTTATAGTTTACATATTCTAAATCTATAATGAAAGGATATTTTTAGGTGTAAAAGGTCATAGATGAAGCAACATCTATAGGAATTGACCACACATATGTTAAACTCAATTAGAGTTGAAGTGATTATAAATATATGTGGTATTTGAAATGGTAGTAGTCACAGTGAAGAGGCATGTTGGTAAAACTCATTCAAAAATGAAAGTAGCAATAGATGATGAATAGAAAGAGATAATGAACAAAAAACACAAAAAGGCATCACCAAACAATCAACAAAGTGAGGAGAAGGATCAAAATTAACATACTGGGGATTGAAGCTTTGATCCATCGAAGAGAAATAGAGATATCACACACGAACTCCTGAATTCATTTGAGCCTTGGATTCTTTGAGCCTTTATTTTTTTGAGCCTTGGATTCGACCCTTGGATTCATTCGAGACTTGATTCGAGGTTGGATTCACTGAGGAGGAGCAACGTTGGGAGCTGACTTCCGTGAATAGATTGAGAAATCAAGATAGATTCAGTCATTGTTAGGGTTATTATATAGATCAAGGATCCTTTTATCAATTATTTTAAAAAAGAGCTGATAAAGCTTCCTTTTATCCATGCTAAATTAAAAATAACAGGTAAAAATAATCTTTATCAACACTAATTTTTTAGTGTTGTTAAAGATTCCTTTTATCACTATTATTTTAGCACAGATAAAAATCCATCTTCATCAACAATAAAGAATCACTGATAAAAGGAATATTTAGTAGTGATAAAACTTTATTGCAGATAAAGGATTTATAATTAAAATTATAAATTAAAAAATTTGTAAATATATTTATATAATTATATATTTAATTATTATAATTTTATAATTATTTAATTATATAATTATTATTTATAATTATATAGATACTTTTAAAAAAATATTATTTATTTAAAATTATAATATATTTATATCATTATACATATTTATATAATTATATATATATATATATATTTGATAAATATATAAAAATATAAATATAGTAAAGATATTAATTATTTAAACATGGTGATTATAATTATATAATTATATTTATATTTATATCAATATATATATATATATAATAAATATATATATATTGTAAATATATTCAGTATTTAGAAATATTTATTACACCTTTATAATTATTTAAATATATTTACTATAATTTTATAATTATTTATATAAATAATTATATAAATAAATTTTTTTAAAATGATATTTATATATTTTTATATTTTTATATTTTTATATTTTTATATTTATATATATATTTAACAAATACACATAAATATAAATATAGTAAATACATTCCTTATTTAAAAAATATTATAATTATATAATTATTTAAATATGTATAATACTTTATTTATAATTATATAAATACTTTTAAGAAAAATATCTTTTATTTATTTTTAATTATATATATATAAATTTATAAATATAATAAATATACATTTATAAATATATTTATTTATACATATTTAAAAAATAATTTTGACATTAATTATGAATATATAATCTTAAAATCATGCTTGTTAAAAATGAGTGAAATTTTATAATTAAAAATGCGTACACTTCAAAAATATTGAAAAATGGATATGTTTAATTAATTGAACAGAAATTATTAAAAAATATTGATATATATTGAAATAAATATGAATAGATTTTGAAAATATTAAAATATGGTAAATAAATATATAAAAATAAATGATTAAAAATGATTAAATTCCTAAGAAAATAAAAAATAAAAAGTAAAAAATATTAGAAATGAATTAATACATAACTGTAATAAAATTAAAAATAAATAAATAAAATTTACTGATTCAATACATAATATATTAAATGTATCATTTTATAATTAAATTCTTAAATAAATACTAAAATTTGAATAAATTACACAAATAATAGGTGTAGGTGTTTCTATATAAGATTTAATTAATTATGTTGTATATAAAAATACATTAATTATGTATATGTATGTGAAATCAATATAACACACATTTTATATATGTTAAATTGAAAAATCAAATGACATTCAATTATGTCCATTACTCGATGCAATTAGTCAGTACTATTAATTCATATTAATTTTTAATTATAAATCTTTCTTCACTAAATATATGTCTTATATATTATGTATTGAAAAATCAAATGACATTCAATTATGTCCATTACTCGATGCAATTAGTCAGTACTATTAATTCATATTAATTTTTAATTATAAATCTTTCTTCACTAAATATATGTCTTATATATTATGTATTTTTAATTAATTATGTTGTATATGTCTTAGTTAATGTAAAGAATATATATTCTGTATTATATAAATCATATATATATAATATTATATACATTTATATATATTTATATATATATATATAATATTACTATTTATTAACAATTATAATCTATATATATGTATATTAAATTTATTAATTTTTATCAAAAATTATTTAATTAATAAAATGTATAATATTTTTCTTAATTTACTTATTTTAATTTATATTTTTTAAATTATTTCATTTCACATATCTATATATTTAATATATACTATTTATTAGTATTTATTATTTATATATAATATATTCATCTTATTCATTTGTATCAATAATTATTTAATTAATAAAATATTCATTTTTTAAAATTTACTCATTTTTAGTTTTTATTTGTTTAATTATTTCATTTTATTTGGGACCTTTATCAGCACCAAAGAATAGAGTAGATAAATTTTACCCTTTACCAGCGATGATAAAGGCCACCTTTATTAGCACATTTTGCAAGCGTTGATAAAAGTTGGTGCTGTTAAAGGTCTGTTTTGTAGTAGTGAAACCTATGATGAGGGATTCGTATTCAGCCTCATTATTCATATAGGTTAGTGAGAAAGAGTGTGAAAAAAATTCTTTATCTGGAGAGACAAATTAAATCCCAATGACAAAACAATTGAGGTTCGGGTTTTCTAGTCTCTTGCCAATAAGACTTCGAGAGGAACCATAAAAAATACATCTCCGATGTTTGGGGAGTGTCATGGGCATAGAAAGCCTCTTTTTTAGGAATCCTAATTTCTACCGGTGTGCTTTCTAGAGCAGTATGTGATGCAAGGAAATTATCCAGGGTCTACCATTTCACTGATTTCCATGACACAAACTAAATATTGTATTGTTTTAAAATGACTTCCCATCAGTCCAAACACCCATTCATCATGGGATGGACGAGGATGTGATTGAGAAGATCAATACAAGAGACCAGATGGACCTCCTAGTGTTCCAAGTAATACCTTGGCTTTTGTATTACAAAGTTGAGTGTGAGGAAATTCTTCTCGACATCAGAGTGTCATGTCAAAGTACCTAAAATCATTAGGATGAGGTAGGATAGATTGTTCTCATTTATTACATCATTATTCTATATAAAGAGGGATCCTAGTGAATGTTCCATAGAATCCACATATAGGAGGAGTGGCCTAATTTCCACCAAGAGTATCAAGACTGGTGGGTGTAGTAGGTACTGGTTGAGACTCTCAAAGTATTATTGGAAATCCCCATCCCATTGAAAGGTAAATTCCTTCTTCATTAGTATGGTGATGGGGAGAGATTTTCTAGACAAGTTGGCTATGAAACTCTGAATATATGATAGGTTCCCTTGAAGTCCCCTTAGATCATTAATATTCCCAGGGTGTGACATTACTATAATAGAACTATTATTTCTAGGGATATCCTCAATTCAATGGTCGCATACTATAAATCCAAGGAACTTTCCAGATGTTCCCCCAGAATATTACTTCAGTGGATTCATCATTAGACTATGCTATCGTAACTTTTTGAAAATTGTTTGAAAATCCATGAAGTTGTCATATCATTGTCAATATTTGAAAACCAGTTCATCAATTAAACGTTTTTTTATTTTTCACAATAATTTCTTAAATATATGATTCACGGTGTGTTGATATCTATTGTCAGCATTATTTAACCAAAATGGAATTACATGATAGAAAAATATCCCCTCAAGTGATCTAAAAAATTGTTTTCCTCATCTTTAGGGGCCATATTTATATGATTGTACCTTGAATACCCATCCAGAAAGGAAAGGTATTATAAGCTAACAGTTTCATCGATCAATATTTCTGTGATTGTAAATGGGAAGTCTTGTTTTGGGTAGTGTCGATTAAGTTCAATTAAATTAATGGAGACCCTAATCTTCCCATTCTTATTTTCGACAGGGAAAATGTTGGATATCCATCTTGGGTATTTCACTTCTCGGAATAAAATCTTTAATCAATTTTTCAACTTTTACCTCTACACTGGTAGTATGATATGGGTGCATCCTTCTCGCCACATACTTGAAGGCTCAAGGGTCTTTGGGTAAGGCAAGATGGTGCGTAGCCAGATTTGGATTTAATTAGATAATTTCTATATAATTATAAGAGAACACATATCAGTGTAGCTTTAGAAATGTGATTTACATATCTTACTCTTTGAGAGGAATAGTGTAACTAATCATTGTAGGGTTTATTTTTTTGTTTGTTCCTCGATTTACCAACCCGATCTCATCAATGGTGGTGGAGGAACATTCCTTTAATGGAGGATGGGTGTTACTAAGGTCGTTATTTTCTTCTTCCACCTCCAAGTCTATGGATGCATTTTTAAAAAATCAGAAATATGGGGGAATCTCAATCACTAATAAGGTATGATATGTCACGATAATAGATATTATTATCCCCTACTTCTAAATTCATTGTTTATATATTTTAGAGTTTATTTTCTTTTACAATTTCATTGAGTATTTAAGGGGCTTGGACATTAGGAAGCATATCTTTTTCCTCAACTAGATTTATGGGGAGCACATAGTCACTATCAAGAATACATAATGGGTTTTAAAGGTAGTTCCCCAAGCCATTGGGGGATGAAACTTGTATATCACCATCCACCATTGGTTTTCTCCTTCCATTTTTTAGAAAACTGCCTCAGCATATGTGGATTCACAAGTTTCAAAGGGGGAACTATCACCACGTAGTATTCCGACCTTTTCGTCAATGGGTTATTTCAAACACTGATGAAATTTTGAGGGTATGTCCACATAACTATGAATCCAAGACCTTATGAGAAGGAAATTGTATGTGGTTTCTTGCTTGATAACAATAAACTCGACATTAGATGTGAAATCTCCAAACTGGGCTTTGAGATTGATCTTCCTGAGAAAACATTTCTCATGATTGTTATACTCTTGAGTGGTCATCTTTGTGGAAGAAAAATCCCCTTAGCTATACCCTAAATTTTGAAGGGTTCGAATAGGGATGGGGTTGATATCAGAACCCTTTTTAATCAGGGACCTTTGGATATTGACATTATTGAGTCTACCCAAAACATATAGGGGTATGATGTGTCCCTATATTACATCTTCTTGATCCGTCTTTGTAAAAGGAATGGTGACATTGCATTATTATGGAATGGTATCTACTCGATAAGCCTAGAGTGCATATAATTCTATCTAAAACTCTTGTGGGATCTTTATGGATTCAATGAGTTCCTCCCTACGTTCCTTTGAAATATAGAGCACATCCAAAATTGAGAGATTGACTAGGAAAACCACCAGCTATGTTAGAATATTGTACTTTTGTGCTATATCTTGTTGTCTCCCAAGGTGGGTTTTCTCTCTATTATGTGGATCAAGAACTGGGTAATTTGAAGTACACGGGCCCAATGTTAATGCAAAGTTCGAGGGGGCATCTTCTTTTAGTGGTTCAGGTCACGTCGGCCATCTTCGTTGTCTGGGATGATTAGATAATCTCACCCCCACTAGGTGTTCATACTTGATGAAGGGGAATGGGCAACCTATGCAGGGTTCTAGGACACCTCTATGTCTTTATTTGAGTTTCTATAGAACATTCCCATGATTTTGATCTATATACATGTCCTCTATAGGGATGAAAGAAAATACTGTATCCGATCATGCCCGTGTTATCCTTTTCATCCTCGGTTCCTACACATGCAGCCTCATGTTTCTCATCTAGGTGTGGGGAACTCATGATCAAAGGAATACTAATCATAATATAAGGGGTTTTGAAAGATTATCATGTTAATAGAGAAAAAAATGATATCTTAGTTCTGTTAGGGTTCTATTTGGTGGGATGGTGGTCGTTCGTTGGATGCTTTAGGGAAGAAATTTGTAAGAGTCAGAACTTGCGTCAGAGTATAATATAACTCTTCATCTTCTATCTATTCCTATGTTATATGGTCATGTCCACCATTAAAAGACATATCTTATGTCACCTACCTATGGGTCATAACTATTTTGGGTCTGTGAAAATATGCTCTTAGGGTGGCATGAGAATGGTAAACTAACATTTGAGTCATCCAATTATTGAAATTCTTCCCATGTCTGGCCAGAACATTCTGCCAATCAACTTCCTCTTATGACTGGGTGATAGTTATCCAGGACACCTTCTCTGAGTAATTATCTAAAATCACATATCCAGAATCGACCATGTCTTAGAGAACATCCTTTATGATGAAATAATCCTAGATGTTATGCCCCAGCCTCCTATGGAAAGGGAAGTAGTCTAGAAGATCCTTAAGATTGGCCTCATCGAGATTCCTAGGATATGGTATCTTGAAAAGGTTGTTATAAATAGCTATAAGTAAATAACTAGGGACTTTATCTTTGTGGTGGGAGTATGTTTAATTTATCCATTTCTCAAATATCAGGTGGCCCTGATCTCTTCTGAATTTAGGTTGAGGAATTTTTTTTTGGTTTCTTTTGATCGATAAGAGTCACTGGGTTGTTAGGGACTTTCCTAGGTACTTGAATGGGCATTGTTGTTGGTTTGAGAGTAATTTTTGTAGTCTCTAAATTTCTAACCCTTTTCTCTTGTGATGGGGTAATGAGTCGAGATTTATATTAGGCTTGATAAATGGAATATTCTAAACATTGTTCTCTTTTTCTGAACTCATGAATCCCACCTGGGTATATAATTGGGATCATAGGTGTCTGCAACTAATCCCATAGATTTTCATCACAGATCTCCAACAATTTCTCCTATGAGAGAGGTATGCTGAGTGGATAGGTTAGACCTTCCCATCTTTCTATGAAGTTAGTCACCCTCTTTTTTCATGTATCATGTAGTTCATTAAATCAAAAATTGTTGTTTTACTTAGCGTGGAGCTAAATTTGTAAATTAATTAACGAAGAAGGTATTCCCATCCTACAATGGATCCTTATAGAAGTCTTTTGTTCCAAATAAAGGTTTTCCCATTGAAATTTTGTAAAAACACACCTCATTCTTGTCTCGTTCTATTGATCTTGAGGGCCCATCATTAGACCACATTGGGATATGAAGTGTGTGATATTTTGTTCTGTATCTCTCATGCCATTAAAGGTGGAATAGGTTAGATTTCAGAAATTGGGCATAGGAAAAGTTTCATCTACCCATTTGGGATATATATTTCTCTCATTTGTATAAGTTAGTACCACCCTTACATGGATTACACTCTAGTAATCAGGGACTTGGTGACATTGAGAATCACTAGAGGTACTTCTATTTGAGTTTCCTCAAGTCTAAAGGGAGTGGGAGAGGCTTAGCGAGGTGGTGGTGTTTTTGTCTCCCACTAATTATCAACTCATGTGAAGACTGAGTGATAAACTTGGTGAGGGAGAGGCTTTAACTGCAAAAGATATAAGTAATGATCATTTTCAACATCCTAATTTATATAGACTTGTTTCCTAGATCAAGTGCTGGTTTAATGCTCATATACCACTCTTGTAGGAAGATCACACTAAGGAGGAAGAATATTCATCTCTTCCTGAAGACAATACCCATTAGGAATATTTCCCCTGAGTAGATCCTCATTGATTTGTCTAACAGTTTGTATCTCACTCTCATATTGTGACAAATTTTTCCTATATAGAATTAACTTTGGTTCTTCTATGTAGTTATTGGGATGTATCCAAACCTTTACATTTTTCTTTGTCAGTGTTCCATCATAGATGTGGAAACTCAATATTTAGAGGTTCTAGATTTTGGATCCTCCTCTAGTTCTAGGTGTGTGAAACCTCAGCAGGTGCATCCAAATCACCTTCCTATCATGGTATACTTTTATGTTGTATCCCTATGTACCTGTATCTTGAGCCATATTATTAGTTGTGTTGATAGTGATGAAATTTAAAGAGGTGTATTAGGAAATGGTTTTTTCCCATTAATTTCAACATAATAGGATGATTTTTTACTTCCCACATTATGTTGATTCCTTAAACCCTTTTCCATATTGGTCCATTTTTTTATGACCTGTATGGGGTTTTATTTTCTTTGTCATAAATTCCTCCCATATTGGGGTATGAGTAATGAACTTAAGGGAGTTTCTGATTACGACTACAAAATGGGCCCTGAATAATAGAGGTTTGTTTTGTTCTGTGAGGAACAGATGGGATTGTGACGATAAATATTCAAGTCCCAAGCTGGAGAATATTGATTATTTCTTTGGTGATTATGATGAAAATTCCTCTATAACTATAGTATATAGCCTATTTGGGGCCACAATTAGCATTGATTGATCATATTTCTATGGATGTAATAATTTTGATTGGGGATTTAATGAATCCCAAGAAGGGAATTAGGATATAAATTCCTCAATCCCAATGGGCTAGGGTTGATCTAGAATCATTGTTGATTTCTACAACCCTTTGTTGGGGGATAATGAACTTAGTGATAGTGATTGAGATATAAATTCCCCTAATACATTAGAATGGGGTTTTTTATAGTTTTTTTATAGATATATTGAATCCTATTAGTAAATTTTGATCTGAGAGCTGGAGGAAGTGGTAGATAATCCCCCAACCCAGTGATCCAGATCCTCTCCCC
Source organism: Viscum album (assembly GCA_963277665.1). NCBI lineage: Eukaryota > Viridiplantae > Streptophyta > Magnoliopsida > Santalales > Viscaceae > Viscum > Viscum album. The sequence goes on along the minus strand of OY728156.1, from coordinate 384,721,469 downwards.
AATAGCTGTTATGGAAACTACTACTTTAGCCAATTTTATGAGGATCTATTATGATCATGTAGGAGTTGGGTGCAATAGCATCCCATGATGGGAGTTAGTTTATATGGGAAATTTTTCATTTGATCAAAACTTTCAGATTTTTTGTCTGATATACATTCCCATTATTTTGAGGCAACCAGTTCAAATCATTGAGGGTTATTCTATTCCTCTATTCTTTATGTCTTAGCACTATTGAAGTAGGGGGATTCTATTGTAGTGACTAACAAAACGGAGCATTACCTTGTCCCCTAATTATTATCTAGGATATAACATTATAAGATTCTATATCTAAGGGGTTCTACTATTCTATATGTTTGGTGAAGTGTAATGATCCATACATTTCGCACCCTAGAATAATGATTCATGGAGAAGATTCATAGATCAACTATTGAAGAGCTATGATGCAATGGTGGAAATAAAACTTCATATTTTTATTGTATGTTTATGGTTTTTGATCATTTTCCATAGAGATAGCATTCATATCTATCTAAAAAAAGAGTATCTTGATGTTTTGAATCTGACCCTCATATCCTAGAGAAGGGAGGTGTATATCCTTCAATTGCTAATAATTTTGCAACATTTTTTGGCATATTAAATGCATGCACTTCTTTTCATGCTCATATGGAATCTCATAGTCATAAGTAGCAAGAGGACATAACATGGTTGGATGGTGGTTTCTGGTTAACTCTCACCATATATGAATTTCTACTTCCTCATCATTAGACTTACACTCCTCCATATAATAAATCCATAGAATCTTTTTCTTGGAGTCATCTAATGAACAGAGTGGGGTGCTGTTGGTAGTTGATGGGGAACTATAAATTGTAAAACTTGATGTTTCAAGAACCTCTCTATATGAATGTGTCTATGTTTTGAAAACCCCTCTACAAAGTGGTGTCTATGTAAGGGGAAAATTTCATAGTCTATGGGATATGTCACAATAGGGAGGTTGAAAATAGTGTATATCAGGAGTAGAGTCCCTACAATCCCTCTCCACACTACCATGAGGAGGAAAGTCATGATAATGATCACCTTTTTATTTGGTTGAAGAGTCGAAGGACCCTTGGTGAATTGATAATGTGTCTCGAACAACCTCAAGAACAATGGTATTGAGGAGGTTAGGAATATCATCCTCATTTTTCATCATTTGAATAATAAATCACCCTACCTTTAGATATTGTGAAAGGATATGAGCATGTAGTATGATGATAGTTGAAACTTGTTGATAATCGTCTGGTGCTATGATAGTATGATACCACTACTAAGAAGATAATATAATATTTCAATGTGCTTACTCATTATTTGTAGGAATATGAGACTTCCTTAAGAAATGGTCCTCTATTACATGGTGGTCCTTAATCAGAATAGGGATATGAGCCTGATCCTAATCCTTTATAAAATTACAGTAGTCATTCATGGTATGGATATGAACCTATCCTGAGGCATGTACCACTCTCACTGTTGAGTCTTTATTGGAGCAAGAGTATGAGCCACGTCCAAATATGCATTCCCTGTTAGAATATGTCGATGGAACTACAAAATGGGATAGGATATATGAGCCTCCTTCTATATTACCTTGGAATGATATCGGTACATATGGTCATTAGTGGAAATAGGTATATGATCCTGGCTTACATGCTCTGATAGAATATACTAGGAAGATTCACTAACAGGAATATAAGCTTGTCGAAAAGAATGTTCCTCTCTTGCTTGGTGATCCCTAGATAGAACTAGGATATTAGCCGAATATTATGCATTTGGAGTATGCCATTGATCTTCTTCAATTTGAATATAGCATGTCAGGAGGCATGTGCCACTATCACTTGGTGATCCCTGGCCAGAATGGGGATCTGACCCTAATCCAAGGCCTTTGGAATATGTCACTAGTCTTTTTAGAAAGGCAGGTTCCCCTACCCTGAAGCATGTGCCACTCTCAACTGGTGATCCTTTATTTGAATAGGTATATGATCCTGATACGGTATCTTTTCCTTTTCCATAATATGCTAATAATCTTCCAAGATGGGGAGCAAGAATCTGTGCTTGATCCAAAGAAATCACTTGTTCAAAATGATTATAGTGTTGAGATTCCTTGGATGTGGGGAAAGAAATATCCACCTGTCCTTGTATTTATACCAGTTCTGTAACATGGTAGTAAATTTATTCAACTCTTTCTAAGATGTAATGGATTTTTAGAAAAGTGTTCATAGTAATATAAGTAAACCTTTTTTATATCTTCAATGTATGTTATTAGATACTTTTGATTGAAGATAGAATATGATCCCACCACTTTCCTCATTGTTTCACTGGAATATACTAACGGACTACATATAAAAGGGTATTGATATACAAATCCCCCATGCCTGCTATAGAAATATACCCACAACTTCTTCCAAGTGAGCATGGAAATGATACTTCTTGATGGGTACCATCAAAATATGATGGGGGTTCATCATTATAAGTGGGGATATGATCCCACTAAAGGTTATATAGATCCTTCCTTGTCTAATGTGACTTCCTTATTTCCTATGTATGGGTATCAGATGCAGCAGTCTGTCAGGTGGTACCCTCAGTAGGCTACTAATAGGTACCGGTGAGATGGAGCTGGTGACGATCTTTAGAAGAATCCCTCCTCAGTGGTCTCTGAACCATAAGGGAGTTTAGTTTACTCCCTATTCCACCTATATTAGATACTGAAGGTAGTGATTTTTGATATCTAGGGATAATATTCTGAAGAATTTGGTTGTGGTGACGATTGAAAATGGATTTACTACAGCTTTCCTTAGACAAGGTAGACTCTTTGGTTTCATTACTTAAAGACCCTCATATAAATCCTCAAGGTTCTGGATCATACCATGTCAATTATACTCTTATACCATTACATTTTCCACCCTATTCTAAAGATGTTGGGTGGGTGAGGTCATTCAGATCCCTGGAGGGGTTTTAGTTGTATATAATTTTCCAAAACGTCCATAGGATGAAGAGATGTTATATTAGTGTGTTGTTATAAAGAGAATCATCTGCAATAATAAATACAATATGTAATAATGGTTCTAATCAGTGTATCATCGTAGGCATGATACATCCTCAATCAAATACCCATGGGTAACATAATAGTCCTTTTATTCCTAATTCATCCATTCTTCTCGCACGGACTTTTCAAAGTGAGGATGGGATTATTTCATAAGAACCCCAACTATAGAGGATTAGTTGTGAGATTCACATTATTTTTTGTATATGTAGATGACGAAAATAATATTTCATAAATCATGATCATACAATCATTCTATTGTTTGAGAGATTCACATTGGGTACCCTATTTTTGAATTTTTAGATATTGCAATAAAAATGGATCGATGCATGGTTAACCAATAATTCTATTATTTGAGAGATTCATATTGGTTTCACCATTTTCTCGATGTAAAATACAAAAATGAATTTATTGGGGCACTATCATGATAGGGACAATATGGTATAATGATAATTGGGAAGTCTATCCTTTCTTATGTAAAGGAGATTTTATGGATAAATGAGTTAGTTCCAAGTTCTTCATCTCTTGTTTTTACAGAAAGAGGGGTACCCTAATCATTATTCTTAAAAAAAATTCTCAATGGTTCCTACATACATAACTAGATACGAACCTTCTTTCCAAATTCAAGAGACTAGTTGGTTTTTTAGACCCAATATCACTTTGGGAGTCACATTGTTTAAGAGGATGGGAGGATGGGCTCATCACACCCTTTTGGGGGGAAATTGTTTCCTACTTTAGGAATCTCTGATATATTTAAGATTTGTTCATTAATCTCTTCCTAATGATGATATGGAACCATTTATACTAATAAAATGACCATAGGTTTGACCTATTTACATTCTGGATACTGAATCAGTTTCTCCCACAAAATTACTATTGGTTAAATCTCTTATACACATAAAGGAGAATCTTTTATTTAATTTATATATATCTAGCCAAGTTTCTCCATCCATTTCCCTAATATTTGGTTTCTTATATGTTGGATCTTTATAGTTGGGAGCTTCAAAATTTGATGACACATGGGGAGGTGTTTAATATGTCGAGGATGGGATTTAGACTCTATAATCATTCTACATATCCTATTTATAGTAAGAATCAAATCCCATGTAGTTCATTGATCCAATGAAGTTTAACATCATAAAGAAAGGGAATATAAGAGTTCACATAGGAATTGGTTGCTTGATATCTAACCTCAAGGATTCATCTTCTGTATCCTATTTACGGAAGGACTCAGAGTCATCATAGTTCAATCATTCCCTTCGTACTGGCCCCAAGGTGGATATCCTTATACGGAGGGAGTTATATCATGTCACTCATCTTGGATTACACACAGTGGTTTCCCTAGATAGTGGAAATTCATGATACAAATGATACGACTATTTGAACTCCCTATGACCACTTGAGCCATTCTTGGTGTCATAAATAAGGGATAACAAGTAGTTAGTATAACTATACATGGATGTAATACTTATATACTAGAAAACCCATTTTGAGGAATAATATGAAGCTTGATCTATACGAATACATCCTAGGTATCCTAATTATAGAAAGAATTAGAGTAATCATAGTTCAATTCACTTCTCATTCCACTAATGTATGAGGTAGTATGATTGTCCCATGGTAATGATTATGTCCTGGTGGTTGAAATATTTGAGATATAGAGGGACTTACACTGAAGTGTATTCCCATTTGATATCATGCCTTAGGATGGTATATTACATATCCTAGTTATTAGAGGAATTATATTTCTCATAACTCAATTGATAAATGATTACACACTATGGTTTCCCTAATATAGGTTCTGGAAAAGGGTATCAAGTCCTAGGATTCCCACTTTACCTAGCCTTCTTGTCTTCCTAACATGCATTGATTTTTTACCTGATATGAATTTATTTTCTACTTGACATGTCAAAGTATGACTACCTAACATGTACAAATACAATCACAAGATCAGTTTGTCTTATCCAAGGGACATTACATAATCTGGATGATATGCATGAAGGTTGTCGCTTAACCACGGCTAAATATTCTGGAGGACAACGCAAGACCTAGAAGGATGATCCTGGAATCCTTCACATGATCTCAAATAATATTCTTGGAGTGAATTTCATAATCTAACTAACTTTAGTTGATGTAATCATGTAATTTGGCTAACATTATAAGAGGTAATCATGAGAGTCAATGTGACATTCTTGGAGGGAGTTACATATCATGGCTAACTTGTCTGGGTGTCATCACGAAAACTGGATGACATGATCGGAGGATGTCACAAGTCATGGATAGTTTGTCTAGAAAATTTTATGAGATATAGTTGGATTTTCCAAAGGATGTCGTGAAATCCAGTTGACATGTTCTGATTCCATTGTGAGACTTATCTAACATGCCCTGGTGCTTCTATATGACTTGGGTGACTTTTCTAGAGGACATAAATTGGTCTCGATGGAGAGCCCATAGGGTTTCCCAAGACATCGGCGGTATGCCTGGGTCCCCCATGTAGCTTTCTCTAACATGTCCATGGGACTTCTCATTATATAAATAGTATAAAAATGAGTTTTGTGTGATCTGTGTTACATGACTTGCTTTTGTTTCATGACATGGGTGGTTCATGCGAAGAGCATGAGGATAAGAATATATGTTCTTCATATAAGTCTCCCATTTTTTAGTTTTTTTATCCTTTTATTTAATATTTATTATATTTGTTTTGTGTTATCATTTTAAAGTCTCATGTGACTGATAAGGTATTCATTATTTCCTTCTACCAAAATTCCTTCGTGTGATCTATAAGCGATCACATGATGTTATTATGCATGTCTCATGATTGCTTAGGTTGTTCCCTAGACTACACCTATTATAAAACCTTTTTGATCATGAGATCATCCACTCTGAGAAATCCACTTTCATTCATGGGTTTTGGGTGTGAGGATATGATGATTTATTTTTCATGTTGGGGTGGTGGATTTATAAGCCTCAACATCCTAATTATTCACCGTTGTTCACGGTGTGTATTTCACAAATTCAAGATGGAGTTGGTGGAGGTATTTTATGTCATTCTTTTCACAATATCCTATTGGAGGACATTCTGAGGGAATCACATGATTTTCAGAACAATGATACCATCCTAGAAATTCCACATTTATTGGATCATATAAAATTAATGGGGTCATTCATAATCATGTATACATGTCATGGAGATTTTATATTTTAAGTTCAACATGTCTAGTGTCCTTTTCCAGATCAGGATTCCAGATAAAAGGCTTTCTCATGATCTCAAATGACTTGGTTTGGGTCTTTCACTAGACAAAGGTAGCTTCAAATGGAAACCTTTTTGAGATTAGGTCATCCTACTGAAGGGATTTTGTGGGGTCATGAAGATCATATGGGTGTGTCACGTGATATTTATGAATGAAATAGGACCCTATATTTTTCTTTTATATCCATATTTTATTTTTCTTGGGCTTGGGGATCTGGTGATCTTGCATGAGTGTTGTCAAAGACAATCACTCTCCCCATCGATGATGTCTCGCATGACCAAAAAAGGTTCTTGTGGTGATGTGAAATCATTTCTTCGAAAAATCATTATGTTTGCCTTATAGAACTGAAGGGGGAGTGCAGGACTTCCTGGAAATGTTTAAGACCCTTCGTGTGGTGTGAGTTACATGCTAATGGGCTATTGTGTAGCAAGGTGGACATGTCACCATGGGCTTGCAGTGTCTCTTGAACTACATGGGGCGCATCACACGATGTTTACAACCGCAAGAGGCTCTCGACTTGCCTAATTTTTATTTATTTTTTTATTTTATAAGATCCTAGGTTTTCACAAGTTCACTTGAGTGTTTTCAAGGAAAATCATTCTCTCCATCAGTGATGTGTCATGTGGCCAACAAAGTGTCTTATGATGATACATGAGCATTATTGTGGACAACCCTTTTATTTGTCTTTGTAGTTGGATGGGGATCACAACTCTAGTTGGATATGTACAAGACCCTTTTCATGGTGAGGGTGACATTCCATCAAGAATTCGCAAGAAAAGACGGTCATGTCATTGGGGGTTTTTACTGTCTTGCAAACTACCTGGGTACATTACCTAATATTCATGACCATATTAGGATCTCATATTTTGGATATTTTCCAGATATTTTCCATGTATTTTTGGGTGGATTTTTATGTCTCCATATATTAAAAAAATTCATGAATCTAGTGTGATCATTTGGTAGCTACCTTATGATTAGCGATTGAATGGGATGCCTTCACAAGAGCAGTAGGACTTCTTAAAAGTGATCCATGGGATTTGCCATAGGTTATGCACTGTGTATGGCTCCATTTTATGAACTTTTTAATGTCTCACGATCACATGTCTCTTGGGGGCTTATGCAATCCATGAGTTCTGGCTACCTTTTCTTTTTCGGGGGAAATAATACCCATATTAAGGTATTTCTTCCTTTATAGCTTTTTTATGCTCATTTAGCAGGAATCAATAGCCTACAATGTTGAAATCTTTTGATATACCTGTCAAGAATCCTAATTACTTTTCTCATATAGTCATTCATGATATTTTTCATGTAATAGTGAAAATTTTTTACTCATTGGTACTTATGATAATTAAAAAGTTGTTTTTAATAAAATCTAACTTTATTTCTCTCTTTAGTCGAAAATCTATTTTCTTCCAAAACCATGTTTTCTAAAAATGTATTAAAAAATGTATTTAAATGTTATTTTAAGATAATTTTTAAAGATAGTGATTTTAAAAATGTTTTATGTTTAAAAAAATTATATTATTTTCAAATCATCCATTACAAGTTTTCAAATTTATTTTAGAAGAAAAATGTTTTTAAAATGTTTTATGTTATAAACAATTCAAAGTGTAAAGGATATTTTCCTCAATAATGGTTTTAATGATATTTTCATGGTTTTTAATACCATAAAACTCAAAAATATTTATTTTTACTTATCCTACACTATGGATATTTGGTATAGAAACTATCATAATTCTTTCTTTGGATAGAATAATATTGTTTCCAATAGATTGTTATGAAACATGTTTATCTTCCAAGTGTTAATCAAGTTTCAATGATATTGTTAATTAACCTATGTTCTTTTCATGGGTTAATCATGCTTCAAATAGATTTTAGGAAACCCATTTTTTTCATGCATTAATAAAGTTGTAAAAGGAATAATGGTTGTTTCTATGTGTTTTATGATAAAATGTCTATGTAATTTATTCATGTTTTGGTTCCTAGATATCTTATATGATGGGGTGGTCTAAGATAGTGTCAGGTGATCCTATTATAGATTATAAAATAGGGAATCCTATATAGTTCCAGTTGATCCCCTTACATATTATACGATGAAGTGGCTCAGATAGCATCAGGTGATCCATTATAACTTTTATGATGGGGTGGACCAAATGGTGCCAGGTGATCCAATTAAAAATTATTCAATAGGTCAGCCTAGATAGTGTCGGGTGATCCCATTATAGATTATATGATTAGTGAACCAAGATAGTACTCCAATAAAATGGGTGATGATCGTGTTGGAATTCATTCCTTTTGTTATTCTAATTAAAATTATTTTCAAAGGGTTTTATGAATATGATGCTCTAAGTTATTGAAAAGGGTTATAATAACTTATTATTGGTTTATAGTTTTTCTTATGATCACGATTGATATCACATGGCCCATAATTATTGACTATGATGAATCATTCATTTTTCATGTTTTCATATTTGATGATTTAGGTATTTATGGGTATGCTTTCATTTATGATTCGCTCATTCACACTGATTATGTTGTCATACCCTTATGCACTTCTTATGTTCGTTAATGACAACCAATTGATAATGAATATTTTTACCCTTACTAATCATTTTATCTCACCATTCTTAAGTTTCCTTTTAATTAGGTTACAAGAAATGAAGTTGAATGAATTATGTATATAACAGATTTCTTATGGATGATTATGATAAATTATTGTGAAATAAGAAAAGTTGGGTTATGTGGGATAAATTATCATTTCATGAAATGGTTATTGTTTATGTATATTGTTTTCCCAATTATATAAAACTATAAACCTAAAATTTCCTAGAGAATTTAATGAACTAATTGTTTCATTTTATGTTCTAAGATTTGGGTGGAAAAAAATGGGTCATAATTATCGTCATGAAATCCGAAAATGTAAATTTTATGATTTCAGCACTAGATCTTAGAGTATGGGTTTGGGGGTGCTATATTTAACATAATTTCAACTTATGAGAAAGATAGAATCTTCTAAAACACTACATAATTAGTCAAATAATGGTTGGTAGTTAAAGGATTGATGATGTAGATGAAGAATCATTTCGATAAATATGAGAAAATAATTATATTTATAAAAAAATAAATGTAAATAAAGGGGAAAACATTTTTAAAGAGGGTTGAAAATATATTATTTTCTTTAGTGAAAAATTATAATAATTAATAATTAATAAAATATAAAATAATAATTTTATAAAATGATTCTCAAAAAGAGTATACTGAAAAATATAAGAGAAATCACAATAAGATATTAGAATCTTTTACTGCTGTTTCATTAAAGAATAAAATAGCTAACATTAAAATATAATATTAAAAAGGTATTAAAAATTATAATAAATATTTAAATATTATAATTTTCTAGTAAGTGATTAATTAAATTAAATCAAGTGAGATTTTAAAAAATGTAGCGAGGAAGGTAATAATTGGAGAACTATCATATATAAACATTATAATGTATATTCTCAATGGACAATAAAAGCCATTATTTGAATGAATGAATATACCTAGACAAAATAATTTTAATGGAATAAAAATGACATAGTATAATAGTGTTTGAAATATAATGTAACATAGAGATAGATTGGGTGATATAAAACATTTTATCTCAAAAAAGAGTTAATCAGAATGAACTCTTGTTAATAATGAAATGAATGTAGTATAAATCAATAAGGGAGTTTAGGAGACCATAAATTAATTATAAAAGATGGTAAAATATTAAGGTTTAAGTACCCTATCATGGATATATAATATAAAATTGAATATAATAAATAACATATTAATATGAATAATTTTATTCTCTTTAACCTCATGTATTATTTATTTAAAAGATTTATTTTTCCTACACCCGTCATTTTATGTAACTCAATTCATAATTCCCCAAATAGCATCAGTATAATGGAAACAATAAACAATAACTATAATAAGATATCACAAGATTCAAAAAAATTAATTATAATGATAATATAATTTTATAATAAATGGCATTTTATACATTAAAATGAAGAAAATGTTCAAATAATCCCCCTCATAAAGCTTATTTTAATCAATGAAAATCACTATGATTGTTTACTTTTGAAATAATTATTATTGATACAATTTTATCATTCGAGAATCATAAAATTTAATTTATTTTAATATAATTTTTTTCAATGAATAAATTATATTCCAAGAAAATCTAGAAATATATTTATTTTAATATACATAGGTATTGTAACACAAAATTGGGTGGGTGATGCTTTAAGGGTCTAAAAAACGAAAAAACTAGTAAATATTTGAGTTTTAATTAAACAATTGGGTCATTATAAATAAATGGTTAAGGGTTAATTATAATGATTAATTGTTTTATATAATAGGATAAAAACATAATTTTAAGGAATAGATAATGTTTTGGAAATCTATATTTTGAAATAAAACTTATGAAAAAATATTGATAATACATTATTATTTTAGTATAAAAATTAGTAGAAAAATATTATGATAATTCCATGAATATAGTATCATAAAATCATATTACAATTATTTTTTATGTATTTTATTGTAAAATAATCTCAAAATGGAAATTAAAAGTGAGGACTGATAAAACATTATTTGAATTTTTTTAATTGTTTATTGAAAAGAGTTTTATGAGAGGGGACGGATGATCCCACATTAATAATGTGTTAAAATAATGTTAGAATCATTATAATATATGTATAGTAGAAAAATAAAATAATGTTTGAATGATTTTTAGGGAATGTGTGATGAAAATATAGAATGAGAAAGAGACTTGGAATCCTTACCTTACTTCTCGAGAAAACCCAATTGGATTGATATTAAATCCTTCAAAGGAGGTAACTTTGATCAAACTAAGGGATTAAAGACAATTATAGGAGATTTTAAATAAGTATTATAGTGTAAAATTTATAATGGATGTAATTTTGGATGTTAATTGAGAGGGATGGAAGAGGTGTCTTTATATAGGGAAGGCTATGGTTATGTTAGTATAAAGTATTTATTAGTTTATCATTTAGGCCCATGACTATGAATAATATTGGTTTAAATGAATATTATTGTTCAATAATTAATCAAATTAATGATTTTATATCTTTAATAAAAATATAAAAAAAATTAATCTTGTATAATTTTAAATAATGATAAATATTGTAAAATAGTTTTTTATTAGAATAAAATACATCATAGATTAAATATTTTTTTATATATGTTCATATACTAATAATGACCTGAGATTTTAAATGGTGAAAATTGGGTTTGATAACATATATGACATGAAACACTGAATTTAGACAAAAATAAAAAATCCTGAGACTTTAGGATATATTTCTTGTTAAATAAATTTTTTATCTTCGATTGCATGCAGAACTTGCAACCTCAAGTATAAATGAACTCTAATATATTATATTGTTATAACCATGTCATTAAGTTGTCTTGTATAAAACATAATAAATAAATTTTAAAATTCAAATTATTTACACATGTATAAACCAATTCATTGGATATATATTTTTTATAAATAAAATAATAATCATTTAAAATAAAAAGAAATGTTTTCTGAAAAATGGTATTTTTCTAAATATCGGTTTAGTAATGCATTTCAGACATAATTTAAAAATAATTTTAAAAAATTTTATATATTTTATTTAATAAAATTAAATTAATTTTGAAATCATATTATCTAAATTATATTAGGGTTATTTTTTATTTTTCTAAAAAATTTATTTTTTGATGAATAGTGAAAACTAATTTTTATTGAAATTTTTCTTTTTATTTATATAATTTCCAAAGTAAAATCATATTTTTTTGTTGTATTTAACAAAAAATTATTTAAATTATATTGATATTTATTTAATTTAGGTCATTGTAGTCAATTTCATATTAAAATTTTATATGAAAACAATCTATACATATGAGAATTTTATTTCTCGAAGCCCGCTTTTTCCTTGTGTATGTGGGTATAATCTTATATTGGATTTTACCAATGATGGAAATTTAATTTTTAAAAAATAGATTCCATATTTTAAATATTAATAATTTATATTATCTAATAAATTTAACATAATTTTTTAACATTATAAATAGTAAAATCTATAAAAATTAATTACCACGTTTAAGGTACAAACTGATTTACTTTGTATTAAACTAACAAGATAAGGGTTATAATTACCTACCATTTTTTTAGAACCATTTTTATAAGCATATTTAGTTATTATTACCGGTAAGGTTCTAAAATTACCAATGTAGATGATTTTTTAATGATAAAATCATTGGTATAATTGATTCTTTTCAAAAAAATTGATGTGTGTCCTCTTCACCACTTATAAATGGCCACCCACTATTCTCCCCTAATAACACAAACAATGTCATTTGTTTCAGCCATTACCTTCCCAAATATATTAATTAATACCCTCACAAAATCCTAGATCCCCTTTTTTATCAAAATTACAACCAAGTAAAGCTTTTGGTGAAAACCTAATAGTGTTGTCTGAATAAGAAGTAATGTTCGTAAACAAGTGTTTTTATTTTGTTTCTTATTATACATCCTTAAAATATTATTAAACAATTATTATATAATAAAATATGTATCTTACATAAACTAAGATGTTATTGTGTTATGGTAATAACCTATATCCATCATCTCTTCCATCAAATGGGAAATGAAACTATCCATTGAGTGTACGATGGACTACTGCCTCACGAACCAAGGTAATTCATTTTATATCACCACATTTCAGTGGAATATATAATGATGTATTTTATAAATTTATATTATAATTATTATATTATTTAAAATTTTAATTTTAATATCATTTATAACTTCTAATGTTCCATTCTATTAAAAATATGATAACTTCACTCATCTGTACGATAAACTACCACACAATGAAGTGATGTGAATTTTTTTCACTTCTACTTTACATGGAAGGAAATATGGATAAATTTAGTGAATATATGTGATATATATGAAATTATATTAATTAAAAAAATTAATATATCACCCTCTTACTTACCCTTTCCCCAATTAATGAAATGATAATGTCTCTAGTGTGTATATACATTCTACCATCACCACAAAGCGATGTGCTCCATTTCCATGTTCAAATTTCAATAGTGGATATAAAAGTGTATCTAATGAAAAAAATTATATTTATAAAATTAATATAATTATGAAGAATATAAAATATAATATTTACAAGAATCGTAACATTCATGACAAAATACACATGAGAAAACAAGGCAAATAAAATGAAAAATAATGAACATAATGGAATATTATTTAAACAACGGGTGGTAAAATGTTATAAGGGGACCACATATGATATTATAATTATTAATATTTTTATTTTATAAATCAATATCATTTTTAAGACAAGTATTCATGATTATTTAGAATTTTTAACCAAAACGAACCATGAGTTAAGGTTCTTCGTCTAAATTTCCATTAATTGAGGTATATTGTAATGTTATGAACCTCATTCCATTTATATAGTGTATATACTACCCCTTTGACAATTAATATAATGATTCATTAATAATTTATGGTAATTTAAGTTTCAATAGGAATTATTTTATCCAAGGGGATTGTACTTGAAACTTACCAAGTGGTAAAGAATTTCATAACTCAATTTCTTTTCATTATGTTATATTAATTCTTCATTATCTTAGATATTATATGAATATGTGTGTATTTAAATTTTACTATATTATGTTTTATATCCACTTATTTTATTTGGATTTAAATTTGATATACATAATTTATTGATTGGTTATTTATCACATCAATTTTATGATCTTTTAAAGGGTTTATTTAACAATCTCATTTTAATTGGAATTTTTAATACTTGAATTTTCATTGATGTAAATTATATGATAATTGCATAAAAAACAAATTTAATATTATTCTAATCTGTTTATTCAAGTTTTTTGAATTAATGTTACCATTTTTATCACTCATTGTTACTTAAAATTATTGAGAAAATGGTTTTAATAAAATTCGACTTCATTTCTCTCTTCAGTCAAAAATCAATTTTCATTCAGAAATATATTTTAAAATAATGTTTTCAAGAATTTTGATATAATGTTCCAAATTATTTATTAAATACATTTTTATCTATGATTCAATTCTTTTAAAAAAATCCATGAAATATTATTTTTTTCCAAAAAATTCTCATTTTAATTTTACTAAAAATGTGAATGAAATATTTATTTCAACATTTACGACATGTAAAGAATTTACTATAGTCATTACCACGCATTTTTCTAATTATTATTTTATTCATCTCAAATTTTATTTCCAAATGAACATTTTTTAAATTTTTTGTGAGATTTTTGTTTTTAAAAGATATATTTTTAAAGTGAAAAGTTTTTTTTTCTGAAAAATGTTTTGAAATATATGTTTATGGTATTTTTATTCATCAATAACAAAAATCCATTATTTAACTTATACTAAACCATGAATATGTTGTATTGATACAATCCTTATTTATTATATGGATATATTATGATCATTTTGACCAGTGAATGTATTTAAATTCACCTTCTTGATTAAATTTTTTAGTCATTAACTTTCCCTTCAAATATTTACATTCATATGATCATTGGACATTAAATTTAAACTAAATATATATTATTTATCATAGATATGTTTATTTCTTAAACATTATATCATTTCTACATATGGTTTTCTAAATTTAAGTTTATTTTTTATCTATTTAAATATTAATAAATATGTATTCTTTACTCGATACATATATTTTATGATAAGGAAAATTGTTCATGAATTAAATAAATTATTTGATATGTGAGGAATGATTTAGAAATTTAGTGATAGGTAGGGCCTAGAATTATATATCCCCTCAGTGAATTAGTTGTGTCATGTGGAAAATAAGTAATCAAGCATTAAATGTGTTTGAACCCACAATTTTATATTATCTTGTGAATGTTTTTGAAATTATAGTTATCATGATGCATGAGATCATTATGTACAGTAATTAATCATCCCCTTCATTAAAAATTCAGTTATTAATATCCATAATATTTTTTTAAGGATATTATATCTGGATTCATTTTATTCTACGTTATTAATTATATGGGATGTGTTTTTAGTAATTTTCCTTCACATATTGAATATTTTATATCTATTCATGATAGTAATGTTATATAAATGGAGTGTGTGTTCATTAATTTAATATTCCATATTGATTATTCCTTATCTATTGGTGATATTCATTCTATTCAAATGGAATGTATATTCAGTTATTTACCTTTCTATATTGACTATTACTTATCTAATCAATATATTCAAGTCATTGTTTAAATTTCATGTGTGTTTAGATATTTACATTTCATTATCGATTATTCCATATTGATAATTCTTTATTTACTCATAATAGCGTCCACTTTTTATAAATCATATTGAGAATTTAAACTCACCGTCATTTTATTTCCATTCCTAGGAATCTAGGATGTGTATTCGGAATGATATTCATGGATATACTAGAGGAAATAATGATATTATTGAAAAAAAATGTTCTTTAATTTTTATGTTTTAATGTAATATTGGAATCATGGATTAATCTAGTTTACCAAGACTACTAAACGATTTTGTCCTTTGAGATGGAATTACGTGTATCATATGCTAATATAATAAAACAGACACTGGATATAGGTTACATGAGTTAGGTTTATTATAGTTGCTATAATATTAATGTTAGTAGAACCCTTGGAAAGTATATTTTGGGAAACATTGGTTAGATAACATAACTATATGATATACATCAAGGATAAGTATAGAATAACATTTTAAAGTTTTGGTAGGGTAGATATTATGTGGGTTTTCATAGAAATGCATCCCTCTCTGCATACTACAAATGGACGTGGTTCTGGAATAAATGTACCTAGGGGTATTAAATCCAAAAAAGGGAAATCATTATTGACTCAATAATTTCTTACTACAAGATAATGCACCTTATTACACACCGAGTTTGACACTCTTGGGGGTATGCATTGGATAATTTACATTTTCATTACAAAACATTATGAATTATTTGAATAGATGATTAGAATTAATGAACTAGGATAAGAAAAAGTTTTATTAGATTGAAAAAAGGATTCATGATTTAGATATCCTATAAATAACTATATGGTTTTCCCACTATGATTATTGTTGATCACACTATGAATTTTGGTTTCAAACAATGCATGGAACCTGAAGGTATCTAGTTAACATTTAATATAAAGGAAAATGTGGTTTTTATGAGAAACCAAATGGGATGATGACTAATGTGAAAATATCATGATTATTTCTAATAAGTTATCCTAAAATATAATTAAAACCCAATACCTTAACCAACTCTAAGACTCACCAAAGAATAGAAGCATAAAGTTCGATAAGAACTCAAGATGTGGATACCATGGAGGAAATAAATATTGATTTGATTCATGTTAAAAATGTGTAAAGATACAAACAAGAAGGGTCCACAAAGGAATAGTAAAATGTATTATGTTTGTAAAATAAGGGTATAAAGAAATGAATTGATAGGTAAAAATGAAGATTACAATGGAAGTAAATAATCTCATACTAGGGATCCATTTGTAGTTCCTTGTCTTAAATGTGGGGAACCTGTGAATTATCTAATTCAATCCCCATTTATAAGGATTATCTTATTGACCAAGGAAGGTCCTATATTGAAATAAAACTATTTATTTATTTATTTATTGGGATTCAAGAATTAAATTTTAGAAGTATGTATATAGTGGTATTTTTTATTATAATAATCATGAAACATCTAAGGATTGTGTTACATTTTAGAAGAATAAATTTTTTCATTAAACTAATAGTTATGCATACAATCATGTGTTTATGAGTTTAATGTTTATTAAATGTTCAAATTCATCCAAATAACTTTTGAATAAAAATGTTAGTAATATAACATGATTAAAGATATGTTTGGGAATAATTTATGTAAATAAAACCAATTACATTAGTATAAGTTTTAGTGAAAAACATATTTAATGAAAAATTCCCTTACTATTTTAGGCATATGTTTAAAGGTATTGGTAACCTATAGGGTATATATTATCTTTAATGTTGAGGTAATTATGGGTTATTACAGTATGATAATGTTATAGACAATATATTAACATGGTTTTAGAAAAAGGTCATCTAACATTCTGGGTGACAACCTATCACATCTGGTAATGCCAAGGTACTTAAACCCATAACCGAATAGAGATAAGGGTTTAACGCCTACCACTAGCCTACGTGATGTTCTTGTTATTATTTATTAGTTTTTACTTAAATTATTTGATGAATAAATATGAATTATGAACCAATGGTGTTAATATTTATGTTTATATATTGATGTATTATATTGGATAACTTGTTCTAACCATATTGGTTTTATAAAATAGTTATCGATAGATAGAAATACTTTTCACTCTTTTATGGATGTTTTGATTCGTTAAAAGTAAATTTTAGGGCATTGGGAATAAAAATTTATTTTTTGGTTATTAATTTCATGTAATAATTGATTAATTGGAAATTTATTGAGGCATAATAAAAGGATCAAGTTGTTCTTATAAAAGAAAAAGATATCAATTAATTATATTTTATTATATTCATAGATAGTAAATGAATTCCTCAACTTTAAGAAAAATAAATTGAATTAAACATGTTATCCTATTACCCTGATATATGATGAATCAAATGGTATTTTAAATCTTAAAACATTTATGGCTTTATAATCCTTAAAATTACATTGATCATTCATATTATTATAACCAATGACCTCTATCTCTCTATACAATTATTTACTATTCCATATCATCACATTCCACCAATGTTCTCATGCTTAGAAACCTAGTAATGTGTTACTACATACGAAATTTGTGCGTCTATCTCTCTTTTATTAAGATGATGTTTTATTAACTATTTTATGATGTAGATTTTTCAAAACTGGTATTTCCAAATGTTAAACATATGATTAATGATATCATATTTAAATTACATGGACCTAATTTATTGAAGGTGGGGAGAATGTAACAACCTAAGATATTAAAAGAAGAAAATTGATTTACATAGCATATATGATATGTAAAACCAATATTATATAAAAATGTAACACCCTAATAATTTATGATATATTTATTTCGAAATAAATTTGTTATCTTTGATGGCTTATGGAACACACAACCCTGAGTCTAAATGAACTATAATATAGTATTCCATTATAACCAAGCTATTTAATTGGTGGGTATGAATAGTAATAAACTATTTAAGAAAATTATATGGTTTAAAACAGTATAAAAAAATTCATTTGAAATATATTCATTAGGAATAAAATAATAATCATTATAAGTAAAAAATAATTGTTTTCTGAAATTTTTTATTTTTCTAAAAGATGTTTTAATCATGATTTGAAATCATAATTTAAAATTAATTTTAAACACTTTTAGAAAATTTATTTAATAAAATGAAGGTAATTTTTGAAATCAGGATATCAAAATTATCATAGGTATAATTTTTTGGATTTTTCTCAAAATCTTAATTTCTCAATTAATAGTGAAAAATACAGTTTTTTATTTAAATTTTCCTTTTATTTTAAATAATTCACATTTTTGGATTTTATTTTACATTAGTTTTAAAGTAAAATTAGTTAAATTATAGTAAAAGTTATCTAATTTTAATTATTTTAATTGTTTTTATATTAAATTTTAATCTTAAAACCTTTTATATATTTGATAATTTTCTCATTGCAAACTTCCTTTTTATTGCGTTTGTGGCTATAATTTTAAATTGGATTTTTGGATTCTAGGAATTGAATTTGTAAAATTGATTCAATATATTAAATATTAATTATTTATATAATATAATAAGGGAAACTTAGTGTTTTTCCCTTATTAATAGTAAAAGTAGTAAAAATTAATTAACATGGTTAAGGTAAAAACTAATTTACTGAGGGTTAAACTAAGAAGATAAAGGGTTAAAATAACCTACCAACATGTCCATCACCCATATTATTTCTATATATCAACATTTAGTCCTATAAGGGAAGAAAATTTACTATTTTTTTATTTTTGTTTCATGATAAAAATATGGATGTGATAGATTGTCTTCAAAAATTCTATGTGCGTCCTCTCCCCCACTAATTAAATGACACCCATCCCCTCCCCTATTCACAATTCCAAAGCCATTTGGATCAGACATTACCTATCCAAATCACTTACTTTATCCTAAAATAATATCATATATTCATTTTATTGATCATAAATCTATCCTATTAATAATGTTTGTGTAAATATAAGAATTGTTTCTCAATAATAGGTAACCTACCTAAATGAGAATTTTTATATTATTTCTTATTTCGCCTATTTAAAATATTATTAAAACACGATTATATAATGACCTAATTATATTTCATATAATTATAAGTTATTATGTTATGGTAATGAACTATATCCATCTCCTCTTCCATTAAATGGGAAACAAAATCATCGATCATGTGTCTGATGGACTACCACCTCGTGAACCGATATAATTTGTTTTCCATCACAAAATTTCAATGCTAGATAAAATGATGGATTAAAAATATTTATATTATATTTAGTATATTATTATACTATTGAATTTTAATATCATATATACAATCTAAGGTTATATTCAGTTTAAAATATGATAACATCAATCGTGTGTATGGTGGAATACGACATCTTGATGGGATGTGATTTCTTTCACCATTACGCTTTACATGGAATGTAATAAGGATTAATTTAGTGAATATATGTTATATATATGAAATTATATTTATTAAATAAAATTAATATATCAAACACTTCCTTACCGTTTCACCCTTTAATGACATGATAATGTCGCTCATCCATACATACGGCCAACCATCACCACAAAGCAATGTCATCCATTATCCATGATCAAATTTCAATAATTATTTTAAAATTGTATATAATGAAAAAATGATATTTATAAAAAAATATAATTCTATATATGATTTAACTATATAATTTTAATAGGAACTGAAAAATTCAAGACAAAACATGCATGATAAAACAATGCAATTAACACATGAAACAATAAAAATAATGGAATATTACTACTAAATGGGTGGTAATATGTTATAAGGGGATCATATATGATAATATGAATATGAATATGGTTATATTATAAATTAATAATATGCATAAAACTTTATACAAGAGGACAAATAATGTTCACCCAAAAGGAAGTATAAGGTAAGGGTCTTTGTCTCAATTTCCCTTCAATGAGGCGTATTGTAATATTATGTACTAATTTCTTTTATATGGTGTATATACATACCCATTGACATGTAATATCATGTTTAATTATTATTTTATGGAATTTATTTTTTAATTTTATTTATTTCATCTAATGGGATTTGACTTGAAATTTACAAAGTTGTAAATAATATCATAACTCAATTTATTTTCATTAGGTTATATTAATTTTTAATTATATTTGATATTATATGATTATATGTTTATATAATTTTGACTATATTATGTTTTATATCAAATTTATTTTATTTTCATTTACATTCGATACACATAATAGATTCATTGATTAATTTTCACTTCAACATTATGGTCTTTGTAAGGGTTTATTTCACAATATCATCTTAATGAGGATTTTTTATGCTTGAATTTCCATTGAATAAATTATTTTATAATTTTATAATAAACCCCATTAGTTTTCTTCTATATTGTTAAATTATTATTTTTCATGTAATAATAAAATTTTCCCACTCTTTAGAAAAAAATCCATTTTCATCCAAAAAAATCCAAAAAAATGTCTTCAAAAATATTATTAACATTTTAAAAATTATTTTTAAAATGCATTTTTACACATTTTTTTAACATTTAATAAATTAAATTAGTCAAAATATAATTTTCTAAAAAAGTATCATTTAGATTTTACCGAAAATACGAAAGGAATTATTGGTTTAATGTCTACGACATGCATAGAATTTCCTACTGTTATGAACACTCAATAATTAAAAACATTATTTAAAAGTTTCAAAGGTTATATTCAATGAAAAATATTTTCAGAATATTTTATGAACTTTTAATTTTAAAAAATTTATTTTCAATGTGAAAAGGATATATTCCTCAATAAATTTTTAAATGATATTTTTATGGTATTTCACTTCATTAATGAAAAAAACCTTTATTTAATATATACTCCACAGATGATGTGTTTTATTGATACCCTCATTTTTTATTTCAATGGGTGTTTTATGATCATTTTGAAAATTAAGTATTAAAATTCATTTTATTGATTAATTTTTATATTCATTAACTTTCCCTTGAAATATTAACTTTCCAATGATCATTAGATGATAAATTTCTCATAAATATACATATTATTTATCATCTATATGTTTATTTCTTAAATTGTATATCATTTCTACATAATTTGTTCTCAACTGAAATTTATTTATTTATATATTGAAATATTGATAAATCTATATTAACTAATTAGTACATATATTTGATAATAATGAACATTGTTCTTGAATTAAATTGATTATTAAATATATAATAAATTATGTGGACATATAGTGATGGGTGGGACCCACAATTATATATCCCTCAATGCATCAGTAGTCTCGTGATGAGAATCATTAATCTATAATTAAATGTGTTTTTACCAATAGTTTGAGAATGTATTTTAAAAGGTCATGATAGTAAAGGTATCATGATTCCTAATATCATGATGTTTAATAATTATGTATTTTCTTCATTATGAATTTATTTATTATTATCAGTGATATTTTCATAATAATATTATCTTTGGATGAATTTAATTATTAGTTATTAATTAAATGGAAGTTTTTATTAGTGATTTACCTTGCAATATTGATTATGCCTTATCTATTCTTGGTACTCAAGTTATTTAATTGTATGTGTGTTCAATTATTTACCTTTAAATATTTATTATTTCTTATCTATTCAAGATATTCAAGTCATTTAAATGGAATGTGTGTTCAGTTATTTAATATTCCATATTGATTATTCCTTATATAATCCTGATAGTCATGTTATTGATTAGATTTCAAGTGTGTTTAGATATTTACCTTGGCATATTGATTATGTGATATTCATTATTCCATATTGATTATTATTCATTTCCTCATTATATATTATATTTTATATAACTCTTACAGACCATTTGATCTCAGCATTATTTTGTTTCTCTTCCCTTGAATTAAATAAGTGTACTATAAATTATATGAAAGGATATACTAGGGGGAATGATAATAATATAAAAAAATTATTCCTCAATTTGTATATTCAAAAGTAATATGGGAATCATTTATATATCAAATTTACCATGACTAATAATCTATCTAGTCCTTGAGGATGTGATTCCTTATATTTTATTGAAATATAATAAAGTAGACATCGAATTCGGGTTAAAAGAGTTGGGTTTGTTACCATATTTGAAAAAAATTAATATTAAATGAATTATTTTACTCCTTTAATAAATTTTATTCCATGAAAAATATTTTATACATTTTTTATTCTTATTTATATCTTGATGATCTCATAAAACATATTTATTTAATTAAAACTATATTTTTTTTTATTCACAAATTTTTTCAACATATTTAAATACCAAAATTCACGATAAGATGAAATTTTCATGTTAATTAAAAATATATTGTCCATTAAATACATCTAATATTATAAATTTTTTAAAATTTAATTTTTACATAAAATCATAAAATATAAATAAAAAAATTAGAATAAAGAATATTTTTATGAGTTATTGAATTTATCTTCTTCTATTACAAAATTATTTTATTTCTCACAAATAATTTTTTTACATATAAAAGGAAATCATTAAATGAATCATCTAATATAAAAATTAAGATTTTGAAATCATATATAAGAAAATAGTTTTATTTTGAAATGTATTATGAATTATGACTGCAATGTCGTATCAACGCCATTTTTCTTTTCTAACAACATCATTACCTAAAGATAACAGTAATCTCTAGATAATAAGACAATATTGATATGATTAATTAAATTTTATAATAATAATAATGTATAATTTATAAAACATATAATAGTATTGAAAATTTAATTTGATTTTTTTGAAAAAACCTAGACAAATAAAACTTGTAAATATTATATAATAACATTCATTTAAAATTTAATTAAACTATTACATAAATTATGCATTCATGATTAAATTTTATTTTCCTATAAAAAATATTTAACCATTTATATTAGCATATCATACATATAAAATCATATATGGAATTATATTCAATGGTTTTATATTATAATACAATGATGAAAAAATAAAAAATATATTGTAAGTAGTTATATTAAAATAACTATGCCACACATTAAATGATGATATTAAAATCATGAATCTAAAAACCTAATTTAGTAACTAAATAAAACTAGTTGTGTAAAAAATCATGAATATATATAGATAAATATTATAAAACATTTCAATAAATAATTATTAATCATAATTTTTCACTATAATTGGATTAATATTTTGATGAAAAACGTTTAAAGGATACTAATTAGATTATAAATATGTATATAAATGTATTATTTTTGTTATTAAAACAAATAATATTGATATTCATTTTATATTTACATATTTAATATTAACAGTGAATTTTCATAAATAAACTCTTTATTAGAAATCAAGAATGTCACATTCCAACCACTTAAATAAAATTTTTCCTCATAATTTGGATTTTTTAATAACACATTTTTTCGTCCAATTTTGAAGAACTACAATACTATACCATAATATTAACAAAACTATAGAAATTTTCTATTTCTCTCAACTTAAAAATTTTGGAATTTTTAAAAAAATATTGTCAAACTAGTCTTATATATTCTAGAATACTAGATAAAATGATAATTGATATAAGGATTTATACAAATATTTTCTCAGTCCAATTTGAAAAAAATAACCTAATTCGACTTCGATACAAAATAAATTAACCTAGTCTGACACACATTGATTTGGTGCTAAACATACACACAATTCAAACATCACATATATTATAACCAACACCCAACATCAAATGATTTTTTCTTTGGGAACTTGGAGAAAATAGCAGCATCATCCTAAAACATTATACATATTCATCATCGTAAAAATCTTAAAATATGATCAAAATTTCTTTTTTTCTTACAAAAAACTAGGGAAAATGGGGAATATTATAAAAAATTTTAGATTAAATAATCAATAAGGGGTTATTCATTATCAATGATGTAAAGACCCGTCAAATTCAAGGGAAATTTTTTCTTAATTTTCTTTGGAATTTTACAAGAGCGCGGTTTCTGACGGAACCTGATTCCGAGGCCCGGAGTGCCCAGAATCAATTTCCAAAGTTTGGCTCAGGTACGTTCAGTGAACGAACGAGTGGAAATTTCTAACTTTTGAACCGGTGCCCGAAATCAAATTTTGAGGGCACCGATGAACTCGCAGTACCGATATTCGCTTAAGGAGACCTTTTCCAAGGTTGCGTTCTATGCGGAATGAAAGTTAGTTTTGGAAAGAATTAAAAGAAGTTAAATAAAAATGTGGAAACACTTTTTATTTTTAACTTGTTTGTTATTTTTCTCCCAAAGGGAGTTAGAGGTGGGACCCACATCCACTTAACCTCCCTTGGGAGGATTAAGTGTGGTGGGGCCCACACGAAGCATAACGCTTCACCTTCTTTTTTTTAAACTCCCTTAAACTCCTCTTTTAATGATCTTGACAACTTGGTTATTTAATGGAGAGAGTTGTTTGAATTTCAAACCTTTGAAATTCAAATTGATAATTGTGTGAATAAAATAAGCCTTAGCTTATTTTATTTTGGTTGGTCTCCTTAGCTATCTTGAGAGGTTTTGGAAGAATTCTCTCCATTTTCTTCAAGCTCCGACGAAGAACACTGAAGAACACCACTTCCTTCTTCTTTGTAGCCGGTGCGTTTCCAAAGGTCGACGACGTCGCTTCTTCGATCATCTTCCCGTATCAACAAAAGGAGACGCTAATTCCTCCTCGGACTTTCTTCGTCGGCTTATGAAGTTTCACCAACGACGTACCTCTTCGGACGTACCTCTTCGTCAACAGAATCGACGAACGATTACCACGACGCCCGACCTCCGCGACGCTTGTCTTCCGCGGTTTGTTGACGTGCTCGGCACTTGAATTCAAGGTAGGGGTTTGTTTTTGATTATTTATTTATTCTAGTTCTTGGTTCTAGCATGACAATCTTGAGGATAAATGATTATGTTTTGTCATCTAACAAGAGGGGGGCCGGACCGCACAAACACGGCCGAACCCCCCTCCTTTGATCTTGAATATTTCTTGCGGATGAAAACGAAATGGCGTGGTGCCGTTGCACCACGCGGGAACCGCAAGGCTATATTTGCGCGGCGTCGTCGCACCGCGCTGCGGAAAGATTATCAAGAACGCGACGCCGTCGCGCCACGTCGAAGGAAACCGAAGGCACCGCGGCCAGAGCGGGGCCACGGTGGAGGGGCGCGGTGTCGTCACACCGCGCCGGATGACGAAGGCCGCGGCCGGTTCCGGGCCGCGGCGGAACGGAAAGACCGGAGGCCAGCCGGGCCAGCGGTGTCAGAAGCCCGAAAGGGGACCGGCCTCGCCGGTCCCGTTGAGGATGAACCGGCCGGCCAGGTCGGGCCGGCCGGAAGGGAGACAAAACTAGGGGAAATTAATTCCCACGGCCAGCCAAAATGGCCCCCCATTAAGAGGGGGGCCGGTTTCACAAAGGGAGGCAGGCGGCCCCCCGTTTTTTCTCAAAAGCAGGCCCCCACGTGGGGGGGCCGTTGATCCAAGGCACGGCAATCAACCGCGCCGCCAGCAGAGGGAAGTGGCGAGGGCTTTGCCCCCCGCGCGTGGCACCCGAGCGGTGCCCAGGCCGCACCGCCTCCGGCCGGGCCGCGCCGCCGTGTCGGGCCGCGCCGCCGGACGGGTCGGGTCGGGTCGTCCCGAACCCGGACCCCCCGTTTTCGAATCGACTTCGGTCTTTTGCCCATAACTTGAGCTACGGACCTCCGATTGATGAACCGTCAGTGGTAGTGCGATCCTTGGATCGAGACAGTCGTTTCGGTATATCGCACTCAAGGTTTTGGAATACTTTGAGTTTGTCCGGGTTGGTTCGTACACGAAACCAACTGGGCCCTCGGAGCGGAAATGCTCATATCTTGAGCTATGGACGTCTGATTGACGTGTCGTCAGCTTTGTTGAGTTCCTCTTAGTGAGAAGGATCATTTGGAAAACTCCGACCGAGGTTTGGACACAGGTGGAGTACGGTCGGGTTGGTTTTTCCTTAAAAACCAACCGGGCCCCTGGGACGAAAAAGCCAATAACTCTCACACCGGGCGTCCGATCGACGCGCCGTCTGTTGCGTTGAGTTCCTGTTGACGATACGGAACTTTTGGATACATCAACTCTAGACATTGTGACAGTTGATGTATCAGCCTCCCGGCTCGTGGAGCGGACCCTCCCGAATGAGCTTGCTATGTGCGGGAACCCTAGTGCTGGCTGCGACTGCTACTGTGACGACGACGATTGTGCAGGGATCCTCAGTGGACTGCGACAATGAAGACAGCTAGTCTTGTATCCTATGTGGGTCCTAGCTGTGCTGGTCTTGTATCCTATGTGGGTCTCAGCTTAGATGATTCAATACTGGTCTTGTATCCTATGTGGGTCCCAGTATAGATGAATCAATGAAGACAGCTGGTCTTGTATCCTATGTGGGTCCTAGCTGTGCTGGTCTTGTATCTTATGTGGGTCCCAGTATAGATGAATCAATGAAGACAGCTGGTCTTGTATCCTATGTGGGTCCTAGCTATGCTGGTCTTGTATCCTATGTGGGTCCCAGCTTAGATGATTCAATACTGGTCTTGTATCCTATGTGGGTCCCAGTATAGATGAATCAATGAAGTCAGCTGGTCTTGTATCCTATGTGGGTCCTAGCTGTGTTGGTCTTGTATCCTATGTGAGTCCCAGCTTAGATGATTCAGTATCTATGTCTGATCATCTCTTTCACCTTATCGATGATGTATACCTATGTGAGCGGAATCCTGTTGCTTTCCTGTGTGGACTGAGTTGTACTTGGGCTCGGAGGTTGGAGCATATTGGAATTGATGACTTAGGTATATGTATGGGCATATACCTAAGCAGTGTTGGTTGTTACTTCGTGATTGTATCTTTCTTTTTTGGTTTATCCTCTGTGGAATTTTGGGAGACCTTCTGGGGTCTCGGGGTCCCTACTGAGTAGCTTATACTCACCCCTGCACGGGCTATGCCCGCACTACATTGTGTTGGTTGCAGACGACGGACAGCGTTGATCGTGGTTGAGGCTTGCAGAGCAAGACGGTACCTGGAGGTGGACCACTGGGCGGGACGTGCTCGGAGCGGACGACAGGACCCGAGAAGCAGTGGAGCTATCTGTACCCACCCTTCAGGTGGAATTTCCAGTGGGCAGCTCGGCGTAGCAGCTTTTACTTTTTAGTTGTTGTTTTCCCTTTCGAGTTGTACTTTACTTTCAGTTTTGGGTTTGTATACTGGCCCACTTACTTTTCCGCACTTACAGTTGTACACTGTTTTACTTAGTGTTTACTTTTCAGCTTGCTTACTCTGTGGTACTTGTTTACTTTTCAAAGGCAATGCCTTCCCTTTTGTTGGGATTTATGCCTTGGTGCTAGTCGCCAGCCCCTGGCCTATGGAAGGCAGGCTTGGGGTAGTCACGGCACGGGCCCTGAGGATGGGTCGTGACAAATTGGTATCAAAGGAGTTTGGTTCTACCGTGAACTCTGCTCTTTTCTATGAAGCAATAATGTTTAGCGTATTGAGTGTGGTTATCATTCCAGGGAGTCCAGTGTTGGTGCGGCGGCCAACGTATCCATACACAAGGACCCTGACTTCTGATTTCTGACTTAATGCACGAAAACATTGATTGCATGTGTGTTAAAGTTTTCTTTGTGATTACTTGTGTCAGATCACCAGGTATATTGTTCTGACCGTGGCGCACCTGTTTCTTTCAGGATGGCCCCACGACAGCAGCCAGCTAGGGTTCCGAGAGTGGAGCGTGATGACAGCCCACCGAGCGACGAGGCCTCGGTGCAAGGCTCCTTGTTAGCAGAGGCACCGGCGGTACCTTTACCCGCTGGGCCATCGATGCTTTCCGCCACGACCGCTGACGATGCACGTCGCCTTGGAGCTATGCATGAGTGCCAGCGCCAGCGACCACCCAGGTTTCGTGGGGAGACGGACCCCCAGGCAGCCGAGGACTGGCTGGAGGCGGTCGTGCAAGTTTTCAGGTTAGTGAGGACACCAGCCGACCTCATGGTGATCCTCGCAGCGAGCCTCCTGCACGCAGCAGCAGGACGATGGTGGAGCTTGATGCTCCAGGTGCACGATGAGGCATCACTCCTCTAGACGAACTTTGAGAGCATCTTCCGCTCCGAGTTCATCTCATCCACCCTCCGTGCGGTGCGCATCCAGGAGCTTCTTCAGCTACGGTAGGGCAGCTTGACGGTCACCCAGTATGCGGCGAGCTTCACCGACCTTTCTCGCTACTCGACAGACATGGTGCGGGACCCCATCTTTCGGGCCCAGACCTTCGAGCAGGGATTGAGACACGAGATCAGGGCTTCGATGATCTCCCTCAACATTCCGACACAGGCAGAGGTGTTGGAGAGGTCCCTTCTAGTGGAGAGTTTTCTCGCCGAGCAAGCTCCAGAAACAGGACCCTCCGCAGGACGGCCCGTAGAAGGGTCTTCTGAAGCTGGCAGTAGACAGGTGATGCAGAGGTCCAAGCGGGCCAGACCATCAGATGGGCAGTCACAGGATGAAGATTCGGTTGTGCGGGGCACCCGAAGGAGAGCCAGCTACGCGAGGGGAAAACATTGCTACGCATGCAGTGGGCGAGGTCACATGGCTCGAGACTGCCCGACTTGTCTTACAGATGAGCAGCAGGCGGTAGAGGGACCTCCCAGACAGAGGTTCGGCAATGGTGGTCCGCAAGGTGCTGGCGGACGAGGTAGAGGAGCTGGCCATGTAGCCGATGGTGGGAGACACTTTGAGGTGTTGCCACCACCACCACTAGGAGGTCCGCCTCGACCGTAGGGAGTAGGTGGACATGCGAGAGCTCAACTTCAGGCAGTCGAGGCCTTCGATCATGGAGCTCTGGGAGCAGATGGACAGGAGCAGAACTAGTGGATACGTCCTTTGTACTTCTAGTTCCTTGTTTCTATTGTGTAGCGTCTTTGTATTATGATCTGTAATAATAAAAGATGCATACCTTTGTGATGTTTTCATTCCTGTCCTCTTTTGTGATGTTACTAAGAGGTTCCAGTTTTGACTGTTGACTTGACCCTCACTTGTGAGACATCTACTGGAGGAGACCCAGTTACCACACACTGATGCCGACAGTGTGACTCAACCCTTGGAGGCGAGAGTAACGGTTGGATCTCTTGGTAGTAGAGTCGAGGCCTTAGGACGTCATCCTTGGTATGGATTAGTATCATCCATGTCGGGATTGACCGTATTAGGCAAAGAATGTGGTTCATCCAGGGGATGGGACCATATTTCTCTTATCGGCAAAGAAGAAATCTTAGCAGCTCTTGTGGGGCCGGAGATGGTCCAGGCCACGGATGAGATTGTCCAGGTCATCCAGTCGCGGATGAGTACAGCTCAGAGCCGGCATAAGTCATATGCTGACAGGAGGCGGAGGCCACTAGAGTTCGAGGATGGCAACCACGTCTTCATGCGGGTCTCACCTCGACGTGGATTACGGATATTTGGCCAAGGTGTCAAGTTGTCTCCATGCTTCATCGGACCCTTCCAGGTCCTCAGCAGGATTGGCTAGATGGCTTACCGCCTAGCTCTACCGCCTTTGTATCCCTAGTTTGTGTTGAAGCTTTACGGGGATGTAAAGCCCAGAGGTGGGAGTAATGTAAAGACCCGTAAAATTCAAGGGAAATTTTTTCTTAATTTTCTTTGGAATTTTACAAGAGCGCGGTTTCGGATGGCACCTGATTCCAAGTCCCGGAGTGCCCGGAATCAATTTCCGAAGTTTGGCTCGGGTACGTTCAGTGAACGAATGAGTGGAAATTTCTAACTTTTGAACCGGTTCCCGGAATCAAATTCCGAGGGCACCGATGAACTCGCAGCGCCGATATTCGCTTAAGGATACCTTTTCCGAGGTTGCGTTTTATGCGGAATGAAAGTTAGTTTTGGGAAGAATTAAAAGAAGTTAAATAAAAATGTGGAAACACTTTTTATTTTTAACTTGTTTGTTATTTTTCTCCCAAAGGGAGTTAGAGGTGGGAACCACATCCACTTAACCTCCCTTGGGAGGATTAAGTGTGGTGGGGCCCACACGAAGCATAACTCTTCACCTTCTTTTTTTTAAACTCCCTTAAACTCCTCTTTTAATGATCTTAACAACTTGGTTATTTAATGGAGAGAGTTGTTTGAATTTAAAACCTTTGAAATTCAAATTGATAATTGTGTGAATAAAATAAGCCTTAGCTTATTTTATTTTGGTTGGTCTCCTTAGACATCTTGAGAGGTTTTGGAAGAATTCTCTCCATCTTCTTCAAGCTCCGAAGAAGAACACTCAAGAACACTGCTTCCTTCTTCTTTGTAGCTGGTGCGTTTCCAAAGGTCGACGACGTCGCTTCTTCGATCTTCTTCCCGTATCAACGAAAGAAGACGCTGATTCCTCCTCGGAATTTCTTCGTCGGCTTACGAAGTTTCACCAACGATGTACCTCTTCGGACGTACCTCTTCGTCAACAGAATCGACGAACGATTACCACGATGCCCGACCTCCGCGACGCTTGTCTTCCGCGGTTTGTTGACGTGCTCGGCACTTGAATTCAAGGTAGGGCTTTGTTGTTGATTATTTATTTATTCTCGTTCTTGGTTCTAGCATGACAATCTTGAGGATAAATGATTATGTGTTATCATCTAACGAGAGGGGGGCCGGACCGCACAAACACGGCTGAACCCCCCTCCTTTGATCTTGAATATTTCTTGCGGATGAAAACGAAATGGTGTGGTGCCGTCGCACCACACGGGAACCTCAAGGCTATATTTGCGCGGCGCCGTCGCACTGCGCCGCGGAAAGATTATCAAGAACGCGACGTCGTTGCGCCACGTCGAAGGAAACCGAAGGCGCCGTGGCGGAGGGGCGCGGTGCCGTCGCACCGCGCCGGACGACGAAGGCCGCGGCCGGTTCCGGGCCGCGGCGGAATGGAAAGACCGGCGGCCATCCGGGCTGCCAGTGTCGGAAGCCGGAAAGGGGACCGGCCTCACCGGTCCCGTTGAGGAAGAACCGGCCACCAGGTCGGGCCGGCCGGAAGGGAGGCAAAACCAGGGGAAATTAATTCCCCCGTCCAGCCAAAATGGCCCCCTATTAAGAGGGGGCCGGTTTCACAAAGGGGGTAAGCGACCCCCCGTTTTTTCTCAAAATCAGGCCGCCACGTGGGGGGGCCGTTTATCCAAGGCGCGGAAATCAGCCGCGCCGCCAGTAGAGGGAAGAGGCGGGGGCTTTTTCCCCCGCGCGTGGCACCCGAGCGGCTCCCAGGCCGCGCCGCCTCCGACCGGGGCGCGCCGCCATGCTGGGCCGCGCCGCCGCGCCGGGCCGGGTCGGCCCGGACCTGGACCCGGACCCCCCATTTTCGAATTGACTTCGGTCTTTTGCCCATAACTTGAGCTACAGACCTCCGATTGACGAACCGTCAGCGGTAGTGCAATCCTTGGATCGAGACGGTCATTTTGGTATATCGCACTCAAGGTTTCGGAATACTTTGAGTTCGGCCGGGTCGGTTCGTACACGAAACCAACCGAGCCCTCGGAGCGGAAACGCTCATATCTTGAGCTACGGACGTCCGATTGACGTGCCGTCAGCTTTGTTGAGTTCCTCTTAGTGAGACGGATCTTTTGGCATACTCCTCCCGAGATTTGGACGCAGGTGGAGTACGGTCGGGTTGGTTTTTCCTTAAAAACCAACCGGGCCCCTGGGACGAAAAAGCTAATAACTCTCAGATCAGGCGTCCGATCGACGCGTCGTCTGTTGCGTTGAGTTCCTGTTGACGATACGGAACTTTTGGATACATCAACTCTGGACTTTGTGACAGTTGATGTATCAGCCTCCCGGCTCGTGGAGCGGACCCTCCCGAACGAGCTTGCTGTGTGCGGGAACCCTAGTGCTGGCTGTGACTGCTACTGTGAGGACGACGATTGTGCAGGGATCCTCAGTGGACTGCGACAATGAAGACAGCTGGTCTTATATCCTATGTGGGTCCTAGCTGTGCTGGTCTTGTATCCTATGTGGGTCTCAGCTTAGATGATTCAATACTGGTCTTGTATCCTATGTGGGTCCCAGTATAGATGAATCAATGAAGACAGCTGGTCTTGTATCCTATGTGGGTCCTAGTTGTGCTGGTCTTGTATCCTATGTGGGTCCCAGTATAGATGAATCAATGAAGATAGCTGGTCTTGTATCCTATGTGGGTCATAGCTGTGCTGGTCTTGTATCCTATGTGGGTCCCAGCTTAGATGATTCAATACTGGTCTTGTATCCTATATGGGTCCCAATATAGATGAATCAATGAAGACAGCTGGTCTTGTATCCTATGTGGGTCCTAGCTGTGCTGGTCTTGTATCCTATGTGGGTCCCAGCTTAGATGATTCAGTATCTATGTCTGATCATCTCTTTCACCTTATCGATGATGTATACCTGTGTGAGCTGAATCTTGTTGCTTTCCTGTGTGGATTTCGTTTGGCTTTCCTTTGTGGAATACGAATACTTTCCTGTGTGGACTGAGTTGTACATGGGCTCGGAGGTTGGAGTGTATTGGAATTGATGACTTAGGTATATGTATGGGCATATACCTAAGAAGTGTTGGTTGTTACTTCGTGATTGTATCTTTCTTTTGTGGTTTATCCTCTGTGGAATTTTGGGAGACCTTCGGGGGTCTCGGGGTCCCTACTGAGTAGCTTATACTCACCCCTGCACGGGTTATGCCCGCACTACGTTGTGTTGGTTGCAGAAGACGGACAGCGTTGATCGTGGTTGAGGCTTGCAGAGCAAGATGGTACCTGGAGGTAGACCACTGGGCGTGGCGTGCTCGGAGCGGACGACAGGACCCGAGAAGCAGTGGAGCTATCTGTACCCACCCTTCAGGTGGAATTTCCAGTGGGCAGCTCAGCATAGCAGCTTTTACTTTTTAGTTGCTGTTTTCCCTTTCGAGTTGTACATTACTTTCAATTTTGGGTTTGTATACTGGCCCACTTACTTTTCCGCACTTACAGTTGTACAATGTTTTACTTAGTGTTTACTTTTCCGCTTGCTTACTCTGTGGTACTTGTTTACTTTTCAAAGGCCATTCCTTCCCTTTTGTTGGGATTTACGCCTTGGTACTAGTCGCCAGCCCCTGGCCTATGGAAGGCGGGCTTGGGGTAGTCACGGCACGGGCCCCGAGGACGGGTCGTGACAAAGGAGACATAAAACAACTATAGATTTATTTTTTACTTGAGATAAAATGATAATTAAAAAGTGAATCACTACAGGAATAAGATCATGTATTCATAAGAATTGATTATATGTAATGGGATCAAAATTATTTTTTATATCAAAAATTAGAAAATTTAAATATATTGGAAACATAAATTTACCATCACATAAGGATTTGAAAACATTATAATATAATTTTTAATGGTTGGAATATAGAACAATAATGTGGTATCAAAAATTAATGATGATATCTTTGATATACATGATAATTTCATCACAACCATAGGTTAAGGATAACCACAAAGACACCATAAACCTAGTTCAAAGATCAATTAAAATATATCATAAATATATGCCATGGATTTCTTCCAAGGAATCATAATCATATTCCAACAGTTACTATTAATGAATCAAAAACATATAACATGTCTCACCACCAAGGCATCAAAAACATAGGCCAACAATCACTTATAATGTGTTATAACATGATCTTATGAGATTTAAACTATGAAATAATGCATTAGTATTCTATATAACATCATCCACAACATATGTGTGAAACATTAATGTTAAATCAATCCATCAAATTTTTAGTATGAATAAACCCTATAAATAAAAGGGGATCATATATTAATAATGTATAGATATAGTTAAATACCCTAAAATCATGGTATTAAATAATAGGTTAGTGATGTTTCTATTTTTTTAAATTATTATAGACATTAGTTAATTTGTGTAAACTCCCTGATATGGGAAACATGAGAAGTTACCAAGATTAATAATCTCCCCTAGTCCTTAGAAGTAACTCTCATCCTATAAAACTCATCCTTTCATGTGTTCAGCTCATTTTATTTCCTTGAAACCCTGCTCAAGGTTCCTTACATGACGTACTAGCATGCACTCCTTTTTCACTCAACTCTTACTCCCATGAACCATTATGTGAATCCATTGACTATGATGTGAGAGGAGGTTAACCACCTAACCATGTTCCCTAGTCTCTCCTTACCGATAAAAATCTACATCAATAAATTTTCCTTGGGTAAAATAAGGGAAAATAAAAAAATGATGGTTATAGAAGACATAAAAGAGATGAAGAAGAATGGAGATGGATACATGGGTGGAAGTAAAATCATCCCTCACAAGTTAAAAATCCTTTGTTACCTTCTTAATTATACTAACTAATTCAAGGTAATATTTCTAGAAGGATGTTAACACAACAACATATTTGAAAAATAATGTCCATTTCAGTATATTAAAACTATGGTGAATGATCAATTCTAGAGGTACCACACCAACATTCCCTACACCCAATGTATCTTGGAAGTTATTTTTCTATATAAATGTTCCCAAATCACCATAGAACATTTATACAAGGAAAAAACATCACCCAACCCTTTTTATTATGGTCACACTTCACTTTACCCATCCAACTATGGTGGAACATCTTGTTATCCTCTATACATTGGTGACAATTCACCCATACCCTATACTAGTGAATCAATTATCCTTACATCCATATATAGGATACAAATTAACCCACCCCTAATATAGGGTGATAGTTTTTCATGTCTTTATAATATGGATACACTTTACACGTGCTACAAAACTAAGAAACTACATCATGTAGGTCCATTACTAGATACCATTTATCCTAGGTCTATTTTTGCTCTGGCCTCATGTTCCTTTGCACCTATCCCAATGATATCTAGATTAGTGGTTATATTAAGGCTTTGGGATGTGTGGCTCAGCGGATCTTGATCCTCCAGGCGTGGATTTAATCAGTTTTCTTCTGCGATTTTGTGTATTTGGTTTTGGTGTTTTTTGTTGTTGGTTTGGTGAAGTTGAAGTTGTAGCGATGATGGTGTAGATTTTTTCTATGATGTTTGGAAGACAATGGAAAATTTATAAAGTTTTATAGCGGGTTGATTGTTTTTGGTGGTCCTCCAATTGAAGGTTGACATTGAGAATGCTTGAAGGATGCATCTTGTTTTCCTCCAGTGATGGGCTGCAACACTGGGGGTGGTTTCCTACATTGATGATGGAAATAAAAGGTGAAGTACTACTGAATATTTTGATGTGCAGATTATTATGATGGTTTTGACACGATGGTGCCATGGATTATCGGGCGGATCTCGTGATTTATAGGATTTTGCGTTGATTTTGTGTGATTTTTTAGTATTTTGAATTTTGAATATTCCACTGAATAGTGTATTTGGTTGGTTCCCACTACTTTACTGTGGCTTCAATGAAAATAATAAAAAAATTATCGGAGGTATTCCATTTCCTAGGTCTCCTAAATGGGTATCAACTTCTTCAAGGTCACCCATCTGGGTGCCTTTCTACCCATTATTTTTTATCAACTCAAGGTGGTACATGACTTGGATATGAACATTATCATTCACACCATTGATAATTTATTCCATTGATAATGAGGATTTTTTTTCCTCCCCTGTAAGATAACCACCATGGGTTTTCCTCCCTATCTGATACAACCCTCAAAATGTAAAAAATAATTTATTAACTTTATAACAAGGTTCTATAGCATAAGGATATCAGTGGAATATCCATGGGATCGTTGTGTTGGTCCTAACTTCTATGGTGTAATATGGGACCCAATATTCCACTCAATGATTTATAAATATTTGGGTATCCTCAATATATGTAATCCCCAACCATGTACCCATTATTATTCTCATCTTGATGACTCTTTAATGATTTAGGGACAGCTATATGGGATTCTTACAAATTTTAAGCCTCGCAATCCTACCTTAACCTGGGAATTCTTGAACATTTATCTATATATAAGAAACATTTTTTTAATTACAATCTCTTTTTTACTTAACAAATTCCAAAAAAAAACCATCTTTAATGGGATATATCCCTTTGTGATTATCTCATCCTCATAGTACTATATCCCCAATAAGATGTTCTTCCATAGTGGGATATGTTCCCTATGACCATCTTATCTTTTAGAGGCCATATCCCATATGATCAATTCTTCCATACTAGTCTATATCCCCTATGATTATATCTTTTTTACGTAGTTATATCTATTTTAGTTCACTCTTACAAAATTTCTATATCCTCTAGATCAACTCATCATCATATAGAAATATCTCCTATGAGCCACTCTTCCTTATAGGTTCATATCACATGTGAGTCAAACTATATCCTCTCATTTTTTGTATCCAATGGTACAGTTGATGTAAAAATATAAAACTAGCTATAATCTTCATTCAACATCATCCTTATGACCATTTTATGTCACATATAAATTTATAACATATGGTTAAACATAATAGACCAGTCCTAACATACAACTTTACATTGGGAAAATCATACTATGTGGTATTGGATTCATATTAATAAGGATACATAGAATGTCTCTTTGATCATCAATAATAATATAAAATAGTTCTTGCATTCATGACTATAAAATGAATTAAATATAATGAGTACATAATACATTCATTGGAACTTGAATAGGTAATGGTTTTTTGACCATTAAATTCACAAACATAGCCCTTTCCAAATGAAATTAAATGGTATGATGTGTCCTATTGTGTGGAAAAAAACTATCTGGGTTGTAATCCAATTCATATGGATACATAGTAATCCCATATAAATGACCCAATCAAAAAAAAATAAGTTATACGACCTCATTATAAGTAGATAAATTCTAATGTGTCCAGCTTTGTATCTTTGAACCATATTAAAATTTCTATTAAAATTTCTGAATTTAATCAATCACCTTAATGGTGGTAACCCACAATAGTATTGTTAAATGGAAGGATTCAAGATTATGTATTAATATTTTTTCGATCCAAAACAGGTAATCAATTCCCCTTATAAATTATCCAACCTCTCATCATGTTGAACAAAGCGCTACCTAAAGTGTTTTTGGTAAAGTCCTAGTAACTTCATGCCATTGAAAAGTGGTTATAATACTAGAAATGTTTTAGTCGTAGGGTAATATCATATGTAAAATAGTGAGACCAATGTGGAATTTGTACCCATTAAATATAACAACGAACCTTTCCTTTTTTATTATTCTTTATTAACATTTTAATTTTTTATGGTTTCTCTCCTTCAAGAAAACACTCGATCCATGTTGAATAATCATGAATGCGGTTGAATGTTATGATCACTATAAAAAGTTTTATTAGTCATATTGAATATGTAAACCAATAAATATTAATGTCTGATAATTACTTATTATAAATAAAATAATACATTACAATAAATTCCCACATATGCTTTTGGATTATATTTTTAAAAAATTATTTCTAAGCATTACCCAACAAAACCCATACCTTTTTTAACGAACACAAAATTTTCCCATAATATAAGAATCATCTTGATCCATAATAATTATTCAAAATTAGACAAAAAATATCCACACAAGTTACTCATCAAGGTAAATCTTATATATTACATTTCATCATAACTTGTAGAAATGGATCCATAATAAATGGGTGGTCTTATATGCTTAGTGATGGTAATCAAATTAGATAATAATCAACGATCAGAAGATACCTTATGATGTTCATATGGGTATATTCAGGATAAATAATAGATACGTTCTCAATAAATCATTGAACAAAAATTGTGGAAAAATACATTAAATGACTTAGGAACATATCAAGTAATTATTACATATTAATGTGGAACAACAATAATTATTTATCATAGAAGAATAAAAAATATTCCCATATAATGGGAGCATAACATAAAATTGAGGAATATCACATGAAATAGTAATTAATAGGAAATTTAAGAATTCATGAAATGAAAATAAATGTTGAAATTTCACATAATCATAAACATAATAACCCTTTTAAGGAATACCATTATTCCAACACCATTGTCAAGAAAATAATTTTATACATTTATTAACATGTGATTAAAATCATTATGCACATGCCTTTATAAAAAAACACATTTTTCAAACCTTACATTCTCATGAGATATTATACATCACTAATAAATTCGAGTGAATTATAGGACCCCACCTATCATCATCTGATAATTTTAGTGTTACATAAAATCAATAATCATCATCACATAAGGAACCCATGAAAATAAAATGGGTGTCATTTCCCTTTTATATGAAATTATATGAGAAACACATTCATAATCACATTAATACATAATAATAACCTAATAAATATCAATAGGTATTAAATGATACTAAATAACATTGATGGTATATATCATTGAATGAAGTATATGGTAATTAAATTTTATAGATAGAGTGTATATAGTTTATTCAATAATTACCTAATAAATTGGTGCATGAAGTCAAGGTTAACACCCTTGAATAAAAAAATGGAATATACTCTATTCACAAATTAAATGCAATGAAATAAATTTTTTCCCTATTCATAGTTGATGGTATGGAAATAACAATGTAGTGAATGATCACTCTTATAATAGAATTGAACATTTCATATTTCATTATCATGTTAAAATGTGGTTAGAAACATTTGATTAGTATCCTTTATCTAGTATATAAATCATCAAAAGATATTAACATTGGTAGAAAATACATTTAAGGAGCATTAGAAACATATCCTTGGAAACAAGTTTTATCATTTACCTTTAAAAAATATTATTTAAAAAATAAATATTTATAAAACAAATAATATTTTATTTTATTTAATAAATAAAGATAGTGTTGAGAGGATATTACATATAATAAAAGAAGTTTATGAATTTTGTGTTCAAATAGAAAATGTTTAAAAAATATTTTTGTAACACTTTGTTGAAAATAATCCATGGTGAGAATGTTAAATATTTATTTCAAAAAAATTGGAAATTAAATATAATATAGAATATCAGTATTATATTATTTAAAAACAACTATAAACATTTAAAAAATCATAAAATGAATTCAAATATGGAAAATATAGGGGTTTAGTAGAAAAGAAAATAGGGGGATAATTTCTCTTATAAGAAACACTTCATGTAAAATATGAATTACAGGGAAATAAATTTGTAATTGGAAATATAAATTATTTTGAATATAAAAATAATATTATTAGAGGTTTTATAATTAATAATAATTCACTAGATGGATTATAATTCAGAAAAAATCATGACATGATGATAATATTAGTAATGAAACCCTTACAGTTTGAGGTAAATTTTAATTTAAAGTATATTAGTGATGGATATTGATATTGATCATAGAAGTTTATGTATAAAATATAATTCATGATATAAAAAACAAATTTACAAGTTTATAAACCATTTAATGAATTATTTATAAAATAAAACATGTTTTGGGTATTTGAAAATGATACAAAGGAACCCTAACATAAATTCATAACATCCACTAATGTGTCTCAGACACTTATATAAATAAATAATCATAATCACCTATTAAAAAAAATATTTAAAAATATTTAATTTTATATAATTTATTTTTATTCATTCAATAATAATATATTTATCAATTATGACATAAATTTACTCTAACATGATAGAAATTTGATTTTTCATACATCCTATATAATGTTGATGTTTTTCTACATTCTGTCACTAAAACATTACAAATACAAGATTTTTTAACATATGGGAAACTTTTTAATACTTTTTTGAAATAAATTTTTAATTTTTTGATAATGACGGATATAGTATGTGAAAATAAAAATCAGATATTGATAAAAAAAATTCTTGTTACTGAAACGGGTGAAATTATAATAACTTTCTGAATGATAATGTTACCTTTACCTAACCATAAATAATTAATTATTTTTTAGTTTATTTATAATTATACCTATTGTTAATTTTACATAGCCATACATGCTTGTCATGACCCCCTCCCTCCAAAGATACCCCTCCTAATATGGAAATAAAGGAAGGGAGATAATGAACCTTCAGTCCTGCCTCCAGTAGGCCCTGGGGTGGAGACTAACACCAAAGGTACAAAGATCTCACAATATGGGAGGCATTACCCTTTCTAAGAAAACAAGATTGGGAGATAATATGGTTCATACCAAAACAAATCCAAGACATATATATAAGAAATACAAAACCATCCCACAAGGATGTTTAAAATATAATTGTTAGAAAACAAGTGTCTCCAAATTAAATACCAAAAACAAGGCTATGTAGTGACATGGTAACTATCAAAAAGTTCAAGCTATTAATACCCAGCATGGTCCACATAGTCCTCCAAGAAACATGAAATAAGGTTTATATACATAGGGTGATCATACAAGTATACTTAGTAGGGAAAACCCAAAGTCTCTCATGCCTAAGTGGAAGAATCATAATAATTCTCATGTGAGAAAATAGAAGAAACCAATAGCAACTAGTAAGGTATACTAGACACCCCAACCTCATCAAGGCATGCTCACCAAATCAAAAAATACAAGTAAAGTAATACAGTAATCAAATTTATTATTTGGGTACCCCACACCACTTCCCAGTAGTTAGTTACTCATACCCTAATGGAAAATGTCCTGACACTTATACATCTTCCACAATCCCCACGTCACAACCCACCCCAACACACTTGGGCCTTAGAGATAGTCTTAGAACCTAGGAAAATGAAGCTCACTGTATCCCACCCACATACACATAGGCCAAAAACATACCTTATCTCTCCTATAGACACCTAGGCCACAAAAATTCCTCATCCCACCCATAGAAACCTGGTCTACAACCATTCCTCAACCCAAATACACCTTGGAAAGCACAAAACATCTCATACCGAAGACACCTGGGAAATCACAACTCACCCGAAGACACATGGGAATCACAAACCACACCACAATCTACCTGAATAGTCTTGGGCTACCAATTCTTAGAAGAGGGAGTATGAAAGATCTAGTAACCA
This sequence comes from Viscum album, assembly GCA_963277665.1. Taxonomy (NCBI): domain Eukaryota; kingdom Viridiplantae; phylum Streptophyta; class Magnoliopsida; order Santalales; family Viscaceae; genus Viscum; species Viscum album. Next base: position 384,679,716 of record OY728156.1, on the reverse strand, counting down.
TCTATTCATCCTCCCATCGGGATGTTAGGAAAAACACCCTCCCCCATGATTATGGGGGTGTTCATAAAATAGCGCTCAAATAGGGTGTGATGCATGTAGAAATTACAAGGAAATAAAGTTATATATATAATACCAATAAACAAAGCCAAACCTATGGGTTTCCAACCAATTAACAACACACTAAAAAAGCCTTTGTTACTACCCCTAAATGCATTTATCAAAATTAATTATTTTCACTTCCGAATTTGATAATAGAAATTTATTGCACAACAAGAAAGAATCTCAATTCATACCCCCAGCCAATTCATTTAACCAATTATCATTATTTATTAAACAATTCATTTATTCCATTACTATCTAAGAAACTACCAAGCATTGCATATAACCATCCACACCGGAAAAGTCACGCATAGGAAGAAGAACAATAGTGAATTAGCCCACTTCATATTTATTCTCCATTTAACACCCATCCATAACATAAAAACTGATCCCGGGACAGGGGTTGAAGCTTTGGGCATGATACTCATGGAGAAAATATTAAAAAATTACGAATACCTTCCACTGCTAACATCATTCTTCAAATTCATTCCTCCCTATACATCCTCTAAAAAAGTAAACCCTTAACTCATAGCCAAACCCCACAACACATCTCATCACATCCAACCCTGACATCCCCACTGTATATAACTTCCATCCATTTCACTTCCACACCCCTTTACAAAACCAATACCCTTGTGTCAAAACATTCCCACAACCATAGTAAACAATATATAAAAACACAACCCGATTTGCAGCACCGCTACACAAACATGCCACACCACAACCACCAAACCACCCAAACACACAATCGTTCCCCCTACTACAACACCATAAAAACCACAAAAACCAAAATTTTCATATTTAATAAGGCATATCTTATTTAATTTCACTCATTAATTCAAGGGTTATCACAGAACAAGTTAGATCCTAGGAAATACATTTATTTAACCAAATATATGTGGTTAATAAATTTCATATATATAATAATTCAAAAGAGGACTAAAAAAATCACTCGAAATCCATCATAGGTGTGGAAAAAAATACCTCCAATGGATATTATTTTTAGTATACGTATATCCCTTACTGATCACAATATCAACAGACAAAAAAGCAGAACATAAGTCTCTTTATCCCAACCCTTCATGTTGATCTTTGAACTGATTTAATTATCTTTATTAACTTGGTATCATGTTATCTTTCACAAGAGGACATTCATACACCCACCCTTAATGATACAAAAATAAAATAGAGATGAAGAAATCCCTACTTGGAAGAACAGATTATCAACACTTCCTCATTGAGCCAAAATAGGGGGTGTGCAAGGCTCTAGGGAAACATGATCCATGGGTGAAACACAGATGCTTGGATCCTCAGAGAATAAAGGTTCAGGGCACACCAATAGAAAAAGGGATCACACAAGGAATATAGGATCTAATATTTATAAATGATAGATACTAAAACGATGAGAGAACCCATTTTTAAAATCCATTAAAGTTTAATCTTGACCAAGACCATGTGGTTTGGGAGTTAAATGAAGCTTTATGGTTTTTTAGAAGATAAATACGGTTTGAAATTTCCACAAAAAACATTAAATATGGTATTTAACTCATTTTACATCAAATAAAATGTTAAAGGGTTGAAACTGGAAAGACTAAGAAAAAATAGAATTTTGAAAAATTGTCAGAAAAGACTCGCCATTGGGTGAGCCACCGTTGCGAGCCGCCAATGGGTGAGTCAATAGTGTGAGATACCGATGGATAAGCTACCAATGGATTAGTCACCATTATATGACTCATTTTTGGATGAGATACCTATGTATGAGTCACCATTAGGTGACTCTACATTGGATGAGCTAATGGTGGATGAGTTGTCGTTGGGTGGCACACCGTTGTGAGTCACCAGTACAAGTCACTATTCTAACTCACTAGCCTTGATCCACCGTTGTGACCTACCATCTCTACCTAATTGTGGAAAACTCACCATTCTGGGTCACTGATGGATGACTCACCACTGGATACCTACCATTAGCAACTCACCTTCGTGACTCACTATCACGGCTCACCATTGGAAAAAGTGGATTTTTTTTAAAAACTCTTGAAATGAGTTATTGTTTCCTCTCATAACACCTAAAAAACAATATTTTCAAAAATTAATGGACTGAGGAGGTTTAGTCCATTAAATCAAATACCTCTCAAACTATTCTCTCCCTTGAGGATTCAAACCCAAACCCAGAAGGAAAATAAGGGTCTGAACAACCACACATTTAGATACCACTCCGAGACCTTACTACACTAGAAACTCCACTTCCGACTAAGCACATAAAAGTTCAATGATAAACCACCCTATATTGTTTGAAATCTGGAGTGAAACCTCAGCATTAAAGAAGAACTCCTCTAACATCTTCTAACCTAATTGATCAGAAGACACACCACACAAGCACAAAAACCACACTATTCGAACATAAGAATCAAAGAATCCCATCCTCCATGTTAAGATATTATACACTCTAGGTGGCACTAACTAACCTGCATGAGTTTAATTGCATCACAATTAATTAATCTTTATTAGGAATCTATTATTTCCCTTTTCACATGTATGGACTTTATCACTGATCATAGAAAAAGGAAAAAAACATCTCATAACCAAAAAAGGATCAAACATTACATTTCAAAGAAAAAAAGAATGAGGAAAATATCAAAACAACTCTGGGTAATGGGCAGATATTTGTATTCCTCACTCCCATGTACTCTCCTCCAGGCCACCGTGCCTCCAAAACATGCAAAGAAAAGTAATGTTCCTCCAACAAAGCACCTTTTCCCAATGATCTTGTATCTCTACTTGCTGTTGCGCATACATCATTTCATCCTCGATATTCAAATATCCCTAATAAATGAAATGGGAGTCATCATGAAGATACTAACAGAGTTGAGAGATTTAAAAAATGTTTTGGATCCTCTCCAACTTTGGTGGTAGTTATAACTGGAATTTCACTTCACCAACTCTCCCCAACACCTCAAAGGGTCTGATGAACCTTAGAGAAAGCTTACTCCCTCTAACCAACCTCTATTTCCTATTAGGATGAGGGTGGAAGGCAGTGCTTAGGTGTAACTAAGTTCCAAAAGCATGTTCCAATCCCCTATATACTCATGAGGTAAAATCTATATCCCGATCTGATATAATGGTTCTCAGAACTCCATTCATCCACACCACCTCATCCAATTACCTCATTTCGAAGTCATCCATTGTGCTTGGATAATTTATTACTAAGAAGTGAGACAACTTCATTACTTGTTCCACTACTACTCAGATTGTATCATATCCTCCTTCAGCCCTGGGAAACCCTATGATGAAATCCATCAAGATGTCACCCCACTTCTTCTCGGGGACATATAAGGCATTCAAAAAAAACAACAAGGAACATGGTGCTCAGCCTTCACCTTCTGGAACACTAAACACCTCACCACAAACTCCTCCATATACTCTTTATCTTAGACCACCAAAACTGCACCCTCAAGAAATTTTACATTTTGGAAATTTCTGGGTGCACCGCTAAAGGTGATATATGAAACTGACGGAGGACTCTATCAGGATATCCACTGGAACAAACAACCTTCTATAGAACAACATCTGATTCTAACCACCCCTCTAGAGCATCACCATGGTCAATGTGATAACACATCACATCTTCCTCTGAGTCTCCCTACTGATACTCCCCTACTTATTATACTTGAGAAGACTGCGTCTTCATCTGAAACAAACAGACTATCTCACCATCCATTCCCACATCTAATTGTAGGTCTTACAACTCCTCCATCTCCTTCTAAGAATCTATTAATTCCTGAACTACCTCTTTCTATGACTTCCTACTCATGGAATCAGCCACAAAATTCTCCTTTCCCAAGGTGTAGGAGATCTAAAAATCATAGTCTTGAAGAAAATTCATCCATATCTATTTTATTGAGCTTATATCTCACTGGTAAAAGATTTACCTCAAACTCTTGTGATTCATGAAGACCACAAATAGCTCCATAATTAGTTAACTCTACCACAACTTTAGTACGACCATGACTACTGAAAGCTTCAGATCATGGGTGGAATAGTTATTCTCCTAGGGATGTAACTACCTAGACCCATAAGAGTTCACACCCTACTGTTGCATTAGCACACATCCCAATCCCATATAAGAATCTTCACAAAACACATCTAACATCACCCCTTCCTCTAGAAACTTAAGCACTTGATCAGTGAACAACTTCCCCTTTAGAAAGTTTAATGATGCCTAGAACTTCCCAATACACACAAAATCCTAGTCATGTATGGTTAGATCTGTAAGAGGAGATGGAAATCAAGAGAAAATGGGTACAAACCTCTGGTAATAGCCTGCCAGTCCAAGTAAACTATGAACCTCTACCACATTATTGGGTGATACCCAAGAAACAACTACCTTGACTATTAAAGAGTCCACTATTACACCCTGTTGAGACACCACATACCCAGGGAATTTTACCTATCATTTCCAGAACTTACACTTGGATAGATTTCCACAGAGATGGTGGCATTGAAGGATTTGAAAGATAGTACTGAGATGCTCGGTATCATCCTCCTCTGACTTCAAGTAGAACAATATTTCATTAATGAATACAACAAAGAAATGGTCCAAGAACTCAAAAAATAAAGAGATCATAATCCCCATGAACAGGGATGGTGTGTTCATAATATCGAATAGAATGACAATAAAATTGAAGTGCCCATACCTGCATCTAAAAGAAAACTTCAGGATATATGATTTTTTCACCATCAACTGGTGATATCCAGACCGTAGATCAATCTTAGAAAACCAACTTTCTTCTCTCAGCTGGTCTAAAATATCATCTATCCTTGGGAGGGGGTAACAGTACATAACTATTACCTAATTCTGAATTTGGTGTTCTATGCACAACCTCAAACCACCATCCACCTTATTCTCAAATAAGACTAGAGCACCCCACAATGACACATTGGGCTAGATAAAACACTTTTTCATCTGATCATCTATTTGAATCCTTAACTCCCACAGATCTGAAGGTTTCATCTGATAAGGATCCATCAAAATCGGTGAAGCACCAGGCTACAAGTCAATCCTGAACTCAACATCACATTGAGGGGTTAGATTCACAACATCCTTAAGAAAAACATACAATATCTCCTCTACAACCCTAGTAACTTTAGAGTCCACTAATTCCACTGATAGCTCATCCAATAAGGAAATATGAGGCTCCACATTCTAACTGCCTACCTGATAACTTCACTCACCAACAAAGGCCACATGCTGACCATACACATTTGAAAACATGACTATACTTCAGAATAAGTCGATAAAAGCATGAATAGACATTCTATTCCAAGGATGATATCTTATGGTTGTGTCCATAGAAATAAGATATCCCCATGAGATTGATGTGGTCCCATCATTAGTCTGCATCCCCGACACACATGAAACAAGTTGTTCTGACCTCTAACTAGCATACTCAACACTAGAGGCACAAGAATCCTATCTACATCTAGTCCCAGAGTAGGGATAAACTAGGTGTAATAAAGGTGTGTGAACCTCTCAAATAAAACAAAGAATAAGAAAGGGCACTAAAGAAGATAATTTTACCTCAAAATATCTACGACCCTACTGGAACATCTGACTATGTGGTGTGCCACTGGCCATGACTATCTCTTCTTCCCCTATGCTGAAGACCACCCATTTGACTACACTGAGGTCGAGGTCCTTAAGGAACCCCCTGAGTTCGGCCTTCTCTTGCTCAATCGCCCCTCAGTGGAGCATGAGCCTTCTTTCCCTGCTTCTAAAATAGTTGGGTCAAACACTTCTACTAAGGTGAGAGTTGAACCTATCAACCTTTACGATATTGAACTTCAAAATCTATTAGGAACTATCTCTGAAGAGTGAAATGGTCCCCATAAGTGAAATTCCTCTGTCCTATGTTCATGGGAAAGGCATGTGGACCAAAAGGTCGGAACTGAAAGTACTATAGTCAGCTCCCTACTGGTTGAAACCTCGAAGTCACTGGTTCCTGAGACCTGCTACTGGTAACCCTACCTCTTGAATAACCTTTATGGCTCCCCTATCATAGAATAACTCCTCATGAGTGCATTCTCTCAACTACCTACATGCTCTTATGAACCACCAAGTATGTCAGAAAGTTAAAGGGAGTAACCTATTACTGGAGAGATGGAAGAATTGCCTCCCCAAGCCACCTTGTAGGAGACTCCTCATCCGAAAAGAGATCCAAGGTAGAATGAAGGACATCCTTGAACTTGATACCCAGCTCCCATAATGAAATACTTCACTACTGAAGGGAGAGTAACTCCTTCCTCTTCTCATCATTCATAGTTGATGAAAGGAATTCAGCTCAGAACTTTTTCTCAAAATCGAGCCATGAAATGTTGGCCTCCTTCCTCTCTATTAGGTACAATATCCACCACTGATGCATATCTCCTTTAATCTAACTCACTACCAAAAGAACCCAATACTCTATCGGAGCCTGAACCAGACATAAGGTGATCATAAAATCATCAATACATCTATCCATCTTCATGTCTGAAACACTTCTCTTTTACTTTCCTGAGTCCTATCACTTGAAATCACATAACATTCTCTGCCACTGATCATCCTCCTCCACTAGATATACCCTCTTCTGAACGACCATATTTTCCTGCAGAGCCTCAACCACCCGAGCCACAAATAGATGATGACCGAGTTCCATAGGTAAAAAAGGTCAAATAGGAATTCCTAAGCTTGAGTAGTATGGAATTTCACTTAAGATTATTTTTAACTTATTTACTCATTATTTATTTTATATTTATCAAAACACCTAAATTAAAATACGAACACAAGTCATTATGATTCATGTACATTTCCTAGGGTCTCTACCCTAAAAATGGTGTAGCTTCACTTAGTCATTCTTTAGGCTCAGATTCCTTTCATCGGATCATAGGGGGACTTAAAATCCCAAGTCTTAGCTGGTCTTCCCTGGACTATGTCATGTACCAAGATCACCTAACACTATTTCCCTACCAACCCATGAAATCCTAACGGTTCCTAACTCCAAACTCAATCCTATCTATCAACCATCACCTCTAATACCATTCTTCCATCACCCACTCCCTCCAAATATTCCCCTTCTATGATGGAAATGAAGGAAGAGAGATAATGACCCCATAGTCCCACCTCCAGTAGGACTAGGGGTGGTGACTAGCACCAAGGGTACAAATATATCATGATATGGGAGTCATTACCCTTTATAAGAAAACAAGATCAGAAGATAAGATGGTTCATCCCAAAACAACTTCAAGACATATAAATATATATATATAATCTATACCATTATTAATGCATGTTTAAAATATATATGTTACAAAACAAGAGTCTCCCATGTAAAATCCAAAAACAAGGCTAATTAGTGACACAGAAACTATCTCAAAGTCCAAGATAGTAATTCCCAACATGGTTCACATAGTCCTCTTAGAAACCTGAAAGTAGTTTTATATATGTAGGGTGACCATAAAAGTATACTCAGTACAGAAAAATCAAAGTCTCTCATACACAAGTGGAAGAACCATACTAATTCCCCTGTGAGAAAATAGTATAAACCAACATTGCTTAGCAATGTATACTAGCCACCCTAACCTCACCAAGGCACACTCACCAAATAATGCAAGTCAAGTAAAGTAATATAGTAATCAAATCAATGATTTTGGTACACCACACCACTTACCACTGGTTAAATTCTCATACCCTAAGGAAAAATGTCTTGAAACTCCTACCTCTTATACAATCCCCACGTCATAAACCACCCGCACACACCTTGGCCTCAGAGATAGTCCTGCAAATAGGGAAAATGAATCTCACCACACACTGCCCACACACACCTGGTCTACAATGATACCTCATCCTAAAAACAGAAACCTAGGCTAAAACCATTCCTCATACCGCCCATAGACACCTAGGCCACAACCATTCCTCATCTTAAATACACTTGGGAAAGCATGACACATCTAATCCCATACTAAATTTTCGAATGGTAACGAGTGTACATAAAGGATCATGGAAGGATTAATGTGAGTGAAAGCAATATCTCATAATTTATATATCAAATTTAAAGTATGGGGGATATTAAAGAATATATTCCAACATAATAAAAAGGAAATTTATAGACATAACAAAAATAAGTGCTTGATAAAAAGAGGGAAGTGGAAGATCCCTTACTTGATTGTATGACTAAAAATTCTTGGGAGGGTTTTCCTGAGAGCTTCAGGAACCTTGGGAGGACTCTAAAGAGTGTATTTATTATTATTTACATGATAAAAGGTGTTTTAGTGAAGAGAAATGGGATATTGGGTTGGCTTTTATTATAAAATAGGCGGATTTCATTATTATTTAGTTTCAGACTCTGCATAATAAAATAACAAAAAGAAAAAAACCATCCTAGGAGTTTTTTCCAATGGTTTCTACCAAATGGGAGTGGTTCTCATTATTTTATAAGGCCAAGGTTTGAACTTAATAAAATAATTCCCTTTATTATGTGGATGTGAGTCATACTCTTAAAGAAATGATTTTTAATCCTTAAAAGATATTAATGGTTTTGCAGGATTCGTAAATGCTTTATAAAATTAACCAAATAAATATAAAATAAAATTATTTTATAGTGAAAAATATATTTGTTTGTGGATTCCCTTTATAGTATTTATTACATCACTTTTGGGCCATTATAATGTCATAATACACAAAGTATATTCATATGGTATTTAATTTTTTCCCTAAAATTTGACTATCTTAGAAAATTATATAAAATTCACCATTGGATAATTTCAAAGTTATGATTCAAATATTAAAATTCATTTTATCTAAATAAATTTTTAAATATTTTAACTTTCACTTTTAAAATAAAATCAACATTTATAAATAAATTTTGGGTTTTTTGACAATAACAATTTTCATACCCTTATAAAAATTACATTTGAATTCATAAATATTATTTTATAATTTAGATTTGATAAAAATTATTTAATAATAATATTTTATTAAAATATTATTTATTTCAAAAATACATTAATTCATAAAAATAAATTCCTTAATTGTATTTGAATATTAACAAAAAATATTATTTTTGTTTTATTAAATCAAAATAAAAACATTTATTAAATAAAAATAATAGAATAAAAATATATTAATTATTATATAAAAATTAATATACATAATAATATTTCTAGGGTATTGATACAAATCCATTCAATACCACATCAAACGCCCTAAGGGTATGGTGCATGATCGTGGGACTTTCATAGAGAGGTTCTGCGAACATGGTTTGGCTTGTGATCTTGGTGAGCTTGAACTTATCCAAGAAATAGTTTCATTCGTGCTTAAGATATTGGATCTTAGCTTAGGCTTGGTCAAGGGAAAATTACAATGATTTTATCTCCCTTGGAGGTTGTGATATATGGCTTCATAGGGTACTATACTACAGGTTGAGGTTATCACTTCCTTTTTCTATGTTAATTAGATTTGATAAAACCATATATTTATACTAATCATGTGATCACTATTCAATGGATATATTATCAATGGTAAAGATACCAAATGGTATTTTAAATTTAATTTTATATAATAAAATAACATAAGTGCATGTGTTTTCTATAACCAAATTACATAATAAGACATTTAATCAAATCCAAATGTGAGTTTTATTTATAATAGTTCAGGTCGTTAAAATATTCACTCTTAAGAAATTTATCCCTTGAAATTTTCATTTCCCATAATAAAGTAGATGAGGATAACTCTTTTTCATCACTTCCTCTTATTCCCGTTTTTCTTCTTCAAACTTTTGGTTTCTCCAAGGCACTTTTACAAGGTGCATTGAATTATTTCATATAACTTTGTCTTTATGATATAATATATTCATCAGATTCTACTCATGTGAGAGATAATTATTCAATGGTAGCACCTCTGGATTGATTATATGTGATGGGTATAGTATAACGACCCAACATTTTTCAATGGAAAATTCCATTCTGATATTTATGTCATAAGAACACAAGATAATGAGCTACTAAGTGATAAGTGACCTTTAAACATAATTTTGTCACCCCTATGTTTGGAATTTTGAAAATCCAACATACACGGTTGTGTTCAAGATGGTTTTTGGAGTCTAATGAAACAAAAATAATTTTTGGTGAATAGTAACCTACCCTTATGAATAGTAACCTACCCTTATGAATAGTAACATGACCCATATGAATAGTAAATAAGAGGAACATTACCTATGAATAATAAAATAAAATTTAGACATCTTAGAAAGTGACAAGTTGACCTTAGTAAACGTTTTTGGTATTTTATAAGTCATAAATAATTAATTATAATTAATTAATTAATTTAAAAGAATATTTATTTCCCTGGAATTTATTCATAAATTATTTAATTAAGTACTAATAGTTTTTAGATAATTTTATAATACCCTACGTAATTTTTGAAAGAACTGTAAAATCAGTTTTAATTTTAAAAAACTGTTTTTTTAAGTAAATTATGATTTTAATTAAATATTAAATTAATAATATTTAGAAAATTATTTTTGAAAAATGGACTTCATTTTTGGATTCTAAACGTCGAAAAATGGTTGGGGTAAATTTTTGGGAATTTTTTGAGATACTTGAATTTTTGATGAATAGTGGAATCCGATAATTCACCATAAATGCTAAATAATGTATTAATTGAGTCATCGATGATGTTTTGCTGATGTAAGCCCACTTGGTTCGGGATTACATTATAAAATTACTATTATTGGTCATCCAAGACTCACTATTCCTTCTCTTAGGTGAAATTAATAAACTAATCAATTTTATATTAAGGAAACCCCTCTCCCCTCCACTATAAAAGCCACCCTTCACTCCCTCTTTTCCTCACACCTTTCAAGCTCCAAGAAATCTCTAAACTCTGACCAAAAACCTTCCCTAGCCCCTCCCCCACGTACAAAAGCTTCTGGTCTCATCAAAATACCAATATTAGGCCCTTAAGGAGGTTCTCAAGAGGAAGATTCTAGAGGTAATTTCCCTCCCTCTTCTCCTTTAATTTTCCTTTCAAGTTCAAGTTCCTTTCTTGATCTCTCTCTACCTATCTTCATCCAAATTGTTTTTTAACTCTAGTATTATACATATATGGTAATATTATGATTCTAATGGTATATTATATAACCCCACACCCTTTCCCTCTTCCTTTTATTTTATTAAAGAGAACGTTGTTCATGAGGTGTTAAATTTATCACCTTCAAAAATGACATGTTCTCTTCTTCCATTTCTACCTTCCATCTGGTCATTAAACCATTTTTGTGGTTGAACCAGAATATTTTGTATGTATTATGTTCTATTTTATTTTTTGGAAATAACCTATGTCCTTATTACTAAGTTAAATGTTAAAACAAGTTCATTGTGATCCAAAAACCGCCCAAATTAACCCAAATAACCATCATTAAATTCTTATCTAATGATTCATCCACATGGATCTAATATAACTCATTATAAAATCATTAAAGATTCTGTAATATCATTAATAACATTTAATATCAGTTCTGTATTTTTACCCATGATCTACCCAAACATCAATTTAAGAATACAAGTGAACCACTCAAGAAAACCATAAAAACGAACATCCCCAAACAATGTTTATAAACTCTCTAAGTCATCCAAAGGAACATAATATAACATAATGAAACCATAATGAACCCTATTAATGTACACATGGTTCTGGATTTCTAATTAATGAATATAATGTCATTATACAGGACATTAAAGAGAAGGATCCATTCGAGTACAAGGTAAGGGGAAATCTCGAACCAAATTTTTCTTCCTTCGGGTTCTCCATCTTTCACTCCATTTTTGATATGGTTACTCCTCAAAGATCATTTTTTCATCATTTACATTACTTTTATGGGATATAAATTTTTGTCACTGGTTTTTATGTCCATCAAAATGTTTTCCAAAAGAACTCTTCTTTCAAGATCTCACCTTTTACCTCTCATTCGAGGATGATGGTTCTTGTATCAAGTATGTTGTTCCCTCTTTCTTTTGGGAACCCAAAGCTTATGAATTTGTTATTATGAGATGAAACCCATTCCATTCGATGGGTTATTTATGTACATGTTTGATATGTTTTCTATGTGGAAATCATGATAATGATAATGTTATGATGTGACGGGTGCGCCCGGAAATATATAGCGCAATATGAATGTTTAAATGTGACGGGTGCGCCCAAAATTATATAGCGCTACAATGCATTGGGTAAAGTGATGAATCTCATGAGTAAATGTGAAATGGTGTGTGAACAAGATGCTAGATTTGTTCACAAGTACGTGTGGTAGCTAACCACTAAGACATGATGTTTCATTTTTATGCATTGCCACATTTCAAGTTTATTGTTTATGCTCCTCTCATGTTCATGATCTTTTGCCTACGTCATGATTATGCTCACCCCATGCTATATTGTTATTATTTATCCTCTTATTGGTCTCTTATCTCACCCCTTTTGATGTATATCCTCATGTGGATACATGTACTAAAGAGAGGACAAGTTCCACTAAGAAGCTAGTGAAGAAGAAATTAAATAAATGTGTATGGTTGATGTTGTATTTGTTATGTATGGTCCTAGTTTTCCCAAGACACTAAACCTCTGGATCTTCCATGTGTAATACTATTATGTTGTTTATCTTTGAAATGATGTAATAGTAATGTAAGAAAATTCTGGGTCACTATAGTTGGTATCAGAGGAAAGGTTTAGTTAATTTGGGAATTAGGATTAGTAAACCCTAAAGAAAACCTCTAGTATAAGAATAAGCACAAACACATACACAAGAATATTTACCTAGGGATCCCATATGTTATGTTTTTGGTATAATTGTTTAAATGAATAAGTTATTCATGAATTGTTTACTTATGTTTTGTTCTAATCTTTTCTATTTTAGAAAATGGCGGGAACTAGTAGAAATCAGGCCAACAACTCTTTTGAGGGCCAATGCAATGATTGCCCAAACAACATCCCCAATGATTTGGGAGGTGGAGTTCAAAACTTCATGGCGATGCTTACCCAATTATCTCAGGTTATGAATAATAACCATAATAATGGGGAACTTCCTCCTTCACCAAAGAGAGAGGAACTAGAAATCGAATGTTTTATGCGGCAACGACCACCGACATTTTGTAGATATTCTGATCCACTAGTTACGGAACAGTGGGTCAACTCCATGGAGAAGATATTTTCTTTTCTTCACTGTTCTGAGATGGAGAAGGTGACTCTAACCATTTATCGTCTAGATGGAGAAGCTGATCAATGGTGGGATTTGATTAAGAACACCAAGCCAAGGGAGGAAGTTAAAGAGATGGAATGGGAAGACTTTAAGATAATGTTTCTAAATAAGTACCTCCCAAGAACTCTTCGCACGAAGATGGAGAGAGAATTCATAGAGATCAAGCAAAAAGAAGGAGAATCTGTCACAACCTATGAAACAAATTTCACAAGGCTCGCAAGGTATGCTTCGGGTTTTGTTATCAACAATGATAGAAAAATTGATAGATTCTTTAGTAGATTAAAACCACATATTTGAAAGGCTCTTGCAATTAGAGACTTTGAGAGTTATGAAGAAGTTGTTCAGTGTGATCTCAAAGTGGAGATGGAGTTTGGAGAATGGTCCCATGGCTGTGGTGATAAGAAATGAAAGATGAAGTTTCAAGCCGGTGGATCTAATGACAAAGGTGGGAAGAAAACACAATGACCCACATGACAAAATTTTGGGAAGTTGCACCATGGGAACTGCCTCAAAGGGACGGGGAAATGCTTCAAGTTTGGGAAAAAAGACACCTTGATCACGAGTGTCTAAAAGACATGAAAAGGAAGGATAATGTAGCCGATGAAAGGAGAGAACCACTCGTGGTTCAATGCTACAACTGTAGGGAGCTAGGGAACTATTCAAACTAGTGCACTAAACCTCAAGATCTTGAGGGTAATAAGCGCCAACAACCACCAAAGCCAAAAGAACAAGGGAAGGCTTATTCCATCACTACTGCGGAGGTGGAACATGATAATGAAGTCGTACAAGGTACACTTCCTATTCAATCAAGAATGGAAAAAGTATTGTTTGATTCTGGTTCTACGCATTCCTTTATATCTTGAAAGTTTGATAGAACTATAGAATTGAGGCCCCAAAACCTTGAAGTATAGATATCTGTAAAAACACCAAGTGGTGCAATCATTGCAACCCAAGTGTTTGACTCTTCTCCTATTGACGTATGTGGGAAGATTCTTCTGGAAAATCTCTTAATACTTCCCTTGGTGGAATTTGACGCTATAATGGGAATGGATTGGATCTCGTTATATAGAGCACATATCAACTGTCGGGAAAAGGAAATATATTTTCATATTCCAAACCATCCCATGCTCCTCTACAAATGAAAGGGAGATCATGAATCTCCTTTGAGAAATCCTTCAATGGTTTGGGTGTTGATTCCCTATGAAGAAGCATACCTCGCCCAAATGGTTGAGTCGAAGGAAAGTTCCATCCTTGAGGAAATTCCCATTGTAAGGGAATACGGCAATGTATTTCCCGAAGAGTTACCCGGAATTCCCCCAGATCGTGAGGTAGAGTTCTCAATTAAACTCATACCTGGAGCTACTCCTATCTCGAAGTGCCCCTATAGGATGGCTCCTATCGAACTGGAGGAGTTAAAGAAGCAGCTGCAAGAGCATCTGGAAAAAGGGTTCATACGCCCTAGTGCATCACCTTGGGGTGCGCCAGTGCTCTTTGTGAAGAAGAAGGATGGAACCATGCAGTTGTGTATTGATTATCGAGAACTAAACAAGATCACCATAAAGAAAAAGTATCCTCTTACAAGGATTGATGACTTGTTCGATCAGTTAAGAGGAGCTCAATACTTCTCAAAGGTGGTTCTTCGTTCTGGATATCATCAGGTAAAGGTGAAGAAGGAATATATTCAGAAGACTGCCTTTTGTACAAGGTATGGGCACTATGAGTTTTTGGTGATGTCCTTCAGACTTACTAATGCCCCTGAAATCTTCATGGATTTTATGAATAGAGTCTTTAGACATTACCTCGACAAATTTGTGGTAGTGTTTATCGATGATATTCTCATCTACTCCAAGGGCAATGAGGAACATGAAGAACATCTAAGACTTGTGTTGGCAACATTGATAAAGGAGAATTTGTACGCCAAGTTCCGCAAATGTGCCTTTTGGATGAATCAAGTCACGTTCTTGGGACATGGGATCACAAGTGAGGGAATTTCTGTGGATTCTTCAAAGACAAAGGCAATTGAGGAATGGCATAGGCCCTCTAGTGTCACATAAATCCGTAGTTTTCTTGGATTAGCTAGGTACTATCGACGTTTTGTGAGAAAATTCTCACGATTTTCAAGCCTTCTAACTAAGTTAACAAGGAAAGGGGTAAAGTATGTCTGGACGGATGAATGTGAGGAAGCTTCAAGGAGATAAAGATAAGGCTGATCACTACACCTGTACTCACACTACCGAAAAGTGGAGAAAGTTTTGTGATATACAGCGATGCTTCAAAGAAAGGCTTGGGTTGTGTACTCATGCAAAATGATAATGTGATAGCCTATGCCTCACGACAGTTGAAGATCCATGAGAAGAACTACCCAACGCATGATCTAGAGCTGGCAGCCGTGATTTTTTCCTTGAAAATCTGGCAGCACAACCTTTATGGCGAGAAGTGTGACATATACACCGACCACAAGAGCCTAAAGTATATATTCACACAAAAGGAGCTCAACATGCATCAAAGGAGATGGTTAGAGAAAATCAAGGATTACGATTGCTCTATTAACTATCATCCTGGAAAGGCGAACAAGGTAGTTGATGCTCTAAGCAGGAAAGAACCTGCTACTCTATCCATGTTGAGGATTGAGAAAGACCTTATCTTCTTGGATATGAAAAGGATGGATTTGGGAATCGTAAGGGTCGGGGATACATCCTACCTTGCCCAAATGATTGTGCAACCATCCATCCAACAGAAGATTAAGGAAGCACAAAGGGATGATGTGGAGATACAAAAGAGGGTGAATGCAGTAATGGAAGGGAATCTACAAGAGTTCCATATCGACGATGACGGTGTGATTCGGTTTGGAACGCGGCTTTGTGTGCCTTCATCACCCGGTATAAAGAAGGATCTATTGGATAATGCACATAGATCAACTTTCTCTATCCATCCTGGGAGTACCAAGATGTACCGTGATCTCCGAGAACACTTCTGGTGGGATAACATGAAGAAGGAGATTGCGGAATATATATCAAGGAGCTTGGTATGTCAGCAAGTTAAATCTGAGCGGCAAAAGTCCAAAGGTATGATGCATCCATTGCCTATACCCATGTAGAAATGGGAAAATGTTACTATGGACTTTGTCACGGGTCTCCCAACGATGTCAAAGGGGAATAATGTGATATGGGTTGTGGTTGACCGACTCACCAAGACTGCCCATTTTATCACAATTCGGTAAGACCTATCACTTGAACAACTTGCAAGGATATATGTGAAGGAAGTAGTTAGATTTCACGGTGTTCCACTCTCGATTGTCTCTGACCGTGATCCAAGGTTCACATCTAAGTTCTGGAAGATCCTTCAACATGCTTTGAGTACTGAATTAAATTTCAGCACGGCCTATCACCCCCAAATGGATGTCCAGTCTGAAAGGACTATTCAGACGCTTGAAGATATGTTAAGAGCCTGCTCTCTTGAATTCAAAGGTGGTTGGGATCAGCATCTCCCATTAGTTGAGTTCTCATACAACAATAGCTTCCACTCGAGTATTCAGATGGCTCCATATGAAGCTCTTTATGGGAAGCGATGTAGAACTCCAACCTGTTGGGATAAAGTTGGAGAACGAAATCTACTTGGTCCTGATCTTGTTCAAGAGATGACAGAGAAGGTTCAAGTCATCCAGAAACACATCAAAGCTGCTCAAAGTTGGAAAAAGAGCTATGCTGACAACCGTCGAAGGGACTTGTAGTTCGACGTTGGAGATAAAGTATTCCTTCGAATATCTCCATGGAAGAGAGTCATGAGATTCGGGAAGAAAGGGAAGCTATGCCCAAGGTACATTGGCCCCTTTGAGATCCTTGACCGCATAAGAGTTGTGGCCTATCATCTGGCACTTCCACTGAATATGGCTCAAGTTCATGATGTGTTTCATGTATCCCTACTGAGGAAGTACATACCAGACCCCTCACATGTACTAAACTCAGAGGTGTTGCAGCTGGAAGATGATCTCTCCTATGAGGAGAAACAGGTAAGAATTTTGGACCGAAGTGATAAGGTTCTACGCAACAAGACAACCCACCTTGTCAAAGTGTTGTGGAGGAACCATAAGTTTGAGGAAGCAACTTGGGAACCAGAAGAGGCAATGACGGATAAGTACCCTCACTTGTTTGTGTAAAGTGAAATTTCGGGGGCGAAATTTCTTAAGGGGGGAAGAATGTAACGACCCAACGTTTTTCAATGGAAAATTCCCTTCTTATATTTATGTCATAAGAACACAAGATAATGAACTAATAAGTGATAAATGACCTTTAAACATAATTTTGTCACCCCTATGTTTGGAATTTTGAAAATCCAACATACACGGTTGTGTTCAAGATGGTTTTTGGATTCTAATGAAACAAAAATTATTTTTTGGTGAATAGTTACCTACCCTTATGAATAGTAACCTACCCTTATGAATAGTAACATGACCCTTATGAATAGTAAATAAGAGGAACATTACCTATGAATAATAAAATAAAATTTAGACATCTTAGAAAGTGACAATTTGACCTTAGTAAACGTTTTTGGTATTTTATAAGTCATAAATAATTAATTATAATTAATTAATTAATTTAAAACAATATTTATTTCCCTGGAATATATTCATAAATTATTGAATCAAGTCCTAATAGTTTTTAGATAATTTTATAAGACCCTACATAATTTTTGAAAGAACTTCAAAATCAGTTTTAATTTTAGGAAACTGTTTTTTTAAGTAAATTATGATTTTAATTAAATATTAAATTAATAATTTTTAGAAAGTTATTTCTGAAAAATGGACTTCATTTTTTGATTCTACACGCCAAAAAATGGTTGGGGTAAATTTTTGAGAATTTTCTGAGATACTTGAATTTTTTATGAATAGTGGAATCTGATAATTCACAATAAATGCTAAATAACGTATTAATTGAGTCATCGATGATGTTCTGATGATGTAAGCCCACTTGGTTAGGGATTACATTATAAAAGTACTATTATTGGTCATCCAAGACTCACTATTCCTTGGCTTAGGTGAAATTAATAAACTAATCAATTTTATATTAAGGAAACCCCTCTCCCCTCCACTATAAAAGCCACCCTTCACTCCCTCTTTTCCTCACACCTCTCAATCTCCAAGACATCTCTAAACTCTGACCAAAAACCTTCCCTATCCCCTCCCCCACTTCCAAAAGCTTCTGGTCTCATCAAAAGACCAAGCTTAGGCCCTTAAGGAGGTTCTCAAGAGGAAGATTCTAGAGGTAATTTCTCTCCCTCTTCTCCTTTAATTTTCCTTTCAAGTTCAAGTTCCTTTCTTGATCTCTCTCTGCCTATCTTCATCCAAATTGTCTTGTAACTCCATTATTATACATATACTGTAATATTATGATTCTTATGGTATATTATATCACCCCACACCCTTTCCCTCTTCCTTTTATTTTATTAAAGAGAACGTTGTTCATGAGGTGTTAAATTTATCACCTTCAAAAAAGACATGTTCTCTTCTTCCATTTCTACCTTAAATCTGGTCATGAAACCATTTTTGTGGTTGATCCAGAATATTTTATATGTATTATGTTCTATTTTAAGTTCTGGAAATAACCTATGGCCTTATTACTAAGTTAAATGTTAAAACAAGTTCGTTGTGATCCAAAAACCGCCCAAATTAACCCAAATAACCATCATTAAATTCTTATCTAATGATTCATCCACATGGATCTAATATAACTCATTATAAAATCATTCAAGATTCTTTAATATCATTAATAACATGTAATATCATTTCTGGATGTTTACCCATGATCTACCCAAACATCAATTTAAGAATACAAGTGAACCACTCAAGAAAACCATAAAAATGAACATCCCCAAACAATGTTTTTAAACTCTCTAAGTCATCCAAAGGAACATAATATAACATAATGAAACCAGAATGAACCCTATTATTGTACACATGGTTATGGATTTCTAATTAATTAATATAATTTCATTATACAGGACATTAATGAGAATGAGGCATTCGAGTACAAGGTAAGGGGAAATCTCGAACCCAATTTTTCTTCCTTCGGGTTCTCCCTCTTTCACTCCATTTTTGATATGGTTACTCCTCAAAGATCATTTTTTCATCATTTAATTTACTTTTCTGGGATATACATGTTTGTCACTGGTTTTTATGTCCATCAAAATATTTTCCAAAAGAACTCTTCTTTCAAGATCTCACCTTTTACCTCTCATTCATGGTTGATGGTTCTTGTATCAAGTATGTTATTCCCTCTTTCTTTTGGGAACCCAAAGCTTATGAATGTGTTATTATGAGATGAAACCCATTCCATTCCATGGGTTATTTATGTACATGTTTTATATGTGTTCTATGTGTAAATCATGATAATGATAATGTTATGATATGATGGGTGTGCCCGGAATTATATTGCGCAATATGAATGTTTAAGTGTGACGGGTGCGCCCGGAATTATATAGCGCTCTAATTCATTAGGTAAAGTGATGAATCTCATGAGTAAATGTGAAATGATGTTTGAACAAGATTCTAGATTTGTTCACAAGTATGTTTGGTAGTTAACCACTAAGACATGATGTATCATTTTTATGCATTGCCACATTTCAAGTTTATTGTTTATGCTCCTATCATGTTCATGATCTTTTTCCTATGTCATGAATATGCTCACCCCATGCTATATTGATCTTATCTATCCTCTTACTGGGCTTCTAGCTCACCCCTTTTGATGTATATCCTCAGGTGGATACATGTACTAAGGAGAGGACAAGTGCCACTAATAAGCTAGTGAAGAAGAAATTATATAAATGTTTATGCTTGATGTTGTATTTGTTATGTATGGTCCTAGTTTTCCCAAGACACTAAACCTCTGGATCCTCCATGTGTAATACTATTATGTTTTTTATCTTTGAAATGATGTAATAGTAATGTAAGAAAAGGCTGGGTCGCTATATAGTATTTAATTTCTCAAGATAGTTACATGGAATACATCATGTACTTGATATAGTTTAGTTGGGAGTGAAAGTTGGTAGGCCACTGATTCGATGTGATCAAGGATTTCAAAAAGTTCGGTATATCTTGGAATAATTTTTATCTTCTTCCAAAATATTATATCTTTCTTCCATTGAGATTTGTAGAGAAATACCACATATCTAACATCAAACTATAGGTCTTGTCAATGATTTGAAACATAGTTATTATGTTGACTCTGAGATTACTTGATATGTTTTTGAACTGCATTATCCTTTTCCACCATTTCCTTGACCATTTCAGGACCTAGAAGTTTCCATTCCCCAACTTCATCCCAACATGCAAGTTTTATGCACCTCTTCCCATAAATGTCTTCATAGGTATCTATTTAGATTCTTGAGTGGAAACTGTTTTTGTCAGAGAACTCATCTAGCGAAATATGTTGGTCTTGTACTCCTTATAACTCCACAGAATATGCTCAAAACATGTATTTCATTGTATGTAGTTCACTCATTTTGGCCATCTTTTTGAGTATTATAGTCCATACTGAAGTTCATATAAGTATTCATAGCATGTTAGAGACTCTTCTCAAACATGGATATAAATCTTGGATCTTGATCGGCTACAATCAATAGTGGTACTCCATGCACCCTTACTACATCTTTGATGTACATATATACATGTTGATCTAATAAGAAGTCCTCTAAAATTTTGATAAAGTGATCTATCTTTGAAAGATGATCCAAAACCACAAATATAGCATTACTTTCTTTGGATGTATTCATAAGTCAAGTGACAATGTCCATGGTGATGTTTTATTGTTTCCATGTAGGTATGGGTAAAAGTTGCATCATCCCCTTTTTCCTTTAATACTTCACTTGCTGACATACCAGGCACTTTGATATATATTCATCAATATCCTTCTTCATATTTTCCAACCAATAGTACTCACGAATATCTTGATACATCTTTGTGCTTCTTGGGTGAATGGAGAAATTCTAACTATTTGCATCATCAAATACTTCCTACTTTAACTCAGGATTTGATAGAACACATAGTCTTGACCCAAATATCACAATTCTTTATTCATTAGTATTAAAAGAAGAGTATTAACCTTTTCTTATAGTTTCCAATTTATTCTTAATTCCCACATCATTTCATTGAGTGTCCTTTAACCCTTTTATAATATATGGTTCAGAAATAATTTGTGAAAGGATTGAGGATAATCCATCCTTTATGATTCTCATATTCATCCTTTATAAATATGAGAAGATCGAATCCCTTTTAATTATCATCAATGATAGAATTATTAGATCGTTTCTACTTATATCATCCACCACATTATTCTATTTACCAGGATGGTAGTGGATTGAGTAGTCATAGTCATTGATCATCTCTAACCGTCTTCTTTGGTACATATTAATCTCTTTCTATGTAAATATATGTTTTATACTTTTTTATCCATATATATTTTATACTTCTCCCCAAAGAGATAATTTCTCCAAATTTTCAATGTGAATATCACTGTAGCCAACACTATATCATGTGTTAAGTAGTTATATTCGTGAAATTTCAACTTCCTTGAAGCATAGGATATGACTTTGTCATTCTATATTAACACACATCCCAATCCCTTTTTTGAAGCATCATCGAATAATATGAAGATTCATCCACTTGTGGGTAGTTTGTGCATAGAGGTAATGATAAGACTCCACTTTAGTTCCTTTAATCTCTCTTCACACTCATCATACCAAGAAAACATGAATCCCTTCTAATTTAGTTTCATTAGAGGGGTTTATAATCATGATAAATTTCTCATAATTCGATGATAGTACCCAGTTAATTCAAGGAAACTACGGTTATATGTCATAGTTTTTTTCCTCATCCATCCTTCAATTGATTTTATTTTTTAAGGATTCATATATATCTCATTACTTGTATTCATATGTCCTAAGAATGAGACTTAATTTAATGAGAACTCACATTTGATTTACTTTGTGTAAATATTCTCCTTTCACAAGGTCTTTATCATAGTTCTCATATGCTCTTCATGCTCCTCCTAGGCTTTGAAGTATATTAAAATATCATCTATAAAGAATACCATAAATTTTTCAAGGTAGTATCTAAAGACTCTATTCATCAATTTCATGAAGATTGATGGATCATTAGTGAGTTTGAATGGCATTACTATGAACTCATAGTTCTCGTACCATATATGAAACTTATTCTTGGGGATATCCTCCTTATTCACCTTAACTTCGTAATATCCCAACTTCATATCCACTTTGAAGAATTATTGTTCTCCACATGTCTAGTAAAACAAGTCATCAATCTATGATAGAGGATACGTATTCATTAGTGTGGTGTTTTTTAACTCATGATAATCAATGAAAGTTGTATTTACCCATCCTTCATCTTAATGAAGAAGACTGGTGCACCCCATGGTGAATCACTTGGTTGTATAAACCCATTATCCATATTCTCTTGTAATTTTTTCTTCAGATTCTCATGTTCTAAAATTGACATTCTATATGGATTATTGGATAATGGAAATAAGTTAGGTATAATCACAATTGAAAATTCAAACTCTCAACTAGGAGGAAGACCAGGAAATTCCTTGGGAAATGCATCGGTGTATTCCCTCACAATAGGTATGTCTTTAAGGATGGTCTTTCTTTGGACTCAATATTTTGAGCAAGATATGATTTCTCATAGAGAAATAATATCCATTCTTGATATGTTTTTTCTAAATAAGACTCATCCTATACCTTGAACTTGTATAGAATCGGGGGGGTCAATTTCTAATATAGAGAGTGATTTCCCTATAATGGACATTTATGTAGTCTCTATATAGGAAAATGAAATCCATGCCCAAAATTATGTCAAATTCCACCAAAGGAAGAATGATAAGGTTTTCTGGGAATTTCATCCCACAAATTTTGATAGGGGAAAAGTTATATACTTAGGATTCAATAATTTATCTTTTTTCTATTTTCACCAACATATCTACTTCCATGATTTATCATTGTTTTTGAATAGTTTTACTAAACTTTCATGATATAATGGAATTAATGGAACCAAAATCAAAAGGTAAATTCACTATTCTTGAATGAATAACTAGTGTACCAGTCACCACTTCATTTCCGGGATCCACCTCAGCAGTTGTGATAGAAAAAGATCTACCTTGCTTCTATATAGGTTGTTGGTCTTCTCCAAAAACAATTGGCTTAGTGCATTGATTTTCAAAATGCCTTGGTTCTTTATATTTTAAGCAATGAACAACGCATTGATGGTTGACCAGATAATTCCTTTCCCATATCTAATTAGAGGTTTTTTCCTATCAGAAATTCTTAGCTAGGTGTTCTACCTTCCCACACCTAAAGCATTTTATCATTCCCCTTAATCAATTTCTGGGGTGTTTTTTTCCACACCTTTGAAAAGTGGGATGCTGAAATTTCTTAGAATCATTAGATTAATCCATATGATCACAAAAATTAAACACCACTTTCCACTTCTTATCCCAATTATACCCTTGATATTCTCTAATCTCCATTTCACCTTTGAGGTTATATTGGTTAATTTCCTCATAACTATCAAAGTCTCGGATCGCCAGGGTTTTTGTAGGCTAGGTTTTATCCCACCAAATAATCATTCAACCTTGCATTCAAGGGTAAAAAAAAGATAAAGCCATATTGTTCAAGTATTGTGAATTTTTCCTCATATTACCCAGTATATTTTTTATCTTAATTCATAATGTAAATGAAATACCCTTCCATTTAAAGATGAAGAGTGTGAGGAAAATATTTATCAAAAAATATTTTCTAGAATTACTTCCACTCCATCATTTTGATCTCTTCCTAAAGATTTCGATTTTTCATATAAAGTTCTCAATCGCATCTTGTTATCTCTTAAGGGGAGTTGGATTATCCTTATGATCCTAGTTTATATTAATAACATGAGTCATTTGATAGAGTATCATCATGAATTTCATGATTCCTTCTCCTATCAGGTTGGGCATCTTGTTTTGGAATTCATCACATTACCCATTTCATTGATTTTTTACCCAATTACTTCTATTTAAATCCATTAGAAAGAATAAAGTGAAAATTAGAGATGATTATTTTAAAACTATTAAGCAAATAAAGGGTAATAAAATTAAATTAAATGGATAACTTAAAAATTACATTTATTTCTTAACTTATGAATTTCTAGGATTCAATCTATCTTATCCATGGTATATTTCCTAAAATATATTCTTATGGGAATATTTTTATTCCCTTAATAATTTTTCATTATGAGCTTATGAATTTACAAAATCATATCCCCTAGGATTGTTAAATAAATTTCACAGTAAGGCCCTCTTTCATGTACCAATTTACATTGAGTTATGCTCGGCACACCTTGTTAGAGTTGTTACCCCTAGGTACATCTATTCTAGAACCATGTCCATTTGTAGTATCCATACAGGGATTTATTTTATTGATAAACCACTTACACTATAATTACCAAAATATATGGATTTTTTCTTATACTTATTCTTATCTTTAAGGATTTCTCAAGAGTTTTCTAATCCTAATCCCAAAAATAACTAAACTTTCCCTTTGATACTAACTAAAATAACCATGTTATTTATTAAACATTAATTTATAATGTATTACATAAAAGTACACATAATAAAACCCAAAAGGTCAATAAGTATAGTGTATTTGGGAATTAGATACATATAATAACATCTTGAACATGGGATGAAACAACATTATTAAAAACATCCTTAATATGCTTCTAAAATTCCATGTCTTTTAAAACTGCACGGGATAACCTGGGGACAAGCATACGAAATGGGTGAGCTATAAATCCCAATTGGGAATAAAAATTTCATAATGTGATACATGTTAGAAAATATTAATATCAATGTGGAATAAAAATATTATTAATCCTAAAGATTAATAATGATACATGATATAGTATGTTAATCATAACTTGTTAAATGTGGAAACAACATAAAACACTACATCATAAACACAATTCATGGATAAACCATCAAAAAATATTGGTGGGAAAATTACCATAAATTAATTAGGTTTACTCCATGTACCAAAATGACGTATCATTATACGAAACATTACCAAATGCATTGGAGTATAATCTATTTCTGGGCGCACCCGTCATATTCATTTTGTTCTCATGCTTATGTGTGCCACATATATCATAAAACATGGGTTCATTCATCATAATATTTTATTCCATGATAAAAGAGTGTATAATAAATACATTTAAGTCCCCAATAAACAATTATATGTGTATAAAGGTTAACACCATTGAATAGTAAATGGGTACGGTATTCACTACACAATTGGTTTGTCATGGAAAATCACGGTGATATTTCGGTAGCATAACAACATCACTTAAAGATTCATAAAAATGGATTGATGATATATAAAGGGTCATATAATCAAAAGGGAAGTAATAGGTACTTGGTAAAACATATCCCAATATTATAAATTGGAAATATAAGGCATAAATTAATGAAGAAATGTGAATAAAGAAAATAATCCTAACTATATTTTGGCATGGTAACATGTGTACATAAAGGATCATGGGAGGAATAATGAGAGTGAAAGGGGGATATAATAATTTATAAATTAAATTAAAATTAATTGGAATATGTAATAACATATCCCAATATAATAAAATGTAATTTAAGATATATAATATAAAATAATTTTTTCAATATAAATGAGAAGAGATACGTCCCTTACTAAATATTGGCATGGTAACGGGTGTACATAAAGGATCATGGAAGGTTAAATGATATTTAAAGGAAAAACTAATCATTTATAAATTAAATAGACTATATGAGGGATATTCAAGAACATATACCAACATATTTAAAAGGAAATTTAGAGACATAACAAAAATAAATACTTGATAAAAAGAAGATAGTGGAAGATCCCTTATTTGAGTGTGTGACACCAAATTATTCTTGAGATATTTAGGGAAGCTTATGAGGACTCTATAGAGTTAAAATAAGAGTATTTAAGTTATATAAGGAGTTTTAGTGAAGAGAAATGAGATATTTGGTGGGTTTATATAGGAAAATAATGGGATTTATTTATTATCTAGGTTTTGGACTCTACATAATAAAATAACCAAAACCAAAAACCATCCCATGGGTTTTTACCATGGTTACTACCAAATGGGAGTGTTTATCCTTATATTATAAATATAAGGTCTAAACTTAGTAAAATAATTCCCTTAGTTATGTGGATGTGATTCATACCCTTAAAGAAATTATTTTGAAACATTAGAATATATTAATGGTTTTGGAGGATTCATAAGGGAATTATAAAATTAACCAAATAAAAATAAAATAAAATTATTTTAAATGCAAAACATATATTTGGTCTTAGATAACCTTTTTATTATTTATTAAATCACCTTTGAGTTATTATTATGTCATAATACAAAAATTATATTTATATGGTATTTATTTTTTACCCAAAAATTCAACTATCTCAGAAAATAATGAAAAATTCACCGTTGGATAATTTTAATGTTCTTATTATAAAAATAATGTTACTTTTATCTAAATAATTTTCTAAAAATTCTAAATTCCACTTTTAAAATAAAATTGATATTTATTAAGAAATGTTGGGTGTTTTGACAATAATAATTTTTTAACACTTATAAAAATTACATTTGAAATCATAAAAATTATATGATTATTTAAATTTAAAAAAATAATTAATAATAATATTTTAATAAAATATAATTTATTTTATAAATCCATTAATTTTTCAAAATAAATTCCTTAATTATATTTGTATATTAACCAAAAATATTATTTATGTTTTATTGAATCAAAAAAAATTATAAATTAACAATAATAGGATAAAAGAATATTCATTATTCTACAAAAAAATAATGTACATACTCATATTTTAAGTTTCATGATACATATACCTTTAATAATTCAGAAAACTCCCTAAGTGTTCGCTCCATAATAGTGGGACTTTCATGGGGTGATTCGGAAAACATGGTTTGGGTTGTGGTCTCAATGAGCTTGAACTTCTCCCATAAACGGTTTTTTTCATGATTATGTGGTTGTATCTAATCTTGGGATTGGTCATGGGAAAATCCCATTGATTCTATCTCCTTCCTAATCTCTGGTAAATGGGTTTCGTAGGGTATTTTTCTACTAGTTGTGGTCATCACTTCCTTTTTCTATGTCAATTGGATTTGTTAAAACCCTATATTTATAAAAATCATGTGATCACTATTCAAAAAATATATTATCGACCACAAAGATATTTAATGGTATTTTAAATCCAATTGTATATAATGAAAAAATAAGTAAATGTGTTTTCTATAACTATATTAAATAATAATGCATTTAATTAAATCAAAAGGGGAATTTTATTTATAAGAGTTTGGTTCGTTATAGAAAACCATATGTCAAGGATACCCACCAAGAAATTAATAACATGTTAGGATTGGGAAAAATGAGTTTACTAACTTTAATATTGGTATAACCTCCCTTGTACCATCTTTTAGGCTTCGGATTCCCTCTTGTGTACCTTATTTTGGCCATGGGACAACAACCCATGTACCCTTTGATCTCATATAACATTAATCATTGGCCAATTATTTAGAGGGAGATATAGGTCTTGCATATCACATAACACATAATTTTTTTTTCTAAAATATCATAAAATATAATTCATATCATAACACATGAAAATATATGAGTTTCATAAACCTTTCATCATATAAAAACATTTGTAAATGAAATGTAGTTCATATTAATCTAGTCATTATAGAAAGAAACCATCTAGAGAAAGTATAAGAATTATATAATCAAATAATATCCCAATAAGTCTTATCAATCATCATAGGATGTCATCTTATATGGAAAATTATCTTGAAATATCACTTGGAATATTTCTTTAGGAAAATAACATTTTAACTTTGAAAATACTTTTCTTAAAAGTAATAATTTATAAAACCTTTTTAGAACCATTTTCCTTGAAAATGCCTTATGATAATTATAAGTTAATATTTAAAACATTATGCAGTAATGACTTTAGGAAATTATATTCATGTCTTATATGTTAAGATAAATATTCCTTCACATTCTCAGTAATATAAAAATGACCATAGTTTGGAAAATTACATGAATATTACTTTTAAAAAAATTAAAAATTAAAAAAGGCTAAAAATACATTTAAAAATTTACTATATAGTAGTATAAACTACCTTTAAAAAATTTCTTTATAAGCATGGATAATTAAGAAAAAATATTTTCAACTGAAGAGAGTAATAAAGTCGATTTCTCTAAAAAAATGTTTTGAACTCTTATGTATGTAAATAGAAGAAAATGAAAGGATCAAATGTATTTTTTATAAAATAGCTATATTATTATATATTTAATGTGTTTTTTGATATTTATATCATAATATATCATCCTTTTAAGAATATTCATAATCAATCTTGAGAAACAGATAGACTGTATCATAAATTCATTACTACATTGGTAACTTTTGATTAGTAAGCCCTATTAAAGAAATAAAATTATATGAATATTTATACCCCAAAATAATCACTATAATAATTATAAAATTAATTCATTGGTATTTTATTCACCACATAAAAGAAACAAATTATGTATAAGGCATGTGTCCCACAGAAATAAAAGTGAGATGAAAATCCCAAAACACAAGTCATGAATTCCTTTGTACATGATAAAAATCTAGTAAAATAATTATATATTTATTTTAAATCTAATAAAAACCCTAAATATATATGTCACACCATATATGATTTACTTATGACCTTTTATTACCTTTTTATTAAAAATTCCTTGTTAGAATCATTTTTTGGGTAATAAATGTGTTGTTTTTCAAGTATGTTTTGATTTGTTATTTCCTATAATTTTCCGTTGATAATGGTAAAATAATATACATAATATTAAAAATTATATAAATATCATATATTATGTATATATGTATTAAGATTAATCCATAAAATTTATATACAAAAATGAAATACCAAATTCTTGGAGATGGTATGCAGTTCATACACCTGAACGTTGTTTCCATTTCCTCAAAAAATGAAAAAAAGGTAAATAAAATATTATCTATATAGAATATTTTTTATTTCATATATATATAATATTTTCATTAAACCTATTCTCATTACTTTTCATGTAAATCATTTGTGAAGAATGAATCACATCACTTCGTGAGGAGGTAGTCTGATGTACACACAAGCAACATAATTTTATTCCCATGGAATGTAAAGTAAGAAGGTATATATGATATTATAATTATATAAGTATAATAGTATTATAAATATAATATATAAATATTAATTTCATAATTATATCTATCTATGAGTGGTGCTGATGGAAAATGATTATCATTGGTTTATGAGGCGGTAATTCGATATTCATGTAATTGAAAATTTCATTTACAATTTAATAGATTTTGAGATATATATAAGTAATTGCATTAAAATAACTACATATCAATATATTCTATACATTGGTGTTTTTTTATTATCATAGTTAAATAATATTTAATTTTTTTGGAAGAAAGAATAAAATAAAAACACATGTTTAAAAATTTTACCTCTTCTTTAGAGAGCCTCTTTAGGTTTATACATAAATCCATATTAGGAGGGCTTAGATATCCATATAATTCCTCTATAATGTGTTAATGTAATTAAGGAATATTTTTTTTCATGTAATGTATGATAAAAAGGGTTATTTAAGTGTGAATATGAAAGTATATGAGATTCATGGCCTTTTATAAGTACGGGAGAGGATACAAATGGAATTTTTGAAAATAATAAAGTATAACCACGTCTTTCACATGACATAAGGATAAAAAATATATCATCCTAAAACATTATTAGTTATGAGGTCAAAATATAGTCATATAATATTTTTTTACATTTTCAAGGTCATTTTACCCCATATATTTTTAGTATAACCTCCTGGTAAACCTATTTTAAACTTAACCACAATAATTAATTTTTTTGTTTTTAATATTAATTTTGACAAAAAAGATAAATTTTCTTTATAATATAATATAAATTATTATAATTAAAAATATAGAATCCATTTTTTCCAAATTACATTCACATAAGTTGAAAAATTAATTTAAAATTAAACCCACAGATAAGACGAAGAACCGATTATGCAAAGATAAAATTACCAATATTTTAAATATATATATATATATATATATCAAAATTCAATATAGATTTAATTGAAAATAAACAAAAATTGGGTTAATTATATTATAATTAAGCTAATTTTACTTTTAAAACCATTTTAAAATAAATTGGATCCTTATAAATTCTTCAAACAAAATTTCACTTTTCCACAAAAACCCATATTTTAAGTATTCATCAAAAATTTAATTTTTTCAAAAAAATTAATAAAATTCATAGAAATATAATTTTTAAATTTTGATTAAAAAAATAAATTTAACATTATCAAATTAATTTTCTAAATGTGGAAAAAAATATTATTTTTTAACAAATAGCAAGAAAAACATTTTATATAAAAAGGTATTTTTGAAGCATATATTAAAAATCATACTATTTTATTAATATGTCTTCGTTAAATGTAACCAT
The DNA here is from genome assembly GCA_963277665.1 of Viscum album. Classification (NCBI taxonomy): domain Eukaryota; kingdom Viridiplantae; phylum Streptophyta; class Magnoliopsida; order Santalales; family Viscaceae; genus Viscum; species Viscum album. The sequence goes on along the minus strand of OY728156.1, from coordinate 384,648,717 downwards.
AATAATGAGTTTTCAAAATTTAGTTATTACAATTCAAATCTCCATGTTTAATTTATAGCTTATAATTTTGGTGTTTAAATAATAATATTAATAGTATGACATTGTTCATTAAAACTCGATGTGGTGTGTAACACAAGCTATCGAAGAAATAAAATTTATTCGAAAATAATTTCATAAAAACTAAAATTTTTACATTATACCCCCAAATAAAATGAATTTATGACTCAAAATTCATCATTCTAATACATACAAATTTGGATACTTCTGCCAAATCATATCCTTAGGTTCCCACATATTTTTTTCAAGATGGTGGTTTCACCACAAATTTTTGACTAGGTGAGTGGTATTGCTTCATAGAACATTGTCTCTATGATGAATAATCTCCACTAGTTTATCCTCATAAGATATATCATGTACTATAAGTACAAACTATGAGATAAATACATGAAATGTATCATGTATGTACTTACTTAGGAGAGATACATGGGACATATCATGAACCTCAGAGAGGTTCAAAAAAAGATTCAAATGATGAGATAATAGCCTAATAAAATCAATAATTTCAAAGGTTATGATATGCCTTGGTCTTACTTTTCCCTTAATTATAAATATCATTACCTTATACCATGAAGAAATTTATAGAAACACCTTCTCACCAACTTCAATTTCCAGATCACATTGATTTTTGTTTGCATTACTTTTATACTAACCTTATGCTTTTCTTATGTTTTGATAAATGGATATAACATTATCTTCCATTTATTTAACCATATTAGTTCCTTGTTTATTCTTTCTTAAACTTCATTCTAGTATAGTGTACTTTTACACTTCTTTCTATGGATAACTTCATAAGGATCCATCTGAGTTATTGATTGAAAACAATTATTGTAAGAAAAATCAACGAGAGGATGGTGTTGATCCCAACCACCGTTGAAAAAATAGAAAAATGTCTAAATATATCCTATAGGGTTTGAATTATTTTTCATTACTGGTCATTTATATGAGGATGATATGAATATTTTAAACTCATCTCTATATTATGATCTTGTGGATGACTTTACCAAAACTTTGAGGTAAACCTTGGATCCTGTTCAGATATAATGGAGTATGGTACTCAATGAGACCTTACAACTTACTTAAGGTCTATTATAGAAATATGATCAAGTGATAGGTCTTCTCTAATAGTGATTAAGTGTTTTGAATTTTTAAGGTGATCAACTATAAACTATATATCATTATTCCGTTTAGATTTTTTGTGGAATCCAATGAAAAAATAAATTGTGATGTTTTCCCATTTCCATTCATATATAGATAATAGTTATAGAATCAACTTATGCATTTTCCTCTCATACATAACATATATACTTACCAATAAATGCAATACATGCTCAGCTTTAACTCTCTTCATATTTTCCCATCAAATATATTCTTTCATGTAATATATTGATATGTGTTATACCCTTTTCTTTTTTTGACTATGGGATCAAGCCATGTGACCTTGATATATGTGACATGTTTTCGCATGAGATATAGGTTATCATTTTCAAAAAAAATATTAAAATAATTCCTAAAACATAACCAAATATCAATAACCCATAATTAACTCAACAATATTGATTTATAAATATATAAAGTTAACCAATACCTCTAATAATATGTCCATAAATGAAATTACTCCTCAAATAATTTTATCACTAAAATATATAATAATCCAAATGGTTGTACTCCAATAAATTTATCTCAAAATATCCTCAAACATGATAAACTATCATCACATAATACCTAAAAATGGGTTTCTATGATATTGAACATATGATCATCCTTAAACTCATAAACCCTTGATGTTATCTATAACTCTAAATTAAATCTATCATGAAGATGTATATGTTTCTAAAATGTAATTAAACCTTTATTCCTTAAATAAACTCTTGTCATAAACATAATAATTTCTTTTGGGACCTTTGGTTCATCCTTACAATGATATAATATAAAATTTTATTTCATTTTCAAGAATCTATAAGAGGTAGAAAATTAATTCTCAAAATCACCTGAAATTTCACTAAAGGATAAACAAAAATATTTTCATAGGGATCATTCATACAGACTTCAACATAAAATTCCCAACACTTTAGTAGAGGATAAGTGTTCCCTAATTATCATGATTCACTTCATCTATTGTGATTACATAATATTTCCCTTTTTCCTTTGTCTTTATAAGTTTGTGTGGATTATTGTCCTCATTAGACCATGGATTATGACATTCATTCTAATAATTTAGAAATTCCTTCCGCATGAAGCACTAGAGTGTGGGTGGTTCATTCTATGGGGATTTACCTTTATTCTCATCATTATCTATCTTCATTCCATCACATTGGAATTCAACCACTCGATGACTTTCTTTTCTATGCTTCAAAATTTTAGTAGTCCCCTTAACAAAATTTCCTCCATGATTCCTTCCACACTTAGATAATTATGTAAAGATCTTCTTTTTCAAAACATGGTTATTAGAGGTTCCATGTAATTACATGTTCATTTTCTTATTAAGATAATTATATTTATTTCTAACTTCAATATCTATTTACACATTGATATTACATCGAATTATCTCATCGTATAAACTGAATTCCCTTATGGCTAATTATAAGATTCTAGCATTCATGAAGGTATGAACTTGTTTAAATTTTGGTTTAAATATATATTTTTTAATGAAATTATTCCCAGTAGTAAGTGGATACTTGGGGGTGTTTCAGGGGTATGGAACATGAAACAAAGGAAACTGGGCCAACCTATGCGAGGAGCACAATCAACGCACGGTTGGCGCATGATTAAGTAAACAGTGCGGCCTCCTCGGGAAGAAAGGCCATTTTTGGATATTGGAATATCACACAGTCGTTACATGGTTTCCACATCGTGTAGGGTTCCCTAAGTAACCATGTACGCCAACTTCCCTTGGTTAGTGTCTTGTGCACGGTTTGTGTACTATATTGAAAACAGTACGGGTAAACCGTGTGGCCCATTGAAGTTTAAAAATTTAAAAAAATTCACTTTGGGATTTTGAGAATATTACCTGATTTTCTCCCCCATTTACTCCCTTAAATACCTAGTGAAAATCTTTGATGACCCAAGCATCCCAAGGGTGATTCTCCTTCATTTCTATACTATTTAGAGCACCATTGGTTATGGATTGAATCCACGGGTAAGTATAATCTCCCTCTTGATTTTATTTTCTAGATTAGGTTTTGTAGTTTATCCCATATTCTTATAAACCCATAAAACCTCACTTTTGGTGGAATATATGTTGGGTCTTCAAAGGTTGTTTGAATCTGGATCTAAGGATGTGATTGATAGTGTGTTCTCTAATGGATTTGATGTAGGTGTTCTACAAATTATATCCAATAGTTTTGATGTGGATTTATACATGCATATTGTATTTTTTTCATCATTCTTATTGTGAATTTGATTTAATTATTGGTATTTAGTAAAATTGGTGTCTAATTGATGAGATTAGCCCTCATGGTCCACTCAATATGCATATAGGATGGTTATAATGATCTAGGGACACCCACGGGGTGCGTAGATATCTCCAAACCAAGAAAGTGGTAATGTTATGTGAAGAGTTGATGTGTGATAATGTAGTGTCCTTGTTAAACATGTTAATATGTTAGGTTTATTTGAAATTTTAATATGATAGTGTTCCTAGATTTGATGATGGATTAAAGGGTTTTATGTCATGGAATCGTTATGGGTTAAATTTAGTTAATTGAGATTGTGTCATAGGGCTTATAAATTATGTTGAAATCCTTATGAGTGTTAGTGTGTATGAAATAAAAAACATGTTGAATTGATAATGAATTGGGAATTGATAAATATGAATAATGGTTAATGTAAAGAAATTTTTTAATACGGCGAATGAGACGGTGCATGAAAATGGGCATAAAGGGGTTAATGTGAATATGCCAAATGAATAGTGATTTGTACTTGGAAATGCATAAGTGGGTTAATACGTGGGAAATGATTTATGGATTAAGTGAATTAACATATGGAAATTGTATAATATGCTAAATGGTTAATTCAAGTTAAATATTGAATATTCTTAGTGAATTAGGCATAAGAAATAGGAATTGGGCTAAATGACTATGTGACATAAATATTAAATGTGTTAATGGACTGTGGCATAATATTAATTCCCATATTGTTTATCATGGAATGTGATATTTCTATTGGTATTATATATGGTTGGATGTGATTTGGTATGTTTGTGGTGAATGGTGAATAAGTATGGGAACATGGCTTGGTAAAGCGGAGTATTGACACAAGGTTTTATGCTCGTGGGTTGAGTTAGTCTGACTCTCTAAACTCCACCTCACAATACACGGGTTAGGAAAGGGGATGGAGCTCTATTCCTCTAATAGTTGAATTATACCCAAAATGAGGCAATTAGGTATGGAAAAGTTGATTCTTGTGATATTTTTATCCCTAGTGAGATAAGGAACTTGATTATTTCCCCTTATACATTGAACTTGATGAGTATGCCTAAGCCATTGAACACGTGTTGAGAGTGAGTTAACTAATGAAGGTGGGATAAGTAATGGGATGGGAAATAATTCTAGTAATGACTTAAGTGAACCTTGTTATGTATTGGTACGTAGGTTTTCTTTATTTCTCTTGTCTTTACTTATCATGTGTATGAACTCTCTATTTTACTAGGTATCTTGTAGATACCATTATTGGTGGCCTATTGAGTTGTACTCGCACCCTACTCAGGCCACCTTTGGGTACTCGATAAGACTTCATGATTCTATATCAGGATAAGGGAAAGGGTCTCATTCTTGGTAGTAGAGTCAGTATCGGGATTCACATGGATGAGGTTCCAATCATGGTGTCAGGAAGTTTTTGGGGGATTTATCTCTTTATCTTTATTTTAGGTTTTCTAGGAATTTTGGAAATGATAGTATGACATGGTATATTTATTGTTATCTTGTGGGTTGTACCTAGTTTTGGGAGATGTTTCGTTATGATTGTTTATTTATTATTACATTTTGTTTCTATTATTTATTTTTTTATCTATTGTGGATTAATTTGGTAAAGAGGTCATAGTCTCCCCACTAACCTATTAAACCATCACTACTAGTTGAAACCCTATGGAATATGGGGAGGTTTAGTTGAGGTCATGTGAATACCCAGAACAGAGCACCGGTTTAGTGGTTTTTGAGTTGTACACATTGCAGAGTGGTATCAGAGGCATGGTTCTATTTCTTGGGATGGCAGACATAAGATTAAGAAATGTCAATCCTTGAAAATGAGCCTATTCTTGAGAGTATCTAACCCATTTGCATTAGAAAAATCAAGTGTCTAGTGTGGGAATTGTTTCTTTTATTGTGTGTTGTTATAGTTGATGATATTTCATCATTTGGGGATGCACTTATAGTGTGATGTGACTATTTTATGATATTTATCTCACGGACACAATAAAATGAGGTTGTTCATTCATTCATAATTGTTGGAACCTAGGTATATGAGTGGCATGCATCATAATAAGCACACATGGTATGGGTGTGTAGGGTATTAAAGGTAGTATAAATTTGAACTTATTGAATATTTATAGAAAATGGTGTCTAATGAAATGATGAAAATGGAAAAATAGGAATAATGTTAAGTAATGGTTAAACAATTATACTTAGTGAAGAGGTATAATTGAGTTAAAATGTTGGTCATAATGTGTTTTGGGAAGTTAAAACGTCATTTGTAATGAAATTGAAGGATCGAAATGTTTCTAAAAGAAGAATTTTGTGTGTTATAAAAGTGGAAATTGACATAAAGAGAATGTCTAGTGAAGGACTTTTATCTATGATAGTCAACTTACCCCATGTTGACTATGACCTATGGTAGGAATGGATAAGGGTGGTATTAGAGATGTGATCATTTTTGTTGGGATAGTGTATATGGAATGGGCTTATTATTATAGGTAGTATATTTTCCATTGTGAACTCTAAAAATTGGAATTCCATTGAAATGTTTGTTGATGAAACATTTTGAAGTATGAATTTGAATAAGTAGGGAATTCTTGAAATATAAGGAAAATATAATGTTTTAAAGTTTGAAACATTGCATTTTCAATGGTGAGTATAATTATAATATGGTGTGTGATTGTGGATATTTTGGTGAAGAATAACATCAAGTATTCCTTATATAGTTATCCGGTCCTTCGTATGGGTGGTTTTGGTAGTGGGAGTGCCCAAGGATGAGACCTTAGTTATATTTCAGCAGACCTTTACATGTCTATGTGTGGATAGACGAGTGTTTGTTGTTGTGATTTCTGTAGGTTCATAACACAAAGTTTTTTAGATGTTTCATGGAAATGTGAATATTCTAACCCTTGTGGAATGTAATTTTGGGGGATGTACATTGGACTTAAATAATGAGTGTCTTGGTTTTGGAATCTTTAGTGATGGGTTTTTTTCTATGGGTTTGGTGACCCATGATGGTTTAGGCCTTGGGAGTTATTTTTAGATCCTATAGTGAGTGTTTTCTATGGTCTAGTGACTTGTTACCCTTAACCTTAGTTAGTAAGTTGGTATCATTTGGTCCTCAAAAGTGACCCATGAGAGTGGTCAGTCATTTTTTCAGTGCTTTTGGGTGTGTTATTCATGGATGGATATATTGGTTTTAAATAGGTGTGGATTTTTTCTAGAGGTATAAGTGGGAAGGTCAAGGGTTTTGGGAGACATAATTCGAGTTATGACCATTAGTTAAAAGTCTTAAGAAGATCAAGGGTGACTTCTATGGGATATTAGCCCTGTGTTGTATGTGCCTTGTAACATGAAGCATGATAGATGCTTCATAGGTGGAATTAATGAAAAAACAGTATCGCCTCATTTCTATAAATGTATTGGTTGTGCCCTGGTTCTTTTAGAAATGTGAAAAAGTGTTAGTGGTTGGATGCAAGGTCGGTTTTGAAGGGTTGTATCAATTGGATGTCTGTCATGTCTCTTGGATGATGATTAGTGGAAACCTCAATGTTGACTTCGGGCGGATGAGATGGGGGTGACTGGAACATAGTTGGGTGTTTTTTATGAAGGTGACGCCTATAGTGAGGATGTTCATGTGGTTTGTCTTGTTGTAAAAATGTATTGTTTGTTGGGTTAAATGTTTAGAATTACTTCAGATCGGTGAAGCTGAAGGGCTAGGGGGCATAGTTCGGAGAGTAAGCAGGCATTGGTATGGGCTCTAGTGATGTTTGGCTTGTGTAATCTAAAGTCATTTTAAGTGTGTGGTTATTGGAAAGTGAAAGACCTTGAAGTATCTAATGAATTTTAAATGTGGGCACACATTATTAAGGAATGATTCCATTCGGGGTGGACAAACTGGTGGATCAGGATAAGGGCATGTCATTCTCTATAGAACCAGAGTAAGATATGCGGTTTTTTGACTTACCATTGGTTTTTAATTAGTGTGGGGAACCATTGAGTCTCAGTTGTTAACTTTCAGGATTGTGCATGAAGAAATTGAGTGGTGTGGTGGTAGTAGTTCTAAAGGAAAGGTGGTTCACAATTGCTTGGCGAAGGTCATGGAGTTGTGGTAGTTCTTGTTTACAAATCATTCCTGATCAGTGGGGGTTAAGTGTTGATTAGGTGTGTATGGGCAAGGGGGAACCAAAACACTTGGTAGTTCATGTTGTCTTGTTTTGGGAGGTTACATTAGTGATGGATAAGTTTTGGTGGTGTTTTTGATAATTTCTTACTGTAATTTTAGCTAGGTATGGTCATGATAAAAATCATGACATCATCCTAGGTGTGCCGATAAAACTCTGGGTTTACACCTAGTCACATGAACGTGTCTAGTTGGATATAAAAAATCATGTAGGTTTCACTCTTTGGGAGGTATGTAGAGATATATGGTGTGACATACACCATTTATCATCTATGGGAATGGTCCTTGGGATGGACTGGGTTTCGATTAATTTCATGGGTTTCATTCAAGGGATCCATTAACAATATCGAGTGATGCTTGTTTTGTTAATATGGGAAACTCTAGTCAGGGATGTCCAAGTTTTTGGGTTCAACTTGAGATCTATGTGTGAGACTTCGTGGTTGGAATTTCTCATGGATAAAAATGGAAATGAAACTCTTAAGGTTGGTAGTGATAAGTTATCCCTGGATATAGAGAGGAGAACATTGAGTTGATGTAGTGGCATCAAGAAGCTAATGAGGAACCTTTTAGGTGCATGTTGGGTCTCACATAGAGGTCGGGTGGGCCTTGATTATGGTGGTTGATTGAGCCAAGTGGTGGCTCTGAGCTTATGGTTGTTCTAAATTAAATTCAATATTCCTGCGTTAAGGCCATTGAAGGGGCGGTAAGAAATGACAACGATTTTTTGGCAAGAGAGGTTGGGTTCTATAACTCCAAAATTTGGAAGTATACTTGGGTAAGTCTCTTTGGTTAGTATTGGAATGTATTTTATTTTGAGGTAATCGTGTCCATGTGATGTAGTTTCATGCCAATGGTAAATATAATCATTTCAGGATGATTCAACTAGGGATGGCTCAACTCAGCTAGAAGTAGGTGACATATGTGGAAAGTTGTAAATCACATTAGGTGGATGTTTTGGGATGATAAGTACATTTAAAATTTTGGAATTGATTTGAATGAGAATAAAGCCTTTTTAGTTAGTGTATTAATGTTAGGAGTTCAATAGTTGGGGATTTTGATGAGGTAAGTAGATCCTGATGATGGTTTGTAGGTCAGTGATGAAGTCATTGGAGTTTCAAGTTGGAGGGACTTGGGTGATCACCATTCGAGTGAGTTTGATCTGATTGCAAGTGTTGGAATGGGTTTAAATGGTTGAGGGCCCTGAGAGTTTTTGTTCCATTTGGGTGTATGGTTATGGAATGGGATCATCGAGCCTCGAGTTTTAGAATGATGTATGTTAGGAAATGTGGTCAGAAAGACTGGGTGTTTTCCTTGGGTGGTTGTGATTTTGGGTTACCATTATAATCTTGGAAACAAGGTTAAATTTCACCAAATGATATGGGACATGAGTTGTAAAGAAGACCAGATTAATGGGGTGAGTATTATCCCTTCTATGATGGTATGATTCTATGTGTGAATTTTACTTTTATTGCAATTTAGGCATGGTTTCATAGGCCCTACATATGGATTTCATGTTGTTGATGTATATTTTGATGTAGATGTGTCCTTGAGGAGCACTTGGTTCATATCATGGATCTAAGTGAGAAATTATTGCGAGGAAATATTGTGTATGTTTTTAAAGATTTATTGAAACATGAAATAATTCAAGGGGAAACATAGGAAAGGGAGCCATATGTGCGGGCCTAGTTTCATGATCTCTTTTATTCTGATCATAATGATTCTTGGGAGTATGGCTTGATGGTGATACATTATAATGTGGGGAGGTTGTAAGTTTCTAGTCTTCATGAAGGTATTGCAATTTTTAAATGTTTTTTTAATCTCTTTTTTCATTAATGAAATGTTTCCCAAGTATAAGGGGAGCCTCGGGGGTGTTTCGAGGGTTGAGGACTCAAAAGAAAGAAAACTCAGACCAACTTGTGCAAGGTTCACGGTCAGCACATGGTTGGCACATGGTTAAGTAAATTGTGGGGCCTCCTCAAGAAGACTGGTCAATTTTGGAAAGTGTCGTATCGCATGGTTATTATGTTGTTTCAAATCCTTGCAGGGTTCCCCAAGTAACCATGTGACCCAACATCCCTTGGGCAGTGTCTTGTGAACTTTTTGTGCATGGTTTGGAAAACTATACAAGTAAATCGTGTGGCACATTAAATATGAAGAATTTAAAAAAATTACACTTCAAGATTTTACGAGTCTTACCTGATTTTATCTCCCTTTTCCTCCCCTATAACCATAGTGATGAAATTGGATGACTCAAGATTCTCAAGGGGGATTATCCTTTGTTTCTAGTGTATTTGGAAAGTTATTGATTACATATTGAATCCCGGGGTAAGTCTAAACTCCCTATTGCTTCTCTTTTCTAGATTAGGATTTTTAGTTTATCCCATCTTCTTCAGAATCCCTAATACCCTATTTGGGGGGGGATCTAGGTTGGGGCTTCAAAGGGTGTTGGAATCTGAATTTAAGGCTATTATTGAGAGTTTGTTCATTAATGAATTCAAGGTAGGTGGTCTACAAGTTATATCCTATAGTTTTTATGTGCATTTGTTCAGGCATGTTGTGTTCACTGTTCCATATTATTGTGAATTTGATTTCATTAGTGTTATTTGGTAAAATAGGTGTCTATTTGATGAACTTAAACCCTCATGATCCCCTAAGGATGCATAGAGGATGATTAGAACGGTCTAGGGCCACCCACGAGGTGCACCTATATTCCCAAACCTAGAAAGTGGTAAAGTTGTGTGAAGAGTTGACATGTGATAATGTAGGGACCTTTTTGAACATGTTAATATGTTATGTTGAATTGAAAATGTAATATGATCATGTTCCTATATTTTATTATGGCTTAAAGGGTTGCATGTCATGGCATAGAAATGGGTTAAATTGAGTTAATTGAGATTGTGTCAGGGGGGTTATTAATTATGTTGAAATAACAATAAGAGTTATTGTGTATGAAATCTTGAACATGTTGAATTTATAATGGCTCATAAATTGACCAATATGATTAATGGATAATTTAAATAAATTTTTGAATATGTTGAATGAGATGAGTCATTAAAGGGATTAATGTGAATATTCCAAATGAATGGTGATTTGTACATGGAAATTCATAAGTGGATTAATACATGGGAAATGATGAATGGGTTAAGTGAATTAACATGTGGAAATTTTTTAATATGTTAAACGGTTAATGAAAGTGGAATAGTTAATATGATTAGTGAATTGGACATAAGAAATGGGAATTGGGCTAAATGGCTGTGTGATATAAATGGTAAATGTGTTAATGGATTATGGCATAATATTAATTACAATATCATTTATCATGGATTGTGATATTTCTATTGGAATTGGATATGGTTGGTTATGATGTGGTACGTGTGTGGTGAATGGTAAATAAGCTTGTGTACATGGATTGGTAGAGTGGGGTATTGACATGAGGTTCTATGCCCATGAGTCGAATTAGACTGAGGCTCTAAACTCCACCCCAAAATGCATGGGTTAGGGAAGGGTGTGGAGTTATATTCTCCTAATGGTTACATTACACTTGGACCAAGGCTTTAATTTGAGAAAAAGGTGATTCTTGATATATTGTTATCCCTAGTGAGATGGGGAACTTTATTCATTCCCCTTATGCATTGAACTTTATGAGTATGCCAAATCCATTGAACACATATTGAGAGTGAGATAATTAATGAAGGTGGATAAGTATTGAAATAGGAAATAATGATAGTAATGACTTAAGTGAACCTTTTTAAATATTGGTACCTAGGTTTTATTTATTTTTCTTGTCTTTACTTATCACTTTCATGCACTATATATTAGACTAGATATCTTATATAAACCATTGGTGGTGCCCTAATAAGTTGTACTCATACCCTACTCAGGACGTCTTTGGGTACCTGAGTAGACATCATGCTTTCAGGTTAGGATAAGGGTAAGGTCCCCATGATTGGGAGTGGAGTTGGGATAAGGATGCGCATAAATGAGGTTCTAGTCTTCGTGTCAGGACCGTTTTTGGGGATTCAAATCTTTATCTTTATTTTGGTTTTTCCTATACTTTTTTCACTGTTAGCATGACATGGAATAATTATTATTGGATTGTGGTTTGTACCCAGTTCTGGGAGATGTTTGGTTATTCTTGTTCATTGGTTATTAAATGTTGTTTTAACTATTTATTTATTTATCTATTGTAGATTACTCTAGTAAAGAGGGTATATTCTCCCCATGTGACCTATTAGACCCTCACTTCTTGTCAGAAACCTCTAGAATATGGGGAGGGGTGCTTGAGCTCATGTGGCGACCATAGATCGGAGTATTGGTTTAGTGGCTTCCAGGTCATGGGTGTTACACTAATTCCCTTTAGAGATTTGGTTTTAATCAAATGATGAACAGATCAACCTTACTTTCAGTTTGGATGAGAATACTATAATAGTACCACATAATTTATGTAAAATTTTCCTTATATATACCAATAGATTCATTATCCTTCTATTTTAGCTTAATTAATTCTATCCCCATTTTCATGAGAATTATTAGAGGAATGTACTTATTGATAAATAATATCTTTATCTCATCCCACACTATGGATTTAATTTCATCATGTATCCTTATATTCATGATAATATTCCACAATTCATTCAATTCACATTCCAAAAGATAGACATCCAAAATTACCTTTTCATGTTCCAAACACTATAGAACATAAAATATCATTTCAAATGTAATGATCCATTTCTCGATAACTAGTAGATCATAAGTTCACTATAATAAGGTGGAAGTTTCCTTGTGAAGGAATTAATAAGACATTATTCCCTTATTTTATTTTTTGGGTGTTAAAAATGATTCATATCTTGAGAAAGTTGTGTTATCATATCAACCATATTTTTTTTATATCCCAAAATATTTGGTTTCTCAGTAGGAAAATAATTTCATTATTTATTTTACTCAACATTAACATGGTTCATTCAGGCTCCAACCATTGACTAAAATCCAAAATCATAGTGTAAGAAATAATAACCATAATGTGAAACAATGTAATCATAAAAAAACTTATTTGAAGTCCAAATCATGACACCTTATTTTTAATCTACGACACATTTTTCTTAACCTAGTACATTTATGGTCATTATTCAAATCATTCATGATGGTTATTAAATATTTTTTTAATTTAAAATGATATCCCATGGGAGTATCAAACCAGGTATGTATTAATACTCATTGTCTTCTACTAGATAATTCTCAAGCCCATAACGGTACAATTTTTTTTGGAGTTATTACCCCTAGGTACATCGGTACCTAAACCATATCTACTTTTAGTACTAATAAAGTGATGTAATTTTTTGTAAACCAATCTCTCTACCCCTCAAAAATATTCTAGGATATTACCCTACACATATAATTATCCATATACTTACCTTAGAAATATCCCTAGGGATCTCACTATTTATTTCATTATATTTCCCAATGGTTAACTAAGAATTTCTTTGATACCAACTGTAAAGATAGAAATATCTCATACATAAATATTACATCAAAATAGATGAATTTTCATTACACAACATGATGATATTGTATATAATCAATTAGATCTACTACCTTCTGTAAAATGGAATCATAAACAACAAGTCCATAGATAAACTAAACCTTTTCCCACTAATTTCTTCATACCTGGAACCTATAGGATCAAAAAAGTAGTAATGAGATGCTCAAATACAAGAGGGGGTGAATTGTATAGTTAAAAAAATACTTAAGGAATTATTGTATAACCAAAATTCAAACAACCTCTAAGCTCTACTAACTTTCTTGATTCTGGAAAAAATGATTCCAGAAATGAAACTTAACAAAAGTTTACAATAAATAAGATTCTACCTTAAAGAATATATAATCTAACTAAATTAGAGTACAAATGTAAGTAAGTATAATAAATTTATAATTTCCTCAACAATAAAAATACACAACAGAAAACAAAAGACTACAAGTAACAAGTAGTAACTCTTTTAACACAAAGAGGAGGGTATCCAACAACCCTGGATAAGAGGTCCCTTGATTTATACTTTCAAGAAAATCTGTCTTATCAAAACCCAGTTAAGCCCTCAATCCGAAGATCGGTATCTATCTTGCTATCCCCATAAGCCCTCGATTTTTAAGGAAATCGGCACCGATGACTTCACAACCTGAAGTCTCTGATTTCAAGGAAATCGAACCTCTGTACTAAGAAAATATGCATGAAGAAAAGTTTGAACGAGTAGTTCAAAACTTTGTGCATGAAGTTTGAGATTTTATAGAAGCCTCTCTCTCTAGAAATCACTTCAACAACACAGTTGTCAAAGTTCAGTTGTAAGTGGTGTTTTTGTTGTTGTGATCTATTTTCAAATGAACTCTTATTTATAGACATGGTTCCAACGGTCAGCTCCCTCCTCCAACGGTCATATTTTTCCTTGAATTTCAGAGGGACCTGTACACATGTCACTCAAACAGCAGTTAGTTGTTAACTGAAAGAATGACATCGTTTTATAACAAAATGAGTATAAGTATAACTAGAATCTGATATTCGTAATGTAAGGAAATGAAAGTTCGGAGTCTAACCAGAATTGAATTCAGAGTCTATAATACAAGGATATTTGGATTCTTTTTTGTAGGAATTCAGAACCTGAATTCTATAGGATTTTGGATTCTGAATTTCAAGGAAATTTAGAGTCTGCATTCACAAGAATTCAGAACCTGAACTTACAAAGTTTGGAGTCAGAGTTCATGAGAATTCGGAGTCAGAACTCCTAAGAGTTCGGAGTCTGAATTTAGAGAACTCGGAGTCAGAACTTAGAGAAGTTCATAACCCGAATTAGTATTCCGAATTTGGAGTCAGAACTCATAAAGTTCCTAACCTGAATTCATATTCAGAATTAGGAGTCAAAACTCAGAAATTTCATAACCTGAATTCATATTCAGAATTCGGAGTCAGAACTCAGAAAGTTCATAACCAGAATTCTGATTCAGAATTCAGAATCAAAACTCAAAATGTTCATATCCAGAATTCTTATTTAGAATTCAGAGTCAGAACTCATAGGAGTTTGGAACTAGAATTCTAAGAATTCAGATCCAAGAACAGAATACTTTATATCTAGGTATTTATGTAGATCCGAGGTTTTGGTTTCAATCCAAATTTTACACTTAGAAAAATTATAATATGGATAATTAAATCTAGGTAAAGGTAAATTTCCTTGGGGAAGGAAATTTTCTTTATAGATGTAAAACAAGGGGTAAAATGAGTTTTCCCTTGAAATAAGGTGTTTGTGATTTTCAAAATAAGAGAAATTGTAATGTCATAAGGAAACCTTATTGACTTAACAATCTCCCCCTTGAATGAAGGAATGGAAAAGTCATAAGGAAAACCTTATTGACTCAACAATCTCCCCCTATTTTCAAATCACAAACATCCTTAAGAAAAAGAATATAAGGTCTTAGAAAAAAAATCTGTACTTTGAAAATAAAACTTATCTCCCTTTACTTATGAACAATAGTGAATATGAATAACTCCCCCTAAGGCTTTGAAACTCTATGGATCGTATTCTAGATTTCCTGAATGATAAATTTCATTATCTTGAGAATGGAAATATTCGTAATGGAAAACTCCCCCTTACTTAGGGATATTTCATCTATACTTATAAATCTTTTTCGTTCTCCCCTTTAGAATTATTTTTCCTTCCCCCCCTTTGTGATCTTCAAAAAGAGTTTAAGGGAATGGAAAAAAAATTGGTACCTGAAAAATTAGTAAACACATCCAAAAAAACAAGCAACTAAAATTTCATTATGATTGGAAGAATTATTACAAGGAAAATTCAACAAAAGATTGGACTTGGGTCTATTTTGTTTCTTTTTCCTTGGGTATGTGCTTCTTCACGATTGTCTTTAGCTTCTTCAGCTCTTTGTGATCTTCCTCATCTTTCTTTTCTAAGGCTATGATCCTATCCTCCTGAGCTTTCAGGGCCTCTTCCTGAGCCTTTATCAATTCATCTTTCTTCACCAACTTTTCTTCCATATAAATCTAAAGATCCTTTTATGTTTTCTAGATTTGGACAAAATAACTCAGCTTCCCATTCAGATCTCTCACCTCTTGAATCAGAGTATTTTGTTCTAGAGTCAGCTTTTCCTCAAAGCTATCTGTAAGATCTTTGATTTTCGAGTCTTCGTTATCAAAAGATCCCTTGACATCTTCTTGAAATTGATCGAGCTCTTCCAAATATTCCACAATTTTCTTAAACCATCTGGTCATTTTCTTGCAGGATTTCCTATGAGCTTCATAGTTGATCAGTAAATTTTTGTTATCAGCCTCAATATTAACACATATATACATCACCATGGATACGGAGTCTGACTTTTGATTCATGATATGCTAAAGCATATGTCATCTAGAATCAATTGTAGGAATGATCGGAATGGTATCCACCATCTTCTTCAGGGACTGAACAACAAAATTGTATCCCAAGGTAGATGACTCTAAATCAGACATTTTACTTGGAGATGGTTCATCCTCTAACTCTACCAGCTTCCTCTTAGAGGTTCCTCAAGCTTATTTCTTCCTCAAAATATCTTTGGTTGGGATACCAACAACCACCTGTTTACCCTTACTGATTTTCAGTACGACTTCCTCATCATGATATTTCTGGTCACTTTTAGATAATTGAACAATATTATCTTCATCAACTTTCTCTTTCTCAGCTCCATCATCAATGTCTTACGGATGAAGGAAGTTGTGATTATGACTCTCTTCCTCTGACATCTTATTCACTTCCTCTTCTTCACCCTTCTCATTAGCTCCAATAGTAGCAATTTTATGGATCCGTATTGGGAAGTCCGGATTGACAACTTTTTGGAAGCACTTTCATTTTCCTGATAATATTCAACCCGCTTAATCACATCATCAGTGCCACTACTATTCTCAGATTCTGGAAATTCTTCCACAGCTTCCTTCTCAACTTCCTTCTCTTGGAATTTTTTCTAAGACATATACTTATTTCCCAGAGTCTCAGGAAATCGTTCTACAAGGAAAGATTTCAGTATGAGGATTTGTTCAGATGCAACTTCAGTGGCTTTCAAAAGAGATTGCACAATCTCTGCCTCACACATCTTTTTCTTCAGCTTCTTTTCCTTATCCTGCTTCTCTATCTCATCAGCTACTTTCTATTTCAAGCCCTTAACCTCAGCAGGATCCAAGATGAACTGAGGTTCCCCTTCCTTTCTTTCTTCTTATCCTCCCTCCACTTGGAAACTACTTCATCTGGGTAGGATTTTCGCTTCTTGGGTTTAGGAGGTGCAGATTGGACTTCTTTAGACTTAGGGGTTTTGTCTTTTTCTTCCAATTCCTTAAAATTTCTTTTTTCCCTGTCCTTCTTTGAAGGTTCAGCTTCTTCTTTATTTTTCAGAATTGTTTTTTCCTCCTCCTCAGGTAGATCATAAAATTCTCCTGTCTCCTTGGAGAAACCAATCTTCATTCTTTTGAAGTTATCATCACTGATAAGAATCACCTTCCAATTCCTAGGCTTGGAACTTCAGGGGATTTTGAAATATTCAATACACCGAACTGTTAACTTTGAGGGTATGGTAGGATACATAATGATCTGAGCTCTCATATTTCCATTCTTGATATTCTCAATTGTAATGAAAATGTGTTTCATGAGGTTGAGATTCCTTAGGTTTACCAAGAAGTCCAAGATATACATGTAACTTTTCTTCCGGGTGTCCTTGTCACTCTTCCTTGGCACGATAAGGCCCTAAACACATAATTGTAGAGTCTGATTATTGGTATTCAGATGGTCAATCTTTTCAATCTTTACATCTTTGAGCCCAAGGCATTCCATATCCTTTTCCTTAACAAAACTTCCTTAAACCTCTGGCAGTTTGTGGGAGAAAAATTATGCCTCCCCTTCGTAAGATAGCACCACCATGCTAGCAGCCTTGGTTTAAGAGAGTACATAAGTCTTTCCATAACTTTTAAAGGAAACATTTTCCCTACAATCTTTCTTAAAAAAGCAAACTGATTCCTAGAATTCTATGAGTAAATCCAGATATACCACATCCTGTTCTGTTGTCATTGAAATAGCTACACTTTCCCACCCATTATGCCTGATGTCATTTGAGATAATGGAATCATACTTATTGAAAAATTTTGGATGGACCAACCTTTCCCTATATATTTTCCACTCCAAAATGGGCTTGATAGTCGACATTTCCTAAGAAGGAACTTCTACAGAAATTCAGATTGGAAGAACTCTGGAAGATTCAGAACGAGCTTAAGTAGAGGGGTAGATCTTGAAGATGTAGAAGCTTCAGAACCAATGTGGGAAAACCATCAAGGGTCCCCTTTATATAGGTTATTAAGTGACAGTTGAACTTCCCATTTGAAGCTAATGGCTGATAATTCTTTAGATCTGATCTGAAGATTGAAATAAAAGCCGCAAGGAAAAATTGGGTAGGATCCGATATTTTGAGGTTTTAAAAGGAAAAAATTCAGATTTAAGGAAACTTCAATCTGATAAATTTTTAAAAAATAAAAGAAACTAACAGCAGGTAAAAGGTAATTATCAAAAACTCACGAAAGAATCATACCTTTCAGATCGCTAGGAATATTATTCATATGGAAAACTTTTCTTGAAGGACTTTAGATTTCAAAAAAAACTTGAGTATGAAAAAAGCAACTGAGTATATAGATCTTCATTATGAAAATTATCATTATGAAAATCTTCATTACAAAAATCTTTAGTACAAAAATCTTCAGTATGAAAAACTTCACTACGAAAAACTCCACTACGAAAATTTTAAGTAAAAAAATTATGAAATACTTCATTATGAAAAATATGAAAAACTTCATTATGAGAAACATGAAAAATATCATTACAAAAATTATGAAAAACACCATTACAAAAATTATGAAAAACATCATTACAAAAATTCTGAAAAAACACAATTACGAAAATTATGAAAAACATCATTACAGAAATTATGAAAAACGTCATTATGAAAATTATGAAAAACATCATTACGAAAATTAGGAAAAACATAATTACGAAAATTATGAAAAACATCATTATGATAATTATGAAAAAAATCATTACAAAAATTATGAAAAACATCATTATGAAAAACATAAAAAAACATACAATCAAATGTACTCCCCCTATGTCTCTATGACTTTATATGTAGAAAAATTTGTAACTTCAAGTTTCTTCCAGATACATTTAGTAGCTTCATACGATGATATTTGACTATAGATGTTCCTAGCCATGGAACACAACAAAGTATATCTGACTCTGAAGTTTACTGGGTATTCTGATTTCTCCTGGTTCGTAAAAGTTCTCAATTCCTTATCTGGAATTTTATAATCTCCAGTCAACATAAGATAGTTATCAACTCCAGTATTGATAACAAAATTCTTCATCCTATCTCTCCAGTACTCATAATCATTTCCATCAAAAATAGGAGGTTTGGTAAGATTCATATTATCAATAGAACCAACATTTAAACCTGCCATCCTTAAGAAAATCTTTAACACACAAACATGTTAGTAGTATGAGTTTGTAAACAAGAGAAAATATTCTAAGAAAGGAACTACATATTGTATCTCTAAGAAAAATTGAATCTGAACTATATGAGTCCGAAAAATAGATTCTGAAAAAGTTTGAATCTGCAATTCACTTCTGAATCTAATCGTGAGATTAATTTAGATTTAACCAATCCTCTGATACCAATTATAGGATCGAAAACGTAGTAATGAGATTCTCAAATACAATATGGGGAGTTAATTGTATAATTAAAAAAATCCTTAAGGAATTTTTGTATAACCAAAATTCACACAACCTCTAAGCTCTACTAACTTGCTTGATTCCAAAAAAAATGATTTCAGAAATGAAACTTAACAAAAGTTTTCAACAAATACGATTCTACCTTAAAGCGTATATAATCTAACTAAATCAGAGAAAAAATATAAGGAAGTATAAGAAATTTATAATTTCCTCAACAATACAAATACACAGCGGAAAAAAATACAAGTAACAAGTAGTAAGTCTTTTAACCCAAAGAGGAGGGTATCCAACAACCCTGGATAAGAGGTCCCTTGATTTATATTTTCAAGAAAGTTTGTCTTACCCAAACCAAGGTAAGCCCTTAATCTGAAGATCGGTATCTATCTTGATATCCCCACAAGTCCTCTATTTGTAAAGAAATTGGCAACTCTGACTTCACAACCCGAAGTCTCTGATTTCAAGGAAATCAAACCTCTGCACTAAGAAAATATGCACGAAGCCTGAGAGTTTATAAGAGCCTCTCTCTCTAGAAATCACATCAACAACATAGTTGTAAAAGTTCAGTTATTAGTGGTGTTTTTTTTGTGAGATCTTTTCAAATGAGCTCCTATTTATAGACATGGTTCCAACAGTCAGCTCCCTCCTCCAACGATCATATTTTTCCTTGAATTTTAGAGGGACTTGTACACGTGTCACTCAAAAAACGGTTAGTTGATAACTGAAAGCATGACATCTTTTTTTAACAAAATGAGTATAAGTATAACTAGAATCTGATATTCGGAATGTATGGAAATGAAATTTCGGAGTCTAACCAAAATTGAATTTGGAGTCTACAATACAAGGATATTCGAGTTCTTTTTCGTAGGAATTTGGAACCTGAATTCTATAGAATTCCGGATTTTGAATTTCAAGGAAATTCAGAGTCTGGATTCACAAGATTTCGGAACCTGAACTTAAAATGTTCGGAGTCAGAGTTCATGAGAATTCGGAGTCAGAACTCATAAGATTTCGGAGTCTGAATTTAGAGAACTCGGAGTCAGAACATAGAGAAGTTCGTAACCAAAATTCGTTTTCAGAATTCGGAGTCAGAACTCAGAAAGTTCTTAACCTGA
This sequence comes from Viscum album, assembly GCA_963277665.1. Taxonomy (NCBI): domain Eukaryota; kingdom Viridiplantae; phylum Streptophyta; class Magnoliopsida; order Santalales; family Viscaceae; genus Viscum; species Viscum album. The sequence continues at coordinate 384,628,163 of OY728156.1, read as the reverse complement.
ATTCAAATTCAGAATTTGGAGTCAGAACTCAGAAAGTTCGTAACCTGAATTCATATTTAGAATTTAGATTCAGAACTCAGAAAGTTCTTAACCAGAATTTTGATTCATAATTCAGAGTCAGCACTCAGAAAGTTCGTATCCAGAATTCTGATTCAGAATTCGGAGTCAAAACTCATAGGAGTTTGGAACCAGAATTCTGAGAATTCGGATCCTGGAATAGAATGATTCATATCTAGGTATTTATGTAGATCCGAGGTTTTGGTTTCAATCTAAATTTTACACATAGAAATATTATAATATGGACAATGAAATCTAGGTAAGGGTAAATTTCCTTGGGGAAGGAAATTTTCCTTATAGATGTAAAACAAGGGGTAAAATGAGTTTTTCCTTGAAATAAGGTGTTTGTGATTTTCAAAACAAGAGAAATGGTAAAGTCATAAGGAAACCTTATTGACTTAACAATATCCCCCTTGAATGAAGGAATGGAAAAGTCATAAGGAAAACCTTATTGACTCAACAGAACCCTTATTCAACTTATCTTAAATAAAACCTTTCTTCATAAGTGGAGAATAAAACATAATAAAAATTGAGATCATCTTCTCAGTAAGGGTAAAGAAGGGAGATATAAATGATAACATAGGAATAACATGAACATAATGGTATGAGAATCTAATTATAAAATTTGAAAACCATGACCTATATATTTTATATCATATATTTGAATCACGAAATAAATATTTGTAGTTCATGAGATACGAATCATAATTAAATAAAAGAAAATAATCCATGAGAGCATAATATTGGAAAAAGTCACAGAGTTGGGGAATACACATAAGCATACAATACCCCATGTTAAAGCTACCCACCATGACATTTATAACAAGTTAGGCATTGGATGACAACCCACATACCTTCTTTGGGCTAGGATGACATCTCATATTCCCCCTTTTGGGCTTTGGATAGCCTCTTGTGTACCCTCTTATGTGCTTGTGATAACCTACATTGTACTTTTTCATTTCATATAAACTTAATCATTACCTAATGCATTGTAAGTAGATATAGGTCCCACCCGTCACATAATCCATACATTCAGGTTCAATAAGATCTTAAAACATTAATCATATAATAACCCATAAAAATAAATGGTTTTCATAAATTTCTTGTCATCATATACATAAACCATCTAGATAAATAATAAGGATGGTAAAATTGGGTCATATCCTAGGTAAATATAAATTAAGATCAAAGTATGTACTCTTGGATATAACATTATTTTGAATGATAATTTGTAACATTTATTGATGAAAATAACATTTTCTCATTGAATATAATTATTTTAAATCTAAATTTTTATCAAACATTTTCAAAATACATTTATTTGAAAATAACCTTTAAAATATATAATGGAATCATTAAAATATTATGTTTTCAGAATATTAAGAAATTCCATTCATGAAGTATTATTTAAAATAAAGATTCTTTCAATTTTTTTGGTATAATCCAAGTGGTACTTGTTTGGAAAATGACAAGAATATCCATTTTACAAATAATTAAAAAATTAAAATTTGGATAAAAATTTATTTAAATAATCACTTTAGAGTAGTAAGAACTATATTTAAAATATTTTTTATAAAACATTTATAAGTAAGAAATGAATTTTCAACTAAAGATAAATAATTTTGATTTTTCTTAAAAACATTATTTTTTACTCTTGAGTACATAAAGAGTGTAAAGTGAAAGGAACAAATTTATTTTAATTTAATAATAATAGTATAAAAAAATATATTTGTTTTTTGAGAGGTATATGATAATATCTTATCATTGTAATCAAAACCATAAAAATATTGATAAATAAAAAGATTGTATCATAAATCCTTCACCACTTTTGTAAAGACCCAGAAATTCCATGGAAATTATTTTTCCTAAAATTCTTGGGTTTTTTATGAGTCTGTGAAATTTTACAGCGCTTGATTCCAAGGCACGATGTGCCCGAAATCAACTTCTAAAGTTTTGTTTAAGTACGTTCAGTAAACGCATGAGCGAGATTTTATAACTTTTGAACCGGTGCTCAGAACTGAAATCTGAGGGCACTGTTGAACACGTAGCACCAGTATTCACTTAAGAAAACTTTCACTTCGACGACAGTGAGTTGAGGATAAAATTTAGTTTTTGGGCTTTAAAAAAAATAAAAAAATAAAGTGTAACACTTTATTTTATTTATGAGTCGCCATTTGAGTGCGGGTAGTTAGAAACTCCAATTGGGTGTTGATGGTGGCACCACCACACCCCAACCTCCCATGAGAGGTTATGGTGGTGGGGCCCACCTCAGCATAACATCCCGTGAGAGGTTACGGTGTGGGGACCACCCGAGAACCATAACATCTCTATTAAATGATAGGGGTGGGGACCACCCGACCCCCTATTTATGGTGGAGGATAAAACCCCCCACCTCTCCCTCTTTAATGAGGGAGGGCCTCTTGCCATCCACCTAATTAAATGTGACACCTATCACGAATTTAATTAGGTGGGACATACTCATTTAATTCATCAATTTTGAATTACGTGTAATGTAATAATAGAAAAACCCCCCTATTATTTTTGTTGTCATAATCTTCTTTTTGGTGGAGGCTTTGAGAGGAAAGCTAGGGAGAAGAGCTCCCAATGAAGAATGTTAAGAACGTTAAGAACGCGAAGAACGCCGGCGACGCTCTTTCTTCTTCAACTTCTTCCCCAGCCACCTAACGATCAACTCTCTGCAATGTCGTCAATGAACCGACGCGGCTTGAAATTGAGGACGTGTGGCGGACGTGACGAATGATAGTCTCCTCTGTCTACCTTTCTCGACTCTGTCAACAAATGACGAGCATCGAGAAATGAATCAAAAGGTAAAGGTTGTTTCCTTTAAAGTACCATGTTCTTCCTTCCCTAAACGAAGAATGTTGATGTTTACTTTTTGCGGGTGGGGTGTTGTGTTTTGTTCTTGAGAACCTATTTCTTCCACCATAAATGCGGAGGGTGCAGGACAAACCAACTTGGCCCGACCCCTCCGTTTTTCTTTTTGTGATGACTCCACGACGGCATGAAAATGAGGTGACGATGACAAAGATGGCGAAGAAAGGCCACGCTACCCACGGCGTCCGTGATTTGCAGCGCACCGGTACTTATGGCCGAACATCGTCATGCCCCGCCGTAAGAATAATGGCTTACCCACATGCTACCCGCGTGCTCCGACTTGCCCTGCGGCTTTCCCATGCATCGCCACGCCCCGCGCCGCCGCGCCTCGCGCCTTCTGCCTGCGTGCCCCGCGTACTGCCCAGCCCCGCTGGTGCCCAGCCCGGTGCCCCCGCACCGCCTGCCCGCACGTTCCACGCACTGCTCATCTCTTCCAGTGCCCTACCCGACACCCTGGCGCGCTTCCCACGCCTCAGCGTGCTGCCCCGACACCCTGCCTGGAGCCCACGCGGCCTGCCCGACACACCCGTGACCTGCACAGCGTCCAGCCTGCCTGCCTGCGCCCCATGCGACCTGCCTGTTGGCATCCCGACCACCGGCCTCCCGAGCCGACCCGTGGTGTCCCCCGCAGTGTCGCTGGCCGAACTGGCCCGGACTCCTAGGCTGAGTCACCGAGCTGCCTATGTGGTGACTTTCGAGCCGAACCACCCTCACAGTCCGCTGGGCCGAGACCAGCGAACCAGGCCAAACATAGTAGGTTGACCTGCCCAATGTGCTGGTTCATACCCATCGGGTTTGTCCGAGTTAACCCAGACAGTGTCGGCCCAGACGGGGTTGGGCCAAGTCGGTCCGATCGGGTCGGACCGGACCCGGGCCCACTACTGACCCTTTACTTACTTTGGCCATAACATTGGCCCCGGACGTCCATTTGATGAACCGCCAGCGGCGCTAATAATCTCAATAATAGATGGTCCTTTGATTATACCCCACTGGTGTTCGGGGTATAGTTTAGTTATGGTCAGGTTGGATCGTACACTAATCCAATCGGGCCCCTAGGACTAAAAGGATAATAACTAACAGACCGGGCATCCGATTGACGCACTGGCTGTTGCGTTGAGACCCCTATGACGTGGGAGTCCTTTGAGATACTTCTACGTGGTTTTTTGTGACACTTGGAGTATCAACTTGTAACTCGTGGATCGGACCCTCCCGGTGACGAGCGAGAAGATTGTAGAGACCTAATAGCTGGATGAGACTTGACGACTACTGACTGATCAACTCGGAGTGATTTGGATGGCCCAATGGGGAGTGCTTGGTTGTAGCAGCAGACCCACGGTAGAGGAGTGCTTGGTTGTAGTGGCAGACCCTCAGTACTCGACAGAATGAGTACCTCTACAGGCTATGATGGGGAGTGCTTGGTTGTAGCGGTAGACCCATGGTGGGTAGTGCCTCTGTGTGAGCATGGAAGACCCACAGTACTCGAGAGTTAGAGTACCTCAGTAGTCCAATGTTAGTGGGAAGCGCTTGGTTGTAGAAGCATGCCCACTGTACTCGACAGAGGAAGAGTTCTCCAGTAGCCGTGGTTTTGACATTATGAACAAAAATCCTGGTTTGAGCTGGGTCAACGACTTTTGAGTTTTCCACATGATTGAGATGGGTTACTAGAAAAATTATGTATATGTATGGGAATATACCTAATTATAGGTTACCAATTGAATCCATACTTAGTGGTTTATCCTTGTAAGATTTTGTATGACCTTGAGGGTCTCGGGGTCCCTACTGAGTATCGTTATACTCACCCTTTCACGGGCTATGCCCGCACCTCTTTGTGTTGGTTGCAGACGATGGACATCGCTGACTGAGACAGAGAGTAGCAGTACTAAATGAAACCCGGAGGTGGACTACTCAGTGTGACGGTACAGGGAGCTGACGGACGGACGGGAGTGCTGTGGAGGCCATCTGTACCTACCCTTCAGGTAGGAACCCCGTAGGATGACCCAGTAGTTGTTTTAATTGTCTTTAGTTGTACTTTTACTTTTTCATTTTCTTGTACTTTATTGTTGGGATTTCTTTTCTGACCCCCTTTACATTCAGCACTCTCTTTTTTTATACAGTTTATAATTAGTGTTTTCTTCCATTTTGTACTCTGATTGTGTGTGTTTACAATTTATATAGTAAATTCCTTCCCATCATAGGGATTTATGCCTTTCATGCTTGTCGGTATCCCCTGGCCTATGGAAGGTGGGATTGGGGTAGTCACGGCATGGGCCCCGAGGATGGGTCGTGACAAATTGGTATCAAAGGAGTCGGTTCTACCGTAGAACTTGGGACTCTGATATTTATTTTCTGTGAATCAATAGTGTTAAGGGTACTAAGTGTGGTTTTCAGTTTAGGGAGTCCAGTGTTGGTGCGGGCGGCCGACGTATCCATACACTAGGACCCTGACTTCTGATTTCCAACTCAATGCATAAATACATTGATTGCATGTGTGTTTTCAAAAGTTTTTATTTAAGACAGCTCAACCAGTTCAGCTCACCAGGTATTGTTTTTTGACTGTGTCACATCTGTTTTCTTTCAGGATGCCTCCCCGCGGATGACCAGTTAGATCCCCAAGAGTCGTACGTTCTAACAGCCCACCGAGCGATGAGGCCTCGGTGCAGGGCCCCTTTCCAGCAGAGGCACCAGCGGTACCACTCCCCATTGGGCCACTGATGCCACCTGCCCCAGCAGCAGATGATGCACGCCACTTGAGCATGTTTCACGAGTTCTAGCGCCAGAGGCCACCAAGGTTCAGGGAAGATACGGACCTATAGGCGGCTGAGGATTGGCTAGAGGTTGTGGTGAGAGTCTTCTGACTGGTAGGGACACCAGCTGACTTCAAGGTGATCCTTTCTGCCAGCCTCCTTCAGGCAGCAGTAGGTAAATGGTGGATCTTGATGCTTCATATGCATGACGAGGTGACACTACTCTATTTAGACTTCGAGAGCCTATTCTGGGCGGAGTTTTTACCAGCAACCCTTCGTGCGGTGCGGATACAGGAGCTATTGCATCTATAGTAGGGTAGCATAACGGTGGCCCAATACTCAATGAGGTTCACCGACCTTTCACGCTACTCCACAGATATGGTGCAGGAACCATTCTTAAGGGCCTGAACCTTTGAGAAGGGGCTCAAGTGAGAGATTAGATCTCCAGTGATCTCACTTAGCATCCCAACGCAGACGGGGGTGTTGGAGAGAGCCCTCCTAGTGGAGATTTTCCTTGCTGAGCAGTCTCCAGTAGTGCGACCCACCACTAGTTGACATGCAGTGGATTCTTCTACAACTGGAAATATACAGATGACACAGAGTTCCAATAGGACTAGACCTACACGTGGTCGACCGCATGACTCAGGATCGGATGTGCGAGGCACCCAGGGTGGAGATAGACCTTCCAGGAGTGGGCAGTGTTACTCATGTGGCAGACAGGGTCACATGGCTCGTGACTATCCGACCCACTGCATGGACGATCAAAAAACTGTTGAGGGACCAACCAAGCAGAGGCTGAGGTTCGATCGAGGCGGTCCGTAGGGAGGAGGCAGACGTGGTAGAGGAGCAGAACGTGCAGCTGGCAGTGGACGACGATTTGAGGTTCTACCACCACCACCAAGAGGTCCACCCAGACCACGGGGAGCAGGTGGAAAGAGGAGAGCACAGCTTCAGGGAGGTGATTCCTACGATCATGATGCTCCAGAGATGATTCAAGGTACGATTTGTGTCTATTCCACCTTAGATGCAGTTCTTATAGACATAGGAGCTAGTCACTCTTTCATTTCCACATCCCTCATTCGAAGCTCGGAGATTCTGAAGGAGTCATTAGTTTGATCCTTACAGCTAGAGACTCCTACGAAAGCTGATTCAACGATTACGCACTGTTGACAGTAGTGTGAGCTTACTCTAGGAGGAGAGAGATTCAGCTGGGATCTTCTAGTATCAGCATCGAGGCCTTATGACGTCATCTTGGGTATGGACTGGTTATCTACATTCCATGCCCAGATCGACTGTATTAGGCGAAAAGTGTGGTGTGTTCGCACAGATGGGACCAGGTTTACCTTCACCGGCAAAAATGAAACCTTTGAAGAATAGGACGGACTTACTCGGAAGAGGGTGCAGCCGATCACTCACCGGTTGGATTGTCGTACCCTCAGAGAAGTTGATGTGGAGAGTCCGACTTATCCTATAGTGGTGGACCAGTATGCGGATGTTTTCCCTGACGATGTTCCAGGACTACCTCCTCACAGAGAGGTGGAGTTCCATATAGACTTGTACCCTTAGATGGCACTGATATCTACTCAGCATATCAGATGTCTCCCACTAAGCTTCATGAGCTTTGGGTACAGCTAGAGTACTTTCATGGAAAGGGATTCATCTGGCCTAGTGTTTCTCCCTAGGCAGGCCCGATTCTGTTTGCCAAGAAGGCAGATGGTAGCTTGAGGATCTATTTTGACTACCGTTGCTTGAACCAGGTGATCGTGAATAACAATTACCCACTCCTAAGGATGGACGACCTCTTTGATCAGCTAAAGGGGGCTCGGTGGTTCTCGAAGATAGACCTCGGATCATGCTATCACTAGCTCAGAGTTCGAGATGAGGATGTGAAGAAGATGGCCTTCAGGTGTCGTTACGGCCACTATGAGTTCTTGGTTATGCCCTTCGGTGTGACCAACACTCCAGCAGTGTTCATGAGTCGCATGAACAGGATCTTCTAGCCTTACCTCGATCACTTTGTCGTAATCTACATTGATGACTTACTGATTTACTCGACTACTGAGGAGGAGCATGCCTACCATTTGCTAGTAGTATTGGACACACTCCGAGAGCAACATCTTTATGGTAAGCTCTCAAAGTTCTAGTTTTGGATTCGAGAGGTTCACTTCTTGGTACATGTCATCTCGGAGGCTGGAGTTGCAGTGCACCCAGTGAAGATCAAGGTGGTACTTGCTTGGGAGCCACCCAGGAGTGTGACAGAGGTAAAGAGTTTCCTGGGTTTGGCTGGGTACTATCAGAGATTCGTTCCAAACTTCTCCAGAGTTGTAGCACCACTTTCATCCTTGATGAATAAGGGGAAACCCTTTTTGTGGTCGAAGAGTTGTCAGCAGAGCTTTCAGTAGCTGAGGCATAGGTTGACTAGTGCCCCATCCTGAGGCTTCCAGAGGAAGGCATAGGGTATGTAGTTTACTGCTATGCATCAGGGACCGGACTTGGGTGTGTCCTGATGCAGGAGTGAGCAGTGATCTCTTATGGTTCTCAGCAGCTGATAAAACATGAGAAGAACTACGCTACCCATGACCTAGAGTTAGAAGCAGTGGTCTTCTCCTTGAAGATGTGGCAGCACTATCTTATGGGTGAATGTTTTACTATGTACTCTGATCACAAGAGTCTCAGGTATATCTTCTCTCATATGGACCTGAACTTGAGACAACGGCGATGGGTTGACTTCCCCCCGGACTATGACTTTGAGATAGTCTATACTCCAGGGAAGGGGAATGTTGTAGCAGATGTTCTCAGTAGGAGCACTGGTATATAGCTGTTAGGTGAGGTGACAGAGCAGCTGGCTACCATTAAGATATCCTTTGTGGATAGGGATGGAGCAGTATTCCTACAGTCTCGTACGGTCTCTCTCCCACTCCTTTAACGAGTCAGGGAAGCACAGCATGGGGACGCAGACTACACGACACGACGTGCTCAGATATTCACAAGGAAATCACCTAAGGGATTTTCTAAAGGTGGGGAGCACGTCATCCTTTTCAGAGGACGTACCATGGTAATAGTAGCACTTAAAGAGGAAGTGTTGAGGTAATTCCACACTTCCCCTCTAGAGATACATCTAGGACTGGCGAAGATGTACTAGGACCTTCGACGTCACCACCGGTGGCCAGGTATGAAGAAGGCAGTAGCGGAGTTTGTCTCTTGGTGCCTCACTTGTTAGCAAGTGAAGGCAGAGAACCATGTACTAGGAGGATTGGTTCATCCTTTAGAGGTCCTAGAGTGGAAGTGGTATGGGATATCCATGGACTTAGTGATGGGTCTTCCACATACATCCAGGGGTCACGACTCGATTTGGGTGATCATCGACCGACTCACCAAGTCTGCCCACTTCCTACCGATCAGAGACCAGGGCTCAATAGAGAGATTGGGATGCCTCTACATGAAAGATATTGTGTGTTTACATGGAGTACCTTCCTCGATTGTCTCTGACCGTGACGCACGGTTTACTTCCCAGCTATGGAATGGGTTGCAGGAGGCTTTTGGGACACAACTTCACTTGAGAACCGCCTTCCATCCTCAAACTAATGGTCAGAACAAGAGGACCATATAGACCCTTGAGTACATGCTACGTGCATGTGTCATAGACTTCGGTTGAAGCTGGGAGGATCATTTCCATTTGGTGGAGTTTGCGTACAACAACAGTTATCACTCCACCATCATCATGGAACCTTTTTAGTCCTTGTATGGTCAACCTTTCAGATTTACACTGTACTGGAAAGACCCAGAGGAGTCAGCACTAGTGGGGCCAGAGATGGTACGGGCTACCCCGGAGAAGGTGAAGATCATCCAGGAGCAGATGAAGACTGCATAGAGCAGACAGAAGTTGTATGCTGACAAGAGATGGAGACCTCTAGAGTTCAAGGATGGTGATCACGTCTTCCTACGGGTCTCACCTCGATGAGGTCTAAGAAGATTTGGCCAAGGCGGAAAGTTATCTCTGAGATTCATCGGACCTTTCCAGGTCCTTATCAGATTTGGAAAGGTGGCTTACCACCTAGCTCTTCCACCTCAGTTTCACTGGGTGCTTGACGTCTTCCACGTATCTCAACTGAGGAGATACATGCACGACCCTTCTCACATCGTCGACCATGGGGAACTGGACATCTCTGACGGGGCGACTTTCACGGAGGTTCTAGTAGAGATTGAGGATCAATAGGAGCGGGTCCTATATGGAAGGTCGATACCTCTGGTGTGCTTACGCTGGTAGCATGAGAACCTCCAGGAGAGCACATGGGAGCGGGTGGCTCAGATGCATGCTCAGTATCCCCATTTTTTCCCATAGTTTGAGTTGTAGATTTTGGGGACGTAAATCCCTGAGGTGGGGAGAATTTAAAGACTCAGAAATTCCGTGTAATAAAATTTTCACTTAAATTCTTGGTTTTTTTACGAGTTCATGAAATTTTACGGCGCTTGATTCCGAGGGCCTGTGTGCCCGGAATCAATTTCTGAAGTTTTGTTCGGGTACGTTTAGTAAACGTACGAGTGATATTTTATAACTTTTTAACTGGTGCTCAGAACTAAAATATGAGTTTACTGTTGAACTCGCAGTGCCGGTATTCGCTTAAGAAGACTTTCACTTCGACGGCAGTGAGTCGAGGATAAAATTTAGTTTTTGGGATTTTTAAAAAAAGTAATAAAAAAATAAATTGTAACACTTTATTTTATTTTTGAGACACCATATGAGTGCGGGTAGTTAGAACCTCCACTTGGGATTTGATGGTGGGACCACCACATCCCAACCTCCCATGAGAGCTTATGGTGGTGGGGCCCAACCGAGCATAACATCTCGTGAGAGGTTATGACGTGGGGACCACCTGAGACCCATAACCTCTCTATTAAATGATAGGGGTGGGGACCACCCGACCCCCTATTGATGGTGGAGGATAAAACCTCCCACCTCTACCTCTTTAATTAGGTAGAGCCTCTTTCCATCCACCTAATTAAATGTGACACCTCTCAAGAATTTAATTAGGTGGGGCCTACTCATTTAATTCATCAATTTTAAATTATGTACCAACATAATAATAGACAAACCCTCCTATTATTTGCGTTGGCATAATCTTCTTTTTGGTGGAGGCATTGAGAGGAAAGATAGGGAGAAAAGCTCCCAACGAAGAATGCGAATAACGCGAAGAACGTGAAGAATGCCGGCAACGCTCTTTATTCTTTGAATTCTTCCCCAGCCACCTAGCGATCAACTCTCCGCAACTTCATCAATGAACTGACGTAGCTCAGAATTGAGGACATGTGGCGGACGTGACAAACGACAGTCTCCTACATCTACCTTTCGCGACTCTTTCAACAAACGACGAGTGTCGAGCAACGAATAAAACGTAGGGGTTGTTTCCTTTAAAGAAAAATGTTCTTCCTTCCTTAAACAAATAATTTTGATGTTTACTTTTTGCAGGTGGGGTGTTTTGTTTTGTTCTTGAGAACCTATTCCTACCACCCTAAATGTGGAGGGTGCGGGCCAAACCAATATGGCCTGACCCCTCTGTTGTTCTTTTTGTGATGACTCCACAACGGCATGGTAATGAGATGAAGGCGACAAAGACGGCAAATAAAGGCCGCTCTACCCACGGCCTCCGCAATTTGTGTCGCCCTCGCGGTGCACTAGTACTTCTGATCGAACACCATCGCGCCCCGCCATGCGAATCGCGGCTTACCCGCGTGCTACCCTGCGTGCTCTGGCCTACCCGTGGCCTGCCCGTGCACCGCCGCGCCTCGTACCAGCCTGCCCGCCTGCTGTCGCGCCCTGCACCGCCTACCCAAGCGCCCCGTGTGTTGCTCGGCCCCGCCGACGCCCCCACGTCACCTGCCCGCGCGCCCAACATGCTTCCCGGCACAGCCGGCACCCTGCCCGGTGCCCCCGCACCTCCTGCCCGCGCACCCCGCGCGCTGCCTGGCTCCTCCGACGCCCTTCCCGGTGCCCCGACATGTTGTCTGCGCCCCAGCGCGCTGCCCTGATACCTTGCCCAGTGCCCACGCCACCCCCTTCCGCAGCATGCCCGGCGCCCACGCTCCCCCCGATCGCGGCTTGCTCGTCACACCCACAACCTCCCCGGCATCCAGCTAGCCAGCCCTTTCCCTATCCATCCTACCCACTGGCCTCATATCCACTGGCCTCCCGAGCTGACCCGCGGTGTCCCCTACAGTGTCGCTGACCAAACCAGCCCGACCTCCTGTGTCGAGTCACTGAGCTGCCTACGTGTCGACTTTCGGTCCGAACCACCCTTGCAGTCCGTTGGGCCGGGCCCAGTAGACTGGGCCTAACTTAACAGGCTGACATGCCCAACGGGCTGGGTCAGACCCATCGGTTCTGTCTGGGTTGTCCCAAATCGGGTCGGCCCAGACTGGGTTGGGCCGAGTCGGTCTGACCGGGTCAGTCCAGACCCAGGCCCACTACCAACCCTTTACTTACTTTGGCCATAACTTTGGCACTGGAAGTTCGTTTGACGAACCGTTAGTGGCAATGGTAATCTAGATAATAGATGGTCCTTTGAGTATAGCCCACTAGAGTTCGGGGTATACATGAGTTGCGTTCAGGTTGGATCGTACACAAATCTAACCGGGACCCTGGGACTAAAAGGCTAATAACTAACAGACCAGGTGTCTGATTGACACGCTGTCTTTTGCCTTGAGACCCCTATGACGTGGTGGTCCTTTGAGATACTTTTACATGGGTTTTTGACACTTGGAGTATCGACTTGTAGCTCATGGAGCAGAGCCTCCTAGTGACGAGCGAGCAGATTGCAGAGACCAAGTAGCTGGCTAAGACTTGATGACTGATGACCGATTGACTCGGAGTGATTCGGATGGCCCAGTGGGTAGCGCTTGGTTGTAGCAGTAGACCCATGACAGAGGAGTGCTTGGTTGTAGCGGTAGACCCGCGGTAATCGATAGAATGAGTACCTCTATAGGCTATGAGGGGGAGCGCTTGGTTGTAGCGGTAGACCCTTGGTGGGGAGTGCCTCTGTGTGAGCGCGGTGGACCCACAGTACTCGACAGGTGGAGTACCTCAGCAGTCCAAGGTTAGTGTTAAGTGCTTGGTTGTAGCGGCATGCCCACTGTACTCGACAGAGGAGGAGTTCTCCAATAGTCGTGGTTCCGACATTGTGAATAAAAATCCTGGTTTGAGCTGAGTTAATGACTTTTGAGTTTTCCTCCTGATTGAGATGGGTTACTAGAAAACTTAGGTATATGTATGGGCATATACCTAAGTAAAGGTTACCCGTTGAATCCATACGTAGTGGTTTATCCTTGTTAGATTTTGTGAGACCTTGAGGGTCTCGGGGTCCCTACTGAGTATCGTTATACTCACACCTACACGGGCTATGCCTTCACCTCGTTGTGTTAGTTACAGATGACAGACAGCGCTGACTGAGACAGAGAGTAGTAGGACTGGACGGTACCTGAAGGTGTACCACTCGATGTGACGGTACACAGAGCTGACGGATGGGTGGGAGTGCAGTGGAGGCCAATTGTACCTAACCTTTAGGTAGGAACCCCGGAGGACGACCCAATAGCTGTTTTACTTGTCTTCAGTTGTACTTGTACTTTTATGTTTTCTTGTAATTTATTGTTGGGCTTGTATTTCTGGCCCCCTTTACTTTCAACACTCTCTTTTTGTATACAGTTTTTACTTAGTGTTTTATTCCATTTTGTAATATAGTTGTGTGTGCCTACAATTTATAAAGGAAATACCTTCCCAGCATAGGTATTTATTCCTTTGGTGCTAGTCGCCAGCCCCTGGCCTATGGAAGGTGGGCTTGGGGTAGTCACGGTATGGGCCCCAAGGACGGGTCGTGACAACTTTGTTATCTTTTGAATCATAATAAAATTGAAGGAAAAAAATTATATAAATATGTAAATCCCATAATTTTCATGATGATAATCATAGAATATATTCTTGGTAAGTATATATACCACTCCAAATAAACTAGTGGTGTATAAGCCTTGTGTTCCACCAAAATAAAAGTAAGACGAATATCCATTACCTAAAGTCTTGAATTATTCCGTACAAGTTATAACCTCCTATATAATAAATATAGGATTATTATACATATAATAAATAACCATACATATATATATCATACCATATATGATTTAAATATATCCTTTTATTACCCATTTATTAACAATTCCTTCTGAAATTCATGTTTCGGATAATAACTACATTTTTTGGAATGTTTTGACTTGGTATTTTTAGTAACTTTACATTGATCATAGTTCCATAATATAAAAAAATAACCATGATATAAATATTCTATATATTAATTATATATGTATTTATATTAATCCATAAAATATATATATATATAGAAAATTAAATACTTTATTCATGGAGACGGTAGGTCATACGCACGCATAAACGACGTTTCTATTTTCCTAAAGGATTAAATAAAGGAAAGGTAAATAATATATTACATTTTAAGAATAATTTTAATATCATATATTTCATGTATTTTAATTTAAACTATCCTTAGTACCTTTCATTTAAATTTTAATGTAGGAACAAATCACATCATTTCTCGAGGCGGTAATTTTTTGTACACATAGGAAACATTATTGTATTCCCATGGGATAGAATGTTTGAAGTTATATGTGATATTATAATTATATAAGTATAATAAAATAATAAATATCTTATAAAAACATTAAATTCATAATTATATCCAACAATGAGAGTTGGGGATTGAAAACTAATTACACTGGTTCAGAAGGTGTTAGTCTACCGTACACATAGTAGCCGATTTTTTATCCCACTTGATAGAAAATTCAATAGATTTAGTCCACTATATTCACATAATAAAATATAATTATTTGTTATGTAATGGTTTTTTATATTATTATGGTTTAATATGATTTTAATGAAGTGGAATATGAAATAAAACAAAAACCCAAGTTTATGAATTTTACCTCTTACTTGGAGAGCCTCTTTAGATTTATACATAAAGCCTTCATAAGAGGTGATCCTAATAAAAATATGAACTCTATGATATGGTGAGGGAATTAATGAAGATATTTGGGTAGTAATTTCCCAAAATAAAGGGTTTTTTATGTGTAAATAGGAGAGGATACCAAAAGGGTTTCCTTTTATAAGTGAGGGAGAGGATTCACAAGGAATTTTGGAATGGAATAAAGTAATTCCATGTTATTGAGTTGGAAGAAGGATCCAAAATGTTTCATTATAAAAAATTAAATGTTATAAGCTCTAAATATGGTTTTATATTGGTTTTTTACAAGTTTATAGGTCATTTTACAATTTATATTTTTTGTTTAACCCCTAATAAACTTGTT
The DNA here is from genome assembly GCA_963277665.1 of Viscum album. NCBI lineage: Eukaryota > Viridiplantae > Streptophyta > Magnoliopsida > Santalales > Viscaceae > Viscum > Viscum album. The sequence continues at coordinate 384,613,107 of OY728156.1, read as the reverse complement.
TTAACATTAACTATCATAATTAATTTTAACTATTTTTTATATTCATTATGAAAAACAAAATTTTTTGACCTTATTATATAATGTTAATTATTTTTATTCCAAATATGGAATCCATTTTTTGAAATGTCATTCAAAAATGTGGAAAAATGTATTTTATAATTAAACTCACAGAAGTGACAAAAAAGTGGTTTCCCAAAGAGAAACTTTTTGAAAGTTGAAATGGTTGTTATATAAATATTAATAATTATATTGATTAAAATGAAAAAAATTGATTTAATTATAATAAAATTTATTTAATATTACTTTTAAAACAAAATAGAATCTTATAAATTCATTAAAAACTAAATTTTCAATAAAAAGAAGTATTTTTCATTATTCATCGAAAATTTGTCTTTAAAGATAAATAAAAAAATAAACCTATGATAATTTAATAATTTTCATTAAAAAATGAATTTAATATTTTCAAATATATATTTTATAAGTGTAAAAAATTAATTTTATTATTTATTAACAAAAAGTAATAAAAATTCATTTTATTAAAAAAACGGTTTTTCGAAGCATATAAATGCATTACATAAAATTTAGTATTTTCATTTAATATGATTTATTTATATATATAAATTAAACTTAATTTTTTAAAAAAAATTGGTTATTCTTATTCATACCACCTACTTTAATGGCTAGGTTATAATGGTCTTGTTTAAATAATAAAATTAATATTATATCATGGTTTGTTAAAACATGGTGTTTCATGTAACGAAAGCTATAAAGGAAGTAAAATTTATTCAAAAAATATATATCATAAAAACTTGGATATATAAAATTTGTTGAAAATAAGTGAATAAGGAGATTCCCTTTTATTAATGAGGTGAGGGAACTTCTGTAATTTCTCATAAGATTAAATCATAATAAATTCTACCTTAATTAAAATGAATCCAAAAGGAAAAGGATTCAAAGATAAGATAGAACAGGGTTCTAATTCATCAACCAAAATAATTTTGACATGTTTTGGTTTCATTTTAAACGTTATCTTTTTAATTTACCCTTAGTTAAGAAATTTAATATTCACTACGCTAAAAACATTTTAAATATTATAGGTTTGTAATTTTTAATTATATGGTGAAAATTAACCCATAAATGACCATGATATTGAATTTTAGACAATATAATATAAACATTATCTTCTTTCTAGATTCTTATGATTTTTATTTAATTAAATTAAATTTTACTTTAATAAAATATCATTATTTTCAATTTTTATACTATTCATTTTATTTGAATTAAAGGAATAAAGAAAATAATTTAATTTAAAGCATATCATTCATCACAACACTAATATGTCATATTAACCAATAAAATTCGTGGAACAGTATAAATTACTCAAAATGTATCACTTTTTTATTTTTTAAATCATTAATTTTATTTTTTCCATTAATATAATAAATATTGTTTTGGTGTTTTATAATCATTTAGGGTAATTATACAATAACTAAAATTATAAATATATTACCACCATGAAGATAATTTAATTAAACTATATATAAACATATAGATTCAATCATAAATTTCTTTGGTCCCTATATGAACAGAAAGGTATAATAAAAACACTAAGGGTGATATTTTCTAACTCTCTTTAATTAAAATATTACATAGGTCATTTTCAAGGACATGTGTCCGTTAAAATAATAAATTTAGACTCTATGGATATAAGGGTATAATTCCTTTCATAAAATAATAATTTGGATGAAAAATTATCTCTTTATCAGTTAGTTTTAACCTAAAAAATCCCAATTTACACTTTACATAGGTGATACATTTTACTATAGTTACTATTAATATTGGTCAAAATTAAAAGGGGGATATTTAGAAAATTTTAGCCTCCTAATTAAAAACATATAATCCATTATATCAAATTCAACACATATATATGGAAGAAATAAATTTTAAATTATTCATGAAAAATGTGATGAAATTTTTTTTTAGAAAATTACATTTTTATATATAAAACATAGTTTATTAATATACCATGCATAGGAAAATATTTAATTAATGTTAAAAAAAATAATTAATATATATATATATATATCATTAAAATAATTCACCAAATTTGATTAATTTAATTCATTAAGATAAAAATATATTGCACACGAAACAATAGGTCTTTCAAAAATATATATATTTTTCTTTCAAATGATTTTTATAATAAATTGATAACAAATAAATTAATTTGATACATAAGAAATAATACATTTATTCTAATTTATTTAATCATAATTATACCCTCACATCCGATAGATAGCAGATAACTATCACATTAAATAATAATATTTTAATATTATATCATGGTTTTTTTAAACTCGGTGTTGCATGCAATGAAAGATGTTGAAGAAATTTAATTTATTTTAAAAAATATATAAAATATTAGGTTGTTGAATTTATGAATACATAATTTTTAATCCATAATAGGTTAACAAAAGAATTGGTATATGTTCTTACTGATATTTTTTAAGTTAAACTCTTCTTAATCCTTTCTTAAATCCTCAATAACCATCAAAACATAATTACATCACTATATTCACAATACTGAGATTTATTAATATTTACAATAAATCAATTCTCTATCACATTTACATTCCATGTAAAATTAAGATATCGTGCATATGTACCTATGACCTTCCATCTCCATGTATTTTAGTAATTCATTTATCATCACCACATTACATGAATGGTTAAAAAGATTTAATTAATTACTATATATATGATTTTTATGACATAATTATGTTTTTTTAATATAATATATAACCAAGCTTATTACCCTTATGTCCATTATATAATGATAATGTCCTTCATATGTACGTGTGGACTACCACCTCTACGATGTGATGTGATTTTATTTATTTCCATTATGAATGGATGATTCTAAAATTGATCCCTATGAAAAAAGTTTTTTCTTGTAACTCATAATATTATAGATATAATGGAACCATTTTATAACATCTTTAACCATGGTAAATATACCAATTTAATTTTTGGAAAAACTATCCCAATACCTTTATAGGTCAATGTTGACAAGAAAAATTCAATTAATTGATTGAAAATTATTAAAAATTGACTTTAATAAATGAAATATAGATAAAATGTTTCTATAAAAAGTATTTAATAAATTTAAATTGATTATTCATGAGTATGTATTACATTCGAGCAAGTATATTTCTAAGTTAAGGGTCAATGTTGAATTCTCATGTTTAATTTGGATTATTTATACATAAATCACCATTGTTGGAATTATATGATCATTAACTCTTAAGGAAAATATATTTTTTATCCTATTGTTCTTTTAAGGTTTTCATAGTTTCCTTTATTTTTATTTTCTTTGGTAATTACAAAAATCATAAAAATATTTTTTATCAAAATCCAACCTTATTTCTTCTCTGGTCGATAAATACATTCTTCCATGCCTTTGATTTTAAATTATTTTTCAGGAATATAATTTTGTATGATAAAATGATTATTTAAAGTCTTTTTAGAATATATATTACTTTTTTAATGTTTTAAAATTATTCTTCTTGTCATATACCAAAAAAGATGATTTTTTTATTTACCAAAAGTGTGAAAGGAACCACTATTTTATTTTTTTTTCTTAACATGTGGTTTTCCTATAGTTATAATCAATCATTGGTTTGACACATCATTTAAATTTTTTAATGGTTATTTCTAATGAAATTAATTCCATCAATATTCATAAAATTTAAATATATAATGTTATAAAAATAAAAGGATATTTTTATGATGTTTTAAAAGAAAGGTTTGAATGTTATATTAGAATTATTTTCATCAATTTAAATATAATATTGATTTTTTTATGATTTAATAGAGATATACTATAATTATACCATCTGTGATATTACCCTTAATGGATTATGATCTTTTTGTTATTGTTATTAACTCTAGAAAATATTAATATTTTATACACTTGTTATTTTATGTAAATATTTATGTAGATTATTTATTGTATTTTTATTCCTTTTATTAATTTTATTCATTTCATTCATTGTATTCATTTTATTCATTTTATTCATTTTATACATTTTATTCATTTTATGAGCACATTAAACTAATAAAGTGTTTCGTGGGGTCCATTATAGCCACTCAATACATCAATATATTGTCATGAGACAAACTAATTTTTTTATTTGGTGTATGTCATACCTATTTATGTATGATATCTTGGTATATGGCATTGATGGTATTATTATTATTTCTAGTATTATGTATTCTATTATTTTGAAAATAGTTATTATTGTCCATGTTATTAATAATATTGATATTCCATCCAATGATATGTTCACTTTTTTATAAAATATATATGGAATTTATGATTATTATTTATCTATGTCTTACTATTAATGTTTTATTTATTCATTGATATCTTCTATTTTATGATTTTCCTTATTGGAAAACTGAGCTAAAAATTTTATTATGTTTTTTGTTCCCCTTGATATGATGATGGGATCTATGAAAAATATCAAGGATATACTATAATTAATAATAATTTTATCACTATAATTTTAAGTTATATTTTATGTCTTCAAATGTAACGAGAGAATAATGTTTATATATAATCTCTTGAGACTACTAAACTACTCAATCATTTTCAATTCAATGTCTTGTATATTTTGGCAATGTATTAAGATAACCAGTTACTCTAGGTTACCACATTGAGGGTTTTACAGTGGGTATTAGAGAAAATTTAGTATAAACATAAGGAACCATATTTACTTAAACATTTAATATAGAATATAACCCTATGATATAGTATAGGTATATTTCTATGTATAGGATAATACCATGATGTTCTTGTAAGTTATAGAATTTGTTACTTCTAAGAACCAAATCTCTTCCTATATATTGATATGTTGGTGTGGTTATTACATAGATTTAATTAGGAGTAAAACCCTTTAAATTTTATGTTTCTATATCAAGTTGATCTTTATTTGCTGCTCTTTAGTGGTTCCATGACTGTATAGATGGATAGACACTTATGGGAAATATTCTATAGTTGACTCACATTATCTTTACAAACAATTATGATATATTTTATAATATTGTTATTATTTGATCGTTATGATTTCAATAATATCTATATATAAATTTTCAACTTCTACAAATGATTTATAATTATACACTATGTTTGAAATTTCATAATAATATGATCTAATATAGTTTATTTCATTTTTTTTAGAAATGGAACCCATAGGAAGGAATGGAAATCGTATCAATGCATGTGATCTATGTAGGGATCTCTATCTTGGGAATATAAATGAAGTTATAGCTGGAGGATAAGAATTATAACTATATTAAGGAAGTTGATTTAGGTTATTACCAATAACCTTTCTCATATATATAATCCTACTGATCACCAACATGGTACAAAAATGATGAACCAATCAATGAAATATAATCCTCCATAATTCAATAGAAAAACTAATCCATTAGTAGTTGAGAAATAAATCAAGTTCCTAGAGAAGATATTTTACTCCTTATAAAGTAGTGAATGACAAAAAGTTATTGTGGATATTAATCCTCTTATTGGAGATTCTTATGAATGGTGGTAATTGATTCAAAAAACTAATTAATCTAATGTAAAAATTAATATTTAGTGGAATATATTCATGCTGATATTATTCAAAAAATATAATTTCCTCTTAAGAAACAAGTTTATATGGAGATGTAATTACTCAATATAAGAAAAAAATAAGTCAAAAATATTATTGAATAAGATGATATCTTCACATTAATTCCAACTCATGATGTTAATTATGTATGTAATCTAAGAAGTAATATTTTTTTATTTAATTGATTGGTTAAATAATATAATTCCAAAGGAATTGAATTTTAAATCATGTATTGTGAATGACTGTATAATATTAACTTCCTTCAAGAAAAAGAAAAAATAACCCATGTCTTATGTTTTCCACGGGAAAATGAAATGAAGCTGGTGGATAAGTATATTATAAAATAAATATAGGGAAAGGGATGTTTGGAAGTGTGGAAGGGTGGAATTTCTAAATCTTTTTAAAAAAAAATATAATGAATTATGGAACATGCTTGATGGGAATTGGTGATTACTTCATTTTTAGAGAAAAATTGCATCAATTATATGATTTTAAAGGTAATAAATAGTCCAATAATTTTCTATATTATAATTGTATAAAGATGTGGTATTATTTGAATAAATCCACCAAGAATAATGGGGATTTTAATCATAAATGGATATGGAATAATGGGAAATATTATGTTATTACAACAGATCAATTTGATGTTCCTAAATATATAGTGGAATAAATATTGATTTATACATCAAATTTAGATAATATTTTATTTTATTATTGATATTTTCACTCTTTTATATAATCATAATTTTTGAATAAAATTATATACCCTCTAAAATCATTAATAATGGTGAATTAAATGATTCCACTTAGTGGAAATCAGATCGAAGTAAGTATATGTCATTCATTACCCATTACAATACAGAGACATACCCTGTTTGTAAACTTTTTTATTTTACCTATGATCGACTTTGATTTTATCCTTGGTATTTATTGACTTTGTAATTATAATTAAAATTTTAATTTTTAATAGAATGATATAATGATTCATGATTGAGATTTGGAATATAGTTTCTTTATTTGGGAAACTAAATCATATAAATAACATAGAGTTCCACCCCCAAATTCTCTTCATAATGAAGTTATAGGGGTATAAACGAAGAAATTTCCTAAGAATGGTAAAGGTTTCATTAGAATTGAGGATGTCCCTACTATGTAGAAATTCATTGATGTGTTTTATGAAGAAATAAATACACATCAACCTAAGAGTGAATATTTTTTTCAATATAATCCCTTATTATAAAATAGTATATAAAACTCCCAATGGGATTTCCATAGTGGAATTAATGAAATTAAAAAATAAATTAAACTATCTTTACTGTAAGGAATCTATACTCCATGGTGTTTCACCATGGGAAACCCCTGGTCTTTTTGTTAAGAATAATGATGTCTCTATGAGGTTGTTCGTCAATTAAATGGAAATAAATACCACTATAATAAAAAAATTATATAATGATGATTTTTTAACAACATTAAGCACCTAAATATTTTTCATTGATTTATATCTATTTTAGGTATCATCAATATCATGTATGGAATGAAGATAATATAATTATGGAATGTCATATAAGTTAAAATCATTATAAATATTTAGTACTTACTTCTTTATTCACTAATGCACTCTAATTTTTTAGGTATCTAATGAACTGAGTATTCAAGGATTATCTTGATAATCTTGTTATAGTATTTTTTTAATTATTTTCTTATGTAATCTAAATTTCATAATGAGAATTAGAGTCTTTTTTTATCATTCATAAGATACATAGAAAAATGTAGTTATATAGAAAATTTAAAAAAGGTGAATTATGGATTAAGGAAGATTATTTTTATATTTATATAGTCTCTATGTATAGTATATCATTTAATACTTATAATTAAGAAGAAGTTATGAAATGACCAATTATATTGAAAATGACTAAGATACATAATTTCCTTGGATAATCAGATTACTATCAACAATTTTTTCATAATTTTGCTCAATTAGAAACCCAGTTAACAAAGTTGAATGATAAATGGGTTATGTTTATAATATAAGAAGAATTTCTAGAATGATTTAATGAATCATAAATGAGATTATCTAGTTCAATAATATTTAATTTACCATTTATAGGGGATTAATTTGTAATATATAATGATTCATTAATTAATGGACTTGGATATATCATTATGTATAATGATAGTGATTTTTCATATTAATTAAGGTAGATAATGATTCTTAAAGTGGATTATCCAACCCATGATCTTGAGTTTTCACCTATAATATAATCATTGATGTTATGAGGTAATTACCATAATAGTTAAATCTATGAAATATATATGAATCAAAATATTATGATAAACATCATCGCATGTAAAGAGATCAATGTTTGGAAATGGTTATGATTAGAACTACTAATTAATTATGATTAATTAACTACTACCTTTTGGATGTAACATAAGGTGAATGATGAATTTTTTAGAAATGGTAATGGAATTTTGAATAAAATGATGGCTGAAAAATATTTTATATTCATGGATTTAGTGACTTTTTTATGGTAATCACTAAAGAAGTTAAGAAAAAAATATATTAAAAATGATTTCTAAATAATAATTATTAGAGAAAATAAATATTAAATAGTTTGATGATAAGAATGTTCAAATGAAAATCAAATATTTGAATGATAGGGTATTGATGTAAATTATTAATTAATATGGTATATTGAAATTTGGAAAGAGGCCATGCGTTTTTTCTATTCATGGGATAATAAGATAATTATTCGGTGTTTCTCATAGCTAAACTTTCTATATACAAACCTGTAGCACCAAAATGTATCAGGATTTGAAGAATTTTCTTTTGAAAATTATGAAATGGTAAATTTTAGAATGTGGGTCAAAATTTTTGGTTTTTCAACTAGAAAAGGCTAAAGTACAACATCCTAAATTATTTAATCAACATAAACATATTCTTATGTTATAATGGGATGACATTATTATAGAAATTGTCTCAAAATTCCCATAGACACCATGAAAGAATTATTTCATATGGTTTATAATTGATCATCATATTAAGTCCTCTCTTTTCCTCATTATAAGGGATGATCTACCTATTGAGTGCCTCATGTGGCTCTATATTAATGAAGTTTTGGGAAATCATAGTGCACTTATTTTTTGTATATAGTCATGATCTAAATATTAAATCAATATTCTATAAGTATTCATTAGGATCTCGAAATAGATCCATATTTATGCACCACCTATCATCCTCAAAATAATGGGTAGTCTGAATAGAATATTCAAATGTTATAAGTTATATTAAGTTCGTGCTCAATTAACATTTAAGTTATGTGGGATCATTATTTACCATTAGGGAAATTTATATATAATAATATCTTTCATTAAGAAATTAAAATTAAATTATATGATGTATTGTATGGAAATTTATGTCATGGTCTAATGTATTGGAAAATTTTGGTTAAAGGAATCGTATAGGTCCAAGTCATGGAGAAGAGACAATGGTGAATCTACTCACTATTTAAAATCATAATAAGAAATCTCAAAAAAGATAAAATATATATGGTGATAACACAAGGATGGATTTAGACTTTCAATTGGGAGATCATGTTTTCATGAAAGTATATCTTTACAAGGGAGTGATAAGAATTAGTAAAAATGGAAACTAAGTCCTAGGTACATCAGTAATTTTGATATTCTGGAAAGAATTATAGTAGTGTCTTAAAATTTATAAATTTCTCTTAGTTATTTATTGAATAAGTTCGTGATAGACAAAAATAATTTTATCACCTATAAGGAAATAAAATTTTATTATAACTTATCTTATTGTGTATATCATATCGCAATTCTTAGCATTAGATAAGAAGTGTTGAGTAATCAAACAACTCATCTGGTAAAGGTACTTTGGAATAATAGAAATATATAAGTGGTGATATAGTAATATGAAAAGTTATGATGAATAACTATACCCATCTATTAATTAAGTGACATTTTGGAAATTTTATAGAATAAATTCTTAAAGTGGGGAAGAATATAATACTTGATAATTAATTATAAAATCTAAGCTTTTCTTTCTAATGAAATAAATCTATAATGCATATAGATTTGTTCAATAATGTGATTAAAAACAATATTTTAAAACAATAGAAATTTTAATTTATGAAATTATTTTAATTTTGTAATTCAATATATTAAAATTTTCATATAGTATAATATATGAGATATTTCAAAAATAGTTGATTTTTTAGGTGAATAATGAAAAATATAGATTTTACAAATACTATTTATTTTATGTCATTATAATTTTATAAGAATAAAATGAATTTTCACTAAAAAAATTTATAAACCAAATATATATTTAATAATTAATATAATTCTTATATAAATATAATGATGAATATTGAAATATAGTCTTATTAATTTGAAAATCTAGTTAATATTTTTGTTAAAATAAAAACCCTTTTTTATTTTATTTTGATGAATTATATACTAGTTTCCTTTAGTTATTTTTTTTGTAGAAAAATAAGACTCCTTTTATTTCAAATAATCTAATTTATTCTATTGGAATAAAAAATATACTTTTTTATGCAAAATAATTTTTATTCATAAAATAGTCATTTTCTAAATACAGTTTTCATTGCATATAATAAGCATATATTAAAATTAATTTTTACTATATATAGACAATTTAATATTATAAAATGTATTCCATAGTTTGAATCATCATTTTTTATATTAGGTACTATGTTCTACTTATTTTTTGGTAATAATGAATCAAAACCATGGTAAATATTCATCACCTTAGTTAAGGGTAAATTTTGTTAAAATGGTCACAAATAAAAGGATAAGGCTTCAAAATAAAATTAAACACGTTAAAAATTATCCTATGATGGATGGATTTATACCATACACTGAATAAATTTATATATATTACAATTTTTATCCACTTGACTTCAATAAGTCATATATTATATAAAAATGTTTCAAGTATTTATATGTTTCCCATCCACATCACTTTTAAAAGGGAACCCCCTATCCCCAATTCTCTACACTACATGATAAACTTATTTCATCAAATACATAAAAAAATACCTTTCCAAAATCCCCCCCCCCATGTCCTAGAGGTCCTGGTATAACCAAAATTATAAATCATGAAGCATTATAGTGAAAGTAAATGGATACTACCAAAAGAATAGATTTATTTTCTTACCTATGTTTTTAAATTTCATCTCATATTAAACCTAGTCCAAATATTCATTGAATTTTAAAAAATAATTACATTATTACAGTATCCATGATGATATGTTTTTATTTTTTTGGTAATTATATTTTTTATCTTCTTTTTTTAAAGTTAGTTCCCTTGAACCAACTTCTGTATACTTTATGATAATTTGTATTCATTGTTTTGAATATTAACAAAATTTTTATCACATAATAAATTTTTATCTTCATAACATAGTATATAATAATTTCCCTATAGTAACTTTTTCACTAAAGGGTCATAACAGTTCCACACTATGATCAGAACCCAGATGTGTTATGTTACTATTCTTAAATATATTTTCTATAGCTAGATGATATCATTTAAGGGACAAAAATGCTATAAGATATCAGGGGTTTACACTCATAGGACTTTAAGGTACATTATCATGGGGTACTCCCTTGGTAATATCTAGTATGATATTATGAGAATAGGACCTCCCAGTTGGAAATCCATATTTATATGTGTCATTGGATGTTCCTATCTAAGGATGTGGGTATTGGTCCTTAGACTTTGATATTATTATTAATTAGTATTATGAGTCACGTTCCATAATGTATTGATGAAAACTGTGATGATAAATGTTTGCAATGAGGTTGGATATTTTGGGTGCGTCACAAGTAATATTGCATTAATAAATAATGAGAAAATAGATTTATCCCTTCTGTTCTTTAATAGAAGATAATATCTCAGGCCCTTTGATATAAATGATATAGCCTAAATAAATCCATGGCCATGGTGTTCTATAGACAAGTTATATTTTTGGAAAGTCAAAGAAAGGGACATCAAGAACATAGATTGATGACATCGGCATGCAACCAGATTGATTTTAGATATTATGATAAAGGGATTATATTACACCATAATCATCTGTATGAGTTATTATGTCCTTTTAGAATTAAATTTTTTCTCTATGGGTGCCTTGGTGTGTTTCTATACACTAACCTTGGAATTTAGGTTGTTTCTTCTAATGCCACTTAGAAAGAGGCCTAATGGTTCAAACACTAAGTGTATCCAGAGTCTCAATTAAATAATATATTATGATTTATTATTTAACAAGTTTAATAAATATAATTCTTGTATGTGTTTTAATAATTATTCATGTTTTCATGATCGCATTTATTCAGTCACCAGTTATTCGACAGAATATAATGTGAGCATAATATTTAAAAAAAATATTATATATAATGAATATAATATTTATTTATTTATTAGAGAATAATGGAATGATAATTATTTAATAAATAAATAGACATTATTCAAGGTCTGATAAATATTATGGAGGAATGAAGGACTGGTATTTTATGATCAGTGATAAAATAATAAATATTGAATATTATTTGATTATATAAAATTTAATTTTAATTCAAAAGTTCAACGCATGTTGAGAAATAATATTATTATTATTAATATTTGAAATGAGGTTTTTGTTAGGATTAAATAAATAATTAAAGGCACTTGTGAAATTATTTCATTTTAAACCTCGTGATATATAAACCTAGTTATATTATTTTCTTGAAAAGAGAATTCATTTGTTTTTTTTACAACAGAATTGGAGAATTATCTCAAACCATTGATATATATCTACACTAAAATAACTCCCAATAATGGAGAGAGATATTCCTCCACTAGATCAAGGAGAGTACTTTGGAAGAAATTCTCGTAGCAATCAAACATATACAATGCAAGCGAAAGTATTTTCTATGATAACACCTGAATATTTCTTTTGCGATGTCTAGAGATTCATAGAACAAGTGGGGATCACCATTAGAGGGATTCTATACTTGATTCCTACAACTCAAGGACAGTGCATCACTGATCTGTTATCATATCTGTCAATGAAGAAATAATTAAATCAAGGTAATTGTTATTTAATTAAATTAATGATAAATAATATGTGATGATCCTCTTTCTTTGGTTCTATAATGATTCATTTGTATGTCTTCTTTGATTAAATTCCATTGAATATGGAGTTTATCTTCATGTAGATATTAGATTTATCACTAAACACAGAAAAAAAGTAATGTTGGGCGACGTTCAACACACTCTTCTATTGTGACTGGAACCTTCAAGTGTTATCAGAGTGGTCACATAATTATTTCTAAATATTTAAATGCCACTGGTGATTTAGGTATTTTAATTTAGTTTTTCAATTCAAGCTTAATCATTGTTTTAATTTGAATCACGATATCTACTTATTCATCATTTTTTTCTCAAATATTTAATCAATACGATTAATTTTATAAATAAACTAAAATTGAAGATCTCATCCGGAGGTTCCAAGGATTCTATCCAGATAACACATGAGTACGTGCCATGTAATTAGAATTACATGTTGTGTACTTGTGGTCAATGCATATAGAATTAATTTCTAGATTAATTTAAACTATGTGCATTGATTACACATGGTGCATTAAATACCTTACATCACGTGTTGATTGGGCCAAGGTGGCATGTGGTTAACCAGAGTACATGTTGTATAGCCCATGCACATGGCGTTTAGTCCCTTTGAGACACATATCATCCATGTATTACCATACACGGCCTACCCGACTGGTGATCATGTAATTTGGAGGTCACACAATGTGTATCCCATTGGACACACCATGTACTCCATTTTTTATGAGGTACTATTTACATGTTAAGTCCCTAATCATGTACCTCAGATAGATGGTGAGAGATTTACATGTCGTGCAGCTCTCTTGTACACATCGTGTACTTACACCAAATTACATAGATTTAAAAATTATTTATTATATTATGTAAACCATGAGATATGTTCTTGTGTGTAGTCATTAAGTTGATAGGACACTCCATGTGATGGGTTTTAATATTTATATATAAAAAAATTAATTAATATATGTGTAATATTCATATCAGAATATCATATATGAGTTGTATTACAGTTGTTACTCTATGTGCATTGAATCATAACATGTGACTGAAAAGTCATGTAATTCATGTAATTATTAAGATGGTACTACATGTCATTAAAATAAGTGACATATTTTTTAAGTAATATTCCACAAGTGTAAGCAGTATACATGTATAATACTTGTTGGGTAGATTTGTATGGTTATTCATTGTGTTTCCTCCAAGGTACATTTATATACACAGTTAATTTTTAATGAATTTATTTAATTTTTTTAAATTTATAATCAATGAGAATATCATGATAATTAAGATGATAATTAATATAAAATAATTGTTAAATTAAATATGATAATTAATTGATTCGAGCGCGATTTATGTTAAATAATAATTATTGAGAAATGAATTCTAGTTTTATTAAATGTGGAATTTTTTTATGCATGTGGATGATCATGAGAAAAGACCAAACTTTTTTATGAGATTGGTTTCCTTTTAATTTATTATAAAATTAAATTTTTGGAATGTGTGCCTTCTCTCCTCTTTTTATGTAGGTCATGCATGACCATGGTTTATTTTTTTAAACCCTTTTTCCCTCACCTACGTGCGAGTAAAATAATATGTAATGGATGGATCTCTCAAGATAGTGTAGGCGGTTCAAGTTAACATCTGAGGTGAGACCAATACAAGAGAGATACATTGGTGGATAGGTAAAAATATGTAACACAATCCTTGAATGGTTCAAGGTGTTTTTACCCTAGGTCAATAGTTAATTTATCAACTGCTAGATAAACTAACCACTGGTAAAAGATCATGATCATATAGCTTTATTATTTAATTTTTGTTAGTTTCAAGGTTATTTTATTCCAGATGTTTTGTCATGATCACATAAATTAATTAAATTAAAGAGCATGAAAGATAGAACTAAAATAAATTGTATTATGTGTAAATATTATCTAAGACATGGTTAATCACTTAATTAAATATACTTAATATTAAAATGCATGTAATAAAGATAATAATTTGAGATTAACACATAAAGGATAAAATCCCTCAATTACATATATTAAGTCGGTATATCCTTACACTAATTTTATTAAAATCTTACCATAGTTTAAAGTTCTTGACCAGCCAAAGTTGGGGTGATTTCAATTATCATGGAATTATAACTTGATGTTTTCGATTGAATTAACTTATTTCACATTAAGGGTTGACTACCAAAGAATTACTTGGTGTAACTAAGAGACAAAGTTTAAGGAAATATAAATTAATGATTTCATAAATGGGGAGTCCACTCAAAATATCTGGATTTATGAAGTTAATGCAGTTGGCATTTGGAATGCCTACCTAAAACCATTAAAGATTATTGACCAACCAAATTTGGGGTAATGAGAAGGGTAATATAGATCCTTTCCACTATAATGTCCAAGAAACAAGATATTTTAAATCTAATGGCAAGTGATATTAGTTTTTAATAAAATATTGTGAGACTAATAAATTTAATATTTATTTATTTGTCTAAATTTTATCAGATAAAGTTATAAAATTATGATCATATTATTTGTAGAAATAGCATTAAAATTAATTCAAACATATCAATTCGATCCATACATGAGAAGGATAACCTTCTCACCAGTACAAATTTATAAGAGTGGAAAAGGTGCTTATGCATTATACTTAACCATGAATCGAAATTGTCTATTCTGGAATAACCTTTTCCAATTGTGCCTGGTAATGAGGAAAGTGATGAAGAGGTATATCTATATGAGAAACATATGAATGATACTAAATATGTTTAGTGAATCCTACTATCATCCATGTCTAATGTGATTTTGAAGCAATATTAGTACAGGTATGCATATATCATGATGTCTCGCCTTCAGGATCTCTATTAAGAGAAGGCGATACATGAGAGGTAGAATGTCTACAATTATTTGTTTATAACTAATCTTAGAGAGTTTGTTCTAGATGAGACTCGTGTATTCTAGATCATTGAATGCATTGAATTCTTAGACATCTTAGGGATTAAATTACCAAATAATTTTTGTGCCGATTTCATACTTTCATTACTACCCAAGACCTTCTCTGGTTTTATTTTCAATTACAATATGAGAAATAATGATAATATCCTATCAAAACTTCTTACTTTGATTCTCCAAGTGGATAAGTACATTGGGATTGATAAACTCATGGTAATTATGGTTAATAAGAAAAGGAAGAAAAAGGAAAAGGGGATCAAGACCTATAAACAATCTAAAGCTCCCGAATACCATCCTTCCAAGAAGAGGAAAATCCAAAGACAAGGAAAGGAAAAAAAGGTCAAATTTTTTTCATGTTGAAAGTAAAGCCACTAGAAGAGGAACTGCACCTATAAGAAAGGGGATGCTAAATTTTTATTTTTTATAGAGTTTAATCTTTAAATATCTACACATTAGGTATTATATACAACTTGTGGTGCTCACATCTATATCCAAATATAGGAACCAAGTATATTTCAAAAGATTTATAAAGGAGAAGTGGATCTGAGAGCTACCAATAGAGCAAGATTGGTTTCCCTAGCTATTGGTGACTACCACCTTTCATTTCCAACTATAATTATTTTGGTTTTAAAATATTTTTATTATGTACCTACGGTTACCAAGAACATATTTTATATATCATGCCTAGATACATATGGGTTTATTTTCAAATTTTGAAATAAAAGTTGTTTCTTTTATGATTAAAGCATATGTTATGGTATGGAACATTTAAATAATGGTCTTTATGTATTAAATTATTAACAAAAAGTTTTGGGAATTGATAAATAATCATGTTCACATGACTCATATAACACCAAGATATGGCATCATCATCTTAGTCATGTAAATGAGGAGTGTTTTACAAAACTTTGTCAAGATGGTTATTTAGACTCTTTTGAGATAAAACCACTTGAAATATGTCATGCTTGTTTACAAGGGAAAATTACCAAATCCCCATTTTGTGGGTAGGGTGAATGGGCCACATAGCTTATAGTATTGGTACACACTGATGTGTGTGGAACATTTCTAGTAGAAGATCGAGGTGGATATTCTTACTTCATAAATTTTATGGATGACTTGAGTAAATATGGTTATATATTCTTTATTAGGAATAAGTTTGTGTCCTTTATGAAATTCAATTAATTCAAGAATGAATTATAGAATCAAATTGAAAATAAGATAAAGAAGCTTTGATCGGATCGAGGTGGTGAATATCTTAAAAAATATTTCATCGAATCTTTATGGGAGTTTGGGAATCTATCTCAACTCACTCCACCATAAATACCATAGTGGAATAGTGTTAGTGAAAGGAAGAACCATACCTTGTTAGACATTATAAGGTCGATGATGCATCATGCAGATCTTTTATTATTATTTTGGGTATATGAAATATAAACTAAGGCATACACATTAAAGAGAGTACCAAAAAAAGTGAAAAATGGAATTACATTTGACTTATGAAGTTGAAAGAAACATTTTTTGTCACATACACATGTATGGGGTTGCAAGGCGTTTGTTACGGCCCTCTCAGGAAACAAACTAGCACCTGGGGGAACAAATTGTATCTTTATATTGTATCCTAAGGAAACAAAGGGATACTACCTATACAACAACTCATACTAGATAGTGAATGTCACTAGACAAGACATATTTCTTGAGAGGGATAAATCCCCAAAAGGTATAGTGGGAGAAAGATTGACTTCGATGACATTGATGCTCAAGATATACAAGAATTTTTATGTGAATATATTCCACATGTCCCTATGGAATAAGTAGTAACTAAAACACAAGTATTGTATAAGAGCATAAGAAAGGTAAGAGAACAAGGGAGATATGTTATTCTAGCCACTAAATATGGTGACTCATTATTGGTTGATAATGATGAACTTATCTCCTATGAGGAGTCAATAGAGAGATCATAAGTTTCAATATGGCAAGAAGCCATGATTTCTAAAATAGATTCCATTTATCAAAATCAATTTTGGGTTCTAGTTGATATGTTTGTGGATGTAAATCCCATTTGATGAAAATGGGTATTCAAGATAAAACTAGACATGGAAGGAAAATTAAATACCTATAAATCAAGGCTAGTCTCTAAAGGGTTGAAACAACATTAAGGAATTGACTACGACGATACATTTTCACCATTTTCTATGTTTAAATTAATCATAATTTTACTTGCTATAACAGCTTACCATGACTATGAGATTTGGAATATGGATGTCAAAATAGAATTCCTTAATGTGAAGATTCAGGAAGATGTATATATGACACAATAATAAGGGATTGTGACTCTAGGTGATTCCAAAAGGATTTTCAAGTCATAGAGATCCATTTATCGATCGAAGTAACCATCTAGTTCATGGAACATTTGTTTTGATGAATCCATGAAATAACTTGTCTTAATTATGAATTAATGTGATCCATATGTTTACAAGAGGTTTAGTGGGAATGTGGTCATTATCCTAGTAGTATATGTTGATGACATATTACTTATTGGAAATGATATACCAATCTTACAATCTTGTAAAGAATGGTTAAACAAGTTTGTATTCAGAAAGGACTTTAGTGAATTAGCCTATATTCTCTAGATCAAGGTCATTCATGATAGATCTAATAGGATTATTAGACTAAGTAAAAGTATATATGTTGAATACATACTAAATATATTTAGTATAGAAAAATCCAATAGGGTGTTGTTTCTAGTGTCACATGGTTTGTATCTTTCTAATTAAATGTGTCCTCATACACAACATGAGAAAGATAGAATGATTAAGATACTTTATGGTTCAATGATATGATCCATCATGTATTCCATTAAATGTACTATATTTGATGTTTCTTATGTAATGATCATGGTAGGTATATATCAAGCAGATCCTTGAGAATAACATGGGACTATTGTTAAGTATATCCTTAATTATCTGAGAAGAACTAAGGATATGTTCCTGGTGTATGTTGGAGATGAGGAACTATTCATCAGGGGTTAGACTAATTCTCATTTTTTGAGATAGATTACAATGATCAGAAGTCGTAGTCATGATATGTTTTATGTCTCAATAGAGCAGTTGTGAGATGGAAGGTTTCAAAGTAGCCAGTTTTCACTGATTCTACAGTGGAGTACAAGTATATATTGGATTATGATGAAAACAAGGAATCTTTATGGATTTGGAACTTTTTTTAGGAGCTTAATGTCTTACCTATAATTAAATATCATATCACATTTTATTATGATAATTATAAATTTGTGGCTTTTGTAAAAGATCCAAGGTCACACAAATTGACAATGCACGCACTCCGGAAGCATCACCTTTTAAGGGATTTTTATCAAAGGGGTGAAGTTGCAGTGAGAATAGTACCTATGAAATAGAATGTGAAAGAACCCTTGACTAAAGAATTATGTCAATAGAAGCATGGGTATCATGTCAGATCTAGCAGACTGAAAGTTGTTAGCAGTTGGCTCTAGTTAATGAGGGATTCTATTGGAGTTGGTTCCCTAGAACCAACTTATGTGTACTTTATGATAACTTGTATTCATAGTTTTGAATATTAATAAACTTATTATCACATCGTTATTGTTCTTCATCATAACACAATATGTGTTAACGTTCTTAGAGTAGTTTTCAAACTAAAAGGTCAAAGTAGTTCCCCGCAATGATGAAAACCCAGAAGTTCTATGACACTATTCTTAAATATATGTTCTATTACTAGATGATATTATTTTAGGGACACAAATGATATAGGATATTAGGTTAGAGACTCATAGGACCTTAAGGTACCTTCTCATGGTGTACGCCCTTGGTAATATCCAATAGGATATTATGAGAACAGGACCTACCAGTAAGAAATCCTCATTTATATGTTTCAATGGATGTTCCTATCTATGTACGTGTGTATTGGTCCTTATACATTAATATTATTATTAATCAGTATTATGAGTCATGTAATTTAATGTATTTATGAAAACCATAGTGATAGATTTTTACGATGAGGTAGGATACATTGGGTGTATCATGAGTAATATTATGTTAATGAATAATGCAAGAAAGGATTTATCCCTTATATTATTTAAAAAAAGTTAATATCTTAGGACCTTTGATTGAAATGATATATCTTAAATAAATTCACAGCCATGGTGTTTTATAAGCAAGTTATATTTCTGAAAATATAAAGAAAGAGACAGTGAGCACATAGTTTGATGGAACCAGTATGAAACCTATTTGATTATAGATATTTTGAAATGGGGATTACATTACATGGTAAGCATTCGCATGAGGTATTATTTTGTTTTGGTATTAACTTCTTTCTCTATGGGTTCCTTGGTGTGTTGATAGACACTAACCTTGGACTTTAGGCTGCTTCATCTAATGCCACTAATAAAGAGGGCTAGAGGATCACACGCTAAATTTATCCCTAACCTTAGTTAAATAATATATTATCATTTATTATTTAATAATTTTAATCAATATTATTTTCACATGTGGTTTAATAATTATTCATGTTTTCTTGATCTCATTTATTCCATCACCAGATATTCAATATAATATAATTTGAGAAGAGTATTTAGTGAATATTTATTTACTATTTAGTTAATATAATATTTATTTATTTATTGGAGAATAATGAAATGATATTTATTTAATAAATAAATTGAATTATTCAAGGCCTGATAAATATTATAGAGGAATGAAATACTATGATTTTAGGTCTGATGATAAAATAATAAATATTGAATATTATTTGATTAAATAACATTTAATTTTAATTCACAAGTTAAGCGCATGTCATGAAATAATATTATTATTATTATTTGATATGGGGTTTTTTCTAGGATTAAATAAATAATTATGGTCACTTGTCTAGTTATTTTATTTTAACCCTAATGATATATAAAACTAGTTATGTTATTTTCTCGGAAGGACAACTCATTTGTTTGAGTTTTGCACCATGGAATTAGAGAATTCTATCAAGCCCTTGACATCTCTCTTCTCTAAGATCACCCCCAAGAATAGAGAGAAGTATTTCTACACCATATCAAGGATAATTCTTTGGAAACAATTGTCATGGAGATCAAAGGAAAACAATTCAAGCGCAAGGATCTACTGTGCTAGCACCCAGAGATTCCTTCGGCGACATTTGAAGATTCGTGGAACATATGTGGATCACCACTAGAGTGAATCTGCACTTGATTCATACAACACAATGGTGGTTCATTTTATATCTTTTATTATATCTATCAATGAAGAAATAATTCTATCATGGTAATTATAATTTAATTAAATTAATTATAAATAATATGTGATGATCATCTCTCTCTGGTTCCAATGTGATTTATGTTGTCTGTCTTCTTTGATTCAACTCCATCGAACACAAAATTTATTGTTATGAAAATATCAGATTGATAATTGAACATGGAAAAAATAAATTATATGAAATGCTCATCACATGCTTCTGTTGTGCCTGGAACCTTCACTTTCTATCCTATGAAAAATGAAAATATCGTAAGTTCATACGTACGACCTACCATACCCACTTGGCGGTGTAAATAGTTTTCCATCCCCACTTAATTTAGATGGTTATATAGATGATAATAATGAATATATATGATATTTATGAGATAATTATTATTATTAAAATATATTATATCATATACATTTCTACCCTTCAAATTTTTGGAGAATGAAAATTCCATTCTTGCATAAATGTAAACTACTACATTCACTATGAGATGTGATTCATTTTTATATCACCATATTTCATCGATGATTCTAAAATTTTATATAATGAATGTTAATAAAATTATTAACATTTTTTAGATGATGTAAACATTATATAACACCTTTATCAATGGTAAAAATACTGAGTTTTTCTTGGGAAATTAACCAAACAAAATTTATTAATCAATGTTATCAATAAATAATGGATCACAAATGATTATAAAAGGACATAAAAAATAAATATATATGAAAAAGGTTCTTAATAAAGTATTTAATAAATGTAAATTGATTTATTGGGAGGATTTAATTCATTCAACCATGAATACGTTTGAGATAACAGTTTGTATTTCAATCACATTTTTAATTAGGAATGTTTGTGCTTAAATATCCATTAGGGAATTATATAATATTTATCTCATTAAACCATTCTATTTTAAACTCATCTAGTTATATTTTTGTTTTTTAATATTATAATTTAATTTTCTTGGTGTTGGTAATTAATAAAATATACAAAAAAGATTAAATAAAACCATACCATATTTTATATTTTGTTGATTATGTTTTTATTCTATGTCTAGGTTACATAAAATGATTTCAAGAATGTTTTCTTATATTGAAAAATTATTATTTAATATCATTTTAACCATATGTGTCTTTATTTTCAATGTTTTAAAATTAATCCTCTTGTTATTTTCTAAACAAGGTACATTTCACATTTTACTAAAAGTGTAAAAATAGTCATGGTTTTAACATTAACCACCTAAAAGATTTTCCCACCATAATACTCATTCATTGTATTGAAGAATCCATTACATGATTCCATGGTTATTTTTAATGAATGTAATTATTTAAAAATTATAGAAATTTTATTTAATATATTTTCAAAATAAAAGGATATTTTTTTCTTTTTTCAATATAAGTTTGTAATGATCATTTAAAAGTAAATTTTTATATGTCAACATCATATGAGGAATATTATTATTTACTAGGTTCATACTCTAAATAAACCATACACCGTATTACTTTGAATGTATTATGATAATTTTTTTCATGTTATTAACCTAGGAAATATTAACATTAATATTCTAGTTTTTCAATATGAATGTTTTTTCATTATGTATGGTAATTTTATTCATTTAATTCATTATATGATTTCATTAGACTTAGTATGTTATAGTAGGGTCAAGTTATGGCCCATCTATGAATCAATAAGTCTCATGATATAAACTAGTTTGGTTATTTAGTGTACACCTTATCTATTTATGTGTGATATCTTCTAATGGGGTCATGATAGTAATACTATGATATCAAAAATTATGAATTATATAATTAAATAATTAAATAATTTTTTATTATTATTCATGTGGTTTTTTATGTTGTTATATCATCAAATAATATATTCCACATTTAAGAAATTAGATATATTGAATATTAGATTATTTATTATCTCTCTCATATTATTCATTCCTTATTTATTTGATGATATAATCCATTATAATCATCCCCTTAATGAGAATCTAAACACACCATTTTATTATTATTTCCATTCCCTAGGATACCAATAAGGGATTGATAAATAAAATCAAGGATATAATAGAACCAATATTAAATTTTCGACTAGAATCTGATGTTATATTTAATGTTTTGAAATGTAATGTGAGAATCATATATGTATCAAGTCTTCTGAGGATAATATACTACTTTATCTTATAGGATGAAATCTATTCTAATTGTGAAATTGTAAAAAGATAGCCAATCGCTATGATTTACTAGGGTGGGGTCTTACAATTCAAATCTGCATTACAAAATTTCACTTCATGATTATCATTATTTTGAGTTATTAAACTATACCATATCTGAATATACTAACCATAGGTTATGGATATGGTATATGTTCAGTCATATCCAGGAGGCCTATATCCATCTAAGATAATTGTTTTCTATATAAATTTATTCATGTGAGATACCCATGGATTGAAATGATGGTATATGTACTACTATATTCATTCAACCTATATATGTCAATGTGAACCCACACAAGAGGAATACAAACTAAAACTTTCTTTGGGTAATTCACATACACCAGCATACTTTGACAGTATATCTTCCACCATATTTAGGCCACCTATATCCATCTAAGTATACATAAAAATTAATGATTGATTTAAATTTCATCATTGACTCTGGAATATGGTAATTATAATTTACTTGATCCATTTGTATAAATTGATCAGTTGGATTCAGTTTTTATGATATTACCCTTTTGAAGATTCATTGATAATCATTGAATGATAGTGGAAATAATAATGAAGATAAAAATTAAAGAAAAATTATCAAATAAGAAGTTTTATAATTCTTAAAATATAATTATGGGGAACATCTAAAAATTAGAGTCTCCTTGAGAATTAAAAAAGAGGGGGATCTATAAGTTGAGACTCACTACAAACTAAACTCTAATGAGGATTAACGATAATTAATTGATTTCCTTTATTCTTTTAGGCCACATTTATATTCATCCATCATCATAATATTATCTTCCCTAATAGTGTGTAATCTCTCAACTATGTTGATGTTATCTTCTTCCCTAATCTTGTAATCTTCAAGAATCCTTTTATGTTCCTCAAATGCCCATTTGTTTTCACTCAGATATTGGAAAAATGATTTCCTAGGATTTTACCCTCATCAATAAAGTTTCGCTACTCTAAAATTGTATCTCTATAATAATATTTTCACAAATCACAATAGCACTGTAATATGTGGAATGTTCCGCTGATTCATCATGGGAATAGAATAGTTAGGAAACTTGATCATATCCCCACTCGAGGGTGATTTCATTAAATTAAGTATAGATAGTTTAATATTTTTATTTATTGTATCCTAACATCATGAAAATAAGGTGTATCCTATGTAATATCATGTGTAGAACCTGCATGGTGTTATTATAGAGTAGTGTTAAAATATCACTCCATACATTGGTCATGAAGTGTGTTCGAAATGGATAGAATCCTGGTCAAGATAAATGATAATATTAGATATTGAAATTTATTCACAGACCAACTCACTAAGGGGATAATGAATTAGTCCTCTTGTAAGTTCATTTTCACTATAATAATCTAAATAACTATGCTATCTAGTAGCTATAGTTTTGGGATGAAGACCACTTAAATGTTTCCCTCCTCTATTTAAGGTTCTAAATAAAGAATATATAAGAATAAACATATCATATTATTCATGTGAAAATTCATCATATTTATTATATATTATAACATATTCTAGTTATAGAATCATCTTATATAATAAGAACTACTCCTAGAATCTATAAACCTGGACATATTCTTTGGGTGTTTCAACTTTCACCTCTATTACTAGGAATTCAACTATCATTACCATAAAATCATCTAATAATATGGGTTTTTCATTACCTTCTATAATGGCCTTTTTTGTTGTTATTCCTTGTCAAAAACTAGCCCAGGTACCCTGGTAACCCGATAACTGAGCCGGCCCTCACATGACCTGAAGGGAATTCTCGATCCCCACAAGTTGGTGACTAGAACCTGGCATCTTACAACATACAAGTGGGAACAATTTTTCCACAATAATGTGGAAGAAAAATATAAAAGACAATAATAATATCAATAGTAATACTCCACAGGGAGTAAAGATAGCGTAATACAACTTGGAAAAAAATCCAAAATACTAAATCCTAAGTACTAAAACAGGAAAACAACCCCAAAGTCCCAAAGGACACAACTCACCAAGTCCAAGATCAACAGCTGGATCCACCTCTAAGATATCTCTTCCCTTTTCTTGATCCTAGAAGGATAAATTATACAACCACCCAAAGGAAAAAATAGGTTGTGAGCCTAATCCCAATAGGATACCACCAAATATTCCATAATAGATTCCAAATATATATTTTCCAAATAAAAGCTTTCAATTTTTAATGATAAATAGTTTTGGAAATTCAAAACCATATTTATACAAAACATGAAATACATTTTCAAAATGATGGAAAACATATTCAAAGCACATTATTTAATTTAAAAGAGATGGAATATTCTAGAAACAATGGATAAATTAAAACATTTATATAAAAAAAATTATATAAATTCATATGGCATGTAAATAAGTTCCAAAAAAACATTTACATATATTTATATCTCAAATATAAATAAACAAGAGAGAAACATGGTCATATACCAAAATGTGTGATAGTATTAACCAGTTAGAGGATTCTGAACTCTCTATGTGAACTCAGAAAAATTTATATACACATGTCCCTATGACACTAGCAAAAGGAGACTCATCACCAACCTTTTGAAGATGTGACCCTTCACATGTATGTTTTAGAACTTTGTCGTAGTGTAGAGTGTATCCAAATAACTCACTAACTACCTAAGGCTTTCATGTGCTCTTACATGATGGGAAAACTATTTTAAGACTTCTTAAAAATACAATCAATCCCATTCTTCCATTTTAAAAATTCCAGTTTCTTTACATTTAAAACCAAAATAGGGTTTATTCAAAAACATTCCATTTTCACAAGATAAAACCCCTGGGTTTCTATCAAAAAAATTTAAATCCATTTTCACCATTTTGAAATCCATTCAAAACACATTCCATCATTACGAAATTTATTTGCACAATTAAATTCAAAATTTTAATTGAAATCATTTCCATCAAATCCACTATTTAAATTAAACAATTTAAACCAGCCAATTTCTATAAAAAAATCTAAATCAATAGAATTGGGAGTTTTCTAAATCTCCATTACAAAACAATTTCTAATATACCCATTCACTATAATTGAGTTTTTATCAATTAAATTGAAAGAACATTTTGAGAAATTGAATTTTAATCAAGAAATGAAATAAATTAATAAATTCAAAGATAATTAATTTGGCTAATCAGGATGGGACCACCTACCTCTTTCCTAAAGAACGACACTTATAACAACACTCATCAATGAGAACGAAGGTGTATAAGACCTCAAAACTCTACACTGTAGTAAGATCTTGCATCAAAAAACCTAGATCCATCAATCCCAAGATGGTCTATTAAAAACCCAAGAGGAGAGTAAGATATAAATTTAAATAATATGGGGGAACATTTTCCCAGGAATCGTACCGCAAGAAGAATGAAGATCCCAAGCCATTTGGTTCGATCTAGAAGGATTTGAGTCTCTCAAAAATGCACCAAAAATTCTATAGGTTGAGAGACACAAATTTT
Source organism: Viscum album (assembly GCA_963277665.1). Classification (NCBI taxonomy): domain Eukaryota; kingdom Viridiplantae; phylum Streptophyta; class Magnoliopsida; order Santalales; family Viscaceae; genus Viscum; species Viscum album. The sequence continues at coordinate 384,586,352 of OY728156.1, read as the reverse complement.
GGAATGAAAAGGACCGAGCGAGAAATCCAAACATGTGACTTTAAGATTGGTGCGGGCTGAGTCATGGAGTGTACCAAGGGATCATGATGTGTAGGCCATACTGGATAAGTACACCAAAAACATATCACCTCGGGTTGGAAATCTGATATTTAATCCATTCACGATGTGTACCTCATGTACATATCATTTACCAGATCATGGTGTGATCTCCCAATCTACAACATGAAACCAGTACCAAGTATACTATGTGTACTTCAGGTACACGGTGTGTACCTACTGTGCAGTCTGTAGTAAACCCTGAAAAATCACATAAAAGGATTTTTAACTTAACCGGAACTTCGAAAAGGTGGAAAATTACCTGATTAAGGTAATGGGATTCTACAACCTCCCAACCATAAAAACTTGATACCCCTAGAAAGCCTATGAAGAAGCTTCCATTCCAAAAAAAATGAGGCCAGTTCTCTCTCATCAGTGCCTCCCTCTCCCACGTCTCAAGAGAATCAGAATTGTGTTTCCATACCACACTGAACCAAAGTATCATCCTCCCATGAAGTATATTGGTCTCAGAATCAACTATCCTGACTGGTTGCTCAGTAAAAGACAAATCAGGATCGATCTCAAGATCACTTCAGCTCAAAGGTTATATGGATCAGATAGAAACTTTCTCAACTATGTCACATGGAACATGTTATGTATCGACGTCTGCTGCGGTGGAAGTTCCAAGTGGTACACATCTTTCCCCACCCACTAGACAACCTCAAAAGGTCTAACAAAATGAGGAGAAAGCATCCCTTTCCTCCCAAGTCATCAATGACCCAACTGGGGTGAAACTTTCAAGAACGTGTGGTCACCAACTGAGAAATCCAAAGGTCTATGGAATCGATCAACATAAGACTAATATCGGCTCTCTGTTTTCAACATCCCCTGAATAATTAGTTGAATATTTTTTGTTTTCTCCTACACCAATCATGGTCCAACCAAAAAACTTTCACCGACCTCCAACCAACAAAACATATATTTACAAGTCCGACCATACAAGGACTCGAAAGGTGAAATTCTGATTGTGGACTAGTAACTACTGTTATAAAAGAACTCAATCAGCCCCAAGTGATCATCCCAAGCCCCACTAAAGTCTAGGACATAGGAGTGAAGAATATCCTCAGGAATCTGTATAGCTCTTTCTATTTTTCCATCCGACTGTGGATGGAAGGTCGTGCTCAAATGAACCTGAGATCCTAGTGTCTCCTAAAGGCCTATTCAAAAGTGAGAAGTAAACCATGGATACCAATCAGAGACTATAGTAGATAGAACTCCATGAAAATGAACAATCTAATTCACATAGATATTTCCAACTCATCAACCTTGGTCATATCTCAAATGGGTATAAAGTGAGATGACTTGGTCAGCCTATCAATCACAACTCATATTTCATTATTCTTCCTTTGGGTACAAGGAAAAACAACCAAAAAGTCTATAGAGATCTTATCCCACTTCCAAGTAGGAACTGGAAGTGGTTGAAGAAAAACTGAAGGTTTTTTGTGCTCAGATTTCACATGTTGGCACGTATAGAAATGAGAGACAAACTCAGAAATATTTCATCTCATAACTGGCCACCATAATAGCCACCTCATGTCATAGAACATCTTAGTGGTTCCTGGGTGAACAACCCACTAATAATTATAGAAATCCCCAATCACTGCCTTTCTTTTCACTGACGGCACAATGAAGCAGTTCTGATATCATAGAACACCCTCTTTAGAGAACGACCACTAGGAAACTGTCTCCCCACCATAAATGGATTATCTAGTGCTGTAGAAATCATTATCAATCTCTTTATCCTAAAGAATCATGTAGAGAAGAGTAGATTTCAAGTTCACACTGGCTAAAGAAATAGCATCCCCTTCCACCTGAACTCCAATATGAAACTGTGCAAAGAGAGCCATCAAATTTCTATCTTCCAAATATTCCTTCACTTTCTATGTTGGAAGTTTCCTAATCAAAGAATCTGAAACGACATTCCCTTTTCTAGGGGTATAGGAAATTTAAACGTAGAAAGACTTCAGGTACTCCACCCAAAACCTCTGTCGAATAATTATATATTTTTGGGAGAAGATATAACTCAGAATTTTGTGGTTTGAATACACTGTAAACCTTTCACCAAAAAGGTAGTGTCACCAATTTTTAAGTGCGTGCATCAAAGCTGCAAGTTTCAGATCATGAGTAGGATAATTATTCTTGTGTTTCCTAAGCTGGCGAGATTCATATGCTACCACATGATCACTCTACATAAGAACACAGTCCAAGACTAAACCTGATGCATCACAAAAGACAACATAGCCCTTCTCGGATTTTGGAAGAGTCGAAACTGGTACAGTAGCCAACAGACATTTCAACTCAACAAAGGAACTCTGAAATTTATCATCCCACACAAACATCACCCCCTTTCGAGTTAGATTAGAAATTGGAGAAGCCATCTTTGAGAAGTATTTTATGAACCTACGGTAATATCCAGCTAATCCTAATAAGATCAGTATCTTAAAGACATTTCATGGTTGCTACCATGTCACAACAGACATAACCATTTTAGGATCAACTGATACACCCTATTCAGACACTAAATTTCCCAAGATTTTCACTTCTCATATCCAGAAATCACACTTTGAAAGCTTTTCATAAAGGAAGTGATTCCTTATAAAATTCATACTATTCTAAGATGTTGCAAATGATCCTCCTTTGAGTTGGAGTAAAAAATAATGTCATCCACAAAGACCACCACAATGGTATCTAGATACTCATGGAAAATCTTGTTCATTAAATCCATAAAAATGGAAGGAACATTTTTTAAACCAAAGGGTGTAACAAGGTACTCCAAGTTCTTGTACCTGCTCTAAAAGAAGGTTTTATGAATGTTATATTCTTTTATACTCAATTGATGGTAACCAGATCGATGTTCGATCTTTGAGAACCACTTCTCTCCTTTTAGCTGCTCAAACATATCTTCAATCTGTGGAAATGGATATTTTTTCTTTATCATAACATGATTGAGATTTCGATAATCAACACATAGGCGAAGAGAACCATCATCCTTCTTAGAAAATAGAACCAGTGTTACCCAAGGTGACACACTTGGATGAATAAATCCTTTCTCAAGAAGATCATCCAACTGAGACTTCAGATATTTCAGCTTGGCTGATTCTATGTGGTAAGAGGGGGTAGAGACTATTTGAGTACTAGGCATTAAGTCAATACAAAACTAAACCTATATTACTGTTAGTATAGCATATAAATCCAAAGGAAACACATCTGAAAACTCTGTGACAGATGGAGGAAGATCACCACCCATTGAATCTCACTCTAGGTCAAAATCAAACACTGATATCAATTTCCCCATCTGTGGATAATATGGTTTGTCTCTGCTCGACCTTGGGTCCCATTCTCATTGAAAAACAATTGGAACACCACTGGGTGTAGTAAATTATACCCTTCAAAGATAACAATCAATTTTGGATTTTTTGGCAATGAGCCAATCCATCATGAATATGATGTCAAGATATTTCATATCAAGCACCAAAAAAACTCCAAGTTAGCTCGACATGAGATAGAGAGAAGACACATGCATGACTACAAAGGCCCTACTATATCTTAGTACCAAGTGGTGTAGTAATATCCATTTCACATGATAGTTTATCCATAGGAAGATTAAGCATGTTAATGATACGAGATGAAATGAAAGAGTGAGATGCACCAGTATCAAAAAGAGCAGTCACTAATAATGATGCTATAGTAATAGTACCTCTCATAGTCATTGGGCATGTGTCTGCTTCCTCTAGAGACTCTTCCACTATGTAGAGAAGCTTCGTTACAAATGCCTGTGGCTGGAACCCTTTTATCATCCAAGTATTTGGTTTCACTACAGTGTTAGGAGGAGCTGATGATCATGTCCCACTGCGCAGAGTAGATAAGTGATGGAAGAACCTCTGTAAGTATCATGAACATCTGTAGGAGCTACAGTTCTTGGGTGACTCAGTGTAAACCCTCCTAGAATGTCCTGGATTTCCACACTGACAATAATTCAATGAACCTCCTCCTAGAGCTATATGTGGTCTAGAATGACTCTTCCATCAAGAACTACCATAAGGATCATCATGATTCCATTTTTCTTTAAAGGAACCATAACTGCCACTGGGAGAAAAAGGAGCTCCTATTAGCCCTAACTTTCTAGAAAATTCTATTTCAACCATCATATCGCTATACAAAACATTAGTATAAGTGGGAATCTTTAGTAAGAAAACCTGAGAATATATATCTGATTGATGTCCTAACTCTAACCATCAAGCCTTCATCCTCTCATTAGATACAATCTCCGGAGAAAACTTCACTAGCTCGGAAAAGCGATTTAAATACTCAGTCACAGTTTTTTCAGCCTTCTCAAGCTTGAAAAACTCGACAACCTTAGCCAACACCATCGAATGTGGGTAGAACTGATTTTTAAAAAGAACCTTGAAGTATTTCCACTGCATGACAACATGTTTCCCTTCCATCACCGTAGTGTCTAACCATATCCTTCTTGGTCCCTCCAGCATGAAAGTGTCACACTTTACCGTAATCACTTCTCGTGTCTCCAAGAACTCAAATAGATGTTCTATATTTCCCAACCATTCCTCAGTATGTTGAGGATCAGTGGAGCCTTTGAATACTGGTGTCTTCTGGAAATGAAAATTTTGAGAAATACTCTGGATAACATCCCCTGAGGATCCATAGTTGTAGCCTAAGATGGAACTGGTGGTGGTTATGGTCTTAGAGATTGGATATTGTGCACAATCACCTCAACAAAATTCAGGTCAACAACATGATTTTCTTGCTGAAGTTCAACAGCATCCTTTTCCTATATCTGATTCACAAGTCTTATCAGAGGCATGATGCTACACAATATCATCATATAAAATAATACATTATATTGAAACCCAAATTGAGTAAAAATATAAAATTTTCTCAACAGAAGGGACTAACAAGATTTGGATTTCAACCTATCCAAATCTCTATAGGGAAAAGACTAGAAATAATCCATGAGATGCTTTTCCCTAACCACCCCTGGAGACTTAAGGTTCATTATGGTTAGATTGGATAGGCACTCAACTACAACTACCTCCTAAGTCCCGACAAGATTTAAAAAATGCATACTGAATTCAAAGAAAATATCAATAACCTCCTCTAATAGAAATTTTTCACAAACCAACAAGATTAACCTGGTGACCTGATAACTGATCCAGCCTTGACATGACCTAAAGGGAGTTCTTGATCCTCGTGGTTTGGAAATTATCACTTGGCATCTTATAACATACAAGTGGGAATGATTTTTCCACAATAATGGATAAAAAAAGATAAAATATAGTATTCATATCAATAGGAAAACTCCACAAGGATTAAAGGTTCCAGAATAAAACTAGGAATAAATTCCAAAATACTAAAACCCAAGTACTAAAACATAAAAACAACCCCAAAGTCCCTAAGTAAACAACTCACCAAGTCCAAGATCAATAGTTAGATCCACCTCCAAGAGATCTCTTACCTTTACTAGATCCTGGAAGGATAAAGTCTACAACAACCCAAAGGAAAAATTTAGGCTGTAAGCCTAATCCCATTAGGATCCACCAAAGATTCCATAATAGATTCCAACAATAGATTTTCTAAATAAAATATTTCAATATTTAATTATAAACAAGTTTGGAAATTCAAGACCATATTTATAAAAAACATTCTTTACCTTTTAAAAATGATAGAAAATAAATTCAAATCACAGGATTTACTTTTATAGAGATGGAATATTCCTAAAACAATGGCTTAAGTAAAACATTAATATAAAACAATTTACATAAATTCAGCAGGCATGTAAAGGAGTTCCAACAAACATTGGCAAACAGTTATATCTTAAATATAAATAAACAAGCATACAACATGGTCATCTTCCAAAAGGTATGATAGTATTAACCAGTTATAGTATTCCACACTATCTAAGTGAACTTAGAAAATTGTTTATACACATGTCCCTATGACACTGGCCAAAGGAGACTGGTCACCAATCCATCGGGGATGTGACCCTCCGCAAGTATGTTTTAGATTATTATCGTAGCGTAGAGTGTATCTAAATAACTCACTAAATTCTTAAGGATATCATGTTCTATTACATTATGGGTGAACTATTTTAAAACAACTTAAAAATAAAATCAGTCACATTCTTCCTTTTCAAAAATACCAATTCCTTTTAATTTAAAACCAAAATAGGTTTTATTAAAAAAACATTCCTTTTTTACAAGATAAAACCGTTGTGTTTCTATCAAAACATTTTAAATACATTTTAACCATTTTGAAATCTAATCAAAACACATTCCATCATTACACAATTTACTTCCAAAATTAAATTTAGAAATTTAATTTAAATAATTTCCATCAAATCTATAATTTAAATTATACAATTTAAACCATACAATTTCTATAAACACACCCAAATCAATGGAATTAGTGGTTTCCCAAATTTCCATGCCAAAAACCATTTCAAATATCATGATTCACTGGAATCAGGTTTTTATTAATTAAATTGAAAGTAAATTTTGAGAAATTTAATTTAAATCAATAATTGAAATAAATTGGGAAATACAAGGATAATCAATTTGTCTAATCAGGACAGAATCACATAACTATATCCTGAATAACGACACTCGCAATGGCACCTGTCAATGAGAACGAAGGTGTATAAGACCTAAAAACTCTAACTAGTATCAAGATCCAACACCAAAAGCAATGGATTCATCAATCCCAATATTATCTATTGAAACCCCAAGAGAAGAGAAAGATAGAAACTTGAATAATGAGGGGGAACAGTTACCCAAGAATCACGCTGCAAGAAGAATGAATATTCCAAGCAGTTTGGTTCGATCCGAAAGTAGTTGAGTCTAAAAAATGTACCAAAACTTCTCTAGGTTGAGATACATGTAGTCTGGAATGAAAATGAATGAGTGAGAAAGCCAAACATGTGACTTTAAGCTGGGTGTGGGACAAGTCACAACGTGTACCAATGGGTCACGATGTATAGGCCACACTGGATAAGTACACCAAAAAACCAATCGCCTAGGGTTGGAAATCTAATATTTAATCCATTCATGATGTTTACCTTAGGTACATGGCATGTACTATCTCACGGTGTGATCTCCCCATTCACGGCGTGATCTCCCAGTCTACAACATGAAACCATCACCAAGTACATGACGTGTACTTTAGGTACATGGTGTGTACCTATTCTCCAGTCTGTAGTAAACCCAGAAAAATCACATAGAAGGATTTTTTACCAAATGGGAACATATAAAGGGTGTAAAATTACCTGATTAAGGTAATGGGATATTACATCCCGAACCCAATAACATGATGATTTCTTCATCAATTTTTGGGGATATAATTTCATGATGTTGAAAACATTGAATAAAAATTTAGTGGATACTTTAAGTAGGTCAAATGGGTCTAAGAAGACAAATTCATAGGACTTTGATTTCTTAACATAGATAAGAGTGATGGTTATAGTCTATATTTGATGGATTATTTTAGAGATATTTTATATATACAAATATGTGTGAGTTAGGATTCAAAATCATCATTACATATTGGTAAATTATCTAGAAGGTTCCAACAAAAAATACTTACACCCATCCATCATTTAATAGAAGTCTCTATATTCTTCTAAGGAAAAACAGATGTCTATCACTAATAAGAGGAATTACAATATTTTCACCACATTATTAGTGTGGTAACCCATATAATAAAATATAATTTCATTATAGAGATACAAAATGAGAAGATTTAGCTCCATGGATATACCTATTTCATTTATTTCACCATAAACATAGATTGCCAGAAAAACCCCTATCAATGCCCCTAAAACATTGGTGAAACTCATTCATAAATGGATGGTTATAAAAAATAATGAGAATAACATTCATCACCATAAAAAATATACTCATAGGGGTCCCTTTCAAATAAGTGAGACTCTGTATCCAATGATATTTGACATCATTATTAAAATGAGATAATGATGGAGAGTTTTAAAATCATCCATATTCACATGTAATAGATTTCATATCCAATATTCCATCGATACATTATCAATTCCTCACTTATTTGGGATTACATTATTTATAATGGTGGAATTTGGATCTATCCCCTCCACTTCTAGTGTAAAGACACCATATGTCACACCCACAATATTGATTTTGGTATTTTTATTCTATTTTTGGTTTATATTTTTTTTTAGATTTACCATGTGTTTTCATGAAAAATGTAAGTATTTAGGGATATAGATGGTGGATAAGGTTTGGTTAATTGTTTTTAGAAACCTTTCACCACGCTCCAAAAACTCAAATTTCCGTGACAAAGGCACTAGGGAGGTCACACGGTTAAGAACATGGTTGTGTGCCAACCTCCAATAAACCGTGCAACATAGAAAATTACTCTATAAGAACCACATGGTTAGGAACATATATTGTGAGACCTTATAGCCCAAACTATGTGGCCCCTAATTTTTTTGGATAGAATCAACCACATGGTTGGTGGACGGTATGTCAGACCCTATACAAAAACCTTGTAGCCAACCCAGATTTGAAAAAAAATAATTTTTTCTAAAATAACCATCCATTAATTTAACCTTATTTCTATAATGTTATTAACTCTACTATACTAGATTCGGTGGTTACTTTACTACTTTGGAATAATATACAAGAGAAAATATCACAAAGGGCCTCATGGATTAGTTTTCTTATTAATCTAGAGATATAATTCATCCTCACATTACATTTGAAAACATAAAGTATGATATAGAGAATGTAAATATTATGTATCCAGGAACTCATTTAAAGATTATTTCTTAATAGCATGTGTAAATAATCAAAAATAAGTGTGGGATCAAATTCCATGTAAGTGTTATGTAAATTGAAATATATCATGAATAAATAAATCATGATCAATAAGTCATGATCAATATCGAAAGGTAAATATTTAAACACATATGAAATTTAATCAATAACATTAATATCATGATTATTTAAGGAGTAATTGATATGTCAAGGTAAATAACTTAAAATTGATTCCATTTAATGATTAAATTGAGAAAAAAAAATATATGGATAATATCAATGTAATAATATCATGGATAATAATAACTAAATGTAAAATGAGGGAAATGTTAAATATTATATGTCATAGTCTCAAAAATCATGATACCTTAATTGTCAAGACCTTGTGAAATATAGTTTAATTTATGGGTTGGTATACACCACAAATCAGTTTAAATAAGTATATCCAACTGATTCATCTCATGAAACTACAATTCATCAAAGGGATATTGTTAACCAATCCCCACCTATGACTGCATTTCCAATGCATTACTCATATATCAAATGATCAATTTAATTTAAAAAAATACCTATTATCAAAAAAATATCAGTATTAAGTAAGGAATATAAATTAATATTAATTTTACTAGTCAATCATATACCATTAAAATTAAAATACCATATGTAGATATGATATATATTTTAATTAATACCTATATAAATGATAAATATAATGGATGTTTAGGGGAAATATAAAGTCTAGTGATCAAGTGAAAGTTAATATTTCAAGGGAAAGTTAACAATTAAAAAATTAATCAAGAAAGATAATTTCAATACATTCCCTGGTAAAAATAATCATAAACCATCTAGATAATTAAGAAGGGTGGTATCATTACAACATATATCTAGTGTAGTATATGTAAATGAAGTGTTGTTTTTATTTATTAATTGAAGCATCATAAACATCTTTAAAAAAATTCGTGAAGAAAATAACTATTTCACTTTAAAAATCACTTTAAAATTTACTTTTAAAAACTAAAAATTATGAAAATATTAGGAATACCATTTTTTTTAAAATAAAATTTTAAACATATAAATGAATATTCATTGAAATGAGTGACAATATAGGCATATGGTTATGTTCATGCAGAGTATGTTAAAAAAATATTTTTTTAATGTTTTTGTAATAAAAGTCAATAAGTACGTTGTTCAAAAAATGAAATGAAGATTCATTTTCAAAATTTTTTTTAAAAGGAACATATGGGTAAAAAATTTCTTAAACAATAATATTAAATCATTCTTAAAAAAATTAATAAATAATTTATTTGGAAGAAAAAATATTTTCAATGTAAAGAGAAATGAAGTATAATTTTATTAAAAATATTGTATCTTTCATTTTAATTACAAAATAGAATAAAATTTCACAATTACTTGAAAGAAACATGAATAACTATAGCATAAGAACATCCATTTGGTTTATTATATGATAATAAAATAATTTATTTCAATGTAAATTCAATTATAAACAATCTCTTTTAAAATTAGATTGAAAAATAAATATATTTTCTCTTTGGTAACTTCTAAATCATAAAGTCCATGAAAGGAATAAAATAAAATGAAACATTAAATGCAATTAATATTAATACATTAATTATATATCATAATAAAATCTTATTTGATATTCCTCATAAAATAAGATAGGAGTATAATATGATATATGTCCCAAAGAATATAATTTGAGATGAGCAAGCCTTACAATGATCAAAATTTTGATGTGAGAATTAATTAATGAATTAATTATGTGAATAAAATATAAATCCACATAAAAAAGTGTAAATAAAATATAATATAATAAAAATTTATTACAAACATAATTTAATAATATCAAATACAATGAAGATGTAATATAACCCAATAAAAAGAATTCCAGTCATGAAATTCTTTACCATGTGGTAATTTTCAATTAAAATCCCATTGGAAAAAATAATTAAAATTTAAATATAAAATACAATGATTTATGATTGATTCATGATCATACATGTTAAAGGGTAAGTATATACACTATATAGAAGAAATTAGTTTCATAATATTACAATATGCATAATTGAAAGAAAATTGTGAGAAAAACACTTACAAAATGATTCTTTTTGGTTGAGCACACTTTAACCTCTAGTATAGTGTTTTTAAACATATTATTAACTATTAATAAAACCATATTATTATTTATATTATCATTAATAATTATTTTATAACATCTTTCACCCATTCATTAATAATCATTCATTATTACTATTATTCCATTTGTTAACTGCCTCATTTTCTCATGTGTGTTTTGTCATGAATGTCTAGGTTTTTAAACGTATTATATAGTACCATAATAAAAATAATTATATTATTTTCATAAATATCATTTTTTATTAGATAAATTTTTAAAATCATTATTTAAATTTGAACATGGAGAATGGATCATGTCACTTCGTGGAAACAGTAGGTCGTATGCATGTACAAATGACCTTATTTTGTCCTTAAGGGGTGAAAGGGTAAGTAATTTGGTGATATATTATTTTCTTAGAACCAATAACATGTCATATATATCACATATATTTATTAAATTTATCCTTATTACCTTCCATGTAAAGCGTAATTGAAAAATGAATCACATTTCTTTGCAACACATTTGTTCTTCATTCACATGAGCGACATTATTGTATTTTAAATGGAATAGAAAGTAAGAAGTTATATGTGATATTCAATTAAAAAATTATAATTATATCATATATATTATATTTAAATATATATATAATCTATCATAATATCTAAATGTAATATGTGTTTATGGAAAATGAGTTACATCGGTTTGTAAGGCGGTAGTCCGACTTACACGTGATCGATGATTTTGTTTCCCATTTTATGGGTGATTATATCGATATAAGTTATTAAATTAACAAAATAAAATCTATATATATGGTAGTTACTATTTTTATTATATGGTAAATGTTAAGACATAATTGAATGTTTTAGAAGAAAAAAATAGCTTTTTTAAGATGATTACCTGCTCTTAGAGGAACATCATTTGGAACTCTTATTAAGGACACTAGGTAATATATTATTGGATGAAAAAAATTTACACGGTGTGTATAATAGTGTTGTGGATAAGTTTTTATATGGTTTGGTCCAAAAAAATGACTTGAGAGGTGTGAATAAGTGATAGGAGTGGGTCCTTTTATAGTCGAGGAGGAGTTGAATTTTTTTAAATACCCAAAACTATTCAATGATGGGAATTCACTCTCACCCAAAGTGCCTAAAAATTTTAAAAATAATTTAATGGAGGGAAATTAATGTTATCACAAGATTTTGTAACATTTAAAATCCTGGTTTAACCTTAATTTTGGTAAATAAAATTTTTTTCTTTAATAATCTATATGATAAAAATTAATTTGACCGTATATATAATATTAATTATACTTATTCTAGATGTGGAATCCATTTTATTAAATTCAATTCATAGAAGTTTTATATTTTAATTTAAAATAAAACCTATAAATATTTTGAAAACGGTTTTTCATGAAATGCATTTTTCAAGCATAAGATGACCTTATATTAAATATATTATTAGTAATCATTGTGAGGTAGATTTAAATTCATATAGTTAGATATATTATCTATAAATTTTATTTAAATCATTCCTCATTAAGGGTTATTTTAATTTTTCAAAATGGAGAATCATTATTCCATTTAATACAGTTTTCAGAAAAAAAAATGTATTTTAATGCTTAAAAATAAACTTATATTAAAATCCATAATAAATATAATTTAAATTTTATTAATTTAATTTAATATAACTAAATAATAATTTTTTTTAAAGAGGTACAGTCAGAAGCAGATCTTCTGACCATTTATTAAAAGAGTGAATATAACTAAATAATAATTATTTTACTTATAAATCGTATTAAAATAATAATGATACTTTTAAATCATTAAATTTATTAAAAATAAATTACACTTTTATCAAAAACTGAAAAATTTAACTATTCATAGGAAAATCAATATTTTTTGAAAAATAAAAAAAAATTAACCCTAAGTTAGTGTGTATATATATATATGGTGGTTTTAAAAATTATGTGAATTTTATAAAATGTCATTTCTCAAAGATCCAAAAATTAATTACAATATTTCCTTGCAAAAATAAATAAAAATTATTTTTGAAGGAAACATATTTTTTGTGGAATAAAATATCATAATTAAAAGTTGAGTGCTTATTTGTTAATAATTTATCAATAAATTTATATTTTTTAGGTCCTTTATATATAATTCATATGGTATTTAATCCAATTCATACCCTCCAATTAAAATGCATGTTTATAACTGTTATATTTAAATAATATATTTCACTATGTGTTTTAGCTTAGTATTGTGTCTCATAATCTCTATTGAACACAATGTTATTGTTTTAAAATATTTGTATATAATGTAACACAATCTATAAAATATATTTAATATATTTAAAACAAATATAATTTAAAATATGAGGGATTTCTATTCTCTCCACCTTCATTAAATTACATTCTTGCAATTTGAACTTGCATTTAGAAATCAAGGGTTTGATATTTGAAAATTTATTTCTTTAAAACCCGCATATTAAAAAGGGTTAACAAATCATTTTCTTTATAAGTTTTAAATTAAAGTATGAAATTATTCTATAATAACACATAACTATGATTCCATGTAGGAGAACACTGGTTGGAAGTGGAAATATGGACATAAAAGAAAAGGGTAAAAAATTAATGAGAGTGATAGATATCATTGATTATTATATTTTGAATGATCAATAAAAAATTAACAACCAAAAAAATATAAATATTTGATGATTTAGGTGAATAGTTATTCTTTTGATATGAAAATGGTAGGAGAAATAATTTTTTCAAGATAATTTTCCAAAAGTTAAGGGTTTCATTTACCATCTAGACCAAGAACGTAAGGAAATATATTTTCTTAACAAGTATAATTTTAGACGTTAATCAATTTAAACCACAATCTCATATTTTTATTAAAATTAAAAATATTCAAGATTAACTTTAATTTATAAATAACTGAAATAAAATTATAAAAATTCATAATATTCCACCAAATCTGAAAATATTAATATAATTGGAATAAATGATCATATTACTCCTAATGGTTATCAATAAATTTAAACTTATGTCCACAAAATGTAACTATATTATTCCTCAAATAAATTTTTTAATAAAACCCATACTAATCCCAACTATTTTTTTATATTAAATGTCTCCAAATGTTTATTAATCATCTTTGATTTAAATTAACATAAGGAGTATATATTCTTTTAAATATATGATTAACATTAAACATATCATCCTAAGACACTTTAGGTTTATCCTATATCATGATAACATATCATAGATATCCATAGGTACTATTATTTAATTTATTTATAGTTGTTCATTGAGAAAAGGTTAATTAACTAATGTATAACCCCTAGGAGTTAAAATCAGGTGCATGGTAAGGCCTGTTGTCATGTACTATATGAAAATCAAGTCAGAGCTCAATGCATCATTTTCAGAGTTATTAACCCTAGCTATAATTATTCCAAAATCATATCCACTCATAGTATCTATATAGGGATGTATTTCTTGGAAAATCACAAAATATCTTCCTTACCAAAATCGTGGATGTTATTCTATACTTATCCAAAAAGTATATCAAAGGGTTATGATCCCGCATCTATGTTTTCCTAAATCTACTTTCTGATGATTCTATTAAACTTCCTATAATAACAAGTATAAGGACCCCGACCCCAATATCCAGAGTTCAGGTAACTTTACTAGTTTTTCAAAAGATACAGGTGATCACATTCTGTAGAACCAAATAGTTTAACAATATTGGTAAACTAGATACATACTTGTGTCTAGTATTATATTTTAAAACCTAAATTAAAACATAGAGAATATAATTATTATAAATTATTGAACTCATTTAAATATTATTTATTTATATTATATTATAAAGAACCAAAAATAAGGATGAGATAAAAATTTTGGTAAGAGTTATGTAAAGAAGATGTTATCATAAATAAATAATTCATAATCCATATAGAATAATAAATATGTAAAGTTAAATATCTGAAAACAAAATATTCCATTTAATCAAAAACATGAAAATCTTGATTATATAAGTTATACTAAACATATTAATGTAAATAAATAAACACTCATTCCATTTTATCCATAAATTGTTCACAAAAGGAATCCTTGGATAATATCAATTAAATAATTTCACGGAAAATAATAAATGAATTTTATATGAGTGTAATGCTTAATGTTGAATGTGATTATCTCAGGAATCATGATACCTTTACCGTCTAGACCTTCTTCCAAGACAGTTTAACTAATGGGTAAGCATACAACATAAACCAATTTAAATAATGTTATCTAACTAATTCCTACCATGTGACTACTGATCATCGAGGGACTATCTATAATCGGTCTCCACCCATTACTATATGTTCACTTCATTACTAATATATCAAATGATCGGTTTAATTCCTGAAAAATACATATTATAAACAAATATCTGAACTGAGTAATGAATATATATTAACAATAATTTCCTCAGTCAGTCATATAACATTAAATGTAAAATACCATATTTATAAATGATACATGGTTTATTTAATAAGAATACCCATGGTAAATAATATTCTTATTTAGGGGAAATGTAATGTATAATAACCATAATAATGTGAATGTTTCAAGGTAAACTTACTAATTACCAAAATTAATCAAGAAAGATAATATCAATACTTTTCTTAATCAAACTAATCATAAAAAATCTAGAGATATAATAAGTATAGAATAATTAAAACATATATCTAGTTTATTATATGAAAAATGAAGTTTTTTTTCATTTATGAATATGAAAACCATAAAAATATGTTTAAAACATTCTTGAGAAAAATAACTTTTTCACTTTTAAATTCACTTTTAAAAACAAAAAATATATAGAATATAAGGAAAAAAATAATTAAAAATATCATCCTAAAATTTTAAAGGAATATTTAATGTAATTATTGGTAATGATGGTAGAAGGTTATATTCATGCTAATTGTGTTAAAAATAATTATTTCTTTCAAATATTTATAAGAAAAGACAAAAAGTACCTTGTTAGGAAAATGAAAATGAGATTCCATTTTAAAAAAATTGTAAAAAACAAAATATGGGTAAAAATTACATTATACAATCATATTAAAACAACTTTGAAAACATTTTTAGAAATCATGGATTTGGAAGAATTTTTTTTTTGTCAAAGAGATAAATGAATTTGAATTTTATTGAAAAACTTTTCTCAATAATTTTAAGTACCAAAGAAGGGAAATGGAACTATTACATGAAAACAACATGAATAATAAGTAGAGATGAAAATAAAATGGTTTTATTGTAAAATGGTAAAATAATTTTTTTTAATAGAAAATAAATAATAAATAATCCAAATTAAAATGAGTTTGAAACATAAATCTCGTACCACTTTGGTAGATTTTAAATCATAAACTCCATAAAAGTAATAACATAAAATTAAACATTAAATACTATAAATATAAATAGATTCATGATAAAACATATCAAATGGGTAGTATATAAAACTCATAATGTAATATAGGTGTATAACACGACATATGCCATAAATAAGATAATTTGAAATGAGAAACCCTTACAATGATCAAAATGTTGAAGTGAGAATTAATAATTGAATTAATTATGTGTATAAAATTTTAATCCACCTAAAACAAGTGTAAATAAATAATAATATAATCAAAATTAATTTCTCAAATAATCTAAAAATATAAAATATAATGAATAAGTAATATAACCTAATGAAAAGAAATTAAATTATGAAATTATTTACCACTTGGTAATTTTAAAGTCAAATTCCCTTGGATGAAATAATTAAAATTGGAACTTGTAATATTGTGAATTATTAATTATTAATGATATTATATGTAAATTTTAAGTACATACACAATGTTAAATAAACTTGGTGCATAAAATTACAATATACCTCAATGAAAGGAAATTGATACATAAATCCATACCTCTCATTTCCTTTCTGTTGAACATGATTTAAAATCTTATATGGTGGTTTTAAACATGTTATTAACTTATAATATAACCATATTCATATTTATAATATCATATATTAACCTTTTATAACATCTTATCACTCATTCATTAATAATCATTCATTATTATTATTGTTTCAGTTGTTAACTACCTTTTTTTCTCATCCGTTTTTTTCATTAATGTTCCAGTTCATAAAACTACTATATACTTACATGATAAAGAGAATGATATTAATTCCATAAATATAATTTTTTTCATTAGAAACATTTTTATAATCATTATTTAAATTTTAACATGGATAATGGATTGCATCAATTTGTGTAAACAGTAGGTTACACGTACGCACAAGTGATACTATCATTTACATAATGGGTGAAAGGCTAAGAAATTGGGTGATATATAAATTTTTTAGAATCAATATCATGTAATATATTTCACATATATTAATTAAATTTATCTTTATTACTTTTATATAAACTGTAAGTGAAAAAAAAATCACATCACTTCGTGAGGGGGTAATCTTCCTTACACATGAACAATGTTATTGTATTTTAAATAAAACTAAAATCAAGAAGGGGCATGTGATATTAAAACTAAAAAAGTATAATTACATAATAAATAATAAATATATATATCAAATCTATCATTATAACTAACTATGATAGGTTTTTATAGAAAATGAGTCACATCAGTTTGAGAGGTAGTAGTTTATCATACAAATGATCAATGATTTCATTTCACATTTAATATAAGAGTAGATAGATATAGGTCATTCCATTAACATAATATGATCTAATTATATGGTATATAATAGTATTATTATATTTTAATTGTTAATAAATACTTAATTTTTGTAAAGTAATATAGAAAATGAAAGAGTTTGGTTAAGACGATTGCCTTCTCTTATAGAATCCTCCTTTGGATCTCCTCCTGGGGACACTAGGGATAGTATTTTTGGAAAAAATTTAGATATAGAATGTTCCTAAAGGTGTTAGGGGGTAATTTTTATAGGTTTGGTATATCCAAATAGATTTATATATTTTAATAAGTAAGGTTAGGGAGTACCCTTTTATACTTGAGGAGGAGTGGTATTTTTGTAAATACCAAAACTATTCAATAATGTGAGGACACTCTCTCCCAAAGTGCTTCCAAAATTGAAAAATAATGTATTGTAGGGAATATAATCTCTATAAAAACCTAGAAAAAATAAAAAGAAACATATTTTAAACATTTTATTCACATATCCTCTAAGTTTATTTACTTTTGGTTTTAGGTTTTATAGGAACCCAGTTCTTCCATTGAGGTATGGGTCCTTTTTTCAAGTTGTTTTTTGAGTAAAAAGGGGGGAAATAGGGTTAGTACTAGCTTCAGGACATTTAATTGGAATAAATTTATATTACATGTCATGTACCCATAGTAAACATCATGTAATGGTCTAGCTTTGTAATGGTCATACATGGTGTGTAGGGGTGTTGGTGAAGAAGAGAGGACCAGCCATGTACACACCATGTACATACCCATACACACCATGTACTAATGTCAAAAATACTTTTTAATGATGTGTAAAGGAAGTCTGTGATTTTTTATCAAATTCCACATATACTTGGAATGTATATTTATGTACAAGTTGTGTAATTTTCTTTTTTTTTAGATAAAATGGGCAGTAGCCTCATTTTATCAATTCTGGACAGAACCCTCACCAGGTTCTCTCTAACAGAACGTTGAGCATATAATATCTTTCCAATTCATCATAAGAACTCTGATTCGATCGTGTTAGATGCCTTGGAACCCAATCAGTAATCCCTTTATTCCTATTGAGCCATTATTTGTGATTTCATATCTAGACTTTGTTATCGAGCCTTGAGAATTTTTGCTTGTTATGTAGATCTACTCCATTCTAGGCTAAATTAGAGGTCGACGCCGGATGACACCACAAAAAATGTCCATATTAAAAGGGGTTATTTTTTAATTTATAAGGGGTTATAACCCCCTCAAAACACATTAGTGGAGATTATGAAGAACGACTGTTAATGTTCCTTCCTACTTCATTTTAGAGGCAGTTTTGAAAAACCATTGGTAAATTGATTATTATTTTAACGGTAGTTGTGTTAGAGGCAGTTAAACCCCCCTCCCCAAATTTCACCAAAGAACCTCAGTTTAGAGGGGTTTTAACATCCTCTAATATATTTAATAAGTTAGAGGCGGTTGTAAACCGCCTCTAATGGAGTTACGAGGCACAAATTAGAGGCGGTTGCCTAAACCTCCTCTAATTATGACTCATGTAGAGAGGGTTAAAACCCCCTCTAAATTGATTAAATACCACATATTATATGTGGTTTTTTGAACCACCTATAATCATTATTAATATTTTTTTGAATATTAGCCTTCCTCCACCCTCCCCCAAGTTCCTGAGCCACACCCTTCTTCAAGTTCCTCCACCCATCTGATTCTTAGTGCTCTATACCCTTCCTCAAGTTCCTGAGCCCCACCCTCCCACCCCTCTGGTTCGCCTTCCTCCTTCATGTTCTCCCCACATCCCCCAAGTTCCCTCATGTTCGCGCAATCTGGTACCTTGTCCTGACATATCCCAACCCTCCAATCATGTTTTCCCCCCGCATATCCTATTCACTATAAGACTCCCTCCCCCATGTAAAAGTTACAGTCAGTGGGTTTTGAAACCCCATTCCCCTGGATAGAGTGTTGACCGAATTCCAACAATGCCAACTAAAGTTTTTATCTTAAATTACTTATTCTTATATTTAAATGTATTAACACGGTAATTAAAATAAATATTCAAATACATATAACATATATAACATATATATGTATTTATATAAATTAACATAAACCTTTTTATATTATTTTTTTATGTAATTATATTATATTACATTTATATTATATTAGATTTATAAATTTATATATTTTATATATTTTATGAGTATTTACATACATTTGAGTAAATATTTTTTATAATTATATTTATGTTATATATATCCACATATATTTTTATATTTCTATTTATATCTATGTTAATTATTTATATACCAAAATACATAATTATATATTATGTACATGATTATTTATATAATATATATATATTTATTTATTTATTTAATATATTTATATAATGTCTTTAAAAATATATTTATCTAATTTATTTCAAAACATTTATTTATTATTGTGTGCATTAATAAATATTTTTTGTATAAATTGTATATTATTATATACAATTAATATAAAATTAATATTATATGGAAGAAATATATATTAAATACAAGTTATGCAAATATTTATGTTATATATAATTAATATTATATGAAATACAATTTATTCAAATATCATATATGAAAGAAAAATTTATACAAGTATTTATATGTTGTTATATGATATAAAATTTTATATTATATTTAATTAATATTTATATTATATATATTTAATATTATATGAAATATGATTTATACAAATATTTATATAATGTATTTCAATACATATATTTATTATTATATACATTAATATATATTTATTTCAATAAATATAATTGTATAATATTATGTACATTAATATATATGTATAATAATAAATATAATCGTATAATATTGTGTACATTATTATATATTTATTTTTAAAAATTGTATATCACAAAATATTAGTTATATATAATATAAAATCATAAAAATGTTATTTAAAAATATATTTATTCTTATTTTAATATAAATTGTAAAAACTATAAGCTTGGGTTTTTATATGATATATTTTTTAAATAAATTATATTTATGTATATATCTATGTAATATGTTTATGTTTTTATATTATATTTAATTAATATTATATTAAATACAATTTATCCAAATAAATATATATAAATGTACATAAAATTATAAAATTATATTTATGTATACATATAAATACAATTAAATACATTCATATAATTGGAAATATATAATATAATTAAGTGATATATATATTTACTAAATTGATTTATAATTTATATGGTATACTTAAATATATATATATAATTATTATATAATATATATAAATTTATATATAATAAAATATTTATAATATAATATATATAATTTAAATATATAATATTTATATTTAATTTTGATTTTGATTTTTTCAATATTATATTTATTTGTATACATAGTATAATATAAATTTATTTATACATAAATATAAAATAAGAATTTATTTAATATAATATATGTATAATATAAGTCATAATATAAATGTATAATATTTATAAACCATATATAAATTTTATATATTTGAATAAATATATTTATAATTACATTTATATTATGTATACAAATATTTATATATGTATACATTTTTTATATATATAAGTATTTATTTAAAGTATTTATATAATAACTTTATATATGTGTTTATAGTGCATTTAAATACTTTTATAATGTGTTAATATAATTCACACACACACAAAGATGCACATGCACACATATATATATTATAAAATTTGAATTTAAATGAGATTTATTTTAATAAATAAATAAAAATTTAGAGGGAGTTAAAAACTCCTCTAATCAAAGGGATTAGCATCCGTTCATGAACCTCCTATAATGTCATAAATTATAGGGGGTTCACAACCCCCTCTAATTTTCTTAAATTAGAAGGGGTTCAAAACCCCCTATAATCTAATGGATTTAAAAAATTCATGAACCCCCTCTAATTTAAGAGTTTAGAGGGGGTTTTCAACCCCCACTATTTCCTTAAAACCCAATTTCCATGTTATATATATATAGCCTCTAATTTCCAAACAAATAATAAATATATATAACACCTCTAAATCCAACCGAACATATGGAGCCACTAATTATTAAATTGTCATTGGTTTTCACACAAATGCCTCTAAAATCCAACCAAATATTACAAAACAAAATGCTAAAAAAATAGAGGGGGTTTTCCACAACCCCCTCTAAAAACATTATTAATCTGCTATTTTTTGTAGTGCAAGGAGAGTCGTATGAGTACGAAGTAGGTGGTACATACCTTGTTTTTTATTTTTGTACACTTTTCGGTGGTGCGGCCTTTGGATATTCTTCAAGTATTTTGAGTAAGACCCTATTATAACTGTTTTTTCATATTGAATTTAATTTTAGGCACATGGGATACCATTGGGCATACCCCATACCTGAATTTCTTGAGCGAGGACGGGCGAGAGGTCATTGCTCATTTGGTTATTTTGGCCAGGGGAGCCAAAATAGTTATAATTGTTTTGTTTTGTTTTAAACTTGTATGATTATTTTGTTAAATCATGATTATGATTCTTAAAGGAATTCAATACCGCAGTGCTAATATGTTCTAGCTGATAGCTAGTGAAATTCAACTGTTTAAATTGAATTGCTTGTTTAAAGTTCTTAATTGTGTTATATAAATATGTAATTATTGATATTACATATGTTGCGACCCTTGGGGTTTTGATGGGAATGGCCTATGGTTGGGATGGCATGTCCATCAGGATTGAGTGGTGATGATCATTGTATAGGCTTGGCTCAGATTTGCTTGGGTGGTTTTAACCATGAGATTGGGTGTTGTGGACGTCGTTTTGAGGTAGTTTGGCTGATAGGTTTGGCATGGCTTGGGATACTTTGATGGCATGGACATCAGATTTGAGTGACATAGTCGTAGGGGAACAAGGTTCCAGAGATGTGGTAGATTGGGTTCTTATTTTGGGGATTATTACTCACATGTGATGACCAAAGCGTCGATTGAGTCATGTTCATGCAGGTAGACTCTATGAAGAGGTGGTTTTGACCAGTCATGTGGGTAGAGGCCTTCGATAGTTGCAGTTTAGGTAATATTGGTTTGAGGTTATTGTCATAGAAAGCCAAGTGGAAGGTGAGGAGCCTTCAGTTGATAGCGATGATACTATCAGAATGCGAGATGAGGCTTGCTGTGATTAAGGTCGTGGGCCCAGATATTTATATAAGGATAGACATCATTGTTCTTCCAATGATCGTTCCATGGGCTGACATGATCTTATGAGTATGGTTCCTTGGGACCGGGATACAATTTTTTGGGTGTGCCTTTGGGACGTCGGTACTTTGATACATGAGGTGTCAGGAGGCATGTGGTACTGAGCTATGTGATTGGGGTGGAACCTAATGGTTCACTAGGAATTTGTGACTACAAGAGTACCTTAGTCCATGGGCCAAGGACTCTCTTTGCTTCTGAGATTCCAGCGGTGGCCAAAGTAGGTGACACGCCCAGGTGTCTACTGAGCACCAGTGGTGGTTGTGGTTATTTATTGCATCATACTATTTACTTTACTTAGATATGCATGTATGATTAAACACTTACACTAGGTATGCACCATTGGGTGGTATCCTACTCAGATTCATCTCACACCATACATAGGCCCTTCGGGATGTGTGTAGACTTTATAGTTTTATGTACATGTAAGAGATCAGCATCAAGAGCTGGATCATATTACTATTTGGCATGGAGATTGGTATAGACCTTGAGGACATTCTTATATAGAGTTTTACTTTTTTGGTTTCCTTTTCAGCATCAGCATGCGTATTTTGTATGTAGCTACAGTGGTTATCCATGGGCACCATTTTTGTATATTGATATGTATGGCCTAATATGGATGCATGCTTTGTTTTTTTAGTGGATACAAGTTTTTTTGGCATGATTTTTAATTTACTTTATGTTGAAGTTGTTTCTATATCGTTTTCACTATTTTTATTTGATATTGGCTGTGTTTTCGCTCTGCAGATCTGTTTTGAGTTTTCTAAGTCATTTATTTCCAATGCATGTGTTAGGATTATACTTGAAATATTATATTATCTATTCCTAGAGGGTATATCCTCCCTACTATACTTGTTTACAACCTTACTTCTAGTTGCCTGCCTTTGTCATTTGGGGAGGTGCGCCTAAGGTTAGTGACACCCGACCTAATAGAATTTTTTGAGTGGTTTTTCAGGTCTAGGACGTTAAAAAGTGGTATCAGAAGAGTTTATTTTTTATTCTTTTCTTGGTATTACTACATGGTATTATAGTAGGCTGGAGATAGGTTGTTGTTGGGATTGGATTTCAAACTCATGCTTGGGTACTTGAATCCCCATATAAGAGGAATGTATTGAGTTACCTTGGGTGGGAATTGTTATTTTTATTTTCCTTAGATTACATCTTATATGATTTACACCTTCATGTATCACTTGGTTTATGATGATTATTGGTTGTGATATGTGACCCTTGACTAAGTGTGGTGAGGGATAATTGGACCTTTTCCTAGTAAGGCAAGGTGCAGTTTTCTTGTCTTTTAATAGGCACATTTTTAGGGTATTTCAATTTCATATATGCACATATTCTTTGTGAAGTGATAATACCATGTGATATATGTTAATTTCTTGGTGAAAAGGTGAAATTCCTTATAGAATTTCTTGTTTTATACAATGTGATATTCCATGCTTTAAATTTATGTAAAATTGCATGTGGCATGTGAATGGGTATAACTCTTTAGGAGAAAGAAGGTATTATGGTTTAGGTGATTTTGATCACCAATTTTGGGTGAATCGGTCGTTGTATTTAGGTAACATTGGTTGGCAGGATGGGCATGGCCTGAGGATATTGTGATACTTGGCTCAGTTGAGGGCGGTTAAGGAGTCCATGAGTCCAGGATGTCATGGGGCGTGGTTGCGGTAGGGAAAAGTGAGGGTAGTGAGAATGTGTTTCCTTTTACTACTTTTTGTATCTATTTTATATTATGTATTTTTGTATATTTGGGTTTTCTGACTATTTATGGTATTCAGCAGGTTCGTCTTAGATGGATAAGATGGAGCTTCAAGTGGGTTATGGTATAGTTCTATAGGAGAACGACCATATTCAGACCCCTAGGGGGCAAGCAAAGCATGAGACGTGGGTGTAGGCTTAGGTACATGATTAGGTTCTGGATCCAGTGGAGGCAAGGAAGCTACCGTTTTTTATAGTTTTCAAGTAATGGCTCAATGAGTGGCTCTAATCTAGTTTGGTACATGTTTTTAAAGGGATTTATAGAGGTTCTTAGGGAACCAAACCCTCTATGGCTTACCTTACTCAGGAGTTCCAGTCGCAGCACCCACTGCTTTTTCAAGGTGAGGATGGTCCATAGGCGGCTAAGAACTTGATAGATATCATGAAAATGATCATAATGTAGCTCGAGATGCCTCTAGGGTGGATGTTCAATCAGGACACATATATTCTTAGAGGATCGGCGAAGCACTAGTGGGATGTACAGTTTCAGGCTTACAGACACGAGGGACTGTCCTGGTAGGATTTCAAGGAAATATTCTTCAAGCACTTTTTCCCAGAGACGCTGAGGGAAAAGAGAGCTCGAGAGTTATTGAGCCTTCAGTAGGGTGACATGTCTTTCAAGGTCTGTGCAGCTACTTTCACTGAGTTGTCTCGCTTCGCACCTAGTATGGTAAGAGATGACACCTCAAGGGTTAGGTGCTTCAAATATGTATTACGACACACCATACGAGTGTACGTAAACATATTTAGGTTGCCCCTGTTCTTAGAGGTGATGAATTAAGCACTCATACCTGAGACAAACCTGATATATAGGTATCACTTGGGTGAGGAATTGGCTTCAGGTGATGGTTCAGATGATAGGAAATGAGGTTAGAATGAGTTTTAATAGGGAAGTTAGGCCAAAGACCCCAATAGACCACCTCATGGTAGTTCAGCAGTGGTTTTATTTCAATACGGGTAGCTAAGGAATGTCTGGACTCAGTAAGATAGGACTCCAAATAATTTTTGGGAATGTGGATAGGTTGGTCATATTGAGAGGTTCTTCAGGAAGCCTTCCCTGATAGCTGGTAAGAGGGGATCAGGATAGACTGTGACATCTAAGTTTGGATCAATATCGGTACCAGGTAAGGGTAGCTGAGGTTCGGCTGCACATGGAGTATGTGGAAGAGAGAGTGGGTCCCAACTGTGTGTTCAGTGGTTGGTGGTTGGTGCAGTGCAGTAGGGAGGATAGCCTTCAGGCAGCTGTGGGTGAGGCCATGTGCATTTCATGGAGCTGTCAGGGGTTGAGAAGGCTAGTGAGACATGGAAGGTCAAAGGTACTCCATGGGCATGGGCATGATTTCGTTTTTTTTTTCATGGCCTATTGAGGCATGCTTTTTTTGAGTGCACGAGGTGCACAAGATTTATTTGTACTGACCAGACGATGGTTAGTGGGTTAGCACCATCTTGGGTGTATGATTATATATATATATATATATATGAGATTCTTTTCATTACGATCATCATTGGATGCATGTATTGAGGTGCCTAGAGCATCCGGGAATCCATGGGATGTGGGTTACTTGAGGTGCCTTGGGAATAAGGGCATTAAGGATGTTGTTTTTTATTGAGGTATGAGGCACCAAGTTTATGTTGAGAATCCATGGGATGAAGGACCTCATTTTTTCATGGGTTCCATGGGCTCGGGGCAGGTGCTGATGCAGTGCGGGGTATGATTGGATGTCGGAAGCAACATGGGAGCACCTGATAAGGTTCAGGGGTGATAAAGTGTCACAAAAGGATCATGGATCTGGAAATAGGTCGTTGGACCTATGATTGATTTGATCTTCGGTCCATAGTTATTCTGGAATATTTCTTCACTGCCCTTGGAAGGGAAATTTGGGGACGAATTTATTTAAGGGGGAGTTTGTTAGAACTCGGTTCTTCCTTTGAGGTACGGGTCCTTTTTTAAGTTTTTTTTAGGAAAAAGGGGGAAATAGGGTTATTACTAGCTTTAGGCCTGTTACTTAGAATAACTTGGGATTACACACTGTGTACCCCTAGTACATGTCATTTAATGGTCTAGTTGTATAATGGTCATACATGGCATGTAGGAGTGTTAGCGAGGAAGAGAGGACCATTTATGTACACACTGTGTACATACCCGTACATGTCATGTACTGATGTTGGAAATACTTTTTAAGGATGTGGAAAGGAAGTTGGGGATTTTTTGTCAAATTTCTTATATACACGACATTTATATTTAAGTATATACCGTGTAATTTTCTTTTCTTTTGGATAAAATGGGAAGTCACCTTGTTTTATCAATTATGGGAAGAACCCTCATCAGTTTCACTTGAACAGTAACATAAAGCAAATAATCTCTTCATGATTCATCATTATAACTCTAATTTGATCACATTTAAATGTGTTGGAACCTAATTGGTAAGCTATTGATTTATCTTGAGGTTCTATTAGTGATTTCTTTTCTAGACATAGTTAGTGAGCCTTGATCATTTATACTCATTATGTAGATATACTCTATTCAAGGCTGAATTACAGGTCGATGCTATATGAGGAGAGTTGTACGAGTACGAGATAGGTGTTTCATACCTTGTTTTTTGTTTTTCGGAATTTTGGGTGGTGTGGAATTTGGTGCGTCTTCAGCTATTTTGAGAAATACCCCATTTTAACTGATTTTTCATATTTAATTGATTGTTAGACCCATGGGATGTCATTGGGAATTCCCCATACCTGAATTTCTTGAGAGAGGCTGGGGGAGAGGTCGTTTCTCATTGGGTTATTTTGGTTGGGGGTGCCAAAATGGATATAGTTGTTTTGTTTTGTTTTAAACTAGTATTTTTAATCTGTTAAAGCATGATTAGTCTTGTTAGAGACATTAAAGACCTCTATGTTAATATGTTATAGCTGATAACAAGTGAAATTCAACTATTTAAATTAAATTGCATGTTTAAAGTTCTTAATTTTGTTATATAAATATTTAATTCTTGATATTACATATGTTGTGACCCTTGGGGATGTGATGGGAATGGCCCAAGGTTGGGATGGAATGGACATTGGGATTGAGTGGTGCTGATCACTGGTTGGGCTTGGCGCGGATTTTCTTGGGTGATTTTTGACCATGGGATTGGGAATCGTGGACATCAGTCTAAGGCAGTGTGACTGCCAGGTTGGGCATGACCTGGGATACTTGGATGGCATGGCCATTGTATTTGAGTGGCATGGTCACAGGGGCACGAGGTTCCAGATATGTTGTGGCTTGGGTTCTTATTTTGGTGATTTCCACTCACTTGTGATGGAAAAAGAGCTGATTGAGTCATATGCACCCAGGTAGACTCCACGGTAAGTTGGTTTTGACCACTCGTGTTGGTAGAGGCCCCCGATAGTTGCGGTTTAGGTAATATTGGTTTGTGGGTTCTTGTTACAGAAAGCCATGTGGAAGTTGGGGAGCCTTAGTTTGATAAATATAATTCTATCAAGTTGGGGATAAGGCTCTCCATGATTGAGACCTTGGGCCTAGATATTTATTTTATGACAGATATCGTTGTTCCTCTGGTGGTCATTCCATGGGAAGATGTGAGCTTACGAGTATGGGTCTTAAAGATAGAGATACTATTGTTTGGGTATGCCTTTGGGTTGTTGATACTTTGAGACACGAGGTTTTATGAGGCATTTGGTGTCGGGCTATGTGATTGGGGTGAAACTTCAGGGTTCACCAGGACTTTTTGACTATATGATTACCTTGGGCCATGGTCTAAAGAGTCTCTTCGCTTACAAGATTCCTGCAATGGCTGAAGTGGTTGACACTCCCTGGTGGCTGTTGAGCACCAGTGGAGGTTGTGGTTATTTATTTCATCATATTATTTACCTTAATTAGAGATGAATGTTAGATTAAACACTTATTCTATGAATTCACCATTGGGTGTTATCCTACTGAGATTCATCTCACACCCTACATGGGCCCTTCAGGATGTGTGTATACTTTATAGTTTTATGTATAGGTAAGGGATCAGCCTTAGGAGCTGGATCATAGTACTATTTGGAATAGATATTTTTATGGACCTTCGGTTCATTCCTAGCTAGAGTTTTACATTTTTTTAGTTTCCTTTTCATCATTAGCATGATTATTTTTTACGTAGCTACAGTGGTTATCCATGGCCTCCCTTTTTGTATATTGATATGTATAACCTGCTATGGATGCATGGTTGGTTTGGTTTAGTGGCTACAATTGTTTTTTTGTCATGTTGTTCTATTTACTTTACATTATATTTCTTTCAATATCACTTCTTCTATTTTTATTTTATATTTTATGTGTTTCCACTCCGTGGGTCTGGTTTGAGTTTTTTGAGTCATTTATTTATGATTCATGTGTTATGAAAATACTTGTACCGGTGTATTATCTATTCCTAGAGGGTGTATCCTCACCACTATACATTTTTACACCCTCAATTCTATTAAACATCCTTTGGTGTTCATGTAGGTGTGCTTAAGGTTAGTGACACCTAGCCCAATAGCACTATTCGAGTGGTTGTTCGGGTCTGGGACATTATAAAGTGGTATCATAGGAGTTTCTTTTTCCTCTTTTCTTGGTATTAATACTTGGAATTATTGTATAATGGAGATAGGTTGTTTTTAGAATTGGATTTCAAACACATGCTTGGGTGCCTGCATACCAATGTAAGAGGGATGGATTGAGTTACCTTGGGTGGGAATTATTGTTTTTCATTTTCTTGTATTATAGTTTGTATAATTTGCACCTTGGTGGATCACTTGGTTTGTGATGATTATGTAAGATTTGGTGTCCTGGAACTAATTGGTTGTACTTTGATTACATGGACATTTAATGTATTTAAATATTAAACATCTTATTACATATTGTTCATTGTTCTACATGACTATGATGTAATAATGTCCTAGAGTATTTGTTTCATTGATAAGTTCATGGCAGTTACCCACTATGATGAGAACCTTGAAATGCTATAAAAATATTCTTAAATATAGTTCTACAGTTGGATGACATATTATGATGGGACACATAGCATGCAGACCGTCAGGTGTGAGTACTCGTAATAATATGAGACTTCCTCTCATGAAATTCACACTTGGTAATATCCAAGACAAGAGATTATGAGAACAGACCCGCCATTAGTAATTCTGCTTGTTTTGGTGTTATTGGATATTTCTATCTATGAAATTGTGTAATGATCCTTGTACTTTAAGATTATCATTAATATGTTTCACGGCTAGTGCACTTTTATTTACTGATGAAACCCATCACGCAGACAGTTGGTGAGAAGTAGGGTATGTTGGGTGCATCATGAGTGGCATGTTATTAATTGATAATTCAAGGAAGGATTTTTCCCTTCCATTTATGGAAGTTGATATCTCATCCCTTTCATTAAAATAGAACTGTAAAGTGAAATTCCATGTCCATGGTGTAACAATAAGTTTATTTCAGGTAGTCAAAGAATGACGTATCAAGCACAAAGGTTGATGACATTATCATGAAACCTGCTTGATGAGATATTAAAACAAAGGGATTATATTACATAGTGATCATTCGTATGTGGATGTCATTTTTGTGACATTTCATTCTTTCTCTTTGGTGCCTTGACCCGTTTCTATATAGTACTCCTGGAATTTAGGCAAGTCCGCCTAATGCCAATGAGAAATAATCCTAGAGGGTCACGCACTAAGTGTTTTGTGTGGTCTCAGTTAAATTCTATTTGAATTTAATTAATGAAATTAATATTATTCTCAAGAATTTGGAATAATTTTATTCAATTTAAAATGATCGCATAAATTAAATAAAATATATTATTTATTTTATTTAATATTTAATAAATATTTATTTACTAGTTCATAAATAAAATATTTATTTAATAGAATAAATTATTAATTTATTTATTCAGGTGTTTAATAAATGGAAGGGGAGTTCGAGCAGACCAAGGCTGGTCTGTTGGTAAAATAATTATTTGAAAGATGGTAAATAATTATTTAACTTGTTGGAACAAGTTAAAATAATAATGTCGCTTCTATTATTTTGTGATGCGTAATTTTATTTATAATTTTGTTTTGTAAAAGTTATCCCACCATAAATAATGAAATGGTATTATTATGAGCATGGGTTTTCTCTATGTTCATGAATGTATTTAATTTTTTTTATGCAATTAAATATTGTAATTGAAGTTCCATGCATATAAATAGACAAGTACGCATATTGTGCCAAACACCACATGACACCGAATCGTACACCCGGTGAATTGAGAATTTTTGAGCTAAAAAATTTCTATCTGGAATCATCTTCACACCCCTCTCAAGAATTAAAGACATTATTTAAGTCCAAATAACAAGTGATCAAGAATGACCGACACAAGACACTCGCTTCGCCGTGCTAGCACCTGGAGAACAAGTAGTGTCGATCGGAGGCCATCGGAGCCCATGTGGATCACTACTAGAGGGATTCTAGTTTGGACCATTACAATCATAACAAGATAATCCAGAAGGGTCATTCCAGTTGATCAATATCATCAATGAAGAAAAATAAAAAAGATCCAGGTATTATTTTTCTTTATGAAATTAATTAAATTAATTATAAACATGATGTGCAAGATCCTCTCTAAAGGTTTCTAGCTTCTTCCTTCTTTATCGAAATCCTTGATTCTATTTTATGGAGACTGGTGTTCATCATTGTATTAATCTCGGAATAATCATTTATCATGGTAAAAATCAATGTTGGGTGATGTCCCAACCAATCTTCCACTGCACCTGGAACCTAAAAGTGGTATCACAGTGGTTACATCATAGTTTATAATTATTTTAATATTTCGTTGATGACTTATGCATTTAATAATTTAGTTGATTAAATTCAATTTAATCGTTCTGCAAATCTGAATCTCGAGATCTATTCCTCCTCTTTCATTTGTCATTCACCTTATATAAATGATATTTTCTTTTAATTTTGATTAAAATAAAATATAGGATCTCATCTGAAGGTTCCAAAGCTTCCTGGCTGTACAACACCAAAACACATGGCGTGTATTCGGCATTACATGCCTTGTAGTCAATATTCAATGCATCATACCAGTTTTCCAAACCAAGCTATCTGTTGGAGTCTTTCTAAGTCTTAAATGACTCCTTGTGTTGAATAGGAATAGGTGGAACACAGTTTTTAGACTACACGTTGTGTAGTCCACTGAACATGGTGTGTAGTCCCTTCAGGTTCGGGCTGGACCGTGTACCCCGTACACGGCTTACCCGGCTAAAAACTGTGTAATGCAGATACTACACAGCATGTGTCCCACTAAACACATCATGTACACTGAATATTTCTAAAGTAAAATCACACGTAGTTTCCCCAGGAATGTACTTTAGATGGACGATGAAAAATAGTACATGCCATATAGTTGGAACTACACACTGTGTACTCATCCAAATTATACAGATTTATTTAATTTTATTATTATATTATACAAACCCTTGAGACGTGTACCATCATGTGGGAATAAAGATGAGGCACAACACATGATAGGTGTTTTATATATATGTGTTTAATTTAACATATGTGTAATATTCATTTCTACTAATTGGGTAGTTATGAATAGGAATTCACCAAGTTTCCTCTAAGGTACAAGTTACGTACAAAGATAATTTTAAATTAATTTATTTGTTTAAATTTATGATGGATGAGAATCTCAATGAAATTCATAAAAAGAGTTTAAGATAAAATGATTGATTAATTAATGATGATAATTGATTGATTCGAGTGTGATTCATCTTAAAAATAAATTATTAAATAATTTAATGTTAGTTTTATTTATTTGGAAACATCTTTGCATGTATAAATGATCATGAGCTAGACCAAGACCTTTTTATGTGGATGGTTTCTTTTAATTTATTTATTTAAATTAATTTTTTTTCCTGCGATCCATCTCTACTAATTAATATGTAGGGCCTACGTTCCCAATGTTTATTTTATATAAAATCCCTTTTTACCGCTCACCTATATGTGAGTTAGAGAAAAGGCATATTTAATGGATGGAACTCCCTAGCTAGTGGAGGTGGTTCAAGTTGGAGTTGTGACAAAACCAATATCAAGAGATGCAGAGGTGGACAGGTGGAAAGCTATAAATACAAACTCAAAAGGTTCAAGATGTTTCTCCCCTAGATCAGGGTTATATTATCAACTGCTAGAAAAATTAACCATTAGAAAAGATCAGGATCATTCTATTTATTTTATTTCTATCAGTTGAATGGTTTATCATTATGGATGTGTTTTCACGATCACATAATTAATGAATTAAACAAGAATGCAAGATAGAACTAAAATAAACAAGACTTATGCATAAATATTATCAATACATGGTTAATCACTAAAGTAAGTTCCACTTAATATTAAAAATCATGTGATATTGATAATAAACAATTCAAGCATAAGAGATAATAATCCCTCAAATAAAATATTATGTCATACCAAGCCTTCTGTTACTTGATTAAAGGAAAAAATCAATAAAACTATGTGTTTGACCAACCCTTTTTGGGACACATACTTTTATACAGGATTCCCTTATTAAAGTTTTCATGTTGACTTAACCATATTACATCAAGAGGAGTATCCCTTGCTAGACTTGGTGTAATATTGGAGGTAAGATTTGAGGAAATCGAATGTCATGATTTCAGGATTGGGGAGTCCACTCAACAGATTAAGGAGATGAAAGCCCATATTTGGCAAAGACCTACAAACCTAAATACCTTCTAATAGCTTTACCAACCATTGTTTGGGTTATGTGAAGCGGAATATGGATCCTTGCCACTATAATGTCATGGAAATTGTACATTTTGAGTTCAATGGTGAGCACTATTGGGACTTGATAAAATACTGGGATACTTAATAAAATTTATTATTTCTTATAAAATGTAATCAAGAAATTACTAATGATAAACTCTTTTAATTGTAGAATAAAAAGGAAAAACTCTTCAACCACACTATCCCTATGATCAATTCTAGATAAAGACAACATCCTCACCAATAGTAACTTCCAGGAATGGTTTAGACACCTTTGGGTTATCCAACACCATGAATGGAAGTCTTACGTGCTAGAGTCAGAATTACCTGATCCGCCTTCCAAAGAGGCGAGTGATAAGGATTTCCTAGTCTATGAGAAACATATGAATTATGTGGCCGACGGTCAATGTTTGATGCTATCATCAATGTCTAGTGAGCTCATGAAGTCTCATGTAAACATGGATTCTTATAGCATGCTTGAGCAACTCTGTGGTCTTTACCATGAGAGAGAAAGACAGGAAAGTTTTGAGATCTCTAAGGCACTCTTTCAGAGTAATCTTGGAGAAGGTTCCCCAACTATGCCTCGTGTAGTCAAGCTCATTGGCTATATTGAGCGCATAGAAGTTCTAGGGTTTAAACCCCCCAAATAAATTGGCACTGATATCATTCTCGCATCACTCTCTCATAGATTCTCTAACTTTTATGTCAATTTCAATATGAAAAACATTGAGAAATATTTATTTTATCTTTTTATCCTCATTCCCCAAGTGGAAAAAGATATGAAGTGAAAAAATTATTCTATCCTTGTAGTGAATAAGAGGAAAGGGAAGGAAAAGAGATTTAAGCCCAAAGCTTCTTCACGACCTTCTAGGAAAAGGAAGATAAAAGGGGAGGTAGGGGAATAGAAGGCTATTTGTTTCACATGTAGAAAGAAGGGACACTAGAAGAAGAACTGAACCCAAACTAAGAAGCAAGGGGAAGCTTCAAGTGCATTGTTTATTGAATGCAATCTATCTGTTTCTAAAAATTGGGTATTTGAAACAACTTTTGGTTCCCACATATGTATCTAAAAATAGGAACCAATTAGATTTAGGATGATTTATTGGGGGAGGTAGATCTATGAGTATCCAATAGATCCAGACTTGCTGATCTATCTGTCGGGGACTACCACCTCAAGTTTCCAACTAGGATGATCTTGGTGTTAAAGGGTTGTTATTATGTGGCGTTTGTTACTAATAACATTATTTCTGTATCCAGATTAGATATAGATGTATTTTTTTCAAGTTTGGAAATCAATGTTTCTTATTTTACAAAGATATCATCTGTTTTGGTAGGTTACATTTATACAATGGTCTTTACGTGTTGGATTACACAAACCAAGTAATGGAAATCAATAACAAAGATACATCACATGACCCATACCACACCCAACTTTGGAATCACTGACTAGGTCATGTAAATTAAAAACACTTGACAAAGTTACATCAAGATGGATATTTAGATTATTTCAAACTAAAACCACTTGGTGTATGTCATGCATGTTTACAAGGAAAAATGAACAAATCCCCATTCAGTGGGAAAGGTGAAAGGGATAAATAACTTCTTGAATTAGTTCATACCGATGTGTGTGGACCATTTCCAGTTGAATCAAGGGGAGGGTACTCATAATTCATAACTTTTACTCATGATTTTAGTAGATATGGATATATCTACTTAATGAGGTATAAGTCAGATTCTTTTGATAAGTTCAAAGAATACAAGAATGAAGTTGATAATCATCTTGGTAAGAAGATTATGAAACTCCGCTCAGACTGAGGTGGAGAATATCTTAATCAAGACTTCATTGATTAATTACAAGATTTTGGGATCCTATCCCAACTCACTCCTCCATAAAATCCCCAGTGGAATGGTGTGAGAGAAAGGAGGAACCGCACCCTGTTGGACATGGTGATATCAATGATGATTCATGTAAGTATTCCATTATCCTTTTGGGGATATTCTTTACAAACGGTGGTTCACATACTAAACCAAGTACCAACTAAATCGATAAATGGTATTACATACAAGTTATGGAGTGGAAAGAAAGCCATATTATCAAATTTACATGTGTGGGGAACCAATGCATTTGTTAAGACCTCTTCAGGTAACAAACTTGCACCCTGAGGCACAAAGTGTACCTTTATAGGATACCCCAAAAAAAGGGATATTACCTATATAACCCCTCAGTCAAAAAGGTTATAGTGGAAAGACACACCATATTCTTTAAGAGGAAGCACATCTCCAGAAGAGATAGTGGGAGCGATATAGTCTTCGATGAAGTTGGGGCTCAAGGTATACAAGAGTTGGTAGAGGAAAAAATTCCACAAAGCTCCAAGGAAGAAAGAACTATTCTAGAGACACAAGAGCTATGTAGGAGTACAATAGAGGATAGACAACCGAAAATTTATGGTTTTATAGTTACCGATGATAGTGACTAGTTGATAATAATGATCCTCTAACCTACAAGGAATCAGTAAGTGACACAGATATTATCAAGTGGCAAGAAGACATTAATTTTGAAATGGATTCCATGTACCAAAACCGAGCCTGGATTTTGGTAGATCCTCTAGTTGATGTAAAGACTATTAGTTTCAAATAGGTATTCAATAAGAAACTGGACATGGAAGGAAAAGTCAGCACCTATAAGGCATGACTGGTTGCAAAAGGTTTCAAACAGCATCAAGGCATTGACTATAATGAAACCTGTTCACCAGTTACAATTTTGAAATCCATCAAAATTATGTTGGCCATTCCTGCTTACCATGACTATGAGATTTATAAAATGGATGTCAAAACATCCTTCATTAATGGGAACCTTCAGGAAGGTGTCTACATGACACAACCTGAAGGTTTTATGACTCCAAAGGATGCCAATAAGGTATGCAAGTTGAAAAAATCCATTTATGGATTAAAAAAAGCATCCAGGTCATGGAACATTCATTTTGATAAATCCATAATGAAATTTGGTTTTATAAAGAACAAATGTGAGCCTTGTGTCTACAAATAGTTTAGTGGGAGTGTAGTAGTAGTTTTCCTAATAGTATATGTTGATGACATATTACTTATTAGAAATGAGATACCAATATTACAGTATGTTAAGGCATGGATGAATCAATGCTTCTCTGTGAAGGACATGGGTGAGGCAGCATATATTCTTAGGATCAATATCCATAGTGATAGATCCAAGAGATTTTTGGGCCTAAGTCAAAGTAAATACATTGATAAGATACTGAAGATATTTAGTATGGAACTATCTAAGAGGGGATTGTTACCATTATCACTTTTAATTCATCTTTACAAGAAAATGCGTCCTCAGACACATGATAAAGGAAAGATAATGGAAAGGACTCTATACGCATCAGTGATTGGGTCCGTCATGTATGGCATGATATATACTAGGTTGGATGTCGCCTACGCATTAAGTGTGGTTGGAAGATATCAAGATTACCCACGTGAATTCCATTGGATGGAATTCAAGACTATCCTAAAGTATCTGAGGTGTACTAAGGATATGTTCCTGGTTTATAGAGGATATGAGTAACTAGTCATTAGAGGATATGTAGACGCCAGTTTCCAGACTGATCAAGATGACATGAAGTCGCAAATAGGATACATATTCACTTTTAATGGAGGTGCAGTGAGCTATAAGAGCTCAAAGCTGAGTGTGGTTGCAGATTCTACAGCATATTCTGAGTATATCAAAGCTTCTGAGTCAGCTGAAGAAGCAGTTTGGATACAAATATTTTTCAAGGAGATAGATGTGATTCCTAGAAATAAAGATCCCATCACATTGTACTAAGATAATACTGCAGTGGTGGATCTCGTAAAAGAGACAAGGTTACATCAGCGGACAAAGAACATACTTTGATAGTATCATATCTTGAGGGATTCTTATCAGAGAGTTGAAGTTGTAGTGAGAAGTATTTACATGGAAGACAACATGTCAGACCCCTTGACTAAAGCCTTGACCTAGCAAAAACATGATCACCATGTGAGGTCTAGCGGACTGAAAGTCATTGGCAGTTGGCTCTAGTCCAAGTAGGAGTTTGTAAGAGTTGGTGTCCTAGAACCAACTAGTTGTACTTTGATTACATGTACATTTAATGTATTTAAATATTAAACATCTTATTAAATATTTTTCATTGTTCTACATGACTATGATGTAATAATTTCCTAGAGTATTTGTTGCATTGATAAGGTCATGGCAGTTTCCCGCTATGATGAGAAACTTGAAATGTTATAAAAATATTCTTAAATATAGTTCTACAGTTGGATGACGTACTATGATGGGAAACATAGCATGCAGACCATAATTTGTGAGTACTCATAAGCAGATGAGACTTCCTCTCATGAATTCCGCACTTGGTAATCTCCAAAATAGAAGATTATAAGAACAGACCTTCCAGTAGGAATTCTGTATGTTTTGGTGTCATCAGATATTTCTATCTGCGATCATGTTTAATGATCCTTAGACTTTAAGATTATCATTAATACCTTTCAAGACTAGTGAACATTGATTCACTAAAGAAAACTATCACACAAACAGTTGGCGGGAAGTAGGGTATATTGGGTGTGTCATGAGAGGCATGTTATTAATGGATAATTCGAGGAATGATTTTTCCCTTCCATTTATGGAAGTTGATATTTCATCCCTTTGATTGAAATAAAACTGTTGCAAGAAATTACATGTACATGGTGTAACGATGAGTTTATTTCAGGTAGTCAAAGAATGACATATCAAGCACAAAGGTTGATGACACTATCATGAAACCTTCTTGATGAGATATTGCGACAAAGAGATTATATTACACAGTGAGCATTCGTATGTGGATGTTGTTATTGTGAAATTAAGTTCTTACTCTTGGGTGCCTTAACCCACTACTAGATATTACTCTTAGACTTTAGGCAAAACCAACCTAATGATAAAGAGAAAGAATCCTAAAGGGTCACACACTAAGTGTATTTTGTGGTCTTGGTTAAATTCTATTTGAATTTAATTAATGGAATAAATATTATTCTCAAGACTGTGGAATAATTTTATTCAAGTTAAAATTATCACATAAATTAAATAAAATATATTTATTTATATTATTGAACATTTAATAAATATTTATTTACTAGTTTGTAAAAGAAATATTTATTTAAGAGAATAAATTACTTATTTATTTATTCAGGGGTTCAATAAATGGAAGTGGAGTTTGAGAGGACCAAGGCTGGTCCGGTGGTAAAATAATTATTTGTAAGACGGTAAATAATTATTTAACTAGTTGGCATAGGTTAAAATAATAATAATGCTGCTATTATTTTGTGACGCAAAATTTTATTCATAATTATGTTATGCGCAAGTTAGCGCACCATAAATAATGGCCCGGTATTATTATGAGCATGGTTTTTCTCTACGTTCAGGAATATATTTAATTTATTTTATGAAATTAAATATTTTAGCTGATGTTCCATGCATATAAATAGACAAGTACGCTTATTGTGCCAGACACCACACGACACCAAATCATACACTTGGTGAATTGAGAATTGTTGAGCTAAAAAATTTATTTATCGAATCCTCTCAAGAACAAGAGACATTCTTTAAGGATGAATAACAAGTGATCAAGAATGACCAACAAAATACACTCACTTCACCGCGCTAGCACTCGGAGAATGAGTAGTGTCGATCGAAGTCCATCGGAGCACATCTGGATCACCGCTGGAGGGTTTTTAGTTTGGATCCTTACAATCACAATGAGATAATTCAAAAGGGTCATTTAGAATGATCTACAAAATCAAAAAATAAAAATACCAAAGATCCAGGTATTATTTTTCTTTATGAAATTAATTAAATTAATTATAAACATGATTTAAAAGATCCTCTCTAAATGTTTTGGGCCTCTTCATTCTTTATCTAAATCTTTGATTATATTTTGTGGAGACTGGTGTTCATCTTCATATTTATCCTAGAATAATCATTTATCATGGTAAAAATCAAATTTGGGTTTCATCCCAACCAAGCTTTCACTACGCCTGAAACCTTCAGATTATTGGTTGTGATATGTGACCCTTGACTCGGTACGGTAAGGGAGAATTAGACTTTGGCCCGATAAGGCAAGGTGTGCTTGTTTGGATTTTGATAGACACATTTTTAGGGTATTTCAATTTCATATATGAACATATGCTTTGTAAAGTGATAATACCATGTGATATATGTCAATTTCCATGTGAAAAGGTAAAATGCCATATATATATTCTTGTTTCATGTAATGTGATATTCCATGTTTTAAATTTATGTAAAATTGTATGTGGCATGTTAATGGGCATGTCTCTTTAGGATAAATTAGGTATTATGGTTGAGGTGATCTTGATCACAATGATTGGGCAACTCGGTCATGAAATTGAGCTAATGTTGGTTGTCAGGATGGGTGTGGCCTGGGGATATTATGATACTTGGCTCTATTGATGGAAGCTAAGGAGGAATTGAGTCTAGAATTCCATGGGGCATGGTTATAGTGGGTAAAATTGGGGGTAGTGAGGATGCGCTACCTTTTACTAATTTCCATATCTATCTTATATATATTTTTTTATATATGGGGGATGTCTAACCATTTATGGTATTCAGTGGGTTCCTCTTAGACTGATCAGATGGAGTGTTAGGAGGGTGATGGTACAATATTGTAGAAGCACGATCATGTTCACACCCCTGAGGTTAGGTAGAGCATGAGCCGTAGGTACAGGATCAAGAACCAGATCAGGTTTAGGATCCAGTGCAAGTAGGGTAGCTATTGAGTTTGACAGAATTAAGGTCATGGTTGGTTGAGAATATCTGATCTAGTCT